>JASKUP010000088.1:2932500-5865000 GCA_030448955.1 Trichopoda pennipes | reverse complement strand
ATGAGCGCCGTGGGATACACAACTGTAACGATTTCGGTTACTAGAAACTTTAGTGCCGTTGGCGCAAATTAGTTAATACGTGTGTTTCTGTTACTTGCATTTAAGCCTAATCCATTCTGTCACAGAAGCCCCATTGCTTGTAAGCGTAAATGCTGGTATTAAAATTAAAATGTCCCTGCCCTCATATGCACATTTTTCATGTGGCAACAGTGTAAAAAATGTAATAAAAACAACATCAACATTTTGTTGTAAAAACTACACCAGCATTTTATTGTCTGAAGTATTTGGCAGTAGGGACTTTTTGAGAACGTGAATGATTGCAAGGGCAAACAAAAAGCCTTAACTTTTAATATAATTTATAATGGTAACCCTCGTATATTTTTAAACACAAATAAAATATGTTAATTGATTGTGGTAATAATTGAGTGGGTAAGAATGCAATTTAAAAAAAAATCAATTAATTAAATCAAACAAGGCAATGCGACATTAGCGGTAAATTTAATTTTAGTTGTTTTTGTTAAGTTGTTAATCAATTTATTAACGTTTTTATTCGTTAACTGTTTTAACTTTTTGAGAATTTGTTGCGTCGTTCTTGTTTTTGACTAATTTTCTTACAAATGACCTAACAAAAGATATATTTTTAAGTTTTTAGTTCGTTGGTAAGCCGTGTCGCAAGTAATAAAATTATCGATATCACTGGTTCTCTATAAGAGTTACAAAAAAACATACAGATACAGATTCTTCAATAAATGTAAGATGACTTTCAGTTGTCTGTGTATTAAGAAACTGCGACGTAATTAATGCATCTGAATCTTTTTTTTACTTTATTTTTTTTAGTATGCTTTTAGCCCTAAGTTATATTTTGAGATAAATTTAAAATTTATATGATTAAAGGTGGGAGGGGTTATATATATTACCTTTAACCACTTTTATAATCCTATTTGCAAAATTTTCCACAATAACTAAAAATTCGGAACTTCGTCATTTCTAAAACCGTCTTGATAACATTTTTTTAGAGCTAATATGTCTCGTTTGGAAATAATTCTTACAAATTTTGATAATAAAGGGAGGGATAACATTTAAATTTCCACAAAATTATTCCAATAAAAAATATTAAGAGAATTAAAGCCTGTTCCTAATCAACTGAACTATGTTGATGAATAACCCTCTAATTTATCTAGTTTCTGATTTTTTTGAGGTTAGAAAAATTGAGTTATAATAGCTGATTGAAAAAATACCAAATGAAAGAAGGGCCCAAAAAAGTATCAAAGTCGAAAATACGAATATATTTGCAGCGTTGGAGGAGTCTCAATAGTTTTTGGCAATAAATTATTAATATTTCAGGTGATTAAAATTTTTATTGCATTACGAAGAGAAATGATATCTGGCAAATGTCCACCGCGACCACGCTGGCAGATATCGATTCTTTCATCAAAATTTTTAATCACGTTTTACTAAAATGGCGGTCGTATTTCATTAATCACAACGCGGATTTTAAGCTTGAACATAGGCTCGCAAAAAATAATCTAGTGGTGTTAAATAACACGATCCGGCTGACTTAACTGCTGATTGTTGTGAATGTTTGCGATCGGGAAATTTTGTTTGCAATAAATTGATAATTTCATTGGCTGTGTGACATGTGGCACTGTCCTATTGAAACCATGTCACTGATATCCACGTCGTCAATAATAGGCCAAAATTATTGTGTTAGCATCTCGCGATAGCGAAATCGAAGTAGCACTTCAGGCCACAATGCCTATTTAGTTAAGTACCGTGCTACGTTCTTTAAGAAAGGGATAGAGAAGAGATGAGACAGGTGGTGAAAGTAGAAATATGATTACGGAAAATAACTGTAGTATAAGACAACACAGTGACCAGTGACCATGGCTTCATCACTGAGCAGCCCTACCGACAGTCAATTTTTATTTGTAGTTAAAAAAAAACCAAGGTCTTTGTTGGGAATCGAACCCACAACCCCCAGTCTTAAAAGCTAGTACACTACCTACTAGACTATAAGGGCATCTTTTACCGAATTTTACCGAAATTCGAGCTTCATCTTCGAAAAAAACTGGCCATACAGTGACACGTTGAGCATACAAACGCTCAACGTTCTCGTTCCAGGATTTTCAGAAGCCCAATTGCGGCAATTTTACTTGTTGACTTGTTGACAAGTGAAAATGGGCTTCGTCTGAAAAAATGATGTTTTCAGAAAAACCAGCCGGCTGTTCCTGAACAGTCATGCACCAGTAGAGCCTTGTAAGGCTTCAGAGTCAAATCCCCAAACTAAAATTCACTCTGTGGTTTGTTTTGGATAACACCAATTGCTGAGAACGTCGAGGAATTGACAAATTTGGATCTGCTTCAACTCTGTGGCTCAAAGCTGCGGTCTCAGAAGGACGATTAACATAATCCGAAAATATCACGAATTTACCGAAATGTAACTTTAGTGGATTTTAATTATTTTAATGCGATTTTCGTGCGAAACTGAAATTATTGTAACAATTGCCAATACATCTACTACGAATACATCATGTTGTTGTTTTTGTTGTAAAAACTATCATGTTAGTGTTGTCAGGATTCAAAAACAAATTTCTTGTTGAAAAACCTAATATAATCGCAGATTATAAATTTTTTTTTTAATTTCTGAGCAGCAATACAATGCACAGTGGAACAGAAACGAGATATTTTGGGTATAAATCCGCAATTTCTAAACGGCCGAACTGATTGATATTAAAATAGTACTCAGTTTTTAGTTTAGAGTTTGAACGAAACAACAGGGTATTTCGACAGGTAAATGTTTGTGATGTTTTTTGTTTTATTCATCGCTCTTAAAAAGATTTGCAGGAATAAGGTCACAAAATCAGGCATAAGTGAGGTAGCGTGTATAGTTAACGTATTATTTGCAATTGAAAAATATAAATTCTGTGTTTTTCAGATAACTTTTAAAGCAAATTTCCCTCTCTACTAAAGAAAACAGAAAAACAAAGAATTTTTTAATGTACACTGAGAGAATTAATATATCTTAATAATTTGCTTTGTATATGTTTTTTGTCTATTGGTTTTAGTTTTGTTAATTATTTGCTTTGGTTACTATAAGCTATCGTAATATATTTTTTTTTAATTTATTCGAACTTACTAATTTATTCTTCAGTTGCTTGATTTGAGTTAAAGATATTAAATAACGTACAGCACGCTAATTCATGAATTTCTTTAAGTGCGAAAAAATAACAATAAAAAAGAAATATATTTCAATTTACATAATATTCTCTCTACACCGACCACTGCCCTAGTTAGTTTAACTTTCGAGTACCTAGCAGAAGTTGGGTGTAGTGTTGTGATATCACTAGCTCTGCAGATGTTAATAATAACTTAAATTGATTTTCATTGCATAACGAAAACTTAGAAAATATTTTAGAATTATTTTTAAAATTTTTTTGGAAAATCTTTTTATTAAATATTTATTTTTTAACACACGCTGTATACGAAACTTAATTATTTCAGATGCTTTTAAAATTATAATAAATATTTTTAATTTTTATAATTTATGTTTTTAGTACTCACCGAGTTTCTCCACCATTTTAATAAAATTGATTTCTTTTATGTGGTTGAAGGTAAATTTAACACTTTTTTAATTTAAAAGCTGTTTGTTTTAAAATGCACCTTTTTAACTTTTAAAAAATATTAAAAAAAAAATATATATTTTGTATATTATAAAATTGTTTGTGGTTTCTTTTTAGTAAAACTTTTGTTAAGTATTATTTTTGTTTGAAATAATAAAATTAAAATGATTTATTTTTATTTATTTATATTGAAATTATCAAAAGTTTTTTCTATTGGAAATTCTTATATTTTTTTTAAATTCTTTTTTATACGCGCCTTAGTTAAGTTGCTAACACTTTCAGTGTTCGAGCGTAAATAAATGTTAGTTGTGTTTGAATTATAACTTAGATATGAACCCAAACGGTGAAAACAATAACAAAGTTTGCAAAAATTTATAAATGAAAACAAAACAGAAATCAACTCTGCCAACTTTAAAACAATCGTCCACTTAACTGAATGGAAAAACTGCGCAGTCAAGTGCCGCAACAACTAGCTTTTTGAAAAGGCTTAAAACACAATAAAATAAATAATAAGTCAAACACATACGAACACTTTGACGTTAAAGTGTTTTTAAAATCGTCAACGTTCGCATTAACAGCGCAGCAAAAGCTTTACGCATTTATACAGGTGTAGACACGATGTTGCTTACCTAACGCTGTTGCAGCGCAGTAGCCGGCAAATGATTGTTGCTAAAGTTTCTACGATCTTTTTTCTTAGTGTAGGCCTAACACCAATCTAAAAAGTAAGTATTTCTACTCGAGTCTTGCTCATAAGAAGCACGATTGTGTTTTTATATTCGTAAATAGAAAACCGTTCTTTCGTTTTTGTATTACGGTACTTTATAGTTGGCAGCTATATTAACATGTGCATATTAGTATATGTGTGCAGTATATCGACTCATATACCTACATACGTACACACATTCATTGTAGTCATTTTTTTTGTTATTGTTATTCAGTTTTTTGTTTTTATGCCTGTTGTAGGGCAAGGTCTTCTTTTTGTTTTGGTTTAAGATTTACAACCTGCATGTATTCAACTAACTATTCTTGACCGTTGTAAATGTAACGGTGTATTTGTAACAAAAGGAAATTAATACTGTTTACAATATTAAGTGTGTTAACTCCATGTTCTTTATAAAGGAGTTGCTGAATATTTTTTCTTTCTTATCGACAAAAGAAGAAGCATTATTTTCTTAAGCACAACAGTTGCGATTTATTATTCAGTAATAAAAGAAACTAAAAACCATAATTGATTTTCGTTTTAGCTACATTTTTTTTTTGATTTTTCGCTTTAGATTTTTCGTGATTGCTACTAATAAATGAATCAAAACGTTTAAACCTATTTGACCAATCATCCAGAATTGCTTCTTTTCCTTTTCATGCAAATTATGAAAGGTCACAACATATTCTTACGTGTTATATATTTAAGCGTAAGATTCCTAAGGCCACAAAAACCATTATGTAATATTTAGATTTGTTTTAAGAACGTAAAAATATTGTTTTGGTACCTTTTAGAACAGTGATGGGCTAACTACGGCCCGCGGGCCACATCCGTCCCGCCGAGCGTTTTTCAAAAAAAATTAATCACCTTTACAAAAATTATGCCCAAAAAATAAATTTACATTTTGTTTTAAAAAAGATATAAATTGACAATTTTAGCAAAAAATGCAATGTTTTCATATTATATTGTGTACAAACTGCGTAGTTTTCCGGGAAATAATGTACACACAAGACAACAACAACTTTCTTATACAATATTCCAAGAAGAAACTTAAAAAGCATGAAACCAAAACAACTAATAGAGACCTATTGTATTGTGTCCAAACTGCGTAGTTTTCTAGGAAATATTGTACACACAAGAGAACAACAACTTTTTGATGAAATGTTCCAAGAAAAGACATAAACTTCATAAAACACTAACAACTAATATAGAAAACTGAACGTATAACATAATAACAACTATTATATGTGAGATCTAGAAGATTCTTAAATATTCGAGACAACATGCGAGACATATTTGTTATAAAAGGGCCAGCGATGGATTAATCAGCAATCAGTAAAAATGTAAATCTCGTGATGTAAAGAATAAATTGTGAAGTAAAATTATAAAGTTGCCAACGTTCAGTTTTATTTGTGTAATTAAAATAATAAAGTGTATTGTAAATACCCCCATAAATGTCAATCGAAAATAGAAAGAGAAAAATTGATTCGGAATGTCGAGTATTCCAAGAAGAGTGGACATGGAAGTACTTCTTTATGGAATATTACCAAAAACCTATTTGTCTTATCTACCAAGAACCGGTAGCTGTACTAAAAGATTATAATCTCGCTAGGCACTTTAATTCAAAACATCTTGGGTCGAAGTACTATAAAATGACAGATGAAGACAATAAAGTTCGTTCAGAGGAATTGAAAAGAAAAATATCTAGTCAGCAAATGTTTTTTAAAAATCAAAGAAGTGTCCAGCGATCCTTCACGTTAGCTGGTCACATTGTTGCCTATAAAATAGCAAAAAGTAACAAACCGTTTTCTGAAGGAGAATTTATTATGGATGTGTTAATTAGCATTGGAAAAGTATTATGCCCAGAAAAGGTAAAAGATTTAGAATCTATAGGGCTGTCACGTAGAATGGTCACAAAAAGAATTGAAGCGATTTCTTTTAATTTAACCAATCAACTCGATGGACGTCTTAAAAAGTTTAAGTGTTTTTCAGTCACTATCGACGAGAGTGTTGACAGGAGTGATACAGCCCAACTTCTAATTTTTATCAGAGGAGTCGATGAAAACTTTTTAATAACCGAAGAACTTGCTTGTTTGAGATCTTTGAAAGGAAAGACGACAGGAAAAATAATTTATGATGAATTTAGAGAGGGGATGGAATCTCTTAATGCCCTAATTTCCAAATTAATTAATTTAACAACTGATGAAGCACCTAACATGGTGGGAAAAAATACGGAGTTTGCAGGAGTTCATAAAAGTCAGAATCCTGAAAGCGATACAAATTTTTTTACATTGTATAACCCACCAAGATGTTCTTTGCAAGGCTGCCTTGGATATTAACGACGTACTTAATATTATTTTAAAATTAATTAATACCATTCGAGCCCCTGGTTTGTTATATCGACAATTTCAAGAGTTTTTATCGGAAGTTGATGCAGAATTTTCAGATGTACTTTATTACACAAAGATCAGGTGGCTGAGTTGTGGGCATGTCTTCTCGAGAGTTTGGAGTCTTCTCGAAGAAATTAAAGTTTTTCTAAAAACCAAAACTGAAATTTGGGATGAGTGGGAAATATTGGAGGATAGGAATTGGTGCATCGAGTTTGCTTTTTTCACGGATTTACTCGAGCACTATAATAAACTGAACAAGAAGTTACAGGGAAGAAATCAATTTATAGATGAAACTTGGTGCAGTTTGAAGTCTTTTAAAACTCAATTGTTTATATTTTCTAAATGTTTGGGAAAAAATGATTTGACTCATTTTCGAAGACTTAATTCTTTGAGGCCTGTGAGTGAAGAGAAGTTAAAAGTCTTTTCACAATCTTTATTAAAACTGTATTCAGAATTTGAGGCCAGATTTGCTGACTTTAAAAAATCCAACCATGTTTAGATATTTTCTCAATGCCTTTTAATGTTAATCCTGAGAATGTTGCATCTGATCTACAATTGGAAGTTATAGAATTGCAATGTAATAATAATTAAAAACAGCTATTTTTAAATACAGATAAGCTTAATTTTTATAAATCCTTACCAAAAGATGAATTTCCAAAGCTAATTAATCACGCGCAAAAAATTATGGCAATGTTTGCTTCCTCATATTTATGTGAACAGGCCTTTTCAGTAATGAAATGCAAAAAAATTTCAATAAGAAACCGAGAGTCTATTCAATTTATTAAAAGTCGCATCCTCCCAGCTGGAACCAGATTTTGAGGAAATTATGTCAAGTCAGAAACAGATCCATGCTTCCCATACATTTGGAAAATCTTAAAATCATAATAAACCGTATCTTATAAAATATTCATGTTGTTTTAAAATATTACGTAATAGAACTAATAAATATATAGCTTAAACCGAACTTTTAATTGAGCAGCAACCCCATAATTTATTAGTGAATGACCCTCTCAAAAAGTTCGCCCATCACTGTTTTAGAACATTTAGCTTTTGAAAATGGTTGGCAAGCACTTAATTGATGCATTCCAGCTCTGTGAGTCCGTGCGTATAATAAGAAGAGCCCCTGAATATTTATGAATACCTTTAAGTTTTTTCTAATAGTTGCAATAATGGCAACACAAATACACTTTCTATGTCGTTTTGAAGTTTATGTGAAAACAGATTTAGATAAATAATTCCTTTTTAATAAACGTTTTGTTATTTTCGAGTTCTTTTATTGCAAAATAATAACACAACACTTTAGAGTTTTATATTAAGTTAAACCATTTATTTACTTTCAGTACACAAAAAATAAACACGATGGCAACTTTGTTGTCTTTTCCCACTGATGACTCAACTTGAATGCATTGATTTGTCCAGCCAGTGGTGCTTATATACATATACATATTCCTTACCTGAATAGATACGAACTTGACAACGGAATTGCCTGGACGCCAACACTGACTCACCAGTACAAACCCCAACGCGACTTGAGAATGATGCATTCGCATTGAAAGCGCTCGCATTTGACTACAAACCAGCCAGTTAGGACAGTAGTAGGTAGGTAGTGTACTAGCTATCTGTTCGGAAGTTGTGGATTCAACTCCTAACAAAGACCTTGACTGTTTTCACTACAAAAAATATAAAATAAAAGTTGGCTGCTTAGTGATGAAGGCATGCTCACTGGTCGGTGTTCTGTCTTATTCGACAGTTCACGACGAAATAGGTATTGTTTCCTGAAGTGCTACTTCTGTTAAAAAAAGAAAAAACAATATAACAAATTTTACCAAATAAGATAAAAGACAGAAAATAAAAACAACCAACAAAGAACAAAACAAAACACACAGCCAAGCAAGCGCCTAAACTTTATGATAATAACAACAACAATATGGAGTGATATTAAAGTATAATATTATTGTATGTGCGAAAAACGCTTAAAAGAACTTTATAAGCACCACTTGCAGGAAGAGCAAAGACAAAAAAGTAACCATCGCGTTTATTTTGTGCATATTGAAAGTAAATAAATCCTTTAACTTAATTTAAAACTCTAAAGTACTGTGTTATTATTATTTGGAATAAAAGAACTCAAAATATAAAACCTTTTTTTAAAACGAATAAAGGTAATAGTATGTAACCGAGTAAAACTGTTATTTGCTGTGAGAAAATATGGCATTTAGCGTGCAGCCTTGTTTTGATGACTTCTTGTAGCTTATTTGCTGTTAATTGTATTGCATACTAGATTTCATACCCGTACAGCAGTATGGATTAAACGCATTATTCGAATAGACGTATTCTTAGGGACTTTTTTGACTTCCAAGCCAGGCACCTTGATGCATAAATATTAATTTTGTAACCCAAGTCATTGAAATTGGAGATGTTATTAATATTCATGTTATTGGTTGTAAGTGTTGATGTATTATTTGGAATTATTTTAATTGATTTTGTCGTCCTCGAGCTTTTATTTTAGCTAATTGGATGTGTGCTTCAGAATCAGCTGTTTATTTTTAATCGTATATTGTAGTGTTTTAAAAAATAACAAGTCGTATTTTTAAAATTAAAAAAAAAAATTATTATTTTGGTAAAAAGCATAGGTTCTGGACTATTCTGCTGGTTTGAGAAAATGCTCTATTGTACTTTTTTATACAACATCGCAAAACTTACCACAAGGAAGGACGGTAAGTCCTTCCTTGTGGTAAGGTTTTCCGTCGACCCTCGTCAAATTTGGTTTGTAAACAAACCGGTTTCGGACGTTTGCCAGCTTCAGTATTCTCTTCGTACTAGTTGCGGTCTATTGTCAGCTGTGTTTATATAGTTCGTCTTGTTCGTGTTTCCCTTCGTGTTATTGCTTTCGTCACTTTCTCTCTTTTTTGTCTGTATCTCTCTCTACTTTTTCGTTCGTCTGTTTTTACCTAATTTGTCTCTCCCTTTTCATTTTTCTCTCTTTCTAATTAAATCCTTTTACGATCATGCTTCTTGTCCATTTGTGTTTATATCTGAATAGCATTTTTTTAAAGCACAACCTAATTCTATCCGCATTTAGTTGTTTTCCGCCAGCTTATCAGAGTATAGCCGTTATGAGAACCCTGGAAAAAAAGTATTGAACATTTTGCAGAGTTGTTCTGACCCGATGTTGTTGACCCGATGTTTTAGCTGTCTAGTAGGCTACTAGGCAGTTATACTAATCTCAAAATTCTCACAGTTTCGTTCACTTTCAATCCAAATGGGAGCCAACCTAGAATAATAGTTGATATGTGCGCATATTTTCCGACAGGGTTTAGTTTATTTTTATTTGGGTACGGTTTTACGTCGATCCTCGACAAATTTGGTTTTAGAACAAACCGGTTTCGGCTATTTGCCATCTTCTGTGTTCTCTTTATTAGTTAGTTAATTGGCAGCCCTGTTGTCATTCCTTTTCTTCTTTGCTGGCTGTTTGTTCGGTATGAACGGCGGGCGCTTTCGATGTGATGACATTATTCTCAAGCCGTGTTCTAAACTGTACTTATTGGTGAGTCAGTGTTCGGGTTTAAATAGTTCTTTCATTTATTAGTTGACAGTAGTTAATGAAAACAGATTTTGATTTAAGATGCCATTAGTAATTCGCCAGACAAATTTTGCATTCAGAACTTCAACACAAGTTTTATTTGTAACATTCTTCATTTTATTAATTTATTTTTTTATTTAAAAAAGGAAATTATACAGAATACCACTCCCTTGACATGTTTCCTAATTGACAACTTGTAATTCATTTATAATCAGTTACATAACGTCATAATGCTGTATTAGAATTCTTATCACATTTATTATTCACAATTTAAATTTCAAAAATACAAATAGTGTGACAGAAGTAAAATTAAGGATATTCATGTGATCTTCTTTAATTATTAAAGGGAAAAATTTTAAGTTTTTTTTTTAGTTTTGAAGAAACTCGCTCACGCCTCCTTGTCATTGTGGTTAAGGATAATCAGCTTTATTTTCTCTTTCACTTAACTGTAGCAATGAATATTAAGAATCAGCAATTTCTATATGAAGATACAGAATGGCAGGAATGCGTAATTCTATATAATTTTTATTTTTATTATAATAAATATTAATTTTTTTAAGTATAAACTTTTGCAAATTTATAAGTATAAAAAATTAAACGCATAACAGAAACTAAAAATTTATCACGATTTGAAACGTGCTTTGTTAACCAAATTTCCCTTCACAAGTTTAATCAAATAGAAAATAATTTGCTATAAAATTGTAGGCAGTTATAATTTAAAACAACTTATTTGTATTAAAGTACGCTAGAGAAATTTTAAACGTTATTTTAGATTATTGTCAATTTATTTCTTCTGAACTTTTGTTAAAATACACCAGTTTATCCCAAGAATTCTTTTGTGATCACAAAAAGTTTCACTAGCCCTGTAATAAAACTTTAAAGAAATTGTAAATGTTGCAAAAACCCAAAAAGAAAAAAACTTAATAATAATAATTGTTATACTATAGAAAATTTCACACGTAATTATATACATACAACATACCTCATTAGTGGCACAAAATCAATCAAATTTTTGCTGATTTAATTTTTCTCTATTTTCAACCACAACCACAAATTCGTGACTTTTTATTTATGAATGAATAATTTGTTGAATGAACCTGTATAAATAAATGAACTTGTATAAATAAATTTATATTTAACGAAATAAATAATTGCATGTAAGCACATAAGCACACATGTATATTTATATTGCGTTTTTCAACAAGAAGCTTGTTTTTCAATGGTGTCTACATCAACAACATGATAGTTTAGACATTTAGTTTTTTGAACGTATTCGTAGTAGATGCATTGGCAATTGTAGCAGATGCATTGCTAATTGTTGCGATGAATTCAATTTCGCACAAAAATGCATTAAAATAATTAAAACCCACCATGAAAATGGTGGTTCTGTTAACGTTACATATCTTAAAATTCTTGATATTTACAAACAACATAATCCTCCTTCTGAGACCGCTATAAAGAATTTTTTCGATAAATTTGAATCGACGGACTCGATAAAGAATGATGATCATGCATGTATGACAAGGTCGTTCAATTGAAAACATCACAGCCTTAAGTCACAGTGTTGAAGCAGATCCTCGACGTTCCCAACAATTGGGGTTATCTAAAACTACCACATGGCGAATTTTGCGTAAGGATTTGAAATTTACAAAGTTCAACTGGCGCACGAAATGAAGCCGACCGACCACTCAATCGCCTGATTTTTCTGGAAAAATCATTTTTTAAGACGAAGCCCATTTTCACTTGTCAGAGCATGTCGACAAGCAAAATAGCCGCATTTGGGCTTCTGAAATCCTAGAGCAATTATTGAGAAGCCTTTGTAAACTCAAAGTATCGTTGTATGGAACGCTATACCGTTTGGAGGGCAGATTGGGCAGTTTTTTTTCGAAGATTGTAACGACACGATTTTTCTGGTTGATGAGGTATGCTCAGCGGCGTCCAGGGTCGTGTTGTGTAGATTTAAAAGAAACAGTGTTTTGTTAAGGAAAGGATTACTTTATTTCCCGGTTTTCTGATTGACTGCAGGCGGCTTAGGTAACTCTCTTCTACGTCACATGGTCAGTATTTGAAGAACGTCACTGTCGAGGGCGACTGCGGGCAAAAACTCGACTGGGTATAACCACGGCTCTGTCTGTGATCGCTCCGTCGAAATTTGTCTGTACGCCGCAAGAGCCAAGGCACTGTAGGCTGGGATGGGTATTACCACGGCGCAACCGTTCACTGCCCTAGTCACTGTCGGTGGCGACTGCGGACACAAACTCGGCTGAGTATAACCACGGCTCTATCTATTATGAGATATTTATCTATATGAGATATTTACCTGTGACCCTGCCGCTGGTCGCACAGCAGTTCCAGATCCATTCTTACTGATGTTCGCCCTTTTATACTTATTTTTCCCCCCACACCATTACACAAGCACACATACGTTATTTCGGCAGTAGATACACCACAGCCGACGGCTGTTTTCACCACCGACTTGCAGCCAGTCTTACAATGTAAATGTTAGTAACTAAATGATCAAATGATCGTATGGCTAAATATTGTAATAATAACAATGCAGTACTATTTTCAGAACTCAATCTTACTAAATTCTTATTTCAGATTTCGTAGTAACTAAATCTATAAGTAAATATATGCGTATATAAGTAAATTGTATATAAAAAAAAGAAAAAAGAAATTGAAACGTGACAGTTTGCTGTGTGTCCAAAAACGACCTTGAACTTTTGATCGTTACAAGATGAGGCTGGAATTGCGATAACGCTATCGAGAGATGCTAGCAAGTCAATTTTGGTCTATTATTGACAACGTGAATATTACTGACATGTGGTTTCAATAGGACAGTACCACAGCCAATGAAACGATATATTTATTGCAAAACCAATTTTCCGATCGCATAATTTCACGACAATCAGCAGTTAATAGAGCAGCCAGATTGTGTATGTTAACACCACTAGATTAATTTTTGTTGCACAGAGTCTATACGAAGCCAATCGAATCGATTTTAGCCTTAAAACTCAAAGTCCGTGGATGTGATTAACAAAATAGGACCGCAATTTTTCAAAAAGTGATGAAAAACTTTGATGAAAGAATCGACATCTGTTAGCGTGGTCGTGTTAGTTATTTGCCAGATATCATTTTGGATTCATAATTGTCGAACTATTCTATTCGTAATACAATAAAAATTTGTTAATAGTTTTTGTTTTTACAAAAATTAATTTTCTGAAGAAGCTTCCCAAGAGAAAGCGGAATATTGAAAATAAAAGTGTTAAATTATTTTAAAAAACCATTAAGATTAATACTTATTTATTTAAGAAAAAAAGGTTGAATAAAAATAATAATCAAATTTGAATCTTCTTAGTCTAAATTTGTTGTTTTATTTTGTTTTAGAAAACAAAATTCTTGTTGAAAAACCCTTTACATACATACACTTACATAAGTAAGTTTTACAATATTTAACCACAATTTGATGTTAAAAAGAATCATTGATTATTGTTTGAAAACGTTTGGATATCAAATGGCTCAATTTACAATTGAAACACTTGTATTTAATACATTTTTATGTTTTTGGTTTGTTGGATTATGTCAAATTCATTGATTGATTGATGGATTGATTGTTTGGTTGATTAATTGCTCTTAACTTTAAAGATTCGAAAGCAAAATGTAAAGTTTGAAAGCTACAGCTCCTTCAATTGAAAGGAAACTCAGTTGATTTTAACTGCCAGTTATTCTTAGAATTTAAATATCCCGGGGAATAAAAATCTTTTATATAAATTTTTCTCTACAGGCTAAATATGAAAAATAAGTAAATACAATAGAAGTTTTTATTATGAACTTTTGTCCTTTATTCGTTAAAGAGTTATGAATAAAAGTTAATTTGTCCTTTTATTTCTCATATTTGCAATTCTCTTGACACGATATTTTGTTATCAATATAAAAATTAGTTTAAATATATTTGTATATCGTATACCTATATGTATATATGTAAATACAATATTCCTACAATTTACATAATGGCATTACTTTAAATATATTTTAATTAGTCATAAAAGCAACAATAATCTTGCAAATTAATTTTGATGACTTATCAAAACTTCAAACCCATTAATCCCACAACAATAACACCATCACTTACTATGTACCTAAAAATATTTGACCAATTAACAAAACTCTCTTTCTCTCTCTCTCTCTCCACACCCAACTTTCAAAATTTGCTGGTAAATAGTTCCTTTTCTTTTGTACAGCTCTAATTTTATGACAAAGTATACAGTGCGAATTTATTCGTTAGAAAATATTAATAAAATTATTATTATTCAATTATTATACGTTAAGCTTCTTTAAATTTTTACATGCAAAGAACAACATAAATATAAAATAATTCACAATAACCGTATGTTCTGGAATAGTTTCTTTCAATAAATGTAAATTTAACTCTTAATCTCTTATCGCAAATCCCCCAGCTTTAAGAGTATTTTTTTTGGCCGTTTTCGCGAAAGAAACAAAAACGATCCAATACCTTAAAGAACCAGAGTGTTAAAATGCTCGTCATAGAATTTTATATAAATCAGCAATACGCCAGGGCTGCATCGTGTTTAAGCGATTTTATCTTATAAATTTGTGCATAAAAATTGTACTCCGGTGAAAATGTTTTGTTTGGTTTACATTTTTGATTGCAGGTAATTTTGAAGCATACTTCTTCAGTAATGACGCAAGACACAGAAGCATTCTTACTCGTATCTGATAGTAAATAAGACGCGATTAGAACACAGTTTTTATACTTCTTTGTGTTAGGCTTTATCCTTTCTCAAATTTATTGTACATTTGGATTACAAACGAATTTTTATTTTACCCTGCTCCTGCATTCTGTAAATGTCTTGTTTCTCTCTATTTATTACTCTGCTGCTTTAACTACATTTCATCTCATGTTCTTATTATTTTTACGTAGCCGCCATCTACACAATGCCCCTGCAATAATCCGGCAAGCTACGTAATTTGCAATATGTCTCGTTAAGTTAACATGCGCTGTTAAATAGCTCAGCTGTCCAGGCAACTTATTCCCTGCGGTGCTGCGGCATAGACTTAAAATTATAACCTCCTTTTGTATTTATCAAAATAGGTCTTCTTATATCCAGCTTCTTCCTCGGAGGCACGCAGTTTTGATGGAACTTTTCCTCATTTCCACATGTGCTCTCGAGGGTAAAAAGCGGCACCAGTCGTCTAATCTAGCAGAAGCTTAAAACTGGAGGAGACACAGCACTCCCTAAGTCCAATCAATGACTTTGTACACCCACACTGATACCATGGGAACCAGTTGCCCGCAGAAGTTATTGGCTCCTCGGGGAGCCACCACGTCGCTGTTAGCTGCTTTGAAAAAAGCATTCGAAGATGTTTTAACGCAGATCAGTACTTAGGGGATGGCCCCTACTCATGCAATGTATGGTACCAGAATTTGGAAATTAGGTTGTGGGGAGGAGCTTTCTTTTTTTCGACCAGCACTCAAGGATGGCCCCATAGACATAAAATGTATTGCCCCAGAACTAGGAAATTAGGTTATGGGAAGGAGACAGACAGAGTAGTGTTTATGGACATTTGATTTGAATATTCCTACATTGAAAGTGGCAGAAAAGCCTTCTGAAGGAAGTTTATTCCACATACGGACTGTTCTGCTAAAAAATAAATTTTCCCTGCAATGAGTAGTATGATTTAGTGGCCAATCAAACACAAATGGACAAACTCTCAATAAAAATCGATTTAAAGGCAAAAACGTGCGAGTAACGGAAACAAGTAACCGAATTTAATTAAAGCACTAACAATTGTAGTAACGATAAAATAGTAAAATATATTTCACATTGCGTCGATGCTCTAGACAATCAATAAAGTTGGATACCCTACTCTCCCCAATGAGCCTCTTGGCCCTCTCCTGTACGCAGCCGAGCAAATCCAAAGTAGACTTTGGGGCGCCGGGCCATAACCTGAGAGTTGTATTCCACTCTTGAATATATATGGGCGGTATAAATAGTACGAAGATCGGACCCCCCGGAGGCACATATATGGTTTTTATGGAGAGCTATGTAGACCTGTGCAACTGGGAGAAAAAGGGAGCCCAGTCCCCTGAACTCAGCAGAGGTACAACTGGAAACTCCACTTTATTTCCACGGAAATCAGTGACCCGCAGAGTTCCGTTATTTGTCTCATTAGACACTTTTTTTTTTTTTTTAAAGAGAAGTAGCACTTCAGGCAATAATGCCTATATAGTCAAGTACCGTGCTACCTTCTTTAGGAAAGGGATAGAGAAGAGATGAAACAGGTGGTGAAAGTAGAAGGGTAGTAGGAAATTAACTGCCGTATATAAAACAACACAGCGACCACCGACAGCCAATTTTTATTTTTGTAGTGAAAAAACCAAGGTCTTCGTTGGGAATCGAACCCACAACCCCCATACTGACAAGCTAGTACACTACCTACTAGCCTACAGGGGCACCTTTAGACATTTAACTGTTCTCTGGCTGAATATTGAGGTTGGCCCTATTAGTCTATGGTTCTATGGTGGCCAGGTTCACATCACCTTTAATAACACCTACCTGGTGAAATATTCCCAGATCCAGTGAGCATGCTAGACATGTGTTCTGGACAGGAGTTGGAAAGTCTCCAAATCTTAAGCAAGGAGTGATGATTTGCAGCCCTGCTCTGGAATCATCGAAGTTGCAACTAGAAAGTTCTGTCGCATAGAATTATAGGTTCGGCTTCCTAGGACGAGCATGACGTTCCAAATTATGCAGTGGTTTGACCACCATCTGATTAAGGCTACATAGTCAGGCGGCGCAGATGTAAATCTAATCACACAGTACGAAGATCGGATGGAGTGAAGTATCTTCAAGGTGCAATGAAAACGAGGCACTTGTAAGGCTGAAAAATATGCTTAGTCCATCAAGATTCCGATATACATTCCGTAATACATATATCACACATTGTAACAGATGCAGCACCATTTTCGAGCACACAAATCTATGCGTAAGCATGTAACATTGTGTCTTAAAATCGACTCTATTCACACGATGCCATTTAAAGATCGTACCTGCAACAAGACAAGGAGTTGGATAGTGTCCAACTCTTCAGCAAGAAGTGGGGGCACGACATTGCTACTGTGCACTCAAAAATTGCGACTAAGGTGTATATATCTTAGGGCGTGGTTTGGCTTTCTACTTATACCCATTAGTAAGACCACCTGACGGTGTAGGGCCAAACGGTCAGGTGCTGACGTGAAACTTATCATAGATATCCAGCTTATAAATTGCTGACCGTAGTTTCTTTGCAAATATAATTCTCTCTGTGGAGCACAACTTCCTCATTGTTTTTCGGGTGTTTTTGTAGAATTAATTATACTCTTTAGGTATACGCTGCCATGGAAATGCCCATATGTGTTTCTTTAAACAATGATGTTAGAATAATTGAAATCATTAAAGATACTCACTGGTGCCAGAATCAAAATGCTTCTCATTGAACGACTGCGCTCACTAAACTCTAACTTTGAAATTCGTTGAATATCGGTCAAAGAAATTTACATTTTACTTGCTGCTTATTTTTTCTCTAAAAAAATGTTGTTGTTGTTGTTTCTTTCATATTTCTTTAATGGACTTCAAGTTGTTGATGTTTAAACAAATTAAATAAAATAACGCTAATTATTTCACACGTTTTGTGTTATTGGGAATAAAACCGAAAAAACGCTTTCAAGTCAGTCTTTACAAACATTTCAAGTTCACTTAGTTTCTATTAACAAACAATGAAAAATTTAAACAATTTTAAAAAATTGAAATTGAAATGCTAATCGAAATTAATTAACGAGCCATTTATTTCACACTAATTACTTTGTAAATAATTATTTACATAAATGATTTATGACTGATAATTTATTTTGCCGATACTGCGTTGGTACTTTTAACGTAAGAAATTAATAAGAAAATTATATTAATAGTGGCTTCATTATTATATTATTTTAAGGAGAAAAATGTTATCCTGTTGCCATTGCTGTAATAATTGCCGCCTGTTGGTGTATCCTTCTGTTCGCCTGCTATAGATATTTATCGCGGAATTCGTAATAGGTATAGAAAAGAATTAATACTAAATTTAAAGGGTGTTCTGGAAGTGACTAATCATACAGACATATAAGTATTGATATTTTTTTAGCTGTGATAGGCACTCTCGTCAAATTTGTAACAATAATTATGAAAAATAATCACCGCAATAGGCAGGCCCTACTCGACACACTAGACAATTTATATGACAATAGTATTAACTGTTGTCATTTCTGGCAGTTATACCGAACTCAAACTTTTCACAGTTTCGTTCATTTCCAATCCAAATGGGAATCAACTCCAAATAATAATTATAAAGTAAGTTAGCAGCACTGTCTTTGTTTGTTGTTTGTTCAGTGTGAACCGCGAGCGCTTTCGATGTGAAGACACCATTCTCAAGCCGTGTTCTAAACTGTACTGGTGAGTCAAAGTATATGACCTAAGGTAGGGTATAGATAGTTCTTTTATTAAGGTCGTATCTACACATTTATGCAGAATTGCCACTTGGTATTCTATGTGGGGCTAATGTTAATGTGTGGCCGTCGAGTGTATGAGTAATTTTAGTGGTGTGAAAATTTTGTCTGGCGTCTTGTTTACCTGTTCGTTTATAATGTCACTGTTTAAAGTTTTTGTTTTGTAGTTTCCCATGTTTTAAAAATGTCTAATCGTCGCCGTTTTTTTTTGTTTTTGTTTGTAGGATATAATAACGCCATACTTTCATCTATTTCCATGGTATGTAGCCGTGAGTGGCAAGGTGTAATACAAAGTCAGAGTGTTTCCTTTTTCATTTGTATGAGCGCATATCTTCTGTTAAACTTGCTTTTAGTGTTCGCCCAGTTTTTTCTATATACGTATGTTTGGAGTTACACGCAAGCCTGTATACAGCGCTGGAACTAAAGTTGTTGGTTGTTTCTGTCGATGTCCTAAGATTATGTCTCAGAGTGTTGCCGGTTTTTAATGCCGTGAGTAAACCTTCTTTGTGCAAAACGTTAGTTAGTCTGTATATTTCTGGTCCTGTGTAAGTAAAAGTGAATCGATTGTCTCTTTGTCTTCTTTATTCCTATTTTTAGTGTTGCATTGTCTAAGAAGTTTGTCGATAATAGTGGATTTGTAGCTGTTGTTTTTAGTTATGGTGTAATTTGTAACGAGTTCTTTGTTGTACTTATCTGGAGTAAGTCTGTGTATCATATGTTTAAATGCTGTCAGTTTATGTTGAATAGGATAGTTCGAGGTAATGTGGATGATAATAAAGAGAAGTAGCACTTCAGGTAACAATGCCTATTTAGTCAAGTACCGTACTACATTCTTTAGGAAAGGAATAGAGAAGAGATGAAACAGGTGGTGAAAGTAGAAGGATAGTCGGAAATTAACTGTCGTATAAGACAGCTCAGTGGCCAGTGACTATGCCTTCATCACTGAGCAGCCACACCGACAGTCAATTTTTATTTGTAGTGAAAAAAACCAAGGTTTTTAATGGGAATCGATCTCACAACCCCCATACTGACAAGCTAGTACACTACCTACTAGCTTACAGGGGCGCCTGTAGGTGCGCCGATTGTGTATGTAATGTTGAAGTTGAGTTTCCCATACCGAGCCCGTCAGGTGATTTGTAAAAGTGATTATTAAATCTAAAGTAGTTCTGTTTTATTATCGTCTTTCCAATATCTTTAATATCGGTGGTGTATTGGTTGTCATATACGTTGTCTAGTGTGTCGTGTAGTATAACTAAGGCTTTTTGTGTTGGTATTAAGGTATATAGATCATTGATGTCAAAGGAAATAAGTTGCGTGTTTTCGATTATCTTGATATCTTTAAGTTTATCGATAAGGTCATGTGTATTACATACAGTATATTTTAAAAGAGGTGACAACGAGTATTCCTTAGCAGTAAAATATAAATGAATATGCCTTTTAGTTAATAAAAAATTAATAAAACACTTTAACAGTTGAAATTGATCTTGTTCATGTTGCCTATTAAATATTTTGCTTTCGATATTATTAATTTACTCAAATCCATATTAAAAGTTTAATCGGTATTTTAAACCTTTCAACAAGTCAAAGCAAATTTTTTGCTGATGATAATTAAAAGCGATGACTGCATTTAATAGCAATTTTGCTTATTTATATTAAATGCATTTCACACATTTGGTTAAAAAAATATATATGTACATAAATTTTACATTTTATCCGTTTTTCATTTGTTGTTGGTTTAAAGCCAATTATAATTGTAAACGGTCAACAAATAACTAAACAATAAAATTGACAAAATACAGCAATGACGTGAAAAACTACATTTTATTGTCGCCAGTTTAAGTGAGATGCCACCACTCAAATAATTGAATTAGTATGCAACATTGTAAATTGTGGTTAGTAGTTGTACTATTTAGTATTCTCTCACACCACTAACAATTTGTTGAATGCTCGTTTTGTAATGTTGTTGTGTAATCACTACTTGTAATCTTTCGCCAACGCGGAAGGAATGTTTTTGTCAATCGTAACTGCATGAATACCTAACGAATCCAATTTGAATATAATTTCAAATATTTATCTGTAAAAAATCATTAACATTTGTTTTTGGTTGAAATAATTATTAAAAGGATATAAATGTTTTTCAAAATTCAATACTTGTATCTATTGAGGTTTTATGCTCGCTTTTACAAAAACCACAACACCAGTTTTGAACGTGAAAGAGTTTTCAACTAGTGGCAGGTATATTTGAAAATTTTTTAAGTTTTTGTACAAAAAAAACAACAAATTGTTGTGCCAAATGTAGCTACAAGCAGCGAGAAGAATTTACAATCATTACGAAAATGTATGTTCCTTTTTTATTATCGCTACAACGTTTGTCTGCCTCTAGATCTCTCTATCTGTCCATCTGAAATAGGCCTTCATTGACAAGTGCTTAAAATTTGTGTTCATTAAGAAAAGTTTTGTTGTTAAAGAGTGTTCGTATTTGACTTGTGGTACATTTTCTTATCTATTTTGAAAAGTCTAGTTAAAAATGACATTTGAACTGAAATTGTATTAAGCTGTGTTAGGTATAAAAGAGTACATTAACTTGATATATATTACATGTACTTTACAAAGAAATAAGATTAAAAATGAAAGGATGTTCCTTAGGCAGACCTGACTTTGACAACATGTCATCTTATTTTTTGAATCGTAATACACAGATACTTGAAATATTCAATAACATATTGTTACGTTTATACCTTTTATAAACGTTTTGTTGTGAGTTCTTTATTGCAAAATAAATAACACCATTTTTTAGAATTTTTAAATTTATAACAATTTTATTTATTTTAACTACACCAAGTTGTCACTTCAGAACAATTTACTTAAAATGCACGTCTTTACTTTATGATGTTTAATTTTACACTGATTGATTATCCACTCGACGCTGCCCTATTTATATTTGTCCATTTAAAGTCTAGAAAATGTAAGAATCTTCTACTTCCTTTGTATCACATTTTGTTGTTATATGTTGTTTATTTGATGTACAGGTGCCTGTATGTCTGTGTGTATTTTTGTTTTTATGCTGCCTAGATTTCTGCTTGGGATTTACTTCAAAATTTTTGTTGTTATTCTTTTGTAGAAAAGGTTGCTTAGAAAACTATGCAGATGTTTGTTTGTTGTTGTCTTTCGCGTATAAAACTTCTACGCAGTTAGTAAACAGAAATTTGTTTTTGTCTTGCATGCCACACAGTTAGTAAACAGCATAACAAATTGTTGTTGTTTGCGTTTATAAAATTTCTACGCAGTTTGTAACTAGAAATTTTGTTGTTGTCCCGTAAATTTTCTTAGAAAGCCATGCAGTTCATAACCAACATATCCAGTAGTTCGTTTTATTTTTTAATTATTTTATTTAAAACTTAAGCAAGACACTTCCGTAACAATATAATAAAAACATAAAATTAGACATTAACGGATGATCCATACATGGCAGGAAACGCTTCGTGTATTAGTAAATCTCACACAAGTTGCATTTATTTTGTCATGATGTTAAGTTTGACATAGGATTGAGTGACAGTGTTCCTTAATGTGAACGTATATTTTTTCAAGGAAATAATAATCCTTGCCACATATTAATCGGTTTATGAACCATATGACTGGTAATGCCAAACAAGATAGATTTTTAAGAATCCTAAATTGCGGATTTTGAAAATAGAAATACCGAAACAACGGAGTTCTCTAATCTCCAAGAATCTCGGAATATATTATGGGATTTTTCAAATTTTTTTTTCAATATTTTTTTCAATATTTTTGACTGGAAAATTAAATAAGTTCAATGAATAATTAACGGTTTGTCTGATTTAAAGTATTGGAAATTTATTAAATATTAAAAAATTAAAACTTTTAAATTCTATATATATCGTGTACAACTATACATTATTTGAAAGTTACCTTAAAGTTACTTTTACCAGTATTCAACCCGGTTTCTGTAACGTAGTGATAAACTACTCACACGAAAAATGTACGGCCCTCTTGATTTTAATGGTTGGTAAATTCTTTCTAATTTTTTATAACTGTATATTAAAAAAATTAATGATGATAAACTCTTAGTTCAACCTAGGTAAAATAAGACAGGTGATAAATACATTTTTAGTGAGAATTTTCTCACTTTAGTAACAAAAACGAAGTACAATATTTTTTATCAATGTGCTCAAACAGATGACTACAGCCAAATATATAATGCTTTCTGGTTGGCAGAACACTAATAAAATTTAAGTTAATTAGCTGGCTTTATATTTAAAAACAACTCCATTTCAGTTTGGACCATCTCATGTAAAAAAGATAAAAGGCTCCAAAGATAAAAACTCCAAAAAATTGTCTATATTTTTAAAGTGAAAAATAGCTTTAATTTAGAGTAAAAAGTAAGTAAGTAATTTACTTAAAATGACTTGATTAATCTGCGCTAAATTTCCAGCAGAAAAGTTTGAAGCGTATTTCATGAAGCTACGCTTTCTTAATTTACAATATTCAAGTATTAATAAAAATATTGAACAATTTTAATTGATACGCAAAAGATGGAAAGATTTAAAATCGAAAGCTAATTTAATAAATTCCAAGATTCGGAATTTACGAATTCTGTTCCCTCCCAGGATTTTGGAAATTATTTAATTGCCATTTAGTATGTATTAAGATTTCCATAAGAAAAACAAACCTCTTTCTATATCCATTCTGGTTGTAACTGAGCTCACTGCTCTAGTAAAGGCTATATAGGCAAATGCTGCTGAAAGCCCATAAATCAAATTTAACATGAAGCAAAGAGGATTCTCCTTTGTACAGCCTTTTCTTTTAAGAATAATTTTTTAAAACTTAGGTTGTGTATATTGATTAATGTGCTATTTATATAGAATTTACGCTTAATTAGGTATGTGTGTGATAAGCTTCACGTCAGCGCCAGGCCGTTTGGTCTTAATCTGATGGTGGTCTCGCCACTGGGTGTAGAAAGAAAGCACACCCGCGCCCTAAAACGCATACGGTAGCAGGGCCATACTCATACTCTTTGCTAAAAAGTTGGAGGCTATCCAACCACTTGCCCTAATGCATGCGCAAGCTAGGACCTTGTTTGTTAAGCCTGCGTTAACATCTCCGCGGAAACTTTTTTCAAAGCAACCGATTTAACCAGCACCTGCCATGTAACTCCCCGAGAGACCGTAGCAATAACCAGAACAGGACCGTAGCCCTGCGGGCAACTGCTTACAAATGTGGGTGTACAAAGTCATTTATCGGACTTCGAGAGCCCTATGTATCTTCTCTGGACCATAAGGAGCCCAGACGACAGGTGCCGCCTTTTACCCGCGAGAGCACATGCCAAGGTGGGGAAGAGTTCATCAAGTCTGCATACCCTCGGGGAGTCGTATCTAATAAATAAGATAAAAAGAACGTCATGAGCAGTTAATTATTTTGAGTTTTCGTTTTTCGTATACCTACGATAGCCCACCAAATATCGGCTAATAACTGAAATATTTTTTAGTGGCTTGATATAAAATCAAAATATATTTTTCTTGGGTTAATTTTAAATTATGAGTTAAGGCCTTGACCTCAATAATTATACGTGTGTTAAAGAAAATAAAGATATCTTGTACGTTACCAAACATATAACAGCCATACGTTTCTCCCTTTTGCATCTCATTCCAGAATTTTTATTACAAAAAAATCCTTTAAATTCAATTCTTGCTTAAATTGTGGAACTTCCTGTTGTTACTTGAAAAAAAAACTAAATATAAATAGATGTTCTTTCGTTAAGTTTTCGCGAAATATTATCTTAGTGTTATGAATGTAAAACTTCGATTTTCTCCAAAAAAACGTGAATTTTGATTATTTTCATTAAATGATCTTACAGAAGGAAAAACTGGATGATAAGATGATTCCCTATATTTATATTTTTCTAGATAGCCATGACGAACAAAAATACGATTGGACCAGCCAATGGATGCTAAATTTAATCGTGACAACATTTTAAGTTTTAAATTAAGCCGATAAGAATAACGTTGAAAAACTTCATCATTATTAAGTTTAATGATTGCATTTGTAATCGGCAATAAAAAGCACATGAGTTGTATTTAGCATAACATAACACGATTATAAATTGGTTATTCTGCTAAACATTTAAGTTTTTTTTCGCCTTTAGCACTTAATAAAGCTAAAATAAATAAACAAATAAATAAACCGTGTGTAAATTTTTAAAACTTGTAGATCGTAAAAAAGAACAATAATATCAACGAGCGGATAAACTGTTTTATTTCTATTTTATTTAATATTCAAAACACAATTAATTGTTGGTTTAAGTTTTAGTTTTAATCAAATGAAAATTTTAAATTATGTTTAACTGATAACAATATCAGTTTTGCAGTATTAACTTTTTTTATATTTAAAGGGGAATCAATATTGTCGTTATAGAAAATAATATTTGTTACTCGATCTTTCATTAAATTTCACAAGTTTCTCTCCTTTTTAGTTCGCAATCTAAAACACTTAAAATTTTATTTACTAACAGGTTTAAAGGGATAAAATCTTGTTTCGTACCCGAAATTTTTTGTGGAAATGTTAAAGTTGGTTTTTAATTTCATTGTGGTATAAAGGGTTTTTCAACAAGAAGTTTGTGTTCTAAAACAAAATAAAATAAAGAATTTAGATTAAGATGATTCAAATATTGATGGTATTGCGAAGAGAAAAGTTGGGAACTTGTGAAAGAAAAAGAATATCTGGCAAATATGAGGTACGACCACGCTGTCGATACTTTCATGAAAGTTTTCAATCGATTTTTGACAAAATGGCGGTCCTATTTCGTTAATCACATCAGGGATTTTAAGTTTTTAAGGTGAAATCCATTCGCTTGGCTCCGTGTAGACTCTACCCACAAAAAATAATCCAGTGGTGTTAAACTTACGTTCTGGCAGGCCAATTAAAACCTGATTGTAGTGAAATTACGCGATCGGGAAATTTGGTTTGCCGTAAATTGATCGTTTCATTGGTTGTGTGACGTGTGGCACCGTCCTGCTAAAACCACATTTCAGTCAATAATAGGCCAAAATTGTGCATCTCGCGATAGCGTAATATATTGATCGTAACTGCATTTCCAGCCTCATCTTCGAAAAAAAACGGCCTAATTACGCCTCCAGACCACATAGTGCACCACAGCAGTGACACATTAAACATTAAAAGACTTCTCAATAATTGCTCTAGGAATTTCAGAAGCCCAAATGTGGTAAATTTGCTTGTTGACATGCCCTGAGAAGTGAAAATGGGCTTTATCTGAAAAAAAATCATTCTTTCATAAAAACCAGCCAACCGGTTCCTAAATGAATTGAGCGAATCTGCAGCGGTTGGCTTCAATTGCTGCACCAATTAAGTCTTGTACTGCTTTAAAGTCAAATTCTTACTTGTCGTAGTTTTGGAAAACGTCGAGGAATTAGCAAATTTAGATCGGCGTTAACACTGTAGCTCACGGCTGCGATGTTTTCAGTTGAACGACCCGGTAAAATACGCGTCTGTGTTTTGAAGCCTGTCGACTCAAATTTAATGAGCAAATTATTAATAGCGGCCTCAGAAAAACGATTATGGTGTCCGAAAATATCACAAATTTTACGAAATATAAATTCAATAGAACCACCATTTCATAGTGGATTTTAATTATTTAAATGCGATTTTCATGCGAAATTGAATTCATTCTAACAACTGCCAATGCTTCTACTACAAGTACGTCAAAAAACTAAATGCCAAAAAATGTCATGTTGTTGGTGTTGTCACAACTAAAAAATAAACTTCTTGTTGAAGTAGAGTGTTAATAATTATTATTTGGTAGGAATCAATAATTTTTAACGAATTATAAAAGTTGTTGATATAACACGATTTTTAAATAAAAATTTAAGAATTGAAGCAGTTTCTTATTTTATTATAAGCAAAACAAAAAAAGCAAACAAACTTTTTCTGTGACTTAATCAACCAGTTACAACTGTTTTTAACGCAACGAAAGTCATATATTTTTAAAATCTTAATTTTGATAGAATTGTAAAAATGGATTTTGCATTGAAAATAGAAGTGACCGGAATGTATAACATTTTTAACAATTGATGCTATTTTTTTTTAATTATCACTAATTTTAATTTATCGCCTTAAGAATTTATTGTATTAATAAATTTAAATAAAAATATACGTCAAGATTTATAACTTGACATGTATATTCATGTTAAATTTATTAACCAATAGAGTAGAACTTATTTGATTGCAACATTTGTAAAAAATTCAAATTTAATTTTCAAACTATTTAAATGATTGTAATAAAAACAGTAATAAACAAAATTATTGTTTAAATATTCCTGAATGGTTTTCACATTATATAGCTGCCAGATATAATAAATTTGTGAATAAAATAAAACATTTTGCGAGCAGTTATCAAGAGATAATAAACTGTGACGAACTTTAATAGGAAAACAAGTTTCTAACTTTACTACCCTTAAACCATAATTAAAGTTAATTTTTTGATTCAAATCGATTAAGCAGAACATCGATTTAAAACAAAAAAAAATATTTCATATACAGTAATATAAAAAAGTAAACCTACACAGCAAAGAAACTAAAAAACATTTAACCAGCTAAATAGGGTACCCCTGTAGGCTAGTAGGTAGTGGTAAAAATTGACTGTCGGTGGGGCTGCTCAGTGATGAAGGCATGGTGACTGATAACTGAGCTTTCTTATACGACAGTTAGTTTCCGTAACTACCCTTCTACTTCCATCACCTGTCGCATCTTTTCTATATCCCTTTCCTAGCACGGTACTTGACTAAATAGGCATTGTTGACTGAAGTGCTATTTCTCTTTAAAGAAAAAAAAAAGAAGAAAACTATGAGTAAAATTGTATGCATATGGTAAAATTTATATGAAATAACTGGCATTTTTTTCCCCTTAACCATGAGATGAGAAGATCACAGCTTCATGCGAAATGCTGTTAAAAATTATATATATACAAATTTATTAATAAGTAGAGTTTTCTTAAAAATTTATGTTATCGAAGATGATTTGTTTTTAAGAGAAAAAGAGTAAACAAAGCGACCCATTGCGCATTTTAAAAACTGCGTCGTTTTCAAAGAAATCTTATACAAACAAGATAACAACAGCATGCTTACAAGAAATTCTGGGAAATAAGATAAATAACAGAAAACAAAAATAACTAACACAGAAAAAAAAACAAAACACACTGCCAAAGAGGTGCCTAAACAACAACAACAATATGGGGTAATGTTAAAGTAAAATATTTTTGAATATTAGAGAGCCGCTTAAAACAACTATATAAGCACCACTTGCTGGGCAAATGAATTAATTCAAGTCATGAGTGAGAAAAGACAACAAAGTTGGCATCGTATAGATTTCGTGTGTAGTGAAAGTAAATAAATCGTTTAATTTAATTTCAAACTCTAAAGTGCTGTGCTATTATTTTGCAATAAAAGAACTCGATATAGCAAAGCGTTTATTAAAAGGAATAAACGTAACAACATAAAATGTTATGTATGTTGGCTAAGCTCACTAACCCTTAAACTGTTACGTCTGTTATAGACACAACGTTAGCTATGTTTTATAAAAATATATAATGATTTTAATAAACACTGACTGCAGGAACATTTTATTACCCTGTGAAATATAGTTACCTGCAATTAATTCGCCCAGAATTGTTAACAATAGCAGCAAGGCTGCATACTTAAGGTTAAAATAATGGCAATTTTTTCCTCAAAAATTTAGCTTTGACTTTACAAAAATTACAAAAAAGAAAAGGGTCCAAAGTCCTGTGCTTCTCAACAGCGATTATCTTTTTAAATTTTTAATTAATATGAGACACAAAAACAAATTTGCATAAGTTCTTAATTGTAAATAAAATTTGTGCGTATACTTTTTTGATTGACTGCATATGTATGAATAACTCTACAAATTATTTACAAATTCAGTGAAAAAGAAATCTGACATCATAAATACCCTTAATATCAAATTATTTTTATGACCCAACGTTTAAAAAAGTAACTTAAAATTTATAACCCGCGCTTTAATCAAAATAACAATGATAACAATCAAATCAGAAAAGCTTGTTTTAAATTCTCGTTTGCAAATTCTCGATATGTATTTTATAGGCATGTTTACTAAAAACACCGATCATTGATTCACGCTAAAATGTTTTATTGTTGAAACTACTGTTGCCTTTTAAAAATAACATTTAAATATTTACAAAAAGCCATTAATATTTCAAACAACTGACTAATTCGATTTTTAAATAACACAAATAAGAGTATTTAAAAGGCGATAAGGAAAGAAAAATTTTAATTTAAATAAAACTTTTAAACTGAATTTATCGTCTTCTTTTAATAAAGGTTTAGTTATATTGAGTTCATATATTGGAAAATAATAATACAGCACTTTACTGCTGTAAATTAAATTAAATGATGTTTTTAGTTTCAATACACACAAAATAAACACGATGGTAACTTTGTGGTCTTTACTTATTGATGACCCAAATTGAATCAATTCATTTGCTTAATAAGTAGTGCTTACATAGTTGTTTTAAGCGGTTTTCACATATACAAGAATATTCTACTTTAACATTACCCCAAATTGTTTTTGTTATTATCATTCAGTTTACGCGTCTGGTTGGCTGTGTGTTTTGTGTTTGTTCTGTGTTAGTTGCTTTTGTTTTCTGTTGTTTATCTTATTTCGTAGAATTTCTCAGAAGCATATTGTTATTGTAAAGGACTTCTTGTAATGTATAAGACTTCTTAGAAAACTACGCAGTTTGTAAAATGCACAGTGGTTCATTTCTTTTACTGGCGATTATTTTCTTTTAAAACGTAACAAATCATCTTCGTAAAAATACGTTCAAATTAAATCAATAAAAATCTTAAGTTTATTTATTTCTCTAAAAAAGATTGTTTACTCTTTGTTACTAAAGTTAGTAATTTCTCAAATTAAATTATGACAAACGTCGTGTTATATATGGGGTCCACAAGAATTAAAAATTTTGCTTCATAAAAGATACTATAATGTAAAGTAATAATAGAGTCACAATTAATTTTACTGCTTCCCGCGTTAAATAAAATCATTACAATATTTTCATGTGAAAAATTTCTCACCTTAGTTACAGAAACGAAATATTGCATACATAAAAATTTTAACTTATTTGTATATTAATGTTTAATTAGTTTGTATATATTGTATATTGAATCGTTTCTGTATTCGAAATTATCTATCTTAAGGCCGCTATTTAAACCTGTGCAATTTTTTCTAAAGATATAGTATAATTTTTCACATAAAAGCAATGTGTGCAACCTGCACAAAAATTAATCGGAACAGTGTTAAAAAGACGGCAAATTTAATTTTTTTAAATAACAAAGACTCTTTATTCAAGAGTATAATCAAGCCCAGAATTTCCAATTTCAGCTTTATTTAAACTTATGCACCGGAAGTGAGAAATTTCTCACATGAATTTATTGTAATAATAATATTTTATGCAAATTATTAGGCTCGCACAACTGAAAACATTGCAACTGTGAGCCACAGTGTTGAAGCAGATCTAAATTTGTCAATTCCTCGACGTTATTAACAATTGGGGTTATCGAAAACCACCACATGATGAATTTTGCGTAAGGATTTGAATACTAAGCCTTAAAAAGTTCAACTGGTGCAGGAATTAAAGCCGATCGACCATTCATATCGCCGTAAATTCGCTTAATTCATTCAGAAACAACCGGATGGTGTTTCTGAACAAATCATTTTTTTAGACGAAGCCCATTTTCACTTGTCAGGTTATGTCAACAAGCATAATTACCGCATTTGGGCTTTTGAAAATCCTAGAGCGATTCTTGGAAAGCCTTTGTATGCTCAACGTGTCACTGTAGGGTGCGCTATGTAGTCTGGAGGCTTGATTGGACCGTTTTTTTTCGAAGATGAGGCTGGAAATGCGGCAACAACGACAATCAGCAGTTAAGTGGCCAGTCAGATCGTGTGTTTAACACCTCTGGATTATTTTTTTGTGGGGCAATGTGTTAAGAACAGAGTCTATGCGGAGCCAATCGAATCGATTTTAGCCTTAAAACTCAAAGTTTGTGATGTGGTTAACGAAATACCATTTTGCCAAAAAGTGATTAAAAATTTTGACATCTGTCAGCGTCATGGTGGTGGACATTTGCCAGGTATCATTTTTAGTTTATAATTGCCGACCTTTTTCTTCTCTCTTTTGTTTTATTTTGTGTTAGAAAACAAATTTCTGGATGAAAACTGCTTTAGGTTCGCAGCTGCCTCTGTAGGCTAGTAGTTAGTGTACTAGCTTGTCAGTATGGGGGTTGTGGGTTCGATTCCCAACGAAGACCTTGGTTTTTTTTTCACTACGAAAATAAAAATTGACTGTAGGTGAGGCTGATCAGCGATGAAGACATAATCACTGGCCAGTTAATTTCCGACTATCTTTCTACTTGCACCACCTGTTTCATCTCTTCTCTATCCCTTTCCTAAAGAATGTAGCACGGTACTTAACTAAATAGGGACTGTTGCCTAAAGTGCCACTTCTCTTTAAAAAAAAATAAAAAAATATATAAAAATTTTTAATACCAAAGAAGTGTTTTTAAAGGAGAAAAAATGTCTAAAACAACAAAAATATTTCGTCAACAAAATAAATTAGTTTATTTTTTATTATTATATTTTCCACGATTTGAAATTTTGTAATTAAAAAAAACAACCATCGAAGTTCAAAATTGTCTGTTATTTATAGAAACTTAACAATAACTGCCATTTTTAATTAATATAAAATTAATTAAATTTTTTAACCGCTGCCATCATCAAACAATAAAAATTTTATCGCTTATTTAGAGCCATTCAGAACGGCCCATTTGGTTGTCCATTTTCATAAACATCATAAATATGTAAATAGAATTGAATGAAGGAATGGTTGATTGTTACCAAATGTCAATAATACTTTGGTACTTAAAATTTTTGAATTTTGTTGTTGTTGTAGTTTTTTGTATACACTCACACACGCACACACGAAATCGAGATTGCATCTTTTCAAATTTTTTTAAGAAAACTCGAATGTAAATGAATTGAATTGAAATTGAAATAAACAATAAAAATGACCGATTATTTCAATGCAAGTTTTATTACAACAATTGATGGAAGAGCGACGACACCAGTGAACCCAGCCTTGTTTTTTCTATTTTATTTTATTTATTTTTTCGCGCCATTCAAAACTTATTCGTGTAAAAAACCTCCTTCTAACAATTCATAAAGTGTCAACGTTTAACTTTGAAGTTTTGCGTTTATTGTGCCGTATTTTTATTTTATTAAAACAAAACAAAAATAAAAATAAAAATAAAATACAAATCCTGTACTGAGTATTTTAGGGTGTTGCAAAACGCAAATTATAAATAATAAACACTTACAAAGCCCAGACCAAGATCTGATCTCTGCACACGTTTTTCAGTTGAATTGTTTATATTTTTCGTTCATAAATCTCATAAAATGAACGTTCAATGCTTAAAGTTCTTAATTTTGGCATTATGACTATTGAGTTTGAGTATATTAAAAATTTATTTATGCTTTTTGTTGTTTGTTATGTAAAAACTGCGTAAATGTTTTTGTTTTAAAACTATGAAGCAACGAACACCAGCCAGCCACCAGCCAGTCAGCCACCAGCCAGCCTTTCAATTCGAGTTCAATTCCAAGTTACAATTGATACAAATGAAAAATGGCAAAAAGCAGATTTAAAAAATTTGAATGGCTGATATAATTTTGGTTTGGTTGACTTAAAGTTGCTGCTGTTGATTTTGACTGATTGACAGTTGTGGTTGTCAAGGTCGACTTAAAAATGACCTACTAAATACTTATGGATTGCTTGCATGAGAATCTTTTACTAATAATTAGTCATTTTATTTCGTTAACAAAAAATTGGTTAAATTTTTTTTAAGTGTGGGCTTTTTATAACGGGTGTCCCAAAAATTCATGCACTTTATTATAACAGTAAGTAAGTAAAATGAGTAATTTAAGCATCGTTGAACACCATTTCAAAGTTTTTTGCTCAAAGTTTTTTGCTTTCAAGTATCTCGGTTTTCTAAAACGGTGTAAGAGATACTTCACTCCATCTGATCTTGGTACTATTTATACCAACTATATCCGTCCGAAAATGGAATATAATTTTCATGTGTGGACCGGCGCCCCAAAGTCTACTTTGGATTTGCTCGACCGAGTACAGGAGAGGGCCAAGAGCCTCATTGGGGACAGTAGAGTTATTAACTCTATTGATTCAACAGAGCATTGACGCATAGTAGGTTGTATTTCACTGTTTTATCGTTAGTATGACTACGTCTCACCCAGCCGCCGCTGTCAAATATAAATTATAATGCCAGAAGAAGATTATCTTTCGAATAAAGTAAATTTCAAGTCAATTTTATGCATTTTGATTTTATTCCATTTCAAAGTTTTATACCTCTATAAAAAAGCACCCTTTATAAACAGTAGATTAGGACTTCCCTATAGGGACTCTTATTTTTAATTCGCGCTTTAGCTAATTATCGCTATGTTACAGAATGAGTTTTATACTATTCGTTTAAATCTGTGGTGGGGCAATATTGTATAGATAAGTGGAATGGTGTCCGTATAATGGTAAGTACTCTAATGAAATTAGGGAAGTTATTCCTGAAACTCGACGTGCTTTCGTTTGACTCGATTTTCCTTGAGCGCGCATTCAGTTCTGGTCGATTGGCCAGTGAATCTCACTACGCATTACAAGAAGAATTCCTTTGTCAGTAGAACAGTTCGCATGTGGCAAAAACTCCCTCCAGAGGTCTTTCTTGTCACTTTTAATGTAGAAAAATTCAAATCGAATGTCCACAAACACTACTCCCTCCCTCTTTCCTCCTCCCAATAACCAAATTTCCTAGTTTTCTGTTACAATGCATTGCACGAGTAGGGGTCATCCTATGAGTGCTGGTCCGAACGAAAAAAAAGGGATGACTTTCAGGCTATGAAAATGTTGTATCGCTACTTAAGATATTTCCTGGTTGTGCACTATTCCATTTGGGTAAATAGACGTGGCTCCCGCATTGTGATATTTAAAATTTTTATTTTAATTTAAGAGGACGTGCTAAATGGTGCACTATCATAGAGGACTTAATGATTAAAAATAAAATTCAGAATTGTTTCTCAAAATATGTGCGGAAACTATGTTCTTCAAATTAAGTTGTACTTCCGCTTAAAGCCTTTAAATTTAGTACATTTGAGCCACCATAAGCCGAACTGCAATTCAACAATTATTTAACACATCAGAGCCGTTAATATACAACATAGTGTTTATTTTATTTTAAATTTTAAATTAATTTTGACACACCCTATAATCTGTATAATCATATGTTATTTGAATAGTGACAATTTAATACTGTTTAAAATCTGGCTAAGCAAAAAATAACACCAAAATAATTTCAGTTTAACTTATAAAAATTGCACAGGGTTAAACAGCGGCCTTAAGATTGTTAAATAATTTCGAATACAGAAACAATTGAAATTTGTTTTATATAGAAAATAATTAAAAATTAATATACAAATAAGTTACAATTTTTGTGTAGCGCATTTCGTTTCTGCAACTTAGGTGACAAATTTCTCACATGTAAACATTGTAGTAATGTTGTTTTAAGCAGGATGAGATAGAATTAATTGGGACTCTTTTATTACTTCTATTACTTTACATGATAGTCTGGCAAAAGCCATGTGCCATACGACAACTCTAACAGTTTGATGTGAGAAATTTCTCCCTTTAGTTATAGAGACCGATGATAACAAAAAGTAAGGTGAATAAGAGATGCCATACTTTTCCGGTTTAAGTCGTTTACATGTTAATAGTTTGTGTCAAATAAAAGCTTGCTAGGAACGAATGAGGGAGGATTAAAATATTCGTGACGAAGTTAAGAAAACGACCATTCGGTATCGATGGAAAAGCGGCAGTATTTTGCAAAGAAAGAAGAGGTCTACTACAAAGTAATGCAAAGATATGAAAATCCATAACTTAAGCCATAGACTGCATTCCTGTCTATAATACTTCACATATCTTCAAGAAGAAAGCTAACAGCTAATGTTTTCCAGTAAAGATGCTGGACTGTACTTCACATAAACAAAGCAAAAATAGTTACACCCACAAATGGGGAATGTATGTGGAAAAACGGAATAAAAATTGCTTTCGTATAAATGTTTGCTTGCTTGTTTAACACATGATTATGAGTTCCAATCCCAATAGAGGAATTAATGCAAAGAAAACATAATAATTACAGAGTAGTAAGAAAAGAAAGAACACTTAAAAAGACAGTTCAAATAACAACGAAGCCGAAGAGAAAGAAGAGAAATGACGTTGCAGACGCCGTTGTAGTAACCCAATGTAACCGTGATTATCTGCAGGTAACTTTAGCTAGAGAAAAAATTAACAAGAACATAACGTCGTTTGCTAAATACGACTGAGTTGAAAAGTCTGGTTAGTAAGTTCGAGTCTCGGTGGAGTCACGTACTCGCCATATCTGATTAGTAAATCGGATACCGTGAATACAAATCGTCTGAAGAATCGGAAAATTAAAAAAAAATTGATATATCTACAATCATATAATGTTCTTTTACAATCATATAATGTTTTACACTCATATAATGTTTTAGTGATTTAGTGCACTTCGAGGAATTTTTGCGCAATGATTTTCTAATTTTATAATGATATTTAATAAGACGAAATTGTTGTATATATACATAGTAGGATATGGACTTATATACGATTGTATATCGTTCTATAATAGATCTTTTTATATTAATGAAATTTTTAAGAATTTCACATCACTGGAATACTCATCGGTTGATTTCACACATTATGTTTCGATTGCAACCATTATTTAATAACTTTAAAATAAACATTAAAGTAAATATTTCATATTGATTTTTGATTAATATCGACAAGGCCATTGTGCACTTGATGGTGATAGAGGCAGTAGCATTTTTGAAAGGTTTGTTATTGTTGCTGCAGTCTCCACATCATTTTTTTTTATAATAGCGTATCTCTCATGGATGTGTTAAATTTATATCCAATGAAGTTGAATCTTTCTTCAGAGTTAATCTATAGCGTGTGTTCAATTTAAACATGATTTTAGATGTCACCCTAAAGGGTATTTTAACAAGAAATTTGTTTTCTAAAACAAAATAAAACAAAAAAATTAGATTAAGATGATTCAAATTGTTATTGTATTATGAAAAATACAATGAAAAATGAATTAAACATAATTTCTGGCAAATATCCACCACAACCACACTGACAGATATCAATTCCTTCATCAAAGATTTTAATCAGTTTTTGGCAAAATTGCAGTCCTATTGCTCACAGATTTTGAGTTTTAAGGCTGAAATCGATTCAATTGGCTCCGTATAGGTTCTGAACCTAGTCGCACAAAAAATATTCCAGTGGTGTTAAATCACATGATATGGCTGATCATTTAACTGCCGATTGCGGTGAAATTATGCGATCGAGAAATTCGGTTTGCAATAAATTGGCTGCGTAATATGTGGCACCACATGTCAATGATATGCACGTCGTCAATAGTCGTCATCAGATTATGGCTCCATGGCTCGGTGCTGATGTAAATCCTCTCACACATCTCACAATAACGTGATCCATTGACCCTTACCGCATTCATTTGCAGCTTAATCTTCAAAAAAAATCACGCTTCAAGTCCATATAACGCACCATACAATGACATGTTGAGCATGCAGAGGCTTCCCAATAATCGCTTTAGAATTTTCTGAAGCCCAAATGCAGCATTTTAGCTTGTCGACATATCCAGACAAGTGAAAAGGAGCTTCGTTTGAAAAAATAACTTTTGCAGAAAACCCGCCGATTATTCCTTAGTGAATTGAGCGAATCAACGGCAATGTGAATGTTCGGTCGGCTGTAATTCCTGCACCAGCTGAACCTTGTGAGGTTTCAAAGTCAAAGCCAATTGTTGAGAACGTTGAGTAAATGACAAATTTGGATCTGTCTCAACACTGTGCTTCACGGCTTCACGACCCGGTTGAACAGGTGTTGTTGATCGCACATTTTATATTAAGCCTGTTTACTCAAATTTAACGACCAAATTCTTAATAGAGGACTCAGAACGATGATTATATTGTCAGAATTTTACGAAATTTAACTTTAACAGACCAACATTTTCATGGTGGATTTTAATTTTTTAATGCGATTATCATACGAAATTAAATTTATTGTAACAATTGCGTAGTAGATGGAAAGGGTCCAAAAATTAAATGTCAAAACTGTCATGTTGTTGGTGCTGTCACAATTGAAAAACAAACTTTCTGTTAAAAAATCCGATACGTACAAGTATCGCTAGGAGGTGACTCCTTCTTTAGGCAGAAACTTGATTTTGCACTCATTGTTAATTTTTTCAGAGCTCTTTTCTGTGATAGTAACCGATTATTTAATCAGGTATTCGATACCTCATATGATATAACTCATTGTTTAAGTAAAAAATAGATGGCAACGCAATTTCGTGAATCAGAAGTTAGGTAAAGACTAAGATTGCATTTCTTCGTTGCCTTAAAAATCTGTGGGAAATGTAAAATCATTCTTCGTTAAAGTATGTGGAAACGTTTGACGAAATCAATTCACAAGATTACGAAATTATTACCGAATGATATGACGAATACTCTTAGTGCCAGTAATTTATAAATTGCCTTGGGAATATGTGTCGCTTCTTTATTAATGATCTTTTCAACCGGAACTTTTAAAATTCAGCTCATCATGAAAGACCCTGTTAAAATAAATACAAAATTTATTAAATTGACTGATTTACCGATTCAATAACTGAGGTGAGGTAACTGAGCCTCTAAATACATACGTTTTCATGAATTCACACAATTCATTGTTGGCTATTGGACTTATTGTTTGTATTCGAATTGTTGTTGCTGTTGCAAAGTTGTTAAACATGCATTCGTACGAGTGGATGGATGATGGCGTAGTTTTTACCGTGTTTTTTCTTTTTAAATTAAATTTTGTGCGTTTTTGCTGTTGGCTGGCCGTTAATAAAAATATTGTTTATTTGATTTTAAATAAACGCATTTTTTGTCTCGATTTAGTGGGATTGTGACTTGTTTATTTATTTATTTATTTTTTTTTTGCGTATGAGAATGTAAAAGACTATTTAACATTTTGTCATGAGTCACTTTCAGATTTCATGTCTATTTTGTGAATATAGTTTTGTTTTTTTTTTGTTTTTTTGTTAAATTCATTTTAGTTTTGGTTTAAATAAATATTCATTCATTCACTTCTTGGTGAAGTAGACTTTTGTTGTTGTCATTGTTGTTTCGGATGGTTTTGTAGTCAATAAATCTCTAAGGAATTGTTTCAAATTTGAACAGCCAGCAAGAGAGCGAAGGCAAAATAAAAAAAAAATCTACAAATTGATGATTTCTGGAAATAATTGTGTTAAAACAACAAAACAAACTGGCAAACAAATTAAAAGACCTGGGATTTGAATTTGGCCTTTTGTTCGTTTGTTTTTCAATTTTTTGTTTCAACTTAATTAATGTGTCTTAATATTTATTTTATAATAATCCGTGTGCTATAATTGCTATGAAATGACAATAAACATGTTGTTATTTAATGTATGATAAATATTTGAATTTCATTGTTTGGCGCAAAAAAATCCAATTTAACAATCTCGCTTTAAAATGTTTATTTAAATTATTTTTGGCATTTTAGTACTGTTTTAAAAAAAAATTTATTGAATTATTTGTGAATCATAATTATTAAATGAAATCTTATTATTATCTTAAACGATCCGCAAAACCAAAGAAAGAAGTTCAACAAAATTGAGAAGTGCAGTTATTCCAAACCATGACATTATTTAAGTGCTTACAAATGGCGTTCTAGTCATCAATACCATTAACTCCCTCAAATAATACTTAAAAATTATTAGAAAAATCTTTGTGCCATTTTTATAATAAACGGTTTTTGTAACAAAAAGTTTGTTCTCTAAAACAAAATAAAACAAAAAATTTAGATTCAGATGATTAAAATTTTTATTGTATAACGAAGAGAAATGTTCGGCAATTATGAGTGAAGAATGATACTTGACAAATGTCCACTGCGACCACGCTGGCAGATGTCATTTCTTTCATCAAAGTTTTTAATCTCTTTTTGGCAAAATGACGGACTCTGTTCATTGTCGTAAATTTAGGCGATCAGGAAATTTGGTTTGCAATAAGTTGATCATTTCATTGACTGTATGACATGTAGCACCATTTTGTTGAAATCATATATAAGTGATATCCACGGCGTCAATAATAGGCCAAAATTTTATTGTCAGCATCTCGCGATAGCGTGATAAATTGACCGTTACTGCATTTGCAGCCTCATCTTCGAAAAGAAAACGGCCCAATCACGCCTTCAGACCACATAACGCACTATTAAGTTAAACGTTGAGTATTCAGTAATCGCTCTAGGAATTACCAAAGCCCATATTTAGCAATTTGTTGACATTCCCTGACAAATGAAAATGTGCTTCGTCTGAAACAATTATTATTTCAGAAAAACCAGCTGGTTGTTGCTAAATGAATTGAGAGAATTTATGGCGATAAGAATGGTCGGTCGGCTTCAATTCCTGCACCATTTAAACCTTGCAAGACTTTAGAATCAAATCCTTACGCAAAATCTCCCATGTGCTGGTTTTGGATAACCTTCTCAATAATCGATCTAGGATTTTCAGAAGTCTAAATGCGGCAATTGTGCTTCTCGAAAATATTATTTAATTGTTGGGAACGTCGAGGGATTGACAATTTTGAATCTGCTTCAACACTGTGGCTCACGGCTGCGATGTTTTCAGTTGAACGACCCAGTCGAATACGCATTGGTGTTCGCACACTTAGCCACAAAATTCTTAATAGCGGTCTCAGAAGAACAATTATGTTGTCCGAAAATATTACGAATTTTGCGAAATGTAGCTTTAACACAAGCACCATTTTCATAATGGATTTTGTTGGTGTTACCACAATTGAAAAACAAATTTCGTGTTGAAAAGTCCAATATAATAATATGATTTTACTATAGTATAATTTCTCTACAATCACATAAATATATCCTGCTCTTAAATTATGGTTACTGCAACCATATTTTTTTTTTTGAGACTTTAAGTCTCTCAAAAAGGATATATGACATGTGACATATTTCCTTCTTCTGAGCACGTAAGCTCATTCTACCCTCTCCTTTTTGCCTAATTTAATAGAGAGAATTTTAACAATTAGTGACAAAGAATTCCATAGAAAGAACGAAGAAAAGATTAGAAATATTTTAACTGAGAACAATTTTCCATTACGATTAACTAATAGGTTAATTAATCGATTTAATAATAGGAGGAAAAGAGTTAAAAGTAGTGGAACGGAACCCAAAATATATAAGTCGATAACTTATATATCTGTCTTGTCTGAAAGAATAGAGAATTCAAAAATTTATGATTCAAATAAATACCAAATGGCATATAAGAATACAAATACATTGAATAGGTTGTTTAGTAAAACTAAGGATAAAATTCAAAAATTTAATATGTCCAATGTAGTGTACAAAATTCCTTGTAACGGCAATGATAAGGAGGATTGTAATAAGGTTTATGTAGGCACAACAAAAAATAAATTGAAAACTATAATCGCAGGACATAGGTCAGACCAGAAATACAGGAATAATATTAGTTTACAAAATATAGCATTATCTTCGCATTGCTCTAAAGTTAATCACTATCCTAATTTTGAAAATGTTTCAATTTTAAATTTAGAAAATAATTATAAACGTCGTTATATGTTAGAAATGTTACAAATAATTAAAGTACCATTAACCAAAAACATAAATTTTAAAGCAGATACGGAGAATGTTGCACAAAATTATAGACATTTAGTGCATAAAATTATAAAACAACACTCGGTATCTGCATAATATTAATAATTAATACTTTAATTTTTTGTAACGTTTGGTCATTAAATTTATGTTTTATAATATATGTGTAAAATACTATTGTTTTGTAAATGTAAATTGTATTTTCAAAATTGTTTTTCATTTAAAAAATTTTTAATATTTAAAATTTTTTTAATATTGAAAATTTGTTTGTATGTATGTAAAACAAAAAAAATTTTCAATTTGTCGTTTTTTATTGTTTTTGTTTGTTTTGTTTTTTGAAACAATTTTTTTATTATTTTGCATTTGTTAATGAAAAAATTTTTTCAATTTGTTTGTTCATTATTATTTTTGTTTTTCCTGATGATGCCAACCAACGGTGTGGCGAAATATCGAAAAAATAATAAAAAATAAAAGTTTTTTGAAGATTTTTTATTAAAATTGACCTAGTGCTTTCTAATTAACTACTAAAAAATATTAAAAAGGTCAAAAAACTATAACTATTCTCAAAATAATTTCATAATAGACAAAATTTGGTTAATTTTATTTTTAAGTACTGTAGCAGTATCTTTTCGTATAATTGTTTTTAAATAGCAATACTTAGGCAGACTACGACTATTAACGCCACTTAAAATCTGTGGAATTGTATATTTTAACTTGATTTAAAACCTTTTTTATTTATTTATTTTGTACTTAATAATTTACAAATGAGAACAAACTATCCTTAAAAACATAAACATTTTTCTGACATAAAAATAACTGCAGTATAAATGTAAATGTGCGTATTAGAAACATTAATATTAATATAAAAATATTATTGTTCTTATGTTTTTCTCAATAAAAATACGCGCCTCAAATATTCACTGTTACCGTCAGCAATTCGGTGTTAAGGTTTAATACGAAAACAAGCATCAAAATGTTTTATGAGATTCATTACGTAAAATATGTATGTTCTTTTAATGGAACAGTAAATTTCGCAAAAGAATAAGTTCTTACAGATTTCTTTTAAGAACCCGATTAAAAAAAAAATCAACTTATTGTATTATTAATCTATTAGAGCCCATGTAGATTAAAGTTATTTCTGAAGTAAAATAAGAAAACAAATTTTCTGTTGCTAGAAGAGAATGGAACTATTTTAGCATTATAACCTAATGAAAAATTTTAATCTGCCTTAAGTTTATAAATATCTTTATGCCGAAATTTAATAAGGAAGATAAAAAGTATATTTGAAAATTAAATTAAAAATTAACACAAAAATCTTCAAACAATGTTTGATGTTTATTAAATTACCAAATAAAAAAAATACGTAAACTTAAGCCGGATTAAAATATTTCTTTTGTTATGAAAATCTTTATTAAAAAATTTAATAGAAAATTTCTTTTGCATTAATTCTTATTCAAAAGCTTTTTAGTGTTTGTTCTTTTTAAAATCCTTTCTGTATCAAAACTAAGTGTTGTGTAATTTTTATGCGAGAATATATACGTAAAATTTACATTTACTGGTGAACAATAAACCAAGAAAAGAGCAGCACTAAACCGAGTAAATAAATTGAACAAATCAACCATAAAACTGAAATGTGAAGCAAAATACTCATGCACACACTAACACTAACACACACACACGCACACACACACAAAAACTCTCAAACAAACACTTGAATTTTGAATTCAGAATTTAATTTATCGTCGTCATGCATCGTTTTTTTTTAGTATTTCTATACGTTAGAGTACAAGGATTTATCAATATTTATTTCGATTTCACATTTTATTAAACTTTCTTAAATTTTTTTGGATTTTTTTTTAATTTAACAATCGTCTGCAATACCAAAACTTAACACAGAATAAGTTTGGCATTAGCGAATTAAATGAGCGGGGTCTCAGTATCTTTTATTGTATATAACATCACCCATAACTATACTTAATGATCATTTTTGCTGTCAAATTATTTGCAGGTCCTTACAGTGAAATTGTATTACAAATTTTATCTGTTTTATCGTTTTAGTTCACTTTTGCAGGATTTCTTTCGATGACCTTTTTATCTGTTTATATTTCAAACACATAAGAACAGGAAACTTGCTCATTTCGATTTTATGTAATCAGTTTTTCGTTCTAACAACGAAAAATATAAAAACAATTTTTTTGGATTTGGCTCCTAAAACATTTTTAACTATTTAGTAGTTTATTAAAATTTAATGTTTTTAGTTTTTTTTTTTTTAAATAATAAAAAGTAAAATAACTTAATGCCTTTTAGATAAAATCAGTACTGAGAAATAAAAAATATTCATCGTAGAGTAAAATTTGCACACCTAGTCTTATCACTTGCTTGAAAATTATGCCGAATGTGAATTTGTTATAACACGAAGCTATTAAGCTATTATTTCTACAAACAAAATATCCTATTCCTATAAAAGATTTCATGTTATAGTTTTTATAAATAATTTTATCAACCATATTTTCACAACAAAAAAATTTTATGTCATATATTTTTTTCCAAAACATTTATTAGTCATAATCTTTTATGAGTCATAATTTTTCTATAAAAAAATCTCAGATCATATATTTTCTATAAAAAAATTTCATTAGTAATAATTATGCTATAAAAAGTTTTATCATCTATAACTTTTCTATAAAAATTATTTATCGGCATAATTTTTCTATAGCAAATTACCGTATGCTTTCTCTAAAACAAACTTCTCCAGTCAAATTTTTGTTGTAAAAAATATCATCTGTTACAATTTCGTCAGTCATAATTTTGCTATAGAAAGATGTCATCGGTCATAATTTTTAGTGGTGTTAAATTATTTAAAGGTCCTTGCATAGAACTATTACACATTTTATCTGTTTTATAGTTTTGGTATACATAGGTAAAACTTTTGGATTGAAAATAAATAGCATCCACTTAAGCTTGAAATATTACTTTTAAATAATTATTTTAAATTTCAAGATAACATCTTACATCCTTACAGCAAGTATGATTTTGCAAGTGTTGTGCGAAACCAACGAATTGAAATTTTAAATACCACATTAAATTCTCATTTTTTCAGTCATAATTTTTGTATAGAAAAATTTTATCAGCCACAATTTTTATATAGAAAAAATTTATACTTTACTTCATCAGATATTTTTTTTCCAAAAAAAAATTTCATTCAATTTTTATAGACAAATTTCAACAGTTATAAATTTTCTATAGAAAATTTTCAACATTCATAATTTTTCTATAGAAAATTTTCAACATTTATAATTTTTAAATAGAATATTTTCATCATTTACAATTTTTCTATAGAAAATTTTCAACATTTATAATTTTTCTATAGAAAATTTTCAACATTTATAATTTTTAAATAGAATATTTTCACCATTTACAATTTTTCTATAGAAAATTTTCAACATTTATAATTTTTCTATAGAAAATTTTCAACATTTATAATTTTTCTATAGAAAATTTTCAACATTTATAATTTTTAAATAGAATATTTTCATCATTTACAATTTTTCTATAGAAAATTTTCAACATTTATAGTTTTTTTATAGAAAATTTTCAACAATCATAATTTTTCTATAGAAAATATTCAACAGTCATAATTTTTCTGTATACAATTTTTAGCTGTCATAATTTTTCTATAGAAAATTTTCAACAGTCATAATTTTTCTGTAGAAAATTTTCAACTGTCATAATTTTTCTATAGAAAATTTTCAACATTTATAATTTTTCTATAGAAAGACTTCATCAGTTATAATTTTTCTATAGGAAATCTTAATCAGTTATAATTTTTCTATAGAAAAACTTCATCAATTATAATTTTTTCAGTCATAATTTTTCTATAGAAAATTTTTAACAGTCAAAATTTTCCTGTAGAAAATTTTAAACAGTAATAATTTTTCTAAAGATAATTTTCAACTGCCATAAATTGTCTATAGAAAAACTAAATCAGCCATAATTTTTCTATAGAAAAACTGAATCAGTCATAACTTTTTATAGAAAAACTAAATCAGCTATAAGTTTTCTATAAAAAAACTTCATCAGTTATAATTTTTTCATAGAAAAACTTTATCAGCCATAATTTTTCGATAGAAAAACTGCATCAATCATCATTTTTCTATAGAAAAACTACATCAGCCATCATTTTGCTATAGAAAAACTGCATCAGCCATCATTTTTCTATAGAAAAACTGCATCAGACATCATTTTTCTAAAGAAAAACTGCATCATCCATAATTTTTCTATAGAAAAATTGCATCAGTCATTATATTTCTATAGAAAAATTGCATCACTCATTATATTTCTATAGGAAATTGTATGTCATAATAATTCTATAAAAATTTTTAAATATCATAAAAAATGTTTGATCAGTTAATATTTTGCTTTAAACAATTTTTCTATAACAATTTTTCTATAAGAAAATTTCTATAAAAAATTTTGTGTCATGATTTTTCTATAAAAGTATTTTATTTCATAGTTTTAAAAAAAAATCTAGATTAGACATAGGTTTTCAACTTAAAAATATGATCAGTCATAATCAATCATAATTTTGCTATAAAAAAATTTCATCATTTATAAGTTTTCTAAAGAAAAAATTTCCTGTATACAATTTTACTGTAAATAATTTTCATCAGCTATAAATTTTCTGCAGAAAATTTTGTTTAGTTAAGAAATATTTTATAAAAAAAAATATCAGTTACAGATTTTCTATAAAAAAATATGTCATAAGTCATAATTATTCTGTTATAACTTTTTATCAGTCATAATTTTTGTATAAAATATTTTATTTATTATAAAAAAATTTTTTCCAGTTACAATATTTTTTACAAAAACTTTGTGTCAGTCTTAGTTTTGCTATAAAAATCAGTAGTAAATTTTTTTTATCAGTTTTAAATTTACTATAAAAATATTTTATCAGACTTAGAAAGTTTTCACATATCACAAATTTATGGGTCATATTTCTTTATAAAATAATTTCGTCAACCATTACCTTTCTGAAAAAAAAGTTTTAGTTCTGAATTTTTTTATAAAAAAAATATTTAATATTAATTTTTTATAAACAATATATCATATTCAGAAATCATAATTTTCCTATAAAAAATTTCATCAGTTATATATTTTTTTGTAAAATAATTTCATCAGCCTTAATTTTATTTGTAGAAAATTTTTATTAGTCTTAATTTTCTATAAAAGAGTGACAACATTCATAACTTTTTTTCTTCAGTCATTAAAGATGAAATTGAATTTATATGATATCTGTGGAACTGTCCCTATGCAATCGTCCCTATGAGTATAACAATTTTTTCGCACACTCGTTGACTCTCTATCTGTGGATCTATTTTAACAAACATTTGTTTGAATTCAACTCTTAGTTTTATTAGTGTTTTGATTCATTCCATTAACGTTTTAGTTAAATCTTTTATTATTTTTTTGTTGTATTTTTTCCAACAAAATATTTGTGAACTTGTCTATCGCAATAATCTTCTCTTTGGATTTAAGTTATGAAATCGGGCCATGCATATTCTACTTTTTTGATAAGGGTCTATCTCCCATCCATATTTCGGCTGAGCCGTATAAACATGGTTATGTTTCCTCTTTCCCCATTTCATTAAAAGTTTATGTTTAAATTGATTTTTTTTAAAAGGTGAAGTAACGGGTCCGCAATTTAACGTTTTTTTTCTCAACTAGTGCTTGTTTCATGAATGGTAACACTTAGCTCATGTTTGATTTGACAGATAATTAGTTTCATCCTACCGCTGAACGAATATGGTTGTGTAAACGCTTGAACAACGCTTCCCTAAGTGGGCCTGCGATCGATTTACAGAAAATGCTGATTTTACAAAAACCACAAACATCGTCTTTTCAGATGAAGCTCATTGATCTTGGCGGGTACATAAACAAGTAAAATTGTCGCTTTTGAGGCACAAAAAACCCGCACGCATACATTGAAAACCCGACGCACCCAAAACAAGTCACTGTTTGGTGCGGATTTTAGTCCAGAGGCATAATTAGGCCATTTTTCGGGAGTGGCCATTACAGTCAATGGCGATCGTTATCGGGCCATGTTGAACGAATTTTTGTTCGCAAAAATTGAAGAGGAGGATATTGGCAACATTTGGTTTCAACAGGACGGTGCTACGTGCCACACAGCCGAAGCTGTATAGTTTTGTTTATAGCATTTGGCGGACCCTTTAAAAAAGAAAATAAAGTACTTAAATATTAAAAGTGCAACTATCAAGTGCATTTGTAATTTTTTAACATTTCTTTTAAACTCATGACCTTTTATGTCCTTTATTTCCTTCAATAAAAAGCAAGACTCACCACTACTTTACATCAACTGATTTGCAAAGGTTTTTTTTTTATAAATAATTGTTTTATTACGCACCGGAAATGCAACAAAAACTTCAACTTACAACTGCTACTTTGTAAAGAATTTTAATTTCTAATTGCAACGAAAAGGATTCTTTCTTCCTGTCAGTGTTCCTTCATTTTTAATTATTCATTTTCGGTTTCAAGAAAACAATTCGTATCGTGCAGCGTATTTTTATAACAATATTCTTATTGCTGAGAATGTAAAGTTGTTAAGTGCAAGTGGTAGTAAGGGCAGCAGTACTTAACCAAAATGTCAAAGTAATGAAAAGGTAAATAAATTTGTTGTGTAAATATGTAAGTCCAAAATAAATGAGTTCAAAAACTCACGAAACTAAATTCTTTAAAAATGTTCCTTGCAAAGCTGAGAAGGATTTTTGGACATAAAAATGAAATTAAATTAATTAAAAATGAAAACAAACTAAAATAACCTCTTCCCATCACGTGCCACTTCCAATACAAAGTAAATATTTGTCATCATGTAATTTAGTTTGAAAAATCACTGGTTAAATTGACGTGCATAATGAAATAAAAATTACCTGTATTGAAAGTGAAATATTACACGGTGTCCGCCGGGAAGGTATACAACTTTGTTTGTTTATAATTTGTGTTTAAAAGAAAGAGAATGGATTTTATATTGATAAATGTTTTATTTAATGTCGGCAATTATGTATGGAATACAATATCAGATAAATGTCTACCTCCTTTAGCCTCACAAATGCGAGCCCAGTGCGAGCACATTTTTCATTATATTTTCAAACATTTCACGCAACATTTTATTAATTTCATCACGAATATTTTGTTTGAGTTTCTCAAGCATTTCCGGTTTGTTTGCATAAACCCTGCTTTTCAGATATTCCCACAAAATGAAGTTAGGAGCAGTAAAATCAGGTGACCGTGGAGGTCAACATCACCAAAATAACTTGTTGTGGAAAGAGTTCTCGCAGTAATTTCATTGCAATCCTGGCTGTTTGCGATGTAGCAACGTTCTGTTGATACCACATGTTCTTCAAGCCCAAAGCATGCAGTTGTGGCGTTAAAAAGTTTTCTATCACATCACGATATACCTCCCCATTCACAGTTGCCGTTACGCCATTTTCATTTTCGAAGAAGTAAGATCCAATGATTTCTTCTGACCAAATTGCGCACAAGACTGTGACTTTTAATGAATGCAAAGATTACTGTTGAATAATTTCAGGTTTACCCGAAACCGAAAATTCCATTTATTCACATATCCATTCAAATGAAAACGTGTCCCGTCACTCATTATGATGTTTTAAAGAAAATTCGGGGGTTGTCATGGACGAGCTGTAACATCCTATTGTCATATGTACGGCGGCGTAAATGATCTTGTGGAGAAGTTCTTGTGTCAACTGAATCTTATATGGAAACAATTAAACTCCTTGTACAAAATTGTGGCCAAAGTTTTTATTGAGGTTGATGGATTACTTTTTGAATACTTTATTGCGCAGCAGTAATGTTTTCAGCCGATCTTGCAGTACTTTGTGGCCCATGCTTGTACCTATCTTCTACATGCCCTCTTTCTCCGAAATCATTTATTACACGATAAATAGTGCGTGTTGTTGCCTCATTGTTTCTCCCAAAAATTTTACGTAACTTTCTTATCGTCACAGTAATCGATGATTGATTTTGATAAAATGTTTTAACGATTAAAACCCGTTGGTTTATCGAATATTTTTTCATAATGAATTTGCCACATGTCTGCTTCATGACTGACAAGTATAGTATACCTTCCCGGCGCACACCCTGTATTACAATTACTCCTTTTAGAGTAGCGAAGACCACCGTACATAGTAAATAATTTCCTAATTTACAAAAAAGTTTAAGCAATAAATTGATCGTTTCATTGACAGTGTGACATGTGGTACCGTCCTGTTGAAACCACATGTTAGTGTGGATATCACTCGTCAATAATACGCCAAAATTGAGTTGTTAGAATCTCGCGACAGCGTGATCAATTGACCGGCACCGCATTTGCTTCTAAATAATTGCTTTAGGATTTTCAGAAGCTCAAATGCGGCAATTTTGTTAATTTTGCTTGTTGACATACCCTGATAAGGGCTTCTTCTGAAAAAATTATTTTTTTTAGAAAAACCAGCCGGTTGTTCCTGAGTGAATTGAACGAATCTACGGCGATGTGAATGGTCGGCTTCAATTCCTGCAGCAGTCGAACCTTCAAAGTCAAATCCTTATGGTTTGGATAACCCCAATTGTTAAGAACGCCGAGGAATTGACAAAATTGGTTGCTTTAATATCGTGGCTCACGGCTTTGTTCTTTAACAATCCGGTCGAACACATGTGCGTATTCGCACATTTTGTATCGAGCCTGTTGACTCAAATTTAACGATCACATTCATAATAGCGGTCTCAGCGCGACGATTATGTTGTCCATAAATATCACGAGTTTTACGAGTCGTGCAACCACTTTTTGCTCGAGAGTTGAAGACTATTCAACTCGTAACATCGTAACGTTGGGTGTTACTAATTCTATTCGGTAACCTTTATTCCGTTTTAAATCACAGCCACCACTTAATTCCCAGAGTGGCCTCACCAACTAGAAACAGGGCCGTAGCCTTGTGTGCAACAGGTGCCGTGGTACCAGTGTGTTAAATATAATTTTTAGGACCTTGAGAGGCCGTTTACCTTTTTTTCTCTTACAGTTTCGGGCTCTTGCCAGCACAGACTGCCTTTTACCCCCAAAAGCACAGGTCAAGATGGGGAAAAGATTCATATTGACTGCGTACCTTCTGGGGGGTGGAGCAGCACACCCGTACAGTTCAATGCTTCTGGTACACAAGCTGAAGCAAACGAATATTCAGTTTTTATAAAAACAGACGGTACCAACCTTTTAAAATCAAGAAATTCTTTATCGAAAAAAACAGATGACTCAGATGCCAACCCCGGTATCATCGAAGCAGTAAATCATTCAGGAACATAGCGAATATTTTATGGATTTAAAATTTTAAAGTTTTACGGAAAGTTGAGAAATTTCGACAACAGACACTTTTACGCAGAATGTGGATATCATGCTCGAACTAAGCTTACAAATTTTATTTATTAATTAATAAATATTATTTTAAAAAAATTTTTAAAAAATTTAGTTTCAATTGACAAGAGATATCAAATTAAGGAATAGTAAAGATAATGTATGTGTGAACAGGCATAAGTACGAATTTTTTAGGTGACACAGAGGAGCTAAACTTGAAACTGTGGTACCTGGGCACAGAATAATAAAAGTTCGATTGTTCAGATAAAAAACTTAAGATGAACAAAGATACCGTGAAAATATTACAGAAATGTGAGTAAGGTTACAACCTGTACTGTTTATATACGCTGCACGTTATGAATATGAGCAACAAAAATTAAAGAGATTTAAAAAATTATATTTCAAACTATAGACATATTCTTTACAAACAATACAATTCAGTAAAATAGGAATATGAGCTAAACTTAATTGTTATTAAATTACATTTGCCAATTCAGTTGTCACCAATTAACAAGGTTTCACTGTTGCAGGAGTCATTCTACTTGCTTCAGATGCTCAGATCATGTACAAACGAAAAACATTTTAATATGAAACCAAATGAAATGCAAACTTTTTATTTTAACAAATAAAGCACAACCAGTATTGATTTCATTTATTAAATTTGTTTACAAATGTGTCATCAATATTTTGAGCAAAAAGGATATAACAAGGAGTCACATTTCTCTTTTCAAGTGCATTAGTTTTCCAATTTCAAATAAAATCAATATACATTTTTATGCAAAAAAAGAAAATAAATAATAAAAAATGATTCCATTTGAGTTTTTTTTTGCTATTTATTCATGTTGTGCTTATGCAAAATAAAAGTATTCGAATCAGTCGAACCGAATCTTATTTCTACCCACCGGCAGCAAAATTAGAAAGTGTTTTTATTCGTGTGTACAGCAAATCAGAACGAGTTACGCAAAGTAGGAATTACGTGCAAAAAGTGATTTAGGATTTTTTAATCCTTAGAACTAGAATGCAATATAAAGGGTTTTCAATCAGAAGTTTGTTTTCTAAAACAAAATAAACCAAGCAAAAATTTAGATTAAGATGATTCAAATTTTTCATTGTATTATGAAGAAGAGAGCTCGGCATTTACGAATGACAAATAACATTTGGCAAATATCGATTCTTTCATCAAAGTTTTGAATCACCTTTTGGCAAAATAGCGGTCCGTCCTATTTCGTTAATCACATCGTGGATTTTAATTTTTAAGGCTGAAATCCATTTAACTGCCTCCGTATATACCCTGTTCTTAGCCCAACAAAAAAAAATTCAGTGGTATTAAATCACATGATCTGGCTGGCCACTTAATTGCTGCTTGTCGTGAAATTATGCGATCGGAAAATTTGATTTGCAATAAATTGATTGTTTCATTGGCTCTGTGACATCTAGCACCATCCTGTTGAAAACACAATAATAGACCACAATCGAGTTGTAAGTATCTCGTGATAGCATGATCTATTGACCGTTACCGCATTTCCAGCCTCATCTTCGAAAAAAACGATAGCCCAATCACGCCTCCAGATCAGCGACCCATACAGTAACACGCTGAACATGCAAAGGCTCTAGGATTTTCAGAAGCCCAAATGCGGCTTTGTTTGAAAAAATTATTTTTTCAGAAAAACCAGCCGGTTGTTCCTGAATGAATTGAACGAATCCACGGCGATGTGAATGCAGCGGCCGACTACAATATCTGCAACAGTTGAACCTCGTAAGGCTTCAAAGTCAAATCCTTTGCCAAAGTTTGCCATGTATTCGTTGTAGATAACCCCAATTGTTGAAAACGTCGAGGAATTGACAAATTTAAATTTGCTTAAACACTGTGGCTCACGACTGTGATATTCTCAGTTGTCCGAAAATATCACGAATTTTGCGAAATGTAACTTTAACAGAACAACCATTTTCATAGTGGAAATTAATTATTTTAATGCCATTTTCGTGCGAAATTAAATGCATTGTAGCAATTGCCAATCCATCTACTACGAATACGTCAAACAACAAAATGCCAAAACTATCATGTTGTTGGTGTTGCTACAATTGAACACCAAACTTTTTGTTTAAAAACCCGATAGTAAGAAATAAATAGTGCATAACAAATTTTATAAAATCGAAGAAAGCAATATTAAGGTTTTCTAGGAGATATAAGAAAACATTTAAACTGAACCACAGGTGCGTATAATTAGCGGGAAATCAACGAACTATATGATGATGACTCAAAAATCCGATTTTTGCATACTTGGATCAAGATAAATGGTGGTACTTTGAAAAAAAGAGAAAAATGGTATGTGCTGATTGTGGCATCAGTAGATGTAGTGGTAGCTCACCGCCTTGTTGGAAACACCTTTTCCTTAAATCTATATTTTTCTGATACAAATGAATGGACAAATTTGTGTGCGGACTATAAGTGCAGTTGCCTAGAGTTCTATTACATCTCTTAAAGAAAAACGATGTTACATTCGATAACTGGTTGCGCACTAAAGAATTCCAAATGTATTGGCCATAGCACGTTGAATTGTCGAATGGAAAAAAATCGACACTGATAATGAAGTTGATCATGTTAATGGCATCCTATGATGCATAGTTAGAAAAAAAAACAATAATTCCACGAGAAACTACCTGTAAAATCCGTTTGGATTTTATATTTTAACACACTTTATTCGAAACTGTTTTTATATGTTATCAATATTTATATGAATATATATTAAAATATTTATTAAACTTTACTAAAACATATGAAAATGTACTAAACTATATATTAAAATATATCAAACTGAAATATACCAAAATATTTTAAAATATTTTAAAATATACTGAAACTTTATTAAAATGTATATTAAAATATTCTGTAATATATATTAAACTATACTAAAATATATTAAATTATGCTAAAATTTACTAAAATATATTAAATTATGCTAAAATTTACTAAAATATATTAATATTTTAAAATATATAAAAATATCCTAAAACAAATGAAAACGCACTAAACTATTAATTAAAATATACTAAAATATATCAAAATATTTTAAAATATACTGAAATATATTATAATATACTTAAATCTATTAAAGTATAATAAAATATACTAAAAATATTGATATATACTAGAATATATTAAAATATACTAGAATATACAAAAATATACTGAAATATATATTAAAATGTAATAAAATATATCAAAAATATATATTTTAAAGTATACTAAAATATATTATAATATATTCAAATATACTAAAATTTACTAAAATATTTAAAACTTTATTAAAATATATATATTAAAATATTCTGAAATATATATTAAATTATACTAAAATATATTATATTATGTTAAAATATATTAATATTTTAAAATTAATGAAAATATGCTAAAATATATAAAAATGTACTGAACTATATATTAAAAAATACTAAAATATATCAAAATATTTTAAAATATTTTAAAATATATTAAAATATACTGAAATATATTATAATATATTAAAATATATTGATATATACTAGTATATACTAAAATATACTAGAATATACAAATATATACTGAAATATATATTAAAATATAATAAAATATATCAAAAATATATATTTTAAAGTATACTAAAATATATTATAATATATTAAAATATATTAAAATTTAGTAAAATATACTAAAATATTTAAAACTTTATTAAAATATATATTAAAATATTCTGAAATATATATTAAATTATACTAAAATATATTAAATTATGTTAAAATATACTAAAATATATTAATATTTTAAAATATATGAAAATATGCTAAAATATATGAAAATGTAGTTCAGTATATTAATATACTAAAATATATTAATATTTTAAAATATATGAAAATATGCTAAAATATATGAAAATATGCTAAAATATATGAAAATGTAGTTCAGTATATTAATATACTAAAATATATTAAAATATACTTATATATACTAAGATATATGAAACTTTATTAAAATATATATTAAAATATTTGAAATATATATTAAACTATACTAAAATATATTAAATTATGCTAAAATTTACGAAAATATATTAATATTTTAAAATATATGAAAATATCCTAAAACATATGAAAATGTACTAAACCATATATTAAAATATACTAAAATATATCAAACTATTTTAAAATATTTTAAAATATACTGAAATATATTATAATATAATTAAATATATTAAAATTTACTAATATATACTAAAATATATTAAAATATACTAAAATATATAAAACTTTATTAAAATATTCTGAAATATATATTAAATTTTACTAAAATATATCAAATTGTGCTAAAATATACTAAAATTAGGTATTAGAGTATACAAAAATATATTAAAGTATACTAAAATATATGAAAATATACTAAAATACATATTAAAATATACTCATTTATATATTAAATTATACTAAAATATACCAAAATATGTTAGCATATATTGAAATAAACTCGAATATGTTAAAATATACTAAAATGTATTAAAGTATACTAAAATATTTTAAAATATACTCAAATATTTAATAAGTTATACTAATATATATTACAATATACTAAAATATATTAAAATAATTTATAGTGTGCTAAAATATATTAAAATATACTAAAATATATTGAAATATACTGAAATATATTAAAATATATACTAAATATACTAATATGTTATAATATACTAATATATATTTTAGTGTATTAAATATATTAGTAATGTATTAATGAACATATAATGCCCACATTTATTGATAGTAATTGTAAAATGCTTTTGGCGCTCGGTATTTTGTGATAGTATTAGTTCATGGTTAGTAATATAAGAGTAGAGCAATAAATTTCGATAACTAAGTGTGTGTATATCGAGTTATATATATATATTAAATAAAGTGCTATTTGGGATATTCTATATAAAAATAGATTTTAGTGTTCTTGTTGCTAGGAACAATCTTTTGGTTAACAAACTTTTTATTTTGTTTTACTATTATTTTCTTTTCTTATTAATTATTACTTTACTTTCAGTAAAGTAATAATACTTTTGTTTTTATATATCTAATCGATATAAAATACCCCATATTTACCTCTGTTCCATTAAAGATTTGTTAAATTTCTTGCCTTCAAACAATACAATGTTATCAGTCAGCATGCAGACTTTACTTAGTCAAACACGAAGAAGTAATCCCCATAAGCATTTTTAGTGTTTTTATATTTTTTTAACTAATTTAAATGGACGAAGGCTTTGGCAATGAAGATTTAGGTGTAAGGTAAGAAGAATTAGTTTCACAAACGAAAAATTTGTTTTGTAGGGATGTGCTGCTGTAATGAACTTAAAAAATATACAAGCTCCAATCACTTTTTGAGATTTTACAATTCAAACCTGATGGTTAAGTTATTTGGAAATGTAGCGTAGCCACGGATGTATACTTCCCTTTGTTACAAATTTAACACAAAAACACATTTAAACTCATAATGATGGTTGGATAAAAATGCAAAGGAAACGTCAAGTAAATTTACTTAAATCTTTGATATAAGGAATCACACGCACTCACTTAAATTCGCGAATACTAAACGCAGTCAATTTAAGAGCAAATACGATTGAAAATAACTTTACTTAAATACTTCATGGGGGCATAAATAATTCTTTTTTTATGGTAATGTATAGACGAAGTAGAATGAGTGAATTATGTTGTTCTGCTGGATGGTTTAGCATTTCATTTCGTATTCTTTAGTCGTCAAAATTTCCCAGCCAAAAATTCAACTAAATGATACAATACGCCAACATCTATTGAATTTTAAGCACATAATTAATAATATTAAACCTGACCCTAAGAAGGTTTAATTCATATAGATAATGTTATAAATATATAAGTGTAAGATTATGTACGATATACTTACATATAAAGCTTCAATCATTTCTATGATCCACAAAATTTTTTTTACATTCTAATAGCGCTTATATTTTGTTTTCTGTTTTCTTAAAAAATAAAAATTAAATAAAAATAATAAATATTAAATTAGACATTAAAAAAAACATAAACTTAAGCCTAAGTAAAAATTATGTTCAAAGAAGAAAAAAATAATCAAAACTTTAAAATATAACAAACATAACCAATTCATTTTACCGGGATACGTTAGTAAATCTGTTTCACTTTTTGAAATACTTTGATTAATGGAAATAAATGATTTGAGATATTTGTAGCGTTCAAAAATAAATACTTAAGGCATCAACATCAATCCAATGTATTTCTGGATTTATTCAAGATTTATTGAAGAGTGAGTATACGAGTATTGTTGTCATTTCTTATATACATTCTTATGTATATAAGTAAGTATATTGTTTATATTTACAGCTGAAGTTTTAGCACGCGAATGCCTTAATAGTTCCTTTTTCAAATTGTATGACTGACACGTGTAAATACAATATATTTAAATATACGCTGTTTGTTTATTTTCACGGTTATTACTCACGTTTATAGGATCCTTTTTTTTAAATTAAGGGTGTTTTGTATTTTGGTATACTACAGAAGAAGATTGTGTTTTGAATTAAATTAATAATAATGAAGATTGTAAATTTACCTGTAAAGTATTTATATATTGTAACGTAAGTAGATTGTTTACCTTTATCTAAAAAAAAAGAGTACTCTATAACGTTATTAAATATAACAAACTAAAATTATCTCTATAAAAACACACTTAGCAAATAACGCATTAGGTTTCGCTTAGCTCTTGTTGCATCATTATTTTTATTAATTCATATCTATAATTATAAAAAAAAATAACAAAGTGCCAGATTTTTCCATGTTCAAAGAATGTAGGCGCTTTAACTCGCCTACAAAAATAAATTGCAGTTTCAAGCGATATGATTAAATACAAACAAATAAAATTATCAATTTATAGAATTTCATCCAGCTTTGAAGCTGGTAAGTCACATAACAATCCGTAATGGTTTCTAAAATAAATTTTTCGTTTTTAATTTCAGCTTTCCAGTTTTATGCTACACTGATGTAGGTAATATGAAATTGGTGAGATAATAATAATATAAAATTGGTCAGCCCAGCGGCGATGGATTGAGTAAAAAATCTATAAAACTATACCAGTTTCCTCACGACAAATAATTTTAACGGCAATTATCATGAAATTTGTTTTTTGAGTAAAGCTTTTCTTTTAAAGCTTTTTCTTCTTTCTTATTTTTAGCATTCATTACATTTTCTCAGAATGCTTTCATAATATAAAGTACTTTAATTGCTCTCCAAAATTCCAGAACCCATCTACATATCTTACACAACAAAAATCCTTAATGTCCTTAATAAATTATTCAAAACCACCGCATGGCAAATTTTGATTGGTTCGATTGGTGCAGAAATTGAAGGCGACCGACTATTCAAACCTTTGTAGTTTCACTCAATTCATTAAGGAACAACCGGCTGGTTTCTCTGAAAAAAACATTTTTTCAGACGAAGCCCATTTTCAATTGCCGGGATAGTTCAACAAGCAAAATTGACGCATTTTGGGCTTCTGAAAATGCTAGAGCGATTGTTGGGAAGCCAAACGAATGAAATGATCAATTTATTGCAAACCAAATTTCCCGATCGCATAATTTCATGATTTCAGCCTTAAAACTTAAACCTGTGTTGTGATTAACGATGTAAGACCGCCATTTTGCCAAGAAGTAATTAAAAACTTTGATGAAAGAATCGACATCTGTCAGACTTGTCAGATATTTACTAAATATCAGTTCTCTTCTCTTCGTAATATAATAAAAATTTTAATCATCTTAATCTAAATTTTTGCTTTTATTTTGTTTTAGAAAACAACCTACTTGTTGAAAAACCCCTTACTTTTAATTAAAAAAATATATTTAAAATCTAATACTGCGAGGGAAGCATATCACTGCTGTGTTTTTGTATAGATGTATTTTTGAGTTATGTTGTCTTCTTGCTGTGTTGGTTCAATGAAAACTCTCATTTAATCAATTTGGCAAGAGATAAAACATTCTCGAATTTTCGATAAAGAATTTGGAGTAAAATCCACTGATGATGGATATCCTCTCCTACGCAGTAATTGATTTCAAATATATTATTTTAGATTAAATTAAATATTAAATTGTTTACTTTTTAAGAGCAACAATAAAAAGGACATGTTACAATTTAATTCGTGTCATAAATGATTATTTGAAAAAAAATGTCTCCTGATTTTTTTAATCGATTATATTTTATTGATTATTCAGAATTAACGCAAACAATATTTAATATTGAAATGATTTAAAATTTGAGCATCTCCTTGTTTACTTTATCTTTATTAAAGCTCACACTTACAATTGGCCCTTTAAATTTACTTGTGGACACTTCAAGGACTTCTCAGCTTGAATCAATTGAACCCAAATACAAACATTCAAATTCTTTTGTTTCAAATTTTTCAATTTGCAAGTCATCGCAAAAAAGAACAAAACAAAAAGGTTTCCCTTGTTGTGTAAAGAAAATTAAAAAAATGAAAGCAACAAAAAAGAAAGAAAGCTTAATATTGGACACCTGTAGGATGATGAAGTGGATGGAAACATGCTTCGTTGCACTACAGAGTAAATTGGAAAATCTAAAATATAAAGAAACAAAGGCACCATATGCCAAACGAAATTATCAGACAGAAATAGTTGCAAACAAATGAAATTCAAATGGCCATAAAAAACATTGAGAAAATTAATGAATGGCGATTCAAACTGCAAAAGAAGTTAAGAGAAAGGAAACAAAGAAAAAAATTCTAAGAAATTTAATCAATTGTCTGCCACGTAAATTTATAAAGAAATCCACATTATTAAACCCCAAGAAAAATGTTTGAAAATATATGCAAAATACACATAAAGAAAAGTCCTTTGATTTCTTATAAAAAAAAAAAAAATAAAAAAAACACAAATTTTTATCCTTGTCTAAATTCTACACAAATGTTAAAATCAAAGGTAAAACAGAAAAAGTTTTTACATACATAATTTACGTATGAATGTACTTAAAATATATTTTATCAGTATTTATTCGTTTATAAGATGACCCGAAATTAATTGTGTTTATTTTACGGATGTCAATATCTTTTAAAGTTATAAATCTTAATGTTTAACTGCTTGACATGAATTTTTTTTTTGTTATATGCAGAAAACACAAGAAACGAAATTAAAGTTTTTGCATACACAACGATAAATATTCACTTTTAATCAGCGAGTAAGTAATATTAGTTTCTAACAGAAGCTTAAATGTGTACTTTCTTGAAGATCTGAAGGTCTTTTTATTCAACGAAAATTAAAAATTTTGTTAGTCTTTGTTTATTCAGTACAGATCGACAGTAGATCCTTGCTTAACACCTTCTTACTTTTTTTTTAAATTTAGTACCGGCTTTAAGGTTTTAAAGGTGACGACTGGCATTTGTAGATCTCCTTTCTTTAACTTTCTTAACTTTGTGCTCTATGACATCCATATTTGATCTGAATGGTAAGCATCACTTTGAGACATATAGAAACATATTTTTCAAAAATTTTTCTATCTGTTACCGTATCCTTTTAATGACGCAACTATATTTATGTGTACAAAGTAGCATAAATAAAAATACCATCCTTTGGCATAAAAAAATTCGAGTCGTAGATCTACAAAATACAACGCCAAAATGTGTACCATTTATTTTCTTTACTCGTGGTAGTTGGTGGGTGTTTCCAGAATTTGTATCTCTTTAACTAAACACTGAAAAGATTTTAAACTTGTTGCCATATTTACTTTCGTATTTATTTTTTTTTTAAAGATTCACTCAATTCGCTTAGAAACATCCTCTTGACCTTTAAATGGCCGAAGAGCCGATACCTCTAACGAGGTATTTTTGCCTTTCTGAATCTCTTCTGAAATTATAACTCAATTACCGGCTGTTAAGTTACTAAATATTGTAGCCAAGGCCAAAGGACCTTGGCTTGCTGAATACTCTAAGAACAGACTAAAAATTGACTCCTAGTCCTAAATAATAAAAGTTGTTTTCTTCAAGTTTGACGAAGAAATTAGTATTATAATTCACTCTTATTTGGGTACGGTTTTCCGTCGACCCTCGTCAAATTTGGTTTGTGAACAAACCGGTTTCGGCCGTTTACCATCTTCAGTGTTCTTTTCGTATATAATTCACTGTTTCTTTTTGCGTCGTGGCTAGATGATTTCTTACCCAAAAGTGAATTTTCTAGTGTAATTCCAAAAATCAATCGCTTAAAATTGTGCAACTCAGTGCACCTTTGCATATCGGTTCTTTAAACTGTATAACTTTTCATGTCCAATTAAGAGGAGCGCTTTGGTGCTAAAGTTCCTGTTACTCTTCGCGGTAGCAAGAACGTTTGGGCATTTGTTAAAAGAGCAAAGGATAATACTACTTCTGCAATTCCGGCTCTTTTAAAGAATGACCAAATATTCGCTGACGCGGCTGATAAAGCTAATCTTTTGGCTGGTATATTTGCAGGTAATTCTTATTTGCTGGAAAGCAGTCGGGCGGTGGGGCCGAGCTACACAATGTATTCATTACTATGTCAAAGATATTCTTTCGAGCACAAGCGGTTAAACAGGCTTAAGCAGATTTTAACGTCAACTATTGGGCCAGATGGGATTCCAGCACTACTCTTGAAACAGTGCTCTTCGACGCAAAAGCGTTAGCTATATCATGCCGCCGATTCCTAAAAAGGATGAGGCTAATAACCCTGAAAAATACCGCCCATTTTCAATTTCTCCTGCACTCTCTAAAGTGATAGAAAGTATAATTAATTTTCATCATATGAAGTACTTCGAGCCCAACAGCCTACTTAGCGACCGATAGTATGGTTTCCGTAGAAGGCACTCTATATGTGACTCGCTAGCTTTCCTGTCGAAACAAAAGTGCAACTTTATATATCATTTCTGAGAAAGAATGGTGGTGTCTCTAAATATTTCTGTCAAAACTTAATACTTTTGGTGTTCTGATAATTTGTCGAGATTTATATCGAGTTTTCTCGGGAATCGTACTATAAGGGTTGTTATAGATGGGATTTCTTCAGACTGTGTGTGTATTTAGTAACATGTGTGATTGTGTCGCGACTGCCATGCTTTCTGAATGACATCGTACACCCATTGAAATAATGGGAATATGCAAACGTTGCATATTCCCACCGCACACAATCCGGATAAGGTGCAAACGCTGCATATTCCCACAGGTAGATTTTAGTTGTATTAGTGTGTAAGTTATTTGATAAATTGTAATATTATAGAAATAAGTTAATGATAAGTTAATAATAAGAAAACGCAAGAGCTGATCGGCATTCTGATCGACATTCCAGCCGATCAGAACAAACAAAAAATTAAATAAATAAAAAGTTAATTGTTTTTATTTACAAGACGAGTTCAAGATTAATTCAGGGCACTGTTCTTCCTCCTACCCTATTTCTTATTTTTCTAAATGACCTTCCTTTTCAAACTTTCAACCCTATTTACTCTTTCGCAGAAGACAGCACCATTTTCCATTCGTATTCATTTAGTAATAGACCGAACCAGTTGCAGGTAGTTTTCAAAAAGCAGAACATGAATAATGCAACAATCTGGGCCGTGTGAATAGAGTCGGCTTTAATGACCATAATACTCAATGTTGCATGCTGGATGTGTATTCGGAAATGATGGTATAAGTATTAACCATCATATCCATGGTGATATAAGTATTAAGGAATAGGAAGCTCTAGATGTTCTCGAATAAAAATTCAGTGTGATGTTGAATTTTTCAGGTTTCTACAGATGTTTTCAATTGTCTCGGTTTTCTAAAACCATTTAAGAGATATTTCACTTCCTCCGATCTTCGTACTATTTATACCACCTATATTGATCCAAAAATGAAATACAACTCTCATGTATGGGCCGGTGGCTCAAATTCTATATTGAAGTTGCTCGATCACGTACAAGAGAGCACAAAAAGGCTCATTGGTGATACTAGGGTATCCAACTCTATTGATTCTCTAAAGCATCAGCGCAATGTTGGTTGTATTTCATTGTGTTATCGTTATTTTAATGGCAAATGCTGTAGAGAATTTAGGGAACTTATTCCGCTACACACATGTTTTTGCATTTAACTCGATTTTTGTTGATTGGCCAATGAGCGAAAATTAAGTTTTTAGCAGAACAGTTCGTATGTGGAATAAACTCCGTTCAGGGGTCTTTCCTGTCACTTTTAATGTAGGAAAATTCAAATCGAATGTCCACAAACAATAATCCCTCTTTCCTCCTTCGCATAACCTAATTTCCTAGTACTGGCACAATGCATTGCATGAGTGTTGTTAATTTTCTGAGTGATAGTCCGACAAAAAAAAGAAAATAACACGCCCTTTCCCTTCCCTCTTTTAATTCAATGAATTTAATGTACTATTTTTGGCTAAAGATAAAGGGTGTTTTTTTAAGCCCGATAGAACTTGAATTTGGAAAAAATAACACAAAAAATTAAATTGTAATCAAAATTTCTTTTTTATTCGAAGCATCAATACGTGACATTAACATTTGAAAATGATTTCGGGCATATGGGCACCGCGGCTGTTCTTGACGAAGCGCATTCTGGACGTCCAATTTTGGGCCACTTTTTCGAGCACTGCTGGGCGTATGTCACGAATAACACGAACAATGCTGTCCTCCAAGTCGTCAATTGTTGCTGGTTTATCAGCATAAACCAGTGACTTCACGTAGCCCCACAGGAAATAGTCGAGTGGTGTCAAATCGCACGACCTTGGAGGCCAATTGACAGGTCTATTTCTCGAAATCAACTTATCGTCAAATTTTTATTTCAATAAGTCGATGGTTGCGTTCGCTGTATGGCACGTAGCGCCATCCTGTTGAAACCACATCTCGTCCGGATCAATGTCATCCATATTTTCAAACAAAAAATCATTGATCATGGTGCGGTAACGATCTCCATTGACCGTAACGCGAGCTCCGGCCTCATTTTTGAAGAAATAAGGGCCGATGATGCCACCAGCGTGAAAACCGCACCAAACGGTGCATTTTTCTGGATGTAATGGAGTCTGTAGGGTCTGTTGTGGATTGGTCTTACTCCTTATGCGGCAATTTTGCTTATTAACAAACCCGTTAAGCCAAAAATGCGCCTCATCGCTGAACACAATTTTGCGATAAAACAACGGGTCAGTTGCCAACTGCTCTAGAGCCCAATCAGCGAAAGAACGACGCATATAATGGTCTCGTGGCTTCAATTCCTGCACCAGCTGGATCTTATACGGGCGTAGGCCGAGATCTTTGCGCAAAATTTTCCACGTAGTGGACGGACATAGCCCCAATTCCTGCGACCGACGACGAATTGATAAATTTGGATCTTCTTCCACACTTTCGTTTACAGCGGCGATATTCTCTTCAGTACGCACATTCCTTCGACGTGTTGGTGTTATTGCATCCTCTAGAGAGTATGTGGTACGAAATCTATCGACAGTTCGACGAATGGCTTGTTCAGATGCACGATTATGTACGCCATAAAAATGACGAAGTCGTCTATAAGTTGCGCGAATCGACGACTGATTTTCAAAGTAAATTTGGATAATTTCGTAGCGTTGTTCAAGCGAGAGTCTATTCATGATGATTTGTCAGAGTATACTGAAACAAATAAAAAAAAATGTTTCATCAAAATTTCATTTTTTGTGTTACTTTTTACAATTTAAAGTTCTATCTAGCTTAAAAAAATACCTTTTATATTTGGTCCATATTAAAGTTTTCTCACTTGTGCTCGCACTATAACACAAAATCTTCCCTTGTCAAGTATGACAACATTAAAATAACAAATTTACAAAATTAGAAAATCCTTTATAATATATGTACTTGTTTGTTTGAGTTTACTTTACATGTACGAGAAATTCTTTTACATCAAGTGTTGTTGACATTTGTTTAGTAATAAACAAGACTACTCAAAAGGTTTGATTGAGTTCTGTTAATGTGTTTTCAAAGACACAGCCTTCCATTTAATTAAATTGGTTCTAAAATTAGTACATATTGTACAGATTCTAATTGAGGATAAATGCTAGTAAATGGCAATAACAGGTTGTAATTTTTTTGGTAAATATTTGCTGTTATTTAACTATTATTAACATTAGAATGCTGTATTATTATTGCACTCTTCTGTGGTACTTAATTTATTCTCTATGTCTTACTATGTGGATCTAATTTATACAGTCATCCACATCATAATAACCTATTGCACTGGCGATAACCGAAATACTAAAAGCATTATTTAGTAATGCTTAATTGATTCCGCCATGAATATTGTTTAACAGGCTTTGCATGGTATGATGTATTTTTACGCCAAATATAAATACTATATGAAATACACTTTTCTTCTTTTTTTTTCCTTTTATCGCGAGCTTAGCTAGTTTTAATGACTGTCAAACACAAATTAAATTAAGCAGAATGCTTACAGTCTATTAAAGATGCTAGTAACCAATGCTACTTATTTAAAACTGACTAGCAGAAAATTAAGTTAAGTAAAAACACCTCAATAAAACACATTAATAAAAAAAACAACTAGTTTCGATTCACAACATATTGTAAGTTATATGTTGTATTATATACAAACAAGTAAAAAGAACAAATAAAGTTAAAATAAAACATTTTCAAAAATATGTTTAAAAATAGAAATATTTTTATTTCCTAACAATTATGGCAACACTAGCAACATGATAGTTTTAACATCAAGTTTTTTGACCTAGTCGTAGTAGACGGATTAGCTATTGTTACAATGAATTCAATTTCGCACGAAAAACGCATTAAAATAATTAAAATCCACTGTGGTGGATGGTGGTTCTGTTAAATTCGTGATATTTCCGAACAACTTAATCGTCCTTCTGAGACCGCTATTGGGAATTAGGTCGTTAAATTCGACTCGACAAGCTCGATACAAAATGTGCGAACACCAACGCGTGTTCGATCGTGTCGTTCAACTGAAAACATCGCAGCCGTTTGCCACAGTCTTGAAGCAGATCCAAATTTGTGCACTCCTCGACATTCTAAACTATTGAGGTTATCCAAAACCACCACATGGTTAATTTTGCGTAATTTTGACTTTAAAGCCTTGCAAGGATTAACTGGAGCAGAAATTGACGCCGAACGACCAAACACATCAGGCACAACCGGCTGGCTTTTATGAAAAAAAATTTTTTTTCAAACGTAGCCGATCTTCACTTGTCAGGGTATGTCAACAAGCAAAATTGCCGCATTTGCGCTTCTGAAAATCCTAGGGCGATTACTGAGAAGCCCTTGCATGCTCAACGCATCATTATATGTTGCGCTATGTGGTCTGAAGGCGTTATTGGGCTGTCTTTTTTTCGAAGATCAGGCTGGAAATGGTATAAAAGTTACTGGATCACGCTATCGTTAGATGTTAACAACTAAATTTTCTCCTACTATCGACGTGATATGACGTGGATATCAATGGCATGAGGTTTCAGCAGGGCAGTGCCACATGTCACACATATAGTAAAACGATCATTACGTGATTTTATTTACTTCTGTACCCGGCAGTTAGCCCTAACCAGATGGTGGTCAAACCACTGTGAATGGTATGTAGTGCCATTCTCGCCCTAGAAGGCCTTCGAATCCGTGCATTCTCCGGTCACTCCTAGTTGCAATTTCAAAAGCTCGAAGTAGGTCGCCGCCTTCACTCCTTGCTTAAGAGTTGGAGACCATCTAACTCCTGGTCCAGAACGCATGAAGCTTAATATAATTACTTTTATTTGGGTACGGTTTTCCGTCGACCCTCGTCAAATTTGGTTTGTGAACAAACCGGTTTCGGCTGTTTGCCATCTTCAGTGTTCTTTTCATACTCCGAACACGAAGGCATTCATACTCACTGGACCTGAACCATTCATTGTGTTCATTGTGAATGAACCGACCTACAAACTCAAACGAGGGCCTCGAAGCACACAGCCACCATGATACTCCCATATTGGGGCCAACCTCAATAATCAGCCAGAGAACAGCTAATTGTCTAAAGAGACAAATGGCGGAACTCTGGGGCTCACTGATTCCCGGGGAAATATAGTGGATTGTCCAGGTAACTCCTACTAGCCTTTAAGGGGCCTGAGCTCTCTTTTACTCCGCAAGACACCAGTCTAGATAGAATAGTAGGCTCCAAAAAGACTATCATGTGGCCCCCGGGGGGGAAGTAAAACGATCAGCTCATTGAGATCCAAATTTCCCGAACCCGAATAATTTCACGACACTCAACATCTAAGTGGCCAGTCAGATCGTATAATTTAATACCGCTGGATTACTTTTTCTGTAGCCATGTCAAGGAGAGAGTATATACGGACCCAATCGAATCGATTTCAGCCTTTAAATTCAAAACTCGTTATTTGATTAGCGAAATAGGACCGCCACTTTGCCAAAAAGTGGTTAAAAATTTTGATGAAAGAATCGACAGCTGTCAGCGTGGTCGTGGTGGATATTTGCCAGATATAATTTTTCAATTATCATTGCCATAGTTTTCTCTTTGTAATACAATAGAAATTTGAATTATATTAATCTAAATTTTTTGTTTTACTTTGCTTTAGAAAACAAACTTCTTGCTGAAAAACCCTTAACAACATTTATGAAACAAATAAAAATTATCAAACAAATAAAAAGTGTTGTAGAAAATGTTTACGTAGCAGTTACTAACCACTGTTGAGCAACTATTGTTGCTTATCGTTGTGAAGGTGACCCTGTAGGCTAGTAGGTAATGTGCTAGCTTACATGACTGGCGGTTCGATTCCCAACGAAGACCTTGGTTTTTTTTTTTCACTACAAAAATAAAAATTGACTATTGGTGGGGCTGCTCAGTGATGAAGGCATAGTCACTGGTCACCGAGCTGTCTACTTTCACCACCTGTCGCATCTCTTCTCTATCTCTTTCCTAAAGAATGTAGCACGGTACTTGACTAAATAGGCATTGTTGCTTGAAGTGCTACTTCTCTTTAAGAAAAAAAAAATTTAACAAGTACTTTTAATTAAAAATTAAGACTAAAGAGTTTGTACTTTTTATTTTTACATTTATAACATTCTACTTTATTAATTTTAGATATGTATAACAAAGGAAATTGTTTAAAAAATACACAACAGCATTTTAGCAGAATTTATAAATGAATTATAAAATTTATGAAGAGCATAAATATTAATTAAGTTTTTTATATATAAAATGTATAACAATGCCGCCCAGCATATAACTAACTGCAAAATTAATTCCAATTTTAAAGCTCTGACATTTGATCCCCTTCAAAAACCATACACTTACATTTTGACTAAATGAGGAAAAAATATTTTGAAGTATTAAGAAGACATTTCGAATTGGAAACATAAAAATCAACCACCCACGGTTACAAGGAAAACTACCACACAAAATAAAAACAAAAAAAAAAGAATGGTACAAAAACAAAACTACAAAAACATTATTAAGGTAAAATAAAAACAACAAAAATTGAAATCTTAAAAATAAGAGAAAGAATAAAGATCCTACAAATACGCATTACTACCACTGCCACCTACCACCTACCACAAACGTAAGAAAGCAAATCAAAGAGAAATTGTAAACGACAAGTTAATCTTACTTCGAGCATGGCCGGAAGTGTTTTTATGACCCAATGGACAAGGTTGGTAATAAAAAAAAATAAGACAAATGCATACTTATATTTCAATATATGTGATTATGTAGACCTTTGTATGTACATATGTTTGATTTCTTGTTAAAATGTACATCAACATCAAGGGAGATATGGTAGTATGGACAGACATTTAGTCATGATGAAACATAAGGCCACAAAAAAATGTGTGGCGAAAAAATACACCAAGAAGATAAACATATCGCAAATTTAACACAAATATACATACACACACACACACACATACAGCCACCCATATATGTACACAAAAGTAAAAACACAACCGCACATATACGCACTAAAGGGAAAACACCAAAAAAAAGTGCGTATATAATCTGTGATGTACAACATACATCAATAAATACCTTGAAGTAAAAGAAGTATGTTGAAGAAAATTCATTTCACTATTACGAGGGATTTTCTTCTATTCTACATTGAACTTCTTTTTAAATAATTTGAAATCGCCTAATTTGCATAACCGCCTATTTTTCAGGTATTATCTTTCCAATATGTGCGTATATTGTCATACCAAGTGGATATGATTTTACATCATCCTGCGTCAAATTTGGTTTGTAAACATACCGGTTTCGGATATGATCCATATTTAGTGTTCTTATTTCTCTATACTAGTTATATTGGCAGCTGTGTTTATATAGTTCATCTTATTCAAGTCTCTCTTCGTGTTTGTGTTATTCTTATTGCCTTCATCTCTTTCTCTCACTTTGTCTGAAACTCTCTTTTCGTTTTCGTTTGTTTCTTTCTACCCAATTTGTCCTCTATGTCTGTGTCTCTCTCTCTCTCTCTTTCTTTTCATTCATCAAATTAAGACGAACGAAGAACAAAACAGAGAACAGGATAATAAAAGGAAATACTGGGCTACACTAACTTCTTAACCGGTATGTTTACAAATTAAATTTGACGTGGGATTACGTAAAATCACACCCACACCCAGTTTTCAATTACCTTAAATATTTAGAGTCAATACTTTCCTTAATTTAAAAAACTATGACTTAATTTGAAGAGCAGCCAAACAACCAATCTGCTCAAGCGTTCATAATTCCTAAAAAATTTGTATACACTTCCGAAATTGGAGTTTTAGGGGTAGCATTTAGAATCTAGTTTTATGTTAACATTTTCCTTAAAAATATGTCTAGTTCTAGAAATTCTTATTCGGGTACTAAGAACTGGGGTTATGCATTAAAAAAATTAGAAATAATAAGATGCCTTCTTACCTTCTTTTACCGAAACTATGAAAAAACTATAGAAATACTTTTATAAAAATTTTTTTTTTAATTTTCTATTGTAAATCCTACAAAAAAAAAAATATATATATATATATATAAAACCTGGACCTGAAACATTGACGAAGGATATACTATCCGGAAAGCGCTAATACATTCCTCTTTAAAATTTTTACTTCAAATTGGATTTCTTGTACACGACACAATTTTTTTTTTCGTTCAAGAGCTGCAGCCCCCTCCAGAAATATTCTCTAGCGCAACTGTTGCGAAAATTCGAATAACTTCTGTAGTATAAACGATAAGGTGATTAAAAGATGCTTTATTTTTGTAATTTTTTAGTTAGATAAAGTGTTATTAATTCAATAATAGTTTATTTTCCCGATTATTATATTTGAATAAAGTTTATCGGCTGTATGCATAAAAACTTAAAGTAGGTTTAACTGCTGCACAATTTCCTTAAGTTGTATTCATAAAACACTTTTACCTTAAAATACCTTTGTTAACTTAAAAGTAGGAAAAACCTACGTTAAACCTAAGATAAATTGACAGTTCAATTTTATTATTGAAATTTCAAAAACCAAACTAATTGTGTTTACAATAAACTGAGCCGTTTTTTTTAAAGTGGCATAAGTTACTTTGTTATAGTCATCTTTTTATTTTAAATTAATTTATAAAACATTTTAATTTTAATCCATTTCAACTAGTCTGTATTTAGTTTTCTTTCTGAAACGGATTTTTCTAATGATTGTGTTGAAATAAAATCTTTTTCCTTCATGTTGTATACTGTGAAGGATATTTTCGACAGGGGGCTATTACTACTATTACTATTTTGTCCTTTACATAAGTCACTATGTGCAGTAATATGCTTTTGAGTTGTGACATTCTTAGATATTTTATACAACACGAAACAACCTCCTGAGAATAAAAAAATTAAATATTGGTAATTATGTGTAGTATATTAGATATCAGTATAATATTGTTCCATAAACTGCACTATTCTTTCGAACTAATAAAAATAAGTCCAATAATCACAACAACACTTATTACACACTTATTACATGTTTCCATTTTTTTCACACTAAGCTCCGTATTTAATTTCCTAAGTACAGGGACTAACGCCACTTTCAAAATAAGCATTTTTGTTGCACCGTTAATTATCAACACTCCTCTCAAGCAAATCTCAATACTTCTTAACTCTTAACAAATCTCAATACTTCTTAATTTCAAATTTATTAAAAATGAAAAAAAAACTGTTCAGTTGTGACTTATGCCACTTTTAATGTAAACGGCTCAATTGACAATTATACTTTGTTATTCCAAAAATGTTAAAAAATATTTATTTAAACAAATTGTAGTATACAAATAATAATAAAAACTAAAATATAACATGCCATTCAATATAACACATTTTTACATCATTATTTTATATTTTACAAAAATATAATTATAATTAATTATTTTAAACAAAAGTTTTATTGATGTACATATAATCAAAACAAAGCTCGTTATCCGAATAATTATTTTTTTAATATGGGCAAATTCTTTGTAAGTTCTTCGTAAGCCTTGCAAATTAACCTTTTTTGTGTGCTTTGCTTTTTATTAAAAAGATTAATATAAAAAAAAACAAAAATATGTTGATTTCGCTGAAAAAAATGAAAAACAATAAAAACATTTTTTATGGATCTGACTACCCGGATAAATAATATTCATTTTTATACATCGTTAACTACAACGTGATAACTGAAAATAGTGGCATTGCCAGAATCAAAATACTAATTTTACTAAAGCATACTCTAGCTAAAGTACTGTTTATGAATACCATTTTTTAACAAACGTCTGTTAGCCTTAAAGTGTTTGTTAACTAACGTGTACTTTAAAGCTCAAATAAGCGTTTTTTATGCATACAGCCATATAGGTTTATTTTGAACACAACCAAAAATAATAAATTGGTTTTCACTAGTGTATTTAAAAAATAAAACGTATGACTGAGCAATTTAAATAACACATAATTCAACTTTATGCGGATGTGTCAAATTATCGCTTATTAGTTTTAATACCTACTATCCTACTCAACATTTTAACGGTTGATATAAAAACCTCTGTATCTTCTTCTTGTCTTCCTTTTTTTAGATATTCTTCGTTTGTCCTGCTATGTTTGGTACTTCACTGTTGCTTTTCATAGGAGTGTCAGTGTTATGAATATTGCTTTAATCCAGTGGTGATATTCAGCCGGTACGGGGCGGTACGCTCGTACCGGTTGTTAACATTTTTAAAATTTTCCGTACCGTTTGTTGTATATTAAAAAAAAGTATGTTTTTAAGTAAAAGTATTGATAAAAACATTCTAAATTATTAAAAAAATATAAATATTTACCTGCCATTATCGATCAAATACAAAAAATCTAACAATAAAATAAAAATTTGGGATTTAATATTTTTTTCGGTTTTACTAAAAATAAATCTAATTAAAACTGTCTAATTTGAATTTTAGTACTTTTAATTTCCACTACAATCCAAGAGATGGCATTGAATTATAGAACAAAATTTATGGAATTGAAAAATTCCTACTGAGCATGTTTAACGTTGCATTTTAATAGGTGGTTTCACCGCGTAACCACTAAGCTTGAAAGGATTAACGGAAAATTCTGTAAAAAAAATATTTTTCTTTTAATAAAAAGGGAATTTCCCTTTTTGAACACATTTTTATTTTGATATATTTACTCTACATAAAAAGTTTAGTAGTATAAATATTTTTATGGTGAATGGTTATCCCTTATGTAGTATGAAGTTTTTAAATTAATTTAAATTTCTAATTAATTATTAAATATTTTCTTTGTTTCAACCTAAGAATGAAAAGGCAAGGTAATTTGGATGACTTTTTTAGCAAATCTATAAAAATAACCAAAAATCCTGAACAGCAAGCTGAGAATATTACTAATGCTAATCAAACAAAACAGGTAAAAGAAAAAAATGATACTTCTGAAGTTCAATACCAATCGGAAAAAGCTGGAACGTCTCGTGATGCGTTATTACATTTTTGGAATGATAAACAACTAAATTATTTTAAAATTAAATACGAGTGGCTTATTGTTGTTAGCGATGAAAATGTGGGATGTCAGTGGAGAATCGTTAAATTTAGAAACTGCTAAACATTTACACATTTCTGTGGAGTGGAAATCATGTTCTGTCAAAGTTCATGGCTCGAACAAAGAAAATTTACAATCATCAATAAGAAAAAAATTTAAGGAACACAATGAATCAGCTTCACATAAAAAAGCTGGGGAAATAATAAAAATTGGTGAAACAAATATAATTTCCAAATCTTTCGATGTGGCTAATGAAAAGCATTTAAACTGCACAGTAAACATTTTTAATACTATCTATTTCATAATTAAAAACAATTACCCATTCAGTGATTTTAAAAAATTAATTGATTTACAGAAAAAAAATAATGTAGATTTTGGATTTTCATTACATTCCAGATTTATAGTTCCACTTGTCGCAAAGCTTTTATCTACAGAAATAAGAAGAATTATTTTTGGACAACTGATAAATACAGGTTGTAAAATTTCAATTATTATTGATGAAGCCTTAACTGTTTCACACAAAACCATTTTAGTAGTTTATATGAAATCTGAAATTCAAGATTCCGATGATAGTGTAACAGTTTTTATTGATCTTCTCGAATTAGAAGGAACAACGTCAGAAATAATTTTTAAAACTTTAATATCAGTTCTTGAAAAATATTTACATGAAAATCTTATTGGATTTTGCTCAGACGGTGCTAGTGTAATGTTAGGAAAAAAGGCTGGAGTTTCTGCAAGAATTTTAGAACATTTTCCAGGTATTAGCGTCTGTAACTGTTTAGCTCATCGTATTCAGTTAACTCTAGATGATGTTATCAAAGAAGTAAATGAAGTTAATAACTTTAGATATTTTCTCGATAAACTTTATTCGTATTATCATACTTCAAATAAACATCAACGAGAATTAAATAATGTTTCTAAAGAACTTGGCACTGAAGTACACAAAATAGGTAGAATATTTGGTTCTCGATGGGCAGCCTGTAGCGCTAGGACCGCCAAAGCAGTTTGGAAATCATATCAGGCCTTATATATTACTTTAGTCAAAATAAAGAAATTGGAATAATGTCATATTTCAAAAATGAAAACTTTTTAAAAGATTTAGGTTTAATAAACGACATATTAGAAGAAATTTCTGTACTGTCTACAGCTTTACAATTAATTAGAGCTGATAGATTGATAAGGCGAACGAAAAATCTATTCCAACATTTAAAATTAAATAAAGGAACATATGAAAAAGAAGCAGATGATATTATGAAAACGAAAAAATTGTTATTTCGAGAGATAAATTTTTTGATTGTTTAGAAAAACATATGAAAACGCGTTAACTATTAGACGATAAAAATGAAAACTATAATAATCTCTTAAATTGCTTTAATTTATTAAATCCAGGAACATGGCCGGGTGATATTTTTGAAGCACCCATGGTGCTTGAAGGTGAAAATAGGTTAGAGCAGTTAAATAAAATAATCAAATACATCATTCCAGTAAATGATTTTCGAGATTTTGTTGATGTGCGAGATAGAGAATCTAAAAATATTAATACTATTTTGAGAGCAAAAAGAATTTTAAATGTAATTGCTGTTAATTCCGCAGAAGCTGAAAGAGGATTCAGCACAATGAACACTATCATTTATGATAAGAGAAATTCGTTGTGAATTGAAACAACAAGTCATTTAATGACAATAAATTTAATGGGAAAATCGATTGAGGATTTTGATGCAACACCATATGTTAAATTATGGTTGCGAGAAGGGCATCATATGGCAAGTGACAAACGGGTCAAAGCAGCCGCACCTAATTTGCCGTCCCAAAACCAAAATTTAATTTAGAAATTATTTAATTAATTGTATATACTATTTTTAATACTATTATATATAATATATGTATTTCTAATGTAAATATGTAAATAAATAACTATTATGAAGTAAATATTACCTAGAATAGATTTTTTTCCGTGCGTACCGGTTGCTAAAAAATTCGAATATCACCACTGCTTTAATCCCACATTCGGCCATCCGAGTAATCCACCGATTCGGTAAAATAATAATCTTTATCATCAACTTCAGTATAATGCCAAAATTTTAAACCATCATAATGTTTGTGGTCGTATAATTCAGCTCCACAAATGATGCTGCTTTTTGAACCTTGTAATGGCCACTAGGTTTAAGCTTTTAAATACCATTTGGCTCTAGGTATTCGTTAGCAAGTTTTTTACCCGCTATAAATTCTGTCCCTTTAATAGCCACTAAATCACAAACTATGCATCCAACATTCTGCCTTCACCTTCGATCAAAATTTCTCTTGTCCTCTGCTTGAACTTTTTCAATTTGATGTTTTACCTCTTGCTTCAAACTTGTTAATTAGCTCAAGGATTTTGGACTACATTATTGCAACTATTCTTCATTTGTATGCCGCATTAGACTGCAATTGGTGAGTAGCCTATCGATATGTTATTGCTGCTATTAAAAACTTTTTGCACTGTGTTAAAACATGCTATTGCTCGGCTTTTTCAAATGACAGTTTAGAAATTACGGTCATACTTGGCCATTGCATGTTGATACACCCATAGTTATTTGAAATTGCTCAATATCATTTTTAATACAAGACTCCTGAAATATTTAGAATGTAAAAGCTACTTCTCTATCGCTAAATATACGTTGTATCAAGTTTTTCCAGAAGAAGTTTGTTTTTCAATTTTGGCAACACCAACAACATGATAGTTTTGACTATCGAGCTATTAAGAATTTGATCGTTAAATTTGAGTTGACAGGCACGATACAAGATTGTTTGATTCAATACAACTGGATTATTTTTTGTGGGGCTATGTAAAGGACAGAGTTTATACGGAGCCAATCGAATCGATTCTAGCCCTAAAACTCAAAATCCGTGATGTGATTAATGAAATGGACTGGCATTTTGCCAAACAGTGATTAAAAACTTTGATGAAAGAATTGACAACTCTCACCGTGGTCGAAGTGAACATGGGCTAGATATCATTTGCTTTGCTCTCCGTAATACAATACAAAATTTAATCATTTTATTGGAAATCTTTTACTTTAGAAAACAAATTTCTTGTTGAAAAACCCTTTATATCCCCCAAAAATCCCTGCCGTTCAATTTAAGTTTATTTAATACCTTCTCTGCACCTGGAGACTTAGTAGGACCACACAAACTTGCTTTAACCACCTACAATCGCAAAAATATACTTATACATCTTGGTGGTAGCACCCATCGGTCTTAAATAGATGATGTGGATATTATTCAACGGCTGATCACTTTTATCGATGCAGCACTGTAAAAAACCTTTGTGTTGAAAAGAATACATTTTATGCAATTTTGCAGGATTTTGTTGACTTTTTTTCCACATGTGGAATAAAGTAGTGCTGCTTTATAAGATGAACCATCTTTTCAGTTAACCTGTGCTTTAGTGATAACTTCTTTTTCTGTATGACATTGTAAAACAAAAACTTCATGTCCGTCCGTTTCTTTACATAAAATACATCCTATCGTTTTGTAATTAATATAGAGTTGCAATTTTAATATATCGATGTCGAAGTTGACTAACTCGGGTTAAAAGCAAAAATGAAATTTGTAAATTTATTAAATATTATAAAATTTTTAAAAGCTTTAATTGTTTTAACTGTCCTCTCCATAAGTATTAAAAATCCCGAAGATATTTCACTGCACATTGTTAAGTGAATTAAATAAAAAATTTTACTCTACTAAAGCCATACGAAATTCGTCTTTTGGTTTTGAAATTACAGATTTATTGGCATTTTTCCAACTCCCTCATAATCGCGAAGGAATAAATGGAGTTTAATTTTGGCATGTTGGTCTCATCTTTGAAATTTACTTAAGCTATCTGGAAGAAATAGAAGCAGACGGTTCACATAGCGTCACTTGTCATCATTATATTTTTCCACCTCCATGCCTGTGTGCTGCCACCTTCTAGAAATTTTTGTTTCTAATAATTATTTAGTTTTCTTGATAATTTTCCACTTTTCAGTTGGAATTTGGAGCATTGCTACCGCAAGAAAACGGCAAATTTCTTATAGATACAAAGGAAGAGTACTTAACAAGAATATAGCGATCCTAGTATCTACCTTTTTTTCATTTTCTTTACATTTACTTGTTTTTTGTTTTTGACTAGCACTCAGAGGATGAGCCCTGCACATGCAGTGCATTGTGCCAGAACTAGGAAATTAGCTTGTGGGGAGAAAGAAATAGGGAGTAGTGTTTGTCGATATTCGACTTAAACTTTCTTACACTGAAAGTGACAGAAAGGTCCTCTGTAGGGGGTTTATTCCCCATACGGACTGTTCTGCTAAGAAACGAGTTTTTCTTGTAATGCGTAGTGCGATTCACTGGCCAATCATTAAACACAAATGGATGCGCTCGCAATGAAAATCGAGTTAAACGCAAAAAAGTGCGAGTAACGGGAGCAAGTTCCCTAATTTCATTAGAGCACTTACCCTTGTGAAATACATCCCACACTGCATCGATCCTCTAGAGGAACAAAAGAGTTGGATACCCTACTGTCCGCAATGAGCCTTTTGGCCCTCTTCCATACGCGGTCGAGCAACTCCAAAATAGACTTTGTGGCGCCCGCCACAATAAATAGCACGAAGATCAGATGGAGTGATGTATCTCTTACACCGTTTTAGAAAACCGAGGCACTTGAAAGCATCCTTAGGAACCTGAAACATGTTGTTACTCCATTGAAATGTTCAATACGAAATTTTCATGGCATAAAGATTAAGGGCTTCCGATTCCGTAATACCTGTATCGCCTATAGTGACAAATGCAGGACAATTTCCGAACACAGATCTACGCGTCAGCATGCAACATTGCGTGTTACAGGCATTAAAATCGACCCATTCGAGATTGTTGCGAGGTCGTTATTGAGCGTATTAAACATGTTCCTCCTTTTGAAACTCACCTCCAATTGGAATACGAGTGGCAAATAGTGTTGTCATCTGCGAAAGAGTACATATAAATACTAATGAACTCTAATTCTTTTTATAGCTTTGGTACCACTAGTTTTTCATCTCTGCTTCACTTACTTCATCATCTTAAGTAGTTTATCTTATCAAAATAGAAAAGTTCATATGTATGTATGTCTGCATGTAGAGTAGATAACTGTTTTTTCGTTAACACATATATATGTGCAAAATGTGAAACAGTAGGTGTAAGTAAGTATGGGTGTGTGTGTGTTTAAAAATATAGAACATTTTAACAAGACCAAATTAAGAGGCCTGCTACTTCTATTTACAAATTCTAAGTAAAATAAAAGTAAAAGGATGTCAAAGTTTCAGCTGGTTCACTGATTTAACTGTTCGTTAACACAAAATAAAAAGTTAAATAAAACAATTTCTTGCCCGTTAAGATCATTGAAATTAAATCACAACAAGTACATGAATAAATACATCTAAAGGGTTTTTCAACAAAAAGTTTGTTTTCTAAAACCAAAATTGTTATTGTATTAAGAAGAGAAAAGTTCCGCAATTATAAATGAAAAATGATATCTGGCAAATGTGCACCACAACCGCGCTGGCACATGTCGATTCTTTCATCAAAGTTTTGAATCACTTTTTGAATAAATGGCGGTCCTATTTTCTTAATAACATCACGGATTTTAAGTTTTAAGACTGAAATCGATTCGATTGGCTCCGAATAGACTCTGTCCATAGCCCTACAAAAAGAAAATCCAGTGGCTGGCCACTTAACTGCTGATTGACCGTTGCATTGGCTGTATGACATGTGGCACCGTCCAGTTGAAACCACATGTCAGTGGTATCCACGTCGTCAGTAGTAGGACAAAATTGAGTTGTTAGCATCTCGCGATAGCATGATCCATTGATCTTTATCGCATTTCCAGCCCCACCTTCGAAAACAACGGCCCCATCACGCCTCCAGACCACATAGGCTTCTCAATAATCGCTCTAGGAGTTTCAGAAGCCTAAATGCGGCAATTTTGCTTGTTGCCATACCCTGACAAGTGAAAATGGGTTCCGTCTCCAGCGATGTAACCAGGCTTTAATTCCTGTAACCGGGCTTCAATTCCTGTATCAGTTAATCTTTTTAACGCAAAATTCGCTATGTGATAGTTTTGTTCAGAACGTTGAGGAGTTGACAAATTTGGATTTACTTCAGCCCGGTGGTTCACGGCTGTGATGTTCACAATTGAACGACTCGGTCGCACTTTTTGTATCGTCCCTGTCAACTCAAATTTAACGACCAAACTCTTAATAGTTCGGTTTCAAAAGGACGATTATAATGTTCGAAAATATCACAAATTTTACGAAATGTAACTTTAACAGAACTACAATTTTCATTGTGTATTTTAATTATTGTAATGCGATTTTCGTGTAAAATCGAATTCGTTGTGACAACTGCCAATGCATATACTATGAATACGTCAAAAAACTAAATGTCAAAACTTATGATGTTGTTGGTGTTGCCACAATTGAAAAACAAACTTCTTTTAGAAAAACACGATACAGTGTATAATTCGTGATAGAGAAACAGCTTTTACATCCAAAATATTTCGGAAGTCTTGTATTAAAAATGTTATTGAACAGTTTCAAATAACCATGGGTGTACCAAGAGGCAATGGCCAAGTAGAACTTTTAAATAGAACAATAGCCGTAATTTCTGTCATTTGAAAAAGCCGAGCAATAGCATGTTTTAACACAGTGCAAAAAGTTGTTAATAGCAGCAATCACATATCGATAGGTCGCTCACCTATTGAAGTCCAATGCGGCATACAAATGAAGAATAGTTGCAGTAATGTAGTCCAAAATCCTTGAGCTAATTAACGAGTTTGAAGCAAGAGGTAAAACATCAAATTGAGAAAGTTCAAGCAGAGGACAAGAGAAATTTTGATCGAAGGAGAAAGCAGAATGTTGGATGCATAGTTTGTGATTTAGTGGCTATTAAAGGGACAGAATTTATAGCGGGTAAAAAACTTGCTAACGAATACCTAGGGCCACCTGGTAATAAGAAGCTTAAACGTAGTGGCCGTTATTATGGCGCTGAATTTTACAATCACAAACAATGATTGTTTAAAATTGTGGCATTATACTGAAGTTGATGATGAAGATTAGAATTTACCCAAACCGGCGGCTTCGTCTGAAAAAATTATTTTTTCGAGCGAATCTACGGCGATGTGAACGATCAGTCGGATTCAATTGTTCCTATACCAGTTTTTTTTTTTTAAAGAGATGTAGCACTTCAGGCAACAATGCCTATTTAATCAAGTACCGTGCTACATTCTTTAGGAAAGTGAAACAGGTGGTGAAAGTAGAAGGACAGCCGGAAATTAACTGCCGTATAAGACAGCACAGCGACCAGTGATTATGCCTTCATCGCTGAGCAGCCCCACTGAAAGTCAATTTTTTTTTGTAGTGAAAAAAAACCAAGGTCTTCGTTGGGAATCGAACCCATAACACCCATAGTATACTACCTACTATCCTACAGGGGCACCTAAAGTTGAGCCTTGTAAGGCTTTAAACTCAAATCCTTACGCAAAATTCGTCATGCGGTGATTTCGGATACTTCGAGTAATTGGCAAATTTGTATCTGCTTTAACACTGTGGCTGATGGCTGCAATGTGTTAATTAGTACGACCCTGTCGCATACGCGTTTGTGTTCGCACATTTTGTGTTTGAGTCTGTTTACTCAAATTTAACAATTGAAAATAAACTTCTTGTTGAAAAACCCGATATTTAAAATGTTTACACATCTACTCTAACGCAAGTTAAACACAAACAAATGCTTTGTGTTTCTTATCTGTTCAAAGCAAACTTCACAGTATTAGAACGAAATGAAGCAGGGGATGGTAAATAAAAGAAGATTAAGTAGTGTGTTTTTCTGTGGCATATTTTTTCTTCAATATTTTAATGCTCGGAAAGGATAAGAGAAGAGAAGAGATGTGTGTAAAGTTTTTTAATGATTAAAAAGGAAATTAAACTAATAATTTGCAAAGCACATGCAAACGTTTAAATATCCTTAAAACTCATCACACTTTTTTAACATCAAACAAGATATAACTTTCCATTCCATTAATAGAATAAAATCTGGAAATATCAAAAATATCCCTTCATTAAATTTAACTTTTCGAATTTATTATATGACTCTCTACCTGTAGCTTCCTACATACGAATTTTAGCATACACCCGCACTTTTTATTAACTATTGATGCGGCTTTTGAAGTCCATTGATTGACATTATGTTTTGTTTTTTACCAAAAAAATATCCTGCTGGCAGTAAAAGATTTTTCCGTTACTCCTTGTCTCATCGCTTTGTCTACAAACAAAAAAAAAGAGAAAACAAATAGCACGTAGAACATCTGTAATTTTTTAGTTCTTTTATCTCCTTTTTATGGGTTACATTTGATTTAACAGATTTTTTGATTTCATATTATTTTTAGCATAAAATAATAAAATCTCAAATAAATTTAAAAATCTAAAAACACCTTTTTTCTTTTGCTATTGTTGCTTATGCTTCATTGCATTGCCTTTGGATTTTCTTTTTATTTCCTTTTTCAATTTGTTAACATTTCAATCATTATTTTGTTTTTGTTAGATTTTCTTTGAACTATTTTCTTTCGCAATCTCTTAAACCTTCTTAAACCTCCAACACATGGGAATTTACGATGTGTGGAAGTAAGTGTTGGAGATTTTATAACAGCAACAGAACAGCCATCTTCAGCAACAATTCATTCACTATATGATTGAATAAATAAATGAATTGGATGGCTACAGATGAATGGATGGATGGATAGTTGAAGACACTCACTCACGCATCAACGAATGGCCAAATAGATGGATGGTTAAACTTTTGCTTGGTTAAATACGAAACAATTACTATAAGATAAAAAAATATATGTATTTAAGTATAAATAGTAACGAAGAAAGCAAATGCCAGAACAATTACTTACGTAATTGTTTTTAAATGTTAAATGGTTTACGTCAAATCATCACCACTTGCTTAAAAGTTGGAGACTTTCGAACTCCTGTCCAGAACACATGTCTAGCATGCTCACTGGATCGGGGAACATTTCACCAGGTAGTTGTTATTAAAGGTGAAATGAACCCGGCCACCATAGAACCATAGACTGATATGGGGCCGCGAAACCACAACCACCACGATACTCCCATAAAGGGCCAACCTCAATAATCAGCCAGAGAACAGTTAAGTGTCTAAAGAGACAAATAACGATACTCTGCGGGTCACTAATTCCCGTGGAAATAAAGTGGAGTTTCCAGTTGTACCCCTGCTAAATTCAGCGGACTGGGCTCCCTTTTTCCCCCAGTTGCACAGGTCTACATAGTAGCTCTCCATTAAGACCACATATGTGCCCCCGGGGAGACCAATTAAGTACAATTAAGTATATTTGACGCAGATAATTTATTTGCTTAAATTATAGGCACCTTATTCAAATTCGATTAAGGGCCAAGGTGTCTCTCCTCTTCAATCAAATGTAGCCACATTGCTTAAGAATTTTGCGGGCTGGAAGGTTTGGATGATATCCAAGCTTGTTTCTATAAGTTAATGCGTGTTTAACAATCTCTTCTCTTTCCAAGGGAATGTTGAGGTCCTTATGAATATTGGAATTTTTGATATACCATGGGGCGGTTGTGATCATTCGAAGGATTTTATTTTGTCTCCTCTGCATTCTTTCCACAGTTGTCACTGAGGCAGTGTCCCATAATTGAATACCATAGCACCAAAGTGGTTTCAAAATAGTCTTATATATTAGTAGTTTGCAGTCCAAGCTCAGTGTAGAGTTTCTTCCAATCATCCAATGTACTTGAGCTGTTTTTAGTCTTAAATGAGTCAGTTTAGCATCTATATGGTTTTTCCAAGTCAAACGCCTGTCCAGGTGAATACCGAGATATTTAACCCTCGAGTTTTGATGTTTGATTTGACCGTTAATTGTAACTGGTGCGTATGTTTGCCTACACAGGGTAAATGTTATATGAACACACTTTTGCTCATTGATTGCTACTCTCCATTTCTTTAACCATTTTTCCAACTTAAACACGTGAGTCTAAAGGTTCTGTGATGCTCGTTGATGGCATTTGTGTATACTGAGAAAAGCCGTATCGTCAGCAAATGTAGAAGTATGGATTTTAACATCGGTTGGCATGTCAGATGTAAAAATAACATAGAGGAGCGGTCCAAGAATACTACCCTGGGAAATCCCAGCTTCAATTAGCTGAGGCGAACTCATAAATTTCTAGACGTTCTCAATAATTGGGGTATCCAAAACCAACACATGGCGAATTTTGCTGTGCATTCGCTCGATTTATTCTGGATTAACCCTTTGTTTTTTCTAAAAAAAAATTTTTTTTCAGACGGAAGCCCTTCGCTAAATCCCTTTCTAGCTTTTTTTCATAATTTTAAATTCAAGTGTTATACTTATGTTTTTGCTCAATTACACATCAGTAAAAAGACACATTTTCGAAAATTATTATAAATCTTTGGTTATTATTTACTTCATACATGATGCAAACTGATTGAAAGGTGTTGAAATCGTTTATTTTATTCATTTAATTTACATCTCTGTAAATATCATATTAAATTTAAATGTATTTTATCATTTACGTTTTACGTACTATTTACGCAAGCACTTAGACTTTGCTCAAACCTACTGATACACTCAATAATGCCTTGATGTCCTTAGTTTGCTTCATCTGCATCGCACAGTGAGACAACGCCGGCATTAAATACAAGGAGTCATTGTAGAGCTGTGTAATTTTGCACAGATTATTTTTAAGACAAATCCAGTTTAAAAAAAAAAATTAAGAAAATTTGTCCACTATTACGCCCACCTCCCATTTAAATGCAATAAAAGAAAACATTTTTTTTTCATCATGGTATTCTAATTTGTTCAATTTCATTCTCATTCTAAATTAATTAATATAAGGATCTAATGACATTTCCAAATAGTGCATTACATCTTCTTTCGTAGAAATACGTGAATTTTTACGAGAACGTAATAGCCTACAGTTTCTATACTCCTTATTCATTGATTCTTGCGCTTCTTCGAATAACATTCCTGTAGCAAAAACAAAAAGTTAATATTAAATTTTTATAGTTTTTTTAAACGATCTTTTTTATCTTTAATAAATATCTTTTTTCTTTTTTAAGATCTTTTTTTATATATTTTTTTTCTTCACGATATTTCGCTTTCCTTTGGAAAGCTTCTTCAGAAAAAAAAAACAAATTTCGTGAAGAAAAAAAAATATATAAAAAAGATCTTAAAAAAGAAAAAAGATATTTATTAAAGATATTTTTGAAAACAAAAAATTATTAACAAACTGAAAAAATATTTCAAAACATTTGACAAAAACATATAAAATATTTTTTTATACATACATACAAAAATTTTAAATTTTCAAATATTCAGACATACAAAAACAAGGAAACGGAAATAACAAATAAATAACAAATAACAAATTCTCTCTTATGAAATGATTATAACAAATTATGTGTCTTTTGAATTAAGTACCTCTAATTCTGAGCTAAATTGTCTGTGTCTGTCTTGAAATTTATTCTCCTTACATTTGGTACATTAACAATTTCTAACATTTCCAACATATAACGTCTCTTGTAGTTTTTTTCTATATCTAATACTGATGTTTCATCAAACTTTGGATAATGATTATATTTCTTACAATGTGAAGATAAGGATGTCTTCTGTGTTGAAATATTCCTATATTTTTGGTCACACCTGTGACCAGCTAATCTCGTTTTAAGTTTATTTTTTGTTGTCCCAATATAAACTTTGTCACAGTTCACTTGGTCATTTCCTCCACATGGTATCCTGTATACTACATCAGATATTTCCATTTTTCCTATTTTATCCTTCATACTGCTAAATAATTTATTTAATGTGTTTTGTGTGCAATTATATATTTATCTGTGTCATATATTTTACACTTTCTTAATCTTTCTGATATTCCAGGAACATAAGTTAATGATTTATAATTTCTTGGCTCTGCCGTAGAATTTCCTACGTTAATGCCTTTAACTACCATATTGTCTAATTAATCTGTTAGTTAATTCTACTGGAAAATCATTGTCATTAAGTATATCTCTTATTGAAATATTGAGAAGAAAAAATATATAAAAAAGATCTTAAAAAAGAAAAAAAAAATTTGTTGATATTAAATAAAATTAAAAGAAAAATACTTTCAAAAATAAAAATTGCAAACAAACCTATTGGCAATATAGCTGCAGATAGACACTGATAGGCATGTAATATCAGCAATAAAGCTCTACATACAATTTTGCAGTGTCCATGCAATACGTATGGAATTTACCAACATCTATATTTCTGCTAGTATTTATAGTATTTAATATAATTATAAATCGATGAATTAAGTCTACATTTACAGCAGTTATGTCAGCGGTTATTTCTGGATTTTCGAAAAATCTTTTAAGGACATTATCATCGTTGGTTGTTGCCATGCCTTGTTTCACTACATCGACTTTTAAACCCAGACTAATTTAACATTGTTTTTAATTCCTGTTTTAATAGCTTCTTTCTGTTCTTTTGTATCTCTAAGTGTCCTCCACGCTCTAAAACTTTTATTATAACTGATATGTAATTTACTTTCCATGAATTTTATTCGAGCATGTAGCGGTGAAATTCCAAATTTCAATGCTGCAGCTGAATTTGTTCTCAAGATGTTAGAGAAATGCTAATTTCTTATCAAAAGAGATCATTACAAGAACACCCAAAATCAATGACCTTCAAAAAATTATCAATCAAATGAATAATGTAAATAAAATGATAATAAACAATAAGTGAAGAGTTGTAAACAATTAAAAAAAATAAAAGTAAAAAGTTGTAAACATGCTATTGCATGCTAACATACGTCTAGCGACAGAATGTGCGCGTTGCGTTTTTTTTGTGGTTTTTTGTATGTTTAGAGTACTTTTGCAAGCTTTTGCTATATGTCCTTTACTTCAAATGAAATCTGAGACTTCAATCTTTCATTTGATATTAGTCTGCACCTAGGGCTAGGGGCTGCTCTATATTTCCTAGTCCATTGAAAATGCAAAAAGTTCAATTTTTACACCACAATCCTGTTGTAAAGAAATGTTTGTTTGTGTTTTGTTTTTTAAATTTATTTTTTCACCTTCTCATTCTACACCAACAAAATTAATTAAAAAATACTTTAAAGTTATATTTATTATGTATTTATTTATTATTAAGCTTTTGAATATTACATATTGAACTAACATATTTCAAGCGCGTTGGCATTCCTTAACTTTGACTTGCTCTAGACCAAAAAATAATGAAGTTATGAGGCTGAAATTTCAGGGAATTGTTACTCATATATCTGTTAATATGCTGTAAAAATTTTATCCAAATTGGACGACACGCCAAAAACCATTTTTTGCCGCAGTTACTTATAGTTCTGTCTCACTGTGCATCCACTTCTTGTTTTTCATTTAATTCAAATCATTAGTTTTCATTTTTGGCATAAATTAAGGAAAATCTTTTTGTGGCAAGAAAACATAAGCTTATTCATATCCATAAGTATGAATGTGAACATATATTTTGAAAATGCACTCATATCGTATGTACATATTCACTTGCATAAGAAATATCTGCTAATGTATTTAAAATTTCATATTCAAATGAGTAATTAGAAAAAGAAGAAGAAGCAATATTTTATAAATAGTATAGTGTTAACACGGGTTTTTAATTATGTAAATTTTTAGCAAAATTCTTCTCAACTTATATTTCATAATTAATTTTACTTTAAATTTTACTTAATTTGATTACAATAATTTAATAAAGCATCAATTGGTACAGTACCAAAAAAAGAGGGCCATCCCCACATTTCTACTTTTTGACTTGTCTGACGACCATTTAAACATTCCCGAAACATTGACTAAAATGCAAAATGTTTTAAACAATGAGTTTAACGTAATGTATTAAAACAAACTTTAAATTTCTCTAAACGTTATTTCAAGCATATAAACGACTGCCTGCGTAGCTTAAAAAGCAAATAATTGGATCTTAGGAAAGAGTTAGGTGTCAAAAAAAAAAAACTTTCATGCTGTGCTCATTGACGCTTAAACCACGCTACCAAATAATCTATATTTACTTTGAGTACGTCTTCAAATTCAGATTACTTATAAATTCCTTTTGGCTTAACGGCCTTAACGGGCTGAACGGAAACGAATCCACAACAGATTCTACGACATTATGCAGACAAATGCTCCGCTTGTTATGGTTTATAACCTAACGTCTGCACCATGATTTATAATTTATTTAAAAATATGAATAACATTGATTCAGAAGACATTTAGTTTTAAGGATATGATGCTATGTACCCCACCCCACAGTCATCGCAACCATCGTCTTACTAAAATAAAAATTTAGTAATAAATTGATTTAAAAAAATGAACTTGTCAGTTAGCTTACAAGATTGTGCGATTTGTCCGCTCTCAATTATGTCATGTGAAGCCACCTACAACACTGCAGCGTATTCGCCGGCAAAGTCAAATAAATAAAAAAAAAAAAAATTTACTGCAAAACTACTGCCTAATTAATAACACATTACGTCTCATTACTATCGCAATAGCAACATTAAATAGAAACTAGTTCTCTACTAACGGGTTATTCCACAAGAAATTTAAGCAAGAAGTTGCAACACCAACAACATGCTAGTTTTTTTTAAAGAGTCCGCCAAATAACTTTTTTTTTTGTTTTAAATGCTATAAACAAATCTACACAGCTTCGGCTGTCTGGTACGTAGCGCCGTCCTGTTGAAACCAAATGTTGCCAATATCCTCCTCTTCAATTTTTGTGAACACAAATTCGTTCAACATGGCCCGATTACGATCGTCATTGACTGTAACGGCCACTCCTTGCTCATTTTCGAGGAAAACTGGCCCAATTATAACTCTCGACCAAAATCCGCACCAAACGGTCACCCCTGAAAAATGGCCCAATTATGCTTCTGGACCAAACAGTGACTCGTTTTGGGTGCGTCGGCTTTTCAATGTATGCGTGCAAGATTACTGTGCCCCAAATGCGACAATTTTACTTGTTTACATACCCGCCAAGATCAATGAGCTTCATGTGAAAAGATGAATTTTTTTTGTAAAATCGGCATCTTCTGTAAGTCGATTGCAGGCCTACTAAGCGAAGCGTTGTTCAAGCGTATACACAAGCATTTTCGTTCAGCGGAAGGATAAAACTAATTATCTGTTAAATCAAACATGAGCTAAGTGTTACCATTCACGAAATCAGCAATAGTTGAAAAAAAAAAAACGTTAGATGGCGGACCCTTTACTTACTCATAGTACACGCATTTCAAATTTTTACAATGAATTTAATTTCGCATGAAAATCGCACTAAAATAATTAAAATCCACTATGAAAATGGTGGTTCTCTTAAAGTTACATTTCGTAAAATTCATGATATTTTCACACAACATAACCGTTCTTTTGAGAATACTATTAAGAATTTGGTCGTTAAATTTGTATCGACAGGCGAACACCAACGCTTCTTCGACTGGGTCGTTCAACTGAAAACATCGCAGCCGTGAGGCACAGAGTTGAAGCAGATCCAAATTTGTCAATTTCTCGGTTTTTCAACTATTGAGATTTTTCGTGATAAGATTTACATCTGCACCTGGCTTTAAGCCCTAGTCAAACCACTGGGAATGAAAAGCAACTTCATTCACGCCCTACGAAGCCGAGGACTAATTCTAGCAACGGGTCTTTCCTAGTTGCTATTTCAGCGGTTCTAAAGCAAGGTTGCAAACCACTACTCCTTGCTGAAGAGCTGGAGACTATCCTGGTCCAGAACACATGACTAGCATGCTCACTGGATCCGGATCATTCACCTGTTGGTGTTATTAAAGACGAGTTGATCCTGGCCCACTAAGTCAGTTCATGCGGGGGCCGCAAAACCACAACCACCACGATACTCCTGAAGGGCAAACCTCAATAATCAGTCAGGGAAACAACTAAAAGTCTAAAGAGACAATTAGCGGGCACTCTGGAGCTTACTGATTCCCGTGGAAATAACGTAGAGTTACCAGTTGACACCCTGCTTACCTTCAGGGGACTGGGCTCTCTTATATCCCCAGCAGCACAGGTCTAGATAGTTATGTCATCCATAAAGACCGGTAAATGTGCCCTTGGGGGGGAGCAAAAATTAAGATTGTCCAAAATCGCCAGATGGCGAATTTTACGTAAGCCCTTAACTTTGAAGCGTTACAAGGTTCAACTGCTGCAGGAATTGAAGCCGACCGAGCATTCACATTGCCCTAGATTCGCTCAATTCATTTTCTGACGAAGCCTATTTTCACTTCTCAGGGTATGCAAAATTGCCGCATTTGGGGTCTGAAAATCCTAGGCCGTTTATGGAAAAGCCTTTCCATGCTCAAAGTGTCACTTTATGGTGCGCTATGTGGTGTGGAGGTGTGATTGGACCGTTTTCTTTTTCGATGAGGCTCGAAATTTAGTAACCGTCAGTGGATCACTCTATCACAAGATGCTAACAACTCAATTTTGGTCTAGTATTGTGGATATCACTAATATGTGGTTTCAACAGAACGGTGTCATATGTCACATAGACAATTATTATTTCCCGATGGTATAATTTCACAACAATTAGCAGTTAAGTAAGTGGGCAGTCACATCATGAGATTTAACAGCACTGGATTTTTTTTGTAGGGTCAATCGTATCGATTTCAGCCATAAATCTCAAAATCTGTGATATGATTAACAAAATAGCCGAACTTTTTTCTTCGCAATATAATAAAAATTTTAATCATCTTAATTAAAATTTTTTTGTTTTATTTTGCTTTACAAAATTAACTTCTTGTTGAAAAACTCTTTATTTACTGCTATATTCACCACCTGCCTTATATCTTCTCAATCTGTTTCTTAAGCTAATAGCACATTTGGAAGGCATTGCTGGCTGAAGTGACACTTGTTTATATTAAAACAAAAAACTTGTTGGTGTTATTTGCAGTTCGATAACATTGCTGATTAGAATTAAATTTTTTTGTGTTATTTAATTTTTCAATTTAAAGTTCTATCGAGCTTTAAGGAAAACCCTGCACTACAAAATAAATTTTGCATTACTACTATTAACACTCTTTTTGTGAATGAGATAGAATAGAAGGTTAGCGAGTTAATTACTAACCATGCGATTGATTTTATGATCTGTGTTCGGTACCAAATTATCATCACCAAGTTTCTTATATTTTCCACAGCATTACAACGCAGAGGAAGAATATTAAAATAAAATAAATTGGCTATGTAGCTGCAAATAATTTTGTACACCTACTTATAACCAGAAGCGCTGCAACACATTTCGAAAGATAAATAAAGTGTGCAATCCCAGGATTGTGAAAAATGACGCTTTATTTCTTTCTTTCTTTCTATCACTTTTCTGCAGCACTTTTCTTCACAACTTTTCTTGCTTCAAAGAAAATAACACAATTAATTATTTGGAATAAATGCCTGAGTGTTAGCGCTTCAAAAAACTATTTCATTCAATACCAACACAAGTATTCTGAAGCCCAAAAATAATTAGCCAGTTTAAGTTTTCCTATAATAATTTATCATTCTTAACAACTCTTTAATAAATACACACCTCTTTCGGGAATACTGTAAAGCATAAATTATGTGTACCACACCATTCATATCCATAAACATCTGATGCGTTAATACACACACACATATATATTAGGAAACTATATATGTACATCTGTTTCTTTCTATTATTCATGAACATTTTCAGCATAAAGGACTTAAGTTCAAGACAAATTTAATTGCCTACTCCAACGTATTAATGTTTGTAAATATTTAAAATTCTTATCATGCAAAAACCACTTAAGTTCTTGTATGCAGGCAATTAAAACGAACACAACGGAAACTGAAAATGTGTGTAAACACTATCAGCATTTTGAGTGGAAGGAGTGGGAGAAAAGTGGTGGTTAGGATGATAAATAACGATCAAAAATTGAAACCGAAAGACACAGTAATTATTTAACTTATAGCCCTGCGGTTGCAGACAGCCTGCTAACCAGATTTTCTTTTATTTTAGCCCATTCCCGCAATTAGCCAACACAGAAACCTCTCTCGAACCAACTGCAATCATTCATCTTAATTTAAAATAATCCAATTCAAACCAATTCAGTTCAATATAAAAGTACTTGTATACATCTGTACAAAAGGCAACATATTTTCCTCACAAACTGATACTTATGCCTAGTAGGCCTTGGAAAAGTTTAATTTTATAATGAATTTTTCATTACTACAATAACACAACAATAGTAAGAAATTCTCAGTTGTTGCAAATTTCATTCCTCTACTAGTTCAAGTTTAATAAAAAGCTAAATTAAATTTAAAAAAAAACAAATAATTTAAACGAAAGAAAAAAAATGAATAAAAATAAGCCAGAACGACAAGTTGCAGCAGCTACACCCAACATTTGCCTGAATTATAAAAAAAATTATTATCTACATAAACAACAAAAATTAGGCAATTTTATGTATCATTACATTGTTTTTAATAAAATCCGATTTTAAAGATGTTTGAAGGCAGAGTGAGATATGTTGGAATGTATAAAACACTGTGTCCCAACCAAGCATTAACATATTAGCTATATTATCACTTGCAAATAGCGTGATAATATTTTTAAACATGCTAATCCAGTTTTAATCAAATCTTTTATTTACGTACCTTTGGTCTCAAAGTTTTTAAATTCAACCTGTTAGCTAGCGCCTCTTTTGAAATTTTTCCGTTACAAAATATTGTGTCTTTTGTGATGGGAGTGAAGCACCATTGCAAACAAGGCTATAATGTGTTATACAGCGCTTAGAAAAGCCCTTAAATTAGACCTAGAAAATAAAAGGCATATTCAGCTGGTTTTATAACAGATTTTTCAACGAGAAGTTTGTATTTCAATTGAACAACACCAACAACATGATAGTTTTGACATTTAGTTTTTTGACGTAAACGCAGTAGACACATTGGCATTTATTACAATAAATTTTAATTCACACAAAAATTGCATTAAGATAATTAAATTCCTCTATGAAAATGGTGGTTCTATTAAAGTTACATTTCGTAAAATTTGTGATATTTTTCGGAAAACATAATCGTCCTTCTGAGACCGCTATTAGAAATGTGGTTAATAAATTTGAGTCGACACGCTCGAAACAAAATGTGCGAACAGCAACGCGTATTCGACCTGGTCGTTCAACTGAAACAGATGCAAGTTTGTCAATTCCTCGGCATCTTAACAATTGGGGTTATCCAAAACTATTACATGGCGAATTTTGTGTAAGGATTTGACAGATTTGACTTTGAAGCCTTACAAGGTTAAACTGGTGCAGGAATTGAAGCTGTTCAATAAACTTGTCAGTGTATGTCTCCCCCCGGGGGCACATGATGGTCTTTTTGGAACCTACTATTCCATTTAGACTGGTGTCTTGTGGGGTAAAAGGGAGCCCAGGCCCCTTAAAGGCTAGTAGGAGTCACCTGGACAATCCACATATTTCCACGGGAATCAGTTGCCCCAGAGTTCACTATTTGTCTCTTGAGACAATTAGCTATTCTCTGACTGGTTATTGAGGTTGGCCCCTATATGGGAGTATCGTGGTGGTTGTAGTTTCGGACCCTCGTGAGAGTTTGTGGGTCGGATCATTCAAATTAACACAATGAATGGTTCAGGTTCAGTGAGTATGAATGCTGTTGTGTTCTTGATAAAAAAGAGCTTCATGTGTTCTGGACTAGGAGTTGGAAAGTTTCCAACTTTTTGGCAAGAAGTGAAGGCTGCGGCCTACTTCGGTCTTTCGAAATTGCTACTATAAGTGACCGGAGGATATACGTATTCGATGGTCTTCTAGGGCGTGGGTAATGTCCAATCAACCAAGTGGTTTGACCACCATCTGATTATGACTATATAGTCGGTGCAGATGTAAATCAGATCACGCACTGTCAGGGTATGTCAACAAGCAAAATTGCCGCATTTGGGCTTCCCAGAGCGATTATTAAGTAGCCTTTGCCTGCTCAATGTATTACTGCATGGTCTGTGGTCTGGAGGCATGATTGGCCCGTTTTCTCCCGAAGATGAGGCTGAAAATGCGATAAAGGTCAATGTATCACGCTATCGCGCGATAATAACAACTCAATTTTGGCCTACTATTGATATTTGAAATATATATATGGGCACTCATCGATAAGGACCAATAGGCAGAGTGAGTTATGAATATCGTTGACATGTGCTTTCAACAGGAAATAAAACGATAAATTTATTGAAAACGAAATTTCCCGATTGCATAATTTCACGGCAATCAGCAATTAAGTGTCCAGCCAGATCATGTGATTTAATACCACTGAATTATCTTTTGTGGGGCTATGTTAGGGACAGAGTCTATATGGAGCCAATCGAATTGATTTCAGTTTTAAAAATCAAAATATGTAATGTGATTAACGAAATGGGATGGCCATTTTTTCAAAAAGTGTTTAAAAAGTTTGATGAAAGAGTCAACATCTGTCAGCGTGGGCCTGGTAGACATTTGCCAGATATCATTTTTCATTCATAATTGGCGCATTTTTCTATTACACAGAGAAAAATGCGGCAATAAAAATTTGAACCATCGTTTTTTCCACTGGGACCAATACTCAGGGGATAACCCTGAATAGAACTATGAAAATAGGTTATGGAGAGGAGAAAAAAGGGAGTAGTGTTTGCGGACATTAAATTTGAATTTTTCCACTTTGAAATATTGTTGTTAGATAAATGCAAAGACGTTGGAACTATATTAATAAACATCCTCTTTAGTACATTTTGGTACTGATTTTGAGCTGTTGGTCACATTAGACAAAACTTCTTTTCGATGGCGATGGTCAAGCAGTTTTGCTATAGTTCTTTCACCCTCATTTATATTACAATCATTAAAATACATGTGGTGGTTTTTGTAAAAAGGTGGTATGCTCTGTATGCCTGCGAAATACCATTGAGTTCAGATCTTTTTTGATCGCATACTAACACGCAATTCTAAGCAGATATGTTAATACAACTCCATTGCACCGATAACCACAACTTCAACTGGAATTACTACGATATTCACTAAACATCTCTCTCCTGTCTAAAGTGTATCTATTATGTTCTATTACTGAACTTAGCGAATTTAATTGTTACGAAAAGAATGAGAAACAGTGCAGATTAATGGTTTTGATTGAAGAGAACAATGACAACAAGGCAGTATTTCAAAAATGTTGCACCACAATTGTACTTTAACATCATAAATAAGTAAAAGTTGTATTATATATATGGAAGTTTGCTTGCACAGTGGTGTAATTAAAAATTAATTTAATTACAATGACATTAATATTACCGCACACAAAGTAAAATTTCTTAATAACTCTGTTGCTTTCTCATTAAATATAATTTGCAGAAAATACTAATTAAATTACAAAATATAATTTATGAATTCTTCAATTACAAGCATTCTTCACATTATCCCCAAAAAAAGGATATTTTATGTTTTGTTTTTTTGTGTGCTGAAAAATACAAAACAAAGGATTTTTGCTTTATAATGACATTTTTAATTTTATCTCAATACGAATGGGATAATGAAATACAACGGATTTCAATCAGTGAATAATAAAGCGAAAAACAAACAAGAAAATTAACGCTGTTATATTTAATTATATGCTCCCAGAAAGGTTGAAGACAAAAACAAAATGAAATGAAAATAGTAATAAACAATAATAATAATAAAGAAATTATGTGCATTGTCTTTAAATTCACAGGTCAACGCCAAAAATTTCGCAAGAACCCATATTTTAAAGGGAAAAATTTAATGATTTCTTAAAGAAATCTATTAAAAATGTAAATGGAACATCTCGACAAAGGGGTGCAGTAGTGTTAGAGAACGTTAAATAAACCATTAATTGTTCTATCCATAAGTTACAATATTTCTACCAAAAAATTTAGATTCAGATGATTGAAACTCCGGCAATTATGAATGAAAAATGATATCTGACTACCATGCTGCTAGATGTCGATTCTTTCAAAGTCTTTAATCACTTCTTGGCAAAATGGCAGTCCTATTTCGTTAATTACACTACGGATTTTAAGTTTTAAGCCTGAAATGGATTCGATTGGCTCCGCATAGACTTAGTCCTTAATATTTTTTTCCATATATAAATTATTTATTTTATCTTCATATATAATATGAATTATCAACAATTTTTCTAATCTTAAATCTAAATGTATAATCATTAGGCCCGACCAGTGCAGACATAATTCTAATGACAGCAATAAAATAATATCTTAACAAAAAAAAATAAATATAAAAAAAAAAAATAAAAACTATTTTCAAGAGATTCCATTTCCATTTGGAGGATTATTGACCAGTGCCCCTGTGTCTCTCCTTTTTAATCGGATATGACCTCTAAAATTTAAAATATTCCGCGCAAGGATATTCGGGTGGCACTCGAGCTTAGTTAAATATTTGCCTGCGTATTGAGCAATTTCAGCAGTCACGAGTAGAATATTCAAATCACGATGTATAATTAAATTTTGCATGTACCATGGAGCTAATGTAATTAATCGTAGTATTTTGTTCTGTCGGCGTTGAATTTTTTCCACATTTGAAGCTGAAGCAGTGCCCCATAGTTGAATTCCATAGCACCATATTGGTTTCAGAATCGACTTATACAATAGAAGTTTACAGTCCAGACTAAGAGTTGAGTTCCTGCAAATTAGCCAGTATATTTGAAATAACTTGAAATTCATTTGGATCAGCTTTGTGTCGATGTAGTGTTTCTATGTAAGCCTACGATCAAGGATTATTCCAAGATATTTAGCGTGCAAGTGGTGAGGAATAATCTGCCCGTTCATATGAATAGGGGAGGAGCAAGTTTCCCTTTTGAAAGTAAAAGTTAAGTGGACACACTTTTGCTCGTTTACTTTTATTCTCCATAAATTCAACCACAATTCCAGATGCGTAATATGTTCCTGAAGAACATGAGATGCCATACGGGGGTCTTCGTGAGAACTAAGGCAGGCCGAATCATCGGCAAATGTTGAAGTATGGATGCTACTGCTCACAGGCATATCACAAGTATAAAGCAGATATAAAAAGGGACCCAGTATACTCCCCTGCGGTATACCGGAAGCTATCGATGCGGGTTCACTGATGAAGTCTCCTTCGGCTACTGTAAACCTTCTCTCCACATTGTAACTTTCCAGAAACTTCACCATATTGATTGGGAGATACGTCATCAACTTGTGTAATAGTCCCTTATGCCATACTTTGTCAAATGCTTGCGAAACATCTAGAAAGAGGGCAGAACAATATTTCCTTTCCTCAAATGCCTTTCTCACTACTTGAACCAATCTATGAGTCTGCTCAATGGTGCCATGCTGGCTCCTGAAACCAAATTGATGGTCTGGAATGCACCCTCTAACACTTAAAATTGGTGACAGCTTAGTCATAAATAACTTCTCGAAAAGCTTTCAGCTTTCAGTCCTTAATATAGCCCCCTCAAAAAAAATAATCCAATAGTGTTAAATCACATGATCTGGCTGGTCACTTAACTGCTGATTGTCGTGAAATTATGCGGTTGGGAAATTTGGTTTGCAATAAATTGATCGTTTTATTGGCTCTGTGACATGTACTGTTGAAATTAAATGTCAGTGATATCCACATCGTCAAAAAGAGGCCTAAATTGAATTGTTAGCATCTCGTTATAACGTGACCCATGAAGTATTACAGCATTTTTAGCCTCATCTTTGAAAAAACGGCCCAATCTCTCTCCTGACCACATAGCGCACCATACAGTGACACGTTGAGCATCCAAAGGCACAAGGTTTTCGTTTGTAACAATTCATCATGTGGTGGTTTTGAATCGAACCGAACAACTTCAACAATGTAGCTCTCGGCTGCGATGTTTTCAGTTGAACGACCCGGAAGAACAGGCGTTGATATTCGCACATTTATAGGATTTTCAGAAGCACAAATGCGGCAATATTGTTTGTTGACATAACCTGACAAGTGAAAATGGGCTTCGTCAGAAAAACCAGCAAGTTGTTCCGGCTTCACAATAATCGCTCTAGGATCTTCAGAAGCCCAGATGCGTCAATTTTGCTTGTTGAGATACCCTGACAAGTGTATTGAGCAAATCTACGAATGACCGGTCAGCTTCAATTCCTGCACCAGTTTAACCTTGTGAGACTTTAAAGTCAAAGCCGTCAAATCCTTACGCAAAATTGGCCATGTGATAATTTTGGATAACCCCAATTGTTAAGAAGCCGAGGAATTGACAAAACTTGCATCTGCTTCAGTTGAACGACCCGGTCAAATATGCGTTGCTGCTGTTCGCAAATTTTCTATCGAGGGTGTCGACTCAAATTTAACAACCAAAATCCTAATAGCGGTCTCAAAAGGACGATTAAATTGTTCGAAAATATCACGAATTTCGCGAAATGTAACTTTAACAGAACCACCGTTTTCATAGTGAATTTTAATTATTTTAATGCGATTTTCTTGCGAAATTGAATCCATTGTAACAATTGCCAATAAATCTACGTCGAATACGTCAAAAATCAAAATGGTAAAAATATCATGTAGTTGGTGTTTCCACAATTGAAAAACAAACTTTTTGTTGAAAAACCCATAGTTTTGAATTCTCTCGTAAGTCTATAATTTGTTTTTAATTTTTAAATCAAATCATTAAAGTTAAAATTTTTGTTTTAGCCGATAGAGAATAAAGATAGAAGCTTTCTAAAGGAAAGCGAAATATTGAAAGAAAAAAAGAAAAAGAAATCGTTATAATTTAAAGAACCAAATAAAAAGATTAAAATTTAAAAGAAATTATAAAAAAAGGTCGAATAAAACTGAAAATAATATCAAATAAGAATATAATAAGAAAAATCAAGATTTAAAAAGAACAATCATAAAGAAGAAGAACATTTCAAGAATAAGTGTACATTTCAATTTGGATTAAAAGATTTTTAAAGATAGAAGTTAAAAAAATGCTTGGAGTTACTAATTTTAACCCAGAAGATAACCGATACCCAAATAGTTTCACAACGTAACAATTTATTATTAAGCTTGGTAGGATTGAACAACTAGTCGCATCGTCCATATTTTAAAGAAGACACTTTCAATGCAGGATGGGTAACAGAAAACTGATACTATCTTAATACAAATTGAAGAATAAAATTTAACAATCATTTATTTAATAAATGTTACAAGTTATTTTTTTTTCGGTTTTTTTAATTCCCAGACACAGATCCCCTTTAACACAACTTTAATTTCCGGCTGCGCTTATTTTGGGGAATCAATTTTAAACTAGATTTGTCTAATTAATCCATATCAATAATAAGCATTTCGTACTTAATTTTAAAAATTATACTTTTCTTAGTTATAATATTATAATTATTTTTATTCAACCTTTTTTTCTTAAATATATAAATATTAATCTTTATAATGGTCTCTTTAAGTAAATTTAACACGTATACTTTCAATATTTCGCTTTCCCTTGGAAAGCTTCTTCAGGAAATTAATTTTTATAAAAACAAAAGCGAAATATTGAAAATATACGCGTTAAATTTACTTAAAAAGACCATTACAAAGATTTATACTTATTTATTTCTTAGTTATATTAACATTTAATTAATTATTTTAAATATTTAGAGAGTTTAGTAAATATTTTTATTTTAGCTTTTCTATCAATATAAAGCGTGCAATTGCTATAAGCGACTGCTACTTTAGTTGAAGGCGAACTAAAACTTCAGACTTGAAGGTTGAATTTAAGAGCGCAAAAAGAAACATTAATATTAATATTAAAAACGCAAATACAGTATTTTTCCAAACGCTTTGTGTCTGCAATAGGCTCCAGGCAAACAGAGATACATTAGCGAGATTGCAGTTGGTAGAAAAGAGAGCTCAAGCAGTTGTCAAATGGATATTGCAGATCCCACTTTTTATAACTTTTCAAGTATTAATCCCAACGACAATCTATACAATGCATTTCAATTCGCTTGTGTAAGCCAATATGAAGTCTATATTAGCTTAAAGAATAATTTTTATTCGTTGTAACATGTACTAATAGGAAGAAAAACAAATACATTAAAGTTTCAACGGATGAGAATCAAACTCACTTAAGTTTTTGCATCCACCAGCTATAATAAATAATTTAGTTTTTATATCACATCCACTTTTCAGGTGCGTTTTAACGATTTTAGAAGGAGTTTAAACAGAAACTTTATTGTATTTTCAATAACCTGATTAAAAAATTAATTATAATTCCATTAACCACTGTTATTTGCTACTTCTGTTCTTAATATTAAAAAAAAAAAAATAACCGCCAAATGTCTACCTTGTATATAAGAATGGCTATAATTGTGTTAGTGAAGACAGCACAAGAAAGAGGGAGAGAGAGAGAAAGAGTGAAAACACAAAACACTTTGCTCGAGGCCGTTTGGATATCAGTTCATTTAGTTTTGTTGCAAATCATTGGGGGAATAAGTTTATAAATAAGTTGTTGGTTCATAATAAGCTCTTGCGTAGGCAGAGCTTAAAGTTTTAGCAAATTACATTAATATATATGCTATGTACGATTCTCACTGTTTTTTTCAATAGACTTACTGGCGGATACAATAATTTTTTAAAGAAATCTAAAATTAATTTAACTGATTTATGTTTAATAAAGGGTCCGCCATCTATAGTTTTTTTTTTCAACTAGTGCTTATTTTGTAACTGGTAACACTTAGCTCATGTTTGATTTGACAGATAATTAGTCTTATCCTTCCGCTGAACGAATATGGTTGTGTATACGCTTGAACAACACTGGGAAATATTACGACATTACTTTGAAAACTATGGTAATATTGCAGAATGTGTGCGAAAATTGCGTACGGATTTTGGAAGAAGAGAAACACTGTCACCTCCGTATGTTCGTTATCTTGTGAAAAAAAGTGAAAGAAACGGGCACCCTCATCGATAAACCAAAGCGTGAAGAGCCAAAAACAGTGCGTACACCCGAGAATATTGTTGCTGTGGCAGAAAGTAGGCGTGAAGCGCCATCAACATCAATTCACCGTCGCTCTCAACAATTGAACATTTCAGAGACATCATTGAGATGTTTTTTGCATAAAGACGCCATACAAAGATCAATTAGTTCAGGAGTTGAAGCCAAGTAACCATACAATGCGTTTTCGCTTCGCTAAGTGGGCCTGCGATCGACTTACAGAAGATGCCGATTTTGCAAAAAAACATCGTTTCTGATGAAGCTCATTTTGATCTTGGGGGGAATGTAAACACGCAAAATTGTCGCAACCCGAACGCATACATTGAAAAGCCGATGCACTCAAAACGAGTCACTGTTTGGTGCGGATTTTGGTCCAGAGTTATAATTGGGCCAATTTTCTTCGAAAATGAGCAAGGAGTCGCCGTTACAGTCAATGGCGATCGTTATCGGGCCATATTGAATGAATATTTGTTTACAAAAAAAGAAGAGGAGTATATTGGCAACATTTGGTTTCAAAAGGACCGCTCTACGTGCTACACAGCCGAAGCTACACTCGATTTTTTGCGCCCTATTTTTGAAGATCGCATTATCGGCTGCAAAGCTGATGTCGTTTGGCCACCTCGGAGCTGCGATTTGACACCGTTGGACTATTATTTTTTGGGTGCTGTCAAGGAAAAGTGTTACGCCGACAAGCCAGAAACAATTGACGCTTTAGAGGACAATATTCGTGAAGCCATTGGTGAAATACAGTTGCACACAATCGATAATGTGCTTAAAAATTGGATCGATCGTGTAGGCTACTGCATGACCAGCCGAGGCAGCCATTTGAATGAAATTATTTTCCATTATTAACCGGAAGGATTGTACTTTCATTAGTTTTGTTTATAGCATTTAAAACAACCAAAAAAAATTTATTTGGTGGACCCTTTATATAATATAATATTTAGCATTTTCATCCAGAATTATGTGTATGTTAGACCGCTGGTTTGCTGGCATAAACGAAGGTATGTCGTAGTTGAGTTTACCGCCAGAAGTTCGACATTTACCTGCTCGTGGTAGTCGATAACAAGCTCTTGTACTGGCTATTTAAATTTTACCTATTACCTCTGCCACAGAGCTTTGTTTGGATGAACTGCATTCTCTTACTTCACTGACTTTAAATTTTGATACAGTGAAAATCTGCCAGGTATGGCCAAGGTAAATCTCTAAAGAGCATGTTAATATCCTTAAGCAGAAACCTCTTGGCAGAAAGTGTTGAAAGATAGACAATATTTCAGGTGGTAAATATTCCCTGCTCTGGAATCATCGAAGTTGCAACTAGAAAGTTCTGTTGCGTAGAATTATAGGTTCGGCTTCCTAGGACGAGCATGACGTTCCAAATTATGCAGTGGTTTGGTCCACCATCTGATTAAGGCTTCATGGCCAGGCGCAGATGTAAATCTAATCACACAGTACAAAGATTGAGTCCCCCCCCCCCGGGGACACATTTATTAGTCTTTATGGATTATTCAACTATCTAGACTTGTGCTGCTGGAGGTATAAGGGAGCTCAGTCCTCTGAAGGCTGCCAACTGGAGTCAACTGGAAACTCCACGTTATTTTCACGGGAATTAGTAAGCCCCAGAGTTCCGCTAATTGTCTCTTTAGCCTTTTAGCTGTTTCTCTGACTGATTATTAAGGTTGGCCCTTCGGGAGTATCGTGGTGATATTGGTTTCGTGGCCCTCGCATGAAATTGATTTAGGGGGCAAAATCATCTCGCCTTTAATAACACCAACGGGTGAATAATCCCGATCCAGTGAGTATGCCAGTCATGTATTCTGAACCAGGAGTTGGATAGTTTCCAGCTCATCTGCAAGGGGTAGTGGTTTGCGACCCTGCTTTGGAACCGCTAAAACTGCAACTAGGAATGACCTGATGATAGAATTAGTCCTTGGCTTCCTAGGGCGCTACTTTTCATTCCCAGTGGTTTGACCACCATCTGATTAAGGCTTACAGCCAGGTGCAGATGTAAATCTTATACGAAATGTGCGAAGATCGAATGAAGTATTTTCTATACCATTTGAAAAAACCGAGGCACTTGAAAGCTTCTTTAGAAACCTGCAAAATGTTCTTAGCCCATCGAACATCAAACTGTATTTTTATGCTTCCGATTCCTTAATACCTGCATTACCCATAGTAACAGATGCATCATCATTTCCGAACACACATCTCTGCGTAGCATGCAAGATTGATTCTTACAGGCATCGATCACGATTGAGCCTATCATTCATATTTTGCCTTTTGGAGCCCACCTCCAACTGCTCCAGTCTATTTCAGAATGAATACGAATAAGAAATGGTGCTGTCATCAGCAAAAGAGTATATAGGCTTCAAAGTCTGACAAAAAAGGTCATTTAGAAAAATTAGAAATAGGGTAGAAAAAAGAACTTAGCCTTGCGGTACGTCTGAATTAATTTTGAACTCGTGTAAGGAAATCGCAACTATAACAAGTCGTATAGTGCAATTCCTGAGAAAATTCGATATAGATGTAGAGAAATGATCACTGACACCAAAAGAAGCAAGTTTTGACATACGTGCATTACACCACACTTTATGAAATGCCTTGGAAACATCGAGAGCCAACACCATACTTTCTCCGAAATGATGTATGGTGTTGCACCATTGTACCGACAGGAAACTCAGCAAGTCACCTGTAGAGCGCCACCTATGAAAACCTCTAAGTAAGATGTTGGACTCTAGTTAGCCCACAAAATGAAAATTAAAAATAGTTTCCATGACCTTAGAAAGTGCAGAACAAATTGCAATTGGGCGGTAATCTTCAAGGTTTTTAGCCTCACCCTTTTTGGGGATCAGCGTTACATTACGAACTTTCTAGCATTTTGTAAATTTACCGGCATGATACAACGTGCTATAAAGGGCTGTTAACGGACGCGCTAGCATTGAAGAACGCTGTTTCAAGACCAGTGCTGGAATCCCATTCGGTCCAGGAGACTTGTTGATGTTGAGATCTGTTACAACTTTTTCAACTGCTCGAGCTCGAAGGAATTTCTTCGGCATTGCAACTGATACTCTGTCGAGCTGGTGCGGTGTGTGAATATTTCAAGTATAAAATATGTTAGACAAAAATCAAAGAAGGAAATAGTTTCAAACTGACGAATGGCTCGGGCAGACAATTATTAAATGTGGATACTATGGGCAACCGTAAGTTTAGGAAAATTGTAGTATGTAACTATAAAAGACTTTGTGATGAGAAAGAGCGTCGACAGGTAACAGTCGAGAGTAAATGTTGTAAGTAACACGACTTAATGAAAGTTAGGCAGCAGTAAAGAACTAACTGGGTACCAGTAATTATTCCATTAAGGGTCCATGAAACAATACCACATAGATGTTGATTATTTATAAGAAAAATACTATACAACTATCTATTTTGGATTGCAAATGTTTGGCCGAAACTTAGCGATTGTAAATGTAGCAGCAATTATAATTTCTAAGGAAATACTCGTATTTAAAAATTTAATTTAGTCTTAATTAATTTTTAAAAAATTCTAAAGGATTATCTTCGTCACTGATTAAATGTCAAGTTAAAAACTGCTACAGAGTAGGATATTCTGGATCAACAGTCTTAGCCTACTTCCCTGCAGTGGCCAGTGTTAAAAAATACATTAAAATCCTTTTAATTTATCGGCTATCCCTCGATTTAATCTGCATCTGATTGTTACAATTATGACGAGGATATACTTTTCCTCGCTTGATAGTTGTGTCGTTATTGTTTGTTTGCATACGCATAAAAACATGACTTTCTTTGTTTTGACTTTCAGGCTTGTTTGTTTTTTGTTTTTGTTTTTCGAAGGCTAAGGATTTTTTGCTTAACAAATAAACTACAACAACTAAACACCAATTAAATAGTTAATCACACAATTCAAAAATGCAAAACGAACAAGGACAACGAAGCTCTCTTAGGCAAAGAATTGAATTAATGATGGCTTAGAAGTGAAGTTCAGTTAGCAACAGTTTATGAAATTTATTGAATTATACATGTTTTATACTTTTGCATTAAAATAAATTGAGAGTTGCTGAAGAACTTGAAGAACTTCAAATGCCACCGCATTCATCTGCACTTACTCTTCAAGGAATTTTTGGCAACTGAAATAAAATGGTTGCAGATCATAGTACACTTTAAGCGGACTAAGTAGCCGCAAACATCAAAACTTTTAATAATAAGTAACCTGCATGGCCACAGCCCCATAAAGGCACTATGCACAGTAGTTTTTGCGTTGCAAAAATCATAATTTTTGAAGTTTTCAAAATATTTCTTACGATTAAAAATCACTAAAATTTTAAATCCTTTAGCTTCAAAAGAAGTGCTCCCGCATTTTTATAGGCACTGTGAACGGTAACACCTTTTGACCTTTTTTGTCACAAAAATCATATCTTTTGAAGTAATAATATTTTTAAAATTTATGGCTCGATTATGAATGACAATCGAACTTGCGTTGCGTTGCCATTTGCCAAAATGATATTACGTATGGCAACTGATAACTAACAGCTGTTAATTTCAGTTGCCAAACTGGCAACCACATATTTTTAGTTGCTGTATAGTTTTTAAATCAAAAAAGCGAGTAAAATTAAAAGATAAGCAAAATATTGTTTTGTTTTTATATTGAAATAATAATATTAAAATGCTCTAAGCTAACAGATTTCAAAATCGTAAAAATAACAAGCAGACAACAATTCGATCTTATAATTAAAGATATGGAAGCAAGGCTCAATGTTGCTCGTGGGGTCCGTGCTTTTAGGTATTAGGATTCGTACGTGTGTCCCATTCACACAGTCCACAAAGCCAGGAAACTTGGTTTTTGGATAGCACCTATTCTTGTTTTATTTTTTCTTCCTCTGTCATTTTACAGTTTATCCAAATTCCACAGATTTTATTCTCGATCAAATAGATCACCTCTTTTAAAACCACCGACAACGTAGATTGTGCTATTCCAAGGTTGAAATCATTACCATATGCTTTCTGAAATCCTTGACGCAGCACACCCCTTTAACAGCGGAAGTATTGTTGTAGCTCTATGGTCTTTTAAATTATCCACCAGATAAAATACCGCTTCTTTGGGAAGACGAAAATATGCTTATTTAAAATAAATTCAATTAGCAACATGAACTCACTGTATAGCAGGATTTGAATTATCCCTCAAGTGCCGTCTACTCGATGCCACATTTTGCACTTCATTCTCTTCACCACTGAACTAATCATAATTAATTTTTGTACACTTTGATTTTTAAAATTTTCAAATGCTTTATCTTATAGCTTTGTTTACTTTTTTTAGTTGCTTAGATGTCATTATCGATAACTTCTTGGCAACTGAAAAAGTTGCCATACGTAATGTTAATTTTAACTTCAGTGGCATTGCCAGTTCTCAAAGCAACTGAACTTTGGTTACCTTTCGTAATATAGCCATTAAAAAGCAGTAAAAAAACACAACTTCTTGTGCTTCAAATGATATTCTCATAAGGAAGTGTTTAGAAAACAAAAAACCAATTTAAACTCAGAATCCGTGGTGAGATTAACGATGAAAGAATCGACATCTGTCAGCGTGATCGTTGTGGACATTTGCTAGATATCATTTTTCATTCATAATTGCCGAACTTTTCTCTTCGTAATACAATAAAAACTTGAATTATTTTAATAAAAATTTGTTGTTTAGTTTTGTTTTAACAAATAAAATTTCTTCTTAAGAAATACAAGACTTTTTTAAAAGCAATTATTTAAAATAACGTTGGCAACATTGTTGACATTTACGTCAACAACGCCTTATAATGTTTATTATTATTATCATCATCATAATAATAATTAATTTGCTTTTAGAAGTACAATTAAATTAATGTTTAATTAATATTTTCATTTCATTTCGTTTCCTCTCTTTTTGTTTTTGTTCCTTCATGTCTAAATAATTTATTTCATCATAAATATCCAACGCCAGCGGCAAGACTGGTAAAATGAAGGTGAATTTGCTGCCATTTCTGCCATTATTTACTTATATTACATACATACATACATACATACATACATACATATGTATGTATATTAACATAAGTAAAAGAAATACAAATAAATTTTTCTACACTGAACTGAACAGTTGTCTGGAATTTAGTAAAAGCCTTTTTAAGTATTTTTTTGTTTCACTGTGAAATACAAACTTGTGTCTAATGGGAATTAGTTTCAAAGGGACACAATATTTTTTTTTTAACAATTTCTGGGTAGACTCAGATTTTAGCTTTCATCTTTCATTTCATTTTCATTCATTTTCATTCATTTTATTCTTTTACATTTTTCACTTTACTTGTCTGCTAGAGTGTGTTATACTGGGATGTCCCTTTATTTAGTTGAAATCTTTGCACCCTTCAGCGCGGTTTAAAAGAGTATAAGTTTGTTCTTTAATTTGTAACAACAACATTCTTTTGCGACCCTTTAACGTAAACATATTGTGAATAGTTAGTTAAAAGCAGAATAGTCAGACGATTTTAAGATATTCATTAAATATCATTAACATTTGACATTTAAAACAGAAAATCAGAATTTACCAAGAAATAAAAGTTAGGACATATCAGTTAAACCTTAATAAAATTTTTATATAAAATATTAGCAACACCCACAGAGTACATTTGAGTAAAAAATATAGGAATAGCACTACTTCTCGGATCCGATGACTTGAAATTGCTTTTCCAATTTTTCACATTGTTCCTAAAGTTACCCAAGCTCTTGCTCTTTTGAACTTTCAAATAAATCATTTAAAATAATTATGTTGCAAGAGGACAGCCTTTTTCATACTCTTAGAGAAGTAGTTTCAGAGCTGTAAATGAATCATTCTTTTTTGATTTGAATACTTTACGAATTAGCTAAATTTTGAATTAATGCTTTTCACAGCAAAAAATAATTGAATGGAATTTGAATTATTTCAAACGAATTAGGCAGAAATGAATTTCAATTGGTTTTCAATTCAATTGAATTTGTAAAATGAATTGCAATTCATTCATGGGTTGATTTTGAATTCAATCAAATAAATTTCAATTCAAATGAATCAAATAAAAATGAGTTGAAATCAATCGAATTCAAGAGCAGCTAACACTGCGGAGGATGAAAAATGGAAATTTCTTCTACTAAAATGAAAATATTCAGTACAAAAATGTTAAAGCCTTGTTCCGGATTCGAGCCTAATTTATGTCATATTTATTTAAAAAAGAAAAATAAAACCATCTTTCAAAAATAAACAAAATAAAATTGTGTTTCTTAAAATTGCTAAACTATTGTTACGAAGATGTTTTATAATGTTTTTGAAGAAAATAAATATCAGTAAAAAAATAAATGGAACGACTCGCAGTGGATTTTACAAACTGTGCAAGAAATCTTATACATACAAAACACATTCTTAAAAGAATTTCTACGAAATAAGATAAACAACAGAAACAAAAACTACTAACACAGAGCAAAACAAAACACACAGCCAAGCAGGCGCCTAAACTGAATGATAATAACAACAAGAATATGAGACGATGTTAAAATAGAATATTCTTATATATGCAAGAACCGCTTAAAACAACTATATAAGCACCACTTGCTGATTCAAGTTAAGTCATCAGTGAATAAGGACAACAAAGTTACCATTGTGTTTATTTTGTGTATATTGAAAGTAAATAAATCGCTTAACTTTATTTGAAACTAAAGTACTGTATTTTTTATTAAAAATGAACTCAACATAATAAAACGTTTATTAAAAGGAATAAACGCAACAACATATACTTTTCGCGCATTTACTAAAAGAGTGTCATAACTTAAAAAACTCCATTTTTTTAAACATACTTCAAGCCTTTAACTGACAATCAATTTACAGTGAAAATACGGAATCTTATAGCACTTATTCTGTTCTTACTCAAGGCGTATGCAAGATATTATTACGCTTATCTTTGAAATTTCAAATCTAAAAATTTTTTATTTTTGGACCTTACTAGGTGATATATGCGTGCTGAATTTTACATAAAAGATTAATTGCATAACCAAATGACAATATTGCTTACTGCAGGTTTACTTACAAACCAATTCAAATTTCAATAATTCAATTTTAATGAGTTGTTAATGAATTGCTAATTATTTTTTCTAATTGATTTAATTGATTCGAAATCAAATTAATTCAAATTAATTGGATATGAATTGCAATTTAATTAATTTAATTAATTTATTTCTGACAAATAATATTTACATTCATTAGGTCCATAATATACATACATATATACAAAGAGTTCAAGACTATGTCTTTTCCTACTTAATCATTACTTGTAATATAACATATATAATTTCAACAACACATAAAACTACAAATAAAAGGAAAAAGTGTCAACAAAACCCATTTGAAAATTCTTAAATAACTTACTCTACCTTAATTACTACCTAAACTAGCGCTAAACTATTGATATACTCATACTCTGAATTTAGACAACGGAGATAAAAGCTACGCGAAAGTCCATCTATCTTGGCCTCCACTAATTCTATAGAATTGCAATTTACTTTAACAAATTTATTTGAATTGAAAATGAATTACAATTCATTTGAATTCGAAGTGAATTGCAATTCATTTGAAAAATTCATTTGAATTCGAAGTGAATGGTAATTCATTTTCACAAATTCATTTCAATTGGAAAAAATTTGCTAATCATTTGAATTAAACATGATTTGCGACTCATTTGAGTTAATTGATACTTCATTAAATTCATTATTTTATGTGAAAATAATTAATTCAAAATTTGTTAATTCAGTGCATGAATGATTCACGAATTAATTCACAAATGAATGATTCATTTACAGTTCTGCATACTTTAGTTTTAAAAGTAATATGCCCACAAAATTTATAGACCGTTTTTTTTTAAAGGTTAATTAATTGCAATGGCGGTTACCGCCTAGTAAACCTTTATTTTTAAGCAACATTAAATTTAAAGAGCCCTAATATTTCACTTTCCATGTTATAGCAAAATAATTATTTCCTCCGTATGATTATAAGCAAAAATATATTCTGTTTTCGATCCTGAGTAACATGGCTCCAAAATTAAAAAAAATTTGAGTTTTTAAAACAATCTTAAACAGATTAAATTATGTTCAACGTTTTAGAGATCTCATGTTTATCACGTCATTTCCCTTACTTCATGTCATGATATCAATAAGGGAGAGCTTAGTTATCGTAAGTTAAGTTATGCATCTTATAGAAATCTTTATAAAACTCCTTCTTCTATGACGCGAACACTTGTATTCGATTTTGTATTACGCACGGGTTTTAACAAACAGAATCTAGTGAAACCATCAATGGCTGCCAGAATATATAAATTGCCTTTTGCGCTTCGCTGTCTACTTTGTAAGCTGATTCAGTTCTGATTATAGAAATCTTTATTAAACGAAAAATAACTCGTTTCTATTATTTTATTCTCTCTCTCTCTCTCTCTCTATATATATATATATATATATATATATATATATATATATATATATATACTAGCTGACCCACTGAGAAAGCAGAAACGCAAACAAATAAGCTCGATGCCCACCGCGACTGTTTTAACGGCGGCAGTAATCGAGTCTATACTACTTTGGACCTTTCACCATCATCCGCCAAGGTACATTGGAGGCAGTTGGCGGCTGGTGACGAATTTATGGCGTGTGTGTATTTTTGAAGTAAACAACGCTCAATATTTACGTAAATGCGATACGATATAATATCACAGCGCACAAAAAAATTAATTGCATTGAATAAATGAATACACAAAAATTCATTCAAATCGATCCAGTCGTGTAGTTGCAGTGTAGTTGAATAACCTAGATACCGACTGCAGCGCCATCTACTGGGCTGGTTAGTGAACCATCCAAGCTGGCAGCCAAACGCATGGAAAAATAATTTATTCAGTGACATACACACGTTCAGTAGAATTATATACATAAAGAAAATTTGTATGGGAGGTACCACAAATCCCGCCTATATTTGCAGCAACACTTAAAAAATGCACACCAAAACGACGTACCAAATTTTGTTCAAATACCGTTATAAGGAGCAGAAATAATAGATTTTTAATTTGTGTTTTGCATGGGAGGTACCACGCCGCTTTGTCCAATTGGACCGAAATGTAAATCTAAACGACCCAGGGCGCCACCCAAACACATACAAAAAATTTATGCAAATCGGTCCGGCCGTTTAGGAGGAGTTCAGTCACAACACACGTACAGTAGAATTATATATATGGTAGAAGGGTTGTTATCTATAACTCAATTTATAATATTTAGGAATTTCTACAATCTAATGTATTATCTTCCAATACATGACTAATGTAAAATGCTGTTGAAATAGACTGACTGTAGCGCCTTTTGTGCACCAAAATATAAGCAGCAAAAACTAAAAGCATATGATTATTATAATTAACTTAACGGCTGGTAAATTGTATCTTAATGTGTATTTATATCACATAAATACATTTATTTAACTTTCACTGCAGGATCAAAATGATGATGAGATAATACCTACTCGTACACAAATACGTTCGTAGGTCTGCAAGAGTTTATATTCGTCTTAATTTACAAGTTTTTGGTAGAGTCCTTAGTGTCCTCCACTTATGTCTGCATTTATTTCAGTGCGTGTGTTTATAAATCAGTAATGAACTTAAGCTTTGTAACAGCATGATATTTTTACTTGGCTGGTTTAGATAAAGATTCAGGTTCCGTTCAATGTCAAAGATTTCAAAATTTATCTTCTTGTTTTGAGTGTTTCTTTTTACTAAAATCATGTCAGCATATAATGCATATTTGGTACATTATAATAATGCTATTAGGCATTTTGATGTTTATCCATCTGCTTTTAAACTTTCTTTTAGAAGTAGGTGTATCGATAATTAAGTAAAAGAACATTTTATTCGAATGTAGCATATTTTCTTTGGTAAATGTTGCATTAAAAGAAGAGACTGGTGATTATGAATTATTATGAATTATGGTGGACATTTACCAGATATCATTTTATATGGTAATATCGGTGCTATTTCGTTAATCACATCACGGATTTTGTATCGATTGTCTACGTATAGATTCTTTCCTTAACACAGAAAACAATCCAGTGGTGTTAAAACACGCACTGTGGCTGGTCACTTAAATTTGGTTTGCAATAAATTGATCGTTTCTTTAACTGTGTGACGTCGTGCTGTCCACGTCGTCAATAATATTCTAAAATAACGTTGTTAGCATCCTGCGATAGCGTGATCCATTGACCGTTAACATACTTGCAGCCTAATCTTAAAAAAAAAACGGCACAAACGCCTCTAGACTACATAGCGCACCATACAGTAACACTTTGAGCATGCAAAAGCTTTTCTATAATTGCTCTAAGATTTTCAGAATCCTAAATGCGACAATATTGCTTGTTGACATACCCTGACAAATCAAAATGGGCTTCGTCTGAAACAATGATTTTTTTAGAAAAACCAGCCGATTGTATTGAGCGAATTTATGGCGATATAAACGGTCGGTCGGCTTCAATTCCTGCACCACTTAAACCTTGTAAGGCTTCAAAGTCAAATACTTAATCAAAATTCGCCATGTGGTGGTTTTGGGTAACCCACCAATTGGATTGTTTAGAGCATCGAGGAATTGACAAAATTGGATCTGCTTCAACACTGTGGCTCACGGCTGCGATAATGGTGTTCGCATCCAATTTAACGATTAAATTCTTAAAAGCGGTCTTAGAAAGAAAGTTGTCAGAAAATATCACGAATTTTACGAAATATAATTTTAACAGGACGACAATTTTCATTGTCGATTTTAATTATTTTAATTGATTTTCGTACGAAATTGAACGAACTATGACGAATACGTCAAAAAACTAAACGTTAAAACTATCATTTTGTTGGTGTTGCCACAATTTAAAAACAAACCTCCTGTTGAAAAACCCAATAGTTTCTGTGGTTTCAGTTATACAGTTTTGTATTGCATCTTTCTTATGTGATAGTGAGGCACATGTTTTCTAAGTGGAAAATATTCTTGAAAATGAATCGTACAGTTGTTTAAAACACGCCGACGTTGCTTTAAATAGTATAAATGAGGTAAAATTTAATTAATTTATTTTATTTATAATCGCAATTATTTCGTTAATATCATCAATTACTTTTTAAACTCACCACAAATACTGATTACGAAAAAATTTAATTTATGTGTCTTTAAGAGTGTATAAAACACAGAGACAACATAAGAAACAGAGAAGTATTTAAATGTAGCAGATTCAGATTCTCTTCACTTTTGTTGCTTTACAAAATATAACAAACCAAACAAAAAAAAAAGGAGAAAAGAAAGATGTACAAATCACCAGGGGTTTAATATGTCCTTATGAGCTGCATCAAAATAAAAATGAGAAAATTAGTTTATGGGTGGTTAGTTTTTAGTATAAGTTTTATGACAGAATAAAGTAAAATTTAACTTCATTTTCAGTTGTTCTTATTACCTACACTGTGAATGAGGCGTATTTTAAATACATCTTTTCATTTGTGACTTTCTTAACATTAATTTCCCATCTAAATAATAAGATCTTAAGTCCTTATGATTTTTTTTACAGATTAAAAAAAACACAACACATACACATATCTAACGTTTTACAGAAGTTTATTTTATTGATTTTTTGCGATAAAAACAAATTTGGTGGACTTTCTTTAGCATGCAACATATTGTTATGAAGATGATTTGTTTAAGTTTTAAAAGAAAATCAATATAGCAGTAAAAAAGTAAACGAAATGACTTATTGTGTCTTTTACAAATTGCGTAATTTCTAAGAAATCTTATACAAACACGACAACAACAACATGCTTACTAAAAATTCGAGGAAAAAAACTACACAACAGAAAACACAAATAACTAACACAGAACAAAAAAGAAAACACACAGCCAAACAAGCGCCTACACCGTATGATGATAACAATAACAATATGTGATGATATTTAAATAGAAAAATTTTTTAAGGGCTTTTTAACAAGAAGTTTGTTTTCTGAAACAAAAAATTTAGATTTTTTTTGGTTTTTAAAGAGAAGCAGCACTTCGGGCAACAATGCCTATTTAGTCAAGTACCGTGCTACATTCTTTGGGAAAGGTGAAAGTAGAATAATAGCTACAGAAGTTAACTGTCGTATAAGATAGCACCGCGACCAGTGACCTCGCAGCCACAGTCTTTATTTTTTTGCAGTGAAAAAGCAGCCAAGGTTTTGTTGGGAATTGAACCCACAACCCCCAGACTGATAAGCTAGTACACTACCTACTAGCCTACATTAATGATTAAGATGATTAAAATTTTTGTTGTATTACGAAATGAAAAGTGATATCTGGCAGATGTCGATTTTTTCATCAAAGTTTTTAATCACTTTTTGGCAAAATGGCGGTCCTATTTCGTAAATCACTTCACGGACCTTGAGTTTCGATGCTGAAATCGATTCGATTGGCACCGTATAACCTCCGTCCCTAACATAGCCCCACAGAAAATAATACAGTGGTATTAAATCATATGATCAGCTTAACTGCTTATTAAATAAAATTATGCGAAATTTGGTTTGCAATAAATTGATCGTTTCATTGGCTGTGTGACATGTGGCACCGTCCTATTGAAACCATGTGTCAGTGATTTTCACATCGTTAATAAACGGCTAAAATTGAGTTGTTAGCATTTCGCGATAACATGATCCATTTACCGTTACCGCATTTTCAACCTGCTCGCTCTAGGATTTTTAGTATCCCAAATGCGGCAATTCTTCTTCTTGACATGCCCTGACAAGTGACAATGGACCTCCTCTCAAAAAACGAGCCCTTTGTTCCTAAATAAAATGAGCGAATATACTGCGATCGTCGTCTTCAATTCCTGCATCAGTTGAACCTTGTAAAACTTCAAGTCAAATTCGTACACAAAATACGCCATGTGGTGGTTTTAGATAACCCCAAAGAGACCGTAAGAGCGTCGAGGAATTGGCAAATTTGGATCAGCTTCAACACTGTTGTTTACTGTGGCCGCAATGTTTCCAGTTCAATGACCCGGTCGGACACCCGTTGGTATTCCCACATTTTGTACCGAGCCTGTCGACTCAAATTTAACGACTAAACTCCTAATAATGGTCTCAGAAGGACTAATATGTTGTCCGAAAATATCACGAATTTTACGAAATGTTACTTTAACAGAACCACCATTTTCGTAGTGGATTTTTATTATTTTAATTCGATTTTCGTGCGAAATTGATTTTATTGTAACAGTTGCCAATGCATCTTTTACGAATACATAAAAAAACTTAATGTCAAAACTATCATGGTATTGGTGCAGCCAGAATTGAAAAACAAACTTCTTGTTTAAAAACCCGATATATGTGAGAACCACATAACCATCTGCTGGGCAATAAATTAAATTCAAATTGAAACATCGTTGAGTTAAGAAATCAAAATTATTAAGCATCTTTTAGGCGTTTCAGTGGTAAAGTTGCCATTGTGTTTATTTTTTCTGTATTCAAAGTGAATAAATCGTATAAGTTAATTTAAAAACCCGCAAGTGTTGGTTATTATCTTGTAATAAAAAACAATACAACAAAACGTATATTAAAGGAAAGGAAACGTAACAATATAATTATTTATATTTGTTACTGTTTGCTTTTCAGCCAGCTGATTGCTTTGCAGTATAAAGGGAAAGTCTGAGCTGTTGGGTGCAAGCAGAAGAAGTATTCTTTCAAAATTCTATCTTTTACCTAAATTTACAATACATAATATGTGGACTGTGTGTTCACACATATTTTATAATCAAAAGATAACATTATATGCAGATGACATATTAACAATTTTAAGAGAGCCGTCACGTGTCAGGTCAAAATTATTGAGTCTGTGATTAATGGCGGGCAAATATTACAATTTGTGAGGATTGAATTTTAACTTACTGCGAATAACGTGCAATAAGACTCTATATTTTTCAACTTCATGTTTTATTTTGCAGCTTTGTATGCTTTAATAGCTCTCATAGTTTACTGTCGCCTATATACTCGTATGTTATATTTTTAAATAGGATTTTATTTTAGTTTTAGGTACTAAGTTCAGATCATAGTGTTTAATAATTTTTAGAACGGCTGTTATGCTTATGGCATAAAAAGTTTTTATAACCGCAGCTAATAAATTCTTCCGCATATTTTTACATATCAAATAGCTATAAAATAGCGCTTGTTTCGTTATGTGAGTAAATAATGTTTTCTCCTTCTATGTTAATAGTTATACAAGTTAATAATATTGAGATTTTTGCTTAAAAATTGCGTTTAATAAAATAACAAAATGAGTTGGTACAGTATTCAAAATATTGTCCACTATTAGTCACAACTTTTTTACATCTTCCTGATAGCATATAGATGCTTCGCCAAAATAACTGTTCCGGTTTTGAAGTAAAAAATTAATTAATCCGATTTCTGATAACCTGTTCTGAAGTAAAGCTTATTCTATATCGATCAAAACAAGTAGTCAGACGAGACATGGTGTGTGGCAAAAGGCGTGTACGCCGTAAATTGCATTCTCTATTTTTCAAGTAGTTTTGAAGCGGTCTTGTGGCCGAGCGTGGTCATGATGGAAGATTATGGTGTCGTGTCTAGGCAAATATTATGATAATTTTTCGTTGATTATTCTCTCCAAATGAATCAATTGCCTTCGGTATATGCCACTGGTGATTGTCTGACCAGATTTCAATAGCTCATAATACAAAATAGCTCATAAGACACCCTTATGATCCTACCAAATACTGAGCAGTACCTTGCCACCATAGATATTCTTCTTCGACGTTGATTTGGCTGTTTGGTCGGGCTTTTTCTGCTTGAGGCTGTCGTAAAATATCCAGTTTTCATCACCAGTAACAATAAGATACAAAAACTACTTCTTTTAAAAGTGTTAAAGCATCATTTCCACCATGTAAAATCGCCTTCTAATGTCTTTTCGCTTTAATTCATACGAGACCCAACTTTCTTGCTTTTAAAGGTAGCAAAATGGTTTGTTGTGGTACTTGAAATGATACTGCAAGTTCTTTTCGCATTTGATAATAATCTTCATCGGGTAAAGCTTCCAACTCCTTATATACAAACTTTTTCGCCTGACCAGGCCTTTTCTTGTCTTCTATATATCGAAATCACCATTTTTGAATCGCGCAAACCATCATTCACAAACTTTTTGATTAAGTTATTAAGTTGTTTGGAAAAGACGGAAAATTAGATTAGCCCCGCATAAACTGCTAGGTGGCAACCAATCTACCTATATGAGTAGACACGACTCTAATTACGTGATTAGATTTACATCTGCAGCTGGCAGTTAGCCCTAATCAGATGGTGGTCATACCACTGTGAGTGAAAAGCAGCGCCACTCACGCCCTAGGAGGCCGAAGTCTAATTCTAGCAACAGGTCCTTCCAAGTAACAATTTCAATGATTCAAGAGCAGGGCTGCAAATCACCACTCCTTACTGAAGAGTTGGAAACTATCCAACTCCTGTCCAGAACACATGTCTAGCATGCTCACTGGATCTATGATCATTCCACCGGGTAGGTAATATTAAAAGTGAAATGATCCTGGCCACCATATAAAGCTGACCTGGTATGGGGCCGCGAAACCACAACCACCACGATACTCCCAAAAGGGCCAACCTCAATAATCAGTCAGAGAATAGCTAAATGTCTAAAGAGACCAATAACGGAACTCTGCGAGCTTACTGATTCCCGTGAAAATAACGTGGAGCTTTCAGTTGTACCCCTGCTGACTTCTGGGGACTGGGCTCCCTTATACCCCCAGTTGCCCAGGTCTAGATAGTCGAAGTTCTATAAAGACCGAACGAAAGAACTCTCTAAACTCGAATACTGACTTACCAATACAGTATAGAACACGACTTAATAATGATGTCATCACATCGAAAGTGGTCGCTGAAAATGGTTTACACTGAAAGAAATGACAACAGTTTTGAAGTAAGCTTCTACTAATAATCGATAACCTTTCTTCATCACATCTTTTTTAGTTACAAAAATTTTAGAGATTGAAAAAAAATGTGTTTTTACACTGTGGCATCTATCGAATAGTGAATTATAAAGGCAGATGTTTATTCTCCAAAATACCATATTTGTTATTATTGAAAAAAACCATAGTGATAGTTATGCAATATGTTGTCCAAATCGACATTATTAATTTGTATACCCGCTATATAACATGCATGTGCCTTTATTTCCTTTTAGAGGCATCACAGTTACTCTTCCTATGGAAATCAAGTATTTAAAAAGCAGCTTTGCATTAAAACTGCAGCATTTAATTTTTTCTCCATTTCTATAAAAAAAAATAGAAAGGTAGGTGCTAAAAGATTCATTATCGCCGATTGTAAGTAATTGTTTTTATGTGCAAAAATTTAATAGCATATAATTTGATGTAAAAAGCAACCACAACATTATTAAGTCGTTCGTTCTCTACATTAACTGAAATAATGTTAAGTAGACGTAAAAACGACAACAACAATACTTAAAAATAAAATACAAAATCCAAATGCTGTTGACAAATGAAAGACCTTACAGCAATTTAGTACTAACGTACCCGTGTCATATTTACAATAATGGTAGTATTTCATTTCAAATGTTTAAATCACTTCGAGCAACAGGATTGTGCTTCCTTAAGCAACACCACATGCAGATGTATTACAATATGAAATGTGACTGTGAAAGATTATGCTGTTATAAAAAAGGGAAATTTCTAAAAGGGAAATTTAAAAACAGTTGTTTCAAAAATAACACAAAATTTCAAGGGAAAAAATCTTAGAACTGATAACGTGTTTTCATTAAAGAAATTTTGAAAAATCATTGACGAATGTTTTGCGAACTCAAAATTTCTACTTCCATTTGGATGACTAAACCCAAAATTTTTGGTTTTTGGGATTTGAAGAGCCAACAGATAATTGGCGAAAGAAGGATATGTTTACAAAATAATTAGATTTGACGCCATAGTTGCAGGATTTTAAACAATGAATTGACCTCAACAGGACGGTGTCACACAGCCAATGAAGCGATCAATTTTTTGCAAACCAAATTTCCCGATCGCTTAATTTCACGACAATCACCAGTTATTTGGCAACCAGAGCGTGTGATTTAACATCACTGGATTATTTTTTGTGGAACTATGTTAAGGACAGAGTCTATACGGAGCCAATCGATTAGATTTCAGCCTTAAAACACAAAACCCGTGATGTAATTAACGAAATAGTAACGCCATTATGCCAAGAAGTGATTAAAAACGTTGATAAAAGAATCGACATCTGTCAGCGTGATCGAGGTGGACATTTGCCAGATATCATTTTTCATTCACAATTTCCGAACGTTTGTCTTTATAATACAATAAAAATTTGAATCATCTTGATCTAAATGTTTTTGTTTTAGAACACAAACTTCTTGTTGAAAAACTCTTTACTTAATGCAAAATACGGCAACGTAGCAGTCGAATTTAAGATTGCACGCTATGTCTATTAGAACAGTGCCTGTAACACGACTGTCACTATTAACTGAAATTACAGTCGTTTAATAGATGACAGTTTTTTCACGTTCTTAGCGGTAAAATTAACAAACAAAAATGAATTATGCTTTCAAATATATGAGAAACAGTGTTGTCAATGAATTTTTTCTGTTTCATTCCAATTTAGTACCAAAAAACACTAGAACGGCAATATAAAATTGCTGCACATATGTTTTTGAAAAATAGTGTATGCGCTACCATCATCAATTTCGTGCTGAGATATAGTCCGTAAAAGGGACATTTTTGTTTTGTGAAATATGCATGTCACAGTATTGAACAGTCCTTTTCTTGTTCCCTCAAATCGTACTGTATATATTTTTGTAAAATTGTTGAAGTGCCTACACCTTCACAAAAATAGCAGTAAAATTATTTGCCTAAAGTGCTACTTGATAATTAATACAATTCTGTCTATAGATTAATTTTGGGACACTCGTTTGGATGGACGACCCTAATTAAAATTTGTTTAGTCATTTGGTATTCCAACTAACACTAAAACTAACTAAAAGGAATAAAAAACAAAATAAAGAACTGTTTCTTATTATCAAATTATTAATTAAAATTATTTCAACCAATAATAAGAATAATAATAATTGTACGAAATATTTAAATATTCCTAAAGTTAAAAGCAGAGAAGAAGATGCTAACGAAAATAAGTACCTTTTATTTTAAATCAAAAATGCAATGTTTATTCACACGTACTTAAATTGGAAGAATTTAAATGCTGTTTAAATGCTCAACTTTTCAGAGCAATATTAAAAATAATTTAAAGAACAATACAATAATAAAAAAAAGAAAAATAATACTGTTGAAAACTCTGCTACATTGGCAACCATAATGCTGTGGAAAATAAATACAATCCAAAAAACACAATAAAATTGTTTAGCGTAGTGTTGGTTAACGTCAAAAGTCAAAACCTTCTACTTTTATAAAAAATGATCAGTTGCTAAACTGCTCGTGTGTGGCATATTTATTACCTGCAATTAGACTTTCTGACTACATACAAAGGGTTGATGGTGTGCTACTTTCTTTTGCTTCAGACATCATACTTGAGCGCAAGAGTTTTTCATAAATACAAAATTCTAGCTTATATATTATCGAGACTATATTAAATTTTATACGTAAGCACAAAATCTATTAGAGAAGAATGCAAATCAACATGGCAAAGTGACAGCTTGCTGACAGAGTTGGCAAATTTCTAGCAGTAAATTCTTGTGAAATAATATACTTCAAACGGTAAACAAATAAAAGCAAAATAATCGGTAATTTGCATTTGCCGAAAAGAAATTTACATGCAAATTTAGTAAAGTTTTTCATGAATTTCAGGTTTGAGATTTGATATTAAAATATAAACAGAAAAATAAAAGCTTAGAAGCATACAGAAAATGTTTAAAAGCAATTTGAAAATATATTACACAAAAGCAAATAAACATGAAATGTCAAAACATCTGTTAGAAATTAACTGTCTGCACATCATTTTTGGCTTTAGTTAACTAATAGAACGTCCTCACATATTGTTATAACATTCCATTTTGGTACACCAATTTATAAGGCAGTGTAGTAAGCTACTCTCAGTGTTATAGTATAACATCTCTGTAGTAGAAACGTGTAGATAAACCACTTTTGGATTTTGCGATGTGACATTACTAGTTCCTTTCTGATGGAGTGTCAATTTTCTGTAAGCTCAACATGTAGTATCAATTTTTAATAAATATATATATTAAGTCCCTGTTTATACGCTTCAACTTTTGTTGCTCATTGTTTCTTATAATGTCTTCACGCAGCAATTTTTGTTTCGTGTTGTGCTTTGCCTCGAAATTCGTACTTTTTGACGTTTTATTTCATTCAAGTTGTGAAAAAACTGAGTTGAAACAAAAAGTTTATTGAAAAATATGGATGTAAAAGAAAAATTTACATAATGGAGTCTATAACTAAATGTTTTGGAGAAGTCATTGAATGGAATTCTGATGACAGTGAAAAAGATGGAATTTTGAATAAATTTTTGAATGCTTTGAATTTGTTAGTCAACAATTTTTTCACTTTTTGATTAAATGTTTATATACTTTTTGTTTATCCTAAAGATGCCAACCAATGGTTTGAAGAAATACTGAAATATAATAAAAAATACTTGTTAATAATAAAAAACTACTAACTATTATTAACTACTTTTATTTTCCAAAATGTCTCTCATAAATACCAACATAATAACGTACAATAATTTCCTTATCCTATTGTTCTTAATTAAAATTTTTAATATATTTGTCATTAATCGTAATTATTAATGACGAATATGTGTTTAAAGATAAAAAAAGTTGTAAAGATAATAAAATATTGTAAACAACCTAATACTGTAAACACATTCTTATCATGTACGGGAATTTACTTAACTTAAAAGAATATTAGAGAATATTTATTAATCAGGAAAACAAGTTTATGCATGAGCATCGCTAACTCCGCCAATTTTACGACGAAATTTGAACATTCCTTTTTAACAATGAAACAGGGAATAAAGAGGATTGTCAAAAATCCAAAATAAACAATTTTGTCTATATGTCCCAATTTACATTGTACATTGATATTTGTCGCTGCAAATCTTAGTGCGGTTTTACACACATCAACTTTTGTTGCTCAACTTTGGTTTTTTTCATTAGAAGGAAAGAGAAGGTATAAAAATTGAAAATGTTTCTATTTCACTGCAGTACGCAGCTGCTTGTACTCGGGAATTTCGTTTTGTGTTTCAATTCGCAATCATACAGATAGTTGTATTTTTTGCATTTTTGACATTCTTCTTTATTCTCTGTTTCATTGTTAAAAAGAAATGTTCAAATTTCGTTATAAAATTGCCGTAGGTAGGGATGCTCATTATAAATAAACTTGATTTCTGTAGTAATAAATATTTTCTTTATAAAATATGAAATAATCTTTTAACGGTCTTATTAAATAGTTTAACGATTTTATTTTTTTCAATATTTCGCTTTCCTTTGGAAAGCTTCTTCAGGAAAAAATTTTTTTTATATTTTTGAAAACAAAACAAAATTATTATTTGTTTTCAAAAATATAAAAAAAAATTTTTTCCTGAAGAAGCTTTCCAAAGGAAAGCGAAATATTGAAAAAAAAAATAAAATCGTTAAACTATTTAATAAGACCGTTAAAAGATTATTTCATATTTAATAAAATTTAAAAAAAAGGTCGAATAAAAATAAAAGTATTTTCTTTATACTTATATACATATATTCTTTTAAGCTAAGAAAATTCCCGTAGATAATAAGAATGTAATTAATGAATAGAAATGCATTAAGTAACGATTAATGAGAAATGTGTGTTTAAAGATAAAAAGGGTGTAAGGATCATAAAATATTGCAAACAACCATAAAACCATTAAACATATATTTAAGAACTTTAGGATAAGAAAATTATTATATGTTATTATGTTAGTATTTAAGAGAGACATTTTGGAAAAGTAGTTAATAATAAGTAGTAAGGACGTATGTATGCTGTTGTATCCCTTTAAACCAAAAGAAGATTAAAAATTAATTCCGGTTATTTAAAATTTTAAAAATTGTTGTTAAATATTAATTCAAATAAAATGGTTTTTAAATGGAGCCATGAAATTATTAAAAAATTAATAGTTTATGTGGAACTTGTATGAAATATAACTATAAATAAAATAAAACGTCAAAAAGTACGAATTTTGAGACAAAGCACAACACGAAAATTGTTTACACAAATTGCGTCAACTTTATGAGAAGCAATGAGCAACAAAAGTTGATGTGTGTAAAACCGCACTTAGTTTGTTGGTAAATAAGGGGTGTAGAAAGAATAGGGGAAGAGAGGAACTAAAAAAAGTACACATGCGAGTGTACTCTTGCAATTCGTAATTTTAAATGTAAAGCTTGTGTGTATAGAAATACAAAATCGTTAAGTGTATACGCGAATGCAACTTTAAAGAAAGAACGACAAAAATTGCAACGACAAAAATCGTACAATATAAATTGGGACTATGATTACGAATGGAAAAACAAAACGACATTCCCGAGTACAAGCAGCTCCGTACTGCAGTGGTATAGAAACATATTAAATTTTTATACCTTCTCTTTCTTTCTTTCTAATGGAAAAATCAAAAGTTAAGCAACAAAAGTTGAAGCGTGTGAACAGGGACTAAGAGTCAAAGGTCACAATAATTCTTTTTATAATTTAGATGTCTTTAAATTTTACTGTTAAAGTGGTCGAAGACAACGCTATGTTGGAGGCGTAAATATGTGTTTTATTAACATAAAAATAATGTTCTTAGCTATTAACTCAGAAGAATATTAAGAAGTAAAGCAATTTGGAGAACTTGCTACTCCTAACATGAACGTAACTGGAGGATTTTTTAAAATGAGGTAGCCCTTTGCCGTAACAATAATTTGTATCCTATCAAAAGACAGAAGTTCTGTCAGCGTTAAATAACTTCTAGAATCTATTTACGCAAATAGTTTGCTGTTCTTATTAAACGAGATCAATTCATCACATTATAATTTTAAGTTTTTCTTAGCACAAAAATAACAAATTACTTAAATTGTTCTTTATTTTATAAATTGATTTTGATAATACATAAAAATATTCTAATATCGAAAAGAAATAAAAAATTTAGTGTTACTTTAATGAATCGATCAACTTGGTATCACTTAATGATCAAACATTTCTTAGTTAAGACAGAAACCAACAACAAAAAATGTGATTTTATCTTACACAATCGTAAAGCTACATAGAGCTTTCTGAATAAAAACATCAGCTGTCATAGGAGCAGCTGGCCTGTGACAGTTGAATTTTGGCGCTTTTATACGGTACATGTGTTTTAAATTGTTGATACTGAGTTTTGTTTATTAACTATTTTAAAGGAGTTTTATTTGTATAATTCCTGATACAGTGCAACGAAATTAAAACTGTTTTTGTTGTCGTCGGAGGTCTTCGTTACTTTAATCGGTTTAACGCGATAGCTAAATCAATAATGATTATTTTGTTGTGATGCTTGCTGGAATTAATTAGAGAACACTTAAGTTTTATAGCCGTATACTAACGGTTACAAGTAAAATTTTTTTATGTAAAAATGTCCTTGCTATTGGCTGATATTGATGCTACTTGTGCTGCTTTAGGCTATTTCGATAGTCAACAGTATCAGGTTGAGCCAGATGCTATTCAAGGCTTAAAGGTAAAATTATTTATTGTGAAGGTGTTATGGTTGTTACATGCATTAACACAATTTTCGTCTTGTTTGAGTTTCCGTTGGTTTAGCCCATTATTCTCTCCCAAAGCATACATCCATACTCTTCTATAAATTTATTTTTCTTTACCATTTATATTTATGTTTTTTCTTTTGTATTAAAAATTTAGCATCTAATTTGGATTTTGCGTCGTGATTTGGATAATCATGAGTATCGTCGCCATTTGGGTCGTGCCAAAGTTTTGCAAACAGATTTAGTTTATATGCTGCCTGACTATGTTGACGATGATGAATATGCTGATGTACTCATACGACTCTTGGTCATATTAACAAGTCCCACACTGTTGCTGTATCGTGATGGGCCACCTAAGGACAATCATGGTCGCAAAGTTTTTCTTGAACTCATTGATATTTTGCAGGGATATAAAAATGCTTTTACAAGTGGGAAAATATGGTCGGCTCTATTTGGCAAATTAAAGAAATCATTAGAAATTGTAAGTAAGACTTTCATTTTTGTATTAAGAACTGAATTTGTTCCACATTTATATCACTGCTGTCTGAATGAAACGCATTTCTTAAAGAGTTAAGCAGGGAGCTATAAGAAGTCCAGGGCTTGAAATGATTTTTAGTAATTAAGATTTACATTCATAGGATATTATTTTTAAGAATCCTTAAACAACGAATTTTTAATAATTATCAGTTTTGTTATTAGTTGTACTGCCTATCTTGGAAATTGCCTAAGTCCACTTACCAAAGTTATTTATTTAACAATGAAATAAATCAAGTTTCAATGTATTGCTTGCAATTACAGTTTTTTTGCCAAAACTAAAGTTTCTTCTTTGTAAAATTTTCCAGAATTGTGATATTTTGGTGAAATATTGGTCAAGAATTTTTTTTGCGAACTTTTGAATTATAGAAAACTGATTTTCTAAATGATGGGGTAAAATTTTTCTGTGAAATATTGCTAAAAATGTATTATTTTAGTATGATTTTTATTGTTTTGCTAAAATGCGGTTTTTTGTATTCTAGATTTTTTTTATCCAGACATTTTAGTTTTCAAAAAACTAAAATAACATACAATATAAAAACATCTGAAAAACGGAAAGAAAATAGAGTCGTTCTAATTTACTGACCATTCATATACTCCTTGCATTCAAATTACAAAAAGTAAGAATTGGAAAATTCATTGGAAAATTTAAAATGTTTCAAAAATCTAGATTTCAACTCGAAATGCAATAAGAGAAATTAATTTTAACGAAAAAACAAGTTTTCAGCAAAAATTTCAAGAAAAAAAAAACGATAAATGGAAAAAAGTGCAAATTGTGTTGAAAAGCTAGGAATAGAGAATTAATTTATTGAAGAGTTTATCTGGGATGGTATTAAATCTCGCTGCTTTTGTTTTAAATCAATCAAACATTTTCATAATTTATTCCAGCACTCAAGTCGTACACAAATTCCAAAACTATGTAACACCAGAGGAGTTCTGGCATCTAAAGATTATTTTGAATATGACTTTACAATCTCCTGTCAAATTTTATTCGATCGACTAAGCCTAGAAATCCCTGAGTTTGACTTATCGACACTTTATGTTGCAAAACAAATATTTCCATGTGCTTAAAAAATATTATTGCAGAAAGCTGGTTGATAATGTTTTGTTTTTTTTTTGTTAGAAATATCGATTTAATATCTAAAAATCTTTTTATTAAGTTTGGCAGCAGCAGCACAGTTCTATCCATACATGTTAAATTTCAATTAGAATTATAGAATAGAATTGCTGCAATTGGTTTATATTCTCTAATTCATCAAACAATTAGAAATATTTCAACTAATTCCCATTAGCTAATTGAAATTTTTATTCCAATGGTAAAACTAATTGCAATTAGTTGCCATTAGCAAAAAAAAAAAAAAAATTAGATTACCTTTACAATTAGAAATCTAATTGAATTCTGCTAATGTAATTAGATATTGAATTAGCTCGAATTAGAATCAATTATTTTGATGAATCCTTATTCCACCGGAACAATATGGTAAGAAATGTTTTAGTTAATATATTTTATACTAGAACACAATTTATTTAGGTGTTCAAAAAACGTGATAATTTGTGGAAAAATGCAAATGGTCAAAAAGTTCGGAAGTGATACAGGAAACTTTACGTGGATGCCTCGTTGTGCCGGTTGTGACGAGGTGGAATTCGCTATACGATGCCGTTGTTCGACTTCTCCAACACAAGCCAAAACTGGATGAGTTGTGCGATAAATTGAGACTGCTGCGTTTTACATCCTGTGAACTATCATATTTGGATATATACAAGCATTTGCCAATTTTTTTTACCCAAAAATTAGTTCTGACATGGTCGGGACTAATGTAACCTTTTTTTTAGAATTCAAGATTTTAAAACTTATTGTTAGTTCAGTTTCTTGAAGATACAATAAATAATTATTGAAGAAAAAAAAAAGATATATACAAGCTGATTGTGGCGCCTATTGCTCAGAGTCTGGACTTTATGCAAGGCGAACAGAGTGTTGGATATGGATGCCTTTTGCCTCTGAGCAATAAATTGATAAAAATCCAGCAGAAAATCGAGCATCCATTCTCTAAAATTGCATTCGAGCTGGAAAACCAATTAAGAAAACGATTCCGAGCTTTCTTTGAATTAAATGAGGTGGCAGATTTTGCGCTAGCTGCAGCTGCTCTGATTCCAAACGTAAAGTTGAGCTGGCTGAAAATCTTCCAAAAAACATCACCGCAATTTACATATACGCGCATTATGGAAAGGCTTATTCGTATCATCACTGCTTATGCAATCAAGCAGAACCTTTCTGCAACAAACGAAAATCATAAATGTGAGGGATCGTATACTGAATCGACCTTTTATGATTTCAGTGATGGTGGTAAGTTCTGCATAAGTGACACATATACATATATGTTATTTTTAGTAAATCACTTTACGTTTTTGCAGAAGAAAGTACTGCTTAATTGTCAAAATTGACGGAGGAGGTTGAAAGCCTGCCTTTTTTACGAATATATATGGTCCAAATATCCTACATTAAAGGAAAAAGCACTCTTTTGCAACACACCGCTTACGTATTCAGGCCCTGTGGAGCGACTATTTTCCTTTGCGAACATTATTAATAGTCGCTTGACGTACTTTTCTTTTAAAAAGCTCGTATTACTGAAACCGAATATACCCGGTAATTGTAGTTATTAAACACTTAGTACTTACTTTGTACAGGTGTGCATGTATATAATATATGTAGTACATATTATGTCATAAGTAATACATACATATATGTGTGAAATTTATATTATGAATATTTTAGTTTTATTATTTTTTTAGAAAATATCAAAATAATTGATTCTAATTCGAACTAATTCAATATGTAATTGAATTAACAGCATTCAATTAGATTTCTAATTGTAAAGCTAAACCAATTTTTTTTTTGGTAATGACAACTAATTGCAATTAGTTTTACCACTGGAATAAAAATTTCAATTATCTAATGGGAATTAGTTGAACTAATTTGAATTGTTTAATGAATTACAGTATTTCACAAAAGACGGTTAATTAGCAATCATTAGCATTATCTAATCAATATTTAACATGTATGGTTCTATTCTAATTTTTTGTTGTGATCACATACACAAAAATGTTTTTCAATATTCAAATTAAATTTGTATTAGAATGCTACAGCAAAGTAGCTTTCTGATACCCATACTCGGGTAAGTGCAAGTGTAAGAGAAAAAAGTAGATAAAGCTGTTAGATGTTTACATATTATAAGAATCTAGATGATTTAACTCGCCTTTTAAGTAAAAATAATCAAACAGAGCAGCAAATGTGCTGACTAACAATGTGAGCGTGTTTTATAAAATTTTTTAGAACACCAGAAGAAGTATCAAAGCCAGTGTATATTTTTTTAACATTTTAGGATTAAACCATTGCCACAGATACACAAGTCTGGGGAGGGCTGAGCTCCCCTAGAAAAAATTTTTAACCTCTTCCTCCGAAATATTTTTCTTATAGAATTTCTTATACATGACAAAATTTTCACCCTACAGAAAAGTTCTTCAGTCACGCTGCTGGAAACAAGATAAATATATTTTTAACCAAAGCAATTTAAGTAATTTAAAATTGGCTTAAGTTGACACAAGTAGTTATTCGTGAATACCACAGATTGTATGCGTATCATTCTGTCGCCACAAAACCAAAGCGTTTTTTTGTGAAGATTTCGTTGTTTTACTTCTTACTAAGTGCGCTCTTAAAATAGTGATGTTTTGATATTAAATTCTCTAAGTTTAATAATTTTATTTTATTAATTTTATACTTCTTTGGCTATAAAACTTTTGACGACTTATTGCTTTCTTATAATTACAAATGTGTTTTAGATTTTTAATTGCGTGTGTGTGTGTGCTTTTTTTATTGTTTTCAATTATAATTTTCTTTAGAAACTTCACTTCAAAAAGTTTAAGTTTGTTTGTATTTTGTTTTTTTAATTGTTAGTCCATATATCCTTCCTTTCTTCCTTCCTTTCTCCAGTCTACAGAATTTACTTTTTTTTGGTAGACTTTTTTCATAAAACTATTTTGTCTTGTCTAGCAAAATTGCAATTTTCCATAAGTTTTATTATTTTTAATGTTGTTGTTTTTCTTGTTGTTGTCGATGTCGTCTGTTTTCCCAACAAGTGACAATTGCTTTCAGTCATTTACATGTCTTAAATTTTAATGCCAAAAAGAAAAAAAAATAAAAAACACTAAAAAATGGAAATCTTTTCCTTTTATTGCCAAGTGGTTTTGACTGCTTAAAACTTTTGTGCCGTCTTTTTCCCCAGTCCCACAAAATAAGCTTCCATTTTGTAAGCAATGAATGTTTGCGTGAGTTCTTCTTAAGTTTTGACTGACAAATGTGTCAATTTCGTATGAAACTGTCGTTACTGTTTTCCTTTGTTTTTAAATCTGCATTTACGTTTTGTGGCTGTTTGCTGCTTGTACAATTGTTAAGATCTTTTCTTAACTTTTAAGCGATTTTAAGTTAAAAGTTTCTAACAGCTACGTACTTGCTTTTCTTGCCACTGCCTGGCGCTGCTGCTTCCTGTTGTTACTTGTTCGTTCATTTGTTTGTTCGTTTGTTTGTTTGTTTGTTTTTTCCTTCACTACTTAAGTACGTATTTAGAGATGAGTACAGACCACACTTAAACTAAGTTTAATTGTTTTAAGCTTTTTTTTGTTTCTATTCTGGTTTTATTTCTTAAAGGATTTTTGACAACTTTTGTGTGAGTGTGTAGCACTTCTAAACTTTTTAAAAACTTGTTGCAGCTGATTTTTATTTGGGAAAGCGTTCTACACAACATTTAACATAAGTAGATGACATTCAAAATATTTGTTTAGTTGAGAGCAGTTTATAAAGTTTGTTTTTGTGGTTGGTTACAAAAAATTCGGAAGCAAATAAACATACAAAGGGCTTCACAAGAAAGTGCTTTAAGATTTTGATTTATACATTTCCTTAATGCTGTGATGATATTTGCTTTTCATCTCGTTAGATTTTATTTGTTTATATTAGGGTCTCAAAAATCGTAAAGATGTCAATTTCAAAACTGATTTTCTATACTTTTCTTTTTATTTAAATATCGGGGTTTTCAATAAGAAGTTTTGTTGTGTTTCAATTGTTCTGACATTTAGTTTTTGACTTATTCGTAGCAGCTGCATTGGCAATTCTTACAATGAATTCAATTTCGCACGAAAATCGCATTAAAATAATTCAAATCCACTATGAAAATGATGGTTCTGTTAGTGTTAGATTTTGTAAAATTCGTGACATTTTCGGACAATATAATCGTCCTTCTGTGACCGCTATTAAAAACTTGGTTTTCAAATTTGAGTCGACAGGCTCTATACGAAATGTACGAACACCAACGCGTATTCGACTCGGTCGTCCAATTAAAAACATCGTAGCCGTGAGCCACAGTGTTGAAACAGATCCAAATTTGTCAATTACTCGACGTTCTTAAAAGGGTTCAACTTGAAGCCGACCGACCATGCGATTTGTTCAATTTATTCAGAAACAACCGGCTGGTTGCTCAGAAGCAGAAATGCCGAATTTGGGCTTCTGAAAATCGATTATTGTAAAGGCTTTGCATGCTCAACGTATCATTGTATGATGCGCTATGTGGTTTGGAGTCGTGATTGGGCCGTTTTTTTTCCAAGATGAGGCTGAAAATACGATAACGGTCAATGGATCACAACTCAGTTTTGGTCTATTATTGACGATGTGGATATCACTGACATGTGGTTTCAACAGGACGATGCCATATGTCACACAGCCCATGAAACGTTCAATTTATTGCAAATCAAATTTCTTGATCGCATAATTTCACGACTATCAGCAGTTAAGTGGCCAGCCAGCGGGACCAATCGAAGCGATTTCAGCCTTAAAATTCAAAATCCCTAATGGGATTAAGGAAATAGGAATGCCATATTGTTAAAAAGTGATTAAAAACATTCATGAAAGAATCGACATCTGTCAGCGTGGTCGTGGTGGATGGATATTTGCCAGATATCATTTCTCATTCATAATTGCCGAGCATTTCTCTTTATAATACAATAAAAATTTTAAAAATTTTGATCTAAATTTTTTGTTTGTTTTATATTGTTTTAGAAAACAAACATCTTGTTGAAAAACCCTTTATATAATATATTAATTGAACTTTATATAAGAAATTTTTTTACTTTGGATATTAATTTTGCTTAACTATTTTTTAAAATGAAATTCCACAACAACAACAACCGAACTTCTGAAAGGTCCAATTGATGTGCATCTGATTTTTGCTGTGATTTTTATTTTCATTTATTTTGTAGGTGAACATTTTGCCACTATTCATTTAAAATTTCAACGGGAATAGAAATTGAAATTTGTATAAACACATTTTTCATTCATCCCGTGATGGATACAACCTGAACCGGAAACTGTCTTACTTTTTTATTTCGTATTTACTTTACAAATTGTAAGTCCATATTCACACACAGACATTAAAAAGAAATTACATTAAACAAAATTTTCTTCTACTTTTTCTGCTACAGCATGATAAATAGAAGGTTGAACAGCACAATAGAATAAAAGAAAAGAATCACTGAATAAAGGCCAAATCATATTTAAAAGAAAAAAAAAGAAAAAGAAACAAATGATAAATGAAAAAAAAAACTGGCAGCTAACTTAAGTCAACTTTTAAAAACAAATTAAACAAATTAAAAATAATGGAAAAACTGCAAGGAGAAAAATCATTTTGCAACACTACAGCAACAAATAGCAGCAACAGCAATCAGAAGAACGAAGAACTACAATAGAAATTCAGCAGCACATAAAATATAATGCAAACAAACTCTGTTTAACAGGAAGTTAATGAAGGTTGTTAAGGAACTTAAAACTAAAATGAATTAAAGAAATAGACTAAAACTAAGTTTATAACCGAACAAAGGTGACAATCACAATAATTTATTTTGAAGCTTTTCAATTTTTTGTAACGGGCAAAGGAGGAACATAAAACATTTCTCACACACATTTTTAACGATTATCCACAGAAAACATTACAAAAAATCCACAGTATCCTTATTTTATTTTTAAAATTAAATTTTTAACAAAAATCGCTTTCATGCATTTTTAAAGGAATTTTAATTTCAAAAGAAATGAGTGAAATTTGTTAATTGGAAATAGAACAATTTTCTTCATTAATTCTTTTTATAGAAAATTGAAATTTAAAACATATTTTTAGTAATTTTTTCACTATTTTTCCCAGTTTTGTTTTTAATATTAACAAGGCAGGAAGGAGTTTATTACTTTCACAGTTGCTTTTTACTATGTGACCAAAATAAGACTTTTAAAAAATTAAAAACAAAATCATTTAGCATTCAGTTCGTTATCACTTCATCATACGATCATCCCCCAGGTTAAACCTATCATCTAAACTTATCGTCTTCATAAGTTTTAAACGATTTTCTTTTAATAATTTTCAACAAAGCATAAATATGCCAAAACATTTTTAAATTTATGTTAGGAAGTATCGGTTTTAATAGCTTGATTTTGAAAATGATTTGAGGTATAATAGATGACTTATTTAAATTTTCTAAAAAGATTTTAGGAAAACGTAAATAACTGAAGTTTTTTACAAAATTATTACATAACCAGAATTTTAAATTATATTAATAAATCAAATCTTTAAGTTTAGAAATGATTTTATTATAACAATATAATCTAACAATCACAGCAATCATCAAAATTTCATTAAAAAATTAATGTATCTGAAAACTAACAAAAAGAAGCGTACGACAACCCATAACTAAAGTTAAGTAACGTGAATGATTAATTTACGTTAATTACATTTAAGCACATCAAACAATTTTCATACATTTTGAATACTTTAGCAAACATTCTCTTTAACCTTTTAAACGATTTTGCTGTTTAAGAATTAGAACTTAATTAACATCGCATTTGAACTATAAGCAAGCGATCTACGCTTATGTTTTTGGTTGTTAACACTGTTTGTTGCATTTACGTAAACAACTTTTTAACTAAATTTTTAATTGAAACAGTATGAAGGAGTTATTAAAATTTTAATTGTTTTACAATATTCTTTACGATTACAAATCAATAGGAAAACCATCCTTTAAAATGGTTTCAAACATGACGCACAGTGGTGAATTTGGTAACAACAAAAAGCACCAACAAATTTAAAAGTTGCCTACTGTTGTAGTTGAGTGTAGGTTTTAAAAGTGAAAATATGATTGACGAAAGTTATGACGTCAAATATCCTTTAGAAAAATTATAACAAGAAATTTTATTATGCTAATACAAATTTTCTACAGAACAATTATCAATGGTGATTTTTTTTTTATTGAAAAATTATGACGTGAACATTTTTTATAAAAAAAATATGATTGATGAATTTTTTTGTTTTATATAAAAATTATTTCTGGTGAAAATTTTCTACAGAAAAATTAGGACATTCAATTTTGTATAGAAAAATAGTCTAATGAAAATTTTGCATATAAAAAAATTATAACATGTAACTTGATGAACATTTTTTTATAGAGAAACTAGCGTGCCCGTGACTGCTTTGCAAGTCATTTTTGCACCAAAAAATTCAAACATTTAAGAAAATTACTCAGACACAATAGAATTTTTTTTTTCGTTTTTATGTTTTTTTAATAATTTTATTTTTTTCACAATTCAATGTTTTGTGTGGTTATAAAATACGTCTTATTCTATTGTAAAGCTTTTACATATATGACATTCTTCGACTGATTTTGGTTCGCGGTATAGCCAAACAAAGCAGTTGGTTTATTAACACGTGAACATCATATATATAATTGACAGTGCGAAAAACAGGGATCATTGCAACAGCAAGACGTATGGGGAACTGGAATGCGTGGTATCACCATAACCTCACCCTTATATTTTTCTTTTACAATTTTTGCTTCAATCACATTTTCCATGACCTTTTTGACTACTAAAGGTGTCCCATTGCAAAGTCGTGGCTGGCAAATATTTCTAAGCAAAATAATTGGTACACCAACTTTCACGGTGAGGCGGCAGTCCAGGTAACTCAAGCGAATTTTAAAATTCGACTGGATAATTTACAACATCGTCTTGATTGGTAACAGAGTCAACAGATTTGTGGGTAAAAATTTCTCGGGAAAGTCATTCAAAATTGTCACATTGATATCCGAAACATCGGCATTTTACGCAGCTAAGATAGCTCCTTCCCCCAACCAATCATGGTCTCTAAAATTTTGTGCAATACCGGGAAATACGCTTGTGACCAATTCTTGTTTTGCGGCAAAGTGGCAAAAATTATCTGAAAGCGTAATCATTTTTGTGGTGGGGTCAATTGGAATTACGCCATTCCTAATATCTAACAATTGTTTTAAAAAACGTTCGACTTGGAATTGAACACGCAAATTACACACACACACACACACACACAAATGCAACAGAATATGGAAAACAAAATTCTCTATTTGATTGCATATGCACTTGCTATGAACATGAGCATATTTCGATTTGTATTACCGTCGCATTCTGTGCAAGCACACACACACACACAGCAACGTACAAACGAAAACACACATTTCATTTGATAAAAAAAACATTGAGTCGAAGTATGCAATGGAAAAAAATGTTGATTTTTTTGGAAAATTTGTCTTGTTTCAAACACGCACTGTGAACGTAAACGCATGAAACGAAAGATACAAACCAGCGAACGACCATTGCGAAGGTACTGTGAAAATTTGATGGAAATCCGGCGGCGCATCTCATTAAACACTGGGAACCAACGGACACCTATTTTGGGCTTGATTTTTATATATATAGATTATCATGATAACATTTTTCATAAAAATTTATAGAAAAATCGAAAATTGTGACTCAAACATTTCTTTGGTCAAATTATAACTCATGATTTTTTTATTACTGATGAAATTTTTTAATAAAAAAATTATTGCTACTGAAAAAGTCTTTTATAAGTTTTTGTGTGAGCAAAATATACATATATATTGTTACGTTTATAACTTTTATAAACGTTTTGTTGTGAGTTCTTTATTGCAAAATTAATAACACCAGTTTTTAGAGTTTTTAAATTAATTACAAATTTATTTACTTCAACTTTAAACAAAGTTTACACTACGAAACAATTTACTTAAAATGCACGGCTTTACTTCACGAGGTTTATTTTTACACTGACTGACTATCCAGCCAGATGCTGCCTTTTTACACCTGTCCACTAAAAGTCTAGAAAATTTAAGAATCTTCTACTCCCTTTGTATCACATTTTGTTGTTGTCTGTTTATTCAATGTATAGGCGCCTGCATGGCTGTGTGTATTTTTGTTTTTGGTTTTTATACTGATAAAATTTCTTCTTGGAATTTATTTTAATTTTTATGGAGCTTAATTTAAATAAATGTAAATTAATGAAATTTGCAAGATCTAATCATATTATTGCAAATTATGTCATTGGTGATCATCAATTGGATTTGGTAGAAAGTTTTCTAGACTTAGGTATTTTACTAGATCCTAAGTTGAAATTCATCGATCATATAACATTTGCAATAAATAAGGCTAGAGCTATACTTGGCTTTATTAAACGCTGGTCAAAAGAGTTTAATGACCCGTACATTGGGAAAACATTATACATGTCACTTGTACGTCCGATTCTGGAATATGGATCAATAATTTTGGATCCCATTTATCAAATTCACTCTGATGCTATTGAATCGGTGCAAAAGCAATTCATGTTATTTTGTCTTCGTGTATTACGATTTAACCCAGTAAACTTGCCTTCTTATTCGTCTCGACTTGCTCTTATTAAGCTGCCTACTCTAAAAAGCCGTAGAACTATGCTGAACGTATCATTTGTCTTCAATATTATTAAGGGAGATATCTGTTCCGGATTTTTGATCAACGAAATTTCGTTTAATGTTCCTCAACGTACGTCCCGCAATTTTATTCCTCTGTTGGTAAAAGTTTATAGAGCTAATTATGCTGATGCTGATCCTCTTAGAAGAATGTGTTATGAATTTAATCAATTGTATCGATTTATAGACTTTTCATTAAATGCTAATGTTGTAAAGAATGCAATTGTAAATTTTCTAAACTCATAATTTTGTATCTTTTTTTTTTATTTTCGTTTTATATTTTTTTGTAATTTATTTAATTTTGTGTAATAATAATTTAATATCATTTATTAGTATCATTAATTGTCTGTAAGGAAATGTTTCCATAGACATATAATAAATAAATAAATATTTCTTGTTGTGTTGTGTAGATAAGTTTTCTTAGAAAACTACGCAGATGGTAAACATCATACATGTTTGTTGTTGTCTTGCGCGTATAAAATTTCTACGCAGTTAGTAACCACAAGTTTGCTTTATTGCTTAATTATTTTATTTTAAAATTTAAGCAAGACACATCCGTAACAATATGTATATCACCCTATTGAAAGAGCAATTTATTTCATTAAAATTTAACATTCACCCCTATTCTGCGTTTCGATTAAGTCTCCGCATTCAGTTCCGTTGCGATCGAAAATTGGTATTCTGAAGAAAAACGGAATCGAAAGAAAAAGAAGAAGACAACAATGTTTACAAAATTAATAGCATCACTGTGGAATGTGGAAAAGAAATAGCAAAATAAGCAAGCTGCTATCATTTTCATAAACAAATGTAAAATTTAATAAAAAAAGTTGTATGTATACATTAAAAATAAGCATTTTTTTGTTGGAGGACCTAGTGCATTGCGGACTCCTGCAACTTCCACCCAGAACAGTGCCACTTCTTCCTTTGATCGCTGGTGCTATCCACATGCAATGTCTGCTTTAGATGACATTAAATTTGCCAATTTTTCATACTGGTGTTGTTTTTGACCTGTAACACATAAAAAACACATCATATTCGGGTACAAAAATTAACAATTTAAAACAAAAAAAAATTAACTTAATTCAATAAATTAATTAAAAATAATTTTAAGTGTTTTATTTATCGTTTTTGAACATTTTATCTCATTTTCTACTTACATTTTTTTTAATTTTAAACTTTTTAACTAAAAAACACAGATAAAGAAGATCCCTCCGTTAACAAGAAAACAACTGAGAAAAACGGAGCTCCGATCGTAATGCAGAATACATACAATCGAAAGAAACTGAGCGGAATCGAAACGCAGAATACCAAAGCTGCTAGACGGAGAAAATTTCAATTCGAATCGAAACGCAGAATAGCCCCTATTATGTTTTAAAATTGTATTACATAGGGGTTCTTAACAAGAAGTTTATTTTCTAAAGCAAAATAAAACAAAAAATTTAGATTAAGTTCGGCAGTTATGAGTTAAACATGATATCTGGCAAATTTCCACCACGACCACACTGACAGATGTCGGTTCTTTCTTCTTTTAATCACTTTTTGGCAAAATTGAGGTCCTATTTTGTTAATCTCATCACGGATTTTGGCTAAAATCGATTCGTTTGGTTCCGTATAGACTCTGTCCTTAACACAGCCGCACAAAAAATAATCCAGTGGTGTAAAATGACTCGATCTGCCTGGCCATTTAACTAGTGATTGTCGTGAATTTATGTGATATGCAGCACCGTCTTGTTGAAATCATATGTAAGTGATATCCACTTCGTCAAAAATAGACCAAAATTTTGTTGTTACCGCATTTTCAGCCTCATCTTAAAAAAAAAACGTCCCAATCGTGTCCCAGATCACATAGCGCACCATACAGTGACACGTTGGGCATGCAAAGGCTTCTCAATAAGCGCTCTAGGATTTTTAGAAGCTCAAATGCGGCAATTTTGCTTGTTGACATACGCTGACACATTTCGTATTGAACTTGTGGACTCAAATTTAATGACCAAATTCTTGATAGCGATTTCAGAAGGACGATTATATTGTCCGAACCACCATTTTCATAGCGGATTTTAAATATTTTAATGGGATTTTTGTACGAAATTGAATTCATTGTAACTATTGCCAATGCATCTACTACGAATACGTCAAAAAACTAAATGTCAAATCTATCATGTTGTTAGTATTGCCACAATTGAAAAACAAACATCTTGTTGAAAAACTCGATATTAAAAAAAAAAAACTGTGTTTATGACATGCTGTGAATGCATCTCATAGTTTCTAATATATCATTTTTTTCACTTATATTTTTATTAAAAAAATTTTTTTTAATAAATTTTTCCTTTTTTAAATAAACGTCAGAATAATTTTCCTTTTTAAATATTTTCCTATTTGCAGAATTTTCGGTATTTTTTATTCGGTTACGAAAGAAAAAAAACATTTTGTGGCAAAAAAAAATATTTTAAATTTCACTCGTTATCATATTTAATAAACTTGGACTATAGAATTATTTTATTTATTTTCATTAACTTCACCACTGTGTGACATTTATAAAAAAAAAATTAAAAGACCCAATTTTTAATGCAAGTATTTAATGCGGCGGGTGTTAAGATGGCACAAGTCATACTTGGCGTCTTATACAGCCACATTTAGCACGCCCACAAATGAATAAATTTTTTCTATTTCTATTTTGTTATTGAGTTTAAAGGACAGCAGTTTTAATAGGCAGCAGCAGCAACATTTATGATGTTAAAAATTTAAATTCCGCTAATAAATGTCGTTTGCACAAAGGCCACATACTCAATACTTTTACGAATACAATGGTAATTATACATTTATTTCTTAGAGAGGAAAGCATATAATAATGAATTTTATACTTTCTCATTGTTCGCCATGTATCTGTCCTCAGGCTGTGTTGTTGGAGTATCAAATGGAAACTTTTAAGCCAACCATAGAGGCAGCAATAAAAATACATAACTCCATAATTTCTTAAAAGTTTTGCTTTTTACGAATCATCATAATTTTTAATTACATCACTAAAACTATGACTAATACAAGCAAATAATTCAAAGGAAGAGAATAGCAGAGAAACGCAGATAAATGAGGGTAATGAAGATAATAACGCTGATGATGATGATGATGATAAAACACCTTGCGGAAATATAAACCACATCCTTGTCATTTTGCTTTGCTGTGTGTTTTTTATTTCCTAAAGGAGATGGGAAAGGGCAACAGCTTAGGATATTGTGTGCCAGAGTTTTGTGAGATAATGTAATAAACTTTCATTAGCCGGGGAGGGGGTGGGGGGTTGTTCCATTCTTCCGTCTATTTATTAAATAGTTGATTACTGTAATTTTGTTCCACTACTCCGCCACTTACTGTGCAAAAATGTAAGTCTGTCCGCTACATAATTTATCTAACTGTTTTCTATTCGGTTATTTGCCTTCGCGTCTGTGGCTGTGGCTGTGCCTGTGTCTCTTCATGTATCCCTGTGTTTGGGTGTGTGTGTATTTATAACTTCTCACAGTTTGTAAAAATGTCATTGAATTTCCTTTTAGCATTTGTCAGAAAATGGCAGTAAAAATAAAATGGTATAATTTCAGTTTTATTGCGGGAAACTTAACAAAACAAGAAAAACTTTTTTCCTCAAATTTTGTTTTTTTTTTATTTTTTTGGTTTTAGTTTTTTAACTTTTTGATTTTTTTTTGTTTTTTGTTTTCTGCACTTTTCTCTTCACTACACTACACTTTGGTTTGGTTTTATTCATAATGCACTCTCCCATTCATTCAGTTTATTCATAGTTACATATGTTTGTTTGAATATTTTCGTGTGGTTCTGAGATTCTACACGCAGAATGCAATTAAAATGTCAGAAAAGTCGTAAAAACGACCAAATGGTTTTAAATACATGGAAATATTTGATTAAGCAGAATTTACAGTCGGTAATAGATGCGATAGGGCTAAGATTTGTTTAACTGAAAATACATTTTTCCTATAAAACCGTTTTTCGTTATTTTTTTTTTTATATAAACAAATGATTTTTGGTTTTTCTTAAAGAAAATTTTGTTTCTAAATCGGTTTCTTTGCGAAGAAATTTTTTATGGATTTTTGTTGGCAATAAGTCCCTACGTGATTTTTCATAAAATTTAAGAAAACTGAAATAAAACTTCTGATCTCTAATTCCATTTGAATTTTTCACAATTTAAGTTGGCATTTTCTCGTCGTTCATTTAAAAATTTTCCAATTTCAAACTTTCAAACTAAAAATCATTTTTTGGATTTTTCTTAATCTAAAATTTTAATTAAATTAATTCTCAACTTCAATGAAAAAGAGCGGTGTTCCAGAGAAATGATTAAACTGACTTTATATTGAATTTTTCATTCATTAATTTTGGTTTACTTTTGTTTATTTTTTTAATTTTTCGATGTTACGAATTCACAATTTCGGAACTATAGAATGTTTTCAAAAAAGTTTTTTTAACACAAATTTTAATATTTAAAAACATTTTGTCAGTCAAAACTACCGAAATTCCCATTATTGTCTCCTTTAAACATTTTCACGGTTATTTATCTCCATAGTCCAAAAATAAAAAATAACCAAAACTATAAAACGCCACATTGGCAACACACAATAACATTTTGTATTATTTTATTGTTGCATTCTTTTCACGATTCTAATTTACTTTGAAATTGTTATTTTTTGGTAATATCATTTAGTGGAAGAACGTTTCGCAAATCAAAATCATTATTTTTTTATTTTTATATTTAATTTTACCTGCTTAAAAAAAAAATATTGGAAAAATTTAAGCAATTTTAATTCATTCATTGATTCCTTCAAATAAATATTTCATGATATTCTCACAAAATATTTATTAAAAAATAAACATTTTATGATATTCTCATAAAACATTTATTCAAATATAAATCTATGAAATGTATTACTGCGGGGGAGAGCATATGCAATTTCACTAGTAGCTCATGGAGTAGCTTATCAGTGAATTTTACCCCTACTATTTTATAGAAAACCTCAGCGCCTTATATCCAAAGCCAAACTGATTCAATGAGAATTTTCATAAAATCAAGGAATCAAGCATGAATTAAAATTGCTTAAATTGAAAATGATTCCAATAAATTATTTATATTGGAAAAATCGTATATATATCTTTTGTTGAACAAAAGAAATGTTACGATTCTTAAATAATAAAAAATTTTCATTACATTTCTAAATTGCTACCACTTAATTAATGCAACATTTTAAATAATGCTCTCTAGTCATTCTTATAGTATGTATCAAGGTTGATCAATAGAACAAGATAACTTGATAAAACTGAATACCTTATTGAATTTTATCGCGGAAAATCCCAGTAATGTAAATCCCAGTATGAAAGCTTGTTTGATGTTATTTCAATAACACCGAAAAAAGTGCAGCTGATATTATTTCACAGTTGGAAAACATAGTTGCGAGAAAGATTTTGTGTTAATAAATACGATTGCCAATATAAATTTTGACATTTATTACAAAATTAACAGCATACAACTTTAGCAACATCTTAAGCTTCAACTGTAATATGCATATGCAGGCTTAAACCAACTTAAAGAACTGTGCAAATACCTAATAATCATATGTGGCAAACTATAATCTACTTAACAAAACTTTTTGTAAAATGTCAATTGCTTAAGCAAAGTACGAAACTGATCGCACATTCCGTACGGAAACAGCTGATTTTGCATTGTGTTATAGATTTATTAGTAAAAAAATTCCAATGGAAGACAAAAAATATTTTATCTGAATTTAATAGAAAATGTACATAGAAAAAACAGCTTGTATGACAAAAGAGATGCGTTTTATTATAACGGCAACTCAAAGGAACGAGGGCCTTTAAACATTTTATTTTCTTTTCCATTTTTTAACACACAATTTGCAATAAAATTTAATTTTTTATTGTTTATAAACAATGCACACAGTTGCATTTTATAGTATTTTTGGCCCAAATAATACGTACAGCGATATATGTGCAATTTTTCTCTCATAATTTCCTTAAAACTATTAACAAAAAATTATAAATTTGTATAAGCACAGTATTAAGTATACAAAATATGATTATTAAACGCCTTTTTGTTAATAAGTTTCATTTATTTAGAAAGAAATAAGTTTTTTGCAAAAGTACGAATTTAGAAAATATGCAACTGTGTTTAATAATTTCTATATTCATGTAAGTACAATATAGCCACATAAAAGTCTTCAATGATGCGCTTAAACATTTAACCCACTTTTTGTCCAACTTTTGACATTAGCTTAAGCCAAATTATGTGTATTCTAGTTGGGCCTTTATTCCGAACCAAGTTGAATAGAAATATTCTAGGTTGAATCAGCTGGATTTTTGATCATTTTGTTTATTAACACTGCGATTTAGTTTGACATGATCTTTAAGCGACATAGAATTTTATAGAATTTTCTAAAGATTCCTCGAATGGGATCTTATTTGTTTGTAAAATTTAAGTACGAAAATCTTACTGAAATGTTTAAGTTAAATGGCAGTTTTTGTCAGCCAAACTGCTCAATTTTCTTTGAAAGAACTTTGAAATACTTTATGTGGTTTATCTGAAATAAACACACATCATTTCATAAATAATTTTCGTTAAAAAAAAAATTAAAAGCAAAATACGAACTTAGGCCTGAATAATTTTTTTTTAGCTATATCAAGCTTTTAAACCAATACAATGCCAATGTGATAGCAGGCTTTCTGAAAAAAGTTTCTTTAAAATAATATTTAAAAAATTTTTTAACTTTAATAATATTTAATTACACAAATCACAAATAAATATTTTTTGTTATTGTTTTCTTATGATTTCATTTAAAATAAATTCCTTAATATTTTGTGTTGTTTATCTTACAAGAATATTGCAAATAAATCTCCTCCAAAGACCAGATGTTCTTTTTAATGGTAAAATAACGTTTTAATTCCGAAATTATTTTTAATAGCAAAATTTATAATGCATGTGCTATGCCATTTGATAAAGTAGAGTGTTTCGGCAAAGAAAATAAAAAAAAAAAAAAAAAAAAATTTGGAAATAAAAATTGGCGTCTGCTGTAGTGGTTTTAAAACTGAATAAATGAATGAATGCTGGAGAATTAAATAAAAACTTAATGATAGGTTGCTATGTGTATGTGTGTGTTTTTTTAAGGTTTAAGTTATATATTTTTTCACTTTTTAAATTCCCCAAAAAAAAATTATTTTTATTTGAACATTTCATACAAAATCAAAATTATTAGCAAAACGTTTTACAGCTTCTGACATTTAGCCAAACCCAATTTGAATTTGACGTTGCCAAACAAAAAAATTAAATTGGCTGTAATTATATTCATAACACTACTTCAATTTGAGTGTCTGTTATGCTAAATACTGAATATAAAAATGAAAAAAAAAATTATAAAACTAAAATGCTATGCGGACCAGTAAAGTGTTTTAATCCCTTTAATGTTTTTAAGTGGCAACATAAAAGTATGTTTTTTTAGTTTATTGTGAGTGGTTAAATAGTAAATAATTGAAAAAAAGTTTTACAATTCCTTGAATTTAAGACGTATTTTTTAATTAAATAATAGAAATAATAATATAAATTAAATAGAAAAATAATAAAATGTTTGACATGTTAATAAAAATTAATATAAAATTAGATTTCGCTACATTTTTTCAGAACAACAGTTCTAGATGACAAAACTCTTCTAAGCAGACTCTAAAGTCCTTTTTTTTTGCAGAATGAAATCCCTAAAATCATACTCAAGTCAAAAGCTTCACCATGTCCAACCTGGCGCGTTATTAAGCCTGCAGCTTGCGACACATAAGTTACTCGATTATAAATGTATTAAACATAGTTTTAACTTTAGACGAACCGCCAGATTCCAAATCATTAGATATTATTTTGTTTTAAAATCTAAAATAACTTATATATATCGTTTAGCACACATTGCTGTAAAAACTTTGTAAATGTGAAGATAAACAAAATAGTGGGCAAGCCTTACAAATTTTGGAAACTCAAACCCAAAGCCTAATACACTCGAAGGTCATACTTCCTGCTGGCACTTTTCCATGTACACAGTTGTTTTCGTGTTCACCTCAAAGACGCCATACTGTTACTACAAAAGAGTAACCGTTATTTTATGAAAAGTCTTTTAATTATTATCAAATAAGACGGACATATAAAACATTTTATATTAAAAAAATTTTTAAAAAATGTTTTCTCCGGGAAATAGAACAAAAAGGATGAACAGAATGCACATGACGATTTTTTTTAGTGGACATATTAGTTCTTTAACCAAGTATATACATGGGTATACTTTAGCATAACTTGAGAATGATATATCCAGCTTGGATAAATAGAATCAAATTCACATTATCTTCAAGTTCCTTGCTCACATTTTTTAATTCACTCATGTACTTTCAAAATATTCTAAAATTGATTGCGAAAAATTTTAATTTTTACCGAAATCTGGGGGCTAATTACGGAACTCGTGATCGAAATAAATTCGTATCTAAATAAGTTTCGACTGTACGAGTTTTTCTAATGATGGGACTCGATACATTGCGAATCGATTTTTTAGTAAAGTGTTGTAAAAGATTAAAAAAAAGGCCTTACCAAAACTAGAAATAAGTAATTTTGTCAACAGAAATGCCAATTTTATTTTTAATTTTGAGTGTTTTTCTTTTTGTTTAATCAGTGAAATGGACAAATCCAAAACACAAGCAACCTTTTGGGCTTGCCGAACAATGAGTAAGTTACAGTCGCTTAATTTGTAAACATTACGTGTACACATTTAGAGTATAAAAGGAACACGAAGAGTCTTTGCAAACTAATACATTCTTTTTTGGTGTTTCTTCTTCCTCAACAAATTGTATGATTAAGATATCACTTCCTTGAGACGTACTTGTGCTTTTGTCATGTATTTGTTCGTGTTGCTTGCTGGTTTTGGGATCCGAATGTCCGGACCTCCTTTAAACCAGTTACAGCAATGTCAATGCCTGCTATTTCCAAAATTTGTTCATCAGTTGCGCTTAATGGTTTTTCTTCGAAAGGACCTCCTCCAGTTTAATAAGAAATGTTCACGCAAGTGAAAAAAAGATTTTTCTTAACCATTTGTGTTGATCAGCATACACCTATCGAAAAATATAAACTTTTCTATTTGCAGCGCATGTTAATGTGGGAAACAATGAATAATATACCTTTCGCCAAGCTTTTACAGGTTTTAACGGTGGACCAGAGGCATTTAATTTATTAGTCAAGGTTTCCCAAAGTCTATTAGCCGTAGCCTTTTCTTGACATGTATTTGGTAGAACGCCTTTTGCCAAATTGCTGTGTTCAGACATAAAATCAGCAAATTTTTGCCTAAAATTTGTTTTTGTTGTATTTGACCTAATAATTAATAAAAAAAGTTAATATGAAAAAATATAAAAAAATTAGCTTACATTCTCTTTTATCCAACGAACTATTTAAAAATTAAATTTCGACATCAAATTTGCTATCGAATTTAAACTCGCACGGTTGCGTTTGAACGTTAGCTCGCTATCGAGTGCTATCATCAGAAATATCGATACAACTTAGTCGATAACGAGTGGCAGAATCCCAAAAGTAAAAAAACAAATCGCAACTTCGAGTAAATCTCGCATGAGTTGGACTGCGAGAATTAGCCTCCTGGTATCCTGTAAATTTGTCTAGAAACAAAAATTTAGTATCACTTTTGATTTACAAGACCAGGGATAGTTCCAATTTTTTTTAATGCTTGTGCAAAGATTTCTACGAAATATGTTGTAATGTATACGTATTTTATTTATATCGGGTTTTTCAACAAGAAGTTTGTGTTTCAATTGTGACAACACCAACAACATGATAGTTTTGACATTTAGTTTTTTTGACGTATTCGTAGTAGATGCATTGGCAATGAATTCAATTTCGCACGAAAATCGCATTAAAATAATTAAAATTCACGATGGTTCTGTTAAAGTCACATTTTGTTAAATTCGTGATATTTTCGAACAACTTAATCGTCCTTCTGAGGTGGCTATTAAGAATTTGGTTTTTAAATTTGAGTCGATAGGTTCGATACAAAATGTGCGAACACCAATGCGTGTTCGACCGGGTCGTTCAACTGAAAACATTGCAGCCGTCAGCCACAGTGTTAAAGCAGATCCAAATTTGTCAACTCCTCAACGTTCTCAACAATTGGGGTTATTCAAAAACACAACATGGCGAATTTTTTGTAATGACTGAAGCCTTCCAAGGATCAACTGGTGCAGGAATTGAAGCCGACTGACCACTCACATCGCACTAGATTCGCTCAATTCATTCAGGAACAACCGGCTCACAGTATAAAATTTTACGAGAAGGCGGTCAAAAATATATAACTTTTGAACGGATTGTAATTCTGATACGCGGATTGTAAGTTTTGTCTACTAGCTGAGATCATAGGCTTTCGTTTAAGGTATAAAAATTTTAAGACAACCGCTTAGAAAAATAGTTGTGATGGGTTTAAAAATACATTCTAAGTTTTAGCTGATTTTTAGTACAAAAGTAAAGTATTAAAACTTGTTGAAAGAGTTTGTTTTACATAAAGTCTTATATTTTGAGTCACGTTTAGAACTTATACTTATTGAAAACTTAAATTTACTCCGATAGGGCCAAGCTTTGGCCCCCGTGAAATTTTTAGTACGAAGGCCAAAGGTTGGTTTTTTGAAACAATTTGAGTTAAGAATTAGCTCAGTAAGTAGCAAAAACATTAAAAATATATTCATTGGTTCAAATTTACTTTATATAAAGAGGTATTTAAGTCCAAGTAAAAATACATAAATAATACTCGTATATGTAAACTTTTGTTGTAAATTGATTAATACTTTATTAATGTAAAAAACTGTTAAAAGGATAAAATACACACAGATAACTCGTGTGTTTGGAAAAATTACTATTAATTAAACAATTTTAGTAAATATTTCTTCTAAATAGCCTTGATTTTTATGTTCTAGAAGCTTCTACGTCTAGTTAAATAGAAGTAGTTTTCCATTTCTGACGGATATTGGACATATAGGGATCTGATGTGCATAATAAAATAACAATCAAGTCTTCATTAGTATAAAATCTAGAAATTTTTCTTGTGTTATGCTCATGAAAGAATCTATAGTCTTTGTTTCGTTTTTATTGCGCCTCTTCAGATAGATCTCCTATTGGTAGAATATTGTGTTGAATTATTTGTTCCCCATGGTACAAAATTTTATGAACTGTGGATGGCATATATCTCCAAGAATATTTATCGTTGTAAAGTAGAGCTGTTTTTTTGCCGTATTCTCCAAATTTGTTTGCATTTATTTTTCTGCTGCATGCTAGAACTTTTAAAATAATACTGAATCTCCTTATTAGTTCCAAATATACTCCTGTGATAGATGCTGCAGTTTCTGGATCTGAAAAAAATCTTCTTGCAGTGTTTACATCATGATGATTAGACCTTGTTCTAAATATTTTTCTTGAATTTTTTTGTTTCTTTTTTCTTCATTTTCCTTAATTTTTGCCTAACGGACCAAAATCCAAATCATAACACAATTTAAGAATATGCTCCGTAAAAAGTATTCTAGTATGAAGAGGGGACAATCCAAATTCATGTGCCGTCGTAAAAGTGTTATCTTATGGAACTTGATGGCTGAATTGACTTGATGTCCTTTGAAATATAATGCAGCTTAATGATGTCACACAGTTAAATCTTGTGCAACTTTTCCATCATTGATTGTGAGATACATTCTTAAATTTACTTCGATTTCCTGTTCGTCAACAATAAATATTACAGGTTGAAGGTTTTTAATTTCATCTTTTATTTTCGGACTTCTTCAGTTAGGAAATATTTTGTTTCTTTTTTGAAAGTAAATTTTATTGGTCTGCAATATTTTGTTGACGAGGGTACAATCAATGCAAATCAATTTAAAAAGCAAAGTACTTTTGTAACCTCCTAAATTATATTAATTTATGTTATTTTAAGTAGGCAACATTTTTTTGTGACCAACTGTGCATGACTTTGAAATTGACTAAAAATTTTTGTTTTCTTTCTGAAAATACGCACATTCATCTAAACAGCGTCTCTCATAAAGGCGATTTGAACAGTAAATAAAATGCCTACAACATAGCAAAAACAGAAAAAAATTTGTTTAAATCCATTATGCAAAAAATGTTCGACCTTGTATCGTGCCGGCTACACAATGGGTTATAGGCGTATATTAGACATTTAGGGCTATGACACAGTGCTAATGCTTTTACATTCCCCAACGAACTTTAGAAGTTATGCTCTATTAAGTAAGATTTGGAGCTCTAAAAAAATAATTTCTCAAAATCAATCAAAAACAATTCAGTTTTCTTATACTAATAGCTAAGAAATTACGGCATTATACAAAGTTTGCTTCGTTTAAAAATCTTGTATAAGAAAAAAGTTATAGATGTTTAAAAATCAAAAATTTACTGAGAAATTTCTCATTTTAGCAAAACACTGAAAATGCTCATTTTGAATCACCCTGTTCAGTGTGATATAGTTAAAATAAAGTTTTAATTTTATGGCTCCCGAGGTACACTAGTATCTACTATCGAAAAAACTTAAAAAATTTTACAATTGGGGACCATGAAAAAAGGACTTTTGGCCGCCTTCTCGTAAAATGTTTCACTGTGCGGATGGTTTTTCTGATTTAATAATTTTGTCAGACGAAGTCCATTTTCACATGTATATCAACCAGCAAACTTGCCGCATTTGGGCTTTTGAAAATCCTAGAAGGATCCTATTTAGAAGTCTTTACATACTCAACGTGTTACTGTATGGTGCGTTATGTGGTCTAGAGGCGTTGTTGGACCAATTTTATTTTTTTTCGAAGATGAGGATGAAAATGCGGTAACGGGTAATGGATCATGCTATAGCGAGATGCTAATAACTCTATTTTGGCCCAATATTGACGACGTGGATATCACTGTCATTTGGTTTCAACAGGACGGTGCCACATATCATACAGCCAATGAAAAAATCAATTTATTACAAATTAAATTTCCCGAACGCATAATATCACGACAGCCGGCAGTTAAGTGTTCAACCATATCGTGTGATTTAACACCACTGGATAATTTTTTGTGGGACTATATTAACGGGAGCCAATCGAATCGATTTCAACCTTGAAACTCAAAATCCGTAATGTGATTATCGATATACGACCGCCATTTTGTCAAAAAGTGATTATAAATTTTCATCGAATCGACATCTGTCAACGAGGTCGTAGTGATAACACAAAAAAAACTTCTATCATCTTAATCGAAATTGTTTGTTTTGTTTTGTTTTATAAAACAAACTTCTGGTTGAAAAATCCTTGATTTCAGAACAAAGTAAAAACCATTTAATATTTGTTTCCTTAAATTTTCAAAAAAATTTTTTAAATGTTAATTTTTCATGAAAAAATGTAATTGCTGGCAAAATATTTCTAAAACTGTTGAAAAGATAAAAAAGTGTACTAAAGTTACTTAAAGGTGACATTCTTCATCTTCTGGTAACCTTTTTATTCAACATGCATAACGCGTTATTTAGTTATAGTTTAATATTCATAAGAGGCTAAAATATGCTATACAATCTTAAAGCAGATACTTGGTAAGCGCGTTTAATCTTCCATACTTATCCTACATTTGTTTAAAGGTGGACTCCTCTGAAGAACATGGCAATTAACAACGTAAAAAAATATAATTTCTGTAAATTTTTGATACGATTGATGAAACTCCTGAGTGAATGCTCAAATTACTTTTCACTTTTCTCACACATTTCAGGAGCATATACAGTTCTATGCATGTAATTCATCATCCATGTTAAACAGGAGAGCAAATTAGAAAAAAAAAAACAATAACGACAACCAAGTATTTCGAGAGAACTAATTTATCCCAGCCGGCTGTTTTCATTAAATGAAATATAAGATTAAATTAAGCGCACCCGCAAAATTAAAAATAAAATTTTTAGCTTTTTATTTTTTTTTTTCTGTCATCATTCAAACTGAACAAATTAGAAGCATGAAATTCTCTAGGCAGGATAATTTTTTTTGCCTGAATACATTATTTGATGCAAAATAGGAATGGAATAAGCAAAAATTCCAAAACCACTTGTTAGCCAAAAAATAATGCCTACAAGCTGTTACATGTTTTTGCGTGCAAAAGCATTGTGTTGTTGTTGTTGTTGTTGTTTCTATTTTCTACTTATAACCAACGCTACCAGTTTTTTTCTCAATAGAGATTCAGGAGTTGGTAGGAAGTTTTACAACAATAGAATTTTGGTTTCCCCCCATTTCAAATCAAGTGGGTGGTTTGGTATTTTATACAAAAATTTCTCATATGTCTTTTAACAATGAATAACAACCAAAAATAAGGAGAAAAAAATTCAACAATAACTTTCCCACACCCTGTTTCACTTTAAGGAAACATAGAAACTGTTTACAGAGGGGTAAAGAGAGTAGGAAAAATAAAAAAAAAAACAAAAACAATCCAATTTGTAGACGAACATGAGCGATGTTTGGTAAATTGTTAGGCAACTAAAATATGCTTAAAAGAACATAAAATATTGTTTGAATTCACAAGCATTTTTCTATGTCACATCCCACCCACACACACACACACACACACACACACACACATATATATACACATTTAGGAACAATGAAAACAACATTTTCTATTTTAATTCTGCAAAAACCAAAAAAAAAAAAATTGCCAAACATAAAACAAAATTCAAGTTTGGTTTAAAATAATATGAAGTCAACAGTTTCCTCTTTCCTTTTCAATGTTTTTTGTATATTAAGCCTTATGGCTATTTGTTTTTATTGTTATTTTTGATTCGTGGTTCAAGATGTTGAATGTTTGTTTTGTTTAATGTTTAGATGTCAGCAAAAATCAAGAGGTTTTCATTTGTAAGATTTTCGTAAATTCACCATACGGAATTTTAATTTTTCTTTATTTTACTTTTTCTTATGTAAAGGGTCCGCCATCTAACGTTTTTTTTCCAACTAGTCCTCATATAGTGAATGGTAACACTTAGCTCATGCTTGATTTGATAGATAATTAGTTTTATCCTTCCGCTGAACGAATATGGTCGTGTATACGCTAGAAGAACGTTAAGAAATATTGCGACATTACTTTGAAAATCATGGTAATGTTACTGAATGTGTGCGAAAATTGCGTACGGATTTTGGAAGAAGAGAAGCACCGTCAGAAGCACCATATGTTCGTTATCTTGTGAAAAAAGTGAAAGAAACTGGCATCCTCATCGATAAACCAAAGCGTGAAAAGCTAAAAACAATGCGTACACCCGAGAATATTGCTGCTGTGGCAGAAAGTGTGCGTGAAGCGCCACCAACATCAATTCACAGTCGTTCTCAAAAATTGAACATTTCAGAGACATCATTGAGACGAATTTTGCATTAAGACGTTGGTATTACGCCATATAAAGCCCAATTGGTTCAGGAGTTGAATCCAAGTGACCATCCAATGCGTTTTCGCTTCGCTAAGTGGGCCTGCTATCGACTTACAGAAGATGCCGATTTAAAAAAAAACATCTTTTCAGATGAAGCTCATTTTGATCTTGGCGGGTATGTAAACAAGCAAAATTGTCGCATTTGAGGCACAGAACACCCACACGCATACATTGAAAAGCCGACGCACCCAAAACGAGCCACTGATTGGTGCGGATTTTGGTCCAGAGCCATAATTGGGCCATTTTTCTTCGAAAATGAGCAAGGAGTGGCTGTTACAGTTAATGGCGATCGTTATCGGGCCATGTTGCACGAATTTTTGTTCACAAAAATTGAAGAGAAGGATATTGGGAACATTTGGTTTCAACAGGACCGCACTACGTGCCATACAGTCGAAGCTACACTCGATGTTTTACACCCTATTTTTGAAGATCGCATTCTCAGCCACTGAGCTGATGTCGTATGGCCTCCTCGAAGCTGCGATTTGACACCGTTGGACTATTATTTGTGGGGTGCCGTCAAAGATAAGTGTTACGCCGACAAGCCAGAGACAACTGACGTTTTAAAGGACAATATTCGCGAAGCCATTGGTGAAATACAGCTGCACGCAATCGATAATGTGCTTAAAAATTGGACCGATCGTGTAGGCTACTGCATGACCAGCCGATTAAGCCATTTATTTTCCATTATTAACCGGAAGGATTGTACTTTCATATAAAAACAAAAATTTGAGAAAATATTTAGTAGTTTTGTTTATAGCATTTAAAACAAAAAAAAAGTTATTTGGCGGACCCTTTAGTAATTAATCAATTTCAACAAAATACTACTTGACTGGATTATAACGTTTCTTACATTCAGTTTAAGGAGAGATATTTTCTTTAGCTCACAAAATTCTGAATAATTGTGACACCTTATTTTTAAAACCTGCAAGAATAAATTTGAGAACAATTTGGATAAAAACGTTTTCACCAATGTGAAGAACATCTTTATTTATTTTATCTCAAACTTTTTAAAAATCAATTCTAAATGCTTGTCATTAAAAGAAACTTTATAACAAATACAAATCGCTGTCATTTACCCTTGTGTGTATCGTAGAATGCTATTATTTTCAAGAGAAATACGCCAATTAACTCATAACTTTTACTAAAATATATAGAAAGTCTCCAATAGAATATTGGATCATCTTTCAGTACGATTAATATTTGATATAAATAGTATAATATTGAAAATGCTAATTTCATAGGTCCATTTATATTTTCTTATAGTTTCTTCAACCAAAAATCTAATTTTTTATCAAAACGCATGATTTTAGAAAGAAAATAAAACTACTGTTACCTTTATACCTTTTATAAACGTTTTGTTGTGAGTTCTTTATTGCAAAATAAATAATACCAATTTTTAGAGTTTTTAAATAAATTACACATTTATTTACTTTAAATACATACAAAGTTGCCACAACAGAACAATTTACTTAAGATGAACGTCTTTACTTCAAGAGGTTTATTTTTACACTGACTAACTAGGCACTCAGATGCTGCCTATTTATATTTGTCCACTAGAAGTCTAGAAAATTTAAGACTCTTCTACTCCCTTTGTATCACATTTTGTTGTTGTATGTTGTTTATTCGATGTATAGGCGCCTGCATGTCTGCGTGTATTTTTGTTTTTATGCTGATAAGGTTTCTGCTTGGGATTTATTTCAAAATATGTGTTGTTGTCTCGTGTAGCTAAGTTTTCTTAGAAACAGATGGTAAACAGCATACATGTTTGTTGTTGTCTTGCGCGTTTAGTTAGTAAACAGAAATTTGTTTTTATCTTGCATGCCAAATTATTGCTTGCGTTTATAAAATTTCTACGCAGTTTTTTTTAGCAAGCCACGCATTTCGTAAACAATATACCCAGTAGTTCGTTTTATTGCTTAATTATTTTATTTTAAACCTTAAGCAAGACACATCCGTAACAATATTATTTCACCTTAAGCATCCAATTTCATTTTGTCATATTAAAATAAAATAGAACTTCTTGTCAAACCCTCATAATACGTTCACTCTTTGATATTTATAATTAGAATACTCTGGCATATAAATAACAATAGATTGACTCTTGAAAACGTTTCAAAATTATATAGATTTTCTTTCAAAGTCGGTCATCAATTTATTCTTATAGACGAATTTGTCATTTCTAATGGCGTACCAAAACGTAGGGTGAAACTAACAAAAAACCTTAGAGACTATACTATATCCAGAGGTGAAGCTTTTACACTCTCCTCATTTGTCCTTTTTTCTTCTCCAAACATATGCTGGAGGTAGCTTTACGGTCGATGAAGACTGTTATTACGACATGATCGATTATATTTTATTCGAAAATATGTACGAAATGTATGTAGTTTCAACATATTGACGTTACACTGTATGCATTTTAACCCAAGCATCGTCTTATGAAATTAAAATTTGACAGTAAGTTCATTTCGATCATGGATTTGTAAATTGGCTATCCGATTCGATACCCCTTCGAAAATTTGCTGTGACTTCACAGTATTTAATGGCTTGGAGGCCAATATTTCCCATGTTATTCTTGATCTATAACCAACAAAGCTCGAAAAAGTTTTATGAAATTGGACAACATTCAAGAATTCGTCAAAAACATGTGTGATACAGCAAGCCTATTTTATGTTAAAATTTAATTTTTTGTCTATTTCTTACAATTTAAGGGTATATTGGATAAAATAACACTCTTTAAAATTGTAACAAAAATTTTAATATTTTTTTTTTAAGAGAAGTAGCACTTTAGTTAACAAAGCCTATTTAGTCAAGTACCGTGCTACATTCTTTAGTAAAGGGATAGGGAAGAGATTAGACAGGTGGTGAAAGTAGAAGGATAGTTACGAAAATTAATTATAGTATAAGATAGCACAGTGACTATTGATCACGCCTTCATCACTGAGCAGCCCCACCGAGAGTCAATTTTTATTTTTGTAATGAAAAAAAAACAAAGGTCTTTGCTGGGAATCGAACCCACAACCCCCGTACTGACAAGCTAATACCTATTAGCCTACAGGGGCATCTTATCCTTTCTATGTGTTAACTGGCCTACATCTTATAAGCTAGTACACTATTTACTAGCCTACAGGGGCACCTGCGAAAACCCTGCTAGTTAAATTGATTTTCGAATATTAAATACATACATATCAAAGAGAGTTTACTCTCTTGAGGCTCTCTCTTTTTCTCTCTCTTGCTCTCCAGCAGCAAAGGCCCAACATGCAATTACTTAACACAAAACGGCAACTATTTCAGATCAAAGCGTATATGCTGGTTGGTAAATTATATTAAATGACTAATTATTTGTAAACAATTAATTGTGACACAAAAATTTTGTAGTTAATGTTGTAGATTTTTATTATTTTGTAGTAGTTGCTAAATTAAACATCTTAAATGTTTCTTCGTATATAAATTGAAATGGCATTCCTTTTTATAATGAATATTCTTTTTTATTTAAAAATTTTTTTTTTCAAAACAAACACAGGCATAATAGATGCACAGACATTAACGCCTAAATAAAAGCATAAATACACACACACACACCTACACATCCATATTTTAACTCACAAACAAAAAGTAATGTTTAATATTTTTGTTGCCTTAGGATAATTTGGCATTAACAATTTTATAGTCGTTTTGCTTATTTATTTATTTTTTATTTCTTGTACGCTACTGTGCTGGAAGAACTTTTTCTTCCTTAAAAAAGAATTTTATTTAGCTTCGAAAAAAAGTTTCTCATAAATTTTTGAAATGTTGTATTTTAAGTTAAAGTCATTAAAAGTATGAAAAACCGTTTGTTTTTTCTCCAAGACTTTTTATAAACTGTTTTATTTTACTTTTTTAACAAGCAAAAAGTTATTGTAAAAAAAATTAAAAAAGCAGCAAATGAGTAAGGGCTTCCAGAATTGTTTAAATTGTTTTCGGAGTTTCGATTGGCATCTCTAATAACAATCTTCCAAATGCAAAAAAAAAATTCTTTAATATTTTGTCAAATCTGGTGCAAGGACTATGCCACCTGTAGTTGCACAATAAGCAATTTGTTGTATATAACAACAATAAAATAATTTCACGTACATTTAAAATGAATCCTGGGTCTTTGACAAGGAACATGAACTCTTAAACAGCATTGAAAATATAATTGGGCTTGCTAACGATGTTATATTATTTATCATTCTGATAATAGTATAGAAAAATTAAATGGAAATTTGCAAAGTCTGGTTGAACATGAGAATCAATGTTGACAAACGTTTCGGCCACCAGTAAATAAATGGGACTTCAATGTGAGAAAAAAATTGGGTGGCAAAATTTGGAATTAAATCTTATTTACATGACAAACAAATCCCATTCAAAGACAGCTTTAAATACCTAAATGTTAGTATGGATTAATTATGATATTTTAATTATCATGTCAAAAATTAATTAGAGAAGGCTAGAAAATCTTTCGTTTGCTACAAATCACTGCTCTACTCTAGAAATATTCAAAAGGATGTGAAAATGTAGTTATATAAGATCTCAGTTCGTTCCATTTTAACATCCGAATGCGTTATTTGGATTTATATTTGTCCTTCCTATAGAAAATAAATTAGAAAATTCGGAAGAAAATGCTTAAGAGCATGTACTTCACTACACAGATGCCCGCATACAAAATTTTACTTGTACAAGGGCTGCTATTTATATTTGTGGCCTAAGGCTGAAAACGCAAGCATTTAAAGACAAAATCTATTTTATTGTTTTTCAAAATATTCATCATGAAGATTTATACACTTTTGCATGCGTTGGAACCAATTTTCAAAGCACTTTTTCCACTCCGATTTCGGTACTTCTAAAACATGGGTTTTGAATGCAGAAACTGCTTCTTCAGGTGTAGGAAACCGTTGTCCACGTAGTTTTTTCTTGATGTTCGGAAACAAAAAGAAGTCACTAGGTGCCAAGTGAGGGCTGTACGGCGGATCACCCATCAATTCAATGTTTTGCGCTGTCAAAAACTCCATTGTTTCAGCCGATTGGTGACAGCTCGCATTGTCGTGATGCAGAATGATGCGTCTTTTCTTTGACTTTTCCCGAAGTTTCTAAAAGAATTCTGGCAAACAAATAGTCGCGTACCATGCCGAATTAATCGTCTTCCGTTGCTCTAATGACACAATCGCCATATAACCGGTAATGCCGAAGAAACAGGCAAACATTTGCTTTGATGTGCTTCTTCCACGAACAACTTTGGTGGGATTTTGCTCATCTTGAAAGACTCATACGGTGGATTGTTGTTTTGTTTCAGGATCATATGAGTATATCCATGATTCGTCACCTGTGCAGATATTATAAACTGCTTTTGATGCACCTTGAGTGAATTTATGCGACATTTTCTTGCACCAATCAACACGACCATCCTTTTGTGCGTTTGTCAGGTTATGCGGTATCCAACGTGAGCAAACCTTTTTCACATCCAAATTTTCATGCAAGATCTTATTGATGTTTGTCACACTAATCCCTACAGATGCCTCAATCTCGCAATATGTTACATGACGATCATGCTTTGTCAGCTCAAGCACAGCTGCGATGTTTTCTGGCACAACAGCCGTTGTTGGACGACCTTCACGGGATTCGTCCTGGAGTGATTGTCGGCCGCGATTGAATTCGTTATACCGGTTTTTAATGGTGCTGTAAGAGGGTGCTTCATTACCATATAACGAATTAAGTTCATCTGTGCACTGCTGTTGTGTCAGGTCACGTCAACAGAAAGTTATGAAAAATTATTGCACGAAAATGTTCACGAGTTAGTTCCATTTTCTCCTAAGATCACTTTTTCAACCAGCTATCACTACCACTAACAACAATAAAATGATAAAATGTTTTGGTTGAGGTTATGTTTAACTATGTGAAGGTTGCACTGGAAACATCAGCTGGTGCCTAGCAACAGTCAGTATTACCAGGACTGTTGCAAACATAATTCGCATTGAAAATTTTACAATTAAACTATTTAAAAATTGTATATTAAAATATACTAAATGTACAAATAACAACTTTATTTTAGCGCCATACTACACTAATGACCAATATATATATTAAGTACTGTAATATCAGGCTATGTCCCCCCTCCTGAGCATTTATATATTTAGATAAAAAGCGATTTAAACAAAATTCTATTGGAATCTCAAACTCCTATCACATACATAGAAGAACAAATGATAAAACATTTAACATAAATAAGGTTCCTAATAAGGAATTTAGATTTCATACTGCTATTCCTAACTTAGACAGCAGGGAGCCGAATATGACAAGATATTGGAGGTACAACAACTAACCCTTTTTTTGTTTTACTTTTATGACCATGTTTATAAAACAATATATTCATTACATACAATATACATAATCATTATTCAGCATAGATATGTACATGTATCGGGGTTTTCAACAAGAAGTTTGTTTTCCAATTGTGGCAACACCAACAACATTTAGTTATTCTTGGTAGATCTATTGGCAATTATTTCGCTAAATTCAATTTCCTACGAAAATCGTATTAAAATAATTAAAATCCACTACGTAATGGTGGTTTTGTTAAAGTTACATTTCGTAAAACGCGTGATATTTTCGAACAACATTCTCTTTCTTAAACCGGTATTAAAAATTCAGTCGTTAAAATATGAGTCGACAGGTTCGATACAAAATGTGCAAACACTAACGAGTGTTCGACCGGGTCGTTCAAGTGAAAATATCGCAGCCGTGAGCCATAGGGTTGAAGCAGATCCAAACTTGTCCAAATCCTCGACGTTCTCAACAACTGGAGTTATCCAAAACCACCACATGGCGAATTTTGCGTAAGAATTTGATTGTGAAAGTTTACCAGGTTCAACTGAAGGAGGAATTGAAGCCGACCCATCATTCATATCGCCGTAGATTCACTCAGTTCAATCAGGAAAAACCGGCTGGTTTTTCTGAAAAAATAATTTTTTCAGACGAAGCCTATTATTAATTGTCAGGGTATGTCCACAAGCAAAATTACCACATTTGGGCTTTCGAAAATCCTAGAGTGATTATTGAGAAGCCTTTGCATGCTCAAAGTCTCACCATATGGTGCGCTATGTGGTCTGAAGGCCTGAAAGGGTCGTTTTTGGCTTTAAATGTGGGTGAAAATGCAATAACATTCAAATGATCACGCTATCTCAAGCTGCTAACAACTCAATTTTGGCCTATTATTGACGACATGGATATTACTGACATGTGGTTTCACAGGACGGTGCAACATCTCACACAGCCAATGAAACGAGCAATTTATTGCAAACCAAATTTCCCGATCGTATAATTTCACGATAATCAGCAGTTAAGTGGCCAGCCAAAGCGTGAGATTTAACAGCACTGGACTATTTTTGGTAGGGCTATATTGACAGAGTCTATACGAAGCCAATCGAATCGATTGCAAGGTTACAACTAAAAATCCTAGATTAAACGATTTTACGAATAATAAAATGGCATCGTTTGGTTTGGTTTGTTATTAAATTATAGCCAGTTCTTACAAAATCATCTCTTAAGCATCTTTTTTTTAAAATAGTTAAAATGTTTTTATTTTTCAAATATTTACTCTCATCATAAATCTTTTACGCTTCTCATCGACTTTGTCGCAACATAAAAATGTAAAGCAATACATTTCTGATTTAACAAAATGTGTTTGGATTTTCTTTTTCTCTTTCAAATAATAATCACAGAGTTTATGTGCAGTACATAAATTATGTATCAGGCCCGATTGTTGTGACAGTCATAATACTTTAGGGAACGAAAAAAGGGGGGAATAAAGCTACAAAACTTTGAGTTAATATTTTAAAATAAAGTTCTTACGTTTATTTTGCAAAATATATATCTGTACCATTGTAATAAATAATAGACTAAATAAAAGATACTTAAACCAGAGAATGCATAAACGAAAATTTATTTTTGACCTTAAGGGTCTTTAAAATAAAAGCTCTCAAAGAATTGTTAATGTTATTAAACACAGTCTTTTAAAAGTTAAAACACTCACACTTTTTCTATAAATAACTGAGTCCAATTTACAAATTATTCTTTTTATATTTTTTATTCGCTTTCTGTTGCTTGCACATCGACGGTATTTGGTTGCCATTGTTACACCATGTCTTTTTGTTCAAAAATCAAAATTGATATTCTCTTTTGTTGTTTTGTTGTATGGTATTCAATCGACGTATTGGTTTAAAACTAAAACAAAAACTGACCAGTTACTTTTAATTGAGAATGTTTTTTTTTTATTTTTTTATTTCGTTTGTTGCTGTTTATATTCCCAACAAAGCACAATCAGCACTAACATCATTTTGGTTAAACTGTATTCATGCTGCCTTTTCTAAAGGGTTCTTCAACCAGAAGTTTCTTTTCTGAAACAAAAAAAATTTTGAGTAAGATGATTTTAATTTTTATTGTATTACGAAGAGAAAACTTCGACAATTATAAATAAAAAATTAAATCCGATAATCCCACCATGACCACACTGATAGATGTCGATTTTTTCATCAAAATTTTTAATCACTTTTTGGCAAAATGGAAATCCTATTTCGTTAATCACATCACAGTTTTTGAGTTTTAAGGCTGAAATTGATTCGATTGGCTCCGTATAGACTCTGTCCTTAACATAGCCCCAAGAAAAGTAATCCAGTGGTGTTAAATCACACGATCTAGTTGTTTAATTGTCGTGAAGTTATGCGATCGGGAAATTTGGCTTGCAATAAGTTGATGGTTTCGTTGGCTGTGTGACATGTGGTACGGGATCTGCGAATATACGGCGATGATTTGGCTGGCAATTTAACTGCTGATTGTCGTGAAATTATGCTATCGGGAAATTTAATTTGCAACAAATTGATCGTTTCATTGTCTGTATGCCAGTGGCATTATCCTGTTGAAACCTCACGTCAGTGATATCCACGTCATCAATAATAGGCCAAAATAGCATCCATTGATCCGTTCACCGTTATGGTATTTACATTCTCATCTTCGAAAAAAAAGGCCTAATCACGTTTCCAGACCACATACAGTGACACAAAGCCCAAATGCGGCACTGCTTGTTGACATACACAATGACAGGTGAAAATGAACTTCGTTTGAAAATATGATTTTTTTCAGAAAACTTAGCCGATTGTTCCTGCATGAATGAATGGTCGGTCGGCTTCATTTCCTGCCCCAGTACAACCTTGTAAGGCTTCGAAGTCAAATCCTTAAGCATAATTCGCCATGTGGTGGTTTTGGATAACACCAATTGTTGAGAACGTCGAGGAATTGACAAATTTAAAACTGCTTCAACACTGTGGCTCAGGGGTGCGCTGTTTTCAGTTGAAGGACCCAATCGATCACGCCTAAGTGTTCGCAAATTTTGTATCCAGCATGTTGACTAAAATTTAACGATCAAATTCTTAATAGGTGTCTCAGAAGCAGGATTATATTTTCATACTGGATTTAAGTTATTTTAATGTGATTTTCGTGCGAAATTAAATTGATTGTAACAATAGCCAATGCATCTACTACGAATCAAAAAACCAAATGTCAAAACTATGATGTTGTTGGTGTTGGCACAAATGAAAAGCAAACTTCTTGTTGAAAAACCCTCTTGTATTTTATACAAGTTTTTACTAACGAGCAAAGTGATTTTCACACACACTCCACATTACAGGTGGAAAGTGAAGAAGAAACATGACGTTATGTTGGGTGTTTCTACAATATTTTTATACGAGACCCACAAAGCAGTCTGGAGCGTTTAAAGGATCGTATTGGAACTTATGTTTAGTTTAAATCGTGAGTTAATAGAAGAATATTAAGCCATATACGATACAGATGTCGTACCATATATGGACCATCTTTTAATTTGATGTTTTATTGTTTTTTTTTTTTCGAAAACTTAAAGCGTTTTCCTTTGGCTGGTTGAATTAAGGAAAATATACATCAAGAGCAAGTCCGCTAAAAGAACACGTCTTAATTTGTTTTTTTTTGGGCAGAAAATACCTTTTTTTGATTATAATGATCAGCATACCCTGTCAAATCATTATAAATAGATTAACGCTTGAACAAAGACACCAAATTATTATTATATAACATCTTATAATTGAGTTCATATAAAACTGAAATCTAGAAACAGAGCATTAACAATACACAGGTATAAAATGAAATAAATGTCAAGAATAATAAAGTTATAACTAATAAAGCTATGACTAATCGAAAGAAATGTAATGTAAAAGTGTTAACAAAAAATTTAAGTCAAGATTGGGTAGAACAAAATAATTTATTAAGCTCCTTTTTAAATAAATATGCGTTGCCTATTTTTTGTATAGAATTTGGCAAAGAGTTTCAAAGACTGGTTGCATTTATGAAAAACTGGCGTTGACATAACAGACTCTTGTATTTCTGCCGGATAATATTCCTAGCACGATGAGATCTTGCAAAAACTATCCCATCAAACAGATATGATGGTCGTTTTGAGATGATGATCCTGTGCAAGAAAATTAGACACCTATATTTTAGACGTTCATCGAATGTCATTCCAAAAATTAAATTAGAGTATGATGAGATATGATCACGGCGGTCTTTCTGAAATATATAACGGGCAATATTGTTATATGCGACTTTCAGTCTGCGCTGATCAGTGCTGTCACAATTGGCATAGATTTCACAGCCCTAAAGAAGTGCAGGGATCGGTAAGTCTTTGCCAAAAACATGCGAATATCAAACGGCGTAGAGTCCCTTAACGACTATAGGGTGCGAAGTTTACTGTAAACTCTGCCAACGACAAAACTAATGTGATTAGTCCAGGTCATTCTATTATTAAAAATTACGCCCAAATTAGATGCCGATTCTACCAAATCGATCACATTCCCGTCAAATTTTCCAAACTTACTTTGAATATCCCTCACCAATTCGGGCGGTGGCTTAACGAGGTTTTCAATAAAAATAAATTTCGCATATAGAGTGAAATCAAACTAAAACAGACCCTATGAAAAAATCTATTATATCTAGGAAAAGCCCCTCTCGGTGTGTCTTACGTGCTTTTGGCATCTTTGGACTTTAATTCCTAAAAAAAAATCGTGTTCAATGATTTCTGGTTTGAAAATATGAGCCAGAACAGGACCTCGCTGCATTGCACATTTTGTAGTAAAATGATTCAAAGAAATTGGCCTTTTAGTTCGGTTGCATGGTCGTGCGATTTATGACTTTTGGATTATTTCCTATGAGATCATTCCATTGAACCGGCAAATCTTAATGTCAGTTATGCTCGACAAAGTGGCACAAAAATGGAAAGCGCTCCGTCAAGAACAGACTCTATGACCAAAATTCAACTGTCTAAGAGATACTTTTTCCATCTTTTAACTAATCATTGATAGCAGTACGAAACGTGGCCACAATCGGCTACCATATAAAGTTTTTCATAGCTTTTTTACAGATTTAACATTAATTTAGCAAAACCAATTGAAGTCATATATTTCATTATGCCGATGCTTTAGGCTCTACTGGCACTGAGTCATAAATCATTGAAGTAGAATTAGGATTTTCATTCCATTGTGCACGCTACACCAACTGCGACTACTTACGCTTGCTTAAAAATACATCGACATTACCAGATAAAGTTATTATGCTTGTTTTTTAACAAACTTTGTTAGTTAACTAAATAAAGTTTACAACTGCCAACCTTAGGATGACAGCAATACTCCTCCGATTGCTGGAATAAAATTAGTGATACTCCTTCGATCGAATAAAATTAGTGATACAGTATAAAAATTCAGTGATACTGCCTATTTGTAAATTAACCGGCCAACAATTCTGTTTCCCTTAATTATTTGAAAATGAAATTGTTTACTAAAAACTTAATTAAAATAATTAAAACTTTTTTACTGCAACAAAATTTCACCACCAAATTTTGCAACTGAGCTATTCATGTTATTTATCGTTGTCATTTATTTTGTTGTGGTTCTAGGGGATTTTCATAAGTTTATCTGTTTGTTATCGTAAGCTTTTTATCCATTTTGTTATTCTTCACAACAAGCAGTGCTAAGTTAGTTGAATTTTGTTAATATTATCCAACATCTAAAATGTAATTTAATTTTAAACTTTTTTAAGTTGTTTTTATTTTTTGCCCCCTTCACTTTTTCGTTTTGGATCAAACATTTACTGTCGTTGTTTTCTGCCTGCTATTTCTTTTAGTTTATTTTAGTCTATTGTTTATAAGTTTATAAAAATTCGTGTTTTTATTTTTTATTTCTCTATCTCTCTCATCACACTCTTTGTTTCTTTCCAGGATTGGGCACTACGCAGTGAAGAGCAAAGTCTTTTAATTGAAAGAATTTTGGTTTTGACACGAAATGTGTTACAAGTACCAGCAAATCCTGAGGCAGAATGTCGCGCCGATAATGAAGCTAGTGTACATGATCAGATTATTTGGGCCCTACACCAGTCTGGCGTTTTGGATTTAGTATTATTTATAATCTCATCGACTGATGAAAATCAATTTCATTTGCATTGTTTGGAAATTGTTTGTCTGCTGTATCGGGAACAAGTGAGTATTTCTGTTTTTATTTTATTGACTGAAGACAAATTTTTTTCCTGATTTGTGCTGGCTGAAATAGCTGAACAGGCTAATTTACATATACTAGTACTGCTCCCCGCCCATAAGGCACTAAACAAAATAACGTGAATTCTCTCCCAACTTTAAACTATTGAATGGTGGCCCTAAATTGAACAACAGAAAATTTCAAAGGCATGTAAAATCCCGATTCTTTATTATATCGCATCCTAAATACAAAAGGGTTACAACTCAAAATACTAAAATTTTTAGGAGAGACAAATCCCTGTTTAGTTTATCGCCCAGAAGCAACACACTTCACATAGTTAAATAAACATAACTGTATTTTTCCAGTTAAAGAAGATAGTGATGTGAAAGAAATTTTTGCAGTAGTCAGCTTTGGAAAATTTTGAGTTTGTGTGGCCCTTTTGTATTTAGGGTGCGATATCGTCTATAGCAGCAGTTCTCATATTGTGGTCTGTGGACCCCTAGGGGTTCTTAGCAACGATCCAGGGGGTGCGCGAGAAGAGCCGAAAAAACTGTGTTTTCAAAAAAACATAATTTTTTATATCGATCTATTTTTGTATGTAAATTATAAATTTAAAATTTTCAAACACAAACAACAAAATATTAGTGCGATCGTTTACTCTTCACTGCTTAAAATAAAGTACCCCAGGCTATCAAATAACAGGCTGATATTATTTAATTGCCATTTTATTTAGTTTGAGAGAAAGTAAAGTGAAGCTTAAACATGTCAAAGAAAAGAAAGTATTGTGAATATTATTTAATTTTTGGCTTTACATATTTAAATAAAGACGATGAAGACCCTTCACACTGCGTTATATGCTACAAAACTCTTTCGAACGATGCGATGAAACCATCTAAACTGGAGAGGCATCTGTTAGCAAGTCATCCGGCATTGAAAAACAAAGCTCACAAATTTTTTGCCTCCAAGCTTGTTAATTTGCAGAAAATGAAGTTGGATTCTACTGGTGAATTCAAATTAGACAAATGAAAAGACAATGGAGGCTTCACAAATGACTTCATTGTTAATAGCAAAAGCAAAAAAACCACACACGATTGTTGAACTTTTAATAAAGTTCTGCTTTGCTGCCGTTGGTGATATATTGTTTGATAAGGCTATAAAAAGCAAACTAATGAAAATGTCCTTGTCAGATGACTCGGTGAAAAGGAGAACTGATGACATGGCCCTTGACTTTAAATTCCAACTTATTAAAAAACTAAATGATTCTCTAGTTATTGCGCTGTAGTGTGACGAAGCAACTGATGTTTCTCACTCATGCCAGCTTTTATTTTATTGCAGATATATTGATAAAAATAATATAAAAGAAGAATTTTTATTTATTAAATTATTACCTGTAACCTCGGGCAGCGATATTTTTCAAGCGGTCTGCGAATTTTTATGGGATAAAATAATCGGCATTTGTACAGATGGTGCTGCCTCCCCAATGGTAGGTTCACGATCAGGTTTTTTGAAGTTAGCAAAGGCCAATAATAAAAACATAATTGGGTCACACTGTGCTATTCACCGACAAGCACTTGCTTCAAAAACAATACCCGAAGAGTTTAAAAATGCTCTTCAAGCTGCTGTAGACGACGTAGTAAATTTTATTAAAACTAGGGCGTTAAGAGCAAGACTTTTTGAATTGTTATGTAAAGATCTTAATGCAGAGCAAAAAAAGTTATTATTTCAGACTGATGTCCGTTGGCTTGCCAAAGGAAATATGCTAAAAAGACAGAAGTAGACATTTTTCTTCTAGAGAAAAACAAAGAACCTGTACATCAAGTTTAAACAAAAGGATTTTATATATTATTTTGCTTATATTACCGACTTTTTTGAAGCATTAACCTGTCTTAACCTAAAACTGCAAGGAAAACACGTTAATATATTAACAGCATATGATTCAATAAATGCCTTTATATGCAAAATATCATTACAGAAAGGTCGCTTCAGTCAGCGGTACCAAACTAGTGCTCCTTTCCTCTTCTTAACGATATTTTTGATTCCTGTGATTTCAAAAACATTAACATAAAACAGTATAATAATAAATAATTTTCATACATCACACTATGAACTTACCCGATATTTTCCGGAAATTAACATTGATTCCTGGAGAATAAACTCACTGAGCAATCCATTCAATTTTAGTATTGATGAGGTTTCCGCTGATTTTCAAGAAGTAGCAATAGAACTACAATGCAACTCGTGTGCCAAAGCTGACTTCCAATCTATGGATATTCAAAGTTTTTGTATAAAATATTACAAAATTTTCCATTAGTTGGGAATGAAGCATTAAAACTTTGATTGCATTTTATATCCACAAACTTGTGTGAAATAAGCTTTTCAACACTTCAGTGTCTAAAAAGCAAAAGTCGATCGCGTTTACAGGTAGAAAATGAATTAAGATGTGCTCTTTCTGAACTTTCTTCAAATGTGAAAAATTTGGTAAAAGCAAAAATATATTAAAGATGCAAAAGCCATGCTCAAATATATATTTGTATGTATACATAATTTTTTTATTTTATTATCTTTTCTGTAATATTTTCCATGTCAATTAGTTTAAGAATGATCTCAAACATGAATTATTTTATGAATTTTATTGAGATGTCTATGTTTTAGCAAAAGCAGCTTTAAATATTTAATTTATTCACAAAAACGTTGCAAAACTATATGAAATAGTATAATTCATATCCTTATGTTATCTTTTTAAGTTTGTTACTTTGTTTTTAATAACTACAGTTTATTTTATTGTTTGATGTTTAAACATAATTATGCATTTTTATTGTTTTTGTTCCTTACTTTTTCCATTTTTAATTCAACGTAAAAAACGAAATATAAGCTGGTTTTCAGAAGAGGTCCGCGAAAAAATTTCTTTTTACAAAGGGTTTCGTGAACAGAAGTTTGATGAGAACCACTGGCCTATAGTACAAAACTAGAAATATAAAAAATTTCTTAAAAATTTTGCTAATACAACAAGCTATATGACCAGGTTGACTGGCTATACAGCGGTAAAACCTGCTCATGATAAATACTGCGATTCACAAAACTTCACATTAAATTATGCGACAGCTTAGTTTATCGTATTTTCGTTTGCAATACATGCAAACTTTTTTTTTAATATTGTTACGTTTATACCTTTTATAAACGTTTTGTTAGGAGTTCTTTATTGCAAAATAAATAACACCAGTTTTTAGAATTTTTAAATTTATAACAATTTTATTTACTTTAACTACACAAAGTTGACACTTCACTTAAAATGCACGTCTTTACTCGATGAGGTTTAATTTTACACTGACTGACTATCCACTCAGACGCTTTCCTATTTATACTTGTCTATTTGAAGCCTAGAAGATTTAAGAATCTTCTACTCCCTTTGTATCGCATTTTGTTGTTGTATGTTGTTTATTCGTTGTATAGGCGCCTGTATGTCTAGCTGTTTTTGTTTTTATGCTGATAAGGTTTCTGCTTGGGATTTATTTCAATACATTTGTTGTTGTCATTTATAGAAAAGGGTTTCTTAGAAAACTACACAGATGGTAAACAACATGTATGTTTGTTGTTGTACAATTAGTTTTTTTTTGTTTGTCTTGCGCGTTTAGATGGTAAACAGCATACAAGTTATGAAAACACTTAGTTGGTTTTCTAAAAATATTATATCTTTAAGATACTAGCCGTACCTTGAAGTATTCTTTATTTAGTTTTTTCTTAGCACAAAAATGCTTATTTTAATGTGTTCTGATGGAACTGTTTAATTACGACTCCCTGGCAATTTAAAATTTCTTTCTCTTAAATACTAGAATTTTCTTAATCTTAAACACATTTTTTTGTTTTTCTAAAACTTGTAAACATGTTTATATGTTAAACTAATTAGCTAGAATTGGTCGACCTTGAATTTGTTTACAATATTTGAGTCTACCTTTTTTATCTTAACTTATCAATTACTTTCAATGGAAATTTCCTACTGTCTATCTTAACTTACATGTATTTTTTCCTTCTTGCATGCCAGTTAGTAAACAGCATATCAAATTGTAGTTGTGTGTGTGTATAAACTTCTACGCGGTTTGTAACCAGTAGTTTGCTTAATTATCTTATTTTAAAACTTGAGCAAGACATATTCGTAACAATATTCTTCTTTCTTTCTTAATAAATTTCGAATTTATATTTGAACTTAAGTCGATTAAAAATGTTTCATTTAATAGCAAAAGAGTTCAATTAAAAATTAATTAAAAAAATTTTAATATGTCTAGATGCCGTTTTCTAAGTCAATACAAATGTATTTTCTTCCGATATTTTATTCATTTTTGCTTCATCATTAGGCAGTTTCTAAAGGTTGTCTGTCCCTTTAATTTTATTCGTATTCTTTATAAATTAATTAATAAATTTTTAAGATCTTTTACATTTCCTTTTAAATTGCTCAATTTAATAAAAATACTTTTTACAAGAAAATTAGTTTTCCATATTTTATTACATTTAATATTTCAAAACAAAATACATATCTGCAGCATTTGACCCGAATAAAATCAATCATAGTCTGTCTATCTTAGTCATCATGTAACATAAAAAAAAATTGCAAAAAAATGCCCTTATGCTTTTCAAAGACATTTCAAATTTGATATAACAACCTGCATTTATCTATTTTCTTTTTTTTTTATTACAACTTGTGTTATTTAATATTGGCCTTAATCCAAATTATATTCGACAAAAAATCTAAAACATAAATTTGAAATACAAGCAAATATAATAATAATAAAAAAAAAACATGATTCGAATCATGCATCCCCAAGATATTGACTGCAGTTTGAATGTGTGGTAAATGTTGTGCTGGCGTTGGGCAATTTAAGTTGAAGATAAACAAAAAATAAACAACAATAGAAATATATAAGGCACACATCTATCTTACAATTCGTAATTCACAAAACAACTATTCATTCCTTAACTCATCATTCATCTGAATATATCTTCATTCAACCGCATACGTACTTCTACATCTGTCGTAATATTGTAATGTTGTATGAGGCATTCACATTTGTGTGTTTGTGAGTGCACAAATGTTTGATCGAGTAGATGGATGTGTTCAAATTTATACTGGTGGATTCGTTCTTTTATTGTGCATCAAGGCTAGAGATATAAATCACGAAATCTTAATTTTCTCACGACTATCAACCATAAACTATGGGATATAAATTTTTAACTTTGCTATTGTTTTTGTTATTGCTGCTGCAGCTTTGTCTGGCTTGTTTTACTTACGATTTCCCGAATTTTATAGCCACAAACATTTCAATTACAATAAAATTTACAAAAGAAATTCCTTTAGAGACTGACTGTAAAGCGCGTACGTTTATTCACTTACATCTCAAAATACATTCGCTCCCTTGCAAAAGCCAAACAAATTGTAAAGTCCTTTTTGTTAAATGTAATGCCAATACAATAGACATTCAGATGTAGCAGTAGACTTACTGATGAGACGGACAGTTTGTCGGTCTCTCAGTCTGTCCTTATAGCATTCCGGCAGGTATTAACGTAGAAAAGCAGATGTTCTTGTTTTTGCAAACTTTTATGAAATTCTATACATTGAAACCAAAATTGAATTGTTGTAAATAAAAATTTTATTTTGTTTTATTTTAATTTTAAATCGTTTATTGTTGCTGTAGTTTTTTCTTTAAACCATTTAAAACTCTATTACTAACAATAAGAGAATTAAAATAGTTCAACGTTATTAGTAACATTATACTCGTAAGAGAAACAGGTTGTCCTCTAAAATTTTGCACAATGAAATAAATTTATTTTGATAAAATAAATATATTTAATTCGATTTAAGTTCACTTTAATTTAAAATTTTAGTGCGAAAGAATAATTATTTAAATAAAATTATTTAAATAAAAATTTAAATCGAAAGTTTAACAAAAAATAACAAAAGTTTAGCAAAAATAAATAACATAATTATCAAAATAAAAATATATATTAAAAATTAGTTAACACTAACTTAAAAAGTGACAAACTCTATTTCTTTTAATATGATGTGCGTTATCATTAGTGATTTGAGAGCTATGGGGAATCTCGTTCCAGAGCCGTATTGCATAAATATAGAATTGGAATTGAGATATGAGGGAGCTGTATCTAAAACAAAGTAGTCTCTTACCTCTATCGAGGGTTGAAAAGTTCAATCGCCCATATAAATGCTCGTATTTACGCGTGTATATAATTTTGTGCATTAGGATTAAAACCCTTATCTTCAAGTAGCCATCAAGACACATGCCATAAAGTTTATTAACATAAGAAGAAACATGATTATATTGTCTCAAACCATATACATAACGAATAATATTATTGAAAGTCACATTTAGTTTGATTTTGCTAATACTATCGCAACTCGAAAAAATTTCACACCCATATAATAAAAGTGGCATCAAGTAGGTCTTAGTAGCGAGAAGTATGCGAATATTTAAGAAAGTGCAACGATGACTTTGCCAAAGATTTCTTAGCATAGCAGATACACGACCACAAGCAAAATTAATAAAACAAAAGAATTTATAAACTAGCGGAATATAATGCATCATTATCTCTATCGCTACATCATTCATCAAAGCTTCCTATCTCCAGTGTTATCCGCCGGGAAGGGTTACTGCTTTGTTTGTTTATAATTTTATATTAAATGAAAGAGAATGGATCTTATATTGATAAATGTTTTATTTAGTGTCGGTAATTATGTATGGACTACAACGTGTGATTAGATTTACATCCGCGCCTGGCCATGAAGCCTTAATCAGATGGTGGATCAAACCACTGCATAATTTGGAACGTCATGCTCGTCCTAGGAAGCCGAAGCTATAATTCTATGCTACAGAACTTTCTAGTTGTAACTTCGATGATTCCAGAGCAGGGCTGCAAATTATCACTCCTTGCTTAAGAGTTGGAGACTTTCCAACTCCTGTCCCGAACACATGTCTAGCATGCTCACTGGACTGGATCATTCACCTAGCGTGTCATTAACGGCGAAATGGTCCTGGCCACCATAGAACCATTAAACTGATACTCCCATAAAGGGCCAACCTCAGTAATCAGCCATATAACAGTAAAGTGTCTAAAGAGACAAATAACGGAACACTGCGGGTCATTGATTCCCGTGGAAATAAAGTGGAGTTTCCAGTTGTACCCCTGCTGACTTCAGGGGACTGGGCTCCCTTTTTCCCCCAGTTGCACTGTGTCTAGATAGTCGAAGTTCTATAAAGACCATATGTGCCCCCGCGGGGTATATGGACTACAATATCAGATAAATGCCCGGCTCTGTTAGCCTCACAAATGCGAGCCCTTTTAAGCACATTTTTCATTACATTCTCACAAATTTTACGCGGGATTTCATTAATTTCGTTAGGAATATTTTTTGTTTGAGTTGCTCAAGCGTTTCTGGTTGGCTTGCATAAACCTTATTTTTCAGATATCCCCACAAAAAGAAATCCGGAGCAGTGCTACAGCGATAAGACAGCTGGTGAAAGTAGAAGGATAGTTACATAGCTTTCAAGCTCTTATTTTTGTATTAAAAAAAGCACCCTTAGATTGATAGACTAATTGCACTATCTACTAGCTTACCGGGGCAGCTTTCATTTTTAGGAGGCCCATGTTATCAGTTATTAAATTTTATTAACAGTTATTGAGCGATTTCTGCATCTAGTTGCTGCTATTGTACTTAAGCGATCAATCAACATCACTATTTCTTGAAATAACTTGTTGTAGAAAAAGGTCTCGCAGTAATTCTATTGTAATTTTAACTATATGCGATGTGGCACAATGTGTTGATGCCACATGTTAATCAAGCTCAAAGCATGCAGTTGTGGCGTTAAAAAGTTTTCAATCATATCACGATAATCGCTTCCCATTTACAAGAAGTAAGGTCGAATGATTCCTCCTAACCAAATTGCACACCAGACTGCCACTTTTAATGGATGTAAAGGTGACTGTTGAAGAATTTGAGGATTTCCAATTCCCCATATCCATTTAAATGAAAATATGCCTTGTTGCTCATTATGATTTTTTTTTGTAAAAAACGACGTTGTCGTGGAAGAGCTGTAACATCCTTTTGGCATATGTACATGTACGCCACACACTGGGGATTTCGCGGAAAAAAGTTAAATTGTCAACATACTATTCATGCAATATGCAATGATTTTTTGAAATTTTAGACTAAATGGTACAATCAAATCAAAAAGAATTACTGCGATCTGACTGCTAGTTTTGTTTTTATTTTTTATTTAAAGTAGGATATTTCAGTATACTAAAATTTAAAAAATAAACTCTGCAGAGACTTAAGTTTTTTTTGTTTGTTTACTTTTATGATCATATAAAAAAAAATCCCTTTTTTTCTCCAAACATTTGGACCTGCAATTTTAGCCATACTTTCCCACAGTTGGAAATCACTACTAATACATTGTCTCATATCTGTTTTTACACTCTTAATAAATTTTAAGTGCCACCAGGTGCCACCTCTCAATTTGTTGCATTACAGAGTACAACATTTTTCAGCTGATTGATTCGCAACTCAATTCCGATAAGACCCTTTTGTTTAACATAACTCAAGAACCACTAGTCGGATTTTATTTAAACAAATTTAGGAAAGAATTACAAGTACTTTAATCTGTTTATATTTATAACATTTCGCTACATAAGCTACAGTTTCGAAGTTGTAAATAAATGTATGAAGAAAAAAAATATATTTTTTGTATAAAAACATTTTTTTTAATTCATAAAAAAACCAAAACGGTAAAAAAAGTGTTAAGTTCTAATACTTTCACATAAATTCGTATAACCTATGAACAAAATGAGACTCATGAAAATCGAAGGACGCGTTTCGCTTTTATGAGCAATTAAGTAAAGGTTTGAATTTAAAAACTTTGCTCGAGATATGCACAAATTTCTGACTCTCGTTTATATACAACATCAGTTGTACCACTTAAATTATTATTAAGTGATGACATAAATAAATTAGTATGGAACATCAATTAACCTTCTTCCACACAGTATTGTAAAACACTACAGTTTTTGCATACGTTAAAGAGACACCTCAAGTTATATGAGAAGAAAAGAGAAGAGTCGATGAGGAGATATCTCAACTAAAAGAATTTGAGTTAACAGTGAATAATCGTAATTTTTAAGTAAAACATGAATTATATGTTACAATGATTGACGGTAAGACAGCACAATCACTAACAGAAACACCAGCTGCATCTTCTTGTCTCATTTGTGGAGCCACAACATCCAAGATAAATGAATTTGAAGAAGTTCTAGCTATGCAAATCCTTGTGGATAATTGTAGTCAAAGTTGTCTTTTGAAGATCAAGCTCCTAGCACGGTTGCGAATAAAGGGTGATGGATTGTTTTCAACACTTTCTTGAGCAGCAGTAATGTTTTCATCCGATCTTGCAGTACGTTGTGGTCCATTCTTGAGCCTATCAGCCTATAAGACGTTCTTTTTTCGAAATCATTCAATACACGATAATTAGTGCGTTTTGCACATTGTTTCTCCCAAAAACTTCGCGTAACTTTCTCATTGTCACAGTTATCGATGATTGATTTCGATAAATTTGCCACGTGTCTACTTTACTACTGGCAAATATCAACTGTCAAAACTAATATTTATCAAAATGGCGGGAAAACAAAATAGTCGCTTGTAGAAGTCCCTTATCTAGATTTATTTAATAGGCACCTTGACGATGTCATCACGGTTTTATTCTGTTCACACACTTCACACTGCACATGGTGGAAGTTACAACTATTCCTTTTCTATTTCATATCTTAGACATATCCATTAATTTTGATGAATATAATTAGCTTTTGTTGCTATAGATGTGTAAATGGTTGTAATAAGATACGGAAATATGGACCATACGAGGGCTGCTATTTATATTTCTGGCCTGGTAATACTGACTGTTGCTAGGCACCAGCTGATGTTTCCAGTGCAACCTTCACATTGTTAAATATAACTTCAACCAAAACATTTTGTCATTTTATTGTTGTTAGTGTTAGTGATAGCAGGTTGAAAAAGTGATCTTAGGAGAAAATGGAATTAACTCGTAAACATTTTCGTGCAATAATTTTTCATAACTTTCGACGTGGCCTGACACGACAACAGTACACAGATAAACTTAATTCCTTATATGGTAATGAAGCACCTTCTTACAGCACCATTAAAAACTGGTATAACGAATTCAATCGTGGCCGACAATCACTCCAGCACGAATCCCGTGAAGGTCGTCAAACAACGGTTGTTGTGCCAGCAAACATCGCAGCTGTGCATGAGCTGATAAAGCATGATCGTCATGTAACATATTGCGAAATTGAGGCATCTGTAGGGATTAGTATGACAAGCATCAATAAAATTTTGCATAAACATTTGCATGTGAAAAAGGTTTGTTCACGTTGGATACCGCATAACCTGACAAACGCACAAAAGGATGCTCATGTTGATTGGCGCAAGAAAATATTGCAGAAATTCGCTCAAGATACATCAAAAGTAGTTTATAATATCTGCACAGGTGAAGAATCATGGATATACTCATATGATCCTGAAACAAAACAGCAATCCACAGTATGGCTCTTTCAAGACGAGTGAAATCCCACCAAAGTTGTTCGTCGAAGAAGCACATAAAAGCAAATGGTTGCCTGTTTCTTCGGCATTACCGGTCATGTGGCGACTGTGCCATTAGAGCAACGTAAGACGGTTAATTCGACATGGTATACTACTATTTGTTTGCCAGAAGTCTTTGAGACTCTTCGCGAAAAGTCAAAGAAAAGACGCATAATTCTGCATCACGACAATCCGAGCTGTCACCGATCGGCTGAAACAATGGAGTTTTTGACAGGGCAAAATATTGAATTGATGGGTCATCCGCCGTACAGCCCTGACTTGGCACCTAATGACTTCGTTTTGTTTCCGAACATTAAGAAAAAACTACGTGGACAACGGTTTCCTACACCTGAAGAAGCAGTTTCTGCACTCAAAACCCATGTTTTAGAAGTACCTAAATCGGAGTGGAAAAAATGCTTTGAAAATTGGTTCCAACGCATGCAAAAGTGTTTAAATCTTCATGGAGAATATTTTGAAAAACAATAAAATAGATTTTGTCTTTTAATGCTTGCGTTTTCATCCTTAGGCCACAAATATAAATAGCAGTCCTCGTAAGCTTGGAAAAGAAAGTTCAAAAACAATATAGATCCATATTAATCACTACTAGTAAACACACGACTGCCGCTTGTTCTAGTCTTTATAGTGACATCCATAGTGAATTCTGGTTAAGGTAGAGTAATAAAATATATTCAATAACTGAAAAAGGACTTTTACATAAATCGACTTTTAACGAAGGCTTGACATAATAAAGATTATTTTCTTCATCAAGTGTCTAAAATTACAAACTATAACGATATTCGATAACTATTAAATTTAAGTCCTGGTTTTTTTTTTTTTTTGGTTTTAATTTTATTTTCAGCCACAATAAGAAAAAGTTTTTCGATTTTCAACTTGGAGTCCTTTTTTTCATTTTTCTGCACAAGGACTTCTTGGGAAACCTATATCATTTGAATCCAAATGTTGTTGTTGCCATTTACATGAATAATGTGCGTAATTCTAGTTTTGTAAATGTCTTCACTATAGATTGTCTGAAGCCATATCTTTGCTCATGACATGCCCAAAGGCTTGCATTGGTAATACATACATAAAAACTGCGAGTCTTTTCAAAAAACAATTCAGACGAAATTAATTAGTACAAAAAATAATTTGTATTAAAAGCTTCGTAAATACCTTTCGGAACTGTCTATCGGTTTTTTAACAATATGCCAAAGTCGATTGGTACTTCTCTTAAAAGCTATGACTAATTATTTCCTTGCTTTTGTTTTACTTGTATAATATTCGCCACACTTTTCTTCGCAGTAAATAGTTCAACTTCTTTGTTAGGAAAGGGAAACCTGTGGTTATTCCATATTTTTTTTAAATAAAATTATTAACAAGTTTTTATATTACATTTTTTTTCTGTTTTTTCTATTCGTTAAACAGACAGCAGAAAGTCTGGCTGATGCTTTATTACAACGTAGTGTTAGTGAAAAACAACGTGACGAACAAGAGTTAATGGCAGCAAGGCGTCGTGAAAGGGAACGTTTATCTTCAAAACCGCCTGCTGGGAGACATTCACGTTTTGGTGGCACGTTTGTTATACGTAATTTAAAATCTGTTTCCGATCGGGATATAATCTGCCATCAGCCACTGGAACGTGTTACATCAATTGATTTTGATCGTGAAAAACAGCAACAGAAACGTTCATTCCGTCATGTGCGCGAAGAGGCTCAGGTGACACGTCGTAGTGCATTTTCTGTACGGTAAGTGTTTCAGAAGTATTAAGTTTTGGACAAACAAGTTTTAAATATCTTGTGATACTTGTTTTTTTTTTTTTTGCAATAATTTCCTTTAAAGTTTTCTCTAAGTTGCCAGTGTGTACAATTTTAGGAATAAACATTATTTTATTAGACATGTTTGCACTTCCTGTTTATACATAATAAAATACAGACGTGTACGCTGTATGTGTGCGTGCCTGTTTGTAAATGCTTTTTCTAGTTTGTAGTCATCTTTGACTTTCATTTCCTGCCAGATTTTCACAAATGTATGCATGCATGTGTTTCTAGACAGATAAACTTGTTAAGTCACATACAAATGTCATTCATTGTATTGCATTTCGATAAGACAATTGAAAATTTGTAAGTGATTGACTTGTGGTTCACACCTGACGCCATGTTATTGCAGTTGTTATTGCTGTTGCCACAATGTGAATGTGGTAATGTGTGTGTGAATGGCAGTTTTGTTAAAAACATTAAAAAGCCTTGCAAATAAAAGGCAACAAAAAAAATATTTATTTGTTAAAGACTTTTTTTAAATTTCACTTGTAATGGAATTAATTTTGAAACTGAATTCTTTAGTTTAAAATAACAAATAGAAATAAGAATATTTAACTATTTTTACTAATTTCATTACTGCTTTAATCTTGAACAAAGTTTACAATAAAGCATAGGAGTTTTTTAAGATATTTTGCCTTTTGCGGGTGCAGGTTACCATTTTAATAAGGCTGACTGTCTAATTAAAGTTATTTATAAAAAAAGTATAAAATCCATTCTTGAAAATTTATTTTAAATAGAGATAATATTTATTTAAATTAATTACATTTAATTGAATTTGATATCGGGTTTATCAACAAGAAGTTTGTTTTTCAATTATGATAACACCAACAACATGATAGTTTTAATATTTAGTTTTTCGACGTAATCGTAGCAGATGCATTGGCAATTCTTACAATGAATTCAATTTCGATTAAAAATCGCATTAAAATAATTAAAATCCACTACGTAAATGATGGTTCTGTTAAACTTCCATTTCGTAAAATTCGTGATATTTTCGGACCTCTATTAAAAATTTAGTCGTTAAATTTAAGTCGACAGGCTCGATACAAAATGTGCCAACACCAACGCGTGTTCAAACGGATCGTTCAACTGAAAATATCGCAGCTGTGAGCCACAGTGTTGAAGCAGGTCCAATTTTGTCAACTCCTCGATGTTCTAAACAATAGGGAATACCCAAAGCCACCACATGCGAATTTTAGGATTTGACTTTGAAGCCTTACAAGGTGCAGCCATTGAAGTCGACTGTCCATTCACATCGCCGTAGATTTGCTCAATGCATTTAGAAACTACCGGCTAGTTTTTCTAAAAAAAAAATCATTTTTTCAGACGACGCTGATTTTCACTTGTAGGGCAAAATTACCGCATTTGGGATTCTGACAATCCTAAAGCGATTCCCCCCGGGGGCACATAAATATGGTCTTTATAGAATTCCACTATCTAGACACAGTGCAACTGGGGAAAAAGGGAACTCAGTCCCCTGAAGACAGGCAGGGAGTCCACTGGAAACTCCACTTTATTTCCACGGGGATCAGTGTGCCCCAGAGTTCATTATTTGTCTCTTTAGACATATAATATTGTAGTTCTCTGGCTGATCATTGAGGTTGGCCCCTATATGGAAGTAAGGTGGTGGTTGTGGTTTCGCGGCCCCATGACAGACGGGTCAGTTTTAATGCTGGCCGGGTTCATTTTACCTTTAATACCACCTACCTGGTGAAATGTTCCCAGATCCCAGATCCAGTGAGCATGCTAAACATGTGTTCTGGACAGGAGTTGGAAAGTCTCCAACTCTTAAGCAAGGAGTGATGATTTGCAGCCCTGCTCTGGAATCATTAAAGTTGCAACTAGAAGGTTTCTGTTGTATAGAATTATAGCTCCGGCTTTCTAGGATGTGTATAACGTTCCAAATTATACATAGTGGCTTGACCACCATCTGATAAAGGCTACATAGCCAGGTGCGGATGTAAATCAAATCACACAATCCTAAAGCGATTATTGAGAAGCCTTTGTATGCTCAAGGTGTCACTGTATGGTTCGCTATGTGGTCTGGAGGCCTGATTGGGGCGTTTTTTTTCGAAGATCTGGAAATGCGGTAACGGTCAATGGGCCACCCTATCGCGAGAAGCTAACAACTAATTTTTGACCTATTATTGACGACGTAGATATCACTGACATATGGTTTCAACAGGACGGTGCCAGATGGCACACAGTCAATGATACGATTAATTTATTGCAAACCAAATTTACCGATCGCATAATTTTAAACAGCAGTTAAGTGGCCAACCAGATCATGTGATTTAACACTACTGGATCAATTTTTGTGGGGCTATGTTATGGACTGTCTCCATACGGATACAATCGAATCGATTTCAGCCTTAAATCTTAAAATTTGTAATGTGATTAACGAACAAGGATCACCATTTTGCCAAAAAGTGATTTTGCCAGAAAGTGATGAAAGAATCGACATTTGTCAGCATGGTCGTGGTGGTCGCTTGCCAGATATCATTTTTCATTCAATCATAATTGACGAACTTTTCTCTTCGTTATACAATAAAAATTTTTAATCATCTTACCTAAAAATTTTCAAAATAAGCATAATTGAACAAAACTAAAATAATATTGTGGCTTTTTTTTTGAAAATTAGCGTTTATTTTGTTCGGTTGCATTAGTGTGCAAACAGCAAGAGAAAGAAAAAACTACCGCCTTCCTATTAACAAACTATTTAATACCAAATTAAAAAAATCCTAAACAATTCCGGATGTTTTTTTTCAGTTCTATGGAAATTCTAATAAAAAATGCCATCACAGCAAAACGGTGACTTCTGTTTAATATCTAGAAAGTGACAATAGATACTGCAAAGGAGAATATCAATCGAAAAATAAACAAAACTATAATTTTTATGGCTGCTCCATCCAGGGAGTAATATTTCTCGATTTCCTTTTCTTATTATTTCTTCACAAGATTTTAATAAACAAGAATAAGACAATAAAAAACAAGACATAAAAAATAATACGCCTGCTTTAACACCCCTAAAGTATGCTACATAGATTTCCTACATCGTATACTGTACGTTTAAGGTGTTTTTTTGGTTTTATAAATAAAAAAATAAATAAATTCTTGGAAGTGCATGCAGTGCTGTCCCACTATTCAAATAAAAATTTATGTAGATGCGGGACTGACTTTTGGGCTTCATGAAGTATACTTCTTAGCTCCAAAGAGAGAGCTCTTTTAAACTAGAGTGGATATAGAAATTTTGTTGTTGAAAATAAATAAAACAACGGGTGCCAACCGACTTTCAACCAAAACTTATTTTATAAATTAATAACAGACAGAAATTGCATATGAAATTATTAACTTTAACACAAAAACGTAAAGAAAAAAAATCATGGATAAAGATTAAAAAACAACAAATCTAAATATTTAAAAAAAAACACTATTTGAAATTTTGTTTCGTGCTTGATTCCTTTAAACAAATAATTCATGATATCCTCACAAAATATTTATTGCAAAAATTTTTATTAAAAAATATGAAATATTTATTTAAAGGAATCAAGCACGAAATAAAATTGCTTATATTGAAAATGATTCCCCATAAGTATAAATTACTTAAAATATATAATATATAATATATAAATGAAATGGTCCACGTATGTATGTAATGGTGTGAGAACGGCCGGAGGCATTTTAGCTCCAAAAACAAATAAGTTGATTAAATAAAAAATCCAAATTTTAATTAATGGCGAATGGTATTGGTATAAATCGATTGATTCTTTTACCGATCCTGATAATATTGTTAACTACTCGTAGAGTTCCTGAATTCATTGGTCTTACCGGGAATGCCACCACATAACTTGCAGCTTAAGGTTGGAGCGGTAATAGTCATGTCACGTGACCTGAATCAGCCAACCCTATGAGATGTTACCAGATTGGTTATTAAAATGCTGATGGCAAACGCGATTAAAGCAATAAAAATTATAGCAAAATTTGTAGGTGAAGAGCTGCTTATTCCAAGGATACCAATCCAACCAAGTGATTTGCCATTTAAGTTTAAACGAGTCAAATTTCGACGATTAATAAATACCAAGTTTATCCCATGAGCAATTGTATGTTGCATGCTCGAGAGTTAGTACACCGTCAGCACTGTTCATTATGTCTCCCTACAGAAAAACGAAAAATATTGTTCACTATCAAGCTTTAAAATAAACTATATGCTTACCTTTTTTGTTTGTTTGTTTTAAGAACTATTTAAAAAATAAATTGAGAAAAATTTTTGTCGTTTCTTCTTTGTACTGAAATTTTTTTTTTAACTCCATTTTCTTTTTTTTAACTTTTCTCTTTCTTATTGTATCTTCAAAAAATATTTCAAACTAACAATAAGTATTCAGATCTTTAAACTAGAATTTTCTAATTAGGTACAGCCACTGCTGGACAAAATATATGTTTCACGAAGATAATTTATTTGCTTAAATTATAGGCATCTTATTCAAATTCAACCAAGGGCCAAGCTGTCTCTCCTCTTCAATCGAATGTAGCCACTTTCGTTAAGAATGTTGCGGGCTAAGAGGTTTGGATGATATCCAAACTTGTTTCTATAAGTTAGTGCGTGTTTAACAATCTCTTCTCTTACCAAGGGAACGTGGAGGTCCTTATGAATATTGGAATTTTTGATATACCATGGGGCGGCTGTGATCATTCGAAGGATTTTATTTTGTCTCCTCTGTATTCTTTCTACAGTTGTCACTGAGGCAGTGCCCCATAATTGAATACCATAGCACCAAAGTGGTTTTAAAATAGTCTTATATATTAGTAGTTTGCAGTCCAAGCTCAGTGTAGAGTTTCTTTTAATCAGCCAATGTACTTGAGCTAGTTTTAGTCTTAAATGAGTCAGTTTAGCATCTATATGGATTTTCCAAGTCAAACGCCTGTCCAGGTGAATGCCGAGATATTTAACCCTCGAGTTTCGAGGTATGACTTGACCGTTAATTGTAACTGTTGCGCATGTTTGTCTACACAGGGTAAATGTTTATGAACACACTTTTGCTCATTGACTGCTATTGTCCATTTCTTTAACCATTTTTCCAACTTAAACACATGAGTCTGAAGGTTCTGTGATGCCCGTTGAGGGCATTTGTGTATGCTGAGAAAAGACGTATCGTCAGATGTAAAAATAAGATAGAGGAGCGGTCGAAGAATACTTTCCTGGGGAACCCCTGCTCCAATTGGCTGAGGCGAACTCATAAAATCCCCCTGTCGTACGACAAACTTTCGACCGGTCAAATAGTTGTCCAACAATTTGCTAAGGCTTATAGGCAAATTCTGTCCCATCTTGTACTTCTGCCCTTCGTACCATACCTTATCAAAGGCCTGAGAGACGTCAATAAATAGGGCAGAACAGTATTTTTTTTCCACAAATGTTTGTTTTATTACATTTGTTACTCTGTGCACCTTTTCAATTGTACTATGTTTTCTTCTGAATCCAAACTGATGACTCGGGATGCACTTTTTCTCATTCAGAATCTGAATTAGTCGTTTTTGTTATTAGTTTTTCAAATCGTTTTGATATGTTAGGCAACAGACTAATGGGCACATACGATTCCACCTTTGTGTGATCCTTTCCAGGCTTAGGGATCATGATGATCGCTGAGACCTTCCATTGTTGCGGAAAATACTCGAGTCTCACTATGGCATTAAAATTAAACAGAATAATTTTTACTACTGAGTGAGGAAGCTCAATTATCATTTTGTTGCTGATATTGTTCATGCCCGTAGATTTCTTGGGTTTCAATTCTTTAATGGCTCTTTGAACCGCTTGAAGCTTAAACCTTATGCGAACAGCTTGTACATAATTGAACGAGCTCAGATCGACAGTATCAGATGCAGTGTTCGAGGTAAATATTTTTTTCAGCTGTGTGGCGAATAAATTAACCTTTTCTCTATCGTTTCTAGCCGTCTCCATTTGAATTGCGCAAGGAAGGTTTATTTATCGTTGGTCTTTTCAGATTTCTTGTTGCGCGCCATAGTGAGTAATCCGATTAAGGAGTTGCATATAAGCTTTCCAAATATTTTTTAAAAGATGCAACTTTTTGAGACTGTAACAAGTCTTTTAACCGTCTTGTGCATTCTCTTAGCTTAGCTTTAAGTTGTGGTAATCTGTGCTGCTGCCACTCTCTTCGAGCCCTTCTTTTTTCGGCCAATAGTCGTTCAACATCTGCTGTATAAATTTTATTACACCTGACTTGTCTGGAAGTTTGGCTAGCGTGTTGAACAGCTTGTTTAAAATTTTCCTCGAGGTAAACAATAGATGGCTCTATATCCTCTCGTGTTCTAAGCATAATATTTTCCGAGCAGTGGGTACTTAGATATTTCTTATATTTCAACCAATTTATACTTGTCCCTGACAATGCTGGTAAACCTTTAGTTAAATTAAATATCCGGTCATTACGTATATAAACAATAGTTGGTATGTGGTCCGATGACAGATTTAATGAGGCTTCAACACATACCTTATCTACGGGGATGCCCCTTATCACGCCGAAGTCAATAACGTCTGGAATTTTGTTTCGATCTGTTGGCCAGTATGTGGGCTGGCCACTCGATATGACATTCAAGTCCATTTTAATAATAGTATCATACAAGACCCTACCTTTCGGTGTTATCAGACGCGATCCCCAGTTGGTGTGCTTAGCGTTATAATCCCCGGCTGCGATAAACCTGGGGCCTAATGAATTGAAGTAGCTGCAATACTGGCTTTCGGATATTGAGTATCTAGGTGGACTGTAACATGACGATATCACTAGGTTGTGATTGAACTCTTCAAGGCTTATGGAAGTTGCCTGGAGTTAATCTTCACAAACCTCACCATGGAAATGGTGTTTGAGACGGCCCTTGATAAGTATTGCCGAGCCACCACATGTTCTGCCCCGCGGATCTTATGTGTCACATAGAATAAATCCATTCATTTTAAATGAACTTCTTGATATTAAGTGGGTTTCTGATATCAACATTACATCGATCCGATGATCCGTAAGGAATAGCTCCATCTCATTTTTATGTTGGCGAATGCCATTTGCGTTCCAGAAACAAATTTTTTTTACCAACTCTTGCATCATGAAGCTCATGGAGTTTGTTAAATTGTTCACCGTTTTCACCAGTGTCTCTATTGTAGCTTCCAGACGATTAAAAATTAATTCCTGAGGAAGCTGTTTGAAAATTGGATTTTCCGTATTTTTGTGTGTCCCAGACTGTGCTGAGGTATAATTCGGTTTTAAGACATCAGCATAAGAAATTTGAGCGTTAGTTTGTTGTGGTCTTTGAGTTGTCCCTAAAATAATCGCATTTGAGAAATGTGAAGTCGTTGTCGTAGCCGACTGAGGGAAATTATTGCCTGTAGGGTTTTCCGACTGTGCCGTGGCAAAATTTCTTACCCCAGGCCGCAAGGCACGGTTTAATCCGATATAAACGGGACAACCTCTATAATTTGCCTATAACTATAACTCCATATGAAATATTAATCATTAGCAAATAGCTTCCGAGCGAAGCCGGGCCGTACAACTAGTTGTATAAAAAGTCGATAGTTTCACTTTTAAAATTGTCGGTTTCATTTACTTGATATGTTTTTATTTTTCTTACTCTCTGACTCTGTGGCTCTAGAAAGATTTGTTTTACCCAAGATTTTTTGCTTACTTAGGTTTCTGTCAAAATAACAGTAACTTTGGCATTTCGGCGACACCCGTTTTTTTTTTGTTTTTAGCAACATGGGTTTTCACCTACAGCAGTTATACCGACTAAACTAATCGACAGAATTCAAACTGACGATCCCCTACTTACCCAGTGGTCTCTAATACAGTCAAGACAGCCTCACGTCATTATTGTGATGTTGCTTTACTCCCTTACTAAGGCGCCTTTTCCACTTATTACCTTTTTGAAAGTAGACCTAAACTGCCGCTTAACACCATTGTTTCGCCTCTAAACAGCATATCCACCGTGAGAGGTCACCAAACCAAAGTTATGAATATTCTTTATATTTAAAAATGCTGCTGGGAACTGAACGCGTGATCTTTTGTTTAGCAAGCAAACAGACCACCCTTGTCAACACAGCCAGCAATACAACACACTAGTTTGTACTAAAGGTTACCACACATACACATTTACACATTTTTAACAGCAACAACTGAACTCTTTGTTGTCACATATGTCTATGTGAAGGGGCTCCAAGTCTTGTTTTGCGTAACAATATTTATTTAAAATAGTTCACAAAAAAAGCGGCTTTCCTAACCAATCATAATTTTTAAACTTTGATTTTTTAGTTAAAAAAAACACAAAAATCGTTTTTAAAAGAAGTCCAATTGTTAAAACGTCATTCTCTATTTTGGAAACTGGTATTAATGTAATTAGCTCTTCCATCCATTCCTGATGTATACACACACATGGTTGAAATATAAGTATTTAACAAGGAGAATGGAAAGGAGTGTATAAACAAAATGTCATAATGGTATTAACTTCTAGACTGCAACCATATAACTGTTTTACTTTTTTTTTGTATTTATGTCTTTATTAACTTTAAAATTTAATATCGTATTAAAATGATTCTGGCGAAGGACAAAACCACAAACTCAACATTTCATCAATTAGCACAAAGTAATGTTTACATGTAATTTTAGACGGAAAAAGTTATAAGGGGATGTAGCTCAGTGGTAGAGCGCTCGCTTTGCATGTGAGAGGCCCCGGGTTCAATCCCCGGCATCTCCAGTAGTGGTTCAGTTTTCTTTTTAATTTAAGATAAATAAAATAAAATATCGTTAAAAAAATCATTTTACAAACATAAACAAAAATTGATTCGTTATTATTTCAATTTACCCTGAGGACCAGTGTGACTACATCTCCGCTTTTGTAATCATACTCCTGCAGAGATTGGAAGATTTTTCAAGACACAAGTCTGCAAAAAAATGCAACAAGGTACCCATCCACCTAGATGCGGCAATAAATCAAATACTTTTCTTTTTTTGCCAACTGACGTATTTTGTTTTGATTTTTTTATGCTCTAATGGCAAAAAAGCAGCATAAATGTAGTTGTTCTTAAATAAATAGTCATATAAAAAACTAACAGCAAAGATTCAGACAGACATCCTAGCATTGCAACTTATTAGCCACATGTAAGAGGTCAAGTATGTATTTGTATTTCTTTTTTTTTTTGCTAACTATTTTTTAACAATTCGTATTTTTAACCGGAAGATTTTTACAAATAAATGTATTTATTTCCTTTTTTTGCAAGAATCCTTTAAGATTATTTGCTTCACATAATACTGCAACATAATGTTGAAAGCATACAGTGGTGGTCATAAAGTTTAATTCTAAAATTATAATTTCTGCTGATATTTTTATCACTTTGTAGAAGATTAATAAATATAATTTATTATTAAATATTTAATTAGAATATTCATTTTGTAAGTCGCCATCTTTAGAATTATGTAATGGGGCTTACAACAAAAACTTTATATTTCAATTGTGGCAACACTAACAATATGATAGTTTTGACATTTAGTTTTTTTGACGCTTTCGTAGTAGATGCATTAGCAATTGTAACAATGAATTCAGTTTTGCACGAAAATCGCATTCAAATATTTTCGGACCATATAATCGTCCTTCTGAAGCCACTATTAAGAATATGGTCGTTAAAATTGAGTCGACAGGCTCGATACAAAATGTGCGAACGATAACGCCTGTTCGACCGGTTCATTCTACTGAAACATCGCAGCCGTGAGCCACAGTGTTAAAGCAGATCCAAATTTGTCAATTCCTCGACGTTCTCCACAATTAGTGTTATCCAAAACCATCACAAGGATATGACTTTGAAGGTTTAATTAGTACAGGAATTAAACCGGAGCGACCATTTGTGTCGCCGCAGATTCGCTAAATTGAAGTTGAAAATGGATGAGAATAAGAAAATAAGATGTAGCAGTTATTTTTTTTAATAAATATAAAATAGCTTCCATAGTTGGCTGCATCGATGGAACCCATATAAAAATTATAAAGCCTTCTATTAACGAGCATTTATTTTTTAATAGGAAAGGATATTTTAGTATGAACGCCATGATTGTAAGTAGATACTATTAAATACATATGTATGAGAAACTTATTGTTACTTTTAATTTTTCCTTGGAAGATATGTGATAGCGACATAGTGATTCGAGCAGTAAACTCACGCAATCATGGTTCCAGTCACGACGCTTCTGTTTGGAAAATAAGCAAATCCCGTCAGTATTTTCTAAGACAATATAAAAGTGGCGATCGAACGTCAAGATTATTAGAGAATAGAGCCTTTTTTATTAACTTCTTACAGAAGTGCAGCACATAACACGCGGAAGCATCAATTTAATATAGCACATGCTGCAGGTCAAAATATTGTAGAGTGGACAATAGCGGTGCTAAAAAGTCGTTTCCGGTGTTTGATGGGTACACTACACAACAGTCTGCAAAAAGCTTGGAGGACAGTAAATGTTTGCTGCGCATTGCATAATATTTGCAGGAGCTACAAAATTTCTTACCAAATCGGTCAAATTGATTTTGAAGCAGAAGAGCCTTTAGACGACAATACTTCTTCGCCTACAGCAACACTTCAAAACGAAAGACAAAGGATAAGAGATGAAATTGCAAACACGCTATAAAATTTATTTATTTCATTTTATTAAAATAAGAATATTAAAATTATTTTAATATATTTAATAGAATTCAATTAATTTTTTTTTTGTTTTAGAATATAACACAGTTGTTTTTGTACTTATTGCAGTCTTATAAGTTACATACATAAATAATTGACTATTTGAAATCAATTTTCTTTGTTTTGCGAATTAAATTTTAATATTTCAAGTTCTAATTGCTTTTTTTTATTTCGTTTTTTTTCCACTAAAATGTTCAAAATACGGGAACTTAAACCTACGAATTCCTTTTTTAATTCATTAATAGAGTTGGCTACAGTTTCATTATTTTTTCTATTGCACGATATATATGTTTTTGAGAGCTTACATTTCCTTTTCAACAGATATGAGCTGCTCAATTTTATTGTCCAGCTCAGTTTTTTTTCCACCAATTTCATTTAAAAATTTTTCAGACAATGTTGTTGTATTTGTTGGTTTTATATTCTTTGGCGTACTGCTGATTGGGGTTTCTGGTCTCTTCTTGAAACTTGATGTTATAGGAATGTCGTCGAAACTCTGAATCACTTATTGTACCCAGTTCTACTCCAGGCATACCATCAACACTCATTTTAATCCCGCATAATCGCACAACACCTTCTTCTGTTGGTGTCAGTTGGAATTTGTTAAATGATCCTCCTCCAGTTGCACGAGATTCGGATTTGTTATGGGCTAGTTGCTTTTTTATTTCACTCTTCCATTCTGTCCATATCTATGTATCCAGTACATAAAAATAAAAGCGTAAGGCTTTAAAGTGTATTTAAGATATTTAAGCAGTACCTTTTTCCATCCATTTGCATTTTTACAGGGTGGTCCAGCACTGTTTAGAGATTGAGCCAACTTTTGCCAAAGCGACTCAACTACCACCTTATCGCGTTTAGTATAACCGCGCGCAAAGTTTTTATTATTTTCCATAAATTTTAGAAGTATTTCGTTTTTCGTATTATTTCTATCTTTCCCCCTGTTTGTGTATTAAAAAGTAAAATTTTTTTCATATTTCATTTTTTATTTAATAAACTCTTTTTTACTTACACTGTACAGCCAATCGCTTAAAATATATAAAACCGTATGAAAATCTGTCACATGGTAGTTGATCAGATTGATTCTGACAAAAAAAAAAAAAAAACGATAAAAACAGATTCTGCGACACCAAATTCTGACAACAATTCTGATTCAAACATAAAACCAAAAACATCTGTTTCTATGACACCAATATCAACTTTTTGTCGAATTCAATTTTGATTCTGACAACAATCCGATTCTACAACAACCCTGATTATCCCAGCTGTAATTGTTTTGACCAGCACTTTAAGTATCCTTTACTATAAAGATGTAAAAGTTAAGAATCTCGTTTGACTGTTTTCTATTTGCTTCACTCACCACACATAAAAGCATCTTAAAAATATTTTTTTATTTCGATGTCTTCAGACAATCCAGCGCCGTTTAGTAAACACCCCTGACGGCAAATGTTAACCTGAAAGCACTTTTAGCTGTGAAAATAATACAACATAAATTATTGTTACAGTTGCATTTAGATGGTGCAACATATTTTCTCTCGTCATGCTATTTTATTTTGAAGTCAACTAATGCGACTCCCAACAATAGACCATTTGATGTTACGGCAAAGTTTTTATCTTTTGTTATTTTCCTTCTATGCAGGTGCAGTTGATACGGACGGGGATACTCGTATTTTTCAATTTTTATTTTTTCTTGGTTATCAGCAGAATTCTTGGTTTTGTTTGAGAAGTTATTATGTTATGTTTTTTGGTTGTTTTTGGTTACTTGGCAAATAAATATGAAACCTGTGGGGTTGAAGTTACACGAATATCACTGCCAGTGTATGTGGTACTGTATCAAAAGAAACTTAAAGAATTGCTACATCAAAAAAGAAAGAAATAACTAATAATTTTAAAATTTAACTTAACTATAAAGACACTAAATAAGCGATCGATGTTTTTAAGAAGGTAATTTCCAGAAGGTATTACCGTAGACTACTGTAGACAACAGTAGACATCATAATATCTTCTGTATCTAGAAATGTTGATCAAATGTTGAGTATTTTAAAGACAAATTATTCATAATTCTTATGAAGGCTTACGGCCAGCTTCTCTGGCGGAAACAATATATATTGACAATTTTTGATGCCTTAAAAGTAATAACTAATCTGCACGTTGTATCGTATTTAAACTGTATAACAAAAATAAAGGAGCTAGTTTCTGCAGACCTGCATTACAAGATCAAGAAAGCATTAGGAATGTTTCAAATGTAACTTCATTAAACCCATATATAAAGTGTAGTTAGCTGTTTTGCACCAAATTTAAGCTGTTAGGAATGACGTGGAAAGCTTTACCATTCCTTTTAACGTGTTGAAGTAAACGAGGCATGCTCTGCTGCCAAAGCGAACAAAACTATTACCCCAAATTGCTCCTAAAGCATAATTCTGAATTCACATATTGTTCCAAATGAAGTGAGAATTGAATGTTTTTAGCTGTTGGCTTTTGTAAGTCACAACCGAATTTGCCGTTGTTCTATTATGCCCGAAACTTTGTACTCGGTTTTTCCAATTACGTACAAGACAAAGGCCTTCAGTATGGCTTCGTAGCGTTATCCGGCCAGTTGCAGTTTGTGAGTCTATATGTGAAAAACGACGAAACATCTACCGCAAATTACGATTATTAAAAAAAAAATTATAATGAAAGATAAATGCTACAAGATTACGAAGTAAAAAAATGATAATTCTTTTCATGCGCAGCAGCTTTGTCTGTATTAATTTTTGTTTGTTTAGATTTTGATAAAAGAGTTTAGTTTTTTGATAAAAGAGTTTTAGTTTTTGCTTGGAAAATAAGAGTCATTTTTCAAGTTTTATTTTTGCTTTAAAAGTGTTTTTGCTGAACAATTCTGATTTATGTCAAATTTGTATTTATCTCCAGATTCCAAAATTTATAGCAGAATATTTCTAAAGTTTGATTTAATTATTTTCTAAGCCATAATTAAAAACTTTAAAAATAAAACTAAAAAGTATAAAACATTGACCATAACGGTTAATTTTTGCCACATAGTCTTTTGACATATTAGTGGTCTCTATAGCGGTTCCTTACTTCAGTGTCATTATTTTTGAGAGATAACTTTTTCAATTTTCATACAACAGCCAGAAAAGTTGAAATAGCGATGGTAAATAAAAACCTGATTTCATCGGGTTTTTCACCAACTGTGGCAACACCAACAACATAATAGTTTTGACATTTAGTTTTTTTAACGTATTCGTAGTAGATGCATTTGCAATTGTTGCAATGAATTCATTTTCCAGAAAAATCGCATTAAAATAATTAAAATCCATGGTGAAAATGGTGGTTCTGTTAAAGTTACATTTCGTAAAATTCGTGATATTTTTGGACAACATAATTGTCCTTCTGAGACCGCTATTAAGAATTAGGACGCTAAATTTGAGTCGACAGGCTCGACGCAAAATTGCAAGCACGAACCCGTCTTCGACCGGGTCACTCAACTGAAAACAAAGCAGCCGTAGGCCACAGTGTTGAAGCAAATCTAAATTACAACTCCTCGACGTTCTCAACCAAAACCACCACATGGTAAATTTTGCGTAGGGATGTGACTTTGAAGCCTTACAAGGTTTAACAGATGCAGGAATTGATGCCGACCGACCATTTACATCGCTGTTGATTCACTCAATTCATTCAGAAACAACCGGCTGGTTTGTCTGAAAAAAATATTTTTCACTTGTCAGGTTATGTCAACAAGGTGCCCCTGTAGGCTAGTAGGTAGTGTACTAGCTTGTCAGTATGGGGGTTGTGGGTTCGATTCCCAACGAAGACCTTGGTTTTTTTTCACTACAAAATTAAAAATTGATTGTCGGTGGGGCTGCTTAGCGATGAAGGCATAGTCACTGGTCGCTGGGTTGTCTTTATACGGCAGTTAATTTCCGACTATTTATCTACTTTCACCAACCTGTTGCATCTCTTCGCTATCAGTTTCCTAAAGAATGTACTTGCCTATTTAGGCATTGTTGCCTGAAGTGCTACTTCTCTTTAAAAATAAAAATCGCGAATTTGGGCTTTTGAAAATCCTAGAGCGATTATTGAAAAGCATTTGCATGTTGAACATGTCACTGTATGGTGCGCTATGGTCTGGAGGCATGATTGGACCGTTTTTTTTTTCAAAGATGAGGCTAGAAATGCACTAACGGCCTTTTGTTGACGACGTAGATATCACTGACATGTGGTTCCAACAGGACGGTGCCATATATCACACACCCAATGAAAAGATCAATTTATTGCCCAATTCTCACGACAATCAGCAGTTAAGTGGCCAGACAGATCGTGTAATTTAACACCACTGGATTATTTTTTGTGCAGCTAGTAGACAATAGAATCGATTTCAGTCTTAAAACTTAAAATTCGCGTTGTAATTAACGAAATAGGAACGCCATTTTGCCAAAAAGTGTTTAAAAACTTTGATGTAAGAATCGACATTTGTCAACGTGGTTGTGGTGGACATTTGCAGGACATTATTTATCATTTATAATCACCGGCATTTTCTCTTTATAATACAATGAAAATATGAAACATCTTAATCTAAATTTTTGGTGTTATTTTATTTTCTTCTTGAAAACCCCTTTATACCGCTCTCAAAATTTTCAATGCTGTTCACTTTCACTTAAATTCATTTAGGAATTGCCGCTCCTGAACGTAAAACATCTCTCACGCTTCTTTTCACTTCAAAAGTGATTTCCAATTAGCTAAAAGTTGAAAATTTATTTACATTTTATTCGTTGTGGTTTTCCATTAGATTTATTACTTAACTTCTTTGTTGTAATTATTTAATCTAATGGATTTTATTTACTTCAAATGTTTTAAATTCGCAAATTTTTTTTTAATTTTTGTTTGCAATTTATTTTCAGTTTGTGTTTACGTGAGTATTGCATTGAAATCTTACGTTCGGCATATAATACATTGGTACGTCAAGTGAGGCGAGTATTGGAACGTAACACAGGTTCTACCAGTCATGATGATTCCTACTTATTGTGGGTTATACGTTTCTTTATGGAATTCAATCGGCTAAGTGATATGAAATTGGAGTTAGTTAGGTAAGTTTTATTTGTTTTAAAGATTTATATTTTTTTTCTTCTTTATATGTAACTATATTTGGATTAGAGAAACAAAAACAAGAAAGTTGTTTGTTTAAATTCACTTCTTCGCAATACTCTTCGCATTGTTGTTTAGACAAACTTTTCTATTATTATTTCTTATTCTTCATTATTTTAAGTTTTTTTATTATTTTTTTTTTTTGTTGAGTATTATTTAATTTAGTTTCTGTTTTAAGCAAAGTTTTTCATAATTTTTTTATTTCCTTTTATTATTGTAATTTTACATTGAGAAAAACATAATGCAATACAAAAAGAAATAAATATAAAAAGAAGAAAAGAAAACACCTTTTAGAAAATTGCATTGAAAGTTTCTTATTATTCCTGCTTTCTTATTCTGTTAAGTTCCCACTGCCCATCTCTCCCTGGAATTAGCAAGTTTTATTTTCTTACTTTCTTATTGTATTGTTACACTTCTGACATTCTAGGACGCTCTAGTTTTTCTTTTTTATAACTTTTTTAGAATTGTTTCTTAACAAATTAAATTTAACATAGTTTTACAAAAAGTTGTACTTGCAGTATTAGCGCTGTTGCTGAATTCCTTATGCATTGGCTTTAAAATGTTAGAACAAGTGTTGTTCGCTTAGTTTTTTTTTCGTCTTGTGCTTTGTTTTCTTAGCAATAGAGAGCGCAAATATTTTTGAAAGATTAGTTTAGTTTCATACTGTGTTGTTTTTCTAAATGAAAGAAAAATGTTATAACAGGAAATTAGTTTCGGAGCCAGCGTTAGTCATTAGTTTTTCCCGTTCCCACACCAATTAGATATTTGCTTCGAGTTGTTCCGAAATTATCTCTGCCAAATAAATTTTCTCAATTCGCATAAACTGTATCTTTCGGATTTTTTTTTTGCCGAGGAAGCACCTCCAACAGTAGGAGAGGTAAAGAGCCCTTCAAATTATTTGCATATGATGTCAAGTAAAGCTCAGAATAACTTTAAATAAATTTAAAAAAATAGAATGCACAACTTTACACTTATTTAACTTAGGCCGTCACACAAGAAATTATAGAGAGGCATCAAATCGAACCACCAGGGGTGCACAATTAACATTTTATTTCTTTAGACCAACTTGTCACCAAATTTTGATTGCATTAAGGCGATTGTTGCTATCCCTGTGTAGCTGTATCCTATTTAAACCACATTTCGCCCGTATAACAAAAAGGTTGGATCCTCTTTTTCACTATTGTTTACAACGGACATTATCCTCAATATGCTCATTCCTTTGAAGTGTTGTTGTTATTGCATAAATTAAACAGTATGTTTGATGAAATCTATCCGTAGTTCGATGAATATCTTATTTAGATACTTGAAGCTAATGTGGATAATTTGATAGGACCAAAGCGGACTTGCCAGAATATACTGATTACAAATGTCGAAAAGCGAGCGCAGTTAACTAAAGGGCCTTTTCGGCAAGATGTTTGTTTTCTAAAACGAAATAAAACAAAAAATTAAGATTAAAATAATTGATACTTTTTATATGTATTATGAAGAGACAAGTTCGGCAATTAAGAATTAAAATGTTATTTGGCAAATGTTTATCACGACCACGCTGACAGATCGATTCTTTCATTAAAATTTTTAAACACCTTTTGTCAAAACGTTTAAGGCTGAAGTCGATTCGATTGGCTCCAAAAAAAAATATTCCAGTGGTGTTAAATCACACCATCTGGCTGGCCACTTAACTGCTGATTGTGGTGAAATTATGCGGTTTGCAATAAATTGTTGGTTTCGTTTGCTGTGTAATATGTGGTACCATTCTGTTGAAACCACATGTCAGTGATATCCACGTCGTCAATAATAGGCCAAAATTGAGTTAACTTTTATTTGGGTACGGTTTTCCGTCGACCCTAACCAAATTTGGCGAGGTTTGTGAACCAAATTTGACGAGGGCCATCTTCAGTGTTCTCTTCGTACAAACTAAATTTGGCAAGGGTCGACGAAAAACCGTACCCAAATGAAAGAAAAATCAACCCCGTCGGAGAATCTAAGCATATATCAAATTGAGTTGTTTGCATCTTGCGATAATGTGATCCATTGACCGTTACCGCGTACCCAGCCTCATCTTCGAAAAAAAGCCACAATCACGCCTCCAGACCACAGTGCTCACTATACATTGACACGTTGAGCATACAAAGGATTCTCAATAATCGCTTTAGGGTTATCAGAAGCCTAAATCCGGCAATTTTGCTTGTTGACATACCCTGACAAGTGAAAATGGGCTTCGTCTGACAAAATGCTGTTTCTTTTAGAAAATTCAGCCGGTTGTTCTTGAATGAATTGAGTGAATCGATGGCGATGCGATTGGTCAGCCGGCTTTAATTGCTGCACCAGTTGAAACTTGTAAGGCTTTAAAGTCAAATCTTTACACAAAATTCGCCATATGATGGTTTTGGATAACCCCGATTGTTGAGAACGTTAAAGAATTGACAAATTTGGATCTGGTTCAACACTGTGGCTAACGGCTGCGATATTTTCAGTTGAACGATCCGATCGAACACACGACCAAATTGTTAATAACGGCCTCAGAGGGACGATTACGTTATGCGAAAATATCACGAATTTTATGAAATGTAACTTTAACAGAATCACCATTTAAATAGTGGATTTTAAATATTTTAATGCGATTTAAGTGTGAAATTGAATTCATTGTACCAATTGCCAATGCATCTACTACGAACACGTTGTAATATGTTTGGAGTCAAGTATTTTCTGATCACTTCTGCCGATTTTGGCCAGCATAAAAATGCCGACTTGTTACTGAGCACTGCTGCCGAAAATAAAATAAGGTCTATTTCTTTTACCTTATGATTATCATTGATTTTATTAAATAAATATTTACAGCTTACAAAAAACTAAATGTCAAAACTATCATGTTGTTGGTGTTGCCGCAGTTGAAACACAAATTTGTTGTTGAAAAAACCGATAAAATTCATTTAGTTTTCTACACTATTCTCTTTTTAGACTACTGTGTCCATGAAAAATATTTGACTTGAGTCTGTCCTCCATGGTGAGAAAACTATAATAGATAGCGTACAGCAAAAAAAAAAAAACATGTAAGAAGTAATAGAACAAAAATCTTAACAAATTTGGTTCGCAACAATTCCAAAACTCTAAAAGCATGCAACATAGCAAAAAAAAAAAATAAACTTGTCATTCTTAAAAATATTTTACATCTCCTTCGTCGTCTGCTGCACTAGTATTATTCTCTATACTGGGTTCTTCCTTGTAATAAGTTCACATTTTGTAGTTGTAAAATGGAGTAGACAATTTAAAGTTTTATTATTCAAAACCTTCAACAATTTATTCATTTTATTCATTTGCCGCCTTTCCCTTCATCATCATCATCATCATCTGCAAGAAGATGAGTTGCTTTCATTGGTTCTGCTGAGTGCTAATGCCTTTGTTATGAAAACTATCCAATGTAGACTTTTAAGTCAACTCCATGTTGCATCAATTTATCCATATTATATTTTGCTTTATTTTCTTTTCTTTCTTTCTTGTGTCTTGTATTTTTTAAAGTTTCTTTTTGCCCACAACTGAATTTTAGTTTCAGCTCCAAAATAAAAGAAGTGCGCTTTTCTTTTATGGCGTTTTATAAATGTAGAAAAAGAAAACTAAAAAATCCTCAAGTTATTGTTGTTAAATAGTTAAAATAGAATAACAATTTATTGTATACCCAACTTTTAAAAGGCAAAAACAACAAAAATAACTACAAATGCACTTTAACATTTAAAATTTTCATCTGTTGTTTACATTTCCAAAATTCTTTAAAATTTAAGTTCTGGCAATAGAATTTTTAGGAATATTTAAGAATATTTTAGTGGTACAAAAATAAGCTTTTGTCCTAAAAACTTTGAAATGTTTTTCGTTACTTTAATAAACGCTTAAAACAATATAAAAAAGTTTAATATTAAATAAATTGTTTCTAAAGGCATAAAATAGTTTAAGGGCATCTTATTATTTTTAGGATTTGTTAACGCAAAGATAAAAACGTAACTCTATTCATTTCGGCATAATGTCTAGCCATCCTTGAATTCTTTATAGAAGATTTTTTATTATAGACGTTGTAAATTTTCACAGTGTATGTTAAGTTATATCCCCTATAAGAAAAAATATAAAAATGGAATTTGGGTATGATTTTACGTCAACCCGCGTCAAATTTGATTTGTGTACAAACCGGTTTCGGCTATTTGCCATCTTCAGTGTTCTCTCTATACTAGTTGCATTTTATTGTCAGCTGTGTCAATGTTGTTCGTCTTGTTCGTGTCTCTCTTCGTGTTATTCCTATTGCCTTCGCCACTTTCTCTCTTTTTGTCTATTTTGTTACCAAATTTGACGCGGGTGGACGTAAAATCATACCTAAATAAATTAAACCTTGTCGGAGAATATACACACATATAAAAATGGAACTTAAAATTAAAGGATATTTCAATATTGATACGATTTTCACATTGGTGGCCATACTGTTGAACCACAATGCAGACAGACATTGAAAGCGTTTCTATATTTTCTACAAGAAAATAGAACTAATATATATCGAAATGCCTAACGTAAGTGACAGTACGATTTTATTATTTAGGGTTTTACTTTTTCAAACACAGCAGGCAGCATTCAGAATCTACGCTATAAAAATAAATTTTCAAATCAAAAGTTGTTTCCATAGAAGTCTTTATTTTGATGAATATGAACTTTTTTTCAATTTCTAAAGGCAGTAATTAGAAATATATGCAAAAAGAATAAAATTCAAGGGTGTTTTCATAGTTTTTCACAGCTTTACCCTTTAAACGGTTATATCGTTTGCTAAAATTGAATACCACGTAAATAACCAAAAGAAAAAAAATGCTTTTTACACATGCTGGGCTGCCTTCCTAAACGTCTGTATGCAACGTTAAAGTTGTGTTAAAATTAAGCAGTGCAAATCAATGGCTTTAACATTTTAAACTGTCCAGCACTGACGTTGACGTTAAAAACACTTTTTTTTTGCTTTTTTTAAAGAGAAGTAGCATTGCAGGCAACAATGCCTATTTAGTCAAGTACCGTGCTACATTCTTTAGGAAAGAGATAAAGAAGAGATGAAACAGGTGGTGAAAGTAGAAGGATAGTGGGAAATTAATTGTCGTATAAAAGACAGCACAGCGACCAGTAACTGTGCCTTCATCGCTGAGCGGCCCGACCGATACTCAATTTTTATTTTTGTAGTGCAAAAACCAGGGTCTTCGTTGGGAATCGAACCCACAACCCCCATACTGACAAGCTAGTACACTACCTACTAGCCTACAGGGGCGCCTTGTTTGCTTTGCATCATATTTAAAACGTAATTAATGGTAGATAAAAGAATTATTTTGGTGAATTTTTTAGCTGTGTGTAGTGAAAATCAATCAAAAAATAATAGAGTTACGAGTTTGCTACATTTGAAACAAAAATGTCTTATTCCTTTGTATCTTAAACAAAAAATTCCAAGAAAAATACCAAAACATAGATATTTTGCTTACGTTATAGAAGAAATGCCGGATGACATTTTTTTGTTACTTTAGAATGAATAATTTGTAACGAAAAATTTACATTTTTGATGACACGGTTTAAGGTATTTCATGTTTTTTTTTTTGTAGAAATTATATACCTTGATAGATCCCTTTTGGATAAAGAGTCATACGGCTCTTCCCGGAATATCATTATAGACTTAGACTTGTTATCGAGCTTTTATACGATGTGTAAATATAATTTGCAAACAAAAACAAATTGTGGAATTTTCGAATAGTAAATCAAGCCAAAGAAAAGCAGTTGTAGATTTCGAGACGCTAATGCTTCGAGTTTTCCCGTTCGTGCTTGGATGTATTGAATGCACTCACTTCAAAATATTGCAGCTATCAAAAGGTTGCGTTATTACTTAGATCGTAAGGCAATCTACCTTTCTTTATTTTAAACTCCCTCAATTTATTTTCAGTCTGTTATTGTTGATAGTCAACTAAGATTTCTAGATATATTTATTGGCTACCCAGGTCGCTGCCTTGATGTCACTGTTTGGCAGGCAATTCCCTTAAGCAAAGCTATATCTAATAGTATCTTTTAGATTCCGCCTAACAACCAATTGTCTGATGATGCTTCATATCCAGTAAAAGCTTTAAGTTCAATCAGAGTATGCCTTGAGCACAAGCGTTTGGAATATTAAATAAGAAAAGTTTAAAATACTGTTACGTTTATATCGTTTATAAACGTTTTGCTGTGAGTTCTTTCTTGCAATATATATAACACCAGTTTTTAGAATTTTTAAATTTATAACAATTTTATTTACTTTAACTACACAAAGTTGACACTTCAGAACAATTTACCTAAAATGCACGTCTTTACTCGATCAGCCTTAATTTTACATTGACTGACTATCCACTCCTTATTACGGATGTGTCTTGCTTAAGTTTTAAAAGAAAATAATTAAGCAATAAAGTAAACTACTGGGTATGTTGTTTACTAACTGCGTGGCTTGTTAAGAAAACTAATGCACAACAACAAAATTTCTAGTTACAAACTGCGTAGAAATTTGATACACGCAAACAAGAAGAATTTGTTATGCTGTTTACTAACTGCATGGTTTTCGAAGAAAACTTATCTACACAAGACAACAACAAATATTTTAAAATAAATCCCAAGAAGAAACCTTATCAGCATAAAAACAAAAGCAATAATACACAGAGACATACAGGCACCTATACATTGAATCAACAACATACAACAACAACATGTGATACACAGGGAGTAGAAGATTCTTAATATTTCTAAATTTTTATTGGACAAATGTAAAAGGGCAGAGTCTGAGTGGATAGTTAGTTAGTGTAAAAATAAAGTAAAGACGTGCATCTTAAGTAAATTGTTCTGTAGTGTCAACTTTGTATGTAGTTAAAGTAAATAAATGTGTAATTAATTTAAAAATTCTAAAAACTGGTATTTATTGCAATAAAGAACTCACAGCAAAACGTTTATAAAAAGTATAAACGTAACAATTTTATTAAAATTACTAACTTTTCTTCTGTGTTCGCCATTGTTTATAAAATGCATTGTGAATCTAAATGATGCGTTTACTTGCACATTGGCAATACAATTTATTAATTTGGGAATTTTGTAATAAGATTTACATCTGCACCTTGTCGTGGGCCTTAGTCAGATGGTGGTCAAACCAATGTGAGTGAAAAGCAACGTCATTCACGTCCTAGGAAGCCGAAGACTAATTCTAGCAACAGGTCCTGGTTCCAATTTCAGCGGTTTAAAAGCAGGGTTGCAAACCACCACTCATTGCTGAAGAGCCGAAGACTATCCAACTCCTGGTCCAGAATAAATGCTAGCATGCTCACTGGATCCAGATCATTCACCCGTTGGTTGATTAAAGGCGAGGTGATCCTGGCCACCATAAATCACTTCACGCTTGGGGCCGCAAAACCACAACCACCACGATACTCCCGAAGGGCCAACCTCAATAATCAGTCAGAGAAACAGCTAAAAGTCTAAAGAGACAATTAGCGGAAACTCTGGGGCTTACTGATGCCCGTGGAAATAACGTGGAGCTTCCAATTGACTCCCTGCTTGCTTTCAGGGAACTGGGCTCCCTTATACCCCCAGCAGCACAGGTCTAGATAGTCAAGTATTCTATAAAGACCGATAAATGTGCCCCCAGGGAGGATTAATTTGGGAATTGATGTGATTTGATTTACATCCGCACCTGGCCATGAAGCCTTAATCAGATGGTGGACAAAACCACTGCATAATTTGGAACGTCATGATCGTTTTAGGAAGCCGAAGCTATAATTCTATGCAACAGAACTTTCTAGTTGCAACTTCGATGATTCCAGAGCAGGGCTGCAAATCATCACTCCTTGCTTAAGAGTTGAGGACTTTCCAACTCCTGTCCAGAACACATGTCTAGCATGCTCACTGGATCTGGGAACATTTCATTTCATTTAAAGGTGAAATGAACCCGGCCACCATTAAAAACTGACCTGTCTGTTATGGGGCCGCGAAACCACAACCACCATATAGGCGCCAACCTCAATGATCAGCCAGAGAACTATTAAATGTCTATAAAGACAAATAATGAACTCTGGAAATAAAGTGGAGTTTCCAGTTGAACCCCTGCTGCCTTCAGGGGACTGGGCTCCCTTTTTCCCCAGTTGTACTGTGTCTAGATAGTGGAATTCTATAAAGACCATATTTATGTGCCCCCGGGGGGAATTAATTTGGGAATGTCATGCATAGTTAAAGCTTGCCCTTTTTTGTTTAGGAACATTTCATATTGTTGCACTGCAAGGCAACATGCGTTTAGGAAGGCAGCCGCTCTTTCCTCACAGTAAAATAAAATTTTTTGGCTATTCACAGTGCTGTTAATTTAAGCTAACGAATGAAAGGATGAATGGTTATTTCATATAGAACTCGATTTTTACATTAATGTCTTATCTTTGGAAACGTAAAAGACACACGCTTGAAATTTTCAACAACAAATATTAAAACATAAAATTTTAAATTAAAAGATGATTCGTATATAGTACGTAACTATCATGTATTAGTCCAGCTTACTCTTGACGGTTATATTTAACAACAAAACAACATATTATATTTGATTTTATTTTACTTTATTTTATTTTAACTTCTGAGCTTCCTTGCAATAATTTCTTTTATTGCAAAAATCAACAAATTAGTTAAAGAGTTTCCTTGTTTTACTCGGTCGTTTACCTAAAACCAGTTTTGCCTTGTTTCTATTTTGCAGTCTTTTAATTCAACTGAAAAAAATTAAATCCAATTAGAAATTTCTACTAAATTCTATACATTTCTTTGTTTATGTTTTTATTTCTTTTTTTTTTTTTTTCTTAAACATACATGGCACTCGTATTAGATTGAAGTGCTTAGAATTTCCTCCTTTTTGCTTATTTTTTTTATATTTACAAGTCAAAAGAAACCTTAGACACATTTAACAGTTTAAGACACTTCTTTTATTATGATGGCTAACAAATATAAAATACTTCATTCCAAATAATAACAAAACGAATACCTGAGGGAAAGGAAAGAGGAAGAGGAAAATATTTCCTAGTGGCAGTGGAAGTGAAGCACCTAAAATATGAGTGGAGTACTTTTGCTGATGTATTTGCAAGTGTTTATTTCCACTTGAAGAAATTTAATTTCGTTAATGAGTTTTGCTTCCCTACAAGCTGACTTCTTCAGATAACTTTTTTTTTGTTTGCTATGAATATATTTATCGTAAGAGTATGTTTAATGGAACTGTAGTGTATTTGTATGAAAAATTCTTTTATTCTGGGCATAAGGAAAATAAAAATCTTAGCTGTTTTATTTTATCCCTTCAGAATTTTAATGTTTTTGCATTTTATAAGAATTTTTATTTTCCTTTCTTTTTCACTTACACCTTTTATTTTGTTTTTATTTCTACTCACTCTAATATTCTCCATGAGTAGTTAGCTTGTCGTTCAGTCAGTTAGTCAAGCAGTCATTCATTTAATATCTACGATGATATGATTTTTCTTTGAAAATTGGTGTTTTTCCAGAGACTGTTGGATTAAGAAAATGCTGATATTAATGACAAGGACTGCTGAGGAAATACGAAACTTAGTGGATAGTTTTGTGACACTGAAGTATTTAAATTGTCAATTTATTATAGTTAGATACACAATTTGTTTTACTCTGCAGTTTAGTTATTTGTGAAACTTTGTTTTTATTTATATAATTTATTAATATGCTGAGTATTAACCACGAAACGGGCTATAGGGCTAAAACTAAAATTACAGAGGATGTTGGTGCGTTCAAAAATGGCTTAAAGTTGGTTTTTCACAAAAATTTCTGTTCTTAATAAAAATTTGAAATTAATTTTATTTTTTTACTTAATAATTTGCTTGTGGGATAAAAATTGAACAAGTACATAATTCCAGCCAAAACGAGACTATACATCTACAAAGAAAAAAACAAAGCGGCATTATAGAGAAGTCCACAATAAAATAAAGTTCGTTTAACAAATTTTTTTGTATTGTTGTAAATTTTTGAGTAGTCCGCTGTCTGTTGAAATTTGTTTTTCTTTAAGTTATCTGTACTACTTGTCGTTGATATTTACGTTCAATAAAAACTGAAAATTCAACACTATGTGATAATGTATAATATAATAATATATTTTTGAAGCTTGAAATAAATAAAATATACCCCACTCATCCCTGCAGAATAAGAATTATTTTCTTCTAACCTTTAAACATAAAACCAAATTCTGGCTATATGATTTTACTAAACTAAGAGTTTGTGTCATGGGCTCATTTATTTTAAGACATTATGTGTTTTATCAACTGTGCTAAGATGCCGTCCCAATTGCTCCCAATTACCAGACGAGTTTTTATATAAAAGAACGAAAAGAACACTGAAGATGGCAAACAGCCGAAACCGGTTTGTTCACAAACCAAATTTGACGAGGGTCGACGGAAAACCGTACCCAAATAAAAGTTTTATATAAATGCTTTTCAACTACAATGTCATAAATAATATAAAGAAAGGCTATTGAAGAAAGGTTGTAAAGCTTGTCTTCGCATTCTGATTAGAACTGTTACCTCAGGTACCTGCGAATATCTAATGTCCCACTCACCCATTTACCATTTAGACATAGATATTTTTAATGATAATAATTATGTAGGGTTTTTCAAAAAGAAATTTGCTTTCCTATTGTGGAATCACCAACAACATGATAGTTTTGACATTTAGTTTTTTTGACTTATTCGTAGTAGCTGCATTGGCTATTGTTACAATGAATTCAATTTCGCACAAAAATCGTATTATAATAATTAAAATCCCCCATGAAAAAGGTGGTTCTGCTAAAGTAACATTTCGTAAAATTCGTGATATTTTCGGACAACATAAACGTCCTTCTCAGACCGCTATTAAGAATTTGGTCGTTAAATTTGAGTTGACAGGCTCAATAAAAAATGTGGGAAAACCAACCCGTGTTCGATCAGTTGGTTCAACTTAAAACATTGCATCCGTTAGCCACAGTGTTAAAGCAGATTCCAATTTGTATATTCCTCGACCTTTTCAACAATTGGGGTTAATCGAAACCACCATATATCGAAGTTTGCGTAAGGATTTAACTTTGACGTCTTGCAAGATTCAATTAATGCTGGAATTGAAGTCGACCGACCATTCATGTCGCTGCAGATTTGCTTAATTCATTCAAGAACAACCGGCTGGATTTTCGAAAACAAATAATTTTTTCAGACGAAGCCCATTTCCACTTGCCAGGATATGTCAACAAGCAAAATTGCCACAGTTGGGATTCAGAAAATCCTAGAGCGATTATTGAGAGGCCTTTGTATAATCAGCGTGTCACTGTATGGTGCGCTATGTGGTCTGGAGACGTGATTAGGCCGTTTTTTTTTTCGAAGATGGGGTCCATGGATCTCGAGATGCTAACAACTCAATTTTACAACGTTGATATCACTAGCATGTGCTTTCCACAGGACTGTGCCACAAGACAATCAGCCAATGAAACGATAAATTTATTGCAACCCAAATTTCCCGATCGCATAATTTTGTGACAATCAGTAGCTAATTGGCCAGCCAGAACGTGTGATTTAACACCACTAAATTTTTTGTTGTGTGGGACTATGTTAAGGACAGAGTCTGTACGTAGCCAATGGAATCGATTTTAGCTTTAACACTCAAAATCCGTGACGTGATTAGAGAAATAGGATCGCTATTTTGAGAAAAAGTGATTAAAAACTGTTTGAGCGTGGTCGTGGTGGACATTTGCCAGAAATCATTATTCATTCATAATTGCCGAACTTTTCTCTTCGTAATACAGTAACAGTTTGAATCACTTTAATCTAAGTGTTTTGTTTTATTTGTTAGAAAACAATTTTCTTGTTGCAAAACCCTATACTTAATGTATTACTTTAATAGCAAAATTTAAAATAAACATTTTTGTATAAAAAATTTGTTTAATTTTAACTCAAAAACCCTTTAAACAAATAGTTGTGTGTTGTATTTAAGCTAGAAAAATACTACATTCTTAAAGGTTTCGAAACTGCTAGAAGCAAGACAAAAAAGACAAACTTCCATATTTTTTAAACTTTAAAAGACATAACTATTTTCAAGTATGCCACACGGTGGCTCAGAATCAAATTTCATTCGCCAAAACCTATAAATTTTCTTGACATAGATTTTTAAAATTTGTATGCCATCAGAAAGGAAACAGATCAAAACTTCGGTAGCCGAAAAATTTTGTCAAAATATTTGCAGCAGTAGGCGTGGCATACTGCTAAAAGCAAAGGATTTAGGTTAATATAGAAATAAAGAAAAATTGTAATATTTCATCTCATATTAATTACGATTTCTTGAAAACTATTATTGGTAATGTGCTACGGTTTTTTTTTGTTACGTTGGGTGGACTGTTGTTTTTCACAAATTATATTGGAGCACCCTGTATTATTTGTAGTTAGGGTGTTATATAATAAATTTGAAACCACCATATATTCGTAAAATTAAAAGTTTAATAATGTATAACTTTTAAAGGACAAAAAATCGAAACCATCCAAAGAAAACCAAAAGTGTTTTCCTTAAGCCTAAATATACTTTTGCACCCGTCCGGACCGGCCCGTAGAACACTTTTTTATTTGCAAACAAAATTCTATCAAAATTGCTAGAAATTTACTTTAGAAACCATTCACTGCCATTTACAGTTAGCAAAACGTAGGGAGAAAGAGAGGAAAGTTATTAGTAGTATAAACATTTCTTCAAATGGTTGACATCCTTCTAAAAAAACTTCCTAGAATTGTTCATGCATTTTTGCACAGATGTTTCAATTAGCTGCTAAAATTGTAGGAAAAAAATGTTTAAAATTTCTTTGAGTAAAGTACAGAATGAATGAATGAATTTAAACAGGCAAAATTTTCCGTTTGATTTTATGGAATGCTATCTAGGTACAGTATAATAATGTACTGTTTATTTTCGACAATAATTTGGAAATAAATTTTAGTTTCGTACAAGTATTCGATTTGAAAAGGTTGATACGTTTTTTGAATTTTATTTTATAGCTTTTCAAAAAATACATTATTTTCAGTTTAATTAAAATGTGGAGACTTTCAGGTATAAAAAAATTGACCGTAGAGTATTTTAAAAAGAAAAATAAAGAAGATGTTCTAAACTATATTCAAAGAAAATTGAACATAAATGCTAACAACATTGAAATACAGTTGAAAATAAAAAACAAAATATCTGATTTCGTCAAAATATTGAAAAAACGCTACAAGGAAGTTCACTTTAGTAAAAGTAAACTTTACAAGCGCTTTCCGCATTGATTACAAGGTGATCTTCGTATTCAGGTGATTTCAGAAGCCACATATGAGGAGAGTGGCGGAAGACCACAAAAATCGCTAAATAACTGTAGCGATAGATCTAAGAGACGAAAACTGAAGAATATAAATGAAGAAATCGGTTTAAAAAATATTAACAAAAATAATTAACGAAAGTGGATATCATTCACAAAGTCCTTTCTGCTAGTCCGGAGAGAACAAAACGAGTCCTTAAAAGCATTCCAACACCAAACGACGAAAAACAGTTCACAAATGAGGAAGCGCTTGCATTATTTCTGGATTTAAAGTTAACAAAACAGCAGTATACTCAACTCATACTGCGCGAGTTTCGTTTTGAATGATATTCTCTTCAGAGTTGTCACACTAAAACTTCTTTATTTAAAAATTTCTTTTTCTTTATATACTAATTTCTTAATATAAAAACTTATTTCTATTTGAGAATATGTTGAGCAAGCAAAATCAATTACAGTGTTTCGTTCTATCGATTTAGCTTGGTCATTGATTTGAATAATAAAAAAATGTTGTAGTCAAATGAAAGAATCAAGTTTCAGGAAATTGGGCAATTGAAGTTAAAAAAAAAACAAAGTAAGCACAACGTCATTTAACTTTGTAATGAGTTTTCTCTTTGTATTTGGCGGTAGTTGACTTTATGTCTATACCCATCATATCATCATATAACTGCAGCTAAAAAGAAGTGTTATCCTATAAAGGAATCTATCAAAATCACACCAATTTCGGCACAGTTACAACTGCAAGCTCTACTTGATCATACAGCCGAAAGGTTGCTACAATCACTTAAAGGAAGTGACATGAAAAAACATGGAAATGCAGTTTAACCCTTTTTTGTAAATGGTTATGCGATGGATCTTCTGGACAAAAACAATATAAACAGTTTTTATGTGAAGATATTTCTGACACAGACAGCAGTAATACAGAGCAGAATATAGAATATTTACAGGAAATATTCCAGCCAAATGAATAATAATTATAATTTGCATTTAATATTTAAATGATATAAAGTATACAAATACTAAATATTATTTTATTTACCTACAATGACTATAAGTATGACTTATGGCTATAAGTAAATACATAATTAAAGAAAAAAATAGGTTGCACTGTTTTATTTTAAAATTGACCAAAAACTAGGAAATATGTTAAGCATAATCTTAATAATACTTAACTCGATTAAAATCCTTTTAAACCCATTTTATATTTTTTTTTGATAACAAGAAATATTAACTTGAGCTGTGCAATAGAATAATTATAAAAAATTTTTGTTAAAAATCTATAAAAGCTATAAAATCGATACAATTCAGTGTCTTAATTACCACAACGGAAGACCGTAAAATTGATGTATATATTAGTTGTATGTTGTGTATTTCCGGTCATTCATTTCAGTTTTATAACTACTTACAGACAAACGTAAATTATGCTTCGAAAATAAGCAGTGCCTTTTTCTAAGTTCAGTTTCTGTGTGGTGTGACCATGCTGCGTTAACATAGTGATTTGTTGTATATTACAATCGTTTTAGTTAATCACAACTAGTTTTATATTTAAGCCTTTTCAGATTCACAAAGTTATCGTTAACCAGAATTTTCTTATTTTATATTTGATTATCAGTTACTTAGTCTTTGCATAATTGAATGCCTGCTGACCCTTGTTAAAAATATGACTTTCCCCTAAACACATAAGCCAAAATTGAATGGAACATTTTGAATATTTTTTGTAAAGGGTTTTTCAACAGGAAGCTTGTTTTATAAAATAAAATGACATAAAAAATTTAAATTAAGGTCTTATCTATTAACTAAAAAAAGAATTTCTAAAAAATCTTTGTTAGCTAAAAGTTACAGAGTTTTGGCCAATGAAATATGATTCTGAGCCACTGTGTGCCGCCTGCTAAGCCAACATAGAAAAATTAAACTCCTCTAAATCTTTAATTGTTCAGAAACTAGATATTTAATTGCATTGGGTGAGCAGAAAATCTCTGATTATTTAAAAAATAAGACTCTTTCTCTTTAGAATGCGTATTCGCTTTAAGATATAATAACTTCTATTATGTTTAAACAAGTATTATGTTCAATCGATTAAGATTTTATTTTATTTAAATCATTTTAAATTCGAGAAAATGCTTCAGAGAACGAATAAAATGTCATTTACCATTTTTTAACATTTCTTTTGTATTTAAATTTTTATTAAATTTTTATTTCTATAGCGAATCATTAAGCGTTCAGTGCTTTCATTGGGTTTTAACACGTATGCAACATGATATGGACATGATTGTTAGCGACAAGAAACAAGCTCGTGTTTGGGCCAAACGTCTACATGTTGCCTTACAGGTAAGTACAACAAATAAACATCTCTAACATACCAGCATACTATTTCTTATGGATGAGTACTCGTGTGCATTTACATCTGAAGTCTGAAGGTATTTGTGCGTTAATTCTTTTATTTTTTATTATTTGCTACATTTCAAAGATGTTTTAAGGGAATGGCGGTATTATCTTCTCTATAAAGGTTGTTTTCGCATACATTGTTGTGCCCCACAATTTACTGTGTTCTGAATGCAGTTACATTTTGTACTGTTTGTGTTTCAATTTCAATGCTGGCTCAATAGTATGTTCTACCAGAAACTTTTAGTTTTGAAAATAATTTTGCAATTCAACAGAGGCAACTGAAGAACATTTACATGAACAACCATGTAAAATTAAGCAACGTTAAGTTTACTAACTTTTTTCATGTTTATTCAGAGCTAATTTAAAACATGGTCCTGTTTGCATGCCATGTTTTTTTGCTCTTTTTACGTGTCATGGTTATATTTAAAAAAATTCTTTTGGAGCTCTGAAGTTACTTAAGAAAAAATCTATTTGAAAGCCTTCCTATCAGTGACTGTTAACCGAAATACCAGTCATTGCGTAAAATAAAGTTTCTAACATATTACTAAACGTAAATTGAAAGGAAAATGACTACAACTTTTTTAAAAGTGTGACCTCTTTGCAAATAGCGTTGCTGCTAAAATTTATAAAAATCCTTTTAAACCCATTTAATTTTTTTTTTTTTTGATAACAAGAAATATTAACTTGCGCTGTGGAATAGAATTAATTATAAAAAATTTTTGTTAAAAATCTATAAAAACTATAAAATCGATCCAATTTAGTGTCTTAATTGCCACAAGGGAAGACCGTAAAATTGTTGTATATATTAGTTGTATGTTGTATATTTCCGGTTATTCATTTCAGTTTTATAACTACTTACAGACAAGCGTAAATTATGCTTCGAAAATAAGCAGTGCATTTTTCTAAGTTCACTTTCTGTGTGCTATGACCATGCTGCGTTAACATAGCGATTTGTTGTATATTACAATCGTTTTAGTTAATCACAACTTGTTTTATATTAAAGCCTTTTCAGATTCACAAAGTTATCGTTAACCAGAATTTTCTTATTTTATATTTGAATATCAAGTAAGAGTAAGTACTTTTATTTGGGTACGGTTTTCCGTCGACCCTCGTCAAATTTGGTTTGTGAACAAACCGGTTTCGGCCGTTTGCCATCTTCAGTGTTCTTTTCGTACTAGTTGCGTTCTATTGTCAGTTGTGTTTATATAGTTCGTGCCTCCCTTCGTGTTATTCCGTTCGTCACTTTCTGTCTTTTTTGCTTACATCTCTCTCTCCTTTTTCGTTTGTCTCTTTTAACCTAATTTGTCGCTCCCTTTTTCATTCGTCTTCTTTTCTAATTAAATCCTTTTACGATCATGCTTGCTGTCCGTTTTTGTTTATGTGTGAACCCATTGGGTTTTCTCTCCCCTTCCCCCCCTTTGTTCCTTTTGTGACATAATAATCTGTAATTGTACGTTTATGATGTTCTTTATTGCTTTGGTCTTGTGCACCTGCGTAACGTTTTTGTGTTGGTGTAGTGTTTGTTTTCTTGTAAAAATATTTCAACGGTTCAAATATTGTGTCCGAAGCAGTGTTTATTTGTTCATTTATTATTCGTCCGTCAAATGTTTCCTGTTCGCATATTTCCATGTTCTCTAATACGTTTAGTCTCCTTCCCTTGTGCTGTGTATGAAGCAGTTTAACCGTTGTGATTATATGTCCTGGTGTACATTTGTTGTTAAATATATGGTTCGCAAAGTTTGATTCTGGAGTTGATTTTGGTTCTCGTAGTTTTTTGTTATAGTCTCTAATGTGTTCCCTAAATCTGGTCGTAATGTTTCGTCCTGTTTGCCCGATGTAGCTATAATGGCATGTACAAGTTAATTTGTACACTCCTTGTTTGTCTAGTATATTTGCCTCGGTTGTTCTATTCCGTAGTATTCTGCCTAGGTTATTTCTTGTTCTGAATGCGGTATTGATGTTGTGTTTTCCAAAGAATTTTGCCAGTTTGTACGTTGACTTTCCCATATATGTTAATGTAACCCATTTTTTCTTTTCATTCTTCTGTTCTTTGTTCGTTCTAATTTGTTTCTTGATGTTATCTACGAGGCGCTTTTTGTATCCGTTGTTTTTCGCTATGGTGTATATTGTTTCCAAGTACTTTGCATAATTGAATGCCTGCTGACCCTCGTTAAAAAATATGCCTTTCCCCTAAACACATAAGCCAACATTGTATTGAATATTTTAAAAATTTATTGTAAAGGGTTTTTCAACACGAAGCTTGTTTTCTAATATAAAATGAAACAAAAAATTAAAATTAAGATGATTTAAATTTTTCTTGTATTACGAAGAGGAAAGTTTTGCAAATGTCCACCACCATCACGCTGACAGGTGCCGATTCTTTCAACACAGTTTTTAATCACTTTTTGAAAAAATGGCAGTCCTATTTTGTTAGTCATGGATTTGGAGTTTTAAGGCTGAACTCGATTCGATTGGTTCCGTATAGAATCTGTCCTTAACATAGCTCCAAGAAAAATAATCCAGTGGTGTTAAATCACACGATCTGACTGGCCACTGAACTGCTGCTTGTTGTGAAATTATGCGATCGGGAAAGTTGATGATGTAGTAAATTGATCGTGTGTAACATGTGGCACAGTCCTGTTGAAACCACATGCCAATGATCACGTAGTGCACCACACAGTGACACCTTTAGCATGCAAAGGCTTCTCAATAATCGCTCTAGGCTTTAAAGAAAGCCACAAATGGGCTTCGTCTGAAAAATTAATTTTTGCAGAAAAACCAGCCGGTTTTTCCTGAATGAATTGAGCGAATCTACGGCGCGAAGTGGACCATTTTACGAGAAGACGGTCAAAAATATATGACTTTTGAACGAATCGTAATTTTGATACGTGTTTTTTTTTTGTCTACTAGGTGAGATCATAGGCTTTCGTTTGAGGCATAAAAATTTAAAATCGAACGGTTAGAAAATTAGTTGTGATAGGTTAAAAATGCATTCTAAGTTTTAGCTGATTTTTGATACGAAAGTAAAGTATTAAAATTTGCTGAAAGAATGAAGAAAGAACTTTTACTTATTAAAAACTTAAATTCAGTCAGATAGGACAAAGCTTTGGACACCGTGAATTTTTTAGTACGAAAGCCAAAGGTTTTTTAAACAATTTGAGTTAAAAATTTGCTCATTAAGTAGCAAAAACATCAAAAATATATTCATTGGTTCAAATTTACTTTAGATAAGGAAGTATTTAAGTCCAAAATAAACATAACATAACTCGTATATATAAACTTTTGTTGTAAATTGATTAATACTTTATTAATGTAAAAAAATGTTAAATGGATAAAATACACACAGATAACTCTTGTGTTTGAAAAAATTACTATTAATTAAACTATTTTAGTAAATATTTCTCCCAAATAGCCTTGATTTTCACCTTCTAAAAGCACTTTAGCTTCTACGTCTATTTCAATAGCAGTACTTTTCCATTTTTGACGGATATTGGACATATAGGGATCTGATATGCATAATAAAATAACAATCAAGTCTTCATTAGTACAAAACCTAGAAATTTTTCTTGTGTTATGCTCACGAAAGAATCTATAGTCTTTGTTTCGTTTTTCTTACGCCTCTTCAGATAGATCTCCTATTGGTAGAATATTGTGTTGAATTATTTGTTCCCCATGATAGAAAATTTTATGAACTGTGGATGGCATATGTCTCCAACAATATTTTCTGTTGTAAAGTATAGCTGTTTGTTTTTAGCGTACTCTCCAACTTTTTTCTGCATTTATCTTTCTGCTGCATGCTAGAACTTGTAAAATAATACTGAATCTCCTTATTAGTTCCAAATCTACTCCTGTGATAGATGCTGCAGTTTCTGGATCTGAAGAAAATCTTCTTGCAGTGTTTCCATTATTTGTGTTCTCTTCCCCTTGATTTGGCTGATCGATGATTAGGTCTTTTCCTAAATATTTTTCTTGGATTTGGATTTGGTTTCTTTTTTCTTCATTTTGCTTATTTTTTCTCACTGTTTGGCGTAACGGACCAATATCCAAATCATAACCCAATTTAAGAATATGCTCCAAGCAATTTAACAATTTGAAAAAAAAAAAACTATTTTACAATCACTGCAAATCAATTTAAAAAGCGAAGTACTTTTGCTTCCCAAATCATATGAATTTACGTTATTTTCAGTAGGCAAAATGACTTTGAAATTGACTAAAAATTTTTGTTTTCTTTCTAAAAATACGCATATTCATTTAAACAATAGCTCTCATAAAGGCAATTTAAAAAATAAATAAAATGCTTACAAAATAGCAAAACAGTAAAAAAAAATTTTTTTAATTCCATTTTGGAAAAATTTTTAATCTTGTGTCAGAAAAATTGTTCTGGCGCTCACGGTCGGTCGTGCCGGGTATACAATGAGGAACATTTAAGGCTATGGCACAGTGTCAATGTTTTAACATCCCCTAACGAACTTTAGAAGTTATGCTCTATTATATAAGAGAACGTAGAACAAATTTGGACCTGTAAAAAAAATTAATTTCTAAAGATCAAAAATCAATCAAATATAACTCAGCTTTCTTATGCTAATTGATAACAATTTACGCTATGGTACAAAGTTTGTTTCGTTTAAAAATCTTGTAGATGTTTAAAAATCAAAAATTTACTAAAAAATTTCTCATTTTAGCAAAATATTGAAAATGCTCATTTCTAATCACCCTGTTCAGTGTGATATAGTTAAAATAAAGTTTTAATTTTTTGGCTCCCGTGGTAAACTAGTATCTACTTTCGATTGAACTTTAAAATTTTACAATTGGGGACCATGGAAAAAGGACTTTTGGCCGCCTTCTCGTAAAATGGTTCATGTGAATGATTGGTCCTTTTCAATTCCTTTACAAGTTGAACCTTGTGAGGCTTCAAAGTAAAATTCTTAGCAAAATTCGGCACGTGGTGGTTTTAAATAACCCCAATTGTTGAGAACGTCGAGGAATTGGCAAATTTGGATCTGCCTCAACACTGTGACTCACAGCTGCAATGTTTTCAGTTGACCGACCCGGTTAAACACGCGATGGTGTTCACACATTTTGTATCGAGCCTGTCAACTCAAAGTGAACAACCAAATTTTAATAGCGATCTCAGAAGGACGATTATGTTGTATTAAAAACACACTATTTTTACGATATGTAACTTTAATAGTACAACCTTTTTATAGGGGATTTTAATTATTTCAATGCGATTTTTGTGGGAAATTGAATTCATTGCAACAATTTACTAGGAGTACGTTAAAAAAACTAAATGTTAAAACTATAAAGTTGTTGGTATTGGTTTGAAAAACAAACTTCTAGTTAAAAAAACCCAATACATAATTTCGTTTCCCTAAATTAAAATGTGTATTTCCGAATTTTAATAACTGTCCAACATCTTTAAAGTCCATTGAAAACTATTGCAGAAAAAAGTAGCATTTATTAATTAGAACGTTGGCGAAAACATATTTGAACTATTTAACTATTATGCCAATGATAAGCGAAAATCACCTTTTGACAAATTTCGTTGATCGTGGCTAATATATAATGGCAATAGTGGCAATGTGGTGTTATTTACTTTATCAATATTGTGCCTTCACTTAAAAAGTGTAACTTTTGCGGACTTTACATTTCGCTTCGTTTGCTTTCCATTTTTATTTTAATCACAAAATTAAATTCAAAACGTTTTTTTCCAAAATGAATAAACTTTTGGTTTTTAGGTTATTTAAGCATTAAGTGTGCGTACGTTTTATCTTGAACTAAAGGCAAGTTGTAATAATCCCGTTAAAGTCTAATTTAATTTAAATCTCAAATTAAATATAATTACACTAATTTCATGCTGCTTAATGATTTTAGTAATGGCGAAAGGCTTTTATAGTAAAAATATTGAAGCCACTTCGTCACAGCATTAGTTGTGTTGCAATGTAGTTAATTTTTGAATTCTTTACTTTGAATATTTTTGCGAATTGATTAGTGCAAAAATAAGGCAACAGTGACCTAGGAATAGTTTTAAGATAATTAAGAGCAACATAAAAATTTTTAAAAGACTTAAGCGCTTAGAAGTTTGTAATAATTTAAAATTTTTTACAACTCACTTAAAAGCTACGCGGCAGTGTTTGCTCAAAGAACACAAACTCTCAAGTTGTTTTATTATTGTAAAAAAAATATTATTCACAATGATTATGAACCGATAAGCACAGCAAATATTGCGATAACATATAAATAAATCGAATATAGCTGGTTAGGCACATATATATATTTACTGGCCTGAGTTCCAAGCTGCGCCCTCTTGACAGCAATTTCACACATGTGAAAGTGAAGGAGATTTTGATTAAAAATAGGTGCAGTAGTTCCAACATTGGCGAACTTGAATGATTCTGCTAAAGCTACAAAGTAAAATAGTTGAAAACATTGCAGAATTTTCTCGCCCATTTAGAAATTTAAATTGATAAAACAAAATACTCTTTTCTGCTGCCATTCTTGTATAAAATCCATCAACAGTACTTTTCGACATTGCTTCACACATATTTTTTCTTATTCACATTTCCCTAGGAAACGTAACGTATGCTTTTATATTCTCACATTTCAACTTTTCGAATGTGTGTTGAAATTCGTTGCTGCACAATATTTGCAAACAAAAAGTGAAATAAGAAGAACAAAAGTTGAAGTCACGTGTTGCATGTTGTGCAACACAATGCTGATCACGCAGAAAAGCTCCAAGAAGGAGCAGGAAGATACAGAGCTACAAAACAAATTATAAAATCGAAAAATGCTGTTCTTACACTTCATTGCATCTACGTGCAGTAGCAAACATTTAAGAAAAGAAAAAAATGTATATGAAACGTTGCAACAACAGTGAAATAGCATCAAAAGAAAAATCATGTAAAAATTAATCATGTTAAAACATGCTCTAGTAAAAAGTGAAATCACGAAGAATTTAAAATTTTTCAAAGTCGATTTAATATTAAAAAAAATATGAATGAATTGACAAATTATGCTTTTTCTTGAGAATAATTAATGAATTTGACAGTGACAGACAGTGGTTATGTGTTAGTAAATGTTAAATCTAATTTTATTACGTTAAATAAAAAAAACTTATTTATTTTATAAGATGCGTGATAGTGAAACGTTACACACGCCGTGCGTACTTCGAACATTTAAAATTATAAAAACAAAAGGCCCAAATATCTCGATAAATATCAGGATTTTCAATAAGAAGTTTGTTTTTCAATCAACAACCAATAACATTTAGTTTTTGACATTTAGTTTTTGATGCATTCGCACGAGAATTGCATTAAAATAATTAAAACCCCTTGTCAAATGGTGGTTCTGTTAAGGTTACATTTCACAAAGTTCGGGATAACTTCGGACAACATAATAGTCCTTCTGAGACCGCTATTAACAATTTTAACTTTGAGTCGAGATGCGTAATACAAAATTTTGGACCGAGTAGTTATACTAAAAACCTAACAGCCGTGAGCCACAGTGTTGAAACAGATCCAAATATGTCAATTCCTCGACGTTCTAAACAACTGGGGTTATTCAAAATCACCACATGGCGAGTTTTGCGTAAGGACTTAACAAGGTTCAGTTGGTGCACTAATTGAAGCCGACTGACCATTCACATCGTTGTAGATTCGTTTAAATCATTCTGGAACAACTGGCTGATTTTTCTGAAATAAACATTTTTTCACTTGTCAGGCCACGTGAAAAACCGAAATTGACGCATTTCTGCTTTTCAAAAATCCTAGAGCGATTATTGGGAAGCCTTTGCATGCTCAACGTGTCTCTATCGTCTGGAGGTGTGATTGGGCTTTCTTTTTTTTCAAAGATGAGGCTGAAAATACGGTAACGGTCAAGGGATCACGCTATCCCGAGATGCTAACAACTTAATTTTGGCCTATTATTGACGACATGGATGTCGCTGACATATGGTTTCAACAGGACAGTGCCATATGTCATACAACCAATGAAACGAACCAAAAACAATTTCCCGATCGCATAATTCCACGACAGTTGGCAGTTTAGTGGCTAGTTAGATCCTGTGATTATTTTTTGTGGGGCTATGTTAAGGACAGTGTCTATACGCAGCCAATGTAGTCGATTTCAGCATTAAAACTCAAAACCCGTGATGTGATTAACGAAATAGGATCGCCATTTTGCCAAAAACTGATTATAAACTTTGATGAAAGAATCGACATCTGTCAGCGTGGTCGTGGTAAACATTTGCCAAATAACATTTTAATTCTTAATTGCCGAACTTTTCTCTTCATAATACAAATAAAAATATCAATCATTTTAATCTTAATTTTTTGCTGAAAAGGCCCTTTAGTTAACTGTCGACATTTTCCAGATATCATTTTTCATTCACAATTACCGAATTTTCTCTTCTTAACATGGCAAAAATTTGAATCATTTTAACCTAATTTTTTTTTGTTTGAGAAAACACACTTCTTGTTAAAGAACCCTTTAAAAATATTCACAGTCAAAATTACACGAAATCCCTTTCAAATGCTTAAACAAATCAGAAAAGAGTTTAAGGTAATTACGCGAACTTATAAACAATTAAGCTTCAGTAGGAAGTGTGCGGTCACTTCGCGGTTTGCCTGAGCAAATGACATTTGGCGAAACTTTACGAAAAGTTGTTTTAAGTACCCCAACAACAAGCTAACATCAGACTAAATTTAAATAGAAATTATCATTGGAACCACTGTTTGCTACATACATCCCCCCGGGGGCACATTTATGTTCTTTATAGTACGTAACAGCTATCTAGATCTGTGCAACTGGGGGAAAAAGGGAGCCCAGTCCCCTGAAGACAGGCAGGGAGTCAACTAGAAGCTCCACTTATTTCCACGGGGATCAGTGAGCCGCAGAGTTCATTATTTGTCTCTTTAGACATATAATAGTTCTCTGACTAATCATTGAGGTTGGCCCCTATATGGGAGTAACGTGGTGGTTGTGGTTTCGCGGCTTCCTAGGACGCATGTATGATGTTTCAAATTATACAATTGTGGTTTGTTCACCATCTGATTAAGGCTACATAGCCAGGTGTGGATGTAAAACGAATCACACTATCTGTTTGCTACATACATTATGCGCACATAAAACTTTCCGTAATTATTTCACTCCTGACTTGTTTTTCGGCCTTGGCGGTCGCTCAATATTTTGATAGTGACGTTATAGCTATATATACATATATAGAATTTCTCAATATTTTTCGAAATGAAGGATCTTAGACATTTAAAGTTTTGTCTCAGAATATTGTTCAGGCAAAATATAGGAAACAATAAAATAGCCATGTCTTAAGGAAAGTATATTTAGCAAAGTCTGCAACGTTTCGATATGGAATCCTGCAAACCAATTTCAACGTCCCTGGACTGCAGTAAAAAATTATCAAAAGAATTGTGCTCGAGAATAGAGGATGAAAGAAAAGAAACCGAAAAACTGCCATATAAGAATTAAATTGGTCCTTTGATGTAGTTAGCTGTTTCAGTAAAATCCGACTTAGCACAAGCTGCTACTGTACTAAGCCAATTCAAATAAAAATTTTAAAAAACAACATTGAATAGCAACTAAAAGAATTTTAATATATTTAAAGGGTGCACAGCATTTAGAGTTGATAAACAAAAAGACAGGAAGCCGACTCAGTGGTTACGTAGATGCCGATTGGACATTAAGTTAGGACGATAGACGGTGCTACACTGGATATGTGTTTGTATTAGTAAATGTAGCCATCAAGAAAGCGAAAAATTCCTTCTGATTCTACCAAAGAAGCGAGGTACAAGACTTCCCAATAAGAATCCTGTGTTCCATAGCTTGATAAACAAGAGATGATATCGAAATCAACTATTTATCAACACACAGCAAATGTCTGCTAAATTTTTATAAAAGTTGTAGCAGCAGTTAAATTAAATAACTGCGCAAAGAAGACATAGACAACGTGTTAAATAATTATCGTTTTCTTTCGGTGGTAGACAAGGGTGTGGCTTAGTATTAATAAAATTAAAACTAAAAGTCCGAATGATTAAATTTTTACAATAATTTAAAAGATGCAGTGTTGGCAAAGCAACTTGTTTGACTGTTTCTCATATCTGATATTGCCTAAATTTTTCGTCTGCTTCTGTTAAGCCCCCACTTTTATACCAATGAATTTCAAATATTGCAATTATTTTTAGTAACCAATAAAAAATTTGTGAACTATCGCATTGATTGGAAACATATGCTTCAGCACATTTAATCAGACAACATGTTAACTGTAGGTAAAGATTGCCTATTAATAATGTTATTTATATAACTTTTGTTTGGGTACGGTTTTCCGTCGACCCTCGTCAAATTTGGTTTGTGAACAAACCGGTTTCGGCTGTTTGCCATCTTCAGTGTTCTTTTCGTACTAGTTGCGTTCTATTGTCAGTTGTGTTTATATAGTTCGTGTCTCCCTTCGTGTTATTGCGTTCGTCACTTTCTGTCTTTGTTGCCTACATCTCTCTCTCCTTTTTCGTTTGTCTCTTTTTACCTAATTTGTCGCTCCCTTTTTCATTCGTCTTCTTTCCTAACTAAATCCTTTTACGATCATGCTTGTTGTCCGTTTTTGTTTATGTGTGAAACTATTGGGTTTTTTTTTCTTTTTTTTTTATGTGACATAATAATCTGTAATTGTACGTTTATGATGTTTTTTATTGCTTTGGTCTTGTGCACCTGCGTAACGTTTTTGTGTTGGTGTAATGTTTGTTTTCTTGTAAAAATGTTTGAACGGTTCAAATATTGTGTCCGAAGCAGTGTTTATTTGTTCATTTATTATTCGTCCGTCAAATGTTTTTTGTTTGTATATTTCCATGTTTTCTAATACATTTAGTCTCCTTCCTTTGTGCTGGGTATGAAGCAGTTTAACCGTTGTCTTTTTATGTCCTGGTGTACATTTGTTGTTAAATATATGGTTCGCAAAGTTTGATTCTGGAGTTGATTTTGGTTCTCGTAGTTTTTTGTTATAGTCTCTAATGTGTTCCCTAAATCTGGTCTTAATTTTTCGTCCTGTTTGCCCGATGTAGCTATAATGGCATGTACAAGTTAATTTGTACACTCCTTGTTTGTCTAGTATATTTGCCTCGGTTGTCTTATTCCGTAGTATTCTGCACAGGTTATTTCTTGTTTTGAATGCGGCATTAATGTTGTGTTCTCCAAAGAATTTTGCCAGTTTGTACGTTGACTTTCCCTTTCTTTTCCTTTCAGTCTCCTGTTCTTTGTTCGTTCTAATTTGTTTCTTGATGTTATCTACGAAGCTCTTTTTGTATCCGTTGTTTTCCGCTATGGTGTATATTGTTCTCATTTCCTTCATATACATTTCCCGTGTTAGTGGTGTTCTTTCGAGTCTTGTTATTAAATGCCTGACTGCTGCGTTTTTGTGTTGCTGGGGATGATTTGATGAGTTGTGTAATATTGTGTCCGCTGCTGTTGGTTTCCTGTATATTTCAAATTCGATTCTTTTCGAGATTATGTTCCTCTTGATCGTTATTGTTAAGTTTAAAGTAATTCTGTTCTAGTGTCGCTTTTAGTGTGCCTGTAGGTTGTATTGCTAGTTCCTTGTTTTCCGTTTTGTTTTTTACTGTCCTATGAACAATGTTCAATGTATCCATTACCGGAATTGATGGATATAACTTAAAATAATATTCAAAAGCGGCAAACTTTTGAGTGGTAATGCAAATTGAAATTGAATTGAAATTGGTAATGAAATTGAAAATTGAATGCACTATCAGTAAAAATTTACTTTTACTGCAATTTTACTGGTACTGCCAATAGCTCTTATCTATATTTTTTTATTATGTGTGCTATTTCTATTTTAATAATAAAATTAAAAAAACCTAAACATATCATTCCATATCTAATCCTCTAAGCGTTCCTTCCATTGTGCTGTTATTGACTTTACTGTTATCACGATTAAGTAAAATGGACTTTCATTAATGAACTATGATTGTTTTCGTTTTCTCTATGAAAACATTTCTTTTACTTTTATTATTATTTTCAATTTCTATTGTAATTTTTGAAACATATACTGCCAGACTTTTATCAATTCAAATAAAAACATTTTTTCAAATACATTTTTTCACTCTTCTGTTACTTTCGCTCACTTCATTTCATTATTTTTTCATTACATACTATTTTATTCTAGTCTATTCTATTTTCTAAACTTCTTCATTTTTATTTTCAATTTTTAATTATAGACATTCCGTGAATTGCTTCATAGTCTGTTGGCATTACAAAAACTTCAAGATGACAATGCTCGAGCACTGTTCGATATGTTATTGAACAATGTCTGTTATGTGCTGGAATATCGAGAGACAATATTGCAGCTGTTAATGAACTACAATGAGGCGCACAGTACAAAGTAAGTGTTCTTATGTTGTTATATACATGTAAATATATTCCTTATTGTATACATATGACCAAAAAGCAAGGGGGGAGGGGATGAAGAGGAGTATGTGAAAATGAAAATGTGCACACATTTTGGAGAAAAACTTGGAAAAATATCATCACATATTTGTCATTAAGTTAAGGAAAATAAGGAATTTCCTTAAGGGTTTGAGGTTTTTTCCGATTATTCCTTTTCTCTATTTGCATGAACACATTGTTCCGTTTCTCCATTAGAAATTGAGATTCTACGTGTCTATGAGCACATTGATGCTCACTATTCTTACTATTCTGTTGCTTTGAAGTATACGATGTCTCTTGCTGCTGTCTACCAAACGATGTGATGTGATGTTTTAAATTAATGGTTTTTGTTGTTTTCCTAATAGTGTGTATTTGACTTTTAGTGTCCACTTGTTTTTTCTAATAGGATTATATCTTTCTCTAAGAAGTTGCATTGTTGAGTAGGGTTGGTTGTGATGGTATTGAAGGAGGTGGTAAATTGAAAGAATATTTGATAAACGTGCTTGATTGCTAAAATTTAGTTCCTGTTGTTATAGTTGATTTTATTCTACAACATTCAGTTTAGATTTTGATTCATCTAACGATATTAGCATGGCACACAATAATTGCGGAAATTTTCGCACTAAAAATTATTTGTAATCGCAACATTAAGGAAATAGTTTTAAAATATATTTGCAGGCAAGGTTACATGATTTGTGGGCTCATAATTACCAATATAGTTGAACTACTTTCTCGACATTCTTTCCATTTCGTGACTTATGTTGCCAAAATACGTAACTAATTGAATTAGATAGCATGGATTGCATAACATGACTACTAAATTGCTATAGCTTAACATCATCTTAGCGCTAACATTATCAGTATAATTAAAAAAATTTCTAGACTTCCTTATCTTTAATCCTCAATTCTGATCGAATGGCACATCAAATGAAGTCTTACGGACATAAAGAAATCCCTGTAGAGCATTGATACAGCATAATTGGAATTGAACTGATCAAGTTGCTACTGAAGTGGTTAGAAGGAATCCCTAATGCAATAGTCGAAGATGTAGGCCAGTTAACACATAGAAAGGATAAGATGCCCCTGTAGGTTAATAGGTAGTGTATTAGCTTGGCAGTATGGGGGTTGTGAGTTCGATTCCCAACGAAGACCTTGATTTTTTTTCACTACAAAAATAAAAATTTACTGTTGGTGGGGTTGCTCAGCGCTGAAGGCATAGCGACTGGTTGCTGGGCTGTCTTATACGGCAATTAATTTCCGACTATCCTACTTTCACCACCTCTTTCATCTCTTCTCTGTCCCTTTTACTAAAGAATGTACCACGGTACTTAACTAAATAGGCATTGTTGCCGGAAGTCCTACTTCTCTTTATAAAAAAATGTAGGCAGCAGACCGATAATGTAAGAAACTCGGGCAATTAGTGTTGTTATTAAAATCATTGTCCTGTAGCTGATGTCAGTAGCAAGAAATAAGCATACCTTAACTGGATTGCTATCCGGACTGGTACGTTGGCATTTGCTCTGATTTGGGGATTTTTGCCAGCTCAGACAATTTCTGCAGCCCTTAGAAAAAAAAAGCGGAATAAATACGCAGAGAAGAAAAGGAAAAATTACTTCTGGGTCAACATGGTCTTTTCACATTAACAACTGACAGATATCATATCGTAATGGAAACAATGGATGGAAGCAGCAATTTTACCAAACATGAACACCTGCCGTCATTTCGTCGGTTTTAAAAAAATTCTTACATGAACATTTGCCGACAATTTTGCGATAAAAAATTGAATTCAAATAATTAAACTTTATTTTGGCTGCATTTTTTCTCTAAAACTTTTGGGACACAAATTATTTAACATAGTTTATTAACCATATATCACCCATAATAGCTAAAGTAGGAAATCTAAGAGTTGCGGTATTGATAGCTGCGACTTCTGTAATACACTTTTATAAAAAGTATATATGCAGGCTGGCTATCAACTAAACCTGGCCCAGTGTGATATCTACACCTTTTGTTATATACTTTTACGCTAAAAGTTTTAGTCATTATTCTACAAGTGAACATTATTTGGTTTGCGAATGTTATTAGGTTAAAGCTATCACCAAAGCCAAAAATTTTAAAAATTAATTATCTTTTGAATATTTTGTAATATTTAACCAAATATTAATTAGGGTTAATGTTTTTTTTGGCTAAGATTTCTATATAAAAGGGTTTAAAAATATCATTTCGCAACGAATACCTACTACCCTATTAAGCAGCGTTTCCTTAAGTATAATACTAATCCCTATTATAGTAGCAGCCTATTGCTCCCACTGCTGCTACCAATTAGTGGTGCTCTCTTGACTTTTAATGTTCATTTAAAACTGTTAGATGATGGTTTTTCATACAATCCTTGCTTCCTTACTCATTCCTGTCACCCTGTTTTTTTTTGCCTTCATCGCATTTAATACTTTTATAATGAAAAGGGATCAAATATTTTTTTTCTCTTTATTTTTACGATATTTTTATTATATTAAAATCTAACAACGTGCTTTGGCATAAAATGATTTTATTTAACTTCATCTTCTTGTCATTTATTATTTTTATTCATACATAATATTTTCGATAACAAGTCCTTTTCGTGTCATTCCACCTTTTTTTTTGTTGTTGCTTAATGTGCTTCATCATCATTATGATGTTTGTGACTAAAAATGACATTTTACGTCTAAAGGAATACTTTTTTTTTGTTCTCGTCATTCTCACTCTTTAAAATTGTGTTAAATTAATATTTGCCAAATCATTTAGTTGTTGTTTCTGTTAATTCATTATACTTTACTCAGTCAAACAAAAATATTGATTGTCCGTTTATAATACTCGATGAACAAAAAACATAAATTATCAGTGAGATTTATCAGTGTTAAGGATTTGTCTAAATCAATAAATTTTGTTTTTGCTTGTCATTGTCTTCAATTATACTTGAAATATATATTTTATATTCTTTGTGATATTTGATAAAAGTTTAGAATTTAGAAACATATAATTAAATTATTTTAATTCTAAGGACGAAGAACACTTCCTATAATTATAATTATTATTTAGTAAATTTTCTTTACTGTTAATAAATAAATATTTTAATTCTCTTAGCCTCTTAATTATTTTCTTTAAATTTGTTTCTTTGCAAAATTCATATCCGAACTCAACTTTCAAAACCAACTTTAATTGCAAATTATCCATTATTTGTGATATAACTGCTGTATTTTATGTTTTCCTACATTCATTTCTCTGTCACACTCTATTTGTTGGCCATAACATTTTTTTTTGTTTTTGGAAAAAATCAATAAATAAATTGTTTTTGTTTATCGTCGGTTTTTTTATTATTAAATTTAAGGCACTTTAAAAAAAATTGTTTGCATTGGCAACTAAATAAATTGAGCTAATTTGTGTGATTCTAATCACCATCATAAAAATATTATTCACTTGCAATTTTGATTAATTTGTTGCTGTTTATAAAATTTATTTCAAATGAATATTAAATTCAACACTTTAGAAAACATTTTTACACACACCCTCACAAAATTGAAATATATTCCAATAATTATTCCTTCGTTATTTGTTGTTGATAAATACACATACTAAATAGGATGCAAAATGCATCCAAAAAATTAAGGCCTCTATAAAATATAGATAAATGCAATATACACATACATTCACATATTAAAATTATTAAAAATAATTTCATTCAGACTGTAAGGAATTGTAGGTACCCTTTACTATAGGCCGAAGGAAGCTTTTTTATTTAACTTCAATTTCTAATTGAAGCATTTAGAATTGATAAAGACGAGCAGATTGTGTTTTATTTTTGCCGACTTTGATACAGGGAGGGTAAAGTGATAAAGTTGTTACGAATGTGCTAATTGTTGCTACAATTCGAATCTAAAATGTTAATTTGATATAATTAACATAATTTACCTATTTCATTTTTTAGATAATCTCTAAACTACTCAAATACTTTTTCAAAGGTGCCCCTGTAGGCTAGGAGGTAGTGTACTAGCTTGTAAATATGGGGGTTGTGGGTTCGATTCCCAACGAAGACCTTGTTTTTTTCACTACAAAAGATAAAAATTGACTGTCGGTTGAGCTGCTCAGCGATGAAGGCATAGTCACTGGTCGCTGTTGCTGTCTTTATACGGCAGTTAATTTCCGACTATCCTTCTGCCTTCACCACCTGTTTCATCTCTTCTCTATCCCTTTCCTAAAGAAGGTAGCACGGTACTTGACTAAATAGGTATTGTTGCTTGAAGTGCTACTTCTCTTTTTGAAAAAAAAAAAATACTTTTTCAAATACCTACCTCACAGTGGACCATTTTACGAGAAGGCGGTCAAAAATATATAACTTTTGAACGGATCGTAATTTTGATACGCGGTTTTTTTTGTCTACTAGGTGAGATCATGGGCTTTCGGTTAAGGTATAAAAATTTAAAGTCTACCGCTTAGAAAATAGTTGTAATAGTTTTAAAAATACATTCTAAGTTTTAGCTGATTTTTGGTACGAAAGTAAAGTATTAAAATTTGTTGAAAGAATGAAGAAAGAACTTAAATTTAGTCAGATAGGACCAAGCTTTGGCCACCCTGATTTTTTTAGTACGAATGTGAAAGGTTGATTTTTTGATACAATTTAAATTCAAAATTTGCTCATTAAGTAGCAAAACCATCAAAAATATATTCATTGGTTCAAATTTACTTTAGATAACTTTAAGTCTAAATAAAAATAACACTACTCGCATATGTAAACTTTTGTTGTAAATTGATGAATACTTTATTAATGTAAAAAAAATATTAAAAGGAGAAAATACACACAGATAACTCTTGTGTTTGGAAAAATTACCATTAATTAAACAATTTTAGTAAATATTTCTTTTAAATAGCCTTGATTTTCAACTTCTAGAAGTAGTTTAGCTTCTACGTCTATTTCAATAGCAGTACTTTTCCATTTTTGACGGATATTGGACACATAGGGATCTGATGTGCATAATAAAATAACAATCAAGTCTTCATTAGTACAAAATCCAGAAATTTTTCTTGTGTTATGCTTACGAAAGAATCTATAGTCTTTGTTTCGTTTTGGGTACGCCTCTTCAGATAGATCTCTTATTGCTAGCATATTGTGTTGAATTATTTGTTCCCCATGATACAAAATTTTATGAACTGTGGATGGCATATATCTCCAACAATATTTTCTGTTGTAAAGTAGAGCTGTTTTTTTAGCGTACTATCCAATTTTTTTTTTTATTTATCTTTCTGCTGCATGCTAGAACTTGTAAAGTAATACTGAATATCCTTATTAGTTCCAAATCTACTCCTGTGATAGATGCTGCAGTTTCTGGATCTGAAGAAAATCTTCTTGCAGTATTTCCATCATTTGTGTTCCCTTCCCCTTGCTTTGGCTGATCGATGGTCTTTTCCTAAATATTTTTCTTGGATTTGGTTTCTTTTTTCTTCATTTTCCTTATTTTTCTCACTCTTTCGCGTAACGGACCAATATCCAAATCATAACCCAATTTAAGAATATGCTCCAAGCAATTTAACAATTTGAAAAAAAAAACTATTTTACAATCAGTGCGAATCAATTTAAAAAGCGAAGTACTTTTGTGTCCCAAATCATACGAATTTACGTTATTTTAAGTAGGCAAAATATTTTAGTGACCAACTGTGCATGATTTTGAAATTGACTAAAAATTTTTGTTTTCTTTCTAAAAATACGCATATTCATTTAAACAATAGCTCTCATAAAGGCGATTTAAAAAATAAATAAAATGCTTACAAAATAGCGAAACAGAAAAACAATTTTTTTTAATTCCATTTTTTAAGTCCATTTTGCAAAAAATGTTCGACCTTCTGTCAGAAAAATTGTTCTGGTGCTCACGGTCGTATCGTGCCGGGTATACAATGATGTATAGGCGTGTAGGAGACATTTAAGGCTATGGCACAGTGCTATTGCTTCTGCATTCCCTAACGAACTTTGGAAGTTATGCTCTATTAAGTAAAAGAATTGAGAAAAAATTTGGACTGTCTTCCAGTGTTAACTCTGTAAGTTTGTGTTTCAGTTCAACAGATCTGTGTAGTTGCCATTCTTATCGAACTCTTTATTGTAGTCAGGACACATTTGACATCTGTAGATAAGATTATTTTATATATGATATAAAATAATAAATATATATAATTCTTGCGTTCAGCCCTAGTTTTCTTAACAAAAAGAAACAGAAATTTGAAAAACAATAAATAAATACGTATTTTAAAAGTTTATTCGTCCCCTACGAAAAGACTTGGTAAGATTTTTTCTGCCTTCTTTAAAGTTCAAATATGCAAAAATTATATCACAAAACACACTCAGAAAGATTCTTTAGAATGCAATATTAGCTACAGGATGTCGCAGTTGTCGCTCGGAAATAAATTTTTTAACCACGTCTATTTCCTCCTAAATTTTCATTCTTCTTTCTGTAGGGCATTATGCGACACGCACTTTTCATATTTTAAAATATTTTTTACTAGAAAATATTATAAATCAAAACTATAATTATATTGAACTTATGTATAGGAGTGTATTTGTGTTTGTATTTGTATTCATATTTATATTCATTTTTGTACCATCATTTGCCTGCATTTCGATTTCTCTTCATTACTTTTGTGATTCTAGTCGTTTGTACCAGTTTAATTTTATCACTGAGTATGCACAGCTCACACGTATCCTTGTACATACACATGCCTAAGTAGTTCTGTGTATAAATTGAATGCTTAAGTCTCGATTGGAAATTTAAAAGTTGTTAAACTCATGAAATTTATTACTTGATACGTGTAGTATACTTTATCCATTATCCAGAAGAGTTAATATTAGGCAATGCCGCTCTGAAATTCAAGCTTATACTTACTGGACGTCAGCGCAATTAAAAACGAAAGATGAAATACCGTAGGGTTTAGCTACTTGACTCAGATTAATCAGCGACGATCCTTTCCTGGTGATAAGCAAACCGTCGAGGATATTAAACATAAAAGTCGCTATCCGGTCCAGTTACCAAATGGAGAGCGAAGCCGACAGGCTTTATGAAAAATAATTAGTAAAGATAATGATTGCCTAAAATAGAAAACATTACCAACATTATTTGTTAAAATATCGACTAGGAAACCCTACCCTAATTGGCCCTTGCATTTTGTCTGCTCAGACAACATCTTCCTACTGGCATCATTCCAAATAACATGAGCATTGCAATTTAGTCTACTGAACATTTCGTATATATATATAAGAGAAAAATTGTATTTAAGTGAAATTTACAACGCATTTAGTTTATTACAATATAATATGATATGTAAAATTTAATTTTAGACTTAATAAAAAAGAGGAAAATATGCAAAATAATTTTTGTGTAAAAAAATATGAAGTGACACTTATTTATTTACACATGAAAAGTTCATTATACCCAACAAAAGAGTGCTCCAGTTACATGAGAGTCTTCGTAAAAGTTGGTAATCATCTTACAGAGATTTTACTATTGTATTATTATTGAATAAGTGTTTTTCTGCTTTTCCGTAAATATTTTCAAACAATTTGTTAGACACAATAAATTGGCAAAAAAAAGGCAATAAAATACTCTGAGGTTTATGACTTCATCATATCGTACAAAATTACTTGACATGAATGTATTTGTTGTAATTAGATCATGAAATTAAATTAAAAAAAAGCACAGAAATGTAGAAAATTGACATATTTAAAATTATATAAGACTATAAGGCTGACAATTACTGGCTTTCATAAGAGCTGCAGTATACATACATATATTTTATATATTATACATGTCTTTTGATTCGCCCTCTTTCCTATCATTAATAACATTGTAGAAATTAAGACCAATGAATGATCGCGATACCGACTACAGCGCCATCTGCCATCCAAACTCAGGCAAAAAATTCATTCACATCGGTCAAGAAGAAGTTCAGTGATAAACACATGTACAGTCGAATTTTATATACAGTAGACTCGCGGTAACGTTAACTAGTAAAACCTGAGCATGTTCACGTTTGCGAAGTTGTTCATGTTTACGAAGGTGTAATTTTTTACATCTTAAAAATAAAGTGGCATGTATTTAGCTTAAATTCATATATTTTTTATTGATCCGTTTTCATTAATTCATATTTGCTTTGTTACGAAAAACAATTTATATCAAAATTATTAAAAAACAATGGGTTATCTTTTTTTGGGTTTTCTTTTTTTGCAAAAAGCTGAACTCCACCTTTTCTCAGAGACGTTTAGGTACGCTGATATCTGCTGGACTTATGTTTTTATCTTCTGCCCGTTCTAAAGCTTTATTGAAAATGTTGATTGCTTCACTTGGTTCTACTTTGGTCCGTGCTGTTTTTACTCAAGATTTCATTCGTTTCAGTTGCGTTTTGAAGGTCTTCAGAAAATGAAAACCTAACCTGCAAAGACACAATTTAGGTTAAGCGAATTACTAGACATGTGAAAATGCTCAAACATCTGGATTAACTGCATTAAGACGTTCTATTGCGCGTTCTTGTTGGGTGTTAATTGGTACACAAATTCTTTCTCTCAAAATAGCTAAGGCGATATCCTCTTCAACGTCTTCTTCAAAAGAGGCTAAAATGTTCGTACAGAAAATCCATATTGTTTTCTTTTCAAGACGTTGCCAAGCTGAATCCAAATACTCAACAGCTTCCCTTAATGTTAATATTTTAGAACTTCAATAAGATGCCAAGAGACTGTTTCTATAGAAAAGCTATGTAAGTCGTATGGCATTTGGTCCATTGGCTATATGGGTGGCGTGACGTTGGGTGGCATGAACACTACATTTATGAACCCGCCGTCTGATCTCAATTCATTTAATGGAGGATGAGACGGAGCGTTATCTATCAAGAACAAAGCTTTATTGGGTAATCCTTGCTAATTTTCACGACACACCTTAAACAAAATAAGCATATCAACAGCGCGCGCTACACAAAATGCCAAAATATATACATAAGTATTCATTTACGAGAATTCCCATTTTTTAAAAATGTAGTGATTGCTTAAAAATGTTCTATGTTGCATGAATATTTGTTCATGTCATAGGGCTTTCTTACTGTGATTACGCTACAGAATAGTCAGTGTAAAAAAAGTATGTTCATGCTAGCCGGTGTTCACGTAAGACGGTGTTTTTGTCATCGCGAGTCTACTGTATATGAATTTTAGGAGGGATTTAGGACAACATAGTTCATTCAACAGTTCTTGTTATTGGGAAAGAATGGCTGTAATAGATTTTTTAAAATAATTTTTCCATATTTCTGCCAGGCTTTTTATTAATTGATTAAACTGGGCTGGAAACCAAAACTGATTAAAGTGTCAGTCATTCGAATTATTGATATAGAGTAGCCAACAGAGCCTCTTTCTCTCTATCTGTTACCGCTATATGTAGGCTAGCAATGGAATTTCCCACAGTGACTACAACAACATATTATATAGTTACGTTTATACCTTTTATAAACGTTTTGTTGCGAGTTCTTTATTGCAAAATAAATAACACCAGTTTTTAGAGCTTTTAAATTTATAACAATTTTTTTTATTTTAACTACATAAAGTTGACACCACTTAAAATGCACGCCTTTACTCGATGAGGTTTAATTTTACACTGACTGACTATCCACTCAAACGCTTCCCTATTTACACTTGTCCGATTAGAATCTAGAAAATTTAAAAATCTTCTACTCCCTTTGTAGCTCAATTTGTTGTTGTATGTTGCTTATTCGATGTATAGGCGTCTGTATTTTTGTGTGTGTAGTTGTTTTTGCTTTTATGCTGATAAGGTTTCTGCTTGGGATTTATTTCAATATATTTGCTGTTGCCTTTTGTAGAAAAGGGTTTCTTAGAAAACCACCCAGATGGTAAACATCATGTATGTTTGTTGTAGTAAAATTAGTTTTTGTCTTGCGCGTGTAGATGGTAAACAGCATACATGTATTTTTTTTCGTGCATGCCAGGCAGTTAGTAAACAGCATATCAAATTGTAGTTATGTGTGTATAAACTTCTACGCATATTATTGCTTAATTATTTTATTTTATTTTAAAACTTAAGGAAGACACATTCGTAACAATACGAGGGCTGCTATTTATATTTGTGGCCTAAGGTTGAAAACACCAGCATTTAAAGATAAAATTTATTTTGTTTTTCAAAATATTCTCCATGAAGATTTATACACTTTTGCATGCGTTGGAACCAATTTTCAAAGCATTTTTTCCACTCCGATTTAGGTACTTCTAAAACATGGGTTTTGAATGCAGAAACTGCTTCTTCAGGTGTAGGAAACCGTTGTCCACGTAGTTTTTTCTTGATGTTCGGAAACAAAAAGAAGTCACTAGGTGCCAAGTGAGGGCTGTACGGCGGATCACCCATCAATTCAATGTTTTGCGCTGTCGAAAACTCCATTGTTTCAGCCGATTGGTGACAGCTCGCATTGTCGTGATGCAGAATGATGCGTCTTTTCTTTGACTTTTCCCGAAGTTTCTAAAAGAATTCTGGCAAACAAATAGTCGCGTACCATGCCGAATTAACCGTCTTCCGTTGCTCTAATGACACAATCGCCATATAACCGGTAATGCCGAAGAAACAGGCAAACATTTGCTTTGATGTGCTTCTTCCACGAACAACTTTGGTGGGATTTTGCTCATCTTGAAAGACTCATACGGTGGATTGTTGTTTTGTTTCAGGATCATATGAGTATATCCATGATTCGCCACCTGTGCAGATATTATAAACTGCTTTTGATGCACCTTGAGCGAATTTATGCGACATTTTCTTGCACCAATCAACACGAGCATCCTTTTGTGCGGTAGCCAACGTGAACAAACTTTTTTCACATGCAAATGTTCATGCAAGATCTCATTGATGCTTGTCATACTAATCCCTACAGATGCTTCAATCTCGCAATATGTTATATGACGATCATGCTTTATCAGCTCATGCATAGCTGCGATGTTTTCTGACACAACAACCGTTGTTGGACGACCTTCACGGGATTCGTGCTGGAGTGATTGTCGGCCACGATTGAATTCGTTATACCAATTTTTAATGGTGCTGTAAGAGGGTGCTTCATTACCATATAAGGAATTAAGTTCATCTGTGCACTGTTATCGCGTCAGGCCACGTCGAAAGTTACGAAAAATTATTGCACGAAAATGTTCACGAGTTAATTCCATTTTCTCCTAAGATCACTTTTTCAACATGCTATCACTAACACTAACAACAATAAAATGACAAAATGTTTTGGTTGATGTTATGTTTAACAATGTGAAGGTTGCACTGGAAACATCAGCTGGTGCCTAGCAACAGTCAGTGTTACCAGGCCAGAAATATAAATTAAAGAACTTCCTATAGAGTGTATGACCAGTTGAACTGTTAAGTGCACACAAACATACACACATACTTGCAATTAACATCGAGTTAAGTCCTTTATAGCTATAAGTAACAAGACTAAAATTGGAAATATAAGGTTTACAAGTGTGTCCTATATAATAGGACCGATATTGTATAGACGGACGTGCTAGACTCTCGATTTTGCAATAAAAATTCTTGAGGCAAAGAAATGAAGGAACACTTGCTCCATAACGGGTTTAAAGCTTTAAAGGGAGAAAGTTAATAACCGAAAAAATAGTCGTTAAGCTATGTCGTAGTGGTGAATGGATGGATAACAGGTAGGTACAACTCAATTGCATGAATGACTGTCCCTAGGCTACCCCCTAGAGAAATGAAATGCTTAAAGACCTTTTCAAAACAAACATTTTTTATTTTTGGTTTTGGTGGTTCACAAACACATTTTTTTAACTTTCAAAACATTTTTTTTTATATCGAGCAGGTTATTGTAATTATCAAAACTTTTATTATCAAAATAATATATTTTTTTAAAGATAGAAATCTTTATAGTTCAAAAATAAAAATCAGACAAGGGAAATTTCTTTTTATTAACATTTTTTTATCTCATAATGGTTAACGAGCTGTATTCAAGTTTTTGGATAGCATACAGCAAAATCCGCTGATAAAACGAAGCGTGCGATAAACTATAAAAAAACGATATCAGTTTCCAATGCCGTCGCTATACAGCAAATCATCTCTGCTCTTTCTCGCATTTCTTTTTTTATCTTCCAAATATATCAATTGCATACACTATTGTTCTCTTGGTAACAGAAAGTATTTAGCTCATGCAATGTTAGAACTACAGCTTTATCACTGAGATACCACCGATGTTCACGAAATCTCTTCACCAATTAAGAAACAAAATTGTCAATGGACCATTAACGAGCAATTGCTTTTAAAATATTGTGAGTTCGAGCTATTTCTTCCGATATCACTGCAACGAACACGGCGATTTCAAGCTATATTAATGTTACTTAAACAAAAGCTGCAACGGAATTTTGTGCTAAATTTTGAACCTGCAACATATCATTGCATTATGCTCGAGATCGAAATATATTAGTTTAACGCCTACTTATTTCCTAATCTATTTACGACGTTAGGGCTAAGATTTAATGCTTGTTTTCTTAACCAATCTGCTTTTTTCTGTTCTAAAATCCCAGTCCTTGCAAAATGATGCTGAAGAATATTCTCAATTTAAAGATTTGCGCTTTTCGAAATCAGCAGTACAACTATTTTTTTTAAGTCTAGCCATCCGTGTTCATTATCAATAAATTTTCCTGCCTTTGCTTTGTGTGTGTTGCTAAAGGCTTGTGTCTGTTCTGAAAGCCCAATGCTCGCAAAATGAAATCATCAGTAAAGATTTCTTCAGGTTTGGGTATGATTTTACTTGGGTATGATTTTACGTCGACCCACGTCAAATTTGGTTTGTAAACAAACCGGTTTCGGCTATTTGCCATCTTTAGTGTTCTCTTTCTTCAGGTATAGCCATCCGCATTCGTTTTTAGTAAATTTTGCTGTCCTTGCTTTTTCACAAAGCGACAATAGACTGATGTTGCACTTCAGCTGTATATTCCATGAATGTCAGCAGAAGGCAATCAATAAGCTTTTTGAAAGGCCCGCACCGTTTACTCTAAATCATTTTTTCAAATATTTTGTCTGGGATATACGATTTCATTAAATTTTATTTAAACAACTTGAGGTGTTCTGCTGTGTGTGTGATATTCGTTTTGATTATGTTTTATGTTATGATTTGGTTTGTGAAAAAACCGGTTTCGGCTATTTGCCATTTTCCGTGTTCTCTCCATACTTTTATGTTTCATATTTTAATATATCAGATTTCTTTCTCAGTCTTCATCGCTATGTTTAAAAATTGTGCTGTAATTAGTTTAAAAGTAATTTGCCAAAAGCAAAAAAATGAATTTCGATTTTGTAATTTTTTCTTTAATTCATTTAAAAATATTTCAAATTGATTTACCACATCACTGGTAATTTAATTAGTTAATGTAACAATTGTTTGTAGTTACTTTGCAAGGTGCCCCTGTAGGCTAGTAAGTAGTGTACTAGCTTTAACGTGTGGGGGTTGTGGGTTCGATCCCCAACGAAGACCTTGGTTTTTTTGACTACAAAAATAAAAATTGACTGTCGGTGGGGCATAGTCACTGGTCTCTGTGCTGTCTTTATACGGCAGTTAATTTCCGACTATCCTTCTACTTTCACCACCTGTTTCATCTATTCTCTATCCCTTTCCTAAAGAATGTAGCATGGTACTTGACTAAATACGCATTGTTGCCTGAAGTGCTACTTTTCTTTAAAAAAAATATTTCAATTATCTATTTAATAAATTTGGAAAATAAATTCAAAATATTTTACTTTGAAGAGATATCGCTGTGCGGTTATTTTTTAAATTTAATTTAAACATGAAAATAATTTGAGAGTTAATATTTTTGTTTCAATAAACTTTAACCTGAATTATTTCTTTCATCGCTTTTCAATTTCCTTTGCTTCACTCCCTTCTCTAAATAAAGCATTTAATCGCCTAATATTTGTTCTTAATTTAATAGAGTGCATCTATCAAATAAACGATTGACTATAAAACAAAACTTGTAATTTATTTATTTTTATATTTCCTTGTGCTAGAAATTTCAAAGCAAAAAAATTCATCATTTGACCTCAATAGAAAAATTAACACACTACATGCATTACAAACATATAACAGAAAAACACAGTTTTTTTTTTCTAATCGTATTCTGTTTATATGAAAATTTCTGTATACTCGTAATAACAAAAAAGTTAAAACTGTATCGGTTTTAAAACAGAAAGAAAAAAAATTACAAAACCGATTTTACATCATTCTCTGTTGCAGCGTAAGCACTCTAACGTCGTACTCTCATATTAAAATGTCAGTGATTTTTATATAGCTGACTACTTAACACTGAACAGTGGGACGAAAATAAAAACTTTTAAAATTATATGGGCAATTTCTAAATAACTGGCGTTATGTAAAAAAAAAAAAAATATGCACGCCTATTGTGAAGTGGCATTTAAGCTTCAGTTGCAAATCCAATTAACAGTATTGAGTTCTTTCCAAAAAGTTATGTTCTTAATTAAACTTTCAAAACCTCTTGCTGCACAAGGGTCATAGTGCAAAATTTTAAATTTCTAAATTGAAGATGCAGGTGCATGGCTTCAATGACAAACCTCTGTCTTATCAAAGTCACCATGATTTTGTCCTCAAACGTTTTAATGATCTCCAAAATTAATTTCTGAATTTCCTTTCGCATTATGTATTCGGTCTTCGGTTTTTTTCACTACAAAAATAAAAATTGACTGTCGGTGAGGCTGATCAGCGATGAAGGCATATTCATCTTTTATACGACAAATAATTTCCCACTATCCTTCTACTTTCAGCACCTATTTCATCTCGTCTCTATCCCTTTGCCAAAGAATGTAGCACGATACTTAACTTAATACGCATTGTTGCCTGAAGTGCTGCTTCTCTTAAAAAAAAATGTTTCACTTCCCTGCTTTTTGCACCAATTTCACTAAAAATGCAATGGCGAATAGGAGAAAATTACTATGATGACAGCCCTGACCTTAACTCTGCCCCAGAAAGTTGTATTTTGTGTTTCCTACCCTCTGTCTTACTCTCTTTTTTCCTTTCTTTTTCAATTCTCTCCTTATTTTTCAAATGCTTTTAAGAATTCATTGGACAATTTATTGACATTTTGTGTATAAAATGTTTAACTCGTTCTAATACCACTTAGATCTTCACTGTCTCCTTAACATCATCGTCTTTACGATAAAATGGGTTAACATAGAGATACAGAGTATGTCAGGGACATTGGGGCTTAGTTCCCTTCTTGTTCATTTTTCTTTTAAATATGTCTCTTGTAGAAAGTGGTCTACGTGTAAATTATCTAAACCTACAAAATTTAAAACTGTTTAGGTTAATTTAATATTTTGCACAATTTCGGAAGGAAACGACGTTTTAAAATGACCGGTTTATTTCGAACATATTTTTTTTCTATCTCACTTTAAGCCCTGCTTTTTGAGGGTTCCTGTGGTATAAATGTTATTTTTACACACAATGTCAGCAATTTCTAAGCAATTTTAAGATGTTAATTGTCATGTCATATCATGTTTTGTCACATCATTGATAAAACTAAGGCTTTAATTTGCTTTAATTTGCCGGCTATAAATATAATACACGATTCGAATAGCACTGCACTTACATTTTAAGAATTTGAATTATTAGGTTTAACTACACAGAACAATTTTTTAATATCTTGTATTTGAATAAATATTTTATTGAACCTTTTTTTATATATTTTTTCTTTTCAATATTTCGCTTTCCTTTGGAAAGCTTCTTCAGGAAAAAATTTTTATTATAAAGGGTCCACCAAATAACTTTTTTTGTTGTTTTAAATGCTATAAACAAAACTACTGAATATTTTCTCAAATTTCTTTTTTTATTTGAAAGTAAATTCCGGTTAATAATGGAAAATAATTTTTTAAAATGGCTGCCTCGGCTGGCCATGCAGTAGCTGTAACTGTATTTCACTAATGGCTTCACGAATATTGTCCTTTAAAGCGTCAAATGTCTCTGGCTTGTCGGCGTAACACTTATCTTTGACGGCACCCCACAAATAATAGTCCAACGGTATCAAATCGCAGCTCCGAGGTGGCCAAACGACATCAGCTCTGCGGCTGATAATGCGATCTTTAAAAATATGGTGCAAAGCATCGAGTGTAGCTTCGGCTGTGTAGCACGTAGCACCGTCCTGTTGAAACCAAATGTTGCCAATATCCTCCTCTTCAGTTTTTGTGAACAATAATTCGTTCAAGATGGCCCGATAATGATCGCCATTGATTGTAACGGCCGCTTCTTGCTCATTTTCGAATAAAAATGGCTCAAATATGCCTCTGGACCAAAATCCGCACCAAACATTGACTCGTTTCGGGTGCGTTGGCTTTTGAATGGGACAATTTTGCTTCTTTACATACCTGCCAAGATCATCTTCTGCATCTTCTGTAAGTCGATCGCAGGCCCACTTAGCGAAGCGAAAACGCATTGAATGGTCACTTGGCTTCAACTCCTAAGCCAATTGGACGTTTTAAGGCCTCTTTATACAAAACTCGTCTCAATGATGCCTTTTGAAATGTTCAATTGTTGCGAACGACGGTGAATTAATGTTGATGGCGCTTCACGCACACTGTCTGCCACAGCAGCAATATTCTCGGGTGTACGCACTATTTTTGGCTTTAACGCTTCAATGAAAATGCCAGTTTCTTTTACTTCTTTCACGACATAACGAACATACGGAGCTGACGGTGCTTTTCTTCTTCCAAAATCCGTACGCAGTTTTCGCACACATTCTGCAACATCACCATGATTTTCAAAGTAATGCCGCAATATTTCCCACCGTAGTTCAAGCGTATACACAACCATATTTGTTCAGCGGAAGGATAAAAGTAATTATCTGTCAAATCAAACATGAGCTAAATGTTACCATTCACGAAATTGGCATAAATGTAAAAAAAAAATACGTTAGATGCCGGACCCTATATAAATGTTTGTATACTATGAATATGATTTATTCCAAAGTTTTGACGTATTTGTGAACTTACTTTTAATAAATCTATTTCATCCTAATCCCCCCCGGGGGCACATTTATCGGTCTTTATAGAATACTTGACTATCTAGACCTGTGCAACTGGGGGTATAAGGGAGCCCAGTCCCCTGAAATCAGCAGGTGTACAACTAGAAACTCCACGTTATTTCCACGGGAATCAGTGAGCTCGGAGATTTCCTCTATTTGTCTCTTTGGACATTTAGCTGTTATCTGGCTGATTATTGAAGTTGGTCCCTATGTGGGAGTATCGTGGTGGTTGTGGTTTCACGGCCCCATAACAGACACATCAGTTTTTCTATGGTGGCCAGGATCATCTCACCATTAATAACACCCTAGGTGAATGATCCAGTCCAGTGACCAGGCTTAACATGTGTTCTGGACAGGAGTTGGAAAGTCTCCAGCTCTTCAGCAAACTCTTCTGTTTCAAACGGTTTTAAGAATTCATTGGACAATTCATTGACACATCATCGTCTTTACGATAAAATGGGTCAACATCGAGATATAGACTATGTTAAGGGCATTTGGGCTTTGCTATCCCCTCTTAAAGAAGAGAAAAGACTTTCAAATGATTATGATTAGTCTAACAGTTCATTTCACAGTCGATGTATTAAAGTAATAACAACGTTTATCTCTTAATTTATCGATCAAACTTCGAGCCGTGTTTGATGTTCTATGGTTTATTGTTTACCTTCTATTTTAACTTATACAGTTCAACTGTACACTCAAGCTATGAAAAATGAAAAGTGTGGTTCATGAGCAAAAACAATAGCGGCAGGAGTGAGCAAGCATGACAATTTAAAAACTGTTGACCCTTTAAAAACTGCGCTTTTTCCTCTAAAGTGACTGTTAATTTACAAAAAAAATAATTTTAGCCGTTAGAAGCTGAGGGGTTGGGCAGAATGATAAAAAAGATTTTCGCTTTCTTGTTTCCTTTTAGATAAATCTGTGGTATATTAAGCATTTCAATTTTTAAGGGGTTTCATAAAAGTTTAAACAGAGTTCTTTTTTTACAAAAAAAAAGTAAATAAAACGAAAAATATAACTGAACCAAATTTATTTTATCTTTTGCATGTGTTTGTGGTGGGGGTTTTTCAAAATCACTGAATTGATGAATATTTCTTTTTTACGCCATGAATGAAACTAATTGCCTTTCAATTGCAAAAAAATGACGCTCGAATACAGTTTGTATGCGAATGAGTTTGAGTTATTGCTGGTGGTTTAATACGTTTCTGTGTGTGGGTGTGTGTGTATGTGTGTGATGCTTAAGGCTTCAATTTTAAAACATTCTTGTTGAATTTTTGTTTTCAAGCTCTTATCACACCCTTCTTTCCAAAAACAATAAATTCAAGTCGTAAATTGGAATGGTTCGCACAAAAAATTTTTTTTTCAAATATTAAAATGTTGGAAAAATTAGTTTGGTTTCTTTTTGTTAATCTACGTTAATTTGTGCTAAATATTTTATAATATTCTCATAAAATGATATTCTCATAATATATTTATTCTTCAAAAATTTAAATGTAGTTATTACGGTGGAGAAAAGCACACCCATATGGGCATTTCACTACTGAAAATTTTATATAGAGGGCAAAAATCTATGGGCGTTTCCATAGAATTTTTTTTGTAATAAAATTATTTTACAATTTCAATAATTAAAAATTGTGTGCAATTTATTTGTACATGTCCGCCTTACCCACATCAAGAAAAAAACTTTATTCAATATTTTTCTATAACATTTTTGGCTTTTAATGACATTTCAATTTCTTCATTGTAATTACAATTGTTCGGTTAAATGTATATATTTCTTTTGGGTATTCTTGCTTAAGATGTGATATGTTAATGAAATTTTGAATGAATCTAGACTGATTTTGCTGACTTTTAGTAGTCTGATAGTCTGATAGATTTGTAAAATGCAGGTTTCTGTAGATCTTAGATTTTTACTAGTTCACATTTTAGAGTACTTTTAACCCAAATTTATTTGACACTTGTTTTTGTAACACAATTATTTCTAGACACTCTGTAACAACTAATAACACATAATAGCTGTTTACTAAACATTACTAGTGTAAAACTCTTTATTTAAAGGTTTCATTTTGTGGACTTGTAGTGGACGTACAATAAAATTAAAATAACAGCCTTTTGCGGTTTGAAAACAAGCACACGTATTTATCAGGCCATTATTGGAACACTCTTAATTTTAAAGCGATATTTGTTCTTATTGTTATTATAGAACCCATAGTAATTGTGCAAGTTTTATGTGTCCTCCTATCACGTTTCGAAAATATTGTTACGTTTATACCGTTTAATAAACGTTTTTTTATATTGAGTTCTTTTATAATAATAACACAGCTCTTTTGAGTTTTAAATTAATTAATTTATTTGCCAGCAAATGCGACTTCTATAGCTGATTTAAGCGGTTGTCACATATACAAGAATATTCTACTTTAACATCACCCCATATTGTTGTTTTTATTATCATTCAGTGTGACCACTGCTTGTCTATGTGCTTTCTTTTTGTTGTGTGTTAGTTGTTTTTATTTTCTGTTGTTTATCTTATTTCATAGAATTTCTTATAAGCATGTTGTTTTTGTCTTGTGTGTAAAACATTTCTTAGAAAACTACGCAGTTTGTAAAACACACAATTTATTATTTTCTTTTCAAACTTAATAAATCATCTTCGTAACAATATTAAATTTTTTTGTAAATATCACAGCACCTGCGGAACACTCATTTATATTTAGTGTTTGTGGGTACATAGGCTTAGGCATTGCTACTTATTTAGCAATGTGAAATAGAGATAGAGGGCTGTGACAGACAGATAGACATTATAAGGAAAACAATATGACTATGTTTTTAACTCTGGGGTGCAGAATACAAAAAACGGGCTTTTGCTGTCTTCTTCTGGCATTACTTTAACATTTTGTATGAGCTTCGCATGTTGTTTTGTAGTTAAGAAACTCCTGGGAAGCTGGGTTAAGCAAATAATGAAATACGTCTAGGTACCAGCTTTCCCACTTTGCAAATGCATCTTAATTGATTGTGTTTTTTCTTTTGGACCAAGAAAACGCACCCTTAATATACACATTTATGTGTAGTATGCACAATGGCTAGACTTAATTAAATATAAATTATGTATAAGGTGTTCGCCGGAAAGGTATACTACTTTGTTTTTCCCTTAATTTCTGTAAACATGAAGTAGCCACATGGCAAATTTATTATGGAAAATTATTCGATAAAGCAACATATTTTAATCGTTAAAACATTTTATCAAAATCAATCATCGATTACCGTGACGATGAGAAAGTTACGTAAAATTTTTGGGAGAAACAACGTGCCAACAAAACAAACTATTTCGAAGAAAGAGTGCCTGTAGGTGATAGGCCAGTGCTCAAGAGCTTGATTTTCAAAAAACAACTTTGGTTACAATTTTGCACAATGATTTGCATCTGATTCCATAGAAGATTCCGTTGACACATGAGCTCCTCCCAAAAGACCATTTACGCCGCCGTACATATGCCAACAGAATGTTGCAGCTCTTCCACGACAACCCCATTTTTTATGAAAAAATCATAATGAGTGACGAGGCATATTTTCATTTAAATGGATATGTGGAATGGAAAATCCTCAAATTGTTCAACAGTCACTTTTGCATCCAATAACCCATTCGAGACAGCACATATTTTTGGAGACCATACCCAGAATCCAAAATTTTTTTTTGCTTTATATTGACCATTTTTGATAAAAAAAACATGTTGGCAATAGAAACCAGTCGCTTTGTAAATCCCTTTGTACAAATAAGATGCTTGCACACCGTGTGTGCAGGTAGCTTCTCTGAATATTTATTACGAGGAACGGATTGAACACCAGGTTTGCGATGTAAAATAAAATAAAATAAAAATACTTATTAAATTGAATAACTTTTATTCTAAAAATAGTAAGATAACATGAAATCCTTATTTTAAGTTCAGTAGTGAAGAAAAGAATATAATCGATATACCTAAATAAAAATAAATTTTAAAATTTTTAAATTTTAGGGTTTAAATTGAAACCAATATCAAATTTTATTCTTACACACTTCTAAGATAATTTTTAGTTTCAAACAGTCTTGTCCATACGGCTGCTTTTCCAGACTGACTGATAATTGCAATTCAATATTATTGCACACACGGCGTGCAGTCGGTCGTTTTGGCTCAAAAATGCATTGCACACACGGTGTGCAGACGGTCTCGAATGGGTTAAAAGTGACAGTCTATTGTGCAATTTGGTCAGGAGGAATGATGGTACCTTACTTCTTTGAAAATGTAAACGGCTTAACGGTAACTGTGAATGGGGAGCGATATCGTAATATGATTGAAAACATTTTAATGCCACAACTGCATGCCTTGGGCTTGATTAACATGCATGTGATATTATGTGACATCATATGATATTATGATTTAACTGCTCCAGACTTGTTCTTATGGGGATATCTTAAAAGCAAGGTTTATGCAAAGAAACCAGAAACGCTTAAGCGACTACAACAAAATAATCGTGATGTAATTTTTTAAATACCGTGTGAACTTTGGGAGAATGTAATGAAAAATGTGCTCAAAAGGGCGTGCATTTGGCAGGCTAACAGAGGCGAATATTTTTTGATATTGTATACAACATATAATTGCCGACATTAAATATAACATTTATCAGTAGTTAATTATTAAGCACTTGGTCATTATTTAATAAAAATTTTTAAAGTAGTTTATTAATAATTAATATCTTTTTTCTTTTTTTTAGATCTCTTTTTATATATTTCTTATTTTCAATATTTCGCTTTCCTTTGGAAAGCTTCTTCAGGAAAAGAAGAAGAAGCTTTCCAAAGGAAAAGAAGAAGAAGCTTTCCAAAGGAAAGCGAAATATTGAAAATAAGAAATATATAAAAAAAGATCTAAAAAAAAGAAAAAAGATATTAATTAAAGATAAAAAAAGATCGTTTAAAAACTATAAAAATTATCAAGTAGTTTATTAATATTATTTTTAATAAAAAATAAAGTTTTTAAAAATTTTTATTAATAATTAACTACTAAAAAATATTAAAAAAGTCAAATAACTATAATTATATATATATAACTTTTTTTTTTATTTTTTTAATCGACCTTTTTATATTTTAAATAAATATTTGTTATTCTTTTCAACGGTCTTTTTTAATTACTTAAACAATATATATTTTTTTATATATAACATTTATCAATATAAAATCCATTCTCTTTTTTTTTTAATCAGAAATTATAAATGAATGAAGTGGTATGTCTTCCCGGCGGACACTCTTTACTTGAGACATGATTCTACAATCGCTGGATAGTGAACTCAGTGGACGATTACGCAGATTAACAAAATGCAAAATATGATTTTTCATTTAAATTAAAAAAGGCTATTTGGCATAGAAAATATTATAATTGCAGTTACTGCTAGAGAACCCTTTATGTTTTGTTATAAGTGTAAAATTTTTTTTATTTCAATTTTTTGTCGTTAACATTTTAGATTTTGATACTTAAGTCATGGTAAATTCCTAAACACCAAACTACCTTCTCTACAACGCCATAACTTTGCATAACTTAAGTGTTAGAGTTAATTTGGCTTAGCAACGTTGCTCTCTATTACAGCAGCTTACTTATCATACCTGCAAATGATTAACAAAAGTTAAAACCAACAAATAGTTTCGCAAATTCAACATGGTATTTTTATGTTCTATTCTACTCTTAATGCGCTTAAGTCTCAGCTTTATTGGGGTTTCAATGCTGTTTATCATTTTCACGGCTTTAACCATAATGTAGGCAAATTACCAGCCAGCGATAAAATTTATAACACGCCATATTTTTCTTTTTTATTAAATCAGCATCATCACTGCACAACCACTAAAGTTTAAGGCTCGTCGTATCATTTCCACCAACGCCAAAGTCATCATCGTCAACAGTATCATCATCATCATCCATAAGAACAGACCATTCAAACGACCATTTGTCCTTAAGGCAAACAAATAAACGAACAGCGGAATAAATAAACATTTATCAGCTTTCATGTTATGCTTTGAACTCTTTTCTCACTCCTTGCTCCACTTAAATTTTACAGCAACAACTTTTATTTTGTGTTTTTTTTTTCTCTCAAACTTTATTTATCTGCTGCTTTGCATGACCACCACGGGGCAATATGATAAATGGAACATCATAAAGAAAGAAATTGAATTGTTACTTTAATTCACTTTTAATTGTGGATTGTAAGTGCAGCTTAAGTGAAATATAATGTTGGCTTTGTTTTCAGATTTTTCTCATCTCTACTTTTATTTCTTTTGTGAATATTCATAACTCTTGCAGTAAATATCTTTAAATGATAGATAAGTGAAGCTTTGTTTTTTTTCTTTGTTTAAAATGGTTAAAGCCACTTTCTCCGTTAATTATATTTTATATGATTAAGTTATGGGATTTAAGGATATGATGAGGAGGCATTAAGAGAGATTGGAAAAATCTTATCTTTTATACATTTAAAACAAGTGGAAATATTGATTTAATTCAATTAATTTTTAGAAATGGCAAGTTACGCTTGGACAAAAGAAGAATAGCTTTTCCTAAAAACTATGCTGAAGTGCATGTTAATTTTATTTTAAATTTTACTGTTGAAGAGTACTTTTTGTGCGATCGCACAGTGACAAATTTTCTGGGAAACAAAATGGAAATATTTCTTAAGTTTGCTTTAGATTTTATAATAAATGTTGTAAAGGGAATCGAATTATGACAGTTCGTTAGCGCTTTTGTATTTCTATCGAATTGAAAACGACAAGTTTATAAGAAAATCACCATTAAACCTGTACAGTGGGAAGAAAACGCTTATTTAACGCCGATTTTTCTATCAATGCCGGCCATAAGCCCCACACTTTTTAATTGTTAAATTATAAAGTTGGTATGATATGCGAGACACCTCATAAATGAATTAAGCTTCTTAAGAAGAAAAATGTTGGCATCACCCAATTGTGGTTATAATTTTTGTTAACCGATTACAAAAAAATTTAAAAAATCACCATACGTATTAGCCAACATCTGAAAATTGGTTGCTTGCTGTGTTATTCTATACATAATAGTACACTTTTTTTTTTCCTTTATTTGTGACAAAACATACAAAAAAACATCATTTTGGCTAAAAAGCCCACTTAGTTTGTTCAAATAAAGAACGTTGCTACTTGGCTTTACAGACATTTTTAATTTCACCAAAATCTCTTGTCACCTAATGTATTTTAAAACCTTGTGGCATTCCTATGCAATCATTAATTAAATTGTTGACGAGGCACCATATTGTTACGTTTATACCTTTTATAAACGTTTTGTTGTGAGTTCTTTATTGCAAAATAAATAACACAAGTTTTTAGAGTTTTTAAGTTAATTAAAAGTTTATTAACTTTAACTACACAAAGTTGACGCTACAGAACAATTTACTTAAGATGCACATTTTTACTGCAATAGAGTTATATTTACAGTAACTAACTATCCACTCAAACGCTGCCCTTTTATATTTGTCCATTTAAAGTCTAGAAAATTTAAGAATCTTCTACTCCCTTTGTATCACATTTTTTTGTTGTATGTTGTTTATTCGATGTATAGGCGCCTGTATGTCTGTGTGTATTTTTGTTTTTGTTTTTATGCTGATAAGGTTTCTGCTTGGGATTTATTTCAAAATATTTATTGTTGTCTTTGGGTAGAAAAGGCTTTCTTAGAAAACTACGCTGTTGGTATACAACATGCATGTTTGTTGTTGTCAAATTTATTTTTGTCTTGCGCGTTTAGATGGTAATCAGCATACATGTATTTTTTTTTTGTCTTGCATGCCAGGCAGTTAGTAAACAGCATATCGAATTGTTGTTGTTTGTGTATAAAATTTCTACGCAGTTTGTAACCAGTAGTTCGCTTTATTGCTTAATTATTTTATTTTGAAACATAAGCAAGACACATTCGTAACAATATGTTATCCTAAATAATTCACACTCGCAGCGATCGCTAATAATGTGTTTGCTGCAAACAAACAAATCATAGAAAGTGTTACATTACAAGTGTGAGTACAGACAATCACACTAATACTCGCTACGTTTACGTTTACCACGCTTCATATTCCGTATGGGAAAAGAGTTTACAAAAATCTTGTCAAATTGTTTTCGCACATTTAGCCTAAAAATATTTGATAAGATAAATTTTAAGCCTTGTTGTAAACAAATTGGGAGTAAAAATCAGTATGCATAAGGAGGAATATATTCCTTAAGAAAGATCAGAACTTTATAAGCATAGAAGAGAGCTGGACTAATAGCTCCCTCAAAAATAAAGTTTTTAAGCCAGTAAACCGGCAAAGCAAAAACTATTACTTAATTTGACTACAATATTTTGAAAAAGAATTTTTGTTTCTTTTTGTTTCTACAAGTAAAGGGTTTTTTAACAAGAAGTTTGCTTTCTAAAACAAAATAGCTCCGAAAAATTTAGATTAAGATAATTCAAAAAAGAGAAAAGTTCGGCAATTATGAATGAAAAATGTTGTTTGGCAAATGTCCAGCGCGACCACGCTGACAGATGTCAGTTCTTTCATCCAAGGTTGTAATTACTTTTTGGCAAAATGGCAGCCCTATTTCGTTAATCACATCATGGATTTTGAGTTTTGAGGCTGATATTGATTCGATTGACTCCGTATAGGCTCTTAGCACAGCCCCACAAAAAATAATCCAATGGTATTTATTTATACAATGTGGTTGGTCACTTAAATCCCCCCTGGGGACGCATTTATATTTCTTGACGTAATCTCAGTCCCCTAAACGCTAGCAGGAGCCAACTGGATAACTCCACGTTATTTTCACGGGAATCAGTAAGCCCCAGAGTTCAGCTTTTTAGCTGTTCTGTGACTTGTTATTTAGGTTGGCTTTTCGGGAGCATCGTGGCGAATGTGGTTTCGCGGCCCACATTTGCGCTGTGTGGTACGGATCATTCACTAAGAACACAATGAATTGTCCAGGTCCAGTGAGCATACTTGCTGTGTTGTGGTTGTGTTCTGAAATGTTATTAAGCTTGAATGTGTTCCGGATTAGGAGTTTGATAGTCTCCAACGCTTCAGTTAGGAGTGGAAGTGTTCGCGTGCTCCAAACTCTCGGAGATGCGACTAGGTGTGACTGGAGGATAGAGATTTCCGAAGGGTTCCTAGGGCACTTCAAGGTTAGCAGGAGCCAACTGGACAATCGACGGAAATCAGTAAAGCCACAGAATTCCGCTATTTGTCTCTTTAGGTATTTAGCTGTTTTCTGATTGATTATTGAGGTAGGCCCTTCGGGAGGATCGTGGTGGCGGTGTGTTTCGAGGCCCTCGTTTGAGTTTTTGGGTCGGATCATTCACAATGAACGCAATGAATAGTCCAGATGCAGTGAGTATGAATGCCGTCGTGTTCTTAATTATATTAAGCTTTATGTGTTCTGGACCAGGAGTTGGATAGTTTCCAACTCTTCAGCAAGGAGTGAAGGCTGCGACCTGCTCCGGGCTTTTAAAGTTGCAACTAGTAGTGACCGGAGGATATACGTATCCGAATGCCTTCTAGGGCGAGAATGACGCTATATTTCATCAACAGTGGTAACGATCCATCATCTGATATTTGCCCACACGGCTAGGTGCAGATGTAAATCTTATCACGCATCACCCACAGTGGTTTGATCCACCGTCAGGTTATGGCTTACACAGCTTTGGATTGTCATGAAATTATGCGATCGGGAAATTTGGTTTGCAATAAATTGATCGTTTCATTGGCTATGTGACATGTAGCATCGTCTTGTTGAAACGACATGTCAGTGATATCCACGTCGTCAATAATAGGCCAAAATTGAGTTCTTAATATCTCGCAATAGCGCGATCCATTGATAGTTACTATATTTTCATCCCCATCTTCGAAAAAAACTGCCCAATTACGCCTCCAGACCACATAGCACACCATATAGTGAAGCGTTGAGTATGCAAAGAATTTTCAACAATCGCTCTGGGATTTTCAGAAGCCCAAATGCGGCAATTTTGCTTGTTGACATACCCCGTCAAGTGAAAATGGGGTTTGCCTGAAAAAATCATTTTTTCAGAAAAAGCAGTCGGTTGTTCCGGAATTAATTGAGCTAATCTACAGCGATGTGAATGGTCGGTCGGGTGCAATTCCCTCGCCAGTTGAATCTTATAAGGCTTCAAAGCCAAATCCTTACGCAACAATCGCTCTGTGGTGGTTTTGGTCCCCCCGGGGGCACATTATAGTCTTTTTGGAACCTACTACTCCATTTAGATTTGTGTCTTGCGGGGTAAAAGGGAGCCCAGGCCCCTCAAAGGCTAGTAGGAGTCACCTGGACAATCCACATATTTCCACGGGAATCAGTAAGCTCGCAGAGTGCACTATTTGTACTCTTAAGGCAAAGGTGTACTCTGTACTGATTATTGAGGTTGGCCCCTATATGGGAGTATCGTGGTGGTTGTGGTTTCGGACCCTCGTGAGAGTTTGTGGGTCGGATCATTCAAATTAACACAATGAATGGTTCAGGTTCAGTGAGTATGAATGCTGTCGTGTTCTTGAGAAATAAGAGCTTCATGCGTTCTGGACCAGGAGTTGGAAAGTCTCCAACTCCTCAGCAAGGAGTGAGGGCACGGCCTACTTAGGACTTTCTAAATTGCTACTAGGAGTGACTGGAGGATATACGTATCCGAAGGCCTTCTAGGGCGTAGTTGGTGTCCAATCAACTAAGTGGTTTGACCACCATCTGATTATGACCTCGCGGTCGGTGCAGATGTAAATCAAATCACGCATTGTGGTGGTTTTGGACAATCCCAATTGCTGGGAATGTCGAGGAATTTAACAAATTTGGATCTGCTTCAATACTGTTGCTCACGGCTGCGATGTCTTTAGTTGAACGATCCGTTCGAAGACGCATTGGTGATCGCACATTTGTAGTCGAGCCTATCGACCAAATTCTTAAAAGCGGTCTCAGAAGGATGATTATGTTGTCCAAAAATATCACGAATTTTACGAAATGTAGCTTTAACAGGACCACCATATTCATAGTGGATTTTAAATATTTTAGTGCGATTTTCGTGCGAAATTGAATTCATTGTAACAATTGCCAATGCATCTACTACGAGTACGCCAAACAACTTAATATCAAAACTATCATGTTGTTGGTATTGCCACTATTCGAAAACAAACATTTTGTTGAAAATCCTGATATTTAAGATAATTTAAAATAGTTTGTGAATTAATATTTGTATTGGGGAATAGAGTAAAAACGCTTGAAACAAAGCATCTTTAAATGCAATGAGAAATAGGGAGTCTCATTTACTATTTTAATGCGGCACATTTTGGTGGCATTAAGTTGATAATGAGATCTTCAAAAATAGGGCGCAAAACATCAAGTGTAGCTTCGGCTGTGTGGCACGTAGCGCCGTCCTGTTGAAATCAAATATTGCCAACATCCTCTTCAATTTTTGTAAATAAAAATTAGTTCAACATGGCCCGATAACGATCGCCATTGACTGTAATCCGCACCAAACAGTGACACGTTTTGGGTGCGTCGGCTTTTCAATGTATGTGTGCGGGTTATCTGTGTCCCAAATGCGACAATTTTGCTTGTTTACATATCCGCCAAGATCAAAATCAGCTTCATCTGAAAAGGTGATTTTTTTTTTGCAAAATCGGCATCTTCTGTAAGTCGATCGCAAGCCCACTTAGCGAAGCCACTTGGCTTCAACTCCTGAAACAATTGGACTTTGTATGGCGTCATACCAAGGTCTTTATGCAATGATGTCTCTGAAATCTTCAATTGTTGAGAACGACGGTGCGCTTCACGCATTAAGAAATAAATCTTCAAAATTGTATTGGAACAGTTTGGTGTAACAAGAAAGCAGTGAATAATACAGAAACCATTATAAATATTTCGCGCTTATTTGTACATGAGATAAATATTTATAAAAGCAAAAGCGCAAGCAAAACCTAGCGGCTGTTAAAACCTTGCTGCTAGGCAATTCAATAGTCTGATAAGTCTTTCACTCGTTAAATTACAACTTTTAATAACGTTTGCAAAATCACGTAACAAATAAACTTTATGGGAAAATTAAATTTTTAAATTATTGATAAATAATAAAATCAGACAAAATAGCAGGAATAAAGTAAATTTATCAAATATTAATATTTATTTGTGAAAATAAATATTAATTTTTACAGAAGTTGTAGCGAAAATACGCGCAAAAAACAAAAATTATTTGCATATTTAACAATTCATGTAAAAAAATCATTAAATTGTGAAATATAAAAAATAAATACAGTTACGTTTTTCCTACTAACTTATTTTCCATAAATAATAGTTTTATTTTAAATTCCATTTTTTGTGTGTAATAATTTTAGAAAGAATTTTATTAAAAACTTATAGGGTTTTGTAGAAGTGACGGCTAGTTTTTCATGGTTTATTTGATAACATTCCATGTAGCATCACTGATACACAGGGTACGGAAATAAAGAATACGGCCCCTTTTTTTCTATTTTTTTTTATAGTGAGCAAAACAAAAAGCATGAGAGAAGTCTGTCATTCAGTTTAATATTGATTTTGATCGTACTATGCGCATTATAATTTAAATTAAACGAATGCACTCAGAATATAAAATAATGAGAATGAAAAAAAACGTTTCTCAAACGTTGCTAATTGATTTAGAGAATGCATGCAACGTCTGTAAAGAGTTCTGTTGGTGCTAAAAAATCAGGGGTGTGTAAAAAGCCAGTTTCGCTGGCATTCTTTGTCGTTTATTTTGGTTTCGCTCCTACAAAGAAGAATTGAAAATTTCTTAAATGTTAACGTTTTTAATAAATGTTTATTTTATAACACTGGCGCATAATTGCCCCTTTCATTTACTGCTTATTCTGTCTATTGTCGAAAAGTTTAAAAAATACACAAGTTATTAAGAGGCAATAATAATTTCCCTGGCTCATATTGAGAAACCATTTACAAATGGATTGATTGAAGTGTAATGTTTGCTTTTTTATTTTCAATTTTAAAATATTATAAAAAAAAGTTTTTGTATACAATTTATTCTGCATAATTTACTCTATTTTTTTATTCAATAATTTTTTTTTGTTTATTTTGTAGAAAAAATAAAATTTGTGAAAGTGTAATAAAGATATTTAAATTGATTTAATTTCTTCTTTCAGAGTATTTTTACGTGATGTAGTGGAAACTGCCAACATTTTCATTAAGATGATGGAAAAATTTTGCAAAGATTCTGTAGTGGTGCAGGATAAGAAGCGCACCAAAAAACGTTCTCAGAAATCAAAGAAAAGTGAAAAACCCCAGCAAGAAACTGAGGTAAGTATTTTCTTACATTAATAAAGAAAGCTAAATCGATGTTAAATTGCTCGATCGCAAATATATTTTAAATTTATATTTTCTGCATTTGAAAATAAATCGAAAAATATTAAAATTATATTTTTTGATTCTTGGAGAAAATAAATAAAAAAATTGTTAAAATACACTTCGTTTTTTTTTATGCGGTAGGTGCGTTCCAGGGAAATCTGCATATAAAAAAATCGCACAAAAAAAGACATGGATGGATACATACGTTCCATTTATTAAAAAAAATCGCATAAAACCTAAATAATGTTTTAAAATGCACCAGAAATCGCATAAAAAAAGATTTGTAAATAATAAGATTTAAATTTTTTTTTCATCATATTTTAATAAATGGCACATATGTATGTTAATAACATAAACAAAACTTAATTTAAAATCATATTAAGAATGTTTTCATCTTTATTCGCTGCCTGATAATGTGCCAACCCGTTTGTGGATTGGTGCAAGATCACTTTCATCACTTGAAGTTAAAATTACGTCATCAGATCTACATGATAATGCTTCTTCAGTGATTTTTTTCTTGGACAAGGTATTTAGCAATCAAACGCTGTGATGGCTTGACTAGTTCTTTGTAGAGTTCTCTGTAGCCAGACATACAAATTTTCAGATCACGTTAGAATTTTAAGGCGCGTTCTACATCAATATTATTTTGAGTAAAAAAATTTTTCAATTTACCGGAAAGTTAAAGGCCTTTCCGAAGTAATTTTTCGTCCAGTGGAGTAACATCTTCTTCCGGTTCCCTATCTAATGTTTCGAAATCTTTAGTAGTATCTACCATACTTTCCAAAATATCATCATCATTTAGGGCCTCGTCCACAAACAATTCTTCTATATCATGCTCGTCAAAATCTTCAAAACCTTCCTCACCCATTTCCTCAGCAATTAAAATAATATCTGATGTTTCTATTGTCGCTCTATTTGATTCATTCCTTTTTGATACGCATTCAGGCCAAGCAGCTTCCAACATGCATTTAAAGTTTGTGACTTTATCTCGGCAATTGCTAACGAAACATGATCTACACAGTTCATAAATTGTTTCCAAAATTCAGTAACTGTTATTGTATCGGATTCCAGTTTATAGAAAATGAATTGGAAAGTGAATTTTACATAATATTTTTTAAATGTTGAAATAGTTCCTGATCTAATGGTTGAACTAGGCTCGTTCTGTTTGGAGGGAAAAAAACCAACCTCTATATTTGGATGTTCTAAGTTTCGATCACCTGGTGCATTGTCAAGAGTTAATAAGATCTTAAATTCAAGACCCATCTCTTTCAGATAATTTTCTACATCGGGTACGAATCATTTATTGAACTATTCAGTGAAAATAGCCGTTGTTAACCAGGCCTTCTTGTTTGCCATCCAATGTACGGGCAGTGTATTTAAGTTTTTCCTTTTAATGTACGTGGTTTTAAAGTTCGATTTAAAAGCAGCGGATTTTTAACATTCATTTCGTCTTATTCGTTTTCAGAAAAAGTCAATCACCAAAAAAATTAAATTTTCGAAATTTTTTCTTGCACCGCATAACTCTAAAAACGTATATAAAAAAACGCATAAAAGAGAACAAAGTGTAAATAGAAGAAAGTAACACACCCTTTCAACAGTTCTTTTTATAGTACATAATTGTCATTTTAGGCATTGGATACGCACTATCAAAGAAATTTATTGAGAGCAGCATTAGCAAAGAGCTAAAAAAGTTATATACAAAATCATCGTTATTAGTGGATCCATTCTCTCCAACCTAGACTTAATCTCCCACAAAAGTTAATCACTGATAGGCAGGGTAGCTGGACTTTTTTGACTTTGCCAAAATCCATTTCGAAAATCGACGAAATAGCTAAAATGAGTTTTTTAATAGTTTCTGTCAAAAATATTTGTATATTTTAAACAATAAATAATAATTATAGTTATTTGAGCTTTTTTAATATTTTTCAATAGTTAATTATTAAGCACTAGGTCATTATTTAATAAAAAATTGTAAAAACTTTATTTAAAAAAAAAGAAAAAAATAAGAAAATATTGAAAAAAATAATAAAAAATAAAGTTCTTAAAATTTTTTATTAAATAATGACCTAGTGCTTAATAATTAACTACTAAATAATATCTTAAGTAATAATATTTAAAAACACTAAAAAATAATTTTAATCGAAATGATTAAAATTCACCGGAAGCAAGAAATTCATCCAGTTATATGTGATGTACATTTAATTTGCTTCTTTTTAGCTTTTATATAAAATTGTTTCCCTGATAAAATATAGTGAAAAATAATAGATATACGATTTTCTAACAATTTAAGCATTTTTATGACAAAATGTTATCGATTATTAGCGAAATGGGTTTCAATAAAACTATATATGTGATTAATACAAAGGGTGCAACATTTACTGCAAGCTGGTTATTATTATTATTTATTAATAATAATAAAATACACAAAAATTAAAAATCATTTCAGATTCATCTAAAGGGGTTTTCAACAAGAAGTCTATTTTCTTCAACAAAAAATATAAAATAAAAAATTTAGATTAAGATGATTCAAATATTTATTATATTATAAAGAGAATAGTTCGTCAATTATGACTGAAAAATAATATCTGTTAAATTTCCAGCACGACCACTCTGATAGATGTCGTTTCTTCCATCAAAGTTTTTAATCGCTTTTTGGAAAAATTTCTGTCCTATTTCGTTAAGCACATCACGATTTTTGAGTTTTAAGGCTGAAATCTATTCAGTTGGCTCCGTATGGACTCTGTCCTTAACATAGCCCCACAATCCAGAGGTGTTAAATCACACGAGATGGCTGGCCACTTAACTCCTGATTGTTGTGAAATTATGCGATTTGGTTTGTAATAAATTGATCTTTTCATTGGCTGTGTGACATGTGGCACCGTCCTGTTAAAACCACATGTCAATGATATCCATGTTGTCTATAAGGGGCCCAAAAAAAGTTGTTAGCATTGCGCGATAGCATAATCCATTGAGCGTTCCCGCATTTCCCGTCTCATATTAAAGAAAAAAAAAAAGAAAAACCGCCCGATCACGCCTCCAGACCATATAGGGCGCCATACAGTGACACGTTGAGCATTAGGAGACTTTAATAATAGCTCTAGGATTTTCAGGTACCCAAATATCATAGTTTTGCTTGTTGACATACCCTGACAAGTGAAAAACCAGCCGGTTGTTCCCTAATGAATTGAGCAAATCTATGGCGATGCGACTGGTCGCCCGGTTTTAATTCCTGGGCCAGTTAAACCTTATAAGGCTTCAACGTCAAATCCTTTCGCAAAATTCACTAACTGGTGGTTTTGGATAACTTCGAAAAATTGACAAATTTGGATCTGCTTCAACAGTATGGCTCACGGCTGCAATGCTTTCTGTTGAACGTTGCGGTCGAACATGCATTAGTGTTCACACCAAATGACCGTCAGAAGGACGATTATGTTGTTCGAAAGTATCACGAATTTTACGAAATGTACCTTTAACAGAACCACCATTTTTACAGTATTTATATATATAAAAATTAAGCCCAAAATAGGTGTCCGTTGGTTGCCAGTGTTTGACGAGATGCGCCGCCGCATTTCCACCTTCACATTACCTTCGTAATAGTCGTTCGCTGGTTTGTATCTTTGTTTCATGTGTTTACGCACAATAGTGCGTCCATAGAGAGTGTTTGAAACAAGACAAATTTTTCAAAAAATCATTTTTTTTCCATTTTTCCACTCAATGTTTTGTATCAAATGAAATGTGTGTTTTTGTTTGTACGTTACTGTGTGTGTGTGTTTGCACAGAATGCGAAACCAATACAAATCGAAATATGCTTATGTTCATAGCAAGTGGATGTGCAAATAGAGAATTTTGTTTTCCATATTATGTTGCATTTTGTGTGTGTGTGTGTGTGTGTGCAATTTGCGTGCTCAATTGCAAAATGATCCATCAGACGACCGTTTTTCAAAGCAATTGTTAGATATTAGAAATGGTGCAATTCCAATTGACCCCACCACAAAAATGATAACGCTTCCAGATAATTTTTGCTACTTTGCACAATCAAAACAAGAATTGGTCACAAACGTATTTCCCGGTATTGCACAAAATTTTAGAAACCATGATTGGTTGGGGGAAAGAGCTATCTTAGCTGCAAAAAATTAAGATGTTTCGGATATCAATGTGACAATTTTGAATGATATTCCCGGGGAAATTTTTATCTACAAATCGGTTGACACTCAAGACGATGTTGTAAATTATCCAGTCGAATTTGAAAATTCGTTATCTGGACTGCCGCCCACCGCCTACAAATGAAAGTTGGTGTACCAATTATTTTAGTAGTCAAAAAATCCATAAAAAATGTCACAGAGGCAAAAATGTTATAAGGAAAATATAAGGGCGAAGATGTGTTGATACCATGTATTCCTATGATTCCTCCAGATTTGCCGTTTGACTCTAAACGGCTTCAGTTCCCCATACGTGTTGCTTTTGTAATGATCCCTGTTTTTCGCACGGTCAATTATATGTATCGTAATCACGTGTTAATAAACCAACTACTTTGTGTGTCTCTACCGCAAACCAAAAACAATCGAAGAATGTCGTATATGTAAAAGCATGTGAATAGGAAAAGATAAAATTACTTAAAAAAACATAAAAACGAAAACAAAGAAATTGTGTTCGTTCTGATTAATTTTCTTGAATGATTGAATTTTTTGGCGCACACAAAAAAGAACGCTGCAGAATAAAAACAAACCTCAAATGACTTGCAAAGCAGTCACGGGCACGCTAGTATAATAATAAATTTAATTGGCTTTTAACGTCAAGAAACCAAATGCCAATACTATCATGCTGCTGGTGTTGCCGCAATGAAAAAACAAAAGTCTTGTTGAAAAACCCGATATTAGTGAACATTACTGCCATCTGATTATTGTCTATGAAAACTAATAAAATACACAAAAATAAAAATCAGGTATTTACTGTACCACTCCTGACATATAAATTTAACTCATTCACTTTGCTGTAATAAAATGGTTAAACGTGATAGTGTTAAGTTGCTAGAATATAATACTTGCATTTAAATGCAAGATTAATTTTTTACATGAACATTTTTAAGAAACTTTAATTTCTCATTTAGGCTTATGTAAAAATATCCAAGAATTTCAACATTTTTGTGATAAACTGTCCACGAGCTGATAATATGTAAGCTATCGAGATTGCAATAGAGATATGTGAGATCATTTTTCAATTTATCGGAAAAATAGTAAGCTAAGCATAATTTTCCACTAAATCAATTTTTCGGTGTATTTTAAAAAGGCCCATATTACCGGTAAAAATAGGAAAAGTTAAATCGGTACGATAACCTCCACTGACAGTGGATCAGTGTTCCAATCATCAGTTGTATAAGCGATAGGGGAGGATTTATATTACCACTATTTATATTTTCCTGCAAAAACCTCAAACTGACCCTTATAAATGATATTTCGCTCGACGTAATCTCTGCATATCATCAAAATCAAATTTTTACATCAAAACAACAGGTTCGAGCTCTTGTTCACCATGGTTAGTATAATTTTAGTTAGTCAAAAGACAAACGGTTATTTTTTATTATCGGCACTTATTGTCATAATTTAAAAACTATTTAAATCATTAAAATTCTACTTTAATTTTTTTTAATTTAAGCTTTTAATGCGAATGTTCATTTAAATTATTTTGGTATGATTTCTGATGATGGATATTTAAGTTGAAACGTTATAAATTTTGAAACAATATGAATGAATGCTAATGTGCAGAGTATGGAAAATAAATATAAATATTTCTAGAATTGTGAATAATAGTTTTTTTGAGTCTTTTCCATAAAATTGCGAATCCTTCCCATGTTAAACATATAACTGCAACAATTTCTTCTAATAATAACGTTTTATATAACGCTTCGGCTTAATCTGGTGATGTTGGTACTAGAGAAAGTAATTTAAGCATTCAGTTTTTATTTTATTTGATTAGAAGGAAGGGTCAATCAATGATTGCTTTAAAAATTAAAAACAATTTTATGATAAAAAATCATTTCAATTTTCAACGTAGCATCCTTGTGAGTTCTTTGCATCTTGTTTAATGCTTTTCTAAATTTTGTATCCGTTCACAAATAACATTTGTGGAAGTCGTTTAAATAGGCATTTCTTAAATGTTTGAATTCACGTTTCAAAATAAGAAATAAATCCGAAATATAGAGTTGATGGGAGAGTCGACCGTTGCCTAAGTTTTGGATTGCCCCACAACAAAATGTCTCTTGGGCAAAAATGCGCATGTCATTTTTTTATTTGCTTGTTTAATATACCTAGTCAGATGGCAAAATATTAAACACTGACACTCGCACGTTTTCACGTTTAACTCGATTTTCGATGAGAGCACATCCATTTGTGGTTGATTGGCCAGTGAATCGCACTAAGCATTACAGGGAAAATTCGTTTTTCAGCAGAACAGTCCTTAGGTGGAATAAAATCCCTTCGCAGTCTTTCCTGTCACTCTCAATCTGAGAAAGTTCAAATCGAATGTCCACAGACACTACTCCCTCTTTACTCCTTCCTGTAACCTAATTTCCTAGTTCTGGCACAATGCATTGCATAGGTACGGGTGATCCACTGAGTGCTCGTCCTAAAAGAAAAAAAATATTAAACACAGATTTTTTTACCCTCTTAAAGGCAGTCTGTGTGGATTATAACGTCTGCATGAACACACCCGCCATGACTTTATTGGCTGACAAACCCAGCTTGTCCTTCAATAGTGCCGATTCATACCGTGTAATTCATTGCTTTGGCAGCAGTTTTGTCTTTGACGTGTTTTTGTAAATCCATGTATCGTTCATGGCTACGAAATAGTGTTGTCATTTCAGCAATAAGTTTGGTTATGAATAAGTACCAAAATGACTTTCCTTGAAATGATTTTTCAACTGCGGCAAGAGAAAAAAATCACATGAACTTAAGTTAGGCGGAGCCACAGGAATATTTTTACTGGCCAAAAACTTGTTTATTGAAATTGTTGTATGATAACAAGCATTATGGTGATGCAACATCCATTTGTTCTTGGTGTTTGGTCTATTACGAAAGTCTTCTATTTCGTAATAGTCTATTTCAAAGTCTTTCAAGAACCTTTCGGTAAAAGTGTTGATTGATTGTTTGGCCTTTCCAAACGATTCCGTGAATATCGAAAAAGCAAATAGGTATGCATTTGACCTTTGGCTTTGCCATTCTTTCTTTTTGTGGCCTTGGAGAGAGGTTAAAGTGCGATACGCACTGCTTTGGGTCTTGGTTTCTGGGTCGTATTGAAACATCCAATACTAGTCACCAGTAATGACACGAAAATGCTATTCATTTCTAATCGAATGCAAAAATTAAAGGCACCTTTCCTTCCTGACGTCCTTTTGATCTTGCGAATGGTTTTTTGAAACTATTTTTGCAAAGATTTTTCTCATCACCCAATTCATTGGTCAAAATCTGATGAACGGTAGTGTGAGTCCGATTTAACATTTCTCCGATTATTCTGACTATCAATATCGGCGATCTGAACGAACAAGATCCCCCATTCTATCAACATTTTAATTGGCTCTTGAAGATGAAGGTCTTCCACTTCATAGTTCATCTTTAATTAATGCTCTTCCTTCTGAAGATGCCTTAAACCACCGAAAAACCTGGGCTTCTGACAAAACACCATCTCAGTAGGCCTGCTGAAGTTAAGCAAGAGTTTTCGCTGCCTTTTTTTTTTTTTTTTTGTTTATTTCACTAAAGAGAAGTAGCACTTCAAGCAATAAAGGCTATTAAGTCAAGGAGCGTGCTACATTCTTTACAATAGGGATAGTGAACAGATGAGACAGGTGGTGACAGTAGAAGGATAGTTACGGAAATTAACTGTGGTATAAGACAGCACAGTGACCAGTGACCATGCCTTCATCACTAAGCAGCCCTACCGACAGGTAGTTTTTTTCTGTAGTAAAAAAAACCAAGGTCTTTGTTGGGAATCGAACCCACAACCCCCAGTCTTATAAGCTAGTACAATTCTTACTAGCCTACGGGAACCTGTGTCTAAACCTGAAGCTAAACCAGATAGCACAATGATATCACTTATTTTTAGAACACAACAGAAAAATCTGTTTCACAAAAAAATTGTCAAACCAGAACTGAAGGCAAATCACAGTCTGCCAGTGTTGCCATATTGAACGTAAAGTTGCCAGTCTCATTACTTAATTTACAGATCTCGTATAATTTTCTAATTAATCAATTAAATATTTGATTTTACAGAAAAAAATATAATTATATTTATTAAACATTCTATAAAGAAAGGAACAATTTTTTAATAGAAACAAACAATTTTTACGGTATGTTGGTTGCCAGAGAAATTTATAAAAAAAGCTCAATTAGGAAACTTTTACATCACGTCAATTTAATTTTTTTATAGTAAATTCTTATACATTAATGCCGGCTAATATTGAAGCTATAAAACGAATAAATCTTGCAGTAAAAAATCGTTTGTCTCCTAACAAACGATTAAAAATTTTTATTTCACAGACTTATTTATTTCACAGTTGAGATTGTGAAAAATCATTCAGTTTTATTTTCTCCTTATTTTTTGATTTTATATTTTGTGCAACATATGTTTGTACGAAAAATTTAAATTACAATTTGTGGGCCATACATCCTCGCCCAATAACTATACAAGGAGCCTTTGACAATTATTACATGAAATATAAATATGAATTTTCTGTTTCCTTTAAACGCTGATCTATATGACTGGTTTGGTTAAGAGCACTGCAGGATATCAATTCAGAGAATTTTTCACATATTTTTGTATTTGAAATGTTTTTTACAATCCTATCTTCTCTATGGATAGATTAAAAGATAAATTGTTAAAGTTGTTGTTTTGTGCAATCACAAACAAAAAACAAAAAAAGTGTGCTGATACAACAATATTTTTATTCAATTAAATTTAATGATAAGCATAAATTTTTCAATAAAATATATAGACCTTAAAAACCAACCAGACAGACACTATGCCTAAAATAAGTTTTCAGCACATTTAAAATTATTTGAATTTATTGTGTTCAAATGAATAAAAAGATTAAAACAAATGATTTTTTTACACAAAAGTTTCCATTAACATAATAAAGAGAGTAGAATTATAAATGACTAAAGCTTTTTTCAGGCTGTTTTATAAAAGTTATTAAATAGAAGTAGAAGCAGTTGATCCTAACAAGCAAGCAAAAAAGCTAATACAAGTTTCTGTGTGAAAGTTAATTTTTAACTTAAAAAAAATTAAAAACTATTACAAAAAGTTTGTATTAAATTTCTTACTTGAAAAATGTTAAACGGTTCATTAAACTAATTACTTAATATAAGTTTAAAGCCACTAAATTTTATGTATCGGGTTTTTCAACAAGATGATTATTTTTCAAATGTGGCAACACCAATAATATGATAGTTTTGATATTTAGCTTTTTGATGTATTTTTAGTTGATGTATTGGCAACTGTTACTGCTCATTTTCCGACGAAGATCGCATTAAAATAATTAAAATCCACTAATGAAAATGGTGGTTCTGTTAAAGTTACATTTCGTAAAATTCGTGATATTTGCGGACAACGTAATCGTCCTTCTGAGACCGCTATTAAGAATTTGAGCTACAATGTTGAAGCAGATCTAAATTTGTCAATTCCTCTCAAGAATAGGTTGGGTTATCCAAAACCTTCACATGAGGAGTTTTGCGTAAGGATTTGACCTTGAAGCTTTACAAGTTTTAACTGATGCCGACATTGAAGCCGATTCGCTCAATTCATTCAGGAAAAACCGGCTGGTTTTTCTGAAAAAATCATTTGTTTAGATGAAGCCCATTTTCACTTGTCGCATTTGGGCTTCTGAAAATCCTAAAACGATTATTGAGAAGCTCTTGCGTGCTTCATATGTCACAGTATGGCGCGCTATATGATCTGAAGGTGTAATTGGGCAGTTAAGTGATCGGAAATCTCGTGTGAGTTAATCTTTATAGTCTTGGTATTAAAAATAATCTTTAAACTGATGCTGAAGATGCTAACATGCAAGCTCACATTTGATCACATGTGATTTGCGCTTATCACGCGTATATACTCCCCCTCCATATTTCAATATCTAAGAGCTCAATAGTACAACTTTATTGAAAATAGCATTTTTATTGTTTAAGGTAACACACAAGAGATTCATTTTTAAGAAATACTTAAAATTTTTAGGAATATAATTGAACTTCTATCAATTGGAAATAATAACTACTGCCTTACAACAACTACAATTACTTGTAATTAGTAATTAAAATTTTCTAATTACAATTACATCTAATTAGTAATTAAAATTTTTCAATTACAAATAATTGTAATTGCTTTTTGTAATTGAAATGTAATTGAATCCCCCCATGTATGCTTGAAATATACACAGAATATACCGCTATACGGACAAGTAAAAAAGAATGTAAATAAAATAAATGTTGTTCCGATATTAAATTGATTTGGACGTATCTCGTATTATCTTTAATAATTAATAAAGGGTCGGCCAAATAACTTTTTTCTTAGTTTTAAATGCTATAAACAAAACTTCTGAATATTTTTTCAAATGCAGTAGCGTACACGATCGGTCCAATTTTTAAGCATATTATCGATTGTGTGCAGCTGTATTTCACCAATAGCTTGATAAATATTGTCTTTTAAAGTGTCAATTGTCTCTGGCTTGTCGGCGTAACACTTATCTTTAACGGCACCCCACAAATAATAGTGCAACGGTGTCAAATCTCAGCTCTAAGGTGGCCAAACGAATTCAGCTCTGCGGCTGATAATGCGATTTTCCAAAATAGGGCACAAAACATCGAATGTAGCTTCGGCTGTGTGGCATGTAGCGCCTTGTTGAAACCAAATGTTGCCAATATTCTCCTCTTCAATTTTTGTGAACAAAAATTCGTTTAACATGGCCCGATAGCGATCGCCATTGACTGTAACGGCCACTCCTGAAAAATGGCCCAATTATGCCTCTGGGCCAAAATCCGCACCAAACAGTGACACGTTTTGGGTGCGTCGGCTTTTCAATGTATGCGTGCGGATTTTCTGTGCCCCAAATGCGACAATTTTGCCCGCCAAGATCAAAATTAACTTCATCTAAAAAGATGATTTTTTTTTTGCAAAATCGGTATCTTCTATAAGTCGATCGCAGGCTCATTTAGCGAAGCGAAAACGGATTAGATGCTCACTTAGATTCAACTCCTGAACCAATTGGACTTTGTAAGGCGTTATACCATGGTCTTTATATAAAATTTGTCTCAGTGATGTCTCTGAAATGTTCAACTGTTGAGAACGACGATAAATTGATGTTGATGGCGCTTCACGCACACTTTCTGCCACATCAGCAACATTCTCGGGTGTACGCACTGTTTTTGGCTCTTCACGCTTTGATGAGAATGCCAGTTTATTCACTTTTTTCACAAGATAACGAACATACGGAGCTGACGGTGCTTCTCTTCTTCCAAAATCCGAACGCAATTTTCGCACACATTCTGCAACATCACCATGATTTTCAAAGTAATGTCGCAATATTTCCCAGCGTTGTACAAGCGTATACACAGCCATATTCGTTCAGCGGAAGGATAAAACTAATTATCTGTCAAATCAAAAAAAAAATTACAAAAAATCCTTTAATTGTTTTTATATATTTGTTGCTGTAGCGGTCACATTTCAAGTGTCTGCTCCAAACGGTTCAAAACGTTTATTTCATTTATTGTTGTTGTAGCGACTAATAAAATTTCTCTAAAATATATGAATGAGTCATAGGTTTGTAATGTTGCAGTGCGAAATAATCTGCAGAATGCAAAAGTCGAATAGGAAAAATACGTTTTTTCTTCATCAAAGTAAGAGGTCCCTCTCTAAATTTTTTCTCTTTGGCTCTGTAGTTCTGTGGTTTTAAGCTTACAAAGCACGTGCTTTTCTACTCTACGCTGTGACTTTTATACGATTTTCTTCATTTTTTATCCAGCTAGGCGAATTTAAAGGAACATAGCCTCAACTGCATTACACTGTTGTTACGTTGTTACCCTGCTATGCTAAGAAAATACAGGGCTCAAACATTATCACCTGCTGCTTTGATATTATACCAAGCGCTTTTACAAATGTATCTATCTGTCACATATACAATACACAAACAATTATTGTAATTCTTTTTCTAACTTAGACTCTGGAGGATTGTGCGTGGCTATTTGCGATAATTTGCTTACTTTGTTATTGCTAGATGTCACTTTATTCACTTTATCATGCGGATAAAAACATCATTAGCCTTTGATTGTTTCAGATATTTTAGGGAATCGTCAGAGCTTATTTTCGAAACAATATTCATAACAACCAGTCATATTTGCTGTGCGGCACTACTCCCATTAGTTATCACAAATCGTACTGGTATCGTTTTTTGTAAGACTAATGGCTGATGTAGATGTTATTTTTTTTTTTTAATTTAACACAAAAATTCCTGCATAATTTTCCTTTCTTAATCGATTTAGAAATTAAAATATGCATGAACTTAAGCCGAGTTAATAATAATAGTTCATTTGGTTATGAAGCTTTTTAAATAATTGATATAAGTTAACGATTTTTAACACTTACAAGCAAAATGAAAATAATACAATACAACCGTTTGTGAATAACTTTTTAATTGTTTATGTGTTTGTTTTATTTTTTCTAGGAAGAATTATCCAATCGTTGGGCTGCCATGGCTGCTGAAGTTTCACAATTATTGTCAAACGAATTGCAGCTGGCAGAAGAAGATCAACCCATTCCATTTGATTCGGCATCAGATAAACCAATTGATGATCAAAAGTAGGTCAATATAATTTTCATATTAAATTTTTCAATAACTTTTTTTGTGTTCTTTTTACAACATAACGGAAGTATTAAGGTTGACTATACATTTTAGAAAATTAGTAATTCTAGTTTGTTATTAAACATTTTTTTAAATATAGCACTGAGCGCCATCCCGATAAAACTGCATTACACTTGAATCAATATCTTGAAGCAAAAAAAATCTTTGATCAATAGTAAGTCAAAATAAGACCTGTGCAACTGGGGGAAAAAGGGAGTTCAGTCCCCTGAAGGCAGCAGGGGTCAACTGGGAACTACACGTTATTTCCACGGGAATCAGTAGCCCGCAGAGTTACCGCTATTTGTCTCTTTAGGCATTTAGCTGTCTCTCTGACTGATTATTAAGGTTGGCCCTTCGGGAGTATCGTGGTGGTTTCGCGGCCCCAAGCATGAATGATTATGGTGGCCAGGATCATCTGGCCAATAATAACACCCACAGGTGAATGATCCAGTCCAGTGAGCATGCTAGACATGTGTTCTGGACAGGAGTTGGAAAGTCGCCAGCTCTTCAGCAAGGAGTGGTGGTTTGCAGCCCTGCTCTGGAATCATCAAAGTTGCAACTAGGAAAGACCTGTTGCTAGAATTAGTTTTCGGCTTCCTAGGGCGTGAATGACGTTTGCTTTTCATTCCCACTGGTTTGACCACCATCTGATTAAGGCTCCATAGCCAGGTACAGATGTAAATCTTATCACGGAATGTCCGCTTCTGTTTGGAAAACATAAGATCCGATAATGCCACCATACTTTAAATAATGGATTCTGCAAGGATTCGCTCGAATGATGATACAATTGAAAAGTGAACCCAACATATCTATTCAGACTTTCGTTAATTCTATTTCGCTACATCGCTTCTAGAATGAGAATTAAAAAAAGTTCAAGAAAAGTGTTCTAAGGGTTGTAAGCTTGTACATTCATCACTTTTGTGCGAAATTCTACTTAAGTCGTTTTATACTGGGTCCAGACGTGTGGAATCCAACTTATGACGTTATCCTGGGAGTGGAAATGCCGGACGATACTTTCTTTGATAGCTTACGCAGATGATATAGCTGCGGTCATTATGGCCAGGAATACGGAACATGCCCAGAGGAAACTCCAACAGGTGATGATAAGGACTAAGGCATGGTTGGACTCACATGGACTTGAACTGGCCATGCACAAAACGGAATTGCTGCTGCTAACGAGACGACTATGTCCCTGTAGGCTAGTAGGTAGTGTACTAGCTTGTCAGTGTGGGGGTTGTGGGTTCGATTCCCAACGAAGACCTTGGCTTTTTTTCACTACAAAAATAAAAATTTAGTTTTGGTGGGGCTGCTCAGCGATGAAGGTATAGTCATTGGTCGCTGTGCTGTCTTTATACGCCAGTTAATTTCCGACTATTCTTCTTGTTTCACCACTTCTCTCTTCTCTATCCCTTTCCTAAAGAATGTACCATGGTACTTGACTAAATAGGCATTGTTGCTACTTCTATTTAAAAAAAAAACATATCCCCATTGTGGTTGAGATGCGGCTCATGAGTGCCGTACTCACAATTGGAACATGCGCGAAATACCTGGGAATGAGGGTGGATCCCAAACTGACCTACTCGCAGCAGACAAAATACGCCGCGGAGAAATCAACAAGGATAAACCTACAGCTGAGCAGACTACTGTCGAACATCGGGTGACTTCTAGCAAGTAGACGGAAGCTGTTGATGCAGGCTTGCAACAGCATCCTTTTTTACGGATGCGAGATATGGGCGGACGCGCTGAAAATTAGGAGACAATGCCCGTTTCCGCGCACCACTTGCGGTGCGAAGGACTGCGGAGCTACGTGTAACATCGGCCTATCGTACGATTTCGGCATCGCCGTTTACGTGATAGCCGGGATAATATCGATTCATCTACAGGCGGAAGAGCGCGAAAGGGCCTACGTCATCGGATGCAAAGGTTCTGCAGATGTTCAACCTCTTCCAAATCTCAGGCGGGACACAATTGCAAATTGGCAGGCCAGGCGGAACGAGAGTCAACAGTGCAGATGGACAGTCAAACTAATCCCGGACACCCGGAAGTGGATACAGAGCGAACAAGAAGATGTTAACTTCTACCTGACACAGATGCTTTCTGGACATGGCTACTTCAGGAGCTATCTCTACAGGACGCGGAAGTGCACGATGCCATATTGTCTGTATGAGGAGACGGGAATAGTGGATGACGCGGACCACATTTTTTTTTACATGCTAACGATGGTCCGCCAGCCGCAACTAGTTGACTGTGCAAATTGGTGCAGTAACGGCTGAAACTATAGTGAACAAAATGATACGTGGCGCGGAAGTCTGGAACACTATAGCACGATTTTGCGAGTGCGTGCTCCGGGCGAAGAAGATAAACCGGAGCGGGAAGTAGCCTACACAACGGAACAACATCGGGGAGATAAAGATGCGTCGCACGGAGCGGAAGACCAAGCTTTTGGGCAGATAGCCGGGAAAACGGAAGGACAAAGGCTGCAGATGACAGTATGAAGGGGAGCCTGGATGCTGGTACACTAAGGCACTATGAACGGGATGCACCCCGAAGTAATGCAAAGTCGGTGCCAAGGTGGACAACATATCTCAAACAAGAAAGGTGGTTTTTTTATTCGGTATTCCTGTGGGAGCCCGATATATCATAGCTGGTGACGACCTGCTGGGAATGCATAAATGCATTTTTACTATCTTTCTACAAAAAAAATGGTCAGCGGCCTTTCGGGTCAGCCACTATGAAAAAATAAAATTCGCGAAAGTTTTTAAGTCCACTTATTATTTCAACATTTAGGACGTCCAAAATAAAACTTTTGAATATTTAAATTTAAATATTCAAAAGTTTAATTGGATAATGAGAGTAATATTGTTGCGATAAGCGTTGAATATTGCAATTTAATAAACGGATACCTTGTAAAATGTAATACGAAACAAAAGCTCGCAAAATTTACAGCGAGAGAGGGTTGTGGAGGTTTTTAATTTCTTCTGTATTTCGAGTAATTTATTTGCTTTAAATTTTTCGAAAGTTCCGTATTCAATTTAAAGTTTTGATAACGCTAGGATTTTCAATTTGTAGTATCCTTAATAAAGTTTTATATTTGTGTTTGAATATCTCGCGGCGAAAACTAAAGCAGAGAAAAAATTTGAAATATTTTTTATTTAAATTTATTTATTTGCTTTGTGTGCGCGTGTGTTTTTTGTTTTTGTATATTTTGTTCATTGTTAATATTTGTTTAAACTATTGCCACTAAAAAACTTTTCAGAGTTATGCGCTGGGGCTGTGCATTTAGTTGATGAAGTTGTGATGGCACATCGTTGCAAAAATACAAAAAAAAAAAAAAACAAAAAAAACTTTTTCATTCACTTTGATTGTGCTGTTTATTATTCACAAAGTTAAAATGAAAAGTAATTAAAAGCTATAAAATACTAGTTCGAGCCGCAAACAAATGCAATTTTTATAAAAACGAATATTTAACAAAATATCATTTTTAACTTGTGATTGGAAATTACCTGATTTAGCATTATGTTATGTGCTCGTATTGCTAATTTCTCGTATATCAAAGTGATGGATGTTGAATACTTAAAGTACATTCTTGAATCGAGATGAAATAATATACATTCGACTTTATTGCCATGCAGCTTATTTTTCAGGTTTTTAGTTTTTTCTTTTTAATTTTTACTCTGACATACTTTATAATTTTTTATTATTTTCTTGTAAGAGTAAGTTATTTTTTTCATCAGAAACTAATATCAAAGTGCTACATTTTCTCATCGCGTTATTAGAAATAAACAAGGTTTTACAAATGCACTAATCGCCGTTAGTTCGTACAGAAGATTTCAAACATATTTTTAGTGAAAATTTCTTATACTGGTTAGGAACTGTTAGGTATGAACTGTTCGTTTAAAATTTAGACACGCAATTTAACAAAAGCTAAAGTTATAAAAGATCACATAGTAAATATACAATTTAAATGAGTATTAATTTTAAGTCCGTTAGTACTATCGAATAGGTTGGATATCAAGCCAACAAATCTATAGTAATTATCATTATCATTTTTTTTTTTGTTGAAAAGAGAAGTAGCACTTCAGGCAACAATGCCTATTTAGTTAGGATTTAGAGGAGATGAAACAGGTGTTAAAAGTATAAGTGTAGTTACAGAAATAAACTGCCGTATAATAAGGCAGCACAGCGACCAGTGAATATGCCTTCATCGCTGAGCAGCCTCACCGACAGTCAATTTTTATTTTTGTAGTGAAAAACACCAAGGTCTTCGTTGGGAATCGAACCCACAACCCCAGACTGACAAGCTAGTACACTACCTACTCGCCTACAGGGGCACTTATCATAAATATATTGATGCTTAAGCCATGCATGAAAATTATTACTGAAAAACAGTTCTCAATTTCCTCACATTCAATTCAATTCAATTCTTTATTTATGTAATATTTTTGTAAACATTTTCTTTTGTCAGTCTTTCACAAAGAGTTTAGGAATTAATCCTCTTCTACTTAAATATAGTGTTAATAATTCTTATTATGACCAGGGGTTACAATATTATTAAAAAAAGTAAGGGAAACATTTTCAAAAAAACCTTTATAGACTCATTTTTGGTTTAAGATAAAAAGTTAACGTTCTGTTTAAAATTATGATGAGGCCAGCTCATTGATATGTATGAAGTCAAACTGAAGACATCTGTTTTAAAAATTTATTGTCAATCGGTCGATTTTGTGTTTTACAAGTTCAACGTTGGCTAGAGTATGAAGTCGTTGTGTGGAGTAGTGCCAAGGCAGATTGTAGATCATTTTTAGGAGTTTATTTTGCGCAATCTGTAGCTGTAGACCAGACTGGAGCAGCATAAAACATCATTGCCTGAAATATTGCCTTAAATATGAGGATTTTATTGTTTATGTTAAGTTTAGAGTTTCTGTTCATTAACGCATAAAACAACCTGATTAAGTTGTTGACTTTATTAACAATATATGGCACGTAATCCTTCAACTTAATTTTGTGGTCCAGTAAGATACCTAAGTATTTTACCTTATTCATCCATTGAATAGAAGTGTTACTAAATGAGAACAGGATTTCAACCTTCTGGAGAAGTACATAGCTTGAGTTTTCTGTGGATTTACAAGGATTCGATTTTGCAAAGTAAGAATGAAGCTCATTGAGTGCAGAGTGTGATTTGTTTTACATCCGCACCTGGCTATGTAGCCTTAATCAGATGGTGGACAAACCACTATACATAATTTGGAACGTCATGCTCGTCCTAGGTAGCCGAAGGCATAATTCTAAGCAACAAAACCACCTAGTTGCAACTTTAATGATTCCAGGACAGGGCTGCAAACCATAACACCTTGCTAAAGAGTTGGAGACTTTCCTACTCCTGTCCAGAACACATGTCTAGCATGCTCACTGGACTGGATCATTCACTTAGGGTGTCATTATCAGTGAGATGATCCTTGCCACCATAATTTTCATAATACCCTTAAGGGGCCGCAAAACCACAACCACCACGATGCTCCCATATAGGGGCCAACCTCAATGATCAGTCAGGGAACTATTAAATGTCTAAAGAGACAAATAATGAACTCTGCGGCTCACTGATCCCCGTGGAAATAAAGTGAAGTTTCCAATTGTCTCCCTGTGTGACTTCAGGGGACTGGGCTCCCTTTTTCCCCCAGTTGCACAGGTCTAGATAGTCAAGTATTCTATAAAGACCGATAAATGTGCCCCCGGGGAGTCCCCATTGAGTGCAGTTTGTAATCTACATAAAACATCGGTTGCGAGTATTTCCGAACTTAGAATAGCCGTGTATCATCTGCGAATATAGAAGTTAAGCAGCCATTTATTCAAGGAAAGTCCGCTGTGTAAATGTTGTATAATATGGGCGACAGGCACGAGCCCTGCGGACAGTCTGCTGATATTTTAGTTTGCGTGGAGTGGTTTGAACCAATGAAAACACTGTAACTGCGGTTTGACACAAAGCTGGATATTATTCGGATTAATGTTGGTGGAAAATTTAACCTTATCATTTTATAAGTTAAGCCACTGTGCCACACATAATCAAAAGCCGCCCTGATATCCAATAAAACCATACCAGTCGATTTTCCTAATTGCATATTAGAGCTTATACAATTGCGTATTCTTATCAGAGGTTGCACTGTGTTGTGTTCCTTACGAAAGCCAAATTGTTGTGTGGGAATTATGTGCTCCGCAGTAAATTGAATAATTTCTTCTTTGATCACTTCTACCAGCATTTTGCTGTAGGAAGATAAGAGGCTTATTGGTCGGTAAGATTGTGGACAATTGGGAAGCTTACATAATTATCCATCCGAGAAAGCCACTTGTTGAAGTGTGAATGAATTTTATAAATCAAAGAGTCATATTAATGAGAAAATCACAGCGTTATGAAAGAAGATCCAAATTGATCGATTTGTCGTCGGTCGCATGAATTGGGGTTCCTTCGGTCCACTACGTTTATAGGGGTTTAAGCTATGAGATCGTCATAAGTAGGGTTTGGGCTTTGTAGCTGATGGGGCGCTAGTGCAGTTACAAACAGATCCGAAATTTAATCGCAAACCTGATAGCTATAAAACTAACTTTTGGCTAACAGGTTTGTCAGCAAATAAAATCGCCTCATGTAAAGTGAAACTCGAATAAATCCCAAAAACACCTTTGGTGTGGCTTGAATGCTGGTGGCATTGGTATTTTTAATTTTGAAAAAATAAAGCCAAAGCTCGTGTAATGATCAATACATGTCGATATCGCTCCATTATCAAATGCTTTCTTTGAAAATATGGATGAAAAGGAGATGTGGCCCTAGTAGAACAACCAGAAAGAACATGATTTGAATTCTCGTTGTGCTGTGTAAAGAGTTTTCTTTGATTGATCTCAATATTTCCTTATATACGCTGATAATGTTATAAACAAGGTCCAGTGAAGCTTTCTATAGGCAACCTGTCTGTCAGACGACCACTATATACATCAGGATTATCAATGATCGCTATGTAATATATTCAGTGTCGGGGGGAAAGAATGGAGGATTATGTTTAAGCGATAAGATTGCCTTTTAAGAAGCCTATAGCTGTTTAAAAGAATCGCAAAAAAACGATAAATATATTTCGTGCTGTCATCAAACTTTTTTTATTTGAGTGTCCTTGAAAAGGGAAAATATAAGCTTCTCATATTCTAATTTCTAATATTGGCTGATTAAAGGAAAACCTAAGGTGGATGCGAAAATATTAATGATGATGAATGCCGCGATCCAGAAAATGCTTTTTGTTTTTTTTTTTTAAAGAGAAGTGGCACTACAGGCAACAATGGCTATTTAGTCAAGTACCGTGCTACATTCTTTAGGCAAGGGATAGAGAAAAAATAAAACAGGTGGTGGAAGTAGAAGTATAGTCGGAAATTAACTGCCGTATGAAGACAGCACAGTGACCAGTGACTATGCCTTCATCGCTGAGCAGCCCCACCGACAGTCAATTTTTATTTTTGTAGTGAAAAAAACCAAGGTCTTCGTTGGGAATCGAACCCACAACCCCCATATTTACAAACTAGTACACTACCTTTTATCCTACAGGGGCACCAAATATACTTTGACTAAGAATATTTCTTTCAGAAAATGCTGTGTTGCATTCGACTAAGAAATTTTCTTTAAAAATAACAGAAATTGCAAATCATTTTATGAAGATAAAATAAGCGTAAAAAGCCCGTCAAAAATTATTCAAATGGCTATAACTTTATAAATGAAACTATAAACGAAAAATCGTCTACGCATTTCCTCTGCCTCTATTTCTCTTTGGTTCATTTTAGGATATAGCAGCTTCAACCATTATCGACTGATCTCCTTATGCACTAAATGGGCTGAGTATCTAGCTCAGTCACTTCATTTCATAATTGTTAACACTATGTCGTTTCTACAGTTCTGAGTCACACTAAAAGTTAGACTACATGGAAGACAAGATATGTGAAGAAAGCAAAAGCAAAGTGCTAACTTCGCTATGTATGAAATTCGCAGTGTTAAGAATAATTAGCGATTTAATACAAACAGCACAAAGTCGACAAGAGATCTTTGAAATCTCTGTACGAAAGATCTCATTGAGGTGAATTAGCATTTAAAATTGTTTAAATTACATTTTATTGATTTAACCTCAAAATGGTTTCTGTACGACACATATTGAGAGCATCCAGATTTTAAAAGGACACTATCTTATTTACTATTATTTTTGTTTTTTCAAAGGAAAGTAATACTTTACTTCCCCATATGCAAGCAAAGGTAAATTTGTATCATTTTAACTTTTTCAGTTATTTTTTTTAACGAAGACTTCAATCAGAAAAATCTTTTTTCATGATTTGTAATGTCATAAGACCGCCTTTGTTTGATGTAAAATATCTTTTTTTTTTATTTGATTGAAGTTTCTTTTATTGTAATTCAAATCTTAATATATTTTTTCTGCCTCTATTATTTTTTTTCCACTTTCTAACATTAAAAATACATTTTTGTTATCAATTTGTAATTTTGTTTCCAAAATTCGTTTTTTTTTGCAGAGAAGATTGTATGATAAGGATTAATAAAATGTTGCGTACTGGTAAATTGGAACATGCCATTGCATTGTTGCGTGCTGCCAGGTAAGTGTAAAATTCTTAACCCTTTTTTTCGTCTCCTTAAAAATCAATTTCCAAAAGACTTGTGCTTGAATTTGACTGATAAAATTTGTAGAAGAGGAAAAACCTGGATTTAAATTTCCTTTAAAAAATACATCCGCCACCTTTTTGTTAGCTTAATCGCTTGAAATGTATTTTTGATTATTCTTTAATATCACTAATGTAAAAAGCTTTGGGGAAAAAATATATAACTTTAATACATAAAGGTGAAATTTAAGATGTGAGATTTTTGAATATCAATTATATTTGCTCGAAAAGGATTTTCATAACAGAAAATGTCTAAACTACAAAATTTAATAAAGTTTTTCTTCTTGGTAGAGAACATTGACAATATGCAGTTGTTGGCTACCGAAATGATTAATATTATTATTATTATTATTATTATTCTTTATTCTTCAAACAACTAGCACAACAATATGATAACATCTTATAAGTGACGGTGCTGTTGATCCTTAACATATACAAATTGAGTTAATATAAAACTTAAATCTGGAAACAGAGCATTAACAATACACAGGTATAAAATGAAATAAATGTAAAGTATAATAAAGTTATAACTAATAAAGATATGACAACTAATCGAAAGAAATGTAATGTAAAAGTGTTAACAAAAAATTTAAGTCAAGATTGGGTAGAACGAAATAATTTATAAAGCTCCTTTCTAAATAAATATGCGTTGCCTATTTTTTGTATAGAATTTGGCAACGAGTTCCAAAGATTGGTTGCATTAATTTTCATTAATGCAACCAGTCTTTGGAACTCTGGCGTTGAGTTAACAGACTCTTGTATTTCTGCTAGATAATATTCCTACCACGATGAGATCTTGCAAAAACTATCCTATCAAATAGATATGATGGTCGTTCCGAGATGATAATCCTGTGCAAGAAAATTAGACACCTATATTTTAGAAGATCATCGAATGTCATTCCAAAAATTAAATTAGAGTATGATCATATCTCATCACGACGGTCTTTCTGAAATATATAACGGGCAATATTGTTACATGCGTCTTTCAGTCTGCGCTGATCAGTGCTGTCACAATTGGCATAGATTTCACAGCCGTAAAGAAGTGAAAGGATCAGATAAGTCTTTGCCAAAAGTATGCGAATATCACACGGTGTAGACTCCTTTAACGATCATACGGTGCGAAGTTTACTGTAAACTCTGCCAACGACAAAATTAATGTGATTAGTCCAGGTCATTCTATTACTAAAAATTACGCCCAAAGTAGATGCCGATTCTACCAATTCGGTAACATTCCTGTCAATTCTCACATTAATGTTGACCACAGTTCTCCTAGCTTTCGAGAGGACAATACATTTCGACTTCGATGCATTGATATACAATCCATTAGACATGGCCCAGCGATTGATCATGTGCAAATCGTCATTTATCCCATTCACACACCTAGGAACGTCATTAATCCAGCTACTGTTATAGAGCTGCACGTCATCAGCATACAAGTGCATCATGCTGCTCTTAGAAATGTCAGGTAGGTCATTTATGTGAAGACAGAAGACAAGTGGACCCAATATAGAGCCCTGTGGTATTCCTCTACTAACTACAAGCGAATTAGATATCCTATCATCAACACTCACTATTTGACATCTGTTAATCAAATAGGAGGATATTAGACTGCAGGCCGAGCTTGAGAAATAAAATAACTTACGCAGTTTTGTTAACAAGATAGAGTGATCTACCGCATCGAAGGTCTTACTATGATCCAGTAAAATCCAGAAACCCACTTTGTAGTTTTTTTAATCGACCTTTTTTATCTTTAGTAAATATCTCTTATTCTTTTTTACGGTCTTTTTAAATTAAATTAACAATATATATTTTTTTCTTTTCAATATTTCGCTTTCCTATGGAAAGCTTCTTCAAAAAAAAAAAAAAATATCGAAAAGAAAAAAAATATATATTGTTAATTTAATTTAAAAAGACCGTAAAAAAGAATAAGAGATATTCATGAAACCCACTTTGTTGATGTCGAGTTCAGATCTGAGGCTCTCGACCACATCCACTAAAGCAGTTATACAGTTTCTGCCGCTAATAAAACCAGATTGAGCCACGGATACAAATTTACTCCGCGTGAGATAGTCATTCATTTGATTGCTGAGGATATTCTCAAAAACTTTTGATAAAAATGGTAGAATAGCTAACGGTCGAAATTCACTATTAGTCTTAGGGATGGGGATAATCCTAGAGAATTTCCATTCCCTGGGAAAATTGGATTTCGTAAGGATAGAGTTGAAGAAATGTGTAATGATCGGTAAGAGCATCGAGGTTAAAACTCTGAAAAATCTCGGGTTCATTCCGTCCATACCAATCGTGTTGGATCTAACAACGGAAAAACTCTTAAGGACCTCAAGCTGATCTACACACCGGAAGCCAACAGGATTTCGTAATGGGACATAACAAAGATCGTCATAAATGTATCTGTCGGCGTGGGCACATTAATGCTAACAAATTTATCATTAAGAAGGTTCACGTCCACATCACAATTATGCTGTAACATTTTACTCCGACCGAAGCCTATTTTCCGAATTTCTCTCCACTTGGCCCTACTATCAATAGCCGATGAAAATCTACGCCGAGAAAAAGCACATTTAGCAGACTGAATCCGCTTTGTTACCCCCCTTCGAGCAGACTTATGTATCGCCTTAAGGTCATCTGTTGTAAATCTCCTCCACCGTAAATATGCCTTGTCACGTGTCCTTATTAGTGATTTAATATCCGCGCTAAACCATGGGGGTTGATCGTTATTGATCCGTTTCGTCTTAATTGGCACGCACTGTTCGAATATTATTAAAAAAAAAAATTTTTTTTTGAAATTCATTATGGGTTAAAAATATTTAACAAACAAATTTAATACATAAATATTTTTTAAAAAATTTTCTGAAACAACAAAATGAATTTTATGTTTTAAACGTTGAACATTTTTTTTGAATCCTGGGTGTGTGTGTGCTCTCTTTAAAATAAAATACATGTTTTAAAAGGCTATACGATTGTAAGAAGTAAGTTATAACAATTGCCAGTTAAATGAATAAACACAACTTTGTAGAAACTGATAATCCTTAACATCTTAACTATTTACGTTTATTATATGCTTTCTTAAAACTAGTTTTGTTAAGGATTTATTCTTTGCATTCTATTGTATTTCATTAGGATTTGTATTATTATTTTATTTAATGTATACTAAATTGACGCTATCAATGCTAATTTCGTATTAAATAAGACGTTTGTTAATAACTCCCTCTAGAAAAAAAATGAAAAAGAGAGGCATTTGCGCCCCACACTGTTTAAGCAAGAAAAATAATAAACGAAATGAGAATTATTAGGACATTGTTTCTTAAATAATATTAACTGCACCATGCTATGTCCTTAGTATATTGGATATGCATTAGTAGGAATACTTTCTTCTTTAATACGTCCTGTTTTTGTAAGGGCGCTGTTTTGCAGAATGATTTTTTTTTACTTTTCTGCATTTTACATTCTGCTAACTTAAAAACTATTTTTTTCTTATCTCTTTCGGACTTTTTAGATTACAGTTACCTTAGTCTTACTAATTATGTGGAATTTACAATTAAAAAAGAATTTTTTGTTTGTTACTTAGTATTTGTTTTATCAAAATATCTTATCAAGTTTAAATTTAATGCCACATAAATTACTTGAGACGTTTTTTTTTTATTTCATTTAAAAAGTGTGCAAACGTATGAAGTGGTTAATTTTGAATAAGCGAGAAAAAAGAAAGTAAAATCCTCGAATAACAAAAGCCGTTAGACATAATTAACACTGTATGGTCAGGTAGAATAAAAAAGGTGACCAAATAAATGTTTTAATACGAAAAAAATTCAAATAAAGGAGATTCAGGACAATGGGATTTTTAACAAGTGCATTTTGTTATTTATATACATAACTAGGACTCTTACATATTTTAATTGTTTTGGTTTAGAAAGGAATTGCTTGTTTTTTTGGCTTTGAGTAAATTTTGAAGAAAATAAAAATAATTTTTTTCTTTTTTTACAGAAGACTTCAAATATCCCAATTGCTTATGTTTGAGACAAAGTACTAATGTTATTTATTTCTTCAAATATTAAGGCATTGAATTCCTTTGAATAGAAAAATAACTTAGGTAGGGCGCGTTGCAGCGTTGTTATTCCTCTCCGTCCTTTCTGGCTGTTGTTCTTTTGGTGTAAATGCCGAGCGCCTACAGCCAGAAAGGACGGAGAGAAATAACAACAGTATTTCATTTACTGGCGAAAAACAAGCATTTAAAGCTTTCAAATTTCTCTCACAAAAAATAAATGAAAGAATTTGATTGTTAAAAAATCTGTTTATTTTTTTTCAAAAGAAGTAGCACTTCAGGTCACTTCAGGCCTATTTAGTCAAGTACCGTGCGACATTCTTTTAGGAAAGGGATAGAGAAGAGATAAAACAGGTGGTGAAAGTAGAAGGATAGTCGGAAATTAAATGCCGTATAAAGACAGCACAGCGACCAGTGACCATGCCTTCATCGCTGAGCAGCCCCACCGACAGTCAATTTTTAATTTTATAGTGAAAAAACCAAGGTCTTCGTTGGGAGTCGAACCCACAGGATAGTTTACAATGCGTCTTACCTCGTTCCCGAATGGTGGATATTTTGGTAACCTTGCGAAGGTCCGTAATATAGTTGTATAGCAGATTTCTCCTTTCGAGCAGAAAGCCTTTAGAGGTGTCATTAAACATGGCTTACCAAACACCTTTCGGCGAATTCGTTCAAATATCTTATAAAATTCTGTTTGTTTTTATTTACAATTTTTAAATAATGACTAGTTTAGAACACGGCTTGAGAATCATGTCAAAATCACATTAAAAGTGCTCGTCGCCAGCAAAGACGGAAAGAAATGACAACAGTATTTCATTTACTGGCGGAACAAATGCAAACAACATAATACCAAACTGGCTTACCGTTTACAAAAACCACTCAGACTCTCGCACAAGTTATTCCTATAGCAAACTTACTCAAACTCTAAATAGTTTTCTACTCAGTTTGTGATATTATTCGTGCAGAAAATTCAGTTTCCTTTCACTTTTGTTATAGAAAATTTCGGTTTTGCAAGATTTTCATAATTTTTCCAATTTTTCCGAAAAATTGATTTTTACTCTTTCCCATAGAAACGGTTTTTGCTTCAGTCAAATAATTTCGCTTTTCCTAATTTACCTAATTTTAGACGAACATTTCTGTTATTTTCTAAAAGGTCCGCCAAATAACTTTTTTTTTGTTTTAAATTCTATAAACAAAACTATTGAATATTTTCTCAAATTTCTTGAAAGTACAATCCTTCCGGTAAATAAAGGAAAATAATATCATTCGAATGGCTGCCTCGGCTGGCCATGCAGTAGCCTACACGATCGGTCCAATTTTTAAGCACATTATCGATTGTGTGCAGCTGTATTTCGACCAATGGCTTCACGAATATTGTCCTTTAAAGCGTCAACTGTCTCTGGCTTGTCGGCGTAACACTTATCTTTCACAGCACCCCATAAATAATAGTCCAACGGTGTCAAAGCACAGCACCGAAGTGGTCAAACGACATTAACTCTGCAGCTGATAATGCGGTCTTCCGAAATAGAGCGCAAAACATCGAGTGTAGCTTCGGTTGTGTGGCACGTAGCGCCGTCCTGTTGAAACCAAATGTTGTCAATATTCTCCTCTTCAATTTTTGTGAATAAAAATTCGTTCAACATGGCCCAATAACGATCGCCATTGACTGTAACGGCCACTCCTAGCTCATTTTCGAAGAAAATTGGCGCAATTATAACTCTGGACCAAAATCCGCACCAAACAGTGATTCGTTTTGAGTGCGGGTTTTCTGTGCCCCAAATGCTACAATTTAGCTTGTTTACATACCCGCCAAGATCAAAATGAGCTTCTTCTGAAAAGATGATTTTTTCGGCATCTTCTGTAAGTCGATTGCAGGCCCACTTAGCGAAGCAAAAACGCATTGGATGGTCTCTTGCCTTTAACTCCTGAACCAAATGGACTTTATATGGCGTCATACCAAGGTCTTTATGCAAAATTGAGAACGACGGTGAATTGATGTTGATAGCGCTTCACGCACACTTTCTGCCACAGCAGCAATATTTCCGGGTGTACGCACTGTTTTTGGCTTTTCACGCTTTGGCTTATCGATGAGGATGCCAGCTTCTTTAACTTTTTTCACAAGATAACAAACATACGGAGCTGACGGTGCTTCTCTTCTTCCGAAATCCGTACGCCATTTTCGCACACATTCTCAAACATTACCGTGATTTTCAAAGTACTGTCGCAATATTTCCCCAGCGTTGTTCAAGCGTATACACAACCATATTCGTTCAGCGGAAGGATAAAACTAATTATCTGTCAAGTCAAACGTGAGATAAGTGTTACCATTCACGAAATAAGCACTAGTTGAAAAAAAAACAACGGTAAATGGGGCGACCCTTTACCTATTAAAATAGTAACGAGTGTTAGCAGCGTTAACATATCGGACAAGTTTTTACAGATGTTTATGTTCAACTCAGAGACATACATTTTTGAAAATTTTCGTTTTATGTAAAACACTACTCATTTGCTTATGATCCTGAGTGTATTTAAACTGCTCTACAACACCCGCCTTAAATTGTGGAAAGAGTTAACTAAAGTTAAGAAAAGTTTTACATTCAGTTGATAAATATTTACTTTTTCCTAAAACTAAAGCTCTAAAGTAAAAAAAAATTTTTTTACATGAAATAATTTAATGTAGAATGTGAAGGGAATTGCAAAACTAGTGGGAGAAATAAAAAATTAGCTATCGCAGGAAAAATGTTGGAAATGTATGAAGAAAAATAAAAAAAAAAAATAAAACCAGCAAGTGCCTTCTTTTATTACAGAAATTACGTCCAGTTATTTACATTACATCCAATAAGAAAAATTATGAACCAGGAGTTTGTTTATTGTTGTTCGCTACTTTTTTTGTTTCCCTGACTCCAGTTTTAACATTTGAAAATTTTATTTTTATGAGAACAGTCCTTCTTCAACGTTTAGATCTAAAAGAACCATTTTGATATTGATATTGACCAAATAGTGTACACGGTATTACAGGTAACTCCTACGTGGTATCTATAGAGCTTAAAAACACGCCTGACTAATTTTGAAATAATTTTTTGGTCATTGTAAACAGGGTTCGTTTTGTAACGAGTTTTTAATTCTAAATTAAAATAAAATAAGAAAAATTGATTAAACATGGTTTCGGTCATGTGGCCGTTATAATTACATTGTGGCTGCCTCAATTTGGATACATAGAACATGTACGAAATGAAATAAGTATAATTAAAAATCCATTATGAAAATGATGGTTGTGTTAAAGTTTCATTTCGTAAAATTCTTGATATATGCGGACAACATAATCGTCCTTCTGGGGCTGATATTAAGAATTTGGTCGTTAAATTCCAGCGACTGGCTCAAAACAAAATGTGCGTACATCAACGTGTGTTCGATCGGGTCGTTCAACATCACAGCCGTGAGCACAGTGTTGAAGCAGATCCAAATTTATTAATTTCTCGACGTTCTCAATAGTTGGGGTTATAAAAAGCCACCACATGGCGAATTTTATGTAAAGATTTGACTTTGAAGTGTTACAAGGTTGAATTGGTGCAGGAATTGAAGCAGATTCGCTCAATTCTTTCAGGAACAATCGGCTGTTTTTCAGTTTTAATCTATATTGACAACACGGATATCACTGACATATGGTTTCAACACGGCGGTGCCACAAGTGACACACCCAGTGGGGCGATTAATTAATTGCAAATTTCCCGATCTCATAATTTCACGACAATCAGCAATTAAGTGGGCAACCATTTCGGCTGATTTAACACCACTGGATTATTTTATGTGGGGCTTTCTTAAGGACAGAGTTTATACGGAGCCAAACTATTCAATTTCAGCCTTAAAACTCAAAACCCGTGATGTGATTAACGAAATAGGACAGCCATTTTGCCAAAAAGTGATTAAAAACTCTGCCAGCGTGGTCGTGCCAAATGTCATTTTTTATTCATAATTGCCGAACTTTTCTCTTCGTAATACAATAGAAATTTGAATTATCTTAATCTAAATTTTTTGTTTGGTTTAAGAAAACAAACTTCTTGTTGAAAAAGCCTTTAGTTTATTTCTTACTACAAGATGATTAAGTATAATCATAAAGGAAATGTAGCATTATGGTTGAAACAACAGTTGTTAAACCATCTAAACCGGTAGTGGCAGCAATAGCTGTAGGACTGGGCAATATAGTTTTTAATTTAAAAATAATATAAAAATAATATAAAAAAAAATTTTTTAAATAATTTAAAAATATAATTTAAACTTCAAACCCTTTTAAAACTTTGTTAAATATTCTAGTGTTTAAAGATTATTTTTTGTTGCACAACGAAACAGCGTTAGCATTGAGTTTATATTTCCTTTTTATGGATAATATTTTGTTTTAAACACAGGCTTTAGTTACCGCATATCAGCTTAACAACACAATTCCTGCAGCGATTGGTGTCTGTAGTAGTCTAGCAAGCAGCTTAAAGTATTCGCCAGTTGTGCACAACAAGAAGTTTTTGTTTTTGTTGTATTTATAAAAAATAAAAATTTCAATTTGCACACATTTACAAAAAAAAAAAGAAAACGAAAATATAAAAGGACACAGAAGAAAAGTAGTGAACTTCATCAGGTAGCAATTACAATCTACGTTCTCTATTTTGAGTTGCAACTCAAGCATAAGCCATGATACAGTTTTTTTTATCTTTTACAAGGAATAAAAACTATTTATTATTTCTACAGGCGTCGCAATACGAAACAGCCCAACATGCTTCCAATTTAGTTTTAAGTTTACGTGCACCAAAGCAAGTGCCGCTGCTTGAGCCATAAAAAGCCACTTAAAAGCGTGCGACCATTGCAGAAATTGTCTAGTAGTTAGTTCGCTGCAATTGTGTAAAACAATACTTCACATGTAAGATGGTAAAGAATGATACGTTTGAAACTTAATTTTTTTCTGCTAACGATTTTTACCAGGAGTCTGCTACACCTTTCGTTAAAGCTACAGATATGATACCGCTGTTGTTGTTTATGTGGTGGCTTCCAACAGCACAACAGCAAAAACGATAAATAAAGTTAATGTTGATACATTTAAAATACCCGTGCATTCAGTTATTCTATATTCCTTTTTGTTATCTATTTTATGCAAAAATAACACATAAAAATAAAAATAAACAAGTTGTTTTATATTTAAAGTGACAAGTTAAAAATGAACTTTAAGTAGTGAAAACAACAAGATTAAGTAAATGTGCCGACTCGAAAGTTTATTTAATATGCAAAATAACATAAAGTTTTTCCTCATTTATTGTGCGAAATACTCGAAATAAAGAATGATATTTTTTAAGTATTTTTTTTAAATCAATCTGATGATAATTCGAATTATTTTTTTTTTTTCGAAATATTTTTAACAAATAAATTATTATTTTTTAGTCAGGCTTAAGTTCGCTATTATCTGTGATTAATTATAAATACAACAGAAAAACTTTAAATACCCTTGGCATCTAGTGCAAGTTTCTAGTTCCCGGCAATCTGTTTTTTTTTTTGTAAATTGAATAGAGATCTCACGCCTAACTAAAAAATATTTATTCATTCTGAAAAAAAAAATTAAATTAATTTAAAATATTTTTGTTTAGTTTTAATTAAATTTAAATAAAAAAAAATTTAAAATTCTATTCTGCACCAAATGTTAACATTTACACAAATAATTTTCTTTTACTTAAAATTTGGTTTTTGTGATTTTTATGGTCTGATATCACATCGTTTCTCTGACTGCCTTTATTTCCCCTTTAGTCATCAGGATTTTTTTTTGTAAGCATTTCATCTCTGGTTTTCTTTTTGTTAGTTGTAAATGTTTTAACAATTTTGTAGTTTATTTGAAGTTTGAAAACACAAAAACAAAAAACAACATTAACACAATAGTTTTGGGATTTTGTTCTGTTTTGTATTTCTTGCTTTTATGCTAAACTGCACAATTTCAAATGGTCCAGTTGTCTGTTGTAAGCCAGGCAGTGACTTTTTTTTATGTTTCTATTTAGTTTATTCAAATGTTGTAAATTCCTTTCTTTATTTTCTATTTTGCTTTTCATTTCACTTTTTGTCTTTAGCAAGACAAATAATGTGTGTTGTGGCTAATAAATAAATTTCCCTTGTTTTATCACTTGTGTGTTAGAAAACTATTGTGTCATGAATATTTAAACAAAAAAATCATAATCACCTACTGTCTAGACATTTAAGTCTCATATTTAATTCTATTTTTTTTTTTAAATTTTATTATGATTATAATACTTCCTTAATTTTCTAATTCCTTTCCAACATCTGGGACTGACGAATGACTTTTCGAAATTAAATAAATATTAAAATTATTTATTAGCTTTGTCTAAGTAAATCTTAATAAGAGGGGATATGGAAACATATGAACTTAAATGATTTTTCAGCGCTAAAATATGTGCAAAAACTATAGCCAATCACTCAACCTAATGCCGCCTAACTTGCCTTGATTGGGCATTGCCTGCTGATAAGTGTCCACTCCTATTTTCATCACAAAAAAGTCCCGCTTAATTATTAGCGATTGTTTTAGAACTATAAAATGAAGTCACATGATTTTCATATCCAATAATTAACTGTCTTTAATCCTCTTACCGATACCCGTCACTCTGTCTGCATTATCTAGACATGCCATTTCACAAACACCCAAAGATAAACACAGTTGTAGTTACCGTAAGATAAGTAAACATATTATAATTGAGTTGTATGGTTGCCATTAAATCATATTATTGCTAAAAATTATAATAATATTGTTTAATAAATATATTTTTGTTTTGAATACAAATATGCAGTGCAACACAGATTCGTTTAAACGAAGTTTGTTTTATGAAAGCTAACGAAAAACACCGCCGTTTACTTTGTTTGCTATAAAATATTTTATTAAATTTTTTTCCAAAAAAAGCGTATGATATAAGAATAACCCACTGTATGTAACTATTAGAGTTATAAATGTAGTATGATTATAATATGATTTTTTAATTTATTTTAAAATGTTTTGAGTTTGCCCTTTTGTTCCCTTGTTTTTGTTATTTATATATAATTTTTTATTTAAATATACGAAATAACTTTTTAACATTTCACATTTTAAATGAACCGTCAGCTTAAAAACTAAAAGTTAACTAAACTGATGGAATTTTAGTTTTTTTCAAGTTATTAAAAGGTGTTTTTTAAGCTAGATAGAACTTTAAATTGTAAAAAGTAACACAAAAAATTTTGATGAAACATTTTTTTTATTTGTTTCAGTATACTCTGACAAATCATCTTGAATAGACTCTCGCTTGAACAACGCTACGAAATTATCCAAATTTACTTTGAAAATCAGTCGTCGATTCGCGCAACTTATAGACGACTTCGTCATTTTTATGGCGTACATAATCGTGCATCTGAACAAGCCATTCGTCGAACTGTCGATAGATTTCGTACCACATACTCTCTAGAGGATGCAATAACACCAACACGTCGAAGAAATGTGCGTACTGAAGAGAATATCGCCGCTGTAAACGAAAGTGTGGAAGACGATCCAAATTTATCCATTCGTCGTCGGTCGCAGGAATTGGGGCTCTGTCCGTCCACTACGTGGAAAATTTTGCGCAAAGATCTCGGCCTACACCCGTATAAGATCCAGCTGGTGCAGGAATTGAAGCCACGAGACCATTATATGCGTCGTTCTTTCGCCGATTGGGCTCTAGAGCAGTTGGCAACTGACCCGTTGTTTTATCGCAAAATTGTGTTCAGCGATGAGGCGCATTTTTGGCTTAACGGGTTTGTTAATAAGCAAAATTGCCGCATATGGAGTGAGACCAATTCACAACAGACCCTACAGACTCCATTACATCCAGAAAAATGCACCGTTTGGTGCGTTTTTCAGGCTGGTGGCATCATCGGACCTTATTTCTTCAAAAATGGGGCCGGAGCTCGCGTTACCGTCAATGGAGATCGTTACCGCACCATGATCAATGATTTTTTGTTTGAAAATATGGATGACATTGATCCGGACGAGATGTGGTTTCAACAGGATGGCGCTACGTGCCATACAGCGAACGCAACCATCGACTTATTGAAATCAAAATTTGGCGATAAGTTGATTTCGAGAAATGGACCTGTCAATTGGCCTCCAAGGTCGTGCGATTTGACACCACTCGACTATTTCCTGTGGGGCTACGTGAAGTCACTGGTTTATGCTGCTAAACCAGCAACAATTGACGCCTTGGAGGACAGAATTGTTCGTGTTATTCGTGACATACGCCCAGCAGTGCTCGAAAAAGTGGCCCAAAATTGGACGTCCAGAATGCGCTTCGTCAAGAACAGCCGCGGTGCCCATATGCCCGAAATCATTTTCAAATGTTAATGTCACGTATTGATCCTTTGAATAAAAAAGAGATTTTGATTACAATTAAATTTTTTGTGTTATTTTTTACAATTTCAAGTTCTATCGGGCTTAAAAAAACACCCTTTACTTATCATTATTAATTAATATCATATTACTATTCTCTAGTTTTTAATACTTATCGAATTGTATAAAAATAATGTCATCATATTCTTTTTATTTGTTATATCAGTTATATCAGGTTTTTCAAAAAGAAGTTTGTTTTTAAATTGTTGGCAACATCAACAGTATGATAGTTTTGACTGCCCCTGTAGGCTAGTAGGTAGTGAACTAGCTTGTGAGTATGGGGATTGTGGGTTCGATTCCCAACGAAGATCTTTTTTTTCACTACGAAAATAAAATTTGACTGTCGGTGGGGCTGCTCAGCGATGAAGGCATAGTCACTGGTCACTGTACTGTCTTATACGGCAGTTAATTTCCGACTATCCTTCTACTTTCATCACCTGTTTCATCTCTTCTCTATCCCTTTCCTAAAGAATGTAGCAGGGTACTTGACTAAATAGGCATTGTTGCCTTCTCTCAAAAAAAAAATTGTTTTTTGACGTATTCGTAGTAGATGTATTGGCAATTGTTACAATGAATTCAATTTCGCATGAAAATCGCACTAAAATAATTAAAATCCACTATGCAAATAGTGGTTCCGTTAAAGTTAAATTTGTGTTATTTTCGGGAAATATAATCGTCCTTCTGAGTCGTCCTTTGAGTCGACAGGTTTGATACAAAATGTGGGAACACCAAAATGTATTCGACCGGGTCGTTCAACTGAAAACATCGCAGCCGTGAGCCCACAGTGTTGAAGTAGATCTAAATTTGTCAATTCCTCGACGTTCTCAACCATTGGGGTTATCCAAACCACCATAGGGCGAATTGTGCAGAACGATTTGATGTTAAAATATTACAAGCATCATCTGGCACGGGAATTTAAGCCGACCGACAATTCACATCGCCGTCCATTCAATTAATTCATTCAGGAACAATCGACTGGATTTTCTGAAAAATTCAGTTTTATAGACCAAGCCCATGTTCAGATTATGTCAACAAGCATAATTGCCGCATTTGGATCACACAGCTAATGTGAAACGATCAATTTATTGAAAACCAAATTTCCCGATCGCATAATTTTACCACAATCAGCAGTTAGGTGTCCAGCCAGAATTTGTGATTTAACACCATTGGCTTATTTTTTGTGCGGCTGTGTTAAGGACAGAGTCCATATGTAGCCAATCGAAACAATTTCAGCCTTAAATCTCAAAATCTGTGATATTATTAACAAAATGTACCGCCATTTTGTCAAAAAGTGATTAAAAACTTTAACGAAAGAATCAACATCTGTCATCGTGGTCGTGCTGGACATTTGTCAGATATCATTTATCATCATAATTGCAGAACTTTTCTCTTCGTAATACAATAAAAATTTTAAGCATCTTAAGTTATTTTTTTTTATTTTGTTTTAGAAAACAAACTTCTTGATGAAAAACCTTTATTAATATATTTATTTATTTTGTAAAATGAAATATGTATACTTCAAGACTTTGTGTGCACAATAATCGTAAAGCGATGAATTTTCAACGAAAGCCAAAGTATTATTTCAAACAAATCAATCACATGTTGATACAGTAAATATTATATTGTTATAAAAGGTCTGCCATCGAACGTTTTTTTTTCAACTAGTGCTTATTTCGTCAATAGTAACACTTAGCTCATGATTGATTTGACAGATAATTAGTTTTATCCTTCCGCTGAACGAATATGGTTGTGTATACGCTTGAACAACGCTGGGAAATATTGCGACAATACTTTGAAAATCATGGTAATGTTGCAGAATGTGGGCGAAAATTGCGTACGGATTTTGAAAGAAGAGAAGCACCGTCAGCTCCGTAGGTTTGTTACCTTGTGAAAAATGTGAAAGAAACAGGCATCCTCATCGATAAGCCAAAGCGTGAAGAGCCAAAAACAGTGCGTACACCCAAGAATATTGCTGCTGTGACAGAAAGTGTGCGTGAAGCGCCATCAACATCAATTCGTCGTCGTTCTCAACAATTGAACATTTCAGAGACGCTGTACAAAGTCCAATTGGTTCAGGAGTTGAAGCCAAGTGACCATCCAATGCGTTTTCACTTCGCTAAGTGGGCCTGCAATTGACTTAGAGAAGATGCCGAGTTTGCAAAAAAATAATCTTTTCAGATGAAGATCATGGCGGGTATATAAACAAGCAAAATTGTCGCATTTGGGGCACAGAAAACTCGCACGCATACATTGAAAAGCCGACGCAATCAAAACGAGTCACTGTTTGGTGCGGATTTTGGTCCAGAGCCATAATTGGGCCATTTTTCAGGAGTTGCCGTTACAGTCAATGGCGATTGTTACCGGACCATGTTTTGTTCACAAAAATTTAAGAGGAGGACATTGGCAACATTTGGTTTCATAAATGTTTATTTTTTAATAAAAATTTTTGTAATAAATATTTCGTGAGAATATCATGAAATATTTATTGAAACGATCGTACTTTCAAATAAGTAGTAGTTTTGGTTATAGCATTTAAAGCAAAGAAAAGTTAGCGAACCCTTTATAATGACTTTTTCCCCTGTAAATGTAGTTATATAACTTCGCTGAAATTTGGGTACTGTATTTGCTTTACTGATTAAGAAATTCTGAAAAGTCAATCGTGTTTGCAGGCTTGCTGGTTCAATAGATTTTATATTTATGATACCTCCATTTAGGCTGATCCCAGCACATTTTCGAAGTAACTTTGTTTGATGTTGTGAATTCTTTATGTATTTCTATAATTCCCTTACTTTGCCTATGCCAGCCAATTCGCCACTTCCGTGTTTTTATGGCACCAACACACAGAAATAAATTTCATTTGTTTATCGAAATCATAATTTAAAATAACAGTGAAATTCACAGTTATCTTGTTCTGAAGCAGTCATGTACAAGATTGATTTTTTTTTAAAGAGAAATAGCACTTCAGGCAACAATGCCTATTTTAGTAAAGTACCGTGCTACATTCTTTAGGAAAGGGATAGAGAAGAGATGCGACAGGTGGTGAAAGTAGAAGAATAGTTACGGAAATTAACTGTTGTATAAGACAGCACAGTGACCAGTGACCATGCCTTCATCACTGAGCAGACCCACCGGCAGTCAATTTTTATTTGTAGAAAAAAAAAAAAACCAAGGTCTTCGTTGGGAATCGAACCCACAACCCCCAGTCATGTAAGCTAGCACACTACCTACTAGCCACCCCCTGGGGGCACATATATATGGTCTTTATAGAACTTCGACTATCTAGACACACTGTGTCTGGCGGAAAAAGGGAGCCCAGTCCCCTAAAGTCAGCAGGGGTACAACTGGAAACTCCACTTAATTTCCACGGGAATCAGTGACCCGCAGAGTTCCGTTATTTGTCTCTTTAAACACTAAACTGTTCTCTGGCTGATTATTGAGGTTGGCCCTATATGGGAGTATCGTGGTGGTTGTGGTTTCGCGGCCCCATAACAGTATAATGGTTATTATGGTGCCCAGGATCATTTCACTGTTAATGACACCCTAAGTGAATGATCCAGTCCAGTGAGCATGCTAGACATGTGTTCTGGACAGGAGTTGGAAAGTCTCCAACTCTTAAGTAAGGAGTGATGATTTGCAGCCCTGCTCTGGAATCATCGATGTTGCAACTAGAAAGTTCTGTTTCATAGAATTATAGCTTCGGCTTCCTAGGACGAGCATGACGTTCCAAATTATGCAGTGGTTTGGTCCACCATCTGATTAAGGCTTAATGGCCAGGCGCGGATGTAAATCGAATCACACTACCTACTAGCCTGCAGGGGCACCTAGTAGGTATATCAATGCAAATATAAAAATTCTTGGTAACGAGGTTTAATTAAAGCCAAAGTTTAAAATAAAGGACTTAATTTAAAGCTTAAGTTTTTACTACTAATGACTATTTCAGTAAGAAGATTATACGCCGAACTTTAAAAAGCAGGTAAAATTAGAGTTGCATAGATATGCAGATAACTCTTACTATAGAGAAAACTCTCTATTGGCCACGCATTCCCATTATATGATTTTCCAAAATGGGCTAAAATATTATTTTAAAAAGGACACTTTGCTGCGCTTGTTGCATATGCGATTCCTGATAAGTTTGTTAACCAAAAATTAAGTAAAAATCGATTGCATAAGCAAATTTTCAAACACATAAATAATTTTATTGTTTCTATTTATTGGTGAGTTGTGATTAAATAAACTGCATTAGAAAGATTTAAAAATAATAAAGAGCCATCTGAAACTGTTAGTTGCAGCTTTAATATTTTTAGTCAATCAAATTTATGCTAATGCAGCAGATACTTAAAAGAAAATGTAACGTTTAAAGTTAAACAATAATTACTGAAATAATCTTTGTTCTCCACTTAGTACGTTTGCTATGATAAAAAATAAAACTAGTGTGTTTTTTTTGAAAACAATAAAAAGTAATAATAAATCTGGCCCGCCTCAAATAGCAATACTGGAAAACACGTGAAAGAAGCTAGACAGTTTCTGAGCAGTGGTTCCATTAAACGCCTGCCGACTACCATGATCTGACTTGAATAAAGTTAAAAAATGTTTCAGCTAAAAATAATTCATTGTTTATATAAAAGTAATCATATTCTTTAAACTTTTCCTTTTAATAATAAATATTTACTCGGTTATATAATCTGCTACGGATTTGTCTTTTGGCTCTTTTAGGAAATCTAACAATGATTCACATTAATAATATAACCTTACTTTTTTTATAGATGCAAAATAAGAGGAAAAAATCGTAATTTTATGCCTTTTAAAACATAATTTATTTTATTTAATTTCTAACTTTTGATTAACTTATGCGCCATTAAAATATAGAAACTACCTTTTCTATGCTGTTTTTTTCCCTTTATTCTTTTATCGCTGTATGGTTATCGAAGTATATATTTAGAAACCCAAAAAATAAATGGAAAAAATGTACAATAACAACTTCAGAGAATGAATAAAAATATATACTTCCAAAAAAAGGGAAACTTTTTACATAAATAAAATTCGCAACACTGTGAAATTAAACAATCCAACGAAAGAAGTGAGAAGAGAGAAAAAGTCTAAAAAATTGGCACTAAAAGTTGTAAAACAAAAAGAAAAATAAACTCTTTTCAAAAAAATACTATTTAAAAATTAGAAAAAAAATTGTCAAGTAAAAACGGTAAAGTAATTAAAAATTAAGTAAAAAAAAGAAATAAATTAAAAAAAAAGACTGCAAACTTAAAAAACAAAGCTGCTTTAATTTTCATGAGGTAATTAATAATTGTGACAGAGAAAAGATAAATATACTTTAACCGCAGTTTTATTCACTCATTTTATTTGTTAGCACCCACTACATTTTCAGCTGCCTTCTAACTTCCTTTTTTTAATTACACTGCATAAAACTGTCCTTCTCCTTTTGTTATACTTTTGCACTACAGCCACAGAAACACAACATTTTTTTATAAATAAAAGTGAAATTGTGTGGAAAATTAAGTGGGTGAATTGAAAGAATGTCAGAGGGCAAATAATATAAAATGTAAAAAGGAATAGAGACTGAAAAATCTTGCCCTTAAATAACATTTTTTTCTTTTTAGTAATTAAAATGTCACCTAAAAGTGCAGAAAATTTACTTGAAATGTTTTGAAAAGAATTTAGTTTAAAGGAATTAATAAAAACCAAAGTAACAAACACTACATTTTCTTAAAGAAAACTAAATCAAAATCCATAACAAGGCTACAGTTACTTTCTGTCTCTTTTGCTTTTCCTACAGAAGAAATTAAATTTGCTTATGAAGCAGTTTTAATAAACTAAAAATGTTGTTAGGGATTTTTCAACAAGAAGTTTGTTTTCTAAAAAAAAAAAAAAAAATAAAACAAAAAATTTAGATTAAAATAATTCAAAATTTTATTGTATTACGAAGAGAAGAAAATTCGGTAATTATGAATGAAAAATATTACCTGGCAAATGTCCACCTCGACCACGCTGACAGCTGTCGATTATTGCATTAAAGCTTCTAATCACTTTTTGACAAAGTGGCGGGGCTATTTCTTTATTTGAGTTTCATGGTTGAAATTGATTCGATTGGCTCCATAGAGACTGTCATAAAAAAATAATCCCGTGGTGTGAAATCACACTATTTGGGTGGCCACTTAACTACTGATTGCTGTGAAATTATGCAATCGGGAAATTTGGTTTGCAATAAATTGATAGTTTCATTGGCTGTGTGACATGTGGCACAGTCCGGTTAAAACTACATGTGAATCACTCACACATCGTCAATAATAGGCTAAAGCTGACACATGCAATGCAATGTGCCTGAACTAGGAAATTAGGTTACGGGAAGGAGGAAAGAAGAGGAAAGTGCCTGTGGACATTCAGTTTGAACTTTCCCTAGATTGAAAGTGACAGGAAAGACCTCCGGAGGGATCTAATTCCACATACGGATCGTTCTGTTAAAAAACGAATTTTCCCTGTAATGTGTAGTGCGATTCACTGGCCAATCAAACACAAATGAATGCGCTCTCAAAGAAAATCGTGCTAAACGCGAAAACGTGCGAGTATCGGGAACAAGTTCTCTAATTTCATTAGAGCACTTACCATTGTAGTAACGATAGAACAGAGAAATACATCCCACATTGCGTTGATGCTCTAGAGAATCAGTAGAGTTGGATACCCTACTGTCCTCAATGAGCCTCTTGGCCCCCTCTCCTGTACGCGGTCGAGTAACTCCAAAATAGACTTTGGAGCGCCGGCCCATACATGAGAGTTGTATCCCATTTTTGGACGGATGTAGGTGGTATAGATAGTACGGAGATCGGATGGAGTGAGGTATCTTTTACACCGTTTCAAAAAACCTGGGCACTTGAAAGTTTCTTTAGAAACCTAAAAAATGTGTTTAGTCCATCGAACATCACACTGCATTTTCATGCCAGGAACATCAAGAGCTTCCGATTCCGTAATACCATAGTAACAGATGCAGCATCACTACCGAACGCAGTTCTAAGCGTAAGCATGCAACATTGCGTCTTACGAGCATTAAAATCTACTCTATTCACACGACCCCACTCCAAGATTAGCGCGAGATCGTGATTAAGCCTATCATTCATGTTCTGCCTTTTGGAACTAACCTCCAAATGGCCTGGTCTATTACGAAATGAATACGAATGACAAATGGCGCTGTCATCAGCAAAAGAATATATAGGGTTGAAAGTTCAACAGAGAAGGTTATTTAGAAAAATAACAAATAGGGTAGAAGAAAGGAGTTAGGAGAGAAGAAGGAGAAAGGTAGCATCTCGCAATAGCCTGATCCATAGACCTTTATTGCATTTCCAGTCTCATCCTCGAAAATTACGCCTCCAGCCCACATCGCGCACTATAAAGTTATACTGTGAGCATGCAAAGGCTCCTTACTAATCGCTTTTGAATCTTCGGAAGCCCAAATGCAAGAATTTTGCTATTAACATAACCCGAAAAGTGAAAATGGGCTTCGTCGGAAAAAATTAGTTTTTCAGAAAAACCAGCCGGTTGTTCCTGAATAAATTGAGCAAATCTTCGGCGATGTGAAAAGTTGGTCGGCTTTAATTCCTGCACCAGTTGAACCTTATAAGAATTCAAAGTTAAATACTTTCGCCAAATTTTCCATAGTGTGATTTTGGATAACCCCAATTGCTGAAAACGTTAAGGAATTGACGAATTTTTATCTACTTCAACACAGTGGCTCCACGCAGTGTTGGTTTCAATTAAACGACTCGGTCGAACACGCGTTGGTGTTCGCACATTTTGTATCGAACCTGTCGACTAAAATTTAAAGACCAAATTGCTAATAGGGGTCTAAGCAGGATGATTATGTTGTCCGAAAATGTTACGAATTTTACGAAATGTAACTTTAACAGAACTATCATTTACATACTGGATTTTAATTATTTGAATACGATTTTCTTGCGATTTTCTGCTACGAATACGTCAAAAAATAAATAAATCTCAAAACTATCATGTCGTTGGTTATTGTTGCTACGAAACCCGATATTTGTTTGCTGCTAGATTTATCTTAATGGACGGTTAAATTTTTCTTTTATTATTTAGTAAAGAACCGTGCTAAATTATAAATAAGAAAGGGATAGAGAAGAGATGAAACAGGTGGTGAAGTAGAACACAGCGACCAATGAGCATGCTTTCATCGCTGAGCAGCCCCACCGAGAGTCAATTTTTATTTTTGTAGTAAAAGAAATAAGGCTTTCGTTGGGAATCGAACCCACAACCACCCAGACTGATAAGCTAGTACACTATCTAGTAGGCTACAGGGAGACGTACTATTTTCTAGCTGATTGTAGGTATTTGTTGACTTCCTGTTTACTTTTAAAAATGTAGTTGTCTACTAACTGGTTTTTTTTGTGCGGAAAACTACATAGGCGGGCTACCTTTTCCTTTAGAGAATTTCTTTATAGAAAACTATTGGAAAATTGTTTCTCGTTTTTGCTATTGAAAGTAAAGGCGATTGCTCTACAATTTCTTCCAGGGAAATTTTTATTAAAAATAAATTTAGTTACTTAGTTCTTTTCCTTTCTAATACAATTCAGCTATTTTTCTAAAGAGTATGATTTTAACGGAAAAAACTGCATTTGATTTTGTAAAATTTCCTAAGTAAATAAATCAAGCCGTTTTTACACCCTAATTTTTTCCCCTATCCAAACTGTAGTTAATTTAAACCAGCTCTGTACTACAGCGAGTAAGGCTAATCAGTGATTAGTTGAAGCTATTTTTTCCATGGGAAATTCAACCAATAAATGTCTACATTTTTTCTAATGAAATTGAAAAAATTTTGTTTTCTAAAAATCTATAGATTTTGAAAATTTTTGTTTAAATTGAAGGAGCGAGCTTATGAAAGTTTTAACGATAATAGTTATCTGATTTCAGATTATGTAATTTGATGACATGGTCTTGTTTTTTTCTAATTAAAAGTATAGAAAAATTATGGATGAAGAAATTTTTCTATAGAAAACTATAGGTAATTTTTCTATAGAAAAATTAGGAGTGAGGAAATTTGTGTATAGAAAAATTAGGAATGGAGTTATGACTTAAATTTCTAATTTTTAAATTAATTTTAGATTTTTAATCCCACTTAAAAGTTGACCCCTGTAGGCTAGTAGGTAGTGTACTAGCTTGTTAGTATGGGGGTTGTGGGTTCGATTCCCAACAAAGACCTTGGTTTTTTCATTACAATTAAAAATTGGCTGTCGGTGGGGCTGCTTAGTTATGAGGACATGGTCACTGTGCTGTATTCTACGGCAGTTAATTTCCGTAACTATCCTTCTACTTTCCCCACCTGTCTCATGTCTTCGCTATCCTTTCCTAAAGAATGTAGCATGGTACGTGGTATTGGGCATTGTTGCTTGGTGCTGCTTCTCCTAAAAAAAAAGTTCGTTTACTTCGTCAGACCATTTTCTTTCAGTTTTCGATGTTTATGAAGCCTTCAAGTCGAAGGCATTTGACCACGCAAAATTTTTATTTTTACACCAAATATCAAGTTATCGGCAGTTTACGCCTCGCATGGCTGCAAATTTTTGGGCCACCCTTTATTAATTTTGGTTCCTCACTATAAATTGTAATTACTTGTTGCTTTTTTCCATTTGTATTTATTAAAATGTGACATTGATGGAATTATATTCAGCTACTCTTTCTTTGGCTTTTGTTGCATGCAACACTTGATATTTACATTTTGTCGCACTGACAACATGCACATAATAATTAATTGCACTCATTCACGCATTTTTTGGATGTTTAATTGTCAACATGTATCACATGTCACCAGCGAAATTATTTCTTTGTAGTTTTTCCTTTTGATTTCTGGTTTCTTTACGGCATTTTTTCTTGATTTTAATTGCGCCAAAACCACAGATTGCGAACATTTTTCATTGTAACAATTTCGAGTATGGAAATGTTGGCAGCAAAGAAAAGGAAATGCAATTTTAAAGAAAACCCTACTGATGTGCTTGAGGAAATAGGAAATGGTCTTCATTTATAATTTATTATATTTTGCTTTATGAAGGGCAAAAAGGGATGTTTTTACACCGTGACTTGTTGAGTATGAATTATTTGAAAATTTTAAACAATGATTACACTGCACAACAAAAAATATTTTTTTAAATGTTTCCTACAGTAAGTTAGTCAATTTCTACTAATTCTGGGGTGATAAAAACGAAAATGACTATGAAAAATTTTTATTAGCTCTGCTTTTTGAGATACACAGTACTTAATCTCAAAGAGTAGTTATACTATACGTGAAAAGTGATAGTGCATAAAACAATATTGTTATGTTTCTGTTAGAATATTTTAAGTACAAAATTGGTAAAAAAACATTATGTGTTTTGGCAAATAAAAGAAGTTTGTACCTCCAAATTTCAATGAAATCAATCCGATGCATTGCAAGATCGCTGTCGTTTAGCTTGTCTTTTATAAAACACTTCTGGAGCATCACTACACACAGACCAGCAGTAGTCTGCAAGCATTGCTTCATTCCAATGGCCCTGATATCTCTGTTCCATTAAGGCAATGTCTTGATGGAATCTTTCACCATGTTAGTCACTCACACCTCTTTTTGTGGGAAGAAATTAAGATGAGAGTGAAGAAAATTAATTTCTAAGGACATGTTGCATCCAAATTGGTGGTAAGCTTGAAGAAGCTGTTTAACCAATGCTGTAAAGTTATCGTCTCTTTTCTTACCTAAAAACCCATGTACAACTTCCTTAAAGGCTTCCCAGGCTCTTTTTACATTTCCTGTTAAAATCGTGTTAAAAGCAGGATCATTTCACGGATTTGAGGCCTAATAAAGATGCCTTCCTTGTCTTTTGCATCACTTAACCTGGGAAACTTTGCTCTCAAGTACTTAAGAGCTTGTCCTTCCTTATCCATGGCTTTGACAAAGTTTTCACTAGTCCCAACTTAATATGTAATGGGGGAAGGAGAACATCCTTATAATCTACGAGAGGCTCGTCAACTACACTTTTCTCATTAGGGTTTAGGTCTCGTGTAGGCCAGTTCACATTTTTAAAGTGACATTTTCTATTCCGACTGTCCCACAGACACAAAACACTACAGTACTTGGTGAGCCCTAATTGCATTCCTAGGAGTATAGTAATGACTTTCAGATCAAGACAGATTTGCCACTTGTGTTGTTCATATTTGATTGATTGGACAAGTGTTTTCATATTTATATAAGCTTCTTTCATGTGAACTGCATGAGCTATAGGAATAGAAGGTAGCTGATTTCCATTATGCAAAAGTACAGCTTTTAAGCTTAATTTTGAAGAGTCTATAAACAGTCTCCATTCAGATGGAGTGCGATCCAATTTCAAGCAGTTCATCAAATCATTAACATCATAACAAACTAAGAGGTTTTCTTTCTTCTTAAAAAAGGAAGCAAATCTTTTCGACGCTGTTCGTACTGAGATATTTTCACATGATGTTTTAGAAGATTTCACTGTTATAGTCCTGACCCTAAAAGCTCAGCCTTTTCCTTAGACAAGCCAAGATCTCTTATAAGGTCACTCAACTCTGCTTGACTAATTCTGTGCGGATCACTAGACCTATCGCTTACCTCAAAATCAGTGTCATAAGATGTAAAAGGATGGGCTGCTCCTTCTACACAGTCTTTATCACCTTCCTCTAAAATTTCATAGTTTTGGGGTGGAGAAGGGACGGGCAAAGTGTCTGAGAGTGTGGTACAGGCCGAAGAGCAGATAGGAGATTAGGCTATTTAACCGTTCCTCTGTTGTTCATAGATAAACCATGCAGAATGGGAGGAGTTAAGCAGAAATAACAGTCGTCTGTATGATTGGTAGGCTCACGCCAAACCATAGGTACTGCAAAAGCCGTTGCCCGGTTTTTTGTTTTTCAGCCACTCTCGCAATATGACGAAACAAGAATTGCAACATATATGAGGAGCCCATGATTTAGATTGGTCCCCAACATTCACACCAAAATAATGTTCATAGGCAGTCTTAACGATGGGTTTCATTTAACGTTTCTGAGCCAAAAATGTTATTTCACCACATATATAGCAAAAGTTATCGACGGAATTCACACACTTTCGAGGCATTTCAGGTCAGCAGTTAAATTAATTTTAAAATCAACTTCACACAATAATTTCAATAGCAACCAGGCGCGTACAACTGACAAACTCACATAGGCTATGTTTACTACTTGTGAACAGCTGAAGAGAGGGAAATTATGTAAACAAACATGTGTACCAACTGTTGGTGATGGAATATTTCATTTGTTGAAAACCCAATATATACATTTATATAGTTATAATATAATGGTTCTATATTTTAAAAACAAGCGCTAATATATAATTTGTATGGCCATTTTCGGTTTTAACACGTGGAAATACACTAAAATCAGCTAATTTCAACTCCGAAACAAAAACGTTGTTGTTCAGTGTTATTAGTAGTTTTAATTACAATTATGTTTGGCTTTTGCCGGAAAGTTTTAGATTTTTTTACGGAAATGAAATCCATAAATTATTGCTTTTACAACAATTTGTTGTAATTTGCGGTTGCATTCTCCGTTATTTTGTTTAAATTAATAAAATTATTATTTTTATAATTAAGAGTATTATTAAAAGTAATTTATTTGTGCTGCTGGTGTACTTGTGATAAAAGCATTGTATAGTGATAGGCAGGAACAAAATGGTAACTTTGGTTTTTTCATTGTTAGAATTGTGTGTTGTTTTGTGTGTACGACAATAAAATTTATTAATAATGTTTGTTCATCAGGTGGAAGATTTTAATGATGATGTAATTAAATGACTTGGAAATATTTATATCCTTGAGTTGTCACTCAAAAACATTTATAACTGTTAATGCTCTATACATGCGCCTTTACTTGGCTTTAAAGTAAAGTATATGAATTCGCAGAAACACATTATAAGCATCAGCCAAAACCACTTCAGCTGATTATAATGGTTGGTAGATTATTTTGTTCACTTGTAGCATTTATGAAGGCAATCGTATTTATATTTCAATAGTGATTATATGAAAAGCACTGGGTACATGAAAAATATTCTCTACATAAAAAAAGAAAAGAATTTCCTCGAATAAAGGGGAAACAATGTCAACAAAAATTGATTTAAAGAAATAAAATTTATATTTTTTAATGTTTCAATCAATTGAAAGTACAGCTATTCTCCGCTTTACACGCAAGATAGGTTCTACAAATAACCGTGTAACTAGAAAAATTCACTCTTATATTGAAGAAGAACTGTGCTAAACGAAAATCACTTAAAACAATGTTATTTTTTCAGTTTAATATGATGAATAACAAACACATTGAACGAAAACACATCAGGTGGATAGATTTGCAGCAGATAAACAATATCGATAATTACTTAACTAGCACAGAAGAGTTAAAATTTTTAACGAAAACAATGAAAAATAGAAAAGCTCCAGGAAAAGATGGCATTAAGCCGATTACATTAAAAAAATGCCTGATAAATTTTTCAAAATTCTTTGCAAAATTTTTCTTGGTGTCTGCTTAATGGATATTTTCCTAAGCATTTCAAAGAGGCAATAGCTATACCCATTTTAAAGCCTGGTAAAGACAAAAATCTACCCCAAAGCTATCGTCCAATTAGCATGCTGAATGTTCTCGATAAAATATTCGAAAAAATGACATTGAGTAGATTGCAAGACTTCACTGAAAGACACGACATTTTAAATATTGAGCAATTTGGTTTTAGGAAAGAGCACTCAACAATTCATCAGGTTAAAAGGGTTGTAAATATAAATTATTGAAACAAGATTTCCCGATAGAGTACCGGCATAATTTTCTTAGATATTGAAAAAGCTTTTGATTCCATCTGGCATAACGGTTTAATACACAAGCTAAATAAATTAAACTACCCCATATATCTGCAAAAAATTATAAAGAGCTTTCTATCTGATAGATTATTTGAAGTTCGAGTTGAAGGAGAAGTCTCTACCCAGAGTAATATTCCGGCCGGTGTACCGCAAGGCTCAATATTATCGCCAACTTTATTTTCCATTTTTGTTTCTGATTTTAAAATACCCAGAGAACAGTCTGTTGCATTTTACGCTGATGACTCCGCAATTATTGCCTCTGGAGAAGTGTCGAATGCCATTGTCAAAAAGGTGAATGCAGGATTATTGAGTTCACAACAGTATTTCAGCAAAGGGAAAATAAAAATCAACCGACTTAAAACACGGGCAATTCAGTTTCCATTTAATTAATCACCGAAAAGAGTTCCCTGTGTAGACAGCTCTTACTGCTGAAGGAAACATCATCCCGTTGCAAGACCCCGTTAAATACCTAGGTGTCCTATTGGATAAAAAATTAAAAAGCATATCTTCAGTACATGCAACAAGGCCTTAAAATGCGGTAGAGCATTGTTGCCTCTTTTAAACAGAAAATCAAAATTCGATTCTAAAAACAAACTGCTATTGTATAAAATGTGTATTCTTCCCTCTGCTGTGAAATTTGGTATCATAATAGTGCCAAAACCCTATATTAAGAAACTTCAAACCATTCAAAATAAAAATTTTAAAGCCGTTTTTGATTTAGTTCTCATAGTTATTACGAGCCCTCTACACAGAGAGTTTAAGCAAAAAATGCTGAATGACGTTTTTAGTACAAAAACATTAAGATTCGAAGACAAGTGCAGATCTTCAAGTTTTGCATTAATAAGAAATTTGATTAATGAACCCTTCTTCGCCACCTCTGTGAAGAGGTTTCACAAGGGGATCATACAAAAATTTCTTTAAAACACCAAAGGTTTTTTCAATCTTTTTTACCTTGTATTGTTTAATATTCTTTTTTTTTAATCTTTCTTGTTTTTATTTGTTGTAATACGTTATGTAAAATGTCAAATTTATATGTATTAAAAATAAGAATAACTTTAAACTGATTTTTTGATAGTCAGTAAAAGAAAAAACTTTAAACGAAAAATAAATATTAATATATTTAATATCAAACACCATTTAATAAATTATAAGAATATTAATTTATTTCAATAATAAAACAAATATAAAAAAACCTATTTTAATATAGTTAAAAATTAAAATTAGAAATTTATTTAAGCTGATTGCGCTAAATAAGACTTAACATTCTATTTTCATTCAAATTTAATTGCTGTCACTTTCGCTTTCAATAATACGCCTTTGTTTTTATTGTACATCGCTAAACCACACTATCTCATTAGATTCTTTCTCCATAGAGTGTGAACTGCCGTGAGATTTTGCAGTAAAAAAATCTGATATGAGTAATTGGGATTTATTTTTAGTGATATCTTCGTATACCTCTTCGTATTGAAATAATAGTTGGTTAGCATCTCAAGGAGATTTAAGAGCTCGTTCAACATTCGTATTATGTTTTTTAAAATAGTTGCCTAAATTCCTTCCAATTGCAAGATCTTCACGTACGATCTTTGCTGTAAATGCACTAGGTTTGTTTTCATCCATATCAGGTAGAGTATCATTTTCATTACCAGTATTTTTTTTCCTACCATTTCTATAAGATTATCTTCATGTAATTCATGATCATCCATTATTTCGGAAATATCTTCTTTTGTCATATCTACGAAGCCCTCTCCACGTAACATATGACCTATCGCAATTATCTGAGAGTATTCATTTCCTAGGGACTGTTTATTATTGTTATTTTTTACTGTAGTAGGTCATACTGCTTTCCAACACGCATGAAGCGTTGATTGTTTGATTTCGTTGTATGACATTCCTATATGATTGATGCAATCTAAAATTGTAAATTTTTTCCAAGCATCAATAATAATCGATAGAGATTTTCCAGGTTACGATTTGATTCAAAATATATTCAAAGGACTTTTTAATGTACAGTGCCTTGAATATAGAAATTATCCCTTGATCAAGGGGTTGTAACACAGTAACTGTATTTTTAGGTAGAAATACTATTTCAACATTTTCCTGTTGGGTAGGACCACCAGCATTATCAAGAATGATAAGAACCTTGAATGATAGTCCTTTTTTGATTAAATATTTTTTCACATCTGACAGGAAAAAGTTTTGGAACCAATCATTGAACATGGTACTGATTACCCAATCTTTCTTATTGGCGTTGTATTATACCGGAAGATTCTTTCAACGAACGTGGCTTCATGGCTTTATTAATTACAAATGGTTTCATAATGTATTCGCCGCAGAAGCATTACGACAAAAAAGAATTGTTATGCGTTCTTTTATTGCTTTGTGGCCACTAGCTGATTTGTTGTGTTTAGCTAAAAATGTTCTCTCAGACATTTTTTCCCAGAATAATCTGGATTCGTCGGCACTAACATTTGAGAAGGACTGTAGGACTTTCTAGCAATAATTTCAGCAAATTTTTAAGGAAATTTTTGTACACCCTCTAAATCCGCAGATGATTTTTTCATACGCAGGCGATTTTCACTTGTTAGAGTATGTCAACAAGCAAAATTATTGCATTTGGGCTTATTGCGAAGCCATTGCATGCTCAACGTGTCAGTGTATGCGCTACATAGTCTGGAGGCATGATTGGGCTGTTTTTTTTTGTTTTTTTGAAAGATGGAAATGCATACCGCATTTCAGCCTCCAGCGGTATGCATTTCCAGCCTCCGCGAGATGCTAACGACTCAATTTTGGCCGTTGATGACGTGAATATTACTGACCATGTGGTTCCACCCCGGGGGCACATGATAGTCTTTTTGGAACCTACTATTCCATTTAGACTGGTGTCTTGCGGGGTAAAAGGGAGCCCAGGCCTCTCAAAGGCTAGTAGGAGTCACCAGGACAATCCACATATTTCCACGGGAATCAGTACGCCCCAGAGTACACTATTTGTTCTCTTTAGGCAATGATGTGCTCTGACTGGTTATTGAGGTTGGCCCCTATATGGAAATATCGTGGTGGTTGTGGTTTCGGACGCTCGTGAGAGTTTGTGGGTCGGATCATTCAAATTAACACAATGAATGGTTCAGGTTGAGTGAGTATGAATGCTGTCGTGTTCTTGATAAAAAAGAGCTTCATGCGTTCTGGACCAGGAGTTGGTGAGTCTCCAACTCTTCAGCAAGGAGTGAAGACTGTGGCCTACTTCGGGCTTTCGAAATTGCTACTAGAAGTGACCGGAGGATATACCAATTCGATAGCCTTCTAGGGCGTGGTTGATGTCCAATCAACCAATTGGTTTGACCACCATCTGATTATAACTATATAGTCGGTGCAGATGTAAATCAAATCACACTCTGACCATGTGGTCCCCCCGGGAGCACATTTATGGTCTTTATAGAAAGCTCGACTATCTAGACCTGTGCAACTGGGGAAAAAGGGAGCCCAGTTCCAGCCCAGTACAACTGGAAGCTCCACGTTATTTCCACGGGAATCAGTGAACTCGCAGAGTTCCTCTATTTGTCTCTTTAGACATTTAGCTGTTCTCTGGCTGGTTACTGAGGTTTTGGCCCCTATATGGGAGTATCGTGGTGGTTGTGGTTGCGCGGCCACATATCAGGTTTGTTGTTCAATATGATGGCCAGGATCATCGCGGCATTAATAACACCCTAGGTGAATGATCCAGTCCAGTGGGCATGCTAGCCATGTGTTCTGGACAGGAGTTGGAAAGTCTCCAGCTCTTTAGCAAGGAGTGATGGTTTGCAGCCCTGCTCTGAAATCACTGAAATTGCTACTAGGAAGGACCTGTTGCTAGAATTAGACTTCGGCCTCCTAGGGCGTGAGTGGCGTTGCTTTTCACTCACAGTGGTTTGACGACCATCTGATTAGGGCTCCATAGCCAGGTACAGATGTAAATCTTATCACGTAATGACCATGTGGTTACAACTGAACGGTGCCACATGTCACACAGCCAATGAAACGATCAATTTGTTGTAACTCAAATTTTCCCATCCCATAATTTCACGACAATCACCAAGTGGCTAACGATATTGTGTGACTAAAGAACACTGAATTATCTTTACGGAACCAATCGCATCGATTTCAGGCTTAAAACTCAAAATCCCTGATGTGATTAACGAAATAGAACCGCCATTTTGCTAAAAAGTGATGAAAACTTTGATAAAAAACTCGAAGTATGTCAGCATGTGGACATTTGTCAGATATCATTATTCACTGGACTAATTATAATTGCCGAACTTTTCGCTTGGTAATACGATAAAAATTTGAATCATCTCAGTCAAAATTTTTTGTTTTATTTTAAAAAGGAAACTTCTTTGTGAAAACCCGTTTATTAGACCACAACACTAATGGTCTGCTAATATTCAAACATTAATTATCGCATTCAGCATAATTTAAGGTTTAAACAAAGCACTTTTATGTTGGCTTCTGTGAGCAGAGTTCACACATACGATCTCAATTGGTTTCCTAATTTCGGTTTGTTTACATTTGTTGTCCACATTGATTTGCCAAAAAACAAATTTGAAGAACTGATAGAAAAATTGTGAAATTCAACAGCTTATCGTATTTTGTTAGCAAATCAAAAGCTTACCTTTACATTCGATTACAACTTATTATATCACTAATAGCTGTACTTTAATTTTGAGCGCATCAAAAAATCCATCTAATTTGTCAATTCAAAATTCCTTAAATTAATTTAAAATCATCAAAAACCGTAACCCAATTTAATTTTTTTTTATCCTCTCAAACAGTTTTTTGTAAATTGCCAGAATCTAATTTTACTTTTTCTAATCCTCAAGTTTTTTTTTGTTTTCTTCTTTTGACTTAATCGCCATAATTAAAAACACTGAAGTGGAAAAAAAGGAAAACTAAACTAAAGGCGCAGCACCGAATGCAAATTACGTTGCAATTATAGAAAAAAAAGAGAAACGATTTTATGTTCCATAATTTATGAACATGTTTTAATTAAGAGCGTTTGTAGTAAATGAAAGTTATCAGTGAGAAAAAGATAATTGAAGTGACAAGTATAAGTGTAATGGGTGGTATACCTACATGCAGGCATTAAACACAACGATCAAAGCGAATAAAAACTCACCAAATTATGTCGTGGTGTGCAATCTAAAACTTGAAATTCAATAAGTGCATGTAATGCCATTCCAAACATACTCGCAAACTCGCGGAAAACACATATTCACAAACACCTATAGACCGTGAAAATGGTGTTAAACAAAGATTTTAGGAAAGAGTTATAAAATATAATACAGCGATTCCCTAATCGTTGTTAACAAAGTGTAATTTAAAATATATTTTCACTATCTTAATGTCAGTTAAAATGTTGCTTCGCTTGTTAAAAATAAATTATATTTAAGGGAACAAAACATTAAGAATCTCTGGCCTTTAGTATGCTGCCTTCATCATCATAGTCAAAGTGTAAAAGTTAACACTTCACATAGTTAGCGTTTATAAAGAGCCAAAATGCACATATACACACACATACACACACACTTAAATATAAACACACATTTACACTAGGCAACAAATGCATTTATAGCTCTGCGCTTGCATCAATGTTTAATTTCTAATTTTGGTCTCATTTTAATAAACATAAACATGGTGGAATAAAATTTTCTTTGAACGAAATATCACATAACTACCAATCAACACACGCTCTCACCCACATGGTCATGGACATGTACAGCTAACGTAACATTCAGCCGGTGTAGAGTTTTTAAATAAAAAGAAACAAGAAATTGTTGTTGTATTTACAGACGCACTATCGCTTCCGAACAGTGACATAAAACACAAACATAAATATTGTGCTTAGTGTCTAATTTGTCACTATTACATGGGCGCACAGCACAGTGTTGGTGAATAATTTAGAATTTAACTAGAAATGTTTTAAATTTTTAAGCGTTTCACTGAAATATGTGTTTTCTCTCTTATCACTATTGTTTTGTTTTTCTTTTTCTAAATAACTTTGCTGGTTTCCTAACAATATATTTGAAAGCAAAGAACAAAGCTTCAGTAATCGATATTACGTCGTATGAGCTGCTGAAAACATATCCTAACGTAACTTCCCACCTCATGCTCATAGTTGAAAATTGGATTCATAAACTGCAGATATACGCTCTCGCCATTGACATTTACAATGAATAAACTGGCTATCGTTTAAAACCCATCTGGTATTGACCAAATGATTCCATGCATAACCCTCTCTTCTAATCTAATACCTTTCGAATCCAAGAAGGAACTTAACACTCTAAATTAATGTTAATTACCTCCAAAAAAATACTAGGAAAACTTTATATCTCCCTCTACAAGAATACAATCTGCCTGGTTGTATACAAGAATAACAAATGTCGACGGTGATATACGTTAAGGATGTCCACTTAAAGTCTTTGCTTTTCTATTGGCAAAATCATGGCCAGAATAACATTAAGAGCAAGGGTAATAATATGACGTTTAAAACGCTGCCTTGAGTAAGTACTATGACGAGGACAAAATTATCTGTCCCACAAATTTGACATGCAGTCGAAACTAACAGAAATAGAATATGAAGTAGCCATATGTGTCCTTACAAAAAGCTTGTCCATGACTAAGGCCATTCCAATTAACGCTTAAAATACAGATAACTTACACTTCAACAACAGCAGATGGAATACTCCTAATCGCTTTATTAACTGGAAATCACGACTACAACAGACGGAGATTAACTAAAAGACGCATAGAACCTCATTAATGAAGCCTGACATGTGTGAACCCTTCAGCACATCTTGTGAGGCATCAAACTATATATTTTCAACCGCTATGTGAAATTAGGTATCGTGAACTTTTGAGAATTATATAATGCATCTCGGCATGACCTGAGAACAACCGAGTTTTTTCATGTGATGCCTTCAACGACTCTTTATATTTTTCTCTCTAGCTGTCATCAGCAAGGCTCAACTTTCGCTATAAGTCGGGTATTCCATAATTAAAACCGGCATACAAAGTTGTGTAACTCTGTGCAGACGTGCACCATGACTGCATTTGTATATGATCTTTAGGGGAGCCGAAGGAGTATCATTTGACATCCACCCTTTTCAAAATAAATGTTACGAAACTCTCTTGAAATTTAAAGTTCGGAAATTTTTCCTTTTAGATTTTTGTTTGTTTGCTTGTAGCTTGACTAAATGCGTTTTTTTTTGTTGCAGATTTCCTGGCAAGTTTTTTTAAAGGAGTTGACAGACATTCTTCGTTCATTGCACAAGAAGTTATGGGTTTGATATGTGTGCAAATTTTCCGAGGGGGTTTAATTTACTTGTATCTTCGTACGAAGAGAACACTGAAGATGGCAAACGACCGAAACCGGTTTGTTCACAAACCAAATTTGACGAGGGTCGAGGGAAAACCGTACCGAAATAAAAGTTATGGGTTTGTTTGCTTGAATCTTTGAGTTTAAATAACTGTATGGAAAGATAATGAGGGTGCTACATATAAGATGAACTGGGATGCTAATTCTAGTTACCCTGCCATTATCGCAGGGATAGAAAAGTGGGTTAATTCGCAATTGAAAAGTTCAAAACTGCACAAAAGACTCTTTTAAAAAAATGGTAGTTATTAAGATGCGAACGATTGTTACCAAACAAAGTTTAATTGCCTGCAGCAGTTATTTTTTCCATCCAGCCCTCTCCTAAAATATGTTGCTCATGTTTGCCGCGAAAGACAACTTAAAGAGATGTATGTAAAAATAAATGTAAACAAAGTTAACAACTTCCATCTATCCCTAAGCTTATTTCTATAGCTCCTAAGCCCTGGTTTCGATACTTTATTACTTTAAGTTAAAAATGCAACTAGTTGCTTGCATACAAATACCAACTACTCTTTTGCCTTATAAAAGGTTTTTAAACAAGATGTTTGTTTTCTAGGTGGCCCTGTAGTCTAGTAGGTAGTGTACTAGCTTGTCAGTATTGGGGTTGTGGGTTCGATTCCCAACGAAGGCCTTGGTTCTTTTCACTACAAAAATAAAAATTGACCGTCGGTGGGGCGGCTTAGCGATGAAGGCCTAGTCACTGTGGTATCTTATAAGGCAGTTAATTTCCGATTATTCTTCTACTTGCACCACCTATTTCATCTCTTCTCTATCCCTTTCCTAAAGAATGTAACATGGTACTTAACTAAATAGGCATTGTTGTCTGAAGTGCTACCTCTCTTTAAAAAAAAAATTGTGATTAAGATGATTCAGATTTTTATTAGATTACGAAGAGAAAAGTTCGGCAATTATGAATGAAAAATGATAACTGGCAAATGTCCACCAAGATCTGAATCTTTTTTTTTGGCAAAATGGCTGTCGTATTTCGTTAATTAACTCACGGATTTCGAGTTTTAAGGCTGATTGGCTCGGTATAGACTCTGTTCCTAATATAGTCCCACAAAAAAAAATTCAGTGGTGTAAAATCACATGATCTAGATGGCCTGTTTGTCATGAAATTATGCGATCGAGAAATTTGGTTTGCAATAAATTGATCGTTTCATTTACTGTGTGACATGTGGCACCGTCCTGCTCGAACAACGTCGTCAATAATAAGCCAAAGTTGAGTTGTTAGCATTTTGCAATAGCGTAATCCTTTTTTGACCGTTACCGCATTTCTAGCCTCGTGATCGTAAAAAAAAACTGCCCAATCACGCCTCCAGATCATATAGCGCACCATACGCTGAGCATGTCCAGTCGTCTCAATAATTGCTCTATAATTTTCAGAAGCCCTACTGCGGCAATTTTACTTGTTTACATACCCTAACAAGTCCCCTCCGGGGGGCACATTTATCGGTCTTTATAGAATACTTGACCATCTAGACCTGTGCCGCTGGAGGTATAAGGCAGCAGCGGGCAACTAAAAAGCTCCACGTTATTTCAATGGGAATCAGTAAGCCCCAGAGTTTCCGCTAATTTTCTCTTTAGACTTTTAGCCGTTTCTCTAACTGATTATTGAGGTTGGCCCTTCGGGAGTATCGGTTGTGCTTTTGCGGCCCCAAGCATGAACTGATTATGTGGGACAGGATCATCTCGCCTTTCATCACACCTACCTAGTAAATGATCGTAGATCCAGTGAGCATGCTAGTCATGTGTTCTGGACAGGAGCTGGATAGTCTCTAGCTCTTCAGCAAGGAGTGGTGGTTTGCAGCCCTGCTCTGGAATCATCGTAATTGCAACTAGGAAAGACCTGTTGCTAGAATTATTCTTCGGCTTCCTAGGGCGTGAATGACGTTGGGTTTCATTCCCAGTGGAGGGCACAATTATCGGTCTTTCAAGAATACTTGACTATATAGACCTGTGCCGCTGGGGGTCCCCCCCGGGGGCACATTTATGGTCTTTACGGTACGTAACAGCTGTCTAGATCTGTGCAACTGGGGGTATAAAGAGAGCCCAGTCCCCTGAAGACAGGCAGGTGGTCAACTGGAAACTCCACTTTATTTCCACGGGGATCAGTGAGCCCCAGAGTTCATTATTTGTCTCTTTAGACTTATAATAGTTCTCTGGCTGATCATTGGTGTTGGCCCCTATATGGGAGCATCGTGGTGGTTGTGGTTTTGCGGCCCCATATCCAATGGTTTTCTATGGTGGCCAGGATCATTTCGCTGATAATGACACGCATGGTGAGTGATCCGTCCAGTGAGCATGCTTGACATGTGTTCTGGACTGGAGTTAGAAAGCTTCCAACTCTTTAGCAAAGTGTGATAGTTTGCAAACCTGCCCTGGAATTATTCAAGTTGCAACTAGGTGGTTCTGTTGCTTAGAATTATGTCTTCGGCTATCTAGGACGTTTGTATAACGTTCCAAATTATAAAAAGTGGTTTGTCCACCATCTGATTAAGACTATATAGTCAAGCGCGGATGTAAAACAAATCAGACTCTGTGCCGCTGGGGGTATAAGGGATCCCGGTCCCCTGAAGGCATCAGGGGTCAACGCGTTGGTGTTCGCACGTTTTGTATCGAACCTGTCGACTTAAATTTAACTAAAAAAATTGCTAATAGCGATCTCAGAAGGATGAAAATCTCACGAATTTTACGAAATGTAACTTTAACAGAACCACCATTTTCATAGTAACAAAACGATAAAAAACTAAACATCACAACTATTATGTTGTTGGTGTTGCCACAATAGAAAATCAAAATTCTTATTGAAAAACCCGATATATGAAAATATGAGTAAGAGGAAATATGAGTCTTGAGGAATAGCTTGTCTGGTTGCAATTAAATGTTAAAAGAGTGTGTTTGTGTGTGTGTGTGTGGCCGTAGCAAATGCATGTATTGTTACCGGGAAAATTGTTTGTTATAGTTTCATATCATGTATTTCAGGCTTTGTTGTGCTTGCATTATTGCCAACCCCAACAAACGCACACAAACCTGCATACGAACACACAAATATCCATTGAATTTAATGCAGGTTTAATGAAATACATTTTGTGTTGAGTTCGCAGAGTATCTTTGTAAATGTTGCCGGATTAAAATTTAACAAATTTCTCGTTGCTTTAGAATTCTTTTAATTTATCAAACTAAATTTCAATCAGTTTAATGTTTTCCAATATAAATTGATAGAAGAAAGTTACAAAGTAACTGGGGCGAATCATTTAATTAAGCTGATGTTGCTCTTGTTATTTGTTGTTATTGCTGATTTTTAATAGGTTTGTGTTTTGCACAAAAACCACGAATTAAGATAAATTTTTTTTATTTTAATTTAATATACCGGTAGGTAAACGTAATTTTATATTTTCAGAAGTTCTGAAATTTGTTGGACATATGTTGTTTTGTTTTAATAAAAATTCTTAAAGCTCTTAAATTTTGTGATTTAATAATTTGGTAAAAAAAGTATTATGTAAAAATCCAAAATATTATATAATAAAAACTCAGTTTGTTTGTTGGTTCGAAAAGCTGGTATTCAAAAGTGTTTCACTAGTCGCACATTGGAGGTCATCTGGATACCTATATCCAAATTTTGAAAAGTTCAGATTTTCAGATTTCAGAGGTTAATCTATTTTCCAAAATATTTAACAAAAGAGTATAAAAAATTAACAAAAATACTATAAAAATTTTACAAAATATTCTTCACATAAAATAAAAATTATTTTCCAAAGACTTCCTTATTCTAAATACAATTGACACATTTTCGTGGTCATCTCTCGCAAAAACTAATTAAAATTATGAATTAATTTCCTAAAAGAGGAATCTACTTAAAAATAAGAGACACTATTGAGCGGTGTTATATACGGTGTTCTGAATGCTTAGAGAACATAGCCTTCCATGATAAAATAAGACTTCTGCATCCTCGTAAAGAATTCCAGTCTCTTTCAAAGTTAACAAGTCCAACGGGCAGAGATACCGGGACATCCGAATAGTCTCCAAATCACGCGACGCAGAAAAGTACTACGCAACCAGAGAGTTCTCTAAAGAACGTGCGCCTTCCAGGATCTTCACAGCCATTTCCATTTTGAAAAATACCAACACTATATTTCTTTTAGTATAGTAACTTTATTGACAAAATGAGAATTGTTGTTGAAGGCCAGTACACTAATGGTAAAGCCTGAAAAAAAAATTCGAACAAAAAAAAGAACCTCTTTGTTTTTTTTTTACGACGACAATGCTTGTTAAATCTAAAAGTGACAAAAGGCAGATTTTTACACCTTAACGCTTAATGTCTAACAATTTTAAGTCTAACGTATTGGTAGCTCCTTTTGAAAACCGCAAACTTTGTTCGAAAACTTTTCTCGAAAAGATTTCAACAATATTATTTACCCCGATCTGCTTGGTATTATTATAATACAATTCTGAATAGAAATAAATAGAAAGGCACTCAAAAGTAAAACATTCACAAGAAAACTAAAAAAGTAGAAAAAAAAAATAAATTTAAAAACAAAATGGCAAAAATAAATCTGTAAAACTTTGCTATCGAGCAGAAAACTAAATAAAAAATGCTTTTTTTTCTATACAAAAAAAAACAAAAAAGAAACGAAACTTTAAAAATCCTGCAGCATTAAAAAATGTCATCATTCACTAAGAATACAAAAAGACACAGTTTTAGAAATTCCAATATATTTTGCTTTATAACTGCATAAAGTTTGATGTGTGTTGGATGCACTATTTCACCAAATAATTTAACACTTTAATGGAAAAAAGAAATAAGAAAAAAAATATTCTTTCTTCATGGTGTCAACAGACAGGCGCTGGTTAAAAATAGAGCAAACAAGGTTGGGGGAAGCTCGTAAGTGGGATGTGATAATGAATATGAAGGATTTATTTTTTTTTGTGCAAGAGTTTTTATTAGTATTGTATGTGTGTGTGTATGTTATATCTGAGTCTATATAGCAGGAAAATTAACTCCAATGTCAGAAAAAACATGCGCATCATTATTGACTAATTTTTTTTTAAACATGCTTAAATTTCCTCAACTTTTGTAATTAGTTTGAAAGTATTTCCTGTGTCGGTTCAAAGTTATTGATGTAAATGTGAACTACGTTGCGTGCTAAAGTAAACATTAACTTCCAAAATAAATTAGCATCAACAAATTTTAAAAGTGGCATAACAGCTATAAGAAAGCACCAAAATCGATTGAAATACATCCGCAGCTGTTATAATGTTATCTAATAGCAATACTTACATTAATATCAAGGCGCTAATCATATTGCTAATAATATTTCTAATCATATCAATCCTTAATATGAAAATAATATTGTTGTATTATAGCGAAAATGATGTGTGAAATAATCATAAAATTATGAGATGTAACCATAATAATGTTTAAAGTATAAAAATACTCTAATATGATAATATTGTTGTGTTTATTGCTTTAATAAACGTTTAGCTTATTTAGTTCATTTATTTTAAAATAATAACACACAACACTTTAGAGTTTTAAATGAAATTACACGATTTAGACAAGCTATTTACTTATATACGCGCACACAAAAAAGCACACGAGAGTAACCTTACCATTTGAACACCTAAAAGCTGCTATATCAACTTTATGTTCTTATTCGACAACGTTCACACTTAAACTGCGATATTGACCAAACCAAGAAGCTTACATATTCTAGCCCTCACTTTAAAAATATTCATCAACGTCATCACATATAGCTGTTGTTCTCATTATTCTGTATAAGTATTTGTTTGATTTTATGGCGTTTTGTTCTGTGCTGTCTTTTTTGATTTTTTGATTGTTTATCTAAGTTCATGGAATTTTACTGTAGCATATTGTTGCTGTTTTGTGTTCTTTAGATTTCTTAGAAATTTCTTAATTTATGAACAGAAAAAATTAGTCATTTTATTTGCTTCTTGTAGTGATAATTATCTTTCTATAACTTAAATTAAGCATATTTATAACAATATTTATTTAAATTAAACTGACAGAGACTTAAACCAATTGTTTAATTTTACAGTTAACAGAACATTGTAAACAACTTAATAGTTGATGGAATTTTAATCTGATTTAGTTAAGCAAAGAATTAGGGCCTGGCCTGGTATTAGGTGCCATTTTAGAAAACTCTATGAGAAGATACTTATAAAAGTTAAATGTGCATAAGTATAATAAAATGTGAATTTGTTTCTAACATATAATTTTTTTTAAATTTCTTAGGATTTATGGTCGATATTAAAAATGCAGAATGGGTGGCATAAAGCTATATATAAAAATAGTGGCTTTGCGACTACTTTATTGACCCAGGACAGTGCGATTTTTAAAATAATTTTACAACTGAAAATTTTTGGGAAAATTATTACGCACAAACAAATCATGTTGCAATTGTTGTGCGTCATATTAAAATATAATAATAGAATGATAACATTAAAACAACTTGCTTATGACGAGTAAAGTATTATTAACAATAACTATAATTTGTTCATGGCAACCAAGTTTTTTTTTAAAAGAGAAGTAGCACTTCAGGCAACAATGCCTATTTAGTCAAGTTCCGTGCTACATTCTTTAGGAAAGGGATAGAGAAGAGTTGAAACAGGTGGTGAAAGTGGAAGAATAGTCGGAAATTAACTGCCGTATATAAGAAAGCACAGCGACCAGTGACTATGCAGCCTCACCGACAGTCAATTTTTATTTTTTTGGTGAAAAAAACCAAGGTCTTCGTTGGGAATCGAACCTACAACCCCCATACTTACAAGCTAGTAGTACACTACCTACTAGGCTGCAGGGGTCCCTGTGGTAGTAGTTTTACAGGACATAGAGGATTATTGTGAACAAACTATAACTATGGTTTTATTTTTTTGGGGGGGGGGGGGGGGGAATCCTCTATGCAGTTTCGTTACCTTACGTTACCAGAATTGGGAACTCCTTCATCAGTTTTATTGAATCTTGGTTTTCAACAAGAAGTTTGTTTTTTTAATTATGGCAACATCATCAACATGATAGTTTTGACATTTAGTTTTTGACGTATTCTTATCGCAGAAAAATCACATTAAAATAATTAAAATCCAATATAAAAATGGTGGTTCCGTTAAAGTTACATTTCGTAAAATTCGTGATATTTTCGAAGAACATAATCGTCCTTCTGGGAATTTGGGCGTTAAATTTGAGTCGACAGTCTTGAAACAAAATGTGCGATTACCAACGGTCAACGTTCAACTGAAAACGTCCCAGCCGTGAGCCACAGTGTTGAAGCACATCCAAATTTGTCAATTCCTCGACGTTCTCAACAATTAGGGTTATCCAAAACCACTACATGTTGAATTTTGCATAAGAATTTGACTTTGAAGCCTTACAGGGTTCAACTGGTACAGCATTTGAAGCCGACCGACCATTCGCATCGTCGCTCAATTTATTTAGGAACAACCGGCTGGATTGCCTGAAGAAATCATTTTATCAGACGAAGCCCATTTTCACTTGTCGAGCGGTGTCAACAAGCAAAATTACCGCACTGAAAATCCAGAGTGATTTTTAAAAAGCCTTTGCGTGCTCAACGTGTCACTGTATGGTGTGCTATGTAGTTCGAAGGCGTCATTGGGCCAGTGTTTTTTTTTTTTTTTGGAAGATGAGGCTGGATGTGCGATAACGATCAATAAATAACGCTATCGCGAGATGCTAACAGCTGTATTATGGCCTATTATTGACGACGTGGGTATCACTGACATGTAAGTCAATAGTACGGTGCCGTATATAACACAGCCAATGAAACGATTAAGTTATTGCAAACCAATTTTCCCGATCGCATTAATTGACGACAATCAGCAGTTAAGTGGCCAGACCGAGATTATTTTTTGGGGGGCTATGTTAAGGACAGAGTCTCTACGGAGCCCATCAAATCGATTCAGCCTTAAAACTCAAAATCCTTGATGTAATTAACGAACTAGGACCGTCATTTTACCACAAGGTGATTAAAAACTTTAACGAAAGAATCGACATCTGTCAGCGTGGTCATGGTGGACATTTTTCATTTATTATTGTCGAACTTTTTCCTTCGTAATACAATAAAAATATGAATCATCTTAAACTAAATTTTTTGTTTTAGAAAACAATTTTCTTATTTAAAAACCCTTTACATACAATTAATATCTGGACTGGTTGTAACTAAATAATTTTTTTATTTATTTAAGTATGTATTTGGAATAATAGAATGTGGCTCGAACCGTCGTTGCTTTGGGAGTGTTTACTGTACAGGTTCCTTAACAATCCTTTCTGATATCCTTGTATATAGATGCTTTCAATTGTTTTTGTTTTGCTAAACAAAAAATCGTAATTCTATTTTATTTACGAGTGCTTAATTTTTACCAAATTTTTTATGTTGTAAGTAGGAGTGCAAGTAATTCATTGGCGTCCATAGAAAACCGAAAACCTGCAAAGGAACTCCTCACTGCTTACTGTTTTAAGTTTTAACTTTAGTTTTATTCAACTAAAATTTCACAAAGCTATTTATTTTAATATTCTAATGTTGTTGAATTTGATTTATTTGGTTCATTTAGCACGCACTCGTCGTATGTCCTGTTTTATACGCAATAAATAAAATCATGTTTGTGTCTGCCATTTATATAGTGTGTCATATTAGGCTAAATGAATGTTTTAAATCTTGGTTTCATTTTGAAAATTTCACTCAGTTTTGGTTTTTATAAACGTTAAGTCTTTTGGTTGAGTTACTAAATGATATCGGCATTAAAGTTTATTTGTAAAATGCTAGCAAAATATTACTTGGTCCATTTTGTTTTATTTATTACCGAACTTAGTTTGTAGGTTATTATCGCATGTGTTACAGAAATGATAGTCGTATTTGGTTTAATGCTTTTCCTAATTAAAAAAAAACTTTTTCCTATCGCTTGTTGCCACAAATGCCAAGGAAAAAAAGAGCAGTTTATCATTATTAATTTCGACAACTTTTGCAATTAAACAACACTTGTAATGGTACCTTTGCCAGTGTTTAGGGTTTAAGTAACTGCAATTGAAATTTGGTTTGGTTTGCCTCTGTGCAGGAGAAAAGTTTTCATTTAAATTATATAATTTATATTTTGTTTTGTATTTTTTCGTGTTATATATTAATTTACACTTAAACTTTGGTATTCATAAAATTCTATTTGATTTAATTCAAACTAATATTTTTCGTAAAAGAAAATTGTGTTTAAATTTAAATGAAAATTTTTTTTTTGCTCAGTTTAGATAAATTTTACAGTAAATGGTTTTCAATAGTATTAATATCATAATACGAGTACAGTTAATAACACATATGTTATCGGCAGCATAAAATTTTAGTAGTACTGTAAAGTTTTGCCACTAGCGCTATAGTGTTAGTATGTATAATTTGTAATTGTTATCTATTCAAGCAGCACGTTATTGAATAGACTCAAAGTTTTAATTCAATTGATTCCTTTATATCTTAGATCACATTTTAATACGATATTTTATTACTATAAGGGTTTGTTTTATGGTTAAAAACGTAACTCAATTGATATGACGTGATAAGGTTTACATCTGCACCTGGCCGTGGGCCCTAATCAGATGGTGGTCATTACCACTGTGTATGAAAAGCAACGCCATTCATGCCCTACAAGGCCTTCGAATACGTATATCCTGCGGTCACTCTTAGTAGCAATTTTGAAAGGCCGAAATAGGCCTATCCTATCCAACTTCTATAGACTATCCAACTTCTGGTCCAGAACGCATGAAACTTAATATAATTAAGAACACGACGGCATTCATACTCACTTGACCTGGACCATTCATTGTGTTCATTGTGAATGATTCGACCCGCAAACTCAAACGAGGGCCACAATACTCCCAAAGGGCCTACCTAAATAATCAGCCAGAGAACAGTTAAATGCCTAAAGAGACAAATAGCGGAACTCTGCGGGCTACTGATTCCACTGCAGGTATAGTGGATTGTCCAGTTGATTCCTACTAGCCTTGAAGGGGCTGGGCTCCCTTTTACCCCCGAAAGACAACAGTCTAGATGGCAGTTGTAGGATCCATAAATACTATTATTGGCCGTTCCTAACATCTGTTGCTACTAATCATTCGTATTTCAAAACTTCCGAAGCTCGAATTACAAAATTAAGCCTTTGGCGTGTAGCCGCATCAAATGCTAACCCAAAGGCGGCAGAGCATTAGAATAGTAGATAAGATGTGTAGTAAAAATAAGAACAATTTTGACATGACAATGTGCGAAAGATGTGGATGACAGCTTAAGGTTGCTGATACGCTCTCAGCTTATTGCAAATTTAGTCAAAGCCAAAAAGTAAGAAACACAAGACATGAACTTGCAGAAAAAAATAAAAATTTATTTGCTGGTATTTGTAATCAAACCCTTGTGTTGAAGAAATTCAAAATCGTCACAATAACATATAAAAATATAAGAATTAAAAAATGTCCGAAGAAATCGCCTTTAAAAGGATATGCGACTTTCATTTTTTTAAATCGAATAAGAGTTACATACAAACAAACCTTTACAAAGGGTAACAGAGATGGTGAGTCGTGCACAACTTCAAAAACAATTTTTCTTAGCTGATTTATTGCTGAATATTTTTCGATGGCGTCTGCTTTAATTAAAATCAATGAATTATTCAATCAATCTATCACACAATTAATCATTATTTTTTTTTATTTTTAGAGAAGTATGGCCTGAAAATGATGTGTTTGGTGCCATGTGCGCTGCTCCTGAGGATGAAATGCTCTTAATGCGTGAAATTTTTATGCACAATATAGCAACAGGTAAGTGTTTCCAACTTAACTTAATTCAATTTATTATTCTTCAATTAAATATAAATATAGGAATCTTATATTGATTTTAAAAATTCCCAAACTTTTCGTATTTTGAATACAAATGATTCTTAATCGAATAAGATGTTCATTAAATCGTTTATTAACTAAAAAAACAACAAATTATTAAAACAATTTCAATATGTGTTTCATTGTCTTATTGTTGTTTATTTTAAATTTATGACAAACAATTATAACAAGACTTTTCAATTAATAAATTACAACAATAGATGACCTAACTATTGCGAAGATTATTGGACTATTTATAAATTCTTCTCATTTGTATTTGTATTGTCGTAATAGATAAAATGTATGTCCAGGTGTATGGTTGAGTGTTTCTTACGATAAATAACATTTTCCATATAAACAATAACAAATAATGACTGTAATAACAATAGAGCTTCATCAGCTGTAGTGCATATTGTACATGCATTAATTAGGGACGCCCACATGCTTGTTGTTCAACTTTTCTTTTTCATTAAAAAACTATTGAGCAAATCGAGCAATACCCGGGAAAGGCGATAGATATTACTTTTAATTATAAAAATATTGCTGTTTTATTTAATTATTGGGCCATCCTAAATGCAAGATAATTTACACGAAGAATTTTTTTATTTGGGTTCACTTCATTTATTCATAGGCGAGTATAAACGTCTAGCTTATTTCAAAATGTAATGATCGGGTAGTGTGTTTTATATGTTTCTCATTTAGTTGAAGAAGATTAATGTAACTGGTAAGAGAATCGTATTCCATACGTTTTTCAAACAAATTTTAATATAATCTACGTTAACTTGTGCTTGATTTCTTTAACAAATATTTTATTAGAATATCGAGGGAAGCTCATATAGATCTTCAGTGGATTTTACCCCAAATTTCGTATAGAAAATTCAAAAGTCTTATATCGTAAGCTTAAAAAAAAACTCAAAAACACTTCTATAAAAACACACAGCAAACTCAAAATCCGTGAAGTGATTAACGAAATAGGACCGCCAGTTTGCCAAAAAGTGATCAAAAACTCTTATGAAATGAGCGGCAGCTGTCAGCATGGTCGTGATGTTTGCCTTTGACTTTGAAGCCTTACAAGATTCAACTGGTGCATGAATTGAAATGGACCGCTCATTCACATCGCCGTAGATTCGCTCAATTCATTCAGCATTAATCGGCTGGTTTTTCCAAAAAAATTATTTTTTCAAACGAAGCCCAATTTCCCTTGCCAGGGTACAGCATCAAGCAAAATTGCGACATTTGGGCTCATGATAGTCTTTATGGATCCTACTACTTCCATCTAGACTGGTGTCTTGCGGGGTAAAAGGAGCCCAGGCCCCTTCAAGGCTAGTAGGAGACACCTGGACAATCCACTATATTTCCACGGGAATCAGTTGCCCGCAGAGTTCCACTATTTGTCTCTTTAGGCATTTGGCTGTTCTCTGGCTGATTATTGAGCTTATGGCCCTTTTGGCAGTATCGTGATGGCTGTGTATTTCGAGGCCCTCGTTTGAGTTTGTGGGTCAGATCATTCACAATGAACACAATGAATGGTCCATGTCCTGTGAGCATGAATGCCGTCGTGTTTTTAAATTATATTAAGTTTCATGCGTTCTGGACCAGGAGTTGGATAGTCTCCAACTCTTTGGCAAGGAGTGAAGGCTGCTACTGATTAGTAGCAACAGATGTTAGGAACGGAGAATCATTTATGGATGCTACAACTGCCATCTAGACTGGTGTCTTGGTGGGTAATATGGAGCCCAGTCCCCTTCAAGGCTAGTAGGAGTCAACCGGACAATCTACTACATTTCCACGGGAATCGGTAGCCCGCAGAGTTCCGCTATTTGTCTCTTTAGGCATTTAGCTGTTCTCTGACTGATTATTGAGGTTGGCCCTTTGGGAGCATCGTGGCCCTCGTTTAAGTTTGCGGGTCGGATCATTCACAATTTACACAATGAATGGTCCAGGACCAGTGAGCATGAATACCGTCGTGTTTTTAAATTATATTAAGTTTCATGCGTTCGGGACCAGGAGTTGGATAGTCTCTAATTCTTCAGCAGGGAGTGAAGGTTTGATTGCTACTAGGAGTGACCGGAGGATATACGTATTCGGAGGCATTCTAGGGCGAAGATGATGCTACATTTTATCCACAGTGGTTTGGCCATCATCTGATTATGGCTCACTGCCGGTGCAGATGAAAATCTTATCACACATTCACATCGCCGTAAATTTACTCATTTCGTTTAGAAGCAACCGACTGGTTTTTCTAAAAAAATCATTTCTTCAGACGAAGCCCATTTTCACTTGTCAAGATATGTCAACAAGCAAAAGTGTCTAATTTAGGCCACTGAAAATCTTAGAGCGACCGATTACTGAGAAGCCTTTGCATGCTCAAAGTGTCACTGTATTGTGGGCTATGTAGTCTGGAGGCGTGACTGGGCCTTTTTTTTAAATGAGATTGGATCACGCTGTTATCAGATGCTAACAATTCAATTTTGAACTATTATTGACGGCGTGGATATCACTGACATGTGGTTCCAAGAGGACGGTGCCACATGTTACACAGTCAATGAAACGATCATTTTATTGCAAACTAAATTTCCCGATCGCAAAATTTCACGACTATCAGCAGTTAAGTGACCAGCCACATCGTGTGTTTTAACACCACTAGATTAACTGGATTAACGATTTTAACCTTAAAACATAAAATCCTAGATCTGATTAACGAAATAGGACCGCCATTTTGCTCCAAGTGATTAAAAACTTTAAGGAAAGAACATTTGCCAGATATCATTTTTCATTCATAATTGCTGAACTTTTCCCTTCGTTTGAATCATCTTAATCTAAAACAAACGTCATCAGAAAAGAAACCAGCTTAAGCGGCAGTTTGTTCGGAAAATGCTTACGTAAAAATACAAGCATTTAGTTAAGTTAAGAGTTTAAATTATAATTCAATTATATATTCAACACAAAGGAATAAAAAACGTCTGATTGATTTCAAAATTAAATTAATTTAACATTTAGTTAAATTTTAATAAGCAACAAATTGTTTTCTGTGTACGATTAAGATAAATTCATTTAAATAAAAATAAAAGAAATTATGGTGAATGTGAGTTGTTTGAAAGTAAAATATTTATTAAATTTTTTTACAATTAATATTCAGTGAATACAATAATTTAATTATGATGCCGTCTGTGGTGGCGGTGAAAAAATTTTACACTTGACTACTACGATTAGATTATAAATATAAAATACGGCCGCAATTCAATTCCTAAAAATATTACAACTATTTTGTAAAGACACGTGCTAGTCTTTTATATATGCCGGATTAATTTAGAACCTATTGCCTTTATCTTGGCATTTTGTGGAGCATTTGTAATTAAAATTGACATTCATACCAATTCATCCTTAATAATTGATTTTTTTTTTTGAACTCAAAAATCTCTGCACAGAATTAAAAGCACAAACAAAAAACCAAAATCAAGCCAGGCCATAGACCTGCAATTCAATATACCTTTTATACCTTTTGTATCTAGAAAGACATAATTGAATAAACCACAAAAATTTCTGAAAAAGTATGAATGGAAAATATATACAACGAAAAAAAAAATATTTTATATTGAGGTGGTGAAGAGTATTTTGCACGTATAAAAAACATATCGCTTCAATACTTGCTTACATACATACATATACACATGCATTACCTTATACACATGTGTCACAGTACTTTGTTTGATAGAGAAAAAATTCCAACATTTTATAAATAAGATTAGGGGTCGTACCAGAGGCTGGGCTACAATATGTGCCTGTCTGTTACAGGTCTCTAACTCTGGAACCATAATTGATAAATTGTTTAAAGTGACCTTTTAGTTATACATAAAAGAGCTACTAATTAGTCACATGATTTTCACAAACGTAAACTAGTTTTTGAGCCGCAGTAGGAAAAAAAATTCAGCTGAAGTACTTTTATAGTCGCCAAAAGAAAAAGAGTGACGTGATTTGTTTTCTATTCCGACTGGACAGGCAGTCTCAATTTACAAAGAGCAATAAAGTAAAAAATTAAAGAGTTTTAATAGAGGCCGTGATTATGACGTTGCACACTGGGGATTTCGAGGAAAAAAGTCACATTGTCAACAAACTCTTCATGCAATATTTAATGATATTTTGAAATTTTAGACCAAATGGTACAATCAAATCAAAAAGAATTACTCCGATCTGACTGCTTGTTTTTTTTTATAGCCGTCCCAACTCAGTACCTGTATGTTTTACTGAGTCAACTTAATTTAAACGTAAGAATTTTAAAACGAATATTATTTTATTATGTGAGCTAACGTTTTCCTTTTTATTTTCTAGGATATTTCAGTATACTAAAATTGAAAAAATAAACTCTGCAGAGATTTAAGTTTTTTTTGTTTGCTTATTTTTATGAACATATAAAAAAAATCCCTTTTTTTCTCCAAACATTTGGACCTGCAATTTTAGCCATACTTTCCCACAGTTGGAAATCAATACTAATACATTGTCTCATATCTCTTTTTACATTTTTAATAAATTTCAAGTGCCAGCAGGTGCCACCTCTCAATTTGTTGCATTACAGAGTACAACATTTTTCAGCTGATGGAATCGCAACTCAATTCCGATAAGGCCCTTTTGTTTAACATAACTCAAAAACCACTAGTCGGAGTTTATTTAAACAAATTTAGAAAAATCAAGAATTACAAGTACTTTCATCTGTTTATATAACGTTTCGCTACATAAGCAACAGTTTCGAAGTTATAAATAAATGTATGAAGAAAAAAGAAATATTTTTTACCTAAAAAGTTAATTTTTTTTTAGTTAATGAAAAATCCAAAACGGTAGAAAAAGTATCAAGTCCTATTACTTTCACGTAAAGTCGTATAACCTATGAACAAAATAAAGCATATCTCATGAAAATCGATGAACGCGTTTCGGTTTTATGAACAATTAAGTAAAGGTATGAATTAAAAAAATTTGCTCGAGATATGCAAAAATTTCTGACTCTCGTTTATATACGACATCAGTTTTACCACATAAATTATCATTAAGTGATGACATAAATAAATTAGTATGGAACAACATTTAACCTTCTTCTTAACACATTCGGCTGAATTGCGGGAATTCACGTAATTCACGTATCTTTAGGTAAACTAATGACGGAAATTCCCGCTAATGTTCAGATCAAGTTTTCCAAAGTTTATTCCACTTTGTATGGAGTTAGAGTTGCTATATAGGGCTTAAATATAAAATTCGGCAACTTCCGTCATAGTAGAAATATCCGTCATTTGTTCGACACAGCTTAAAAAATTATTCATTATAAAAAACCGGGAATTCAAGCACTTCGTTTTTATATGAAAAAATTAATTGAGTCGCTGGCAGCCACCAGCTAAATTAAAGTGCGGCCGAATGTTTAAATACGGTATTCTAGAACACTACAGTTTGCATATGTTAAAGAGACACCTCAAGTTATACGAGAAGCAAAAAGAAGAGTCGATGAGGAGATATCTCAACTAAAAGAATTTGAGTTAACAGTGAATAATCGCAACTTTAGAGTAAAACATGAATTATATTTTACAATGATTGATGGCAAGACAGCACAATCACTAACAGAAACACCAGCTGCATCTTCTTGCCTCATTTGTGGAGCCACAACATCCAAGATGAATAAAATCGAAATAGTTCAAGCTATTCCCGTAAATGAACAAACAGTTTGGTATGTTCGTGCGCGTATTAAGCTGATGGAGTGTCTTTTGTATGTGGCTTATAATAATGAATTTAAAAGTAGGACAGTCCACACAAAAGAAGCCCAAAAATGTTTGAAAAAGCGTAAACTTAGAGAGAAAATTGAAATACAGGCTATCAACCTGTTAAGTAAGGCTCTGGTACGACAAATTCAGGAAATACGTCATGAAGATTCTTTACGAATTTTGCATTGATTTCCGAAATCACGGGTCTAGATGAAAACATAATTCAAAGGTTTTCAATAATTTTCGAAACTATAACAATCGCCGTGGTAGTAGATCCAGACGGCAAAAGAGTTTGTTGCACTGTACGAGTGGTACAATATCCCCCACCTACACTTCACATAATTCTGCTCATGGCAAGGATATAATTAAAAAGTGTATTTTTTCTGTAGGCCTACTATCCGAAGAGGAATGTCGTAACAAAGACTATAAAAGATATCGCCTTAGACACTTCGGAAAATGCCTCAAGTCGAATTGCCACGAAGGAAGCTATTATGCACCGAATGATGGTAACGGCAGATCCCATGATTTCACATTTGGCGCCTTTATTTAGCCAGAAAAAGCATAGTGCTATAAGCGATGAAGTTAAGGCGCTTTTAGAATAATAAATTAAAACTTAAAAAAAACATTTAAATTTTTTTGTTAGTTATGGCTTTTTACATTGCAGGTAACGATCGACATTTCTCTAACTTTCTTTATTTTGATTACTTTTGTGTATTACTATATAAACAAAACTAAATTTGTGATGAAATCACTACATTTTTTGACAAATATATTTTTTTTCTCACCTCAATACAAAAATCTCCAGTGTGCGTTGCCTAAAATTTGTACAGATCATGGAGCGGTGTATCCGCTAATAGCGATATGTGTAAAATGTATTTATACATATTATTTGTTTATTGAATTATTTTAATATTTATTAATATTTTTAATATCAAATTCTCAAAGCATAAAAATAATACGCTTACTTCCAAAGTAATTTTTGTTTTACCTGATATGCCGCAGGATCATCGGGATCCTTTATTATTTTCCTTGTTTATTAATATCTACCTAAAGCCATTAAATACCCAAACGTTCTATTATATGCAGATGATGTAAAGATATTTCGAACGTACAATCGTCACGCTGAATATAATCTCCTGCAAAAGGACTTAGAGGCATTTACTTCCTGGTCTAACATTTATATTATGAAATTAAACTTTAAAAAAGGCAAATGCATGTGTTTCCTACGGGTGTCCCTGTAGGCTAGTAGGTAGTGTACTAGCTTATAAAACTGGGGGTGTGGGTTCCATTCCTTCTACTTTCCCCACCTGTCTTATCTCTTCTCTATCCCCTTTCTAAAAAGAATATAGCACGGTTGTGACTAAATAGGCATTGTTTCCTGAAGTGCTACTTCTCTGTATAAAAAAAACAGAAGAAAAATGTTATACAAACGTACAATATATTTTAAACGGTCACGAACTTGACAAACTTAATCTGGTTTCAGATCTTGGTATTTTACTGGATTCTGAATTAAATTTTAATACAGCATAATGCGTTAACCACTAAGAAAGCACGAGCAGTTCTTGAATTTATAAAACACTGGGCCAAGGAGTTTAGTAAGCCGTATTTCACAAAATATCCTTACACTTCTCTTGCCAGACCTATTCTGGAATACAGTTCAATAATTTACAAACCAATTTATTAATTCCATAGTAATATCATGGAATCCCTTAACTCTACTATCCTACACTAGTAGACTTACTCTATAAAGTTGCCAACCATAAAGAGCCAAGCAATACATGTTAAATAGGTGACATTAAATTTAATAAAAGGAAATGCCTGTTCTGATTTTTTGATTAACAATATTACTGTTAAAGTTCCATTTCGTTCTACGCGATAGTTTAATCTATTGGTATTAAAGTATTCACAGCAATCACAGCAGAGCTAACTCTGATTTGTAATGAACTTAATAAATTTTATAAGCATATTGATTTTTCTTTAAATGTTAATGCTGTTAAATGTTATCTCATCTTATATTTAAATAACCAAATTTAACTTTTATTTAATATTATTATTTACTGTTTAAATGTCTGTTAGAATTTTGAATCCATAGACTAAAAGTAAATGAAAAGTGTGGCCCATGCGCAAGGCCTCTGCGTGTATGTTCAATTCATGCTTGGAGGTTTTTTAAATCACCACCAGAGGGTTTTGATTTTTGGTTTTACAAAAACAATTACTTTAAATTTAATTTTCTATTTACATATTTTTATAACAGTTGGTCAAAAACCGTAGATAATATTTTCTAAATTTATTTTTTCATACGATTTTTCCGAAAATTTATTTTTATTAAACTCATTGATACAAAGGAATAATAGAAATATTTTATTATTCTTTTATTTTTTGTCAAAAACGAAGCATTGTGCATACGTTAATATGAATAACCACAAAATCGAATTTGCGGTGTCATTGTTCATTAATAAAATGTTGTATAGCCAAAATCTGCACAGAATCACAAAAAATTCCCCTACACAAAAGACTGGCAGCTGGCAAGTGTTTGAGATAAAGGTTATGGAATTTGTATGTATTTAGGATGAATTATCCTTAAATGTTTCTACCTAAAAACTTTTAAATTGTTTATTCAAAACAGTAACATGAAGAAAACAAAATTGCTTCGTTTTGCTATTGTCTATTTTTATGGCAACTAAATCCTTTTAACAAGAGCATCTTAAATTGAAAAATATTTTTAATTAAATAGAAGAGAATATTTTCTACTCAAATCTCTTCCTTCGACGTTATCTATAAGATACGTTAATGCCTCGCTGTTTTGGGGGTTATTTAGCTAATCTTTCGCAACAATATGAAACTACACTTGTAGTAATTATTAGTATTTTTAAAATTAAATACAAAATAATGTGTCTGTTTCAAAATTAATTTTGAAACGTATAAATAAAGCGAAACGAAAGAATGACATCTCGAAATGCCACTTGTAGAAGCAAAAAAATGGATGCATGTTTAATATCACCAAAGTATTTCTGACAACGATGATTCAAACTGAAAGGTTTTAAAAACACAAATTTTCTAACAGATCGTGGGGTTGGTAACACTTGCTCATTGTCATATTTTTCAAGCGAAATAACTAAAAGTGTTGGAAATATTTTCAAAATTTTAACAGAGCCAACACAAGCGAAAATGTTAAATTACGTGGTGCCTTTTCTTACTTGTTAAAACCGTTGGATCTGTGCAATCGATGAAGCGTTCGAATTCAAACAACCATCCGAAAAGTACTCGTATCTTCATGGTTTCAGGGATTTGCTTAAAAATGAGGAAACATTTTAGTTCCTACCATTCAAACATCTGAATCGATCATTATACGGACTTCAGTGTATCCCAACGTGTAATAGATTTTAGTGCAACACCTAAAAGGCATTTCAACAAGACGTCTGTTTTCTAAAACAAACAATTTAGATTAAGATGATTCAAACTTTTATTGTATTACGAAGAGAAAAAGTTCGGCAATTATGATTGATGAATGATATCTGGCAATTGTCTACTACGATCACGCTGACAGATGTCGATTCTTTCATTAAAGTTTTTAATCACTTTGTTGCAAAATGGGGGTCCTATTTCGTTAATCAGATCAAGGATTTTGTGTTTTAAGGCTAAAATCGTTTCGATTGCCTTCGTATAGATTTGCTCTTAACAGGTGCCCCTGTAGGCTAGTAGGTAGTGTACTAGATTTTCAGTGTGGGGGTTGTGGGTTTAATTCCCAACGAAGACCTTGGTTTTTTTTCACTACAAATATAAAAATTGACTGTCGGTGGGGCTGTGCTGTCTTTTATACGGCAGTTAGTTTCCGACCACCTGTTTCATCTCTTATCTATCTCTTTTCTAAAGAATGTAGCACGGTACTTGACTAAATAGGCATTCTTGCTTGAAGTGCTACTTCTCTTTTAGAAAAAAAAAGCCCTACAAAACTTAATCTAGTGGTGTTAAATCACACGATCTGGCTGGTCACTTAACTGCTGATTGTCGTGAAATCATGCAATCGGGAGATTTGGTTTGCAATAAATTGATCGTTTCATTGGCTGTTTAACATGTGACACCGTCCTCTTGAAACCACATGTCAGTGATCTCCACGCCGTCAACAATAGGTCAAATTTGAGTTGCTGGCATTTTATAATAGCGTGATCCAGTGTCATCTTACAAAAAAAAAAAAAAAACGGCCCAGTCACGCCTCCAGACTACATAGCCCATCATAAAGTGACACGTTTAGCACTTCTCAGTAATCGCTCTAAGATTTGCAGAAGCCTAAATTGGACACTTTTGCACTTTTGTTGACATACCTTGACAAGTGAAAATGGGCTTCGTCTGAAGAAATGATTTTATTAGAAAAACAAGTCGGTTGTCCCTGAATGAATTGAGCACACTTACGTGATGTGAATGGTCGGTCCATTTCAATTCATGCACCAGTTGAATCTTGTAAGGCTTTAAAGTTCTTTTGCAAAATTCGCCTTGTGGTGGTTTTGGATAATCCCAATTGTTGAGAGCGTTGAGCAATTGACAAATTTGGCTCACGGCTGCGATCTTCTCAGTTGAACGACCCCGTAGAACACATGTTGGTGTTCGCACATTTTGTTCGAGCCTATCGACTCAAATTCAACCATCAAATTTTTAGTAGCGGTCTCAGAAGGACGATTATGTTTGTCCGAAGATGTCACGAATTTTTCGAAATGGAACTTTAACAGAACCACCATTTTCATAGTAGATTTTAGCTATTTTAAAGTGTGATTTTTGTGCGAAATTAAATGCATTGTAATTATTGCCAATGCATCTGCTACGAATACGTCCAAAAACTAAATGTCAAAACTCTCATATTGTGGATGATGCCTCAACTAAAAAACAAACTTATTTTTGAAAAAACGCGATATTAAGATTTCAGATTGTTGTTGTGTAAAACAAGCTTCTGTAGAGAAATGAGGGGATCATTCTTAGAACATTTTTACAAAATTGCTGTATGCCCCCAAATTATGATTTGTTTTTAGGAAGAGAGATGCTGATTAATTTATATATATTTTTTTAAAGAAAGCGTTTATTTGTTAGTTTTTATTTTATTTGATTATAATTTCTTTTTTGGGAAAAATAAAATCTTACTTCCCAAACTACTTATATTCACACTTTACCAATTTAAAAACCAACAGCTGTAAGAATTAATTTAAACATATAATCATACTTTAATTCAGCCAAAAACTTTGAATATTGTTTTTGTTATTTTTAAATGCAAACAGAATTCATTAAATATTCATAGATACCTATCAGGCATTCATTGCCTGCAATTTTCCACATTTTATATTCATTAAGTTGCTCAGCTCTCAACTCTTTGTACAATCTAGCCGAAAAATTGTTTAACTGTTTGCTTCTATTTTATATATTTTTTCTTAAAACAAAAAAAAAGTTATACATTCATTTTTTGTTTATCACGTCACACGTTCATCAATATATGAATGCTTTCTATCACGTTCTTTTTTTTTTGGCCATTTTTGTTTTGTTACATTTACGCTGAATGATTTTCACTACTGTTCGACCACCACTTTTTCCAACACAGACTTCAAACGCATTAAAAGTATTGTTGTGGTTTTTTATCGTCTAGTCGCCTGGATTATAAAATTTTGATATTTTATCACGCAGCCCCATTCACTGTATCAGCCTTCATGCAATCATTTTACCAACTCAGCTAAACCTCTTTTTTTTCTATTTGCACTTTCCAGCAAATAATTAATTTTCTAGCGCTTTTGCACAGGAAAAGTGTCAGTTTGCTGTAAATTTTTAGTATGTGAATGGAATTTAAATTTATCAGCATAAAAAATTTTTAATTTTTTTAATAAATTTTATTAATATTTTTGTTTGTTTTTGCATGTATTTATTTTTTAGTCTGCCCACAGAATTATTTTTTTTTCACGGATTTTAAAGCGTTGCTTTGATGATACAACGTTGGTTTTTCATATTCAGTCGATTTTTTTTTAACCCCACCAAGTTGTTACGGTAATGATAGTGTTGAATGTGTACTGAATAAATGAAATAGTATTAAAAAAAATAAATAAAAAAATTGTTGAGCAACGAATGACTTTAATTGTTAATTTGAAGCAGTATTTCTTTCTATTTAATTTTATTCATGTAGAAAAAATATTTAGTTGCTAAAATAAAAGTTTCGCTTTTGCGAATGCAACTTGAAAATGGCGAGTTCAGTGCCATCCTTTAAAATTTTTACTTTATCACCTTAAGTTTGCGTAAGTTTTATTTATTGTGTTTCTTTCTTCGATAAAAAGAAGCAGCAGGTCCTTTACACAAGTGTTACTAGAGTTAGGATGCAAGAGCAATATTTTGTACGACTCTGTTATGTGTAACATCAAAGTAGTGACACAATGGCACTGCTGTTGTTTTGAGCAATTCTAGCCTATACTGACATTCATAGAAGATCGTGAGTTTGAAATTGAATTAGAACTTTAATTAGTTCAAGTGTAGAAAACTATTGTCTACTATTTTAATTATATCAGGTTTTTCAACGAAAAGTTTGCCTGTCAATTGTGGCAACACCAACAACACGATAGTTTTGACTTTTATTTTATTGCCAAATGTTACAATGAATTTATTCGGACAACATAATGATTCTCTGATACCGTTATTAACAATTAAGTCATTAAATTTTGGAATTGACAGGCTCGGTACAAAATTCGCCAATACCAACGCGTGTTCGACCTGGTCCTTCAACTGAAGTCATCGCAGCCGTGAGTCACAGTGTTGAAGCAGATCTTAATTTGTCAAGTCCTCAACGTTCTCAACAATTGACGTTATCCAAAACCACCACATTGGCGAATTTTGCGTAAGGATTTTACTTTAAAGCCTAACCAGGTTCAACTGATGCAGGAATTGATGCCGACCGACCGTTCACATCGCCGTTTATTCGCTTAATTCATTCAGGAACAACCAGCTGGTTTTTCTGAAAAAATCATTTTACCCGACGAAGACTATTTTCACTTGTCAACAATCAAAATTATCCCATTTGGTCTTCTGAAAATCATAGAATGATTATTGAGAAGCCCTTGAGTATTCAAAGTGTCACTGTATTATGGTGCGCTATGTGGTCTGGAGGCGTGATTAGGCCGTTTTTCTTCAAAGATAAGACTGGAAATGCGGTAACGGTCAATGGATCACTATATCGCGAGACGCTACCAACTTATTTTGGTCCCATTTCTGACGGCGTGGATATCACTGACATATGGTTTCAATAAATCAAATTTCCCGATCGCATAATTTCACGACAATTAGCAGTTAAGTGACCATCAAGAGCGTTTGATTTAACATCACTGGATTATTTTTTGTAGGGCTATGCTAAGGACAAAGTCAATATGGAGTCAATCGAATTAATGAAATAGGAAAGTGATTAAAAGCTTTGATGAAAGATTGACAGACGTATGCATAAAAACTTAAAGTAGGTTTAACTGCCGTTGTTAAGCACAATTTCCTAAAGTTGTATTCAAAAAACGTTTTTACCTTAACATACCTTTGTTAACTTTAAAGTAGGAAAAACCTACGTTTAAACCTACAATAAATTGACAGTTCAATTTTATTATTGAAAGTTCAAAAACAAAACAAATTGTGTTTACAATAAACTGAGCCGTTTATTTTAAAAGTGGTATAAGTTACTTTGTTATTGTCATCTTTTTATTTTAAACTAGTTTATATAACATTTTAATTTTTAGCCATTTCAACTAGTCTGTATTTAATTTTCTTTCTGAAACGGATTTTTCTAATGATTGTGTTAAAATAAAATCTTTTTTCTCCATGTTAAGTACTGTGAAGGATTTTTTCGACCGGGGGCTATTACTACTATTACTATTTTGTCCCTTACATAAGTCACTATGTGCAATAATATGCTTTTGAGTTGTGACATTCTTAGATATTTTACACAACACGAAGCAGCTTCCTGAGAATAATAAAAATAATGCTAATTATGTGTAGTATATTAGATATCACTATAACATAGTACAGTAAACTGCACTATTCTTTCGTACTAATAAAAATAAGTTCAATAATCACAACAATACTTCATACACACTTATTACATGTTAATTTCGTGAGTACAGCGACCTTCGCCGCTTTCAAAATAAACATTTTTGTTATACCGTTAATTATGAATACTCCTCTCAAACAAATCTCAATACTTCTTAACTTATTAATTTCAAATTTATTAAAAATGAAAAAAAAAACTGTTCAGTTGTGACTTATGCCACTTTCAATGTAAACGGCTCAATTGACACTTTTACTTTGTTATTCCAAAAATGTTTATTAAAAACAAATTGTAGTATACAAATAATATTAAAAACTAAAATATAACATGCCATTCAATATAAAACATTTTTACATCATTATTTTATATTTTACAAAAATATAATTATAATTAATTATTTTAAACAAAAGTTTCATTGATGTACATATAATCAAAACAAAGCTCGTTATCCGAATAATTATTTTTTTAATATGAACAAATTCTTTGTAAGTTCTTCGTAAGCCTTGCAAATGGATCTTTTTTGGGTTCTTTGCTTTTTATTAAAAAGATTGATAAAAAACAAAAAAAAAATATGTTGATTTTGCTGAAAACAATAAAAACATTTTTATGGATCTAAATACCCGGATAAATATATTCATTTTTATAGACCGTTAACTACAACGTGACAACTGAAAATAGCGGCATTGCCAGAATCAAAATACTAATTTTACTAAAGCATACATTAGCTAAAGTACTGGTTATGAATACTATTTTTTAACAAACGTCTGTTAGCCTTAAAGTGTTTGTTAACTAACGAGCACTTTAAAGCTCCAGTAAGCGTTTTTTATGCATACAGCCGTGAATCTCTGCCAGCGTGGTCGTGGTGGACATTTGCCGGATATCATTTTTCGTTCATAATTGCCGAACTTTTCTTTTCGTAATGCAATAAAAATTTGAAGCATCTTAATCTAAATTTGTTTTATTTTGTTGTAGAAAACAAACTTCTTTGCTGAAAACTCTTCTATATAAAATTAATTAAATTAATTATTTAATTAAACTGAATTATTTCGATTTGTAGGAGGTGCAGCCAGGAAAATTCATGTCAAGCAAAATAAAATGTTTGCTCTAAATGCATAAAATAATGTTATATCCTTTTCCACAGATATAAGAAAGTTCGTCATTCCATTTGTAATTTATACTATGTTCACTTCCGAATATTTCCTGATCCTTATGTAAAGGGGAGTTGATTTAGCTATGCCCGCCCGTCTTCCCGTAATCGGGTTAAATTTAATTATGAAAAGACCATAGAGGAGCTACCGAATATCAAATCCCATTCACCATCAAAATTTTAATAAAGCATTAGATTTTAACTAAACTTCTCCTTGTATATAGAAATAAGGTTCTATTTCATAATTAAGGTTTGTCTAATTAAGAGTAATTAGTTTGTAGGGGGAGCAATTCATCTCTCTATCTCTCTTCATTCTTCATAAACTTTCAAGCTTTTACTTGAAAGCAGAAGTTGGTTTTAGGGATGCCTATGCATATCAAAATTAATAGAGCGTTTACTGAAGTTCTCTGGAACCAAAACATTGCATTGAGTGACCCTAACAGTGGCTTATTCTATTTCAAATCCTCAGCAAGTAGTGTCCAAAATGTCAAAAACTATCGATGTCATAAACCAAGCAAACAATAGCAATTCATATATGTAACGCATTAAAAAAGTACCTCCCTCTCTCTCCCTCTCTCTTATGACAAATCTAAATGTACTTCTAAATTATTATATTAAATAAAAAATCCTAGAAATTTTAGATTTAATTCTTCTTAAATGAAAAAACATTTACATTTCGTACTTTCCTGCATTCATATTGAAGAGTTCTTTCAATTTTAAATTTATAAAATAAATAATTCACCTTTTGAGCTTTTCATATTTATCTTGAAATTTCACACTTTTTCTCTAGTTTCTCTTTATTGTCTATTTTGCAAGTAAATAAAATTTAGATAAAATGTTTATACAATACAAAAAAAAAAAAAAACATAAAAATGAAAAACCTATAACAAATAGAATAAAATTGTACTTAAAATTTAAAATTGTCTTTTTCACTTTCCCCTGAGACACAGCACAACAAAAAATTTGGAAAATGAGCAGCAAACCAGACTGAATTCCCCAAATAAACAGTCACACATATAACACATATACACACATACACACAAACACTCACACAGCTAACATTTGAAATCACAAACACATGCAAAAAATTACTTTAAACAACATTTAACATTTCATTCATACATGCAAAATAACTAGAATGAAATTCTACACAAAAAAAAATCATGAAGAAATGTTAAGCACAGTGGGTCTTTTCAAAAAATTATGTGGAAACTTGTTTTTGTTTAACAAATAAATTTGTTAAAAAATATTCGCTTTAGAATGCAAAACTAGCAAATTAGAGTTATAAATAATATTAACGTTAAAACGTAGAATGTAGTTATTAATTTAGATATGTGGGAGTCTTTAAGTTTTTGCTTTATTTGAAACAAGCCCTGTTTGCGCGATTTATAAGCTTTTTATATATTATTAATTATCTACTGCCTGCTATCAGTTACATTACATAATCTATTATTTAATAACTATTATTTTGTTTTTTATTTTTATTAACTTCCGTTCTCTTTTATCAATTATTTATTATCTATGACCTTTTATCTATAATCGTCTTTTTACTATTACTTCTTACTTTTAAGTAAAGGGTTTTTTTAACAAGCAGCTTGTTTTCTAAATAAAAAAATTCAGATTAAGATGATTAAAATTTTTACTGTATTACGAAGAGATAATCTCGGCAATTATGAATAAAAAATGATATCTGGCAAATGTTCGCCGCAACCACGTTGGCAAAATGGCGGTTATATTTCCTTAAATACATCACGGATTTTGAGTTTTAAGGCTGAAATCTATTCGATTGGTTTCTTCTAGACCCTGTCCTTAACATAGCCGTACAAAAAATAGTCCAGTGGTGTTAAATCACACGATTTGGCTGGCCACTTAATAGCTGATGGTCGTGAAATTATGCGATCGGGAAACTTGGTTTGCAATAAATTGATCGTTTCATTGACTCTGTGACATTTGGCACCGGCCTGTTGAAACTACATGCCAGTGTTATCCACGGCATTAATAAAAGGCCAAAATAGAGTTGTTAGCAGATTTACGGTTTTATAGATTTTTAGTTTTGTAAGAGACTTCCGCAATTACGGGTTGTGAACAAACAGGTCACAAGAGGGGCAGAACTGCCCCTGGAGGCTAGTAGGTAGTGTACTAGCTTGTCAGTAGGGGGGTCGTGGGTTCGATTTCAAACGAAAACATTTGTTTTTTTCTCTACAAAAATAAAAATTTACTGTCGGTGGGGCTGCTCAGCGATGAAGGCAGGTGCTGTCTTTATATGGCAGTTAATTTCCGACTATCCTTCTACTTTCACCACCTGTTTCATCTCTTCTCTATCCCTTTCCTAAAGAATGTAGCACGGTACTTGACTAAATAGGCATTAAATCCTGAAGGGCTACTTGTCTTCAAAAAAAAATAGAGTTGTTAGCAGCTAACGATAGCGTGATACATTGGTCATCACCGCATATCCAAACTCATTAAAAAAAACGCAATCACGCCTCCAGACCACACAGCGCACCATACATTGACACGTGGGGCATGCAAAGGTTTCTTAATAATCGCTTTAGCATTTTCAGAAGCCCACATGCGGAAATTTTGGCTGTTGACGTACATTCTGACAAGTGAAAATGAGCTTCCTCTGAAATAATGATTTTTTCACAAAAACCAGACGGTTGGTGCAAATTGAGCGATTCTACGGCGATGCGAATGGGCGGTTGTCTTTAATTCCTGCACTAGTCTTTAAATCCTGCACTAGTTAGACTAAGTTAAAGGCTTCAAAGTCAAATCCTTATCAAAAATTCGCCATGTGGTGATTTTGGATAATCCCAATTTTTAAGAAGGTCGAGGAATTTACAAATTTGTATCTGCTTCAACACTCACAGCTGAGATGTTTTCAGTTGAGCGAACAAATTCTTAATAGCGCTCTCAGAAGGACAAATATGTTGTCCGAAAATATAACGAATTTTACGAAATGTAACTTTAATAGAAGCACCAATTTCATAGTGGATTTTAATTATTTTAATGTGATTTTCGGGCGAAATTGAATTCATTGTAACAATTGTCCATACATCTGCTACGAATACGTCAAAAAACTAAATGTCTAAAACTATCGTGTTTTTGATGTTGCCGCAAATGCAAAACAAGCTTCTTGTTGTAATCCCGATATAACCTATTATCTCTCATATATGTATAATCTGCTACCTATTATCTTTTATCTCTTCGCTATTACCTTTTTATCTATCTGTTGTTTATTACCTATTATCTATATATATAAAAATAAGTCAGATTTTCCTTCCTGACGCTATAGCTCCAGAACGCACTACCGATTTCCACGTTGGAAATCATTCCTCATGCACAGCGCCATCTCTGATACATAGCGTGTACTAAAAAGGCACCAGTACGTGGTGTGTGTATATCCCTCACAAAATAAGTGCGTTTCATTTTAAGTAGATGGCGCCGTGCACTAGGTCGCATGTATACTGTTCATCCTAGAAATGATGAATGTTTTTGTTTACGACTGCTGGTGGTAAATGTACGTAGACCAAAATCATTTGCGCATTTGAAAACAGTGAATGGCCACAAATGCCAAACATATCGAGAAGCATGTCAGCTATTGGGTTTGCTGGAGAACAATTTTCATTGGGATTTAACACTTGCGGGTTCAGTTGTTTCATCAAATGCGTACCAAATACGAACGCTATTCGCTATTATCATCACCATATGTTTTCCTTCACAGCCAATTCAGTTATGGAACAATTACAAAGACGACATATGTGAAGATATCTAGCATCGCTTGCGCATTCGAACGAATAATTCTGACATGCAAATAACCGATGAAATATATAATAAAGGATTGATTCTGATTGGAGACCAATGCTTGACTATTGCAAACAAGCTACCGATACAAGTAGTAATGATTGCGCCAAATCGATCGATGCAACATGCACTCAATCAAGGACTAAATCGAGAGCTGCAATACAGTGTTGATACATTGGAATTCGTTTGAAATAATGTGCCGTTGCTGAATGAACAGCAAAAACAAATATACGAAACATTTATGCAAGCGGTGGTCTATTCTTCCTGGACGCACCTGGAGGAACAGGGAAAACATTTGTCATTTCATTGATTTTGGCCACTATTCGATCAGGATGTGACATAGCTTTGGCGTTAGCATCTAGAATTGCGGCGACTCTTCTAGATGGCGGTCGTACTGCAAATTCTGCGCTTAAGTTGCCACTCAATTTAGGCACAATTGATACTCCAACATGCAATATTTCCCGTTTCAGTGCAATGGGAAAATTGATGATGCAATGCAAGCTCAATGTTTGGCATGAGTGAACAATGGCACATAAGAAATCACTTGAAGCACTTAACTACACACAGAAGGATCTTCGGCGAAATAGTAACATCTTTGGCGGCTTGATGATATTGTTGGCAGGCGATTTCAGGCAGACGTTCCCAGTAATTCCCCGTGCAACGCCTGCAGATGAATTGAATGCTTGCCTGAAGGCATCACCTTTGTGGAATAACGTAAAAACATTATCACTTAACTACTAATATGAGACAAAACGATCAAAGTACTGCGACAGCTGGATTAGTTACTCTTACCAACGACTTTTGCCGATTTGTAGACTCTCAATTAGCTCTTATTGAAAATGTTTTCCCAAGCATTAGTGAGACTTATTAGAATTATGCTTGGGTAAGTCAACGAGCAATTCTCGCCGCAAAGAATAATGTTGTTGCACTGAATTGCACCATTCAATCAAGAATCGATGGCGATTTGGTGACATACAAATCCGTTGATTCCATAATAACTCCCGATGATGTAGTAAATTATCCAACGGCGTTTTTGAACGCTCTGGAGTTACCAGGATTTCTACCACATAACTTGCAACTAGAAGTTGGTTCAGTTATTATGGTATTGCGTAATTTGAATCCACCGCGACTTTCCAGCGGTACTCGACTTGCGGTGAAAAAACTTATGCCGAATTTGATTGAGGCAACCATTATTAACGGAAACAACGCAGGTGAAAATCCATGTATTCCTCGAATACCAATGATTCTGACTGATCTTCAGTTTGACTTCAAACGATTACAATTTCCGGTTCGCCTTGCGTTCGCAATGACAATTAGCAAGTCGCAAGGCCAATCGCTTAGTATTTGCGGGATAAATTTAGAAAATCATTGTTTTTCACATAGACAGCTATACATTGTGTGTTCACGAGTTGTTTGTGTTAACGTCAGACCAAAAAACAAAAAATGTGTTTCACCAAAGAGCACTTCAATGAAACGGATAGATAATTTGCGGACACGTATAACGCTTCGATTCAGTATTTACTTTGGATTCACTTTCATTGTCTACTTAGAGAAGTTCAACTAAAGTCCATTTCATTTTTGTAATCGAAATGAATTCATTACTGTGGTGCAATGAAATAAAATTTTTCCTTTTCAAATATAAAAACAAAAAAAATTATTTTTCTTCATCTTTGAATCCCCAAACGAAATTTTACAAAAAACGAAGCCATCTGGTGGCGAAACGGAGTTCACCGGGTTTGCTAGTTTTTTTCTTATTTATTTATTTTTTATTACCTGTTAGTTCCTATCTGTTGTCTGTTATCTATATCCTATTATTTATTGTAGATTATAGTTAATAGAATTAATAGAGCTTAGATAGCAAATAATAGATAATAGATAATGCTGTCACCTTTCTTTCTATCATTTGCTATGTAATCTAGTATCAATAATATGTAAGAGGTTATTTCTTATTCTTTATTGTGCAGTAGTTTTTAGTTAACACATATTATCTAGTATCTGTAATCTATTACAGTCTATTATCTATTTTTTTTTTCTATTGTTTGTTTTCCGTTTTTTTATTTTTTAGTTTTAGTCGAACCGAATTATTTAAGCCGAACCCCACTGTCATTGATATTTTAAGAGTTTTTTTTAGGCGCTTATAACTGTAAATACGAGTATGTATGAGTATGTTACTTAAATATGCAGTTTTTTGTTTTGTATTTGTGTGCGTTACGTAATGCTTGAGTGGAAAAATGCAAATACCAGAAAATGAAGTTTTACGTGTTGTTTTCTCACAAGTTATTTTGTTTGTTGTTGTTGTTGTTTTGTTTTCTTTGTTTTTTTTTTTTGTTTGCATATCACTAGTAAGTGTATATGAACAAGAAGAATTTCCATAAAAATTTCAAAACGAATGAAAATTGCAATAAAAAAATGAATTAAACTTCATTTTCTATATGTCACACATTCATATGATGAGTTTCTATTTACTACAGCCAACGAAAATATTATGCATTATGTGTGTGTGTGTAAATATTTGAATAGAGTCGAATAATTTTGCAACTAAACGAAACAAAATAAAGCAAAACAGAAAACAAAAGGAGTCTGTGTATAAGATCAGCATTCTACTGCATTTAAATAAAAAACGGACAAATAATTAATTCTTATAATTAAAATTTCATTGCTAAATAAACAAATAAGCACAAAAAAAAATTCATAAAGTCTAGAACAACTAACTTACTTAAATTTGAAAATGACTTCATTCATTTAAATTTCTGATTCTGTAGCTAAACACATTTTCTGTAATGTTTGAATAGAAATTGTTTGTAATGGTCCGCTTTTCCCGTTTGTAGAAATTTATAAACCTTTAAACATCTCCCAAATGAGAGTATAAAATGATATTTGAATGTTTCAACATTTTCGAATTTTGAAAAATTATCTTAAAAACGCATTAAATATTAATGCAATATTTTGTGGAAAACTTATCAAAGGGAATTTTATAAACAGCAAGAGACACAAAAAATATAAATTAAGGTCAATAGTTGCTTTGGAGAATATAGAGTTTTGTGTAAAAGATAAAGATTCTTATAAAGAAAAATTCTAAATTTAGCAAAATGTTTTTGACAAATGAAAATTTTGTAAAGAGATTAGCACATCCTGTGACTATAGCTTACAATTTTATATATTTTATTAAATGTTTTAAAGTATTTTGATGTCGTTTATTTAAAAAAAAACATTTTATTGAAGTTTTATATTTAATCATTCACATGCAAATGAAATTAATTTTTAATCTCATTATTTAGTTCATGTGGTTTCTTTTAATTTGTGACCCAATTTTAATTACAATTAACCAAAACGTGTGCAATTTTATTGATTGCATAATTTAATTTACTTTGCTGTTTTATCGCAACAAAATTTCAATGAGCGATAAATTAAAAACTCAAATATAAATGACATAAATTCAAATTTTGTATTTGAAACTTGTTTTAATAATTTAAGTCATGTTGCGTCGTTTTTAGAAAGAGGGAAACATTTCATGCAGACATAAATTTTTTAAAATTTACCAATCGTTTTGTACATGAGCATAACCAAAGTAAATGCTTTTTGAGTAATAAAGGGATTCCTTCTGTTTTGTTTAAGTACCCCCCGGGGGCACATATATATGGCCTTTATAGAACTTCGACTATCTAGACACAGCGCAACTGGGGGGAAAAGGGAGCCCAGTCCCCTGAAGTTAGCAGGGGTACAACTGGAAACTCCACTTTATTTCCACGGGAATCAGTAAGCTTGCAGAGTTCATTATTTGTCTCTTTAGACATTTAATAGTTCTCTGGCTGATTATTGAGGTTGGCCCCTATATGGGAGTATCGTGGTGGTTGTGGTTTCGCGGCCCCTTAACAGTATAATGGTTATTATGGTGGCCAGGATCATTTCGCCGTTAATTTCACGCTAGGTGAATGATCCAGTCCAGTGAGCATGTTAGAATTGTGTTCTGGACAGAAGTTGAAAAGTCTCTAACTCTTAAGCAAGGAGTGATGATTTGCAGCCCTGCTCTGGAATCATCGAAGTTGCAACTAGAAGGTTCTGTTGCATAGAAATATGGCTTCGGCTTCCTAGGACGAGCATGACGTTCCAAATTATGCAGTGGATTGATCCACCATCTGATTAAGGCTTCATGGCCAGGCGCGGATGTAAATCTAATCACACGTTGTTTTATTTAAGTTAATACAAAGAACAGGGCTAAGTAATAGCATATGGTGCGTTTTGTTTGTTTTCGTACCCTGGTGCTTGCTGGGCAGGTGATGGTGATAATTGTGTGGCATGTTAATGCATTTTTAGAATTAAAAGTCTATTATTGATATTTAATCTGCACTTTTATATAGTTTAAATTATTTACGCACAGTGGGATGCTCGCCAAAAAGAAACACAAAAATAATCCGTGGTTCTTTACAGGCAGTTAAATGCTTTGCATTTCAATCCAATCCAACCCTTCAAGGGCGGGTGAAAAATTTTAAAAAACATTAATAAAAAGTTTAATTTTTTTTATTTCAAAGTCTTGATCAATACTGCTGTCGCCGTCTGTTTGTTGGGTAAGATTGACGAGTGGTCCAATGTGAGTACTAGAGGGTACTATTCATAACAAATAGTACATACGTTATAAGATTTACATCTGAAATGTAGCGTCATTCTCGCCCTAGAAGGCCTTCAGATACGTATATCCTCCAGTCAGTCACTCCTAAATGCAACTTCAAAAGCCCGAAGTAGGCCTTACCCTTCACTCCTTACTGAAGAGTTGAAAACTATCCAGCTCCTGTTCCAGAACGCACGAAGCTTATTATATTTTAAAAACACGATGACATTCATGCTCACTCGACCTGGATCATTCATTTTATTCAATGTGAATGATCCGACCCACAAACTCAAACGAGGGCCGCGAAACACACAACCACCACGATACTCCCGACGGGCCAACCTCAATAATCAGTCAGAGAACAGCTAAAAGGCTAAAGAGACAAATATTTGAATTCTGGGGCTTTACTGATTTCCGTGGAAATAAAGTGGATTAGGGGACTGGACTTCCTTTTACCCCCGAAGACACATGTAATGACGGTGGATATCCATCAAAAGATATGAGTGTGCCCCCGGGAGGGATATAGTACATTTCATGATAAGATTTACATCTGCACCTGGCACCTGAATACAGGTTATTGGTGGTCAAACCACTGTGAATGAAAAGCTACGTCATTTACGTCCTAGGAAGACGAAGCAACAGGTTTTTCCTAGTTGCAATTACAGCGTTTCCAGAGCAGGGCTGCAAAGCACTACTCCTTGCTGAAGAGCTGAAGGCTATCCAACTCCTGTCCAGAACACAAGACTAGCATGTTCACTGGATCTAGGATCATTTACCAGGTAGGTGTGATTAAAGGCTAGATGATCTTGGCCACCATAAAGGACAGACCTGTATGGGGCCGCGAAACCACAGCCACCACAATACTCCCGAAGGGCCAACCTCAATAATCAGTCAGAGAAACAGCTAAATGCCTAAAGAGACAAATAGCGGAAACTCTGCGGGCTACTGATTCCCGTGGAAAGCACAGGCCTAGGATAGTCGAAGTTCTATAAAGACCGCTAAATTTGCCACCGGGGGGGAGGTATAGTACACTCTGCGTCATAGACTGCAATAGTACGAGTCTTGCGGTTTAAAAAAACATGTTTTTTAATTTAGAATATATTTTTCGCTGCTCTTATATCGCTGAAAGTTCGAGTAATAAGGCCTGTTCTGCACATGGTGAGGTTGTTGGCATATGATGCAATAACTGCTAGTTAAAGGCATCTCGTTAATATTAATAAACTTTGAAATATAACCATGCTAAAGAGAAGGGATCATCGTTGTTAGATGACGGTTTTTAAAAATAATTAGCAGCAAAAAAAAACACATTACGACTGCTGTGAATAATTAAATTCTTGCACTCTACGAAAAGCACAAATGTCTGGCTAGCTAGAAAATTATGTTCGGCCTAAAATGTATTACGATTGTGTGCTGGTACCTTTCGGTTAGAACAATTATTATTAAACTAAAGTAGGCCTGTGTAGCGCTTCATATTGTATTCCTAAAATATGTTTTTCAAAGTTAATTAGTACAAATAAACAAACCGGTTGACTGACATTTATGACGTACTTATCACTTTTAACATTTACGATTAATATGTCGCCGTTTACTGATAGAATAGATTGACTTTGGACTGATGTTACCAAATTATCCAGACACGAATTACTTTTTTTTCTTTTGTAATTTTTCATATTCAAGTACAATAATTCTAAAGCTAAAATTGAAAAATAAAATAAATGTATCGACAACAGGGCTTCTTCTACATCTAAAACTAGATGCTGGCACTTGTGTGTTAAAAGAGATTTAAATGGAAATTTAAAAAAACATTAAAAAATTTATAAATTCTTCAAGTCACCATATCATTGCTAACACAGAAGCGTTGTTTTGCGAAAGAAAGGAAAATGAAAACACATAAATTGTTTGTTGAACCGTTATTTTTTAATAATATTTGTCATACTGCACTATATATTTATGTGCATGTTGTTGTAGCTGTCATTGTTACGGCTAAATTATGACATATTCATTTTATTAAATAATAATTTTCGTAGGTAAAGAGTAGAGCAGAAAAAATTGCAACACACTTTAATTTGTAACAGAAAATGTCCAATAAAAGAACGTTTAAAAAATAAGTTTTTTTGTTCTCTAAAGGATGCCATTTTAGGATTTCAATACTTTTCTTTCATTTTGAAGCATATTTCAAAGTAAATGATTTTATGATGGCTGTGAAAAAGAGATATGACGAGCTAGTTATTCTTATTAGCTTCTAAAAGTGAAAGAGGGGTTATTGTTAAAGGTTTATGATCATACGGTCGCGGCAAGCAAGCGTAATGTTTCTTTAAGGGTTCCTTCCATAATTACGTAAAAAGACTGAATCCATACTTATCAGAGTTGAAGGTTATACCATGATATATTATATTATAGTTAGTATTAAATAGGTGCCCCTGTAGGCCAGTAGGTAGTGTACTAGCTTGTCAGTATGAGGGTTGTGGGTTCGATTTCCAACGAAGATCTTGGTTTTTTCACTACAAAAGCAAAAATGGACTGTCGGTGGGGCTGCTCAGCGATGAAGGCATAGCCCCTGGTCGCTGTGCTGTCTTTATACCGCAGTTAATTTCCGACAATCCTTATACTTTCACCACCTGTTTTTCATCTCTTCTCTATCCCTTTCCTAAATAGTGTAGAACGGTACTTAACTGAATAGTCATTGTTGCCTGAAGTGCTACTTCTCTTATAAAAAATTAATGAAATCAAATTATACCATGATAGGGTTAGGTTATGAACACAGATAGAGAGGTGTCATAAAGTATGAACGCAGAATTATAGTCGCTTCTGGAAAGAGAACTCGATAATCGGCACTAGCAACATTTCGACTAAGATTGTGGCCACTGCAGAAGTAGCTGCAAAAACTTGAAAAGATAATACGAAAGCAACGTAATTGATATTTTTGCATATGCTACTACAGAGAACTTTTAAAGGAAGGTGTCAAGACATGTACGAGTCGCTGGTGATCAAGTTTATGATGTAGAATGACTGAAGAAAATGCCGCCCCCACAAAATAGTTGAAAATGTTACGTGACTTGGCGTGAAATAAGATGGCTTGTAAGATATATATGGCATACTCATTGAGATTATTCAAAACCCTGCGGTGTTCACTCGAAAAAGGTAGTACTAGGACAGTATTGCTGCTTAAGAAAAATTATGATATCTCTATTATTGGTTGCTGTATGTTTAAACGTATGTTGGTAAATCTCTCCCAACAACAACTTCAAAATTTTTTTTTTAAGAGAAGTAGCACTTCAGGCAACAAAGCCTATTTCGTCAAGCACCGTGCTACATTCTTATGGAAAGGGATAGAGAAGAGCTGAAAGAGATGGTGAAAGTAGAAGGATAGTAAGAAATTAACTGCTGTATAAGACAGCACAGCGATCAGTGACTATGCCTTCATCACTGAGCAGCTCCACCGACAGTCAATTTTTATTTTTGTAGTGAAAAAAAAAACAAGGTCTAACGAGCTAGTACACTACCTACTAGCCTACAGGGGCACCTGTAGTACCTAGATGAGAAGGTTGAGGAGAAACCAGTTCAAAACCTTGTCTGCCACTTCCAGGGAACTGTGGTCCTAATTGTCTCAGAGTGAATTTCATTCATGCAGGTGTCTCTGCCATAACTTAACCTCATTATCTCTTCAATATTGAAACTTAAAAAGTAAATATCGTTAAATACACATTATTGTTTAGGACAATAAGGGCGAAGAACTGGGATTGAATTTATTAAAACTTATAAATCAGACCCAAAATTAAAAACTTCTATTGCGTTCATGTTGACGGTTCTGATGAGAATAATATAATAGCAATAATAGCATGATATCTCTAATCAGCATTATTTCGATATTGCAGATTTCAAAGCATTCATTGGAATTATACTTGGACCAATAGAAGACAACCCCAGTCCCTTTAGTAGGCTGTTGGTTTCCTTTTATTCGCTTTTAAGGTTCCATGCCCAAACGCTTAAATGCATCCATTTAATAACTTTTCGTCTATTAATTACAATACTGCAGAAGTTGCCCCGGGGGCACATGATAGTCTTTTTGGAACCTACTATTCCATTTAGACTGGTGTCTTGCGGGGTAAAAGGGAGCCCAGGCCCCTCAAAGGCTAGTAGGAGTCACCTGGACAATCCACATATTTCCACGGGAACCAGTACGCCCCAGAGTTCACTATTTGTCTCTTAAGACAATTAGCTGTTCTCTGACTGGTTATTGAGGTTGGCCCCTATATGGGAGTATTGTCGTGGTTGTGGTTTCGAGACCCTCGTGAGGGTTTGTGGGTCGGATCATTCAAAATGAACACAATGAATGGTTCAGGTCCAGTGAGTATGAATGCCGTCGTGTTCTTAATTATATTAAGTTTCATGCGTTCTGGACCAGGAGTTGGAAAGTCTCCAACTCTTTAGCAGGGAGTGAAGGCTGCGGCCTACTTCGGGCTTTCGAAATTGTCACTAGGAGTGACCGGAGGATATACGCATTCGATGTCCTCCTAGGGCGTGAATGATGTTTGCAAATCATCTAAGTGGTTTGACCACCATCTGATTATGACTACCTAGTCGGTGCAGATGTAAATCAAATCACATCAATACTGCAGAAGTATAACAGCTAGACATTTGAATATAATAAGCGATACAATAACAATAAATTAAATTAATTTAAATATAAGAGTGTCTGCATAGAAATGTTATTTTCACTAAGAAGACCTTGTCTTTTAAACCCTTACAGTCAGACACTTGAAGTTTATATCGACTATGCAGCACTAAATAAATAAATAGATATACAAAACTGTTCGTGCCTAATTATCTAAACTACCGAACAATTAATTTATAATTTTCCACTTAAGGCTTTGTTGGGATTTAAACTCATTACATCCTGTTTTTCGTTTAACAATTGAGCAGATACCATTACTTCTTCCTGAACGAAATGTACTCGTTTTTGTAACTATACACAGCCTATTTAATATTTCTTTATCTAAGGAACAATTCAATATTTTCTTATGGATATCATTAGCTTTTTAGTTGTAGCTACTTAAAATGTAAATCTTATTTACTGCTCGTATAGCTCATCAGTGGATTTTACCCCAAATTTTGTATAGAAATATCAAGAGTCTTATATCTCAAGCCAAAGTGATTATATGAGAGTTTTAATTCAACCAACACAACAAACGAAAACAAAACTTTAAAACATATTTAAAAAATATTGAGATAGTACATCTCAACGTCAACAAGTCTCCTGGGCCGAATGGTCTTGAAACAGGGTTCTCCGACGCTAGCGTGTCGGTTAACAACCCCTTTCAGATATTGAATCATGCCGGTGAATTTGCAAAGTGTGGCGTTACATTGGCAATGTAACGCCAGTTCTCAAAAAGGGTAAGGCTAACAACCCTGAAAATTACCGTTCACTTACAATTTGTTCTCCATTTTCTAAAGTGATGAAAAATACGATTAATTTTCATTTGGTGAGGTACCTGGAGTCAGCGACCGACAGTATGGTTTCCGTAGGGGACAATCTGCGCGTGTTTTGCTGGCTTTCCTGTCGGAAAAATGCTGCAACTTCATACATCATTTCCAAGGGGTTTGATATAATGTGGCACTTCTCTCAAAACTTGCTGCTTTTGGTGTCGACGATAATTTCTCCAGATTTATTTTGAGTTTTTTCAGGAATCGCGTTATACGAGCTGTTATAGTTTAGATTTCATCCGACAAGTTCAAGATTAATTCAGGGGTACTGCATGGCTCCGTTCTTTCTCCTACTGTATTTCTTATTTTTTTTTAAATGATCGTCTTTTTTCAACTTGCAGATGACAGCACCAATTGTCATTTGTATGAATTTAGTAATAGATCGAACCAGTTCGGGGTAGGTTTCAAAAGGCCGAACATAAATGATACACTCAATCACAATCTGGCAACAATTTCCGAATGACGTCATTTGAATAGAGTTGATTTTAATGCTCGTAAGATACAATGTTGCACCCCTGTTACTACGGGTGATATTAATATTATGGAATCGGAAGCTCTTGATGTTCTTGGCATGAAAATTCAGTGTGATGTTCGATGGACTAAATGCATTTCAGGTTTCTAAAGAAGCTTTCAAGTGCCTTGGTATGAGATAAAACTTTGTTGATCACACTCTTTATATTCTGTTTTCTATATATTTTACCTTTTTTTTTTTTTGAAATATTTAGACGCTAAGCACACATATTCGTACATACTATAGAAGAATAGAAGTGTGTATACATTTATGTAGATATTTAATATAGGTTAAGTGCTATTGTTGTTGTCATTGTTATGTATTATTTATAGTTTTGAAAATTCACTATTGTTATACATTCATACATCTCATACTTAAATTTGTAGCTGCTGGCTGGTTGGTTGAAAACCTGAATATTTGCACAAAGAACACCGTAAGATTTCATCGTTACATACAATTTATGTGTTCTTTTATTTTATATGTTTGTCGCAATCGCTACTGTTTATTGCTGCACTAAAAGTTCTGGTGTCCTGTTACATTAGGAACACATAGATATATTTTAACTTATTTTTTTTAAGTATAAAAAAGAGTGATTGTAAATTGTTCCGGCAAATAGGGAATGACAATATTGTTATAGTTTTAAAAAATGGAGAAAAGATTAAGATTTAGTTAAGATGTAGCTTTTAAAACCTACTTAAGACGGTTGTAAATGATTTACTATTTTATATCTGATGTTTTCAGTCATGTATTATAACTTTGTATAACTTCGCATGTATAACTTTGCATATCTACTATATACCTCATTGAGAAGCGAGGTTTGAAGATTTCTGTGAACATTGTAGCATTAAAATATATTTCAAACAAATCCAATCTATTAACAAATAATAAATTTTAACAAAAAAATTTTAATCCAAAAATATTTATTAAGAAAAATGAACAAAATTCATTTTTTTTAAGCATACGGCTTTACAAAAATGCAGGTCTGTAGTTAAACAGTGCTGCCAATCACTTCACTGCGTCTTTACTAAATACCGTTAATTGAAAAGAAGTTTAATTGTTCGATATTAATATTGTAGTTGTGCTAATTTAACCAAAATGGGTAAAGAAATCTGTGTTTTAAAGTACGGAAACTAATTGTGAAATATTTTAAGGAATAAAAATCTTTAAATGAGACTGAAGAACTGGTCGGGCATCCAAACTGAAGCATTCAAACAATTATTCGGAAATATAATCAAACTAATAGTGCAGAAAACAAACCAAGCAGTGGTCGCCCACCTAAACTGACTCCTCGTGCTAAGCGAAAAATTTCGTTAAACGTACAAGAAAAGCCAAGAATAACAGCAATAGAAATTGCTAAAACCCTGAAAAATCAGGATATTGCTTCAGTGCATCCAGCAACGGTGAGAAATTTATTGAGAAGCAATGGAATCCACAACAGTGTGCCACGAAAGGAGCCATGCATCAGCAAAATAAATATGGAAAAACGAATTGAATTTGCTAAGAAATATATCGGATGCAGACGAAGATTTTTGGGCTAATGTTTAATTTAGTGATGAAAGCAAGTTCAACTTGTTTGGCTATGACCGCAAGCAAAAAGTATGGCGTCGAAATAATGAAGCATTATTGCTCAAAAACTTGCTTCCTACGGTGAAGCACGATGGTGGCTCTATTATGGTTTGGGGCTGTATGTCAGCGGCTGGGTTGGGTAATTTAATATTTATTGTTATTAATATGGATCGCATGATATAATTGAACATTCGCAAAGGTAATTTGAAGTAATCCGCAAGTAAATTGGGTTTATTTTCAGCAAGACCCAAAACATACCGCTGGTGTTGTCAAGGAATGGCTACTATATAATAAGCCCCATGAACTTCATTCCCCAGCCCAGTTGCCGGATTTCAACCCCACAGAGAATTTGTGGGATGAATTGAATCGTTGCATTACGAAAAGGACAATTAAATAAAAACAGGACCTTAAAAATGCTTTACTTGAAGAGTGGAATTTAATTTCGAATAATTACGCAAAAGTATTGGTAAATTCCATGAAAAATAGATTAAATGCTGTTCTAGAAAGTCGTGGCCGGACCACTAAGTATTAATTCTGTTGTCTTTTTATTTCTTTTTAAGTGAAATACATTTTTTTTTTTGAAAGAGCACTTCAGGCAACAGTGCCTATTTAGTCAAGTACCGTGCTACATTCTTTAGGAAAGGGATGGAGAAGAGATGAAACAGGTGGTTGGAAATTAACTGCCATATATAAGATAGCACAGCGACCAGTTACTATGCCTTCATCGTTGAGCAGCCCCACCGACAGTCAATTTTTATTTTTTTAGTGAAAAAAAAACCCAGGTCTTTGTTGGGAATCGAACCCACAACCCCCATATTTACAAGCTAGTACACTACCTACTAGCCTACAGGGGCACCTTTTTTCTGCGTTTGAAAAATAAATTTCGTTTGTTTTTGCTAATAAATATTTTTGAATTAAAATTTTTTTGTTAAAATTTATTGTTTGTTGTAAGATTGAATATGTTTGAAATATATTTTAATGCTACAATGTTCACAGAAATCTTCAAATCTCGCTTTTCAATGGGGTATGTAGACTTTACTGTGCGACTGTACATAATCTAGCCGGTTGGTTACAAAATTGTTTGCTGCTGCCATCAAATATTAAAGTGTGCGCCGGGCAAGTACCGACAACTCTATAGTTTTTTTTGGTTATTCTATTCTTAATTGTGGGACAAGCGTGATTTGATTTACATCTGCACCGACTATATAGTCATAATCAGATGGTGGTCAAACCACTTGGTTGATTGGACATCAACCACGCCCTAGAAGGCCATCGAATACGTATATCCTCCGGTCACTTCTAGTAGCAATTTCGAAAGACCGAAGTAGGCCGCAGCCTTCACTCCTTGCTAAAGAGTTGGAGACTTTTCAACTCCTGGTTCAGAATGCATGAAGCCCTTTTTTATAAAGAAGACGACAGTATTTATACTCACTGGACCTGAACCATTCATTGTGTTAATTTAAATGATCCGACCCACAAACTCTCACGAGGGTCCGAAACCACAACCACCACGATACTCCCATATAGGGGCCAACCTCAATAACCAGTCAGAGCACATCATTGTCTAAAGAGAACAAATAGTTTACTCTGGGGCAACTGATTCCCGTGGAAATATGTGGATTGTCCAGGTGACTCCTACTAGCCTTTGAGGGGCCTGGGCTCCCTTTTACCCCGCAAGACACCAGTCTAAATGGAATAGTAGGTTCCAATAAGACTATCATGTGCCCCCGGGGGATTTATTGTGGGACAATATTTGTAAAACTGCCTTCAAACTATTGCAACAAAACTAGATAAAGCAAATTCACATAATCCTCTATTATCACATTATCTTTATCATTATGGGAATAGATTTCTCATAACATTTTTTTTTTGTATCAGATAATGCTTTGTGCCTCAGATCAAAATAGAAAAAGTTTTAAATTCAAACTAACCATTTGACTTTTATAGAAAAAAAATTTTAAATGTATCACATGATATGGACGTATTTTACAGCTGGAAAGTAGACACGGGTAATGTACAAACCATGTCGTGTATTAGAGACATAATTTTATAGTTCAGTGCAAGGTATTATTTTTAACATATAGAGCGGCAACCAAAGAACTGTATCCAAACTGTTAACTCCTGCTGTAAAAAATAATTGCTCTCATATTTTTTATCCTAACAAAAGGTAAAACATTTATATGTTTTTTATTCCTTTTTTTTAAACTGGAATTATGTTCATGTTGCTTGTGTCTGAGATTTTTTCAACTTTTGTTTCTACCGCATAAAAGTGTACATTTATTGTGGTTGTTAATATTGTTTTTTGCAAAACTCACACACATACCGAGATTCAACAAATACAGAACGCATCCATTGTTGTCAGCTTAGTGTATGACTTTATTTTGTCCATTTTTATTAAATATAATGGCTGCTTGGTTTATATTTACATTTAATTTTTATTTTTAATATTAAAATTTAAAAATGGTTTCCAGATTAATGGGCTGATAAATTCATATACCTATATATTATTTATGCTATTTTTAAATTTATGTTGCTTTGCAATTTGTAAGATGTAGACAAAAAATTTTAATTCACTATTTGCTTTAAAAATCACTCAAATTTTATTTGATTTTAATTAAGTTTATTTTATTTTTGTTTTAAATATATATGTTATTTAAAGAAAACCTATTTTCCTATATCTTTAGAGACCCGATGACCGACGATGTCGTGCATTCCTTTAAAGCATCCTTTAATTGCTAAAATCCTACGTTATGTTAATACAGAGTAAAAAACTCGTAACTGTTTCCAAAAAAAAATTCTGAATAAAAACATTTTAAATAATTTATGTCTAAAAACATATCTAAAGGGTTTTTCTAATAAGAAGTTTTCTAAAACGCAATAAAACAAACAATTTCGATAAAGATGATGTAAATATTTATTGTATTACGAAGAAAAAAGTTCGGCAGTTGTGAATGAAAAATAATATCTGACAAATGTCCACCACGACCACGATGACCGATGTCGATTCTTTCAATCACATTTTGGCAAAATGGCAGTCCTATTTCAATCAGATCACGGATTTAGAGTTTTAAGACTGAAAACGATTCGATTGGCTCTATATAGTCTCTGTCCTTAGCCACACAAAAAATAATCCAGTGTTGTTAAATCACACGATCTGGCTGGCCACTTAACTGCTAATTGTCGTGAAATTATGCAATCGGAAAATTTTATTTGCAATAAATTGATCGCTTCAGTGTGTGACATGTGGTACCATTCTGTTGAAACCAGATCATTAACAATAGGCCAAAATTGAATTGTTAGCATCTTGCGATAGCGTGATCCATTGACCGTTACAGCATTTTTAGCCTCAATCCCTACGTAAAATTTCCCCAATTGTTGAGAACGTCAAGGAATTGACAAATCTGGATCTGCTTTAATACTGCGGCTCACGGCTGCGTTGGTGTTTGCATATTTTGTATCGAACCTGTTGACTCAAATTTAACGACCAAGTTCTTAATAGCGGTCCCAGAATGATGATTATTTGTAGGTGCCCCTGTAGGCTAGTAGACCTTGGTTTTTTTTTCGCTACAAAAATAAAAATTGACTGTCGGTGGGGCTGCTCAGCGATGAAGGCATAGTCACTGGTCGCTGTGCTGTCTTTATACGGCAGTTAATTTCCGACTATCTTTCTACTTTCACCACCTGTTTCATCTCTTCTCTATCCCTTTCCTAAGGAATGTAGCACGGTACTTGACTAAATAGGCATTGTTGCCTGAAATTCATTGGAACAATTGCCAATGCCTCTACTACGAATACGTCAAACTATCGTGTTGTTGGTGTTACCAGAATTTAACACAAACTTCTTGTTGACCAGCTGAAGTCAAAAATATAATAGGCAAATATCAAAACCCGGTGGAACTATAAGATAAAAGTGTTGAGATTAGCTAATAAATTTTAAAGATTGTAGTTGGTCACAAAGACGCCTTGATAATTGTCAACATTTCATAGGTCCCTAAATCATATTGCCTTAAAACACAATCGTTTCGAATATTTTCTTGGGGTTCTTAAATAGCCTGTAACAGTTATTGTTCTTTGGATTCAATATATCTCCTTAAATTTACTTTACGGAGACTGGTTTTATTCTACTCACGCTTATTCATCAAGGAAGACGTAATAAAACTAAAAGTGTAGGATAATGCTATTCAACGTGTGCGATAAAGAGGTGCCAGATGTAAAAGAACTACGCTGGAATTTTCGCGGTCATTTTTACTTTTATTCCGACTACTCTTTCGCTCTGTAAATTATTATTTTGGTCAAAGATGTGATTTGCTGTCATTGTGTAAATGCTTTTGTGCGATTGTATTGTTTTTTACTAAAGGATTAAAAAGTTTTCATCATCTGAATTCAGACTTCTGCCGCCAAAACAATAAATTCTTTCAAGTAGGTGCCCCTGTAGGCTAGAAGGTAGTGTACTAGCTTGTAAATATGGGGGTTGTGGGTTCGATTCCCAACGAAGACCTTGGTTTTTTTCACTACAAAAATAAAAATTGACACTCGGTGGGGCTGCTCAGCGATGAAGGCACAGTAACTGGTCGCTGTGCTGTCTTATATACTGCAATTAATTTCCGACTATCCTTCTACTTTCACCACCTGTTTAATCTATTCTCTATCCCTTTCCTAAAAGAATGTAGCACGGTACTTGACTAAATAGGCATCGCTGCCTGAAGTGCTACTTCTATTTAAAAAAAAAAACAAAGTAACAACAACAACACAATGGACGGAATAGTATATATGGTTTGAACGATTTAATATACCGACAAATATTCGCAGTAAAAATATAATATGTTGCAAATTTTATTCATTAAATCACTATTTGTGCCTGAAAAGTTCCCTGCTTTTAAATTTGTATTCCTGTTAAGCCCCAGCAACTGGTCATATGATTTCTTGAACTTGAAATTTCCTTAAGGATGCTTCGGCAAGACTTAATTTTCAGTCCTGGCTATCAAGAGTTACAAGAAACAGACATTAACGAACATGACGTTTCTGTTGGTAAATTAAGAGTTTTCTTTGTTATTATTGTATTACTATTTGTAGTACAAAATGTAAACCTCCAGCTAACACAAAATTCTATTGAAACTCTCTCAGCCTGTTTAGTTGTTCTCGTCAAGTTGCCTGCTCAAGCCTGATTAAATTAGGTGGATAAACCTTGATTTGATGTCAGTTCTCTGGATTGTTTGTGGATTCGGGGAAATGAAACGCACCTTATGTTAATTTGTTATGCATGATGATATATTTTTTTTTATCATTTTAACACACACGTTTACTCGTATCCTATCAGCTATCTCTTCTCCACAATTTTTAGTAATCGGGACTGTGTTTCGAAAAATTTATTGCTTAAACTGAAGTTAATTATGCGTGGTTTGACCAGCCTAAGATTATTGCAACGCCGAACAGCTGCATGTTTTTTATTTTATACTTGTTTAAGTTTTCAGCAACGCAAAAGCCTCCTACTTTTATAGCAGCCTCCAATTAAAACAGGACTATTTAACTTGCCAATTTCATTTTTTTCAAAGAAACTTTGCTGTTTTAAATAAAAAATTTTAATTATTTGTTATTTTTATATTTTTTGTATTCTTTAAAAAACTGCCAGGTTTCCAACTTCTACTCTAAACTACAAGTTGTTATACTGCTATTAAAGTTATTTTCCAATTTTTGCATTTTCATAAACACATGTCTACTCCCATCGTTTCAAACAGGGCACTTATTTGCTCTTCTAGATTTACCAAACGTTTGTTATCAAAATGTTATGGCATTGATCCAAAACATATTTACATGTCATGTTAAAAATGGATAAAAGTTCCGGCCAAACAAAAAACAAAAACAAAAAAAAAAAAATAAAACCAGCCAAACACAACAATGGCCATAAAAATTCCAATGAAATAAACTAGAAAACTACAATCTCTACAAATATTCATCCGTAACAAACTACTCTGAATTACTTGAACCCAAAAATGGACTAACGAAACAAGAAAAAAAATATAGAAATAATTTAGCACAAAAAAAAATTGAAGTAAACAAAACGAAAAACTTAAAATAGCAGCTACAAAAAGAAATGTAACGAGCAACGAGTGAATGACAAAAGTGCACAAAAGACTCTCTGTTCACATTAAAATCTGAGTTGTGACACACAAAAGCATCGTTAAGTCAGCTTTTTTATATGCTTGTCTGTTCGAATGTGTATGTGTTGCTTTATCATGTTGTTAGTTATTGTTGTTGTTGTTCTATAGTATACTAAAAGGACATTATTCCAATAGATGCTTTTTATGAGTGCTTGTTCACATATATACCAAAAACAAAAAAAAAAAAAAACAGGAAAAATCTTACATAAATGATTATGCATGCTTGTGCAGTACTGTGCAAAACATAGCCGATAAATTACGCACCATACGAGCAAGTAAAAAAATATCTATTTTTGATTACTATTTTTTCATTATATGTCATGTACTGAAATGTATGCAGCCATTAAATAAAATCTCACTAAAAACATAAAAATCAATTTGAAAGTGTCCTTTAAAGGGATGTTTAACTATTGTATTGTATTGTATAGTATTGTATTGTATTGTATAGTATTGTATAGTATTGTATTGTATTGTATAGAGTTGCATTGTATTGTAATGTATTGTATTGCATTGTATTTTATTGTATTGTATTGTACTGTATTGTATTGTATTGTAATGTATTGTTTGTATTGTGATGTATTGTGTTGTATTGTGATGTATTGTATTGTATTGTATTGTGTAGTATTGTGTTGTATTGTATTGTAATGTATTGTATTGTATGGTATTGTATTGTATTGTATTGTATTGTTTTGTATTGTATTGTATCGTATGGTAGCATATTGTATTGTATTCTATTGTAATGTATTCTAATGTATTGTATTGTAATGTATTGTATTGTATTGTATTGTATGGTATCGTATTTTATTGTATTGTATTGTAGTGTATTGTATTGTATTGTATTGCATTGTATTGTATTGCATTGTATTGTAAAGTAGCTCATCTGCTAAATATCTAAACCTTTCATTTCGGATAATGGATGATAAAACTGAACCTTTTCATTAACTTTGTGGAATAACCGACAGTTAACAAAGAGTTAACGCGTGAGGTGGACTATATCAACTCATTAAGTATTTCAAGACTTCAACTATCCGCAGAGTTAATCCATAAGAATCGCTCAATCTAAGCTATCATTAAAGTTGTTTAGGCTACGGGAATTTTGTAACATTGATTGGAGTATAATATATGATTGTTGTCTCTGTTGATGATCAGCTTCAATTTTTGCAACATAATCTTGAGAACAAAAACTTTAGATACACACAGTAAGCCCTGGTTTTCTCAAGATATTAAGCGGACAATTGGTCACAGGGACTTATTATGTTCGCGCAGGAAGCGTTTTAGAACCCTAGAAAAGCACGAATCATATCGCGTTGCACGGAAGTTGACGAACAGGTTAATTAAGAGAGCAGAATCCGTCTATTACTCAGCTAAATATTCCACAGCTAGAGACTCTAAAGACGAATGGAAAGCAGTTCGTGAAATTGGAGTTGGCAAGTCTATTAATCATGAGTTTTATGGCATTGACGGAAATGCTCTGAATGAAAATTTTTTAAATATTAGTGCGGTTACACCTACCTCTAATTACTACTGCTTCTCCAATGTTCCCTTAGACAATAGCTTTTATTTCACTAATGTTACTCGTAATGATGCGTTTTCTGGTGTGTTGTCAGTAGAGTCCAATGCAGTAGGAGCTGATGGAATTGATCCAAAGTTTCTTAAGATTTTGTTACCACAACTTGTGCTAAATATAATGTTCATTTTCAACAAGATTTTGACAACCAACTGCTATCCAAAAATATGGAAGCTTTCGAGAATCATCCCTATAAAAAAATCAAATTCTGATTACAGGCCGATAGCAATCCTACCGTTCCTCTCGAAGGTTTCTGAAAGGGTGGTTCATTATCAGTTGACTCAATACCTTGAAAAGAATGACATTTTTACAAATTGCCAATATGGTTTTCGAAAAGATCACAGCTGTATAACGGCGCTAGTGAATGTTTTGGAAGATATAAGACAGCAAGTTGATTGCGACAATGTTACTTTTTTATTATTTTTGGGTTATTCGAAAGCTTTCGACACTGTTGGTCATTATATTTTGCGTAACAAATTAAAATCTTTTAACAGGTTTTCATCATTTTCTGCCGTTCTGATATTCCCTTACCTATCTGACAGACAGCAATTTGTTGAACAGGTACCTCAAAATCAACTTCTTTGCCCTTGTGTCCAGGTGTTACACAGAACTCAATCTTGGGTCCCCTAATGTTTGCGCTATATGTTAATGATTTACCAACAAAACTTATTATTGATTATTTGCTGATGACGTGCAGCTTTATATAAGTTGTAACATTAAATCAGTTGAGGCTTGTGTAAGAACTTTAAATGATAAATAGCCTGGAGATGAAACCAACTAAATCCAAATGTTTGATCATCAAGAAGAGTTTATTGAAACTTGATTATATTCCTGTTTTGATCTTAATTAAACTCATCTAAATTGTAAATGTTGTTAAAAATCTGGTAATTTACTTTAACAGCACCCTCACGTAGTCTAACCATATTAATTTTGCTTGTGATCGTGTATCTGCCATGTTAAGAAATCTTTGGCACTCCCTTAAATATCGCATACTTCTCGCTAAGACATACTTGATGCCACTTTTACTATATGGGTGTGAACTTTTTTCGAGTTGCGATAGTATTAGCAAAACCAAAGTAAATGTGACTGTCAATAATATTGTTCGTTATGTAGATGGTTTGAGAAGATATGAGAATGATGCATTCGCATCGAAAGCGCTCACCTTCGAATACGAACCAGCCAGTTAGGACGGAAAATGGCAATATTAAAATATTATATAAAAATTTTTGTGTTTTATAGATTTTAAAGAAAATAAATTGAAAATTAGGCCGTCTAAATTATTGCTTTTATTGCGCACACTACTGTACAGATACACAAGGACATGTAAATAAATGAATTAGCTCGAAAGACATACATATAATACATACTTAACATGTTATGGCCATACACATTCATTTAGACACATACACCTATTTGTTCTCTAATGCTGCAGTTGAGTGTGGTAATGAGAATGAAGTTTTATTATGTTTATGCGAATAGCAAATACACATAAACATTTATAAGCGAGGGTAGATTTATAGGTGAAAATCTTTGCTCAAGTAGAATTATATATGTATACCTTGAAAATAGAGAGTTAATGCTTTTAAAGAGTAAGGTTATAATTTCTTTATAATCATTTGATTTGTTTATGCAACAGCGGATGTTTAGTTTCTTAAGCTTCAATTTTCTTCAGGCAACAATGCCTATTTAGTCAAGTACCGTGCTACATTCTTTAGGAAAGGGATAGAGATGAGATGCGATAGGTGGTGAAAGTGGAAGGATAGTTACAGAAATTAACTGTCGTATAAGACAGCTTAGTGACCAGTGACTATGCCTTGATTACTGAGTAGCCCTACCGACAGTCAATTTTTTTGTCGTGAAAAAAAAACCAAGGTCTTTGTTGGAAATCGAACCCACAACTCCCAGTCATGTAAGCTAGCACACTACCTACTAGCCTACAGGGGTACAAATTTTTTTGTGCTACCCGTCTTAGTAGGTAAGGCTACGCTTAACTTTGATCCATGATTTTCTTGTTATCAGTAACGGAAGACTTAACATTTATACCTTATAGCCTTATTCGCCCCCTTAAAATGCCATCCACTGCACGCTAGTATTTTTTTTTTTGATATAGTCAGTTTCTATTGGGATTTGAACGTATGATTTTTAGTTAAACTAACAAGCATACACCACTACAAATGTCGCCACTGCGACTGCATCATATGCGATTTTTCCTTCTCCTTCTAACATAGTCCACATTTTATTTTCTTTTATATTATTTAAATCAAAATAGAACAAATTTGAAAAAATTTGATTGTAGCAAATAGCATTGCAAATGATTTATTTTTTTTTCGATCAACTATCTGAACTTCTTAAAAATATTTACTTTTTACAAAAAATTTTAAAGCAAATTTGACTTAAACTTTGGAACAGATATTATGACAAAATATTTTTAAGCTTTATTTGGAACTATTTTAGAGTGTCTAAACACAAGCCCAAAATTAAATTTATTCTACTTTAAAAAAAAACATCCTAACTCAATACTAAAAGCGCTACAATGGCAACGCAAATGTATTAGTGCAAAAAATACTGTTTCAACTTAAAAGGCAAAGAAGATTGTAAAATAAAAAAAAAAAGTTAAATCCACTGTAACCGTTGAGCATCCTAGATCAATGATGAAATGCCAAATCTTAAACGGAATTACTATTTTTCCAACAGGCCCTTAGTTAACTATTTAGTGATATAATAATCACATTTCTGGGTTGTAGAATGAAAAATCCTAGGATATTTTTAAAAATGTCCAAAATATAGTGCGGTAAGTCTTTGTTGCCTGATTTAAAGTCTCTCAATTGTATATTGATGGTTTCTAAAACATCAATCCCTCATTAGTTATCGTTTAAGTAACCAAAGATTAATCTTATTCGCAGACTTTCGGTAGAAAGTAACCTGTCGGAGCCTAGTTTAGATTGCTTTCTAATTTTCTTTAGCATTATAAACTAACGTAGGAATGGCTCAAGAGCTTTTTTAAATTCTTTTACCTTATGAGCAAGTACCTAACACTTCGTTAAGCTGGCTTAAGCTAACTTCAAAAAATTTAACGAAAAGTCTGTCAAATGCTTCAGCAAAACATTGAAGACTTTTAGGTGGCTTAATGTACTTATGCACCGTGGCACATTTGTTTTATTCGTACTTTTGAAAAAAAATAATTTTTTTCTAAATAAATGAAATTTATTAACTTAAAGGTATTTAAGAATCATATTTTGTATTCTTACTACTATCCTTATGCAAATATATATTTTTTTAATAGGGTTAAGAAAATTACGAAAGAAAAATTACACATATTTCGCTGTTTGTATTATTTCGGCGAAAAGTACTAACAAATGCAACTGTGTGCATCATTGAATTTATAGACAATAAAAAATTAAATTTTGTTGCAAATTGTGTGCTAAGAAAATTAAAAAGAAATTAAAATGTTTAAAGGCCCTTAAGCTATTAAACTCCAAGTTAAGTCGAGTTCCTCAACGCTATCGCGAGTATTACAAAATAAAGATTCACATTGTAATAAAGTAAAAAATATTTAATATAAATGCATATATCGGCAGGGTGCGAGAGAGCTTTTCAAAATCATCATAGGCTGCAGTAGTGCCTGATTCCACTGCCTGATAGGAAGGTCTCTTGCAGAAACGTTTCTGTGGTAACTTCCTTCAGCACTCCGCGACTTTATATAATTCATACCAGTATGAAAATGAAAAACGCAAACAAAACTCCACAAGGTATTACCTACCACTTTTACTGTATTTTTCTGCTACTTCCCATGCTCGTTCCTTTAAATTGTCGTTGTAATAAAACGCGTCTCTTTTGTCGTACAAGTAATTTTCTCTTTGTATATTTTCTATTAAATTCAGCTTCATTATTTTCCGCTTTCGTCTCTCATTGGCAATTTTTTACTAATGAATCTATAACAGATTTTATAACAGAAAAATTACACATATTATCTCTGTATGTGTTATTTGGGCCAAAAGTACTAAAAAATGCATCGGTGAGCATCATTGAATTTATAAACAATACAAAATTGTGTGTTAAAAAAATGGAAAAAAAACTAAAATGTTTAAAGGCCCTCATTCCTTGAAATTGCCGTTGTAATAAAATGCGTCTCTTTTGTTATGTGAGCTATTTTTTGTTTGTACATTTTCTATTAAATTCAGATAAAATATTTTTGCCCTCCATTGGAATTTGTTTACTAATTTGTTTACTAATGCAAATTCAGCTGCTTCCGTACGGAATGTGCGATAAGTTTCGTACTTTGCTTAAGCAAATGACATTTAACGAAACTTGACAAAAAGTTTTGTTAAGTACATTAGGTTTGCCACATATGATTACAAAGTATTTACATAGTTGCTTAAGTTGGCTTAAGCCAGCATAGCCATAATATAGTTGGGCCTTATAAATATATTTCAGGTTCATTCCCTGACAAAAATCGAAAACATTTGAGATTATTCCTAAAAAATGAACTCAACACAAATTCTCATTTAAAAGGAATATCAAGTTTTGCGATATAGTTTACCGGAAAAAAATAATGTAAGCGCCATTTTGTTTTTCATAGAATTTTGTTTTTTTTTACAGTTTCCCCCTCTGTTGAGGAAAAGCCAAAATGAAAATGTATAAGCTTGAATATATTAATGCGCAATGGATTTCAATAACCAATTTCGTTATCTGTTTGCCTTTCTTGCTTTCTTTTTTCTTTTTAATTAATTCACCTCCCTCGTGCAATCAACTTGTGTTTAAATATTCATTTGTAAACATGTGTGTAATTTCTATTTAGTACTTCAGTACTTAAAAGCTAAACTAAGATGTATTTATGTATATTTGCGTGTTTAGTGTACAAAATTTATTTTAAAGTTGTTTTTAGCTTAAAAACTGGAAATAGTTAATTTGGGCAACAATTCGAAACTAAAGTTGGTTGTAGTGAAGAAAGTTTTAAGTGCAGTTTTATGAGTAGAACACTTGAACTATAATTTTAATAATTTTAAGCTTGAGTGTTACTTTGGCAAATATCGGTGAATTGATACATATTTATTTTGAAACTCACGCATCAATTCGCGTAGTAGACGATTGTTGTATCGCAGAATTGTGTTTAGCGTTCTTTTTCTTAATTGGTTTTCTAAAGCAAAAAATTCTCGGATAAGAACAAAAGCAATCCCCAATGGCGCAAAAGACTACATTATTGCAGTGGCATCATTGGACTTTATTTCCAATGAAATAAACTAGCCAGAATTCATGATGATTGGGAGGATGAGTAATTTTGTATTTGAAAAAATGGAAGACATTGACGTGGGCGAGAGGCGGTTTTAACAGAATGGCGCTAAGCGGCTATACGCCGATACTAAACGTCGCTGCTAAGATGATGTTAACAAATGACCCTTAAATTAACCACCAAGGTTGTGCAATTTACTTCATTTATATCTATGGAGTGACGCAGTCACTAGATAAAGCAGCAAGCACATTTTGTAACGTTCTCATATTATTCGTGACATACATATGCTCAGCCACCAGTGCTAATAAAAGTAACTCTAAATTAGATGTTTAGAACGCGCTTCATCCAAAAGAAACGAGGTCACAATATGGGCGAAATCATGTGATCAAAACTAAATTTGCTGCTATTTCTTACACTTTAAAGGGCTATCGATCTTAAAAGATTCTATAATTTGTTATTTAGATCATGATTTTAATATAAGAAACTTTTTGTGATATTTACGAATATCGTACAAATTTTTAATTATTTTTCAATTTAATTAAAACTCTTTTCACGGCTCTATTTAACATGAAGAAGGCAAACAAAGTTAAGAAACTCTGCAATTGTTTTATATATTTTTTTTGCAATCACTATTTCGTAATTTTTATTCCTGGCAGAAAATCTCCCAAAGCATGATATACATTAACTTAGCAGCAACGTAGTCATTACACTCATAAGAATGACTCTTTGCCGATATAGTAAAGATACTATTATTATATTGTAAATATAAAAGTTGTGAATGAACGAAGGAACGAACGAACAAACGAATGTACAAAATATGTACAGTAACGGCGCTTCAAGATAATGATATTTTAAAAGTAACGCATTAGATTAGGAGCCCAGCATTAACAGGCAACTCGCTCATTACTTTGGGTTCTATAAATGGAGTTGTATGAAAACAAAATATATTTATATGCTACGTAATGCATGCGTATAACTAAGGGTATTAAAGTCTTAACGTAAGAAATAAAATGTTACATACATACGAACAAATTCTTGTACCATCGAGAGTATCAACATTTGAGTGCAAGTAACAGTATGCGGTATACGACTATATATCGTGGTATTATCTGCTTGTTTCTCCCGCTTAATGCTGATTTTTATCGCATTATTTTTGTTTGTTTGTTTGTTTGTTTTGTGTTTATTCCTTCGTTTGTAACCACATAATGCCACACTTACATTATATTTGCAATAAAGGTGTATGAGATTTGAAAGGATACGTGTAGTGCAATAGCAAAGTGCTTAAGCTGCGATAGCATAGGTGTCATTTTCTGGAAAAGTAACAATCACTGAAGCAGATACGCTAGACTTTTTAAAGTTTATTTGGAAAGGTTTTTAAAGTCCTAACGTGGAGATAAGTTCGAAACTCAAATAATGCGAATTGGTTAAGTTTTCAAGGCGATCTAGTTTTTGTTGTCTTTAACGAACGATTGTTTAAGAAACAACTGTAAAGTTCTGATTCCTTTTTTTTAAATCATATAGCTGCTAAAAAAGTATTATTTTTGATGAAAACACCGTACGTTGTATAGATCCAGGTTTTTTTTATCAAAAAACTACTAAAATTCTTTAAAAGTAATTTATACAATTTTAACTTAAACTTTGTAACAGTTTTATTTAGAAAGCATTTCGTTAGCTGTCTTTTGAACCTTGGTAAGTACAAATGCTGATCTCAATTCGGTGCCAATAGCGTTAGATCGGAAATTACGTGATAAGATTTACATCTGCACCTGGCAGTGAGCCTTAATCAGATGCTGGTCATACCACTGTGAGTGAAAAGCAGCGCCTCTCACGCCCTAGGAGGCCGAAGTCTAATTCTAGCAACGGGTCCTTCCTAGTAGCAATTTTAATGATATCAGAGCAGGGCTGCAAACCCCCACTCCTTGCTAAAGAGTTGGAGACTATCCAACTCCTGTCCAGCACACATGTCTAGCATGCTCACTGGATCTAGGAGGATTCCATCAGGTAGGTGTTATTAAAAGTGAAATGATCCTGGCCACCATATAAAACTGACCTGTCTATTATGGGGCCGCGAAACCACAACCACCGCGATACTCCCAAAAAAGCCAACCTCAATAATCAGCCAGAGAACAGCTAAATGTCTAAAGAGACAAATAGCGGAACTCTGCGAGCTCGTGGAGCTTCCAGTTGTACCCCTGCTGACTTCAGGGGACTGGGCTCCCTTATACCCCCAGTTGCATAGGTCTAGATAGTCGTAGTTCTATAAAGACCGATAAATCTGCACCCGGGGGACGTTAGATCGGAAATATCGGGTTTTTTAATAAGAAATTTTTCTTTTATGGCAACACCAAAACAACATGGTAGTTTTGACGTATGCATAGTAGATACATTCGCAATTATTACAATAAATTCACGTTCGCATGAAAATCGCATTAAAATAATTAAAATCCACTATGAAAATGCTGGTTCTGTTAAATTTAGATTTCGTAAAATTCGTGATATTTTCGGTGCCTCTGTAGGCTAGTAGGTAGTGTACTAGCTTGTAAATATGGGGATTGTGGGTTCGGTCGGTGGGGCTGCTCAGCGATGAAGACATAGTCACTGGTCGCTGTGCTGTCTTATATACGGCAATTAATTTCCGACTGTCCTTCTACTTTCACCACCTGTTTCATCTATTCTCTATCCCTTTCCTAAAGAATGTAGCACGATTCTTGACCAAATAGGCATTGTTGCCTGAAGTGCTACTTCTCTTTAAAAAAAAAAAATCGTCACTGTGAGACCGCTATTATAATTTGGTTGTTAAATTTGAGTCGACACGCTCGATACAAAATATGCAAACACCAGCATGTGTTCGAGGGGATCGTGCCTCCTTAGGCTAGTAGGTAGTGTACTAGCTTGTCAGTCTCGGGGCTGTGAGTTTGATTCCCAACGAAAGGTCTTGGCTTTTTTCACTACCAAAATAAAAATTGACTGCTGCTCAGCAATGAAGGCATAGTCGTCCTTTTGAAACCGCTATTAAGAATTAGGTCGACCGCTCGATACAAAATGTGCAAACACCAGCTCTTGTTCGACCGGATCGTTCAACTGAAAACATCGCTGCCGCGAGCCATAGTATTGAAGCACATTAAAATTTATCAATTCCTCGACGTTGCAAAAAATTAAGATTATCCAAAAACACCACATTGCGAATTTTGCGTATGGATTTGATTTGAAAGCCTTACAAGGTTCGGCGCTGGTGCAGGAATTGTAGCTGACCGACCATTCACATCGCCATAGATTCGTTTAATTTATTCAGGAATAACCGGCTGGTTTTTTTTGTAAAATTATTTTTGCAGACGGAGCCCATTTTTACTTTTCAGGGCATGTCAACAGGCAAAATTGCTGCATTTGAGCTTCTAGAAATCCTAGTGCGATTACTAAAAAGCGTTTTCATGTTCAACGTGTCACTGTATGGTGCGCTACGTGGTCTGGAGGCGTGATTGGATTTTTTTTTCTGCGAAGAAGAGGCTGGTCAATGGATCACGCTATCCCGAGATGCTAACAAATCAATTTTGGCGACATGGATATCACTGACATGTGGTTTCAACAGGAAGGTGCCACATGTCACACAGCTAATAAAACTTTAAATTTATTGCAAACCAAATTTCTCGAACTCATAATTTCACGACAATCAGCAGTTAAGTGTTCAGCCAGATCGGGTGAATTACCACCACTGGAATTAAAATCTTTGATGAAAAAATCGACATCTGTCAGCGTAGTCGTGATGAACATTTGGCAGATTTCATAGTTGTCGAAGTTTTCTCTTCGTAATACAATAAAAACTGAATCATCTTCATCGAAATGTTTTGTTTTATATTATTTTATAAAACAAACTTTTTGTTATATACAACAGAATAAACTGAATGAGAATTGTAATCCATTGTGACGATTATATGTATGCTGAAAACACATACTTTGTGAAAGAAAAGAAAGAACGGAAAATTTTAAATTTTGTTATATCACCTTTCTTAAACAAACATCATCATGTAGTTTATCACTAAATTTTGTTGTGTAGATAATTTTGTTTTTTTTTTGTAGTTGTTTTCCTTATTTGGTTTATACCAATATCGATATGTATGTACATATTTGCACACACATATTCGTATGTTTCCGTGTAATGATTTGTTAGAGTGCTTTCAATGTTTTTATTTTACTATTATGTAATGGATTTCTTTTTTTAACATTAAAAATATCGACGGAATAGAAAAAAATTCGCTTTTATTTTTATATAGATTTTTCTGTTAATTAACATTGATTGTATAATTGTAAATTTGTGTACAAAGTGAAAGAGGAAGGTCCTGTGAGCAGATATTACATGCAAAACAAAATAAATAAATATAATATACGAGGGTAGTTTAAAATAAATTTAAAAATGTAATAAAAATTATGGATTAAGAATTGAGCATTAAAGTCTATGTTCTTGTCGAAATAATTAAATTATACTCTTGCTCTGGAAGAAAATGTTAATTTTATGTCGTGATTACGCAGTTTTCAATTCATTTTTCTTTTTTCGTTGCTTTTTAAAAATACGAACTTTATCCCTGCTAACAGAACTAAACTGAAACTTTCATGAATTTGTGAAGTGTCCCTGTAGGCCAGTATGTAGCTTTCAAGTATGGGGGTTGTGGGTTCGATTCCCAACGAAGACCTTGGTTTTTTTCCCTACAAAAATAAAAATTTACTGTCGGTGGGACTGCTCAGCGATGAAGGCATATACGGCAGTTAATTTCCGTAACTATCCTTCTACTTTCACCACCTGTTTCACCTGTGCTACTTCTCTTTAAAAAAATAAAATCGGTAATCTAAAAGGAGCAAAATAGACTGATACAAAATTTTAAAAATTCTTTTACGAGACCAGTCCGAAAGCTTTACAAAAGGTGCTTTTAAAACAATTTTCAATTATTGAGGAAATGTGAAAGTTGATACTGAAACATAATTAAATATTTTTTGGGGGGCTGGGAATTATTTTGTTATACGCCACCACCAAACACTTTGGATATTTCGGAATCCCGAAATCTTTTATAAGATAATTTTTCCAGTAAAATGCCTTGAAAAAGGCCGACACGTTTTTATATTAAGGCCGCTCGACATGTCTATTTAAACATCGTTTTCGCATGATTTCTTCTTAGTAACTAGTCGCTCAGCCTTTTGAATTTTTTTAGTTGCATCTGCTGGCCAGACATTATCAGAAGAAATTGAATTTGTAAAAATAAAAAAAAGATCTCTAAAAATAACGCTATAGAGATATTTCAAACGGATCGAGAAAAAAAAATACCATCTCAAAATGCATGCAGCGTTGTATGAATCAAAAAGGAGAAAAACAAAATTATACTTCTTCTGTATTAAGCTCACAATCCAAACGGTTGCCTTCGTTTATCAATCAACTTCAGTATTTGTTTGAATTGTATGTCTCCATACCTATCCAAGTGTGTGAGTGTATGTGGGTGTATGCCTGTGTTTGTTGTAAAGCACAAATTAAATGTTTGAAAAAGTACATTTGATTTCAATTTATTTTAATCAAAAACTAAATGTTGATAAAAGTTGGTGAAAGTTTTCTCTTCTTTCAACAGTCTTTGCTTCTTGGTTATTTAATTAAATTACGAATAAATAATTAAACAAGAAAAACTTAGTTTGCTGAAAAAAATCGATGAATTTGCAATTGATAGTCTACAAAAGTGAAAAACTTAAAAAGTTAAAAATAAAAACCTATGGATATAACCTGGAACAGTACTTACGTCTGCTTCTAGAAGCCTTTATCTACTTTTTCATATACTATAGGGTCCGCCAAATAACTTTTTTTTTTGATTTAAATGCTATAAACAAAACTACTAAATATTTTCTCAAATTTCTTTTTTCATTTGAAAGTACAATCCTTCCGGTTAATAATGGAAAATAATTTCCTTCAAATGGCTGCCTCGGCTGGCCATCCAGTAGCCTACACGATCGGTTCAATTTTTAAGCACATTATCGATTGTTTGCAGCTGGATTTCACCAGTGGCTTCACGAACATTGTCCTTTAAATCGTCAATGGTCTCTGGCTTGGCGTAACACTTATCTTTGACGGCACCCCACAAATAATAGTCCAACGGTGTCAAATCGCAGCTCTGAGGTGGCCAGACAACATCAGTTCTGCGGTTCATAATGCGATCTTCAAAAATAGGGCGCACAACATCGAGTGTAGCTTCGGCTGTGTGGCACGTAACGCCGTCCTGTTGAAACCAAATGTTGCCAATATCCTCCTCTTCAGTTCTTGTGAACAAAAATTCGTTCAACATGGTCCGACAACGATCGCCATTGATTGCTCATTTTCGAAGAAAAATGGCCCAATTATGACTCTGGACCAAAATCCGCACCAAACAGTGACTTGTTTTGGTGCGCCCGCTTTTCAATGTATGCGAACGGGTTTTCTGTACCCCAAATGCAATAATTTCCCTTGTTTACATACATGAGCTTCATCTGAAAAGATGATTTTTTTTTTTTTTTTGCAAAATCGGCATCTTCTGTAAGACGATCGCAGGCCCACTTAGCGAAGCGAAAACGCATTGAATGGTCACTTGGCTTCAACTCCTGAACCAATTGGACTTTGTATGGCGTCATATCAAGGACTTTATGCAAAATTCATCTAAATGATGTCTCTGAAATGTTGTATTGTTGAGAACGACGGTGAATTGATGTTGATGGCGCACACTTCACGTGCACTTTCTGCCTTTCTGCCACAGCAGCAATATTCTCGGGTTTACGCACTGTTTTTGGCTTTTCACGCTTTGGTTTACCGATTAGGATGCCAGTTTCTTTCACCTTTTTCACAAGATAACTAACATATGGAGCTGACGGTGCTTCTCTTCTTCCAAAATCCGTACGCAATTTTCGCACACATTCTGAAACATTACCATGATTTGCAAAGTAAAGTCGCAATATTTTCCAGCGTTGTTAAAGCGTATACACAACCATATTCGTTCAGCGGAAGGATAAAACTAATTAACTGTCAAATCAAACTTGAGCTAAGTGTTACCATTTACGAAATAGGCACTAGTTGAAAAAAAATGTTGAATGGCGGACCCTTTATTTTAATAAAAATTTCAAAATTCCGTGGAGAACCAAATAAAATATCCAAAAGAAAAAAATAATTAAGAACAGAGACTAAAGTAGCTAACAGAAAATTTTAATTTTTAGAAACGGAAATTAAAAATTTCATCATATTGGTTCGTCCAATAATTTCAAGGACTCCGCTAGACCTGATTATTTTTTCTACTATTTACTTCATTTTTTTTTAAATCCGTACCCGCAGAAATTCTTTTGCTTTTCTCTTGCCGAAATTAGGTGAATCTGAACTTTTCAATAATTAAGTTATTGACTTTCAATTTTTCGAGATTGGTGTGGTCTTGAAAATAAAACATTGAATTAAATCGTGAAACTTACTGATCGTAAATTCATAGAGTTTATTAAAACCTACAACCAAACATGCAGTTTTATTTATAGCTCATATTCCTTACCCAAACACTTTCTGAAACATATTAAGAGCTACTTTTTTCATCTGATCTCTTTACTACAATATATCAGAGTAAAAATGTGGTAACATAGGTCACATGGATGCACAATTTTTTCAATGTCGATGTGATAACCTACAGGAGTCGGCTTAGAAATACACCGGGGATGGTAGGATATTCAACTCGTTTGATTCAGCCGTTGAATGAACTCTAGCTAAATTCTTTACCGTAATTTGTTTGTTTTGACTTAATATGCTTCTTTACAGACATATGCAGTCACCATAATACATTGTGTCACCGGGGTGATTAAGGGTTACAGTCTCCTGTTTTCCAACCAATCTTATTTCTTCAATTCAGCCACGACTGCCTTATACTGCTGTTATATTGTTACTTTCTCTGTTAACAGTTACCCCGGGGGCACGCAGTCGTAATGGATCTCCTTCCTAACAGACGGCACCAGTGGCCTGGGCTAGTAGGAACCCGAAACTGGAAGAGACATAGGAGTTTCTAAGTTCGATCAATGACTTTTTATGCTCACGCTGGTACCAAGAAACAGTTGTCTGCAGGGCTATGTTCTAGGAGCAACGTGCTGGCTGTGGTTTAGTCGGATTTTGAAAAAAGTTCCGAGTAGATGTTAACAAAAAAGTTAACATTCAATTGACTAGTTTCCTTATGCAAGAAGAAGCTAGGGGTTGGATAGTTTCCAACTCTTCAACGAGGAGCGGGGTTACGGCTCTGCTAATGTACACTCGAAAATTGCTACTAAGGCTTTTATGCCTTTAATATGTATGCGTCTTAGGTTGTTGGTGGACCCTTGTTCTAACATCAGTTTGATATGCTTGCTTGAATTTTTTCGCCTTTTTTGCGGTAAGGGAATTTGCGAATTTGCCCGCTAATCTTATGTGTTTTTTTTTAATTAGAGCCAATACTCAGGGGATGATCCCTACTTATGTGATACATTGCACAGGAACTAGGAAAATAGGTTATGGGGAGGAAGAAAGAGGGATTAGTATTTGTGGACATTCAATTTGAACTTTCCTACATTGAAAGTGGCGGAAAAGTCCTCTGAAGGGAGTTTATTTCACATACAAACTATTCTGCTACGCATTCCCTGTAATGCGTAGCCCGATTCAATCTCTCAGCGAAAATCATGTCAAAAGAAAAATGTACGAGTTTCGGGAACAGGTTCAATTGTGGTAACGATAAAACAGTGAAATACCACCTACATTGCGTGGATGATCTAGGGAATCAATAGAGTTGGATACCCTACCGTCCCCAATGAGCCTCTTGGTTTTGTCCTATACGCTCTCTCCTGAGATTTGTATTTGATCTTTGGACGGATAAAAGTGGTATAAATAGCACGCAAAATAAATGGAGTGCAATATCTCTTGCACCGTTTAAAAAAACCGAGGGTCTTGAAAATCTGAAAACGCCAAGAATATCCAGCGCTTCCGATTCCATAATACTTATATCATCCATAGTAACAGGTGCAGCACCATTTCAGAAGACAGATTTGTGCGTGAGCATGCAACATTGCGTTTTACGGGCATTAAAATCGCCTCTATTCGTATGAACCTATTCGAAGATCGCCGCGACTCGTGGTTGAGCATGTCATTCATATTCCGCCTTTTGGAACTCACTTCCAACTGTTGCGGTCTATTACTAAATAAATACGAATGCCAAGTGGTGCTGGCATCTGCTAACACTAACATCTAATAATATGTGTGCACGTTATTTTATAACTAACTTTTTCATTTATCCTTTGTTGGCACATCCCAAAACAAGTTGTGAGGTGTGAGCAACATATTCTCAGTTCTGTTCTTTCGCAGTTAAGACACGATCGAACAGTTTTTTTATGTGCCAGAGTTAAATTTCTATTTCAATGTTTTAAAGGTGCCACCAAATCTTTGATTTTAATATTTTTTGATAAAAAGAAATCCTTTTAATGTTTTGTTTAAATAAATGTTCATTTTATTACTTTCTGTTTTTTGTTTTTTTTTCTTTTTATTAATTTTTTAAATTATTTTATTTTAAGTTAAATTTTTATTCTTATAATAATAATAATTTAATTTTCTTTCTATACATTATTTTTGTTAATGTACGAGTTTAAAGAGAGTACTAAAACTAACCATGACTCTTAAAGATTCTTAAATTTTCTTTTGAAATTATTTATATTATTTTGTTGTTTTTGGTAAACTATTCACATTTAAAAACTACTGCATTTAAATCTTTTATGGGATTGTTGTTTGTTTGTTTGTTTGTAATCATTTTTGTTTTATTTACTTCATATTTATTTTTTTATTTGTTTGTTTGTTTGTATTTCAAGTTGTAATTTATCTTAAATTCTTAAATTATTATTTCACTAGATTTATTTGCAAGTATTTGTATTTCTGTGTTTGCTAATTTATTCCAAGATAATATTTTAAAACACATGATTTAACTTAAAAAATTTTATTCTATTTACAAAAAGTTTGTTTTTTTTAGGTGTTAAACATTTCAATTACTTAAGAAAATATTTCGCAAATTAAGTTTAAATCTTTTGTTTGTGGGGTTTATTAAAATATAATTATTGTTATTTTTTTTGTGGGATTTTTACATTTTAAATTATAACTCTCAATTGTTTAACTTAATTTATTTGTTTTATTTTTTTAGATATTTAGTTATTGTTTCATGTATTTCTTTTCTTCTTTTCAATTCTAGATTCGTTTAATTGATAAATAAAAGATATATGTTTTTAAATTAAATATTTACATCCAAAATTTTTTGCATTTAATAGATTTTATTTAATTATTTGATTGTATATCTTTTATATATTTAATTACTTTCTTATTACTAAAATTTCAACATTTTTGGCATTTGGTATTTAGTTTAATTTGTTGGAAGTTTCTCTAAAGATAAAAATCTGGAATTTTCTTGAGCTGCTATAAAAATGTTAGAGATTTAGAAAGCTTGTCCAACTTCATGTTACGTTTTTAAGTTAGATTCCTTAAAGAGGTTTTCTTATTCCATTAAATATCCCCCGATGTCCGGGTGGCTCACAACTACAAGGTCTATAATAAATAGAAAATTTTTTGTTCATCGATTTGTGAAAGGATATTCTTTTAGATATTTATAAATTTATTCTTTTATAATTTAATACTTGGTAAAAAGGATATTTTTAAATCGATAGTATTTAAAATTGTAAAAAATAACAAGAAAAAATTAAATTTTTAGCAAAATACTTTTTATAGAAGAACCTATAAATGATAATAAATAATTTTGCTCATATAGACGCCACGGCTGTTCTTGACAATTATGGGAAAATCTCTGTTTGCCGCATAGCATTGGTTACTTAAAATAATGTTTGCCTTAAAACTGCTAAAACTACTGTCTCCACTCGGCTCCATAAGAAATAATCGACAGGTGTCATATCGCGTTACCTTGGAAACCAACTGGCATTTATTTTTTCGATATCAACTGTTGCCCAAATTTTGCTTTAAATATGTCTACGGTGGCGTATAGATGGATGGTGCTTTATTCCTCGCTAAGGAAGCCACATCTCTCTCCAATCGATCGCAACGAGTCCTCAGATTTAATTCTTGGGAATAAAGGACAATCCACTTAGCAACGTGTGAAAATCATGCGCTAGGGTGCTTTCCCAGATGTGATGGATCCAGTCTATGGCGGATTGATTTTTCTCTAAATTAGACACTTTTATTTATTAACTAATCTGTTATGCTAAAAAAAGAACAATATGGCTAAACATAATTATACGTCGACAAGTCCCCCCGGGGGCACATATATGGTCTTAATGGAGAGCTACTATGTAGACCTGTGCAACTGGGGGAAAAACGGAGCCCAGTCCCCTGAAGTCAGCAGGAGTACAACTGGAAGCCTGATTATTGAGGTTGGCCCCTATATATAGTATCGTGGTGGTTGTGGTTTCGCGGCGCCATAACAGACAGGTCAGTTTTTATATGGTGACCGGGTTCATTTCATCATCATAACACCTACCTGGTTCCCAGATCCAGTGAGCATGCTAGACATGTGTTCTGGACAGGAGTTGGATAGTCTTCAACTCTTCAGCAAGGAGTGATGATTTGCAGCCCTGCTCTGAAATCATTAAAGTTGTAACTAGGAAAGACCTGTTGCTAGAATTAGTCTTCGGCTTCCTAGGACGAGCGTGACGTCCCTATTTATGCATAGTGGTTCGACCACCATCTGATTATGGCTCCATGGCCAGCCGCAGATGTAAATCTTATCACGTAGTTAACGTCGATAAATATCATAATCAGTGACTGTTTAAATCTCTATAATTTGGTAGCGTTGCTCAAGCAATAATCTATTCGAGATGATTTGGCAGAGCAACTAATTATGTGTCAAAAAGTGAGATCAATATATCTTACAGGCATAAAAAGCAAAACCATTTTGGAAGTACATGCATTTACGGAATGCAATAGGATATCTCTTCTGCAGCTTCGCGTACCCTCAATACAATGTTTTTCCGTTTTTTTTTTATTTAAATTACCATGGTCTAGAACAAAAAAAAATAAACTCGTAAGCTAAAGACCTGACTTTTATAAAACGAAATTAAGTTTGCGTTAGATAATGTAAAAAGAATTAAAAAGAATTTCAAGAATAGGAAGCTGATTTAAGTTTTTGGTTTAAATTAAAACAAAACAATCTAAATTATTTATAGCTTAATATATAAATCAATTATTTTTTAAAACCCTATTAAAAGTAGTGCAGTTAAATAGTAATGAAATTTGTCCCAAAACAAATAAATATCAATTTTTTGTTAACTTTTTCTTTACCCTAAATTATTGTTGCAACCTTAATAGAAGCCACAGAATTTAATTTTCTTAAACTTAATTAAGCTGTTTTTATTTCAATACGTTTTTTTTTGTTTTGTTTTTATTTGTAACCAAAAACCTAATTTTAAACTTATTTATTGTTCTTCGGCTTAAATGGAAAATGTATTTTCTTATTGTGTCCATTTTATTTGAGCCTAAATTACTTAGAACCAATAAAGATTTTCTCAAAATAACAGTCAAAAAGAAACCACAACAAAATAATTAAACAAAATCCTTAAGACTATAAAGATGGGTGCAGAAAAATATTTGAACTGACCCTTTTTTATTGTCCTAGAATGTCCTGTTGAAGAGCAAAAGAGTGATAATAGAAAAACCCTATTGACAAAATTAAATACTTCAAGAGACACTTGTTAATTTTAAATTTAAACATGTACAATTGGACTTTCATATTTAACGAGAGCTATTTCAAAATTGCTTTCGTAATATTTGAGGATTTTTTTAATGGTACCTTGTCAGCAGACCAGTCTAGAGAGGGCAGTTTTAAATTGCCTAATTTGCCAAACCAGGAAATTTCATGCATAGATATCTTAATACCCACTCAATTTGGATTGTATTTGTATCACATATCTGATGTTAGAATAGACTATTTTGAATGTTTAATCTCTGATAATGCCTAAAGAGAAAACACTTGCTTAAACATGCTTCTTTTAAGCAAACTCAAAGTGATGTCAGGTGCGCTTTTAAAAATTGACATCCGAAATATTTTAATAATTACACCGACTTCAGAGCAGAAATCTTAATTAAGTCATGAAATCTAAATCAAATCATGATATCGTTAAATATAAATTTTACTCCTTTAAAATTATAATTTTAACTAAACATCCTTTATGCCTGAATTTTGTATTTATAATTGATATTATAGCGGCTATAATAATATAAATTCTGGGTAAATTTTAAGGTTCTTCATTATTTCGATGCAAAAGGCGTCAAAGTCCTAATTTGTAAGAAAACCCCTTGTATTATGTTAAGCTGTAGTGTCTGCGATAATATATATGGTGTTTAAAATTGTCTATGAACATATTATGGTTCAAAATACAAAGCCAGCTAGAGGCTCTAAACATAAAGTTTGGAATATAGAGGAAATAATAAAAATGAGTTCATAAATGACAGATGTCCGTACCGAGATACATACTCGTAAGCTTATAAGCTTTTACTTTTCGTGTAGTTGCCTAAAAAAAATTCCAACAATTTTCAAATACATTAAACATCTTTTTGCTATTTCCATATGTTAATAATGAAAATTTATAACTCAAATTTATTTTGCAAGATAATGTTCTTACGTTTATTCCTTTTAATAAATATTTTGTAATTTTGAGTTCCTTTATTGCAAATTAATAACACAGCACTTTAGAGTTTTACATTAAGTTAAACGATTTATTTACTTTAAATACACACAAAATAAACACAGTGGCAACTTTGTTGTCTTTACCTACTGATGACTCAACTTGAATTAATTCATTTGCCCAGCAAATAGGCAAATATTGTTTTAGTTGTTTTAAGCGTTTCTCGCATATACAAGCATATGCTATTTTAACACTACCTCATAGTGTTGCTATTATCATTCAGTTTAGGTGCCTGCTTGGCTATATGTTTTGTTTTATTCTGTATAAATTGTCTTAGTTTTCCGTTGTTTATCAAATTTGGTAGAATTTCTTACGATCATGTTGTTGCTGTCTTTCTTAGAAAACTATGTAGCTTGTAAAATGCACAGTAGATCGTTTCGTTTACTTTTTTTAACTAATAATTATTTTCTTTTAAAACTTAATACATCATCTTCATAAAAAATGTATTTAAAACGTTTCTTGAAATGAGAGCTATTTACATTAAATTAATTTTATATAAAAAATGTATGACATTTCTTAAAATATTAGCAAACCGAATGATGAAACAGAACTGACACATTTGTCCATACTATCCATATTCTTATCTTATGTCGTATATTAATACGAGTGTATTAAGCACGAAAGCTACAGCTGCTCATAGCAGTGGACACATTTTCCTGAAATTATTAGAGTTTGAATACGTAGACGTTAAAGTAGCATACCAAGTAGCATATAAAGTTTTTAAGTGTTACTTGGAAACTATTTTAGATATAATTCTAATATTTTGCACGACTTACAGGCGAAAATGCTAGAGAGGAACTGTGTTGCGTGGTACCTCCCATACAAGTGTGAATAAATATTATTATTAGGTTTCTAGAGAACTGTAATAGGCAGAGTCTTGCAATCGTATGCTGTTTTGGGAAATTTTGTGTGGATACCCAAGGAAAAATACTGAATTGAAACAGTAGACGCTCTGATTTTGAAGACTCTTAACTTTATGCATATTCTGACAAAAACATTATTACTGCATTAGAATATTGAGAACTGTATCTACCAAAAAGAGTGAGTAAAGTGAAGTGTTGAAAAAAACACAATGATGTGGTATTTGCGCTTACTATAGAAGAATCTCTACAATGTCTCTATTAAATTTAATTTACAATTTTCAATATATTTCAGTTTTTTTGTGTATGATCTTTTCTGTTAATGAATATCTTCGACCTTGATTCGTTAGTGAATTTTCTTATATTTTGACATCATGTTCATGACTTAAAGTCTTATTTCTTTTGCCGTTCTTTATTTTATTTAAGTTACAGCAAACATGATACTTCTTAATTAAGGATTTGAATTTGACACATTTTCTTGTTGTTATTTGCTTCTTTTTTTTGACAAGATTCTTAAAATATCTAAAATAGCATTAAGTAACTTAAATTAAAAGGAAAAAAGATTTTACGTTTAAACGAAAGTGAAAGAAATGTCTTTCCTTCCATTCTCTCCTACCAGTCGTTGGCATTAAATGTCAGATTGTATTTATTTATTTATTTTTTTTTTACTTTTCTGGAAAACCCAAGAAGAAACTAAGGAATTTCTTTATTTTTATTTTTATTTTTACCCCAATAAAGTATTTAAATTCACAACAACCATCAATTCCAGAGACTAACGAACAAAATTACACTAAAACAATTAAGTACCAAAATATGTCCAAACAATAAAGAGGAGGGAATGATGACACTTTCTCTTTTTTCCAATAGACTATAGAGTTTTGTAAATAAAATAAACAGGACAAATTACAATGTAATTGAGAATGACAACAACAACAAAATGCTTGAACGCCTTTTATTTCTTTTGTCTGTTTATGAGTCGTGTTCAGCTAAATGCTGTAATGGTGGCAAAGTTGAATGACCATTTCCTTTATTTAATTTTATTCCATATCCTCTCTCTTAAGTATCATCTTACTAGTACTCAGGCAACAACAAAAATGTTACAAAAAGGATTTTAGAACAAATTTTATTATCAAACATAACACTTCAATTACAAACATTATAGCAAGGAAATTGTTGTAAGACAAAAGAAAAAATGACTTCTGTGATTAAGATTTTATAAACATGAGTAGTAGGTCTTTTGGTCAAGTGAACTTGAAGAAATTGAATGTGACAGCAGTAAAACATAAAACGATTTTAATTGTATCTTATATGAATGAGAGAATATGTTGAAGATGTTACAAGAAACTTTTAGTAAAAATAAGAAGGGGGCTGTGGGAAAAAGTTTTTGGCCAGAATATGTTTAATCTTCAAGAGACTTCTGTTGTCAAGTTAATCTAATATTTACAAGAGTAGTTTCTTGACGTTGTATCCGATCTCTTTTAATCATTTTTTCATGAAAATAGATGTTAGAAGGTTTCACAATGATCAAATCGTTTTCCAAAACTTGCGAAGAAATTTGTTTTAGCAACATTCAGCTTTTTAGTTGGCTCTGCGATAAAATAATATTTCTGAAAAGTACAAAATCAAATCGAAGTATAAAAACTACAATTCTAGATCGAAACAAAAATATACTTGAAAAATGTAGCATCATCTGGAATTAATAATAATAAATTTGCCAAGTGTCAGTTGGCCTAACATACAAAGCCACGTATTAATTTTTAATTTTATCTTTTTTTTATTGTTTTTTGCCCGCCTTTTTATCCTGCTATTCAAAAGATACTGCGGGTAAAGCACGTTACACTTCATTTTATAATTTTAATTTTGTTGTACTTATAGTACACGTAGCAGTACATAACCGATTTATAGCCTCTTCAAAGATATGGTAATTTTCGACAAACGTAGGGCCTCTATGGAAACACCTATTAATTTCTTTATATATTGCTTACACTTTATAGCTAGTATATTTATATATACTCTATGCTAATTCGAATTGTCTGCGTACTGTTGTCGAAAACCTAGAGCCTTAATCATCATTTTAGTTTTGTTTTAAATTGTATGCTGGCGTTTATAATCGCCACAAGAAGTCATAATGACTGCCTATTGGGCTTTTAAGTCAAACATATGTAAGTGAAACTTTTAGGATTTTATTTAATTTCAAGTTGTACTTTCTGCCTTTTTTACTTAAATTCCAAACACTCTTGTAATATTTCGTATTTTATAGCGGCTGTAGCTATAAACCGTCTGTGACAGTTTTAAGATCTGCAACGGATGGGCAGCAGTAAATGTGCTGTAGCGAAAACAATATCGTTAACGAAAATATTGTACATCTTAATTATAAATAAATCGAATCCACAAAATTTAAAAAAAAGATTTACACATTTCAAAATGTCTTGAATTTTCTGAAACTAGCGGGTTTTTCAACAAGAAATTTGTTTTTGTGGCAGCACCAACAAGACGGTAGTTTTTTGACATTTATTTTTTGAACTATTCGTCGTAGATGCACTGGCAATTGTTACAATGAATTTAATTTCGCACGAAAATCGCATTAAAATAATTAAAATCCACTATGAGAATAGTGGTTCTGTTAACGAAACATTTCTTACAATTCGTGATATTTTCGGACAACATAATCGTTCTTCTGAGACTGCTATTAAGACTTTGGTCATTAAATTCGAGTCGCAGGCTCGATACAAAATGCGTGCTCAACTGGGTCGTTCAACTGAAAACATCGTAGCCATCAGCCACATTGTTGAAACAAATTCAAATTTGTCAATTCCTTGACATTCTCAACAACTAGAGTTATCCAAGACCACCACATGTCAAATTTTGCGCAAGGATTTGATTTTAAAGTTGTACAAGTTTCAATTGGTACAGAAAGTGAAGCCGGCCAACCAAACACGTCGCCATTTTTTACTTGTCAGATTGCCGCATTTGGGCATCAAAAAATCCTAGAGCGATTATTTAGAAGCCTTTGCATGCTCAACATATTACTGTTTGGTGCGCTATGTAGTCTGGAGGCGCACTTTAGAGTTTTTTTGTCGAAGATGAGGCTGGAAATGTAGTAGCGATCAATAGATCACGCTATCCCGAGATGCCAACAACTTAATTTTAGTCTACTATCGATGACGTGGATATCAGTGTGATTTCAACAGGACAGTGCCACATGTCACACAGTCTATGCAACTATCAATTTATTGCAAACAAAATTTCCCAAACGCATAATTTCACGACAATCAGCAGTTAAATTGCCAGCTAGATCGTGTGATTTAACACAACAGGATTACTTTTCGTGGAGCTATGTTCAGGACAAAATCTATATGCTGCCATTCGAATTGACTTCAGCCTTAAAACATAAAATCTGTGATTAACGAAATAGGACTGCCATTTTTCCAAAAAGTGATTAAAAGCTTTAATGAAGAAATCAACACCGTGGCCGTGGTGGACATTTGCCGGATATCATTTTTCATTCATAGTTGCTGAAGTTTTCTCTTCGTAATACAATAAAAGTTTGTTTGATATTTTTGTTTTATGAAAGAAATATTCTTAGTCATAGATATTTATACCGCTGTAGGCTAGTAGGTAGTGTACTAGCTTGTCAGTATGGGGGTTGTGGGTTCGATTCCCAACAAAGACCTTGGTTTTTTTGCACTACAAAAATAAAAATTGAATGTCGGTGGTGCTGCTCAGCGATGAAGGCATAGTCACTGGTCGCTGTGCTGTCTTTATACAGCAGTTATTTACACTATGCTTCTACTTTCACCACCTGTTTCATATCTTCTCTATCCCTTTCCTAAAGACTGTAGCACCGTACTTGACTAAATAGGCATTGTTGCCTGAAGTGTTACTTCTCTTAAAATAAAAAAAATAAAATTAAAATTTGAATCATCTTAAGGTAACATTTTTGTTTTATTTTATTTTAGAAAACAAGCTTCTTGTTGACAAACCCTTTATAAATTTTTTCTTTTGATAATTGTTTTTATCAAACAAATTTTTGTTATAACAAAAGGGTACATTTTTTATTATGTTAAAGATATTGTAAAAATAAAAAATATAAAAATTTTATTTTAAACGATTGAAAAAAAAATTCGTGTCTAAACAATTTTCATTTTGCTAATTAATGAAATTTTAAAAAAATAGACTCATCAAAAATTTAACATTTTACAAAAATTTTTTTAGAAAATCCACTAAAAAATTTGTTTTTTACATAAAACCGAAAACTAATGCTGCAGTTTGTAATAACCTGCTATGAACAGCTGAGTTATAAAAAAATAAAGTATTTAAATTCTAAATTCCAATGCTAAGCACATAAAAGTAATCTCAGCTGTGCTGGCTGGTCCTTAAATAATTTGTTAATGTATACAGGGCTAAAATTCAGTGTATTTTAAGCCACACGATGTGAGATTATTTTTTATTACAAATTTGTTTTCTACATATTTTTTAAAGAATTCGTTATCTTGCTTAAGTGTTACAATAATTGTATTTAACAAAAGTATAATGATATAGTTATTTGGCATTTTTATGTTATGTGAGCAAAAACTTTTTAAAAATTTTCGCACATCTCCCACGTAGCCCATATTCGTGGTTAACAAGAAAAATTGCAAGCAGATTGTTTATCTTTGTCAAGTTAATTATTTTTCCTTTCTTTTTCATGTTGTGGCTTGAGCTCCATATAATTACACTTGCTCATACATATATAAAAATACATACATACACATATACACATAATTGCAATTACCGTAGCAGAGATGGGATTATTAAGGTCATGAATCTGTATTGAAAGTGATAGTTGTTATTTATTTAATTTCTTAAATTATTTCCTTCTCGTTGCCAACTTTTAGTTGGGCACTATTTCGTAGTCTTGCTTTTTCTTTTTTTATTATTTTTATTACTAAAAATTGCTTGTTAATTGTTCTAGGGAGTCTTTTATATGATTTTTTCCCTCCAGTTTTATTAAATCCTTCTTGCTTTATTTCCGTCTCCTAAGACTACTGCAATTGTGGTAAAAGAAAGTTAAGGCGAAAAATTGTATTTATGGGTCATTTGCAATTAAATATGGTCTAATTGGAAATAAAGTTTAGTAAATAGTGTGCTAATTTCTATATAGAAAAATACTTAATATGTTTTGAAATGTTTGTAAACTTTTTGTTTGGTTTACTTGAGAACTATAATTAGGGTAAGATAAATTAGATTTTATTATTTAGTTTTTAGTATTTGTTTCTTCTATGATTTAACTAATTCACCCTTAGTGTCAGTTATAAATTACAGATAATTAAGTGCATCTTAGATTTACCGTTGCTATAAATAGATTTGTATTTATTCTCTTGAAGGGAATTATAATAAATAAGTACGCACTAAATTATTAAAGCATTTTGTTTGCTTTTAAGGAAATTAGTATCTTGAGTAAAAGTACTAACATATTTGCATATCTAGTTCTATGCAACTTCGATTATAATTTGTCATAATTGTTTTAAAAACATACAACTGTCGTAGAGGTCAAGTTATTTAATTAATAATTTTGCTGCATCTTATTTTATTAATTATTAATCTGCCTATTTATAATTATTCTTGCACAGTGGTCTGGATATAAACATTATGACATTAAACAATTATTTTAAACAGCAGCAGGGTAGTTACAAATTATGGGTCCAAAATTTCGCGATCCTAACGAAGTAGCTTAATATGGTTTTTAACTATAGCACCTCAGATATCAAAATTTGTGTACATGTTTATATTTTTTTATTCTTCTCTCTTTTTCCTTAGATATATTTATTTACTTCCATTTAAAATCTTTTTCAATTGTTTGCACGAAATCAGCGACAATTTTCGAAGTATTTCCCGTAATTTTTTGTCGAGCAAACTGGTGTTACCCTAGTACTAGTGATATCTTTAGAACATACACAACATGCGATGTTCAATTTAAAATTTTAATAATTGTTGCACATTTTTGGTCAAAAATAAAGCTATGCGTGATAAGAATTACATCTGCACCTGTCTGTAAGCCTTAATCAGATGGTGATCAAACCACTATGGAATTAAAAACAACGTTATTCACGCCCTAGGAAGCCGAGGACTAATTCTAGCAACAGGTCTTTCCTAGTTGCAATTTCAGCGGTTCCGAAGCAGAGTCACAAACCACTACTTCTTGTTGAAGAGTTGGAGGCTATCTAACTCCTGGATCTAGGATCATTCCACCAGGCAGGTGTTATTAAAGGTGAGCTGATCCTGGCCACTATAAAAAACTGACCTGTATGGGGCCGCGAAACCACAGCCACCACGATACTACCGAAGGGCCAACCTCAATAATCAGTCAGAGAAACAGCTAAATGCCTAAAGAGTCATATTGCGAAAGCTCTGCGGGCTACCCGTTGAACCTGGACCATTCATTGTGTTCATTGCGAATGGTTCCACCCACAAACTGAAACGAGGACCACGAAACACACAGCCACCATGATACTTCCGAAGAGCCTACCGCAATAATCAGTCAGCGAACAGCTAAAAGGCTAAAAACACAACTAGCGAAACTCTGGCGCGTCATGGTCGCCCTAGAAGGCCTTCAGATACGTTTATACTCCGGTCATTCGTATTTGCAACTTCAAAAGCCCGAAGCAGGCCGCAGCCTTCACTCCTTGCTGAGGAGTTGGAGACTATCCAACTTCTGGTCAAGCACGCATGCAGCTTAATATAATTTAATTAATTTAACTGGTTCTGGGCCATTCATTGTGTTCATTGGGAATGATCCGACCCACACAACTCAAACGAGGTCTGAACTCTGGGGCTTCACTGATTCACGTGGAAATATAGTGGAATTGTCCAGTTGGCACCTGCTAGCCTATTATGAGACTGGGCTCCCTTCTACCCCCGAAGACGTATGTTGACGGTAGGATTCCGTCAAAACATATCAATGTGGGGGGAGTTGCTTTCGGAGGGAAGCCTAAAAGCAGCCATACATCCGAGTGAACAGGTAAAGTTGTAAGTGGCCGACGAGCTAAAGTGCTTCAACTCTTTCAAGCAACGTACATATCTCCCCGCCGCTTCACACAGACGAAAATACCAAACGTGGCAAAATAGTTGTAATCGTACGTCAAATCCATGTAGGCGAAATCGCTATTAGCTAGATAATGCTCGTCAAAATATCGCTATTGCTAAAGCAATTATAAATCCTGCAACAACTATTTATGTAATAAAATATGTTATTTGTAATAAGTATAATGGATGTAGAATGGACGACTTTTGCACGTAACAAAAGAGTGCCACTCTCATGATGCTTTACTTTGAAGGTTTTAATAGTTTTTGAAATTTCTCGATATGAAGTCATTGGGTCTTTTATTTCTATTTGTTTTTTGTTTGTTTAGCGATAACTATGTGTCACTGTCGTGGTTTTCGATTTGCTGCATTCGGCTATATATATGGATCGTGCAACCATCACGGATGTCATATTGCATTATTAGGTCAGGAATGGAAAAAGGAATTAAGCCTTTATATATATATATATATATATATATATATATATATAATTTTTTAGTAGCACAATCACTATGATGCGCAGTTACTTACATTGATTTATTTCTTCTGTTCCCTTTCCCTTTAACGTTTATGATGCAAAGGAAATAAAGCAAACTATATCATAAGTATTATTTCCTATAAAAACTACTTTCCTTTCAGAAACTCCCAAAAGAAAAAGAAAAGAGTGCAGAAAATTTATGAATTTTATAGCAACTTTTAGTTTTACCTCCCATAAATAAAAATGTTTTTCTTTGGTCATACTTTCTTCATAAAATAATTTAGTTTGTTTTGCCATTTATTTGTTTTTTATTTTCCAGCCAGCAGCAGTAGATGGGATGTGTTTGCTTTGGTCATTAAAGTAACAAAAAAAATTTTTCGAAAGTTTTTATTTATAATAATTTTTTTTTATCTTAAAGAAAAATAATCTCAAATTTTTATAACAAAACTAACAATTGACTTTGTTTCTTTTTTGTTGTAAATCCTAAAATAATAAAGATGGTCTTTACGTAGAAAATTGCAAACTTTTTTGAATAAAGAATCATAAAAAGCAAAATGTTTGTTACGTCTTTGAACTTTAAAAGGCCCATAAAAATAACGTGTAAAATTGGTCCTTATATTCTTGAAAAGGTATGGCAGGCAAATAGTTAAAGTACAGCTTTAAGTCGAAGTATATTGACGGATTAAAAAATAATATTGGTGTTTCTTTTGTTTGGGTACGGTTTTCCGTCGACCCTCGTCAAATTTGGTTTGTTCACAAACAAAAGAAATTTTTACCCCGTCGGAGAATCCAAGCACATATCGAATATTTTGTTCTTTATTGTCACGAATCTTTTTCACGAATATTTTTATGTTAAGAATCCGCTATCGTAATGACAAACAAGTGCCATTAATGCAATTCTTGATTAAATGTTTAAAAGCAACCAGTCCAGGAATAAAGATTGTTTAAAAATCCAGTGAAGAAAACAAAGAAAAAATAGCAGTTTCCAACTTTAAATGCAATTATTGTTTCTAATTACGAATATCCATTAGAAATGTAATATAGATGGTATAAAGAACAAGGAGAGAGAGAGATAGAGTGAGAGAGAGGGAGAGAATGCAGAAGGAATGGGAATTGACGTTTTAATAAAAAGTCATGTTCATAAATTAATTTAAAACTTGAATATGGTGACTTTAAAAAAAAACGCGTGAGCTATTCAAACATGCGTGAGCTATTCACACCATTTTAATACAACGATATAAAACAGTGCAACATAACAAATAAAAATTGATATGCGCGCATATTTTCTGACGGGGTTGAATTTATTTTTATTTGGGTACGGTCGAAGACATATCTTGTATAGAAGTGACGAATGCAATAACACGAAGGGAAACACGAACAAGACGAACTATATAAACACAGCTGACAATAGAACGCAACTAGTATGAAGAGAACACTGAAGATAGTAACCAAATTTGATGAGGATCGACGTAAAACCGTACCCAAATAATGGGTTAACAGTTAAATTTCTCAAAGTCAACTTATAAATAAATTGTCATCTCAATGAGACCGTCGTTGCTGTCACTATATCTGGTCCGGAATAATGGCGTCCATATTCCCATTGATCGTAACGAAAGTTCTGGTTTAATTTTTGAAGAGACCAGAAGAAATAATGATAGCAGCATGTAAACTGCACCAACAAATTATTTTATTGGATGTAATGGTATCTAGAGTATACTGATCGAACTTTCAAAAAGTGAGTGCAGTATGACAGTTCATTTGTCAGTAAACTCGTTTGTTAGTTCTGTCGGGTTTAACAAAACGTCTGTTATGAAATAGAAAGACTTGTGGTGTCAGCAAAAAGGTGCACTTGACATGACAGGTGAAATAATTCATAACATATTAAGTTATTTACAACATAATCCCAGTTGATATTCTATTTCCTTGTGCGAAAGCGAACGCAAAAAATAAAGTTTGGTGTTCGACAGCTTCGTTTTTCAGGAGTACGTAACCGAAAAGTTTTATAACCTGTGGGTAATGCACACCAACTTTTTACTTTTAAGAGCTTCATGCTTCGGCACTTAATTTATTTCCGATAAAAGAAATTTGATGTATTTAGGGCGTATTAAACGTATTCATTGCAGTCCAGCTTTTACATTTTAAAGACAGCAAATATTATTCTGGGTACTTTTTAAAACTTACCCATTCTATCTCAAGAGAAGTTCTACAAAATTATTTTATGAACTTATTCGCCCGTTTATTGAAATGGAGCATATTGTTTTTGTCTTTGTAGAAGGGTTTGTCACCATAAACCAAACTTGCGCGATTGAGTTTCAGGCTTAACACTTAAAGATGTACTTGATGTGGTTGCAGTAGGAGAATACGGTAACGTTGCTGAGGTGGATAGTTCGGAATTGGAGAGGTTCAAATGAGGCCGATGTCGCTGCTGTCGTTGCATCACACTCTTATCATCTGCCATTGAAGTTTGACTGTCGCCCACAGTATCCTGATAGCTTAGCATTTGCAATTGCGTCAAATTTAAAAGTTCCATTGGCAGTAACTCTGATTGTAAAGTCCGAGCTAGTTGGCCAGAATCTGGTGTCATTTCAATATAAAATGATTCGTCATCTAAAATGACCGAAGAAGAGGCGGAAGCTGTTGATGTTGTTGTAGTATTGGAGGACTGTGATAGGGATCTTGTGTTGTCCACCGCCATAGACTGATTTAGAAATGGCGACTTAAAACATAATGCTGCAGACTTAACTGTCGCAGGCTTTTCAATCGCTGATGTTTTTTGCAACTCACGTACATGTAAATTGTGAAGCGGGGAATTGTAGGGTGCTTCCAAACGAGTGCTGTGATGCCATTTTTGCATGCCCTCGCTATAGTGCAAAAAGCTATGTGAGTCATCTTCCATAGAGTGATTCTGTCTTTGGTGTGAACGCATATGATGACTGGGTGGGTGGTGGCGTCGCCAAGGCATATCACAGCGGTAAACATGCATAAGCCCCAACAGTAAAACTACAAAAAGGCCAGATGATACTAGAAGTATTAAGCCAGAGTGAGTTTCTGTAGCTTTCCCCTTGCGTAAATCGGACCATTGTTCACTTTTCGTTAGTTTTGCGTGCGTCTCTGTCTGTTGATCCTGTAGGATTTGTTGTAGCAATAGCTCGTGCTCATGTTGAAATGTATGGGGCTCTTGCAACAATGTGGTTGGTTGTCTACCATTACCGTTGATTGGAGTATTCACAGTGCTGTGCTTTAGCATGTGAGCTTGAGGTGTTTCTTTTTCTAAATTTGCCGGCAGTGGCTTAAGTTCCTGATAACGAGCATTGTCAAATTGCTTGACATGCACTTCATTCTCCAAAGGTTCGGCTGCTTGCAAATGTTGCGTTTCCTCATGTTGCTTCGTTACGATTGTCATTTTTTTCATAGTCAAAGAGGGTTTTTTAGTTTTCATTTCATATTTGGGTTTTTTAATTTTATCTAAATCACCGCTTCTTGCTGTATCCAGCATTTTTGTATCCTCCTGCCTTTTTTCATTAGTTGATTTGCTTATTTTCTCTTCATCCTTTGTCGGATTGTTTAGAGCTGCTTCCGCTATTGCTGATAACATGGATGTTTGGCTGAATTCCAAATTATATTTATTTTTATTACCATTCGCCATTGTATTGGTCTCTAAGTCATAATATTTATCGTTGTTGTTGCGGCCTAGCTTTTTATTTTTGTTTTTACTGTTGTTGTTGTCGTTTCTTCCGTGTTCAGTATTTTGGTTGTTTGTTGGCACGATAAGTTCATCGGCTGTAACCATAAGATTCTCTCCTTTGTGCATTAGTAGTGGTGTGCCGATTAAATGTCTGTCCTTAACTAGCAGCTGTATTGGCTCATGCTTGTGTATCACTGCCATGTTGTCCGCCGTCGTTGCTGGTGCGAGTTCTTCAGTATTTTCTACTGGAGTTTTTGTAGTAGTTGTTTGTTCCAATGTGGTCTGTATCGTTGGCGTACTACCAAGCTCATCTGGCATTTGCATGGTTGTTGCTATAGTTGTTGTTATTGCTGCCGAAATGCATTCTATAAAAATACCAGAGAATAAGAAGTTTTAATAAAAACAAATTTAAATTTACATTTAGTTGTACTTTAAAGTAAAATTTATGAAAACACCAGACACTAATTTTCAGGTTAGATGTTGTTGCATTCAAAATTCTTTTCATGTTGGTTGTAAAATGTTCGTTTTGATTATTATGAGTAGAGATTGCTTGGCTTAATACTTGCTAACACCACTAGTGTTTTAAAAGGTGGTGCAAAATTAATGTGATGCCATAAGGAGAACAGCCCACGATTTTATTATAAAAAAGCCAGCCGACTCTTCCTTAAAGAAGTAATTTGTTTAGACGAGAAAAAATTTTAAAAAATTGCATGTGAATCTCAAAAATATCCGGCAATTTTTTCTTGAATGTCAGCTTTGCAATTATTCGTTGTGTGTAGTGGATACACGCTGCGTTAAATTACCAATTTAAAAATGGCCTAAGTTCATAAGGTTTGCAATTTCTTCACAACAATTTCAATTTCCATTAATTTTTTATCAACCTGTGTAATGTACATCTATTTACATTTTATGGTTATATTCATATAATGTGTTTTTTGACCTGATTAATGAAAAGAAAAGATAAAACCAGGGTGATATAATAACAATGACCCTTTTAAAATTATATTTTATGTCTTAAAAAAATGAGAATGTTTGTAAGAGAATTTATTCTATTTAGAATTATACCGAAAATTATTTTTTTAAACTGAGTTAGAAAATTGTGACCACAAAACTGCTTAAACAGTCAAATATCTGAATGAACTGAAATGCAATTTTAGTTAACGAAATAACTTTTAATAAGTATGAAATAACTCCTAATTATTAAAATAAATGAAAGAACTCCCAACAGAAATCAGTTAGGAGTTCTTTCATTTGTTTTAATAATTGGGATTTATTTCATATTTATTAGGAGTTATTTTATTTGACTAAAATTGCATTTCAGTTCATTCAGATATTATTATAACGGTTGTTATAACTGTCCTAAATTATTTTTTAAAGTTGTTTTTTTTTTTTAATTTCAACTCCGTGGTATATTGAGCATCGGTTTCACCTACAAAGTTTTTTGTATAGCCGGCCTTTGGCCGGACTGAAAGATTTTCTCCTTTAGGGTATTTCGAACACCGGCTTCGCTAACAAAATATTTTTCTCCTTCAACCTTCAGGTATAGTATAGAAGTTATTTCGTTTTTATTAATTAAAGAGCTTTTATTATTAGGAGTCACTTAATGGAAGCAACTTAGTTAGGACTTATTCCATTATTCTGGCTACAGAGAAAACTTTTAGTCAGCGAAGCCTGTGTTTTTTATACCATAGAGAATAAAATCCTCCCGCCTGTCCGAAGGCAGGCTATGCAGGAAACTTTTGGTGAGCGGAACCGGGGTTTATTATACTACAGAGGTTAAATCCTTCCATCAGACCGGCATTGCTCAATGATCTCTCTATGGTATATGGAACACCGGCTTCGCTAACAAAATATTATTTGTATAGCTGGCCTTTGCTGATATATCTATGATATATGGTATGATATCAAAGTTAAGGACCTCTTTCAACGGGAGTTACCTGTTATGCCGTAGAGGTTAAAACAGTTAAACAGTGCTCGGGTGTAAATATAATTTGTATTGGGAGTTTTTTCATTTTTGTTGGGCCTTATTTCATTTGGGAATTATTAAATTTTTTTTGCAAAAATATTTTTATTCTGAATTAACGGTTAAGTTTTTGGGTCTTATTTGATTTTGGTGTTGGGTGTTATTTCGTTTTTTTAATTCGGGAGTTCTTTCATTTTTGTGGGGACTTATTTCATTTTGGAGTTATTTGGCGATTATTGAGAAGCCTTTGCTTGCTCAACTTGTTTTTTTTTTTTTGCAAGAGAAGTAGCACTCATTCAATAATGCCTATTTAGTCAAGTACCGTGCTACATTCTTTAGGAAAGGGACAGAGAATAGATGAAACAGGTGGTGAAAGTAGGAAATTAACTGCCGTATAAAGACAGCACAGCGACCAGTGACTATGCCTTCATCGCTGAGCAGCCCCGCCGACAGTCAATTTTTGTAGTGAAAAAAACCCAGCTCTTCGTTGGGAACCTACTATTCTATTTAGACGTGTCTTGCGAGGTAAGTGGGAGCCCAGGCCCCTCAAAGGCTAGTAGGAGTCACCTGGACAATCCACATATTTCCACGGGAATCAGTACGCCCGCAGAGTTCACTATTTGTCTTTTGAGACAATTAGCTGTTCTCTGACTGGTTATTGAGGTTGGCCCCTATATGAGAGTATCGTGGTGGCTGTGGTTTCGAGATCCTCGTGATAGTTTGTGGGTCGGATCATTCATAATGAACACAATGAATGGTTCAGGTTCAGTGAGTATGAATGCCGTAGTGTTCTTAATTATATTAAGCTTCATGGGTTCTGGACCAGGAGTTGGAAAGTCTCCAGCAAGCAGTGAAGGCTGCGGCCTACTTCGGGCTTTCGAAATTGCTACTAGGAGTGACCGAAGGATATACGTATTCGATGGCCTCCTAGGGTGTGATTGACGTTTGCAAATCATTTAAAGTGGTTTGACCACCATCTGATTATGACTACCTAGTCGGCGCAGATGTAAATCAAATCACATCAATGAACCCAGAACCCCCATACTGACAAGTTAGTATACTACCTACTAGCCTACAGGGGTACCTTGCTGAACTTGTTGCTGTATGGTGCGGTATGTGGTCTGAAGGCGTGATTGGGCCATTTATTTTCAAAGATGCGGCTATAAATGCGGTAATGGTCAATGGATTACGCTATAGCGAGATGCTAAAATCTCAACTTTGGCCTATTATTGACGATGTGAATATCACTGAAATGTAGTTTCAAATAGACGGTGCCGCATCTCACATAGCCGATCGCGTAATTTCACGACAATCGACAGCAGCCGGTGAGATCGTGTGATTTAACTTCAATGGATTATTTTTTGTGGGACAGAAACTATACGGAGGAAATCGAATAGATTTTAGCCTTAAGAGTCATAATCCATGATATGATTTACGAAATAGGACCGCCATTTTTCCAAAAAGTGATTAAAACTTTGATAAAAGAAACGACATCTGTCAGCGTGGTCGTAGTGGACAATTGCCAGATATCATTTTCCATTCATAATTGCCGAACTTTTCTCTTTGTAATACAATACAACTTTTAATCGTCTTAATCTAAATTGTTTATTTTAGAAAACAGATGTCTTGTTGAAATACCCTTTAGTTTTTGCACTGAAATCTATTACATGTTGGGGTACACTGAAGTCAGTTTAATGATCGATTCAAATGTTCGAATGGTAGGAACTAAAATTTTTTTTCATTTGGTGCACTTTTAATCATCTTAATCTAAATTTTTTATTATTATTTTTTTTTTTTTTGTAGAAAACAAACTTCCTGTTGAAAACCCATTTATAAAACTTATAATTTTTATCGTAGGCAATTGTTACATAAGGAATTAAATAATTGGTTTTAAAATCTAGCTGCAGTAATATTAAAAATAGTGCTAAATAAAACTACAATCCCTAAAGGATTTACAATTTTTCCAAAAATACCAAATCCTCAATCCCAATGCAGCATTTTTAACATTAACTTCTATTTGATATATCTCGTAATCTAACAACACTGCTGAATTTGTGCAATGTTGATTTTGCGAGATGTGAGAAAATGTTTCGGCGTTCATGTTTCTTATCAACAATTAATAATTATGATGTGCGTTTACTTTGTACGAAATTATAATCAACAGAAAAAATAATGTTGCATACTTTTGCAACAATAAAAACGAGAATATCTATGTGAAACATGGAATTAGCACCACCAGGTAATTGTATAGTTCTAAAAGTAGGGAATTCAAATCCTCATAAATGTGGTGAGAATATGAATAAACCTCGCTTTTTTTGTTAACTTCGTATTCTTAAAAATATGCTTTAATATACTTTCGATTATATATCCATCCATTAATAATTTTAGAATTTTGTATTCGTTAATTATATAGAGGGGTTTTAAAAATTTGTTTATTGATTTGACACAAAATGAATCTCCTTCAACTGCTAATAATTTGAAAATCTTGGTTCGTGATTTCACAAAGCATTATTAAATGTGTTTTTACTAGGCTGCTGCAATTTTTACAACAAATCCTTTATTATACTTGTGGTGGTAGTTGTTCTGAAAAAATATATTTTGAAGTATCACTTACCATCAGAATTTGATTGCGCACATTTGACATTGACATCCTTTGATGACATCATATTCTGTATGAGAGGAGATTGCTGCTGGTCCACGAACTTTTCAAAGGCTGTAGTTGTAGTTGCAATATAATTTTGATTATTATTATTATTTCCACTTGTACTGCTGCTGTTGGGTGTTGTTGCTGATAAAATGTTGCTGCCCGTATTTATTTCCTCTTTGTTGTAATTGTGTTTGTAATTTGCTGCTAAATCTTTTTCTATAACCAGGGCAGTGGCTGTTGATGTTTGCGTGCCTGCAGATTTAATTTCTAGTTGTGTTGTTTCGTCAATTGTTTTAAATGTTTTCCATGGTGCTGCTGCCGCGTTTGTATCTGTAGTTGCTGCTTCGAGTTTATGTTTTTCTTCTATTGTGGTGTTATTGCTTGACGTTGTTGGAATCTTAATGATGGAAGTATTTGTTGTTTTTAATAAGTTATTGGTTGTCTCCGAATTAACTGGTAGTTTAGGAAGAATTATATTTATTGCTATTGTTGTCAATCTTTTGTTTGATGTTTCTTCTGTTGCTGTTGTTGTTGTTGTTGCTGCTGGCATACCACTTATATTTGCTTGTATTTTTTTGGAGCTGTTTGATGTTAAAGATTTAATCTCTTTTGTTGTGGCAATAATTCCTTTGTTTTCATACTGTTGTGTTTCTTTTCCAACATTTATCTCCAATTTGCTAGCTGTCGTTTCCTCGTTTTCTTTAAAATCCTCTCTCCCACCCTCCCCCATACCACCATGTTTGTTTTTCTGTCTGAAATGTTTGAAAGACTCAGCCATTATTGTGGTTACTAGAGGCGCTGCTGTTGTTCTAAATGTGAAAAATGGTGGGGTTGCAGATGTGGTTGCTAGAGTTTCAGAATTTATTGGCGTAACAAATGTTTTCGATTTCATAAATTGTGGTGCATTTATATCTTCACTATTGCGGTGCTTTAACAAAAGGTTCTTACTTTGATTGTTTGTTTCCTTATTACCACCCACACCATCCCCATCCCCATATCCACTCTTTAATGTAGCCTCTTGTTTTAGCCACTTTTTGGATTTGATTGTTTGAAAAGTTTCTGTGAATGTTGTTTTATTTTGCCTATCTTTAAGTAGTTGTCGTTTTTGTTCTCCTTCCTTCAAAACTGCTGCAACTATTTCTGTCATGTTTAAACAACTTTTAGTCGTACTATTTCCTATTGATGCAATTTCATCTTGTTGGATTATTTGTGCTGTTTTTGTTTTTGTAACATCTGCATCTGCATTTGCAATCAAGTGATCAAATGTTTTCATTTCGTTTGTAAGTCTTGGTTTAATAAAAATTTCTCTTTCCCTTTGTGCCGGCTTTAATGCAGTAACGTTTGTATCTGCACTAAGTGCTCGTGTAGTAGAAGTTGCTTTTGAGTTGAAACTTTTTGGGGTCGCATAAGATGTTTGCTGGCTTTCATTTAAAATACTTGACTGCATTGTTGCTGCTACAATTTGTGTGGGATTTTCTATGCTAATTGTTGGTACTGCAGTTTCATCTTTAAGTTTTTTAGCTTGTTCTTCTCTTTTTACTGCACTTTTGCCATCATTTGTAGTTGTTTGCATATTACTGCTTTGTGCAAAATGTTTATTTGTAAAAGTTGTTGTTAAATTTAGCCTGGAAGTCATAGAACTTTGATTAAAGTTTATTTCCTCAAATGTTTTGTTTAAACTAACATTTGGCTTAAAGTTTTCCTCCACATCCGTTTCCTTTTCATGCTTTTTTCTATTTCGTACTTCATTTACATTCTCGTGCTCACATGTGGGAGCTTTTAAACCTCTCAGTAACGTCTCATTTATCTCATTTATATAGGAGACATTCCAGCTTAGTTGTTCATAAAAATTATGCATTTTTTCAAATTTGCTTTTCAAACCTTTGACTTTTAACAAGAAATTATCTTCTTCTTCTTCTTCTACAGCAGTTTGCTCTCCTCCACTTTCTCCGTCTCGTTCAATTCTCAGACGACATGTGCTGGCCCATTCCGCTATGCCCAATAGATCAGTACATTTGATGGGATTATCGTCTAACATCAGATCATTTAATTTTGGCAAAGAGTGTATAATACCTTGACTTATGCCTCTTATATCAGACGATTTTAAATTTAATATTTGCAGTTTGGGTAGGAAGATATCGGGCAAATATAATAATTTGTTGTGAGATAAATCCAACGTTTTCAAGTTAATAAGACCCTGAAAGGCCTGTTGCGGTATTTCCATTATAGCGTTATTTTGCAGGAACAAATGCTCTAGAGAGACTGGCAAGCTAAAGGGTATCTTTAGCAATTGATTGTGATCCAACATAAGAATTTCTAAAATTTCTAAACGTCCCAAAGCATCATCTTCAATGTGCTCAATGTGACTAAAGGATAAATCCAAGTACTGAAGTAATGGATAGCTGTCCAAGTCGCCACAATTGATGATCTGGGGAAAGAGAAAGCAAGAAAGACGATTATTAAAATAAATATTGTTTAGTCTTTTAGCAGTCTTATCGTAGCAGATTTATCGCAGTACATTACAAAGAAAAACTAAATAAGATAAATATTCATAGGGCATTCCATTCCATTCTCATCAATTTCCTTGTGTAATAACAATCACATATTTTAAGAGGAGGAATTGAGAACACATATTTCTTGGTTTATATTTTTAAATTATGTAGGGATAAATTTATCCCTATAAATTTATCGTTTCTACACGAGACGCCATACAACAACTCGAAACAAAAACATTTTAAGTGATTTGAACAAGATTTATTTTGGGTCCGCCGAGACTAGCTGATTTAAAACTCGGCCTCATTCATGCTGGGCAGACTATGATTTGCCAATTCTACGACAAGCAGTAACACTGCACAACAAAAAAAATTTTTTTTGAATGTTTCCTACAGTAAGTTAGGCAATTTCTACTAATTTTGGGGTGATAAAAGCGAAAATGACAATTTAAAATTTTTATTAACTCTGCTTTTTGAGATACACAGTACTTAATTTTAAAGAGTAGTTAAACCATACGTGAAAAGTGATAGTACATAAAACAATGTTGTTATGTTTCTGTTAGAATATTTTAAGTACAAAATTGGTAAAAAAAAACATTATGTGTTTTGACAAATAAAACAAGTTTGTACCAACAAATTTCAATGAAATCAATCCGATACATTGCAAGATCGCTGTCGTTTAGCTTGTCTTTTATAAAACACTTCTGAACCATCCCTACACACGGACCAGCAGTAGTCTGCAAGCATTGCTTCATTCCAACGGCCCTGATATCTCTGTTCTATTAAGGCAATCTCTTGATGGAATCTTTCACCATGTCCGTCACTCACAGCTCCACAGTTTTGTGGGAAAAAATTAAGATGAGAGTGAAGAAAATGAATTTTTAAGGACATTTTGCATCCAACTCGGTGGTAAGCTTGAAGAAACTCTTTAACCAATGCTGTGAAGTTATCATATTTTTTCTTACCTAAAAACCCATGTACAACTACCTTAAAGGCTTCCCAGGCTCTTTTTTCATTTCCTATTAAAATCATGTCGAAAGCAGCATCATTTACGATTTCACGGATTTGAGACACAATAAAGATGCCTTCCTTGACTTTTGCATCACCTAACCTGGGAAACTTTGCTCTCAAGTATTTAAAAGCTTGTCCTTCCTGGTCCATGATGGCCTTGACAAAGTTTTTCATTACTCCCAACTTAATATGTAATGGGGGAAGGAGAACATCCTTAGGATCTACAAGAGGCTCGTCAAGTACATTTTTCTCATTAGGGTTTAGGTCTCGTGTAGGCCAGTTCACTTTTTTATAGTTAGATTTTCTATCCCGACTGTCCCACAGACACAAAAAATAACAGTACTTGGTGAACCCTAATGGTATTCCTAGGAGTATAGCAATGACTATCAGATCACCACAGATTTGCCACTTGTGTTGTTCATATTTGATTGATTGGACAAGTGTTTTCATATTTATATAAGTTTCCTTCATGTGAACTGCATGACCTATAGGAATAGGAGGTAGCTGATTTCTATTATGCAAAATACAGCTTTTGAGCTTAGTTTTGAAGAGTCTATAAACAGTCTCCATTCAGATGGAGTGTGATCGAAATTCAAGCAGTTCATCAAATCATTAACATCAGAACAAACTACGAGGTTTTCTTTCTTCTCAAAAAAGGAAGCAAATCTTTTCGACGCTGTTCGTACTGAGATATTTTCACATGATGTTTTAGAAGATTCCACTGTTATAGTCTGGACCCTAAAAGCTCAGCTTTTTCCTTAGACAAGCCAAGATCTCTTATAAGGTCACTCTACTCTGCTTGACTAATTCTGTGCGGATCACCAGACCTATCGCTTACCTCAAAATCAGTGTCATAAGATGTAAAAGGATGGGCTGCTCCTTCTACACAGTCTTTATCACCTTCCTCTAAAATTTAATAGTTTTGGGGTGGAGAAGCGACTGGCAAAGTGTCTGACTGTGGTACAGGCCGAAGAGCAGATGGGAGATTAGGCTATTTAACAGTTCCTCTTTTCTTCATAGGCAAACCATGCTTAATTGGAGGAGTTAAGCAGAAATAACAGTCGTCTGTATGATTGGTAGGTTAACGCCAAACAATAGGTACTGCAAAAGCCATTGCCCGGTTTTTTGTTTTTCAGCCACTCTCGCAATATGACAAAACAAGAATTGCAACATATATGAGGAGCCCATGATTTATCTTGGTCCCCAACTTTCACACCAAAATAATGTTCATAGGCAGTCTTAACGATGGGTGTCATTCTATGTTTCTGAGCCAAAAATGTTATTTCCCCATATATATATAACAAAAGCTATCGACGGAATTCACACACTTTCGAGGCATTTCAGATCAGTAGTTAAATTAATTTTAAAATCAACTTCACACAATATTTCAATAGCAACCAGGCGCGTACAACTTACAAACTCACATAGGTTATGTTTTCTATTTATGAACAGCTGACGAGAGGAAAATTATGTAAATAAACATGTGTACCAACTGTTGGTGATGAAATATTTGATTTGTTGAAAACTTAATATATATTATAATGATACTTTATTTTGAAATCAAGAGCTAATATATATTTATTTATTTATTTATTCATTTATTAACAAATAATTACAAATTATATGTAAATGTATTTTTTTAAGAGCAATAGCTTCATAGGCCCTCAGCTCATATGTTTTATAAATGCGTACTTATACAAGAATTTAACATAATCTAAATTTTATCATATATTTTAGTTTCTTTTAAAAACTTGGATATCTTAAGAATATTTTCCTTGGATGGGATGGATAGGAAGGATATGGGGTCAGTGTTCTCAAAAATTTTATCTCGCGCTTGGGAGCTAATATATAATTTTTATGGTTTCCACGAGCCACAAGAAAAATATCGTATTTGGTGTCGAGGGGCTTAAATTGAATTCTTTCAGGCTTTTGTGGTTCTATTATTGGTTTTATTACGAAAGTATCGAGCTAATTCTTAGGAAATTTTTATTGGAGTTTTGATATTATTGCAGTTCCTGTAAACTTGCTTAAAAATGCTTTAGTTTTCCTTTTTTGGAACAAGTTTTTTAATACTTTTGCGTTAATTTTCTAAATGTTTAATAATAACAAAAGCATGATGTGGCAACTGTGTTATGAGTTGCCTCCCTGTTGCAAAACAGAAGAAAAAAATCCGTCCTAAGAATATGAAGAAAAATTGTTAAATTGTTGTTGAATAGGTGAAAGGATGAGGTGTTTTAGAAAACAAAGAAATGGTAAAGGGCTATTCCGAGTTCCTTTCGATCAGGAAAAAATTAAACAAAGCAATTGCCGTTTTATAATCTTCACATTAGAACAACACATGAGATGGCTGAAAATCCTTAATGAGGTATTGTAGCCATGTAACGGCAGAGTGTGACAGTCATAGCCATGTTGGCAAAACGGTCTTGTCGGTAAAATAAGGAGATGGCCTGTTTACACCCCACTAGAGTAACACAGTGTTGCAGCTTTTTTTTTTGTTTTTAAGAGAAGTAGCACTTCAGGCAACAATGCATATTTAGTCAAGTACCCTGCTACATTCTTTAGGAAAGGGATAGAGAATAGATGAAACAGGTGGTGAAAGTAGGAAATTAACTGCCGTATAAAGACAGCACAGCGACAGTCAATTTTTGTAGTGAAAAAAAACAAGCTCTTCGTTGGGAATTGAACCCACAACCCCCATAATGACAAGCTGGTACACTACCTACTAGCCTACAGGGCCTCAAATGGTTGAATCAGTTTTTAAATGGGCATGATTTGTAACCAAGAGACCATGGCGATAATACCAGCTAGAATAATAGACTAATTTTTGAAGTGCCTCAGAAAAGAATAATTACAGCTACTTACAATCAAGGGAATCCTTACTTTTGAAATCGAAAAAACGTATTAATAATAAAAATAGTTAAAATTTCTGTGTAACGTGTTTTATTGAAGCACTTATAGTTCTTCTTCTAAAATGTTTTCTAACAAATATGCATTCGATAATGCCTAATTTTCAATAGGTTTTAATAAAACTGAATTTTCTATTTACGAAAAATGTTTACAATTTATAAAGGCTACAAAAAATTTCTCATCATATGAGGTGAATTTCTTAAAATCAAATTACTTGCTTAATTTCCAAATTTTTATTTTTGTAAAATATAACGATAACTAAACTTGCGAACCTCTACAAAACTAGCTTCAATAAAGAAAAACAGATTTTCGAAACTCTTAGTCTAAAAAGCTTACCCAACTGATTTAACTTTACGTTTTTTTTTTTGTTTGCTATTTATTTTGTTGCTTATGTATATAAGTTTAACAGCGTTTTATTAGCAACAAAAACTTACTTCTCACTTCCTTTTTATTATCATATATTCTTCCTCCCTACATCCTTTCAAATGTAACTCTTTTTCGAAATGTTTAAGACAAGAGACAAAATGTTTCTTTCATTTAATTAAACCTCATTTAATTTCAGTAGAGTAGATTGGAGGCTCCTGGGTAGTAGGATATATATAAAAGCAGTATGTTGAGATTTGCGTGATTTTAATCCTATTATTTTAATAACAACAAACGAAAGAAAATAAAAATAAACGAGAAAAATTAAATGTCTTAAGAACTTGTTTTCGTTGCTTCAGGACTTATCGTTTTGTTTATTTTCTTAGGATTTCTTTTATAATATCTTGCCGCTTACTTTACATAGTCTCTGAGCGTACGCGTATGTATGTATGTGCTATAGTTTATATTGTTTACACACATCCACATAAAAATACCAACATAATTGTTTGAGGTTGCCAGATGCCACAGACATTTATCCACCTATTTTTTTAAAAAAGCAAACTGAACTGTCCATAACGAAACGATAGCAAACAATTTCAATTTATATCTGTAAGAGTTTTTACCACTTCACCAACAGCAAATGTAATAAACCAACACCAACTGGTGCCTTAAATCTTGAAAAGAAGATTTTTATACAAAGTTTCCTAGGCTATAGGGTCCGCCAAATGGTATAAACAAAACTACACAGCTGTGTGGCATGTAGCGCCGCACACTGGGGATTTTTGTATGGAGGTGAGGAAAAAAATATATTCGTCAAAAAATGTAGTGATTTTATTACAAATTTAGTTTTATTTGTACAGTAATACACAAAAGTAATCAAAATAAAGAAAGCTACTGAAATGTCGATCGCTACCTGCAATGTAAAAAGTCATAACAAACAAAAAAATGTAAATGCATTTTTTTAATTTTTAATTTATTATTTATTTTAAATCTATTTTTAATTTATTATTCTAAGAGAGCCTTAACTTCGTCGCTTATAACACTATGATTTTTCTGGCTAAATGAAGGCGTCAAATGTGAAATTATGGAATCTGATGTTACCATCGTTCTGTGCATAATATCTTCGTTCGTGGCTATTCGACTGCATTTTCTAGAGTGTCTAAGGCGATATTTTTTATGGTCTTTGTTATGACTTTCCTGAGCCTCTTCGGATAGAAGGCCTACAGGAAAAATACACTATTTAATTATATCTTTTCCATGAATCAGAATTTTGTGAAATGCAGGTGGGGGATATTGTACCACTCGTACAGTGCAACAAACTCTTTTGCCGTCTCCAAACAAAAATCACAAAATTGTTTTGGATCTACTACCTCGGCGATTGTTGTAGTTTCAAGAATTATTGAAAACCTCTTGATTATGTTTTCATCTAGACCCGTGATTTCGGAAATCAATGCAAGATTCGTAACGAATCTTTATGACGTACTTCCTAAATTTGTCGTACCAAAGCCTTACTTAACAGTTTAATAACCTGTATTTCAATTTTCTCTCTAAGTTTACGTTTTTTCAAACATTTGCGCTTAAATTCAATAATATAAGTCGCATGCAAAAGACACTCCATCAGCTTAATACGCGCACGAAGTGGTAACATACCAAATTGCTTGTTCATTTATGGGAATAGCTTGAACTATTTCGATTTTATTCATCTTAGATGTTGTGGCTCCACAAATGAGACAAGAAGATGCAGCTGGTATTTCTGTTTGTGATTGTGCTGTCTTGCCTTCAGTCGTTATAAAATATATTTCATGTTTTACTCTAAAGTTGCGATTATTCACTGTTAGCTCAAATTCTTTTAGTTGAGATATCTCCTCATCGACTCTTCTCTTTTCTTCTCGTATAACTTGAGGTGTCTCTTTAACGTATGCAAACTGTTGTGTTCTACAGTACTGTGTGGAAGAAGGTTAATTGTTGTTCCATACTAATTTATTCATGTCATCACTTAATGATTTTAAGTGGTACAACTGATGTCATATAAAAATAAGAGTCAAAATTTATGCATATCTCTAGCAAATTTTTGAAATTCATACCTTTACTTAACTGTTCATAAAAGCGAAACGCGTTCATCGATTTTCATAAGATATGTCTCATTGTGTTAATCAGTTATACGAATTTACGTGAAAGTAAAAGGACCTGATACTGTTTTTACCGTTTTGGATTTTTTATGAATTAACAAAAAAACAAAAAAATTTACCTTTTAGGCAAAAAATATTTGTTTTTTCTTCATACATTTATTTATAACTTCGCAACTGTTGCTTATGTAGCAAAACATTATATAAAGAGATGAAAGTACTTATAATTCTTGATTTTTCTATATTTGTTTAAATAAAATCCGACTAGTGGTTCTTGAGTTATGTTAAACAAAATGGGTCTTATCACAATTGAGTCGCGAATCAATCAGCTGAAAAATGTTGTACTGTGTAATGCAACAAATTGAGAGGTGGCACCTGGTGGCACTTGAAATTTATGAAGAATGTAAAAACAGATATGAGACGAAGTATTAGTAGTGATTTCCAACTGCAGGACAGTAAAGCTAAAATTGCAGGTCCAAATATTTGGAGAAAAAAGGGATTTTTTTTATATGCTCATAAAAATAAGCAAAAAAAAAAAGCTTAAGTCTCTGCAGAGTTTATTTTTTCAATTTTAGTATACTGAAATATCCTACTTTAAACAAAAAATAAAAAGAAAAACATTAGATCACATAATAGAATAATATTCGTTTTGAAATTCTTAGGTTTCAATTAAGTTGGTTCAGTAAAACATACAAGTACTGAGCTTGAGACGGCTATAAAAACAACTAGCAGTCAGATCGGAGTAATTGTTTTTGATTTGATTGTACCATTTAGTTGAAAATTTCAAAAAATCATTGCATATTGCATGAAGAGTATTGTGACAAAATCCCCAGTGTGCGCCGTCCTGTTGAAACCAAATGTTGTCAATATCCTCCTCTTCAATTTGTGTGAACAAAAATTCGTTCAACATGGCCCGATAACGATCGTCATTGATTGCAGCGGCCACTCCTGCAAAATGGCGCAATTATGTCTCTGGACCAAAATCCGCACCAAACAGTGACTCGTTTTGGGTGCGTCGGCTTTTCAATATATGCATGCGGGTTTTCTGTGCCCCAAATGCGACAATTTTGCTATTTCACATACCCGCCAAGATCAATGAGCTTCATCTGAAAAGATGATTTTTTTTTTGCAAAATCGGCATCTTCTGTAAGTCGATCGCAGGCCCACTTAGCGAAGCGTTGTTCAAGCGTATACACAAACATATTCGTTCAGCGGAAGCATAAAACTAATTATCTGTCAAATCAGACATGAGCTAAGTGTTACCATTCATGAAATAAGCACTAGCTGAAAAAAAAACGTTAGATTGCGTACCCTTTATTTTAAGACTTTTAACAACACCCGATGGTTATGGTTGTTTGTAGCATTATAATTTGTTATATTATGATATTAATGATTTTTCTATAAAATCGAGGGTTTTAATAGTCCATTTATGTGGCAAGACGGTATACATTTGTTTGTTATTATATTCCTAGTTTTTATGATTTTATGCTTTGAACGATTTTATAACTCTTCCTTCAAAATGCTGTAGTATTTACTACTGTTCCGTTTCTTTTTGTTGTTGACTGAATTTATTTGGTTTTGTGCTGCTGTTTATGGGTTTTTTTGTGTTTTACAACAACAGTTATAATGACAAGAACAACACTTCAGTCATAAAAGTTTGGTTGAGCTTTTGCAAAAAGTCAAAAACATGTTTTCTTGTTGGTCAAAAACAACATTAAAATAAAATTTATTTTATAGGAAAATGTTTAACAATTTAATGAGTGGGAAACACTGGTTTATTTAAATTGTAATTAAATTTTATTGCGATTTAAATAAAAGACTCAGTATAATAAAAAATTTTATAACTGTAGAAGAGGCAGATAAAAAATTAAATAAATGGTTTCGATCCAGCAACGAATGTGTTGCAACCGAAAAGTCCAAAAATGTTGATTTACGCTTTTTTTACACACTTTCTGTGTGAAACAAAGCAGATAAATATCCTGTCTGTGTTGCCAGGGGATGAGTAAGAAATTTGAATTTAACAGGGTGAGAGCAAAACTATACATAAAATCAATACATGAAATTTAGTACTTTCTGTTAAAATGAAATCGCTCGATTCTAACAAGCTGCCACATGACGACACGCAGTGCAATTCTTAATATTAAATGTTTGCTACCTCATGCTAATTAACCACTAAATTCACTTGACCCCACAAGCAATAATTCAGATATTTCAAGCGGGAGACCAACCGATTTTAATTTCATAACTCGATAGCTTTTGCTTTCTATTTTCAAACAAAAACTCATTGCTTAAGGTGCGTTGATGATCGTGCTTGATTGTTGTGCAAACTCCGGCTTCATTTTTGAAGAAAAAGAGCATATCATATGTGGTCAATAACATAATCTTTGCCTCACCCTGTAGTATTGCAGCAGACTTCAATAGACTTTTGAGAAAAACTAATTTAAAAAAAAGTTAGTATTTTGTAACTTGTTAATTTATTTGAAAGCTTTTTATGAAGACGTAAGAGTCTTTTTTATTTTACCCTAAAGAGTCGCTTGAAGGGCTGCTATTTGGTTATATTTATTTATTTTCAGTTTTTGTTTATTTGTGGTTTGTTTTTAGGGTAATTTCTTTCTTATTTTTTACTTTTATTTTTTTGTGTTCCCTTTTCTCGGTACTTAAGAATCCTTTTGTGGAAACGGTTCTTTGTTTTTTATTTTTTTGATTTAACTTCCTTTCTTGTTCATTATTTGCCTGAAATCTCGATATGTAGATTATTATAGGAAACTAGCTGACCCATTGAAAACGAATTTGTGAAATCGCAAAGTAGTAACGCAAACAAATAAGCTCGATTCCTAGCGCTACTGTTTTAACCGCGGCAGTAATCGAGTGCATGTTACTTTGGACCTTTCACCGACATCCGCCAATGTACATTGGAGGCAGTTGGCAGCTGGTGACTAATTTATGGCGTTTGAGTATATCTAGATAGCTAGATCAAAGAAATATTATTTTAAGTGAAAATATTACACGATATTATTATATAAAATATATTCTATATATTTGCTACTTTTAAACTCAAATGGTACCTTGTTTTCTACAAATAGTACCATTTCATAATTTAAGTTTCCATTGAGGTGACAAAGAAAAACTAAACGTTTTTGGCAAACCAAAGTAAATTTTATTTTTTGCTCTTGTTATCACCCACTTCATTTATTTAAATACTTTTTTTTCTTTTTGCCACCAACTCACAATAAATTTCATTTTTACTTATCTGGTCCTTAAACTTAATAACTTTTAAACTAATTGTAATCTCCTGTTACGTTCACCCTTCATATGCATTCATTACATTATCATCAGCAAACAAGCATACACAGACAAAATTATATAAACAAACAAACAAACAAACAAAAACACTTAAACATATGTAAATGGGCCATATAGAAACCCCAAAAATACAAACAGAAAAATAATACAACAAATAGCATATTGAAAGGATTCTTAATGCTTTGGTTGTGGGCTTCTTTTTTTTAGAAACTCTTGAATTGAAACCATATTTAAAAACAAATTTTTAAATACCAAAAATTATCATTATCTCCACACAAACATACATCCATATACATTCTAGTAATATAAAGGACGAAAAGAGTAATAAGAAGGATGCGCATATGCAAGATTATACAAAATATGTACTTGTTTAATTAAATAAATAAATGCTTAGGAGGCGAGATTGAGCTGAGCAATTATTTCCCCCACACGTCTTGAGCAAATGAGATCTCTATTTATGTCTTTATGTGGGTTTTTGTTGAATTTGTTCACACAAAAAAAATGATAAAAACAATAACAAAAAGAAAGTAAAAACTGAAAAAATGGTAAACCGCTTGCGGTGCTTTAGCGTGTGTTTTTAGGTTCATGTGTGCAACGGTATGTGAGTGTTTTCACCAGATTTAAAATCAACAAAGCGAAATACAAACAAACAAAAATACAATAGTAAATTATTAGCAGGGAGTTAGGGAGTTTTAGTAAACGAAATTTTTCTTAAAGCCAAGAAGAAGGCAACAAATTTATTCTTGAATATTAAATTAATCATAAATATTTAAATAAATGTTTTAAGCCAACAAAAACGTTCATTCACTATATTTTACTCATTTCATCCCAAATTTTTTGAAGGGGAAATTAAGTTTTTATTTCTGTAATTGTTTGGATTATTCTGCGCACTTCTTAAAAAAAATCTAAAAAATTTGAAGGAAAATAACAAATCTTATATATTTCTTATATCTACATTTGCTTGCTCACTTTTACTTCATGGAAAGCTAAACGATAACATCGCTCTTTTAATAATCGAGAAATTAAACTAGAAAATTTTTTTCAAATTATTCAGCCAACATATTATGTATATCAGGTTTATCAACAAGAAGTTTGTTATTGGACATTACGCTATTGTCATGGTGCAGTAGCAAGCACCAGCACTAACAATAGCGCCAGCATTACTATTTTCATTTTCAGGAAAAATTATACAATAATATCTCCAATATTAGTTTTTCGAAAGTTATGTACCTTAAAACCCACATGTATCAATTTTAACAAAACGAGTATTCATCACGAAATAAAAAACAAGAAAACATATTTCCAAACTATTGAGTTTCTGACAAAATTTCAACATGACTTGCGATTTTTTTTCTATACCAGTGTTTTCTGAAACGCCTTTGCACAAACCATTCCATGTTAAATTTAAAGGAATTTTACGAAAAATATTTTTGGTAAATACTTTATCCCTTTATATAGGATTTTTCAACAAGAAGCTTGTTTTTCAATTGTGGCACATGATGGTTTTCACATTTAGTTTTCTGACGTATTCATATTAGATGCATTGGCAGTTGTTACAATAAATTCACTTTCGCATGAAAAGTGCATTAAAACAGTTAAAATCCACTATGAAAATGGTGAGTCTGTTAAAGTTATATTTCGTAAAATTCGTGATATTTTCGGACAACATAATCGTCCCTCAGAGATCTCTATTAAGAATTTGGTTGTTTAATTTTAGTCGTCGTTAAATTTTAGTGTGTTCAACCGGGTCGTTCAACTGCAAACATCGCAGCCGTGAGCCACAGTGTTGAAGCAAATCCAAATTTGTTTATTCCTTGACGTTCTCAACAATTGAGGTTATCCAAAAGTCCCACATGACGAATTTTGCGTAAAGATTTGACTTTGGAAGCTTACAAGGTTTAACTGGTGCAGGAATTGAAGCCGACCGACCATTCACATCGCCGAAGATTCGCTCAATTCATTCAGGAACAACCGGCTGGTTTTTCTAAAAAAATCATTTTTTCACACGAAGCTCATTTTCATTTGTCGGGTTATCTTAACAGCAAAATTGTCGCACTTGGCCTTCCGAAAATCCAAGAGCGATTATTAAGAAGCCTTTGCATGCTCAACGTATCACTTTATGGTGCGCGTTGTGGTCCGGAGGCGTGATTTTCGAGGATGAGACTGGAATTGAAATAACGGTCTATGGATCACTCTATTGCGAGATGCTAACAAGTTAGTCTTAGCCTATTATTGACGATGTGGACATCACTCACATGTGGTTTTCACAGGACTGTGCAACATGTCACACAGCCAATGAAACTATTAATTTATTGCAAACCAAATTTCACGACAATCAGTAGTTCAATCAGTGGCCACACAAATAGTGTGATTTAACACCACTAGATTATTTTTGTGGGGCTACATTAAGGACAACCTATACGGAGCTAATCGAAGACCTTTTATTGGCAGTATACCCTTAGCATATCTTTGAAATAATTCCATTGTATTATAATCCAAAGGAACATTGAAAACTATTTTTAATACTCTGTTTTGGGCTGATTGTCACGAACGCATAGACGAATTTGGTTTGTAGGCATATACTGCCGGAAGGTAGGTTAAGTGCCAGTGAATAATAAGATCGATAGATCTTAACATTTTTGCTTTTGTGTTGAATTTATTTAAAAATTTACATAAAACACCAATTCCAGAGCAAACTTTTGATTTTAAGTAATCAATGTGATTATTCCATGAAATATTACGAGTTAATAGCATTCCAAGATATTTAACACTTTCAGATTCCGTAATTACCTCGCCTTCAATATGAACATTCACTAACTGATCGTTTCCTGTTAGGTATGGCCTAAAACGTACTAGTTTAATGTTGAATCTATTTAATTGTGATACCAGCTTTGGTGTAATGCGTTTTAAAGTGAAAGCTTGGTGGTTTGGGGCGTGGGTACGGATTTGTGCCAAAGAAGATTGTTAACGTCCTATTTTTTAAATATTATAATAATGAGAATCTTTAAATTTTATCTTACCAGCGGTAAGACTAATACATTTTTCTTTAGTAGAACGGTACAGCTAGTTTCCGCAGAGAGTAATTATTTATTACTCTTCTAACTATGATAGTGCAGTTCTCTAAACTCACCAAACACTTGACTACTCTCTGTGCATTTTCGTATAAAAGCTTGTTGGTGGATTTTAGGGAGAACGAATTCGATCAGGAATAAAGTCTTGTATTTGTAAGCTATCGTGTGGCCTTAACAATAATACTGCTTCTAAAGAAATTTCAATTTTCTAGCTTCATGGTTCTAAAATCACCAAACGATTTGTGATAGACAGAAAAATATTAAAGCAGTTTTAGTGAAGTTGCGTTTTTTTGCCCTTTTAATATGACCTATTCATCACGAGGTGATTGCAATGGAGGGGTGATTTTGTTAAAAAAGTCTATTACAGCCCGGTATCTTTGGAACCGTAAAAGGTAGGCTCTTGAAATCTCCACGGAAAGTTATTATAGCCGCTAAAAATAGAAATTATCACATAAAATAAAATGTGTGTTGCAAAGTGACGTAACATTCATAAGTCAAGCGGTAGTAAAATTAGGCCAGCTATAAAAATAAATATGAATAATAAAGTGAATACTTAAATGGGGTTTCATAGACGGTATGGCGAATATGACCTTTTTCGTAGCGTTCTTTGTACTTAGGCACTTAAAATTTGCGCAGGATATGTGCATGTCGGTTATTAGGAAATGAGCGTATAACTAAAATAATCTTGAAACAAGGCTTCCGCGATAGATAATTATAATTATTTTCACGTCGATGATCTTATTTTTTAAACCATAATATGCAAACACAATAAAAAATAAAAACATTTAAAATTGCAGAGTGGGTCATGCATAATCGGCTATTTCAGTGTTAACCGATCAAGGATGATTGCAGACTTTAATAATAAACAATTAAAAATCCAAAAATTTGTACTGTTGAATTTTTTGTCCCATCCCATTATCCTATATTGTTCCCAGTCATGTGAAATACACATGAAAATGCTAACAGAAACCATATAAAACATAGATAACATTCGCAAGGACCTCATGCTTATTCTATAACTTGTTATTGTTGTTTTTAATACTGTAACTTGTTGTTAATCTTGGCCAGATTGCCATTAAATCACACCAAAAATTTGTTTATTTAGTTGAAAAGCTAATAGAGGCAAAAATCTGCTTAATAACTTCTAAAGAAGAAATGTTTACCTAAACAGAAAACACAATAACGAATATAAAAGAAGAAGAAGAAGAAGCAAGAGGCAGACTATAAGAATTATAACTAAAATCCGTGACTCAATACAAAAACACATTCACTGTGTAACCGACAAAATACGAAAAAAAACAAAAAAGGAAGTTTCATAAATTTTGTGTCTGTAAGCAACAACGACAGCTTAACAACTTTAACACAATCATACACATCTTCCACTTATTTTATTTTGGCTTTGGAGATAAAGCCCAACAACAACAAAAAAAACTCTTCTACAGATTAAAACAAAACACATTAAGGCATATTATAATTTAGGATAATTGGTATAAGGATAATAAAGATAAACGCCTCAAAATGTTTAATATACAGATTTTGTTTGTGTGTGTGTGTATATATTCTGAAATTTTTACACATACAAAGCATTTATTTGTTTTTATGCCAGCCTCTTCTACATACAAAAACCGACTCATATCCGGTCTAAAGGAAAAGTGCTCGTTTAATGAGATTCAATGGTTTAACAAACAGGTTAATGCTAACATCCTTAATAGGGGAAAATTGTGGCGCATTCTACAATGTGTACTACGAGGGTTTGGGTATTGAAATTACTTTATCTTATGGATCTCAACATGCTGACAAATTTCGAGATTAATTATTGCTAAAAGGCCGTTACATAATTTCTGGAAATACAATTAAAATTCGGTTGTTTTGGTAATCAAGTTAACATTAAAGTTCAAACACCTGGTTATTAATCAATTATATAAAGCTCACGAATAAAGCTTATACAAAGCTGTACAAATGAAAACGTAGACTTATAAAAGGTATTCAATGGCTTCAGTTTTCTATAAAAAATTATTATTTGTTCCAGATCTTCGTAAAATTCTGATGCACAATCAATAGTGAAGCATACATCTTGCAATCCACTAGTTAGGTAAAGGCTTCAGTATTCGATATGCCATTCTTGCTGCGAAGTGTTAATAGCTAGTAAATAAACTTCGGGATCAAAAAAGAAATAATAAACAGTACAGTTCATTTTGTTTGTATATGTATTTTTGATCCGTGTCAAGACCACAGAACAAGCTTAGAAAGAAGTGCTGTTGAAGTTAAGCAACCCTGGTCCGTAACTAGTACAGGTATGGTAAAATAGCCGAATTCCTATATTTGCTTAAAGTCTTGCAGATATATTTGGTTTTCGTTGTTAGACATTTAAGTGGAAACCGAAATTTTAGAAAAACACTTTTACATTGTATTCGGAATCATACTAAACGTCCGAGACTCACCTTAATAGATTTTCACTAAAATTTTAATAACAAAAAAATAAAGTTTACAAACAAATTTTTCCTAAAAATAGAACTCACTTGTTTTCAAGTAAATATTTTCTGTCCTATTCGTAAACTACTAAATTTAAGAAGAGTCTTTCAACAAGGAGTTAGTTTTCTAAAATAAAATAAAACAAATTAATATGATTCAAATTTTGTTGTGAAAAATAATTTCTGGCAAATGTCCACCACGACCACGCTGACAGATGTCGATTATTTCATTAAAGTTTTTAACAATTTTTTTGGCAAAATGGCGGTCTTATTTCGTTATTCACATCACGGATTTTATGTTTTAAGCCTGAAATCAATTGGACTGGCTCCGTATAGACTCTGTCTTTAACACAGCCCAAGAAAAAATAATCCAGTGATCTAAAATTACACGATCTGGGTGGCCACCTAACTGTTGATTATTGTGAAATTATGCGATCGGTAAAATTAGTTTGCAATAATATGTTTGTTTCATTGGCTGTGTGACATGTGGCACCATCTCGTTGAAACCACATATCAGTGATATCCACGTCGTCAATAATAGGCCAAAATTCAATTGTTAGTATTTCGTGATAGCATGATACATTAACCGTTATCGCATTTCTAGGCTCATCTTCGAAAAAAACCACGCAATCACACCCCCAGACCACATAGCGCACCATGCTAACGCTTCTTAATAATCGTTCTAGGATTTTCAGAAGTCAAAATGCGGCAATTTTGCTTGTTGACATGCCCTGACATGTGAAAATGGCCTTCGTCTGAAAAATTGATTTTTTCAGAAAAACCAACCGGTTATTCCTGAATAAATTGAGCGAATCTATGGCAATGTAAATGATCGGTAGGCTCTGATTTCTACATCCATAAAACCTTGTAAGACTTCGAAGTTAAATCCTACCCATAATTCGCCATGTACTGGTTTTGGATAACCCCAATTGTTGGAAATGTCGATAAATTGATATATTTGGATCTGCTTTAATACTGTTGCTAACGGTTGCAATATTTTCAGTTAAAAGACCTGGTCGAACACGCGTTGGTGTTCGCTCATTTTGTATCGCCTGTCGCCTCAAACGTAACGATCCAATTTCTTAATAGAGATCTCAGAGGGACGATTATGTTGTCCGAAGATGTCACGAATTTTACGAAATATAACTTTAACAGACTCGCCATTTTCATAGTGGATTTTAAATATTTTAATTTGATTTTCGTGCGAAATTAAATTCATTGTAACAATTGCCACTGCATCTACTACAAATACGTCAAAAAACTAAATGTCAAAACTATTGTGTTGCTAGTTTTGCGGCAATTGAAAAACAGACTTCTTGCTGGAAAGCCCTATATAAAGGGATAAAATAGTTTTCAATAATAATTTTCGTAAAATTCCTTCAAATTTAACATGAAATAACTTAAAACTTAACGGCTAGTTGTATGGTTATTAATGATTTCTGCAAAGGCGTTTCACAAAGCACTGGTATAGAAAAAAAAATCGCATGTTGAAATTTTGTCAGAAATTCGATAGTTTGGAAATGTTTCCTTGTTTGTTATTTCGTGATGAATACTCGTTTTGTTAAAATTGATACATGTGGGTTTAAAGGTACACAACTTTCGAAAAACTAATATTGGAGATATTATTGTATAATTTTTCCTGAAAATGAAAATAGTAATGCTGGCGCTATTGTTAGTGCTGGTGCTTGCTACTGCACCATGACAATAGCGTAATGTTTGGAGAGTGTGATATTAAAAATTGGTTTTCTTCGTAAACTGTAGGCCAAATTTTATAAACGTATGGAATATAGAGCACATTGAGATAGAAAAAAAAAATAGAAACAGTAAATTTTTTACATTATTGAAAATTTGTAACTAAAAAAGTGAACTCTTCCATGGTCCTTAAGAATATTTGTGTAGCATAATAATTGCTGCTGATGTGTCTAACAAAGTGATGCGAAAAAAAATTATTCATATTTGTATCGTCCCTTCTCTATTTCTTTAGTTACACTTAAACTGGAATAACGTTTCAGTAAAACTCGTTCAGTGAATTAGATAACTTCAATACTAAAGAAAGTCATTTTTAAGTTTAACAGAACTCTGAAAGGAATATCAAAAATTAAATATTATTTAAAAAATTTGTATTTTCGAACAATCAGTTGGCTTTACTTGACGAAACGCACTGCTATTCTTAATGTTAAATGTTTCGTAATTAACCACTAAATTCACTTGGCCCCACGGGAAATAATTCAGATTTTTCAAGCGGGAGACCAAACGCTTGATCAATTTTTTGAAAAAAATTTTAATTTCATAACTCGATAGTTTCGCTTTCTCTTTTAAAACAAAAACTCATTGCTTAAGGTGCGTTGATGATCGTCCTTGACTGTAAACTCTGGCTTCATTTTTTAAGAAAAAGAGCATATCATATGTGGTTAATAACATAATCGTTGCCTCACCCTGAAGTATTGCAGCAGAATTCAATAGACTTTTGATAGAAATTAATTTAAAAAAAAGTTAGTATTTTGTAACTTGTTAATCTATTTGAAAGCTTTTTTGGACAACGTAAGAGTCTTTTTTAATTTATCCTAAAGAGTCGCTTGAAGGGCTGCCATTTGGTATAATTTATTTTTTTTCAGTTTTTGTTTATTTGTGGTTTCTTCTTAGGGTAATTTCTTTCTTATTTTTTACTTTTATTTTTTGTGTTCCTTTTTCTTGGTACTTAAGAATCCTTTTGTGGGAACGCAAACAAATAAGCTCGATCCCCACCGTGACTGTTTTAATGGCAGCAGTAATCGAGTCCATGTTACTTTAGGCTTTTTACCGTCATCCGCAAAGGCACATTGGAGGCAGTTGGCGGCTGGCGACGAATTTATGGCGTGTGCGTATTTTTGATGGAAACAACGCGCAATGTTTACGTAAATGCGATACCACAGCGCACCAAAAAATTAAATGTATTGAATGAATGAATACACAAAAATTCATTCAAGTCAATCCAGCCGTGTAGTTGCAGTGTAGTTGAATAGCTTGGATTCCGACTGCAGCGCCACCTGCCGGGCTGGTTTGTTAATGTAAACCATCCAAGGTGGCACCCAAACGCATACGAAAAAAAAATTATTCAGTGACATACATACGTACCGTAGAATTATATACATAAAGAAGATTTGTGTAGGAGGTACTACGCGTCTTTATCAAATCTTGCCTATATCTGCAGCAGCACTTAAAATATGTTCACTCAAACGAAATACCAAATTCTGTTTAAATACCGTAAGCAGGAGCAGGAATATTAGATTTTTAATTTGTGGTTTGTATGGGAAGTACCACGCCCCTGTGTGCAGTCCTGCCCATATTTAGAGCAGCATTTAAAAAATGCGCGCCAAACCGACGTACCAAATTTTGTGCAAATACTCTTATCAGGAGCAGAATTAATGGATTTTTAATTTGTGGTTTGTATGGGAGGTGACACGCCTCTTTGTCCAATTAGACCGAATTGTAAATCTAGACTATCCGGGACGCCACAAAAGCGTAGCGTTTCGTTTAACATCCCTGTTATTATCTTTTTCTATTAATAGAACAGTTTAAGAGGATAGAAATTTCTTTAGCATTATGATCAGATCGCCTGAAATTAAAATAATCATGGTTGCATGAAGCATGGCAGTAGTAAAAAAATGTAAGAAGTAGAAAGAAGTTGGCAAATGATATAATTCTTGACGTGTTTCATTTTGACGTATAGTCAAGTAAATACAAAAGTCATGTTATTAAATTATTATTTAGTGATAACAAGTTTCTTCAAACGAAAAAGTTTTGTCATTTAAATTTCTCGTTAAGAATAAATTCTTTTTATGGTAACAACTTTATTATTGACAATAAAATAAAAGTGGATAATATTTAAATTAAAATACGAATTTTTTTTCTCTTGTGTGGTCTTTAAAATTATTATCCTGTATGATTAAAATTAGCAAATACATAGATTGTATTTATTATTATATTTACATTTTAAAATCTGTTTGTGTGTATGCGTGTATATGTTAAAATAAGTTTGCCAATTGTGTCTTTTTGGCATAATGAAAATTTGCCATTGCTTTTGTAGAAAAACAATACCAGTTACCAACTGAAACTGCCATCACCCATTTTGGTATATTAAATTTTTTTTGATGAAAAATGACTGGTTGTATCTATACTGAAGTACGAACAAAGTGTACATACAGTAGACTGTACACTGGCAAAAAAGAAGTGATGTTTTTAGTACATTTGCATAAAATATTGCACTAATTTAAATAAATATGAAAAATACATTTTTAGAACTAACTCAAAAATTTTTCTTGCAGTGCACGTTTACAATTGCTTGACTAAAAATATTATTATTATTTTTTCGGAGCAAAATAATAACGCGTAGGCTTAGGAAACAAATAGTTTTTATGTTAAATATTGTTAACATACATTTATGAGAATAAATTCTCCCCCTACCAAATGCAAAATGAATTCATAATGAATAGCATTTTGTGTTGTAAATTTAAAATTTTCCTTCTGTATAAGACTATGTACACATATGCTAGGCTGAAACAGAAAAAAAAATAATAATGAAAACAACAGTGAACAAAACTGGAACATGTTTAATGAAGTAATGCAAACCTATATTTCAAGGCTCTTATCCTAAAAATAATTCTAGAGACCAAAATAACCAAAGCAACCAACAGAACATAATTAAAATGTAAAAATAATACGAAAATCCAAACGAAAAGCCTTTAAAACAAGAGAACAGTAAAACAATAATAAAATTGAGGTAGAATGTTTCATATCATAAGTGACCTTTTGCACTTGTTGCCAAAAACACAAAAAAAAAAGAACTGAACTCTAGATGAAAGAGATATCAATTGCTGCTAAATTATTGCTGAATTAAAACTTTAGTATTCAGCGAATGACTGAATGTAATAAATAGGAATTTATGAAACATACTAGATTTTATTGAAGCATACAAAGCTATTAAACACTAATATTTAAATAAAACTAGCACGAAAGGTCATTAACTCCTTATAGAAAAACATAACACATTCCTTTTCTTCTACTACTAAATGGAGGCGTCTCTTAATGGCAGCTTGTATTTCACCAAAGTTATTGTAAATAATAATTTTGACATTTAGTTTTTTGAAGTATTCGTAGTAGATGAATTGTAAATAGTTAAATTGAATTCAATTTCGCAGGAAAATCCCATTAAAATAATTTAAATCCATTATAAAACTGGTAGTTCTGTTAGTCCCTGTTTACACGCTTCAACTTTTATTGCTCAAATTTTGAGTTTTCCATTAGAAAGAAAGAGAAGGTATAAAAATTGAAAAATTGAGCTGTTTGTACTCGGAAATTTCGTTTTGTGTTTCCATTCGTAATCATATACACAATGTTGTATTTTTTGCATTTTCGACATTTGACTACATCGAAAAGACAGAACAGTTAATAAAAGATTCTAAGTGCAAGAGAATTGGTAAAGATTCTACGGAAGAATACCAAAGGAAAATTAAGGAGATTATAAAAAAGGCAACAAGGATAATAAAACCAGACATATCGCACACATTAACACTGATGAATCCATCCGCACCATCTATGATAGCACTACCAAAGATACACAAACCAAACACACCAATGAGACCCATAATTAATTACAAATCGGCACCAGGCTACAAACTTTCGAAATATATAAAAACAATATTAAAAGACACCTTAGACCTGTAATATAGGCATACAATAGCCAACACTACAGAACTGATTGATAAACTGGAGAATGTGGAAATAACGGAGAAAACAAAACTGGTCTCTTTTGACGTAAAGGACTTGTATCCATCAATTCCGGTAATGGATACATTGAACATTGTTCATAGGACAGTAAAAAACAAAACGGAAAACAAGGAACTAACAATACAACTCACAGGCACACTAAAAGCGACACTAGAACAGAATTACTTTAAATTTAACAATAATATATATAGACAAATAACAGGACTAGGGATGGGAAATCCAACGTCTGCCATCATTATGGAAGTATTTTACGTAAAGGAATTAAAAACCAACTTCGGAGTAATATTCTACGCAAGATATGTCGACGACATCATATGTATACTAGAAGGAAATAACGATGAGCATATTCTAGATTACTTGAATGGAAGACTGAAGAACATAAAATTTACAATGGAAAAAGAAGAGGAGGGGAGAATTAATTATCTGGACCTAACGATCAAGAGGAACATAATCTCGAACAGAATCGAATATGAAATATACAGGAAACCAACAGCAGCGGACACAATATTACACAACTAATCAAATCATCCCCAGCAACACAAAAACGCAGCAATCAGGCAGTTAATAACAAGACTCGAAAGAACACCACTAACACGGGAAATGTATAAGAAGGAAATGAGAACAATATACACCATAGCAGAAAACAACAGATACAAAAAGAGCTTCGTAGATAACATCAAGAAACAAATTAGAACGAACAAAGAACAGGAGAATGAAAGGAAAAAATGGGTTACATTAACATATATGGGAAAATCAACGTAAAAACTGGCAAAATTCTTTGGAAAACACAACATCAATGCCGCATTCAGAACAAGAAATAACCTAGGCAGAATACTACGCAATAAAAGAACCAAAACGGATTTAGGTTACACATTAGAGACTATAACAGAAAACTACGGGAACCAAAATCAACTCCAGAATCAAATTTTGCGAACCATGTGTTCAACAACAAATGTACACCAGGAAATATAAAAACAACGGTTAAACTGCTTCATACACAGCATAAAGGAAGGAGACTAAATGTATTAGAAAACATGGAAATGTACAAACAGAAAACATTTGAGGGACGAATAATAAATGAACAAATAAACACTGCTTCGGACACAATATTTGAACCATTCAAACATTTTTACAAGAAAACAAACATTACACCAACACAAACACATTACGCAGGTGCACAAGACCAAAGCCATAAAGAACATCATAAACGTACAATTACAGATTATTATGTCACATAAAAAAGAAAAAAAAAACCCAATAGGTTCACACATAAACAAAAACGGACAACAAGCATGATCGTAAAAGGATTTAGTTAGGAAGAAAGACGAATGAAAAAAGGGAGCGACAAATTAGGTAAAAAGAGACAAACGAAAAAAGAGAGAGCTACAGGCAAAAAGGAGAGAAAGTGACGAATGCAATAACACGAAGGGAAACGCGAACAAGACGAACTATATAAACACAGCTGACAATAGAACGCAACTAGTACGAAAAGAACACTGAAGATGGGAAGCGGCCGAAACCGGTTTGTTCACAAAACAAATTTGACAAGGGTCGACGGAAATCCGTACCCAAATAAAAGTGAAGTTAGCCCCGTCGGAAAATCTAAGCACATATTACAACCTTTTTTATCTATAAACACACATTTGTCATTTATAATTAAAAAATATATTTAAGAACAATAGGATAAGGAAATTATTATGAGAGACATTTTGGAAAATAAAAGTAGTTAATAATATTAGTAGTTTATTAACCAGTAGGTCTTTATTTTATAAAACTTTTTTAAACTTTATTTTTTATGTGTGTTTATTTGATAGTTGACCTATGTTTTCTAGATGAGACCTTTAGTCCGGCTTAAGGTCTTTAAAATTGTTAAAAATGAAAAACAATAATAATAAAATTATTTGTTGCATTTTATTCTCCAATATTTCGGTTAACTTCGTTAACCATTATCAAGGAATATTGAAAACAAATTGTGTTAAAAAAAAAAAACGCTAATGACCTGTCAGTCATATGAATTTTTAACAACTTGTTAACTTGGAGAATGAAATGAAACAAATAATTTTGTTATTATTGTTTTTCATTTTTAACAATTGAAAAGACCTTAAGCCGGACTAAAGATCTCAACTTTATTTTTTATTACTTTTCAATATTTCTTCACACCATTGGTTGGCATCTTCAGGATAAACAAAAAAGTATGTAAATAATTAATCAAAATATGAAAAAATTGTTGACTAACTAACTAATCAAAATAATCAAAATTTGTTTCTAAATTCCATCTTTTTCACTGTCATCAGAATCACATTCAATGACTTGTCCAATGCAGTCAGTTATAGATTCCAGTATGTAAGTTTTTTCTTTTACATACATTTTTTTCAATAAACCTTTTCTTTCAACTCTATTTTTTCACAACTTGAATGAAATAAAACGTCAGGAAGTATGAATTTTGAGGCAAAGCACAACACGAAAATTGTTGACACAATTTGCTGCATGTAGTCATTACGTTCACTTTATAAAAAACAATGAGCAACAAAAGCTGATGCGTGTAAACAGGGACTTAAGGTTACATTTCGCAAAACTCGCTATATTTTCGGACCGCTACTAAAAATTTAATCGCTAAATTTAATTTGACAGGCTCGATACAAAATATACGAATACCAACGCGTGTTTGATGAGGTCATTCAATCGAAAACATCGCAGCCGTGTATCACAGTATCGAAGCAGATCTAAATTTGTCAATTCCTCGATGTTCTCAACATTTGGGGGTCATCTAAAAGCACCAAATGGCGAATTTTGCGTAAAATTTAAAACTTTAAAGTCTTACAAGGTTCAACTGGTGCAAGAATTGAATCCGACCGACTCACATCGCCATAGATTCGCTCAATTCATTCAGGAACAACCGGCTAGTTTTTCTAAAGAAATCATTTTTTTCAAACGAAGCCCATTTTCAGTTGCCAGAGTATGCCAACCAGCAAAATTGTCGCATTTTGGCTTCTGAAAATCCTAAAGCAATTATTAAGAAGTCTTTGCATGCTCAACGTATCAGTGTATATTATGCTATGTGGTCTGAAGAAGTGATGGGGCCGTTTTTTTCGAGGATGAGGCTGGAAATGCGGTAACGGTTAATGGACCACACCATCGCGAGCTACTAACAGCCAATGAAACGATTAATTTATTGCAAACTTAATTTCCCGAACGCATAATTTCGTGACAATCACCAGTTAAGTGGCAGAGTCTAAACAGAACCAATCGAATCTATTTCAACCTTAAAATTCAAAATCCGTGATAGGTGCCCCTGTAGGAGTTGTGGGTTCGATTCCCAACAAAGACCTTGGTTTTTTTTTTCACTACAAAAATAGAAATTGGCTGTCGGTGGGGCTGCTCAGCGATGAAGGCTTAGTCACTGGTTACTGTGCTGTCTTATACGGCACCACCTGTTTCATCTCTACTCTATTCCTTTCCTAAAGAATGTAGCACGGTACTTGACTAAGTAGGCATTGTTGCCTGAAGTGCTACTTCACCTTAAAAAAACAAAAACAAAAAAAAGATTAACGAAATTGGACCGCCACTTTTCCAAAAAGTGATTAAAAACTTTAATGAAAGAATAGACTTCTGTAAGCGTGGTCGTGGTGGACATTTTTCACGCATAATTGCCGAACTTTTCTCTTCGCAATACAAGAAAAAATTGAATCATCTTTATGTTAATTTTTTGCTTTATTTTGTTATAGAAAACAAACGTCCTGCTGAAGAGTCCATTAAACTCAAGTATGAAGTACTGTTTGTGGGGTCAAACCTGCAACAAGCAGGTTAGTAGACATCTTATTAGTCATTCTTTTAGTGTCTTGGGATTCTATGCCATATGCTTTGACTTTTAAATTTTGTTCAAAATTTTGTGAACACTTGTGACAACTTGCGTAACTGCTTGTTTTGCAATCACGCCTAAATGGCCAAAGCGATTCTAATGAAACTTTGGTCACAGATCAAGGAACTAGAATAATTAAAACTTATACAAATATATTTTCAAGTGTTACCAATTAGTATTTTCATTCCACTTACCTTCAACCAATTGTGGGTTAATTTTAATGTTCTGACTGACTGAGCTAAAGCTGCTGGTATTTGACACAAACCAGTACCACTGGCATCCAACTCCTTAAGGCTCCACGAGGCTACAAATTCTTGCATATACGGACCAATGTTGGGATTAAAAGCAATATTTAAAGCCACCAAGCCCGTTATGCCCTGCAGTGCGCGTATTGATTTGCCTTGAAGATTATTGAAGGATAAGTCCAGATATTGCAGATTGGGCAGAGCCAAAAATGTTTCATAATCTATGTCACTAATATTGTTATACGACAGCAGTAGAGTGTTTAAACTCAATAGATTGTAGAATGTTTCACGATATATAATGCCCAATTGATTAAAGGCCAAATTTAAATGTTTTAAATTATGCAGGCGCTGTGTGAAGAAAGATGACTCGGAGTCTTTTAAAAGATTATGAGAAATATCTAGAGACTCGAGATTTTTCAATAAAGAAAATTGTATTGAAGACAGATTCTCTATGAGATTATGTGAGAGATAGAGATTACGCAGATATATATTGGAGCTAAGTGCTGAAGTTTTTATTAAATTGTTATTAAGATTGAGAGTTTTCAGCGCAGTTGCTTTTTGTAGAGGTATTGAGGTAAAAGAATTGTTTTGTAACATCAAAACGCTTAGAGATGTAAAATTATTCAAAAGTGATGTATTAAGTTGCGAAATATTGTTTCGACTTAAATCTAGAACAGAAACCAAATTAAGAAGCTTCTGAATTTCAGGCGTGATGGAAAATTCAGTTAAATTTTTTTGGCTTAAATTTAGTTCAATTTGTTTTTCCTTTGCAGAGCGTTTGATTAACTGATGATGCTGCTCATAGCTGGGTGAACGTTTTTGATAGTATCTCAGTTCAGTATCCTCTCTTCTATAGCTGGGCTCATTTTCATCTCTCAAAATACGATGTATTGTCTCATATGATAGTCTCTTTAGCTCACTGCGATATAAATTAAAATGTTCTCCACTATTGTCGTGCTGTATTGTAGCGCCAGCGGCTGGACCGCCTGCCTCATGAATATTGGTTTTTTCTTGCAGCAAATCGTCATCATTAATTAGAAGCCTGATTTGAGGATTTTCTAATTTGGCACATTGTATTATTGGCAATACGACTGTCATAACACATAAAATTATAATTAATCTAACATCACAGCTTTTTACAATGACATTTTTATTAAATGTCAATTGTGTTTGAGAAATTTGGCATTTAAATGACATGTTTATGTGTTTGGCAGATGAAGATCAGAGTAAGTTAAATATCGAATGTTAAGCAGCGCTTTTGTTGTTCCTATTTTGTTGCTGTTATTTTGCTTTTATCTCGTTTATTTTCTTTTTTGTTTTTTTTTTCTGTTACACAATTTGACAGATTTTCTTGTTAATTGTTAATATAAATTTTGAATTTAGCAGTTTGTTAGTGTTTTGTCACTGGCCTGCGGTAGGTTACCAGGTAACTAAGTGTAAATTCAGATCAAAGAACAAATTAAAATCTCTGTAGAATTTTAAATAACAATTTGCACAACGTTTTTACTGAGTGTGATGTTCATTAGTTGTAGCATAGCAGGTTTCTATTTTAGGAGTGATGGTGCTGAAGTTGACAAATACGGTTCTATTACTCTTGAAAATTCTCAATTTAAGTCACGTTTCTTGTTTTCTGTTGACTGGCTGTTCATAGAATTATATAGCCTTCTAAACACCAAGCCACCACGACTGTTAAAAACTTCAAGAATTCATTACTGCCTTTAATATTTGTAGATATTTCTCGTCTTTAAATATTTCCACGTAAAACAGGACTCTTAACGAGAACCAAGCAGAAAAAACTTGAATTTTCAATTAAAAGAAATTTTTCATTACCAAAATAAAGAACGAAATCATGCTAACAACCAAAACATACTGATGATAAAAAGCATTTAACTTTCGTCTGTTTTCTTCTGACGTTTTATTTCATTAGCATTTGCTTAATTTAAAATTATCATTAATTTTCTTGTAATTTTTTTTCGCTCTTGTCTTCCTTTTTCCTCCCTCCTTCCTATGCGCCGTTTTCTTAATCTTTAATAGCAAAACATTGTTGTTTTAATATTTATTTTTGACATTATTTTCTTTTATATATTTGGTGAAATAATTGCACGTATTTCATTAAGAAGAAGGAATCTTGGTTTTCAGTTAAAAAAAAATTAAAGTTTTTTTTAAAATGCTTTTTTGTTTGTCTCCTTCTTTCCTTCTGTTCTTTTTTTGGTTTTTTGTTTCTATCACAATTTTATTGATTTTTTTTGCAATTTTTGTTTTTAAAGCAGCGTTGTTAGCCCTGCAATTAAATAAAAAAGAAATGTAATTTTAAGTACAATTAACATGTTAACAATAATAAGAAAAACGTAACAAAATATACCTTTTTTTTATTTGAGTTATTTGTTTTCATTGACCTTGAGTTTTATATCTAACATATTTGTTAATTAAAAAGTGAAAAAAAAGTTTTAATTGTTATGTGCTTAATGCTCTTATTATGCTAATGAAAGACTATGTTTCAATGGCAATGGCAATATAACTTGCTGCCTTATAAGACACCACCACTGATATACTTAATACTTAACTTAATACTTATATGAAATGCCGCTTCACGCTGGCTTTAAATGAGCTCTGCTATAGCATTAAATAAATTAACTAATGTCTGAACGAGAGTGCGAAAAAATCGGCAACAATTAAGCCCCGAACTAAAATCAGAATTAATTCTTTAACAACATCTATAATACGGTTGAAGCCAAGAGAGAGATTAAAAATCGTGGACCTTAGTTACAATACTATAAAACACCATGTACTATTTTTGCGTATATAACATTTTACCAGAACTAAGATCTGAAAACGGGGCACACTGGGGTTTTTTGTATGGAGGTAAGGAAAAAAATATATTTCTCGAAAAATGTAGCGATTTCATCACAAACTTAGTTTTATTTATATAGTAATGCACAAAAGTAATCAAAATAAAGAAAGTTAGAGAAATGTCGATCGTTACCTGCAATATAAAAAGCCATAACTAACAAAAAAAGTTAAATGATTTTTTTTTAATTTTTAATAAATTATTTATTTCAAACCTATTTTTAATTTATTATTCTAAAAGAGCCTTAACTTTGTCGCTTATAACACTATGCTTTTTCTGGCTAAATGAAGGCGTCAAATGTGGAATCATGGGATCTGATGTTACCATCGTTCGTTGCAATTCCACTGCATTTTCTGAAGTATCTAAGACGATATTTTTTATAATCTTTGTTACGACATTCCTGAGCCTCTGCGGATAGTAGGCCTACAGGAAAAATACACTTTTCAATTATATACTTGCCATGAGTCAGAACTTTGTGCAGTGTAGGTGGCATGTTGTACCACTCATACAGTGCAACAAACTCTTTTGCCCTCTCCAAACAAAAATCACTAAATTGTTTGGGATCTACTACCTCGGCGATTGTTATAGTTTCGAGAATTATTGAAAAACCTCTTGATTATGTTTTCATCTACACCCGTGTTTTCGAAAATCAATGCAAGATTCGTAAAGAATCTTTATGACGTATTTCCTGAATTTGTCGTACCAGAGCCTTACTTAACAGGTTAATAACCTGTATTTCAATTTTCTCTCTAAGTTTACGCTTTTTCAAACATTTTTGGGCTTCTTTTGAGTGGACTGTCCCACGTTTAAATTCAATATTATAAGCCACATGCAAAAGACACTCCATCAGCTTAATACGCACACGAAGTGGTAACATACAAAATTGCTTGTTCATTTACGGGAATAGCTTGAATTATTTCGATTTTATTCATCTTGGATGTTGTGGCTCCACAAATGAGACAAGAAGATGCAGTTGGTATTTCTGTTAGTAATTGTGCTGTCTTGCCGTCAATCACTGTAAAATATAATTCATGTTTTACTCTAAAGTTGCGATTATTCACTGTTAGCTCAAATTCTTTTAGTAGAGATATCTCCTCATCGACTCTTCTCTTTTCTTCTCGTATAACTAGAGGTGTCTCTTTAACGTATTTAAACTGTAGTGTTCTACAATATTGTATGGAAGAAGGTTAATTGTTGTTCCATACTAATTTATTTATGTCATCACTTAATGATAACGAACTGATGTTCGTATATAAACGAGAGTCAGAAATTTGTGCATGTCTCGAGCAAATTTTTTAAATTCATACCGTTGCTTAATTGTTAATAAAAGCGAAACGCGTTCATCGATTTTCATAAGATATGTCTCATTGTGTTAATCGGTTATACGAATTTACGTGAAAGTAAAAGGACCTGAAACTTTTTTTACCGTTTTGGATTTTTTATGAATTAACAAAAAAAAAAACAAAAAACAAAAAAATTTACTTTTTAGGCAAAAAATATTTGTGTTTTCTTCATACATTTATTTATAACTTCGAAACTATTGCTTATGTAGCGAAGCGTTATATAAACAGATGAGAGTACTTGTAATTCTTGATTTTTCTAAATTTATATAAATAAAATCCGACTAGTGGTTCTTGAGCTATGTTAAAAAAAAGGGCCTCATCACAATTGAGTTGCGATTCAATCAGCTGAAAAATGCTGTACATTGCAATGCAACAAATTGAGAGATGGCACCTGGTGGCACTTACAATTGTTGAAAAATGTAAAAAGAGATATGAGACAATGTATTAGTAGTGATTTCCAACTGTGGGAAAGTATGGCAAAAATTGCAGGTCCAAATGTTTGGAGAAAAAAAAGGATTTTTTTTATATGTTTATAAAAATAAGCAAACAAAAAAAAAATTAAATCTCTGCAGAGTTTATTTTTTCAATTTTAGTATACTGAAATATCATACTTTAAATAGAAAATAAAAAAAAAAACGTTAGCTCACATAATAAAATAATATTCATTTTGAACTTCTTAGGTTTAAATTAAGTTGGTGCAGTAAAACATACAAGTACTGAGCTTGTGACGGCTATAAAAAAAACTAGCAGTCAGATCGCAGTAATTCTTTTTGATTTGATTTAGTCTAAAATTTCAAAAAATCATTGCATATTGCATGAATAGTATGTTCATAATTTTTCTTTTTTCCGCGAAATCCCCAGTGTGCGGCGTTAGAATGTATTTTGTAACGAACATAAGAAATGTTCTACAGTGATAGACATGCCTTTGAACGCACCTTCACTTCGAATGACCGAAAATATTCTATTCGACATTGAGTTTACAAAGCTTCGAAGAGTTTCAATTTCAATACCCAACCAACATTCTTTGATTTTTTCATTCAGCTCATTAACAGCCGAAAACTGCCTTTCCTTTAAATACACCATAGCTGCAAGGATTCCCCCATAAGTTTTCGATTGGGTTACAATCGGAACTGCATGCCGGCCACGGGAATAAATCAATATTATTGGTAGAAAACCATTCCTTAAATTTTTTGCGATACATATATTGCCGCGTTGTCCTGTTGGAAAATACACTCATTGTCAGAATTTGCGTCAAGTTTTGCAATAAGTTTTAGAAGATCCAGTTACATTTCTGAATTCATTCTGGTTGTTATAAAACAATTAAATGGCGAAGCTTGCAGTTATAAGAGAATGCTCCCCATAGCATAACGCTTCCACCACCAAAATTTAGCTTTGATCGGACTACGTTCGATTGGCTTTAAAAATAGCTTCTTAATAATTGTTGTTATTAAAATTAATTTTTCGTGAAGAACCTCTCCATAGGAAAGCGAAATATCGAAAAAATATATATTGTTAAATTAATTAAAAAAGACCGTTAAAAAGAATAACAGATATTTATTTATAATTAATTATTTAAAACAAAGGTTTTATTGATGTACATATAATCTAAACAAAGCTCGTTATCCGAATACTTAATTTTTTAATATGAACAAATTCTTTGTAAGTTCTTCGTGACCCTTGAAAATTAACCTGTTAACTAACGTGTAGTTAAAGCTTTAAAGTAAGCGTTTTTATGCATACGGCCGAAAGTCTATACGGAGCCAATCAAATCGATTTCAGCCTTAAAACTTAAATCCCGTGATGTGATTAACGAAATAGGGGCGACCGCCATTTTGCCAAAAAGTGATTAAATACTTTAAAGGAAGAATCGACAGCTGTCACCGTGGTTGTGGTGGACATTTGCCGGATATTCACCCTTATAATGTTTGGCGTTTTTGCTACGAAGGTCGGGTGTTTTTAAAAAATGGTACCGTAATTGGCGTAAAACGTCAATCAAAATCTATTACAAAAACGCCATTAAAATGCGACTGCGATTGGCATATTTGTCTGTCAAAAGTACAAAAATTTGTCGTTTAAGTATTTGCTCACGACATATTCAAATCAAACAAAAAATAAATTCAATGGACGGAAATAAAACGTAAGTATACAAAAAATATAATAAATCAGGCATGTACTAGAGAAGTAAAAGTACTGGAAGTTTACCTTTTAAATTTTTTGATTTTATTCGTATGTATGTATGTATATGGTGATATGAATTTTAGCGTAAAAATTACAACTACAGCACAATTTGCCAAATTAGCGGAAAATTTTTTTAATAGGACCAGCACTCAAGGGATGACCCCTACGTATGCAATGCACTGTGCCAGAACTAGGAAATTAGGTTACGGGAAGGAGGAAAGAGGGAATACTGTCTGTGGACATTCGATTTGAACTTTCTCAGATTGAAAGTGACAGGAAATAAGGAAATAATTAGTGGAAATAAGAAAGACAGGAAATAATTAGTGGAAATAAGGGAACAAAAACCTTATTTGGCGAAAGGCTTCCATAAAAGTTTAAAGGCAATAAATATAAAAGAAGAGTGGAACGCCGCTTCCGAGGACTTGAATTGTATTGGTCCCCCATCCCGTTCCGGAGAGGGTTGGATGATGGTGTGGGCCAATTTTAAATTTAAATTGAAAAAAAAGGTCGCTCATAATAAAGCAGAAAGTTATGTTGGACCATACAAAAATTTTGTTTTTTCGGCTGTTGAAGAAGCAGCAATTAATTTATGGGACATGGGTACGCTTGTCCAACATAAAGACGCATTTGGACTACAAAGACCGCAAACTGTTTCTCCAAACCCCGAGCCAAACTTAGCTGCTAATACAACCAGTATTGACGAAATTGATGAACCATAAACTACAACTTCGCCAAAAAAAAATCAGGAAAACCAATAAGTAAGAAAGAGTACCGCTATTAGAAAAACAGGTAAAACTGCAAAGACAACTATGCTTGGAGCTGAAAAATAAAAAAAAGGATGAACACAGAAAAGCCATTTAAGGAATTCGGAATGCTGAACTCGATATTAAAAAAAGGAAAATCGAACTCGAAGAGTTAAAATTTGGAATGACTTAAATTTGTTTTCTTTATTTTTCCTTTATCCTTTATTTTATTAAAGAATTTAGTTTTTTTTTATTAAATTATCAATTTTTTATCAAAAAGTGGTTAAACTACATAAGTAAATAAAACTTAAATTAATTTTAAATAAAATAAATAGTTAATAAAAAATCCATATAAAAAAATTAATCAAGTTGTTGCATAATCCTTAATCGGATATTTGAAGCGAATAAAAAGCGACACTCAGCATTTTCTCACGTATTTATGTAGTCAAATTAAATAAATTTACAAAAAACTTTTTTTTACTTGTAAATTATTTTTTTTTTGTTATTTATAAACATTTGTTTGACACTTCTTTAACAGGCTGTTCCATAATCATTTAATTCAGCGCAATATTTTACATTATGATTCAACTACAATATTTTGCTGGTCGAAAATTTTAGACGGTAACATAAGATTTTAAATTCCACAGCACTACGACAGCTGTCGTTTTTCAACTACGACAAACACAATAAGAGTGATTATTTTTCATTCATAAATTTGAATCATTTTTATTTAAATTTTTCATTTTAGAAAACAAACTTCATTTTAAAAAACCCTTTAATAGCTTGCGTGCATTTATTATGAAAATCTGTTGCTGAAAATAATTTTTTTATTTTTTGCCGAGTTTTTTCCTTGTACTGAAATTGTTGTCAATTGTGAATAAAAAAAAATTGTTTCATTGTGCAGTTTTATTTCAAGCATTTTTGTAATGGAAATCTGTGGTGTGTGTGTGTGTGTGTGCAAAACAAAGAACATAATTAAGCAAATGTTTATAAATCTACAATATTGTAAATACATCTAGTTATTTGCTCTAAATTTCTCATATATTAATGTCATCTAATGGTTATTGTTAAAATTGCGGTTACATTCTCATTGCAATAACTAAAAAGCACAATTAGTTTTAATTATGAACACTTGACATTTAGGTTAAATACTGCTTTCAAATTTTTGCAATTATTAGAAATTAATCTTTTGCTTACGCGGTTTTGCTTTCGCATGCGGTGACAATAGTAATTTTAATTACGTCAAATTGCATTGTATAATTGTTGTACAACTTATATTTCCGAGATACTTATTAAATAGTTCAATTGGCGCAAGTCGCATTAGTTTATTTGTTAATGGAAATGTTTTTTTCTTTGATATTTATTCATTAAATCAATAAAGTTTTAGCTGCCATTAAACTGGTTAAATGAAATAGAAATAAGCTGTTACGTTTTTCGAGCTAAAATTTGAAATGCAGTGTAATTAAATTTAATCGAAAATGCGCTAAAAGGGAATCGTTAGCGCAGCTAAAGAATTTTTTTAAGGCGGTCGATAGCTCTTAAACGTAGAGGAAAGTGTTGGCTGGGTTCTTGCTGGTTGAAATTGTTTGCTAGAGCGTCCTCTACTTGGGCAGGCGTAAGAACTCTAATAGATGAAGTTGAATTCAAAACAAACCTGTATTCAAATATTACTAAATGTGCTAAAAACTGACTTAAAACAAAAAGTTGTATATATATATAGACAAAGTTATCTCTATCTTAATGTAGCTTTGTTGGAAAACTTTTTGTTTGTTTCCTAATTTCAGTGGTTCGTTGTTTCAACTGTAACCCTTTTAAGTGTATTTACCATTAGTTTTATATTAAACTTTTCGGTGTTTTAAAGATTTTAATCAAAATCCACCTAAAATGAGGTCAACTGAGTATTATTAACTCCCTTTTCTATTACTTTGTATGTGTGTGTGTGGCAATAAAAACAAATTGGTGAAAGAAAAAGAAAACATACATCGTTTAATGCCACGATAAAATGTACGAAACGACCATTAAAATTCATATCAAACGACGTACAAAATATAAAGTTTGAAATTTTCAATAAATAAATTTTTGTTTGTCTGGTTTTGTAATTTCTTTTGTTTCATCTTTGTATCGATAAAGTTTAATTTTATGTTAATGTTCATTTTTTGTTTGCTGGTGTTTGAGAGAAAGTTTGTTTGGAATTGCTACAATAAAATGAAATGAACGAGTGTGTTTAATTTGTTCAAATCAGGGCTGGAGGTTTCGAATTAAATACAATATATATACATATACTAGCAAACCCGGCGAACTCCGTTTCGCCACCAGATGGCTTCGCTTTTTGTAACATTTCGTTTGGGGATTAAAATAAGATGAAGAAAAATATTTTTTTTTTATTTTATATTTGAAGAGGAAAAATTTAATTTCATTGCACATTAGTAATGAATTCATTTCGATTACAAAAATGAAAATAAAGTTGAAATTCTCTAAGTAAAAATTGAAAGTGAATTCAAAGTAAATACGGAATCGAAGCGTTATACGTCTCCGCAAATTATCCGTTTCATTGAAGTGCTCTTTGGTAAGCCAAATTTTTTGTTTTTTGGTCTGACATTAACACAAAAAAAGCGAATGGTTTTCCAACTCAAGATCACGCAACGTATAGGTGCCCATGTGAAAAACAATGATTTTCTAAATTTATCCCGCAAACACTAAGCGATTGGCCTAGCGACTTGTTAATTGTCATTGCGAACGCAGTGCGAACCGGAAATTGCCATCGTTTGAAGTCAAACGGAAGATCAGTCGGAAACATTGGTATTCCAGGAATACATAAATTTTCACCTGCATTGTTTCCGTTAATAATGGTTGCCTCAATCAAATTCGACATAAGTCTTTACTGCAAGTCGAGTATAGTTACAAAGTCACGTTGGATTCAAATTACGCAATATCATAATAACTGAGCCAACTTTGAGTTGCAAGTTATGTGGTGAAAATCATGGTAACTTCAGAGAGTTCAAAAATCCCGTTGGATAATTTACTTCATCATCGTGATTTGTTATGGAATCAACGGATTTGTATGTCACCAAACTGCCATCAATTTTTGATTGAATAGGTGGTGAAAATCAGTGAATGTACAGCATATTTCTAATAATTCTCACTAATGTTTGGGAAAACATTTTCAATAAGAGCTAATTGAGAGTCTACAAATTGGCAAAAGTCGCTGGTAAGAGTAATTAATCTAGCTGTCGCATCAACTGGGAATTTTCCATTTCCAATAGCTAACAGTTGCTTGGAATATTGTGCAGCACTTTGATCATTTTGTCTCATATTAGTAGTTAAGTGATAATGTTTTTACATTATTCCACAAAGGTGATGCCTTTAGGCAAGCATTTAATTCATCTGCAGGCGTTGAACGGGGAATTACTAGGAACATCTGCCTGAAATCGCCTGCCAACAATATCATCAAGCCGCCAAAGTTGTTCTAATTTCGCCGAAGATCCTTCTGTATGAAGTTAAATGCTTCAAGTGATTTCTTATTTCCCATTCTGCACTCATCCCAAACAATGAGATTGCATTGCATCAACAATTTTCCCCTTACACTGGATCGGGAAATATTGCATGTTGGAGTATCAATTGTGTTTAAATTAAAAGGCAACTTAAGCGCAGAATGTGCAGTACGACCGCCATCTAGAAGGGTCGCCGCAATTCTAGATGATGCTAACGCCAAAGCTATGTCACATCCTGATCGAATAGTGGCCAAAATCAATGAAATGACAAATGTTTTTCCTGTTCCTCCAGGTGCGTCCAGGAAGAATAGACCACCAGTATTATTGTCCACCGCTTGCATAAATGTTTCGTATATTAGTTTTTGCTGTTCATTCAGCAACGGCACATTATTTCAAACGAATTCCTGCAATGTATCAACACTGTATTGCAGTTCTCGATTTAATTCTTGGTTGAGTGCATCGATAGATTTGGCGCAATCATTCCTACTTCAATCAGTAGCTTGTTTGCAATAGTTGATCCTCATCAGAATCAATCCTTTATTATATATTTCATCGGTTATTTGCATGTCGGGATTATTCGTTTGAATGCGCAAGCGATGCAAGATATCTTTGCATATGTCGCCTTTGCATTTGTTCCATAATTGAATTGGTTTTTAAGGGAAACATATGGTGATGATAATAGCGAACAGCGTTCGTATTTGGTACGCATTTGATGAAACAACTGAACCCGCAAGTGTTAAATCCCAACGAGAATCTTTCTCCAGCAAACCGAATAGTTGACATGCTTCTCGATATATATTTGGCATTGGTGGCCATTCACAGTTTTCAAATGCGCAAATGATTTTGGTCCACGTACATTTACCAACAGCAGTCGCAAATAAAAACATTCATCATTTCTAGGATGAACAGTACACATGCGACCTAGAGCACGGCGTATTCTACTTAAAATGAAACGTATTTATTTTCTTGAGGGATACTTACACACCGCGTACTGGTACTGCTGTAGTACATGTTATGTGTCAGAAATGGCGCTGTAAGTGAAAAATGATTTTCCCTGTTTTCCTGCTTTTCTCTTGAAATTTTTTTGTTATATACGTCACGAAGCCCGAGACCTTTCCGAAAATTGGTTCGTGCGTTTTGGAGTTATAGCGTTAGGAAAGATATATTCCTTATATCTTACGGTTAGTAAAATTATAAAATGTGTGGACAAAGTAATTTCCAATAAAAAATTTACAAGTAGATAGTAAAAATATGAATCGGTGGAATATTTGTATACGTGTCCCATAGTGAAAACATATAATACTCTTTCTATACTACTTAGAGTCGCCTGCTGAGCGCTAAATATTTTTCAAACAATTTGCGGCATTTTTCATCGTTATTGAAGCAGTTACTGCTAAAAAATGTTGTGTATCTACAACGTTCAGTGGTTTTTAGCTCCTGGGAAATATAATTCTAGGTTTTCCAAAGACAACACCGAAAATAAAGCAAATTAAAGCCGATTGCTTGCACATGAAACCTCTAAACTATCTTCTCGACATTTGGGGCACATAGTATATCTGATTATCTGCTGTCATATGTCATATTTGGAATGTAGTTATTTTCTCTATACTCTGCGATTAACGAATTTTTAAAAGAAACCTTTAAATAATTTCTGCTGGTAAAATTTTTTTTTGTTCCTTAATTTTGTAGACTATTGTATCTCAGTCGCCGTTTTAAGAGACCTTCCATTATTAGATATGTTAATATAGCTAGAGTACTATATATATAATTTTCAATTCTGACATTTCACTATCACACACTATACCCCTCAAAGGAATCTTATTGTTTCCCTCTTCTTGCTTATCAAATTGAATTTTCTTTCCATCTCTGCCTGTGGAACATTTGTTTAACAAAATGATGACTTTGAAAAGCGTTGATCTCTTGCAGCTGTTGTTATTTTTTATTGACTGTAAATATATAGAAGTAGAATAAAATAGAACAAAAAAGCAAACAAAAGACCAAAAGGACACATATTGTTATTTTATATTTATATCTTCATTTATTGTCTCTATATGCCAATGAGTTTCTTTCTTTTTTTTCAATTTATTGTTATTCATTTTGCTTCTTAGAATCTGAGCTTTTGGCAATATAAATTTATCGCCATATATTTTGCCACTTAAAATTGTTTTCATTCTCTTTCTCTCTCTTTTTATTGCAGGTACGTACCACAAGTCGAGCAAATAATGGGAAGTGTATTGGCAGTCGATGGATGATAAAAATACAGATCATATAAAATGGTAATAAATGGTTGCCAACATCTGACACCAATACATTATTATTTGTAATACATTTAAAATGTTGTGTTACTGTGTATTGTTTCTCCCCAGAGTAGTACATTAAAAATTTATTTAAATGCAATTTTAATATACACAGTGGGCGCTAAGAGGGACACAATTTTTTTATAATCTTTCTTTATCGGGTTAATCGATTGAAAGACTATAAATGTTATTGTCAGCATGGTTTTAAATTCCAGTAGCACTTAAAAGATATAAAATTCCTTTAATTCTAATTTCGAAAGTTTAATTTTCATTTAACTTTCAACTGTCAATTGTGAAGGAAGAGGTTATGTATTATCACAATACAGCTTAGTGATGTTGAGAAGCAGCAAGATGAACGATATTTATCAAAATTTTATCATTCATAATCAGAACTAATGAGCATACTGATTAGGCAGATGCTGTGTAAGCCATAACCTAACGGTGGATCATACCACTGTGGATAATATGTAGCGTCATCCTCGCCCTAGGAAGCCTTCAGATATGTATATCATCCTGTTTTTCCTAGTTGCAATTTCGAGTGCTCGGAGCAGGCTGACACCCCCACTCCTTGTCCAGAATGCATGAATATTAATAAAATTAAAAGCAGAATCGCAGTCATGCTCACTGGACCTGGACCATTCATTGTGCGTTCATTGTGAATGATCCGACCCACACAACTCAAACGAGGGCTTCGAAACCACAAAAACCACGATACTCCTGAAAGGCCCACCTCAATAATTAGTCTGAGAAGAGCTAAAAGGCTAAAGAGCCCAAAAGCTGAACGCTGGGGCTTTAGTGATTCCCAAGGAAATAAAGTGGAATTGTCCAGTTGGCTCCTGCTAGCCTTTTAGGGGACTGGGCTACCTTTTACCCCCGTTGATACATGCAATGACGGTGAGATTCTATCAAAACATAGCAATGTGCCCCGGGGGGATGTTTAGGCAGATACGTAATAAATTTGACCCAAAGTTGCGTGTTAATGCTTTCAAGTGAGTCTTCTCTCTGATGGATATAAATAAACTACGCCTCCAGAAAAGTTATGATGTCCAGTTTCGATATGTTAGCACAAGAATCTTCCATTTTATATGAAGGAAAGTGTGAAAACTGTGACCAAAGTATTTACAATGGGACAACTATCTAAGGTTTTATAGCTTTATAGTTTTGTAAGAGACTTCTACAATTTTGGGTTCTGAACAACCAGGTCACAAGAGGTGCCCATGTAGGCTAGTAGGTATTGTACTAGCTTGTCAGTATGAAGGTAGTGGGTTCGATTCCCAACGAAAAATAAAATACAAAAATAAAAATTGACTGTCGGTGGGGCTGCTCAGCGATGAAGGCATAGCCACTGGTCGCTGTGCTGTCTTTATACGACATTTAATTTCCAACTATCCTTCTACTTTCACCATCTGTTTCATCTCTTCTCTATCCCTTTCCTAAAGAATGTAACACAGTACTTGACTAGATAGGCATTGTTGCCTGAAGTGATATTTCTCTTAAAAAAAAAACAAACTGTCTAAGGTGGAATAATCCTAAATCACGAAATATTAAAAAATAAATAAATCGGAAGTATAGCGAAATAAATAGAGGATGCGTAAGGTATTCTGTCAGAGGCAACTATGGGCTTTTCCTTCCAAAAAGCTTTAAGAGGCTTAGATTGTTTATTAGCTATATCACTTCTAAAATAACTATAAATAAAGTAATGATGATAATGTTATAATCAGTATTATACATGTTTTCTCGGTCTGGAATAGCCCGATGTTACTGAGCTATAAATAATTTGATTGTTAGACAAAGAAGATGGTTCACAGAGAAATTATGGTAACAGACGCTCTACTTCTGCCAATACGTAAGCTTTCTGTTCCACACATGGCTTAAGACTGACATACCACACACAACTGCAGTTTCTCTATTTAGGCGAGATAAAACGTCTAGGTTATTATAATCTGGAAAGTTATGGCAGAGCATTTTTTTTTTGTTTAGCTATGGTAAATATAAAAAGCTAGAAATATTTTGTGCATCACATATATACAGCTCTTGAGTAGAAATTAATTTTTAAGATAACACTTCAATGATTAATCCCTTAATATTTTGCTAAATTTAAGTTAAAAGTGCAACTAGAATTGAAAATCTTTACTTGAATTTGTGGATACATGTTAATTAAGTCAATGCTGCAATAGCCCCTGACAGAAAATAACTGCGTTATTTATTATAATTATTTTGCTTTTTGTTTTTGGTGTTGTAACACTATAAAACGTATATTATAATTGTGCTGGTTGTGTAATAATTTTCATTTGGCTTTTGTAAATCTAAGAGCTGGGAAATAATAAATCAGAATTTTGTTATGGCTAGTCATCTCCTAATTATATTTGAATTAATTAACTGCAAAATAATTTCTAAAAAAAAATGCTCTTAAATTTATAGTCATTTTGATCAGTTTTTTTGTGTGTTTTATTTAACATAACACATTATCTAATCAAAAGGTGTTAAGTATAAAACTTTTTCTAATTCATTTCAATTACATTTTAGTTTTCTGAAGTACGATTCAATTATAGTTTTAGTTATAGGTCTTAATATTCGAAAACTTAAAGATTTAAAATGACAAGGGTTGTGTAAGGTAAATATATCACTTTGCCTTTATTTTGATAGTATTGGACATATTTTATAGGTTTTGAAACATATTTAAATGTTTTATATTCTGTGCTTGATTTTTCTATTGGCTTTTAAAGGTTTTTGCTTACAAAATATTCGTAGTCTTACTTTATGTCCTGTGTTATTTCATTCCTAACGAATAAAAGTGAAACCGAACGTATTTATAAGCTCCTGAGACATTTATATCCTAGTTGATCCATAATAGAAATAAAGATAGATTTTCCCTTTTGCTATTTTATTGCACAAAAAATAGCAAAAACGGCAGAAAATAACAACACTTGTTTTTTTTAGAAGTTGATAGCGGGTATTTAACAGATTGTTGGTGACTAGAAGCCAAAAGGAATAAATTTCAATAAAGAAAGACAAAATGCAAATGATTAGAAAAATCTTAATCCTTAAAAGGGAATTGTTTCACCACCATTCTAACTCTGTTTTAAGTTTTTTGTTTTTTTTTGTTGCTTGTTGCTAGTCGAGTCCTTAAACTTTTATCTGATGGGTAGTTTGTGTTTTCCCATATGTAAAATCAACTAAAAAGTTCGTTGCTCATCATGAGTTTGCTGGTTTTTTGTGTTTTAAAGAGGAATAACAAACGTATGTATAACCCTTGTAAAAACAAAATGAAACAAAATTTTAATAATCGTAATAAAAACCAAACTGCAAAAGAAAGCAACAAACAAAAACTTCATACAATATTGAATAAAATACAAAAAAAAAAAACACACACACACACAAAAGGAAACGTAAAAAACTTTTTCAATTTACTAAAAAGCTTTTTTTTGTCTCCCCCTCTCTTTATATTCTTTTCAATAGTTGTTGTGTGTTGAAACTTTAATACACTCTCTCTAGAGGTATGATAAAATTCGTGTCTTATTTTTTTGCAATTTTAATACAAATGTCATATGCTGCGTTCCAATTCTTGTGTGGATGTTTAACAAATTGTTAACAACATCTACACACATGTGTACGTACGTGAAAATCCCGCATCCTTACTTATTTCAAACACTTTTTCTAACCTTCAGCTCATGGTTCTTGTTAATTCTACTGGTTCTAATTTTGAAAAATCCACAAAAGTGACAAATAAACACTCGTTCTACATGCAAACCAAATTCAAATGGTAATATAATTAATAGAGTTATTGATTTTTGGAAAACTGCTTTACGAATAGATAAAGTATTTTTTGTGGAGATTATTACAATAATAAAAAAAAATATTTACATACAAAATAAAAATCATTTTCAAAAATAACCTAGACATCAATACCTCACTTTGCGTCGATCTTATGCTCCAAAAAAGCATGACGTAAATTCAAATGACGCAAAGTGAATTGAGATTTTCTATAGCAAATAATGTAAAGATCGAACATGGGTTTCAGGGTTTCCAAAATACTTTGTTTAAAAGAAAATTGAACAAAGTAAACTTAAAAAAAGTAAAAATAATATAAAATCTTATTGTATACACAACAAAAAGATAAAACGTCTACAATCAAAACAAACTAAACTATTCAATTAATTTATGAAAAACAAAATTAGAATCAATCACTGTCTGTCCATAGCGGCCAAATTGGTCCAATGTTTGAGGAACAGCTGTTTTTTTTCAGCATAAAATAAATTTCCTTATAGCAATTGATATCTGTATCTATTGCCTGGGATACTTTATAACTCCTACCGCTACCAGGATCGTGTAAAAAAAATCTCCAAAGCTTCGTCAATGAAATTTAGCTAGTTAAATTTTGTTCTTCGGAGATTTTTATCACTGTCACCTTTTTCATTAGCAAATTACAATTTCAGTTGCAATAGCTCTCCATTAGAAAATTCTTGGCTGTGCGAGGTTATCAATTCATTTATGTCAGTCTCCTCCATACTTTTAAAATGAGACTCTCTAACTAACTAAGAAATTTCATAAAAAAACTGCTGGTGTACCAACAACTTCTGCAGTGAATATTAGGTGAACACATTCAGACTATATTTAGTGCCAAACACCATTCATGCAAGATGGTTTAATCTGCTCCTACGAATCGCAAATAATTTCTATGGCTTTCATAATGTTAAAATTTTTCCCTTACTCCAAGGCCTACCATGCTATCCTATCTTGTCCATCTGTCTGACATAAAAGAAGTTTAAATGTTCATCAAAGTTAATAACTTTTAAAAGTATATACTACTTCCTATCCTTCTATCGGCTTAATAACTGGTATTAGGTGGTGAAAATACAAATTTCACATTTTCTAACATCTCATCCACATAAACTTCGTGGCTAAGAGCATTTGCTACTAGGACCAAAACCTCGAAGTTTAGGTTTTCCTTAAAGCATTAAGCATTAATTTCTGGATTAGCACATGTTAAAACCCAGTTTTGAAATAATGCTGTTGTCATCCACGCTTTTTTGTTTGCCATCTTGCGTTTTTTTTTTCAACTAGTGCTTATTTCGTGAATGGCAACACTTAGTTCATGTTTGATTTGATAGATAATCACTTTTATTTTTCCGCTGAACAAATATGGTTGTGTATACGCTTGAAAAACGCTGGGAAATATTGCAACATTACTTTGACCATCATGGTAATGTTGCAGAGTGTGTGCGAAAATTGCGTACGGATTTTGGAAGAAGAGAAGCACCGTCAGCTCTGTATGTTCGTTATCTTGTGAAAAAAGTGAAAGAAACTGGCATCATCATCGATAAATCAAAGCGTGAAAAGCCAAAAATAGTGTCTACACCCGAGAATATTGCTGCTGTGGCAGAAAGTGTGCGTGAAGCGCCGTCAACATCAACAATTCACCGTCGTTCTAAACAATTGAACATTTCAGAGACATCATTGAGACACAATTTTGCATAAAGACCTTGGGTATGACGCCATACAAAGTCCAATTGGTTCAGGAGTTGAAGCCAAGTGACCATCCAATGCGTTTTCGCTTCGATCGACTTACAGAAGATGCCGGTTTTGCAAAAAAAAACCATCTTTTCAGATGAAGCTCGTTTTGATCTTGGCGGATATGTAAACAAGCAAAATTGTCGCATTTGGGGCACAGAAAACCCGCACGCATACATTGAAAAGCCGACGCACATAAAACGGGTCACTACTTGTTGCGGATTTTGGTCCAGACGCATAACTGGGCCACGGTTTTCAAAAATAGGCAAGGAGCGGTCGTTACAGTCAATGTCGATCGTTGTCGGGCCATGTTGAATGAATTTTTGTTCACAAAAATTGAAGAGGAGTATATTATCAACATTAGTTTCCACAGGACCGCACTACGTGCCACACAGCCGAAGCTATACTTGATGTTTTGCGCCCTATATTTGAAGATCGCATTATAAGAGCTGATGTCGTTTGGCCACTTGGGAGCTGCGATTTGACACCGTTGGACTATTATTTGTGGGGTGCCGTCAAAGATAAGTGTTACGCCGACAAGCTTTAACACTTGACGCTTTAAAGGACAATATTCGTGAAGCCGTTAGTGAAATACAGCTGCACACAATCGATAATGTGCTTAAAAATTGGACCGATCGTGTAGGCTACTTCATGGCCAGCCGCGGCAGTCATTTGAATGAAATTATTTTCCATTATTAACCGGAAGGAATATACGTTCAAATAAACAAGAAATTTGAAAAGATATTCAGTAGTTTTGTTTACAGCATTTAAAACAAAACAAAAAAGTTATTTGACGGACCCTTTAGTTGTTGCAAGTTCTGATTGATAAATGAGAAATGTTTTAAATTTCAAATCAGCATTTGTGTTACCACCAAGAAGAGTCAGTCTATCATTGCTTGCTTTAAATCCTGGCGCAAATTTTTCTGGTTTAGATATGAAAGTTATGCTGGGCAGACGTTTCCAATATAACCCAAAACAACGCAACATCGTATGATTATAAATTTTATTTTTCTAAATTTGATTATTATTGTACGACAGATCACAAATTTAAAGGAATAAAAAAAAAACTCATGATGTACGTTTGATTTCCCTTAATGATAATCTATAAACTCTAGAAGTTCATCGAAAGTATACTCCGCACTAAAAACAAGCGATTATATTTTATAAGGTACACATTTGTTGTTAAAGGACATTAAAGAAAAAATACTTGGAAACAGATTTTAGTAGTTTTGATGAAAAATACCAAAATTCTTAAATAATCGACTCATCAATCAATCGATAGTAAAAAAAAATCAAAATTAAAACAAACATGCTTTCGCACAATAAAAAACCGGTTTAAGGACCTAGTTACGATCTTTTCAAAACCGAGCCGATTATCCTTATGACAACATAGATGTGTAATTTGTGAGCACTTAACTCCATTTATGAGGTCTGTAAATTAAGTAATGAGGCTGATTATTTAAGTTTTTTTTATTTAATTATTTTTATTTCTTCTGAAGTCTCACAGCGCCAGAGATGGTTTTTCCAGTCCTTATAATAGTGTTGGAACTCCGATACTGGAATGACCTTCAGCTGGTCGGTTATAGCCATTTGAATATATTCGATTGTCCCAAAATGGGATCATTTGAGATGGTTCTTAAACTGCGGGAAAAGGACAAAACAAAACACATGGCCTTAAGTCAGGCTAATATGAAGACTGAGAAGCAACAGGAATGTTATTACTGGCCAAAAATTCGTTTATTGAACGGAGCATTAACGTGATGCAACGTCCAGTTGTTCTTGATATTTGGTCCTTTTTCGAAGTCTTTCATGACTGACTGTTTGGCCTTGAAATAAATTTAACTTTTCCTTTATTATTTCCACTGTCAATCGACGATCTGAAGGTAAGAGATTCTGAATTCTGTCGATAATTTCATAGGCTCTTGAAGATGAAGACCTTCCGCTTCGTGGTTGTTCTTCAATCAATTTGATCTTCAATCAATTCTCCTACTTCTGGAAATGCCTTAAACCACTGAAAAACTTGGGCTGTTGACAAAACACTATCTGCGTGGGCCTGCTGAAGTTTAGCTGGAGTATTCGTTGCACTGTGCCCATGGCTAAAGCAAAACCTGATAGTACACTGTTGTTCAAGACGATGTCATTCATTTTTAGTAACACAACAAAAAAAGAATTTCCAAAAAAAAAAATTCGTTACTGACGACCAAATGACTTGAGCGATGTCTATCTGCCTCTTCAAGCCAAGCGCCTACAGTAGTGCCAGGTCGAACGTGACGTTGCCAATTTCATTATTTAATTTACACGGGTTCGTATTTGCTATTAATTTTAAATGTAATTATTCTTTCAAAAGAAACTAGGTTTTCACTTCATTTCGTATCACATTAAGATGTTCACGAAGTTATAGACTTCCTGGTGTGCATTAGAAAGTATGGCATATTTGCACTTAGATAATTTCTAACCAGTAATTAGCATTTCTGAAGTGTTTGTTGCTAAATTTGTTACTAAACATAGATTCATACGCAAATGCAGAAGAGCACTCTCGGTGGTGACAGCTACAATTTTATCACTTTCGTATGGAACAGTTTTACAAAAATATCAACAGGAACAAACTAAGTTTGTTTAAAAATATTTTAATGTCGATTTTCCAGAAAAAGATAGGAGCATAACTATTCGTTTGTATGCTTAGAACCAAACAACTGATAAACCGGTATCCTATAGGGATTAAAATGAAATCTCCATTGTATATGATTTTCAGCATTGTCTGCTATTAGATTTAAGAACTTAAGAAAGGAACAGAAAGAGAGAGAGAGAAAGAGAGAGAGAGAGAGGGGAACAGGACAGATACCCACAAAATATGGTAGCCTATAGCAAGTACTATCGATTATGCGTAACGCGAAAACAAACTCAAGTTAATAGCATCACAGCATAATTTTCCATTATTAAAAGTCTGATTCTAATTTTACTGATTCTGATTTTATTTTTATTACATACAAAAAAATTTGGAAATGTTTATCAATGCAAATTGTGACCTAGATCCGCGTATTTATTTAAAATAACCAAAAACCTAAACTCTGAATAAATAATTTCAAAATAAACTATAGAACTGGAACAAATATAAATAACGACAGTTATTGCCAGTATTTTTATATCTTTTTATTTTTATTTTTCTCTTAAGATTCAAACAAGTGTTGAAGGAAGATTTATTACTTTAAGGGGTTTGTGTTATTTAATAGTTCTACATTGTTTGTTATTGTTGGATTATTTCCTGTGTTTCGTTTTTTTTTTTTTTGTTTTTTTGCACTATTTTGACAAATATCAATGACAAAAGCAAAACTTAAGCAATAAGAACTATGGCAGCTCTTTTGTGAAAAGTAAACGGGGAAATGTGTTTTTCTTATATAAAATTTTATATATTTCTATTGTTGTTGTAGTTGTTTTTTTGAATATTTAAGTCGACCTATAACAACAAAATATTTTGATATATCTGTGGTAGATATTACGTGATAAGATTTACATCTGCGCCTGGCTATGGAGCCTTAATCAGATGGTGGTCGAACCACTTTGCATAAATTGAAACGTCATGCTCGTCCTAGAAAGCCGAAGACTAATTCTAGCAACAGGTCTTTCCTAGTTGCAACTTTAATGATTCCAGAGCAGGGCTGCAAATCATCACTCCTTGCTGAAGAGTTGGAGACTATCCAACTCCTGTCCAGAACACATGTCTAGCATGCTCACTAGACTGGATCATTCACCTAGCGTGTCATTAACGGTGAAATGATCCTGGCCACCATATAAAACTGACCTGTCTGTTATGTGGTCGCGAAACCACAGCCACCACGATACTCCCAGAAAGGGGCCAACCGCAATAATCAGCTAGAGAACAGTTAAATGGCTGAAGAGACAAATAACGGAACTCTGCGAGCTTACTGATTCCCGTGGAAATAACGTGGAGTTCTCAGTTCACCCCTGCTGCCTTCAGGCGACTGGACTTTTTTATTCCCCAGTTGCACAGGTCTAGATAGTCGAAGTTCTATAAAGACCATATAAATGTGCCCCCAGGGGGTATCTGTGGTAGATATTTAATTATTTATGCGGAGGGTATTTGTGATAAGAGATTATTGTTGCAAATGTTTAATATTTTGCAATTGTCTGTGATGAAAAGTTCGCCGAAAAAGAACAAGCACAAAAATAGTGTGAGTTACAATGGTGATTGAGTGTGCGCAACTGTAAAACGGCATATGGTTTTCCCAAGATGTGAAATAATAGAAAACAAATAAAATAATGAAGTCTTCTGTTCGTATGTGAAACAAACCCTCTGCAGATGCAGACTAATGACCAGGAGCACTAATACCGCTGTCTTCTATTTCGCATTCTAATTTCCTGATTCTGGTCCTTTTAAAAACAATGTATTATGACAATAAGACAAAATGCCATACCGTGTTTTTTGCCAGCAAATCTTTTAATTCCATTTAAAAGTGTATACTGTAGGAGAGTGTAGCTAAATATAAAGTATTGTAAATTTCTTATTGTATTCAATTTAATGTTTCATTTTTATGAGGCGTTAAATTTGCAAAGTTTGTATATTTTTGATTGGATTTTTAGTTTGGATTTATCTATAAGATTTTTTCGATTTTATTTTTAATATGACTTGACTATTGCATTGAAATAAAATAAAAAAAAATTACTATGAAAAGTCGTCTAAGAAAACTTAAATTTAAAAACTTTGAAGAAAAAATATAAAAGAAAAAAAATCACATTATAAACGCTTTTCTTGTGATGATTTTGCAAATGTTTGCAAAAATCACAAAAAGTTTAAAAATAAAAAAACATATTTATGGCTCATGTATTAAGTGTTAAAAATTTTATTAAAAACTCTTAAAAAATAACAACAACTGGCCATAAAAAATTATGGATATTAAAAGGAAATTTCCCCTCTCAAGTTTTGTATAGGAATAATTTTGAAATGGCTTTTAAATTTTTTGTTTTACTTTTATCTTAGTATTTGTCATATTTGGTTTATCTGGATTTAATGTTTATTGACATTTTAATAATGACAAATTTGTTTTAATATTATTATTTTTTCAATACATTTTGAGTTGACTCAATAAAAAAGTGATTGACGCCACCTTGCACTGAGCACCATGAGCTGTCAGATATTCTCAAACCATAGTATTATAAGAAATTTCCGTAAAAAAAATAAGAAAGTTAAGAACAGCAAAAAACTAGAGAAATTATTGCAGCAGATTTTCAACAGCATTGAGCTATTTATATTATTTCTAGAATAGAATTTTTGGCTTAAAGCCATTTACCGCTTCATTGAACCGCCGTCTCCGTTTTTGTCATTACGCAGTCTATCGCAATTACTAGCGTTGGGTTTACAATGACGTTCCTAATTGCAGTTACTTACAATGTGCTACTTCCAATTGCTTTAATGCTCACAAAGTCTGATGGTGTCTTAGCATCTATCAGGTACGGTCTACTGCTCTATGAGCACTGTTGGAGTTCGTCTAAGTGGAGTTGTTGATTAATGACCTAATCAGCTTGTGCCAACTTGTGCGCTGCTGGCTGTTGCCACTTGGTGAACATTATAATCCGTATGCTTACCAGGGTATAGACTAGTTGGACGAATAATTACAATTAAGTTTTCAGGAATCTTCTCCAGTACCTCCACTTCCTGGCAGCTTTGTCTCTTTTGTTTCCTCTTCTCGAGCATTACACGCCGCACACCGGGGATTTCCCAGAAAAAAGTCAAATTGCCAACATACTATTCATGCAATATGCAATGATTTTTTGAAATTTTAGACTAAATGGTACAATCAAATCAAAAAGAATTACTCCGATCCCTGCTGCTATTTTTTTTTATAGCCGTCTCAAGCTCAGTACTTGTATGTTTTACTGAACCAACTTAATTTAAACCTAAGAAGTTCAAAACGAATATTATTCTATTATGTGAGCTAACGTTTTTCTTTTTATTTTTTATTTAAAGTGGCATATTTCAGTATTCTAAAATTGAAAAATTAAACTCAGCAGAAATTTCAGTTTTTTTTTGTTTGCTTATTTTTATGAACATATAAAAAAAATTCCTTTTTTCTCCAAACATTTGGACCTGCAATTTTAGCTTTACTTTCCTGCAGTTGGAAATCACGGCTAATATATTGTCTCATATCTCTTTTTACATTTTTCATCAATTTCAAGTGCCACCAGGTGCCACCTCTCAATTTGTTGCATTACACAGTACAACATTTTTCAGCTGATTGATTCGCGACTCAATTGTGATAAGGCCATTTTGTTTAACATAACTCAAGAACCACTAGTCGGATTTTTCTTAAACAAATTTAAAAATATCAAGAATTATAAGTAATTTCATCTGCTTATATAACGCTTTGCTACATAAGCCACAGTTTCGAAGTTATAAATAAATGTATGAAGAAAAAAAAATATTTTTTGCGTAAATAGTTAAGTTTTTTTTTAATTCATAAAAAATCCAAAACGGTAAAAAAAGTGTCAAGTCCTATTACTTTCACGTAAAGTCGTTTAACCTATGAACAAAATGAGACATAAGTCAATAAAACCGATGGACGCGTTTCGCTTTTATGAACAATTAAGTAAAGGAATGAATTTAAAAATTTGCTCGAGATATGCACAAATTTCTGACTCTCGTTTAGATACGAACATCAGTTGTACCACTTAAATTATCATTAAGTGATGACATAAATAAATTAGTATGGAACAAAAATTAATCTTCTTCCATACAGTATTGTAGAACACTACCGTTTGCATACGTTAAAGAGACACCTTTAGTTGTACGAAAAGAAAAGAGAAGAGTCGATGAGGAGATATCTCAACTCAAAGAATTTGAGTTAACAGTGAATAATCGCAACTTTAGAGTAAAACATGAATTATATTTTACAATGATTGACGGCAAGACAGCACAATTACGAACAGAAACACCAGCTGCATCTTCTTGTCTCATTTGTGGAGCCACAACATCCAAGATGAATAAAATCGAAATAGTTCAAGCTGTTTCCGTAAATGAACAAGCAATTTTGTATGTTACCACTTCGTGCGCGTATTAAGCTGATGGAGTGTCTTTTGTATGTGGCTTATAATATTGAATTTAAACTTGGGACACTCAAAAGAAGCCCAAAAATGTTTGAAAAAGCGTAAACTTAGAGAGAAAATTGAAATACAGGTTATCAAGCTGTTAAGTAAGGCTCTGGTACGACAAATTCAGGAAATACGTCACGAAGATGCTTTGCTAATCCTGTTTTGATTTCCGAAATCACGGGTCTGGATGAAAACATAATCAAGAGGTTTTTAGTAATTCTCGAAACTATAACAATCGCCGAGGTAGTAGATCCAAAACAATTTGGTGATTTTTGTTTGGAGACGGCAAAAGAGGTTTTTGTACTGTACGAGTGGTACAATATGCCCCACCTACACTTCACAAAATTCTGACTCATGGCGGGAATATAATTGAAAAGTGTATTTTTCCTGTAGGCCCACTATCCGAAGAGGCTCCAGAAAATGCAGTCGAATTGCCACGAACGAAGATATTATGCACCGAAAGATGGTAACATCAGATCCCATGATTTCACATTTGACGCCTTCATTTATATGGCAGAAAAGCATAGTGTTATAAGCGATGAAGTTAAGGCTCTTTTAGAATAATAAATTAAATATAAAAAAAAAATCATTTAAATTTGTTTGTTAGTTATGTAAAAAACATTGTAAGAAACGATCTACATTTCTTTAACTTTCTTTATTTTGATTACTTTTGTGTATTACTATGTAAATAAAACTAAATTTGTGATGAAATCACTACATTTTTTGACAAATATATTTTTTTTCTCACCTCCATACAAAAATCCCCAGTGTGCGCCGCCATCTCCAAAATCTATTTTACTGCATAGACAATTGATCAAGTTCTTGGAGTTAAGAGAGATATTAGCAAACTCTATTTCTGTAGCATATATTTTGACTTGTGCATCTTTAAACGTTATACTCTCCACCTCTTGTCAAGGTGCCGCTCTCTGCTTAATGGATGCCCGTCAACCATCTTTATGATTTCTCAATGGTAATTTCAATCCAAGTCAAGAAGGTGCCCCTGTAGTTTAGTAGGTAGTGTGCTAGCTTACATGACTGGGGGTTGTGGGTTCGATTCCCAACAAAGACCTTGATTTTTCTCACTACAAATATAAAATTGATTGTCGATGGGGGCTGTTCAGTGATGAAGGAATAGTCACTGGTTGCTGTGCTGTCTTATACGACAGTTAATTTTCTGATAACATTGGCCTTCTGGAAATGAAAGATCCCCCGGTAGGCTAGTAGGTAGTGTACCTAGCCTACCAATCTAGAGGTAGCTGTTTTCATTACAAAAATAAGAGCTTGAAGACTAATGTAACTATTCTTCTACTTTCACCACCTGTCGCATCTCTTCGCTATGCTTTTCCTAAAGAATGTAGCACGGTACTTGACAAAATAGGCATTGTTGCCTGAAGCAAAAAAAGGGACGTTTTTACATCAGGGTTTAACAGATATTCATAGTCTGCATAATACAAACGATGTTCCCCTTGGACATTCGCTCCAGTCGAGTGCAGTTTCATGGTTGATTTTATAGTATCCCTCAGCATGACAACTTATCAAAAGGTCGGGTGGGAATGTCAGTACAACAAAGTATAATTCACTCATTTGGCAATTACTAGTTAGCAACTGTAGTTCGGTTTTACTGCAACCATGAGATCGATAGGTCTCATGAAATCGAACTCAATTAATGACCTTACTGCATACATTGAAATCATAATTACCGCTTAGTGCACTCGTCTATAAATAATAACAATATGTTTTTCCAAGACCTGCTCTAGGTGCATAGTGGTTCAATTACCAAATAATAGTTTTGGTTGGAAAAACAAACTTCTAGAACTTTTTAACAATTAGCTGCCACACTGAATATCTGATATATTATTTGTCTGTTAATAATTTCTATTTTCTTTTTGCTAAAAATATTTCTTTACTTTAATACAACTTTATGCCAGAACCTTTACAAACAAATCCGCATTATCTAATTTTTTTAAACAAAATTTTATATGAATATTTTTAATTAAATTTTAGTTTTAAAGCCTTGTTAATTATTATTATAAAATAATAATAGCTAGAAGTATTTTCTCATTATCTAAATAAAATTAATACTTTGTACAGATACGAGTAAATAACTTTTCTAATAAATTTTCACATTGTAAAATGATAAATTTGTTAAATTATTGCTGTGGTTAGAAAACCAAACCTTTACAAATACATACTAAAACCAAAAACCACTATACACACACACACACGCATATATGCACATTTATATACTTTTTAATATTTTTCATTCTGTGCACTTAAGCTGGTCAGGTTACAATAGATTTGTTAGTTTTAAATCATTTATCTTCCATTCATTGTACCTTTTACTAACTTTCCAACAGAGTGAACAATAGCTACCGGAATGCATGAATTACATTCTTTTTTTATATGTATTTTATATTTATGCCTAAAAAACCAAATTTTTCTATCTAATGTTTTGCTATTGTGTGGATTTATAAATAAAACCATATTTAATGATTATTATTTTTATATTTTTTTTCTCTTTTGCAATAAACCACAAAATACATTTACACGATTATCAATATAATTACTATCGGTACAAGTTTGTAAGTCAGTGAATGTAGTCCTGTCAGTCACAGTTCGTGTTAAGAAATAATCAATATGTATTGAACTACCACGTACAACAGCCCCCCTCCCCTTCCTTAATCATTTTCCTCCTGTCTGGTGGGAATTTTGAGTTTTTGATTTAACTTTCTGTGTATGACTTTAGAGTAAATTGTCAGAAATATCTAGTAAAATAGTCCCTGGAGTATATTTTCATATACAATAGTTTATTTTTAACAAATTATGCGTAGTTAATATTTGATATTCATTTTGTAGTTATGCTGCTTTGGTGACACTTCTGACTAGATTTGTTAGCTTACAGTGACTGCCAAATAAAGAAACAGATACAAAATACAGAAAGCTGTTAATATCCCAAATATATCTTACAATAAGCGAAGTATGAAGTTGATGTGCAAGGCAAATAGCAGCTGCTTTCTACCGATAACCCTATTTACTCTTTCGCAGATGACAGCAGCATTTGTCATTCGTATTCAGTTGGTAAGAGATCGAACCAGTTGGAGCTGAGTTTCAAAAGGCGGAACATGAATGATACGCTCAATCATGATCTTGCGGCGATATCTGAATGGGGTCGTCTGAATAGAGTCGATTTTAATGCCTGTAAGACGCAATGTTGCATGCTTACGTATAGATATGTTTTCGAAAATGGTGCTGCACCTGTTACTATGAGTGGTGTTATGGCTATTAAGAAATCGTAAGCTCTTAATGTTCTTGGCACGAAAATTCATTGTGATGTTTGGTGAAATAAACACATTCTTCAGGTGTCTAAAGAAGTTTTTAAGTGCCTTGGTCTTCATACTATTTATATCACCTATACCCGCCCAAAGATGGCATACAACTCCCCTGTAGGCTAGTAGGTAGTGTACTAGCTTGTCAATATGAGGGCTGTGGATTCGATTCCCAACGAAGACCTAGGTTTTTTTTCGCTCTGTGCTGTCTTATATACGGCAGTTAATTTCCGACTATCCTTCTACTTTCACCACCTGTTTCATCTCTTCTCTATCCCTTTCCGAAAGAATGTAGCACGGTACTTGACTAAATAGGCATTGCTGTCTGAAGTGCTACTTCTCTTTAAGAAAAAAAATGTATGGGACGGCACTCCAACGTCTATTTTGAGGTTGCTCCACCGCGTAAAGAAAGGGCCAAGAGGCTCTTTGAGAACGGTAGGGTATCCAACTCTATTGATTCCCTAGAGCATCGATCCAATGTAGATTGTATTTCACTGTTTTATCGTCATTAGATGGGTAAGTGTTCTAACGAAATTAAAGAACTTGTAACCGAAACTCGTAAATTTTTGAGTTTGACTCGATTTTCGTTGAGAGCGCATCCATTTGTGGTCGATTGGCCAGTTAATCGCACTACGTATTACCGGGAAAATTTGTTTTTTTAGCCCCTTGAGGCTCATTGGGGACGGTAGGGTAACCAACTCTATTGATTCCCTAGAGCATGCACCCAATGTAGGTTGTATTTCATTGTTTTATAGTTACTAAAATGGTTAGTGCTCTAACGAAATTAGGGAACTTGTGTCCGAAACCCGTATATTTTGGCTTTTGCCTCGGTTTTGAGGGAAATCAATGGGAACGACATCTTGCCCGAAAGCAATTCATATTTTTCATCAATAATCATTGATCGTCGTGCGGTAACAATCTCTATGGTCGTAAACTCCAGCTTCAGTTTTAAAGAAATAAAGTCTAATGATGTCACCAGATTAAATAGGATCCTATCATAGTATACCATATCATTAAATGCCCGAAGTCTTCTATCAGTTGTGCAAATGGATTTTTGAAGCGTCAGAGTATGCTGGCAATTAACCCTCTCAAAAGTTTTATCAGGCTATACGACGATGATTGCCTTAGTTATCCGCGTATAGGACGTTTATCTCCATATGAGACGGAATATATCAGCGATAATACAAAGGCCAATGTGGTATTCTGTCTCAAGCTAAGACATACATAAGATACGCAGATAACTAAGCCAACTATCGTCTTATAGACTGACAAAACTTATGAGAGAGCTAATTGTCAGTATACTTTTAGGGTTTTATACCTTTTAATTAAATCGAATAACAAATCTTATCTTCTTAGACAGTTGTAATAATTAAACTAATTTATTTGACTAAAATGTTTTTTTATGTCCGCGTGGTCACAAGTTAAAAATGATAATGATGGTGGTTTTTTGTTTGTGTTGTTAAAAACATCAACTTCATTAGCAGCAACTGAATATTTGGTACTTAGAAGTAGTTGGTGTCAAAACAGTGATGCCACATACTCTATTAATTCATCGATTCAAAAATCCATTTACACAACTGATAGAAGACATCGTGCTTTAAATGGTATGGTATACTATGATCGATTAGTATTTAATCTACTGACATCATTAGACTTTATTTCGTTAAAACTGAAGCCGGAGTTTACGATCATAGATATTGTTACCGCACGACGATCAGTGATTATTGTTGCAAAATAGGATAAAACCGATTCTTGATATGGCAACTGTCTTATTACAAGGCTTTTAGAACGCTGTCTCGATTGCATAATTATAACACGATTAACTTAGTATAAAACAATTGCCTAAGTATAAGATGGTTATCTCAGTATAAGACATCACAGCTTAAAGCGATTTAGTTAGTTTATGGCGATTATCAGCAGAACCCGGCTGTCTTACCATAAAGCCTTGTGCTAATATAAAACGGTTAATGTAGAATATAGCGTTTATCTTGCCTTTTAAAAAGTTTTTTTTTTTTGCTAAAAGAAAATTCTGCTGGTGAGAATGTTTTTCTAAGTATATATATATATGCTTAGAGGAGATTGACGTGTTGCCTGTCGAAGTTTATATCGGTTATCATATTATAAATCTTTATATGACCATGATGTCATGATAATGAATTTAAATTTTAAAAATTTTTGAAAAACATTTCCTTTCTTTCTCAAAAGAATGCTCAATTTTAAACAGGCTGGTTGACTGGCATGTGGCCTAGTCGGTTGCGTCTCAAAATATTCCATTTATGTTAAATGAATAAGAGAGCAAAGTGCAAATTTTATTGAGATATTTAAAAGTATCTCACATAAACATAGATGTTTGCAATTTGATATTGTTTTGTAAGAATTGTAAAATAAATTTCATATGACAAATATATTCTCTGAATATATCAGATAAATACATTGCGATACAAACATACAACTAAAGGGAACTTTTGGTTTTTATTTCTGCCATAAGTATTTTGGAAATATACACAGTGTTCAAAAATTTACAGAATTTTTCAAGTTATTACAAAAAATTTTGCTATGAGAGCGAAAGGTTTTTTTCCATTATGGTCAAGCATTGACTTTCTGTTAAATATGAAAGCAATTCGTTGCAATGCAGTAATAACAGAATGGTGGTTTGCATTAAAGGCTGTATAAATCGTCTTATCCATATGCATGCTATATATTTTTCTGGGTATAGCCTCTGAACTTCTGAAAAAAAGTGTTTTCTCTTTTTTTCTTAACTTTTTTTTTAAGAGCCCAGTGTGCATACAATATAAACCCATAAAACTGATAATCATAATAGTGTATATTTATTAAACAATTTATTAATGAGTTCCATCAGTCTGCCAAATTAAGGAAAGAAAATTAAAATTCAATCAGATATTTCATTTTGACTTTATTATTTCTTCTTTTTTTGTATATTTTCCCACAAAACGACACACACTCACAAGAACATACAAATGAATTATGTTTAATATCTTATTAAGTCAATGAAATGTAATTTCCATTATATCACAAGTATTTGCGGTTGCTAAAAGTTGACGATATACATACATATACGAAAAGCAAAGTAAATATGTGACATTACATATTTACACAAAATTTTATTTGCATAAAAACCAACCAGTTCCAACTGCCATGCACAGCTACATATTCATGTCCTGAATATGGTTAAAGCACAATTTATAAATTTATTCACAAATGTCTATCCATTTATTATAAAACGTATGTCTACATTCCATCTATTCAATTACGTATACTTGTGCATTTATGCTTTTAATAATTATGCTTTTAATGATGAAAGTGCACTCAGAAAAATGTCTGTGTGATTTCAGTAACATTTTGCATTGGTTATATGTAGTGTGATTCTTAACATAACGTTACAGCAAAGGCTCTGTATTTAATCGAGTTAACAAAACAAAAAAGAAATTAGATTATAAATAAATATATAAAAAATATTTTTTATAGTTTTTTTTTAAACGATCTTTTTTTATTTATCTTAAATAAATATCTTTTTTTCTTTTTTAACGATCTTTCTTATATATAATATTAATATGTTAATAATTTTTTGTTTTCAAAAATACAAATTTTTTCCTGAAGAAGCTTACTAAAGGAAAGCGAAATATCGAAAAGATAAAAATATATAAAAAAGATCGTTAAAAAAAGATATTTATTAAATATATAAAAAATATTTGATAAAAAAATTTGTTTTACATAATTTACATGAAGATATTTGTTTTAGTGTAATAATACACTATAATTTAAATGCTTAAATTTTTTATCAGGAGCCATAAGTTTGTGTGGTATTTTCCAACACGCACACAAGAGCTTTTTAAAGGAGGTATAGAAATTTAAATTGGAAATACTTTTTTATCTGGCGGCCATTTTGTCAGCTATCAAGTGATTTATATTTAGATTCATTTCGCATTTTAACGTGAAAAGGCTGATGCATGAACAATGATCTTAAATTGTGCAGACCCGGCTGCCATTGATTCCGTAAGCGATGAAGGTCACTTTGGTTTGAATGGTGATGTTTAGAGTAATGATATTCCTTTATATTAAGACATCGTAACACCCACCTAGAAAACTAACAGTCTGGTGTGCTTTATGGGCTGGCGGAATTATACTTCTTTCAAATCGATCCTCATCAGAACACTACAGTCAAAGGTGGTCGCTATACATTTATTAGAGAAAAACTTTGATAACCACTTAGTCTTTTCCCCCCCCGGTGGCACATTTATGGTCTTATAGAACGCTCGACTATCTAAATCTGTGCAACTGGGGGTATAAGGGAGCCCAGTCCCCTGAAGTCAGCATTATTTCCACGGGAATCAGTGAGCTTGCAGAGTTCCGCTATTTGTCTCTTTAGACATTTAGCTGTTCTCTGGCTGATTACTGAGGTTGGCCCCTATATGGGAGTATGGTGGTGGTTGTGGTTTCGCGGCCCCAAAACAGGTCAGTTTTTAATGGAGCCAGGTTCATTTCACGTTTAATAACACCTTCCTGGCGGAATGTTCCTAGATCCAGTGAGCATGCTAGACATGTATTCTGGACAGGAGTTAGATAGCCTCCAACTCTTCAGCAAGGAGTGGTGGTTTGCAGCCCTGCTCTGGGATCATTGAAAACGCTACTAGGAAGGACCTGCTGCGAGAATCAGACTTCGGCTTCCTAGGGCGTGAGTGGCACTGCTTTTTACACACAGTGGTATGACCACCATCTGATTAAGGCTCACTGCCAGGTGCAGATGTAAGTCTTATCACGTAATAGCCACTTAGTTCCCCCCGGGGGCACATTACAAGTCTTTATGGATCCTACAACAACCATCTAGTCTTGTGTCTTGCGGGGTAAAAGGGAGCCAAGTCCCCTTCAAGGCTAGTAAGAGTCAACTGGACAATCCACTATATTTCCACGGGAATCAGTGAGCCCCAGAGATCCGCTATTTGTCTCTTTAGGCATTTAGCTATTCTCTGTCTGATTATTTATGTAGGCCCTTCGGGAGTATTGTGGTGGCTGTCTCTATCGAGGCCCTCGTATGAGTTTGTGGGTCGGATCATTCACAATGAACACAATGAATGATCCAGGTCCAGTGAGTATGAATGCCGTCGTGTTTTAAATTATATTAAGCTTCATGTGTTCTGAACCGGGAGTTGGATAGTCTCCAACTCTTGAGCAAGGAGTGATGGTTGCGGCCTACTCCGGGCTTTCGAAGTTGCAACTAGGAGTGACCGGGTGATATACGTATCTAAAGGCCTTCTAGGGCGAGGATGACGCTACATTTCATCCACAGTGGTAATGGCCACCATCTGATTAAGGCCCACGGCCAGGTGCAGTTGTAAACCTTATCACGTCATAACCCCCTGAATAGGCCTCCCAGGTCTTTCAAGTTAACGTTACTGAGCTATTTTTTATACGCATATGTGAAGTTGCTAGTCTGTGGCGATAGGCCTGAAATAATTCACCATGTGGAGAACAATATTTGCTATATTATTGCCGATATGCGGCCAGAAATTTTGAAAAATGTCATCGATAATTAGACCTTCTCATATGCCAGAAGCCATATTTAAGTTATATTGTTTGGTTTTGTTCCACTAGTAAATAAAATACTGTTGTTATTCCTTTCCGTCGTTTCTGGCGACCATTGTCGCTGTGAAGATATCATATTCAATCTGTGTTCTAAACTGTGCTCGTGGGTCATTCTATTGGCATATATACGGCGGCGTGAATGGTCTTGTGGAAGAAGCTCTTGTTTCAACTAAATCTCTTAAAAGACCACGCTCCTGAGCACGGCGTCGAATTGCGGTCGATGGATTGTTTTGAACAATTTCTTGTGCAACAGTAATGCTTTCTGCCGATCTTGCAGTATGTTGTGGTCAATGTTTGGGCGTATAACCTATAGACCTTCACTACACGGTAAATAGTTCGTTTTGTTGGCACGCTGTCTCTCCCAAAAATTTGACGTAACTTTCTAATCGTCATAGTATTCGATCATGATTTTTATTAAATGTTTTAACGATTAAAATACGTTGGTTTATCGAATATGTTTCCATAATAAATTTGCCATGTGTCTTCTTCACGCCTGCCAAACATCAACTGGGAAGACTAATGTTTACCTAAACAAAGTAGTGAATATTCCTGACAGACACTCTATAGATAGAAATACTATGTGACTTTGCCCATAGGCGAATTAGCCGTACCTACCAGTTCATTATTAAAGCAGTTACATAATAATGTCGACCTTTAACGAGGTTGGAAGTGCTGTTTCTCATTTTGAGCCTTGTAAACAAACATTCTGCATCTGCTCATGATCTTATGTTTAACACATAACTCACATTTTCATTTCGTTTCGCTTGCGGATACACCACACATGCTAGTGATGAGACATTTCTGTTTGCTTTTACAGATGCGAGGGCTTGCCATGTCTTATGTTTGATAAATGTATGAAAAATGTAAAACAATCATGTAGACGATAACCTGCTTCTATTTAACAATTAGAAGATTTGGAACAATGTAAAGGTGAAGAATATTTAATGAGGTCAATAATTTTTGTATTTAATTGTACTCGAAAACTCTTGAGTTTAAGTTAAAAATATCTATAATAATTATAGTTAACATTTTTAATATTTTTTAGTAGTAAATTATTAAACACTAGGTCATTATTTAATAACAAATTTCTAAAAAAATTTTTTTAAAATTTTTTATTAAATAATGATCTAGTGCTTCATAATTAACTGCTAAAAAATGTTAAAAATATCTTTTAGAAGTCAAATTGAGAACTAAGAAAACTTATAAGGATCACATGTTATAATGTTTGTTTTTTGTTATTAATGTTTTTTTGTCTGCACAAGTTTTATACAAACGGAAGGGCTTAAAGAAATTAAATTCAGATTAAAAATAATAAAAATACGAAATGAATAAATAAAACTTCAGTGGATATTGAAGCTGAAATTGTGATTTCTTTGTGCGCCACATCATCAATTTATATAAAATAAAGAAAATACCATAAGAATAAGGAAAAAATCATTATCATGCAACAATTGATTTTAACAAGGCCAAGACCAATATTCAATTCTCGTTTTATATTTTTATTATTCATTCATGTAAAAGTTATTTTATTTGACCCAATTTTTTCCTTTATTATTCCATATTAATTTAAATATTTGACAAGAGAGAAAACGAAAAGTATATTCCTTATTATTATCGCAAATCTCATTAATATGTGTCCTGCATATATATATTTACATACAAATAAAATTATATTTGTTGAAATATTGACGGATGAAAAGAGTAGTCAGAAAGAAATAGTTTTTTTTTTTAACTGCTTCTTATAACATTTTGTCGTGTGTTCAAGAGTATAAAAGAAATAAGGCAGAAAACTACTCACAACTGGGTTTCTGGAGAACTCGTTATGTTTAAATGTAAATAAGGTTGATTGCTTGTTGGCCATGCTGCATTGATATTTAGAAATAAAAATTCTGAAATAATCATGAACTTTTTCACTGCAACGAAAATACAAGAATGTAAATTGATGGTTAAGCAGAAATGAATAGGAAGATTTTCGGTAAAGGCAGAATGAAAACTTTATTGAAGCTAAAGTTAAGCTAAAATGAAATGTTTTCCTTTCCCTTTTTTTGCTATAAAATTATTGAAGATTGCGATGTTTTCACATCAACGTAGATAAGAGCAAGAAAAGGTCGATAATGAAACTAATTTTAGGAAAAGCGAAAGCGTATATTGTAACTCACTTTAATAAAGCAGAAACTGCTAAGGTAAAGTTGTGTTTTTTTTATCCCAGTTTGTGCCCCTGTAGGCTAAAGGGTAGCGTGCTAGCTTACATGACTGGGGGTTGTGGGTTCGATTCCCAACAAAGACCTTGTTTTTTTTCGCTACAAATAAAAAATTGACTGTCGGTGGGGCTGCTCAGTGATGAAGGCATCGTCACTGGTCACTGAGCTGTCTTATACGACAGTTAATCCTTCTACTTCTACTAGCACGGTAATTGACAAAATAGGCATTTTTGCCTGAAGTGTTACTTCTCTTTTTACAAAAAAAAAATACAGCCAAACGATTTGGCCGATAAAACTGATTTCTTAGACTTGCACTTAAGTAGACGCTCTACAGGTGTTCTCAACATTTTTTTATCACTTACTCTCGCGACTAGATATTTCAAATCACACGTTCAAGTGGGCCAATTTAAAGATCTCAACTGGCATTTGTAAAAGGTTTTGACGCAAGCAGTAGTCAGGAGTTATATCTCTGTCGTTCAACCTTTGGCTGCAGGGGCTTACCTGTATACTGCTAATGAACCTTTCTATTCAGAAAAACAAAAAATTATTTATTTCGTTAACAGGCAAAAATAATTTTTTTGAAATCCTGAGAAGTAATTACGCAGAGAACAAAATTCTACATCATATCGCGCATTTTAAAGATTTGTAATTGTGGGTCACTGTTAAAGTCAAGAAAGTGAAGAAAATTTCATGAGTTTTTATTGAATTTTTTCGATTTCAAGATATTTGTATGATATTTTTTGTGGCTAAACGAATAGAGGTATTACATAGGTTTTTTTTGTTTACCTGAAAGATTTCATCAGCAGCTATTTTCAATATTAAAAAAATTATCTCATTAATATATGTGTGTATAAATTCTTACCAAAAAAGGGACATGTTTTTGAAAGTTAAGGTAGCTGTTGTACAAATATTGTTAAATACCACCATGAAATATGAGATCACTAATTTCAGAAAAAAGTACAAAAAAGTTTGCGCAAGTTTGCGTCATTATTTTTGGTGATTTCTTGAAAATTTTATCCTTTTTCTATTTTTGCTCATAAGGCATTTTTTTCTTATACCTCATTGTCGTCACAAACTTTTGTGTTTTTCGAATTATTGATGTGAAATATTATTTACATCACTTTCAACAACTACCAATGTGATGGATTACCTGCCCTTAGAAAGGGAATTTCTTAAAATTCAGGTCTTAGTTAATAAATTCAAACTTACAAACTATTTTATTATTAATTAAACACACGATGCTATTGACAATGGTACCGATGAAAAAGTCTGCAATGCTGCAACGGACACAAAATCCACAATGAGGTATTACACATGCGGACAAACTTCAAAAGATTTTAATACATTGCGGAAAAATCTTCCTGAAAACACTGATGCTTTGAATTTTGAGCTATCATCTTTACACGCACGCATACGCTTTTTAGAATCGATAATTCATCTTTCATATAAACTGACACTTCAAAAGTGGCAAGTAGGGAGCAATGAAGATAAAGCTCTAGTTAAAGAAATATAATCATCCAGAAAAGGCTTACGAAGGACTAGGGGCTACTTGTAGATATTCCAAAATCAGTATATGAATATACTAATGATGGCAACGCATCAGTAAGATATTTTTCGGACCGAGCAACTGTTTCGAAAATTTCTGGCATAAATGAAGAACTAATCAATCGCCTGAATAAAATATTGGAAACAATAACTAGCGGGCACCGCATTAATATTGTAAAATTTGATGAATACAATACAATTTTAATAAAGCCAATAATGAAGGTTTAAATAATTACTTTAAAGCAGTTGATTGGACTGTATTAGAGGAAATTAATGATCCGTGTTTAATTTATTCATTTATCTCTAACCACTTTGACATGGGCATAAGACCCAATGTGCCAGTGTTCGAACCTAGGATTAATAATAAACCGCCTTGGTATAATGCCAGATTATGCCATCTAAAAAATATTAGAAACAAAGCATATTCTAAGTTCAGAATTTCGAATAGTGACGTTGACCACAAAAAATTTTCTTTAGCGCGTAATGAATACAATTTCTTAAGAAACTTTCTTTTCAGCCAGTATATATTTGAAATTGAAAACAAAATTAAGTCCAATTCTTCGGCTTTCTGGCATTTTTTAAGCGGTAAAAGAGAGAATAATATTACCCCAAAACGTATGTGTTATGATAACATGCAATCCTACGATGTGTTAAGTACGTGTGATCTTTCTTCAAAGTATTTTCAAAGCACATTTGTTAAAGCTGCTTGTAATGACTTCAGCTACCATCTCGTAGATAACGAAAGTGGTGGAATTAATTTTAATATAACCATTGCTGATGTGTATTATGCTAAAAATGATTTAGGGAATGATACCAAATGTTCAGTTGGAGATTATCCTTCTATATTTTTTAAAAAGTGTTCAGCTAATATTGCGGCTATAATTACTAAGCTTTTTAATTCGTGCCTTGAACTTGGTAAATTTTTGGACTGCTGGAAGCTTTGTTGCATTATTCCAATTTTTAAATCTGGAGATCGTAGCTTAGTTACCAATTATAGGCCCATAATTAAACAAAGCCCATTTGCAAAAATATTTGATAATATTTTAAAGGGTAAACTGTTTGAGCATGTTAAGAGCTTTATTTCCGACCGGCAACACGGTTTTATGCCGAATACGTCTAGAAGGACTAACTTACTTTTATTAAGCCGTGATATTGTATCTGCTATGATGCGTAAGCGCCAATGCGATGTTATATACACTGAGTTTGCTAAGGCAATTGATACAGTTAGCCATCATCTGTTACTGCTCAAGCTTTGTATATTTGGATTTTCGAAAAATATTCTGGCATTTTTTCATAGTTTCTTGACCAATAGAAAACTTAAGGTTAAAATTGGTAATTAATTCTCTTCTAATATAATTGATGCCCATTCAGGTATTCCTCAAGAAACACATATTGGTCCGTTACTTTTTATAATTTTCATTAATTATTTACCATTGAGTTTTAAGTTTTCCAGCTGTCTTTTATTTGCTGATGATTTAAAATTGTATTCTACTATTGGCGATATTGGTGACTGCGAAAAGATACAGATTGATCGTAATAAACTGTCTGACTGGTGTTTTGAAAATGGCATACGTATTAATGCTTCAAAATGTTGTGTTGTCCCATATGCTTATATTTCGGGTTCAATAAATTTTGATTATACTCTTGGTGGTTTCCTGCTTAAACGTGTATCTGAAATTAAGGACTTAGGAGTCATTTTTGACACTATATTAACGTTCTCTAAGCATATCGACTATGTTATTTCTAGAGCTTATAGTATGCTTGGTTTCATTAGAAGAAATTATAGAGATTTTAAATATGCATACACCCTCAAGTCATTATACATTTCCTTGGTTCGAAGTTTCTTGGAATATTGTTCCATTGTTTGGAATCCTAGTCATTTAGGCCTATCAAATCGTATTGAACGAATTCAGAGGATATTTACTAAAACTGCTTTAAAATTGATTTGGCCACATAAACTACCTTCTTATGATGTCAGGAGGAAAATGTTAGGCTTACAATCCTTAGAGGATCGTAGATCTTGCTCTTCATTATTATTTGTTTATAATATACTATCTGACAATATTGATTGCCCGGAAATTAAAAATTATTTTACATTGTACAGTCCTCCTAGGACTTGAGAAATAATCGCATGTTTAAAGAATGTCTTTTCAGAACGAATTATGCAATTAATGAGCCGATTGCAAGATGCTTGCATTTATGTAATAGTTTTAATTCACACTTAAATTTTAATGTCAGTTATAATATGTTCAAGCTTCTTTTATTCAAACATTATAATTAATATTATAAAGTAATCTGTAAGAATTTAATTCTGTACATGAAATAAGTAAATAAATGAATATGTACATAACACAGTCGAAAAATAATACTAGCCCAATAATAATCTGTCAATAAATCTATTAAACTAAAGCTAAAACTATTAAAAAAATGTAAACTTTTAAAACAAAAAACACGCTTAATAATTTTGGCCAGCTTTTTGGGTTAAATACTATTCTGTGCGACGGTTTCGTTGTGAGCAAGAATGCAGTATCTATGAAGGCGTGGCATGCAAACTAATATGTATACTATGCAGCATTAGGATTTATAGTCATGCTTAAGTTCGTATATATATATATATATATTTTATTGCTTTTTTTAAAAGAAAATTACACTATTTTAAAGGTACCAGGTACTTTCTTGATCGATACAACCTTCTTCAGCGCTTTTAGCATTCACCCACTTTATGTACTTTACGCTGTAAACAATATTATAATAAAAAATTTAATTTGAAAGAATACGCTTCAATAACGCACAAAATAAAAATGTCTAAAATTGATTGACTGAGAGCGAAAACTATTTAAGATTTATTTTAGTTTTTCATTTTAACTGAATTATTCTTGTGAAAACTACAAATAGCACAGCGTTTTATCTCAAATTAAATCTCTGTGTTGAGGAAAATATAATGTTTTAAACCAAAATCCAATTTCCTCATAAATCATAGCAAATGTGTTCCAGCAAACCAACTGTATTTTTACATAATTTATAAAAAATGCAACCAAAAAAAAAAAAAAATTCTTTGACAAGTGATCGTATGCTTTAGCTGCTACAAACTAATAACTTACGAAAAGAAAAATCTACAAAAAAATATATATCCCGAAAAACTGAATATAAATAAATAAAATATGTTTTTGTTCTCTAGTAAAGTCACTTTCAAGAATGATAAAAATTGCGAATACGACAGCGAATGTAACATATGTGCGTATGTATAGGTTAGCTCAAGGACAACAAACCGCTTTTATTTCATCACACGTACACGTACATATATTTGAAAAGTAAATTATGTTGTTGGTTTTAAATTTAAGTTGTAACACATGTCAAAAATATCATAAAGACTGAGTTTTTATTTCACATCTCTTTTAAAAAAACATTTTATTCATTTGTTTATAAACATTTAAGCTTCTTCCTCACACATACATACATATTTTTAAAAATAAATATTTAATGGCATCGACAAACACATGTATAAGAAATTTTAAAAGCAACACCCACATTTTTACTTAAAACGAGAACAGAGAAAGAAAATCCTATTTTATAAAAATTATATTTTCACTGTTAAACAATCGTTCATAAGATTAAGAGTTCCTCGAAAAGCTTGTAATTATAAAAACTCTTAATTTTATATGACCATGATTTACTGTCCTAGATAGTCGTTAAATTCAATTGTAGAAACGCTGCCTACTTTTACACAACGTAATGAGCAGGCATAATTGTGATGCGTTTATTAATTTATTTACTCGCTGGTTTCATTTAATTACAAATTGAAACACATTAACAATTATTTTTTTTGTTCTTCACTTATATCTGTGCAATTCTGTTGATAGCATTATTAAGCAAGAGGTATGGGTTTTACTACGGTAAACTATAAAAAAAAATTAATAAAGTTATACCGCCCCACACTTGGTGTCTTCATTGTATTATAGGCGAGTAAAAACGCCTAAATTTTTGTACTGAGGAAACAGCTGGCAGCCTTAGCTTAGTATTTTCTTTTATACTTGTATATATACACATGTGAGTTTCAGCCATTCAAAAGAATTCTGCCTCAACAACAGCTGAAACTAAAAACACCCTTAGACGGACGCACGTACCTATATGATATTAAAAGACGAAGGTATTGAGAATTTTACTTTACATAAAGTATCAGGTGGCTGGTATTCTACCTACATAAATAGATACGAAGTTAACAACAGAACTACCTAAACCCGAACACTGACTCACCGCGCCTTGAAAATAATGTTTTCACATCGAAAGCGCGCACCTTTAACTTCAAGAGAACAACAGCAAGGTAGGACGAAAAATGACAATAAAGTAATTGAGTTCTTTACTAAATGTTTTTACGTAGTATAAAGACCTTTAGCAATATTACTTAATAGCTCCCCCCGGGGGCACATAATAGTCTTTTTGGATCCTACTTCTTCCATGTAGACTGGTGTCTTGCGGGGTAAAAGGGAGTCCAGTCCCCTTCATGGCTAGTAGGAGTCAACTAGACAATCCACTGTATTTCCACGGGAATCAGTGGCCCGCAGAGTTTCGCTATTTGTCTCTTTAGGCATTTAGCTGTTCTCTGGCTGATGATTGAGCTTGGCCCTGCGGGAGTATCGTGGTGGCTGTGTGTTTCGAGGCCCTCGTTTGAGTTTGTGGGTCGGATCATTCATAATGAACACAATAAATGGTTTAGGTGCAGTGAGTATGAATGGCGTCGTGTTCTTAATAATATGAAGCTTCATGCGTTTTGAACCTGGAGTTGGATAGTCTCCAACTCTTCAGCAAGGAGAGAAGGCTGCGGCCTACTTCGGGATTTCGAAATTGCTACTAGGAGTGGCCGAAGGATATACGTATTCGAGAGCCTTCTAGGGCGTGAATAGGGCGTTGCTTTTCATTCGCAGTGGTTTAACCATCATCTGATTATGGCTCACTGTCGGTGCAGATGTAAATCTTATCACATCATTACTTGATGGCATCAAATCTTTGCAATATATTTCAGTACCACTGTGTTCTACATTTCTAAAATGTTAATGCTCTTATTTTCATATGCATTTGTTTGTGCATAATTTGGTGAAGTATTAAAATAAAAACAAACAAAAAATGTGGTTGATATAAAAAGTACTATTTTAGTCCTTCAGGTACCGCTTGCATTACAATTCCCACCGATTTATTATTGATTATTTATTTCTCGTATTTAGTAGTGTCGTAAAAAAAAGTACAAAAAGCGGTAAGTGTTCGGCCACATTGTGTGATTAACCATCACTGGAATATTTTTTATGGGGCTATGTTAGGGACAGATTCTATACGGAGCCAATCGAATCGATTTCAGCTTTAAAACTCAAAATCTGTGATGTGATTAACGAAATAGGCTCACAATTTTGCCAAAAAGTGAAAAGCAAAAAAACATTGATGAAACTATTGTTATCTGCCAGCGTTCTCGTGCTGGAGATTTGCCAGATATCAGTTTTCATTCATAATTGCTGAACTATTCTCTTCGTAATACAATAAAAATTACGAACACTTTAATCTAAATCTTTTTCGATTTTGTTTTAAAAAACAAACTTCTGGTTGAAAAACGGTTAATATCGAGCAGTATTTAGAATTATAGATCTTACGAAATGGTTAACTGTCAAATGAAGCGTCATAATGGGCTCAAATCTACAATTGTCCTAACAAAGTATTAGATTCACTTTGCAAACCTTGTGACTTATCGCGCGGATAGTGGTGAAGTAAATTCAATCCAGCCGAAGCCTACATAATCCATTACGTAAAAAAATACAGGTGCCCCTGTAGGTTAGTAGGTAGTGTACTTGTTTGTCCGTATGGGGGTTGTGGGTTCGATTCCCAACGAAGACCTTGGTTTTTTTCACTACAAAAATAAAAGTTGACTGTCAGCGATGAAGGGCATAGTCACTGGTCGCTGTGCTGTCTTTATACGGCAGATAATTTCCGACTAATCTTCTTTTTTCACCACTTGTTTCATCTCTTCTCTATCCTTTTCCTAAAGAATGTAGCGCGATAGTTGACTAAATAGGCATTGTTGCCTGAAGTGCTACGTCTCTTTATTAAAAGAAAAAAAAAACAAATACATCTGGACTCACGATACGGTCAATGGAATTCGTCACAGCACTAGATTTCATAATTTTTTACTTGCAAATGTGGTTTTTGTTGATCAGGGCGAAGTGTGATACATTAACGTTTTGAGGTAAAGTTTTGCAAAGAGGACTTGTGAATTGGTCTCTCTCCAATGATGTCACGTGGTTAGTGGCTTATGTTAATAAATATTTTCTTTAGTTCCAATGAGGTCATGTGGTTAGTGGCTTATGTACAGCAACAATCTGTGGTAATGAAGTTAATGCTTTAACTTTATTTTCTTTCAATACTAAGTGAGTTGTCAAAAATTAAAACAGTTGTCAAACGAATATAAAAAAAAAACTTGGTCAAGTCAAATTGGTATGGTACTTTAGCACAACAAAATGTTTAGCGCTAACACCACTTTCCTTTTGCCAATTATATAAAAGAAAATTCCTAATTTGTGGAATGTATCCTTAAGCTTAATATTTTTTAATTCCACGTTTTGCAAAAAGTCAAGGCAACGAAATTGGAGGATGGTTTTTCAAAGGTTACGTGATCAACAAATACTCATAAATAATTAAATGCTTTTCAAAGAAACTTTTTTAAATTAAATCATCTTCTATGCAATATCGTGTTCTAGGAAATATCTCATAACATTTAATTTGCTTGCATATTATTATCCTTAAAGACTTAAAAATATTGTATTTGCAGAAATGACCTTGCTTTTTGCTTATAACATTTTAATTTTCTTCTTAATGTAACCGAATAAGGAGAGAAACATTTGACTTGAACTATTGACCTTAACATTTCAAATAGTAAAAATATTCTTGTTCTTTTTATTAATCCATGCTTTTGTGCTATTGTGCAATGCATAACTTGTTTCTTTTTTCGGATTATTAATGTTATGTATTCGCATGTTCATGTCATATATATGGATAGTTGAACATACTTGTATAAGAGCAGAATATATGAAGGTATTTGTGTAACTAGCATTACTAAAGACAACATCTATAGGGTACTTGACTTAGTGTGTGGTTTAAACTGTAATGGCCATAAAGTGGTAAAAAGCGTTACGAATGAATTCAGCTAATTCCACCGTTCGTTGCGATTTAAAGGTTGACAGATTTATCGATTTCTTGATTATTTGATTTTTTGTCGCATGGTTTTCAAACTCATTCCAATCGTTAGAAGACAATTTATTAAAGGATACAATTCCAGAGTTTGCAGAACGCATGATTTTACAAAAAAATATAAAAGAGATAGAGCTCTAGATAAAAACTAAATATAATAAATCTGAAAAGAACACAATAAAGAATTTATACTATTGTCATTCCTTTCCGTCTTTACTGGCTGTTGGTTCGGTATAAACAGCGAATGCCTTCGATGTGATGACGTCATTATCAAGCCAGGTTCTAAACTGTACTGGTGACTGAGTGTTCAGGTTTAGTTTGTTTTTTTTTTTTTTTTTTTTGGCTCGGACCAGCACTCAGGCGGTGAGCCCTACGCAAGCAGAGCATGGTGCTAGAACTAGGAAAATAGGGTATAGAGAGGAGGAAAAAGGGGTAGTGTTTGTGGAAATTCGATTTGAATTTTCCTACATTGAAAGTGACAGGAAAGACCTCTGGATGAAGTTTATTTCACATACTAACTATTCTGCTAAAAAACGAATTCGTCTATAATCCGTAGTGTGATTCACTGGCCAATCGACCACAAAGGAATGTGCTATCAACGAAAATCGAGTCAAACGCAAAAATGTACGAGTTTCGGGAACAAGTTCCCTAATTTCGTTAGAGCACCTACCATTGTAGTAACGATAGAACAAAGAAATACAGAGTGTGATTTGTTTTTACATCCGCGCCTGACTATGTAGTCTTAATCAGATGGTGGACCAACCACTCTGTATAATTTGGAACGTTATACATACGTCCTAGATAGCCGAAGACATAATTCTAAGCAACAGAACCACCTAGTTGCAACTTGAATAATTCCAGGGCAGGTCTGCAAACTATCACACCTTGCTAAAGAGTTGGAGACTTTCTAACTCCTGTCCACAACACATGTCAAGCATGCTCACTGGACTGGATCATTCACTTAGCGTGTCATTATCAGCGAAATGATCCTGGCCACCATAATTTCATATAATCTCTTATGGGGCCGCAAAACCACAACCACCACGATGCTCCCATATAGGAGCCAACCTCAATGATCAGCCAGAGAACTATTATAAGTCTAAAGAGACAAATAATGAACTCTGCGGCTCACTGATCCCCGTGGAAATAAAGTGGAGTTTCCAGTTGACCACCTGCCTGTCTTCAGGGGACTGGGCTCCCTTTATACCCCAGTTGCATCAGCATCATTCTCAAGCCGCGGTTTAGTTTGTTAGGAGTACAAACTAAACCGCGGCCATCGAATACAAACCAACCAGTTAGGACGGCAAATGGCAATATTATTTCATTTACTGGCGGAGAACAAACAAACAACATAATACCAAATACAATCTACATTGCGTCCATGCTCAAGAGAATCAATAGAGTTGGATATCCTACCGTCCTCACTAAGCTTCTTGGCCCTCTCCTGTACCCGAGCATATCCCAAATAGACTTTGGGGCGCCCTCCTATACATGAGAGTTGTATTCCATCTTTGGACGGATATAGGTGGTATAAATAGTACGAAGATCGGATGGAGTATGAAGTATTTCTTACACCGCTTTTAAAACCGAGTCTTGTTTAGAAACCTGATAAATGTGTTTAGTTCATCGAACATTACACTGAATTTTTATGCCAAGAACATCAAGAAATTTCAATTCCGCAATACCCATAGTAACAGCTGCAGCACCACCGTTCTAATAGAAAGTATGGTCTCCACCTAGCATATTCTGTATGTGCGTCTGCGTGTCTTTTTCGTTTATTCGAGTGTATTAGTAGTTTTAGTGGTGTGAAATTTGTGTCTGAGCCATGTTTACCTGTACGTTTTTAATATCACTGTTAAAATTTTAGTTTTGTAGATTTAAATATTTACAACAATGTCTAGTTTTCGTTCTTTTTAGCCAGGATGTAGTAATGTCATACATCTATCTATTTCCCTTAGTGTGTGTCCGTGAATGTCAATGTGTAATACAAAGTTGGATTCTTCTTTTTTTCGTTTTTATGAAGCGTATGTGTTTTGTGAATCTTGTTTTTAGTGTTCGTCCGGTTTTGCAGGCACAAGTATGTCGTCAGTATAATCCGCTGGCACAAAACTCCTCAGCTGTTTCTGTCGATGTCCTGAGATTATGTCTCAGAGTGTTGCTATTTTTGAATGCTGGCAGTAAACCATCTTTGTGAAGAAGCTTAGTTAATCTATATATTTTTGGTCCTGTGTAAGTAAAAGTGTGCCGTCGTGTTGTATGGGTTATCTTTTTTTCTTCTTTTTTCCTCGTTTTAGTGTTGTATTGCCTAAGAAGTTTGTCGAGAGTAGCGGGTTTGTAGTCGTTATTTTTAGCTATGGTGTAAATTGCATTGAGTTTTTTATTGTACTTATAAACATAAATAAAATAAAAACAAATTAAATGAAATAAAAACTACAAATATTTTATTATTATGAAAATTTAAAAATATAACTAAAAGATGTTTAAACAAACAATATGATTTGAAAAAATCATATAATGTCTTTACTACGCTGTTGGCTTTCCAAGCCAAAAACTGTGCTTTATGTTAATTAAAAAACAAAAAACAAATACTGAAAAAACGTCACCCTTTAATTCTACAAGACTTAAATTTTGTTTAAAAGAAAAACTAATATAAAAAAAAAGCTAAAACAGAAAAACTAAAAATCCATACGTGACATTGGCAATAAATAATACTTAAAGTTGTACAAATAAACACATACACGAACGTGAGACACATATCTCGAAGAAAAAATATCTCAGTATGTCTTATTATATGTGGGTTACGACACAGTGGGTCTGCTTAAAGTCAACAATTAAACGAAAAAAAACAAACTACATTTATGTTCAAGTTGTATAAAAATGTTGAATTTTGGCTGTTTTTCGACACACTGTAACAAATATAGAGCGACAGCTTAAAGATTTAACCATCTAGTATTTATGGTTGTATAAACTATCAAACGTAGTAGGGTACATTGAAGGTGCAAAAATGAGAAATAAAACTTGTAAATCCCAAAGATATTCTGGTCTTAATGCTTCGCATTATATTTCAAGACATATTTATGCCAATATTCAGCAAACACTTTTTACCAAACACTTACATACATACATACATACATACGACTACAAGTAAAAATCCATAATGTGTAGGTGTAGGTGTATGATAAAATCATCATTTAAGAAGTTTATTGTTTTGTTGTTGTCACTGTCACTGTAGTGAGTGTTTTTCATGCTTTCTTTCTTTAAATGTTTTTAATATTTGATGGTGTTGCCACTAATGATGAGGATGGTAGCGCTTGTTTGTGCTTGTTTTTGTATCTATGAATGTTGTGTTGGCTAAGAATAGTCGTCGTTTTCAGAATTTTTCTTCAGTATTTTGTTTCGTTTTTTTAAAGATGTCAGGTTTAATTTAAACATATTTCTGAAAAATGCATTTTAGTACAGTGAATGTCTTACACAAGTCTTGAGTTAACAGCAAAATAGTAGTTTTTAATCATTTGTAAAGTGTGACGGAAAATCATTTATTTGGAGTTAATTTTGGATGAAATTTTACTTTATTATTTTGGATGCCTGGGGTATTTATGTCACTGATTTTCGACTTTAAAAAACTTCATAAACTAGTTAAGTATTTAATGCACTTAGTGTATACCCCCAGGCAGACAGATTTCCGCTGTCAAGTCGTCAACAGCAAAACACCTAAAGAAGTTTTAAAACAACCCCTCAAGTAACCAATTTTGCTCACCGCTATTTTCAGTTGTTTGTTTTTTAGCAATTAGGTATAAATTGGAAAGAATAAAATGAAGTAGGTTTTAAAAATAGACCTGCTCACTTTTAGAATTAGCTGATAACAATTGGTTTAAAAATAGCAAAATTTGATTATTATTTTTATTCGACCTTTTTATTTCTTAATTAAATATGTATTAATCTTTTTAATGGTCTTTTAAATTAAATTTTAACAATATATTTTTTCAATAAAACAATTCACAAAAACATATAAAATAATTTTCTTCATACATACATACATACAAAATTAAAATTTCATAAATTTAAACATACAAAAAACAAGAAAATGGAAATTAAATAACAAATTCTTTCCTATGAAATAATTATAATAAATTATGTGTCTTTTGAATTAAGTACCTTTAAATCTGCGCTAAATAGTCTATCTGTTTTGAAATTTAAAAGAAAAAGAAAAAAAGAGGATCAGGAAGTAGCGCGAACAAAACTAACAATAATTATTTATAGGCACATTAGCAACATTAGACCTACAGCAAGGGATATTTTAATATTAGATAAAGTATAAACTGCTACAAAATTTTTGAATACTAATGGGTGAATTCAGATTGACAAAATATCTGATAAAAGATTAAAGTCTTCAGGAACTTCAGGATGAATATGAAATTTAAATAAATTTCTTATACATTAAATTGAATGACTGCAGAATATCAAAGAGTCAATTATTTGTTAAAGTTATTTATCAAAGAGCCAAAATTACAAACTTTTTTTTGATGAATCAGGATTTTCAAAATTTAATCCGGCTTGACATCGCCATATGCCATATGTCGGGGTCTCCGGTCTCCGTATACAACACAAATTATACACTTAAGTCAGTGAAGAAAATAGAAGGTTTGTCAAAGAACTTTAAGAACGTTTTTTGAAGCGCAGAAAAAATAAGGTTCCTTATTTCTTCCGCGTCTAACCTATGACGTCTTGTTGAATAAACACTTTGATTCGTTCGATCGCTACATGCTTTGCCATTTCCTAATAAAAAGAGGACGTTTCGAATTTACGTTTAATTTTGCATATATTGCGATTATGACGATATCATTTTCTCAGTGTATATTCTTCTGCAGTAATCATTATCATACTTTACTACTTCTAATTTTTGCAGGGTTTTTAACACACTTAACACATTGTTTTTTCCAAGTCTCTCAATATTTTTATTTTATTTTTCAAATTTTGAATAATAGTGGAATCAGTATCCTTCAAATTGGTATGCACGATTTAATAAATAAAATTTTTTCTTTTTATTAAATTATCTCCTGGTTATAAATATTAACATGTGTAAACGCCTTTTCGTGATAAGCCATGTTGATCATATTTTTTGTCGCTTCTTTTAAATTACATTGCTTATCCAAACGATGTCTCATGCGTTTTTCACTCAGCGGAGGAGGTGTGACTCTTAGAATGAATCTTGTTGCTTTCAGCATTTGGGTATTTCATTGCTTTAGTAGGGTATCGGGATACATACAAAAAGTTTATACTGATAGGAATATCTTATTATTTTCATGCCGCATCTGTCGTTTGCCAGTATAAGAAGAGTTTTATGCTTTAAATTTTAATTTGCATTATTTGTGTTAAAATTGTGTAGAAGGTATTAAATCTATAATCTATAAGATCGTATAGTCTTCTGAGAACCAACAAAAATTACCTAACGTGCTCACGCTAAACTCTAAGATATTCATCTATATTTCTGCAATTTAAAACAAAAATTATACACGGTTAAGCATTTTGTTGAAGATCCGCAGTAAAATAGACGTGGGAATTTGTACTGCTGTTCGTTCTTCAAGGTCACTTCAAAGTAATCTAAGATTACGGTTTAATTAAATATAATAGGTAACCCTGTAGGCTAGTAGGTAGTGTGCTAGCTTACGTGACTGGGGGTTGTGGGTTCGACAAACACCTTGTTTTTTTTCACTACAACTAAAAATTGACAGTCGGTGGGGCTGCTCCGTGATGAAGGCATGGTCACTGGTCAATGCCCTGTCTTATACGACAGTTAATTGTCGTAAAGATCCTTCTACTTTCATCAGCTGCCGCATCTCTTCTCTATCCCTTTTCTAAAGAACGTAGCACGGTACTTGACTAAATAGACATTGTTCCCTCAAGTGATATTTCTCTTGAAAAAAAAATAATTAAAAACTTTTAATTGTTTTAATTACTTCTATTCAAGATATAATTTACTTACTTAATTATTTAATTAGAAAGTTTCGTATCTGCAGTTTTAATTGTTAGAATTGTGCTAATTTTTAATTTTGATCGAATTTGATGTTTAACTTTTTTCTGTTTTTTGTTTCTTTTTTTTTCGTATAAATAAAAACTCGTCCAATTTAATGTTGATGTGCAAAATCCGTGTAATATGAATCCTATATTTTTAAGTTTAATTATTTTTGATAAAAACCCGACTTAAACTTACAATAGAATTAGTTTATTTATAACATCATCTATAAAAGACCAGAGTTAAAATAATACTTCGTTTATTATAATTTGTATTCAGCTAAAGTATTAAAATATATTTTATTTAGTCTAATAACAATCGCTTTAAATACCATATAATATCAATTTGTAAAATATTCAAACCTAAAATTTTTAAGGCCTGTGCAAAAAAAGCAATAATTTTAATTCGTCAAGGATCATCACTTACTACAAGAGATACCCATAAAATTGAACACAAGCAGACGTTAACAATAAATGTAAAATTTTAAAATGTTTTATTCCCAATTTTCATGTTTTTTATTACCCAAAATCCTACAAATAATCTGTGTGTAATTTGAGGGTTTAAACAAAAAAAAAAAGGAAAAAGAATTCTGTCATTGCAAATGAAATTTGTTAAAATTTAAAAGGTACAAAAATAGCAACAAATGCTGTAGAATCACACTGTTTTAACCCCACAATGTTGTAGGAAATGAAAAATTAAATACAAAATAACAAACCACCCCAAAATACATTTCTTAACATTGTTTTTAAACTTTTGTCTATTTTAAGTAAGTAAGACTACTATTTAGCACACCCCTTTTGATATATTTCATTTTGTTACAAAGAGGGCGAATACTCAAAACTAACGATAAGAATAAGAATATTAAATGGAATTGTGTCAGTAGTTTTTTTTTACGTTTATTCAAAAATTTCAGCTAAATGAATTACAACAAAAATAACTAATGAACCTTATGTTGCTGTCAATTGCAGAAAATTTAAAACAAGGAATGAATTTAAATACAATAGTAAACTAAAGTAATCGTTACAAGGTATGCGTCATTGCAAATAATATATTAAAATGGGCAAAAAAATCTTTACACACATATTCTCATGCTTAGTAGGTTAGATTCAAAATATTTTAAAAACAGCTCATTAACTACAGATCAGTTCCATACAAAATTAAAGCCCTTAAGTGTTTTTGCGAAACTTTTTACATCGAACGGCAATAAATATAATCTCTGAAACATAAAATAATTCTGATATCCCAGCTAATATATTTGGATAGATTAACTATATCATTTTTTATATAAAATAAGTTCGCCAAGTGAGAATTGAACTCACTTCCATACTGTCGATGAGTCTCTCTTCCTTTTTTTTTTTAATTATTTGTTGTTGAAATTTTTTGATGTCTGTGTAATGTATCAAACATTTCTGGTATTTATACGGACTCTTTGTCAGTCAGCCTGTCAGTTCTAAATACTTGCCTGTATTTCCTTAACTTTAAAAATTTACAACACAAAGTCTTGCCTTGGGCTTAGAATTTTTAAACTTCTAATTTTTGTTAAATTTCTAGCCTTTTTGAAATCTCATATATAAAATATCGGCTTAAATGGGTATAACTTGAACATCAGTTCTGCTTCATTTGATAGCGGTGTAAAAGCATAAGCTTGTTATATAGAAAAAGTTAGCGACGCATGAGTAACTGCCAGAGAGCACCGACTGTTTGTTGGATTATGGGTGTTTACAACACCATCAACTAGCTGTATCTCTACTCAGCCTAAAATGACTATCAAGGAAACATGATACCAACTGTCTGTAACGAAAATTTTATAATTTTGCACACGGGCTTAAGGCCGGGGCACATAGAATCCGTCATGCGTTATACTTTGACGTATTCAACTGAATTCGAAGTAACGACGGATGAGGTTGGCGCAATGAGTACTTTGTTGACGGTCAAGAAATCAGCTGTTTTTTGCTTGTTTTATTTTATATTTTTTTGCCGCAAAATTTTATTAAAGTGCATATTTGAAGTGGAGTTGGACGACAGCTTAGACTTTCTATTAATGGTAATTTTAATTTATAAAACTCGGGAGTGCCTTGATATAATTAACGGAGGTAGAAGATTTTGGGTCAGGCCACTTTAACAAGACCGAGATATTAATGGATTTTCTGCGATGAAGTTTGAGAAAATGTTCGATTTGCTTTTTAATTAAGTGAAGGAAGATCTTACTAAGAACTCCAACAGACCTCCAATATTATACTATATTTTTTATACGTATTTTTATCCTTTTTAATTAACAATTTTTTGCATTTTTAAAGTTATTTGGCTCATGGAGGCAATAATCAATTATTTTCATCAGTGTTAAAAATATTTTACTACAACAGAGCGAAAACCAATAGAAAAACAAGAAGCAGAAGCAAGTGAACGATGTCAAAGTACTCAACGTACGTCAAAAGTTAAAAGTTGGCCAACTTTCGTACTTTGCGTTGACGGAGACCTACTGATTGTAACAACACTGATAAGCAAACGAATATTTCAACTTACTTGTCAGTTGAAAAATTCAACGTATGACGTATAACGGATTCTATGTGCCCCGACCTTTAGAAGGTCGAAAGGTTCTTTCTCCTTTTATCCAATAATTCATTATAATATTTTCCATAGTCTTCCGAAGTAGAAAATATCAATACAGTAGAATGCTTCAATTGATATGCCGCAGAGTATATTGATATCACCTATCCTAAAGAGTCTAAGCCCATATTTATCCGAAGGATAATGATGAGTCAGTAACTGGCAGAGAGTACATGCTTTTTTTTTAGTTACTATATAGAAAAAGTTATCGACGCGTGAGCAACTGGCAGAGAGTACGTGCTGTTTATTTGTTTATGGATGTTTAACACGCCATCAACAAGTTGTATCTCCACACGATCAAATTGACTACCACGGACATATGATCTCAAAAACCTGTACCAAAAAATTTTATAATTTTAAACACGGGCTTAGAAGTTGGAAAGGTTTTTCCTATTTTATCATCACAATATAGTCTATAGTCATCTAATATTTACGACAGGCCGAAGGAGAAAATGTTAATGCAGTAGCATGTTTCAATTGAGATACCCCGATATATATCCTAGAGATTATAATCTCATATTTGCCCGCAGGATAGCGATGAGTGAGTAACTGGCAGAGAGTACTTGCTGCTTGTTTTGTTATTGGTGTTGAACACACCATCCATCAGCTGTATCTCCACACGACCTAAATTGACTATCAAGGACACATGCTTTCAAAATGCATGAACCCAGAATTTTATAATTTTTAACACGGGCTTAGAAGGTAAAAAGATGATATGTGATTAAATTTTCCGACGGTGTTGATTTTATTTTTATTTGGGTACGGTTTTCCGTCGACCCTCGTCAAATTTGGTTTGTGAACAAACCGGTTTCGTCCGTTTGCCATCTTCAGTGTTCTCTTCGTACTAGATGTTTGTGTCTTCTTTTCGCTATATCATGACAAAATAGTACATAGTCCTCTAATATTTACTCCAAGTAGAATGAGAAAATGTGCATGCAGTAGCTTGCTTACACTAAGATGCCGCAGAGTATATGGATATCACCTATCCTAGAGAGTCAAACCATATATTTGCCCTCGCCTATGCGAGGGCCTCCTTATTTTTAATGTAATTTTTGATGCTACAAATTGACAGAGTTCTTTATTTAAATAAAAATTCGTCTTAATTGTAATAATCTGACCAACAAGAAATACAATTTGTAGATATAATTTTTAAAGTATTTTCTACACTGAGAAAAATCTATAAATATTTTTATTAGCAACTTTTCCATTACATCTTCATTTAGCCTCTCGCAGGCATGGTTTAAGATTTTTTTTTTTTTGAAATTCCGCACAATTATATAAAATGTTTTTAAAAATTTTTTCTCTTTCTTAAGACGCATTTTGCGTTTAAGACTCTTAAAGATTGAAGTTTTTAATTTTAATATGGTATTTTAATTTAGTATAATACAGAAATATTTTGATAACTGCTATCCTGAAAAAGATTTTCAGAGTCGCGGTGAAACTTTAAGCGAAAACGGTTAAAACCTTTATCTGATATTTAAAAAACGTAAAAAAATGTATTCAAAATATTGATATTATCAATCCCCCTTAACTATTTAAATTGTTGGGATGAAGTCCCATCTTCTATTAATAAAATTCAGGGTCAAAAATTTGAATTTTAGTATCTTTTTGATAATTTTAAACTATGATTCTTATGACATTGAAGCATCAAAATGCACTTACTTTACAACTTAAATGATTTAAATATTTCCGCTATTATTCATAAACATTTTTTGGAATTTTTTTAAACACTATTACCAGAAAACAAAAAAAGATTAATTGTCCTGTTGGTATAATTTACCATGTTTGCAAATGTATTTGTAATGCAAATAACATATGTCGTGTCGTGCATGTGAGTAACTAGAAATATGCGTGATTGAAATAATTTTATAAAACCATTTAATTAAACATTTGTATTCAGTAACAAGCCCATGAAGTAACACTAACATAACATGCTCTATCTCTACATTATTACCCCCAACTGTTTATTTCACATGAAATTTTAACTACTATTCGTCAATCTAATATGTATTTAGCAAGAAAATTGTGTTATTTAATATAAGTGATTTAAGTGTTTGGGGGTGTTTTACAATAAAGGGATCGTAAGTCCGTGAAAACTTTCTTTCAGATTTGGTAACGCTCTATTTATTAACGGTGAGCAGAATTTAATGGCGTTTAATTTAAACAGTAACGTTAGAGACCTGCAAACACTTAAAGTGGCAAAGCCGTTAAGGTGCGCAAATTGATTAATCTTACACAGTGTTTCTTGATATAATTTTCTAATGATAAAAATGTAACGCAATTATGAGACTCAGTTTGGCAGGAGTTTTTTTTTTTTTTAACGACATAAGGGTGCTGAAGAATACATAATCACCGCCTCAAGCAAAAACTATACTATCAGTACAAAAGCATATTATAGCTATCAGCATGTGGGATGGAAGACAGGCTTCCCTGAACGAAACCAAGAGAGTTTTTAAATGTTTTAGCCAAGTGCTTCACGAATGCACGATTTCTGGTTCCTACCTGAAATCTAGTTCTATTGTTCGTTAATACGCAGTGTAATAAGAGTACTAAGTAAAAAGGAAGTAGTAAAAACGAGGAATGCATTTACGCTAAATAGACAAAATGGGCCATGAAGAGGCAGAAACTTTGGTTGCTATAATAAAAACCCTTGGTTTTTAGGCTTGCAATATGACAACTCCAGATGATAAAAAACAAAGCTTAAGCCAGCCCACCTAACAGAAAAAATATGCTGCCATGGTGAAATGAAATAGGGAATAATTTGTCTTGCTTTTGGTGGATCGAGTCGCTAAATGGAGTTTTAGTGTAGTGTTCAATACTCTGAGCAGAAAAGCAAGAAAAATAATTTTATTCAATTAATATATGCTAAGCTTGTTTATTGAGCTGGTGTTTGTTTGGGACATTTGGAAATATCATCTATCTGAGCTATAAAGTGAGAAAGATCATTTTTGTTTGCTGCATTAATAACGAGATGGCATCTACGGAAAGACTAAAATACATGGACAAATACTTACTGAATATGGATACCTTGGTAAACCCAATAGAGAATATACCATACAAAAAGCAGTCGTCAGCTACTAGTTTGGTGATTTTTCCAAGCTGCTAGTGTCTATGGCTTTCTCATAGGTATCGTAGATAGACTGCTACAAAAACTACTTGTCGCTCGTCCCTCATTCATTCATTCATTCATTGATCTACGCATAGTTTAGAGTATATCCCTAAGACTGATGGTCATCCACAGTGCCGTATTGTTCCCTCCTCGCTAGTACTAAATATTCACACACTAACACAATGGATTTTGGAAGAGCCATAGAACTTTTAATAAAAATTTTTAAATCCACAGAGAATACAAACGGACCATAAGCATGATCGTAAAAGGTTTTAGTTAGGAAGAGAGACGAATGAAAAGGGAGAGAGAGATACAGACAAAAAGGAGAGAAAGTGACGAATGCAATAACACGAAGGAAAACACGAACAAGACGAACTATATAAACACAGCTGACATTAGAACGCAACTAGTACGAAAAGAACACTGAAGATGGGAAACGGTCGAAACCGGGTTGTTCACAAACCAAATTTGGCGAGGGTCGACGGAAAATCGTACGCAAATAAAAGAAAAATCAACCCCGTCGAAAAATCTAAAAGCAGACTCACAAGAGCGATTCATCCAATTTCATTATTTGTTTGCACCAAAAGAGGGGGGACTTTATAAAAATCTGTAAAAAATACCTTTAATTTTATTCTACGAATTGCTGGCTTTTGTTATCGCGATATAGATCTAATATATTTTTAATTAAATAAAACTCAAATTCATATATAGTTGTAAAATATGTGCTTATCTTAAGAGAACTGTAAAGAGAATTTACTGCACGATGAAAATCTCCTTACAACTTGCTCGTTGTATAAGTAATTTAATGCGTTCAGATTTTAGCTAACGCATTACTTTATACAACATGTTTGTGTAGTGGTGTATGTAAAAGATGTAATTCAACCTATCTATATGCACAGATATTCCAATAAGAGACATATGTTATGCCATTTAAATGGCAATTTAAAATGTCTTGGATGTCAGCATAGTTCGGCAAGAAAACTTTTCTTTTTGTTTAAAACACTAAAAGCCAAATAAATCTTATTGTTAAGCAAAAATGTGCTGCTTAATATAAATTCGTTTAATGTATGCACAAAATGAAATTTTGTTTATATCAAAGCTGTGTTAAACCTTTAGAATATTCTAAAGGAGAAATAATTACAGCAGCAATTTCGTTCATGGCTTTGAAAACTTATTTATTATTTAAGTGGGTTATAAAAGTTTACAATAAAATATATTCTACACACACTTACACACACACACACACGCATACAAACATCTCTTTTGCAGGTTCTTAACGCATGTTATAAAACGTTTAAATAAAAAATAAAAAGTTTAAGGAGATTTGCCTTTAATCTTCTATGCTGAACTCTAATAATAGTGAAACCTTTTCTTCCAAACTAATGCTTTTCAGTTTTCTTTTTTAATTTTCCTGCAAAATGCTTTTATTTAGAAGGTGCTATAAATTTTATGAAGCTTCAATTTATTTTATACTATATAGATTTTTTTTTAACTATTTACGATAATTTATGCCAGATTATCTTTCAAAAAAAAAAAAAGGAAAGAAAAACTCATACACCAGTTTCGTATAGCTTTCAATTTCACTTAAGATCACAGGCTTAAGATAATAACTTATTCAAGGTGTTAAGTATGAAGAATAATTTTTAAACACTTAAAAGCGATAATAAAATTAGATTATACAAAACAAAAAAAAAAAAAAAAAACAAAAAAAAATTAAAGCCAATTTATTTTTCTTAAAATAATAATAAAATGTGCAAAATATATAAAAACTAACAGAAATAATCACTTTTAGATTTAAAGAATTCTTTTGTTAATAAATACTAGTCTACTACGATGCGCCTAGTTATCACCAATATTATAAAATTATGGTTTTTATTATTTCTAAGAATTTTTCTTGAAAACACTCTTTATCCTCAGAGTATCTTAAATCTCACTATTGCTATTATGTAGATGATGAGTAATACGTCATAAGATTTACATCTGTACCTAGCTGTGTAAGTCATAACCAGATGGTGAGTCATACCACTGTGAATGAAATTTCGTGATATGGTTTACATCTGCACTTGCTCACTGCCTTAATCAGATGGTAGTCAAACCACTGTGAGTGAAAATCAGCGCCACTCACGCCCTAGAGGCCGAAGTCTAATTCTAGCAGCAGGTCCTTCCTAGTAGCAATTTCAATTATTACAGAGCAGGGCTGCAAATCACTACTCCTTGCTGAAGAGCTGGAGACTATCCAACTCCTATCCAGAACACATGACTAGCATGCTCACTGTATCTGGATCATTCACCAGTGGGTGTTATTAAAGACAAGAATATCCTGGCCACCATAAAAACAGACCTGTATTGGGCTGCGAAACCACAACCACCACGATAATCCCGAAGGGCCAACCTCAATAATTAGTCAAAGAAACAGCTAAATGCCTAAACATACAAATAGCGGATACTCTGCGGGCTACTGATTCCCGTGGAAATAACGTGGAGCTTCCAGTTTTACCCCTGCTGACTTCAGGGGACTGGGCTCCCTTATACCCCCAGCAGCACAGGTCTAGTCAAGTATTCTATAAAGACCGATAAATGTGTCCCCGGGGGGGGGGGGGGGGCTTTGAATAAAATGAAGCGTCATCCTCGCCCTAGAAGGCCTTCAGATACGTATATCCTCCGGTCACTCCTAGTTGCAACTTCAGAAGCCCGAAGCAGGCCGCAGCCTTCACTCCTTGTTGAAGAGTTGGAGACTATCCAACTGAAGTTTAATATAATTTAAAAACAGGACGGCAGTCATGCTCGCAGGACCTGGATCATTCATTCTGTTCATTGTGAATGATCCAACCCACAAACTCAAATGAGGGCCTCGAAACCCACAACCACCACGATACTCCCGAAGAGCCGACCTCAATAATCAGTCAGAGAACAGCTAAAAGTCTACAAAAACAAATAGCTGAACTCTGGGGCTTTACTGATTCCCGTGGAGACTTAGTGGATTATCCAGTTAGCTCCTGCTAGCCTATTAGGGGACTGGGCTCCCTTTTACCCCCGAAGACACATGTAATAATTGTGGATTTCCATAAAAAAATATAAATGTTCCTCCTCCTGTGCTGAAATGATGAGTAATAAATTATTGTCGTTATTATTACTATTACTGCCAGAGCAAGCCGAATTAAATTTAGGAGATCTTGATACTGAAATTCGCTAGATATATAAAATAATAAAATTTCATAATAATAAACTTTATATATGGGGTTCCTTCTCCAATACACAATACCACTAGGCAATTGCTTGAAACTGCTCCCTACTTTAAGAGTAACCGGCATAATATTAAAAACTTTCACTCTCTATGGATATTGCGTTATTGTTAATTATTGTGCATGTTGATACCCTTGTCCTGCTGCTTCGAACTTAACAGGATATTTTTTACAGAGGTATAGGACTTAGGAATCAACCAAAAATAATTTTTTTTAAATTGTAATAAAATTAAGTTTATTCGAAAGATAATTTTCCGGCATTATAATTTAAATATGACTTCTGGCATATGACCACCACAGTTTGCTCGGACGTGGTCTAATTTAAAAATGCAATTGTCGGTAATTTTCTTCAACATTTGCAACCGTTTATCGGGAATATAGCGACGAATGTTGTCCACCAAGTGCTCAATCCTTTCGGGTTTATCGGGGTATACTAGCGACTTCGTATTAATCAAACAGATAATTTTCTAGCAGCATTAGATCGCATGATTTTGGAGGCCCACTCAAGCGTCCGAAACGTGAAATTAACTATACAGTTACCAAACGTTTCCCTCAATAAATAAATTGTGGCACAAGCTGTGTAACATGTTGCGTCATGCTGTGTAACATGATGGCTATGACAGACATCATCGTTGCTCAATTGATAAGCGAAAAAGTTCAACAATTCTAGAGCATTGATTGTAATCTTATGACCAGCATCGTTTGTAAAGACTAACATTTCCACCAGCCCATGAAGCAGACTACACAGTCAATTTGTAACGGTTCTTTAACATACACTTGAGGATTATTATCACCCCAAATACGGCGCTTTCGTTTAATGACGTATCCATTCAAACAAAAGCTAGTTTTATCTCTAAACAACATTCACTAATGAAATCAGGATCTGTTATTCAAACTGAACCAAAAAATTATTTTCAAAATATATTTGGACGTGTTGTTCAGGCGTCAGTCCATTCATATTGAAATGCAAAACCAAATTAAACATTAATTACTTTATAGCTGACAAAATGGCTGTTAACTAAAAAATTGTTGACAACTTAAAGTTCTATACCTCTATAAAACACCATATCTATTACAAACCATTAAATGCAAATCACGCTTACTCATAATTCTTTCCCTCCACATAGTATTTTTTAAAGGATATACATTTTAGAAGTACAGGATAGCTCTACTTTTGATATTTTCTTGCGGCAATATTTTTTCATATTCAGAGCTGAATTTGTTAATGTCTGAGAACTAAAGTTATCCATTCTGGGAACAAACCATAAGAAAATAAGATTATGAGCAAAAAAAGCTAATTGTGTTACTTTTCGTGTGTAATGTAATTCATGATGCCCGTCCATATGAGATTGGGTTTGATACTTTGTGTGAAATGCAGGATAACTTTTTCGAAAAAAAGTCCAACTATGAAATAAGCAGTCAGTTAGTGTTCTGTTCTGTTACGCAAGATCAATATTGAAATCGTGCATTAGCGCAATTATTGAATTTTTCTTTATTAATATTCTACAGGCTTAAGTATGCAGAAACTCCAGTTCAAATTTCATGCTGTCTATGACTTCATCTGGGTTGTGAAATGTTTTTTAATAATTACGAGAGTCTCAGATTGCAAATTTTCAGATAGTAGCTTAACATTTTATTTATAACGCCCAAAAATATCGGCTGGACGTTTAGACGTGATTGTCCAACAAACAGTCAAACTAAGTTTGATTGTTAAAATATTAAAGAACTAAAATTTATGTAGATTTGATTTGCTTTGTGCAAGGTTTTATTTATTTATTTATTTTTTTTTTTGGGAACATTGTCCATAAAATTGGCTGGTATATTTTGTTTTAATTTAATTGCCTTCAGTATGCTTTTAAGAGTCATCTAAGAAATTTAAATAAAAATGCTTTTTTATCTGGTGGAAATAATTGAATTTATAAGCTGCTGGCATTAAAATAAGACTACCTAATTGTTTATGACAAGGGCTCGTAAATAATATTACCACTGTACTGCCGTACAATGAAGCACTAAAGGTTTTCTCCCCTCTCTTTATTCTCCCGTCTTAAGATAATAACCTTGTATATTTTTTTTTTGTGCTAAATCATTAAATATCTATGAGGTCTTTAGCATAAATTGCATATTTTGTAACAATTTTTGCTATTTTATTTTTACTAAAATGAAAAATCGCTTTAAACTTCCTTTCCTGTTTATAAAATAAGCTGAAACACACGCGTTCGTATATACTTACATACATTCTTCTACAATGGCATGTTTTCCTTAGTTTATTAAAATTTTGTAAAGATTTTATTTTTATTAAAATCTCTATCCATCGAAGCACGTTTAAGGGAAAATTATAAAACTGTTCTTGAGAGCTTCTTACTTTATTTTTGTTTGCAGCCGTTTACTGCTGCTGCTAGAGAACTTTAATATCAAGCAGTGATTTTTTTATTTCATCAATTTTATTAACGTAAGAAATAAAATTGTTACAGCATTAGATTTTTTCTCTGTTGTGAAAGAAATAGATTGAATCCTACAAAAGATCTACAAATAAGTTCGCAAGAAAAGAATGGATAAATTTGCATATTTATAAACATGTCGTACAACTAAGTTGGATAACAAGAAAAAAGCACAATGAGGCGGTTGTAATAAAATTTGCTGTAGCTTTTTTCTTTTAAGATATACTGCTTAGTCTTGGGAAATATAATTTTTCGTTGAATTGCCTTGCATTGCGAAAGGTAGATTTTGAATTAAATCGAAATAGCTTTATACTGGATTAAAAATAAAAATTTTTCCTAAGTTTGACTCGTACTGGAATTGCTATTGAACTAGATATGGACTATGTTGAAGTAAAATAAACTACTCAAAATAAAAAAAAATAGAACTAAATAATACACTACAATACAGTACACTACATTACAATACAATACATTACAATACAATACAATACAATACATTACAATACAACACAATACAATACAGTGCAATATAATACAATACGATACAATATAATATAATACAATATAATACGATACAATACAATTCAATACAATACAATACAATACAATACAATACAATACAATACAATACAATACAATACAATACGATACAATACAATGCAATACAATACAACACAACACAATACAATATAATACAATATAATACAATACGATACAACACAATACAATTCAATACAATACAATACGATACAATACAATACAATACAATACAATACAATACGATACGATACGATACAATACAATACAATACGATACAATACAATACTATACAATACTATATAATACAATACAATACGATACAATACGATACAATACAATATAATACAATACAATACACAATACAATATAGAATACAATACAATACAATGCATATATATATAATACAATACACTACAATACAATATAATACAATACAATATAATACAATGCAATACAATGCAATATAATACAATACCATACAATACAATACAATACAATACAATACACAATACAATATAATACAATACAATACACAATACAATACAATAAAATACAATACAATGCAATACAATACAATACACAATACAATACAATATAATACAATACAATAAAATACAATACAATACGATACAATACAATACTATACACTACATTTCAATACAATACAATACAATACAATACAATGCAATACAATACAATACAATACAATACACAATACAATACAATACACAATACAATACAATACAATATAATATAATACAATATAATACAATACGATACAATACAATACAATTCAATACAATACAATACAATACAATACAATACTACAATACGATACAATACAATACGATACAATAAAATACACAATACAATACACAATACAATACAATACAATACAATGTAATGCAATACAATACAATACAATACACAATACAATACAATACAATATAATACAATGCAATAAAATACAATACAACACAATACAATAAAATACAATACAATACCATACGATACAATACGAAACTTATATAACAAAGTAAATAACTAGAACTGAATTTTAATCAACTTAAAAAAAAAACTGATAAACGAATAACTTAAAACTATTCAGCTGAACTAAGTCTTCAATTAAGTCGCAACAAGAGTTGGACTTAGTATCCTCTAGCCAGCAACGAAATTACTTTAAAGTAGTTTAAATTTATGTAGTCAAGTCTAGGTTTTCTTTTTCCTATAATTTACAGCACATTAATATATACTTATTTTGCTCTGCTGATACGCTCTACTTTTTTATGTTTAGCCTATTTAATACTATAACTCTGGCTAGATTAGTATTCACGGTCTTGCTTTTACAACTTTGGTAGTAATTTACTGACTGCGTTATTAAAGCGAGACTTAAAAATGCGCTTCGTTGTGCACCATTGCAAACCACTATAGGTTTTGGCTTAGCCACGCTTCGTCGTACACCATTGCAGGTCATTATAGGTTGTGGCTTAGCTACGCCTTTTTAACCAATTTATCGAACTGTCAAACAGTTTTATCTTTTCCTACTAACCAATATCTAGTGAGAATTTCGGCGATGATTTCTTTGTTGTTGGAATATATTCGCCTTAATCAAATCAGCTACCGTGGCTAGAATATATAAAATTGACTCCTACCGTTATTCGCTATATTCATAGGGATAATAGGGTTTAAACTCATAATTTAATAAATTATCGACAACAAATAACGCAACTACTTCGATCGTTGGCTGTTTAGAAGTGGATGGCTAACCAGCCTCCATGTTTCAAGGTTAATATAAAAACTCTTGAAGTAGAAGCGAACGTGCTTTTTGGTCAAGAGGGTTCCCATGAGTTCTTTAACCCAAGAGCGTTGTTATATGACGTCGAAAAGCGTTTGATATTTAATCAAACAAAAAAAGAAAAAAAAAATAATTAGATGTGATGTAGAAATGTGTTAGCGCACATTAGAATTAGAACTAAACTATTGGATAGATGTAGTAAAAAGTGTAAAATTTAATACCTCTGTCGCATTGATACGTTTTAATTTGAGTCTTAAGCTTAGCTATAATAGAAAAGCTATAGTTAAACTAACTAAATATGTTGTATAAGTCATTCAGAGAGGGAGATAATCATGAATACGAATATATCATTCACAACGTACTATCCTTCAGGCGGATCTATATATCGAAGAAGTCAACTCTTTTGAATTGGTAATGTTACATAATTTAATTGACTCCTAGATATGAGAAAACTCCATAATTATATATTTACATTTTGGCTTTGTTGGCGGGCTTTATGTCAAATTATTTTATCTGCAGCAGTGAGCCAGAATTCCGAGCAGCAAGGAAACTGCAAAACTGCTTGCAGTAATTTTCTTAAGTGAATTAATACCTTAAATTCATATTAACTGACTACATCTGGGTTATGAATCTAGTCCATCAAAGTGCAATAATTAATAAACTATACGAGATTTTCTAAAATTAATTTTTAAAACTCATTTTTAAATGATATCAACTTTGAAATATTCTAAATAAGAAGCGAAAAACAAAATTATCATCAATTTACTTCAAAGTAGAGTATATTTCTTAGTATTTCCTTGCGCATGTTGCAGTCCACTGTGCAATAACATTCTAATACGAGTTTTAAAAAAGTGTAAGTACCAGCAATATTGGATTCTTATTTATATTGTATTCTATGAACATTTACAAATTTAAATAAATGTAGTCGAATATACGAGGTTTATTCTAAAATTGACACCGATTCAAAAATATCCTTAGCTGTGTAAGGTAAAGTGTGTTATGTTTTTGCAGTAGGAATTTTTCGCTTAAAATAATGGCTAATTTTGCTATTTCAATATTATTACTGACAGTTAAAACCCTGGAACGATAGTAAATAACATTCCACAAAATGTAATTTGCTTATATATTGTGCTCAATGCTTGATTTTTGTAATAAATACACCATAGATAAGGTGCCCCTGTAGGCCAGTAGGTAGTGTACTAGCTTGTCAGTATGGGGGTTGTGGGTTCGATTTCCAACGAAGATCTTGGTTTTTTCACTACAAAAATAAGAATTAGCTGTCGGTGGGGCTGCTCAGCTATGAAGGCATAATCACTGGTCGCTGTGCTGTCTTATATACGGCAGTTAATTTCTGACTATACTTCTACTTTCACCACCTGTCGCATCTCTTCTCTATCCCTTTCCTAAAAGAATGTAGCACGGTACTTGACTAAATAGGCATTATTGCCTGAAGTGCTACTTCTCTTTAACGAAAAAAAATATCGCGAATTTGGGCTTTTGAAAATCCTAGAGCGATTACTGAAAAGCCTTATTATTGTCACTGTATGGTGCGCTATGTGGCCTGAAAACACAATTGGACCGTTTTTTTTTTTCAAAGATGAGGCTGGAAAAGCGGTAACGGCTTTTTTTTTGACAACGTAAATATCACTGACATGTGATATGGTAAGCATCATAAAATTGCTTTGAGAATTAATCACATATATCTTGTTTGGCGACGAGGCTTATTTTTAAATGAAATCCACGCAGTTCACGGTTTAGTGCATTGCTATTGCATCATGATCATTTAAAACATTAATTAACATTGATTCGGGATGTGTTTTCAATAGAACGGCGCTGCGACAACTTTGACGACCTTGGCGGCAATGAGTGATGTTTCAAGAAAAGAACCTGCCAATTGATCTCTTCTGTATTGTTTTTTATGGGCCAATATATAGTCGCTGGCCTACACTGGCAAACCAGCCACAAAATATGCCTTGAAACCGACATCCTTTATGCTATACCTGATATACAGTCAGCAATGTTTGTGAGAGTTGGCTTAAAATTACATGTCTAAAATACCGGCTGTATGCTCACTTGCAGTAGTCCCAACTTTGAATGAATCCTGTGGCAAATCTATTCATTACGCTGATAAAATAATATTTAGACGTAGGGAATGAATAAACAAGTTTGTCATACAGTTTTCAATTCTTTATAATTACGGTGCCAAAAAGAGAATCCTATTAATTTTTAAACACACCTCGTACTTTCTTATATATTAAAACATAATGAATAGTACTATTGCCTGATGTAAAAATATTTCATTAAATGAAAAGAACAAAATTTGACTCGTTACGAAAGGATAAAAGAAAAACTGCTTTTGCTTTTTCCATTTCTATTTCTATTTCTTTCAGCACAACAATAGAATAAGAAAATGTTTAAAAGAAGCCAGTTTAGAGTATGGGATGCGTTACTCTATATTTCAATAGTAATACAATAGCATTATTTAAATCGAGCCAAACGAGTTTTGTAAAACACCAACAACAATAAACAAAGCAATCAAAAGAAGTTCAAATTAGAAAAGGGTCTGGCAAGCATATACATTTGCCTCTTAACTCCCCTAAAACAGCGGTTTAAAATAGTTCCTTTGTACACAAAAGAAAAAAGAAGTGAAAGGATATATTTAGCATAAAGCATGTAATCTGAGCTGATTTGCAAAAATACAAAAGACCACCTACAAACTTACATATAGCAAAGTGTTGCAGGTTAGCGTTTTGATTATAATGATGAGAATGATGACGATGACGAAGTCACTTTAGATGTCGTGTCCCTATCTGCCTGTGTTTTGCATTTTGTATAAGGACTTACGTATACAATTTAAATAATATTGCTGCGTAAGGAGGTCGTCAAAACAAATTGTGTGCGGGAGGTGAAAGTATAATTTTGAATGGTTGAAATTCTACATTAAAGTGAAGAAAAAAAAAAAAGAAAGAGGTTATATTTTGTCAAGCGTTTTTGTTAATTTTGTTTTACTTTTTATTTTTGCCTTGGTTGAAGATTTTTTTTTTTGCCCTGATTTTATGTGAAACGTCTTTTTAAGAATATAATTCAGTTGTAAATTTTAAGCAATGAAATTCTAAAATTCTACTTGTAAATGTCTGAATCCGTTTGTTATGTCTTTTGGTGATAACGTACAACAGCGTCGTTCGTTTGTCATGTGTAGTATATAATATAAAGAAAAAAATACTAAAAAAAACAAAGCTGAATCGCTGCTAGAATATATAATGTTTTTTTTATTGTATTATTTTGAATAACACACTTCTACTTGTGCAAGTTCTAATTTATTTTTCTGTATTATATCCACTTTATTATACATTGTCGTAACATTTTATTACATTTTTATTAGGTCTTTTTTTATACGATGGGAAATCATCTAAAATAGTAACACGAAATAAATCTTTAAAAGTGTTTTTTTTATTTTTTATTGTTTCTGTTATGATTTCTTTTTGTTTCTCTCATTTCAACATATTTATTTAGATTTATGTTATTTGTGCTTTCTAATGTTTAAATGGTGTAAAATTAATGCAAATTTTTGATTCCTCTAGATTTAGTGCTGCTGCTTAAATTATTTATTATGCAATTGTTAAATAATCTCTTAAAGATTTAGTTTAAATCATCTCTCCTTTCTTAGTTGTAACATTTTAAAAGCTTTAAATTTATTATATGCTTCCAATTGAGTTAATAGAAAAAACATTATTTAGCATTAAGAAGGATAAACACACATTAAAATTTTAATTTAAAAAATCTTATTTTTTGCATGAAGAACAATGGTCGCGCGGTTGAGCTCTGCTTGTCCTTAAAAATCGAGATAATTAGCTAAGTAATATAATAGACGCACTAGCGTCGAATAGCAATGTAGCAGGACCAGTGGTAGAATCCCATCCGAACCAGGAGACTTGTAGATGTTGAGATCTGCTAAAACCTCTTTAACCGCTCGAGCTCGAAAGACTATATTCGGCATTGTAACTCTGTCCAGGTTAGGCGGTGTTTAATTGCTTTCCGACAAAAAATAATTATTTGCAAATATACCAACCAAAAGGTAAGCTTTATCAATCGGGTCAGCGAATAGTCGGAATTGAAGAACTAGAATTTTCCCTTACTGCTTTAACAAATGACCAAAAGCTATTGCTACTCCTGGGGGAGTACCATCAGCACGAAGGCGCCTTTTTATTTTTGTAGCGAATCAGTATCTGCGTTTTTCTTTATTCACCAGTTACTGAATGCTTCCTCTCTAAATCTGACTGCATTTTTGCACGTTTGATTAAACCAAGACGTCAATCTGGTTTTAATAGAAATTTTTTTTGGATGGAGTAAAAGTTTTCATTCCAAACAAAATAATGTTCGCAACCATTATCGCTATAGCATCGACATTATTGTTCAAGAAACATAATTTCCAATTAAGTTGCCTAAAAAATTCGTTGAGCTCATCCCAATGATCCTTCTCGTAAATATTGTTATGAATGTGTCTTGCTTAAGATTTAAAATAAATTAATTAAGCAATAAAGCAAACTACTGCTTACCAACTGCGTAGAAGTTTATACACACACAACTACAATTTGATATGCTGTTTACTAACTGTATCAGCACTAACTTATCAGCATAAAAACAACTATACACACAGACATACAGGCGCCTATACAACGAATAAACAACATACAACAATAAAATGCGATACAAAGGGAGCAGAACATTCTTAAATCTTCTAGATTCTAATCGGACAAGTATAAATAGGGGAAGCGTCTGAGTGGATAATCAACCAGTGTAAAATTAAACCTCATCGTATCAACTTTGTGTAGTTAAAGTAAATTAAATTGTTATTATTTAAAAACTCTAAAAACCGGTGTTAATTATTTTGCAATAAAGAACTCGCAACAAAATGTTTATGAAAGGTATAAATGAACAATATATTTTAATGTTTAGTAGTTGCTTTCGAAACGGTGTGAACTACTGAATATGAAAAGTAGGTGGAGATGGTGTACTGATCGTAATTGCCGTAAGATTCACAAACACTAACTTCATAGTTTTGAGGTCTGAAGGTAGAGAAATTTCGACCGTTTTTTTAAAGAGATGTAGCACTTCAGTCAACACTGCCTATTTAGTCAAGTACCGTGCTACATTTTTTAGGAAAGGGATAGAAAAGAGACGAGATGTTGAAAGTCGAAGGATAGTTACGGAAATTAACTGTAGTATAAAGAAAGCACAGCGTCGAGTGACTATACCTTCATCACTGAGCAGCCCCACCAACAGTCAATTTTTAATTTTGTAGTGAAAAAAACTAAGGTCTTCCTGGAGAATCGAACCCACAACCCCCATACTGACAAACTAGTACACTACCTACTAGCCTACAGGGGCACCTACAAGGGCAGTCTGGTACCCTTCAAGAAGGAATGTGTTGGCTTATTCACTAATTTCACCAGGTGGTTTCGCGCGGCAAATAACTCAACATACTGGACTTCTGTAGTTGTATGGCTTAGATGGCGAAGCCAAGAACAAATGTGAATATTTAAGTCACCAGCCAGTAGGGTAGCCAACTCTATTGATTCTCTAGAGCATCGACGCAGTGTGGAATGTATTTTACTGTTTTATCGTTAGTAACTAAATTAGGAAACTTGTTCCCGTTACTCAACGTTTATGCGTTTAATTCGGTTTTCGTTGAGAGCCCTTCCATTTGTGGTTGATTGGCCAGTGAATCGCACACTACGCATTGCAGGGAAAATTCGTTTTTTTTTAGCATGACAGTCCGTATGTGGAACAAATTCTCTTTAGAGGTTTTTCCTATCACTTTCAATGTAGGAAAGTTCAAATTGAATGCCCACAAATACTACTATCTCTTTACTTCTCCTCATAACCTAATTTTATAGTACTGGCACAATGCATTACATATGAAGGGGTCATCCTGAATGCTGGACCAAAGGACGCAAAAAATTTTTAAATGTATAAAATTGAAATTAAACGTATTTTCTACACTATTTTTTAATCTTTATAACATCTGTTTATTAGAAAGAATATGAAATTAACGACTGAGTGCTTTAATTTAAGTTTTTCTTCTTATAGACTTTTAACCCTGAAGTCCAAAATCAAACGAAAACGCATCTTTTGATTTGTAACATTTTTACCTTAATTAATTTAATTAATTAATATCTTTGTTAATGACATAACTAATGGCCTTTTTAATATGTAGATGTCTGTCTGAAACACTTTTCAACTTACCTTTTTGTGTGTCGCAACCAAAAGTATACTAAAACAGCAATCTGTAAGGAGAAGAAGAGTAAAAGGTAAATATATTAAAGGTACAGAAAAGATACGCAAAACATAAAAGTATCAAAAAATGAGCTCAGTGCGTACGAGTAAAATAACGATAATAATTATGACTTAATTATTAGTATTACATAGCTGTTGAACTGAACTTTGGTTTGTAAAGCGCATATGTTTAGATGTTACTGTTTAACACAGTGAATACACTTAAAGCAATCTGCACACTGAAAAGCCTAATGTCATTTTTAAGGCGCTGTAAAGTTATAATTTTCGAAAATTATTTTCCATGGGCAGATTTTAATAATAAAATTTTTTGTTTAAAAAATCTTTTAATTTAGTGAATTATAGAATTATTTTAATGTAAAAAAGAGACCTATAGCTTGTTACATTAAAACAATATAAATTTCGTTTTCTTCTCCACCAAGATTTCTATATGCTAGGGATTGCCACATGATCTAACTGCGACAAAACTCATAATTACTTCATGTTTGCTCATGCAATCTCTGCTAGTGCAACCATCGACCCAACGGTCTCATGATGTGTTTTTATTAATAAGGAAACTCTTCAGTCATCTCAGCCCGTTGGTAGAATTGCCAAAAATAAAATTCTATCTACGCAAACAAAGCCGCCAAACATATATCAGATAAGTTTTGAATTTGTTTAGGTCCCCCTCATACACACCACAGTTTTAGGCGGTAAAAGTAACAATTTATTCTAAATTTGTTCTCTCTCTAAAACACAATCGGCAATCTAACGAGCCATATTAAGCAGGGTTTCTCGAGCAGCAACTAAAATTTTGTATATATTGTCCCATATGTCTAGTTTTTAGAGTTTTTAAATAAATAACTATTTTATTAAATTTAACTACACAAAGTTGACACTACAGAACAATTTACTTAAGATGCACGTCTTTACCACACGTTGTTTAATTTTACACTGACTGACCATCCACTCAGACGCTGCCCTATTTATATTTGGCCATTTAAAGTCTAGAGAATTTAAGAATCCTCTAGTCCCTTTGTATCACATTTGGTTGTTGTATGTTGTTTATTTGATGTATGGGCGCCTGTATGTCTGTGTATGTATTTTTGTTTTTATACTGATAAAGTTTCTTCGTGGAATTTATTTTAAGATATTTGTTGTTGTCTTTTGTAGAAAAGCTGTCTTAGAAAACTTACATAACAAATTGTTGTTGTTTGCGTTTAAAAAAATTTTTGGGCACTTTGTAGCTAGAAATTTTGTTGTTGTGCCAACATACCCAGTACTTTGCTTTATTGCTTAATTATTTTATTTTAAAACTTAAGCTAGACACATCCGTAACAATATTGTTACTTTTAGCCAAAAAATTACAAATAAAAAAAAGGTTTTAGATTTTTTAGAACTTTGTAGACTCAATTTCTTTGTTTTATTTTCTAAATACTTATTTTATTTGAAAATCTTTGAATTTTTATACACTCCAAGGTGTCTATCTTAAAGGCTATATGGTGCCATAACCCTAAGCTTACCTATAATAAAATTAACAATTCAGAAGCTTCAACTTATTTGTTTCCTCCTCTATCGGTTGTATAAATGTTGTAGTTAAATATCAATTAAATATCTCTGAACTCATTTCTCTACGTTTTTAATAGCTCATCAGTAGTCTTTTAACAAAATTTTATTTGCCATCTATTTTACTTAACTTTGGTAATAAATTGATTGAGTGAGAATTATAATCAACTTATAAGAAAAATAAAATCTAAATTAAATTAGACTAGGTCACTAGTCTTAAGAAAATTTTAAAAAAAGTATAACAGACTTATTTAGTTTAGCTATATTTCGTTCTTAATTAAAACAGTTATTTTTGTACGTTTGTTTAAACCCAGACTTCAATCTGGTTTTAATCGAAATTTTTTTTTTGGGTGGAATAAAATGTTTCATTTCAAACAAAATAATCTTTACAACCATTTCCGCTATGGCATCGTCATTATTGTTCAAGAAACTTAATTTCCAATTAAGTTGCCTAAAAAATTCATCCTAACGAGCCTTCTCATAAATATATTTTAAGCGTTTAGTAGTTGCTTTCGAAACGTGAGATACACCAACACTAATTTCATATTTTTGGGGGTGTGAAGGTAGAAAAAGGTCGAACGTACCCATCTTGTACCCATCAAGAAGGAATGTGTGTTGGCTCAATCACTAAAAATAACTCAACATACTGGCCTTCTGTAGTTGTATAGCTTAAATGGCGAAGCCAAGAAGAGTTGAGAACAGAGAAGTCACCAGCCAGTAGGGTATCCAACTCTATTGATGTAGAAAGAAGTCACCAGCCAGTAGGGTATCCAACTCTATTGATGTATTTTACTGTTTTATCGTTACTAACGGCAAAACAAGTTCCCTAACGAAATTAGGGAACTTGTTGCCGTTATACATACGTTTTTGCGTTTAATTCGGTTTTAGTTAAGAGCGCTTCCATTAATGGTTGATTGGCCAGTGAATCGCGCATTACGCATTGTAAGGAAAATTCTTTTTTTCTTTAGCATGACAGTCAGTCTGTCTGTGCAACAAACTCTCTCTGCCACTCGACTATCTAGACCTGTGCAACTGGGGGAAAAAGGGAGCCCAGTCCCCTGAAGTCAGACAGGGAGACAACTGGAAACTCCACTTTATTTCCACGGGGATCAGTGAGCCCCAGAGTTCATTATTTGTCTCTTTAGACATTTAATAGTTCTCTGGCTGATCATTGAGGTTGGCCCCTATATGGGAGCATCGTGGTGGTTGTGGTTTCGCGGCCCCATAACGGCCTACGGTTCTATGGTGGCCAGGATCATCTCACTGATAATGACACGCAAAGTGAATGATCCAGTCCAGTGAGCATGCTTGACATGTGTTCTGGCCAGAAAGTCTCCAACTCTTTAGAAAGGTGTAATGGTTTGCAGACCTGTCCTGGAATCATTCAAGTTGCAACTAGGTGGTTCTGTTGCTTAGAATTATGTCTTCGGCTATCTAGGACGAGCATGACGTTCCAAATTATGTAAAGTGGTTTGTCCACCATCTGATTAAGGCTACATAGCCAGGCGCGGATGTAAAACAAATCACACTTTGTCACTTTTAATGTAGGAAGGTTCAAATTGAATACCCACAAATACTACTCCCTCTTTACTTCTCCTCATAACCTAATTCGCTAGGACTGACACAATGCATTACATGTGTTGGAGTCATCCTGACTGCTGGCCCGAAGGAAACAAATAATTTTTATATGTAAATTCAAATAAAACGTATTTCCGATACTGTTTTTTACTCTTTATAACAACTACTTCTTAGAAAGAATATAAAATTAACGACTGACCACTTCAATTTAAGTTCTTCTTCTTTTGGACTTTTAACTTTGAAGTCCAAAGCAGCGGTAACAAATAAATATATCTGAGATACTGCGGTTTTATCTTAATAACTACCTCGACCTTATTAATAAAATTATGCTTTTTTGTTATTGTGAAGAAAAATAATTGAGTAGACTAAGTATCATGCACTAATCATTGTCATGACGTAGACACTTAGAACTTACCCAAGTCCGTAACGAGAAAGCAATATGAGAATTTTGTCTATTTTAAATGGTGTACAAATCTGGTGGTGAATACCTAAGTGGAAAATAAGAAAATTTCTGTTGTGCAAACTTCTTCCTAATCTTTTTACGAAAATCTGTAACCACAGTTTTAGATTAAACGTCATAAAATTGATGGAAAGATTCGAAGCTGAACTGCGCTTTCATAGTTTCTTTTGAAATTTCATTATCAAATCTGAAAAATGTCATTGTTGGGAGAAGAAAATATAATTTGAGTATGGGTTAATTTTTTATTTCTCCAAGTCCTTCTTTTTTTGTTTAAAAAGTTCCAATAGAGTTATAAAAACAAAATATAATAATTTAATGAGAATATTTCTTTAAGTGTAGTTTTAAAATACTTTATTCTTATTACCTAACCATCGCTTATTCATATTGTTTTTAATGTTAAAATTAGCTGTAAGTAAAATTTTAAATAGAAGACGACGACGACGACTAGTCCTGGGAATTGTGTCACCCTTAAAAGTAATAAATATTTGAAGGGGTGGTTAAAGGTTCTAAAAATTAGCACTGTCAATTAAATGAAAAAATTATTATAATATTTAAGGGCTGCTTACGAACGATTAGTTCTACGTTCAGAGTATCGTCAAACAGGCACTATCGTTTATTTAAAAAACACTGAGAATTCTATAGGGGTTTTTTTTGGGTTGTTGCATTTTGTTGGTGTTTTCCTTTTCATGAGCCATTTAAATAAACAGGTGTTGAGGAAGCGAAAAATACAAAAGGGATTCACTTTTAATCGAGCAGAAATTTTAAGTATTTTTTATATATAAAATAATACTGATATTTTATACTTAAATATGTTGCCTTCCGTATGTAATGAGTGTGTGGTTAGTTGTAATGTAGTTAATAACGTTTATGCTTGTACTTAAATATAATTTCGTTGGCCAATTTTATGGAGGGTTGAGTGTTCTGTGCATATTTACTTTTGGCTTTTATTGACTTTCAACTACAAGTATCACTGACTTAATGTCATATACCGTGATAACAGAGCAGTCAGCCAAGGCATCGTTCATTTTGCAAGTAAAACTAATTCTCCTTTGTTCGTTATTTTACTTTAACTTTTTCACGTTTCGTCATTTATTACGTCAGACGGACATGTGTTTCTTTCGTTAGCAGCATGCAGATGATTTTGTTTTATTTTCGCTTAATTAAGTCTAATTAAAATTTTTGCTTGTGGTATCAGTACCTTTTTTGCTTTGCTTTCTGCTTTGATTTTAATGTACATAATAATTTACTCGCTTTCGACTTATATTGTCATTTTGTCTTACTTGACTGGCAGTCAATTTTTTTTTTTGTTGCAGTAATTACATTGATTTTTTTCTTAACTACACCGTCTATTGCCATGGCATTTCTATGCCATTTATTGTCTGAGTGTAGTTTTTGTTTTCATTTTCAAAATAAGTTCATAACATCTTTTATAATTATTTATTTTTAATCTTTTTTAATGGTCAATTTATTTTTCTATTAAAAGTTAAACTGCAGACTGTTTTTTTATCTTTAAAAGGTATATTTTTTAAATAATTTTTTTAATATGATTTTTTTTAATTAAAAATACTTAATTAGATTTATGTTGATACTAGCAAAAAAACAACATTTATTATCAGCTTAGTAAGAATCTTTTATCTTTAAAGCTACATGGTTTGCGTAACTGTAGTAACAGTCAACAACAATACGAGAATTATATGATAATCTTTTCTACTATATATATAAGAATCTTCTAATAACTTTTTTCGTTTATTAATTTTATTTTTTGAAATCATTTTAATTTAATTTGTGCTACATCCATTTAAAAATATTTTTTTTTATAATAAAATAAAATTGTTTATTTCCATGGCATGTGCACGTTCCGTTTTTGTAATTTATTTTCGCAAATATTTTATTTTCTTTAATTTTTAAAATACATTTTAATGAAAAGATTAAAAATAAAAAATGATTTTGTTTTCGATTCGTTGACTGTATTTTTGTTTAGAAGTGTTTGTGAGTTTTGTTATATATTTGTTGTGTTGGTCCAATTAAAACTCTCATTTAATCATTAATCATTGAGATATAAAACTCTTGAATTTTCAATACATAATTTGGGATAAAATCCACTGATGAGCTATATGAGTAATAGTGAAATGGCCGTATGTAATAAATTTAAACAATTTTTTTAAAAAGAAATATTTAATGAGAACATCATAAACAGTTTTTTTTAAAGGAATCTACCACAAATTAACGTAAATTATATTTATTCTTTTTTAGTTTATACAAATAATTTTATTCTCATATTTTCGCAAAGAACTTCTACCATTTAGCTTGACTTAAATAAAAGTTCTATAGATTAATTTTACTAGCTATACGACCCGGCTTCGCTCGGAAGCTATTTGCTAATGATTAATATTTCATATGAAGTTAGAAAAAAAAAAATCAGTACAAAGACGAAACGACACAAATTTTTTTCAATTTATTGTTTAAGTAGTTCCTCAGGTAATTCTTTAAAAAATAAACATACAAAAAAGGGAAGCATATAGCTCATTTTAAAGCTTGATAGTAAACGATATTTTTTGTTTTTTTTATTGGGAGAGAAAATAAATAGTGCTGTCGGTGTACCAACTCTGGAGCATGCAACATACAATTGCCCGTGGGAAAAACATTGCGATTCTAGGTTTAGCCCACACACTTTTAGCGACTGCCCTTGGTATTTATTAATCGTCATTGCGAATGCAAAGCGAACGGGAAATTGGACACGTTTAAACTTAAATGGTAAATCACCTGGTATAATAGTTATTCTTTGAATAAGCAGCTCTTCACCTACAAACTTTCCTATAATTATTATTGCTTTACTCGCGTTTGGCATCAGCTTTTTAATAACCAATCGAGTACGATTTCATAGTGTTGGGAGATTCAGGTTACTTAACATGACTATTGCTGCTCCAACCTTAAGCTGCAAGTTATGCGGTGGCATTCTCGGTAAGTCCAATGAATTCAGGAACTCTAAGGGATAGTTAACAACATTATCAGAATCGGTAATGGAATCAATCGATTTATACAAATACAATTCGCCATTAATTAAGCTTTGGATTTTCAAATGTATTTTATCAACATTTTTTTTTTTCTATATTTCGCTTTCCTATGGAAATATAGAAAAAATAAAATTAAAAAAGACTATTTAAAAGATTAGTACATATTTAATTCATATTAGTTTTTTGTAGCTAAATTGACTCTCTCACTTAACCAAAGGTAATCGCCGTAATATTGTGCAATATCTCAACACTTTTGCAATTAGTTCGTCTTTAGACGTTGTGAATTGGCAAAAGCCCATTGGAAATGAAAAGTGGCCTGTTGTAGAGTTATCCGGTATTTTTCCACTGCCTTTAAAAAAACATAACCTGATATATCATTTTGATTTGCACCTCGCACATTTTCTCTGAATTTGACCGTTCTCAGGTGATGTCTGACAAAAAGTGTTTTTTTTATAGTGATTTGCGTTTAGCACGGTTTTTCCATAAAAAAATGAATTTTTCGAGTTGCACGGTTTTTTATGGAACCTATCTTCCGTGTAAAACGGGGGAAACGTATATAAAGTAATGAATTAAAAACAAATCATCAAACAAACAAATACATACATGACTGTTGACATGTTAGAAAAATTTTCGCTTTGGCCGCAGTTGAAGATGATGCCTCCTCTCTTTATTAGGTCTTTTATTTTCTTTTTGTTTTTATTTAATCTACGCGTTCTTTTAGCGTATGCTAAGAATGGGGAAGTGTGTTTGCTCGTATGCAAACTCCGAAGTATACAAACTCGTATATACAGTATAATTAAAAGAAAAAAATGTACAACTTACAACCACATAGCTTCGTCAAACCAGTTCGAACGAACATGTGCTTACAACAACAAAAGTAAGAAGAAAATGAATAAATAGACTTTCTAAGTTTTCCGGAAAATTTAATAATTTATTTTTTCATACAAACCATCTCCTGAAAATTTCGAATGGAAAAAAAAAGTCAGCCAAATCGCTCCTGCCGTTCTCACGCCATTACATTACATATGTGGACCATTTCATTTTTATATATATATAGATTATTCAGATATTCCTCGAGTTGTTTTGCATTATAATATTTTTCGGTGTTTTTAAATAAAATTTAAAAAAAATTATGTGTTTTTTTTATTTTTTGTAAAATCGGGAATTAAAGATTACCCATAGATAATGACAACAATTGCTAACTGCTTTTTAACTTTATGCACTGAAGGTGCTATACATGTTTAGCTGTTGTGACTTGTTGAACATATAAGTCTGCTGAGTTTTTTGGGTAAGGAAAAAGTTGGATAGTTCGATGATAACAATTGACGGAGCACTGCATTAATATTTATGGGCTTTTCATTTGTTGTTAATCACCACTCATCATTTTAAGCAATTATAAATTTTTTTGCCAAGCATATTCAGCTCGAAATTGCCTTTACCGTTGAGCAAAGTTTTTCGGTAAAGGGAGATAATGCGGAAAACGTTTCCCTTAACTCCTTTTATCGAAAAGTCGATTTTTGATAGGTTCTGACAACGAATTCTATGATCAGATTTTTTTTTAAGAGAAGTAGCAACAATGCCTATTTAGTCAAGTACCGTGCTACATTCTTTAGGAAATGGATAGAGAAGAAGTGAAACAGGTGGTGAAAGTAGAAGTATAATTGGAAATTAACTGCAGTATAATAAGATAGCACAGCGACCAGTGACTATGCCTTCATCGCTGAGCAGCCCCACCGACAGTCAATTTTTATTTTTGTAGTGAAAAAAACCAAGGTCTTCGTTGGGAATCGAACCCACAACCCCCATACTCACAAGCTAGTACACTACCTACTAGCCTACAGAGGCTCCTGGATTAGTTCAAGAAGTGGCATAAATTTATAAACTGTTAAATTATGTAAGATGGCTAATAATTTTAACAGCCATGGCTAACGTTGTTATCGTTTTTATAAGATGTCACAGTATATATTATTATAGTACACGAATATTATAATGATATAGGTAGACCAGAATCTACAACAATGACTTGGCGTATGATGTAGAGCGAGCAAAGTACTCAGAAGACAATTTTACGTCACCATTATTGAAAAATAAGCTCAAAAGCAAGTAGATAACGATACCCTAATACAGTCGCCCTTTTACATACCAGGAAAAAGCTAGGACTGCTGCGCAGGTGAAACGAAATTATTGGCCACTTAAACAGGTCATAAAGTTGAATGTTAAGGCTTTGAGAGACATATACAGAAATTACAAGTTTTTTTAGGAAAGTTGAGGTTTTTAATACACTGCAATCTTTAATGAAGTTACAACTTCATAATTACATATAAGTAAAGTTATGATACCCGGGGGTTTTTTTTAATATAACACTAGAGAGAAGAATTTATATAATTGCAGACGCTGTGATATATAACTGCTGGACTTTATTGAGTATATCTATTAAATATACTTAATAATATCTATTAGATATACTCATATGATATATATGTATATATATCGTTGATTCAGTTATTTTAAAATATTAAACAAATGAATTCTAAATTATACGAGTTTTCCACACAAAACAGGAAAATAAGTCTTGTAACCTTCTATTTTCATAACGTTAGTTTTTCAAATTAAAGAGCGAATAAATGCCTAAAAAAATTTTTTTTTCGTCGTATATAGAATCCCAAAATAAGAATTTAAAACCTAACACGTGGGTTAACCGAATCCCTAATTCGAAAATTTAGAAGATTAACAAAGACTTGCAGCTGAATATAAAAGGCTACATGTGCTGGGATGATTTGTCTTTCAAATTATCTTCATCATTCATATCATTAACATCGTTATTAATGTTTCTTTCACTGGTGAAAATAAAGAGTGTTTTTTTTATTATATTTCCTTTCTCTTTGCTATAGGAGCAAAAAAAAAGCGCCAATGTTTTTTCCACTGTCCCTTTCACATGATATTTGACATTTTGCTTGTGGCTGCATATTGATGTTAAAGCCCAGTGACATATATTTAATTCAGCTCATTTTTTCATTTTTATGGTTAATTAAAAATTGTTAATTAACAGCACATATTACATATTAAATGAGTTAAACATAATTTACATTTATAATTAATATAATTAAATATTTTCGATAGTTGAATGTAACATCGTTAACATTTAAATTTAAATTAATTTATTTATATAAATTGTCCAATTATTGTATTAAATGAAAGCAAAAATTTCATACTTGGCACCCTTCAAAAAGGGAAATAACTTAACAAAAAACTACTTTTTTGCACTTTACAGCATTCACTAATATTCGTATTGTCTGATTCAAAGGTAGAGATGTTTTGTTATTCTAAAACTTTGCATGGGCCTGAACTATAGTCGTAGCGAGAATGACACACGTGTGGTATGATTGTAACAACTTTATTATGTTCACTTTAATAATTTATAATGCGGATAAAAAAATTTTATATATTCTACAATTCTTTATAATTATATGAAAACAATATGATATTTAAAACATATCGCACCCTAAATACAAACTGGTTACAACTCAAATACTAAAATTTTTAGGAGCGACAAAAAACTGTTTAGTTAATGGTGCAGAAGCAACAAAATTAAAGGCATAACTATAATATGCATAAGCTGGGTGAAGCTAATGTGCAAAATTAAACGAAAAGTCTGTTAAATGCTTAAGCAAATAATTGCAAACTTTTAGATGGCTATAATGTACTTATACGAATATCGAAATTATTATACACAGTTGCACATTTGTTTTATTCGCGCTTTTGGAAAAAAAAATATTTTCTTTCTAAATATATGAAATTTATTAACAAAAAGATGTTTAATATTTATATTTTGTCTACTGCCTGATGGAGTTCACATCCTCTTCATTTTCTTGCAGAAACGTTCCCGTAGTAACTTCCATCTGTGTTTGCACTGCGCGACTTTATATAATTCATACCAGTATGAAAATGAAAAATGCAAACAAAATTCTTCAAGGTATTATTTACCAATTTTACTGCATTTTTCTGCAACTTTTTTCTTTACTCAATCCTTTGAATTGCAGTTATAATAAAACGCATCTCTTTTGTCATATAAGCAATTTTTCTTTGTACGTTTTTTATTAAATTCACTTTTGTACTGCATTGCAATTTGTTTACTAATGCATCTATAACACAATGCACAAGGCAAAATCAGTTGTTTCCGTATGGAATGTGCGATCAGTTTCATACTTTGCTTAAGCAATTGATTTTTAACGAAACTTGACGAAAAGTTTTGTTAAGTACATTATAGTTTGCCACATATGATTATTAGGTATTTGCACATTTGTTTAAGTTGGCTTAAGCCAGGTTATGCATATTATAGTTAAGCCTTAACACAAAAATACACATAACTGTATTTTTTAAGTTAAAGATTATAGTGATTTGAAAGAAAATTTTGCAGTAGTTAGAGATGTGTACTCTGAATTAATTTATGGAAAAAAAGTCAGTTTTGGAAAATTCTGAGGTTTGAGCCTTTTGTATTTAGGGTGCAATATGTTTTTAACAAGCATAATATGTTAAGCTTGTTGTTCGTATGTATTAAAATTAAGACTACAAACAAATAGATAATATAATATTGTTACGTTAGAGCCTTTAATAAAAGCTTTTACTCAATTGAGTTCTTTAATTGCAAAATTACACGATTTATTTAGACGAGTTACACACACAAAAATACACGATGGTAACTTTATCACTTTAAAGGCATAAAGATAGTAAAGGATATTTATGTTTTACTTAAAAACGTTAACAGTTGAATTGCTCTATTGTCCAGCAGATGGAAAATTTATATTTTCATTATTACATTTATTTTTGAACGGTTTCGCAGATACAGATAAATTATACTTTAACATCATCACATGTAGTTGTTGTTTTTATCATTATTCATTGTAGGCGCCTGTTTGGCTGTGTGTCTTGTTATTCTGTGTTATTTTTATTTTCTGATTGCTAATTTTATTCCTGGAATTTTAATAGGGGATTTGCTGTTGCCTTCTGATCACAAGATTTCTCAGAAACTACTTAATTTGTAGACACAATCATTTATTTAATTTACTTTTTTTATTGATAATTATTTTCTTTTATAATTTAAAATAAGCATCTTCCTAATGATATTTTGGTTTAGACATGGGCAGAGTGCTTTGCTATAAGTTTAGTGATGTAATTACGTATACAGAACACAAAAGTCTTGAAACATAATATTTTTTTGATCTTTAAATCCGCGAAAATTTTATAGGTGATGATATAAGCCTTAAAATAAAAATACTTTGTTAATAATGCCTACATGGCCTGTTGAAGTGAAACCTCCAATCGCTACGGCTCTAATGGAAAACCTTTTTCTTATATGTATGTATATATTTTTTACCTTTATTGTTTATTTAAATATTTTAGAAACTTTTGTTTCTTAATTAAATACTTTACCGGATAATGAATATTACTTTTACCAGATGTAAACTTATTGAAGATTTTACTTTAGGCCATAAGCGATTAAATATTTTTGCTTATATAGTTATGCTTTGATTTTGCAATTTTTATTTTACAAAATTCAAAGTGCTAAATTTAAATGAATCAAAAACTACTACATTCTATACACAAAAGAGTTATAACTTGACTTCAAAAACAAACTTAACACCACTCTGCGTCATACACATGCAAATTATTTAATTTAATTTAATTGACATCAATTTAGAAACATTATAAAATCATAAAGTTATTGTTATTACGTTTAACATTTTTAGTTTCGAGCTGCCATAACAATTTTGCTATTTTACGTTAAATAATATAAATTTGTGTAAATTTAAAAATCAACAATTATTATTAAAATTTCAGTTTTCCTTTACTTGAAATGCAGAATATTTATTTAGTTTATTAAATGTGTTTAAAAACTCTTCCAAGAAAATTGAAAATTACTTTAAAAGTTTTAACCCTGAAATTATGCAAGATTTTTCTATTAAATTTTACAGACATAAACGTGATGAAAAAGGGCTTCTCTGTGATTAAAAAAAGAGTTGCTGTATGCAAATTTTATTTCAAATTAATTTAAAATTTATAAAAATAAAGATTAAATTTTGTAGAAATATAATTTTTCCACTTTCCCAAAATGTAGGTTATCAGTCGTGTCCTTTCGATATGCTGGAATAAGCTTTTTCACAATCTTTGAGTTATACTTAATTAAAGATTCGAAATTAGGTCACTAAACAATTTAATATATCACGTCTTCCCTTGCGATGATATATATCTGGTAGTTTTATTCTTAGATTTCACTGTAAATACTGTAATTGAAAGTCAAAAGCACAACAAACGTTTTGTCTATTTTTATAATTCCATAAACACACATAATTGCGGAGTTGCTATTTTCAATAATGCGAATTCAATGCCTTTTCTGTGTGATTTGGATGTGTTAAAAAAGAGTAGGTTAACGTAGCGTCTTGCTCAAAATACACAAACTTTCTTAAAGTACATTTAATGTTCGTTAGTGATTTAGATTCTTAAAAAAATTAAAAAAAAAGATTTTTTCCGATTATTATTTTATATCGACCTTTTAGTTTATTTATAATAAATAAATATGTATTAATCTTTTAAACGGTATTTTTTAACTAAATTTATTAAAAATCAAACAATATATTTTTTCAATATTTCGCTTTCCTCTGGAACGCTCCTTCAGGAAATTAATTTTTATTTTTTTGTTATAAATTTTATTTTCCTGAAGAAGCATTCCAGAGGAAAGAGAAATATTGAAAAAATATATTGTTTGATTTTTATTCCCAAAAACTAACAAAAAATTTCCAAAATAAGACCTTTTCCTTCTACTTTTAAACAGATTGTAAAAGGTTCCAGCAAATTCTAAACATTAAAAATATGTATTTATATAACAACAATACCAAAAAAGGTAATTGAGTTATTATTCTCAATAACTGTTTTTTTTTGATACTATCAATTCTGCTATAATAAAAAAACACATTTGATTAATTTGAGGAATCTAGGTTCGCACTTTCGGGGGCTTCTCACGACACAAATAGTTTTTACGGCCTCATCAAACTTGAACTGTTTGCCATATGAAACCGACAGGTAACAGCAGTGTTACCTGTGTTAATTTTAACCGAAAATAATTGTTAATAACTAAGTAAACCAAATGAAACACTGTGCGTTTTATAAACTGTGTAGTTCTCCAACGACTACAACAACACGCTTATAAGAATTTCTACGAAATAAGATAAATAACAGAAAACAACTAACATAGAACAAAAACAATACACACAGTCAAGCAGCCGTCTAAACTGAATGATAATAACAACAACAATATGGGGTGATGTTAAAGTAGAAGTTATTGACATTGGTAACACTTCTATCCAGCCCGAAATTGCTTGACGAACCCGATCCAATTACAATTTGGTTGGAATGTATGGGGAAGTTAATTAGCTGGATCAGCGTTTGTCAACTCGCGCGTGTTGGTGCAACGTGATCAACGAAGTCGACAAGCCAACAAAGTTGGCTAAGGACAAGCAGTCTTGGTTACGGTGTCGCGGTATTCAGAATCTTTTTAGATTAACGTAATTAATAATAAATAATAATAAGATTGTGAATAAAAGTTTTAATTGAAGGAAAAGTGTTTTATTCGGAAACAGGCGCAAGTTGATGCGCCTTAAAATTAATTTTTTTAACTTTAACGGTTGAAGATTCCTTAAGTTAGAATATTCTTGTGTATGAGAAAAATGCTTAAAGCAACTATGGAAATATCACTTGCTAAACAAGTGAATTAATTCAACGTGAGTCATCAATGAGTAAAGACAACAAAGTTACCATCGTATTTGTTTTGTGCGTTTTGAAAGAAAATAAATCGTTTAACTTAATATAAAACTCTGAAGTACTGTGTTATTATTTTTCAATAAAAAGACTTAAAATAAGAAAGCTTTTATTGAATGGAATACACATAACAGTATTTTATATTGCCACAACTACCGACACACAAACTGTATCACTAATAAGTTTAAAAATTAATAATTAAAGTTCACCGCTAATATCTAGCTCAAAACTAAAAAGCGACTGGTATAGCAACAAAAACTATGGTCCGTTAAAATATTGTTACGTTTATGCCTTTTGTAAACGTTTTGTTGTGAGTCCTTTATTGCAAAATAAATAACACCAGTTTTTAGAATTTTTAAATTTATAACAATTTTATTTACTTTAACTACACAAAGTTGACACTTCAAAACAATTTACTTACAGAGCACGTCTTTACTCGATGAGGTTTAATTTTACACTGATTAATTATCCACTCAGACGCTGCCCTATTTATATTTGTCCATTTAAAGTCTAGAAGATTTAAGAATCTTATACTCCCTTTGTATCACATTTGGTTGTTGTATCTTGTTTATTTGATGTATAGGTATGTCTGTGTGTATTTTTGTTTCTGTGCTGATAAGGTTTCTGCTTGGGATTTATTTTAAAATGTTTGTTGTTGTCTTTTGTAGAAAAGGTTTCTTAGAAAACTACGCAGCTGGTAAACAAAATGCATTGTTTGTTGTTGACAAATTTGTTTTTGTCTTGCGCGTTTAGGTGGTAAACAGCATACATGTTTTTTTTTTGTCTTATTACTAGACAGCATACCAAATTGTTGTTGTATGTGTAGTTCGCTTTATTGCTTAATTATTTTATTTTAAAACTTAAGCAAGACACATTTATAACAATATAGTATTCCTCAATGACTACTGCGGTAACCGTGTTTTAGGTATCATGGGGCCAGCTCTCAGCAATATTTCGAACCAAACCCAAGGTTGGGTCGTACCCATCTGTAGCAGTGTCAAGTTCTAAGAAAGTCTGACGACGTATTAAATAATTTCCGAGGTTTTTTTATAATTCTTTTTATATATTTTTGTTGGTGCAAAGACGATTTTAAAACTTCCAATATTTTAAAATCTTAACCCTAAAATATTTTTTTAATAGTTTTATGCTTTGCTGTAAGTTTTGAATAGCAGGATGAGCCGTCATTCGGGTCAATAAGAGTTTAAAATTATCTAGCGTGATCAATTTTTAAAAATGCTTGATAAAATATCATTAATTTGAAAGTTTCTGTCTAACAATTTAGAACCGTTTTATTTTAACTAAACATTTTTATTGAGAAGGTTTAGGTCTTTACATCTAAAGCAACAAAGAGAATTACAAAGTTTGGGTTTGTACAGCAGAAAGGTAATAAATAAAAAAAAATATTGTTGATTTGAAATGCTTTTATTTTACTTTGAAATGCAATATTAAATATCTGTTATTTTGAAATTTAAAATAAAAAAAAACCAAATCAAAAAAAAAATATTGAAGAACTAGAAAAAACTCTCACTCTTTTAATTTTGTTGCTATTTCAAGCATTCGTAAAATAAACTCATGTTGAATATGCATGAATATGTACTTAAAAATGTGGTGGTTAATGTGCATGTGTACATGTGAGCAGTGTGTGTTTGAAAACATTTGCATTTATAGAAAATTCATATTCTTTTTGTGTGGCTATGCGGCATTTAGTTTCTTGTGTAGTTTTATGAATGTGCATTTACTTTAACAAATACTTATGCATTTGCCAAAGTGCACATAAGTACCCACATATATAAAGCTGAAATTCCAGCATAAAAATAAACTATATAAAACAGTTTTATGCTTTTGATATTTGAATAAGCGGTTTTCTCTCTATAACTTTTTTGCTCTCTCTTCTTCTTTTTATATTTTTGGAATTTTTTCATTTGTTTTATTTAAATGTTAAGTAAATTCATACAACATGAAAATGTATGAATTATACTTGAGGTTATAATTTTTGCAATGTAAAGCGAACGAGCATAAACAGCGAAACATAGATTTCGAGGCACACATACACATACATTAAAAGAACGTGCATCTATTTGTTAACTATAGTAATAATTTTCATTAGCCAGGTACTAAGTTGAAGCTAATAATTTAGAAATATAAAATTATCAAATTTAATTGCAATGCAGGTTTTCTATAAAAAAAAATATTTTATATTTGACTTTCGTTTCATTATTAATTAAATTAGTGTAGTGTAGAACTTAAGCTTTTCTTTATAAATTTTCCCCAGTTCTACTTTGTTAAATAAAAACTATCGGCTTTTTTCAACTGTGGCAACACCGACAACGTGTTAGTTTCTGACATTTAGTTTTAATTGACGTATTCGTAATAGATGCATTTATTTTTGCAATGAATTCAATTTCGCACGATAATCGCATTACAATAATTAAAATTCACTATGAAAATGGTGGTTCCATTACATTTCGTTACATTCGTAATATTTTGGGAACACAAACTCATCCTCCTCAGACCGCTATTAAGAATTGGGTCTTTAAATTTTAGTCGACAGGCGAGATACAAAATATGCGAACACCAACGCATGTTCGACCGGGTCGTTCAACTGAGAAAATCGCATCCGTGAATTACAGTGTTGAAGCAGATACAAATTTGTCAATTCCTCGACGTTATCCATATCTGGGCTTGGGTGATATGATTTACATCTGCGCCTGACTATGTAGTCTTAAATCAGATGGTGGTCAATCACTGTGCATAAATAGGATCGTCATGCTCGTCTTAGGAAGCCGAAGACTAATTCTAGCAACAGGTCTCTCCTAGTTGCAACTTTAATGATTCCAGAGCAGGGCTGCAATTCATCACTCCTTGCTTAAGAGTTGGAGACTATCCAACTCCTGTCCAGAACACATGTCTAGCATGCTCACTGGATCTGGGAACATTTTACCAGGTAGGTGTTACTAAAGGTGAAATGAACCCGGCCACCATAGAACCATAAATTGTTATGGGGCCGCGAAACCACAACCACCACGATACTCCCATATAGGGGCCAACCTCAATAATCAGCCAGAGAACAGTTAAATGTCTAAAGAGACAAGTAACGGAACTCTGCGAGCTTATTGATTCCCGTGGAAATAAAGTGGAGTTTCCAGTAGTACCCCTACTGCCTTCAGGTGACTGGGCTCCCTTTTTACCCCAGTTGCACAGGTCTAGATAGTCAAGTATTCTATAAAGACCGATAAATGTGCCCCCGGTTATCCACAACCACCACACGGTGAATTTTGCGTAAGGATTTGACTTTGAAGCTTTACAAGATTTAACTGGTGCTGGAGTTGAAGCTGGCCGACCATTCACATCGCCGTATATTTGCTTAATTCATTCAGGAACAAAACCATTTTTTCAGACGAAGCCCATTTTCACTTGTCAGGGTATGTCAACAAGCAAAATTGCTGCATTTGGGCTTCTGAAAATCATAGAGCAATTATTGAGAAGCGTTTGCATGCTGAGGTGGTTTAGAGGCGTGATTGGGCCGATTTCTTTTCGAAGATGAAGCTGGAAATCCGGTAACGGTCAATGGATAACGCTACCGCGAGATGCTAACACCTCAATTTTGGTGTATTATTGACGACCACATGATATCCACATCATGTGGTTTAAGCAGGATGGTGCCACATGTCACACAGCCAAAGAAACGATCCAACCAAATTTCTCGATCGCAAAATTTCAAGACAGTTTATTGTTAATTATTTTTTATGGGGCTCTGTTAAGGACAGATTCTTTGCAGAGCCAATTGAATCGTTTTCAGCTTTAAAACTTAAAAACTGTTATGCGAATAACGAAATAGGACATCGCCGTTTTGCCAAAAAGTGATTAAAGACTTTGATGAAAGAACCGACATTTGGCAGCGTGGTCGTAATGGACATTTGCCAGATACCATTTTTCATTCATAATTACCGAACTTTTCTCTTCGTAACATAATAAATATATGAATCATCTATAATAGTTATAATTTTTTGACCTTTTTTTAATATTTTATAGTAATTAATTTTAAGCACTAGGTCTTATTTAATAAAAAATTTTTTAAAAAACTTTATTTTTTATTATATTTTCGATATTTCGCCACACCGTTGGTTGGCAACATCAGGAAAAAAAAAATTTTTTCAATTTGTTTGTTCATTATGATTTTTGTTTTTCCTGATGATGCCAACCAACGGTGTGGCGAAATATCGAAAATATAATAAAAAATAAAGTTTTTTAAAAAATTTTTTATTAAATAAGACCTAGTGCTTAAAATTAATTACTAAAAAATATATGAATCATCTTAATCAAAATTTTTTGTTTTACAAAACAAACTTCTTGTTGAAACACATTATATTTACATAATTGTCTTTTTAGCGATTGGATACGCACTATCAAAGAAATTTATTTAGAGCAGCATTAGCAAAGAGCTAAAAAAGGTGTTTACAAAATCATCTTCATTAGTGGATCCATTCTCTCCAACCTAGACTTCAGCTCCAACAAAAATTAATCACTGATAGGCAGGGCAGTCGGACTTTTTTGACTTTGCCAAAATCCATTTCGAAAATCGACGAAATAGCCAAAATGAGTTTTTTTCTTCTATTGAGAGTTGTATGATATAGACTGTATTTAGCTTCTGAATACACAGCTTAGTTATTGCATAATATATTTCCTGTAATTTGTGTTTACCCCTAGATTTCTTTGTACAGCTTTTCCTGAGCTCTATGCTGCAATATGGTCAGCTTAAATTAAAACTTTATGCCAGTTAACTTCAAGTGGCTTTTTAATCCTCACAACAGTGTTAGAATATGCGAGTGCTCATATAATTTTCAAATAGATATTAACTACAGAAGTATTTTGTTTCGAGGAATGAGGTGGTTCGTAAAAACTAATTAATTGTTATTGCATTTATTACTCAATTTATCCTGCGTCCTTTAGTTGCTTTATAAGGCCGCAATTAATAAATTTGTTAAAACCTTAAGATTGACTATTTTTTGTCACTTCTTTATTAAGCTTTCAACTAGTAGGCACATGAATGCAGTCCTAGTATGCGTCCACAATACACTTAACTTCTCACGACAATATAGCAAATTTATTTGCATCCTTTAAAATTTGCTGTCCTTTTACAAATGTAATAGAATGAAGTTATTAAGTTACTTTATCAGGGAGATGTTAACAAAGAAAAAGTTTATCAATTCGCGTGTTTTACAGGTACTGCTCCGACTCGCTTGAAGAACTATTCTTACGTCACACAATACGATCTGCTTTCCATATATACTGCTATTCTACACACATTTTATTTTACCTCAGTTGATTTAACTATGCTTTAGTTCCAATTGTGATCCAACAGGTAGCAGCACTGTCCTATTAATAGCCGTTAAATATACAGTTTTTTTCAGAGACCGTTTTGGAGCAGTTATATGGCCGGTGCAACAAGAAACAAGAAAATATATAACTACAGGGCCAGGGTCTAAACTGTTCCATCCAGGCACTACAAAGTTATACAGAGTATGTGACCTATAGAAAAAAACAAGTACTTAGAAAAAATTTCAAATAAAGTTCATTCATGTTTAATGGAAAATAAAAAAAACACAATTTCAAACATCATCAGGGTAGTACCTGTGGAACCCTGTGTGTTTGAGTCCGTAGTGTGTATATTTGATTTTTTTTTTGTTTTTGTTTAATAAGTTTTCCAATATTTATTTTGATACACGTTAAAATAATGCAAAAATAGCAAACTTTTAATTCCCAGAAAGATTTCTATTTCTAAGATTATATTTAAACTAATTAATCAGAAGAAAATTTTATGGGATATGAACCTAAGCCCAAAGTAATTGACTTTGAAGTACTAACAACACGTCTTTTCGAGATATCAAATTGAATACTAACTAATTCCGGTGTACAAGATTGAGTAGCCGCCTTATTATTTTAACTAACAACAAGTATGAAAAAAATATAACGTCCGTTTTTATGTAGATTCGTATTTGGAAGTAAAATGAGAAACAATTTTTATTAAACAAATGAATTTCTTTCCCCCTAAAAATACAGACATGACAGCATAAAGTCATCAAAAATTTTAATATTTGCACAGGACTCAACATTTTAAGAAAATATTAGTCAGAATAACATGAAAAGCTTTTTAATAAAAGAAAAATATTAATCAATAATATAAAATAAGCATGGATATGTATGTAGGTAGGTATAAATGTATCTATATATATTTATGTACATATGTATGTATTTACGTAAGTATGAGTAAATGTATTTTAATTTATAAAATATAAACTTAACAATTTTCTTACTTTATACATTTTTGCTTCCTGCAAACTTAAAACTTTTTTCTTTTTTCATTATTGTGCTCGTGTTAAAGATTGAATACATTTAAATGAATAATATATTTTCTAATTAAATAATTAATTGATTCAATTATATAATAATTAAAAATAATTAAATTAATTAAAAGTTTAATTGAATTTTAATCTGAAAATGAATCAAGCATTTTATAGCAACAAAAGCTGCTTTTTAATTAAAATATCTCTTAGAAATATAAATTCATCATGGTGAAATAAAAAACTTGTATTATTGTTGTGATCAAAAGCAAACGTTTTTTATGATTGCTTTCGATTGAAGTATAAGATACTTTGTTAATATTTATTGGTCGTTTTGATTTTCAGGTTTATCCTAATTCGAAAGAATTCCTTCGTAGCAAAGCTACGAAATTCCAAGGTTAACATTTCAACATATTTTCCATTTCCATAAAGCTGTCTGGTTAAAATTTAGGAAAAATTACACATCCATTCAGAATGGAGCAGGATTTTCTAGTGTTTTCGAAAAATAATAAAACTCGTAACAATATAATACTTTCAAAGATAGAACATTTCGATGCAGTATCTCGGATTTCCCAAGCACGCATGATTTTTTAAGCTCGCATGTAGATATTTTATTAAAATATTTTTGCATATAAAGTATTTACAGTTTTTTAAAACTTATAATGCTCATTAAAATAATGCATTAATTCTAACACTAAAAATGTTGGCTACGTAAGCCCCCTGAAATAATAATTCAATTGATCTAAGCGATTATTAATATCTGCTTAACATTGTTAGGAACATGACTGACTTATCAAGTTTTAAAAGAAAAAAATTATGTATCAGTAATAAAATAAACGAAACGAGCCACTGTGCAAAGCTTTCTAAGAAAATTTTATACACACAAGACAAAAAAAATATGCTTTTGAGAAATTCTACCAAATAAGATAAACAACAGAAAACAAAAAACAATTAGCACAGAATAAACAACAAAACACACAGCTAAGCAGGCAACCTATACAGAATGATTAAATTACCAACAATATGTTGAGATGTATTGATTCCGCCAAATAACTTTTTTTCTTTGCTTTAAATGCTATGAACAAAACTATTGAATACTTTCTCAAATTTATTTTTTTTTTTTTGAAAGTACAATCCTTCCGGTTAATAATGGAAAATAATTTAATTCAAATGGCTGCCCCGGTTGGCCTTGCAGTAGCCTATACGATCGGTCCAATTTTTTAAGCACATTATCGATTGTGTGGAGCTGTATTTCAACAATGGCTTTACGAATAATGTCCTTTAAAGCGTAAATTGTCTCTGGCCTGTCGGCGTAACACTTATCTTTGACGGCACCCCACAAATAATAGCCCAACGGTGTCAAATCGCCAAACCACATCAGCTTTACGGCTGATAATGCGATCTTCCGAAATAAGGCGTAAAACATCGAGTGTAGTTTCGGCTGTGCGACACGTAGCGCCATCCTGTTGAAACCAAATGTTGCCAATATCCTCCTCTTCGTTGTTTGTGAACGAAAATTCGTTCAACATGGCCCGATAACGATCGCCATTGACTGTAACGGCCACTTCTTGCTCATTTTCGAAGAAAAATTGCCCAATTATGCCGCTGGACCAAAATCCGCACCAAACAGTGAGTCGTTTTGGGTGCGTCGGCTTTTCACTGTATGCGTGCGGGTTTTCTATGTCCCACATGTGACAGTTTTTCTTGTTTACATACCGGCCAAGATCAAAATAAGTTTTATCTGATTTTTTTTGCAAAATCGGCATCTTCTGTAACTGGATCGCAGGCCCACTTAGCGAAGCGAAAACGGATTGGATGCTCACTTGGCTTCATCTCCTGAACCAATTGGACTTTGGATGGCGTCATACCAAGATCTTTATGCAAAATTTGTCTCATTGATGTCTCTGAAAAAATGTTCAATTGTTGAGAACGACGAGGAGTTGATGTTGATGGCGCTTCACGCACACTTTCTGCCACAGCAGCAATATTCTCGAGTGTACGGACTGTTTTTGGCCTTTCACGCTTTATCGATGAGGATGCCAGTTTCTTTCACTTTTTTCACAAGATAACGAACATACGTAGCTGACGGTGCTTCTCTTCTTCTAGAATCCGTACGCAATTTTACCATGATTTTCAAAGTAATGGCGCAATATTTCCCAACGTTCTAGTAGCGTATACACAACCATATTCGTTCAGCGGAAGGAAAAAACTAATTATCTGTCAAATCAAACATGGGCTAAGTGTTGCCATTCACGAAGTAAGCACTAGTTGAAAACAAAAAAAAAGTTAGATGGCGGTCTACTATTAATTCATTTTGAGTCCTGGTTCGTTTTGAGTTCTCAGTGAGTAACGACAGCAAAGTTACCATCGTGTTTAATTTGTGTGTATTGAAAGTAAATAAATCAGTTAATTTAATTTGAAACTCTAAAGTACTGTGTTAATATTTTGCAGTAAACAAAGTCAGTATAGTAAAATGTTTATTAAAAGGAATAAACATAAAAATAAAAAAATGTGAAAAGATCTCTAATGAAGTGAAATAACATTTCATGTTAATTATTTTCTTTGTGTGCATCTTTAATGATTCATGATTCCTACTGTTCTGTTTATATAACATCGGAAGCAAAATCCGAGAAATGTAAAAATTTCTATAATTATTTTCGGAAAAAGCATGTATAGCAGATAATTGATTGGAAAGTTGAAGATCGATGCGTTCAAGTAAAAATATGATGCATTCCTATAGTTCTTAAATAATATTCACTTCTAAAGAAAAATGGTTCCTAAAGAAATAAATCCTAATCTGAATCAAAACTAAAAATAAAGATAATATTTACATATTCCTTTTGAACTCCTATTAAATGATATAAATTGGGGTAAAAAATTACAAAGTTTTCTAAAGTAACAATTTTTTAAACGCCTTAAAAATAGCGGCATATAAAAATTAAATCATTTAATCCCCCCCCTCATGCAAACACAAACTCATTTTATGTTGAATTAAAAATAATTTCGCCATTTTCCCCTTGTAAAAGATTCAAAAACGGATAGAGAAAAATACAAAACTCCTAAACAAATACTTTTTTAAAATTTTTGTGGTTCTTATTCACGGAATTCACCTTAAATACATAAATATTTGCATTTTATCTTGGGAAATTGTTATGCTTTAAAAGAAATAAAGCTAATTGTGTAAATTTAATTTGGATTTGCTTTGTTTTGATTATAAAAAATATTATACAAATAATTTGCATTTTTAATTTAAAGGACGCAAAAAATTGTAGGAAATTATAAAAGTAAAAAAAAGGCGGTGAAAATAATTAATTTAATTTTCACAAACACACAGCAATTTGCTGTTTTTTTTTTCTTTTTTATATTTTTTAAACGGAAATGGAAATTACATAAAGCTAAACAAAAAAAAAGCTACTAATTTAAATGTGCATTGGAATTGACTAACAAACATTTGCTCAAGTGTAAACAGAGAATCATTCCCAGGCACACACACGCACTGTTACGTTAAAACACTAGAATCTTTGGTACAACACACTGACGCTGACACAAAAGCGTGTTGTCTTAATGAAAGCATAATGAAGAGTTTTGCACTACGTGTTCATTTGTAAAAAGAGAAAGTGGATAATGGAAAAATATACAGTACAAAAATATACTGACTTTAGCACTGTTTTGTTTTGTTATTTGCAACATATAGTCTCGTTAAGGAATGTAAAGCGTTTTTCAGTGGGCTAATAAGATGTCAAGCATTTAATTTTTATCAAGGGCGAATATACTTAGATGTGCTGATGAATTAATTTTAGTTAATAAATGGTTAATGTATAATGGATATGGACATGGCATTGGGTTAGAGTACATAAGAAGATACTTGTGTTATCACTACTTTAATGTGGCAATATATGAACATGCTGGTTTTGTATGCGGTACAACTTAATAATGTACGGATTTCTCTTTCAACGAAATCGGAGTTTTATATTCATTTTCAAAAATCTTTCTTAACTAAAAACAGCAACAGTATAACAATTAATGACAACAGCGCTAACTGTGCGATAATAAATGTGCCAAAGCTGCATCAAAAGAACTAAGTTAAGTTACGTCCCTCGTCAGAATGAGTTAATAGACTATTGGCACGAGTTCTTTTAAAAAAATAACAATCCTCTTTACATTTTCTCTTTCTTTCTCTTGGCTGAGCAACATGGTCAACGTGTATTTTCATCAAGGTGCACATGTCTGACGAACAAGTTGTACGTGGTGGTTATGTATGAGGTTCCACTAAATAATGTAGGGATTTCTCTTTCAACGAAATCTGAGTTTTATATTTATTTTCGAAGGAGATTCTGAAATAAAATTAGCAACAGTATAACAATTAATGACAACAACGCTAACTGTGCGATAATAAATGTATCAAATGGGATCACTGTAATAGCCTGTTTCCACGACAATTTGAATCTCGTGTTTCGCTCTCTGAAGCAAGTTTATGAATCATGCTGTTTACACAACTCATTTATCTGCTTCGATTTGAGTTGTTATTAAACAGAAAAACATAAGTTGAAAAACAACAGAAGATATCCTTCTTGCCGCGATAGCATTAAGTATAATTATTTTCCTATCCATTTTTTTTTTAATTTTATAAAATTAAAATTAATTAACACACCGACAAAACAATTATATTTTTTAAGTTTTCACTTCTAACTTTGTTTTGTTTGTAATTTTGCTTTGTTTACAAAAATGTACAATTTTGATAAGTAGTGCAGATAAACTTACGATAAAAATTAGAGAAGAGAGGATTTTTCCTTGATTCGCAGCTAGATTCAATATGAATCTACCAGCTTCGTTCTCAAAATTTTGTATGGCGAAGCAGGTTGATTCGCTTATGATTGGGGTGTGAAGCAAGAATAGAGAGCGAAGCACGTGCCGTGAAAACAAGCTATAAGCTATAATTAAGTGATAGGCTATTTGAACGAATCGTTTAAAAAAAAAAATAAAAATCCTCTACATTTTCTTTTTCTTTCCCTCTATCCCTTCCTCTCCTCGCTGGTTTGTATTCGCTATACAGGTGCTGGTGATATAAACAATTTCCCTCCAAGAACATTTTTTTTTTCAATCTATGTTGACTGATTTTTCTGTTCGGAGGCTAAAGGCTTTAAAATAATTACACTAATACTGTTCCAAGAACTTGTGTTGCAAGAAAATTTCTCTCTTTCTTATTGTTTCTGAGGCGCTTACAGAAAAACTTTTCTCCAAATCGCTTTAAATGACTATCAAAATGCTGCAATTGTAAATTAAGTAAAAAAAGAAAGAAATGAAAGAGCTGAATAAATTAATTCTACCACATAGTAGTGTGATGTACATATAAACAAAATAAATATAATGTTAAACATGATGTTTGTTGTAATGTATGAATGAAAAAAATATAGAAAAGTTGCAATAAAAAAAAAACCTTCGAATAGAAGAAGAAAACCAATAGTTCTGTAGCCACAACATTGAAGTATAAGCAGATCGTGGCCCTAAATTCATTACAGAATTAATTGGAGAGAAAAGCAACAATTTTATTACAAATGTGTGGCAGTCGTAGCCTAGTTAGCTGAAAGGACTAGTTTGTAGGTAAAAAGATAAAAAGTCATTATCTCTCAGAGCAAATACACAGGTTATAGGTTTATGCTTTTTTTTTTAAACAAGACACCAAAACTCTTAAAGCTGCCGCAGTAATCCAATAAATTTTTAAAAGCACCTGGCTAGTACGCAGAAGACCTTGACAACAAAGCAAGCCAGCGGCTCGGATCAACAAATAGAAGAAAAAGAATAATAGAAGAAGAAATTAAAAATGTAAGGTTTCGCAAAAATGTTAAAGACTGTGAGAAGCATATTGCTATAATATTTTTACAGGGTGTAGTGTTGTACAAAAATTATTATTTTTTTTTTATTAACATATTAAACTTACAAGTAAATTATAAGAGTAATGGAGGAGAGCTATGACAGCGATGGTCTTAAGCTCAATATTATAATTAATTTTAAATTAAATTATAAAGGTTACACTTTTTTAAAAAATTAGAAAGGGTCTTAATGTTATCATCTATCATAATACTGTTCATTAGTTGAGTAATTTCGTTATTACTAAGACAACATAGGTTTTTAAATGTATTAATGTGGGAACAGCTAAATAAAAGATGGTCAATGGTAATAGGGATCAAACTACAGAAAGGACATTGCATTGGTATATTCTTATCAATCATATGAGCATTTATGATTCTAGTGTGACCTAGTCTTAGTCTTATTATTTTAATTTGGTCTATTCTTGGTAGCAGGTTGTGATTGTTATTTTTGAGCAGCATGTAGGCGTTAATTTTATTAGGGTTAATTTTCCTGTACTAGTCAGTAGTTAACCCCCAATTGTCGTTAATTTTTGTGTTGTGTTTTATAAATGTTTTAATATCGTCCGAAAATAGGTTAGGTGTAGTTACAAGAGGGGCGTATAAAGCAGCTTTTCCGGCAGCATCCGCTGCCTCATTGCCCTTTATTCCAGAATGACCTGGGATCCAGATGAGTTTAATGTCAGGTTGTCTTTCAATAATAAATTGTCTTATGGTTTTTGTGTAAAACTGATCATTATTGCAGTTCCTTATGGCATCCAGTGCAGAGAGAGAGTCAGTGCAGATAGCAAATTTCCCCATGCGTCCTTTAACATATTTGACAGACTCGTAAATTGCTTTTAATTCAGCTGAAAAATTAGTGCTGTATTCTGGCAAAATAGAATTAATTAATGTTTTGTGTTTATCAACAATGCTAAAGCTACTGCCCTTAACACCTTTAAAAATTAGTTTTAAATTACACAAAACCAGTGCATATATTATTCGTGGCCGCAATTGTAATTTTCGAATTTTAATGCAATCTAATGGAATGGAATGTAATCTAAAATAGAGATTGAATAAATTTCCTTATTATATTTGGTATTAAATGATTAAATCGGAAAATATCAAAAAGTTTGTACCTTTTTACTTAAATAAAAAAAAATCTAAAGTAAATGAAATGTGCTTTTTGAAACGCAAGAATCTTATCTAATTAACATAATCTTGTCACTCTGTGTATGATTTACTTTTTTCCCTTCTTTTTCTGCATCTTCTTAAAAACCAACAAAAAAAATGTTTTATTGTTAACATTTGATGCCCCTTGATGTTGCTTTGATTTCTTTAATCACTGTCGTGCAGGACACGAAACAAAAGCCAGTAGCAGAGATTAATTTTCTTTATTTTATCTAGTTTCTGTTTGGACAAACATTTTTTTTGTTTCATCTTCCTTATTTAAATGACATCCATCGACTTTTGTACTATAATAGCGATATTTCAGATGAGATTATTTCTTTATTTTATTACACTTGTGAAGGAAATTTCAGTTAGTTCATATTGTTGCGCTTTGTTAAGACTATTTTTCAACGACAAAACTTCAAGAACTTAAGCAAGAAAAGAATGTCTGGGCCAATTTTCCTTTAAAAATATTTTTTTATTTATTTATTTAATTATGTGAACTCTTAGTTAAATTTTGTCTCCGTTTGGTGTTATTTCCCTTTGTCTTAACAAAGTCTTAGGCAAATATCTTTAATAAAGTTATTTAGTGCGAGTGTTTTAAGATTTCTCAGTTGTTTATTTATTCGAATTTGAAAGTATTTTTTGTTTTGCAGTTTTCTTCGTTAGGAATGTAGTAAATGAGTGAAAGGAATATGATGTAAATTGTATTTATAGCAATTTAACATATATTTCTTAAGCATAGTTAAGGCTTTTGTTTATATATATATATATATATATATATATATATATATAACATTTTTTTGCTGTTGTATTGGGTAACATAAGGAACATGTGATTTCAAGCGGAAGCTCTCTAAAAGTTTACACTTGTTTGCTTTTATGTCTTCGTAGCTAGATATACCACCTCTTTTAAGAATTTTATATATTATACGAATAGTTAAGGGTGACCCAGATCTAAACATTTTTCATTTTTTTTTTCTTAATTTTTACACTTAATAAAAATCGCTTTTAAAAACTTTAAAAAAAGCCACATTTCAAATGTTATTTTAAAGACTTAAGCTTTATCCAGATTAAACTTAAAGATATTTTGGTTATTTTGTTATTTTATGCTATCTTTTTTTGTACTATTAAGTTAGTAGCAATATTTTTTTATAAATAAATAAAAATAAAATAAATAAAAAATGTATTAACGTTGAATAACTTAAGCAAATTAAAAATTCTCTTTGGTTTTAAAAACAAATTATTGTTTTTAATTCTTTTATTTATCTATTGTAAACATAATTATAATATTATCTACCCGTAAGTTAATTTGTGCTACATTTCTTTAATAAATATTTTATAATCATGTCGTAAAATATTTATTATCAAAAAAAAAAATATATTTTAAATGTATTAATGCGGGGGAATGCATATTCATATGGCCATATCACTACTGCTCATATAAAGTTCATCAGTGGATTTTAACCCAAATTTTTTAAAGAAAATTCAAGAGTCTTATCTCTCAAGCTAAATTGATTAAACGAGAGTTTTCATTGAAACAAAACTCCAAACACATCGAAAACAAAAACACTTTATTTTCAATCTTTCTTACATAAGGATTTCCTTTGAAAGCCATTCATATGTAATTAGAAAATTAATGAAAACTAAAATAATACTTGTAAAGAATTTTACAAAAACGCCTCGTGCTCTGTTGTTTCAATGAAAACTCTCGTTTGATCAATTTCGCTTGAGATATAAGAGTCTTGAATTTTTTATATAAAATTTTAAGTAAAATTCTCTGATGAGCTCTAGAAGTAGTAGTGAAATGGCGCTGCAGTAATACATATCAAATATATTTTTTGAATCATAAATATTTTATGAGAATATTATAAAATATTTATTTAAGGAACCTAGCACAACCTAACGTAGATGAAATTAAAAATGATTACAGAAACTAAAATTCTTTATCATAATTAACATAAATTTTCTTATAAACTTCAACTTCAATAATCCTAGATATAGAATACATTTCATCTATTTGCCCCGCTAAATTGCACACCCTATTTTTTTTTTAACTTTTGCGGCCTATAGTGAGACTGCTGACAGCCAGGCTGGCTGGCTGATTGTTTTCGTTAAGAGTTAAACTATAAACAAATTAAAAAAAAATATGTGAAGTAGTAGTAGTAGTAACGCTGACAATGTTAATTTGCTGTTTTTTATTGCTATTGAAAATTACAAATTATATTTTGATATTGAATTTTAGGGAAAGTGAAAACTGTGCTGCTATATATGTTTTGAATTTGCTGTGGCAAAATTAAAATTGATAAAGTAATTAATGGAAAGATTTTGAAAATTGTTGTGTCATAAGGCAGTTTAATAACTGAAAAGTTTTGGGATTGTGAAACAAAAAATTTTTACAATTTGCAATAGTTATACTTTAATTTATACTTTAGAAAAAAATATATTTTATAAGCAATTGATAAATAAAATATTTTGTATATTTTACACATTTGATAGATATATTTTTTTTAAAGAGAAGTAGCACTTCAGGTAACAATGCCTATTTAGTCAGGTACCGTGCTACATTCATTAGGAAATGGATAGAGAAGAGATGAAACAGGTGGTGAAAGTAGAAGGATAGTCGGAAATCAACTGCAGTATAAAACAGCATAGCGACCAATGACTATGCCTTCATCGCTGAGCAGCCCAACCGACAGTCAATTTTTAGTTTTATAGTGAAAAAAACCAAGGTCTTTGTTGGGAATCGAACCCACAACCCCCATACTGACAAGCTAGTACACTACTACTAGCCTACAGGGGCACCTAAATCAGATGAAAAATTTAATTCTGCCTCTTTTACTTTTCTTAAAATATCAATAATATAAAATCTTTGGTAATTTATAGCAGGTAAAATAAAATGTTCTGTTATCTTTAAAAAATATGACAGCATACGGCAATATATATACTCTTTAAGTGAATAAAAAGGCTGAATACAAATTGTTTTAAAAGTAAAAATATTATTAAATTTGTATTTTATTCATGGCACGTCTAAAGATTGTATATTTTATATTGAGCTTCAACAAGCTCGTATACAGCTGGAAGAAATTCCAATGTATTTAAACATTTGCAGCTTTTGTTCAAATATGGGTTAATACTTTCATTTTATGTCAATATAATATTTTCTAACAACGTGCAGTTTTTAAATGGAAACCCATCTGATCTTGTACTTTAATAACTTTTGATTATTTAAATAGCACAAGGTGTAGAATTTAATTTTTTTTTTAATAAATATCTGTTTTCTTTTTTAAGATCTTTTTTTATATATTTTTTCTTTTCAATATTTCGCTTTCCTTTGGAAAGCTTCTTCAGGAAAAAATGTTTATATTTTTGAAAACAAAAAAATTATTAACAAATTGAAAAATGCTTCAAAACATTTACATTTAAATTTACATTTAAATGTTTGGAAACATTTTCAATTTTTCAATTTGTTAATAATTTTTTTGTTTTCAAAAATATAAAAATTTTTTCCTGAAGAAGCTTTCCAAAGGAAAGCGAAATATTGAAATTTAATATTAATTAAATTATTATTAATTATTAATATTTACATTTAAATGTTTTAAAACATTTTTTCAATTTGTTAATAATTTTTTTGTTTTCAAAAATATAAAAATTTTTTTCCTGAAGAAGCTTTCCAAAGGAAAGCGACATATTGAAAAGAAAAAATATATAAAAAAAGATCTTAAAAAAGAAAAAAGATATTTATTAAAGATAAAAAAGATCGTTTTTTTTAATTTTAAATTTTTCAGAAGTTGATTTTTAATATCTAAAGTAAATTCGAAACACTCTTAAGGTCTTTTATAATAAAGAATGAACTAATACAAACCAATTTTTGCTTCTATTTCTTGTTTTATTTTAACTTAACTCTTTATATCAGTTAATATCCTTTAAAGCAATACTAAATTACGAAGTTAAGCATTTCAAATAAAAATATATGCTTGCAACAAAAAACTATTATGATTGCCTGACTAACATAGTTTCACACATAAATTCTGTATATAAAATTCGTTTAATTTAATTAACCTTTTTAATATTTTAATACTCTTAAATATTTCGACATAAAAAATTGCTGCACTAAAAATTCCCAACATTTTTTCTTTTCAAGAAATTTTAATTAATTTTCCATATTAAATATATTGATGCAAACAATTTCTTGTATAACCAAATTAGTTCTATTATTATTTTAATATTAATATTTAATGTTCTCTTAAATGCCCTAAAATGTGTTGCAAAAATGTAATTTTATTTTACATTTTACCATTAAAATTTTATCAAATATTTATGAATTTGTAAGCAACAGCAAACAACTTAACGTTTGTTTGTATAGAAAATATTTCCAAATTTTTTTTTAGTTTTTATTTTATTTTGTTAATTTTCGTTCAAATTCCATTTCAGTTAATTAAATTAAGCATTTTTGAAAACAAACAAAATAAAACGGGTAAATGTTGAATGTATGTATTAAATTAAATTTTTCCCAGCAGGCATCATTAGCGCTTTTGTTTTTTCTAATAAAAAAAGGGTTTACCTCGAAAAGTATATATTTCGCTTAAAGGTTCTGCTAAAAATAAATTTTATACTAAAATAATTCGCTGTCGAAATCTTAAAGAAAATTATGCTTACGCCTACGACTGAAAATTATTGCTAGATTTTAACTATTTCGACGATTGTATTGTAGGACTCAGTGAGCTTAAATATTAGCATGTGTTATTTATACGTTATTGTGATAGGAAAAATTGAAAAATAATAATAAATAATTTTTTAACATAATTTCGTTCAAATCTTGGTTCCTCAAAAAGGCTGGTTTTGTATTATTCCCCCAAAACATTAAACATCGGAAAATGTCGAATATATCGCCATTGTTTGCGACCACTTTAGTAGCGTTTGCCCAAAATTGACTTAAAACATGAGGTACTTTAAACATTAAAACATAAAAAAATGTATTATTTTATTGATTTTATTTTATTTGTTTATTTATTATTATTTTGGTAATTGTTTATAATTCTCATTCCGTCAATTTTATTTCTATTTTAAGTGTTTAAAGTTTCTATATATAATTTAAGCAAACAGCTTATATTAGCAATGTACGCAGTTGCAATTTTAGTCATCGTCGAAGAGCTTTAATTTTTCGGTTTAATTTCAGTTTTAAAAAACTACAACTAAAAACTAATTATAAAGTGCTTTCTTATAACCGCGCTGTTAGGAAAAATAAAAAAAATTTCTATATAATTTTAATTTTAATTTTCATCTACTTTTATAGTAAGTTAGACTGTCACATCAAACTTGGTAATCTTTAAAAAAAAAAATTTATTTTGTTACATAATGCAATTTGGTTGCCAGCAGCTTCCAATGTTTTAATATTAACTGTTTAATATATTACCTCTTATGACTGTATGTTATGTAAAGAATTTTAATTTCCGTAATTAGCTGCTGTTGAAGATATTATCCTTAAAAGCATGCAGTATATATTGTTTGATTTTTGCACCCTAAATGTATGCACTATAAATTCTCTATATTTATATATATTTTTTTAAATTTTTTTCACATAAAATTATTTAACTTGTATAATTTTGTTTCTTTGCCATAAAGCTCAACGCTTGTTTTTACTTTTCTTGTTTAAATAATATTTCTTTTACTTAATTACTTTTTTTATAACTTTATATTTTCTTGTAAAGTTAAGACTTGTAATTTATGCCGGTATTGTAAATGACAGGGAGTTTTGTTTATTTAAGTTATATTCTTTCAAAATATATATTATTTTTGCTTAAAGTTTTATACACACTTAATTGTAAAAAAAAATCTATTTATATTTCCTCACTAAAAACAAATTATTAAATAACATTTATATGAAAGCATTTTTTTTTATACATTTTAAGATGCCTTAAACTATGCTTTAATATTTAAAATTCTTGTTAAATAAGAAATTTACTTGTTAGAAAGTAAGTTAAAGATTTTTGTTGTTTATTAAAACCACACAATTTAGTTTTTATTTTTAAGAAACTATTTGGTAAAATATTCACAAAGAAAATTTATGTTTTAACACACACATACTTTATTTATTTTGTTGTTGTACATATGTACTTATATTCCCGTACAAAAATGTTTTGCAAAGTAACTGTTAGAAAGAAGCAAATGTTTGCATGGATGTATGCGTGTATATAAAATATTTGTACGTTAGTTGTTTTGTTGTTCTTTTGTAAATAAGTAAATAACTTTTGTGTGTCCGTTATAATAACGTTACGATGTTCACCGTTGTATTTTAAGCTTAAGACTAAATTTTCAGCTTCTTAAGGACCAGTTTAAATATACTCAGTTTTTATGTTATTTTATCCTTAAAACTCTGCGTCTTTGTTGTTGTTTTTGTTATTGTTGTTATTGCTATTGCAGTTGTATGTTTTTATTTAGCGATAACATTGTTGCATTTAGTTTGGCTGTTGGACTTGGCCACAGTTACATTCATAATAGAGTTCATTTTTCCTGAATTAAGGGTATGAGTATGCGCTGTTTAAGCGGATAAAGCTCTTGACTTTTCTCTATACTCTCATTTCTCTTATTTGCTGGAAAATATCCGTTAAATAAATTCATTTTGCCTTTCTGCTCTCTTTCATTAATTTTTAAAATTGTATTCATTTCTCTTTTTTTTTTCTTTATATTCAAACAGCAAATTTTCATCTCTTTTGTCCTTGAGTTTTGTATACATAAACCGTTATTTCGTATACAGCTGGCCTTCTGCCTGCATGCGTCTATGCGTTAGAACCTAAAATTGTTTTAAAATTCCGTGGCAGTTACATTTTTGTGTGTACGTTTCTTTTCTATCCATATTTTGTTGTTGTAAGTTTGTTTGTCTTTTTCTCTTTTAGAAAGTTTTGCTTCTCATCTGCACCGTTTTTATCCTCACTTGTATTCGTCACCTGTTAGCGCTGCCTTTTAAGTTTTATTGCTTTTTTTTCTAATTATTTATAATTTTTATTTATATTCACTTGTTTTTCCACTAACAGCAGTAGCAGCAGCAACAACAACAACAAGTATCCAACTCGAGTCCTTGAAAAAATGCATGCATCTATTAAACAATGTTGTTTGTTGGTGATAACTTAAATATAAAATCATTTATAGCATAATTTGTTGCACGAAATAAACACGCTCATAACATTTTTGCGCAAAAGTTTTTTTTAGCAGGAAATATTATTTCGAACTTAACTAAAGGTCACTGACTTCCAGCCATCAAAAGGTTTACAAAAACACATGAACAAAACAGCTGCAAGTGTGAATTTAAGTGTCAAATAGCAACAAGTTTAGGTGGGTGAAAACGAAAATACAAATTAAATAAGATTTTTAAAACGAAAACGTATTAAGGAGTTTCAGCAGACTTTCGTGTTACCGTCGCCTTCATATTATTTAATGTGTTTGCTTCTGTTGTACTTGTATGCTCAATACAGATTTTGGCTTCTCATACAAACGTTATAATTTCTGTAGAATGTCTAGGAATGTAATAAATTCTTATTTACCCAATTCTAATCGAGCTTGAGATATTTTTAAAAAATGTAGAAAAACATTTTTGAGAACAAAAGATATATATCGGGTTTTTTAAAACGAAGTTTGTTTTTGAATTGTGGCAACTTCAACAACATTATAGTGTTGACATTTACTTTTTCGATGTATTCGTAGTAGATGCAGTGGCAATTTGTACAATGCATTCGATTTCGCACGAAAATCGTTATTCTAAGACCGCCATTAAAAATTTTCTCGCTTAGTTTTAGTCGACAGGCTCGCTACAAAATGTGCGAACACCAACGTTGGTGTTCGACGGAGTCGTTTAACTAAAAACATTGCAGCCATGAACCACAGTGTTGAAACAGACGTTTTTTTCATGATAAGATTTACATCTGCACCTGGCCGTAGGTCTTAATCAGATGGTGGTCAAACCACTGGGAATGAAAAGCAACATCATTCACGCCCTAGGAAGCAATTTCAGGGGTTCCGAAGCAGAGTTGCAAACCACTAATCCTTGATAAAGAGTTGGAGACTATCCAGCTTCTGGTCCAGAACACATAAATAGCATGCTCACTGGATCTGGATCATTCTTCAGTGACTGTTATTAAAGGCGAGATGATCCTGGCCACCATAAAAACAGACCTGTATGGGGTCGCAAAACCACAACCACCACGACACTTCCGAAGGGCCAACCTCAATAATCAGTCAGAGAAACAGCTAAAAATCTAAAGAAACAATTAGCAGAATCTCTGCGGCTTACTGATTCCCGTGGAAATAACGTGGAGCTTCCATTTGACTCCCTGCTCCCCGTCAGGGGACTGGGCTCCCTTTTACCCCGCAAGACACAAGTCTAGATGGCAAATATTGCGTAAGGATTCGACTTTGAAGCCTTACATGGTTTGAAGCCGACCGACCATTCACATCGCCATAGCTTCGCTCAGTTCATTCAGGAACAACCGGTTGGTTTTTTCTGAAAGAATAATTTTTTCAGACTAAGCCCATTTTCATTTGTCCAGGTATGTCAACAAGCAAAATTGCCGCATTTGGACCTCTGAAAATCCTAGGACGGTGCCACATGTCACGCAGACAATGAAACGAACAATTTATTAGAAACCAAATAGCCCGATCGCATAATTTCACCACAATCAGTAGTTAACTGGCTAGACAGATTGTGTGATTTAACACACTGGACAGAGTCTATACGGAGCCAATCGCAGCGATTTCAGCCTTAAAACTCGAAATCCGTGTTGCGATTAACGAAATAAGACCGCCATTTTACCAAAAAGGGATTAAAAATTTTAATGCTAGCGTGGTCGTGATGAACATTTGGCAGAAATCATTGTTCATTGATAATTGCCGAACTTTTATCTTAATAATACAATAAGAATTTAAATTATCTTAACTTAAATTTTGGTTTTAGTAAACAAACTTTTGCTGAAAAACCCCTTATAAGCAAATTGTTGTAATGTTAAAACAAAGGTCGAGCTTAACAGCAAATACCCGTGCATTAATTTATATTTTTTTTTTACTCATCTGTAGTAGCTTTTAATTCTTTATTTTCATTTTTTTCTTACTCTATGGCTCTGTTCGCCTGCTTACTAAACATATGATCTTTACAAACTTTCGCAGCCATTCACATTATAACGCTATAGGTCACTCTGGCGAAAGTTGAACTAATTGATATCGAACTTAGTATATGTTTTTATTCAATCTGCTAAAATTTATTGTGGTTCCGCTGGGACATGAACTTATGGTGTTAAAAACTAGACTGGGCCCTACTGTTTTCTTGTAGTTTCGTTGCTTAGATTACGATTTACTTTTTTACTATACAGGCGAAGCGTGATTTTTTTTCCTTAATTAAGAAGCGCCTTCAATAACTCACCTACCATGACTACAACACAAATGCTTTCCTATTTTTAATTTAATTTTTAACTTTTTATGTTTTCCAGCAAGTTATACATCCACGCTAATGAATAAAACTGAATTTTTTCTTTATTCACGAATGTGGTGGGACTTAAACTCATGACTCTTTATTTTCTGATTAACAATAAGAACACATGCAGCCAAAATATATGAGCTAATCTTTTCTTTTTACTATTGATTTTCGCATCCCAGATATAATCGAGTATTTTTAACGAATAACATTAACTTGTTTTTAATAATCGAAAAGCACTGAAGGCATGATTTAATTTTAAAATGTTATTTTCACTGTCTTCTATTAATTTGTAATAAATTTTTCTTTATTTGCATTTTAATTATATTTTTGTAGTTATTCTTTCGGAGCCCCTGTATTATTTCCAAAGCAGTTTCTTTGTATAATCTTATGCTAAAAATTCCAACCCAGTCAGACATACTCTTTAAACTGCTATAGAAGTAGATTCTAAATAAATATGAAAGCTAACATTAAATGGACAATCTTTTTTGTTGTCTATTTCGGATAAATATAGACAAAGTAATAATGCTGAATAATTGTTGGCAATTCTTTTCTAACATTATCTCCGTTGTTGCTGTGCTTTCTATTTTCCTTTTAACCAGCAAACAGAAAGAGGAACGTAAAGGAAGTTGTTTGCTTATTTTTGTGTACACAATTCATTATACTTTTAATTATGTGTCTCTCACTCCCAATGTTTTTAAAAATAAATCTGAAATAAAAAGGAATCTCTCTATCAAACCACTTTTTTACGTTACAAAAAAAAAATCAAAAAAAAAAACTAAAACTTCAAACATCCTTTTGGTAAAGAACCTTCTTTTTATTTTTATTTTCCCCATTACGTTTAAGGCTTAAAGACAACAACAACAACAAAAATGTGGTATTGAAATAGAGAAACGTATGAACAGAAAAGTGAAGAAAAATGTATGAAAATGTCGCGTTAATGCTACACTTTCACCACAAACTGCATTATTAATGACTTGGAAATGTCACGTGCTTTTGGTTTTACAAAAACCTTCACTTCCTCTTACCACCACACACTACTGCATTCAATGAAGCCATTACATAACTTTGTCTATGCAGTTGCGCCTGTGTATGTGTGCGTATACGAGCGCTTGTATATTTCTGTTTTAATTTTGTTTTTGGGGTGGGCAGAACAGCTATATCCGGTTGTGTAAAGTGAAATAAAGGATGTTTTTTAGAAGGCCTCAGGCTGGGGAAAAATTTGTTAGAAAATGCAAGTTGTGGCACAAGTTTAACTTTTTTAAAATTATTATCTCTTACTTTTCCTTAATTGATTATTCTTTGATTTCTTCTTCAAACGTTGAAACAAAGCTTTGTTGTTCTTTTACACTTATCCAGACGTCAGAAATGTATGGCATAGAAGTTGCACAAACAAGTTCCGCACATAAACGACGTTCTAAATCATTTTTTATAATTATTGCAACTTGTTTGTTGGTCGACTAAAGGAGTCCTAGGTTTGCATTTGTAATTTTGAAACAAACCAATTTTTTGCATAAAGCGAGAGCAGTTCGAGATTGGAAATTTCTACTAAGAACCACTAGTTGATTGTTATCCACCAGCATGTCCACTTCCAAAAAATGATAAGTTCTTAATTCTTTTAGGCATCCAAAATGGATATTTTTGTTGAAATTGTACTCTTCTTTTAAAGAAACAAGCAGGAAGGAGTGGTGTGGCCTTATGACTTATCCTCATTTGGACCAATATACCTGTTAGGAGTCTTTAAATGTCGCTATTATTCGTTATATCCCATATATTGTAAAAGAGTATATTAGCAAAACAGGATAAACCATACAAAACAGCCACAAGCGTCTGGCTCTGAAAGGTATATATCAGGTTGTCAGAATGCTTGCTTTTTATTATTAAGTAAATCCCTCCAACTGAAAGCTTCCAGACTGTGCTGATAGAATAATATCAGAGGTAACTCTAAAACAAATCTAGTTTAAAGTTGGTGTTTTTAAATATCTCAAATTGAATGGAACAGTATGTTTATCACAGCTAGAAGCGATACTTCAAGTATTAACTGCCTCCAAAGGTAAAACCCCAAATTTTTGTTAATATATTGCCTTCGGGCAATACGTGCAACATTTTACTCTGACCATCTTGCGGTTTTGATTTGGTCATAAATTTTAGACTTGAAATTTCTATGTGTCGAAGGTCAAACGAGCAATCAAGCTTAAGTGATAGTTGCAATTTCAGCGATTCCAAAGCAGGGTTGTAAACCACTACTTCTTGCTAAAGAGCTGGAAACTATCTAACTCCTGGTCCAGAAGGTATGACTAGCATGCTGGATCCATATCACTCACCCGTTGGTGTTATTAAAGGCGAGATGATCCTGGCTCTCATAATCAAATTCATGCGAGGGCCGCAAAATCACAACCACCACGATACCCCCGAAGGGCCAACCTCAATAATCAGTCAGAGAAACAGCTAAAAGTCTAAAGAGACAATTAACGGAACGCTGGGGCTTACTGATTCCCGTGGAAATAACGTTGAGCTTCCAGTTGACTACCTGCTTGTCTTCAGGGGACTGGGCTCCCGTATATCCCCAGCAGCACTGGTCTAGATGGTGAAGTATTCCATAATGACTAATAAATGTGCCCCTGGAGAGGAACCACTGTGGATGAAATGTAGCGTCATCCTCACGCTAGAAGTTTTTCAGATACGTATATCCTCCGTTCACTCCGTTCACTAGTTGCAACTTCAAAAGACCGAAGCTGGCCGCAGCCTTCACTCCTTGCTGAAGAGTTGGAGACTATCCAACTCCTGTTTCAGAACGAATGAAACTAAATATAATTTAAGTACACGACGGCGTTCATGCTCACTGGACCTGGACCATTCATTGTGTTCATTGTGAATGATCCGACCCACAAACTCACACGAGGGCCTCGAGACACACAACCACCACTATACTCAAGAAGGGCCGACCTCAATAATCAGTCAGAGAACAGCTAAAAGGCTAGAAGGACAAATATCTGTACTCTGGGGCTTTATTGATTCCCGTGGAAATATAGTGGATTATCCAGATGGTTTCTGCTAGCCTATTAGCGACTGGGCTCCCTTTTACTCCCGAAGACTCTTGTAATGCCGGTGGATTTCCGTCAAAACATATCAATGTTGCCCCGGGGGGATGATTATGCAGATACTTAATAAAGTTGGCCTAAAGTTGCGTGCAGTTAAGTTAATGCTTCCAGGCGAGTCTTCTCTCTGAGGTAAATAAATAAAGTAAGTTGAGAATAGATACAGGCATAAGATTTAAAGTTGCATGAATTGCAACTTGCAATAAAGCAACCGCCTGGCGGGTTAAGGGGACCAGCCATATCAATGTTATAATAGAAATTGTGACATGCTTTCACGAAAGTAAAGTGACCAAGAAGAACAAATGTTTGCCAGAAGTAAACAACAATTTTGTGATTAACCAACTGGCATAATTTCATTATGTCAAATTATGATCTGAAGCGATCCCAGTGTTCACCTAATACAAGGTGTGAAGCATGCAATATGTAAATTTTTAAGATTTGTCGACATTTCGAGATGATATGGGCTGCAATAGTTATGCGTTAGTATTTTTTACAACTTAATTAGAATTGGCAATAACCCGGAGTTATTGAAAAATTTGATTAAAAACGAAATATTGGAAGCAATAAAAGTTATGAATAACTGAGCAGTCATATGAGGCTTTGATTCAACGTTCTTCGGATTATATTTCTCAACGCAGCAGTTTTGTGATTGCTTTGGAAACAGGAATATCCTGTTTTAGTTATAAAACGCTTATTATCAACATTTTGGTGTAGAATACAAGACTGCAAGTTGGTTTAAAATAAAACATTCTACAGATATATTTTTCAAATAATACTTGCGATATAAAGGACAAAATTTTTAAGGAATTCGAAGTTAAAAAAAATTCGTTAAATATTTTGTTTGAAGTCGATGAGTGCGAAATCTCTCAGATATATTTTAGATATTTTCTGGCACAGGCTGGGTATGCTCAAAAAACTTTACAGCTCTTACGTAAAAGTCAAAAAGGTGTTTAGCGAAAGTTGAATTATACATTATCTTCCATTTACTTAAGCAATGTTAAATCTACGTATAAGGAAATTACTTTTCTGCCTATCCAATTTGAACGTACTTAACAATGACATAAGGAAAGCAATATGTGCTGTAGTTAGAAGTAATAAATAGTTAGTATCTATGTTTGTACCTAAGTATCTGTAGTGGTAAAACGAAAAGAAATATATTTTTCACTAAAAAACTACACAGTCCCTTTAATATTCATATGTTCGTGTTTAAATGATTGTCTCCCCATGCATTGATCAATATGTTAGCCACATTAAAGATCTATTGGAATTGTGGTAGAAAAGAGTGTCATGACCCATACATGTCCAAGGCGTAGATGAATGCTAAAATATACTTAACACAAAAGAGAGGTGTGTGTGTGTGTTATTGTGCATAAATTAACGGTTATCATATAGATTAGTAGTAGTAGTAGTAGCAGTAACCAAACACGATGCCAACGAAACTTATTTGCCAAAGGCATTTTATGTGTGTGGCTTTTTATAAATATTTTGTTTGCCATAGATAACTGATAGATAAGATGAGTGTGGTAATGAATAGCTCAATATCAATAGTCGTATCTAATAGAACTTCTGCATTAATGTATTCTACATTAATGTATTCCGATTGATTCTAAAGGGTTTGTAAATTATTTAAAAACAGCCAAATCAATGGTTCCAATTACTTATAACAAAACAAGTGTATTAAAGTTTTACGAAAAAGAATAGCTCTTAATAGTTAAAGCTTGCTAAAACGACAAAATCTAAAAACAAAATCATATTTTTTTATTTATATAATTTTCTTTGATTGACGTAAATTTTTGAGCTTTTCTTAATGCAAAATATCTGTTTAATAAATTCTTTATATTTTTTTCTTCATTATGGGTAACAACAAAGCGTTAACGAGCCAAAATTATACTAATTTTAACTTGTATTATATTTCTTATGTTTTGTTTTATGTTTGATAATTTTTTGGAAGCAAACGTCTCGTGTTGTTTGTTTTCGTACGTAAGAAATCGAAATAAAGAAAAAATAATTTTAATACGTAAAGAATTTCAATTCTACTGAAATTGTATAATTAAATCAATTAAAATTAACCCGTAACTTGACATAAGCTGCACCAAATGAACCGAGCATTATTTTCAATAATGTTTGGTAGAAGCACCACAAAAATGTGGGAAGTACGATCATCAGATTTTACCATAATTACTTCTACATAAACACAAACATTTTAAATAAAAAAGAATAAAAAGGGGTGGAGGCTGGAAAAAAACGTATACGAGGTTGCTATCCATTTCACTTAAAAATATTTAAAAGTTGATAAAATCAGAAACAATAACCTTGGAAAATATAAAAAACGGCTTTTTTTAATAATTAGGGTTTCAAATCTACATCCTCTTAGCTTCAGTGTCTTCGATTTATTCTTGAACTTTTTCTCAGGAAAGGAAAAAAATACACCTTATTTTTCTGGTGTTTTCCTTTATTGTCTGCCTATGCCTTTGCCTTGCCTGTGTATTAGTTAATTTGGTAATCTATTTTATTCTTTTATATTTATCTTATAATTTGGTCTAAAACAAAAGTATAACAAATAATATCATATGGTAAATTAGGTAACCCATTCTGTGAAGATATCACAATTCTCTGATCAGCTGAATGACAACTATTTATAAAAAAAATATATATATAAAATTTCTATTTTTATTTAAAACTTAATATTAAATTTCGAATTCGCCCTTTTCATAATGCTCTATTCCATTATTAATATTTTGTGAAAAGAAACAAAATTTTATTACACACAAAACCCATATGAATTCATAATAAAAAAAATACACCTAAACTGAAATACAGCACAACAATATGTCACTGGTAAACATTTTGAATGACAACACAAGCAAACAGACTTATGATAGGAAAACACTAATACAATCATAAACACATTTACATAGATTCACACATTTAAATAGAAATATTAAAAGAATGAATGAATGAATTCTGTACAAATGTTGCCATTAACGGATGTAATGCAATGACAACAGTTGCGACTTGCAACAGAATGGCAAAATTAAAAAAAAAATAAATAAATAAAACGTAAAACATATACAACGAGACTTATTTAAAAAGAGAAATATAAACTGACATTGATAAAAGTATCGGCATACAATTCAGTAAGAATCAACGCAAAATCTGAAACTTGTGGAAAAGGGTTCTTTAAAATATAGTGATTTTTTATAACTATAATCTGTGAACTAAGTAATTTAAATTCTTTCTATTCAAATAAAATTGCAATTTTATGTTGCCTCCCCCAAAATAACTTATTTTAAAGCGCTGAAAACGGTTCTTCCACTCCTCATAGCAGTGCTGGAATTGGGAAACTAGAATAGCCTTCAACTGGTCGGTTACAGTCATTTAAATGTTTTTGATTGTTCTAAAATCAGTTCACTTGAAATGATTTTTCAACATCGGCAACAGAAAAAAAATCACTTGGACTTAAGTCAGGCCAATGTGTAGGCTGAGGAGCCACAGGAATGCTCTTACTGGTCAAAAACTCGTTTATTTAAATTACTGTATGACAAGCATCATTATGGCGCTCTTGTTGTTTGATCTCACACGACAAACCTTTTTTCGAAATGTTTCAACAACCTCCTGGTAAAAGTGTTGATTGACTGTTTGGACTTAAGGTACATACTCTTGGTGAACAGTTCCGGGAATATCGAAAACACAAATCAGCATTAATATGATTTCTGATTTTGCCATCCTTGTTTTTGTTGGGCCTTGGATAGGTTTAAGTGTGCCACTCCTTGCTCTGGTACGTGGTTTCTGGATTGTATTCATGAGTAATGACACGTTACAGAAAATAGTAGTCATTTTCAATCGAAAGCAAAATAATCAAGGCATCTTTTTTAACGTCCTTTTGGTTTTCCGAACATTCTTTTAAAACCATTTTTGCGCAGATTGTTCTCATCCCCAACTCATTTTTCAAAATCAGAAAATCACATCAGGTGAATCAGATTTAACTCTCCTACATCATTCTAATTGCCAACTGACGATTTCAACGTACAAAATCCCGGATTCTATCGATTTTTTCATGGCTTCTTGAAGATGAAGTCCTTCCGCTTTGTAGTTCATCTTCAACTAATTCTCGTACTTTTGAAAATGCCTTAAACCCCCGAAAAATCTGGGCCCTTAACAAGCAAAACCTGATAGCACACTGCTGCTAGAAACTGATGTCACTCATTTTTAGAACACAATAACAAAAAACTGTTTCGTCGAGAAAATCGCTACTGACGACGAATAACTCGAGCGATGTCAAAACCGCACTGAAGGCAAATCACATGCTTATCTACCCACCTAAGTATTGACGATTACCTTTATTAAAGGTATTGCCGACCCATATAAAGACATTATTAAGAGCACATAGACTTTGTTTATCTATGCTCCCAGATAAATTTAAATAGGAGCGCACGTGAACGGCCGCCAGCGGAAGGATAAATATGCTTAACTCCGGACGGTACTTTCAGTCACGACGGCTCATATACTTGTGCCAGTGCATACAGAGTGTGATTTGTTTTACATCCGCGCCTGACCATTAGTCTTAATCAAATGGTGGACAAACCACTATTGTATAATACATGCGTCCTAGATAGCCGAAGCCATAATTCTATGCAACAGAACCACCTAGTTGCAACTTTAATGATTTCAGTACAGGTCTGCAAATCATCACACCTTGCTAAAGAGTTGGAGACTTTCCAACTCCTGTCCAGAACACATTTCAGGCATGCTCACTGGACTGGATCATTCACTTTACGTGTCATTATCAGTGAGATGATCTGGCCACCATAGAAAACCATTGGATATGGGGCCGCAAAACCACAACCACCACGATGCTCCCATATAGGGGCCAACCGCAATGATCAGCCAGAGAACTATTAAATGTCTAAAGAGACAAATAATGAACTCTGCTGGTCACTGATCCCCGTGGAAATAAAGTGGAGTTTCCTGTTGACTCCCTGTCTGCCTTCAGGGGACTGGGCTCCCTTTTTCCCCCAGTTGCACAGGTCCAGATAGTTGAGTACTCTATAAGAACCGATAAATGTGCCCCCGGGGGGTAGATGCCAGTGCATACAATTGAGTTATATTTGATATATGTTTAATTGTACAGTGTAACGTCTATATACTTTTAGTTTTAGCGATATGCATACTAAAGGATCCGCCATCTAATTACGTGATAAGGTTTACATCTGCACTTGGTAATGATGCTTAATCAGATGTTGGTCATACCACTGGGAATGAAAAGCAACGTCATTCACGCCCTAGGAAGCCGAAGACTAATTCTAGCAACAGGTCTTTCCTAGTTGCAATTTTGATGATTCCAGAGCAGGGCTGCAAACCACCACTCCTTGCTGAAGAGCTGGAGACTATCCAACTTCTGTCCAGAACCCATGTCTAGCATGCTCACTGGATCTAGGATCATTCCACAAGGTAGGTGTGATTAAAGGTGAAATGATCCTGGCCACCATATAAAACTGACCTGTCTGTTATGGGGCCGCGAAACCATAACAACCACAATACTCCCGAAGGGCCAACCTCAATAATCAGTCAGAGAAACAACTAAAAGTTTAAAGAGACAAATAGCGGAAACTCTGCGTGCTACTGGTTCCTGTGGAAATAACGTAGAGTTTCCAGTTGACCCTGCTGCCTTCAGGGGACTGGGCTCCCTTATACCCCCAGTTGCACTGGTATAGATAGTCGACCGTTCTATAAAGACCATAGTAGTCCGCCATCTAATGTTTTTTTTTGAACTGGTGCTTATTTCGTGGATGGCAACACTTAGCCCATGTTTGATTTGACAGATAATTAGATTTATCCTTCCGCTGAAAGAATATGGTTGTGTATACGCTTGAACAACGTTTCGCTAAGTGAGCCCGCGATCGACTTACAGAAGATGCCGATTTTGCAAAAAAAAAAAATCATCTTTTCAGATGAAGCTCATTGTTTTTGGGGAATATGTAAACTGGCAAAATCTTGGCATTTGGGGCACAGAAAACCCGCACGCATACATTGAAAAGCCGACCCACCCAAAACGATTTACTGTTTGGTGCGGATTTTGGTCCAGAGGCATAATTGAGCCATTTCAACGGCAATCGTTATCGGGCCATGTAGAATGAATTTTTGTTCACAAAAATCGAAGAGAAGGATATTGGCAACACTTGGTTTCAACAGGACAGCGTTACGTATCACACAGCCGAAGCTGTGTAGTTTTGTTTATAGCATTTAAAACAACAAAAAAAGTTATTTGGCGGTCCCTATATATATATACAATGGAGTTAAATAACAATAACATCTTTTTCAATAAAAATGTTATGATATAATACAAACGATACTGGAGATACAACGATACAACATAGTTATGAATTCCGCGAATCTCTTTTAAACATGTTAATCCATCATAAAGTTCGTGATTATCTGAAAATTGTCCTTCGGAAATAATAGATAAGAAATAGACTTTTAATTCCTTAGGTTTCAAAAAACCAATCTAGGTGTTGCACTATGTTTTTTAAAATGTTTCGGCAGCATGTTGCTTAGTGTCAGTCAATATTTCCAAAGCCCTTTCGGCACTGTATCGTGTTGTGAAGTTTTGACTTAACTTTTGTTAAACAAATAATAAATGAAGTTAACATTGTTGACTTTCAGAAAGAGGAATATCGATTTACAGCTCTTGCAGCTATTTGTTTTATACACAATACAATATTAAAAACATATGTTGTATGAAATGCATGAAAATAATAACTTTCAAGCACTTTATCATTTATTTATTCGTTGCGGTATTTTGTTGGGTAAGAGTATCACAACATTTCTTCATTATTCTTGGATATACGTATTAGATATTAATCTAACTTTTATACCAATGTTAACGACGATCGTTGTTGTAGATAGATAGATATTCTCTTGTTAGTGTTCTCAATTAATTCTAGTTTGTCAGCTCCATTTCAAGCACTCTTTACGGCAGCACATTTTTAAATGTGACAGAAAGCATTAAAGTAAAACACACAAATGCATCAACAACTTTATCACCTGCACGAACACAAATGGTCTCGCATATACATGCATATTTGCATACACAGTCATATACACAAGTCAGTATGTTAGATAAACATTACAACTTTAAACATATTTCTAACAGACGACTTAAATCAACGTCAGACACACATTTATTTCTTCACAACATTCATACAAATAATGACACAACTAAATATATTTGGATCTGTGGTACTGGTAGTGGTGTCATAATGTATGTGTGCGGTTGTATGTCAGGTTAACAGTATTTGTTTCTGTTGTTGTTGGTGTAGTAAATTATGATGATGGCGATGATGATGATGATTACAATGATGACAACATTTGATGATAATGGTAATGTTCTCATTATTATTGTCGTTGCTGTTGCGTGTTGTTGCTATTGTTGTAATAATAATTGTTGTTTTTTTGAGTTAATAGTAATTGTACCTGCAGCTAAAAAGGAAATGAAATGCAAATGTTAATGTTGGTAAGTGCACCAGCATGATCAAACAAAAATAATTCTATCTCTTACTCATTCACATTTACTATTTATATGGACATCAATTATTTGTGTTCTTTTTATTTACTTAGTTTAAGGACTCGTGTAAGTCAGCTTTGTGTACAAATTAAGTAATTTGATAAAAGAGTATATTTTAAATTTATAACATAAATTTCTTTAGATTTTTGCTGCTTTAGCATTTGTCACATTTATATTTCCCAGTCAATGTTTCAAGATTAACAGGCCTGCCTTGAGGTATATTATTTTGAAAATTTTAATCTATTCCTTTCCTAAATCTAGTCTCTACTAAGACTATACCTTGATATTTAAATAGCATGTGTGTGTTACCCCCGGGGGCACATTATAAGTCTTTATGGATCACACAGCCATCTAGACTTGTGTCTTGCGGGGTAAAAGGGAGCCCAGTCCACTTCAAGGCTAGTAGGAGTCAACTGGACAATCCACTATATTTCCACGAGAATCAGTAAAGCCCCAGAGTTCTACTATTTGTCTCTTTAGGCATTTAGCTGTTCTTTGAGTGATTATTGAAGTAAGCCCTTCGGGAGTATCGTGGTGGCTGTGTGTTTCGAGGCCCTCTTTTGAGTTTGTGGGTCGGATCATTCACAATGAACATAATAAATGGTCCATGTCCAGTGAGCATGAATGCCGTCGTATTCTTAATTATATTAAGCTTCATGCGTTCTGGACCAGGAGTTGGATAGTCTTCAACTCTTCAGCAAGGAGTGAAGTTGCAACTAGGAGTTACCGAAGGATATACGTATCCTAGGGCCTACTACGGCGAGGATGACGCTACATTTCATCCACAGTGGTAATGGTTCACCATATGATTAGGGGCCACGGCCAGATGCAGATGTAAACCTTATCACGTCATTTCATGTGTTTGTGTGTGTGTGTGTAATTCATATTGGAATTTCATCCAAAAACTTCGAAAGATCAATACATGAACTTAACACTTAAAAATGATTTAATTTACCTCGTTCTCAATGTCCAATTTTAGGCCAATTTTTCGAGTATTGTTGGTCCTATGTTTCGAATAACACAAAAAATTTTGTGTGCCAAGACGTAAATTGTTGCTGATTTGGCGAATGAAGCAGTGAATTTTCCTACCATCATAAGAAAAATCACATAACTTTTTTTAAAATCAACCTATCGATAAAAATTGATTTACAAAAATTGACTGCTGCGGTCGCGTTGTGGCTTATAGCACCATCATGGCGAAACGACATCAATGCCATTACAGCTTTTACCAAAAAAAAAATCATTGATCATGCAAGCGCCGGCATAAGTTTTGTGAAATAAGACCCATGACGCAATCAGCATGAGAATCGCCACGATTTTATCGCAATTGAACTTAAAACAACTTTATTCACTTTATGCGTGGTTAGAGGTCTAAGTGTAGTTATCTAAAATGTAACGCTCTCTTCCCTTCGCGATAGCTTTTGCTTTGAAAAACTCTATGTAGGTGGTTTGAGTTTTAATAAATTGTGGCCAGAAACATTTTTTCAGTCATTTCCCTTACACCATCATACTTTTGTTCAAGGACAACTAACAAAGCATAATGCTTTTTCTTTCAACTTCTATTTTTGCAACTTTGCTGGCTTTTGTTAGTAACAAGTACTGCAAACAAAATCTACCCATACGTCTGTAAAAAAAAAAAACTTTACTTTACAGCTGCATAAATATCCAAGAGATATTTATTAGAAAAGAAAAGAAAAAAAAAACACTTCTTAAAACCATTGGATGAATAACACAGCATGGTTCAGTGGTATTATCTGAATAGAACTTGTTTTAGCATTGACCTTGACTTATGCAAATAACGATTTTTATATAAAACTGACGGACTGCTTTCATTCAAGTGGAGACAGCACGTACAGTGTTATTAGGATAATGGGGAAAAAAGTCAAATATTTTTTTTAAAGATTTAGAGATTTAAAAGCAAAATAAAAATTTTAATGGTGCGAAATTAATTCTTTAATTTTATGTTTTATGAAGAATTTATCAGTGATTTAGTAGTTTATTGAGATTTATTACCATAGTTGTTAGAAGTTTTTTTTGTTTGTTTTAGTTTAGCTTACAGAAAACCTTGAATCTGTGGTATGTTTACAGAGTAGTTTTTGAAAAAGTTACCGCAGACCTATTTCAAGCTTCTTGTTTTTGGTTATGGATTCAAGAAGATAGCAATTTCTCCAAAATGGCAAAGAAAATATAAAAGCGCAAAAATTGTTTATAAAAAAACTCCCTGTACACTCTCTTCAACATGCCATTCTCAATGGTACGATCTGCAATATCGGAACATTCATTTTTAGAATGTTGATTTACTCAGCTTTCAACCATTTCTCGCTTTTTAAAATAATTTAGTATTTGGTTTAAGTATACAAATCTTAAGCAAAACCGAAAAGAAATATTATCATTTTGTTGTTTTTGCAGTTGCAAATTCTAAAAAAAGCTTTGAGTGCGCAAAAATCAGTAACTTACGTTCATGAATTTTTATGTCATTAAAACTGCTTTGTCTAGATTTAAACGGCCAATCAAAACAAATAACTTAACAGACACCTAAGCACTGTTTGCAGCGACTTTTAGGCTGAACGGTAGTGGACCATACTGACACCCTAAGCCAAAAAGGCATATCTCAAGTTCTTTTTTCCAGCAATAAAATTTTATTTGCTTAAAAAATGTAAGTAGCTACCCTTCCTTTAGACTATTTCACATCACAGCACTTAAAAGTTCTTAAAAATATCACATGTCTGAAAAATGATAAAACTATATTAACATTCTAACTATTAAACATTCTTTTACGAATATTTTCTGTTTTTGAGATGCACCCTTTGCGCACATAAGGGCATTATAGTTATATACAAAAAGAAGGCTTGTAAAGTATCGGATTTTTAAACAAGAAATTGATAGTTTTGACATTGGTCGATTAAAGTAATTTAAATAATTAAAATCAATAATGAAAATGGTGGTGCTGTTAAAGTTATATTTCGCAAAATTTGTAATATTTTCGGACAACATCATCGTCTTTCTAAAACCACTATTAAGAATTTGGCCGCTAAATTTGAGTCGATAGGCTCGATACAAAGTGTGCGAACACCAACGCGTTTTTAACCGGGTCGTTCAACTGAAAATATCGCAGCGCTGAGCCACAGTGTTGAGGCAGATTCAAATTTGTCAATTCCTCGACGTTCTCAATAATAGGGGTTATCCGAAACCACCACCACGTAAGGATTTAAATTTGATTTTTATTTGGGTACGATTTTACGTCGACCCTCGTCAAATTTGGTTTGTGAACAAACCTGTTTCGGCCATTTGCCATCTTCAGTGGTAACCAAATAAAAATAAATTAAACCCCGTCGGAAAATATACGCACATATCATTTAAATTTGAGGCCTTACAAGCTTCAATTGGTGCAAGAATTAAAGCTGATCCAAGAACAACCAACTAATTTTTCTGAAAAAACAATAACTTTTTTAGATGATGCCTCTTTTCTCTTGTCAGTTTATGTCAACAAGCAAGTAATCTATTGCAAACTAAATTTCCCGGTCGTATTGTTTTACGACAGCCAGTTCGTGTGATTTAACACCACTGGATTATTTTTTGTGGGGCTATGTTAAGGACAGAGTTTATACGGAGCCAATCGAATCGATTTCAGCCTTAGAACTCAAAATCCGTGATGTAATTAATGAAATAGGACCGCAATTTTGCCAAAAAGCGATAAAAAATTAAATTAAAGAAATAATCCACATCTGTCAGCGTGGTCGTCGTAGTGGTCGTGGTGGACATTTGTCAGATATAATTTTCATTGATAATTGCCAAACTTTTCTCTTCGTAATAGAATAAAAATTTGAATCATCTTAATCAAAATTTTTTGTTTTATATTCTTTTAGAAAACAAACTTCTTGTTGAAAATCTTTAAAGTATAATACACAACTCTATCTATGTATCTCAACTAAATAATATTGGATATTTTAATATCCAACAGACGGATCAATATGAAATACAACTAAAAATGTCAATGGGAATTAATTTGAAATATTCTCAGGATTTAAAGGCCCAACTATAATATGCATAACCTGCGGCAAGCTAATGTCAAAAATTGAACGAAAAGTCTGTCAAATGCTTAAGCAAATCATTGAAGACTTTTAAGTGGCTATAATGTACTTACATGAATATTGAAATTATTATACACGGTTGCACATTTATTTTATTCGCTCTTTTGGAAAAAAATAATTTCTTTCTATCTGTATTTGCACTGCGCGACTTTATATAATTTATACTAGTATGAATATAAAAAACTCAAACAAAATTCGTCAAGGTATTATTTACCACTTTTACTGCATTTTTCTGCAACTTTTTTCCATAATCATTCCTTTAAATTGCGGCTATAATAAAACACATCTCTTTTGTCATATAAGCAATTTGTCTTTGTACGTTTTTTATTAAATTCGCTTTCGTCCTCCATTGCAATTTGTTTACTAATGCATCTATAACACAATGCACAATGCATAATCAGCTGAATGTACGACCAGTTTCGTACTTTGCTTAAGCAATTGATATTTAAAGAAACTTGACGAAGTTTTTTAAGTACATTATAGTTTGCCACATATGATTATTAGGTATTCGCAAAGGTGTTTAAGTTGGCTCAAGCCAGCTTATGCATATTATAGTTGGGCCTTAAGTTTTTTACAATCCCGATCTTAAAATGTGGGGATTTTTCAAAAACTTTCAGAATTTCCGGTTCTTCGGGATTTTAGAACATTTCTGTTTTTATTGAAATAAGCACACGTACGTAAAGTTACACTTTTAAGACACTCTTTTAGATTAAAGAGGGACATGCAGGGAGACAGACGGACAGACAGATATGGTTGCGAAAACAGTAGAGTACCTTTTTTACCGTTCATATAAGGCACGCTAATAAAACTACATTTTGTGAGAGGAAAATAGAGTTTTCTTTACATGTCAAATTTGTAAAATATTCAAGTCGCAACGTTCCAGATTTATCACTCTCGAAAATACCAAGATTTCCGCAATATCTGTGCATACAGGCAAAGAGGCAATAAGGTGTTAAATTCTTTATTTCGATGGCCAGAATCGGTTGTCTAACGAGATTGCCGCTATTTGGTTTATTGTTGGTCAATAAAAAAAGCAAATAAAAACTGAATGAAGGAAATTCTGCAATACTGTGCAAGATGATTCTAAAAAAGAGCTCGTATATATTGCAAGGTTTATGAGTTAGGCAAATATTAAATGCCTTACAAATCGAAACCGCTTTTCTTAAAATATCATTATTGCGGTTTAAATTTCAAATAATTGTGATATTTTAGTGTGTTTGGTATTTATGTTTTTAGTATTATATTTTGCAATTTAAAGAAGGTAAACACAATGCTGCCTATTTATTTAAATAAATTTAAATATAAATTTAGCACAATTTGCTATATAATATCCTCTTTAAAAATATATGGCAACACATAACAAATAACATTTAATAGAAATTAAATAAAATGTTAATCTCTTGCAATCATTTTTACAATTTACTTGATTCGAAAAAAACATTTTTCCTATCAACACAAAACAACAGAAACTATCTTGAAATTTAAAGAGGTCATCGTGATTGTTAAAGTTCTTGTTGTTGATGTTATTGTCCTTTAAGTCAAATGCACACAAACAGAACAACAGATAGAGTAAACAAACAAGTACACAAAATGACTTACATGACTTTTCAAAGGACAAATTGGACTTTGTATTTGACTGCACATAAGACGACTAAGTGAATGTACACTACAATTCATTTGAAAATGTCATACAATTTCCATAAAAAATAATTAAAGAATAAATCCAAAAATCCTTTAAGTTTTATTGAGTGATTTTTAGAATATGTACGTCAATTAAGTATTTCTATGTTTAGATTATCACAATCGAGTAAGCTGGTCACTTCTATATTATTGCAATCAAAGAGGTTAATAAATAATTAAAAGGAAGAATTAGATTGTGAGTCGATTGTTGCATTAAAGTGTTGGGAGATGAATGTCATTCATATTATAATTAATTTTATTCTCTTCTCTGCAAACTACGAAAACTTTTTGAACAAAAATTATAATTCGTAAATTTTCTTATTTTATAAAAATCAATAGCCGAAATAACAAATCTTGTTTGTGTCATAGTCAGGCGTACGTTAGTGCATTTTTGGTAACTATAAATTCTAATATGTAGTTTCATCTTAGTACAAATACCCACACACGCACACATACATTTAGTTTTAATTCACTTCTCAACAAAGAGTTCATTATTTATATACCTGAGCGTTGAAACCTAATAAGTAGAATCAGAAAACATTTTAGCTGTAAAAGGAAACCATTTGTAAAAATATACAACAAGCACAAGCACAAATACAAACACACATACCATACAAGCTCACATACCTGCACAAATCTTAACCGAAGCGAGTACTAACATATACCGACAAAAAGTTTCAAAAGTTAACACACAACGTCTTTTTTGAAGTAAATATTTAGACATACAATATTGTTGCATGCAATTTAAATAAATTTATGTGTCTGTTACACATTCTGTATATGTGAGTGGTTTAAATAACAATACCAGTTGCAGTTAATGTTGTTGCATAAGAAAATTTATTAGGATGGTTTTCAAAAATAAGATAATCGTAATTAACGTTTTATAAAAATAATTGTGATAATAGGCCTCGAGCTAATATGTTTTGAATATCTTCACAATAATGTAAATAGAAAGCATTCAAATAGCTTGACAACGGTTAACTATTGGCTCTAAAATTGTGAAAAATCGGCTCAAATTAACCTTTCTATCGAAACACCAGCAATTCACCAAAAAATAAGTTTATTTTAAATACTACAGATAATACTTTATTACATTCAGCTTGCCCTTAACTCTTCTTGTCTAAAAAAAATGTGTGAACTTAAGCCTGATTAAAATTATTCATTTGATAACAATACTAAAAGGATTCGGCTAACGAATGATAAATTATGTAGACTTGAAAATATTAAAATAAATTTCTTTTTAATGTTAAAAATCGAATGAGGGATATAGTATTCTGCTCTAAAAAGCCACAACAATTTATTCAGGAGGTAAAGGTTCTAAATAATATGAACCAACAACAGCGAGCTTTACCCATAAGGAAAAAAAATTATTCATTTTTAGTTTTATTATTTTTTGTTGTTGAAACTTATGAAACTTAATGAATTTTATGAATTTCAAAATTATCCCTGTTATCGATAAAAACCCCTATTTACATAAAACTTCTATAATTTTATATTTTGACATTCGGTTTTATAGCTTTTTTTGTAAACATTTCGAGTGTCATTGCTTTAAATCCTAGTTTTTATTATTTTTGGCGGCTATAATAGTTTACCGTAATAGCTTACCCAAAACATGATCTTGCAGCGCCAGGTTGAAAACTATAGCGATGTTATTAAATCTATTACATTTGGGTCCCCCGGGCACCCTCCCCTGGGGGGCACATTTATCGGTCGTTATAGAATACTTGATTATCTAGACCTATGCTGCTGGTGGTATAAGGGAGCCCAGTCCCCTGAAGGCAAGCAGGGAGTCAACTGGATGCTCCACGTTATTTCTACGGGAATCAGTAAGCCGCAGAGTTCCGCTAATAGTCTCTTTAGTATTCTGGACCAGGAGTTGGATAGTCTCCAGATCTTCAGCAAGGAGTAGTGGTTTGCAACCCTGCCTTGAAACCGCTGAAATTGCAACTAGGAAAGTCCTCAGCTTCCTAGGGCGTGAAAGACGTTGCTTTTCATTCCCATTGGCTTGACCACCACCTGATTAAGGCCTACGGCCAGGTGTAGATGTAAATCATATCCCGAAATTACATTTCGCATAAGGAAACAGTCGGTTTTTCCTGAATGAATTGAGCGAATCTACGGCGATGGCTTCAATTGTTGCACCACTTGCAGCATGTAAGGCTTCACTGTCAAATGGACAACTCCAATTGTTGAGAATCCCAAGGAATTGCAAATTTGGATCTGCTTTAACACTGTGGCTCACAGCTGCGCTCTCTTCAGTTGAACGACCAGATCAAATATTTTATGTCTAGCCTGTCGACCCAAATTTAACGACCAAATTCTTAATAGCGGTTTCAGAAGAACAATTGTATTCTCTGAAGATATCACGAATTTTACGAAATGTAACTATAACAGATCCATCATTTTCATTAGTGCATTGTAGGTATTTTAATGCGACTTTCGTGTGAAATTAAATTCATTGTAACAATTGCCAATGCATCTAGTAACATGTTTTTATCGAAATTTTTTTAAGGGCTCAAATAAATATTCTACAATGTTTCCACTATCAACCAGTAGAAGAAAAACTAACCATTTTCCAATTCATTTAACCAACGCCGCTCGATAATGAGTGCAAGTGAAACTGAAAGATAATAGTGTTCCTTCTTTTTATTAAACAGAAAGATATTGCATTTTAATATGCTGGAAAATTTAAAATTTCTTGGTCCTGTCTTATTTTTCTTTACAGCGCAAAAGAGCAGGTAGCAAAAGAGAAAAAAAAATGTCAACAACAATTGTTAAATATATTTACTCCTTATCCTTGTTCTTGGCCATATATTTGTTATTTTTTTTTAATGTGTTTCCTTATTGATGTTAACTTACATATGTCCGTCCTTAAGTCTATCTGTCTGCAAAGGTTGTTGTTAAATATTTTTTATCTGCAACCCTGTAAATACTTGGCGAAACTTTAAATTTAATTTGAATACAAAGTTCAGGTAATGGAAGGCAAGAAATTAAGTAAAATGTCAAAAAAAAGTTTCAGCTTTAAAGTAAATAATTTATACAGTAGAGGCTAATTAAATCGGTGATATAAGACATTGGAATTGCGAATATAAAAATGAAACGCAATTAAGTTTTTCAATTTTTAAAATTTAAGAAAAATAAGACACTAGCAGACACTAGCTTAATCCATCATTAGCATTCTTTGCATCTACCTACTTAAGTTAATGTACGCTGTAAACATCATCTATTGGACTAATTAATTTGAATAACAAGAGTACGAAGAAATTCCCATACAACCCAGAGCTATCTTTCGTCGATTGCTTTGAAATTGTCTCATATACGAGGTCTGTAAATTAGGTAATGAGCCTGGCAACACTGATGTTGCTGTGTTTGGAGGGGCGGTAGATGCACATGTAATTTGCAATCAGTGCGGGTTTGACATCGTTCGAATCATTTGGTTTGCAGTAGTGATTTTTTAGTGACACAAATATTTCTGTTCATTTTCGAGCAAGGTTGTGATAATAGGTTTTGCTTCAGGCTTGGGCACAGTGCAGCGAAAACTTTTGGTAAACTTCAGCAGGCCTACGGAGAAAGTGTTTTGTTCGCAGCCCAGGTTTTTTGGTCTTTTAAGGCATTTTCAGAAGCAAGTTAAATGATTTTTTTTCGTTCAGACCAGTGCTCAGGAGATGCCCCCACGCATGCATGCATTGACCAGAACTAGAAAATTAGGTTATGAGGAGCAAAAAAGAGGGAGATAATTGATTAGAGATGAACCACGAAGAGGAAGATTTTCATCTTCAAGAACCCATGAAAATGTCGACAGAATCCGGGATCTTGTGCGTTCGGATCGTCGGTTGACAGTCAGAAAAACAGTCAGAGTCACACCACCGTTCATCAAATTTTCAGAAATGTATTGGAGATGAGAAAAATCTGCGCAAAAATGGTTTCAAAAACGTTTCGAATGACCAAATGGACGGCAGGTACGGTACTTGATTGAAGGCCGTGATTTTTTACAAATATTTTCTGGAACATTTCATTACGGGTGTTTGAAAACGACCCAGAAATCAAGCGCCAGTGCATGGAATGGCACGTGTCAACCTCACCAAGGCCCAAAAAAAGCAGGAATAGCAAAGTCAAAGATCAAATACATGCTGATTTGTTTTTTTTAATATCCACGGAATCGTGTACAAAATAGTACGATTATGTACCTCAAGATCAACTAAGCAATCAACATTTTTACTGGGGGGTTCTTGAAAGACTTCGAAAAAAGGGTCATTCGTATGAGACCAAACGTCTAGAACACGATAATGTTCCTTGTCAATAAACGAGTTTTGTGGCTGCTTAGCCTCTATATTCGCCTGACTTAAGTCCATGTAATTTTTTCCTCTTCCCGAAGTTGAAAAATCATCTTTGGAACAATCGATCGGCCAGGTAAAGGCGTTTTCTGTATTGGGTTCGAGCACTGCAATGATGAGTGGAAAAATCGCCTCCAACGCTATGTAGCTTCAGAATGAAGTTACTTTCAGGGTGACAATATAGAATTGTAATTTTATTTAAATAAAAAGAATTTAAATAATCTGTCCCATTATTTAATTTACAGACCTTCTTGCTTTCCGCTAATCGTCGGTTTAAACACGACTTTAATGTTTAATTTTTGAAATTTTTAGTCTGTTTTATATATAATTTTTTTATTGAAATACAACGTATACAACATATACAAAACAAGAAAAAATCTTAACAGCAACGTTAATGAAAGTTATTTAAAGTAACTAAGTTTTATTACTGTTTTAATAAAACTAATGGTTAACTTCAAACAATTGTGTAAAAGAAAATTTCATGGCATAATCTGTATAGACAGCTAGCTATGCCGTGGTGTTTACTGTTTGCTTACTTAATGCAATAATCTTGTCATAAGCTTCTTTGTACTATTTTTTCGTTGCGATATTATAAATGGTAAATTTTAAAAGAATTATTTCAAATAAAATACAATATAAAAAAAATCATTTATAAAGGAAAACTTTTATCAAAAGCACAAGCCAATTTTAACTAGATATACCTGGCATTCATATTAATTAAGAATTTTCTTTGTTTCATTTCAGGTCTATATATAGTTTAATTACTTTATCCTGTTATCAACACTGTGTAGTGCTGTGTATTTTAAAATATTTGCTTTGTGGCTCACAAGTACAGCGATACCAAACATCTTTTCATTACACAAATTCATAAATGCATGTACAAATGCTTGTAAGCAAACAGTAACACAGCTACAGGATATTTTAAATAATGCAAACGATTATCATTTGTTTGTAATCATAGTCCTCGTTATTGTCACTCCCAACCATTTTTTTCGTTTCTGTATTGTTTGGCTGCCTGTATTTCTTCGGCTCAGTACGGATATTAATTACTTGGTTGGCCAGGTTGGTTTTTACATCATATCATTTACTAGTAAAATGCACATAACTTTCGAATGGATGCAAATAATTTCATTTTGGCATGGTCTACTAAATGAACTTATGTTGTTAAATAGTTTGGTTTGCTGGTTTTAGAGTCATAGAGTTATAGTATTGGGCATGCTTTCAATTGCTTTCAATTATTGTATTGTTTACTTATACACATGTGACATTAATAATTAGTAATAATGACGCCGCTCTACCATCCACTTAACTGAGAGAATATTTTAATCGCCAACAAAATTCATTCTATTCGATCAACCATCTTGTCCTTTTCTATCTACACCAATCTCACACTTTCGGTCTTTTATTTATTCAATTCCTTAAATGCATGAAGACAACTTTAAACTACTCGTACAAAACAATTTTTGGCCTTTCTTATCCCGGTGATTATGCAAGCGACATGGGTCATTTCAGGTGGTTGTTTAAATAATAATAATAGTAACTACAACAACACCAACAGCCAGCTCGTATTTATTTGATTGAAATTTAATTTAATTTCACTTGAATGAATGTTTTTTGGATATGAATTTATTATTCACATGATAAATTATTCACATTACAACGTTCTTTTACAGCAATAATAATAACACCAACAACAACAACTCTTACTATATCATATATATGTTGGCAGCAAGATAAATTTCAATTCTATTATTCTATTATAACATATATGTAAATATACCATTTATAGCTGAACAAGTATTTGGGCAAAATAATTTAATCTAAATGGTGAATTTAATTGAATAAATTAATGTTTGCACTGAAAATAATAGAAAGCAATAAATTTATACTGTTAAGTTAAGCAACAGTAACAAGAAACAATTAAAAATATTAGGACAGTTTTATATAAAATATCTCCATCTCAGTTTCTAGTAGATGTGGGATCGAGAACTACTTTTTTCTCACGAGCAAAAAAATTTACTCATATTTACGAGTATTTGTAGTTGCCATATTTTTGCTTTAAAAGGTTAAATAAATTCAATAAAAATAAACTTCTTTTATAGAAGCACACACAGAAGCTTTAGAATATGTTGAAAAAATTTAAGCCTCAATTTTAACCCCTGCACCTTTTTTCTAGTTCTCACCGCAGTGCACAACGCTGTGTTACTTCAGTTACTTCAAATAGTTGGTAACAACATTTTTTATATACTTAGCGACTATTTGAGTTCAAATTTTTAGATGGGCTTTTCAGATCTTTCAGGCGCGAAGCAATGAAGTCAAAGTATTACCTAAAGTTCTGCATTAGACCCTTAAACCGTAGTAAATGGATTTTCAGCAAAAGGTTTGTTTTCTAAAATAAAACAAAATGAAAAAATTTAGATTAAGATGATTAAAATTTTTCTCGTATTGCGAAGAGAAAATTTCTGCAATTATGAGTAACAAATGATATCTAACAAATGTCCACCACGACCAATTTTAAGACTCTGTGTCTAACAACCCCACAATCCAATGGTGTTACATCACCCGTTCTTGTTGGCCACTTAGCTGCAGATTGTCAGAAGCCCGAATGGGGCAATTTTGCTTGACAAGTGAAAATGGGCTTCGTCTGAAATAATGAATTTTACAGATCTAAAGATCTACGGCGATGTGAACGGTCGGTCGGCATCAGTTGAGCCTTTCAAGGTTTCAAAGTCAAATCTTTAACGAAAATTCGCCATGTGGTGGTTTAAGATAACCGCAATTGTTGAGAACGTCGTGGAATTGACAGTTTTGGATCTGCTTCAACACTGTGGTTCACGGTGCGAAACGACTCGGTCGAACACACCTTAGTGTTCGCGCATCTTGTATCGATCCTATCGACTCAATTTAACGAAGAAAACTAAATAGCGGTCTTAGAAGGACGATTTTGTTAACCGAAAATATCACGTATTTTACGAAATGTAACTTTAGCAAAGCCACCATTTTCATAGTAGATTTTAATCATTTTAAAACGATTTTCGTGCTAAAGGGAATTCATTTTAACAACTGCCAATACATCTGCTACGTATACTTCAAAACGTGGAATGTTAAAACTGCTTGTTGAAAAAACCAATATAAACTATCAGGTCTTGTTATTTTGCTGGAATAGAACAAGAACTTGAATAGGTTTTTAGTTAGCAGAGCCCATAGATTATTATTTCCTCTTAAATTTAATTATTTTCTCTAAAAAAAGAGCCTTTGCCCAATTTGATGCCCCTGGATTTTTATTGATATTTCATTTTTTTTTTCAATATTTTTTAAAATTTTGTATTTGTACTATTTTGATTGTTTACAAGTGTTCAACACACGAATGTTCTCGAGGAACTCACAAGGTTTGTAGTGGCTTCTTATGTTAACACTGCCGCCTGTTAACATTTCAGGCCTTCATACCATATCCTTAACCTCTTTATTTGAGCGGAAGTTATTCCAAATCGGTCTAGAAAAGCATAGCAAATAAAAGGTCTAGTGATTTGCCGTTATATGAGTCTGATCTTTGAACTAAGCCCCGCCCTTTGCTTTGTATTGTGTGATACACACAATAAATTTCTTAATTTCCAATGTGAAATTCAAAATTTTTGTGGAATATAACACTTAATTATATATAATCCTACCAGAGGTTCGTATAGATACCTCCTCATACCTTTTATTAAGTCCTTTTGCCATATAATCTGCAAATACTGTCAAAGCTTTAAAAAATTTAGGCGTATAAAACCGTCTTAGTTTTACTGATATGAAAACATCTGGCACGCTTGTTAAAGCTTTTTATTTCCTTAATGCTTGTGTTAATATTTATAAAATATTTTTATACTTATGAATTTAATACACGCACACAAATGCAAATAAGGACTGTATTGCATGCAACTAAATGTTTTCAATTTCTTTAAATGCAGGAATTTTATAGAAAATTTTTAGTAAATACGGGAAGAACTTTCACAAGATTTGTCCTTTTTCCATCTTGTTAAGAAAGTATATTCTTTAATTAAACAGATTTCAATTGTGTTAAGCGGATCCATTCTATACAGATTCTTTCCACACTGTTCTTAGAAATTGACATAATTTTAATTTTAACTCTAAAACAAATAAAACTGAAAATTCAAAAAGCTATAAAAAGGTCTTCAGACCATCGTATCTTCAGTAACTTCATTAGTTACTTAGCACTTATGTTTCACCTCAGTGGTGATGCTCCAAAGCTTAGGTATCATTGATAATCGGTTTAATAATTATTCATTTCGTAGAGGGTTTAAGACACACTCAGTTAAAATTAAATTTTTACGAATTTTTCTTTAATTTTTTATCCATGGCATAAACCGTCGTTATTAACGTTTATGCTTTTGCAGACTATTGTGTTAAAAATGATTTAATACTTAATCTATGTAATCTCCCAAATAAAATCACAAAAAAAATTATAACTAAAGCAATGTTTGCGTGACTAAAATAACAAAAAGTATTAAAGATAAAAATTAAAAATTTTTGTTAAAAACAAACAAACAAATACAAATTTATTTAATTTATGCTCTTTTGTCTCGACAAAAGAACAATTGTTTTTAGCCAGAAAAAACAACATAAAAAACAGCTAACAACTTTTTTGTACTATAATTTAGCTACTAAGGAAAATATTTAGTATAAAATCTAATGCGAAAACATATTTAAAATCTATTTACACACACACACACATACACAAATACATTTATCATTACCAATAAAAAAATACGAAAGAAATAAAATTATATTAGAAAAATAAACATGAGAAACTCAAACAAATAAAAAATATTCAACCAAAAAGTCATCATCAACAGCTAAACAAAAACCTAAAAATAAAATAAATTATTTTCAGATAATAAAAGTGCTAAGTGTAAAATATTCACTAGACAAATAAATACGGCCGAATTTAAATCGATAGAATTGTTGTTTCACATACAACTGATTCTCTTTTATTTGGAGTATCAAGGATTTCATCGTATTAAACATCGAATCCTACTGACAGTATTATTTTATCCAACGAGTTAAAGAGAAAAATTAATTCACCATAAAACATTCTAACATAATAAGCAAATTCTGCGGGCGTATAAAATACATTATTTACGTTTTATTTTATTTGTTTGAACTTTATTTTATTTTTCTTCGGTTAAAAAATCAAAATTTCAGCTTGCGTGTGTTTCTATGAAAAATCATTTACTTCACACACACATGCATTTAGATTGAAATACATGCGTGTATATCCAGCAAACATAAGTAAGGCAAATGGAAATATCAGCAACATCATCTAAAAGTAAAAATCAAAAAGTATTGCAGGGAACACACCTTTAATCACACAGGCTTATAAATACATCCCCCTTCCATTTTCCATTTGACAATCTTCACTTAGAAGTTAATGGGTGAAAGAAAAGATTCCAAGAAACATGTTGCAATGGTAATGTCATTCAAAATGTAAAAAAAAATATCAAGATATCAAACTATCGATAACATATCACATTGTGATCAACACACACAGTTGCCAGAGAAATTTAAATTCCATTCAGAACTAATTGCGCTGACAGATATACATACATATAATAGGCATCTTTAAAACCCTTAAATTCAACAACGGAGACTACACATCGCTAAAAAAAAGGTCAAATAAACCAAGGAAGGATTGTGCTAGACGTCTGTGTCTGCGCTCATCACAATATATGGAGGGCTTAGTCATACATAGAATAAGCAGATAGATATATTTAAAACTATAATAACACTGAAGAATAACATGAACCCAGATCACGACATCGACGTATTTTGTAGCATTAATTAATTGTATGACGAACTAGAAACCTCCTGCTTGAGATTTATTATAATCTGAAAATGTAGTATTACGTTCACCAAAGCATTTAAGACCGTAATACTACTGATGTAATAAATATCTTAGTATTCTGATGTGTAGCGTTTTTTAACAAGAAGTTAATTTCCTAAAACAAACTAAAGCAACAAATTTGGATTAAGATGATTCATATTTTTATTATTTTTATTACGAAGAGAAAAGTTCGGCAGTTATGAATGAAAAATGATATCTGGCAAATGTTCACCATGACCACGCAGACAGATGACGATTTTTTCATCAAAGCTTTTAATCACATCACAGATTTTGCCTTTTAAGGCTGGCGCCCCACGCCCCACAAAAAATAATCAAGTGGTATTAAATCGCACGATTTGGATGGCTACTTAATCGGGAAATTTTGATTGCAATAAATTGATGGTTGCATTGACTGTGTGACATGTGGCACCGTCCTGTTGAAACCACATGTTAGTGATATCCACGTTGTCAATAATAGGCCAAAATTGAGTTGTTAGCATCTCGCGATAGCGTATTTCGTGATAAGATTTACATCTGCACTTGGCCGTGGGCCTTAATCAGATGGTGGTCGAACCACTGTGAATAAAAAGCAACGTCATTCACGTTCTAGGAAGCCGAGGACTAATTCTAGCAACAGGTCATTCCTAGTTGCAATTTCTGCGGTTCCGAACCAGAGTCACATACCACTACTCCTTGCTGAAGAGCTGGAGACTATCCAACTCCTGTCCAGAACACATGACTAGCATGCGCACTGGATCTAGGACCATTCACCAAGTAGGTGTGATTAAAGGTGAAGTGATCCTGGCCACCATAAAACAATACTTTTATGGGGCCGCAAAACCACAGTCACCACGATACTTCCGAAGGGCCAACCTCAATAATCAGCCAGAGAAACAGCTAAGAGTCTAAAGAAACAATTAGCGGAACTCTGCGTTGATTCCCGTGGAAATAACGTGAAGATTCCAGTTGACCCCTGCTGCCTTCAGGGGACTGGGCTCCCTTATGCCCCCAGCAGCGTCCCCCCGGGGCACATTATAGTCTTTTTGTAACCTACTATTCCATTTAGACTGGTGTCTTGCGGGGTAAAAGGGAGCCCAGGCCCCTCAAAGGCTAGTAGGAGTTACCTGGACAATCCACATATTTCCACGGGAATCAGTACGCTCGCAGAGTTTACTATTTGTCTCTTTAGACAATTAGCTGTTCTCTGACTGGTTATTGAGGTTGGCCCCTATATGGGAGTATCGTGGTAGTTGTGGTTTCGCGACCCTCGTGATAGTTTGTGGGTCAGATCATTCATAATGAACACAATGAATGGTTCAGGTCCAGTGAGTATGAATGCCGTCGTGTTCTTAATTATATTAAGCTTCATGCGTTCATGATCAGGAGTTGGAAAGTCTCCAACTCTTTAGCAATTAGTGAAGGCTGCGGCCTACTTCGGGCTTTCGAAATTGCTACTAGGAGTGACCGGAGGATATACGTATCCGATGGCCTCCGGAGGATATACGTATCCGATGGGCGTGAATGACGTTTGCAAATCATTCAAGTGGTTTGACCACCATCTGATTATGACTACCTAGTCGGTGCAGATGTAAATCAAATCACATTAATACCCCCAGCAGCACAGGTCTAGATAATAAAGTATTCTATAAAGACCGATAAATGTGCACCCGGGGGGGCGCGATAGTGTATGCATTTCTAAACAATTTTGCTTGTTGACATACCCTGACAAATGAAAATGAGCTTCGTCTGAAAAATGATGTTTTCAGAAAAACCTGCCAAATGTTGCTGAATAAATGGTCGGTCGGTTTCAATTCCTTCCCTAGTTAAACCTTTTAGAAGTTCAATGCTAAATTCCTACGCAAACTTTGCCATGTGGTGGTTTCGGATAACATCTCTTGTTGAGAACTTTGAGGAATTGATAAATTTGGATCTGCTTCCAATGCATCTACTACGAATACGTCAAAAAAAACTAAATGTTCTTGGTGTTGCCACAATTGAAAAATAATGTTTTTGCTGAAAAAGCCTGGTCCATGCAAACTCCGCATCATTTTACGACAATCCATTGAGGGTTAATACCTCCTGCATGAAATGCCCTTATATAAACCAATCAAAATTATCTAATTGACATTTGTGATAATAATAAATAAAATGGTTGAAGGACTCAATGTCAAAAATACATTTTTTTAGCAATGTTTTCGACAACATCATGTGTAGAGATCTCGTAGCATTTTCCTTGATTTCATTGGCGTTCGCTACTGATTGGTAGTTGGGTAATTTTGTTGATGTATAAGCAACTGTATAATTTGCTTCTAGATGTGGGTATTTGCGTTCACTTCACAGCAAAGGAGTATTAAACTGATGTTATTCATACGCATTTAGCGTAAAAATAATAACTTTGTATTTGTTTGTTTGCTAAGGTTGTGGTGTTGAATTTATAAAATACTTTTAGCTCTTTTTGTTGTTGCTTAAATATATACGTTTTGTTTTCAAATCTTATAAGAATTTTAAAAGTTTTATTTATTTTTACAATAAAACATGTTAAATGTTAAGATTCACGTATATTTATTGACTTTAAATAATGATTCTTTTACATGTGCATCAAGAAAAAACAAATTTCTAGAAAATAATTTCAATTTAAGTAAAAAAAAAACAAACTTTTTTCACCAACAAACACGAAATACGGGTTTTTAACAATAAATATAGAGGTGGCTTAAACAAGGTATAATTTTTTATAACACCATATCTCTTAAAACGCACAGTCTCACTATTCGTTTTTTAAAATCTAATTTATTCATTAGAAATCGACATCAATTTAGTAGAAGGGCAACGAACTAGTATACAAAATTTGTTTTTATTCTTTAATGAATTTTAGAAATTTCCATTCGACTTTTCGAAGAATATTTCATTATTTTCAACTGGCCAAATATTTTTCAAAAAGAAGTTTTTTTTTCAATTGCGGCAACACCAACAACATAATAGTTTGGACATTTATTTTTTTTAGGTATTTGTAGTAAGTGCATTGGCAATAGTTACAATGAATTTAATTTCGCACGAAAATCGCATTAAACTAATTAAAGTCCACTATGAAAATGGTGGTTTCATTAATACATTTCATAAAATTCGTAATATTTTCGAACAACATAATCATCCTTCTGAAACCGCTATTAAGAATTTGGTCGTTAAATTTGAGTCGACACGATCGATACAAAATGTGTGAACACCAACGTGTTCTCGACTGGCTGGTTCAACTAAAAACATCGCAGCTGTGAGCCATAGTATTGAAGCCGACCCATATTTCTAAATTCTTCGACGTCTCGACATTTGCGGTTATCCAAAACCATCACATGACGAATTTTGATTTTAAACCCTTACAAAGTTCAACTGGTGCAAGAATTGAAGCTGACCGACCATTCACATCGCCGTAGGAACACCCGGCTTAGTTTTCTGAAAAAATCATTTTCTCAGATGAAGCCCATTTTTACTGGTCAGGGTATGACGTGATAAGATTTACTTCTGCACCTGGCCTTAATCCTTAATCAAATGGTTGATCATTACCACAGTGGATGAAATTAGGCGTCATCCTCGCGCTAGAAGGTCTTCGGATACGTATATCCTTCGGTCACTCCTAGTTGCAACTTCAAAAGTCCGGAATAGGCCGCAGCCTTCACTCCTTGCTGAAGAGTTGGAGACTATCCAACTCCTGGTCCAGAACACATAAAGCTTAATATAATTAAGAACATGACGGCATTCATACTCACTGGACCTGGACCATTCATTGTGTTCATTTTGAATGATCCGACCCACAAACTCAAACGAAGTTCCTCGAAATACACAGTCACCACGATACTCCCGAAAGACCTACCTCAATAGTCAGTCAGAGAACAGCTAAATGCCTAAAGAGACAATTAGCGGAACTCTGGGTCCTTACTGATTCCCATGGAAATATAGTGGATTTTCCAGTTTACTCCTAGCCTAAGGGGACTAGGCTCTCTTTTACCCCCGAAAGACACAAGTCTAGATGGTACTGTGATCCATAAAGACTTATAAAGTGCCCCCAGGGGGCAACTGGTCAGGGTATTTCGTGATAAGATTTACATCTGCACCTGGCCGTAGGCCTTAATCAGATGGTGGTCAAATCACTGGGAATGTAAAGCAACGTCATTCACGCCCTATGAAGCCGAGGATTAATTTTAGCAACAGGTCATCCCTAGTTGCAATTTCAACGGTTCCAAACCAGGGTTGCAAACCATTACTCCTTGCTGAAGAGCAGGAGACTATCCAACTCCTGGTGCAGAATGCATGAAACTTAATATAATTAAGAACGGTATTCATACTCACTGGACCTGGACCAGTCATTGTGTTCATTTGGAATGATCCGACCCACAAACTCAAACGAAGTCCTTGAAATAGACAGCCATCACGATACTCCCGAAGGACCTACCTCAATAATCAGTCAGAGAAGAGTTAAAAGGTTAAAAAAAAATTAGCAGAACTCTGGGGCTTTACTGATTCCCATGAAAATATAGTGGATTTTCCAGTTGGCTCCTTGCTAGTCTTGAAGGGGGACTGGGCTTCCTTTTACCTTCGCCAGACAGAAGTATAAATGGCTGTGTGATCCATAAAGCCTTATAGTGTGCCCCCTGGGGGGAAAGGTCGGGGTATGTCAACAAGCAAAATTGCAGCATTTGGGCTTTTGCAAAATCATAGCTCGATTATTGAGAAGCCTTTGCATGCACTGTAAGATCTGGAGGCGTGATTGGACAGTTTTTTTTTTTTTTTAAAGGAGGCTGAAAATGCGGTAACGGTAAATAGATCACCATATTGCGTAATGATAACAACTCAATTTTGGCCTATTATTGACGACGTGGATTTCACTGACAAGTGATTTCAACAGGACGGTGCCACATGTCACACAGCCAATGAAACGATGAATTTATTGCAATCTAAATCTCCCGATCGCATAATTTCACAACAATCAGCAGTTCAGTGGCCAGTCAGATCGTGTGTTTTAAAACCATTGGATTATTTTTTATGGGGCTGTGTTAAGGACAGAGTATAAACGGATCCAATCTAAACAATTTCAGCCTCAGAACTTAAAATCCGTGATGTGGTTTAGGAAATAGGACCGAAATTTTGCCTAGAAGTAAGTAAAAACTTAATGAAGGAATCAACATCTGCCAGTGTGATTGTGGTGGAGATTCGACAGACATCAATTTTCATTCATAATTTCGAACTTTTCTTTGCGTAATACAATAAAAATTTCAATCAATTTTCAATCCTAATTAAAATTTTTGATTTTATTTTGTTTTATAACAGACTTTTCATGAAAAACCCTTTTATAGCTTTCATTTAAATATGTTTTTGGGAATTTTAGGCTTTAGTAAATTTGAAATAGGGTTCCGTACGCAAAGGGTAGTTTTGAAATTTTCATGGAAGTTGTATTTCTATAGCCGCTATGATTAAGCACTGCAACATTAAGCACTGAAGAATGTTGCAAAAATGTGGTCAATTTCTAAAATAATATTTTTCTAATTGTGGTAGATGGACACCTGTGCTCCACATACGTCTGCTATAACAATAAGTAAAAAAAGGAAATTAAAGTGTGTCCCTACAATGAAATAACTTTTAAAAAGGCGACCTTGCTTATCAACCATAATAGTCAGACTCTTTAAATTTAAGTCTTTTCATGTTCTTATAGGGTGTTACAGTAATTTAACGTATGCTGCCTTGCTTTTGAACCGTAATGTGTTGAAATGTTACTGTAAATATAAGGATCCGCAATTTTACAATTAATGGGTGTCTCCAAAGATGACGTGATTTAGACGAATATGGCCATATCATTTAACCCGTTATAGGCAGACTCTGGATATATCCACAGAGCATATATTGCTATGTCTATAAGAAGAAAAAGGTAAAAAAAGGTATATGGCGTCCACATAGAGATTTGACTTTTACACATGTGGCTCTTTCTTTAAGCGGTGATACAAATATAATATTTTCAAAAGTTGCCCATGCATGGTATGAAATTCCCAGCTGGCACTTAAATGAGTTTTTTTTTATCTTTAAAGTTTTTGTAATTCAAACGTTGTGTTAAGCATTGCACAAAGCCTCTTGAACAATTGTAAACTCCTTTATGTAAACTTTTTTTTAGTTTCTACATATTTTGGTTATAATTTTTCTTATCAGTAAATTAAATACGATTTTTGCTAAATAAGTGTGTCTAAACCTTAGACCAAGTCCTTAAAAATCCCTCTTGCACGTATAGTGCAATGATGGAGGTTTCAAACTTGCTAGTTGCGACAATTTTAATGCCAACTATGGCTATTATCACTTTCCTTCCCATATGTTTAACAGCTTTGATTTGAATTCCCTCACGAAGAGCAGGATTTTAAACGATTATTAGTTATTTTCGTTTTATTCCTCCTCCAGATGATCTTCTGTACTCCGCCAGTTTTCATATCATACCCAGTAGTTTGGTATCCTATAAATCGTGCTTTCCCCACAAAAAAGTCGTCCAAAAGTCACAATTCTTTACGAAAATGTATTGTGAGGTCAAATTATATGCTAAAGTAATTAGTTAACAAACAAGTGAACAAAATTTAATATGAATAAAAAATCCATTAAATAGTCAAGTCTCAAAATTATCACTTCCACTGACACAAACCTTTAGTAATGTTGTAAAATAATATTTTTAAGTATTTGAATTAAAACAGCTTTATTTACAACATCCTTAATTAACAAAATATATGATCTTACAACAAAAAACAAAAAAAAATTAAATAAATAAATAAACCAGAATTTAAAAACAGCCTTCAGCCATCACCATACTGTAGATGTATACGTGTTTATATTTTTAATGAAATTTTCTGTTAAAACTCTTCATAATAATAATAATCCATTTCAGAAAAATATGTTATAAATTGTTTACTTTTTTCTAAATCAGCTGTCTGTATGTCTGTTACTCATATTGTTGTTCGTTCGTTTATACAGCTGCTTGTGTTTGTTAATGACTGTTGTTACTGACTGTGATAATCCTTTTGTTACTTTAAATTCAAACACATTATTCACATCTTTTATATTGTAATTATGATTTTATTCTACGGCTGCTGTTAACTCGAGATGTTTTTATGTGCCCATATTTTAATTTTGTTATAAATATTTTTTTTGCTTTTTAATTAAAGCGCTACATCGTTTTTACTTTAACATTTCTAAATAGAGTTTTTTATTTTGAGCATGTAATATAACATATTTTAGTTGCTGCCTCAAATTCTGTTCTGTAGACGACTAAGTTTGTGAACAAACCGGTTTCGGCTATTTGCCATCTGCGATTATGAAGAGAGCACTGAAGATGGCAAATAGCCGAAACCGGCTTGTTCACAAACCAAATTCGACGAGGGTCGACGTAAAACCGTACCTAAATAAAATTAGTTTTTAACGTAATTGTAGTAGATGCATTGGCAATTGTTACAATGAATTCAATTTCGCACGAAAATCGTATAAAACTAATTAAAAGCCACCATGAAAATGATGGTTCTATTAAAGTTAAATTTCGGAAAATTCGTTATATTTTCGGAAAACATCCATATGACGCCGTTATTAAGAATTTGGTCGTTAAATTTGCGTCGACAGGCTCAACACAAAATGTGCGAACACCAATGCGTGTTCGATCGTGTTTGGTGCACTATGTGATTGTACAGTTAATTTTCTAAGATGAGTCTGAAAATGCGGTAACGGTCAATGGATCACGTTATCGCGAGATGCTAACTACTCAATTTTGGCCTATTACTGAGGTCATGACGTTTTAACAGGACAGTGCCACATGTCACACAGCCAATCAGTTTATTGCAAACCAAATTTTCTGATCACATTAATTCACTATAATCAGCAGTTAAATGGCCAACAAGATTGTGTAATTTAACACCACTGGATTATTTTTTGTGCGGCTATGTTAAGAAAAGAGTCTACGCGAAGCCAATTGAATCGATTTAAGCCTTAAAACTCAAAATCCGTGATGTGACTGCCATTTTGCCAAAAAGTGATTAAACACTTTGATGAAGGAATCGACATTTGCCAGCATGATCGTGGTAGACATTTGCTAGATAAAACAATTCGTTAAACAATTAAAATTTTAATTATTTTTTATAGTTTTTTTTAAACGATCTTTTTTATCTTTAATTAATATCTTTTTTCTTTTTTAAGATCTTTTTTATATATTTTTTTTTCTCAATATTTCGCTTTCCTTTGGAAAGCTTCTTCAGGAAAAAATTTTTATATATTTGAAAACAAAAAAATTATTAACAAATTGAAAAAATGTTTCAAAACATTTGACATTATATGTTTTTGTCAAATGTTTTGAAACATTTTTTCAATTTGTTAATAATTTTTTTGTTTTCAAAAATATAAAATTTTTTTTTCTGAAGAAGCTTTCCAAAGGAAAGCGAAATATTGAGAATAAAAAATATGTAAAAAAGATCTTAAAAAAGAAAACAGATATTAATTAATTTTAATTATTTTAATCCAAATTTTTTTTATTTTATTATGTTTTAGAAAACAAATGTCCTGTTCAAAAACCCTTTACAAGCTATTTCCTTAAAGAAAGTTGTCTACGAAATACTTGTAAGCTAAGCAACGTATTTCTCGTTTTAATTTATATAATTTAAAGAGAAGACTACCCGAAAATAAAGCTTCTATACAAAATAAATTTCATTATAGAATTTTGGTTCAAAAAGAAGTTTCTACTGCAAACTTTGCATGAAACTCTTCATGTGCAAGTTTTTCTATAGAAAGCTTTGTCTTAAGTTTCTGTAAAAATCTTTATCTCAAAGAAGATTTTTGTTTTAAATTTTTACTGGAACTAAGTTTTTGTAGAAAAAGCTCCTTCAATAAAGTTTCTACGTAGTCTCTACACAAAACTTTATGTAAAGTAAAGTTTATATAGAGAATTTTGCAACAAAAGGAGTTTCTTTACGAAACTTTGTCTTAAAAGAAGTCTAAAAAGCTCTGTCTCCTACAATATTTCTATAAAAAAATTTTTTTTATTCGTAAAGCTGTGCCTTTAGATAAGCTTGTCTCTAATCTAATTTTGATTGGATTTCTTATCTCATTGGGTTTCTATATGTCTTATTTAAGGTAAGTTTAGAAAACCTTGTCCTTTTTATAGCAAACTTCGTATCAAGCAAACTTTATTTCACACAAGTATTTACCGGAAGTTTTTCCAGATAAATTCTCTTTAGAAAACTTTTTATTGAAAAGCTTTCTTTAAAACTAAGTTTTCAAAGTAGGAGGCGGTTTTATATAAAAATTACTTCTCATTTGACTAAATAATTTTTCCCTTGGACCAAGCCTGTCACAAACCGAATATATTGAGGTATTTTAAAATTTCATTCTATTGTAATTACTGGTACACAATGTAAAACTAAAATCATTTTTTTAGTTTATAAAGCTCTAAAATTATCTCTTTATGTAAACAGTATTATGAGGTTATGTAAAGCTTTTGTATTTCCCATTTTTTATTTCATAGTTCTATTGAGCTTTAAAGAACTTAAAGCTACTGTCGAGCCTTCGCCTCAAATAAGCTTCGAAGAGTACTTAATAGCTTAATTAAATAGCTTCGTCCTACGAACAGGATTCGAAAAACACAGCAAATGAAAATTAATAAAATTTACTTTGGAAACTTTATCTTTTCTTTCCCACAAAAACAAAACTTCGTCTAAATCCATTTCCTTTGACGTTTAGGTTTATGTTTTCATATGACTCAAATGAATCCGATTGTCATCTTTGTTACAGCTCCTTCATGAAAAAAAAAGAGTTCATTAATTTTCCAAAAGAATTATAATGATATAATTTTTTTCAAGATTTAATGAATTACAAGTGGAACGTGTCTGAATATACATTCTTATCAGAATGACAATAACTAACGCACCAACACACACACACACACACACACACACAAACACATCCATATAAGCAAAAGCCGTTAAATAATGAAGTGTTGTTCAAATTTTTGTTGAATGACTGAATAAAAATGTGAGTGAAAAGTGACTTAAAGAATTCAATGTAATATACACAAGTGTGTGTGTGTTTGTTTTTTTAATATCAAGAACTATAATAAACTGAACGGCAATAAACAAACAGAAACATAACAAAAATCAGCACTCAGTTCCAGAGATAATTTTTTTTTTCTGTTTTATTTTGAATACTCAAAACAACAAAAGTCGGTAATAGAAGAAATAAAAAAAAAAAGATTTCAACAATAAGGCTTAACAATTTGTTTTCCTTTTGTTTTTTAAAATGTAGTTTTTTATTTAATTCTTTCTTCTTACAAAAAAACGAACGAAGTAGAAAGTAAGCAGAAAAAATTGTTGAATAAATTTTTTATTTTTTGCATAATTTCATATTGATGTGTAATGCATTATGAACAAGTTTTTAGAGTTAATTCAATTCTTTATAATTTATAATTAAAAAAGCAAAACATACAACTAAAAAAAATTAAAATGAACATTCCTTGTTGATTAACATGAATACACATATGCTCAAAATAATAGGTACACTTGGTACCTATTATTTATTAAAACTATTTGAAACATTTCTTAATTAAAAGCACACAATGTAGCACTAAAAAGGGGTTTTCAACATGTTTGTTTGCTAAAACCAGGGTTCAGAATTTTTCATTTATGAACATTCAAAAATCAACATTCATGATATTTTTCATAAATGAGAAATCTAAAATTTTATATTTATTTTTCACGCGCATAAACGAACAAGAAAAAATGTTCTGCTTATGTTCATACATGAATGCGCAAAACAAGAATTATTAGTCTTATTCATATGTGATAAATGATAAATCAGCTACTTCTCATTAATGTTCTTTTTCATAAATGTACATGTTCATTTATGAACGTTGAAATTTTATAAAATTTCTCATAAATGAACGTGAAAAAATGTTCTACCTACGATCGCAATTTACCGTAAAATGTAGTAAAAACACATGGGTACATATTAACACAAAATACAATATCGCAATATATTCTAAAAGAAATAAAAAAAAAAACATTTTTTTTCCTACATACGCCGACAATTGTGCGTTTATGCACGCGAATGCTTAACGCACATATTTTTACGATCTTTTCATTTATGAAAAATTATCAAAATTGTACATATTCAAAAATGAACACTTGTGTATTTCTCATTTTTTCACTTATGAATAGAAAGAAAAAAATAAATCGTCGCATTCATAAATGAGAAAATGCAAAATATTTTTCAGTCTATCACACATGTATGAGAAGAAGCGGCTAAAAAATAAAATGTACATATTCATACATGTATGAACAGTGAGTGAACACTTCGCTACTCTGGCTAAAACAAAATATTTAGATTACGATGATTAAAATTTTTATAGTATTACGTGGAGAAAATTTCGACAATCTGACATATGTCGATTACTTCATCAAAGTTTCTATGCACTTTTTGGCAAAATGGCCGTCTTATTTCATTAATCACATCACGGGTCTTGAGTTTTAAAGTTGAAATCGATTCAATTGGCTCCGTATAGATTCTGTCCTTTACATAGCCCTACAAACAATAATTCAGTGGTGTTAAGTCCCACGATCTGGCTGACCACTTAACTGCTGATTGTCGTGAAATTATGCGATCGGATAATTTAGTTTGCAATATTTTGATCGTTTCATTAGCTGTGTGACATGTGGCATCGTCTTGTTGAAACCACATTTCAGCGATATCGACATCGTCAATAATATGCTAAAATTGGGTTGAGAATAGTATCTCGCGATAGCATGATCCATTGACAATTACCGCATTTCCAGCCTCATCTTCGTAAAAAAAACGGCCCAATCACCCCTTCAGACCACAGTGACTCGTTGAGCACGCAAAGCCCATACGTGCCTGTTTTATTTGTTGACACTGTGAAAATGGGCCTCCTCAGAAAATCCAGCCAGTTTCTCCTAAATGAATTGAGCGAATCTACGGCAATGTGAATGGTCGGTCAGCTTCAATTCTTGCACCAGTTGAAACTTGTGAGGCCTCAAAGTCAAATGCTTAAGCAAAATTCGTCATGTGGTGGTTTTGGGTAATTCCACGGAATTCGAGGAATTAACAAGTTTGGATCTGCTGCAACTCTCTGCCTCACGTTTCAGTTGAACGACCCAGTCGGATAAGCCTGTGCGGTGTTCGCACATTTCGTATCGAGCCTGTCGACCCGAAAATATTACGAATTTTACGTAATGTTACTTTCACTGAACCACCATTTTTACAGTGGATTTTAAATATTTTAGTGCGATTTTCTTGCGAAATTGAGTTCATTGTAAGAATTGCCAAGTTATCTACACAAACACGTCAAAAACTAAATGTCAAAACTTACATGTTGTTTGTGTAGTTGCTACAATTGAAAAACAAACTTAGGACGATCAGTGAAATTTATAACTTTATACAAAATGCCAGGAAAACAAGGAAGAGCGCTTAAAACTTCTACAGCAACTGACAATCTCATCATATTATGGGTATAAAAACCCATTCGTGTCTTCCACAACAATTTCCGCAGACATTGAGAATGACGTTAAACTCCAAACAGTTCGTCGTCGTCTTCAAAAGCCTAAGCTGCTTGGACGGTTAGTCAGAAAAGTTCCACTTTTGCATTAAAAATTTATTAATAGAGGGATAAATTTTGCGCTAGAGTATTTACTGTGCTGTGGAATTGATGGGGAAAAAAAGAGGAGAAATATACTCTGGAGTGATGGAAATAAAATTAATTTATTGGCAAATGATGGCCAAAGTACTGTTCCCCGTCCCAAAGTTATGGAATTCCATGTTTAATTCACCAAAAAACGGTTAAGCATGTTGGAGGAAGTATAGAGGCATGGTGTGGGGATGTTTCTGTTGGTATGGTGTATTAATGCTGAAGGATACAAGAATATTTTGGAGACTGTTATGCTTCCGTATGTTTATGAAGAAATGCCGTTCATTTGGGTATTTGAATAGGATAACGAAATGAAGAATTTAAAAAAAAAAATGGTTTATTAGACTGGCCAAGTCAATCTTCGAATTTAAATCCCATCGAAAACTTGTGGAATAATTTAAAGAAACGATTGTCCTCGGAAGTTAATAAAAGCAAAGGTGATTTGGAGAAACAAACAAATAAAGCTTGGTACGATATTCCGCAAGAAACCTGTCAAGAGTTAATAGCCAGTGATAGCAAATAAGGGCGGATACAAGGACTATTAATAACAGATTTTAAATACAAAACTTTTTTACAACCAAACTAAATTTCGATTTATAATTAAAAAAAACGTGTAAATGTATTATTTGGAGCAACAAATGCAAAAGTCGTCAATATTAATATTCAGTTCTTTTGTTAATATTAATCCTTTTTGGGCTTAAATGTCCTTAATATCTATGATAAAATAAATGCAATGGGATGTATCTATTAAGTTGAGCATGGCTGTATATAAAACACTTGCATTAAATCTAATAAGCTCCGATGAAGATTTATGGAAATATGTATGTACATGTGCGTGCTTATGAGATGTGGATGTGTATGGGTGTGTATTGCAAGTGGCACTAGAGCTTATGTGTTGGTTGTGTACTATTTTAATGAAAATCTGATACGGTGGATCAATAACTGTTGCAAAGTAGAAACAACAAAATTTATATTAGCAATTTCTTTAATAACAAAGTAACTTAAATAAAATCTTTATTTAATAAAAAGTTTCCTATAGAAACTACATGCGATATCAAGAATGTGCCAACAAGAATTAACAAACAAACTAATGGTTTTTTCTAAAATATTTTCTTTAAGATCTGTTTTCTTAGATAAAAAGTTTTCTTAAATATCTTCGTGTCTGAATTTGCTCTAAAAACTTTCTGTTAATGCTAAACTTTTCTCTGTGTAAAGTAAATTTTTCTTAAATTTGTGGTGTTTGTGGAAAAAATTTCAATTGCCACTTTCTGTTTAAAACTTGTGCAACATTGTTCGATAGAAAAAAAAAATTTTTTAATAATTATTGTGTTAAAACTGCTTTACTTGAAAATTAATTGTTGGTTTGAAAAGACTCTTTATAACTTACTTTATGATCTCGAAATAATATTCTACGGAAATTTTAATTCAAAGCTAAAGCCCACATTCTGTGTCCTTGGAATAGTAGGACATGTAGGTAGCAACACAAAATAGCATTATGAAGAAAAGGGGCTTTTGCAAAAATTAACGAAAGGAAACGTAGCCTAGGTAAGCGATATCAAAATTGCTTAAATTCTTAGAAAGCTAAAAACGACGAGAATAATGTGATAAAAGCGCTTGCCAGCAAAGACGGATAAAAATGGCAACAGTGTGATAAAATTAGGTAGACACAATATACGTATTATATCTGAACCACTCGTTAATTTTTTGCTCTATGGTTTATTTATTTGTTGTTGGAAATTCAACATGTGTATAGAGGTTTAAAATATAACAATTTTCTTTAATTTTAAAACTTATTGTTTGCACTTATCTATATGGTGAACAAATTTGTACATACCCAGTGTAAATTCTAAATGTCTGCTAACTATGGTGGAAAAACTAATGTCACTATAGAAACACTTAGTTTTATTTTTGTACTTGTTCTTTAAGCCGACATAAAAATACCTCAACATAAAGTGTCTGCCTATTGGGGTTCTTATGGACTTTAAGGACGATCTTTATTTTAAAGTGTTTTTGTACCTGTTACTTGTTGAAGCCGCTAGGCCATAATTTTGCATACAATTTAAATAGCCACGTAACATAGTTCAAAAAATTACAATACTTTTGAGTATAAAGTTGCTTGGAAAACACCCTTTAATTTTTAATATTTGTAGCTAGAGCTAGAGCTGTAACAAACATAATTCTGAAAAACCTAAAATACTGTAATTTAATTAATAAATTATTAATAAAACAAACTTAATTTTAATTTCTTAGTGCTCCGCGATTGATTGACCTTCTAAGACTTTTCTTTAATGAATATTTTTGTCCCCTAATTTCTATGGCTTATGCGCTAACAATGAGAAGTTCTAGATTTTTAGCATTTGAGTGACTTCTCCATAATTCACTCAATAACTTATTTCTAAGCTTAGATATAAATAACTACATACGTTAATATTAATATCATAAAGGGCTGAGTAATATTATAGTATCGGGTTTTTCAACAAGAAGTTTGATTATCAATTGTGGCAACTTACTTTTCGTAAAATTCGTGATATGTTCAGACAACATAATCGTCCTTCTTAGACCGCTATTATAAATTTGGTCGTTAAATTTGAATCGATAGGCTAGATACAAAATGTTCGAACACCAAAGCATGCTTAATCAGGTCGTTCAGCTGAAAACATCGCAGCCGTAAGCTACAGTGGTAAGGCAAATCCAAATTTGTCAATTCCTCGGCGTTGTTAACATTTGGGGTTATCAAAGACCATCACATAGCGAATTTTGCTCAAGGATTTGACTTTGAAGCCTTACAAGGTTCAACTGGTACAGGCATTAAAGCCGACCGACCATTCACATCACCGTAGACTGGTTCAATTCATTCAGGAACATCCGGCTAATTTTCCTGAAGCACAATTTTTTTAGTCGAAGCCCATTTTCACTTGTCAGGGTATGTTAACAAGCATTTGGGCTTCTGAAAATCCTAGAGCAATTATTAAGAAGCCTTTGCATGCTCAACGTGTCACTTTTAGTACGCTATGTGGTCTGGAGGCGTGATTGGGTCGTTTTTTTTTCGAAGAAGAAGCTGCAAATGCAGTAACGGTCAATGGATCACGTTATCGCGAGATGCTAACAACTCAATTTTAGCCTATTCTTGACGACGTGAATATCACTGCCATGTGGTTTTAACAGGATGGTGCCACAATCAATGAAATAATCAATTTATTGCGAAATAAAATTCCCGATCGCATAATTTCACGACAATCAGCAGTTAAGTGGCCAGCTAGCTCGTGTGATTTAGAATATTTTTTGTGGGGCTATACGAAACCAATCGAATTGATTTCAGCGTAAAAACTCAAAATACGTGATGTGATTAACGAAACAGGATTGCCATTTTGCCAAAAAGTCATTAAAAACTTTTATGAATGAATCGACATATCACAGCGTGATTGTGGTGGACATTTGCCAGATATAATTTTTCATTTGAAACTGTTGAACTTTTCTCTGCGTATTACAGTAAATTTTTGAATTATCTTAATTTAAATTTTATGCTTTATTCATTTTTAGAAAACAAACTTTTTGTTGAAAAACCCTTTATTTGTTTCAGTACTTACTGGTCGGCTCCACTGCCATTTCGATCACGCTACAATAAATAATCAATTTCCGAAATAAAATAAAAATATCCTTCACTTAATTTTTTCTACACGATAATAAGCCATGACTTTACATTTCATTTTTTCAGGCAAAAGTAATAATAATGTAAGCTGGAATATAAATAAAAATACAAAAAGTTTCGTGATTTTGTTTCCAAAAAAACATAAGAATGAATATGTGCTTGGCTTTTCCGACGGGGTTATAATCAATTCTATTTCCGTCGACCCTCGTCAAATTTGGTTTGTTAACAAACCGGTTTCGGCTGTTTGCCATATTCAGTGTTTTTTCGTACTAGTTGCGTTCTATTGTCAGTTGTGTTTATATAGTTCGTGTCTCCCTTCGTGTTATTGCGTTCGTCCCTTTCTGTCTTTTTGCCTGCATCTATCCTTTTTCGTTTGTCTCTTTTTACCTAATTTGTCGATCCCTTTTTCATTCGTCTTTTTTTTTTTCTTCTATTTAAATCCTTTTACGGTCATGCTTGCTGTCCGTTTTTATGTGTGAACCTTTTTTTTTTTTTTTTTTTATGTGACATAATAATCTGTAATTGTACGTTTATGATGTTCTTTATTGCTTTGGCCTTGTGCACCTGCGTAACGTTTTTGTGTTGGTGTAGTGTTTGTTTTCCTGTAAAAATGTTTCAACGGTTCAAATATTGTGTCCGAAGGAGTGTTTATTTGTTCATTTATTATTCGTCCGTCAAATGTTTTTTGTTTGTATATTTCCATGTTTTCTAATACATTTAGTCTCCTTCCTTTGTGCTGGGTATGAAGCAGTTTAACCGTTGTCTTTATATGTCCTGGTGTACATTTGTTGTTAAATATATGGTTCGCAAAGTTTGATTCTGGAGTTGATTTTGGTTCTCGTAGTTTTTTGTTATAGTCTCTAATGTGTTCCCTAAATCTGGTCTTAATTTTTCGTCCTGTTTGCCGATGTAGCTATAATGGCATGTATAAGTTAATTTGTACACTTCTTGTTTGTCTAGTATATTTGCCTCGAAAAAGGAGAGATGCAGGCAAAAAGACAGAAAGGGACGAACGCAATAACACGAAGGGAGACACGAACTATATAAACACAACTGACAATAGAACGCAACTAGTACGAAAAGAACACTTAAGATGGCAAACAGCCGAAACCGGTTTGTTCACAAACCAAATTTGACGAGGGTCGACGGAAAACCGTACCCAAATACAAGAATGAATCATGCGCTGAAAGACGTTTTCATTTGGTTCAGTAGGACTAATCAGTACTTGGTAATGAGATCACTAGACTACTAAACATTTTATTAAATATATTCTATTTTCAAAACGACAGAAAAAATCAAAGCGAATCAAAAAAGCTTCCAACAAAAATTCAAGGCCATTAACACAATATTAACTATTGTATCGAATCGGAAAGCATGTGCACATAATATGGTACTATCGTTTAGTCATAGTATTTGGCAAATTCAATTCGAGAAAACGAACGAGATGCAATTAAATTGAGTAGCTAGCATTTGTCCCATGTTATTATTAGAACCGAATTATAAGAACTTAGCCAGCTACTGTAGAATTGTCATTTTGTTTTGGCTATGATTTAATATAAAGTCACCGAGAAGTGTCTTACTTTCTCGCCAGATCTTTACCAATTTATAATAAACTATGTTATTTCTAATAGTTAAATGTTGTTGTTCTTTTCCTGAAGTCAGTTACACAACGATATCGGACAGCATAATGTACAATTTAAAACCATATTATCTGCTATTCTCTACCATTATTCTGCATTAACATGTGATTAATATACCCCACTGTACTTGAATATTATAGTTTAACCCTTTGATTTTTATCTTTATATTCATACGCTTATTTACGAGTAAATAAAAGTATTTGTTATTTTAAACATGAGTATTTTTATAATTCGTTGTTTTACATGCGCACTCATGCTGTGCTTAACCAAGAAAAAAAGAACCGACATTCAGGATTAAAACGAAACAAGACAAAAGCATTGCGTGTGTATTTTTACCCACTTTGAAATGATCTTTTATATTTTTTACACGCATTCTTTCAAGCAGAACATAAAGATTCTAGAATGTAACAGCAATATAAAGACAATGTAAATAGAGTCAGAAAAATATACTTTTTAATATGAGAAAATCATTAACACTTTTTTATACGTAGATTTACGCACACTTAGCAACAGTTGAGGAAAGCTACTAACTCAAGGAATAAAAGTGTTCTTTGATTATATAAGTTTCGTTGTTTAGAACAATTTCCGTTATAGAGTTAAGTTTTAGCAAGTAGCTATACTACTATTATTAGGAAATATTTATGCTACAAATATGAGAGATTACCACGCCTTCATGGTTGGAAACTTATAATTTCTGTAGTAGTTGGATTCAGTAAGTTGTTGGGTAAAAAATGCGTCAAAAAAGATTTGGTAGTTTTAGAAATTTTTTAATCGCAATGTGAAGCAGTAACGGTTATCGATTTCTCAAATCACGTCATATATTTTACAAATTATGTAAATACCTCATAAAAGATTTTCTTTCTCAATTCGCTCATCAGCAGATGCCTTCGATTGATTAACCATCGATGAATTTCCTTGAAGGGAATTGTCTTCCTTCCAATGCTGCATTTTTTGCAAAATTGTTATGTAGCGTTATACTGCTTTTATCTGTAATTATGTGGTCCCACAAAATAATAATTTTAATAAAAATCTTCCATCAATATGTGGATGTCCTAATTAATTAACAGAAATATATATATACCTATGGCAATTTTTGAAATGGTCTTTTCGACAGTTTATTTGTTTTAAGTTTTTAATCCACTCATTGATTGAGTTCATTTCCGAAAAAAAAACTTTTTCTACGCTACTATTCCAATTTGGCCAAGTGTTCTAATTTAACCACTATATTCTAATATACACTTCGTTATATGCGGTTTTAGAGTTATGTGGTGCAAGAAAAAAAATTTTATTCGAATTTCGAAAATTTAATTTTTTTGGTGATTAACTTTTTCTGAAAACAAAAACAATTTAATATCTTGAACTGTGCTGATCATGTTGCGTTAGCAATTGCCGAGTTAAAATCACAAATTTTGAATGCATGTTGGAAAGCTTCTTGGCCTGAATGCGTATCAAAGAGAAATTAATCAAATAGAACGACAATAGTAACATGAGATATCATTTCAATTGCTGAGGAAATGGCTGAGGAAGGTTTTGATGATTTTGGCGAGCATGATATAGAAGAATTGTTTGTGGACGAGGCCCTAAATGATGATGATATTTTGGAAAGTATGGTAGATACTACTAAAGATTTCGAAACAGTAGATAGCGAACCGCGAAGAAGATGTTACTCCACTGGACGAAAAATTACTTAGGGAAGGCCTTCAACTTTCCGGTAAATTGGAAATTTTTTTTTATTTGAAATTATATTGATGTAAAACGCGCCTTAAAATTCCAACGTGATTTGAAATTTTGTATGCCTGGCTACAGAGAACTCTAGAAATAACTAGTCAAGCCATCACAGCGTTTGATTGCTAAATACCTTGTCAAAGAAAAAAAATCACTGAAGAAGCATTACCATGTAGATCTGATGACGTAATTTTATCTTCAAGTGATGAAAGTGATCTTGCACAAATCCACAAACGGGTTCGCACATTATCAGGCAGCGAATAATGATGAAAACATTCTTAATATGATTTTAAATCAAGTTTTGTTTTTGTTATTAACATACAGATGTGCCATTTATTAAAATATGATGAAAAAAAATTAAAATCTTATTATTTATAAATCTTTTTTTATGTGATTTCTGGTGCATTTTAAAACATTATTTAGGTTTTATGCGATTTTTTTAATAAGTAGAACGTATCCATCATTTTGCACATAAATGTATGTCTTTTTTGTGCGATTTTTGTATATGTGGACTTCCCTGGAATTTCCCTACCGCATAAAAACAGAACGAAGTGTATTTTGGGATTAATGATTCCCGGAATTTCGGATTTATTAAATTTTTCAATACTAAAATAGATTAATTAAGAACTAATAAAAATATCGTGCTCCTAACAAAAAAGCGAAAAATGACTCTAACTTCTGTCTAAGTTTTTCAAGGCATTGTGATTTGTTTATGGGTTAATCATTTTTAATTTTTCTGCTTGTGTTGTGTAAATGTAGTGGCAGCCAGATATTATGTAGTGATTCACCAATAGCCATAATAAGTTTTAGGTGATAGATATATGTCAAAAAATAAAAAAGAAATAATAGAAAAAAGTCAATATTACATATCAATAGCAAAGCAAAACTGGTAAAAGTTTCTTTAATGGAACATTCACAATAAGTGATATTCATTCAACAATCACAATAAGTGATATAACAACTTTCGGTGGGTCTTACTTTTGAGCGATTTCGAACACTAAACAATCAATTCTTTGCAAAAATTATTTTTTCTAGATCACGGAAATTAAAAAATAAAAAAGAACGAGATTTTGTGTTTTTTTTTTTAAATCGGGAAGCCGCAATTTATGAAATCGAAAAGATTCTCTTTGCGGCAAATTATTTGACTTAATTTAGAAAAAAAATGAAAAGTGATGAAAGACTTTACTTAAAATAAAATAGATTTTCTTTACATCTAGTGAGAAAACTGAAGCTACAGATTTAATTTCATCTTTAAAATCATAACCGAAAATAAAAAAGTACAAGAAATCAAATTTTATGCTTTCAATTTATCTTTTAAAGGACGTCAATTATGCAGCTGTGTCCTAAGCAATATTATTGTTATTATTTCAGAAGACTTTTAAATAATAAACAAATTAATATTGAAATCATAAAAAAGTTCCAAATTATTAAAAACATAAATCTCCGCAAAATGTTTGTATCTGGCAACACTGCCTTAGAGCTATAACTCCGTGGTGTATTTCCTGTATGTAGTTGTCAGCCGGCCTACTGTGCGGGTGTTTTACCATTTGTTTTTATTCCCCCCATTTGTTATATTTTACACTAAAAATCTCCTAAACGTATGCTAATATTTAACATCAGTAAAAATGTATATGTGTGTATGTGTGTGTGTATTGCATGTATAATGTTGGGGTGTGAATGGTTTTTCTTTTTATGAAAATGACATGTACTATCACGCGTTTATATTATTTTTCTTTCTTGATTTTTTTTTTTATTTTTGCAAAGTCTTTTGTTTTCTCGTTTGTTGTCGTTTGTAAAAATAATGACGACAAAAACAGAATGAATTAGAAAAATCGAAATAATAATTTTGCAACACTCTCATTTATAATCCTACGTGTATTGTTGAGTTGATAGACCATCATGTTCTTTCTACATGTCAAATTTTGTCTGTCTGTCTGCCTTTTAAGTGAGCTGTCGTGCATATGTACATATATAGTGTGTATGCTATGCTGTGTGATGTATTTGAGAGTGCTTATATATTAAATATCAAATTATCATCATCATTATTATTTTTTGTGTTGTATTGTGTTTTGATTTTAAATCGAGAAACAAAAATAACCTTTGCTGGAGCTATAATTTTAAAATAATAATTTTTATCTTTATTTGCTTGTTTGTTTTTGTGCTATTGTTGTTAATATTTCTAGAATCGTTTCCATGACTAACATAAACTTGATTTTTAAGAGAGTAATCAAGTTGTAAATGTGTGTATTATAAGAAAGACAAAACATATATTTAGCATTAATACCTACTAGCAGTCAAAAGTTTTAACATCTTAACATGTATATTGTGCAGAATTCGTACAACTAAAAACGTGCATTTAGCTGTACAAAACGATCTTACAAAAAAGTAAAACATAAACCATATTAAGCGATTGTATGAATAAAACCGAATAAATGCTTTTCACTTGCTGGGTCATTTAAATTTTATTTATAAAATATTTTCTTATCAAAAGAATCAAAGGAATAGTAAAACCTAAAACTGTTAAGCAATTAGCATTGTATCTATTATATTAGACTAAAATATCTGATTTCAACAGATAAAAATGTTTTAATGACCTCAAAATAGTTTAAACAAAATTTACAACTGTAAACGTTTACTTCAGTTCAAGGTGAACATTTTTACACTAGCTGGCAGAGCGAATGTTAATATTGTGAACAATGTTCGTTTTCTAAGCTGGAAGGCGAAATTTTTACGCATGATAATCTTTTAAACAAAAATCATTCTTGCAGCTGCAGCCCATTCGTTAACGGTCTCTTGCCAAATTTTCTGAGTATATACAGATAAGTCATTATGAATAGATAGACATTCGGTCATGCGTGATAAGGTGGCCGAACCGCTGTGGATGAAAGGAAGTGCCTTTTTCGCCCCAAAAAGCCGAAGACTAATTTCTAGCAAGAGGTTTGTCCTAGTTGTAATTTCGGAGGTTTCGAAGCAGTGTCACAAACCACCGCTCCTTGCTGAAGAGTTGGAAACTATCCGACTCCTGGTCCAGAACACATGACAAGCATGCTCACTGGATCCGGATCATTCACCCAATGTTCTCAGTAAAGGTGAGATGATGCTGGCCCCTTAATCAAATTCATAAGGGTCGCGAATCCACAACTACCACAATATTCGCGAAGGGCCGACCTCAATAATCAGTCAGAGAACAGCTGAAAAGCTAACGAACTAATTAGCTGAACTCTGGGGCTTACTGATATCCGTGAAAATAACGTGGAGTTTCCAGTTAACTACCTGCCAGCTTTCAAGGGACTGGGCTCGCTTATACCCCCGTTGAATAAAGTCTAGATGGTTGAATAATCCATAAAGACAGATAAATAAGTCCCCCGGAAGGGGAGACATTCGGTCAGCGCTTTCTTTAATATAAGCTCCAGAAACAGATTTGTGAGCAAAAAAAATACCACATTTGGGATGAGACTCTAACCTGTACAACGCCATGCTTTTTCGATCATTTATTCACCGCGATCAATAATTTTTGTTTTAGAATTATAAGTGCCATTGATTTGGGCAAGATCTGATGTCAACAAAATGGGGCTATGCCATATAGAGCTTGCAAAATATGAGATAAATAAACCAGGAGCAATGGTCCAAAAACAATCGCTGCTATGACCATTTGCTCAAAATCATTTTAAATAACAGAAAATCTCGCAAAGTAATTATTTAATTTTTGTATTACTCTCAACAACTAAACATTTTTCGGATTTAAAAAATCCATCCTGGTGTGGTTAAAACATATTTAATTTTAGCTTGCAGCATATTTTTTTTTATTAAAATCCAAGGTCAACAAAACAAAGAGGTGTATTGAAGTATAGGGTTTTTCAGCTGTGTCAACACCAATAACATGATAGTTTTGACATTTATTTTTTTTTTTGGACGTATTTGTTGTAGATGCATTTTCAATTATTAAAACTAATTCTATTTCGCACGAAAATCGCATTAAAGTAATTAAATTCCACTATAAAAATTGTGGTTCTGTTAAAGTTACATTTTGTCTCCTTCTGAGACCGCTATTAAGAACTATGAGTATGCGAATAACAACGCCTGTTCGAGTGGGTCGTTTAACTGAGAATATCGCAGCCGCGAGCCAGAGTGTTCAAGCAGATCCAAATTTTTCAATTCCTTTATTTTACCAACAATTGGAATAATGGGAATTGGGTTTTGGATAATACCACATGGCGAGTTTTGCGGAAAGATTTCATATTGAAGCCGTAAATTCTCTCAACTTATTAATTTTTCTAAAAAAATCACTTTTTCACACGAAGCCTATTTTCACTTGTCAGGGTATATGTCAACAAGCAAAATTGCCCTTTTGGGCTTCTGAAAATCCTAGCGCGATTATTGAGCAGCCTTTTCATCCTCAACGTTTCACTTATAGTGCGCTATGTGGTCTGGGGTTGGCATTGGGTCGTTTTTTTCAAAAATCATACGGTAACGATCAATGGATCACGCTATCGCGAGATAGTAACAACTCAATTTTGGCATATTAATATTATTGACAACGTGGATATGACTGGCATATGGTTTCAACAAGACCTTGATATCTGTCACCCAGCCAATAAAACAATTTAATTATTGTGACATAATTTCGCGACAATCAGCAGTTAAGCGTATATCCAGATCGTGTGATTTAGCACCACTGGATTGTTTTTTGTAGGGCTATGTTAAGAACAGAGCCTATACGGACCCAATCGAATCGATGTGATTAACAAAATAAGACCGGCATTGTACCAGCAAGTGAGTAAAAACTTTGATAAAAAAATCGACATCTATTAGCGAATTTTTCTCTTCGTTATACAATAAAAATTTGAATCATCTTAATTTAAATTTTTTATCTTAGATAACAAACTTCTTATTGAAAAACCCTTAATAACAAACAATATTCCGTTTTTTTTACAAATATCTGCTTACATATTTATGCCATAGAAATATTAGAAAAATAAAATTCCCTTGATTGAGTTCAAAATAAAAATCACAACTCAATCTAAAGCATCTAAAAATTTATGTGCTTTTGCGATAAACAGTTCGATAAAGTGTTTAAAAAATAGTTCATCTTAAAAATTTAAATAATTTCTTTAAAAAATTAACTCTTCAGAATTTTAGGTCTTACTTTCAAACGGAATGTAGCTCCTCTGAGCTGTGCTGTGCAAATTTGTACAAAAATGTTCTCGTTTCTCTTCAACGCTGCTAAAGAAACCATCCGGCGTATAAAATTTTAAACATTTTGTTGCTGTTTTATTTTATAAATGTACAAATACCCAATGGGAGCGAAAATAAATTATGTTATTTTATACTATAAATTTTTAATTTTAAGTTTGCACTTCATAAATTTCATGAAATGACAGAAAACAGAAAACTCGAGTTAACGCTGACATGCATCATTAACAGAAACATTTTCGACAACTACTTGCTTTCAATTCTCAATAGGATCAGTTATTAAAGGAAAAAAAAAACAACAGATAAACTGTATAAAGAAATCTTTAACTGAAGGAGGTAAAGTAATAAGAAGAAAAAAATGGTGCTTAATGTACTGTACAATAACTGAACTGTTTTTGGAAGCAAACTCTCTGATTAACCGAATAAAACAACAGTTTTTGTGTTATTTATTTTTTCTCTATGAATTGAATTACGTATTTAAAGGTCTTTAGTGGTTGTTAATGAGATTTGTTGGCCACTAAAATATACAAGAGTGAGTGCATTTTAATCAATCAAAATTCTTGCTCAATTTTACACTAGAAAATTTTTCATATTTTAGTTTTTGGTAAAATAGTTCAGAGTCTTTGGTGAAAATGAAATTCCCAATATCCACACTGATTGATTGAAAGAATTGTTTTTGATTATTGCTATCCACTTAGCATTTACAATTTAATATTAAAATTTTTTACCATATTGCACAGTAAGTGACTTTTAATCCTCAATTGAGAAGGATAAAAAAGATTTATGATTTTATATCTACGTATAGCTAGTTTTAAATTATATCTGCCAAAAACAAGAAAAGAATTAGCTGGTAATATTTTGAAAGGAAACCTTTTAATAGCACCAATGCCTGCCCTCAATCCGCATTCGCTTAACTGTCGTTCTTCTATAAATTTCTGTGTTACATTTTCTAGTTTAATTGATTTAATGTTTGTCAAATAGGGACCAAAAGTTCTCTTACACAACCAACTCTCAGCTTGTGTATATTCAAGACACGACATATGACTAGTCTACATTTTGGGTCGAGATCATACTACTTATCGGAATTTGCATAATATTAACTACGATCACTATTTTGGAAATTATCAACTGAGACCACATCTACTGCCTGAGCTATCATTTATTTGCTTGAGTATGGATTTCTTATTTGACCACGAAAGACAGCCTCCATGGTTAAGTGCGGAAATAAAGGCACTTTATAGGGCATATTCACGCTAGAAGATATTTAAAACAGATGTTCTAAAGGCGTTGTACACGACTAATATGATCAGTAAAGCGAATTCAGGCTGCAAAACATGCCTTTTATCAAGATAGATTTTCAGCCGTCATAGATAGTAAGACGAATAAGCATATTTCAATGTGATCGTGATGTTGATGTGAACCTACTTAATAGTAATTTTGTTAATATTAATATCCCATTGCCAGCAAATAGTTGTTACGATAATTTATGCTATGTTTCGCTATGGGTATCAACTTGAGGTACTGGAAAGTTTTTTTTGCTTTCAGGTCTAACGCAATCGGTATGATATATGAACCCCAAGTTTTTAAAGGCAGTGATCCCCAAGCTCTTACCGATTCTAACTTACTTGTTCAACTCTACCCTCACGATATCTTTATTTTTTCCTAGGAATGGAGGCCTTCAAGGATCATTCCTATACCCAAAACAAATGGTGAATTCCGATCAATGGTACCGTTTTTATTTAAGTTATTTGAGAATATCCCCGGCAGGCAATTAAAGAAGCATCTATCACGAAATGAAATGAAGTTTTATCTCACGCACAATCAGGCTTTATTCGGGGTAGCAGCTGTACAACAGCTTTAGTCGACGTAATTGAGGGCTTCAGATCTGAACTCGACAGCAACATAATTATTTCTTCTAGATCACAGTAAGGCGTTTGATGTGGTGAAAAACTGCGAAAATTATGTTATATCTCAAGCTTGGCCTGCAATCTAATATCCTTCTAACATGCTGATCGATGTTAATTAAAAGAAATCTGATGCGCTTAGGATTAATAAAGGAATACCACATTTTGGGGACCACTTATTTTTTGTCTTTACATACTTGACTTGATGGTACTGCTATTCGCAGCAAAATGCATATGTATGCTAATGATGTACAGAGCTTATAATTGGAATAACATAAATGATGTTTCCATCTGTGTGGGAAGAATAAATGACGATTTCATAGTCGAAACGTATTCTCCTCTCGAAATCTAAGGAGCTTTTGATAATATTCATGTGCAAATTGGTGGCAATACTATTGAGTTCGTGAATTCTGCATCTAACTTAGACTTAGCTTTCAATGATAGACTAACTTGGACTGATCATATCAACACTTTGTGGTCAGAGTTTACGGAACTGTATGGGAGTTTAAGGACTCCACTTCGTTTGCTATACGCATGTTATTGGCGAAGGCTTACCTGATCCCTTCACTCCTTTACGGCTGTGAAATGTATGCTAATTGTGGCAGTACGGACCGGTGCATATTGATAGTGGTATACAACAATATTACTTGCTATATTATTTCAGAAGGACCACCGCGATCATATCTCACCCTACACATAATTTTTTTTTTGGAATAGCATTCGAAGATCTCCTGAAATGCAGCTGCGTAATTTTTTTGCACAGGATCATAGTTTCCCAGCAACCGACATATTCATATGATAAAATAGTTTTTGCAAGATCATAACGGGGCAGAAATTTAATCTTGAGGAACGATAATTTTTTCGTTTATATAACCAATCTTTGGAAGTCTTTGCCATACCATATTTAGAAACTTGGCATCGCTTGTTGGTTTAAAAAGGAGATACTTTGATTATTTTACTAAATTATTTTACTAAACAATATTTTTTATTTAATTGTTATCTTGTGGTTACATTGCCTATAAAAATATGTTATTTTTATAGTGTTAGCACCATAGGTGCTCTTGCACACAGTTTGTTTCATTGGAGTTATATATGTTCTCTTTATATTATAATTAGCTTTACAATATTACCAGCACTGTAATTTATAAGATATCCATCCATCTTGTTGTGTTAGTGCACTGATAAATGAATGAATGAATCAAAAATTTATAAAAAAATATTTACTTGCACATGTGAAGCTGGCCGCCAGAAAAAGTAAATGATTTTATTTATGAAACTCTGGTGGGTCGCAGTACCAAGCTATATGAGAACACTTTCCATACTGCTAAATATAATAAAATTTCAGTCAGTTCGAGGTATAAATCGAAATTTTTATTTTTTATTTTTTTTAATATTTATTGTCGCAGTTATTAATATTCTTTAAAGTAAATACTTCCCAGCATTTAGGTCGTATGCTATTTTATTTTCTAATTCAGTTCATCAAATTATAATTTACTCTGTGTTTAGCGTCAAAACTTTTTTACCATTTTTAACACTGTTAAACTTGACAAAACTTTGCCATATTGTATATTCACGCACACTTGAAATTTTAAATAATAAGCAGATAACAATTGGCATTTCTTCTTTAGAAATTATTTAGGAAAACACAAGAACATTTCACATTTAAAAAAAGTAAAACGAAAACATCTGTTCATAGACCTATTAAAAGTTACGTTAACAACAATCATTAAGGCTTCATCACCACAGCCTTAACATACATTTTAATATGATTATGATATTAAGGATAATGTTTATTAAGGAGTGGGGAATACTATTCCTATAATTTTTTCTAGTTAGAATACGATAGCTCACGTACAATCAGGCCGACAAACAGAATCCTTAAACTGAGAAACATATTAAAATATTATCAAATTGATAGCAGAAAATGTTTGTAAATGAATAATTTTGAAAGCATTTTTTTTTTTATATTGTTAAGTTTGTGTATTAAACTTTTGTTTAACATGACAATTTATATTTTATCAAGTATAACATGAATGCTGTCAAAAATAAATTTATTTTTATTTTTTATCTCACATTTCATTTTTCTATGATTAAAAATTTTATATTTCATATGGGAACAATAACTTTTTCCACCTCTAATATGATATAAAGAGCTTTCATTAATTCTTACTAAATAATACAGGCTATTAAGCTCGAAAGGCCGCAACATCTTAATTAAGCTCATGTAAAGTAGTCATAAAAAACTAAGAACAAATAGATTTTCATTAAAAAACTATTATTTCAATATAAGTTTTCAATGAATCAAACACGAAAAAATATAAAGTTTTAGTCAGTTGTCGACAGGTTTATATAAAGGGTTTTTCAACAAGAAATTTTGTGTTCTAAAAAAACAAAAAATTTAGATTAAGACGATTTAAATTTTTATTTCATTACGAAGAGAAAGGTTCGGCAATTATGAGTTAAAAATGATATCTGGCAAATGTCCACCACGACCACGCTGACAGATGTCTATTCTTTCATTCAAGTTTTTAATCACTTTTACGCTTCGATTGGCTCCGTATAGACTCTGTCCTTAACTAATCCAGTGGGGGTGTTAAATCACACGATCTGGTCGGAAACATAACTGCTGATTGTCGTGAAATCATGCGATCGGGAAATTTATTTTGCAAATAAATTGTTCGTTTCTTTGGCTGTGTTATATGTGGCACCGTCCTGTTGAAATCACATATCATCAATAACAGGCTTAAATTGAGTTGTTAGTATCTCACGTTAGTGTGATCCATCGACGTTTACCGCATTTCTAGCGTTGAGAAAAACTGCCCAATCACGCCTCCAGACCACATAACCCGATGAGCATGCAAAGGATTCTCAATAATCGCTCTAGGAATTTCAGAAGCCCAAATGCGGCAATTTTTTCATAGAAACCCGCCGGTTATTCCTGAATGAATTAAGCGAATCTATGGCATTATGAATGGTCACTTAGCTTCAATTCCTGCATCAGTTGAATATTGTGAGGCTTCAAAGTCTAATCCTTACGCAAAAATCGCCGTGTGGTGGTTCTGGATAACCCCAGTTGTTGATAACTTCGAGAAATTGACAAATTTTGATCTGCTTCAATACTGTGGCTCACGGCTGCGATATTTTCAGTTGACAACCCGATCGAACACGCGTCGGTGTTTACCCATATTTTATCGAGCCTACCCACTTAATTTTAATGGCGGTCTCAGGAGGACGATTATGTTGTCCAAAAATATCACGAATTTTACGAAATGTAACTTTAACACAACCACCATTTTCATAGTGAATTTTATTTATTTTAATGCGATTTTTGAGCGAAATTGTAAAAAATGCCAATGCATCTACTATGAATACGTTAAAAAACTAAATGTCAAAACTGTCATGTTGTTGGTAATACCACAATTGAAAAACAAAGTTTTGGTTGAAAAACCCTATATATATATATATAAATAGGATTCAGAAAAGTTAGTGTTATTTGCCTGCTTTTCGCGCTATTTCTATATATTTTCTTTATTATCATAACCGAACTCTCATAATATTTAAATTCCCAAAATTCTTATTCTGTCTGTAAATTTTGATATAACGATGTGCATGTATTTTTTCTAACTTCAAAGTTTCGAACAATTTTTTCTGAATTAAAGATTTCTCTAATAGACTTTTTTAACAAAAAATATTTGTTCATATAGTGGTTTTTGTCATTAATATAAACATAAATGTTTGTATAAATGTATACATGTAAATAAATATTCATTGTCAATTCTTGTTTCTTTTCTTTTCAGTCCTTAAGATTTCTTTATATTTGTTGATTTGAACGAATAAATGTGAAGGAAATTTAAACAAAAGTGTAAAATACATATGAAAAGCCTTTATATTGACAATTCCAAACAACTTACGCACACATTATGTATTCCATGCCCAACTAAAATGAACTGAAATCCTACAGAAAACAATATGAAAAACTAACAAACGCAATGCATTTAATATGAAATTTTGTTATTCCTAACGCGTCTTTTGATTCTTGAACTAAACGTACATTTATTCGTTTATATATCCTTTTTGTAGCTGTAAGCAGATGATTCTGGTATGTCCTGGAGGAAGAAGTAAAACGAAAATATTTTTTAGAGCCAAACATACAAGAAATAAATAAATGTCCCTTCTATTGTGGTAGATTTTGGCAGCTCTCTTTATTTATTTATTTTTTTCAACCACACCCGCTTTCACATTTCATTTATACAATTTTGTTTTCTGCTTTTTTCAAATATTCATACATTTTTTTAATAAAAAAAAAATGGGAACAACAGACGAATGCATACTTCAAACAATTGTTGAAACAGACACACGTGTACAAAAGACAAAGTGCTTTTTACAATACGAGTAATATATGGCGTTGTGTGCAGGTATGTTTGATGGTATTAGCGCTTTGCTGACTGATTTTTGTTATTATTGTTAGCTTGGAATATATGGATGTGTTAAAGTAAAACACTATATTGACATAAACATTTTCTTTTTTTTGCCTTTTTAGTAATTTTTTCCTTATAAACTACGTACGCATTGGTATTTTTTGTTTTCCCCTAAATTTTTTTTGTTAACATATTTTCTCACTCAACGCAACGTAAGGGTAGTTTTTAGCTTTGAATACATTCTTAGAAGCATGGTAAGGTGAGGTTTGTCAACTCAGAAAGCACAGTTAAACTGAAAATGTTCTAGAATTTAAAAGAAACTCATGGAAAACACGTTTTCTATTAAAAACATTAAAAAAAAATTTCTTCCAAAATTTAAACCGAAATATTTATTCCTCTTTGCGAAATTTAATCAAAAAATTAACAACGAAAGAAGAAACTAAATATATAACACAAAGTAGCATGTAGTATTCAAAATATTTTCTTACAATATTCAAAATGCTTAAAAATATCAAAATATCATATCAAAGCTTATTCGAACTTAAGCTGCTTTTAAGCTCCTCTGTCAATTTACAGACAGTTTATAATTTACTATTTGATTCATATGAACGCGTAAACTGCGGATGGTCACAATATTTTGTGTCACATGTTTCGTCATATGCAAATAGAACGCGCTGTAAGTCATATTTTTACACCTGTTTCTATTTCTTCATACGACATGGATGTGTGTCTGTAGTATCATATTGTTAAGTTTATTAAACGTTTTGTTATTTAGAGTTCTTTTATTGCAAAATAATAACACAGTACTTTAGTGTTTTCAATTAAGTTAAGCGATTTATTTACTTTCAATAAACACGATGGTAACTTTGTTGTCTTTACTCACTTTTAACTCATCTTGAAATAATGTATTTGCCCATCAAGTGGTGCTTATATAGTTGATTTGAGAAGTTCTCGCATATACAAGAGTATTCTAATAATAAGTTGTTTGGATTTCCTTCGCCAGTACAGTTGTCATTTCTTTCCACCTTTGCTGGTTGCTTGCTCGTTATTGAACTGCTCTAAATTGTACTAGTGATTCTGTGTTCGGGTTTAGGTAGTTTTTTTTTATCATAACATCGTGTCTACTCATGTAGGTAGAATGTTCGTTACCTGTCATTTTGTGCGGGGCTAATTTTTAATAATATTATCCAGGTACGCATGTCCGTCAGAGGTTGTTTTCCATTTGTTCGAGTATATTATTAGTTTTAGTGGTGTGACAACTTTGTCTGAGGTCGTGTTTACTTATTCGTTTATAATATCACTGTTAAAAGTTTTTGCTTTGTAAATTTCTAGGTTTTTCTTTTTTTGATAGGATGTAATACAAAGTTGGAGTCTTCTCTTTTTCGTTTGTATGAGCGTATGGACTCTGTAAATCTTGCAGCAGCATTTATACATATGATACACAGACTTAACATGATCCCACTTACTCCAGATAAGTAGAACAAAGAATTCGACAAGTAGCCAAAAATAACAGCTACAAACCCACTACTATCAACAAACCTCTTAGACATTATAATACTTAAAACAGGAATAAAGGAGACAAAGAGACAGACCATACAACATTACGCCATACTATTTATCTTATTTAGTAGAATTTCTTATAAGCATGTTGTTGTTGTCTTGCGTGTATAAGATTTTTTGGAAATATAAGTAGTTTGTAAAAGGCACTGTGGGTCGTTTCGTTTACTTTTCTTTTACTGATAATTATTTTGTTTTAAAGCTTAACAAATCATCTTCGTAACATTATTTGTATGCGAGCCAAGAGTTTCTATATTAATTTTTCGTAAAATTTAAAGCATCTGTGTTTTGCGGTTTAAAACATAAATCATTATTATTTAAAATCACTGCCTTTTGGAAACACCCATATAGTTTTATAATGTTTATTTTATTGCGGTTCAAAAACAAATCCATGTACGTAACAACCATGTCACTGTTGGAATAACCCTTTATTTCTAGCTTTTATTGTACTTGTTGCTAAGTGGTAACAGTTTTGCACATACACTGTATGAATTTAACTTACCTGTTAAAAAAAAATAATAATGTTATGAATATTGTCATATCACAATCCGAACACTCTTTAATTTTTAGTATTTGTTGTAATAAAGGGTCCGTCAACTAACTTTTTTTGTTTTAAATGTTATAAACAAAACTACTGAGTATTTTTTCAAATTTCTCTTTTTATTAGAAAGTAAAATCATTCCGGGTAATAATGGAAAATAATTTCATTCAAATGGCTGCCTCGTCTGGCCATACAGTAGCCTACATGATCAGTCCAATTTTTCAGCACACGAATATTGTCCTTTAAAGAGTCAATTGTCTCTGACTTGTCGGCGTAACACTTATCTTTGACAGCACCCCACAAATAATAGTCCAGCGGTGTCAAATCGCAGTTCCGAAGTGCTCAAGCGACATCAGCTCTGCGGCTGATAATGCGATCTTCAAAAATAAGGCGCAAAACATCGAGTTTAGCTTCAGCTGTGTGGCATGTAGCGCCGTCCTGTTGAAACCAAATGTTGCCAATATCCTCCTCTTCAATTTTTGTGAACAACAATTCGTTCAACATGGCCCGATAACAATCACCATTGACTGTAACGGACGTTCCTTGCTCATTTTCGAAGAAAATGGCCCAATTATGCCTCTGGAGCAAAATCCGCACCAAACAGTGACTCGTTTTGGGTGCGTCGGCTTTTCAATGTATGCGTGCGGGTTTTCTGTACCCCAAATGCGACAATTTTGCTTGTTTACATACCCGCTAAGATCAAAATGAAATTCATCTGAAAAGATGATTTTATTTGCAAAATTGCCATCTTTTGTAAGTCGATCGCAGGCCCACTTATCGAAGCGAAAACGTATTGGATGGTAAGTTGGCTGCAACTCCTGAACTAATTGGACTTCGTATGGCGTCATACCCAAGGTCTTTATGCAAAATTCGTCTCAAAGATGTGTCTCAAATGTTCAATTCTTCAGAACGACGGTGAATTGATGTTGATGGTGCTTCACGCACGCTTTCTGCCACAGCAGCATTGTTTTTGGCTTTTCACGGTTTGGTTTATCGATGAGGCTGCCAGTTTTTTTCACTTTTTTCACAAAATAACGAACATACGCAGCTGACGGTGCTTCTCTTCTTCCAAAATCCGTACGCAATTTTTGCACACATTCTGCAACATTACCATAATTTTCAAAGTATTGTCGCAATATTTCCCAGCGTTGTTCACGCGTATACACAACCATATTCGTTCAGCGGAAGGATAAAACTAATTATCTGTCATATCAAACATGAGCTAAGTGTTACCATTCACGAAATAAGCAATAGTTAAAAAACTACGTCAACGAAATCCTAAAACAGCAAACTCGCTCTTTCGCAGCTATTGAAATGGAATTATTATAAACCAAACAAAAAATTAACATAATTTTTGACGTGTCTTACAAGCCGTTCAAGATTTCAGAAAAACCAACTGATGTTATATATAAATTTAAATGCTTTTTTCTAGTGTTACACATGTTTGAAATTTTATGCATTTCAATTTAAATAATAAGATTCTGTTAAAAAAAAATCTTCATTTTTTAATTTTCTACACACGCTTCGTATAAGAACTTTTTTTGCTGTTACTTTCTTATTATTTGTTTTTTCTTTGTGGTTTTAAAATCCATTTATTTTATATTCCATATTTTGTTCCTTTATTCGAATGTAATAAAATCCTCTTGGTGCGTGCATGACTTGTTAAAAATGCACAAAAAAAGAGGATAGGAAAATGTTGCATGCGAGATTTAAAAACAAAAACAAAAAAAAACCTTTTATTTATTTTAATTGACATGTGCTGTGAATATTTATAAAGGTAAAGTTAAAATATGAACCACATGAACGAAAACTATGTGTACAAAAACAATAGAGAATGAATAGTGGAGTAAGGGCACCAGTCACGCCCATTTAAGAAAAAAAACATAAAATGTAGCAATCATAGTAATTACATGACGAGTTATTCGTTAAAGGCCAGTCATGTTCAAATTAAATTTATTTGCTTTGTACTGTCTTTTTATTATGTGCGGAGAAATGTGTGTTACAAATAGCAAAAAGATATGTCTGAGGGTTAGGCAGAAGTTAACCTAAATAATGCCGTGCTTATTCTATGTCATAAACATGCATAAGGATAATAATTAACAGAGCATTTACATTTAGTTATTTTTATTTTCGAGTTGTTTTTTGTTATATTTGTTTTTTTTTAATTGTTCTTCTTCTTCTTTTTTAATTGTTTTTCTTTTTCTGCGATATTTATTATGTATCGAATAATCATTTGAAATATTTCACATATTTTTTGCGCACTGCAATGAGGATATTAAGTCATATTACAAGCACTATTGGGCAAACAAATCTTATGATAATGGAGAGAAACGTTGGTATCATCGTCGACTAAAAGCTGAATAGTAAACAGCAAAATCTAAGAGTGTTGCTTAAAAAGCAAATTAAGTACAGGGTGTCCGCCGGGAGGGTATACTACCGTGTTTGTTGATATTTTTTGATTAAATAAAAGAATGAATGGATCTTAAAATGTTTTATTTAATAGTTGTTAAAATTCGGCTTATGGTCCCCTTTTTAATAAATTAAAAAATTCCTTTTTGTTATTTTTTTTTTTAAATAGAGTAATTTATTTTTATTTTCCAATATTTCAACCAACTTTTTTGGTCATCTTAAAAAAAAAATTATGACTAAAAAATAAATAAAAAATTGGTTTCTTTTAAACATCAACAAACAAATAAGAACTACTTACATTATGTTTTAATGTTTACGCTATTAAAGCTTTTCATCTACTGTCCATTAGTTTTTCATTTTTATGCTTGTTTATTGTATATCGATGTATATGAGCGCAATTCTTCGTATCTGTTTTGTAATTGATCCTCATCTTGGCTGGAATAGTTATTATATTTAACATCTCTTGCATATATCTGTTCGATAGATTGTTTTCCTCAACAAGTATTCTTACTCTCTCAAATTCTAGTTGATGTCCAGTTATAGCACAGTGGGCTACAAGAGCAGTTTTTAATTAGAACTCCCTGTCAATTTTCAAATCCGACTTGGGCGATGACAGTCTGCTTTTTAATTTCGATTTAGCTGTGCAACCATATACTTTTTGGCATATGTTAGTGTCGTCCCCATTTTGTCTAATTTACCGGTTCATATTGACTGGTTTCAGCGCTAAGGTAAATTTTTCTTTATCATAAATGTTCGAATGTTTCAATTTCTATAATCGTCCTGGAATATAATCTATTGGCTTATAAATTTCTGATGTTTTTTCATTGTCCCGGCTATGAGCTAAAATATGTTTATCTTCTGTCGCATAGTTCATTAATTTATTTATTATTTGTGGTGAATAATCATTTTTAAGTAAGTAAGTTTATAATTTTTTGTTTATTGCTCGTGTGAAATTTTTAATTGTTGATATTCAGCATGTAACGACCAAAAGTCCAAGGTCGTTTTTAGCCACACAGCAAACTGTCACGTTTAAATTTCTATTCTTCTTTTTTTATATACAATTTACCTATATACGCATATATTTACTTATAGAGTTATTTACTAAGAAATATGAAATAAGAATTTATGTTTAAGTAAAATTAAGTAAGATTGAGTTCTGTAAATAGTATTGCATTATTTTATATTGTAATATTTAGCCACGAAGGCATACGATCATTTAGTTACTAAAATTTACATGGTAAGACTGGCTGCAGCTCGGTGGTGGAAACAGCCGTCGGCTGTGGTGTATCTTTTGCCGAAATAACGTATATGTGTTTGTGTATTGGTGTGTGGGGAAAATTAAGTATAGAAGGGCGATTATCAGTATAATAGGAATGAATGAATTGCTGTGCGACCAGCGGCAGGATCACAGGTAATTATCTGGTTCTATTTTATTATTTTTTGGACTGATAGTCAGGGTAAAGATGGAGCCGTGGTAATACCCAGCCGAATCTATACCCTGAGACAAGACAAGATCACAGACAGAGCCGTGGTTATACTCAGTCGAGTTTGTGTCCGCAGTCGCCAGCGACAGTGACTAGGGTAGCGAACGATTGCGCCGTGGTATTATTCAGCCCAGCCTACAGTACCTTGGCTCTGGCGGCGTACAGACAAATTTCGACGGAGCGATAACGGACTGAGCCGTGGTTATACCCAACCGAGGTTGTGCGCGCAGTCGCCACCGACAATGACGTTCTTCGAATATTGACCGTGTGACGTAGAAGAGAGTTACCTAAGCCGCCTGCACATACACCAGTGCACAAGATACGAAGCCCGAGCTGCAATCAAGCAGAAAACCGGGAAATAAGTAAATCCGTTCCTTAATAAAGAACAAGCATGTAACCAAGGTTTTATTTTTCAATCGACACAACACGATCCGAGACGCCGCTAAGCCTACCTCAGCTACCAGGAAAAGCGTGTCGTTACAAGCATTCTCTTTTTAAAATTTGTTGCTGTGGTAATAATCATGTTTTATTTAATGTCGGCAAATATTTATAAAATAGAATGTCAGATAAATGTCCGCCTCTGTTAGCCTCACAAATGCGAGCCCTTTGAATATTTTGCTTGAGTTGCTCAAGCGTTTCTGGTTTGTTTGCATACACTCTTCGTTTTAGATATCCCCACAGAAAAGGCCAATCAACACCACTACTGTGGCTCACGGCTGCGATGCTTTCAACTGAACAACCCGGCCGAACACACGTTATTATTATTATTTATTCTTTAAACAACTAGCACAACAAGATGATAACATCTTAAAGGTAACGGTGCTGTTGATCCTTGATATATACACATTGAGTTAATATAAAACTTAAACAAAGCATTAACAATAATAAAGTTATAACAAATAAAGATATGACTAATCGAAAGAAATGTAATGTAAAGTGTTAACATAAAATTAAGTCAAGGTTGGGTAGAACTAAATAACTTATAAAGCTCCTTTTTAAATAAATTTGCGTTGCCTATTTTTTGTATAGAATTAGGCAAAGAGTTCCAAGGACTAGTTGCATTTATGAAAAACTGGCGTTGAGATAGCAGACTCTTGTATTTCTGCTGGATAATATTCTTACCACGATAAGATCTTGCAAAAATTATCCTATCAAATAAATATGATGGTCGTTCCGAGATGATGATCCTGTGCAAGAAAATTAGACACCTATATTTTAAAATATCATCGAATGTCATTCCAAAAATTAAATTAGAGTATGGTGAGATATGATCACGGAGGTCTTTCTGAAATATATAACGGGCAATATTGTTATATGCGACTTTCAGTCTGCGCTGATCAGTGCTGTCACAATTGGCATAGATTTCACAATCGTAAAGAAGTGAAGTGGATCAGATAAGTCTTTGCCAAAAGCATGAGAATATCACATGTGTTCACATTTTGTATCCAGCCTGTCGATTCAAATTTAACCATCAAATTCTTAATAGCGGTCTCAGAAGGACATTTATGCTGTCCGAACATATCATGAATTTTACGAAATCTAACTTTAGCAGAACCACCATTTTCTTAGTGGATTTTTATTGTTTCAATGCGATTTTAGTGGAATTTGAATTCACTGTAACAATTGCCAATGCATCTACTACGACTACGTCAAAAAACTAAATGTCAAAACTATCATCTAGTTGGTGTTGTCATAATTGAAAAACAAACTTTGTGCTGAAAATCCTGATCTAAACAACCACCAAAAAAGGTGAACGTAACTTCAAAAATAATTTTGATTTCAATATTTTTCTAATTATTTTATTTGAAATTTTTTCTCTCATTTTCAATTTACCATATTTTTATTCTTGGCATATTTCAAATCGAGAAATTAGGGTATTTTAATATTGACTGAGTGTGAATACAAGTCTACAAACAAAAAAATGTCATTTAAAAATCCAGTTAAACCACAAATTTCCCAGCATTATTTTGTTTTATTACTTAGTAGCCATCTTTTTTACATTTTTCTTTGTTGAAAAAGGGACATTGTTTTTCTTTAGCATTTATTTCATTTTTATTTTCTACACAAGTACTAAAAAGGTGTTGACAGTTGTGACCATTGACAATTTTAGGCACGTAAGCAAATTGTTTGCACTTCAAAGTATTTTTTATTTCTACTGCTGGTGTTTTTGTTCTCCCTTATCTCGTGTCGATAAGTATACGAATTCAAAAAAATAATATAAAAAGCTTACAACTTCTTTAGGCCACACATTGTGGCTTTTTCTTTTCCTTTTGTAATTTCGATGCACGTGTATGAGTTAGTGTATTAATAATGTGTGTGTGCGTTAAAGGTAAACAAACAACAGTGTTGACAACTTAAGTGGTTTTATATTAAGGTATTCTAATCATCAGTTTAATTTGTATTATATTCTCCCTTACGGCTACACAGAAAATTTTTATTGGTCAAGCGTAGCAAATAACTGTTAATGCTCTAGAGAATTTATTGTGACAGACAATAGGGAGGAGAAAAGGGCCAAATTACATTAACAAAATTGTGTAATGAGGAAAGTTTTCTCATTTCATGTATTTAAAATATCTCTTTAATTTCTTTTCTTCCTTTTTTTTTTTTTTTTTTGGTAAATTAAAACGGAACCATTTTCATTTCGTTATATTAAATGAACAAGATTTATGTTTACAACAATTTGCAACAAATTATTAAGCATTTGTTCAACACTTACAGTAAGAACTTTCGAGAGTTTGTATAAAGAATTTGTTAAAAGGATATTAAATAATCATCATCAACTAGCTTAGATAAATAAAAGTCGGAAAATTTCAACCCAAAGAGCACAAATACTACTTTTAGAATAATAAACTTTTAATCGGTTGGAAGAAGTAAATGTACATAAAAGTAAACAACTCGTTAAAGTGAGTTAAGTTGATTGCCCATAGAACCGAAATAAATGTCTTCTCTGCGTTTAATTAAAATTAATTAGGAATTAGCATATTAATGTATTTACTATCATAGTCATATTTTACTATTTATATTTTGCAGTTTTTCAATGTTTGTGTAATTTTCAAGATCTTTATTTGCCCCATAAAGAATAATTCCTTAAGATTTTTAAATCCTTTAAACGTCACATTGCTAAGGTATGTAATTATAAAAATTTGGCAAATCAATATGTTTTTGATCATTTTTTAACTTGGACTTACAAAGGATTTTTAAAAAGAAATTTATTTTCTTAAACAAAATAAAACAAAAATTTAGATTCAGATGATTCACATTTTTATTGTATTACGAAGGGAAAAGTTGAGCAATCTTGAATGAAAAATGATTCTGACAAATGTTCACCACGACCACGCTGACAGCTGTCGATTCTTTTATTTTTTGGAAAAATGACGGTCCTATTTCGTTAATCACATTACGGTTGAATTTAATTTGATTGGCTCCGCCTAAACTCTGTCCTTAACATAGCCCACCAAAAAATAAGTGGATGGTCACTTAACTGCTGATTGTCGTGAAATTGGGGTTGTAATAAATCGATCGTTTTATTGACGGTGTAATATGTGGCACCGTCCACTTGGCACCACATTTTAGTGATATCCCCGTCATCAATAATAGGCCAAAACTGAGTTGTTAGCATCTCGCGATAGCGTGGTCCATTGACCGTAACCGCATTTCCAGTTTTCTTTTCCAAAAAAAATAAAACAAATGGCCCAATCACGCCTCTAAACCGCATAGCGCACCATACAGTGACACGTTGAGCATGCTACGGCTCTAAGATTTTCAGAAGCTCAAATACGGCAATTTTACTTGTTGGCATACACCCTGGCAAGTGAAAATGAGCTTCGTTTTGAAAAATGATTTTTTTAGTAAAACCACTCGGTTATTCCTAAATAAATTGAGCTAATCTACGGCAATGTGAATGGTCAGTCGCCTGCAATTTTTGCACCAGTTGAACTTTGTAAGACCTCAGAGTCAAATGCTTACGGGAAATACGGAATGTGGTGGTTTTGAATAATCTCAATTGTTGTGAGCGTCGAGAAGTTCCTAGTGATACACAGTGTTCAACAGTAAACGTAGAACAAAGGGGTGTTTTTTTAAAGTTTTGTTAACCTTATTATACCTAGCGTGTTCTATTTTATCATTAAAAGAAAAAGTTAATAAAAAAAAAATGTAAAAGTGCCATCATGAAATTTATAATTTATAATTATTTAAATTTATTAATGTTAGTTATTACTGTTAGTCCTTTAAATTTATTATTTAGTGTTTAATATTCTTTTAATGATATTCTATATATCCATTATCCAATCCAATGAATAATCAAGCATAAAACGTGAAGTTATGCAGAGAGGATATTCATATGATTACACAGCTCATCAGTGGGTTTTACACAAATTTTAAATATAAAACTCATGTTTAATATAAAGTATCCGCCAAATAACCTTCTTTTTTGTTTTAAATGCTATAAATAAAACTACTGAATATTTTCTCAAATTTATTTTTTTATTTGAAAGTACAATCCTTCCGGTTAATAATGGAAAATAATTTCATTCAAATGGCTGTCTCGGCTAGCCATGCACGATCGGTCCAATTTTAAGGCACATTATCGATTGTGTGCAGCTGTATTTCACCAATGGCTTCACAAATATCGTCCTTTAAAGCTTCAATTGTCTTTGCCTTGTCGGTGTTACACTTATCTTAGACGGCACCCCACAAATAATAGTGCAACGGTGTCAAATCGCAGCTCCGAGGTGGCCAAACGCCATCAGCTCTGCGGCTGATAATGCGATCTTCAAAAATAGGGCGCAAAACATCGAGTGTAGCTTCAGCTGTGTGGCACGCAGCGACGTCCTGTTGAAACCAAATGTTGCCAACATCCTCCTCTTCAATTCTTGTGAACAAAAATTTGTTCAACATGGCCCGCTAACGATCGCCATTGACTGTAACGGCTACTCCTGAAAAACGACCCAATTATGCCTCTGGACCAAAATCCGCACCAAACAGTGTCTCGTTTTGGGTGCGTGCGCGTTTTCTGTGCTCCAAATGTGACAATTTTGCTTGTTTACATACCCACCAAGATCAAAATGAGCTTCATCTGAAAAGATGATTTTTTTTGCAAAATCAGCATCTTCTGTAAGTCGATCGCAGGCACACTTAGCGAAGCGAAAACGCATTGGACGGTCACTTGGCTTCAACTCCTGAACCAACTGGACTTTATGTGGCGTCATACCAAGGTCTTTATGCAAAATTCGTCTCAATGATGTCTCTAAGAAAATGTTCAATTGTTGAGATCGACGGTGAATATTGCCACAGCAGCAATATTCCCGAGTGTATGCACTGTTTTTGGCTTTTCACACTTTGGTTTATTGATGAGGATGCCAGTTTTTTTCACTTTTTTCACAAGGTAACGAACATACGGAGTTGACGGTGCTTCTCTTCTTCCAAACTCCGTACGCAAATTTCGCACACATTTTGCAGCATTACCATAATTTTCAAAGTAATGTCGCAATATTTTCCAGCATTATTCAAGCGTATACACAACCATATTCGTTCAGCGGAAGGATAAAATTAAACATGAGCTAAGTGTTACCATTCACGAAATGAGCACTAGTTGAAAAAAAAAAACGTTAGATTACGGAACCTTAATAAATAGAATGGATTATATTTTGAATAATAACACTAAAAAGTAAATTTTAATAAAATTAAGCCAGTAACTTCATATGACCAATTAACAAGGTTAATGTGGTGTCCGTTTGGCGAATTATGCTACGACAATGGTCTCCACCCACTGTAACAAGAACTCTGGCAGTTTTTTGGCAAACTGTGGATTGCCTTCACTCAATATCCGTACTTCTTGTTTACTAACAAACCTGTAGCTGGTTTTCTATTTACAGAATCTTTAGGTGTTATTCAAGCTTATCAATAGCAGAAGTAGTATGACAGTTCGCTCGTGATAGTCAACCATCTCGTTGGTTCTTTTGAGCTTAAAAAGCATCTGATATTTCGATTTGGTTTCTAAGGTATTGGGCGCAAAATTTGAGTAAAACCTATTGACAAGCTGTAGTATAAACATTAGCAAACTGATTAAATAGATTCGCTTTTTATATTTCACATTTTATTGTTTGTTATTTATTATATTTCCAATTGATTCAGCTGCTGAAAAAAAACCCATTAAAAATTATTTTGCAATTAAATAAATTTCATACTTTTTCTTTCAAAAACGGTCCTCTCAGTTTTCTACTGTGATTAATTTATTAACTTTTTATTTCTAAAATTCTTTCAAAAGTTTATTTATAAATATAATTTCTCGTTTATTGTTGGAAATAGATACTTAAAAAAATATAAATTTAAATAAATGTATGTATATATATATATAAAGAGACCGACCTTGTTAGAAGAATTTTACTTTGGCATTAAAAAATATCTTTATTTGAACATAATTTTTGTTTAAGCTTTTCTCATTTCTTTCTTCATTTAATTTTTAGTTCGTTTCTGATTTATCTGCTGCTTACAAATGGGTCTGTATTTGCGTACAAAGTTCAATAAAAATCGATTTTAATTTATATTTAAGAAAATTTATTTCGTTTCAATAATAATGTGTGTATGTGTGTGTGTAAGTTTGTGCTCGAGAGAGTGTATGAGTTGAATATCTGTGAATATTGACTTTTATGAACAAAGTTTTCAATTCAATTTTAATTTAATAATATTTTATAGTCATTCATATTAATCTTGTTGTTACTGTTGTTTTGCTGGACAATTGTTTTCCCCAACTACAGCCAGTTTTTAGAGTCCTTGACTGTTGGCTTGACTGAATTGGTTGATTTTTCAATCAACGCGACCATAACAACTACGAGTATAATAAAAGTTTTTTTTTCTTATTGCCATTTAAGTTATACTAACATTTAAATGCGCACAAACAAGAAAATACAAACACGTATTTATTTGAATGAAATGTTTAATATTGAATTTTTTTTTTTGTATTTTGCAATCAGTCAGTCCCCATTCACATTCATCAGCCATAGCACCATCAGCTTGTTGACTGTGGTCATTACCATGTATATAAGTAGTCAGTTTAAACAGAAATTTGACTTTGACAATCTTTTTCGAATTGCGTTAGGTTAACCCAAACTATGTATCAAGTGAATAAGTAAAACAGACTCCCTGTTTTAACGGGTTTTTCAATAAGAAGTTTGTTATTTTAATTGTGGCCACATCAGTACCATAATAGCTTTGACATTTAGTTTTTTGATGTATTCGCAGTAGATACATTGGCAATTTTTACACTGAATTCAATTTCGCACGAAAATCGCATTAAAACAATTAAAATTCACCATAAAAATGGCGGTTCTGCTAAAGTTACATTTCGTAAAATTCGTGATATTTTCGGACAACATAATCGTCCTTCTGAGACCGCTATTAAAAATTTGGTCATTTAATTTGAGTCGACAGGCTCGATAGAAAATATTCGAACACCAAGGCGTGCTCGAACGGGTCGTTCAACTGAAAACACCGCACCGAGAAGATCCAAATTTGTCAATCCCTGGACGTTATCAACAATTGCGGTTATCCAAAATCACCACTGAATTTTGCATAAGGATTTGACTTTGAAGCTTCACAAGGTACAACTGATGCAAGAATTAAAAACGATCGACCATTCACTACGCTGTATATTCGCTCAAATTATTTAGAAACAACCGGCTGGTTTTTCTGAAAAAATCATTTTCTTAGACGAAGCCCATTTTCACTTGTCAGAGTGTTTATCAACAAGCGAAATTGCCGCTTTTGGGTCTCTGAAAATATCCTAGAACAAGCCTTTGCCTACTCAAAGTGTCACTCTATGATGCGTTAAGTGTTCTGGAGGCATAATTGGGCAATTTTTTTTCGAATAAGAGGCTGAAAATGCGCTATCGGTCAACGGATCACGCTATCGCGACATGCTAACAACTCAATTTTCGCCTATTATTGTTGACGTGGATATCACGGACGGTTTCAAAAGGACGGTGCCGCATGTCACACAGCCGATGAATTTATTGCAATCCATATTTCCTGATTGCAAAATTTCACAACAATCAGCAGTTAAGTAGCCACCCAGATCGTATGATTTTTTGTGGGGCTACGTTAAGGATACAGTCTATACCGAGCCAATTGATTCGATTTCAGCCTTAGAACTTAAAATTTGCTATGTGATTGACGAAATAGAATCGCCATCTTGTCAAAAACTGATTTAAAACTTTGATGAAAGAACCGACATCTGTCAGGGTGGTCGTGGTGGACAATTGCCAGATATCACTTTTCATTCGTAATTGCTGAATTTTTCTCTTCGTTATACAATAGAAATTTGAATCGTCTTAATCTAAAGTTGTTGTTTTATTTTGTTTTAGAAAACAAACTTTTTATTAAAAATCCCTTTATTATTTGGAGAATTTCAAGGCAATAGGTCTATTTACCTTTTCTTATATCAATTGTTGTGTTTTCTTGTTTTTACATGGTTTTTACATCTATAAATACATTTACCCTTTATGGACACTCCTTGGGTGCACCTCCAATAGAACTGTTGTTGTGTTATATTATCCTAATACCTTAATAGGCAGACATTTTCAAAAGCCAATTCTGATAGGACCCTTAGATTGACAAATGCATTTGCAACGAAAAGCCTTACAAGGAATACCGATTGCAGGGATTAAAAGAAGGGCATACGAACACCAGTATTTACTCCTGCTGATTTTTACCGTTTTTTGTTTTAAGGTGGACGGGGTAACCTCATTTGTAATGCTTTGGCTGGGAGCTATTTTTTAGTTTCTCTTGCCTTTCTATAGCAAATTAAGGCTTTGCTTTTTTCATTCTTTCATGAAACGCATTCGGCTGTTGAAATATACAAACTCCCTTTTAACCTTATAACCTTACCTATATCATCTGATATTCAGATACTAGAAAATATACAATATGTTGTATCAATATAACACCATAGCGGCGGTACAAGTCTCTTAAACAGAAACCTTAAAATGATTTAAAATTTGAATTAAAATTAAAAAGAAATGTCTTAAAAGTTGTAACCTTACCTCGTATCATGAATGATTATTATAGAGATGAAATAAAATTTTGTTCAAAATGTACAAAAACACTTATTCTCTATGCCAACCAGCCGGCCATAATTTCAAAATTATTTTTCCTTTATTTATTTTTGTATTTTTTTTTTTATTTAATACGAATCAGCTTTACCTTGGTCTTTTTCCTACAACTGCTTCAGCTATTAGTGGTGTTTGTTAATGTTGTTTGGAGTATTTAAATTAGAGCAACATTACACTTGGCAGTAGAAAAAAGAGACATCATTTTTATTTTTTATGTCATTTAACATTCATTGTCGTTCGTTAGTATTTATATTTGCTTTTATGTCCAATAATGATGGCCAGATATTGATGTTAGTACGAAAGAGAACCAGGGTTCATATACAAAAAGATATTTATTCTATGGGCACGTTTCATTTTAGCGATTTAGAAATGTGTTGCCCGTAAAATTTTTGTTGTAGAAATGTTAATATTCTGACAATTTTTTAAAAATAACATTTTTATGCAAAAAATGAAGATAAGAAAAATTTATGTTCGTTAACACCTCCACGACTTGCGACTTGGATGTTGCTTTTTCATTTTGTTTGTTTCCTTTTCCTATTGTATAATTTATTTATTTCACTAAATGTCCGGAAACAGTGTTAAATATATTTCTTAAAAATGTTTATTTATTTATTTTAAATGAACTGCACGAAGCAGAGCAAGCAACTCTTCAAATTTTTCTTTAAAATAATTATTAATTTTATATGAACTATACAAAAAATGATTTGTACAAAATCTTTTTAAAATGCGCCTTTTAATTCAATTACCTTTAAGATGAATTTTAAAAATAACAAAATTTACTTAAAAAAATCGTTTTATGATGTCTTTAATGAAAAGAAGTTTCTGATAAATTTCTTTTTTAATATAAATTTAAAATACCTTTAAATGCGTTTTTTTTTAATAATAGCTTTACCAAAATTTTTAAAGCTCTCAAAAATTTATTTTAGAAAAAGGTCTTTTTAAGAATAATACATTTTAAAAAGTCCAGATTGAACAAACAGGGTGGCAACGAATTTAAAAAGGTTCTTCCCAAAAATAAATTTAAAATTTTTTTTAAGTTAGTTTCATCATGTTTTCTATGAAAAGGTGTTTCTAATAAATTTCGTTTTTAAAAAAAATTTCAAGTACCTTTAAAGAAGGCGTTTTTTTTTTAAATAGTACCTTTACCAAATCTCTTAAAGCTTTCAAAAAATTATTTTAGAAAAAGGTCTTTTTAAGAACAACATATTTGAAAAAGACTACATTGAACAAACAGGGTGGAAATGAGTTCAAAAAATAAATTTTAAATAAAAATAATTTGAAAAATATCTTTCAAAAAAGTCATGACCTGAGCAGTATATTTAGCAGGGTTGTCTCCAAATAGTTTTGAAACAAGAAGTTTTTAAGAATAGAAATGTGCTATTAATAAATAATCCTGAACAAAGTTTATTGTTAAAGAAGCTGTTCTGCTTCTACAAAAACACTTTTCTTTGCTTTCAGGCTGGACTTTTTGCTGTGCACAAGAATGTTCTCTTCCCTATTAAAACAACGTTCGAAGGCCTCGAATCTATAATAACATGAAAGACTGGATATTTGCAACAATAAAATTGGAAATTTTTAAAAGTTTAATTATGTGAAGACTTGGTTGGAAACATCCACAGAAACATCCACAATGCTTTTATTTTCTCTTCCATATTTATATTGTAGTTGTTGTAAGCTATTTGCAAAACTTACGATGCAACACTGTAATTTTTAATACCATCCACCATACTGCTTTAGTTTTACGATTATACTTCTACCTGTATAGTAAATCAAATTTTATTTTATTAAATTTGCTTGCTTTCATAAATTTCTAAACCTCTAAAGGAAACACATTGTTTAACAATAGCATTTTATTGAAAATAAAAATTGTTTAATTTAATTCACTTTAAAATCTACAACACTCACATACAGCAGGCACTACTCTGCTAAAAACATCTTACTAGAATTGTTAGTAAGCGGCAGTAAAAAATATAAAAGTAACACATTTTTATGACACATATTATTGTCATCATCTCACCTTACCCCGCATAAACTCTTAATTTTATATAAAACCGTTCGCATGTAGCTTGTGATAGTCGCAAGGAGTGTATGCATGAAATATATTGAAATGAAATACGGAAAATATTCTATAACAGAAAGGAAAGAAGAAATAAATTTTTAGATACGAATTACAGTTTTGGCAATAATTTTAGGGGCACCAATGAATCTCATTTAGATGCCTTAAGTTCATTCAAATATTAATTCGTTCATTAAATATTAGAAAGAACCTTAGTTTTTCCGCCGCTATTCTGACAAATATTTTCGCCAAAACAAAAATATTGATGAATCAGGAATACACATTTGATACTAATGGGTTTTTCAACCAGAAGCTTGTTTTCTAAAACAAAATAAAACCAATAATTAAAATTAAGATGATTAAAATTTAAATTGTATTACGAAGAGAAAAACGAAAAGTCAATTATGAATGAACACGACCAACGCTGGCGAAGTGGCAGTCCCATTTCGTTAATCACATTAAGGATTTTGAGTGTTAAGACTGAAATCGATTCGATTGGCTCCGTATATATTCTGTCCTTAATATAGCCCCACAAAAATAATCCTGTGGTGTTAAATTACACGATCTAGCTGGCCACTTAACTGCTGATTATCGGAAAATTACGCGATCGGGAAATTTGGTTTGCAATAAATTGGTCGTTTCATTGGCTGTGTGATATGTGGCACCATACTGTTGAAACCACATGACAATGATGTCCACGTCGTCAATTAGAGGCCAAAATTCAGTTGTTAGTATCTTGCGATAGCGTTGCTGGATTGCGTCTCCGGACCATACAGCACACCATACAGTGGCTTCTGAGTAATCGCTTTGGGATTTTCAGAAGCCCAAATGCGGTCATTTTGTGAAATGAGCTTCGTCTGAAAAAATTATTTTTTCATAAAAACCAGCAGGTTGTTTCTGAGTTAATTGAATTGTGAATGTTCAGTCGGCTTCAATGCCTGCACCAGTTATAATTGTTAAGGCTTCAAATTTCGCCAAGTGGTGGTGTTGTTTAACCCCAATTGTTGAGAACGTCAAGGAATTGACAAATTGGGATCTGCTTCAACACAGTTCCTCATAGTTGCTATGTTTTCAGTTGAACGAACCCGGTCGAACGCGTGTTAGTGTTGGCAAATTTTATATCGAGACCTGTAGACTTAAATTTAACGAGCAAATTCTTAATTGCAGTTTTAGAAGCATGATTACATTGCCCAAAAATATTATGAATTTCACATAATCAAATTTTAACAAAACCACCATTTTCATAGTGGATTTAAAACATTTTAATGCGATTTTCGTGCGAAATAAAATTCATTGTGACAATTGACAATGCATCTACCATGAATATGTCAAAAAATTATATGTCAAAGCTATCATATTGTTGGTGTTGTCACAATTGGGAAAATAACTTCTTGTTGAAAAACTAGGGCTGATTTGGACCACTAGGGTTCAGTCAGCCTGTGTTATTTAACAGGTATTTAACATGCAATCTATAACTTTATATTTAAAAAATGAGTCGCCGAAAAATAAATCTGTTTGAATTTCTGTAGAAAAATAATCTTTTAGAATGCTATTTTGCGAATAATTTATATGCCAAAAATGTTAAAAATTGGTAATCGATAACAAAAGAGATTTTAAAGAAAAATTACAAAAACTTGAGAAAATGCGCCCGATAGTTAAGGCAAATAAAAAGAAGTGTTTACTAATTAAAACAAAAGAAGATAAGTTAAGCTGATCGGTTTAATCGCAGCTATTCATATAAAATAGATATATACAGGTTTGAAAAAGAGTGGGAACTGAATAGGAAACATAACATTTCGTCGATTATATTTTCGAATTTTGTAAATGATATCGCTGAGAAATAAATCAAAAAAAGGCACCTCGTACGCGGTTACTTGCTTAGTTGTTTTTCAATATCCTTACGTCTTTGAAGCCTTGTAGAGGGGCTTTAAAAACAAGTGTATTGAAAAATTCGCGCTTAAAACTTGATTTTCAAAAACCGAGATTTGAAATAGTAAATTTTGTTTATTTTCGAAAAGTGTTATTATATTTTGTTTTCGAATAAATATTTTCTCATTGTTTTTGTTTTAAATTTTATATATATTTATGTACTTTTTTGCATTCTCACAATTAAATTTCACACAGTGTATCTGTAAAAATAACTTAAGCTTAACAAAAATTTTGTATATGTAAAAGAAGTAATTTTTATTTTCTTTCAAATCCTTCCCAAAAGGATGTGCATTAATGTTATAACATTTAAATAATAATGATGACAGGAAATGCATATGCACAGGCAAAATTAAAGAACGAGAATAACAACAATTCACTATTTTTTATATAGCCGGAAATGGAAAATTATTGAGGAAGGGAGAAATGCCCCCACACACATTTCAATAGCAAATTATTTAAGGTTTGCGAATAAATCAGACATTAAAAGTTTGAATTCATTTCAAGATATATTCATCTCTGGGTGTATAAAACTTTAACGGTTTTAAGGATTATCTTTATCTACTTTAAATCATTTTTGATTAGGGTTCTTATCACTAACCGCCTGCATTATTCACTGCCACTCTTGTAGTGTTGTAATAATTGTATAATTGTACAACTTTACAGTAAGCTATTAATTGTTAATTACCATAACACAATTATTGGGAAACATTTTATATAATTAAACATTTAATTGAAAGTTGCAGCGTTTGTTTTATATTTAATGGCAATTAGGGGACTGACTTGACTGAATAAGTCAGTTATTCGTTTAGAAACGACGTAAGTAGAAAAGTGAGTTATTGCACGAGGGCTGCTAATTATATATGTGGCCTTAGGATGAAAACACAAGCATTTAAAGACAAAATCTATTTTTTTGTTTTTCAAAATATTCTCCTTGAAGATTTATACACTTTTGCATGCGTTGGAACCAATTTTCAAAGCACTTTTTCCACTCCGATTTAGGTACTTCTAAAACATGGGTTTTGAATGCAGAATCTGCTTCTTTAGGTGTAGGAAACCGTTGTCCATGTAGTTTTTTTCTTGATGTTCGGAAACAAAAAGAAGTCATTAGGTTCCAAATCGGGGCTGTACGGCGGATGAGTCATCAGTTCAATGTTTTGCCCTGTCAAAAACTCCATTGTTTCAGGCGATCGGTGACAGCTCACATTGTCGTGATGCAGAATGATGCGTCTTTTCTTTGACTTTTTCCGAAGTTTCTCAAAGACTTCTAGCAAACAAATGGTGGTGTATCATGCCGAATTAACCCTCTTACGTTGCTCTAATAGCACAGTCTCCACATGACCGGTAATGCCAAAGAAACAGGCAACCATTTGCTTTGATGTGCTTCTTCCACGAATAACTTTGGTGGGATTTCGCTCGTCTTGAAAGACCCATACGGTGGATTGCTGTTTTGTTTCAGGATTATACGAGTATATCCATGATTCGTCGCCTGTGCAGATATTATAAACTACTTTTAATGCACCTTGAGGGAATTTCTGCAACATTTTCTTGCACCAATCCGGTCTTTGTCAGGTTATGCGGTATCCAACGTGAACAAACTGTTTTCACATGCAAATGTTCACGCAAGATCTTATTGATGCTTGTCATACTAATCCCTACAGATGCTTCAATCTCGCGATATGTTACATGACGATCATGCTTTATCAGCTCATGCACACCTGCGATATTTTCTGGCACAACAACCGTATTCGTCCTGGAGTGATTGTCGGCCACGATTGAGTTCGTTATACCAGTTTTTAATGGTGCTGTAAGAAGGTGCTTCATTACCATATAAGGAATTAATTTCATCTGTGCACTGTTGTCGTGTCAGGCCACGTCGAAAGTTATGAAAAATTATTGCACGAAAATGTTCACGAGTTAATTCCATTTTCTCCTAAGATCACTTTTTCAACCTGGTATCACTACCACTAACACTAACACTAACAACAATAAAATGACAAAATGTTTTGGTTAAGGTTATGTTTAACAATGTGAAGGTTGCACTGGAAACATCAGCTGATGCCTAGCAACAGTCAGTGTTATCAGGCCAGAAATATAAATAGCAGCCCTCGTATCAATGCCTCAAATACAGTTTAGGAAGTCGGGCAAATTTATTTTATTGACTGGCAGCTCTAAATTTTTTACCTAAAATTATAGTAAAAACACCTGGTGACTATAATATTAGTAAAAAAATTAGGAGGTGCCAACCAATAAAATAAATATGCCCGACTTCCTAAACTGCATTTGAGGTAGTTTGAGGCAGTTTAGTCACCAGGTGTTTTTACAAGTGTATAAAAACAAAATATATTTCGAAATTTTTATGTATAGCCAGAAAATTCAAATTTGTTAGTGCTCACAGTTCCTATATTAATAAATTATTGAAAAAATGTATGCTGCAATTTATTATTGCATACACCCCAATAACACAAACAAAAAAACACAGTTTTATAAAGAAGCTAAAGTTGGAGCCATCAAGACATAAAAGTGTAAAAAAAATACGAATAAAAAACAAAACAAAACCAGGCCATAAATCATCTCAACAAAGCAAATGAAGTCATTAGAAGTTGAAGTAAATCATATCTAAAAAGAAAATAATAGATAAGAAAGAACAAAAGAAACGTAAAAAAAATATTTACAAACTGACACACAAGGCTGACATTTTTTTCATGCTTCTCAAGCTATAACTTAAGTTTGAAGAGTCCATCAATATTGTTAACAACGTCGTCATTATCTATACAACACATAGAGCTGTTATCATTCATACGTTCCAATGGATGAAAAATGAATTGCAATGGATGATGACTTATTGATGTTTATCAGTACAGCTTTTGTCGTATTAGTGGCGGCTTCCTATCTCACCCCTAATTCTACAAAAAAATAACAATTTTAGAAAATTAGTTATCTTGAAGAAATTGCTTCAGTATGATTTTACTCGCTTCGTTACTTAATAGCAGGTTAATATGATAAAAAAAGTTCATTTTATGAAAATAAAAAAATAATCGAGCTATTCATTTTAATTAGTTTTTCTTAAAAGAAAATTAAACATTTCTTTATAAGAAAAACAGCTTTAGTAAAATTTTAAAAAGCTAATATTTTCCTTCATTGTTACGGAAATTTTGCTGCACTATGTTCTTCCATTAGTTTGAAAGAAAAATTTAAGTGCCTCTAAAGCAAATTTTTCAGTGTTATATATTTTTTTTAACGATGTCCTTTTAATATATTTCAACAACATTATTATAATTATACTAATATAAATAAATTCAGTTTTTAAAAACTTCTTCAAAGGAATATTTAATCAAATCAAAGGTGTACATTTCCTTTTAGTATGAAAGTTTACTAATTGCCTAAATATATTCGAGTCAAATGAAAAAGTTTCACACTATTCATTTGATAATAAGGATTCAATTTTTTAATTATAACTAGCGTGCCCGTTACTGCTTTGCAAGCCATTTGTGGCTTGTTTTTATTCTGCAGCGTTCTTTTTTGTGTGCGCCAAAAAATTCAATAATTCAAGAAAATTAAACAGAAAGAATACAATTTATTTTTTTTTTCGTTTTTATGTTTTTTTAATACTTTTATCTTTGTCACAATTCAATATTTTTGTGTGCTTATATACGTCTTAATCTATTGCAATGCTTTTACATACTCGACATTCTTCGATCGATTTTGTTTCGCGGTATCGACAAACAAAGCAGTTGGTTTATTAACACGTGAACGTTGCAAGGGCAACACGTATGAGAAACTGAAGCCGTTTAAAATCAAACAGCAAATCTGATGGAATCATAGGAATGCGTGGTATCAACACATCCTCGTCCCTATATTTTTCCTTTAAAATTTTTGTTTCAATCACATTTTTCGTGACTTTTTGACTACTAAACGTGTCTCATTGCAAAGTCGTGGCTGCCAGATATTTCTAAGCAAAATAACTAGTACACCAACTTTCACTTGTTGGCGGTAGGGTGGCAGTCCAGATAACTCAAGTGAATTTTAAAATTCAACTGGATAATTTACAACATTACCTTGATTCGTAACAGAGTCAATCGATTTGTAGGTAAAAATTTCCCCGGGAATGTCATTCGACATTGTCACATTGATAGCCGAAACACCTGCGTTTTTCGCAGCTAAGATAGCTCTTTCTCCCAACCAATAATGGTTTCTAAAATTTTGTGCACTACCGGGGAAAACGTTTGTGACCAATTCTTGTTTTTATTGCGCAAAGTGGCAAAAATTATCTGGAAGCGTAATCATTTTTGTGGTGCGGTCAATTGGCATTGCGACATTCCCAATATCTAACAATTGCTTTGAAAAATGTTCGTCTGATGGATCATTTTGCAACTGAACACGCAAATTACATACACACATACACATAAAAAAATGAAACAGAATATGGATTTGTTTGCACATACGCTTGCTATAAACATGATCATATTTTGATTTGTATTGCCATCGCATTCTGTGCAAGTACACACACACACAGCAACGTACAAACGAAAACACACATATCATTTGATAAAAAAACATTGAGTGGAAGTATTCAAACATGCACTGTGGACGCACTATTGCGCGTAAATGCATGAAACAAAGATACAAACCAGCGAACGACCATTACGACGGTACTGTGAAAATGGTATGGTGGAAATCTGACGGCACATCTCGTCAAACACTGGCAACCAACGTACATCTATTTTGGACTTAATTTTTATATATATATAGATAGATTTTGAATGCTAATAATAATTTCACTCAATTATTTTTCATTTTGAAGATATCTCTGAATTTTCTGTGAAAATTTTTATGCAAAATTAGAGACCCAACTGGCTTGAAAGAAAGAAAATCTGACGTTCTAAGTAATAATTAATATTTGGGAAGGAAGTGCTCACTATATAAGTTATAGAAACCTGATAGTGAACATCTTATTATGCCAGCCAATAAAAAGTCCGCCAAATATTTTTTTTGTTTTAAATGCGATGAACAAAAGTACTAAGTATTTTCTCAAATTTCTTTTTTTATTACAAAGTACAATCATTCCGGTTAATAATGGAAAATAATTTCATTCAAATGGCTGCCTCGGCTGGCCATGCAGTAGTCTACACGACCAGTCCAATTTTTAAGTACATTATCGATTGTGTACAGCTATATTTCACCAATGGTTTCACGATTATTTGTCTTTTAAAGCGGCAATTGTGTCTGGCTTGTCGGCGTAACACTTATCTTTGACGGCACTCCACAAATAATAGTTCAACGGTGTCAAATCGCAGCTTCCAAGTGGCCAAACGACATCAGCTCTGATAATGCGATCTTCAAATATAGGGCGCAAAACATCGAGCGTAGCTTCGACTGTGTGGCAAGTAATGCTGTCCTGTTGAAACCAAATGTTGCCAATATCCTCCTCTTCAATTTTTCTGAACAAACATTCGTTCAACATGGCCCGATAACGATCGCCATTGACTGTAACGACTCCTTTTCGAAGAAAAATGGCCCAGTTATGTCTATGGATCAAAATCCGCACCAAAAAGTGACTCGTTTTGGGTGCGTCGGCTTTTCAATGTATGCGTGCGGGTTTTCTGTGCCCCAAATGCGACAATTTTGCTTGTTTACATACACGACAAGATCACCTGAAAAAGTAATTTTTTTGCAAAATCGGCATCTTCTGTAAGTCGATCGCAGGCCCACTTAGCGAAGCAAAAACGCATTGGATGGTCAGTTGGCTTCAACTCCTGAACCAATTGGACTTTGTATGGCGCCATACCTAAGGTCTTTATGCAAAAATCGTCTCAATGATGTCTCTAGGAAAATTTTCAATTGTTGAGAACGACGGTGAATTGATGCTGATGGTGCTTCACGCACACTTTATGCCACAGCAGCATTGTTTTTCGCTTTTCACGCTTTGGTTCATCGATGAGGATGCCAGTTTCTTTCACTTTTTTCTCTTTTTCCAAAATCCGTACCCAATTTTCACACACATTCTGCAACATTACCATGATTTGCAAAGTAATTTCGCAATATTTTCCAGCGTTGTTCAAGCGTATACACAACCATATTCTTTCAGCGGAAGGATAAAACTAATTATCTGTCAAATCAAGCATGAGCTAAGTGTTACCATTCACGAAATAAGCACTAGTTGAAAAAGAAAAACGTTAGATGGCGGACCCTTTATTATTTATATACATATGCGGGGGGACATATTTGTGAAATAATGAAAAATATACTACATACATATATTATCTTCAATAATGTCCCCCCGGGGGCACATAAATATGGTCTTTATAGAACTTCGACTATCTAGACACAGTGCAACTGGGGAAAAAGGGAGCCCAGTCCCCTGAAGTCAGCAAGGGTACAGAGTGTGATTTGTTTTACATCCGAGCCTGACTATATAGTCTTAATCAGATGGTGGACAAACCACTTTGTATAATTCGGAACGTTATACAAACGTCCTAGATAGCCGAAGACATAATTCTAAGCAACAGATACCACCTAGTTGCAACTTGAATAATTCCAGGGCAGGTCTGCAAACTATCACACCTTGCTAAAGAGTTGGAGACTTTCTAACTCCTTGTCCAGAACACATGTCAAGCATGTTCACTGGACTGGATCATTCACTTAGCGTGTCATTATCAGCGAGATGATCCTGGCCACCATAGAAAACCATAGGATATGGGGCCGCAAAACCACAACCACCACGATGCTCCCATATCGGGGCCAACACCAATGATCAGCCAGAGAACTATTATAAGTCTAAAGAGACAAATAATGAACTCTGCGAGCTCACTGATCCCCGTGGAAATAAAGTGCAGTTTCCAGTTGACCACCTGCCTGTCTTCAGGGGACTGGGCTCCCTTTATACCCCAGTTGCACTGAGTCTAGATAGTGGAATTTTCTATAAAGACCATATTTATATGCCCCTGGGGGGTCAGCAAGGGTACAACTGGAAACTCCACTTTATTTCCACGGGAATCAGTGACCCGCAGAGTTCCGTTATTTGTCTCTTTAGACACTTAAATGTTCTCTGGCTGAGGTTGGCTCTATATGGGAGTATCGTGGAGGTTGTGGTTTCGCGGCCCCATAACAGTATAATTGTTATTATGATGGCCAGGATCATCTCACTGTTAATGACAGGCTAAGTGAATGATCCAGTCCAGTGAGCATGCTAGACATGTGTTCTGGACAGGAGTTGGTGCCAACAGGGCACCTATTATAAATAAATGACTACATATTCAACTAGTTTTACAATTAAAGCCAGTAGGTTTCTCAAATCAATGAGTTATTCCCAAGCGTGGCTGCAGTGCAACTTTCCAGAAACATATGAAATCAAATTGTATTTTTATAGCACATTTTTTTTTTAAATAATAGTTTACAACAACAATTTTTTGAAATTTAATAATACAATCGATATTAAAATACCGCTTGTATTTGTGAATTGAGGAAATAATTTTCACACTGTTTTCATATTTAACCCTGCACAGTGGTTTAAAAAAGTTTTTTGTGTTTTTTTGGAAATAATACGGTAGCTCGCGAACCACTTAAGATACTTAAATGCAAAAACTCTTTAATAATAAATAAACATTTTATGACATTTCTATTCTTATTCCCTTATGTACTTAACTTGGGAGGAATACCCAAAAGCCCCCTCTTATCCAAGAAAGCAGACCGTCAGTAACTTCACTCAGAAATATCTCTTCTTGGCCTCTGTGTGTGTCTTGTGGTTCATTAGCTACCGAATTATTTCCAAAAAAAAAAAAATATTTTCAAACCAGTGTCCTGTTTTAATATTCACCCCTGATTACATATTAATAATTTATATGCTATTGCAAAATGTAAAATTATCTTAAATATTTAAATGAAAATTCCAAGCGCCTAAATGTATACCACTTTTTTAAGATCTATAAAATTGCTTAGTATCTATCAGAACTGGCGCAATCAATTTTACATGTGAAAAAATGATGAACAAACAATACGATTATATGGTATTTCTTATTTGTTTAACTAACTTATCACTAAAAACAGCAAAATGTTAAAACACAAACAACATCATAAATTTTATATTTATTTCGGTTTTTGTTTTTTCTATATTTTGTTTACTTTTGTTGTTATTGTTGTTGCCGTTGTTTATGTTTCAACAATACAAATATGAATTTTATGTTGGGCTTAGTAAATTAAATACACAAAATAAACAAAATAAATACAAAGGATCAGAACATACACAAATAGAATTGAACAGAAAAGCAAATACTATAATCGCTTTAGTTATAATTATAAAACTGAATAAAAAATATTTTTCAAGCAAAATCTATAATTTTCCTAATGAAAGAATGTGATCGAAAATTTTCAATAGAACAAAATTATAAAAAGATTAGAATCACCACACTAATTTATCTGGGTAATTTTTTAGTCATCATTGTAAAGAGCGAAGTGGGGCAGAAAGAAAATATATCTAATTAAATTCCAATACAGAACTAACTACAGACAAATGGAGCTTTGATCTTCTAAAGCTTTCTAGAACGGCGCTAACCTAGAAAATTTGAAGACATCTACATTTTTGTGGCATTTTGTGGCCATTTTTTACATCAATTTCAAAGCACTCGAGAAAGCCTTTAACACCAAGTAAGAGCTATAAAAATATAAAATTGATTTAACGGGCTATTTGCATTTAAAAATTAAAATTTTAAAAATGTTTGCTTTAACTATGCGAGAGTGTTTGCTAAACTAAAATAGTTGGTTCAAGTATTTTAAAAATTCAAAAATAGTGATATATTTTATATTCAAATGTTTTTTTTTTTTGTTAATAAAGGGTTTTTCAAAAAAGAAATTTATTTTCTTAAACAAAGTAAAACAAAAATTTAAAATAAGATGAATCAAATTTCTATTGTATTACAAAGAGAAAAGTTCGGCAAATGTCCACCACGACCATGCTGACAGATGTCGATTGTTTCATTAAGGTTTGTAATCCCTTCTTGGCTAAATCCTATTTCGTTAATTGCATCACGGATTTATAGTTATAAGGCTGAAATCGATTCGATTAGCTCCGTATAGACTCTGTCCTAAACAGTGTGTTAATTCACACGATCTGGCCGCCCACATAAATGCTAATTGTCGAGAGATTATGCGATCGGGAAATTTGGTTTGCAATAAATTGGTTTCATTGGCTGTGTGACATATGTGCTGTTTAAACCACATCTCAGTAATATCCAGTTTGTCTATAGTTAGTCCCCCCCTCCACCGGAGGAGTCTACCATTTAGACATGTGTAAAAAGGAGTCCAGTTCTCTAAAGACTAGCAGGAGGCAGCTGGATAACTTCCACTTTATTTCCACGGGAATCAGTAAGCCCCAGAGTTTAGCTTTTGCTGTTCTCTGTCTGATTATTGAGGTTGGCTTTTCAGGAATTATCTTGGTGGTTGTAGTTTCGCAGGCCCTCATGAAATGATTGAGGGGCGAGGATCATCTCACCTTTAACCAAGAACACAGGGTGAATGTTCCAGATCCAGTAAGCATGATGTGTCATGTGCTGGACTAGTATTTGGATAGTTTTCAACTCTATAGCAAGAAGTGGGGATGCTGGTCCTGTTCCGCGCTCTCGAGGCTGCAACTAGGAATGACCTGTTGGATAAAGATATCCATCATCGGCTTCCTAGGCCGTATGTGCATGCTACATATCACCCAAAGCGGTTTGATCCAACATCGTGTTATGGCAACATGGCTTGGTAACGATGTAAGTCTTATCACGTAATCACGCGATAACGTGATCCATTGACCGTTGCTGCATTTCGGCCCAATCATGCCTCCAGACCACATACCGCACCATACAGTGTGACGTTGAGCATGCAAAGACTTCTCAATAATCGGTCTAGGATTTTTAGAAGCCCAAATGCGAAAATTTTGCTCGTTGACATACCCTCGCAAGTGAAAATGGACTTCACTGAAAAAATAATTCTTTAAAAAAAATAAAAAAAAAAACCAGCCGGTTGTTCCTGAATGAATTGGGCGAATCTGAGGCGATGTGATTGTTCGGTCGGCTTCAATTCCTGCACCAGTTTAACCTTGTAAGGCTTCAAAGTCAAATCCTTGCACAAAATTTGACATGTGGTGGTTTTTGAGAACGTCGAGGAATTGACAAATTTGGATTTGTTTCAATACTGTGTGCCACGTATGCGATGTTTTCAGTTGAATAACCCCGTTGAACACGGGTTGTTGTTCGCACACTTGGTATCTAGGCTGTCGATTTAAATTTAACTACCAAATTCTTAATAGAGGTCTTTGAAAGCCGATTATGTTGTCCGAAAATATCACGAATTTTTCGAAATGTAACTTTAACCAAACCACCATTTTCATAGTGGATTTGAATTATTTTAATGCAATTTCCGGCGAAATTAAATTCATTGTCAATGCATCTACTAGAAATATGTCAAAAAAGCAAATGTCAAAACTATCATGTTGTTGGTGTTGGCACTATTGAAAAGGAAACTTCTTGTTTAAAAAACCGGATGTATGTGAATAGCGTTTCTTTTCCAAAAATAATAAATAATAATAAATTATTATTGTTTTTCCGTCCTAATTGAGTGTTAGTTGACATGTTTATATAACGATTTCTTGCTGTGCAAAATTCATCTTCTGTCACAATTTCATCAAATTTTATAAATGGAACCAATTCATACCTTAAAATCTCTGTTTATGTTTTAGCTATTATTACACAATTGAATATTTCGCAATGCAAAGAGTATAACAAGCCATTTGCAATATTTCGTAACAAATAATCTGCGAAACTGATAAAAGCCTTTAAAAACACAAAACATTTAATAAAAAGGCAAAATAGATTTTATACAAACACAAAAAAAAATAAAAAAGGAAAACAAAAGTCTATTTTGGCAAATCATTGAGCATTCAACGAAACTTTGATAAACTTTTTAACACAAACAAAACACACTCACATGGCACACATACACTTCCACGTACAAGTATAGGAGATAAACAAATTGGTATATAAGTATACATACACAGCAACATATCACAAACAAAATGTCAATAGAATTAAGTTTAACAATAACAGTCATGAATACAAATAAATACCCTTTTCCATTTGTGTTATTTGTTTAATATGTCTAATGTGCCTGAATTTTAAATATAAAATGTGGTGGTATGAGTTTCTATTGTTATTTTTTGTTAAATTATGTATAATTAAAATTTTTATTGATACTATAGGCAAATTAAAACAAACAATATAAAAGTGAAAAATAAACATTTGCCAAAGTTTTAATAATTCATCGCATGATCACACACATATGCGAGTTATGATTTGCTGGAATATCTGCAATTTCAATGGCAAATACACTCACTAAAACTTTGTTAGTTGGAAGAAATGCATTGTTAAGCTCTTTATAGACGCTTGTAATATCTAACAATATTGTCAGTAAATATTGTTAGACACCTACCAATCGTGCAACGAAGAGTGTTGCTATTGCCACATAATTGCCAGACGTTGTAAGTTCATTTTTTAAGTGGTAGATGTGCTTAAAGTAATGCACCTGGTATCATTGTCAAACAAATATTTATACTGGCAACACTACCCGCGTATAAACGTCAAACAAATATAAAAAATACAAACAACAGTATCAAATTCTTTGTGTTATTCAAGTGAACCTTAATTAAATATGAGTGAAAATATTTCTATTGAAAAGGCCTGCATCACGCAAGTGATCACTTTGGTTGTTTTCTCCCCATTCAGGTATATTGGTCTGCGCAGTACCTGGAAGCGTGCTGACATGATGTCAAATACATTTTAAATAATACGGCGAGCACGACTTAACCGATAATTGAAAACAATTGTGAGCCCGTGTTAACTATACGGTTTTAAAAGATTATTACGCATAGCGAATGCATCTTCGGCAACGATCATGTATGGGACAGACTGCTGTCGTCTGGATAGTGCCTGAGGTGGTGGTAAACTTAGTTGTTTTGTATTCAGCGCTTGCCCAAACGTACAACGTCTAAATACACCGGCATCAGAAAATCTTCCATTGCGACCTGCGTCAACGTACAGAATTTTATATTCCGCTTCAGCAATACCCATTAATGTGTAACGACACGTTTTCGCGTTATGCTGGGATAAAGCTCGCGGCGTCCAGGGTTCGTTACAAAAAAAAACGTTTTTCAATTAATCACAAGACACTTTTGTTTTTATAAAAAAAAATTCTTTTATTTATAATTCACTCTTAAAATACGTTATAATTAAACTGCACTACAACAGGGTACGCCAACGATGATCATCCGCGTCGTGGCCTTCAAGAGCTTTCGTCTCCACTTTCCGTCGGCTAGCCTACTGCTTCTCACACTGGAGCGAATAAAATTCTGGTCCAGTCTGAGCAGAACAGTTGGCCTGTCCACCAATCTTTGACCTGTCGCGGTTGTCACGAATAAGATTCTGAGGCAACCTTTCCACGTCGAAATTGGTGTTAGCCTCTTGACGATCTTGTCCGTCTTGTTCAGCTAGGGCGAATAAAATTCTGGCCTTGCTGACCAAGACGCGGCCTGGCTCTGGGCTCCGTCACCTGGGCGAATAAAATTCTGGCCAGGTGAAGTAGCGACAGCACTTACTGGGCCTGCCGATGACGATCAACCTCTCCGTGGCCTATTGACGACCTCGTCCGTCTTGTTCAGCTAGGGCGAATAAAATTCTGGCCTTGCTGAACAAAGCGCGGCCTGGTTCTGGGCTCCGTCACCTGGGCGAATAAAATTCTGTTCCAGGGGAAGTAGCGACAGCACTTACTGGGCCTGCCGATGACGATCAACCTCTACGTGGCCTATTGACGATCTCGTCCGTCTTGTTCAGCTAGGGCGAATAAAATTCTGGCCTTGCTGAACAAAGAGCGGCCTGGTTCTGAGCTCCGTCACCTGGGCGAATAAAATTCTGTTCCAGGTGAAGTAGCGACAGCACTTACTGAGCCGGAGACCTTAGCGAGTCTCGTTTAATTCAAAGTCGAATAAGATTCTGGCTTTGATTGAACGAGAGAAACCTATTTGCAAGACTATTTTAATTAAGTTGAATAAAATTCTAACTCACTTAAAAGAAGTCTTGCCCGGTTGCTTGCCCGTGGCCAACTTAACTTCAATACGTATTTATCTCGCTTTTTATATGTTTCTGCCAGGCACACATACACACCCATACCACTAAACTACAGTTGATTGCTACTGTTTAGGGTTGTGTTTAATGGTATGTTCTTCTCACGGATGTATCCTCGTGTTAATAGGTGGCGCTTTTTAACGGCTATTATAAATTCAAATATTTCATTAACAATATAAAACAAACTTAACAATAAATGTGATTATAAAGATATGACAATTATATTACAGAATTCATTTATTACTTTAAACTTAAACAAAAAATGGGAAAGATGTATGTTTAATAAAAGAAATTAAGAAATTCATAAAATAAATAGAAAAAATAAAAATGTACAAATTCAAAAAATTCATAGTTAAATAAATTGAAAAATATGTAGTAGTCCAATAACGGTTATTATAAGAATTCAAATAGTTTCTTCATTAATAATATAAAACAAACTTAACAATAAATGTGATTATAAGGATATGACAACTATATTACAGAATTCATTTATTACTTTAAACTTAAACAAAAAATGGGAAAGATGTATGTTTAATAAAAGAAATTAAGTAATTCATAAAATAAATAGAAAAAATAAAATGTACAATTTCATAATTGATAAGTTGGAAAAATAACCAATCACCTGCGACCACATGGCTATGTGACCAAAAACGAGCCTGCCGACTTTTGGTCGTCACATTGCCCCTCCTCTCCGGCAGAATAAAAAAAAGACAAAAAAAAAATCAATGCAAATTGTGATGGGTTTTCTTCCCCTCCATTCCAGCCTGGAAAGCTCCCTTTTTATTTCAAAATGTGGACATCGTACTCTCCATTACTCCGAATTGTTACTTGGTAATTTACACCACCACTGGTGGTCAAGAATTTCATCCGTTGGGCTGTCCGGCGGTTCTTTAGGGCCCCTTTGATTTTTTCCATGACATCCCGAGGAATATTTTGATCTGACGAGTCGTCCTGGAACCGGGCTAGATTGGAAACCCCACTCACCCATTTATGGATGCTACTGAACTTTTCAGTGGTTTCTGGTGACCGAAGGCGGTGATTAACTCTGGGGGAGTTTTTTCCAGACTCCGATTCCGTAGCGGTATCTTTCATTCGGCAATTTACTTCATAGCCGTGTGCTGCTATTGTCATCCGTTTGTCGTGAGCATTCGGTGCCGCGGAGCTAGCGGATGATGAACCGGAGGATGATGTAGCCGATCCAGCCGATGATGTTGATAATGATTTGCCAGACCCTGGCGAGGCAGCGTGGGTATTAGCGAATGTTTTGGTGGTTACTTTTAGGGACCTGGCAGATGGGGTTAATGATGAACCGAAGGATGATATAGCCGATCCAGCCGCTGATGTTGATGATAATTTACACGACCCTGGTGAGGCAGTGTGGGTCTTAGGAAATGTTCTGGCGATTTCTTTTGTGAATCTGGCAGATAAGGTGGTTTCAAGACTGGTACTGCTGCTCGAAACGGAATCGCCTTCTGTGGATGACGTTCTGTATGTCCGGGAATGACTGGTTGACGGGGCGGATGGTGGCTTCTTCGTCGATATGCCGCAGGCAGTTGGAGGAGTCTCGTCCACTCGGGTTGTACTGGTTATGGTGGAAGATGATGTTGATGATAACTGGGAGGCCGTGGTTGTATTTTCGGCTGTCCCCTGTTCTATCCGTGGCCACTGATATTTCTCGTTCCAAGGTACCAGGAGTTGAACCTTCATCATTCTTTCGAAGCACTGCATTCCTGCATACCTATATTGGTTGTCCTTGAATTCCACATTTGCAAAACCCCTACGCTTAGGTGGGGTTGGTGGATGGTAGCTCTCGTTCTCGGAGTCCAGTGAGGGTGGTGATCTGGGGGGTAATGGTGACGGCGGGGTCGGGGGTCTCTTGTCTATTTGGCGATCGGTTTCCCCTAGAAACGTTCGTCGTAGTTCCTCCGTTACAACCGCATCTACGCTTAAAATACGTAAATACTCTTCATATTCTAGTTGGGTTAGCTCCCGATAATCCTCCCCATTGCTGGTGATTGATCCGCCCTCGTTCGTTGTTGGAGTGGTCTTCGCCTTGGCCTCCTTTCCCTTCATGGTTGCTCGGAAACAAGTATGTTTGGTGCGCTGGCAATTGGATGCATCCCTTTGCCGTCCCTGTTGAGCCGTACTGCTATTGGGTCTATCCCGTCTACCCTTGCTGGTTGTCGGAACATCGATAAAGATGGTGCGTTTTCGTTTCCCTTGTTCCCGCTCCCATGACTTTCGATATTGGTTCTTGGCGGCATTAAACTTCTCCTCCATTTTGAGTTTCTGGGTCCCCTTTTTGTTTGCTGGTCCGTGACTATCGGGAGACAATGAGAGAATGGAAAGTATTAGGAGGGGATAAACAAATATTCAAGTATAGATAGACATAAATTGGTATTAATAAAAAAATGGTTTTAAATCGCCGACATGCGCCGTACGTGTTTCATCATTGGTTTGATTCTTAAGTTTGACAATTACGGGAGAAATATAACTGGATACTGCGTATGGACCTCCGAATTTTGGAGCTAGCTTGGCCGCAAACTTCTCGCTTGCTTTTGATAACGGATGTTGTCTAGCAAGTACCAGTTCGCCCATTTTCGGTTTCCATTTCCGACGACGTAAATTATAGTGGCGTTGTTGTTTGGTTGCCGCGTTGGCTATGTTTCTCTTGACGATATCAAAAACTTGTCTCATCTCCTCCGCTTGTTTTCTGGGGGGAAGGGTCTCGATACCTGACCCCACTGTGACTTCATCGAATAGCATTTTTGGTAAACGAGGCTCCCTTCCCTGGGTAAGGAACGCGGGAGAATATCCTGTCGTTTCTGACTTGCTCGTATTTATGGCCAACATTAATTCCGGTATGAATTCATCCCACTTATTGTGCTGGTTGTCGGAGAATTGTGCGATCATAGTTTTAATAGTGCGGTTAGCACGCTCAGTTGGGTTTTCTTGGGGTGTATATGGGGCCGTAAGTTGATGCTGAATCCCCATTTCAGATAAAAATCTCTTAAAAATGCGCGATGTAAATTGGGTACCGTTGTCACTTATTATCGCCTTAGGCACCCCATATCGTGCAAGAATTCGTTCGCGGAATGCCTTTATCAGACTTTCTGATGTAGCCTTTCTCAGCGGTATAAGTTCGCTCCATTTCGAGAACCTATCAAAAAAAACAAGTAACATCGTAGAGCCATGTTTTGTTCGTGGTAGAGGACCAACAAAATCGGCGCAGATTGTGGCCCACGGTTCCTCGGGTATGCGGGTCAGCATTTCACCCGCAGGTCGTTGTTGTGTGATCTTATGCCGCTGGCAGGATTCACATCTACGTACATATCTACTGATATCTCGAAACATTCCAGGCCAATAATAGCGAGTGGCTATTCTATTGCCTGTTTTTCTTATACCAAGGTGGCCGGCTGTCACACTGTCATGATTCTCCTTCAATACTCGTTGTCGTAGCGTATTAGGCACACATAATTTCCAGGGATTTGCATCGTCTCCGTGTAACTGCCGGGAAAAATGCCGATATAATTGGCCGTTTACTTCACTGTAATCGGGATACTTTTTTGGGTTTTCTCGAATCTCTCGCTTTCGCTTCTTCAGCCATGAGCATTCTTCGGATGACGTAGACACATTGGCCACATTTGCGGTTACTCGTGGTTGCCGTGATAGGGCGTCAGCCACAATATTCTGCTTTCCTTTGCGATATGCTATAGTGTAGTTATATTGTTGTAGCTCTAATGCCCATCTAGCTAACCGTCCAGTCGGACTTTCTATCGAGTTAAGCCATTTTAGGGCCAAGTGGTCGGTCATTATGATGAACTTATACCCTTCCAAATATGGCCTCATCTTCCGGACTCCCCATATAATCGCTAAACATTCCTTTTCGGTGGTGGAATAATTCTGTTCTGCCCTATTGAGGTGTCGACTTGCATATGCGATGACCCGCTCTGATCCCTCGAGTTCCTGTGTTAGCACTACCCCTAAGCCAAAATCACTGGCGTCCGTTTGTAGCGTGAAAGTTGCATTGAAATCTGGGCATGCCAAAATAGGGGCTTCCGTTAATTTCCGCTTCAACTGTTCAAATGCCATCTGTTGATCTAATCCCCAATGCCAGTGTTTCCCTTTCTTCAGTAGATTGGTCAGTGGTCGTGAGATAGTGGCGAAATCGGACACAAATCTCCGATACCAGGATACTATTCCTAAAAAACGACGAACGTCCTTAACATTACACGGCGGAGGTATTTCCCTAATAGCCGCTATCTTTTCGGGGTCGGTCTTTATACCCTCGCCACTCACAACATGGCCAAGATATCTTGTTTCTTGTTTGAAAAATTCGCATTTCTCCGGGTTTATTCTTAAATTGGCTGCACGTAGACGCCGGAAAACCTCCCTTAAAACATTCAGATGCTCATCTAATGTTTTGCCGATTATGATAATATCGTCCAGGTAGGCAAAGGCGTATGGCTCCATATCGGGTCCAATGATATTGTCCAGGGCTCTCTGAAAGGTAGCCGGGGCAGAATGCAATCCAAAGGGCATGACTCGCCATTGGTACAGCCCTCTTCCGGTAACAGCGAAAGCAGTGTACTTTTTGCTGCTTACTTCCATCGGGATTTGCCAATATCCATCCTTCAGGTCGAGACTACTTACATATGTCGCATGGCGTAATCTATTCAAAATGGTATCTATTCTAGGTAATGGGTATGCATCGGGTACCGACCTTTTGTTTAATTGTCTGAAATCCATACACATCCTCCAGGTGCCGTTCTTCTTCTTCGCCAGAGTTACGGGGAAACTATACGGACTGTTGGATGGTTCTATAAACCCTTTTGCTAGCAACTTGTTAACTTCAGCGTCTATAATGGCTTGCATGGCGGGATTTCTCTGGGCATAACGGAGTTTGATCGGACGGTCATCTGTCATTATTATTCTATGGGCAGTAATATTCGACAGGCCAGATATTAAACTAAACTTTTGTAGTTCAGTTTCCAGAAATGTTTTTATTTTCTGTTGTTCCTCTGGTCCGTGCTCCGGTATAGTACGGTGCCCTATGGCCTCTTGTGCTTTCGGTTTTTCATTTGAGACGGCCTTGGCGGAGGTTGAATATTCCGGTTTTCTATTCGATTTTTTTAGATCGCTGACCAACCCTGCGCAGCTGATGGTGGCTCCGAATTTTCTTAAAAACTCCAAACCCAACAGCATCTCTTCACAGCAGCCTGGCATAATCAGGAAAGTACACTTTTTAGTCTTGGTCCCGAAAGAAACAGTGTATTGGACACCCTGAGTGAGTCGTCGAATCGTACCATCGGCTAGGATTATTTCCTGATCCTCGGTCACAAGTGTTGACGTGGCCTTTAGTTTAGCGTATAGAGATGGTTTGATGAAATTTCGGGACGCACCGGAGTCAATGGTAGCGGTTATTATCTCTCCATCTATGATTATGGTTGCTGTTAATCGTGTTGCTTCACAACTCAGTTTCGTTTTATTCCTTGAGGGTGGTCTGTTTGGAGGTACGGCAAGCCTCAGTTCTGCCGCCCTCCGCTTGCGTTTCCCGCACGGCGCGAATTCGAACTCCTATCCCCTGGAAGACCTTCAACTCCGCATGACTTGCAGGTGTCGCGCTGGATATTATCGGCCCTTACTGATCGGGACGTGGTTGGATGTTGTCTATTGTCCTGGGGGGATGAATCCTTTATGCTCTCTAGATCTTCTGCGAGTGCAATTAGTTCGCTTAGTGAAGTGAAATCCTTACGTCGAATGTACCATTTGAAATCCGACTGTGCGTTGCCAAAAATTCTCTCTAATTTTTGGCCTTCATTCAATTCCGAATGTCGCATTAAGTCCTGTAGGGCTAATACGTAGTCTTTAAACGGCTCCTTTATTCCTTGTCTTCTTTTCTGGATCTCATCTTCCAACCTTTCGTAGTATCTTGGTGGTAGAAAGAATTTACAAAAGTCCCTCTTGAAAGTGACCCAAGTAGACCATGATTGGTTGTTGTTGCGAAACCAGACTAGTGCGCGAGCGTTGAGGAATTCTGGCATAATTGGTGGTAAATAGTCCAGGGACACACAATACATTTGTGATAGTTCCTCTACCCGTTCTACAAATTCCAGTGGGTCGCTCGTGCCATTGTATCGTAGACCCCACTTTCGCACTGTGTCGATAATATTGATTCTGAACGTATTTGTTTCTGTCTCCGTAAGAGTGTCACGTTCGGCTTCCTCCTTTGCGGGCGACTTTGACATCGTATGGGTAGTTTGTCCTATCACATTTAGTGCAGAACCGGTGGTATCATATCTTGACTGGATATTTAGTAACCGTTTTGCATGATCCTCCTCGTGTTCACCAGCTAGGAATTTTGCCCATCGTCTTCTAAGTTCTTCGACGGTGCCAGTTGTATCCAGTTGGAATTCATTTAAGTAGGATACTAAATCGTCCCGTTTAAGGGAATAAGCCCAGGATGATTTTAACATTTTTGTTTTTTTTTTTTTTTTTTTTTTTTAATTAATTTATATTGGTTTTTTTTTTTTCCTTATTTAAATTTTCTTCTTTTTTTTTTTTTTTTTTTTATGGTGTATACAAATGAGAAATAAAATTCTTTTTTTTTTTTTTTTTTTTTTTTGCAATAAACACTTTTATTTGTTAATAAAAAAAATGGAGAAAATAAGTTTTTTTTTTTTTTTTTTTTTTTTTTAAGTTTTAAGAAATATAAATATTGGTTATGTAGTATATATTTTTTTTTTCTTTCTTCAAAAGGTTTTCTTTTTTTTTTTTTTTTTTTTTTTTTTTAGTTTATTATCTCTTTTTTTTTTTTTTTTTTTCTCTAAGAGTTTATTATTTTATTTTTCTTTTTTTTTTTTTTTTAAAGTTTTATTTATTTATTATTTTTTTTTTTTTTTTTTTTTTTTAATTGGGACTTCCACACTGTCCCTGCTCGGGCGCCATTGTAACGTCACGTTTTCGCGTTATGCTGGGATAAAGCTCGCGGCGTCCAGGGTTCGTTACAAAAAAAAACGTTTTTCAATTAATCACAAGACACTTTTGTTTTTATAAAAAAAAATTCTTTTATTTATAATTCACTCTTAAAATACGTTATAATTAAACTGCACTACAACAGGGTACGCCAACGATGATCATCCGCGTCGTGGCCTTCAAGAGCTTTCGTCTCCACTTTCCGTCGGCTAGCCTACTGCTTCTCACACTGGAGCGAATAAAATTCTGGTCCAGTCTGAGCAGAACAGTTGGCCTGTCCACCAATCTTTGACCTGTCGCGGTTGTCACGAATAAGATTCTGAGGCAACCTTTCCACGTCGAAATTGGTGTTAGCCTCTTGACGATCTTGTCCGTCTTGTTCAGCTAGGGCGAATAAAATTCTGGCCTTGCTGACCAAGACGCGGCCTGGCTCTGGGCTCCGTCACCTGGGCGAATAAAATTCTGGCCAGGTGAAGTAGCGACAGCACTTACTGGGCCTGCCGATGACGATCAACCTCTCCGTGGCCTATTGACGACCTCGTCCGTCTTGTTCAGCTAGGGCGAATAAAATTCTGGCCTTGCTGAACAAAGCGCGGCCTGGTTCTGGGCTCCGTCACCTGGGCGAATAAAATTCTGTTCCAGGGGAAGTAGCGACAGCACTTACTGGGCCTGCCGATGACGATCAACCTCTACGTGGCCTATTGACGATCTCGTCCGTCTTGTTCAGCTAGGGCGAATAAAATTCTGGCCTTGCTGAACAAAGAGCGGCCTGGTTCTGAGCTCCGTCACCTGGGCGAATAAAATTCTGTTCCAGGTGAAGTAGCGACAGCACTTACTGAGCCGGAGACCTTAGCGAGTCTCGTTTAATTCAAAGTCGAATAAGATTCTGGCTTTGATTGAACGAGAGAAACCTATTTGCAAGACTATTTTAATTAAGTTGAATAAAATTCTAACTCACTTAAAAGAAGTCTTGCCCGGTTGCTTGCCCGTGGCCAACTTAACTTCAATACGTATTTATCTCGCTTTTTATATGTTTCTGCCAGGCACACATACACACCCATACCACTAAACTACAGTTGATTGCTACTGTTTAGGGTTGTGTTTAATGGTATGTTCTTCTCACGGATGTATCCTCGTGTTAATAGGTGGCGCTTTTTAACGGCTATTATAAATTCAAATATTTCATTAACAATATAAAACAAACTTAACAATAAATGTGATTATAAAGATATGACAATTATATTACAGAATTCATTTATTACTTTAAACTTAAACAAAAAATGGGAAAGATGTATGTTTAATAAAAGAAATTAAGAAATTCATAAAATAAATAGAAAAAATAAAAATGTACAAATTCAAAAAATTCATAGTTAAATAAATTGAAAAATATGTAGTAGTCCAATAACGGTTATTATAAGAATTCAAATAGTTTCTTCATTAATAATATAAAACAAACTTAACAATAAATGTGATTATAAGGATATGACAACTATATTACAGAATTCATTTATTACTTTAAACTTAAACAAAAAATGGGAAAGATGTATGTTTAATAAAAGAAATTAAGTAATTCATAAAATAAATAGAAAAAATAAAATGTACAATTTCATAATTGATAAGTTGGAAAAATAACCAATCACCTGCGACCACATGGCTATGTGACCAAAAACGAGCCTGCCGACTTTTGGTCGTCACAAATGTTATGCTGTGAGTTCCCTTATAATTATAGAAAATGCTAGCAGCATTGGGTGGCGACATGTTTTCCGTCTACTACTTTAATGCAATTCGGAATTTGCTGTAATTCATCAAATTTGCTAGCACTTCTTTGTCTTTGTTGTCTAAAAAGAAATTATATTTACATACCATATTCATATGTAAATCTATGCTACGGTAATACAAATCAAGAAAGTAAATATATTTACCGTGAAATACGTACCCACAAGCACTTTGTAAACGGCATCTAAAACTTGTGGAATAATTGACAATATATCGTGATAAGATTTACATCTGCACCTGGCTGTAAGCCTTAATCAGATGGTGGTCAAACCACTGTGGAATTAAAAGCAATGTTATTCACGTCCTAGGAAGCCGAAGAATAACTCTAGCAACAGAGCATTGCTGGTTCGAATTTTAGCGGTTCCGAAGCAGGGTTACAAACCACTACTCCTTGTTAAAGTGACTATCCAACTCCTGGTCCAGAATACATGACTAGTATGATGTTATAAGATTTACATCTGCAACGGTAGTGAGCCATAATCAGATGATGGTCAAACCACTGTGGATGAAATGTAGCGTCATCCTCGCCCTAGAAGGCCTTTGGATACGTATATCCTCCGGTCACTCTTGGTTGCAATTTCGAAAGCCCGGAGTAGGCCGCTGCCTTCACTCCTTGCTGAAGAGTTGGAGACTATCCAACTCCTGGTCCAGAATGCATGAAGTTTAATATATTTAAGAATACGATGGCATTCATACTCACTGGACCTGGACCTGGACAATTCATTGTATATGATCCGACCCACAAACTCAAACGAGGGCCTCGAAACACACAGCCACCACGATACTCCCGAAGGGCCTACCCCAATAATCAGACAGAGAACAGCTAAGTGCCTAAAGAGACAAATAGCGGAACTCCGGGGCTCACTGTTTCCCGTGGAAATATAGTGGATTATCCAGTTGACTCCTACTAGCCTTGAAGGGGACTGGGCTCCCTTTTACCCCGCAAGACACAAGTCTAAATGGTTGTTGTAGGATTCATAAAGACTATCATGTGCTCCCGGGGGAAACATGACTAGTATACTCACTAGATACGGATCATTCACCCGTTGGTCTTATTAAAGGCGAGATGATCATGGCCCCCCAAAACCAAATTCATGGTGGGCCGCGAAACCACAACCACCATGATACTCCCGAAGAGCCAACCTCAATAATCAGACAGCTAGAAGTCTAAAGAGACAATTAGCGAAACTCTGGGGCTTACTGATTTCCGTGAAAATAACGTGGCTCCCTTATACTTCCAAACAGCACAAGTCTGGATGGTTAAGTAATCCATAACGGCTGATAAATGTGCACACGGGGGGGTTTTAATGGACAATATCATAGATACAAGGATACGAAATATTTATTGCAGTGACCTACCGTTTCCCCAGTAGCTACGTAACGTAGAGTTAGCACAAATCGCTCACTTGCCGAAATGCTTTTGCGCATATTTGTATCCTGCTTCTGGATATAAACAGTCACTAAATTAAGTAGGGTCTCCGTAGGGTATATTGTTCCGAGTCCATTCGTAAAAAATTGCGATACAACTGCGGTTCGTCATTTCGTAGCTGGACAAGCAATTTAGCATAAAATCTATCCTGCTGACGATAAAGCACCCAACTTTTTACCCAAACGTTGCGGCGTTTCCGTGCTATTTTTCTTTTATTATTGATATCTTCTAAAATATATGCAGCTAAAATCGTGGCAATTGTTATTTTTGTTTGCTTGATAACTTTTTTCAAATGTTTTAAGTTTTCTGGCAGTGTCGAATAACAAATTTTGTAGAACAACAACCTAACAACCGTGTGAACTGACCATTTTTATTGGTAGATAAATTTATTGCCAAACAACTGTAAGCTTTTCTAACAATCGTCTGAACTAACAATTTAACTTTATGTAGCCTAATTGAATTGTCAGTGCATTGTCAGCACATTGCCAGATCAAATAATGTTGTTAGATATGACAACCGTCCGTACAACTTGTGCCATTTTAAAACTCTATACAGAATAGTGAATTTTCCAATTACTAATTCGTGTGTTCGAAACAAGGCAAACAGCGGGTTAACTTTAGACAGAGTATTCAGGGATATTTGAACAAGCTCAGGAAAGGAACCTGCAACACAGAAAGAAGATTCTACAATTTTAAAGATTTTATTTGAAAATGAATATTCTTCAGCAAACATAATACTGTATTTTCCAATTAGGAACGTAAAGTGTATTAATTTTACGGATAACTGCTCCTAAAGTAGCACTATTAGGTCATTTTGTCTTTCTATACAAAAGCATACAGCAGTGAGTCTCTAGCGAATATTAAAATCAACTTTATATGCAGAAATTGTAAAAGTCATCCTTTAGCATACGGATCCAAATCTCCACGATGTTTGGTCTACTACTGTGTGAATATAACTGGTTAATATCCCTATCATCTACGACATAATACAAAAAAAATTATAATTTTTTTCACAATTCACTTTGCCACTTTTAAAAATACTAAAAATAAATAAAAAACTCTCAAAATATAAAATCTCATATAGTCACTGTTGTTATCATAACAACAGTAAGCAAACAAAAGAATAAAGCATACTTTTAGGAGTAAAACGCATTAACAACAAAAATTTCTAAAGAATTATATTTGTTTTTGCATTCTTATACAGAGAAAACAAATATTTGAAAATAAAATTAAATAATTCCTCTTTGCAAAGTTATTTTAATGGCTTTTGGTAAATGTTATATATATATATATCGGGGTTTTCAACAAGAAGATTGTTTTTCATTTATGGCGACGAAAACAACATGATACCTTTGACATTTGGTGTTTTGACGTATTCGTAGCAGGTGCAGTGGCAATTGTTACAATGAATTCACTTTCGCTCGAAAATCGCATTAAAATAATTTAAATCCTGTGCTCCCGTAGGCTAGTAGGTAGTGTACTAGCTTGTAAGTATGGGGGTTGTGGGTTCGATTCCCAACGAAGACCTAGGTTTTTTTTTCACTGCAAAAATAAAAATTGACTTTCGGTGGGGCTGCTCTGCGGCATAGTCACTGGTCTCTGTGCTATCTTATATACGGCAGTTAATTTCCGACTATCCTTCTACTTTCACCACCTGTTTCATCTATTCTCTATCCCTTTCCTAAAGGATGTAGCACGGTACTTGACTAAATAGGCATTGTTGCCTGACGTGCTACTTCTCTTTAAAACAAAAATCCACTAAGAAAATGTTGGTTCAGTCAAAGTTACATTTCGTAAAATTTGTGACATTTTCAGACAACATAATCGCCCTGCTGAGACCACTATGAGGAATTTGATTGTTATACTTGAGCCAGCGGGCCGGATACAAAATATGCGAACACCAACGCTTGTTCCACCGGGTCGTTCAACTGAAAAGATTACAACTGTAAGCTACAATGTTGAAGCAGTTTCAAATTTGTCAATTCGTTGACGTCCTCCACAATGGGCTTATCCAAAACCACCACACGGGCAATTTTGCGTTAGGATTTGATTTTGAAGCTTTACAAGGTTCCACTGGTACAGGAATTGAAGCCGACGGGCCATTGCCGTAGATTCGTTCAATTTATTCTGCAACAACCCACTGGTTTTGTTGAAAAAATCATTTTTTCAGACGAAGCCCATTTTCACTTGTCAGGGTATTTATATCCAACAAGCAAAATTGTCGCATTTGGGATTCTGAAAATACTAGAGCGATAATTGAGAAGTCTTTGTATACTCAACGTGTCACTGTATGGTGCGCTATGTTGTCTGGAGGCCTGTTGCGGGTCTTTTTTTTATCGCGAGTTGCTAACAACTAAATTTTGCCCTATTATTAACGGCGTGGATATCACTAACATGTGGATTCAACAGGACGGTGCCACATGTCACACAGCCAACGAATCGATCAATTTATTACAAACCAAGTTTCGCGATCGCATGATTTCACGACAATCAGCAGTTAAGTGGCCAGCAAGATCGCGTGATTTAACACCACTGGATTATTTTTTTGGGGCTATGGTAAGGAGAGACTTTGTACGGAGCCAATCGAAACGTTTTCAGCCTGAAAACACAAAATCCTTAATAAGATTAACAAAATAGGACCGCCATTTTGCCACAAAAAAAAATATTAAAAACTTTGATGAAAGCATCGACATCTGTCAACGTGATCGTGGTGGACATTTTTCAGATATCATTTTTCATTCACAATTGCAGAACTTTTTTCTTCGAATTTTAAATCATCGTAATCTAAATTTTTTTCTTTGTTTTCGAAAACAAACCTCTTGTTGAAAACCCCTTTGTATATATACGAACATATTTTGATTATGGATACGCCCTTAGCTGTTTTGCTTGCCACAAACTTACTAGAAGTTTTATTTTACTAAGTAGGTGGACACTTTATATTTCGATTTGAAAATCGAATATCCACATTTTTTCAACTATTGGCTTTAGTTATAAATCCATAATTGGATGTGTTTGTGTAAAAGAGTTTATTTTTTATTGCTTTAGTTTATACTTTAATGTGTGCACAGCTTAAAGCAGTTATATACCCTATAGTATGTATATCTATACTTCCATACATAAATTTAAAATACATCTGCATTGTTGGTTGTTTGGATGTAAGTAAAATCTTGCGCTAAAATTTTTAGCAAAACATCCAAGATGATCGAAGTAATTTCTATGTGAGAAAAATTAAATATAATAAAAGGTACAACTGAGGAGGTATGCGCATCTTATACCGAACTTAAGCCTTAATGAATTAAATTGAAACAACTTGTACAATTGCAATAAAACATTTGAGGTGTGTTATATAGAACGTACCCCAAGGAAGACAAAGACTAGAAGCAGTAAGCATTTGTGGCAATTTCCTAGAAACTTAGTGCTTAAAATTTCATTTCTCGAATTAATCTTCAATTCATTGAACTTTAAACCAGGCGGATCAAACAAAGTTACCATTTAGCACAGCGAACTTACGACTCTATAAGCTATCCAACACTAATGGACTTTTGAAATCAAAGAAATTTAAAAATTTTATCAGCACATGTGTTTTTAGGGGTCTGTCCTATCGTCTTTATAAATAAATGATTTAGTTTAGAAAATTTCACTTACTATTGCTTTGCATAAAATGCCAGGTGGTTGGCATCCTGTCTACCTGAATAGATAAGAACTTAACAAAAGAACTACATGAACGCCAACACTGACTCACCAGTACTACTACTACATGGCTTGACAACCATGTTTTCACATCGAAAGCTCTCGCCTCTGACTTCAAAACAGCCAGATAAGATAGAAAATGACAATAGTATTCCATTTACTGGCGGAGCAAAAATAAACAAAATAATACAAGTTTAACTACAGATAGTGACAAATTTATTATCAGAAACATTTAGCTATAGTCTGACATAAATAAATATAAATATTTGCTTTTTCTATAAACCTTTTAAGTGGTCTATAAATTGCGATTAGATGTATAATTGGAGAAGCAAGGTTGTTTTATGTTCAAAACCTTAAAAAACTCTCATTTAGTTCAAGAGAATTGAAATTCAAGTGTAAGAATTTTGGTTTTATAAAATTATTACAATAACATTTTTGATATGTGCGTATATTTTCCGACGGGAATTAATTTATTTTTATTTGGGTGCGGTTTTACGTCGACCCTCGTCAAATTGGGTTTGTGAACAAACCGGTTTCGGTTATTTGCCATCTTCAGTGTTCTCCTTATACTAGTCTATATACTTTATACTAGAATAGTATAAAGAGAACACAGAAGATGGCAAATAGCCATTTGTTCACAAACCAAATTTTACGAGGGTCGACGTAAAACCGTACCCAAATAATAATAAAATTTTTCATATAGTTTGTATACCATTGATTAATTTATACAGACTAATTGTTATCTATAATTGAGGTTAAAAAGGCACCGCGCATTTATAGTTTCTTTATAACAATCACAACGATACAGCAGGAGCATTTCAGCTTAATATCGGTTTAGTGTGAGTTATTCCTCGTCTTCTAATTTATTTAACTCATTGATTGAATAGATGATTTTAAGAACAAAAACAATCTAAGGTAAGCATTTCAAAGAATGCTGATGATGGATATACAGATCCAGAAAATACTGCATATTTTACTGCATTCTTTAAAAAGTAACACAAAAAATGTTTAAATAATAAAAAATTATTTATTAATTATAGAATAAAAATAAAATTCTTATAATTGCCTTAAGTTAACAATTTATATGTGTATTAAATTTCAAAATACGAATTCAATCTTAATGTCCACAAACCTGCATCTGAGAATAGAGTACAGATAAAATAATAAAAATCTTTTATTGCATTATCGGTTGGTTATTCATACTAGATATTCATATGAATAAACATTTCTACAAATGCTTCTACAAAGTTGTTGTCGAGTCTTAATGTCTATAGACTTTAGCTGTATTTGGCAATTTGATGTTTTTGATGTCCACCCATATAAAGCCAGTCAGCCGCTCAGTCATTCATGCAACAGTATGTGTTGATATACAACATATTGTCATCATTGTTAATAGAATTTATAGCTTTATGTTGCAGTTAATTTTTGTATTCTATGAAAGCGTACGTATGTTTCTGTAAACTTTTTCAAATAATTTTTTTAAATGTCTATGAGCGAGTTTAAAGTATTATTGCCAAATTGTCCTGACAGGCTTTGTTTGTTGTATTTAATATATTGGGTTATTGACTCTTTTAAGTTTTTTTCTTTTTGTTTTTGTGTATTTTAATTCTTAAATGTCATTTGCAGTTAAAAATGTCTTTAAAAGACAGTTTATTGTAAACGAATTAAACGCTTAAAATTGAAAAGTCTTTTAATTGATTGCAAAGGTTGTCAAAAATATATACATGATGATGAAAAGGAGTTTAATTTGTATAATTAAAGAAAAATTTTTGTCCTTTTTTTTAAATCTTTTTTGGTTTTTCCTTCAAGGTTTTCTGATTACATTAATAGCAATAGCTACATTCATTATAAACAAAAGGATGCTTACACGGTAAAAAAGACCACCACTAAAAGTTCACAACGTAAACTTTTAAAGATCACTATAGAACCATAAAACATTCACTAAAATACGCCAAAACAAACACTAACTAATACGTTATTTTAGTGTTTGTGTTCATCAGCCACGAATTGTTATGTATGGTATTTTCTTTGAGTACACATACACCAACACTAAAAAGATGTTTTCGCATTCTGTATTTCTGCGGAAAAAATGTATTTTTGTACGCTGATCTCAAAAACTGCAGTACAAAACACTAACGTAGCGTACTTTAGTGTCTTTTTCTTTCGCACACTGTTTATAGCAAAATATACAAGATCAAAATTAAGATGTTTTCAAAAAGAAGTTAGTTTTTTAAAACAAAAAATTTAGATTAAGGCTCCGTATAGACTTTGTCCTTAACATAGCTCCACAAAAACCAATTCATTGGTGTTAAATGAAATTATGCGATCGGAAAATTTGCTTTCGAATAAATTGATCGTTTCATTGACTATATGACATGTGGCACCATGGTGTTGAAACCACGTGTAGGTGATATCCACGTCGCGCAGTGGCTCAGAATCAATTTTCATTGGCCAAAATCTATATATTTTCTTGACATGGAGTCTTAAAATTTTTATGCCATCAGAAAGGAAGCAGATCAAAACTTAGGTAGCCAACAAATTTTGGCAAAATATTCACAGTAGTAGGCGTGGCATGCTGCTAAAAGCAAAGAATTTAAGTTAATTTAGAAATAAAAAAAATTTGTAATATTTGATCTAATGTTAATTACGATTTCTTGAAAGCTGTTACTGATAATGGGCTGCGGTTTTTTTTGTTATGTTGGGTGGGTATTTTAGCAGCCTGTATAATTTGTAGTTAGGGTGTTATGTAATAAATTTGAAGTTGAATAGTGTATAACTTTTAAAGGACAAAAAATCGAAACCACTCAAAGAAAGCAAAAGTGTTTTCTTTAAACCTATATATACTTTTGCACCCGCCCGGACCCGCCCGTAAAACACTTTTTTTTATTTTAATAAAAATACTCAAAAGTTGTACAAACAAAATTCTCTCAAAATTGCTAGGAAATTGACTTTAGAAACTATTCACTGCCATAAATACAAATTTCAGATAGCAAAACGTAGGTAGAAAGAGGGGAAAGTTATTAGTGATATAAATATTTCTTCAAATGGTTGAAAAACTTCCTAGAATTTTTGATGCTTTTTTGCACAGATGTTTCAATTACCTGCTAAAAATTATAGGAAAAAATGTTTAAACTTTATTTCAGTAAAGTACAGATATATAAAGTACAATTTATACCCATCATATCATCACAAAGGAATCTATCAAAATCATACCAATTTCGGCACAGTTACAACTGCAAGCTCTACTTGATCATACAGCCGAAAGGTTGCTACAATCACTTAAAGGAAGTGAGTTGAAAAAATCTAAACTGCAATTTGACTCTTTTTTGTAAATGGAGATGCGATGAATCTTCTGGCCAAAAGCAATATAAAAAATTTTTATTTGAAGATATTTCTGACACAGATATGTTAATGGTGTCATTTGTGCCATTGCGATTAATAAAGAACTTAGAAGACTCGGAACCTTCGTCCAGCGCAATGCAAACAAATTATATTTGGAAAAACTATACTCCATCGTCTACGAAATACTGCAGACTAATAAAATTTGAGAATAAAAAAGAAACTCGTGATACCATTAAGAATGAAGTTAGTGACCTTAGAGATCAAATTTCAACACTAAAGCCAGTAGAGTTAGAGATAGATGAACAGATTATTAAATTTAACTACCAATTAATACTTTCAATGATAGACAGAACAACTGCCCAGGTTTTGACTGATACAAAAGCTTCATCCAGCTGTATTACATGTAAAGTCGGTTAAACCAAGAACCGACAAAGTCAGTAGATAGTATGATGCATTTGAATTTAGATTATCACGGCTAAATACGGGGATAAGGTTTATGGAACACGTACTCAAAATTAGCTATAATTTGGACTTTGAAACTTCAGGAAAAGAAAATTGCAAAAGAAACAAGTTCAACGTGCATATCTCAAATATGGGTTAATTATAGATCAACCAAAACAAGGATCAGGCAATACAAATGATGGCAATACCGCAAGAAGATTCTTTTTGGATCCCGAAACTACATCTGGTATAACAGGTGTTGATATAGATGTTATTTTAAGATTTAAAACAATTACTGAAGTACTGGCGTGCAATGAACAAATTAATGCTAGAAAATTTGGTGATTATGCCAAGGAAACCGTTGCTATATATACATCCAAATACAATTATAGAAATATCTCAGCAACAGTGCACAAAGTTCTTTACCACAGCGAATATGTCATTAAGCTCTATTTATTACCAACTGGAGATTTATCAGAGGAAGCCAGGAAAAAAGAAATAAGGATTATAGATTTTACAGGGAACATAATACCAGAAAAATGTCACGAAGTTCTACAAATGAAGATTTATTTCATATATTATTGACAACGTCAGATACCTTTATCTCTAGCATTCGAAGTCAATGAAAAGTGAATCATTCATACCTACATGCCGAAGCTAAGGACACTAGGAATACACAGCAGAATATAGAATATTTACAGGAAATATTCCAGCAAAATGAATAATAATTATGATTTGCATTTAATATTTTAATGAAATAAAGTTTACAAATATTAATATTAAATATTTATTTATTCATTTACAAGCTATTTATGGCTATAAATAAATATATAATTATAAATAAATATATAATTAAAGAAAAATGAAGTTACACTGCTTTATTTTAAAGTTACCAAAAACTAGAAAATATGTAAGCATTGTTAAGCATAATTTTAAGTTCAGCGCGCTGTAGCGACCTTAATAAAACCTAAACTCGATGAAAGCTTAAGATGTTATCTACTGATTAAAAAAGATTTTCTAAAAAATCTTTGTTAATTAAAAAGTTACAGAGTTTTGGCCAATGAAATACGGTTCTGAGCCACTGTGCGTCGTCAATAATAGGCCAAAATTGAGTTTTCAACATATCGCGACAGTGTGATACATTGACTTTAAAAACAGCCCAATCACGCCTCCTACAGTAATACGTTGAGCATACAAAGGTTTCTCAATAACCGCCCTAGGATTTTCAAAAGCCCAAATGCTGCAATTGCCCTAGTTTACATAGTGAAGTGAAAATGGACTTCGTCTGACGAAATGATTTTTTTAGAAAAACCAGCCGGTTGTTTTTTAATGAATTTATGGAATCTACGGCGATGTGAATAGTTGGTAGGCTGCAATATCTGTTTAAGTTAAACCTTGTAAGATTTTGAAGTCAAATTTCTCCATGTGGAGGTTTTGGACAACCACACTTGTTGAGAACAAATTTGGAGCTGCTTCAGCACTGGTGTTCGCACATTTTATATCGAGTCTGTTAATTTAAATTTAACGACCAAATTCTTAATAGCAGTCTCAGAAGAACGATTATGTTGCCTGAGAATATCACGAATTTTACAAAATGTAAATTTAACAGAACCACCATCTCCATAGTGGATTTAAATTATTTTAATGCCATTTTCGAGCGTAATTGAATTCTTTATAACAATTGCCAGTGCATCTACTACGAAACAGTCAAAACACTAAATGTCAAAAGTATCATGTTGTTGGTGTTGCCGCAATTGAAAAGTAAACTTCTTGTTGAAAAAACGAATATAAATAATTCCAAAATGAGATTAAAATCTTCATGCTTTTGATTACCTTGCTGCCAAACGGAAACATTTAAAATTTGGTCAAAATTGAAAAGGTGTGAAGGCCGTGGTATTGTCGATTTCAGAAATTTTTACCCCAGTAGTCCGTTAAGCCATGCTTGTGTAAGAAATGAAAAAAAATTGACGTTTTAAATTTCACCATAGAATTTTTTTATAATTTGAGTTTATATGTTCTGCTATAGTCTGTTTTTATAAAAATAAAATCATTTACATCATTTACACAAATATATGTGTAGTTTAAGTGCTAATTAAGAATATACAACATTTTGCTACAAGATGCTCTTTACTTGAAATGCTCAGGATATTTGTTTTTGCTGAAAAAACTAAATTATCTTTTAGATTTGTGTATACCAGAGTGTCGTAGAAACATTCGTTTCTGGCATATGTTATCTCTAAATTACTGTTTTTTTTTTGTTTCAGAAATCAACAGGTTACTTTTTATCTACTGTTTTTTACATACTCGTAATTACTTTTTATAACAATTTTGTAGGAAAATTCTATTTTTCTACTAAATTAAAATAAAACCAAAAACAGAATTTAACGTAATTTAACTAAAGGAAATTAAACATCCCTGTGATTTTACTTCAAATCTTTATTTTTCTATTCCGTGTTGTAGTTAGGAAACTTTGTCAGTCGCCTGTAGTTTTTTTTTCCTCCTCACGACTTTTTGATTGGTTATTTTCTTTCATTTTTTATTTTATTTGAGATAACAAAGAAGACAAAGAAAGTAGTAGTAGCAGTAGTCCTAATTGATAACGATTTTAAATCCATTTTTATTGTTTATCTCAACCTTTTTTCCCTCAATTGTATTTTTGTAGTTGAACGCAGTGAAAATGGCCAAAGTGATGGAGAAAATTCTCAGCGCAGTGATGATGATGACCAAGAAAATGAAGAAATGCCAGGTAAAATAAAAACAAACACGAACAATTGCAAAGAACTACAACTTTTTTTAAATCTTTTCTTCTTTTTTTTCTGCTTTTTTCCCCACTTTCGTTAACAGATGATGGCATGGTCGAGAAAACTTTTAAATTTGATGATTTCGCCAAAAGGTAAGTAAAACAAAATAAGCTAAATTAAAGATCACAAACACAAATCTGGAAAATAAATTAAGCATTTAATAATACATTGTAAATTTAACCCAATTAATGAAACAAACAAAAAATAGAATAAATAAATTAACTGAACGCATAACAGCCACTAACACCAAATGATTTATTAACTCTTTTTATTTAATTAGTTAAATTTATTATTTTTCATTTAAATTCGTACACAGAAGCAAAAGCACCAAATAATTCTTTAACTCATTTTGAAGTAATTTTTTGTAATTTTGCTGTTTTGTAGACAAATTACCTACTGTCTTCAATAAAAAAAATCTTTGTTTTCCAACTTGCGTTCCAAGACGGCATGAGCTTTCGCTGTTTTATATTTTTTGCATCCTTTTGCGTCGTATAAATAAAGTTAAAGTGTATAATTACAAACGGGATATAAATGAGGGTGTTCTAGTTTATTATTGCTGTTGTTTTTTATTGTTGTTATTGTTAAATGTTCTACATAAAAAAACAAAAACTTATTTAAACTGTCAGGAATTTCGAAATAAAGTTAAGAAAATTAGTTTAAAGAATTGCGTCTTAAAAAAAGGCAATAGACGAATTTTAGTGAGCTATACCCAAAGTTAATAAACCCATAATTACAAATAAGTCATAATCTAGTGATTTAGGAGAAAAAAGGGGAACATTTAATTTTAATCGAAATAAGACAAAAATAGCCATAAGAAATGCCCAAAATAAAACGTTTATATAAATTTAAGAATAAAACCAATTTAGCAATTTTTTATTTCTTTTGTTTTTGAATTAGCTCAAAATATCGGCAGAAATTTATATGTTTATGATCTAGCTGAGAGAAACAAAATCTCCTATCAGTTGAATTTTTAAGTTAATCCCAAATGCCGGGCTGTTGGCCTCATAACAGCAAGACTCAGTTCTAAAACAAAAATGTTTCTCTTTTTATTTTATTAAAAATGTTGGAGACTTGCAAAACAAAGTCGAGGGAAAAAAGGCTTACAGCCAGGTGCAGATGTAAATCTTATCACCAAATACCTAATGTAATTTCAAATACTGATATCACATATTGAACTTTTTGTTTCTTTTTTAATTAAATTTCGTCTGTACATGTAACAACCTTTGGAGACTTTCCTACTCCTGTCCATAACACATGTCTAGCATGCTCACTGGGCTGGATCATTCACTTTGCGTGTCATCATCAGTGAGATGATCCTGGCCACCATAATAACCATTATATTGTTATGGGGCCGCGAAATCACAACCACCACGATACTCCCATATAGGGGCCAACCTCAATGATCAGTCAAAGAACTATTAAATGTCTAAAGAGACAAATAATGTACTCTGCGGGTCGCTGATCCTTGTGGATATAAAGTAGAGATTCCAGTTGACTCCCTGCCTGTTTTCAGGGGACTGGGCTCCCTTTTTCGCCCAGTTGCACAGATCTAGATAGCTGTTACGTACTATAAAGACCATAAATGTGCCCCCGGGGGGTAACACGACGGCATTCATACTTACTGGACCTGGACCATTCATTGTGTTCATTGTGAATGATCCGACCCACAAACTCAAATAAGGGCCTCGAAACACACAGCCACCACGATACTCCCGAAGGGCCTACCTCAATAATCAGACAGAGAACAGCTAAATGCCTAAAGAGACAAATAGCGGAACTCAGGGGCTCACTGATGCCCGTGGAAATATAGTGGATTTTCAAGTTGGCTCCTACTCACCTTGAAGGGCACTGGACTCCCCTTTTTCCCGCAAGACACAAGTCTAAATGGTTGTAGGATTTATAAAGACTTATAATGTGCCCCCGGGGGGAATTACATTAGGTATATCGGGCCACCGTGGTTGTTCTTGTGAGAGCCCACTCTGAAGGTTCAATTATGAACCGCTTTTTTAAGGAGTGCTAGCTAAATACGCCTTGACCTACAAGGCGCTTTAGCATATAAACAAAAGGTTTTGCCTATCCGCTCAGGAGATAATTTAGAGATGTAAAATTCCACCACCTTGGAGGGCACTTGAATGCTGTTTTTCTCGAAATCAACTTATCGCATTATTTTTATTTAAAAAAGTAGAAAACTAAAGTAGCACTAGTGCCATAGTGCTGAAACCATATCATAGCCGACCCAATTTCACCCACCTATATATAATTTTTTTTTTGCGTTCGGACCAGTACTTAAGGAATGACCCCTGCTTATGCAATGCATTGTACCAGAACTACGAAATTACGTTATGGAGAGAAGGAAGAAGGGAGTAGTGTTTGTGGACATTCAATTTCGATTTTCCTACATTGAAAGTGACAGAAAACACCTCTGGAGCCGGTTTATTCCACATACGAACTCTTGTGCTTAAGAACGAATTTTCCCTTTAATCCGTGTGATTCAGTACCCAATCAACCACAAGTGGATGCGCTGTCAACGAAAATCGGGGCAAACGCAAAAATTTACGAGTTTCGGGAACACGTTCCCTAATTTCGTTAAAACACTTTGCCATTGTAGTAACAATAAAACAGTGAAATACAAACTACATTGCGTCGAAGCTCTAGGGAATAGAGTTGGATACCCTGCCATTCCCAATGAGCCTCTTAGTTCTCTCCTCGAATATTTTCAAAATATAGTTTGGGGCGCCGGCCCATACATGGGAGTTGTATTTTATCTTTGGACAGATATAGGTGGTATAAATAGTTCGAAGATCAAAGTTTCTCTTACACCGTTTTGGAAAGACGAGGCACCTGAGAGCTTCTTTAGAAACCTGAAAAATGTGTTTACTGCATCGAGCATCACACTGAATTTTGATGCCAAGAACATCAAGAGCTTCCGATTCCGTAATACCTATATCACCCATAATAAAAGATGCTGCACCATTTTCGAAGACAGATTTATGCGTAAGCATGCAACACTCCGCATTAAAATCTACTCTATTCGCACGACGTCATTTGGAGATCGCTGCGAGATCGTAATGAAGCGTGTCATTTGTGTTCCACCTTTTGGAACTCACATCCCACTGGTTCGGTCGACGAATGACAAATGCTGCTGTTATCTGCGAAAGAGTAAATAGGGTTGAAATTTTGACAAAGAAGATCATTTAGAAAAATAAGAAATAGAGTAAAAGAAATAAAGGAGACTTGCGGTACCCCTGAATTAATCTTTACCCGGTCTGGTGAAATCCCATCTATAACATATCGTGTAGTGTAATACTCGATATAAATCTGGAGAAATTATCAGCGACACCAAAAGCAGCAAATAAAAAATCATTAAGAATGTGAATGTAAAAATAGATCCAATGATAACATTGGCCAGACCGTTAACTGCACTAAACGGTGCATTTTTTTGAGTGCAATGGAGTCAGATCCTTAAGACTGTGATTGATTTCGATAGTTAAAAAAACCTGCTCAGTCAAAAATGTTCATGCTTCTATAAGGTGCCAAATTGATAGCAAATTTTTAAATTTGGTAAATTTGATAGCGCTGGTTAAGTCTCAATCTATTCAAGACAATTTTCCAGAGAATATTGATCATTAATTTTAACTGTGCCATGAGATCTATAGAGCTATTGGCATGCCCTATACAATTTTTTATCACATGTCACAAACTCGCTAATAGTTTGTTGTACACAAATGTTTACTCTGAAGGGTGTTCAAAACACTTGCTCAATTTAAGAGTTAAATTTGAAATTTTCTTTTCTTATTTTTTAATTTCACTATAAGTAAGCGAAGCAAATTGGATACGAAAAATAAAACAAAAAAAACGAAAAAAGCAGTTGAAAACTTTTAATTCCCCAAACAGCGTCATCTGTTGTTCTATAATTTTTCTTTAGCACATCTCAGGGTTTTGTTTTTTATTACAGTTCGTTGATTTTTGTAGGATTTAACATTTTTTTTACTAAGAGCGTTTATGTGTATGTGTGTGTGTTGTTGTTATTGCTTTTTTAAATCATACAATCATAGCATTAATTAAATGTTTTGTCTTTAATCTTTGTACATGATTAAAAAAATGATTAAATAATGATTTTTAAATTAACACACAATTTACCATTGTAATGCTAAATAATTATTCATTTAATTTTAATCGGATTAATTAAAGAAAAATTTGATAACGCCTGGAGTGAAGTGTATCATAAGCAAACATTTCTTTATATTTTGAATGAAATTCAATCAAAATTGTAATTGTATCAAATATAGATGAAAATTATTGTTATTTATCACTTTCTCTAAGGATCATACGATGTCTAGTTCTGTTATTCTTTTATTTAGGCTTTTCCTGCATTCATTTATTTATTTTTTGCTCTAAAAATACACTTACTAAACGCTTATCCAATTGATTAAGGGTTTATACCCAAAGTCTTAAGTTTCTTTATGCTTAAAGTTGCTCAATTAAATATTTGAAATTTTTTTAAATTTTTATTTAACATTATTTTTGTTTGTTGTGCAATATTCTCTTAAACCTTTGATAGACGCAAAAACTATTTCTTAAAAAAACTACTGCCAAGGGCGCAGTACCATGTGCAACATAATCCTATTCGAATGAGATGCAATTTTAGCATTGTCCACTTGCCTGATAGCATTAGCTAACAGCTAAGCTAGTTGAACCAGAAGTGCGTTAACTGTCATTTGATGAGGTATAAGGATACTGATAACACGGCATAACACTACTTATGCACATTGCACCTGAGTCAAGTCAAATCATGTATGGCGCCAATTTCTCGGCAAATTAACTTTCACAAAAAAGCCGGTATGGTAAACTTTCCAGAGCGAGGGCTACATGTAAAGACAAGACAACTTTACACCAAAAATATATTCAAAATCTAACATTTTTCTTCAATTAAGTGGCTGTAAATAATAGAAATTTAGCAAAAGGGGCACGGCATCTAATGTTATCAGAAGTTGATCACCAAGAAAAGTAGAATGCGTTAAAGAAATCTAAGTCATATATTTACATATAACTAAAGGAATTTTTTAACAATTTTCCATTTGCCTACATAACTGAATTAAGAGAAGAAGAATGATGTTGACCATCATGAATAAAATTTCTTCGACCACTCAGGAAACTATTGTGTGTGCAAACTGAATAAAATGAAAATAAGCGAACAAACTGTTGTCATTCCTTTTCATCTCTGCTGGCCGTTTTTCGATATGTTGACATCAGATCGAAAGCACCCGCCGTTCATACAGTATTTCATTTACTGGCGGCACAAATCCAAACAATTTAATACCAGATACAACTAGCAAAAGTTGCCGTGGCTGAAAGACAGAAGATCGTGAAGTTCAACAGTTTTAGGGAATTTATAAGCCACTGTAGAGCAAATGAAAATTTACGTGTTATTAATGTATTCGTTTACGCAAACAAAATTAATGTCAAACTTAAATTTCTCAATGCTTTTTACTGTAGCACAAAAGACTTGTTATAAAAGGTGCGCCAAATAACGTTTTTTTTTGTTTAAAATTCTATAAACAAAACTACTGAATATTTTCTCAAATTTCTTTATTTGAAAATACAATCCTTCCGGTTAATAAAGGAAAATAATTTCATTCAAATGGCTGCCTCGGTTGGCCATGCCTACATGATCGGTCCAGATCGGACAGAGTCTCTACGGAGCCAATCGAATCAATTTCTGGCTAAAACCTCAAAAACCGTGATGTGATTTACGAAGTAAGACCGCCATTTTGCCAAAAAGTGATTAAAAACTTTGATGAAAGAATTAACGTGGTCGTGCTGAACATTCGTAATAGAATAAAAATTTGAATCGTCTTAATCTAAATTTTTTGTTTTATTTCGTTTTTTGGAAGACAAACTTCTTGCTGAAAAACCCTTTCGTTTCTGTAGTTATTTTTCAAAATGAAAAATGGAAAAAACCTTGAAAATTTCGGAAAGTTATATAAAATGCAGATAAGAAAAAGCAAATAATCATAAAAAAATGTATTAGTTACTGCAATTTCGTATGCAGTTAAAATAAAAAGGCAATGTAAATTTATCTAACTACTGCGACTAGATTTCAACTCAATTAATTAAATTTCGTTACAAAGTTTTTTTGGCTTCAAGGAATAAGAAGTTCTAAAATATCTTCACTTTTCCTTTCGGATTTCTGCTTTTTAATTTTCGTATTTACTTTGAAATAAAATAAAGAATTTGAAAATCAAAAGTATATGACAAGAAACAACGAAAATAATAATAAAAAAAATGGAATGAAAACCATTAATGTCAAGAGCATTAAATTAACAATTACATTTGATGGTCAAAGTAGAAAAAAATATCTTCATTTTCCTTCAACACAGTAAAGAAAAACAAAACTATGAAATGGAGGCTTAAAAGCAAAGAAAAGTAAAATTTTAATTAATTTACAAAAATGAAGCGAAAAGGCAACAGAGAAAAAATATAAATAAATACAGCAGCCGCCAGCACCATAAAACAGGGAAAAAATGGTCTAAAACTTTTCACCGTTTAAAAGAAAGCAAAGCTGTCGTGCTCCAAAACAAGTCATAATTTCAAATAAACGTATGAACAGCAGCCAGTTGGCTCGTAATTGCTAATAGTTGGTATCTATACATCGACAAAGGAAATTAAGTTTTATGGTTTGTAAAAATACACATTTTATTTCGAAACATTTGTTGGCAATTAAATTTCTGTTTAAAAATTTTATTTTACGAGGTGAAATAAATAAGTCAATATAATAATAATATAGTAATATAATTTCTGAATAACTTAAAAACTAACACAAATTCTTGTGAATAATATGATAGAGTCATGTGTTTACATAACAGAAGGTGTTTATATCGGATTTTTCAACAAGCAGTTTCTCTTTCAATTTTGGCAACACCAACAACATGATAGTTGTGACATTTAGTTTTTTGACGTATTAATAGTAGATGCATTGACAGTTTTTATAATGAATTCAATTTCGCAAGAAAATCGAACTAATTTAATTAAAATTCATTATGAAAATGGTGGTTCTGTTAAAGTTTCTTTTCGTTAAATTCGTGATATTTTCGGACAACATAATCTTCCTTTGGAGACGGTCACTAAGCACTTGGTCGTTAAATTTGAGTCGATAGGCTCGACAAAAAATGTGCGAACACCAGCACGTGTTCGACGGTGTCGTTCAACTTAAAACATCGCAGCCATCAGCCACAGTGTTAAAGCAGATCTAAATTTGTCAATTCCTCGAGATTCTCTCCAGAACCATCGCAATGCGAATTTTGCGTAAGTTTTTTACTTTGAACCCATATAAGGTTGAACGGGTGCAGGAATTGAAGCCGACCGAACATTCACATCGCCGTAGATTGGCCCAATTCAATCAGGAACAACCGGCTCTTTTTTTTTTTGCTGGTAAAGAATTGTTTTTTCACAAGCAAAATTGCTGTATTTGCCCTTTTGAAAATCCTAGAGCGATTATTGAAAAGGCTTTGCATACTCAGCGCGTCACTGTATGGTAGGCTGGAGACGTGATTGGTGCCACATATTGCACAGCCAATTAAACGATCAATTTATTGCAAACCAAATTTCCCGATCGCATAATTTTACGGCGCACACTGGGATTCCACGGAAAAAAGTGAAATTGTCAACATACTCTTCATGCAATATGCAATGATTTTTTGAAATTTTAGACTAAATGGTACAATCAAATCAAAAAGAATTACTCCGATCTGACTGGTAGTTTTTTTTGTAGCCGTCTCAAGTTCAGTACTTGTATGTTTTACTGAATCAACTTAATTTAAACATAAGAATTTCAAAACGAATATTTTTTTATTATGTGAGCTAACGTTTTTGTTTTTATTTTCTATTTAAAGCAGGATATTTCAGTGTATTAAAACTGAAAAAGTACACTCTGCAGAGACTTAAGTTTTTTTTGTTTGTTTATTTTTATGAACATATAAAAAAAATCCCTTTTTTCTCCAAACATTTGGGTCTGCAATTTTAGCCATACTTTCCCACAGTTGGAAATCACTACTAATACATTGTCTCACATCTGTTTTTACATTTTTAATCAATTTCAAGTGCCACCAGGTGCCACCTCCCAATTTGTTGCATTGCACAGTACAACATTTTTCAGCTGATTGATTCGCGACTCAATTCTGATAAGGCCCCTTTTCTTTAACATAACTCAAGAACCACTAGTCGGATTTTACCTAAACAAATTTAGAAAAATCAAGAATTATAAGTAATTTCACCTGTTTATATAACGTTTTGCTACAAAAGCAACAGTTTCGAAGTTATAAATAAATGTATAAAGAAAAAAAAATATTTTTTGCTTAAAAAGTTAATATTTTTTCAATTCATAAAAAATCCAAAACGGTAAAAAAAGTGTCAAGTCCTTTTACTTTCACGTAAAGTCGTATAACCTTTGAACAAAATGAGACATAACTCATGAAAATCGATGAAAGCGTTTCGATTTTTTGCACAATTAAGTAAAGGTATGAATTTAAAAAATTTGCTCTAGATATGCAGAAATTTCTGACTCTCGTTTATATACGACATCAGTTGTACCACTTAAATTATCATTAAGTGATGACATAAATAAATTAGTATGGAACAATTAACAATTAACCTTCTTCCATACAGTATTGTAGAACACTACAGTTTGCATACGTTAAAGAGACACCTCAAGTTATACGAGAAGAAAAAAGAAGAGTCGATGAGGAGATATCTCAACTAAAAGAATTTGAGTTAACAGTGAATAATCGCAACTTTAGAGTAAAACATGAATTATATTTTACAATGATTGACGGCAAGACAGCACAATCACTAACAGAAACACCAGCTGCATTTTCTTGTCTTATTTGTGGAGCCACAACATCCAAGATGAATAAAATCAAAATAGTTCAAGCTATTCCCGTAAATGAACAAGCAATTTGGTATGTTACCACTTCGTGCGCGTATTAAGCTGATGGAGTGTCTTTTGCCTGTGGCTTATAATATTGAATTTAAACGTGGGACAGTCCACTCAAAAGAAGCCCAAAAATGTTTGAAAAAGCATAAACTTAGAGAAAAAATTTAAATACAGGTTATCAGCCTGTTAAGTAAGGCTCTGGTACGACAAATTCAGGAAATACGTTATGAAGATTCTTTACGAATCTTGCATTGATTTCCGAAATCACCGGTCTAGATGAAAACATAATAAAGAGGTTTTCAATAATTCTCGAAACTAAAACCATCGCCGAGGTAGTAGATCCAAAACAATTTGTTTTTTTTTTGTTTGAAAACGGCAAAAGAGTTTTTTTTTACTGTACGAGTGGTACAATATGCCCCACCTACACTTCACAAAATTCTGACTCATGGCAAAGATATAATTGAAATGTGTATTTTTCCTGTGGCCTACTATCCGAAGAGGCTTAGGAAAGTGGTAACAAAGACTATAAAAAATATCGCCTTAGACACTCCAGAAAATGCAGTTGAATTGCAACGCATGAAGATATTATGCACAGAACGATGGTAACATCAGATCCCATGATTTCACATTTGACGCCTTCATTTAGCCAGAAAAAGCATAGTGTTATAAGCGGTGAAGTTAAGGCTCTTTTAGAATAATAAATGAAAAATTAAAAAAAAAATCATTGAAATTTTTTTGTTAGTTATGGCTTTTTACATTGCAGGTAGCGATCGACATTTCTCTTACTTTCTTTATTTTGATTACTTTTGTGTATTTCTATATAAATAAAACTAAATTTGTGATGAAATCACTACATTTTTTTACAAATATATTTTTTTCCTAACCTCCATACAAAAATCCCCAGTGTGCGACGGTCAGCTGTTAAGTGTACAGCCACTCATTATTTGTGGGTCTATGTTAAGAACAGGGTCTATACAAAGCCAATCTAATCGAACTTAAGCCGCGACATTTGATTTTAGGCTACAGCTCGTTTGTTAGAAATACGAAAGAGGTGAGCTTCTAAACAAATTTGGAATAATAAATCGAAGGCTACGATTGCACCACGTCATGCTCTCCAAAGTATATTTCGGATCAATGCTATCTATATTTCCGGACAAAAAGTTATGGATTATGAAGCCGTAACGTACTACATCAACCGTAAAATGAGTTCCACATGTAAAACGCACCAAGCGCTAATTTTTTTGTGGTAATCGAACCTGCGGGGCTTAACTTCATTAGTAATAAGGTTGTTTACTTACACTTCTGAAAATAGCTGAGCGATATTTTGCGTTAAATCAATAAGTGTGGATAGTTGTTCAAAAGTAAGCACAGTATAACAGCTCGGTTAATAGTTTACCCTTTCGTGACTTCTTTTGGACTTTAAAACACCTTATGTGAAATTATTTTACCTGTGTTCTTCTTCTTACTGGCAAAAGCTAATCGATGGCTGCTTTTTAATCTTAAATGCGGTTTCGATCTGGTTGATACGCCCTATATGTTTATTTGCAAAATTGAAATAACTGAATCAAGTAAGAATATATACATTTCCTGAAGGAATTTCGTTCATCTTTTAAACTTATTTTGTAGCGTTTGTCATAGTTGCCTAACTGAAGTTTAAAACAGAAAGAAATCAAGATGGCTTTCACAGCACCTTTGCTTTGCTTATCTGAAGGTGTAGAGATATAGAAGAGTTTGATGTCGACAGCGAAATACTTTGTTGAAAAAATAGAATAGAAAAAATGTTCAAATTTATAAAAAAGTATTCTGTTCACTGCGCATTATAAGACTTTTAGGAAACATGTTAATTTACCCTCGCAACTAAAAAAAATACAAAATAAAATTCTGTTCAATTATTGAATGCCCACCAGCCCTAATTGCCTTGAAGTAGACGCAAAGGAAACTTTTAACGTTTTTTGATGGCAACACTTAAGAATATCAAAAATTAAATAAAAAGTCTACTCAAAGCAACAACAATACAAAAATAGAAATGCGACCATTGACAGCAATTTGAGAAGGAAACAATAAAACACCCAAGAACAAACCAAGCTATAGATGGAAATAATTTCCCAATACTTAAGAAAACCCCAACAAGCAGCAACAACAACAACCACAATAATTTTAAAGTATTTAAAAAGTACAATTCAAATAAGCACTCATAAAATATACAGACAAACCAACGAACGCACAAACTCAAATTCAACCACTCAGTAGCAAATAATGAAAATAAAAAGTTTCTTTTTAAAGTAGTAAAAACCAAAAATAACAACAATTCGTAATGAAACCACTAAACAATAACATTTAACAGCTTAAAAACATTGATGAAAGAATTAAACAGCAACAATAGCACACGCCTGCACTTTCTCCAAAAAGTATGAGTAACTTTTAACGTTAATCTCTAATTAGTTCCCTCGAGCATAATGATTTTCTTTTTGTTGTTGTTGTTATTTATTTGAAAGGAAATAGTATAGACATTTCCGTTTTTTGCTGGCTGGCAAGACTAAATAAAAGGATGCTTGCAGCAGTGTTTAAGTTTTTACACCATTTTATTTCATTTGACCTTTTTAATTAAATAAAATCTTAACGAAAAAATTAATTAAATACAACTTTAACTAAAATTTAAACGGCAATACGAACTAAAATATTAAAAAATTGTGATATTTATAATATTTTAACCTATTTGTCAAACTATTTAATAATATAAAAATAAATAATAAGTGCATGTGGACTGCAACGTCTACATTTAGCGTAAAGGAAGAATTATGTGTATGTGAACTTTTAAAGAAAAACATGAAAAAATAGATAGGAGCAATTAGAAACTTACAGTATCTAATGCTATCAGCATTAGATTCTAATGCTACCAACATTAGATTCTGTAGGTCTGTTATCGGCGTTCTTTGTGTCTATAATAGACTGCGTTTATTGCGTCATCTACAAAAATAAATAAGTACACGAAGAATATTCAAGTTCCATTAATATTAATTTGGTTAGACGAAATCGGCACACAACCCAAAGTTCTATTTAATTTTACCTTTATGGATATTTTTGCTTGTTAAAAAAAATTAAACAACGAATGCAATTTTAAGCGTAACTGAAAATAATAACATCGCTTTATAGCGTCAAATTTTTAGGCATTTCGTAAGGTTAATTAGGGGATTCTGATCAATAAGTGTTTTTTTTTTCATTACAGCCATTAAACATTTAGTATAGGGTTCGCCAAATATATTTTTTTTGTTTTAAATGCCATTACTAAAACTACACAGCTTCGGCTGTGTGGCACGTACGCCGTACTGTTGATATGTGATATGTTGCCAATATTATCCTCTTCAATTTTTGTGAACAAAAATTCGTTCAACATGGCCCGCTAACGATCGCCATTGACTATAACGGCCAGTCCTGAAAAATGGCCCAAGTTTGCGTCTGAACCAAAATCCTCACCAAATAGTGACTCGTTTTGGGTGTGTCGGCTTTTCAATGTATGCATGCGGGTTTACATATCCGCCAAGATTAATGAGTTTCATCATGAGTTTTTTTTTGCTAATTCGGCATCTTCTGTAAGTCGTTCTTCAATCGTATAGACAACCATATTCGTTCAGCGGAAGGATAAAACTAATTAACTGTCAAATCAAACATGAGCTAAGTGTTACCATTCACGAAATAAGCACTAGTTGAAAAAAAAAAATTAGATAGCGGACCTGTTAGAATTAAGATGCCAGTTTTTATTATTATTTTATTGGAAATAATTTTTGTTAATTTGTGTTAAATTATTCTCCAGGCGATTTTTAGTATTCGTTCTAAAAAATACTAAAACAACAAAAAAAAGTTAAGTAAAATAATTTTTGATACCGAGAATAATAGTTTAATAGCCAGTCCCATATAGTTACTTTTGCTCTGAAAAGCATCCCACTATCTTTCGACTTATCGTTCACTTGACTTTACGTTCTCATGTAAGCTAAGTGAAATCAATATGTTGCCTTATCAACAAAACTTTAATTTAATCGCAGAATTTAAAAAAAAAACGCTAAAATTAATAAATTGTCCCAAAAATAATACAACTCTGTGCTACTGGAACTTATGTAAATGACTGCAAAAAAAGTAAACAAATAAAAAACACATTTTTTTTTAATTATTAGAGGACAAAGGGTCTTGCTTTATAAGGTTTGTATCCCTTCAGCAATGCTGTATGGGTTTCCCATTGGGTTCTGCATCTCCCCTTCAGTTATAAAGAAATAAAAGATCGAACGCAATTGCTTAAGAATTTGTGTTAATGCTAATTTTGAAAACTAAGTCAAGAAACTATTCAAACAATATAATTTGCCAAACGGCAAAAGTGCAACCACTTTCCTCATACGTTTTAGCCCGGCTAAAATAATTTACTTACTTCAATAATTTATAATCTATTGGAATGTTTATGATTGATTCCTTTAAATAAATATTTCATGATATTCTCACAAAATATTTTTTTTCTGTTGTTTTGAAATGTTTTACTGTGTTTGTGTAGAAGTGTTTTAGAGTCTTTCTGTCTTTGCTATGTTGATTTTATGAAAATTCTCATTGTGTCAGTTTGGCTTTGGATATAAGACTCTTAGGTTTTCCTATACAATAGTAGGGGTAAAATTCACTGATGAGCTACTTGAGCAATAGTGAAATTGCAATGTGAAAATGCTCTCCCCCGCAGTAATGCATTTCAAATTATATATTTGAATAAATTTTTTATGAGAATATCATAAAATATTTATTTTTTTTCAATAAATATTTGTTTAATAAATAAATATCTGTTATTCTTTTTAACGGTCTTTTTTGATTAATTTAGCAATATATATTTGGAAAGCGAAATATTGAAAAAATATATATTAAAAAAGACAGTTAAAAAGAAAAACAGATATTTATTTATTAAGATGAAAAGGTCGATTAAATAATAAAAAAATAATCAAATATTTGTTAAATAAATATTTTATGAGAAATCATGAAATATTAATTTGAAGGAATCAAGCACGAATTAAAATTGCTTACTTAGAAAATTTATAAACCATCTGGAAATTCATGGAAACATTTGGTTGAGGAAAGTATTTAATTACTAATCTGGTTTTAATTGGTCAATTACTTTATATTTATCGCCAGTTGGACTCTTGCTTGATGAATCTAACTCATTCGATAGTGTCTTTGAGTACCGTCTACCGGAGTTTTATTCTCACTCAACTTCTGGCGAAATCTCTCGCAGAGCCAATACAAAAAGTTTAAGGCCGGAACACATAGAATCCGTCATACGTCATACATTGTATTTTTCAACTGACAATTAAGTTGAAATACACGTTTTCTTATCAGCGTTGTCACAATCAGTATGTTTCCGTCAACGCAAAGTACGAAAGTTGGCTAACTTTTAACTTTTGACGTACGTTGAGTACTTTGACATTTTTCATTTGCTTCTTCTTCTTGTTTTTTTTTTTGGCTTCGATCGATTGTAGTAAAATATTGCAAAAAAATATAAAATAAGACAAACAAAAAACAGCTGATTTCTTATCCGTCAACAAAGTACTCATTGTGCCAACCTCATCCGTCGTTACTTTGACTTCAGTTAAATACGTCAAAGTATAACGCATGACGGATTCTATGTGCCCCGGTCTTCAGTTTATTTAAATTTCACCACAGCTAAGAGAGTGTTTGTTGCTGGTGTGGATCTTTGCTTAGATATATTGAAGTAATACAAGGAATTACTATTAACAAACTTGGCGGTTTTACGTTATCCTGATTGTGTCGATTGTTTAATTTATGCTATATACAAATTCAAAATAAAGATAAACAAGTTTTTTATTATTGTATGACAAGAACAATATTATTTTTATTGAAAGTTATCATAAAATGATTTATAAATATTTAACATTTTTTTATATTTATTAATTAATAAAATGTTAAATTGCTTTTAAAATTTTAGTTTGCGTTTCTGCGTTCTTTTTGGTAGATTCGGTTTCCATTTCCGAGGTATCTGACACTCTTATAATAAAATTAAAAAAAAAACATTCATATGCACATTAATTGCTTTGATAAAATGTTATGAACAAAATATTAAAATACCAGAAAAAGATGCAATTTCAATAAAGCATTAAATTATAACATTTTTATGAAAGACCCAATTTTTGCAGAAGAAATATTATGCTAAACTCCGACTTTACAGAAGCCTTATAAAAAAGTTCTAATAGAGAAATAGAAAGGATATGACCTCGGATTTCAGTAACGGGGCCTTTAAAGCACTTCCACAGTATCAATATAAAGGTTTTAATCCAATTCATTCTAGTCCATTATATACATTTTCAACACTTGCAAAAGAATTGCCTGCCACACATCTTTTTCACCTGCTCGTCCTAGTAATCAAAATATCCTGAAAATTTACGGTTTTTAATCCCAAAATAAATTACTGTCTAATTCTCAAAGCAAACAAAAGTTTAGTTAAACCGTTAGCAAATTTTATAACAAAGCATATATGTATGTATATATGTACAAGCTGTGCTTCATCTACACTATTACTCCTAAAAATCTTTCTCTACGATTTTTCTATAAATTCACGAATATTAAGGTAAATTATGATCCTTAATAAAAATTTTAGTTATTTAATACTCTACTCCTTCTTCATTGAACTATAAAATCAATACCAAATTTAACATCGAAGTATTGTAGTTCCTAAAGGTATAAAATCAGCAAAGCTGAAAAATATGGTTAAAAAAATTAAAGCTCCTTTATGCATATAATAAAAGGATAAAATAAAAATGAAGAATTCATGTTGCTATACTCTATAACTGGTTAAAAGGATTAATAGCCATCATCAAAAAAAAATGTTTTTTTTGCCAAGTTCTTGTAGATTTGTATATAAGAATTGAGGTTTAGTTTTCCTACAGTTTGTAGAATCTATTGACCATTGAGTATTAACTAAAGGTAATAGTCAGCTGTACTGTAGTTGTATTTGCATATATATTTAAAACGGGGCAAAGCTGAAATAAACTTCCAGAAATATTATAAGGAAACGAAAATAGTCAATCATTCACTCACAAAAAGATATTTAACATTTACGTTTTTTTTTCCAGATTTTAATTTTAGATAATTGAATTAACATCAATCAATCAATGTTATTTAATTTTATAATTTTTCACAATATAAAAAAATGAATAATTCTATATTTTTCTGTTATCGATTAAAGTTACTTCGTCTGTTCTCAGAACAAAGTCCATGCGTCTAATTGCATCGTACGAGGGCGTATCAATAAGTTCGTGACTTTTTGAATGAAACACAGTTTGTTTTTGCAAAACTAAAATTTATTTTTTCAACATAATCGCCTTTTAACTCAATACACTTAGTCCATCGTTTCTCCAGTTTTTGTATTCCCTCCAAAAAAAATAGGATTTTTCGAGGTGCTTAAAAAAGACATTTATTTCGTCAATAATTTCATTGTTGGAGCTAAATCTCTTTTCACCGAGTTATTTCTTTATATTTGAAATAGGAAGTGGTCCCTAGAGTCTAAATCCGGAGAATATGCCGGATGAGGTACCAATTCAAAGGCTCAATGGGCTACTCGTGTACTATCTTGATGAAAAAGAACTTTTTTCTTGGCCATATGGGCTCGATTTCTTTTTAAATCTTCATTAAATCGGTCTAATAAGTTGGCATAATATTCTCCGTTTATTGTTTTTCCTGTTTGAAGGAAATGGGTGCGGATTATACCACGTGCGGATTATCTCACCTTTTTGGCCGACAAACTTGCCTTGGCCTTCTTCGAAGAAGATTCACCCGGAGAAACGCATTGTTTAGACGGCTGTTTGGTCTCCGAAGTACAATAATGATCCATGTTGATCCACGCTGCAAAAACTCATTCGGATTGCGGTTAAACAACTCCAAGCAATCCTTTAAAGTTACCACACGCATACATTTATAGTCAATTGAAAGCAAACACGATACCAATAAATGACCACATTTGCTCAAAATTTTGACAGCAGTCTATTAATATGTGCTACTTGATGGAAACAGTGTTACATTTTATATAACTACGAGCGCAGTTCGAAAAGTCACAGACTTATTGATCCGCTCTCGTATAATTAGGTTTAAGAAAAAATTCATAGGCGTTAGAATGCTCGCTCATAACTGCTCGCAGTTACATTTTAAATTCGAAACTTTAGTTCCCCGTATATTTGAATATAAATTTCCCGAAATTATATTTAGGTTATGTTGTGGAAAATATTATAAAAAAAAGTTATAATTACGTTCATTATCGTTTATTAGGTTTATACGAATTGGATCTGTGTGATTCGATTTATATCCGCGCCTGGCCATGAAGCCTTAATCAAATGGTGGACCAAACCACTGCATAATTTGGAACGTCATGCTCGTCCTAGGAAGCCGAAGCTATAATTCTATGCAACAGAACTTTCTAGTTGCAACTTCGATTATTCCAGAGCAGGGATGCAAATCATCACTCCTTGATTAAGAGTTAGAGACTTTCCAACTCCTGTTCAGAACACATGTCTAGCATGCTCACTGAACTGGACCATTCACTTGGGGTGTCATTAACAGTGAGATGATCCTGGCCACCATAATAAGCATTACACTGTTATGGGGCCGCGAAACCACAACCACCACGATACTCCCATATAGAGGCCAACCTCAATAATCAGCCAGAGAACTATTAAGTGTCTAAAGAGACAAATAATGAGCTCTGCGAGCTTACTGATTCCCGTGGAAATAAAGTGTAGTTTCCAGTTGTACCCCTGCTGACTTCAGGGGACTGGGCTCCCTTTTTCCCCCAGTTGCACTGTGTCTAGATAGTCGAAGTTCTATAAAGACCATATATATATGCCCCCGGGGCTACGAATTGGATCTATGAATTTCACATTCGTAAACAAACTTCTAAGAATTTTTTTTGATGACTGTGAGTTCTTTACATTTCTATTTTTATGCTTTACTGCTTCTAACGAATTGCTGGTTTATCCTATTATAGAAAGCTTAGTAAGAGTATCGGAAATATTGCGCTTTTAACGACTAAGTACAACTGTCCTAATGAGCTAACGAACTAAAATTCTTGCATGAAAACATCTAAGAAAAAACAATGGTAACAATTGTTCAAATCATATATTTTAAACATTCCTTTTAATAAACGTTATGTATGTTTGAGTTCTTGTATTGCAAAATAATAGCAATAACAATAGAGTTTTAAACTAATTTAAACAATATATTTGCTTTCAATACACACAAAATAAAGACGACATTAACTTTGTTATCTTTAGTCACTCATTGCTCAAGTTGAATTAATTCATTTGCCCAGCAAGCGGTGTTAATATAGTTATTTTAACCGGTTCTCGCACATACAATAATATTCTGCTTAAACATCAAAACATATTCTGGTTATTACAATCATTCAGTTTAGACTTCTGCTTGGCTGTGCATTTTTTTTGTTCTATGTTAGTTGTTTATGTTTTCTGTTGTTAACTTATTTAGTAGAATTTCTTATAAGCATGTTGTTGTTATCTTACTTTTGTTTACCGTTATTTATTTTCTTTTAAAACTTAATAAATCATGTTCGTAACAATACCATAACGTTATTTGCTATTAATTTATCATAAGATTTTAAATACTACTGTTATATACTTTAATTGGTTCAATTAAAAATTTTATTTAAATTTGAATTTGAAACTCATAAAAATAAAAACTGTTTTCCAAAAATTATTTGATATTAATTATATTGTCGTTTCTATCTTTATAAATGAAGTTTAATTCAAACCATTTTTTTTATAATATTTAAATAAATTAATGAAATATTTACACTTATTATTTTCTGAGTGTATTGTAATAATTTTTAAATTTAATTTTTATTTACAGGTTACTGAATCCAAAAATAGTACGTGCCTGTGTGGTGGTACTAAATGATTGGGAACAAATACCAACAAAATCTCTTAAAGCAGCTGTAACCATTCTACATCGTATTGCCTACGGATGCTCATGTCCAGCCATGCTTTATATCGTAAGTTTAGGGCAATTTTAACTTTTCTTCTACACTTGCTACCATTTTCTCTAGTTTCGTTTGGTTTTGCTTTATTTATTTTACCTTTAAAAAGAGGGATTCTTTTATGAAATATCATTGTCTATTACTGTTTGTGTTGTAAGGATAAGTAAGTACTCTTTATGGCTCAACAAAAGTAGAATAAAAAAAAACAGAACAAATCTAAAAATGCTCCTATAAATAAAATTTATGATTATGATAAAACTTTAAGCTTTGAAGAGGTAAAATTTTTTAAAATTATGATGGTGTTGCCGGTGGCAGATGTGGTGCCAGTTCTGGTTCTAGCAAAACAAAAGCCGGCTAAACTGCTGATTTCAAATTTCCTTTTTCCTACGAAATTGTAGATATTAAACATGTTTTTTTGTTTGTTTTGTTTCATGTCTATTTTTGTTTATACAAGTGTGAAGCTACGTTACGTTTTCGTATGCTCAATATGAAATGTTTTTCTTTTTGTCTTAATTCGTGTGCTTTATACCTCGCTCTGACTGCATGCAAAATAAACATAAATCAACGTCATCAACATAAAAACGCGCATCCCAAAATTGCCACACACGAATTATAAAACACCTTAACAGCAATGTCCTGGTCTTTAATTTAGGAGATGCCTATAGCGTAACAGTTTTATTGTTTTTTTTACCAAAATAGCATCAGCTGCTTATTTCGATGCTTTAGGCAAATAGTGAACATTTTTCTAAGCCACATGTTAGTTTTTCAGCTTAATTTTCCATCGTCAATGGCTGTTTTAATGTTTTTGTTTTCTGCCAGTTTTCTGTTCTTTTTATGGCGAACAACAACTTTTGAACAAATTAAATGAACTTGAACTTTTAATCTCTTATTTTAGCGGTGCTAACAGTCCAGTGAAATAAACAATAACGACTTTTACCATTAACATCTTCAGCCGACATTAAAATATATGAAGAGGGAAAATATCCTAGCAAAACAATTACAGACGTTATAAATTTTAAGGATGCCAAAAAATTACAGTTATTTTTTTTTGTCTTTTTCCTTTTTGCTCTTCACTTCTGTTGTGTTTTTAAATTCTTTTCTTGTTGCTTTATTCCTTTAGCAGTAATCGCAATTTTTCTTGCTTTGTGTAACATGCGGAAATTATGATTTTAAAATTTAACTATTTTCTAAATGCCCTACAAATGAAAATATTTCATTGAAAAATGAAAAACCATGACAACATGCGGCCTAAAATGTAAAAGCAATTTGTGATGGCATAAACGTTAAAATGTTTCAATTACTTGCTTATATAATTTGGATTTTAAGATATATTTCTACACAATCACAATTTTGTTTAGAAATAGTAACTGCTTTTTAAATAACTCTAAGAAGCAATTATAACAGTGTTTTAGAAGCTGTTTGCTTAAAGCTACAGCTTTATATAATCTGAATGTACGCTGACAATTCATTAAAAAAGGAGGAAATTTAAGCGTAGCCTGTTAAAAAATAAACATCCTGGTTAAGCCTTCTTTGCGTTAATATGTTATCAGATCTAAAAAAATCAGAATCATCTTGAGCAACTTCAAAATTAACAAACATTTTTGTTAAATTTACAGCAAAACCTCTACATGCCGCATAAGATTAAGCTTGCGTCAAATTTTCAAACGAACAGACCATGTCGACGTTAAAAATTTAATAATTTTTTGGTTTTTTTCTTGAAAGCTATTGTGACGTGTTCCAGTATAACCACAAAATAATGCAAAGAAAAATTAAGATTCTTTTTGCAATTTGTCAGATTAGAGAATTTGTCAAAATAGGTACTAAAATGACATGTTGAAGATTTTGAAAAATTATAAATTTTAGACTTTGTTATTTAGCAGCAAAAGATACTTTCATATTCAAATGCAAAGCCGAAAAATAAAAAGTTACATCAAGTGGTCCTCTACACATGTTTGAATATGTTATAGCCACTCGTTTTCAATCACTAGGTCAAGCACTGAAAAATGCTCTACAAAAATATTAAGCTAAAGTTACAGGGACACCGTAAGGAAAGCTTTTATTACCTCGGCAGTGGATTGTTCAAGTTAAATGATATTTTAAAAAATGTTAATATTTAAAAACCTACAAAAATAAGAGTACCGGAATAATTTTCTTAGATATTGAAAAAGTTTTTGATTCCATCTGGCATGACGGTTTAATATATAAAATAATTTCCCCATATATCTACAAAAAAATTATAGGAAACTATCTATCTGATAGATTATTTGAAGTTTGAGTGGAAGGAGAAGTCTCTACCCAAAAAAAAAAAATATTCCGGCCGGTGTAGCGCAAGGCAAAATATTATCACCAACATTATTTTCCATTTTTATTTCTGATTTTAAAATACCAAGCAAAGATTCCGTTGCATTTTACGCTGACAACTCTGCAATTATTGCCTCTGGAAAAGTGTCTAATGCCACTATCAAAAAGATGAATGCAGGATTATTGGATTCACAACAGTATTTCAGTAAAGGAAAAATAGAAATCAACCAACTTAAAACACAGGCAATTCTCTTTCCATTTAATAATCACCGAAAAGAGCTCCCTGTATAGATAGCTCTTACTGCTGAAGGAAACATCATTCCGTTACAGGACTCCGTTAAAGAGCTGTGTCATATTGTATAAAAAATTAACATTTAAAAAGCATATCTTTAGTACATGCGACAAGGCCGTAAAATGCGGTAGAATATTGTTACCGCTTTTAAACAGAAAATCAAAACTCGATTCTAAAAACAAGCTGCCAATGTATAAAATGTGTAGTCTTGCCATAATGACATACGGATGTGAAGTTTGGTATCATAATAGCACCTGTATGAATTCGATTAATATTATTCAAACCAAACACATAAACTTGGTCTGTATTAATCCTTTTTTCCTCCTAATTGGGTTGAACCAAAATATGAAACTAAGCAAAAAGCAAATGGTTAATGAACTAAAATAAGAATAATAATAATTTCATCGTAATTTGATATTATTCATAAGCGAAAATTATTTAAATAGTTATTAAACTACAATAAGAAATAAAGCAAACAGAAAACGGTTAATGAACTAACAAAATTAATTGTAAGCAAAATTATATATTTTTTATGTTTAATAAGGTTAAGAAATTAAAAATGCTATTGATAGTGTTTTCTATATATATATTTTTTGTATGTTTAGTATGTTTGTTTCTATATGTGTATGTGTGTGTTTAAACAGCACCTATATTAAGAAACTTTAAACCATTCAAAATAAGAATTTGAAAGCCGTTTTTGATTTAACTCGCATATTTATCACGAGCCCTCTACGCAGAGAGTTTAAGCAAAAAATGCTGAATGACGTTTTTGTACAAAAACATTAAGATTGGAAGATAGAGGTGGCAGATCTTCAAGTTTTGCAAAAATAAGAAATTTGATTAATTAATTCTTCTTCACTATCTTTGCGAAGAGGTTTCTAAAGGGGGTGAAACAAAAATTTCCTTAAAACACCAAAGGTTTTTTTATTTTTTTGCCTTGTATTGTTTAATTTTATTTAGTTGGAAGCCGATGAACTCGATAAAATTCCTTCCTTAATGACATTATACAGTGAGTGGTAAGAAAATTTTCCGATAACCAACGAAAGAAGCGACTGCAGTGAAGCTAATAAAAAACGCCTGTTTTTGTCACCATAAAACACTAGTTAGACTTTCGTAGATGGAAATAAATTTTGTTTGTTTATTCCGACGTCGATTGTCAAGAAGATAGGTGGCAGATCTTCAAGTTTTGCAATAATAAGAAATTTGATTGATTAACTCTTCTTCACTACCTCTGTGAAGAGGTTTCTGAAGGGGGTGAAACAAAAATTTCTTTAAAACACCAAAGGTTTTTCCTATCTTTTTTTACCTTTTATTGTTTCATTTTATTTTGTTGGGGGCCGATGAACCTGATAAAATTCCTTCCTTAATGACATTATACAGTGAGTGCTAAGAAAATTTTCTAATAATAAACGCCTGTTTTTGTCACCATAAAGCACTAGTTAGACTTTCGTAGATGGACATAAATTTTATTTGTTTATTCCGACATCGTAATACTGCAACTGCCAATCCATTTCGCTTTCAGTAAATCCCTAACAATGAGATTTATTGACAAAACAATTTTGAAGCCTTTTTTAACGTACACCACTTCTGCCCTCTTCTTATGTAGCAGCCAACTATGATAACTTGGTAGCAATGCAAAAATTGCAATTGATATAATCACAATAATCAAGTTATCCAACGGCATCATTTTTACGTAGATAGCAAAAAAAATAAGATGCCAAGAAAAAAACTCTTTCCGTCTTTTGTTTAGAAGAAGCTATGTCCACAGTGCACCTTGGCTCCTTACTTTCTCTAAATATATAGATATCTTTCCATATGCCAAAATATTCGTTGTTTCCTGCTTTATTGCAGGACAAAAACTTAGCAGCCTGAAGGAATATCTCACATTGAAATCTATTAAGCTGGATCCTAAAGAGAAATTTGCGCAATTCTAATTATAAAAAATTAAAATTAATGTGTATTATACATCTAGCGGTTCGTACTAACTGTGTTTGCAATGTAACCTACTGTAGGGCATCGATTTTCTTTTTTTTTTGTTATAACTTAAACTAGAAAAAAAATCCTAATTTACTTTTATAATTTATGCTTTCAGGAAAACGACCAGCAGAAAGAAATATTATAATTAAACCATTAAAAAATATTTCTTTGGGTTCATAAATCATTCTGCTGTTTTTTTTTTTTGTTACTTTTATTATTAAAGCTAACTTAAGGTTGTCTTAATCATGCGAAGGAAACTGTTTTGTGTTCCAAAAATAACTAAACACAAATTACAATTAGAGACAAAATAAATAATAAATAATGAAGTTTGTTTCATAGAGTATGGTTTAATCCTTCCTTTTGTATTTAATTCTCACTTAGGGATTTTGTGTTTCTCTTTTTCCTTTTATGAAGTGACTCATTATTATTTGTTTAAGGATTTCTCTTTATGTTTGTATGTTTTAATGTTTTTTATATCCGTTGTAATTAATTTCATTAGCAAAGAATATCGCCATCATCGTTGCTGTTGTCATATATTCCATTTCGTACTGTTGTTTTGTGTTCATGCCGTTTCGTCGTCAAAATTACTGCTGTTGCAGCAGCGTTACTTTTTCTAACTGGCACAACTGCTGCTGTGTATGTGAATCGAATCATTGTTTGTGCAACAGGAAGTGAATTGCATTGTCTTGAAGAAAATACAGTCTTTGTGTGAATACATACAGTATATGGCAGAAGTAAACTGCTTAATGAATACGAAAAGTTTTATTTCGGCTTATTAAATAATACTGTTGTTTTTGCTACTAATTTCTTAATAGGTAAAACTTCCTAGTTTTACGTTTTCAGCAAAATGGTTCCTATTTTATGTAATTTTTTCTCCATTTTCCTTATTAAAAACATAATTTTGTTTTTGTTTAAAATTAAATATTTTTTCTTGTTTCCACATGAAAACATGAGAAAATGTCGGAATAAAATTATATTAAAATTTTATTTTATTTACATGAAGGCAGAAGAAAAAAGTATATTTTTGATTTATGAGCATTCAAATTTTATTTATAGAAAGTTTTTGTATCTACTAAAAGTGTTATTTGTATTCATATAGCAATTTAATTAAATTTGTAATTGAGCCCATTAAATAAGTAATTGAATTAATTATATATGTAGTGTTGCGACATCTAGGTGTGAGTTACATTGAAACACCATTTATATATTATTAATGTTATTAGTTATTAAGCTTTATTGAAATAATAAAACACTTTTGATTCAACCACCAAACACGATACATCGTAATATATTTAACCAAAATGAGAAGAAAACATTTTTTTAAATTAAATAAATAATTGAATCATTTAAAATTTAAATAAATTTCGATCTGAAACCACATAAAATTTTTAATAGCTGCAAAAAAATCTTAACTGTGTTTACCATATTATTTTTGTAGTTAACAGTTTAACAGCTTGGTATAGTAACTACTATAGCTTTCAAACTTTTGTTTGTTACTGATATATCTTTCTTCAGCCTGATAGAGAGGGGCTAATCCCTAATTTCTAAGTAACTATTGGAGCCTGTAAGAAGATGTGAAAGAATATTGATAATAAATCAATGAGTTTTTGTTATTTCAGTGCAGAATTGAAAGTTGCTACCGTTAATTGTTAGCTATTGCCAGACTGCTAACGAACTTAAAGCAAGTTTCATAAGTTTCTTGTTTTTAACCGGCATTAAAAGCTTTTAACTCCTTTATACTAACGAATTTGAAAAAGTATAATTCATTTGATGTTTAACCATAATTTTTTAGCTAAAAAAACCATCATTTAAGCCAATAGTTTTGATGCCTGAAACATGTGTTAATATGTTCTATTGTAGTCTTACCATCATAAATAAAGCCACACAGCTAGTCGATAACTCTATTGAATGGTATTGGGCGATATGAAAATAAAAATGCAAAAGATGACTGAGGATGTACATCACACTTTACCTGGAGTTAAAGAAGTCGTTGTTCATAGATGTTCTTATTTTGTGGCATTTTTGGAGATAGGAAATAAGATACACTAAAAAGTAGACGCTGAACGATTTAAACCGAGCGTACGGGAATTTTTGAATTGTCTTCACATATTGTCGATGATGTCTCTATCACCATTATTAAAGTTTATCTGACCCTAATGTCTAAGCGATTAAAAACAAGGTTTTTCTTGATGCCGCTACAGTCTAGGTAATGGCACGTTGACTATAGGTCGGTTCGGCATAGGCTTAATTCCTGTAGCAACCAAAAAGGTAAAAAATATATACTTTTTTAATTTTTCTCTCGTCGGTATTTGTCTATAGCTCATTCAACGGCGCACACTGGGGATTTTTGTACGGAGGTGAAGAAAAAAATATATTTGTCAAAAAATATAGTGATTTCATCACAAATTTAGTTTTATTTATATAGAAATACACAAAAGTAATCAAAATAAAGAAAGTTAGAGAAAAGTCGATCGTAATGTAATGTAAAAAGCCATAACTAACAAACCAATTTAAATGATTTTTTTTTAATTTTTAATATTATTCTAAAAGAGCCTTAACTTCATGAAGGTGTCAAATGTGAAATCATGGGATCTGATGTTATCATCGTTCTGTGCATAATCTCTTCATTAGTTGCAATTCGACTGCATTTTCTGGAGTGTCTAGGGCGATATTTTTTATAGTCTTTGTTACGACTTTCCTAAGCCTCTTCGGATAGTAGGCCTACAGGAAAAATACACTTTTCAATTATATCTTTTCCATGAATCAGAATTTTGTGAAGTGTAGGTGGGGCATATTGTATCACTCGTACAGTGCAACAAACTCTTTTGCCGTCTCCAAACAAAAAATCACCAAATTGTTTTAGATCTACTACCTCGGCGATTGTTATAGTTTCAATTATTAAAAACCTCTTGATTATGTTTTCATCTAGACCCGTGATTTCGGAAATCAATGCAAGATTTGTAAAGAATCTTTATGACGTATTTCCTGAATTTGTCGTACCAGAGCCTTACTTAACAGGTTGATAACCTGTATTTCAATTTTCAAACATTTACGTTTAAATTCAATATTATAAGTCACATGCAAAAGACACTCAGCTTAATACGCGCACGAAGTGGTAACATACCAAATTGCTTGTTCATTTACGGGCATAGCTAGAACTTCTTCGATTTTATTCATCTTGGATGTTGTGGCTCCTCAAATGAGACAAGAAGATGCGGCTGGTGTTTCTGTTGGTGATTGTGCTGTCTTGCCGTCAATCATTGTAAAATATAATTTATGGTTTACTCTAAAGTTGCGATTATTTACTGTTAATTCAAATTCTCATAGTTGAGATATCACATCGACTATTTTCCTTTCTTCTCGTATAACTTAAGGTGTCTCTTTAACGTATGCAAACTGTAGTGTTATACAATACTGTATGGAAGAAGGTTAACTGTTGTTCCATACTAATTTATTCATGTCTGTCATCACTTAATGATAATTTAAGCGGTACAACTAATATTCGTATACAAACGAGAGTCAGAAATTTGTGCATATCTCGAGCAAATTTTTTAAATTCATACCTTTACTTAATTGTTCATAAAAGCGAAACGCGTTCAATGATTTTCATGAGATATGTCTCATTTTGTTTATAGGTTATACGACTTTACCTGAAAGTAATAGGACTTGACACTTTTTTTACCGTTTTGGATTTTTCATTAATTAAAAAAATTTAACTTTTTAAGCAAAAAATATATTTTTTTTCTTCATACATTTATTTATAACTTCGAAACTGTTGCTTATGTGGCAAAGCGTTATATAAACAGATGAAATTACTTATAATTCTTGATTTTTCTAATTTTGTTCAAGTAAAATCCGACTAGTGGTTCTTGAGTTATGTTAAACAAAAGGGGCCTTATCACAATTGAGTTGCGAATCAATTAGCTGAAAAATGTTGTACTGTGTAATGCAACAAATTGAGAGGTGGCACCTGGTGGCACTTGAAATTGATTAAAAATGTAAAGAGAGATATGAGGCAATATATTAGCGGTGATTGCCAACTGCAGGAAAGTAAAGCTAAAATTGCAGGTCCACATTTTTGGAGAAAAAAGGGATTTTTTCATAAAAATAAACAAACAAAAAAGTCTCTGCAGAGTTTAAGTATACTGAAATATCCTACTGTAAATAGAAAATAAAAAGAAAAACATTAGCTCACATAATAAAAAAATATTCGTTTTGAAATTCTTATGTTTAAATTAAGTTGATTCAGTAAAACATACAAGTACTGAGTTGGGACGGCTAAAAAAAAAAAACCAGCAGTCTGATCGGAGTAATTCTTTTTGATTTGATTGTACCATTTAGTCTAAAATTTCAAAATATCAATGCATATTGCACGAAGTGTATGTTGACAATTTAACTTTTTTCCGCGAAATCCCCAGTATGCGGCATAGTTAAATAACAAATAAAATAACTATTTGTTCGTAACAACCAATTTATTCAATAACATATATATTTAACATCACCGGCAGTTAGTATTGAATAAAAATGATGCTTTTTTCTATAGCTTTCCTTTTACCGCCTCTTATTTTTCCAAAAAGTCTGGCGCTGTTATAGGATACCTATTTACGCATTATTGCCTGAAACTTCCTTCTCCTCTTAATACTGTTGGTATAGTTACACACTCTGAACATTAGTGAAAATTATCCTTAGTAAATCCATTTTTTTATTTTGCGCTTCTGAAACTTTTCAAGTTAATCTATAACTAACGAGATTTAGATGTTTTTAATTTTAAATTTTACTGTATTTTTGAATTTTACTGTAATTTGCAATTACTATTATATTTCATTTGTGTTTAAATAAAGTTTTAAGCAGTTCCTTTTCTATATAGCTTTTCTTCTTCTTTTTTTTTATTTTTTATTTCTTTGCATTCTTAAGATGTCAGAGAAAGATTTTTAATGTCACTATAAAGAACAACGGGGATTTTAATTATGCTTTAATGTAAAAATTTATTAAAAATGGCACGTATTTTCTAAAACACATTTAACAAACCTGTAATGCTCCACTAAGTATTCATTCTTGGGGCAAAGAAAGAATACACACACATAGAAAGTGCGACAAACAAAATCGGCTACAAGCTTTTATTACGTGGCGAAGACTATAATTTTAAATTAATTAAAAATATTTTACTGTGAAAATTTAGTAGTTTTACGTTAACGTACATATGTATACTAAATGAATACATACTAAATGTTGTTGTTAAGAATAAATTTTAATATGTTGCTCACATTTTCAACTTTAATATTAAAACTTGTCCAATGCCTTGTATTTTATATTATATTTGTTCTTCGAGTTATTAATCAATATTGGACTGCAATCGATTGCAAATCGCACTTATTTAAATATACAAAATTATCGAATACAAACAAATTACAAAAAATAATAAACACAAATTTGATTTGTAAATGGAGCTGTAGTTTGCTCTACATTCGAATATGGAAGTATTCGAATAATGAAGTAATGTTGCATACTCGTTGTTTTTCTACGTCTCTTAGTTTTTACTAAATATTTACTTTTACTTATGACGAGACCGCATCTACACAATGTCATGTGCCTTTTACTTTCGTAAGCATCCAGACCACTTGCTCCCTTACTCCACACTTTTACCAAACAGCTCTTGTTAGTTATTTCTGCGTTTCTCTTATGTGTAGGCCCCCTTTCTAACTTACCTACGGCAGTTATACAATTGTTTCCCTTCATCTCGACAAGCCTCCGGTAGGTTTGAATTGCAGTTTCTCAATTATTCTTCTTTTAAACAATTCATTTACCGTGGCTACTAAAAGATATTTATTTTCTTCAATATTTGTATTCAACCAGCAGCTGCAAAAAACACTTTTTCGCAAAATAATAAACGAACAAAGCAAAAGAATTGTGTGCGAATATTATTTCAATAATATAAGGCGCGGTGGGCGTTTTGCCATAAACGCGATTGCAGCAATGCGCATTATTCTATGTATAAGAATAAATGGGTCTATTATATTTGCTAAATCTGGGTAGATAACTAATTGAAAGATATTATTACGAAGATGAGCGCAATTTTATTTCGTGCTTGATTCCTTTAAATAAATATTTCATGATATTCTCATAAAATATTTATTACAAAAATTTTTATTAAAAATAAACATTCTATGAAGATGATTTATTACGGTTTCAAATAAAAAAAAATTAAAAGCAAAAATGTAAACAAAACGACCCACTCCGCATTTTACAAATTGTGTAGCTTTTCAAGAAGTCTTATACACGCAAGACAACAACAACATGCTTATAAGAAATTTTACCAAATAAGATAAACACAGATAAACAAAAACAACTAACACAGAACAAAGGAAGGCACACAGCCAAGCAGGCGCCTAAACTGAATGATAATAACAACAACAATATGGGATGACTTTAAAGCAGAATATTCTTGCATATGCTAGAACCGCTCAAAACAACTATATTAACACCACTTGCTGGGCAAATAAATGAATTCAAATTAAATCATCAGTGACTGAGGACAGCAAAGTTACCATCGTGTTTTTTTTTTGTGTGTATTAAAAGTAAAAAAATCGTTTAACTTATATATTGACAGACCGTTTCCATACACAAATACATGAACTCCTCATATCAACATATCTGGAGCTGTATGCGTTATCTGTATCCAGCCAAAAAGTTTCTCTAGAACAACAACAAACGAATAAAATTAACCAAATCAGAAGATAATGTCGTTTTGGGAATAAAAAATATAGGATCAAAAATTTAAATTCCTGTATTATGTTGTTTATATTTTCTCCGCCAGTGAATGAAATACTGTTGTTATTTCCCGTCAGGCTGTTGTTCTCCTGAAGTTAATGGCAAGCGCTTTCGATGTGAAAACATCATTGTTATGCCGCGGTATAAATTATACTGGTGAGTCAGTGTTCTCGCTTAGGATAAAATTTAACTTAAAAAAAAAGTAACTTTGGGAATCAGTCATCAATTCGCACATTCTATAGACGAAAAGTTCTGTTTAACAATGACGTTCATTATTGGTTCAAACAAAATCCAGCGCAGACCGTACAGACTCTATTACAACCAGAAATATCAACGCCTACGGTTACCACCATTGAACCTTATTTTTTCAAAAATTCGCCTAACGATCAATCAATATGGTTAACGCACCATGATCAATGATTTTTGTTTGTAATATCAATGGCATTAGTCCAGGCGAGATGTTTTTTTAACTGGATGACGTCTGCAACCATCGACTTAACGAAGTAAAAATTTTGTTATAAGTTGATTTTTAGAAACGGGTCTATCATATTATCTCTAAAGCTGTGCGATTTAACGTCCTCCATTACTTCCTAAAAGGCCATATAAAACCAATGTTTTATGCTGTTAAGCCGCAAAAATGTGTGCCGTATTAATCATGGCATAGAGCCAGCATGTGGTCGATAGCTGCTGTCACATGTCATGTATTGATCTTTTGGGTATAAAATTTTTTTCGTTAAAATTTAGGTTATTGTTTCATATTTTACAATTAAAAGCATATTAATTTTTCGTTAGGTGCCCCTGTAGGCTAGTAGGTAGTGTACTAGCTTGTTATATGGGGGTGGTGGGTTCGATTCCCAACGAAGACCTTGTTTTTTTTTCACTACAAAAATAAAAATTGACTGTCGGTGGGGCTGCTCAGCGATGAAGGCATAGTCACTGGTCGCTGTGCTGTCTTATACGGCAGTTAATTTCCGACTATCCTTCTACTTTCACCGCCTGTTTCATCTCTTCACTATCCCTTTCCTAAAATAATGAACACGGTACTTGACTAAATAGGCATTGTTGCCTGAAGTGCTACTTCTCTTTATACAAAAAAAAAAAATTAAAAGTTCTGTCGGTCTTACAATGCCTTCTTTACACTATTTGAAATCAACTTCGAAAATAAATTGCCAAAAAAAAAATCACTTCAAGTAAATTTTAATTGCCAAAAGATATGTTTTCGATTAATAAATTGAAGATTGTGATATTTTTGCCACTTAACGTTGTACCAGTACCTGGTAAACTTGAAGCGTTCGCTATAATAATAACCAATTAGCCCTCGCAATAACTATTTTTGAAGCCCTTTTAAATTAATATTAATTTTGTAAAAGCTTAAGATTTTTATTTTGATCGTTTTATTTTTCTTCCATTCATTTTTAGGCCAAACTATTTCGTATCTTTCAACAAGTTTTCAATGCTGGCCGTGATGCACATCATGAAGAATTGCGGCGCTTGGGCATTTATGTTGTACGCAAGTTTGTGGAAACCGCACCAAATAATCCAAAAATTTACGCTGAATTGCTATTCTACAAATCGATTAAAGAAGCAAATGAACTGGAAAGTGGCTACTGTGATGCCTATGAATCGTAAGTATTCTTGTTAATTCATTCGTTCAGTCATTTAATTTGATATACAAACACTCACACACAGACATTTCAAATTCAACTAAATGAAATTCTATTCAATTGGAACACTTTCATTTTGGGTGCTCATTTAGGTTACTTTTTAAGGCAGATTTTATTTAAATTTTTCATTAAATTTCTTTTATGCCAAAGAAAATTAAATGAAATGCTGTGTTATTTTGACTCCTCTTTAATATGGACACAACACAAACAGAATCTTAGATTTTCTCTTCCTGCCATTGTTTATATTTTTTTTCTAGCAAAATGTATTGATTACGTTGTTTTTGTGTGTGTGCATGTGTTTTTTCCTCACTTTCCTTTTATGCAAAAAAAAAAAAAAAACAACTACCATTTCGTATTGAATGATGATGAATGATTGTAAATGAAGTAATATTTTAACACTTCTATCTTTATCTCGTCTATTTCTTGCATGTCTTTTGTTTAACAAATATTCAAAAAAAAAAAAAAAAGAAGGGGGTATAAAAACGAATCAGTTTATTTGATTATTATATGTTTGTTGTTTTTTCTGTTTTCAGTGGCACTAAAGGAACGTGGTCAGAGGAACAAGAGTCACAGTTACGTTTTCTATTTGAAGAGAATCAACGGAATCCTGAAACTGACAAGGGTAAGTTTTATACTCTTTATCTTATTATATTCTTCATCATTTAAAAATTGGAAGAGTAGCCGATGTTTGAAAGAGACAATTCATGTTTGGGTTCGTTTTTCTTTTTTGTAATTTTAGGACGACATTGGTTTGGTAAACATTAAAATAAGTTTTAAAATAAAACCGCGGGAAAATTTATTGCAGTTAAATTAACAAACATCCTAAAGTCCCAGAAAATCAAACGGGGTTTGAAAGTAGACACAATACCTATAGTTCCTTTTGATTTAATGTACCAGTACGCCATTTTTTATTTCACTCCCATTTGGTACTTTAATCATTCTCTCTTTTACGTGATTATATTTACATCTGCACCTAGCCGTGTGGGCCAACACCAGATGGTGGATCATTACTACTGTGGATGAAATGAACGCGTCATCCTTGCCCTAGAAGGCCTTCGGATACGTATATCCTCCGGTCATCGCCCCCCCCCCCGCGGGGGGGGGTCATTCTCTCTTGTAACTGTTTCGATTTGTAATCGCAGGATGAACTCTTAAACAGTGAAGCCATTCAGACCAGGTTACGTACAATCTTATTCAGGGTCTAAAAACATGATAAGTAAAACTGCAGCACACACTATTATCTTGGTTTTTTTGTACCTGACTGTGGCTTCGTGGAAGTTTGGACTAGTATTTGCTTTATTTTTTATACGCCTCAATTATCTGCTTTTCTAATATAAAGGCGCCTTTAATCACCTTTAAACAACTCATTAACCGCTTCTTCAACAATTCTTTTTCTGTATATTTAAGGCTTTTGTTAGGATATGAACTCATACACATCCCTTTTTCATTCACCACTAGTGTGGTGAAAGTAACAACTGTTATCATTCCTTTCCGTCTTTGCTGGCCGTTTGTTCGGTATGTCGATGTGATGACATCATTCTCAAGCCGTGTTCTAAATTACACTGGCGAGTTATTGTTCGGGTGTTGGTAGTTCTTTCATTAAGTTTGTATCTACTCATTCAGGTAGAATGTCCGCCGACTGGCATTTTGTGCGGGGCTTATTTTTAATATTTCCGTTTTTTATTATTATTCCGATACGTGTCTCCGTCTGAGGGTGTTGTTCGTTTGTTCGAGTGTATGAGTAGTTTTAGTGGTGTGAAAATTGTGTCAAAATTCGTGCTTACCTATTCGTTTACATTATGTCACTGTTAAAAGTTTTTGTTTTGTAGATTTTCATGTTCTCATGCTGAGACTTAGTAATGTCATACATTCATCTATTTCCCTCGGGCTGTGTCTTTGCGTATCTATCTGTAAATCTTCTCTTTAGTGTTTGTCCCATATAAGTATGTTTGCAGGTACAAGTAAGTCTGTACACTCCGCTGGAAGTAAATTTGTCAGTTGTCTCTGTCGATGTCCAGAGATTATGTCTCAGAGTGTTTCTGGTTTTTAATGCTGTGAGTAAATCTTCTTTCTGGTTCTGTGTAAGCAAAAGTCTGCCATCGTGTTGTAGTGGCTCTCATTTTGTGCTCTTTATTCCTGTTTTTAGTGTTGTATTGTCTAAGAATTTTGTCGATATTAGTTGGTCTGCGGCCGTTATTTTTAGCTATGCTGTAAATTGCGTCGAGTTTTTTGTTGTACTTATCTAGAGTAACTTAATAATCTTTGTTTAGCGCACACATACCTACAACAATAACCAATTTAGCGTTTGCATGGTCTGTGCAAATCCTAGTTTAGCAAGCACTAAAGTAGGAAAGTAAAAAATATTTTATTCGCACTAAAACGCACAAACTTTTGTGATCATTCCGTCATTATGTTTCCGTTACACGAAGTTATTTACCACAACTCGTTAGCTTGATGAGAAGGTCAGATTTAAAAGAAGATTAATTAGTTTAATACAATTAAAGGGGCGTGTGGCTGACTTCTAGCAGCGAATTGAGGCTGCTGAACTTACTCTTTTCTATTGAATCTAACCTATAAAGCACATACACATATAATACCCACCTTCTTAGGGAAAAAGAGACTGAATTAAATATCCTCTATTTACTTGAAACGCTTAACTCAATGTAGAATGGTGATAAATATGTAAACGCTGGTCATATGCTCTCAGTACTGTTTTCCTCTTTTATTAATAATACTGTTAAGGATGCGTTTTGCTTGAGTTTTCAAAGAAAGAATAATTAAGTAATAACGTAAACAACTAGGTATGATGTTTACTAACTGTGTAGCTTGCAAAAAAAACTTATGCACGCAAGGCAACAACTATATTAAAATAAATTCAAGAAAGAAACTTGATCACCACAAAAACAAAACTACACACAGACCAACATTGAATAAACAACAACAACAAAATGTGATACAAAGGAAGTAGAAAATTCTTAATTTTTCTAAACCTCTAGTGGAGAAATATAAAAGACAGCGTCTGAGTGGATAGTTAGTTAGTTGAAAAATAAATCTCGTGAAGTAAAGACGTGCATCTTAAGTAAACTGTTCTGTAGTGTCAACTTTGTGTGTAGTTGAATGTAAATAAATAATTTATTTAAAAACTCCAAAATCTGGTGTTATTTATTTTGCAATAAAAAACTCACAACAAAATGTTTATAAAAGGTTTAAACGTAACAAATAATGACAGTTTTTATCTTAAAACGAAAGACGTAACTCCATTGTTTTCGGTACAATATCACAATGTCTGTACATCTGTCGCTGGCCTCTATCGCTTAAACCGTAATAGGTGATAGACTTTTGAAATTATTTTAGAAACTGTAACAAATCAGCCGCTACAATAACAAATTAAAGGGTGTTTTAAAAGTTAAGGTGATGTGTTGTAATTTTTGGACGGGTGAAATATTGTTCAGTGTATAGCATACATATAAACTATAGCAACAATTACAAATTAAAAGTGACGTTATATTCCCAAATGTAGCCTCTTTTAAGCCACTATTAGTCTATCGAGCAAACATTTTTATGATTTTAGTTTTTTTCAAAAAACAGGATTTTGTCGACATGATAATAACTAAAAAAATCCATAAGTTATTTCGCAATCATCAATAGGTGATTCCAAACCGTTAATGAGGTTAAAAACTTTTTCCTCAAATTTATCCTTTTTATATATGTCTTTTCATCTAACGAAATAATTCTTTTAAACACCCTGCCATTAGCCATAAACTCAAATATCTTTTACAAATTTAAATTTACTTAGTTTTTTTTTTTGATTGTATGCCTCCTGTGATAGCTGTGATAGCACTTTTCTCATAAAAAAAAAAATACAAAACTGATTATGAGAAGATGGTTGTTGGTGTGAAAAACTCCTTTATAGATTTTGGAAAAGTTGTTTTGCCGTTGGCATATTTTTTAAGTGCTTGAGTTTGTTTGGTCTCCAAATCCAATGTGATTGATTTAACAAGTCAATTTCAATGTGTTGACAGTTTCATGATTGAAATAATTTTCTTTATTATCGCTTTACAATCAACCCAACAACAATTTTTTCGTCGCCATTGTCATTATCATCATTTGGCTTCATTTGTTTTGCTCTTAATAGCTTCATTGATAGAGATTGAGTTTTAATGTCTACTTGCTTTCTCTCTCACTCTCTCACTCTCTGTTTTTTCTTCATCTGCTGAGGTCTGGTGACTGCTTATATTTTGACATTTTTATTTTACCAATATGTCCAAGATTAATTGTTATGTGTCTGGTAGTACGGTTGAAATTTTATTTTTATCCATAAAAATAAATTTATTGTTAAAAAAGAAACCATTTTCTTTTTTTTTTTTGTGTTATATTTTTTTTTTCTTCTTTTACGAGTACTGCAGTGGAAAACCTAAGTTGACATTAAAATCCTAAAATGTCATTTAAAGGTTAAAATAATCTTTAATATCATTTATATGACTTTATTTTTAATGATACTCAAATGCTATAGAATTTAACTGAAACAATAGTCAGGAAGTTGCTTTTAGGTTGCATTGATATAATAACTAATTGTAAGGTTTAGGATGTAGTCTATACTGGTGTTATTTGACAACGCCAGTGTTGATTGAAGCAACATTTAGTAGATATAAGATAATTTTTAATTGCAGAACAATGCTTTACTCACTTTTTGCTTGTATTGTCTTTTAGATGTGATTGACTGGATTTTGGAGAATATTGGGGATAAGACCCGCACTAGACGTGGTATTTTAAAGAAGCTTAAAGAAATGGGTTTGATGTTTAAGGCCCCAACCAAAAAATCAACTGCAAGTGTCCAAAATAAAAACCTTTGGCGCTCAGAGGAAGATGAAGAGCTACATAGTCTCTACGATCAATATCGAACGGAAGATGGTACTTTCAAAAATGAAACACTACGAAGCAAAGGAATAAAATTGAATAATAATTCTTTTTTGCAGATTGTCTCCAACGTATTATCGATGAATTTGCCGACAGGCGTAATAAACAGGCAATAATTAAGCGCATGTTGCAACTACATATTATAGCCGATAAATCAGAGATTTTACCACAAAAACCACGAAAGCGTAAAACAAAGAAACAGGGTGCTATTGAAGATGAAGGTGAAGGAGGAGAGATTTATGAATATGACGAATTAGACGCTTCTAGACCTGGTACGAGCAGAAAAACTAAACCGAAAAAGGTACCAAAATCCAAGCAACGTAAAATAGTACGCACACCTTTGGATGTAGGCACTGTTAGAGCCCTTATAGCTCAAATAGATGAAGATAAATACCACGAAGCCATAGATTGGTTGAAAGAATGTCTAGATGATGCGGCCGATGATGCTGAAGAAGCTGTAGAAGAAGACGATGGGGTGCCGTTGGTACCCCTACAGGAGTTGCAAAAAGAAGCCATGGAAGATGGCAGCTTCAAAAAAGTTTTAGTAGCTTTAGGTATGCAGCCTCCAATATCTGGCATGGAAAATTACTGGCGTATACCAACCTACTTAAATTCGGCCGATCTTAAGCTGAGAGCCAAAATAGTGGCCGGTGAACAAGTTGAAATCGATATTGGAGATTCAGAAGGAGACGGCAATGCAACCGATAACGAAAATGATGAAGAAAATGGTGACAATCGGGATAGCGATGAAAGCGAAGAAGAAGAAGAAGAAGAAGATTATTTAGAAACTTTGGGTATATCCGAAGAACAAAAGAAATTGAAAAATTTGGAAAATTATATGGATAAGCGAAGGGAGAAAATGAAGAGCTTAATGTTTAGCAAAAGCGACGAAGAGGCTGAAGACCGTGCTCCCTTAAACGAAAATAAGAAAACTAAAGCCAAGAGGAATAACAAACTGGTTAAACCAACTGAAGACTCGGACAGCAAAGAAGACAGTAATGAAATGGTTGAGAAAATCAAAAAGAAATTAAATAAAAAGAAGCAAAATAACGATCTAAGTAGCGAAGACGAAGAAGAAGATTTTGATAAGCGCGACACTAGTGATTTGTTTGATCAGTTAAAGTCTAAAACAAGCAAAGCTAATGACAGTAAACAAGAGGAGGAAGAAAAGGAAGAGGAGGATAGTATTGATTTTAATTTCAATTCGGAGGACTATCGGAAACGTTTAGCGGAATTGGACGATGATGAAAATGAAGATGAAGCAGAGGAACATCAAACAATAACCCATCGCTCTCGTCGTGCTAATGTAATTGAATCCGATACTGAAGATGATGATGTTAATGATGATACTGTTATTGACAAAGTTAGTAAAGCCAACAAAGGCGGTAAAGAAGCCGTTAACGATTACATCAAAGATAGAGATATAGATGAAGATGTTAATTTTATTAAACAACAAGAAACAAACAAAAATGCAAAACACTCATCTAAAGTATCAACTAAAAAACGTCAACGTTCGCTAGATGAAGATAATACCAGTGAGTTGCAGCAAGAAGAGAACAGTGTTGATGCTGATGATGATAAATTTCTAAAACGCAAAAAACTTTCATCATCTCAACAAGGCACAATGGAGACTGATGAGGTACCAGCTAAACGGCGTCGTATTGCTGTTATAGACGATGACGACGAGAACGATTGAGCACAACACATTTCATTTTTATTTTATACTCTACGTTGTATGCAATGATTTTCTTTTAAGTTACTCGTTTCTCTTTTACTTTTATGTATGTATATGTTATTGTTCCTTCTGTCTGTCTAATTGGAAAAGCAACTAAAAACACAAACCCACTCTATATGTGAAGTCAAGATATTTAAGCTGTTGCTTTATTTTTCAGTCATTATATTTTTATGCTTTTTTTAAATGGTATTTAATTTCTTCTTAATCACTTTTTCGAAGTTCATTTGTCTTTTATCTTTTAATTGCATACAATCGGTAGTCTACTGAATTTATATCGAATCCTTAATTTCAAAATAAAAAAATCTTCAATAAAGTTTTTAAAGCATTTTGCATTTCCTAATGAAATCATTTTAGTTTTTGAGGCTTTCAACATCTTAAGTAGTCAATATGGATGGATAAGTATTTTATTTTTTTTAAATTTATCTCTTAATAGATTAAAATCGCGAAAATTATTTATTTCATAAGATCAAATGAAACACTTTTTACCAAAAAATATGAAACCGATATTGAAGGATGGTCGCGGATAGTCGCGATATTTTGCCAACCAACGGTGTGGTGAAATATCGAAAAAATACTAAAAAATAAAGTTTTTTAAAATTTTTTATTAAATAATGATCTAGTGCTTAAAATTAATTACTAAAAAATAAAAAAGATTAAGATGATTCAAATTTGTATTGTATTGCGAAGAAAAACGTTCGGCAATTATGAATGAAAAAGGATATCTGCAAATGTTCACCACGACCACGCTGACACTTGTCGATTCTATCATCAAAGTTTTTAATCACGTATTAGCAAAATGGCGTTTCTATCTCGGAGTTTGAGTTCTAAGGTTGCTTTCGATTCGATTGGCTCGGTATAGACTATATCATTAACATATCCCCACAAAAAATAACCCAGTGGTGTTAAATCACGCCATCTGGCTGGCCACATAACAGCTGACTGTCGTGAAATTATGCGATCGGAAAATTTGGTTTGCAATAAATTGATCTTTTAATTTTCTGTCTGTCTATGCAACAGAACTTTCTAGTTGCAACTTCGATGGTTCCAGAGCAGAGCTGCAAATCATCACTCCTTGCTTAAGAGTTGGAGACTTTCCAACTCCTGTCCAGAACACATGTCTAGCATGCTCACTAGATCTGGGAACATTTCACCAGGTAGGTGTTAGTAAAGGTGAAATGAACCCGGCCACCATAGGACCATAGACTGGTATGGGGCCGTGAAACCACAACAACCACGATACTCCCGTAAAGGGCCAACCTCAATAATCAGCCAGAGAACAGTTAAGTGTCTAAAGAGACAAATAACGGAACTCTGCGGGATACTGATTCCCGTGGAAATAAAGTGGAGTTTCCAGTTGTACCCCTGCTCACTTCAGGGGACTGGGCTCCCTTTTTCCCCCAGTTGCACAGATCTAAGTTGTTGCTATCTCCAAAGACCATATATTTGTGCCTACGTCAGCATTTCAACATGAGTCGACCGAAGCCTTAACAACACTTCTAAATTGGGACCAAAACAATATTGCTGCTGATACCGAGTTTCAAATGAAGCTCACTTTTATTTGAATGGATATGTCAATAACCAAAACCAGCGAATGTTGGGCCGATTTGGAGACGTCGTTACATCCAGAAAAACTAATTGTACGTATTGGTCCGTACTCCTTAAAAACGATAAAAAAAATTGGGCCAACTTTTTGCGAAAAACTCGTTAACACAAATGATGGTTTAAAATAAAGCCAGTCGCATAACACAATAATACTGTGGTTACAAAAAAAGTTTAGCTCGAATCACAGCTTTAAGCTTAGCTTTGGCATTTAAAATTTTGCGAAAATATTTACTTTAAATTACAATCAAACGTTACCTTTTTTAAAACTCTTTCACTATTTTCTGGAAACCAACTTAAAATTGAAATAAATTTCAAAAAAATTTACGCAGAATGGTTCCTTATATTTTTTATAATAATTTAACTCGATTCATTTCATATTTATCCTACAATTAAATTAAGAACTATTTAAAATAAAAACATTCATAATTCAGAAGCAAAACAAAACAGATGAAATTTTATTAAAAATTGTAGCCATGACCTTGTTGTTTTATAACCGCAATGGAAAATTCATATTTTGTTTGTTTTTAATAATTTCGAAATTTAGTTTTATTTACAAAAAAAAAACCACTCAGACAGCCAGCCAGCCCGCCATCTTTTTCTATTTTATTATTGTATTTTGTTTTTATATTTTTCTTATTATTTGTTCACATTCAAAAGTTAATAGTTGTAATTACATAAAGACACATCTTCTGCCATATTATGACATTTATTAAAACGGACCATGGCAGGAATGGTGTTTGACACCGTTCACCTGTATACATACACTAATACATACATGCATACACCTGGTCCATACACATAAGGTCAAATAGGGTACTTCAAAATTAAGGCCGCAATATAAATTTATATATTATACTGCGACCAAACTTGAGATGTCAAAGATTCAGGTTTTTCAGCAAGAAGTTTATTTTTCAATGGTGGCAACACCAACAACATGATAGTTTTGACATTGAGTTTTTTTACGTATTTGTAGTAGATTCATTGGTAATTGTTACAATGAATTCAATTTCGCATGACAATCGCATTAAAATAATTAAAATCTATTATAAAAATGGTGGTTCCGGTAAAGTTAATCGTTTCTGCTGCTAAGAATTTGGTCGTTAAATTTGTGTTGACAGGCGCGATACCAAATGTGCGAACACCAACGCGTGTAGACTGGATCGTTCAACTGAAAACTTCGCAGATGTGAGCCACACTGTTGGAGCAGATCAAAATTTGTCACTTCCTCGACGTTCTTATTAATTTGGGTATCCAAAACCACCACATGGTGAATTTTGCGTAAGGATTTCATTTTGAAGCCTTACAAGGTTCAACTGGTGCAGGAATTGAAGCCGACCGATCATTCACTTCGCCGCAGATTCGTTCAGTTCACTTAGGGACAATCGGCTGATTTGTTTGAAAAAAATCATTTTTTCAGACGAAGCCAATTTTCTCTTGTCAGGGCAGAGAATGTCAACAAGCAAAATTGCCGCATCTTGGCTTGTCCATATCCTATAGCGATTATTGAGAAGCCTTTGTATGCTAAACGTGTCACTGTATAGTGGGCTATGTAGTCTAGAGGAGTGTTTGGACCATTTTTTTATTTGAGTTGAAAACAAATTGCAATGCATTTGCCAAATTTATTTTAATTTTCTAATTAGTTTGAATTGATTAAAACGTTATTTAATTCTTTTATTTTGCGAAGAGATTTAATGCAAAATTTAGTTTATTCATAAGGAATTAAAATCAAAAAATAATGATTCATCTACAGTTCTCCTACACAAAAACTAACTACTATCGGCCATAAGTCCACAAAATTTAAAACAGTTTTGAACCGCAGCTTAGAAATATTTATTTAACCTGACCAAACATTAACAACTGCAATTTATCTTAAGGCATTACTTTTGCTCCACCCTGTTTATAGATTTTTTTACCAACGAATAATAAAATAATGAATCCCTTTAAACTCATAACAAATACGTGTATATTATAACTGAGCCATTCAATCGACGGTCAATTTCACCATAAAAAGAAATAGAAACGAAACTAATGAAACTTTTAGACACTCGTTTGGGTTGGTATTTAATAAAATAATGATTATTTTTCGTGCTAAAATGAAAAACATGACAAAGTAAGATAATGTTTCGACAGCTTTTCATGCCATGCATTTGCGATGGTTTTCAGTTATTATCCATACGATTGGGAAATAATGGCAAAAATAACAGCAATATCATATGTTGTGGTATTTTGTAGCATACAAGCTGAAGCTGTTTCAAAACTTATTTCTTTTTTGTTTTTGATATTTGTAGAGAATGGGAGAATTAAGGGATTAATGGCTCGTTATCGGAGTCATATTCGTAAAAAGTATTCCGCAGCATAAAACATTGTTGTGCCATTGAAATAGTGAGTCAAAGAATATATTGTTACTTATTTTCGATTTAATTTTTTTATTAATAAATAGCTATGACTATTAAAATCATATTATAATTGTTATTGCAGGAGTCATTTTGATATTTTGTTCAGTCTTTGCACCAATAAGGTTACTCATTAGGAGACTGAAAGCATCAGCGGAGAATCATTTTTCTAAATTCACAATTTTATATGAAGTAAGATTTTTTATGCTATTTAAAGGGAATTAAATGGATTTCCCAATTTTTAGCGAAAGCTTGACTAATGAAATTTTTTATTGAAAAATTTTCACTAGTGATTTGTTTTCATACAAAATTTTTAAAAAAAATTCAAATTTTTATTCGAATAATCTTATACTTTTATTCGATTATTCGAGAATTTCACTTTGAATAAATTTATAAAAATAATTGATAATCTACGTTTTCCGTAATTAGTAAAAGAAAAACTTTGCATGAATAACAATTATTGTTGACTAAATTTATTAGAGAAAAATTATGGCTGTTGAAATTCGGCTAAATTTTTGTGTTTTTTTTATCAAAAAATTATGAATGATGAAACTCTGTTATTGAAAGATTTTGACTGGTGAAATTGTTTTTATACAAAATTTCTGTAAAAATTAAAAAGTTTTTATTCGAATAATCTTATATTTTTATTCGATTATTCGAGAATTTCATTTCGAATAAATTTATAAAAATAATTGATAATTTATATTAACATTTTCTTAAAGTAGTAAGAAATTGACTTTTTGCATTATGTAACAATTATTATTGACTAAATTTATTAGAGAAAAATTATGGCTGATGAAATTCGGGTAAATTTTTTTGTTTTTTTTTATCAAAAAATTATGTAACTCTGTTATTGAAAGATTTTGACTGGTGAAATGGTTTTTATACAAAATTTCTGTAAAAATTAAAAAGTTTTTATTCGAATAATCTTATATTTTTATTCGATTCTTCGAAAGTTTTACTTCGAATAAATTTATAAAAATAATTGATCATATATATCAAAGTTTTATTATAGTAGTAAAAAAGTGACAATTATTATTGACCGATGAATTTTTTTTACAAAAAACTTTTGACTGATTAAATTTTTGTATAGAAAAATTCTGTAATGAAATTGTTAGTACAAAATACTTGTGTAACGAATTCTATGAATAAAACAAAATATGACATCAAATATTTTTATAGCAAAATTTGAATTTGATGAAATTGTTTTCAAAGAAAAGTGAAGACATGAAACTCTGAATTGAGAAATTATGACTGATGAAAATTTTGACAACAAAATTATAAGTGACGCAATTTTTTTAATAGAAAAGTTTTGACGGATGTTAATAGAAAACGATTAATTAGGATCTCCTGACTTATTTTAACTAGTTTATTTTATTTAAATATGTTTTAATCTTTTAAACAATCTTTTTTAATTAAATTTTAACGATATATTTTTTCAATATTTCGCTTTCCAATGGAAAGCTTCTTCAGGAAAATTAATTTTTTATAACAAAAATTATTATTCAATTTTAAAAATTATAGAAAATATTGATTATAGCGTTTCGATATTTTATTTAATCGAAAAATGGCGATCCTATTTCGGTAATCATATCACGGATTTTGAGTTTTAAGGTTGAAATCAATTCTTATAGACTGTCTCCTTAACATAGCCCTACAAAATATATTACAGTGGTGTGAAATCACACGATCTGGGTGGTCACTTAACTGCTGATTGTCGGAAATTATATGAACGGGTAATTTGGGGGGGAATAAATTGAACATTTCGTTGGCTGTGTTACATATGGCACCGTCCTGTAGCAGCCACATGTCAGTGTCGACCATAAAAGGCCGAAATTAAGTTGTTATCAACTAGCGATAGCGTGATCCATTGTCTGCTGTCACATTTCCAGCCTTATCGAAAAAAAGGCCTCCAGACTACATATCGCACCATACAGTGACATGTTGAGTACGCAAAGGCTTCTCAATAATCACTCTATGATTTTCAGAAGCCAAAATGCGGCAATATTGCTTGCTGACAAGTGAAAATGGGCTTCGTCTAAAACAAATGATTAAAAAAAAAACCAGCCGGTTATTCCTGAATGAATTGAGTGAATCGACGGCGATGTGAATGGTCGGTCGGTTTCAATTTCTGCCCAGTTGAACCTTGTAAGGCTTAAAAGTCAAGTCCTTACGCAAAATTCGCCATGTGGTGGTTTTGTGTAACTCCAATTGTTGAGACGTCGAGGAATTCACAAATTTCGATCTGCTTCGACACTGTATCTCACAGCTGTTTAACGTTCCAGTCGAGCACGCGTTAGTGTTCGCACATATTCTTTAAACACTCTCAATTGTAAAAAATTTCCAACTGAGTACGTCAAAAAAACTAAATTGAATAACAAAAATCTTGCTGAAAAACCCGATACTATTAATTTCGCCCATAAATAAACAATTCCAGTACCCTACTAGTAAATTTATTAAGGTAATTCTCGGTTTCTGTTCTAAATCCGTAAAAATTTGCAACAAAATGGAACGCAGACAATCACAGTTTCTACATAAGAAAATTTCAAGTTCAGTTAAAATATCGAACATAATTTCTATTTGCTAAGTTGTAAAATGGTATTAAAATAGAAGTGTTATTTCTATGAAATTAAACTGAAATAGTTTCCAAAGTTACTAAATTTAAATAAAATCTTTAAACTTGAATTAATTATTACAATTTTAGTGATTCCATATATTTAATTAAATAATTGATTTATAAAATAAACACTAAATTTTGCATAAAGTATATTTTTTGAAAAACAAAAAAAAGCGTAATAATTAACAGTTTTATTTTATTTACACATTTATTCCTCAATAATTATTCAAATATTTAGATTTTGTATGTAGATAACAAGCATTTATAAATAATAAAAATAATAATTAATTCAAAAGGCGGTAAATAATGGAAAACATATCCTAACAGCTACTATAGATAATAATACACTGCATTGTATAATTATAGATACACATCATGTGATGAAAAAACCAAAAAAAAAAACTGTTGCAAGTTATGAAAAAAAAAATTAAGTTGAATAATTTAAAGTTTTTATCATATTTTTTCTTGTTTGTAGTTAAAACAGCAATAGCATCTTCAGTTTTCATGATAATCAATTTAAATTTCTAAAATGAAATTCCCAAAAAAGAAAGAAACCCAAAGAAAATCGCTACATTAATTATTCATTTTTCACAGTTTCTAATAGATTTTTACTGTTTATTAGTCATGCCGGGGAGCACTTTGTTTGTCCTTACGTAGGTTTATGATTTTGGATAACAATATTCCTTAAGCTAACGACTTACTTGCATAAATTCACATACATTAAGGCTAATCTTTTTAGAATACGAAAAAGTGCACCACTATTTATTATTTATTTTCTTATTGCATTATTTTCTCTGACAAAAATTAGCTAAATCAGTTTAAAAATTTCATGTCTTCTTAACCCGTCAATATTAAGGAACGCTTTCACATTAATGTGAGAGGATTGAATTGAAATTAGGTACACAGATAAATTTTTATGAGTAGACAAATTGGCTGTCATATGATAAAACCTTCATTTACTGGCGGAACAAATTCAAACACCTTAATACCTTTTGCTAATTCAGCGGCTACAGAAATTTACATCTTGGTGATCATATTGTTACGTTTATACCTTTTATCAACGTTTTGTTGTAAGTTCTTTATTGCAAAATAAATAACACCAGTTTTTAGAATTTTTAAATTTATAACAATTTTATTTACTTTAACTACACAGAGTTGATACAGAACAATTTACTTAAAATGCACGTCTTTACTCGATGAGGTTTAATTTTACACTGATTGATTATCAACTCAGACGTTCCCCTCTTTATACTTGTCCATTTAAAGTCTAGAAGATTTAAGAATCTTCTACTTCCTTTGTATCGCATTTTGTTTTTGTATGTTGTTTATTTGATGTATAGGCGCCTGTATGTCTGTGTGTATAGTTGTTTTTGTTTTTATGCTGATAAGGTTTCTGCTTGGGATTTATTTCAATACATTTCCTGTTGTTATTTGTAGAAAAGAGTTTCTTAGAAAATAAAGCACATGGTAAACAAGGTGTGTGTTTGTTGTTGTAAAATTAGTTTTTGTGTTTTGAGCGTTTAGATGGTAAACAGCATATTGTTTCTTTTTCTTGCATGCCAGGTAGTTAGTAAACAGCATATCAAATTGTAGCTGTGTATGTAAAAACTTCTACGCAGTTTGTAACCAGTAGTTTGCTTTATTGTTTAATTATTTTATTTTAAAACTTAAGCAAGACACTTTCGTAGCAATATACTTTTAGAAACTGTCCTTAGAAAATATGTCATAAACGTTAATTTAATCGTTAGAATTCCGCAAAATATGAATATCGGAAAAACTGGCGTTCGTCATAATCGATACGTTAGATATCTTAAATTTAGAGAGGCAAAACTAGGCCATTAGACCCAAGTTGTAATATTTATGATGTCAGATCGATGATACAAGATAAAATCATCGCTTTGCATTAGCCCTAATAAAGCCAAGTCACAAAATTAGTTTCAGCACTAAACTAACACTTATGGTAACAAACAACATATCAGCTCTGTACAATTGAAAAAATCAATAGTTGCAGCCATCATTTGTAGATCATTGCCAGTCGTTGCCTCGAAATAATTATTTGTATTTTGTTTCCGTATCCCAAATAATGGACATAGCTTATTGCTTGGCATCACTCCACATAATTTGCATCGAACAGCTTATCTATACCCTGTAATGAATATAGGAATGGTTGTTATTGGTGTCCTATGCTTTAATAGGTTATTGTTGCTACTAGTTGCTTATTAATATTAATAAAATTATAATTTTAATAAAATAATTAATTATATAGTCTGTATACTAGAGTAAAGCAGTAAAGTGGAAAAAGTTTCAGGTTAAAATAACTCAACACAAGAAAAGATTTCAGACAAAAGGGCAAATCTTTAGATGAATAAAAATGAAGCCAGCAAGTGGGGAAGAGTTCAGAATCATTTATGAGCCACCTTTTAACATTTAATCATAACTTCTTATAACGTGTTGCTAATCTTTTATTTATTGTTTATTGACAAGTAAAGGCAATAGACGTAAAAATGCATTGTTATCAAGAGTCACTTTAATTAATTTGCACTTTTGTTTGTAGCAGACAGACAAATACCTACTCTCTCTGCCTCAGCCCATAACCGTTTAAGAGATTAGTCAGTAAACGTCAAAATCACGGCATTAATGGAAACACCCATAAGTAATTGTTGATCCTCATTTTTATAGCAAGCATATTTATTAATATTTTGTGTTAATTTAATTCTAAAAATCTAAATTATGTCACAAAAGACACACCCTTTATTTTAGATTTATTTTTGTTTCTTACATAGAACAGACAATTTCTTAAACTTTAAGTATCTGACCATTACAATTGAAATACATGACCACATACGTGAAGGTCAGGACTTATTTCATGGTGTAATATTAATTTTGAGTTGAATGTTAAAAAGTGTTTCTTCCGAAGATGTCATACAAACGTGGAATATATTTTATGCGGCTATGAACTTGAGACACTGAATGTGGTTTCGGATCTAGGTATTTTACCAGATGCTAAGTTAAATTTTATATAGAGCATAATTCGTTGACCACTAACAAAGCACTCCTTCGCTGGGCGAAAGAGTTTAGTGTCACAAATCATCTTTAAACATTTCTTGTCAGACCTATTCCGGAATATGGCTCAATAGTTTGGGATCCAACTTATTAAGTTTATTGTAATAGCATGGAATTGGTGCAAAAGTACCCCTGTAAACTAGTAGGTAGTGTAAACTAGCTTGTAAATATAAGGGTTGCGGGTTCGATTCCCAACGATGACCTTGGTTTTTTTCACTATAAAAAAAAAATTGTCTGTCGGTGGGGCTGCTCAGCGATGAAGGCATAGTCACTGGTCGCTGTGCTGTCTTATATACGGCAGTTAATTTCCCACTATCCTTCTATTTTCACCACCTGTTTCAGCTATTCTCTATCCCTTTCCTAAAGAATGTAGCACGGTATTTGACTCAATAGGCATTGTTGCCTGAAGTGCTTCGTCTCGTAAAAAAAAAAGAAAACAAAAGCAGTTCTTGTTATTTTGTCTATGTCGTTTTCAATGGAAACCCTTAAATCTGTTATCCTACACTAGCAAGCTCTAAAAAGCCGAAGAATAATGTTAAATATTATGTTTAAAGGGAAATGTGTGTTCAGATTTTTTGATTAGCAATATTTCATTTAACGTTCCATTTCGTGCTACCAGCTATTTTAATCCACTCGTAATTAAAGTGTTCAGATCAAATTATTCTAACGTTGATGCGTTTTTAAGAATTTCTACTCAATTTAATAATTCTTATAAGCATATTGATATTTTATATTTATATTTGAATAAGTTTTTATAAGCAATTTTATTTCGTGCTTGATTCCTTTAAATAAATATTTCATGATATTCTCTCAAAATATTTATTACAAAAATTTTTGTTAAAAAACAAACATCTTATGATATTCTCATAAAACATTTATTCAAATAAAAATAAAAATATTTGAAATGAATTGTAATGGGGGAGAGCAATTTCACTATTGCTCAAATAGCTCATCAGTGAATTTTACCCCAATATTGTAATATTGTATTGCTGTCTATGTTATGTTGATTTTATGAAAAATTCTCATAGAATCAATTTGGCTTTGGATATAAGACTCTTAGGTTTTCCTATACATTATTGGGGTAATAATTTTGAGGACAAGCTCAAAGAAAAATTATCTTATTTTACTCCTCCAGTTGCCTCTTAATAATTGAAATAATTGCCATATTTAATAAAGCAACGCTACTTACTTCTGTAACAACAAAAACGCAACAAATAATTTTAAGTGACATCACTGAGATGCAAGAAGCAGCTGTTAATCATTTTTTAATAAGTATTTTGTATTTGTATGTATTTGTATTTTGATTTGATCACTTGCTGAATGCTTCGCAGCCATTCATTTGTTGTTTATTTGGGAAAGTACCATGTGATTTTGCTTAAAATCGCACAATTGCATTACGTTCTGTCATCAAATAATTCCACGTAAAAAGCAAAACATTTCAAGAATATGTACACGTATGCGCATATGAAAAATTATTTGTTCATTTTATTATTATTTTAACTCGATCTATTTTTTTATTTATATTAAATAAATATGTTTTAATCTTTTAAACGGTCTTTTTTAATTAAATTTAACTATACATATATTTTTTTTTGTTAAATTGACTATAAAAAGACCGTTTAAAAGTTTAAAACATATTTATTTATTATTTGTTTAATAAATTTTTACATATAATAGTTATAATTTTTTGACCTTTTTTTAATATTTTTTAGTAATTAATTTTAAGCACAAGGTCTTATTTAATAAAAAATTTTTTAAAAAACTTTATTTTTTATTATATTTTCGTTATTTCGCCACACCGTTGGTTGGCATCATCAGGAAAAACAACCAACGGTGTGGCGAAATAACGAAAATATAATAAAAAATAAAGTTTTTTAAAAAATTTTTTATTAAATAAGACCTTGTGCTTAAAATTAATTACTAAAAAATAATAAATTTTTACAAACTCGAGGTAACAATTGTTTGATAAGATTTAATACCCAATACCCGTATGGGAATAGATCTAATCTAAGTTGCTTGTAAGACGTGCAAAACCAGTTGGACAACCTATTAAACAACCATAGTCACCGAGAAACGAAAACACATCAATTTGTACGTTATCGGATTCCAAAACCAAAGGACCACCAGAATCACCGTAGCAGGCCGATACACCGTTGTCAGTGCCGACGCAAATATGATTTGCTGCATCAAATTCTGGATAAGTATTCTCACATAAACTGTTTTCAGATACCTGAGTTCGAGCAAATTGCAGCGTGTTGGATTTGTGTTTTTTCGATGTTGCGCCTCAACCAGGCACAATAACATATTTACCGTTATAAGATGAGTAAGAACTGCCACGGGGAGGTAATTTAATCACTTGAATTGTTGTTGATAATGTCACCGATGGTATTTTAATTAAAGCGATATCATTCAACTGGGTTTTTGTATTCCAGTCAGGATGGATGATGATATCATCTCCAGCCGCCTTATAGCGGACTTCAGATTTTTTATAATAAATAGAACCCAGGTATACATAAACCAAGTCGAAATCTTCAATACAATGAGCAGCGGTCAAAACCCATTCATTACCAATCAAAGAACCACCACACCAACTATCAGAGAATGTGCTTACAAACTCCAAAAAAACTTGATAAGGAAATTGACCATGCGAAGCAGTTTTGCCATTGATAATGCGACCTTTCTTTATAACTGGTGTTGCACTACATCTTAAGTTAGTTTCAGATCCTCTTAAATCAATAGCTGAAGCGATAGTTAGAACAACAGCCAAAACAATTAATAATTTCATGATGTTGCCGCAAAATAAAACTAGTAAAAACTGATTCTTTTTCGGAAATCGCGGGAACTCTTATACAAAAATTTCATATCGCAATGCCTAAGTTTTTGTTGTTGTTCTTTTTAAATATTTTCGATAATAGAGTAAATAGATTTTGTTATTTTTATTTAAAATAAATATAAAAGTATCGATAAAGTCGCCAATTAACCATTTTTGATTCGGAAGCCATAAATATTCTCTGTTTACTGTACTATTTGTTTTGTTATCATAAATTATTTAAGGGTGTGAAGATAAATACGTCTTACAAAAATTGTAAATACGTTCCACATACTGCTAGTTACACAGTTAAAATGAAATGTACGTTGTAGAAAAGCTGCCATTACACCAAAATTCATTAGCAACTCAACAAATAATTTAGTTAACATTTTTAATAATAAAGAAATTCCCAAATATCAACAAACTATTGAGAGGTACACAAAAGAATGTTAAATTTAGCAATTAGGAAACAACATGACATACTAAAAATTTTAAATAGTAACATAGAGATGTTAGTATATAATATGGAAGGACATTTGACATTAGATGAGATAACAGAATTATTAGAATGTATAGATAGACTAACTTATATTTTTGAAAAAAAGATTAAGGAAACACATAGGAAGAAATTTAAGAATCTTTCTGATATTCAAAGAAAGGAATTAGGAATTAAGGTTAATGAAGAATGGTTTGTTAACAAGACTGACATAGATATTCCAGGGGATGTTAAGTGGATTATTTCTCTAGGACAGAAATTTGCTAAACCACTTAAAAAGAAAAATTTTGCTATAATGAAGGTAATTTCAGAAGGAGATGATTTGATTCAGACTATAAAAGAAAAAGAGGACCAGGAAGTAGCGCGGACAAAACTAACAGTGATTATTGATAGGCACATTAGCAACACTAGACCTACATCAAGGGATATTTTTAAATTAGATAAAGTAAAAACCGCTAAAAAATTTTTGAGTACTAATAGGAACATATTAATTGTTAATGCTGATAAGGGTAATGTTACTGTTGCTATGAGCAGAAACGATTATAATTCGAGAATAAATGACATTCTTAATGATTCTGCTAAATACTCAATATTGAATAAGGATCCGACTACTAAACTGCAAAAAACAAAAAATTTTTTAGTTGATGAACTTTTTAAAAAAGAAATCATTTCAGTAATGGAGAGAAATAGACTTAAGACTAATGTATCAAATTCTCCAAAGCTGTATGGAGTACCTAAGATCCATAAACAGAATTTTCCTTTAAGGCTTATTTGCTCTTGCATTAATTTCCCGGCCTACGGACTGTGCAAGTATATAACGAATATTCTTAAGGTGATAACAGGGCAATCAATATATAATATTAAAAATTCATTGGAATTTAAGGACAAAACCAAGAGAATAAATATACAAGATAATGATAGATTGTTTTCATTTGATGTAGTTTCACTTTTTCCAAGTATTCCTGTGGGATTAGCTTTAAGTGTTATAGAGGAAAAATGGCAGATAATAGAATCATAAGTTTTGCATTGAAGACAATAGGTATTTTCAATTTCATAATAAGATATATCAACAGAAGTAGGGCCTCCCTATGGGCTCTCCAGCATTTCCAATTATAGCTGATATTGTGATGGACGAATTACTAAATTCATGTATTAGTAAAATGCATATTAAACCAAAGATAATCACAAAATATGTGGATGATTTATTTTGTATAACTTCAGAAGATGCAGTGGATGATATTTTGTCAGAATTAAATAGTTTTCATCTGGATATTAAATTTACGATTGAAAGAGGATTAGAATCTAGACTTCCATATTTAGACATATTGTTAATAAGGAAGAAAAATAAGTTAGTATTTGATTGGTATAAGAAACCAACATCTTCTGGAAGAATTATTAATTTTTATTCCAAACATCCGAGAAAAATGATAATAAACACAGCGAAAAATATGATAGACAGAATATTGACTATAAGTGATAGAGAATTTCATTTGAAGAATAAGGTTACAATAAGAGATATACTTAATGACAACGATTTTCCAGTAGAATTAACTAACAGATTAATTAGACAATATGGTAGTTATAGGCATAATTTAGGAAATTCTACGGCGGAGCCAAAAAATTATAAATCATTAACTCATGTTCCTGGAATATCTGCAAGATTAAGAAAGTGTAAAATATATGACACAGATAAATATATAATTGCACACAGTATGAAGGATAAAATAGGAAAAATGGAAATATCTGATGTAGTATACAGGATACCATGTGGAGAAAATGACCAGGTGAACTGTGACAAAGTTTATATTGGGACAACAAAGAATAAACTTAAAACAAGATTAGCTGGTCATAGATGTGACCAAAAATATAGGAATATTTCAACGCAGAAGACATCCTTATCTTCACATTGTAAGAAATATAATCATTATCCTCAGTTTGACGAAGCAAAATTATTAGATATAGAAAAAAACTATAAGAGACGTTATATGTTAGTAATTGTTAATGTACCAAATGTAAGGAGAATAAATTTCAAGACAGACACAGACAATTTAGCTCAGAATTATAGGTAAAAAAGAATAAGAGATATTTATTAAATATTAAAAAAAAATGGACTGGAGAGTGTGGGGGTAACGGGGGGGGGGGCGGAACTGATCTCTTTTGACGTGGAGGACTTGTATCCATCAATTCCGGTAATGGATACATTGAACATTGTTCATAGGACAGTAAAAAACAAAACGGGAAACAGGGGACTGGCAATACAGATTACGGGCACACTAAAAGCGACACTAGAACAGAATTACTTTGAATTTGACAACAATATATATAGGCAGATAACAGGACTAGGGATGGGAAATCCAACATCTGCCACCCTCATGGAAGTATTTATGCAGAACTTAGAAGAGGAATACGTAAGGGAATTAAAGACCAACTTCGGGGTAATATTCTACGCAAGATATGTCGACGACATAATATGTATAATAGAAGGAAATAACGAGGAGCAAATTCTGGATTACTTGAATGGAAGACACAAGGACATAAAATTTACAATGGAAAAGGAAGAGGAGGGGAGAATTAATTATCTGGACCTAACGATCAAGAGGAACATAATCTCGAACAGAATCGAATATGAAATATACAGGAAACCAACAGCAACGGACACAATAATACACAACTCATCAAATCATCCCCAGCAACACAAAAACGCAGCAATCAGGCAGTTAATAACAAGACTCGAGAGAACACCACTAACACGGCAAATGTATATGAAGGAAATGGAAACAATATACACCATAGCGGAAAACAACGGATACAAAAAGCGCCTCGTAGATAACATCAAGAAACAAATTGGAACGAACAAAGAACAGGAGAAGGAAGGTAAAAAATGGGCTACATTAACATATATGGGAACATCAACGTACAAACTGGCGAAATTCTTTGGAAAACACAACATCAATACCGCATTCAGAACAAGAAACAACCTAGGCAGAATACTACGGAATGAAACAACCGAGGCGAATATACTAGACAAACAAGGAGTGTACAAATTAACTTGTACATGCCATTATGGCTACATCGGGCAAACAGGACGAAAAATTAAGACCAGATTTAGGGAACACATCAGAGACTATAACAAGAAACTACGAGAACCAAAATCGACTCCGGGATCAAACTTCGCGAACCATATATTTAACAACAAATGTACACCAGGACATATTAAGACAACGGTTAAACTGCTTCACGCACAGCACAAGGGAAGGAGACTAAATGTATTGGAAAACATGGAAATATACAAACAAAAAACATTTGACGGACGAATAATAAATGAACAAATAAACACTGCTTCGGACACAATATTTGAACCGTTGAAACATTTTTACAGGAAGACGAACACTACACCAGCACAAAAACGTTACGCAGGTGCGCAAGACCAAGGCAATGAGGGACATCATAAACGTACAATTACAGATTATTATGTCACATAAAAGGGGAAGAAAGGAAAAAAAAACCCAATAGGTTCACACATAAACAAAAACGGACAACAAGCATGATCGTAAAAGGATTTAGTTAGGAAAGAAGACGAATTAAAAAGGGACGACAGAGAGAGAGAGAGATGCAGGCAAAAAAGACAGTAAGTGACGAACGCAATAACACGAAGGGAGACACGAACTATATAAACACAACTAACAATAGAACGCAACTAGTACGAAAAGAACACTGAAGATGGCAAACAGCCGAAACCGGTTTGTTCACAAACCAAATTTGACGAGGGTCGACGGAAAACCGTACCCAAATAAAATTAAAAAAAAACTTTATTGCTATAAATGATTAAATTCTATTAAAAAATATCGACGGCTCTATTAAAAGTGTAATGCACGATAAATACTTTTAAGAAGGAATAATATGAAAAAATAGGATATTTTGAAGTGGATAAAGCCGATATTTAGAGAAGACATGAATCGGGTAAGGACTAGTGCATTACAACGGGAAACTCTTTATTTTATTTTATATTTCGTTACAGTTGCCAGTTGATAACTTCCGGGTGCTAAAGCTTGCTTAGTTTTATAGACGCTGTGCAAATTTTATATGTTTTCCCCTCATAGTTTAAAAGGTAAAAATATTTCGGTGCAGGGCTGTAATAGACAAACTTTAGAACGAACCCAAAAAAAAATGTCTTGGCTAATATACCTTTGCAGTTGTATTTTTTTTTACATTTCAATTCACTATGAAAACGAAATAATTTCGTGGTGAATTGTTTGTTCTCTAAAGTTTAACTATTTCAGTAATAATGGCCATTAATTGAAAATTTGGCAATAATTTTTGTATCAATCCATCTGGGTGACACAACAAATTGCAAAGGAAAAGAAAACCGATTCTGTTAGTAGGTTTGTTGCTTATAGCGCATAAAATACATAATGTTAAACATTATTTTCAATTGTTTCATAAATTTTTATTAAAAACTTTAAATTTTATGCGTTTAACCCTAAATTTTCATGAATTTTTCATGAACCATGTTGATACTGTTATAATATTGTTTTTGTTATTGGTTTAAGCAGTAATAAAATCGTTGTTATCTGAAATATGAATCTTTTAATACCAAAGCAATGTGTAGTCAAGCCCATACAGCTGCAAGAAATAACAAATATTTATGAATTATTATTAACAATATTTTGTGCAGGAATTTGTTTAAGTTTGAATTTATGAATAAATTTATTGCTATTTAATAATAATGAACGAAAAAAATGTTTTTTCAATTACCAACATAAAAATTCATGCAAAACAATTTTAAGTTTGTTTTTTATTTTTTTTTTATTTATTTAATTTATGGCTCTTTTGTGTATATCGCGCAGAGAAGACCAGAGCTGTAAATGAATTATTAACTTTTGAAATATTTTGCAAAATATTCCTGGGCGGAATAAGGAAATTTTGATATAATTTTTTTGAGTGAATCCAAATAAATTTGGTAAAAATGAATTGCAATTCTTTTCGAATTCAAATAAATTTGGTAAAAATGCAACTCATTTCCAATATATTTGATTTGAATTGACATTGAATTGATTCAAATTAATTAGGAAAAACACATAACAATTTAAGTGTAAATTGAATTTGTAAGTAAATCTGCATTAAGCATCGCTGTCGTTTCATTATTCAAATAATTCTTTATGTAACAAGAAACTTATTTTTGTTTTGTATATCTTCTTGAAACCACAGCTTATGCACATAATGGCCGTCCGATTGGTGCACGAAACCATTGGCTCTAACGTTGTGAGCTTCTTTTCTAAAGAAGTACGGACCAATGATTATACCAGCGTATAAACTACACGAAGCAGGTACATTTTATAGATGTAACGGTGTCTCTATGTATAGCTGAAGCAGGCCGCAGCCTTCACTCCTTGTTGAAGAGTCAACTCCTCGTCCAGAACGCATGAAGCTTAATATATTTTAACAATACGACGGCATTCAAGCTTACTAGACCATGACCATTCATTGTGTTCATTGTGAATGATCCGACCAACAAACTCAAACGAGGGCCTCGAAACATACAGCCACCACGATACTCCCGAATGGCCAACCTCAATAAACAGTCAGAAGCAGCTAAAAAGCTAAAAAGACAAATAGCGGAACTACCCTATTACGAGACTGGGTTCCCTTTACCCCCGAAGACACATGTAATGACAGTGGAATTCCATCAAAACATTTAAATGTGCTCCCGACGGGGAGGTACGAGCTTAATGAAAGTACTATCTACACTCGCACACTAATTCACCAGTACAGCTAAGAACATGGCTTGAGAATGATGTCCTTACATCGACAGCACTCGCCGTTCATACCGAACAAACAGTCAGCAGAGACGGAAAGGACAACTTAATATCATATTTATATATTGTGAAAAATCTATTTTTAAAATTTTTCAATCGTATTTAAAATCTTCTAGTAACTTTGAACTTCAACAGAACATTGTTTGTTGTTAAATCTGAGTTCGTTTACCTGAAATTTTTACAACTTTTACTGCAATTGTTTACATTTTGTATTGAAAACTTCCAACTTTAGTAAAAAATAGTAAATTGTAGTAAGTAAACAAACAGGCACATAATGTCTTTGAGACATCAGAGAAGAATATGCATTAAGAACTAGGGAGTGCATGCGTTAAAATCAAGGTAGAAGCCCCTGTAGGCTAGTAGGTAGTGTACTAGCTTGTCAGTATAGGGGTTGTGGGTTCGATTCCCAACGAAGGCCTTGGTTTTTTTCACTACAAAAATAAAAATTTACTGTCGGTGGAAGCGATGAAGTCATAGTCACTGGTCGCTGTGCTGTCATTATACGGCAGTTAATTTCCGACTATCCTTCTACTTTCACTTTCCGAAAATAATGAAACACGGTACTTGACACGGTATTATTGCCTGAAGTGCTACTTCTCTTTATACAAAAAAAAAAAAATTAAAAGTTCTATCGGTCTTACAGATGCACCCTTTACACTATTTGAAATCAACTTCAGTAGCACTTCTGTTTAAAAAAAAAAGATACTTGATTTCGTAATAAGATTTATATCTGCACCTGGCCGTAGGCCTTAATTAGATGGTGGTCAAGCCACTGGGAATGAAAAGCAACGTCATTCACGTCCTAGAAAGTGGTGGATTAATTCTAGCAACAGGTCTTTCCTAGTTGAAATTTCTGCGACTCCAAAGCAGGGTTGCAAACCACTACTCCTTGCTGGAGAGCTGGAGAGTATCCAACTCCTGGTCCAGAACACATGACTAGCATGCTCATTAGATCCGGATCATTCACCCGCTGGTGTGGCGAGATGATCCTGGCCACCATAATCAGATCATGCTTGGAGCCGCAAAACCACAACCACCACGATGCTCCCGATAGGCCAACCTCATATAATCAGTCAGAGAAGCAGTTAAAAGTTTAAAGAGACAATTAGGCGGAAACTCTGGGGCTTACTGATTCCTGTGGAAATAATGTGGAGCTACCAGTTGACTCCCAGCTTGCCTTTAGGGGACTGGGCTTCCTTATATCCACAGCAGCACAGGTCTTGATAGTCAAGTATTCTATAAAGACCCGATAAATGTGCCCCCGGGTGGGAGGTGGATACGTGATAACTGATAATGCAAATAAGTAACGGTGTGCGATTATGTTAATAGTGTAATTAACAATATGGCAATTTAAATATTAAATGTGTCTTGTCGTTCAGCGTATTTGAAAACAAAAATAAATTCTACTTGAAGAACAAACTCTAAACACCATGTTTTCTTTCATTAGGTGCGGATTTAGGAAAAAGCTTCATAATTTTGGCACTGAATATTTTCATTTTGGTAAAAGAAATTTCTATTCCTAGATCAGCTTTTGAATTTGTTTGCTTGCAATTCATTTTTGTATCATTCCTTTAAAGTGCAATTTATTTTTCTAAGCCATTTCAAATGAATTGGAATTGAATTGAAATGAACTTTAACTAAGTTATTGGCATTGATCCTCATTCTGCAAATTCATTTGAAATTGAAACGATTTCAAATTTAGTTCTCTCCAATTCGTTTGAATTGATTCAAAAGTCATTCAATTATTTTTTGTTTTGAAAATAATTAATAAAAAATTTATTTTTTAATTTAACGAATTAAAATCAAACAAGAATGTTTTATTTACAACTCTGTTGGATGGTAATATTTACAGTGCAAAACAAAATTTTAAATTAAATAATTTAGGTAAATGAAAACCTTAAATAATATTTAAATTATTAGTATCTCTTATAAAATATTGTTTAGCCAAAATTAGAAACAAAACACAAATAATAATATTTATAATGTACAATTAATTTTGTTTTGCACTGTTGGTAAGTAGGTCTATCTAAAGCAAATCATATTATACTTTGAATAATGTTGGCAATATTATTGACTTTTTGCAAAATATAAAACTAATGAAACCATATTACCGTTTGCCTTCTAGTCAGCCTGACTGACTCTCTTCGCGCTTTATTTAGTATTTGTAGGCTGTTTAACAAAAAAAAAAAGAGTGGTGAATGATAAAATGTAACGTTCATCAATATTTTATTAAAATCAGTCTGCATTTTGTCTACAAAATTGCTCGAGCAACAAAACAAAAAAAGATTAGTATGAACTGCTACACAGTGGTTTGCAAACGTTTGTTTTTTTTTAATAATTCTGTAACTCGTGAACCACTTCAAATATCCTAATGAAATTTCACAAAGGCGAAGCAATCAAAAATGTATATGAACACGTTTTGTGGAAAACTGAAAAACGGAACATGGCATGAAAAATGTGTTTATACACATTTGGTATAATACAAAAGTATCAGCGGACTTAGAGATTAACAATTTATTAACATTTTTTACACGTTTTTTTAGATGTCATTAATTTTGAAAATTCTGAATTTCACATTTAAGTGGTTGTTTGAAAAATTAAACACAAAATTTGAGCGGCCACAATACTTTAACAGATCGAGCCTTTAGTGAAATGATAAATTTAAAATTTAATTTTTTTTTATTTTAACACATAAATTCCTTAAACGGGGAAAAAAATTTTTTTTTCTCTAGAGAACTGATCAGCCCGGCTTTGTTAATTACGCGGCTGTCAAATCCGTTTTGGAGTGTTTAGTCAAAAGATGGAGTTTAATAATCTGTTAAGCCTTTTGCACTCCAAAAAATTTTATGTAATTCATAAGTTTTGTTTCAAAATTGGCTATGTTTGGATAGGGCTGGAGGGTATTTGTCTTAAAATAGCCTAAAATAATATTTACTAGTAACGTAGTAGGTTTCTATTATATCAGCACAAAAACCATACGACCTTTTTGGGAAAAGTCCTAAAAAAACGGTCCTTTTCACATTTTCCCAATTTAGAGGCCTTTAATTTTTTAACGAAGTAAGCTTTTAAAACCAAGCTTCCACTGTTTTATTATAAATTTTATCAAGAATACGGTCAATATTTCAGAATAACAATCTGAACACACCACCTCAAAAATACTAAGTTAAGGCCTCCCAAAAAATTAAAAAAAAAATTTTCTAGCTCGATTTGCTCCCAAACTAAAAGAGTTAACCTGGACTTTTGTAGATATTTTCAAGTTGTACTTAAGTTCAGAAATTTTTAACATTTGAGTAATAAATAAACTTTTTATGACATTTCCAAAAAGTATCTTAAAAAGAGTCATACCCAGAAGCCCCCTTTTATCCTAAGGGGCCGATTGTCTGTTACTTTACTTAGAAGTATCACTCTTTGGCCTCTGCGAATAGCTCCTTGAATAGCTCAAGTGGTTCATGAGCTAGCGAATTATTTTCAAAAAAAAAAGAAAAACCTTTTCAAACCACTGTGTGCTGCGATGTTTATAAATATCTGAGACTTCATACTTTTAAAAGCACTAAAATATTCTATTCAATTTAATTCTATGCACTCAAACAAATCGTTATCTTATTTGCCTCATCTGTTTTCCGCTGCTCAATTTTTATCAATCGCTTTTTCTCCACCAAATACTTTTTTTCTTCAGCGGAAGTGATAAATTAGTTAAGCTTAGATTGGTCCTTCTGTTGGTTGGTGGTGGCTTTTGATTTGACTGTTTTTCATTTTTTATTTGCCTTCATTCCTGAAATATCGTTGCTTCTGTATTAAAATAAAAAACCGAGTGTATGAGTGCTAAGGCAGATAAGAAATTATTTTTAAAGTTCAGAGGGCATTAAACGGAAACGCTTTTAAAATTTATGTTGATATAAGTACCCCATCAGTGTAAATATTTATGTCATGGCAATGTATGGAAATATTTTGTTTTTCTTGATTAAGTATTTTTTCTTTTATGGATTATTGTTATTCGAAAGGCTTAAAGTCATTTCAAATTTATTGAATTTGATGGTGTACATTAACACTTATTCTGAATAAATTGATAATTTAGTCAATCTTTGCAATTACCATGAATTATTTTATTATAATAAATCGTGCAACATGAGACATTTGAATATTATTTTATAATTTTTCACTCGTCTTACTGATTTTTTCAGTTCTTTCTTACTATTTAATCACTGTTGTTGTTGTTGTTGTGGTCTGTAAGATACACTTCCTTTTTATGAAATTGTTCCAATTTAATAAAAAAATATTGAATTAAAATTTGCTTATGTTTTTAATTTTTATATTTAAACAACCTCATGAAGAATATGTATTTCGGAGTTTCTGATTTAAGAAAACTGATAACTAGAGTTTTCGTCGCAAGAACATAGATAATTAGCACGTGAAACTAATACATTCACAGCATATAGTTGTGTGCTAAATAAAGAATTTTTCAACAAGAAGTTTGTCTTCTAAAACACCAATTTTCGATTAAGATGATTCAGATTTTTATTGTATTATGAAGAGAAGAGTTCGCCAATTATGATATCAGAAGAGATAACTGGCAATTGTCGACGCTGACGGATGTCAATTTCTTCATCAAAGTTTTTCATCACGGTTTGGTAAAATGGTAGTCCTATTTCCTTTATCACATCACGCATTTTTATGTCTTTAACATAGCGCCACAAAAAATAATCCAGTGGCGTTAAATCACGCGATCTGGCTGACCACCTAACTGCTGATTGTCGTGTAATTATGTGACCGGGAAATTTGGTTTACAATAAATTGATGGATTCATTTACTGTATGACATCTGGCACCGCCCTGTTGAGCTCACATGTCCTCGTCAATAATAGGTTAAAATTGAGTTGTTAGCATCAGCCTCCAGTGCACCATACAGTGGCAAGTTTAGCCTGCAAAGGTTTCTCAATAATCATTGTAGGGATCGTTTCATTGGCTGTGTGACATGTAGCACTTTCCTATTGAAATCACATGTCAGTGATATCTACGTCGCCAACAATAGGCCGAAATTGAGTTTTTAGTATCTCGCGGTAGTTTCCCCCGGAGCCACATAATACTTTTTATGAATCCTACAACAACCATCTAGACTTGTGTCTTGCGGGGTAAAAGGGAGCTCAGTCCCCTTCAAGGCTAGTAGGAGTCAACTGGACAATCCACTATATTTCCACGGGAATCAGTGAGCCCGCAGAGTTCCGCTATTTATCTCTTTAGGCATTTACCTGTTCTCTGGCTGATTATTGAGGTAGGTCTTTCGGGAGTATCGTGGTGGCTGTGTGTTTCGAGGCCCTCGTTTGAGTTTGTGGGTCGGATCATTCATAATGAACATAATGAATGGTTCAGGTCCAGTGAGCATGAATGCTGTTGTGTTCTTAATTATATTAAGCTTCATGCGTTCTGGACCAGAAGTTGGGTAGTCTCCAACTCTTCAGCAAGAAGTGAAGGCTGCGGCCTACTTCGGGCTTTCGAAGTTGCAGCTAGGAGTGACTGGAGCATATACGTATCCGAAGGCCTTCTAGGGCGAGGAAGGTGCTACATACCATCCACCATCTATGGTAGTGGCCACCATCTGTTTAAGGCCCACGGCCAGGTGCAGATGTAAATCTTATCACGTCACCTCGCGGTAGTCTGATTCATTGATCGTTACCGCATTTCCTGCCTCATCTTCGAAAAAACGGCCTATTCAAATATAAAGACCGCATAGCGTAATATACAGTAACACGTTGAGCAAGCACATTGAGTCTAAATAATCGCTCTATGATTTTCAGATGCTTATATGCGGCAATTTTACTTGTTAACATATCCTGATAAGTGAAAATGGACTTTGTCTGAAAACAATTATTTTTTCCGAAAAGCTAGCCGGTTGTTCCTGAATGAATTGAGCGAATCTGCGAAGGTATGAATGGTCGGTCGACCTAAATTCCTACACCAGTCGAACCTTGTTAGGCTTCAAAGTCAAATCCTTACGTAAAATTCTCCATGTGGTGGTTTTGGACCACCCTTATTGTTTAGAACGTGGAGAAATTGGCGTATTTGTCGTCAATAATAGGCCAAAATTAAATGTTGATAGCGTGATCTATTTACCGTTTCAGCATTTCCAGCCTCATCTTCGGAAACAAAACGACACAATAACACCTCCAGACAACTTAGTAGACCATACCGTGACACGTTATACATGCAAAGGCTATTTTTGCTTGTTCACAACCCCTGACATGTGAAACTGGACTTCGTCTTAAAAAATTACTTTTTCAAAAAAACCAACCGGTTGTTGCTGAATGAATTGAGCTAATATACGGCGATGTGAATAGTTGGATGGCTTCAATTCCTGCACTAGTTGAATCTCCTAAGGCTCAAAGTCAAATCCTTACCTAAAATTCACCATGTGATGGTTTTGAATCTGTTTCAACAGTGTGGCTCACGAATGTGATGTTTTCAGTTGAACGACCCGGTCGAACATGTTATAGTGTTCGCACATTTTGTATCGAATCTGTCGACTCAAATTTAGCAGCCAAATTCTTAATAGCGGTCTCAGAAGGACGATTGTGTTGTCCAAAAATATCACGAATTTTACGAAATAAAACATTAACAGAACCACGTTATTCATAATGGATTTTGATTATTTGAATGCGATTTTCGTGCGAGCTTGAATTCATTGTAACAATTGCCAATGCATGTACTACGAATACGTCGACAAACTAAATGTCAAAGCTATCATGTCGTTGGTGTTGCCACAATTCACAAACAAACTTCTTGTTGAAAAACTCAATAGATAATTAGTACATAAAACTAATACATCTACAACAGATAGCTGTGTGATACATATTTTAAGCAGGCAGCATGAATTTGTGTAATTTTTTTATAGGAACATGTTCATGGTTTTCTCATAGTGTCAACTGGAGGATGGCGTTATAGCTTTTAGCGATACTGTGACCATCATGCAAGAAACAACCGGTTATTGTAGCAACGATTATCAGACTAAATCATCTCATGATTTCGTGTTGACAACCAAATCATATAATTCTTTGAAAATCTATAAAATTTTGGGTCCTTGTGAATGTACTAGCAATAACTTATGAGCTAAGCACCGACATGTAATAAGCCATCGGGGAGATAATCAATCTCATTTGCCTATAAAATCATCAAAAAATTCATCGAAATAGTAAGGGCCGACCATATGTAAGATATTTAATTCCATAATTAATTGCGATATTGTTAATAAAAAATTACATATTCCTTTTGAAACAAGTTTTCCAAATAATTGATTTGTACCTCATCAGCAGCAGATTGTTCTGTAGCGTGCATACATAGTTACGTGTACGGGTAAAGTATGAGTTCAGTTTGCTGTGATTGTCTATGCAATTATTAATTAAATTGTTTATGAGGCATCATATGTCGCCTACATAAGTGACACCAGCAGTGATCACTAACGATGTATATGCTGCAAAACAACCGAACATACAGGGTGTGAATATTTTAAGTGTGGATGAGCACAGGCAAACATACATATACAATTAAAGCTAGAAATGCTTATAAGCACCCAAATATATTCCTTAGCAATAATCATAATAATTATACAAAGAAATGGGCTGTACTGCTGACTCGCTAAACAATAACAAAACTATTATTTATTTCTGCTACTGTCCAATTTCTTTTCATTAATCTACGAATATGTACTTTCAATTTCTTATTACATGCGGCACTTTCTGTCCAATAACTATTTATGTTATCCTGTGAATTAAAAAATTAATAAAATAAACAAACTTGTTCATATATGTTTTCTTGTTTCATTCTCTGGATTTCTTTTGTTCGTTTTTTGCATAAATTATGTGCATTATCTCAGGAAACAACGGAAGACATTTACTTCCGGTATATTACAACATATGCCACATGTTAAGACACATATATAAACTCTGGCACTGACACTGACACCAACGGGAAAATAAAAAACAAACAAAAAACAAAAATAAAAACAGCACCCTCTTGTCACACAGCAGCTCTTTCAGCTTCCGGTGTAGCAAATTCTACATATTTGGGCACATTTCATTTTGCTGGTTCAGTCCTCTTATTTGTGAACTGTAGTCTATATATTTTCCATAAGTAGTTAAGGCACGTCAACTTTCTTGTATTCAGTAGTAAATTTATGTTTGATTTCATATGCATTTTATAGTCTTGTAAAATATATGATAGAAAATATTAAAAACCCATTTTTTCTTTACTTTACTAACCCAGGGTAGGTAAGTATTGTATTACTGCATCTGCTATTTAATATTCGTATGAGATCAGAACAGGTTTAGAGCACATAAGTATAAAACAGTCGCTTGATCTCACTTGAAATATCAGGAACCATTAATTCCCAAAATTATTTCAGCAGCCATTGACTTAGAAATTTTATTTTTAAGAATAATGATCCTGATCATTGTGCTGATCTCTAAAAGAGAACAGATAACTTTTAAATCAGATTTGATACTTCTTTTGTATGAGCAATGACAGACAATACTATTGCAATTTCAGCATTAACTTTAAATTGAACCTTTAAAAATGGTTCTGTATATAAAATATAAAAAACGTCACCCAATTGTTTTTCTTAGAATGCCTGACTATTTGACACAGCTGGGTAACACCGGAGCTCTTGAAATATTCAAAGAAGGTGCACAGGTTTTGGAAGAAAAAAATTCACATACTTTATAAAATCAAGCAACAAAAATTAAAGCAAGAGGTTCATCCTACAGTGATGTGATATAAACGTACGTGGCTTTAGTTTTTCAAACGTATTTGTCAGTCATTTAGAAATAACAAGGAGTATATACAAATATGCCCAATACATTGAATAATTATGCCTATTTCTATAGACACAGTTATTTTGACGAATATGGCCTTGTCTCTTGAACCGTGTATTTTCTGAAACTATTATTTAGCCCTTCCTCACGAAAGCTAGGAGAACTCTGCTTAGCTTTAATGTGAGAATTGACAGAAATGTGATCGAATTGGTAGAATCGGCATCTAATTGGGGCGTAATTTTTAATAATAGAATGACCTGGACTAATCACATTAATTTTGTCGTTGGCAGAGTTTACAGTAAACTTCGCACCCTATGGTCGTTAAAGGACTCTACGCCGTTTGATATTCGCATGGTTTTGACAAAGACTTATCTGATCCCTTCACTTCTTTACGGTTGTGAAATCTATTCCATTTGTGACAGCACTGATCAGCGCAGACTGAAAGTCGCATATAACAATATTGCCGGTTATATATTTCAGACAGACCGCAGTGATCATATCTCATCATACTCTAATTTAATTTTTGTAATGATATTCGATGATCTTTTAAAATATAGATGTCTAATTTTCTTGCACAGGATCATCATCTCGGAACGATCATCATATCTATTTGATAGGATAATTTTTACAAGATCTCATCATGGTAAGAATATTATCCAGCAGAAATACAAGAGTCTACTATCTCAACGCCAATTTTTCATAAATGCAACCAGTCTTTAGAACTCTTTGCCAAATTCTATACAAAAATTAGACAACGCAAATTTATTTAAAAAGGAGCTTTATAAGTTATTTAGTTCTACCCAACCTTGACTTAATTTTACACTTTACATTACATTTCTTTCGATTAGTCATATCTTTATTTGTTATAACTTTATTATTGTTAATGCTTTGTTTCTAGATTTAAATTTTATATTAACTCAATGTGTATATATTAAGGATCAACAGCACCGTCATCTATAAGATGTTATCATCTTGTTGTGCTAGTTGTTTAAAGAATAAAGAATAATAATAAAACATAGTGTAAAACGACATTATTTTCATACAAACATTTTGAATTTGGCCAAAATAAAAAATTAATTTGAAAATTTAAAGACTGGCCCAAAAATAATTCCGCACCCTTCGTATATTAGTCCAATATAAATTAGCGAATTTATTATGTTTACATTACATCCTTTCGGCTGCAAATTATCTTTCGACAATTATTATAATGTGCGTCTTAGTGTGACGCAACGGTATTCGTGGATCTAATGATTATCCATTGTAGTTATCATTTTGAATCGTTAGATCACAATTATGGGTTGTTTCTAGTTTATTCCAATGAAACCAGGATCACAAACTCATATTTCACATGGGAGATGAATTTTTATTTTATCGAGCAGAGGATGCATAATTTTTCCCATTCTTATGATCTATTGTTACCTTAATAAAATTGTTTTTCTGTTTTCTAGCACTTCGTTTGAAATGATCAAACCCATCAATTGTATTGGGTTTTTCAACAAGATATGTGTTTTTCAATTGTGCCAACACCAACAATATAATAGTTTTGACATTTAGTTTTTTGACGTATTCGTATTAGATGCGTTGGCAATTGTTATAACGAATTTAATTTCGCGCGAAAATAATTCAAATCGACTATGAAAATGGTGGTCTATTAAAGTTACATTTCGTAAAATTCGTAATATTTTCGGACAGCATAATCGTCCTCCTGAGACCGCTAAGAATTTGATAAATTTGAGTCGACAGGCACGATACAAAATTTATCAACACCAACGCCTGTTTCATCTGTTTATTCGACCAAAACATCGCAGCCGTGAGTTTCAGTGTTGAAGCAGATCCAAATTAGTTCATTCCTCGAAATTCTCAACAATTTGGGTTACCCAAAACCACCACATGGCGAATTTTGCATAAGGATTTCACTTTGAAGCCTTACAAGGTTCAACTGGCGCTGAATTTTAAGCCGACCGACCAATCACATCGCCATAGACTCGCTCAATTCTTTCAGGAACAATTGGCTAGTTTTTCTAAAAAAAATAATTTTTTCAAACGAAGCCCATTTTCACTTGTCAGGGTATGTCAATAATCAAAATTGCCCCATTTGGGGTTCGTAAATTCCTTGAACGATTGTTGCGAAGAGTTTGTATGCTCAACGTGTCACTGTATGGTGCGCTATATGGTCCGGAGGCGTAATTGGACCGTTTTTTTTTTGAAGATGGGGCTTAAAATAGGTTGTAATAGTCAATAAATCATGCTGTCGCGACATACTAACAACTCAATTTTGGCCTATTATTGACGACGTGATTATCACTGGCATTTGGTTTCTACAGGATGGTGGTACTTTTCACACAGTTAGTGAAACGATCAATTTATTGCAAACCAAATTTCCCGATCGCATGATTTCACGATAATCAGCAGTTAGATGTCCAGCCAGATCGTGTGATTTAACACCACTGGATTATTTTTTGTGGGGCTATGTTAAGGACAGACTCTATAAGGAGCAAATCGAATTAATTTTATACTTAAAAATCAAAATGCGTGATGTGATTAACGAAATAGGACCGTCATTTTGCTAAAAAGTGATTCAAAAGCTTGATGATGTCAACGTGGTCGTGGCGCACGTTGGCCAGCTCTCATTTTTCATTCATAATTGCCAAATTTTTCTCCTCATAATACAATAAAAATTTGAATCATCTTAATCTAATTTTTTTTGTTTCATTTTGTTTTAGAAAATATACTTCTTGTTGAAAAACCCTTTAGAAGATTTTATATATCAGAGATTCCAATAAATATAATAAAACATAAATAGCACACAGACCTTGACAATCTTTGAAAATCGATTACATCGACGATAGGTGGACATACTTAATAACTGCTTAAAAACATGGGATAGAGTTGGTGGTTTTGTCCTTCATGTTATTAAACCAGTTTTAGAAATAATACTATACGAATAGCAGATTCCAATTATTGGTACAAATTGAAAGGTAAGAGGTATATTTTCACAATTACTAAGCTCAAGCAGTTTTCAAATGAAACTTATTTGTTTATATTTATATTTTTATTTATAACAGGCATCAATTCCAGCAAACTTTATCCGTCGATCTTATGTTAGAACAATATATGGATAACATGGTAACATTACGTACATTATGAAACGAAGACATAAATGTCACAAATTATGGGAATTATCTGTGCACACATGCGGCTGAAACTATAAGAAAAATCTTAAATTACACATAAAACCCACACATTTATATGGACGATGGATTCAGATTAGGGTTTGCAATACCGGACCGAATTTCTAAAACCGGTATTTCGGTATTTGATTTTATTGATACCGGGATCCCGGTATTAATACCGGTATAGTTAAAGAAATTAATCGAGGACAAAAAAAGCTGTTAATATAAAAATAAATTCAATTAAAAAACAAATAAAAATTATTTAATTCACAACAACAATTCAATTATAAAAAAAAAAACATAAATTTTGGATCTTCTTTTATTTCATCATGAATAGAAGAGGCTGCTATGTTGTCACTATCATTATCATTGGTGTAATACAAGCGTTGCAATAAGTATAAAATTTTCCTTATGATTGTTGTCTTATTAATTCAAGTTTTTCATTGAATTCATTACTCTGTTTTGTTAATTGATTAAATATGAATTGTAACGTGGCATCTGCAGTTATAAGAGTGGCATCTTGACGACAAAGATCCTCCACAGTTAATTTAATTGGAAGAAATACTGAAATAACTGTTGATGTCAAAATAAATTCATTTTCCGAAAACGAATTTTCGCCGGCATTTAAAATCAAATCAATGAGAGCCTTTGGAATGCAAGTCCTTAATAGGACAAAGCGTTCTAGCATAGCAACTAAGCTATTCCAGCGCGTTCTAGAATCTAGAACTAAATTCATTTCTTTTCCAAACTGTTCTTTGACATGTTTCTGTAAAGCTCTATCATTATTAGTTGGCGAACGTCTAAATAACTTTACAATTTTTCTAACTTTTTGAATCAATGGACCTATCTTTTTATGACTAAGCAAAGAATTACCTTTATTGTTATCTTGAATTAAAGTTAAACCATTGTCAATGTCATCAATATTATTCTCAATTTCATCTCTTGTGTCCATGTTATAGTCTTCCACGGGATCAAACTTCTCGGAATCAGATTCATCTGTGACCTCATCTTCATTTTCTAAACTTTGGCGTATAAAGAACCTTAATTACAGCCAATTGTATCCCGTGAATTAAGCAAAGTTGTTGACTTGGAGAAATCAATTTTCCAACTTTGACCATAACAGATGCACCATCTTTAGTAATGCACACAATGTGTTTATTTAAAGAAAGTCTAAACATTTTAAGTTTTTCTTCAATCAGCTCGACGCACTTTTTTGCAGGCAAGGCTCCATGTACACGGATTAATCTTAAGTTCCAGAATTTCTTGTTACTGAATGAACATTTACATTTAAGTAACGTCGATTCTTTACCGATGTCCATTCATCAAATGTCAGACTAAATCTCTGACCCGAAAGCATTTGTGACGCTAATTCTTTAATTATATGGTCACGAATTTTTCCACTATACTCCATAACTAATTTTTTTATCGAATTTACAGATTTTGGTATGTTTTCGTATCCTCTGGCAGCTAAACCTTTCCTGATATCAATCGAAGAGCGAAAAATGTTAAAGGATAAACCATCACATGCCGTCATTCGAGCTAAAACTGCAGCCAAAGAATTGTCCATATCAGAAACAAAAAATGATGATATTTTTGCACTTGAACTCTTTTTTAGTTAAGAGGTTGATGGTTCTTACCCACTTCTAATAGTCAAAGTATTGGAGCTAGGAACATTCCTTTTTTAAAATTAATTTGATGCAATGTCTTCAGATGGGTATGTAGACCACTTGTACTACCTCCCTGAGCTTTCATTATTTTATTGCATTTCTTACACCTTCCAATTTTCACCTTTTTTTCACGAAGGAAATAAAACCACACTGAATTTTCATCAGCCGATTTATTTTCAAAGTCATAATTTTCCATAGTCTAAAGAAAACAAGCGGTGATAAAATTATCCATAAAATAAATTTATAACAATATTTAATTTTAATATTTTCTTATTAAAACTGAAATCTGTTTTTATGATTACGATTTATTTTAAGTTTTAAATATCCAACAAACAAATAACACAATTTCACAATAACTTTGGGGAATCACAAAAAACTTGTATGCAATAACAGCTGACAGCTATGTGTAGTGCTGCCATCATTTGAAGTTTAATTATAAGTTTATTATAAGTTTTATATTATTGAATCATTTACAAATTTGTAACTTAGTTAAAATTTAGTTTTATTGTAATACCGGAAACCGGTATTTAAGTTTCGTGTAATACCGGTATTGCACGGTATTGAAAATGTCCGGTATCCCGGGATCCCGGTATTCGGTATCCCGGTATTGCAAACCCTAATTCAGATAGAAGAAAAAATATGCAAGTTGGCAAAATAAAAACATTAAACACACACATGCACACGCACACGCACATGCACACGCACTCACACTAATTTACATTTAAATGGCATGTACGAATGTGTGCAAAGTCTTGCATATCTGTTTCAGTAACTAAAAGGAAGAAGAAAAAGAAAATAAAAAAATATTGAAAAATGCTGATACAATAAAAGTGAACAATGTTCTTAAAAATGAGTTCATAAAAGATAAAATGACAGCAGTATTGCCTTATGTAGTGTACGAGGACAAACTGAACAGTACTTTCCTTCACAACAGGAACAAGTAATCGATAATAAGAATTAAATGTAATCGATAATAAGAATTATGCAGCAGTTGGTTATTCTCTTCACGTTTTTAGAATTTATCCAGGCAATTTTTTCATTAAATTTAATTTACAAATAATTTTATCTTATACCGATTGTTTGTAATATTTTAACACTCAATTAAATGTTTTCGCTGGTGCGTTTTTCTACTTTTAGTTTTTACTCTTACGCTCAGTAGTTTGAACACATTTTATATCGTAAATAATTTGGTAGCTCATGAAAACACTTTTTTTTTATTTATTTATTTAATTCTTACAGACTATTAGTGCATATATCTATAAAACTAATGAAAGCGGAAAAAAAGAAAAAATATAACAATATAACAATTATTTTATGAGAACAAAATATTACGTTTTATCAGATTTTCATTTAAGGTATAATCAATACAATAGTATAATTTATTAAAGTGTTTACAACATCTAATGAAAGGATCAGAATTTGCATAGTTCGTTCTAAAATATTGAATGTCCAATGGATAAAAGTATCGAGTAGGTCGCCGCGGAACACAAAAAGATATATTTTCTATTAAGAAATTAGAGGAGGTATTCCCATTAATTGTATTTAAGATGAACATGGCATTAAGCATAGTTCTGCGACTTTCCACAGATGATATCTTGATAAGAGCAAGTCTAGATTTATAAGATGGTAAACATAGTGGGTTCCATTGTAGTCTACGTAAACAAAATATAAGAAATTGTTTCTGCACAGATTCAATTGCGTTACTGTAAGTTTTGTACTGTGGATCCCATATAATTGACCCATATTCCAGAACTGGACGAACTAGTGACATATATAAATTTTTCGTGACATAAGGATCTTCAAATTCCTTTACCCAACGTTTAATGAAACCAAGCTGACATCTTGCCTTGCTCACAATTAGAGAAATATGTTGAATAAAATTTAGTTTATGGTCAAGTATAATTCCAAGATCTGTGATCCTGCAAACATTTTCCAGCTCATTGCCACCCAAAAAAATATCTAACGTTTAAATGGTTCCTTCGGAAGAAGCACGTATATTTACATTTATCGAAGTTCAATTTCATTAAGTTCAATTTACACCAGGAGTATAAAGAATTTAAATCTGCTTGTAGCAGCATGTGATCATCATATTTATTATAAGTAAAAAATACGTTAACATCATCCGCATATATTAGTATAAAAGAATTTTTGATGACAACAGGTAAGTCATTGAGAAATAATGAAAATAGAAGGGGTCCAAGATGGCTCCCTTGAGGAACACCAGATGAAACGGAGATTGGGTTAGAAATCGCATTTTTGTATGCAACATTCTGTTTCCTGTTCCTAAGCTACGAATTTATCCATTTTAAACAATTTTGTGTAAATCCCATATAATGAAGTTTCCTGATAAGTAGTCCATGGTTAACATTATCAAATAATTTGCTAAAATCCGTATAAACAATGTTAGTTTGTATTTAATTGACAAAACCACGACTAACCAAAGTTGTGAGTTGTAAAAGATTAGTAACAGTAGAACATCCTCTACGAAAGCCATGTTAGCTAGACGATAATACTGAAGACACTTGATGGCACAAATGATCCGTAACTAATTTTTCAAATAGCTTAGGTATTACACTCAGTTTAGCAATTTCTCTGTAATTTCTAATATCATTTTTTTTTACCAGACTTAAACACCGGAATAATGAGAGAATTCTTCCATATTGCTGGCAATGTACCAAATTTAACCACGATTAACCAAAGTTGTGAGTTGTAAAAGATTAGTAACAGTAGAACATCCTCTACGAAAGCCATGTTAGCTAGACGATAATACTGAAGACACTTGATGGCACAAATGTTACGTAACTAATTTTTCAAATAGCTTAGGTATTACACTCAGTTTAGCAATTCCTCTGTAATTTCTTATATCATTTTTTTTACCAGACTTAAACACCGAAATAATGAGAGAATTCTTCCATATTGCTGGAAATGTACCAAATTTAATTGAGTAATTTAATAACATTGTAAGAGGAGTTACAAAAGTCTCTGCGCAGTTTATAAGAATGCAACTTGGAACATTGTCCGGTCCACTCTTATAAGAATATTTCAGTTGTTTTTCAAACCATGAAGTACAGATATTTCATCCAAACATGGCAGTAAAAAAGCCTGACTTCCCACATTGTGCATTGGTTGTACCCTGATCATCCGCATAGGTAGATGAAAAGAATTTTGCAAATACGTTACTTATTTCAGTATTTTCATCTGATTCACATTCATTTAATGTCATAGAAGGTGGAAAGGTAATAGATTTTCTCTTTATATTCACAAAATTATAAAAAAACTTAGGATTTTTCTTAAAGTTGTTCTTAATTTTTGTCAGGTAACAGTTATAACGTTCTTGATTTAATTTGTTGTATTCAGCACGGGCAACAGAGTATTTCACAAAGTCTCCAAGTGATACTTTTTATACCATTTATTCTTGCAATTCTTAATTTTGGAAAGCAACTTACAATTCCATGGAGGTCCAGATAAATGAGAAACAATTTGCTTTGGAATACACTGATTAAGAACCCAAGAGATTTTACCATAAAATTTTCCAATGATGTGCTCAATAATATCGGACTTATCTTTAGAGGAACCATATGTTAGAAAATTTTTCCAGTCGGTTTCGTACAGTAGTTCAGTAATTCTTTGATAATTTGCCCTTTTAAAACGTAAACTGTGAGCTATTGAACTGCTATTAGAACACGGTATGCATTTATTAAAATCGAAGGATGATATCCATCTTCTGGCACAGTTAATGGATCAATTCGAATAACCGACGTGTCAATACAATCATTTAAAAAAACCAAATCCAAAAGGTTATGGTGGTCAAAATAGATGCCATTTATCTGATTGAGATTTAAATCCAACATGCAATTAATAAATTCGGTGTATTTCATGCACAAGCCAGAACAATAATGGTGTGTAGTATCCATCATCATTAGAAAGTTTCCAAAAAATTTTAGGCATGTTAAAGTCTCCAACTGCAATAATAGTGTCATTTTGATGAGCCATTTGTACGACGGCTATGGCTTCAGGATGTTTTTGGTAAATTGTATCATGAGATTTAGGAGGTATATATGAACAGGTAATGAATATTTCTTTTTTGTGTTTAAGTTTTACCAAAACAGCAATAAATTCAATATTCAGCAAAGAAGGAACTGATAGAGCTGCGGAACATGTACTATTGTCATTCTTTTCCCTCATTGCTGACTATTTGTTCGGTATGAAGGTCGAGCGCTTTCGATGTGATGATATTGTTACGTTTATACCACCCCCGGGGGCACATTTATCGGTTCTTATAGAGTACTCAACTATCTGGACCTGTGCAACTGGGGGAAAAAGGGAGCCCAGTCCCCTGAAGGCAGACAGGGAGTCAACTGGAAACTCCACTTTATTTCCACGGGGATCAGTGACCCGCAGAGTTTATTATTTGTCTCTTTATACATTTAATAGTTCTCTGGCTGATCATTGAGGTTGGTCCCTATATGGGAGCATCGTGGTGGTTGTGGTGTTGCGGCCCCATATCCAATGGTTTTCTATGGTGGCCAGGATCATCTCACTGATAATGACATGCAAAGTGAATGATCCAGTCCAGTGAGCATGCTTGACATGTGTTCTGGACAGGAGTTGGAAAGTCTCCAACTCTTTAGCAAGGTGTGATGATTTGCAGACCTGTACTGAAATCATTAAAGTTGCAACTAGGTGGTTTTGTTGCAAAGAATTATGGCTTCGGCTATCTAGGACGCATGTATGACGTTCCAAATTATACAATAGTGGTTTGTCCACCATCTGATTAAGACTAATGGTCAGGCGCGGATGTAAAACAAATCACACTCTGTTACGTTTATACCATTTGTTGTTTTGTTGTCTTTATTGCAAAATAAATAACACCAGATTTTAGAGTTTTCAAATTAATTACAAGTTTATTTACCTTAACTACATACAAACTAAGATTTTTTTGTACATTGGCACTTTAGAACAATCTAATAAAGATGCAATTCTTTACTTCACAAGGTTTATGTTTCAACTATCTAATTATTCACTCAGACGCTGTCGTTTATGTTTGTCCCCTAGATGTGCAGAAAATTTAAGAATTTTTTACTTCCTTTTATATCAGATTTTGTTGTTATGTTATTGGTTTATTTATTTGTTTATTTTAAGATAGTTGTTGTTGTCTTGTATGTACAAGTTTTCCTAGAAAACTACACAGTTAGTAAACAGCATACCCAGTTGTTTACTTTATTACTTAATTATTTTCTTTTAAAAGTTAAGCAAGATGCGTAACAACATCATTCTCAAGCCGTACAATTTAGAAATTGTACTGGTGAGCCAGGTTCAGGTTTAGGTAATTTTTTCATCAAATTCGTATCTATTCAAGTAGGTGGAATTCTCGTTACCCGACATTCTATGCGTTGCTAATTTTTTAATATTTCCATATTTTATTATTATCCAAGTATGTGACTCCATCGGAGAGTCTAGTGTGTGGAAAGCTGGAGTCTTTACTTTTTCTTTTGTATTCTGTAAATCTTGTTTTTAATGATTGTCCAGTTTGGCCTATATAAATATGTTTGCAGGTACAAATAAGTCTGTACACTCCGCTGGAACTATACTTTTCAGTTGCTTCTGTCAATATCCCTGAGTGTAGTGGTTTTTAATGCTGTGAGTAACCCTTCTTTGCAAAAAAGATTGGTTAATTTATATATTTCTGGTCCTGTGTAAGTAAAAGTGTGCCGTCGTATTGTATCGGTTGTCTTTTCCTCTGCTTTATTCCTGGTTTTAATGTTGTATTGTCTTAGAATTTTATCGATAGTAGTTTTATAGCTATTATTTTTAGCTATGGAGCAAATTATGCCCAGTTCTTTGTTGCACCTTTCTAGAATAACAAAGATTATCTTAAGTCTGTGTATTATATGTCTAAATGCTGGCAGTTTATGTTGTGTAGGGTGGCTTAAAGTGATGTAAATGGTAGTGTCCTTCGTAGTTGGTTTTCTATAGATGTCAAAAGTTAAACATTCAGTTCCTCGTGTTATTGTGATGTGAAGATAATGCAAACTTCTGTCTTGTTCGTTTTCCATTGTGTATGTAATATTATTACATATTATTATTATATATTTCTTAATTGAATTCATTTAATTCTTATTATCTATACGTTTTTTTTATTATTCGTTCTATGACATCTGGAGGTTTGCCTAGCTGCTAAAATTACAATGATTAAATATCAGGATATATTACAAATCTATTTTATGTTACAGTGTTTAACAGTTGTTATGGATTGTTTTTAAGTTTATTACAATTTGTTCGGCATTATCTTGTTCTAGAATGCACACAATGTCATCTACATGTCTAATGAATAATGAGCTATTCTGTGTTTTTTCATATGTATATAATGCAGTAATTCGAGATGCTGTGGAAATTTCCATGAAGATAGCTGAAGTTGGGTTTCCCATGCCGAGTCCGTCAGATAAGTTGTAAAAGTGGTTATTAAATCTAAAATAGTTGTGTTTTGTTATCGTCTTTGCATTGTCTATAATGTCGGTGATATGTCTAATCTGTCGCATAGGATAGCGATGGTTTCTTTTGTTAGTATTGAGATACTTGTTGCCAAAGGAAACGAGTCGCGGTTTTACCTCGATGCCAACACATTAAACTTTTGGCCTCTGTGAAATTTCATTAGAATATGCTTAAAACTATCGAATTATTTCCAAAATAAAACGTTTTCAAAACACTGTGTTACGTTTTCTTTCGGTATGGTTGCTGTAAACAGTGTTGTTAAGTAAATGCCAAAAAGTCAATCAAGAACTTAAGCGAAACTTTAACAAAACAATTAACTTTGTTACATACTTTTCTATTTCACTAAACTTTACTAATCGCAAATTGAATATCATAACGAACAAATTTATAAAAGCTGCAACACTCTTCGATTTATCAAGCAAAAACTTTAAAGTTTCTTAAACTCATTTAACCAACCCTGATATGAATAAATTAATTAAAATCAATTTACTATTTTATTATAAAATTCTTCTTAACACCGACCTCGGGTGTTTTCTTAAGTTCATACAATTATGCAACATATGTACAGTATCCATGAACATTTTCTTTATGTATTGTATCTGTTTTCTTCAATAAAGATATTTTACAATCTTTGTTGTTGTTCTTATTTTATTGTGTTTTTAAGTTTTCTTCAATATTTTCAGTTCTTAAAGTGTCTTTTTGGAAAAATGTTGTTTTTAGTTGTCATTTTCCTATAGGAGAATTAAGAAACCATAAAATTTTCGTATATGAAATATTTATGGGTCCGACATGTTTCTAAAAGTGCAATAGAATATTTTAATTTTATTTAACATTTTAAAAGAACTTACTACCAAAGTCGTTTTATTGTAAGCTTAATTGGTTGATTTTGCCAAAGTTTTACATTTGAAAAATAACAAAAATATTTTTAATGTTTGTCTTTTAACAAGAATAGAAAAACTACAGTTGAAATTAATAACAACAAAAAGAATGTAATTTAAAATATTCTGAGAAGCGTCTCGGATTTGGACTTTGCTGAAATTACCGGCACTTATGTGTCTTCTGTAATCGACTTGGACAGGCTTGCTATGCAAAAAGTAATGGGTATGCAATAATATAGAATGTCAAATATGCACACAATATTCCTAAACATGCCAGCCTGATCTGAGGTTCCACCAATATCTCTCACTTCGACCGATCTCACCATTAATTTTCTGGCCGGTAGAAACACTGAAGGACATAGTTATAGAAGCGTAACAAAAACAATAGTCAGTATATTTTTATTTAATTCCTAAGACCCTAACAACTTTGAAGCCCTTGCCTGCACGGCCCTTGAAAACTCCCTTATTGGCTTACTATGCCGAAGAGAGTAGTAGTATTTTACAATAGAATTTGTACTTATTAGAGAAAAACGCAAGCTGATAAGTCACTGATCTTGAGAACTATTAAAAAAGTTAAGACTTTTTTGTTAATGTTTTAGTTTAATCTAAAGGGTTTTTCAACAAGATGTTTCCTTAAAAAAAAAAAAAATTTAGATTAGCATAATTCACATTTTTATTGTATTATGAAGAGAAAAGTTTGGGAATTATGAATGAAATATGATGTCTGGCAAATGTCCACTACGATCACTTTGACAATTGTAGATTTTTTCATGAAAGCTTTTAACTACTTTTTGGCAAAATGTCCTATTGCGTTAATCACATCACAGATTTTGAGTTTTAAGGCTGAAATCGATTTGATTGGCTCTGTATAAACTCTGTTCCTAACATAGTCGCAAAACAAATAATCCAGTGATGTTGTCTCACGATGTGGCTAGCTATTTAACTGCTGATTGTCATCAAATTATGCGATCGGGAAATTTGGTTTGAACTAAATGGATCGTTTCATTAGTTGCGTAACATGTGGCACCGTCCTGTTAAGAGCACACGTCAGTAATATCTACATCGTCAATAATAGCCCAAAATTGAGTTGTTAGCATCTCGTGATACCGTGATCCATTGACCATTACCGCATTTCCAGCCTCATTTTTGAAAAAAAAAAACATTCCAATCACACCTCCGGACCACTTAGCGCACCGTACAGTTACACGTTGAACATGCAAAGGCTTCTCAATAACTTCTCTAGGATTCTCAGGAGCCCAAATGTAGCAGTTTTGCTTGTTGTCATACGCTGACAAGTGAAAATGGGCTTCTTCTGAAAATTTGAATTTTTTAGAAAAACCTTTTTTCTAAAAGGTTCCTGAATGAATTGAGCGAATCTACAGCGATATGGACGATCAGTCGGCTTCAATTCCTGCGCCAGTTGAACCTTGTAAGGCTTCAAGGTGAAATCCTTATGTAAAATTCACCATGTGGTAATTTTGGATAACCCCAATTTTTGAGAATGTCGAGAAATTGGCAAATTTAGATCAACGCTGTGGCTCTCGGCTGCAATGTTTTCAGTTGATCGACCCGGTCGAATACGCAATAGTGTTCTCATATTTTATATCGATCCTGTCGACTAAAATTTTTCTAACAAAATTCTTAATAGCGCTCTCAGAAGGACGAGTACGTTGTCCGAGAATATCACGAAATTGAATTCATTGTAATAATTGCCAAAGCATCTTCTATGAATACGTCAAAAAACTAAATGCCAAAACCATCATGTTGCTGGCGTTGCTACAATTGAAAATAAACTTCTTGTTGAACAGCCCCGATACAAGAATATTCTACTTGAACATGTTTTTATTATCATTCAGTTTAGACATCTGCTGGGCGGTGTTTTTTGTGTTTGTTTTCTGTTGTTTATCTTATTTTGTAGAATTTCTTATAAGCATGATATTATTGTCTTGTGGGTATAAAATTTTTTTTATTAAACTACGCAGTTTGTAAAATGCACAGATGACCCACTGTGAATTTTACTTTTTTTTAGTGATAATTATTTTCTTCTAAAACTTAATATATTATTATTATTAAAAATATCTCTTATTCTTTTTTAAGGTCTTTTTGAATTAAATTAACAATTTATATTTTTTTCTTTTCGATATTTCGCTTTCCTATGGAAAACTTCTTCAGGGAAAAAATTTTTTTTTCTTTTTTTTTTGTTTTTTTAATATTTATTAAAGATAAAAAAAGGTCGATTAAAAAAAACTACAGAATATTATTATTATTATAATTATAATTATTATTATTATTATTATTATTATTATTATTTTGTGTATTTTCTATGCTATTTAAAAACATATCTGTTTTTTTATTTAATGATTTTCTTTATTTTTGTTATATGTACATCTTATTAATATATAAATTGTTACATATAGAGCAAAATTTATTCAAAAGTATTTAATATTGGAAGAGAATAATGATGTGTTTGTTTTAATAAGATACTTTTAAAAGTTAATTTAAAATTTCGTACTACGCCACAAAATAAACAGTAGAGTTAAATAATTTTTGAATGTGCAAAAAAAGTTATTATTGAAACAGGCTGATTGAAAATAGATAAACGAATTTTTCAATTAATTTTCTCATATGCAGATGCATTGAAAATCAATTATTCATTTTTGGAATTTTGTTTTTTCTGTTTTTGGATTTTGTACACTCATTTGAAAATAACAGCACATGACATTTCTCACATATTTGAACACCTCTTTGAATTAATAAATGAATTAATGAAATAATAAACACTATAATTTTAATATATGGACATCATTACCATAAATAGCTTTTTTTAGGGCAGCTAAATGTGTTAAGGTTTCAAATATAAAATTATTTAATTCATTGAATTAAAATTTTTTGGTAATTATAATTTTTCGAAACTCTGTTTTAAAACTCTAGTGAAATAATTTTATATGACTGTTATGTTAGAAAAGTACATAAATGTCTGTTGAATATGCAGTCCATTCGTACAATGAAATTTAATATAATTTATTATAACAGTTATTTTAATGTAATAAACATAGGCTGCCTAAACAATTGAAAAGATTTATATAAAGAGTCGATGGAATCCTTTTATGAACTTCAAGGAACACAAATTTTAGTATTCAGGATATATTTTAAGCAACTTTTCTGGATTGAATTCTTCGGGTACAAAGCAAATATTTCTAAATAAAATTACTTCATGTCAATTATATCTCTTGGTCACATTATGCTTGTAACGGTTATAGTTCTATGAATGTTTGCTTTAGCAGAGAAATGTTTGCTATTTTTCAGTCAACCTGCAATATGAGACCAATTTGCAACATTGTTATTATTAACAAGCAACATTATTTCCTTGTTTTTAATTGTTATTTTTCTCCCTTATACTTCTGTTTTGGTGTTGCTGTTGTCAGGACATATAAAAAAATAGATATCACAATAATCGCTAGAGACACACCCAATGTAAAAAACTTTTTACTATTTTAATCCATGTTGTGTCATATGTACTTGTTGCTTTAGACTTTTGTCATTGTGATTACAAGCAGCATATACCAGTAGCCAGCAACAAAATGTTCAAGTAACAGTGTTAAAGAGATATCACTCATGCACTCAACTAGGCAATAGAATAGTACAATTTCTAACGCACTTGCGTTTGATAAATTTAAAACCCTAGTTTCGCTTAAATTGTTTTTTGTAATCCTTTATCGGGATAAAACAAAGAAAAATAAAAGAATGTGAATAAAACTGTCATCAAACCATTTTAAATTGAAGAAAAAGCAATTCAATTTCAATAAAATCTTTAAAATACACAAATAAAATAGAGGTCACAACAATATTTTTTTTTCTGTTTAAAAATATGTTTTGTATTGATAGTGAAGTTTAGTATTTCTTCCTTGAAACATCAGGTATTTTTTTGGGCGAGTGACGTAGGGTTTAAAATGCCGTCGCACTTACAATGACAGTCGTCAACGGTTTCGAGTGGTTTCACCACTAAAACAATCCCTTTTCTTTTCTGAAGACAATTCCCTCCCCGGGCCGGCTCTTAGCATTACTTCGGGACGGGACCCAGATCAACGTCAGAAGACTATTTCACAATAACACCCATGTCTGGGTCCATCATATTCGTATCCTACAGTGGCCCATTGGTCCATCGGTCTACACTCCGTTTTCAGCGACCTGTTCCCGCTGAGACACATCAAGATTCAAGATCCTTCTTCTTCCTCCTGAATACATATTCAGCGTAGTTCCTCACCGCGTTCCAATTTTCCTTGCATTTAAGCATTTTCTGACTCATGCTGGCAGGGTAAAATCCACCCATCCGTTCAGTCACCAGCTGCCTCTCAGCGTGCCATCTGACGCAGCTGAAGATCGTATGTTCAGCATCGTCGTCATTCGCCCCGCAATAAATGCAGTCAGTAGAAGTTTACTGATAGGTAGTGTGTAGAATTGTCTTGGCAATATGGAATTTGCTCCTCTCGAATCGCTTCTTGAGGATATTTCTGTACTATACGATGATATAATCCTAGCTGGTAATTTTAATAACAATCTATTCACCGAAAATCCTTTAATAGCACCTATACTTGCACTCGATCTGCAACCGGTTAACTGTCGCTCATCTACACATTTCTGTGATACATATTCTAGTTTGATTGATTTAATGATTGCCAACTAGGGAACTAAGGTTCTCTCATAAGCTCAACATGGCATTCTCTTTTAAACATATGACTGGTGCACATTTCGGGACGACACCGATACTACTTATTGGGATTTACATAATATTAACTACAGTATTTCGAAAATTACCAACTGGAAAATTATCTACTGCCTTAACGATATTTATTACCAGCTTTCATTTATTCGTTTGAAAATGAATGTATTATTCGACCAGTGCGTTCCACTTAACACAAAACGTATCATTTTTTACCCAACCCCTATGGTTTAGTGCGAAAATTAAGTGCTCAATAAGATCACATGATCGGTTATATTAATGCCGGAAGAGATTCAAAACAGATGATATAAAGGCGTTTTATACGATTAGGCGTAGATAGGGAACGAGGCAAATTCAGGCTGCAAAACGTGCTTTTTACCAAAGAAGATTCTCATACACCAGAGATAGTAGGGCCTCCTTCCACATTAATATGTCTTAATGGAATCTCACCATTAAGACATATGCCGATGGTAAAAGGGACTCCAGTCTCCTAAAGGGTAACAGGAGCCAACTGGACAAGCTCCATTTTATTTCTAGGAGAATCAGTAAGCCCGGAGTTCAGGTTTTGCTGTTCTCTGTCTAATTATAGTGGTGGTTGTAGTTTCGCAACCCCTCACTAAATGATTAAGAGCCCTAGAATCATCTCACTTTTGACCAAGAACACAGAGTGAATGATCGGGATCCAGTGAGCATGCGATGTCGTGTGTTCAGAACCAGGAGTTGGATAGTCTCCAACTTTTAAGTAAGGAGTGGGAGTGCTGACCCTGCTCTGCACTCTCGAAATTGCAACTAGGAATGACCTGTCGGTTTCCTAGGGCGTGGGTGCAGGCTACATATCACCCAATATGGTTCGGTCTACCATCAGATATGACTTATGTAAACCTTATCGTGAAATAGATAGTAGGGCTAACTGGTGGGAAATTCGGAGTATTGGTGTGGATCGAATAAGCATCTCTTAATATGATCGTGGTGTTGATGTCCACCTCCTTAATATTAATTTTGTTAGTATTAATATTCCATCGGCGGCAATTGTTTCCGCTGTGTGGATTAACTTAAGGTTCTGGAAAGTTTTTCTGCTGTCAGATCTAACACAGCCGTTATGGACGATAAAATCCCAGAGCTCTTATCGTTCTTAACTTACTTGTTCAACTCTATCCTACCGAGATCTATTTTTTCTAGAGAATGAAGGTCTTCAAAGATCATTCCTCTACCAAAAACTTATGATGAATTTCGACCAATAGCTATCCTACCATTTTTATCTAAGGTATTTGAGAATATCCTCAGAGGACAATTAAAAGAGTACTTATCATGAAATGAATAATTTATCTCACGCGCAATCAGACCTAATTGGAGACAGAAGCTCCACTGCAGCTGTAGTTGATGTAATTGTTCTCAAATCTAAACTCTATGGCAACGAGGTGGTTTCTTAGGTCTTCTAGATCACCGCAAAGAGTTTGCTACGGCAGATTTCTCGATATTGATAGAAAAACTAAGAAAATTATTATAATTCTCAAGGTGGGCTATAATCTTATATTCTCATATCTCGCTGACCGATATCAGATATTATTTGTTAAAGATAGAAAAGGATTAATAAAGGAATATCACAGCGCTTTATTTTGGAACCATTTCTGTTCTGGCTTTACATAAATGGCTTAGCTGATGTTGCTATCAGCAGTAAAATGCATATTAATTATGGTGTACAGATTTATAAATGGAATGGCATAAATGATGTTTCCATCTGTGGAAACAGATGGAAACATGCTTTTTCCATACGTAACTAAATCTATGGTGGCTAGTTCATTTAAGCAAGCGCTCGTTGTAGTTCACATCATTTCAGTAAACTAGTTAAGTCTCTTAGCTCATTTTGTTGATTTTTTTAATTTAATCAGTTATTTCTTTATTAAGTAACGGGTGTCCCAAAATACACTTAAGATTTGAATTTTGTGGCATTTGTGCGGTAAAGTGTTGCCAATCGAACAAAAACATATAGCGTGACAGTTCCGTCGTTACACAAAAGAACAACGCATTTTTATTGTTGAGCATTATTTTGTAAATAATAAAAGTTTTGCAGCACCAGTTCGCAATTTTGGTACAAAATATGGTCGGAATAGTGATTTAACTTCATCAATTGTAAATTGCCCCTGTAGGCTAGTAGGCAGTGTATTAGCTTATAAGACTGGGGATTGTGGGTTCGATTCGCAACAAAGAACTAGGTCTTTTTTTCATTATAAATAAAAATTTGTCTGCTCAGTGATGAAGGAATGGTCACTGGTCACTGTGCTGACTTATACGACAGTAAATTTCCGACTATCCTTCTGCTTTCACCACCTGTCTCATCTATTTTCTATTCCTTTCCTAAAGAGTGTAGCACGGTACTTGAACAAAAAGGCGTTGTTTCCTAAAGACTAATTAAAATATTTTGATACTCTTGATAACCTAGTGATCTTAAACAGTCTGGGCGGGCTTCAACAAGCCGTTCAACACAAAACATTGAAGCCATTCGAGAGGGTGTTGCTGAGAGTCCAGGAACATCAATTCGGAGCCATGGTCAAAAATTGTGCAATTGACTCAAGAACTGAACCCTACTGACCACGCACAGCGAAGACAGTTTGTTGAATGGATTATGGATGTTGATTTTTTGAACAAAATCATCTTCAGCGAAGAGGCTCATTTTCATCTTGATGGCTTTATTAATCGACAAAATTGTCGCATTTGGGGTTCAGAAAATCTGCAAGTGATTACTGGAAAATAAAAGCATCCACAATGTGTCACTGTTTGGTGCGGATTTTGGTTTTAAAGTATCATCGGACAATTTATTTTTGAAAATGCAGCCGGTCAGACAATAACGGGTAATGGCGTTCCCTATCGCGACATGATAATCCAGTTTTTTGTTACAAAATTGCAAGATATGAATGTGGATGGCATGTGGTTTCAACAAGACGGTGCCACATACTACACAGTCCGAAAAACAATTCAAGTACTGCATGAGTCATTTTCTAGTCGTGAAGCTCATTTTGATCTTGGCGGTTATGTAAACAAGCAAAATTGTCGCATTTGGGGCACAAAATCCGACGCACCAGAAACGAGTCTCTTTTTGGTGCGGATTTTGGTCCAGAGGCATAATTGGGCCACTTTTCAGGAGTGGCCATTACAGTTAACGGCGATCGTTATCGGGCCATGTTGAACAAATTTTTGTTCACAAAAATTAAAGAGAAGGATGTTGGCAATATTTGGTTTCAACAGGACACCGCTACGTGCTACACAGCCAAAGCTACACTCGAAGTTTTGCGCCCTATTTTTGAAGATCGCATTATCAACCGCAGAGTTGATGTCGTTTGGCCACCTCGGAGCTGCGATTTGACACTGTTGGACTATTATTTGTGGGGTCCCGTCAAAGATAAGTATTACGCCGACAAGCCAGAGACAATTGACGCTTTAAAAGACAATGTTCGTGAAGCCATTGGTGAAATACAGCTGCACACAATCGATAATGTGCTTAAAAATTGGACCGATCGTGTAGGCTACCGCATGGCTAGCCGAGGCAGCCATTTGAATGAAATTATTTTCCATTATTAACTGGAAGGATTGTGCTTTCAAATAAAAAATGTAGCATTTAAAGCAAAAAAAAAGTTATTTGGCGGACCCCAAAACAAAAATTAAAAATTGTTAAATCATTTTTATTTTTGTTCAGATCAACACACGAGATCAAGAGTAAGATTAACATTTTTTTTAAATTAAAATTTGTTAATTTGCCAACACAAAAAGTTAGGTTTAGTAATATGTACAGTAGCTGGATTGTATGAACCAAAATTTCAGCCATTAAAATTTTTACAGGAAATATTTAAGATTTTAATTATTTTTGATCTGACGGTGGTTTTAAAGGTTTTTCTTTTATGGTAGAAGCATCACTAACTGGAGAGTATTAAAATGCGGTCAATGACCAAAGAAAAGAGATGCAAATATGCAAGTTACTTATGCTACTCTTAAAATAAATTTAAAATAGCTTATGTAATCAAGTTCATATATAGGTGCACATGAATAAAAATAAATGCTTTTAGAATCATGAAAAATAAAATGCATGTTTCTTTCTCCTTTACAGATTTAATATCAAACCATTCAGCAAAACATGCTGAAAAAATTTTTATATTCATTAATAATAAAAGTAAAATGGAAAGAAATAAACTAAAATAAAATAAAAAACAAGAAAATATTTTAAATGAATGAATGGATCAGTAAATTGCATGTAAATAACTTTATGCATCATGTATGACTGTCTCTCTAGTTAAAAGCTTTATGGAAATATATACAAAATAAACTCCTTTATACCTGCAAAAGCACACACACACATGTATACATACACGTACACAATCACACGCGCATACAAACATATATACATATATATATATATATATATATATATATATATATATATATATATTTGTATATACTTATTCACATTCCTATAAACACAACGTATTAATTTACACAGTCAACAAGACAAACATAATATTTAATGGTTACATATTGAAGTGGAATGAGTGGCCCACAGGGAGGTTCTAGCAAAAACATTCATAATCTCTTAAACATCAAATATTGTTAAATAAAGAAAAATGTTGAAAGTTTAAAAAAAAATAATTTTTATTTAACATTTTTAATTAATGTTGATTACACGCAACAGTCATTGTTGTTAATTTCAATTATTATAAGGTTGAGTATTTAACACCCTGTCTTTCTCTGTTTTATTAATGGAAACTTATGATTTGTAATCATTAAATGTAAAAAATTCAAAAGGTAAATAAGTCATGAAACCATCCAATACCTGGTAGATTGTGTCATAACTCATGATGAGATGATAATATAAAAATAGATGGGTTTTTTTCAATACACCACCGAAATAAAAAGGTCTACTGCAAAACCTATTCATAATGATGGGATATTTCATCATTATCTTTAATAACGATAGTATTTTATTTTCTGCAAATTATAATCGCCTTTAAAATGTAAAAGATATGTGAAAGGCTTGTTTGTAGAGGCGGCATTAATAATGCTGATTTTATCTAAGGAAATTTTTTTCAATTTTAAATGATAGCTTAAGCACATTATGAATCACATTTTGGGGCACAAGATTTCACTTTGATCACAAATTATCTTTTTGTATTTAAAATGTTTTTTTTTTAATATTAGTAGAACTATTTAGTGTCGTATCGGGTTTTCAAGAGGTTTATTTTTCAATTGCGGCAACACTAACAACACGATATTTTTGACATTTAGTTTTTTGACGTATGCGTAGTAAATCCCATTGGCAATTGTTATAATGAATTCCATTCGCACGAAAATCGCATTAAAATAATTAAAATTCAATATGAATATGGTGTTTCTGTTAAAGTTACATTTCGTAAAATTTGTGATATTTTCAGACAACATAATCGTCCTTCTGAGACCGCTATTAAAAATGTGGTCGTTATATTTTAGTCGACGGGCGCGTATTCGACCGTGTCGTTCAACTGAAAAAATCGCAGCAGTGCGCAGCAGTGTTGAAGCAGATTCAAATTAGTCAATTTCTCGACGTTCTTAATAAGTGGGGTTATCCAAAACTACCACATGGTGAATTTTGCACAAGGATTTGACTTTGAAGCCTTACCAGGTTCAACTGGAGCATGAATTGAAGCCGACCAACCATTCATATCGCCGTAGATTCGCTCAATTCTGTTTTTTCTGAAAAATAATTTTTTCAGACGAGGCCCATTTCACTTGTGAGGTTATGTCAACAAGCAAAATTGCTACATTTGGACTTCTTAGAGCGATTATTGAAAAGCTTTTGCATGCTTAATGTATTGCTGTATGGTGCGCTGGGTGGTCTGAATGCGTGATTGGCCGTTTTTTTTTTTCAAAGATAAGGCTAGAAATGCTACGGTCAATGGATCACGTTGTCGCGAGATGCTAACAACTCAATTTTGGCCTATTATTGACGACGTCGATCTCACTGACATGTGGTTTCAACAGAACGCTGCCACATGTCACATAGCCAGTGAGACGATCAATTTATTGTAAACCAAATTTCCAGATCGCATTTAAGTGGCCAGTCAGATCGTGTGATTTAACACCACTGGATTATTTTTTGTGGGGCTATGTTAAGGACAGAGTCTATACGGAGCCAATCGGATCGATTTCAGTCTTAAAACTCAAAATCCGTGATGTGATTAACAAACAAAAAACCGTCATATTGCCAAAGGTGAGTAAAAACTTTAATGAGAGAATCGACAACTGCCAGCGTGGCCGTGGTTGGCATTTGCCAGATATTATTTTTCATTAATAATTGGCGAACTTTTCTCTTGGTAATGCAATAAAAATTTGTGTCATCTTAATGTAAGTTTTTTGTTTTTAGTTTATTTTACACAACAAACTACTTGCTGAAAAACTCTTTATTTATAGAGTTATATAGTGCTATATAATTTTGGTAACTGGCATGTCTATTTTAATTTCTTAATTTATGGCAAGAGAAAAATTACTTGCAAAGAAACTAAACAACTGCAGAATATAATGTAGAATTTTCTACCTCGCTACAGCTGTCATCAACATTATTCAAATCCATCTACTTTAGGTAGCATGTAAACATTATTTATTAGCCGTTCTATTATTAGAAATATAAATGAGAGGAATATTTATTATATACCACTTAGTTGTTTTGAGGAAGTTCAAGCTTTGTTCGCTGTTGTTTTCATTAATCGTCGTTTAGTCATGAATTAATAAGAAATTAAAAATATTAAATTACAAGCAAGTTATCTGGAATTGCTAATATTTTCTACTGTGGCGGGGAAAAAGTGTGAAAAATTAATAATTTCATTTGTGGCTTATTTTTAAATATACGTCCATAAAAAGAAAAAAGGACGATTTTGTAGAAAGGCGAATCCGATTGTAATTAAAGTTATAATTTCAAATATAATGCTTTCATTATTTTAAAAATATTTTGCTATTAAATACAAAATAGGCCTTAAAAGAAGTGATAACTATGTGTTTTAAAAGCATATCGCATAGTCGGTTGATCATAGAGGAGGTATAATGTTAAACATCAAAGAAATTTTAGACATTTACATATGAAAGCAATTTTATTATACTGCTTTTATTATTTATTTATTTATTTATTTCATTTCGATTTCTCCATTTCCTGTACAACAAGATTGTGTCTTATATTTATAGTACAGGAACGTACAATATTACAATAGTATTCTTAAGATACAAAAAACAAAAAATAGAAAATTTAAAAAATTATAAAATAGTTTAGGTGAAATAATTATATAGAAATTTCCTAAAATTGTTAGCATTGCTATTCATTTGCTGACTTAGTGGAAGACTATTCCAGAGACGAGCGGCATTAATATAAAATTGCCATTCGGATACGAGGCAGTGATGACGAGGCAAAATAATATTTTTGTGGCTTGGTGATTCTAAGAAACATATTTTTTCAAACAAATATTTGGGCGTTCTTGTCACAATTATTTTATGCAAAAATAAAAGGGTACGAACCTTTATTAGTCTCTGAAAAGAGATGAAAGATTGTTGGAGACATGTGATATATGATCAAATCTTCTGAGTTGATAGACATATCTAACGATATTATTGAACATAACTTCAAGCTTGTTCCTACTGACCGAGTCACAGCATCCGAACAACTCACATCCATCAGTTAAAGCGGGTATAAGGTACATTCTAGCAAGCAAGATTCGTATCCTCAAAGGAGTAAAATATTGTGTTGACCACAGAGCTCGAAGCTTTATAAACAATTGACCTGCCAGCATATTCACATGATCAGTCCATGTTAATCTATTATTAAATACAATACCGAGGTTTTTAGCAGATTTAACAATCACAATTCTCTCGTTGTTCAATACAATATCATGTGACAGTACGAGCTGCAAACCTCTTTTACATATAACGATGCATTTCGACTTAGATGGATTAAGGTAAAGCCCATTTGCATTTGCCCAAAGGTAAATTCTATCTAGATCATCGTTTAAGGAGGATATGCTGGAGTCAATATCCCGAACAGAGCTAGTTAGTGTTAGCTGCACATCATCTGCATATAAGTGTACACCGCAGCTAGAGAGTTGTTTCGGCAGATCATTCACATAGAGTGAAAATAGTAGCGGTCCTAGAATGGAACCCTCTGGCACTCCTGTAGTAAGAGGTAAGCTATCCGACTAAACATTATTCACCAACACCGATTGCATACGGTTCGATAGATATGAGGAGACAAGTTTAACTGACAGGCCAGAAAAACGAAAGAAGAGTTTTAATTTCATTGCCATAATTTCATGATTGACCGTGTCAAATGCCTTTGAGTGGTCAAGGAGTACTAAGAAATTGATATCTCCTCTATCTAACCCTTGCCGTAAATTCTCACTAACATATGCAAGTGCCGTAACACATCCATGACTCTTTCGAAAACCTGATTGCATGGGAGACAATAAAACGTTGGAATTGACATAATTATATATCTGTCTAAACAGAAGTTTCTCCATTACTTTTGAAAGAAAACATAATATCGCAATAGGCCTATACTCACCATTCCTTTTCCGTAACGGTACTACTTTGCATGACATTATAATGCAATTAAATAAATGTGTTACAAAGGGGAGAATCACTGGTAAGAGCATTCTTATAAATTTCGGGTGAATACTATCCACACCTACTGCATTCGATTTATTCGAAGCACATACCAAAACTACATCCTGTTGGGATACACATGAAAAATTAAAACGTTCAACGGTACTCGAAGAGCTCGATGAAGAATTGAAAAAAAAACTCGGATCTGATTCGACAACCGGTATGTTTGTAAAAACTCTATTTAAATCATTGCCATTCACCCTGCTGTCCACACTGTTGTTTATCTTATCAATCGCAGAACTGAACCGTACAGTATAATAATCATTCTTAGCACATCCTATGGATTTATTAACCTTTCTCCTGGCTATACAGAATTGATACTTCAACTCCGGTGTTTTAAACCTCTTCCACCTGGCGTAAGCAAGATCCCTTGCGCTAATTGCATCCCTGACAATATTCGAGAACCATTACATCTTAGAACTTAACAATTTGCAAATTTCTATTCATTTTACTAGTAAAACTTTTTTTTTTAACAAATTTGTATTCATTTTTAGAATAAAAAAAAAATACAAAAAGCGTAAAAACTTGTTAATTGCATGAAAAAAGTTTGCATGCGTTATTCTGTAATCAATTAAAAAATTTAATTATTAAACAAGAAAATGACAGCTATAAAGGATAATACGTGTAAGCATACACCTACACAAAGAAAAAATAAAAACCCTTCCGTTTGTAAAAGCATAAGACTGCTAAAGTACATGTGGGAAAGATGTCTCATGAAATAAAAAAAAACACAAAAAATGTTGTTAATGATTCATCTGAACATGGGGAATGTCAGAAATATCTCTGTATGTATGCAGTTGTCTACAGTTTTACACAAAAAAAAAAAAACAAAATAAACAACAAGAATATTGTTTCAAAAATAATGTTACAGACATAGATTCATATAAAATTTATAGACACAGCAAAAATGTAAAAAGATAAAACACTTTATTTTAACACCATCCACTGTGTGACTGCTACAGACTGGCTTGGTAAAGTTTTAATGTTCCGAATGTTTAAAAAGCATATTTGCCACTTTTACAAATAAAGATTTGCAAATTCACGAATTTACAAATAAATACAGGGAAACGAAAATGTGACAAATGCATAAAAACCATTTAAAATAATTCTGCATACAATTGAGCATGTTGATAATGAAAATGTATTTAATTTTATTACAAAAATTTAAAAAGAGGAAAAAGATTTGCTCAATTCATAAGCTGTCCTTATATTGTGTATTGTCTGCTCAAGTACATTTTTCGTCTAAGTGGTTGTAAAATCTCAGTTTTATTTTATTATTATTTTTAAATAATTGTCACACCACATAAAATTTTATATCCGACGAATTTTTTAACACATAAAAGTATTAAACACTATTTTTGTTTTAGCAAACTCAACGTTAAGTTTAGTTACTGTTTTAATTGCTTTTAGAAATGGTGTTTTAGATTTTTTGTTTTTTTTTATTCACTACTAAAAAGATTTTACATTTAAATATTAACAAAACTGTGTATTTAGTTTCGTTAAGTGTTTAATAGCTCTTATTTTAGTGATGTTATTTAAGTTATTAAAATTGGTTTCAGAAATTGAATAAACATTTTATTTTTTTTTTCTAATTGCTTGGAAATTATCAATAATAAAGATAAAGTCACCGAAAGTGTATGATGTGGATTTTATGGCTTAAAGCGGTTCCAAGTAGATTCGGGTAGAAATCCTGTCTATAACAAAATCCTATTTTCAAAATCCTATTTTCCATAATACTGTTTTAGAAAATATTGCATAACATAATACAGTTTTGCAATATCCTGTTTGACTGGGTGGCGAAAATTTTTGTAAAAACAAAGCTTAAAAGCGCGCGATTTAAGCTTTGTTTTTTTAAATTTTCGCCGCCCAGGCAAACAGGAATTTGCAATACAGTACTTAAGCCTATAAATTTTTACAAAAAATGTTCACTTAAATAATTAAATAAAATTTATTTCTATTTATTTTATCTAATGTTCACCATGTATGACAAATAGCTGGAAAATTAGATAAAAAACGATTATAAATACGTAAAAAATCAATATCGTCTAAACATTCCTTAACAAAACCAAAAGACAATTTTAATGTGTAATCAACATATATTAATAACAGCTAATCTCATTGTTATCATTAATTTTTTGTTAAATATTTTTGATAATTTTTAAAAATTATATATTTGTGTTGAAATTATTTTTAAGAAAATAAATTTTGTAAACCAGCATTTTTACTTCACAGTATTTTGCAAAACAGTATTATGGAAATCAGGATTTTTAAGTTTTTTTTTTTTGCCAGTATTTTGTCCAGACAGTATTTTGCATAACAGGATTACATACGTATTTCGTTCCAAGTGCCTAACTCTGATTATCTGAATGAATTTTTGCAATATGCTGCTTATGTTTATACTTAGCGTCCAATTGTAACGATTTTGCATTTAACTACTACTTTTCATATCTTTCAATAAATAAGATTTAAGTGGTTTTCTTAATTTTTAAAAAAAAATCATAGTCCCCCCAGGGGCACACAGTAAAGGTGAATCTGTTCTCCATCTTCATATGTGCATTCGGAAGTAACAGGCGGCACCTAGGCGGCGCCTGGATTAGCAGCAGCTTAAAACTGAAAGATGTCCAACCAGTGACGAAGCAAACTGTAACATGAGAACCAGTGGCTCGCAGATCTACGGCCCTGTGCTGCTTATTGGTGGGACCCTTCGGAGAGTAACGTAATGATTGTGGTTTAATCCCAAAAATCGCAGGAAGGTTGGTTTTTTTCCAATCGATATGCTGTTGCATTGCAACAAACTACCACTAGACTGGGGCAAAAAAGAATTTAGATAGTCTCCGGCTATCGAGCAAGGAGTGCGGGTACGGCCCTGGTTGCTATGCTCCTTAAAATTGCTACCCGTAGTGTGTAATATGAACCTTGGTGTGTATATGCATTGGAGGCATTTGCAAATGCATAGTTTTGACCGAGTGTTAGGAGTAGAAGATTAGGGCCAAACGGCCAGATACTGACGTTAATCTATATCATATCTGTAACATCTTGCTATCTAGTTTTAAGTTTGATACAAATCTCTCTTTATGTTTTTACCTGGATGATCCACAATCACACATACACAAATATTTATGAAATTTTTGTAGGCAGGTAAATATTAGTTACAAATATTTCGTTACTTTTAACATAAAAGAACTTAAATCAGTACAAAAATAATTGATAATGAATGGAAGTTACAATATTTAAAAAGAAAGGATCGAATATAAGGCTGATCTTCATAAATTCAAGTTCTCCCTTAAACCCATTTAAGCGTCTAAGCTATAAAACAATTAAGATGTAAGATTCTAGCCGTATGGGTCCTCTTAGTATTAAGCAAAAAGTTAATCCAAATCAAAATTTTATCATTAATCATTTACTATAGATAAGTGATTTTAAGTCACCGATTTATAGTTTTCAAGTTCACGTTATATCATAGCGGATTGCGTGATAAGATTTACATCTGCATCTGGCAGTGAGCCTTAATCAGATGGTGGTCATGCTACTGGGAATAAAAAGCAACGTCATTCACGCCCTAGGAAGCCGAAGACTCATTCTAGCAACAGGTCTTTCCTAGTTGCAACTTTGATGATTCGAGGGCAGGGCTGCAAACCACCACTCCTTGCTGAAGAGCTGGAGACTATCCAACTCCTGTTCAGAGCACATGTCTAGCATGCTCATTGGATCTAGGATCATTCCACCAGGTAGGTGTTATTAAAAGTGAAATGATCCTGGCCACCATATAAAAACTGACCTGTCTGTTATGGGGCTGCGAAACCACAACCACCACTATACTCCCGAAGGGCCAACCTCAATAAGCAGTTAGAGAAACAGCTAAATGTCTAAAGAGACAAATAGCGGAAACTCTGCGGGCTACTGATTCCCGTGGAAATAACGTGGAGTTTCCAGTTGACCCCTGCTGCCTTCAGGGTTCTGGGCTCCCTTATATCTCCAGTTGCACAGGTCTAGATAGCCGAGCGTTCTATAAAGACCATAAATGTGCCCCCGGGGGGATATCGTAGCGGATAACAGCATGAGGTTATTCAGAGTATCAGCATATAATATGGTGCTTCTTGTGCTTGTCTTTGCTGGATATTCACACACGATGCCCGCTGCCGTTTTAGTACCCCATTTTCCTTTTGGTTTTATGGAATCCAACTATTGTCACCCTGTGGCTCGCTTTGCTTTTGGTTACAGTTAGTTACATACAGTTTAATCTTTACAGGCTTACTACTAATTCGTCTAACTGTTATACGAGTTTGCCTTCTTTTGCATGGTTAGTGCGATTTTCAGCATTAGTACCGACGAAGTTCTTTGCCAGTGCACTCGAATTTAAAAAAGTGATACTTGTTAGGCCTTAGCAGCGTTTCCTTTTTTGACTTTATTTTCTATCCGCTTTACGTTTACAAGTACCTGCTCGAATTTTTTTTTACTAAAATAAACAATTTGTTTAGCCTGGCATTTTTTACACCATTATTCTTGATCTGTGTAATCTTGTAGCATGTTTCATCTAGTTAGCATATGCTAATCTCGTTCTGTGGTTTCGACAGAAGTTAATTTCGAAAACGGAAGATTCATCAACGCAAAGCGCAATTATGCAGCGCACCATTTTCCTTCTGGCTAAGTAACCTCTTCGTATGCTGTCCATAGTAGAATATAATTTTTTTCGTCATCCTTATTAAGCCAGCAGCCCTAGCAGGGACATAACCAACTATGCCAATTGTTTGTGAAAATGACGGATTTCCTAGGTTTTCTTTAATAGAAGGAAAACTAATAATTTGAATGGATTAACAATTACTGCCTGTTTAAGCTAAGGGAGCTGTTAGGTTTTCGAAGTTTTTAATGTTTTTCAAATGATTATAATGCAAACCCTTTTAAATGGCAATACAAGTGATATTGTGTTAATTTCCAGCTGTTTGAAAATTAAAAATATAAATTTTTAATTTTTTTAATTGCCTCTATTACTATCAAAAATTAATACGATATTCTTAAGAAAACTCTAAAATATGGGGTGTAAAGAATTGATTAAAGAATAGTTTATTCAAGAGAATTATTTTTTCATATGAATATTTTTAATGTCATTGCATTTTATTCACATTCAAGAAAAGTGGCATAACAAAACAAAAATAATTCACACAACTGGACAAATAAAATCAATTCATCACTATTCGGATTGATGAAAGAAGAGAAGAATTATTTAAAATTTCTTAGCAACTAGCATTCAATCACAACTACCACAACACAAACAAAAAGAACAACAATTTACACATTTATCAGAAACCATATGAACATTGAAAAAAGAATTTTTCTTTAATTTTGAAAACCACAATCTAAAAGCAGAAGTGGTAAAATTTTACACAATTGTAAATTGTTATTAGGGCAACGCTAGTTGAACTATTGAGGACTTAATTTCAAATATTTACTAAACAAAATTTTTGGTTCTGTGATAACTGTTTTCTAGTTATTTTTTCCGTTAGCAAGTAAAGTGAAGAATTTTTGGCATTAACTGTTTATTGTAAGAGGAATTATTATACTCTGGAAAACTATAAGATTATTCAGATTATACCTGAACTAAAAAATTAAGTTATGGGAAGGAGGAAAGACGGAGTAGTATATGTGGACATTCGATTTGAATTTTCCCACATTGAAAGTAACAGGAAAGACCTATGGAGAGAATTTACTCCACATACGAACCGTTTGGCTTAAAAAAGAATAAAACGTAGTGCGATTCTCTGACCAATCAACCAAAAATGGATGCACTCTTAATGAAAATCGAGTACAACGCGAAAACGTGCGAGTAATGGCAATAAGTTCCCTAATTTCTCTAGAGCACTCACCATTGTAGTAAGGATAAAACCGTGAAATATAACCGACATTGCATCGATGCTCTAAAGAATCAATACATTTGGATACCCAACTGTCCTCAATGAGCCTCTTGGTCCGCTCTTATACCTGGCCGAGCCACTGCAAAATAGACTTTGGGGCACCGGCCCATACATGGGAGTTCTATTTCATTTTTTGACGGATATAGGTGGTATAAATTGCGCGAAGATCGGATAACGTGAAGTATTTCTTAGATCGTTAAAAAAAACCAAGGCACTTGAAAGCTTATTTAGAAACCTAAAAAATCTGCTTAGTCATGGAATAACACACCTGAATTTTCGTGTCAAGAACATCAATAATTTCCGATTCCTTAACACTTATATCATCCACAGTAATAGATGCAGTCCCATTTCCGAACACAGATCTGCGCGTAAGCCTGCAACATTGATTCTTACGGGCATTAAAATTAATTCTATTCACACGACCCCACTCGGAGATTGTTGCGAGATGGTGATTGAACGAATTATTCATGTTCTGCTTTTTGGAACCTAGCTCCAACTCTGGTTTGGCCTATTACTGAATGCATACGAGTGGCAAATGGTACTGTCTTTTGCAAATGAGTATGTAAAGTTGATTTACTTCGCAAATAAGTCTATAGATGCAAAATGTTGTCCCGTGATGAGATTCTTGTTTAGTTTTAGGTAGCTGTTAATAAACTAAACTATACCCTCATGAATGAAATCTTAAGGAAACTCGATTAAATCCAGAAAAATGTAGCAACATCGATAAGTTGCTTCGAGAAATTAAGTGCGATTTGATAACTTTCGATCACTTCGCACGGCGTCATTGGTTTATGACGATAAACCAGAAAAAGTTACCGTCTTAATGACTAACGTTTTTTGTGCTATTTGTGGAAAAAGGCCAACAAACTGTTTGTCATTATCATTCCAGACAAACATGGGTTGGCAATATACTTGAAGTCATTGTTAAAAGAAAACATGTCGTTCTTTTAGGTAGAAAGCTTAAACATAAAATATATTTTATTTTAATTCAAATATAATTTGGATTTTATTTGTAATTCTTAACGCACATTAAGAACATATACAGAACGTTATTTAAAACTCACTGCTTTAAAGAGATACCGCCTTAATAATTACATTTATTTGTATGAAAAATGCACACTGTTCACAATTCACTTAAATCTATAACACGATAAAGATTTGTTGTTTTTTTTTCTATTCATTTTAGTATTTTTCTTCTCTTTAACCAAAAACTACATTTACGAATGTATACACAAACTTATAATTATACATTTACATACATTTACCAAACGATAACATCCCAGTCAAATCCTCCCATGAAAGGGAAAACAAAAGAACATAAAAGAAAATAGTTGAAAGGATAAAATAGAGTAAAGAAAACAATAAAGCAAAAGTTTTCCACAAAATGTTAAAATAGCTTAAATGCAGTTGTGTGTAGTTATATCCTATTATTATGTATGTGTGTGTGTGTGTGTGTGTGTGTGCATATCTGGCTTTCCAGGAGTTTTTATAAAAGTGTTTTTTGAATGTTTGTGTGTGTTTGAATGAGACATTGGGGGATTAAATTTTAATTTGCCAAAAGTGGCAAGTTACTGTGATGACAATGTTACGATAAAATGAATGATTTTCAGTTTTCTTTTCGAATAAAAAATCAAAGAAAAAATTATACTTTACTGCTTTTATGATTTCAATAATTTTATGAATTTATATTTGAAAGCAGATTTCACTTGTCTCGATTCAAAGGAACATCTAATGATCTTTAATAATTTTTACATTAAAGCTTGTCAAAATAATGTTTTACTTTAATTTTAGTGCTGTTTTGCTAAAAATATAAGCATTAAGGTAATCATCTGTCATAATATTATTTAAAAGAAATATTCAACTAAAAGGAGGGTGTTTATAGTGAACAATGATGTTTTATCGCTTTTCAAGTTACATACTTCTGAGCAAATGAGTTTTTAAATAAGAAGTTTGTTTTTCAGTTGTGGCAACACCAACAACATGATGCTTTTGGCATTAGTAGATGCATTGGCAATTGTTTCAAGGAATTGAATTTTGCATTAAAATAATTAAAATTCACTATGAAAACGGTGGTTCTATTAAAGTAACATTTTGTGAAATTCGTGATGTTTTCAAATAACATAATCGTCCTTCTGAGACCGCTATTAAAAATTTGGTAGTTATACTTGTTTCGATAGGCTCGTTACATAACATGCGAACACAAACACGTTGCCGATCAGGTTGTTCAACTGAAAACATCCCAGCCGTGAGTCATAGTGCTGAAGCAGATCCAAATTTTTCAATTCCTCGACATTCTCAAAAATTGGGGTTATCCAAAACTACCACATGGTGAATTTCGAGTAAGGATTTGAATTTGAAACCTTATAGATTCAACTGGTGCATTTACTTCGCCGCAGATTTAGTCAATTCATTCAGAAACAACCTGGTTTTTCTGAAAAAATCATTTTTTCAGACGAAGCCCATTTCGACTTGTCAGGGTATGTCAAAAAGCAAAATTGCCGTATTTAGGCTTCTGAAAATCCTAGAGCTATTATTGAGAAGCCTTTGCATGCTCAACGTATCATTGAATGGTGCGCTAACTGGTCTCGAGCGTGAGCCTGGAAATGCGATAACAGTCATTGGATAACGCAATCGCGAGATGATAACAACTCAATTTTGGCCTATTATTGACGACGTGGATGCTTGTGACATGTGGTTTCAACAGGGCGGTGTCAAAGGTCACACAGCCAATCAAATCATCGATTTATGGCAAACCAAATTTCCTGAACGCATAGTTTCACGACAATCAGCAGTTAAGTGGTCAGCCAGATCGTGTAATTTAACACCACTAAATTATTTGTTGTTGGGGCATTGTTATACGTAGCCAATCGAATCGATTTCAGCATTAAAACTCAAAATTCGCGATGTGATTAACGAAAGTGCCAGAAAGTGATTACAAACTTTGACCAAAGAATCGAAATCGGTCAGCGTGGTTGTGGTAGACATTTGCCAGATATCATTTTTCATTCATAATTGCCTAGTTTTTGTTTTCATTATACAACGAAATTTGGATTATTTTAATCTAAATTTCTTTTTGGGTATGATTTTACGTCAACCTGCGTCAAATTTGGTTTTTGAACATACTGGTTCGACAGCATTCCAACTTCAGTGTTCTCTTTTCTCTATACTAAATTTTTTATTTTGTTTGAGAAAACAAACTTCTTATTGAAAACCCCTTTATAACTCTGTGCTCTTAGCCTGTTATTAATTTAAAGTTCAATATGAAATAATATCTTTTTCTTTAGTATAATTAATTAGAGTTTTATGATAATTTCAAAGTATTCAATGCCGCAGTAAAATTTGTTGCTTTAAAGGAGGTGGATTACAATAGCCAAAGCATTAAAGTATCGCTTACAGTAATTACAAGACAACAGGCTCCTGGGGAATCAAGCAAAATATGCGAATAACTGATTTGATTTTTTTGCTTTGAAATTGAAATAAATCCACCAAGCGCTCACACAACGTATTTTTTTTTGTGATTGCAGCAGACATAGTAACACCTACTTTGGGTGTAATTGAAAAAGAGTCCTGTAAAAATATCATAACTTTTAAGTTTTAAATTGGCTTTTATAGTAATAGCATGAGCATAGTACGGTTAAAAAAATAAGCTCATAAATATGAAAGCCTCGTTACCTTCCATTAAATTATTTATAATTGTCCTTATTGTAGACTTAGGATTACGTACTCTGTGTAAATTTTGAATCCTGCTTTTAAGACATCTTTCAGCTTACTGAAACTGTTAATTGAATATCATATACATTTTGGAAAGGCCTTAAATTCTTGGTATAGTTAATAACGACTGTAGAGAGATAGCTTCTGACCAAAGAGGGCTTTACAGACATATAGATATTGTTACATGTGTACACTATTATCGTATAAGCACATTTACTCTTCATTTCAAAAGTTTTTTGACAAAAATATTTGTCCATAACACACTTTCGTTTCAGTAAATTTGTATGAGTAATATGACTTTCAGAGTGGCCAGTGACTAGTGTAATTGTTCATATAAACCTATGCATTACGCGATTGTAAGAAAATCGTGAATTAGGTCCTGTCATTTGTGTTATGTGAAGACACCCATTTTCAAAATGGGTCTAAAAATTGCTGAGTTCTGCATGCACAAATTTAAATACAGAATAATTTTCAACATTACGATGAGGTTTTTGATATGTTTTGAAAATAAGTATTTAGATGAAAAGTAAATTAAATGCCATATTATGTTAACCTCCTTTTTGTTTAATCATTCTCTAAAGAAACTAAATTAACTCTTTACATACTGTTCTGAGATTTAAAGCAAAGAACAATTTCTTTAATTAAATATCGCTTTTCAAGTAACGCAACCAGACATTCACGCACTAGCTACCATTTCAACGATTGTGTTAAAGAGAAAAATAATGTATATGTGGTTATAACGGCATGACGTTTAACATAAAAAGCCAATTTTAAATGGTTTTATTGTATTCGACCGATGTCGTAAATGGCCTTTGAATGTTGTTGCTATGTACGCGTGCAATTGCCACATTTTTTTAGTTCTTGTTAGAATCCCTTTTAACGCCACTGACTACAGTTTCCTATTACGTGAACGCTTTTATTTAGGCGAAAGAATAGAACAAATGCTTCAAATACTAAATGAGTGCGGCGGTTTTCTACATGTTTATCATTGTGGGTCTGATGGTGTTGTTACTGTTGGCGGTTGCTTTTGTGATGTTAATTTTTCTATCAGTATTGTTAAGAGAAAAAATAATTTCCTATTATTTTATAAAAAAAAGGCAAAAATTAAGTAATAAATGTTCAAATTAAGAGATGTTTCTAATTTAGCTTAAAATTACCTGGTAGTTAAGAAAGCACCACCATCTCGTATTTTACTAATGAAAATTTACGAAAAAGTATCGATTAAAAATTATTTATATAAAAAAAAAAAACATAATCAATATAAGCAGCAATTTTATTCGTGCTTGATTCCTTTTCAAATAAATATTAGGTGATATTCTCACAAAATATTTATTACAAAACAATTTTCATTAAAAAAGAACATTTTATGATATTCTCATAAAACATTCTTTCAAATAAAAATATTAGAAATGCTTTGTAATGGGGGAGAGCACATTCATATTGCAATTTCACTTTCGCTCACAAAGCTCATCAGTGAATTTTACCCTAATATTGTATAGAAAAACCTATGTGTCTTATATCCAAAGCCAAAGAAAAAAAGAATGTTTTATGAGAATATCATAAAATGTTCTTTTTTAATGAAAATTGTTTTGTAATAAATATTTTGTGAGAATATCACTTAATATTTATTTGAAAAGGAATCAAGCACGAATAAAATTGCTGCTTATATTGATAATATTCCGAATAATTATAAATTACTTAAAAAACATAATCGCAATGCCAATAGCTCTCAACCTCAATTGTATATTGAAACGGTAGTGAGCCTTATTCGGGTCTTTTTAATGAAAATTATAAAAATAGCACGTTACAGTTATTTTAGATAGGAAAAGGTCTTAGTTGCTCCTAGTGTGAAATTAAGTGCACTGATGAAGGAGGCAAAATACATTATTTAAAGTGACTACGTGGAAATAAAATAGTCATATGAACACCCTAACTTCAATCATGCAATCAATTCAGCAGAGTTACTAACAATACCTAATGTCAGCCGAAAGATATTATTTGACGAAACCTGCCTAAAGTGGCGTTAACGAAAGCCTTTGAATGACAACGCTATGAAAACAATCTATTTTTAGGTAGTAAAATTTCTTTGAAGCAAACATGTGTGGTTATTGTTGATCTAACAGATTAGCACTTTGCATACTGACCTTAATTTGAGACGAAGAGAAAGTGTTCTCAGAAAACATTATAACAGTTTCAACTACCTCAATTAACATTGTTGTAAATTTTTTATAACTCAATGATAACCCATATTTCATTAAAAATTTTGTTTAATTTTATAACTCCGGCAATTAAATGCGAGTTATAATACCTATGACCAAGCAAAAGCAAAGAAATAATTCCTTAAATTGATCTTGGACTGAACTGTTACATCCTCCAACATCAACGTCATTCAGTTAGAAGTTCGAAAAATCGACTAAAGCAACTAATTGCTAATATTTCGGTATAATGAAAGTTGAAAAAATGAGAACTTAATGTTAAAAGCCAACAGGAAATTACAAGAACAAACACTTACTTGATTAAATTTAATTTTTATTCGATTAAGAGCGTCAATGTCTGCTTGTAGCTATTCAAACATCTCTGCAGTGATAGTTATTAATTTTAATAATAATAATAAATTTCTAAAAGAACAATTTCAAGCTTTCAGCTATTACGGCGAACAAATAAAAAACGAATAAACATGCACAAGAATGCAGCAAAAACTATAGGGTTGGGTAAAAAATTATAGAAATGATAGAACTGAATATTGTTCAATTTTTAACAGTTTGTTGTGCTTTTGGGAAGTAAGAAAATCTTCTAGACCTGCGCTCAGCGGATGGCCCCTACTCAATCCATGGTACCAAAACTAGAAAATTAGCTTACGGGGAGGACGGACTAGTATTCCTAGACATTTGATTTGAATTTTTGTACATTGAAAGTGGCAGGAAAGACCTCTAGATGGAGTTCATTTGAACCGTTTTGCTAAAAAACGAATTTTTCCTGTAATGCGTAGTGCGCCTCACTGGCGAATCAATCACAAATGTATGTGCTCTCAATGAAAATCGAGTTAAATGCAAAAACCTGCGAGTATCGGCAACGAGTTCTCTAATTTCATTAGTGTACTTATCATTGTAGTAACGATAAAACTGAAATATAATCCACATTGCGTCGATGCTCTAGAGAATGAATAATGTTGGATACCCTATTGTCGCCAACGAGCCTCTTGGATCTCTTTTGTACGCGATCGAGCAACTTCAAAAAAGACTTCGGGGCGCCGATGCATACATGAGACAGATATAGGTAGTATAAATAGTGCGAAGATCGCGTTGAGTCAAGTATCTCTTACATCGTTTCAGAAGACTGAGGCACTTGAAAGCTTCTTCAGAAACCTGAAATATTTACATCAATAGTTTTCGATTTCTTAACACTTATATCAACCGTGCTAACAGATGCAGCATCATTTACGAACACGGATCTATGCACAAGCAAGCAACATTGAGTCCTACGGTCATAATAATCGACTCTATTCACAAGACCCCATTCGGAGATAGAATTTGAGCGTATTATTCATGTTCTACCTTTTGAGACCCACCTCCAACTGGTGCGGTCTATTACTGAATGAATACGAATGGTAAATGCTGCTGTCATCTGCGAAAGAGTATATAGAGTTGAAAGTTTAAGAAAGATTAATCGACTAATAACTATTAAATACCAAGCATGATGAATTAGTTAACAATTTGGCAACATTAAAAAACTTAAATAACTTTTTGTAAAGTTAATGTAATTTATTTTTAAGTAATTCGTTTGAAAAATAATACATTTTTTAAAAGTAATTCATGAAGTTTTGAAAATAATTGAATTCAAATAGCCTCCACCCTCGGTGACAGATGTGCAACATCTTATCAAAAAGTTATTTATTACTGCCAGGAGTAGTGCAGCCGGAATTGCCTCAATTACCGTTCGAATGGATTGCTTTAAATCATTCAACTTTGTTGGGTTTCTTTTATAAATTTCTTCTTTGCAATAACCCCACAAAAACAAAAAACAAAAATTAGGTGCAGTTAGGTCAGGCGACCTGGGAGGCCAACGCAATGTGGAGTTTCTTGAAATCAGTTTATTGGAGAATTTATGCCGCAATTCTGTTATAACAGACGTGGGTATGTGACAAGTTGCTCCATCTTATCGAAACCAAACAGAGTTAAAAGGGATTATCTTTTGACGTAATTCTGGAAAGTAAAATTTTTTTAACACCTTTAAGTAACGATCTCCATTGGCCGTAGTAGTAAAACCATTTTCTTCGAAAAAGTAAACCCGACAATGAACCTTGAAGAAACTGCACACCACACTGTGACGCGAAGTGGATGTAATTGCATCTTGTGGAGTATCTTTGGGTTAGAATTACTTCATATTTGACAATTTAAATCAGTTCAAAATGTGCCTCGTCAGACATAAAAATGCAGTTCAAGACGTTTTCATTCTATAACGCCATTTGAATGATCTTCTCACAAAATTCCAAGCGAATCGGGAAGTCTCTTAGGTTCAGGTTGTTTTTAATTGAATCTTATATGGAAATAAGTTTAAATTTTGGTGCAAAATTGTCTGCAGTGACTGTTTGCTGACACCCATTTAAGCAGATAAGCTCCTTGTTGAAACTTGAGTATTGAATTGTATGACAACAGCTACAGCAGCGATAATTTCCTGCGCCCGAACTGAGGGACATAATTCTTGTTTCATTGTCCCAATTCTCCCTTTTTTAAACTTAAAGATCAATCTATAAAATAAAAAATAAAAATGGAACAGGTTGGTTACACAGAAAATAAGTTAGTACGTTCTTTTTGGTAGCAGCTTTTATATATGTATAATAATAAAATAGCACAACTAATTTCAAAAAAAAAGAATTGCCAAAATTGAAAATGGGCTCCGTGATTTCTTTTCTTGTTTCAGTTTTTTTATTGTTCCGTTTTCCAAAAATTTCTTAAAAAGATGTTATATATCAAGATATTAATTAAAACTTTGTAAAACAATGACTATTGATTTACATTTTTACTCATCCAATACTTTATCCATTATAACTGAAAGAACAAGTTTCAATACGTCGACCTATCAAATGTTTAGTTGATGTTTTTGTTGGCAAAATTGTTAAGATTTATTTCTTCATGCTGGCTGAAAGTGGTTTCCTTGAAATCCGCAAAAAGAAAGCGATTCCGATTTTATGTAGCGTTTGTGTCTGTTTTGTTAATGTGTTTTTTTTTCTTACATTCAAATGTTGTCATTTTCTTATTGTTGTTAAAGTGCTTTAATGTTACCAGTATACAAGTTGGTGTTTCTTATTTTAAATCACAGTCCTTATTTTTTGTTGCTTGATTTTATTTTCCGACAGCTATTTTGTGATTCTGTCTGGTCAGATCTACTCAAAAAGCAAAGTCAGTTTTCCAAACATATTCTTCTTGGATTATTTTAACATTTTTAACTGTCTTTAGAGAAAAGTAGCCGCATGATTTATATGTGTTTTCGCGTACACTACATTTAAGATTTCCTATTGATTTCGTTGAGGCTCAAGTTTATGCCGCATTGCTATTATTTTTGGGATTTTGCTGTTTCCGAAGTTATCGAAATAGCGGAGGCGTTATAAAAATTACACAAATGTTAAAATTAATATTTTTAGCAGAAGTGTTGCTTATATTTGTGACTTTCTTCTTAAGTCTCGGTTTGAAGAGATAATGCTATAAATTTTCTTTTATTTTTACAGGGCTAAATACTGTTTTTGTTATTTCTCTTTTTAATGAAGTTAAATTGTTTTTATTTAAAACTAGCTGTACGACCCGGCTTCGCTCGGAAACTATTTGCTAATGATTAATATTTCATATGGATTGCGAAAAAAAATTTCAGTACAAAGAAGAAACGACACAAATTTTTTTTCAATTTATTGTTTCAATAGTTCTTAAGGTAATCCATTAAAAAATAAACAAACAAAAAAGGTAAGCATTCTAGTTTATTTTAAAGCTTGATAGGAAACAATATTTTTTGTTTTTCTGTTGGGAGAGAAAATAAACAGTGCTGATGGTGTCCCAACTCTTGAGCACGCAATATACAATTGCTCGTGGAAAAAACATTGGGATTCTAGGTTTAACCCACACACTTTAAGCGATTGTCCTTGAGATATATTAATCATCATTGCGAATGCAAGGCGAACGGGAAATTGGATACGTTTAGAATTAAATGGTAAATCACTTGCTCTTCACCTACAAACTTTTCTATAATTATTATTGCTAAGTTTTTGCCATCAGCGTTTTTATAACCAATCTAGTATTATCGCACAGTATTGGCTGCTCCAAGCTGGAAGTTATGTGGTGGCATTCCCGGTAAGTTAATGAATTCAGGAACTCTATGGGGTAGTTAACAATATTTTCGGGATCGGTAATGGAACCAATTGATTTATATATATATAATCGATTTAATTTATTTCATCAACGTATTTCTTTTTGCATCCAAAATGGGCTCTTTCACTTAACTAAAGTTAATCGCTATAATTTTGAGCAATAGATGTGAACAGTTTTGCAATTAGTTCGTAAATTGGCAAGAGCCCATTGAAAAGGAAATCTGGTCTGTTGTAGATACAGTCGGTTTATTCCACTGCCAATGTCAAACAATATATAAGAATAGATAGATAAACCCAGACGTAGATAATCATTTTAATATTAAGAAATGTTGACTGCTAACAAATCGTTCGAAGTTTAGCTTTTATTTTTTACTTGAGCAGTAAGATTTTAGAACCAAAGAATTTTGATATTGGTTTTTTCAGTATATAAGCGATATACATATGTATGTATTGTTAAAATTGCATCGAGTAGAACATTATTTTTAACTTCAAAGTGAAGTGTAATTGTCGGTGACTTAATATTTTTAAGCCCTCACTATCGAATATATCAAGTTTTTTCTTCTCTTATAAACACTATTAATTTTAAAATTAGGTGAATCAAATCGCACGAAAAATTTTAAAGCACGGATAATGTGCATACATTCATATGTCCATCTGTAAGTAGAATATATATTCAAATTTTCACTTTTAAAATTATCCAATACTTCTAAATTAAATCACTGAGCACTGTTTAGAATTTCATAAAGTTTGAACGTAGGCTAAGTAAAAAAATTGAGAAGTAAAAACGATTTATTTATGTTTTCACTAACATGATTTAATACATAGTATATTGAAAAGTGAAAATAAAAACACGTATAAAAAAAAGTTAATACTTTTGCGTAAAAACTCATGTACTGTGTTAAAAACTTTAGTTCTTCGATGTCTTCTTTAAATTTTCTCATGCGAAGAAAAATTACTTCAAAATAAAGTCTAGTTATTAAAAATGTACCATGTTCATTGGGCTCTCCTGGCAAATTCTGTAACATAAGCAAAGCTGATGTTTATTAAAACGTATGTATGTATATGTACATATGTAAGTCAATTTTTTATATAATTATATTTTTATGGTTTAAAGTTATACACTTTTAGGACAAAAATTTTAAAAATGAAACTTAAAATGCATATTTTACTAAATTGGAAACAAATTCACCAAAGAATTTGAACTTTATTCAAAAACATGCAATCTATTTACATGCATACATATGTACATGTGATTTTATTGCGAATTTTAATTGAAGTAAGATTTTTTCCCCAAAATTGTGACTGTATTATCTCTAAAATATCTGGCAGTTATGTATAGTAAAGAATTAAAAAAATCTTCAAACATAAAAATACATTTTTGACTGTTGACATGTTAGAACAATTTTCGGTTTGGCCGAAGTTGAAGATGTTACCTCTCTTTATTTGGTCTTTTATTTTCGTTTTGTTTTTAAAAACTCATTAGCATACAAACAACCACATAGCTTCATCAAACCAGTTCAAACGAACATGTCGAGTCGTCAATAACTTATTTGTATTTACACTAACAAAAGCAAGAAGAAAAAGAATTAATGAATTTTCTAAGGTCATAAATTTGAATGCAAACAATCCAAACGGTGTGCTTATGGCTGTTTTAGGCATGTCCTCTGGGTGTATCGGAATTTGATGGAATGCTTTCTGCAGGTCGATTTTCGAAAAAATTTTCTTACCTTGCAGGTTGTTGGTAAAATCCGTGAGATACGGCAAAGGATACCGATCAGGCAACGTCTGAGCATTAACCGCACGGTAGTTCGCTTAATGCAATGGGCTTGGCCAATTGCTTTTAGACGGCTGGCAAATTCCAGTTTGAATGAGAAAGTCAAGCTCTTTTTTTGCTACAGCAAGGTTTTTTGGCGAAAGACGTCTGGGCAAAACACTGGTTGTCCCGTTGTCTCGATTTTATGAAATTTTGTTGATTTCGTCTTAGATCCACTTGAAGAAAGTTGGGTGATATCAGAAAATTCTGATAAAAGATTCCTGATTGGATCACTAATGTTGAATGTTTTAATGACGGCAATGTTGGTTATCTATTATGACGTAAGCTTAGAGTTGAAACCAGCGGTGTTACCAATAAGGCGGTTGCGACGTAGATCGATTAGCAAATCGTAAAATTTTATAAAATCGGAGCCAATTTTAGGTGTTGTGACGTTACGCTTCGATGTTTGTACTGCACATTTCGGGAAATGGTAATCTGGCGTTAATTGCGGATGCGGAAGCATTATTATCTGTGCCAGTAGATTGACCATTTCCATCGTTGCCTTTGTCTTCTAAAGATGCGTTATCTTCGGTGGTTGACATGGCAAAAATTTTTAAAGTTGTGTTGACCAAAAGTTTCTAATCAGCAATGTTAAATTAAAGATGTCTCATTCACGTTTCACTAAGACTTTTTTAATCGTAAAAAATCCACAAGATCACGTCGGGGTCACCAATTTGGATTGTTGGTTATCGTTGATCCAATAAAAGAATGTAAACTTGCGAATCGTTATATCTATTTATTCACTTAAATTAATATTACAATAAAATTTAATATTTGAGAAGGTAGAAAAAAGAAGAAGAAACAGAATGCATGTGCAAGTTGTCCTCGGTCAGCAATGGTAATAAATACCGGTTACTAATTTATGACACAAAAGGGCTGCCACATATATATAGATGGTGATCAAGAAAATAAAAACTTTATTTTCAAAACCTATTTTTATTTTAACCAAAACGAATTTTGATCTTATATCTGTAACAACTAACAACTAATTATATTGTTGATAGTGTTATCCATAGGTGTGTGGTAAATAGAGAATAAATTTTTACTCCTGTCACTAACAGATGTAGAATATTTGTATAGAATAAAACATTAGCATGAGTTCAGACCCCAACAAAGCCTTGAAATAAAAAAATAATAATTGCTAGTTGATTGGTAGCGTCAAAGTTGTTTAAAGTGTGTTAACATAAAAGAAAACAATTCTAATCTGCCGGAGTCTGGATAAGAAACAAAAATACAATTGTTGCATAGTTATGATAGATATGTATGTGTATATTTCATAAAATAAGGAAATCTGTTAGTTATTCGTTATTTTTATTAAGTTATATTAAGAGAAACTAATTTGACACGAGATATTTAAAATTAAGCTGAGTGGAAATACATGGTTCTTTGTTATTATTAAATAGAAAACTTTATAAAAAATATTTTTAGATAAAAATATATAATACACTTATTCGAAATTTTAAAATAGCAAACAACAAAAGTATCGATACTTTGACATATCTCACATCTAGCAGTCAAATATATTCTGTTGCAACATTTGCATATAAATTTCTTATTCGATTTTTTGAGTAAAATTTTTCGTTGTTAAAAATTATTTTAAATATTTTATGTGATCCTGTTATAAAAAATTTTGCTATTTATAAATCTTCTGAAATAATTTTTCTTTTTTATATATAAAAGGAAAATAAAATTGAAATTTTTTTAAAATTCATAGAAGCAAAGTCACCTTAAAAATTTGTAATGCAAATCTCTCGCTTAAGATTTCTGTTTGTCACAACAAATTAGTGAGTAATTTTTATGTGAAATAAATTTCAAATAACTATTTTTCTTCTTTAAGAGGAACATTAGCTTCTGTTACATTTGAGCTGACTTATACTTGTTTGGCATCGTCTGCATTTGCGAATTAATAAATGAGAATATGAATTTTAAAATTTTATTTTTTTGCTTTTCACAAAACTTCTAGTTTTATTGTGGGGTTAGTGACTTTACGATTTTATTTAACAAAATGAGTATGTGTGTCTATTTGTTTTGTTTGGTTGTTGCTTAAGTGTTGTTGCCCTGATGACTTATTGCTTTTCGTTGCCACATTTAAATAATGTTGTTCTAGTTTTTTTGTTGTTATTTCGTCTTTTCGTTTACTTAGTTTTTAGTCTTGTTATTCATATTGCTTTTGGTTTGTAACATATGCAACGTTTTTCAATTCGATGTGTCTTATTTTATTTTGTTGCTTACAATTCTTCCTTTTCTCTTCTTTTTTTTTTTTGTTGTAAATATTCGTGTGTGTTATTTATGAATTTTTCATGCAAATTAATATTACAAATCTTTTTTCCTCTCTTTTTGCTTCATCTGTTATTTAAAATTGTTGCTAAAGATATTTTTGAACTCTAGTTAGAAAGGAAGAATAGTGGAAATACCCTGTTATTTTGTTATTCTATATTTTATTATAATGATTTTGATATTAAGGACTTATATTGGTTGAAGCAAGTGGCGCTGGTTTTAACATAAATTTCATATGACTACGTGGGTTGCTTTAACAACTAAAATCACTCTTTAAGTGGTTTTTAAGCCAGTAGTCCCACGCTTATTGTAGTAAAGAAAAAGCTTTTTTAAAGAGATTTCAACATTTGAATAGTTTACTAATTTCCATTACGAATTTTAACACAAGTTTCTTTATACTTCTCATACATTTGAATAGTTTACTAATTTCCATTACGAATTTTAACACAAGTTTCTTTATACTTCTCATACTTCCATCGCGAATGAAATTTTTATTCATATTGCATTATAGAATTACAAATAACTTATATAAACACTCTGCTTGGCAACAACTGATACATGTCAAAATCTAAAGATAACAACAGGATATCAAACTCGAAACAAAAAAGCGTACTGGGTTGGTAAACAAGAAATTTTCAATAAAATTAAAACATATAAAAAATTATTTTCAGTTTTATTCGACCTTTTTTATTTTTATAAAATATGTATTCCTGTAGGTTTAGCTTTGAGAATTATAGAGGAAAAATGGTAGATAATAGAACAAAATACGAATATTGAGAAAGAATTATTTTTACATATTCTTGCATTGAAGACAACAGGTATTTTCAATTTGATAATAGGATATATCAACATCAACGGCCTCCCTATGGGCTCTCCAGCATCTCCAATTATAGCTGATTTTGTGATGGAGGAATTACTAAATTCATGTATTAGTAAAATGCGTATTAAACAGAAGATTATCACAAAATATGTAGATGATTTATTTCGTATAACATCAGAAGATGCAGTGGATGATATTTTGTCAGAATTGAATAGTTTTCATCCGGATATTAAATTTACGATTGAAAGTGCTTTAGAATCTAAACTTTCATATTTAAATATATTGATAATAAGAAAGGAAAATAAGTTAGTGTTTGATTGGTATAGGAAACCAACATCTTCTGGAAGACTTATTAATTTTTATTCCAACCAAACATCCGAGAAAAATGATAACAAACACGGCGAAAAATATAATACGGTTTCGGGTATTTGCCATCTTCAGTATTATCTTTATACTATGATGGCTATTTGCCATCTTCAGTGTTCTCTTTATAAAGTAGTATAAAGAGAACTGAAGATCGCATATAGCTGAAACCGGTTTGTTCACAAACCAAGACAAGGGTCGACGTAAAATCATAACCAAATAAATTAAACCCTGTCGGAAAATATACGCACATCAAATATATTTAAAATGTGTTACTGCGGGGGGAAACATATCCATATGGTCATTTCACTACTGCTCATATAGATCATCAGAGTATTTTACCCCAAATTTAATATAGAAAATTCAAGAGTCTTATATCGTAAGCCAAATTGATTAAATGAGAGTTTAAACACCACAGCAAACAAAATAAAAAAACTCAAAAACACTTCTAAAAAATCACACAGAAATTACGATTTCTTAGTTTCCCAGTTAAACGGTTACGTTTGAATTTTTTGGTTATTTTTACAGGTACTTAACTTATCAGTAAAGCTGGCATAGTTCCTTGGATCCAAGAGATATAAATCTACTATAGTTTAGTAAAAGTAATAAAAAGTTTACGTTTTTGAGATTCCGGTAGAAAAATTTATATTACTTTTGCAGAAAACAGACAGATCTATCCAGCTATTCTTAATTATTGCGGTTACCATTATGTGTTATCTCAAAAGTTATGAAGTTCTCTTGTGCTCTTGCAAGTAAAAAATCTTATGTAAGACACATATTAAATCTTTTACATCAATTTAATACACAATTATATTTTCTGTTTTTTTATATTTTAAATCCTATTAAAACTACTTATTTAAGTTCACGTCACATTTTATGCTTAACACGCAACTTATTGTTGCGAATTAATAATATTTATTTCAGTTGCCCATTTATTATTAAACATACGTTACGTAAACTGAAACTTTTTTCTTCTTGTTTTTGCTTATTCATACGATTTACTTATTTCCATTCTTCCTTTTTATTTAATTTAATTTGTTCAAGTTTGGTTGCCCTCTCATATTTTCTATGATGAGAACATGCATTGCATGCACATGCCACAAATTATGAATGTTTAATAGTTGCACTTTCGTTCATTGTTTTTCCCATTTTATCACATAAAAATTGTTGCATGTAGCCGCATGCAAGTAACGCATATGAAATTTATGAAATGGTACTAGAAATTTATAAAGAAATTCATTTGCGAAAATAAAGTGATAACTTAAAAAATATAAAATTTTCCAATAGAATAACTCATAGTACTTGCTATTATTTTGGATATAAAAAACTTTGGAGAAATAAAAACTTGTGTTACAATTTCTGTCTATCACTTCAATTAAAGTAAAAGTGTTTCAATAAACAAAATAGTTTAGTCGCCATTGAGTAATACTATAAAATTATAACTTTTGTACTTAAGTCGTTTATGTTGCAATTGTGCGATGGCAAGGAACCAATTCATTTTTGTTTTAACGTGATAAGTGCATGTATGATCATATTGTTATAAAACTATTTTTTCTTTTAATAAATTTTTGCATGAGTTTAACAAGAGGGAATAAGTGTTGCAAGTAGTTTAATCGCAAGTGTGTGTATGTTTGTTTTTATTTCCTGTAGCGTGTGGTAGATTATGACTTGTAAATGGTTGCAGATTCTATGATTGCCTTTGGTTCTTTTTTCATTATTCAATCTGAATTTTATGATTTTAAAGTCTCATCATTGTGTGTTAATATTTTATAGGAATCATTTAACAAAGTAATTTAATTACTGCAAAAGCATGTGTGCATTTCAAATAACTGCAGCGATTAAATTAATTTAATATATCTTCTAATTGATATATTAAGTTGGATTGTAATTTTATAAATTAAAATTTGAAATCTTAAAAATATTTTGAATAGAAAGGAAATAAAATGAAAAAAAAACTTCCATAGAATTATGTTAAGTGTTAAGGAATTTACAATTTGTTTAAAATCAGGCTCTAAACATTTTTTTAGCATTTTGTATTAATAGTAAAGTGTAGTGTCACGATATTTTGATTCATTGTCAACGAGATGAAAATTTGAAGCGCCTGCATTCAAATAAAATGAATTAAGAGTAAAATATGAATTAAGTAAAAAATTTAATGGTTATAGAATTCATGGCCAATTAACTGGGGTAAATATTGTGTTCCAATTTAGTAATATCAAATTATACTATCCTAAATATATGATCTCTAAAGTGTTTAGACAATTTTTTAGTAACGGTTGCATTGTTTTTAATAATAAACAAAAGCATCATAAAAAAATATTTGTAAAATAATCTACATAAAGATCAGATAACAATGAGCGTAACGCTATCTCCTCGCCTTTTCCCGGTAGAGAGTTTTCGGTTGTATTATTTTTTGCCAACCTTTAATGACCATTTACGTCAATTTAACTATAAGCTTCCTTTAAGATTTATACAAACTTAGCCTTACTTAGCTTACATTTTTCAGTTAGTTTAAAATAAAAACCTCTCCCGCATCTACTTCCCGTCCAGAAACTGAAATTTAAATGTGACTTGTTACAAAAGCGAAGGATATTCACAATTTATTTAAATTCCATTGCTAAAAATTTACCAACTAAGACACTCACTCCTCTCAAAGTTTTTAATTGCCTCGAATACCCAAGCAGCAATTCCGCATGCTACCGCATATAGTTCCGCTTCTTAGAACGACGTAAACAACCAAAACTATTGAGATTATTTGACACAAATGACTCGTATCTCGCTCCCGTTTTCTTGCAATAGCTTTAACAGTCCAGACACATTGCGATAAATTGAGCAACTAAGACACTTCTCTTAAAATTTCTTATTACCCTGAATATCTTAGCACCAACTTTATGCCAAAACACTGAGTTGCGCTTTTTAGAACTACATAAACAACAACAACCAATTGATATCAGGGCCAATACAACCAGTTGGTACAAGTGACTCATATCTCGGTCACATACTGTTGCAAAAGCTTTAGTAGTCCACAAGCATTAAATCGTTGAACGCTTTGTTATTTTTTATATTTTTATCTGCAGGCTGTTTTTAGTTTTATCCAAAGAATATGTAATGCAGCCCATAACTTATTTCTCTCGGTACAATGAATTCGTTAGTATATTTGGGTATAAACAGAGGCAATAGGGAACCATAATCCCTAAACATATGCCCGGATGTCTCCTTGTGTAGCGTACAGAATTTCCTGAATATTTTATAGTATGAATTAATGGTATCTGAGAATATGATTTCGTATAAACTTTCCCATACACTTTCCAGTTATATATGATGGGCATAGAGAGTCCAAATAATTCGCAGCATTAATTCTAGCTTCAGTATCGTCAGTTAAGTGCACCCGTTTTATACAATCAAGATTGTTTAAGAAAACAAGTTTTAGGTGATTAGGAAAGACCAACCAACCAGTGTATAAGAGATCTTTAAAATTTCAACCAGCAACCAGCGTTCAGAATTTAACATTTATTGTTCTTTTTGCACTTTTAAGGCATGAGAAAAATTCCGAAAGACACTTTGTACACGCAATTTGCTTTAAAACGAAAAGTCAATTATACAATTTTACCAACAAATATTTCAAATAAAAAGTTTAGTCACCACCCTTTTATTAATTATTTATTTTTATTTGTTAAAAGAGAGTAGCACTTCAGGCAACAATGCCTATTTAGTCAAGCACCGTACTACATTCTTTAGGAAAGGGATACAGAAGAGATGAAACAGGTGGTGAAACTACAAAATAGTCGGAAATTAACTGCCGTATTATACAGCACAGCGACCAGTGAATATGCCTACATCGCTGAGCAGCCCCACTGACAGTCAATTCTTATTTTTGTAGTGAAAAAAACCAAGGTCTTCGTTGGGAATCGAACCCACAAACCCCATACTAACGAGCTTGTACACTATCTACAGATGCAGCTAACTTAGGGTATGCCACTAATTTAAGTAGTAATAAATTTCTTCGGTTAGATGTCTTTTTAAAAGTTGATAATATTAAATTAGATAAAAATAGAAAACTAAATAAATTCTATGAAATTGACTATTAGTTGTAAGACAAATATGGTCAGCTAATTAATTGTCAAAATATTGCGAGTTCTTTTTTTATAGAGATTGCGAAATATAAATTGGCAACACTTGTTTAATTGGCAGCCAATTTGTCAGCTGTAAGGTGGTTTCTGTTTAGCTTAGCTTAAATGTGAACATACTAGATGCTGGAAAACGCTTCCAAATTGTACAAATTGGACCTTATATAAGATTGTACCGATTTTCATAAGCGCATTTTGTTTAACAATGAAGCTCAATTTTCACAGAATGGATACGTCGGTAAACAAATGTGTTGTATTTATTGAGACGATAATCCTCAAGTATATGTTAAGCCATGATTAATTACATCCCGAATGACTGACTGTTTGATGTGACTTATTGACTGGTGGAATCATTGATCCATAGCTCTTTAAAAAGGATGCTGGTCTATTATTACACTCCAAATATATCTGATACACAAAAATTACAAATTTAAAATAACTAGAAAATCTTTTATCAAATATAGTTTTAGTTTTTATTTTCCTTATAAAGAGTTAGTCATAAACATTGTTATAATATTTCAAATATTAATATTATTTTAAATTTATTTGACTTAAGTTTATAAACTGCAAAAACCACACTCAGAATTTTCTTTGATGTGTTTTTCTATTAGGAGTATAAAAAACTGAAAAATAAATAAAATATCGATTTTTCAAATGGCTTGTAAAATTTTAATTAAATCATTTTTGGTTATAGCTTAAAAATCTTGTTATTCTATTTTTAAAATCATACACTTTATTTAAAAAAAATCTTTTAATTTTCTGGAAAAAACATGTGTTAAATTTTAAAACTGTTTGCTATTGACAAGTAAATTATTTGTTAATTGTTTGGAAATTTTGGGTCATAAAAAAATATATAATTTTACTTAGTTATAATTTAATATTAGATTACAATTTATTGCAAGTAATATTATAATAAACTATTATTTTGTTTTTTTTATTGTATTTTATTTGAATTATTTTTAAAAATCAATAATTCTAGTTATCTTAAAGTTCAATATGAACTGGTAAGAGTTTAGTAATCATCAACAGGATGAAATATAATTTAAAAGACAAAATTTTAATACTATCATATGATTCGTAGTTTTATTTTCTTTAAATTGGTATATTGCAAATAAAGTAGTCACAAATGTGTTTTAAATAAAATAATTTAATTTAAAAAATGTGTGTGGTTAAACAGCAAATTTCAAGTTAAATTTTTGACACATGAAACATACTTACTTAACATAGTTATGAGTATAAACAGATTTCATATCATAGTATTAATTTTTAATGTTATAAAAATACAACTTTAGAACGCATATCACAAAATAATTTGTTTGTAGCCTTTTAAAATGTAAAAATTTATTAATTTAAGTGTCCAAAATAGGTGTTGTTTATTATAGTAAAACACTACAATTTTCAGCAACTCTCGTGTAAAATTCAAAAAATTCTCATTTGTAAGAATTAAAGATTAAAACCTAAATTTTGTAATTAAAAAAAATATTATTTAAATCCTGTTCGTGGCAATAAGCTAAAAGCTGAATTCAGCGATGAAGGCATAGTCACTGGCCGCTGTGCTGTCATTATACGGCAGTTAATTTTCGACTATCCTTCTACTTTCACCACCTGTTTCATCTCTTCTCTATACCTTTCCTAAAGAATGTAGCTCGGTATTTGACTAAATAGGCATTGTTGCCTGAAGTGCTACTTCTCTTAAAAAAAAAATATATGCTTAAAAAAATTTCTTAAACTCAGTACAAATTTTTACAAATGGTTCAGAGTTAGTCTAAATAATTTAATTACCAGGGGATTAAAATAGCGCGTAGGACGAAATGGAACGTTAAATGAAGTATTGTTAATCAAAAAATCTTAACAGACATTTTTTTTTTTTTTTTTATTTATTTTAGTTCATATTACAATTGTAAATAAATAACATATTCATAATAAAGCCTCAGCGCCTTTAAGGCCTTGTTGAGGCAAGCTGGCAAATAAATTGACATATCGTAATACTATTTACAAAGTATTAAAAATTCAAAATTTTAAATTCAGACTAGTAAATTTCATTAAATTAAGTATGTATGTATATGTAAATATATAAAGTACATCTAAATATATAAAATTTATGAGATCAATAAGAATTCTTAGTTGAGAAGCTCTTCAATATTTGAAAAAATATACCGTTTCAAAGAGTTTTTGAAAAGGGAAATTCTATTCAAGGATTTCAAATTATGCGGTAAGTTGTTGAACTCTGTAGTACCCATATAATCTACCCGCTGTTTTGTTACTTCGAGTCTACACCTGGTAACGATCAAATTGTCACTGTTTCGTGTGATTATTGTTTGCTGATTATAATAAAAATACATCGTGTGGTGTCCAAGATTATGTATACATTTATAGACATATAGCATTATTTGAAATTTATAGAGGCCATACACCGGCAAAATGGTGTCGAAATGCATACTGTATAGCATATACGTAGAGTAGTTGATAGGAAGATTCGCTACTATTTTCAAGGCTTTGTTTTGCATGCGCTGTAGAGATCTTAGTTCATTAGTTTTTTTCCAACCGTACAGAATTGCCAAATAATTAAAGTGGGAGTGAATTATGGCATTGTAAATCATTAGTTTTGTATTGCGATTAAATTTGTTTTTGAATTTGTACAAAAGACCAATGGCATGGGCAGATTTGGATTTAAGGCTCTGTATATGCAGAGACCAGGAAAGATTACTCTGTAATTGTATGCCTAGATACTTGACAGAGTCTACTGCAAAAATGGTTTTACCATCAACGACCGCACTGAAATTGTTAACCTGACTTCTAGGTGTGAATTTGATTATTTTTGTTTTAGACGTATTTAACACTAGTTTGTTCACCTTGAAGAATTTGACCAAAAGATCTGCATCACGTTCAACACTTAACTTTGCTTCTTGTATGTGTCTGTAGGGATAAAATAGAGATACATCATCTGCATATATGAATAGACTCCCAGTTAATGAAAGATTTTTTATATCATTAAGGTATATTATAAATAGTAACGGGCCCAGAACACTGCCTTGGGGAACTCCACATTCAACAGAGCATATAGAACTTTTGTGTGAGTTTATTTGAACAAATTGTTTACGGTGTGTTAAGTAACTATCAAAAAGTGCTAAATTCCTGCCAAGTATTCCATAATCACTTAATTTACTTAATAAGTTTAAAACAAATGTGACATTTAACATTATTCTTCGCCTTTTTAGAGTTGACAACTTCATTAGAGCAAGTCTCCTAGTATAGGATGGATTCCATTGTAAGCCGCAAAGACAAAATATTACTGGACTTTATAAATTGGATCCCAAATTTTTGAGCCATATTCAGGAATAGGTCTGACAAGAGTCCTACAAAGATGTTTTGTAATATATGTGTCACTCAACTGCTTTGCCCAGCGATTTATAAATCCAAGAACTGGACACGCTTTGTTAATTAAAAACGAAATATGCTGTAGAAAATTTAATTTAGCATTCAGTAAAATAGCAAGATCTGAAAATACATTAAGTTTCTTAAGTTCGTAGCCGTTTAAAATATATTTGACGTTTGTATGATATTTTCGGAAGAAACACCTGTATTTCACTTATTAAGAGTTAACTTCATAAGATTAATATTACATCAGGTATTAAATGCATCTAAAGGACCAACTATAAATTGCAAAACTTGGCTTACGCCAACTTAAACAACTGTTCAAATACATAATAATCATATGTGACACTCTTTAATGTAGTTAACAAAACTTTTCGTCAAGTTTCGCCAAATGTTAATTTCTTAAGCAAAGTACGAAACTGATTGCACATTCCGTACGTAAACAGTGTTATAGATTATTAAAAAAATTGCTATGGAGGACGAAAGTGAAAAAATATTTTACCTCAATTTAATAAAAAACGTACAAAGAAAAAATTGCTTATATGACAAAAGAAAGGCGTTTTATTATAACCGCAATGCAAAGAAACGAGCATGGAAAGAAGTAGCAAAAAAATGCAGTTAAAGTGGTAAGTAATACCTTGAAGAATTTTTTTTGCGAAACTTCATTGTCATACTGGAATGAATTATATAAAGTTGTGGAGCGCAAACACAGATGGAAGTTACTATAGGAACGTTTCTGCAAGGAAATGAAGAGGATGGAAACTCCATCACGCAGTGGACAAAATATGATTATTAAAAACCTTTTTGTTAATAAATTTCATTTATTTAGAAAGAAATAATTTTTTTGCAAAAGTACTAATATATAATACATAATATTTTCTATATTCATGTAAGTACATTATAGCCACCTAAAAGTCTTTAATGATTTACTTAAGCATTTGACAGCATTTGCATGTTATAGTTGGGCCTTAAGTCCTTTTGTAGGAGAATATGATCAGCGGAGGAATATATGTTTAAAATAGCTTCACGTCATCTGCATATAACAGAACGTCTAGGTATTTAATCTTAAAACGAACTTTTTGAGTTCTGTTTGAATTATATGAATTAATCCATATAAGTGAATTGTTTGTAAGTCCCATAATGTCAAGTTTCCGTATCAGATACAAACATCTGATTAACCTTATCAAATGCGTTACTAAAGTCGGTGTAAATAACATTCGTGTGTTTCCATTAAATAAATCTCCGATTGACTAAGGTTTCTAATTCCAAAAGATTAGTAGCGGTTGAACAACCCCTTCTCAAACCTTGTTGAGCAAGAACCGTTATAGGCTATACTTGATGGGAGAGGTGATCAGTAATGATTTTCTCAAAAAGTTTAGCTACAAAGCTAAGTTTAGCAATACCTCTGTAGTTAGCAACATTATACCTACAACCAGATTCAAATAATAGAATAATAAAAGAATCCTTACATATTTTAGGAAAAAAACCAAATTTCAACGATATGTTAAAAATTATTGTAAGAGGTTTTGCGAGTGCCATAGCACATTTATTAAGTATGCAACTCGACATACCATACGGACCATATTTCTATGAATATTTAAGCTTTTTTAAACATTATCCATTTTAACGGATATTAATCAATTAGATATTTCAAATATTTGCTATTTTCCCATTTCCCATCTGAAAATATTTATTAACTCAAAAATGAGCTCAAAAAACCATTATGGTCTTTATATTTTTTCAGGAAATATCGTTTATAAAATCTTTGAAAATTCAAAACAATAAGTCGGAGCAGACAATTAAATATTTTATGACATTCTTCTTTCAAGTTTCTGATAAATATATCCGTATTATTAAATTATTATATATTAGACCTATTTGATTTACAGTAAAGAGTTTTAGACTATTTTTTCCCCAAACAAGAATTTCTTAATATTTTTGCATTTTATACAATAAAATATTTTAGCAGTTTATTTTAGTTCTCTTATTGTTTGCATATGGCATTCATATTGCACTTTTGATTCTGCATCTTTTTAATCCCTTTCTCTTATATTTAACTTCAATTTTCTTTTGTAAACATGCGTTACGTTATGATTTTTTATAATTTTTGAATATATTTCATTCTTCCATAAAAATTTTACTATAGCAAATAATAAGTGACTTTAATACTTATAAGTCTAGACAGTATTGTTTTCTAGTAAACAAACACATTGATTTTATATATTTTTCATTTATATATTTTCTCTTTCTGGTTAAACCTTTTTATTCTCTTCCATTAGTTGCAGTTGGTTTTTTTTTCTTTTTTTTTTGGTTTTTAAAATATTAAAAATAACTTTATGTTCTTAAAAGAACAAAAAAAAAACCATTCAATATATGCAACGTTTTGTTCAAAATATAAAATGAATGAATGAAATAAAAATAAAATTTAAATATTAAAAAATATATTAAAAAACAATCTCTGGAGATTTGGTAAATTGTTAACTAAACGAAAGAAAAATAACAGAGTAAAAGGGCTATAGTGTGGCGAAGAGTAATTGTTTAAATGGGCTGAAGTGTTCTAAAAGTTCGATTAATATCGAACACTAATGAGTGGCCAGATGTAATGACGTCTTGTTATGGAAATTGTTTACAAACTAATTTTTATTTAAAAAAAAAAGCAACAGTTCCCTATTGTGGCAAAGGAAATAATTTGGGTATAATATTCTTACTTTGCAGCATATAATTTTTCTTTGCGTTTATCCAAGTTTCTACATTAAAATATGTGCAGTTTTAATAGGATTTTAGTGCTAAGCAGTTTTTTTTTGGAAGTTGTCGAATTTCAAAATATTTGTGAAACATTGAAACAAATATTTTTTAACACTTCCAAACTCTTTTTCTGCAGTGGATATAGTAAAAAATTGAAATTGCAATATCGGAATTTTCAAAATCTGTATAGTAATCTTCGAGCTTACATTAATAAATCCAAATAAACATAAATATAGTTCCTACTGATTAACACCTGCGCGGACCCTTAAAATTTCAAGGAACTGCAATTAAGTACAGACAATTATTTTTAAAATTAATGCTAATATCCGAATACATATATTAGAAGAGTGCTTAAATTGTGGCATGGTAAGTGGATGATATTTTTAACTAGGCCGGCTTCAGGTTATTTATAAATGCATGGCAAAATGATAAAATAAAATGAGACAAATGGTCATTATTTTTAAATATTGTTAATTACAAAAATTTAGTATGAAGATTTGAATCCTACAGTATTCACGTCCGTGAAAGAAATAAATAAATTTTAATTTAAAAACAAAACTATGATAATAAAATATATAGTATAGAGTTATAATAATAAAAATTATAATAACAATAACGTTTCTAATGGAAAGCATTTTAAACGATGTGCTGAATAGAAAAAAAATATTGGATGTTAAAAAAAGGACATTACTAATAGTTTCAATATAAATAAGGTAAAACCTAAATTTTTTTTTTTTTTGTATCATAATATTATTTATTGAATCTTCTAAATTAATAGAACTAACAATAAGTAGATAAATCTTAAATCTAAAAGTAAAAATTATCTTTATGTCTAGCCAATGCCAGCCAAAAAGTTTTAGTTAACAAAAAATAAAAAATAAAACACTAGAAATTACTTATACTAATAGCCCTAACGTCTCTCCTGTTCAGACGATTGTAGCCTTTATCATTTAATATATCACGTGCCAAAATATTTGGATGAAATTCCAGTTTTCTCAAATATTTGGATGCGTACTTCTGTATTTCCTCTCTTACAGAGGGCACTTTCAAATCCTTGTGAATGTTTGAGTTTTTCACATACCATGGGGCAGCAGTTATGAGTCTGAGGATTTTGTTCTGGCTTTTTTGTATCCGTTCGACATTTGACACTGAGGCAGTGCCCCACGTTTGAATTCCATAGCTCCATATTGGCTTTAGAATAGACTTGTAGATCAAAAGTTTGCAGTCCAGACTGAGAACAGAATTCCGACCAATTAGCCAGTTTAATTGAACAGTTTTAAGTCTTATTTGCATAAGTTTAGCTTCTATATGGTGCTTCCATATTAGACGCCTGTCAAGGTACTTGACGACCGAACGTTGAGGTATTGTCTGATTATTTATTGTGATAGGTGGGCATGTACTCCTGCGTAATGTAAAAGTAATATGAATGCACTTCTGTTCATTAATTTTTATTCGCCATTTTCTTAACCATTTTTCGACTTGGAACACATGACTTTGAAGACGTAGTGAAGCTTCGTGTGGGTCTACATGAATACAAAGCAGGGCAGTATCATCAGCAAATGTTGAAACGTGAACGTCGTCCCGTGTAGGCATATCTGAGGTATATAATAAATACAAAATCGGACCCAAGATGCTCCCTTGAGGAACTCGGGCTCTAATTGGCTGTGGTAGGCTCAAAAACTCCTCGTGCTTTACAACAAATAAACGGCTACTCAAGTAGCTTTCCAGTAATGTGGAAATATTTTGAGGCAAATTCTGCCTTAGTTTATGAGTTAAGCCCTCGTGCCAAACTTTATCATCAATAAAGAGAGCAGAACAGTAATGTTTATTTTCAAAGGTTTGTTTAACAGCATTAACAAGTCTATGCGTTTGCTCTATTGTGCTATGCTTTTTCCTAAATCCAAACTGGTGATCCGGTATACACTAATTTTCGATCAATATGGGATACATTCTATTTATTAAAAGTTTCTCGAACAGTTTAGATAAATTGGACAGCAAGCTTATTGGCCTGTAAGAATCTATTTTAGAATGATCCTTGCCCGGCTTGGGAATCATTATCACCTTCGAAATCTTCCACTTCTGAGGGTAAAAACTGAGGCGCAAAATGGCGTTATATATAAACAATAAGATTCTCACCGCTACATTTGGTAGCTCCAGAAGCATCCTATTACTAACTTTATCAATACCAGGTGATTTTTTAAGTTTTAAGTCGGCGATAGCCTTTCTCAACTCTTGTACTTCCAGTCTCAAAGGCAAAGCTTCTATAGGTATTATTTCAGGTAACACTATAGGGTCTGTCGATAAATTAGAAGAAAATACTTTTAGGAGGTGGTTGGAAAACAGATAAGCTTTTTCCTTGTTGCTTCTCGCCCAATCACCGCTTGGGGTACGCAGTGGCGACTGGCGTAAAGTTGGTCGCTTAATGTTTTTTGTTGCGCGCCACAGAGAGTAGTCTGAATGCGAGGTTGCATCAAGATTTTCCAAGTATTTGTTAAGTGAAGCAATTCTTTGCACTTCAAGTAAATCACGAAGCTGTTTGGTACACTCAGCCTGTTTCTTAGTTGGGGTGATCTACACGCCTGCCACTCTCTACGGATTCTCCTTTTCTCTAGGAGGAGTTGTTGTACATCTACTGAATATATTCTGCTGTATCTTTTTATCGGAGCATTTGTGGTTGCGTGAACTGTGGCTAGTCTGATTTCGTCATTAAAGTCGTCAATAGCTTTTTCCACTTCTCCTGAAGTACGCAGCTGTATATTTTCCGAACAATGAGAGCTTAGATATTTTCTAAATTTTAACCAATTAATATGAGTCTTAGTTTCCAATGCAGATCGATTTTCAGAATCCAACGGGTTCCATAACGTAACAATAGAAGGTGTGTGGTCAGAGGATAAGTCTAATGAAGACTCTTCATTCGTAAACTCACCTGGTACATTTTTTGCGACTCCAAAGTCAATGACATCAGGGATTTTTTGCCTGTCGGTGGGCCAATAAGTTGGCTTTCCGCTAGAAATTACAGTTAACTTTAGCCTCGAAATTACATTAAACAATGTGCGACCCTTCGGGGTTATCAGACGTGAGCCCCAGTGGATATGCTTCGCGTTATAGTCGCCAGCAGCCAAAAAGTGAGGACCTAAAGATTTATAGAACCCGCAAAATTGATCCTCTGTGATTGGAAAACTGGGCGGACAATACACAGACGAAATCACTAAATTGCTATTGTTCTCTAAAAGACAAATAGTTGTCGCTTGTAAATATTCCGAGCAAAATTCGTCCATTACATGGTGCTTGAGTCGGGCCTTCACTAGGATAGCTGACCCGCCACAAGCTCTTCCACGAGGGTCCTTGGTGTCATAAAAGGTATAACCATTAATTTTAAAAATACTCCTGGCTGTTAGATGGGTTTCGGAAATTAGCATTACGTCAATATTCTGCACCTTCATGAATAGTTCAAGCTCGTTCTTATGTGAGCGGATGCAATTTTGGTTTGGCAGGTAAAACTTGCATAATAGTATACTCTTCTCCTTTTATTAGCAGTTCCAAGAAAATTTATTTTTTGTTCGACATCTTCTTTTATCAGTATTTAAATATTTGTTTGTGTCTCTGTTTTTGCCTCTATCTTCTTTTCATTTGAAGTGGTAATGTTTTAAGATTGTGTTACGGAAGAAAACTAAACCAAAAATATTTAAAAGAATCTAGGCACACTTCAGCTAATTTCAAAGTTCTGCAGAATAGGTAGTGAATTTCAATTTCAAATTTTATTAAATATGTTTTAATTGGTTTCAGTTTATATTAGCTAATGTAATCAAAGAATAATAGAGAGTTTAATGATAAAATCTCAACATTTTTTTTGTTGCTTTCAAACTGAATTAAACAACACGCATTTAAATAAATATCGTTAACATTAAAAGCTTTAAAATTTCTAGAGCACATCTTGTATGGGTTTTGAATCATTTAAGTTTTGTCAGGTTTTCTTGACAAAATAGTTTAGAAAATGTTGCATTTATTTTACTGATTGCACCTATTCGAATTGCTTTACGAAGTCCCTAACAAAAATGTTTAAAAGTTCTTTATATAAAAATACTAATCTCAGCTAAAAACCAAAAAAAATATTATTAAAAGAAAAAAGAAAACAATTAGGCTTCATAAAATATTTCAATAGGATCTAAAAAATTTTTGTAGAATATGACAAAAGAATGTTAACGATTTTAAATTTAGCATATCTTAACCTCATTCAACTTAAAACTTTGTTCTTCTGAAAATAAAAAATTTAATTGCAGATATTTAATATTTGGTTGAACACAAAAATATTATTATTCCCTTTGATCTGTATAACTCCCACACTAATAACACAAACAAATAAAATAGTCAAAAAATAATATCAAAATAAAATTGAAATTAAAACCATTATGCGGCGTACTGCTTTGAAATGAACTCACACACGGCCAAACGAACAGGCAAAACAAACTCACTAAAGCAAAGTGAAAGATAATATTTAAATTTTTGTGAAGGTTAATGTCTGGTGCAGTGTTACACAACAAAATTCGTTTTAAATAAATATAAAGGAAACATAAGAAAAAAATTATGCAATCTGTAATAAATATTGAAATTCGTTAGCCTATTCGCCAGCAATTATAATTCCGAGTAAAAACAGAAGTCATCGTTAATGGCATCATGGCCATTTACTAGAATATTCAAAATAGAATACTTTCGGTTTTTTATTTATTGCTTCTTGCGGGCACTATACGCATAAACTTCCTAACAACTTCGAAGAAAAGCATAGTATAGTATAGTAAAAATGGATCTGTTTCCCTTATCTATCAACATACAAATCAATAGCATTAATCCTCCATCGAATCTAACCTTTATTGTATATCGTGTTATAATTAAAATTTGCAGTTGCGTATGATTTTGAGAAGAAAATAAATACTTAATATAATATAATATAATATAATATAATATGTGAGGTAGCTTTTGCATTTTTTTTCTTTTTTTTTTTAATAATAATATTTCTTGGCTTATCTTTTTGTTTTGTGTTGCTGTCGTTACCCTGAAGAGAAGGTTAGGACTTCCTGAGGAAAAACCGAGTAAGCTGGAAACCTCGTTTGGTGTTTTCCCATAGACCATAATATAAATATATAATTTTTCTGTACGTCATTTCTTTGTTTAACGCCCCGGTTTTAATTTCTCACATTTAAGATTTTGCAAGAGGAAAAACACATTTTGGCACTCAATATATCGTGATGGCTCAAACAAACAGAAATGAATATAAACAGGCGCAGTTACATCCACAATAAGAAAACACAATACATTGTAATGGGAATTTAATGACGCCACATAATGTTTCAAGTGTTTTGTAGACATTCGTTTTAACCAGAGACTCATAGATATTCTTCAGTTCTAGATTTAAGTGCCATGACAACAACAGCTAGCATAATAACAACAACAACAGCAGATATTAACGACAACATTATTACACACACACACACACACTTGCACACACCCATGCATGCTAAAAGTCATTTAAGGCACTTATTTAGTGTTGGACGTTATTGTTGTTGCTTTTATTAATATCCTTATTGTTGTTGCTATTTTTGTGTCTTTTTATATTTTTTTATCTTAAAAATATACGAACATTTCTTAACAAGTGGGTTGATTTATGAACCTATAAATTATCGAAAACATTTTTAATTTTCATTTTCATTTCACATAATTTTTTGTTAGTTGCAGAAAACGTGTCTCTATTTGGAGTTTTTCTTCATTTATTACTTCATTCCCTAGTTGATCCATTTTTATCTTTGCTGCAATGACAATTACAATATAAACATTTTATATTTTTACAGAGACAAACTTTTAAAAAAAATTTAAATAAATTCTTTCAATATGTTTAAATGAATTGATTTCAAATAAATTTTCTGTTGATGATATTTAATGAAGTATGACATTGAAAGACATTGGTAGCCATTAATGTAATAAATAATTTTTTATAAATTATATATATATATATATATATATATATATATATATATATATATGTATATGCAATAAATATTTTTTTTGATTAGATAAGACAAGATTCACAGTAGATCCAGAAAGAGTAATGGTGAGCCATGAAAAGTATATTAATGAAAAAAAATTGTTATTTTAAATATATAAATTTTTAAAGATATACGGCTGTATGCATAAAAACTTAAAGTAGGTTTAACTGCCGTTGTTAAGCACAATTTCCTAAAGTTGTATTCAAAAAACGCGTTTACCTAAAAATACCTTTGTTAACTTTAAAGTAGGAATAACCTACGTTAAACCTACAATAAATTGACAGTTCAATTTTATTATTGAAAAATTAAAAACAAAACAAATTTTGTTTACAATAAGCCAGCCGTTTATTTTAAAAGTGGCATAAGTTACCTTGTTATTGTCATCTTTTTATTTTAAATTAGTTTATTAAACATTTTAACTTTAAGTTATTGTAACTAGTCTGTATTTAGTTTTCTTTCTGAAACGGATTTTTCTAATGATTGTGTTGATATAAAATCTTTTTTATCCATGTTGTGTACTGTGAAGGATTTTTTCGACAGGGGGCCATTACTACTATTACTATTTTGTCATTTACATAAATCACTATGTGCAATAATATGCTTTTGAGTTGTGACATTCTAAGATATTTTATACAACACGAACCAACCACCTGAGAATAAAAAAATAACAAAATAATGCTAATTATGTGTAGTATATTAGATATCACTATAATAAAATTCAGTAAACAGCACTATTCTTTCGAACTAATAAAAATAAGTCCAAAAAACACAACAATACTTCACACACACTTATTACATGTTTCCATTTCTTTCACACTAAGCTCCGTATTTATTTCCTAAGTACAGCGACTAACGCCATTTTCAAAATAAGCATTTTTGTTACACCGTTAATTATCAATACTCCTCTCAAACAAATCTTAATACTTCTTAACTTATTAATATCAAATTTATTAAAAATGAAAAAAAAAAACTGTTCAGTTGTGACTTATGCCATTTTCAATGTAAACGACTCAATTGACAATTATACTTTGTTATTCCAAAAATTGTTAAAAATGTTTATTAAAACAAATTGTAGTATACAAATAATAATGAAAACTAAAACATAACATGCAATTCAATGTAAAACATTTTTACATCTTTATTTTATATTTTACAAAAATATAATTGTAATTAATTATTTTAAACAAAAGTTTTATTGATGTACATATAATCAAAGCAAAGCTCGTTATCCGAATACATATTTTTTTAAAATGAACAAATTCTAAGTTCTAAGTAAGTTCTTCGTAAGCCTTGCAAATTAACCTTTTTTGGGTGCTTTGTTTTTTATTAAAAAGATTAATAAAAAAACAAAAAAAAATATGTTGATTTTGCTGAAAGCAATAAAAACATTTTTTATTGATCTAACTACCGGATAAATAATATTCATTTTTATACACCGTTAACTACAACGTGACAACTGAAAATAGTGGCATTGCCAGAATTAAAATACTTATTTTACTAAAGCATACATTAGCTAAAGTACTGTTTATGAATACCATTTTTTAACAAACGTCTGTTAGTCTTAAAAAGTTTGTTAACTAACGTGTACTTTAAAGCTCAAGTAAGCGTTTGTTATGCATACAGCCGATAAACTGTTGCATATGTGTGTGAGTGTATCACATGCTGACCATTTTGAATAATAATAATAAAATATTTCAAAATTTCGCTGTTATTATTATCCTTTGCACGGTACATAAAATTTATAAACATCTGTTAGTCTGAGGTATGAGTTTGTAAATATATATTTTGACTTTTCAACACCTATAAAAAGTGACAAAATTTAAGAACAGTTTACTCTTATCTTGTCATTTAAAGGGACGATTGTGCTGGATAAAAAAATTCGCTTAAAAATGTATAAATATAAATTTAAACACACACTTTCACCACTAAATCTTCCTACATTTATTATTTTTATATTGTGTTGTTTATAAAACAAAGATAACCCAGCATTAAATTTAGAATTTTCTATAATTTAGTATACAGTTATGACTTGAAAGTAAACCAACAAAATAAATATTCCGAAAAGATCATACGTGTAAAATTATACGTGCAAAATTATACTGTACTCTTTGAAATTAACGAAATCATTAGAAAGATGTCATAATGTACGGCCAACATGATCACATGATTGCCATTCAAGAGAAAATAACATTTCTTTAATAACTAAAATAACGAAGCTAGGAAAATACAACACAAATGTAGACTGTCGTAGATTTTGGATATCATCTTATGCGTCCGTAGTTATTCAAATACTCACGACGCGTCAAAGTAGTATTCTGGACCAAAAGTATTGTCAGAGGAAGGGAGTATAGACGTTAATGATCAAAACTATACGCATAAATCAAATAAACTATCAATCTTGATAGACTCTTTATATAGACTCTTTATATAAGCGAAGTTATGTCAAATGGAATTAAAATCGATATAACTAAACTGACTCAACTGGATTAAATAATTTACTTTAAATTCAATACTAAATGGTGTTAGGAAATTCACTTGTAGAGCATTTTCTTTTGTTATAAACCGCAAAAGGAATTCAAAGTTACAACCAGCAGGTATTTCAATAGTTCCAATCATAAAATAAACGAGTAACGGCCGTATGCATAAAAAAACGCTTAATTGAGCTTTAAAGTGCAAGTTTGTTAAAAGGTGGTATTCAAAAACAGTACTTTAGCTAATGTATGCTTTAACAAAATTAGTATTTTGATTCTGGCAATGCCACTGTTTTCAGTTATGACGTTGTAGTTAATGATGTATAAAAATGAATATTATTTATCCGAGTAGTTAGATCCATAAAAAATGTTTTTATTGTTTTTCGCAAAAACAACATATTTTTTCTTTATTAATCTTTTTAATGAAAAACAAAAACCCAATAAAGGCTTACGAAGAACTTACAAACTAAGTATTCGGATAACGAGCTTTGTTTTGATTATATTTACATCAATAAAACTTTTGTTTTAAATAATTACTTATAATTATATTTTTGTGAAATATAAAATAAAGATGTTAAAAATTTTTTATATTGATTGGCTTGTTATGTTTTAGTTTTTATTATTATTTGCTTACTACAATTGATTTTTAATAAACATTTTTAAAAATTTTTGGAATAACAAAGTATAGCTGTCAATTAAGCCGTTTATACTGAAAGTGGCATAAGTCGCAACTGAACAGTTTTTTTTTCATTTTTAATAAATTTGAAATTAATAAGTTGAGAAGTATTGAGATTTGTTTGAGATGAGTGTTGATAATTAACGGTATAACAAAAATGTTTATTTTGAAAGTGGCTTAAATCGCTGTACTCAGGAAATTTATTAAAGAGCTTAGTGTGAAAGAAATGGAAACATGTAATAAGTGTGTGTGAAGTATTGTTGTGATTATTGGACTTATTTTTATTAGTACGAAAGAATAGTGCAGTTTACTGAATTATATTATAGTGATATCTAATATACTACACATAATTAGCATTATTTTATTATTTTTTATTCTCACTTTGTGTTGTATAAAATATCTAAGAATGTCACAACTCAAAAGAATATTATTGCACGTAGTGATTTATATAAAGGACAAAATAGTGATAGGCCCCGGTCGAAAAAATCCTTCACAGTACACAACATGGAGATAAAAGATTTTATTTCAACACAATCATTAGAAAAATCCGTTTCAGAAAGAAAAGTAAATACAGACTTAGTGAAATGGCTAAAAATACAATGGATTCAATTTTACCATGATATTCCCTATAAAATGTTTTATTAACTAATTTAAGGTAAAAAGATGATAAAAACAAAGTGACTTATGGCACTTTTAAAATAAACGGCTCAATTTATTGTAAACACAATTTGTTTTGTTTTTAATCTTTCAGTAATAAAATTGAACTGTCAATTTATTGTAGGTTTAACGTAGGTGTTTCCTACTTTCAACGTTTTTTGAATACAACTTTAGGAAATTGTGCTTAACAACGGCAGTTAAACCTGCTTTAGGTTTTTATGCATACGGCTGTAAGTGTTTAAATTCAAAGTTGTGAAACATGCTGCAACGTACTTAAAAATTTCTTTGTGTCGGAAAATTATAAATGATCTTGGCATCATTAACATTGGTCAAATATCTAAATAAATTCAATATTTCAACAACAAGTATAATAAATAAATCTATTTGTTGTCTAACACTTAATTTAAATTAACGGATGTTTTCTTACTACTTAGATGTAGTATAATAATAGTTGGTTTGTTAGATTCTGAGTACGTACGATTTCATCGTCAATTTCATCGTAAGAAACTTGGTGACTGACTTGTTGGGCCAGTTGTTTATAGTTAGTGCTTTAGAGAAATTTTTTTACTGCTTGGCAGAAATATATGATTTTTTGTACCTCGAATACTCTATAAAATTGTTTAACAAATTCTATGTATTTAGCGGTAAGATATCCATAATAGTTGTAGAGTTTTTGGACTTCAAATCGTAATTTTTTTCTTATTATATTGAGATATAGCATAGCGAGCTAACAACAAGGCGTTGTATGACCAAATTCTAAGTTTTGATTTAAGATATTTTAAATGGTTCTTCAGTACAGTTTATCCTAAATCTATTTATGCTCTAATATAATGAAAATTCATATACAAACAGATTGAGCTGCAGTTTCTGGATCAGCATTTTTTTAATCTGTCAACAAACTGGATATCAATTTAAGAAGTCAGGTCATTATGATGAAGGAAATCAAAACGTGGTGGAAAGCTACCAATATTTTATATTTCAGGAGCTTTACTTGGGAATCGAATGTGCTGCTTTTGAGTATCTGACAAACTTTTATTGGACACTTAAGCTTGATTACTCATGCAAAAATAAAGTTTCGTTTCAATCGATTAATCTTAGTTATTTCCTGACTGCACTGCGTTTAATAAAGTTCATTGAACTTTTTTTTAAATTCGTGGAGAATTAAGTTAGGTTTGGGTTTTTTACGAAGTATTTTTCGCAAACAAAAAGTCCTTGGGCATTCAATAGGGAACATTTTGCTATAATAAAAAATAAATCATTTAAGCAGGTATTATAGTTTGCCAATATTATTGTTATTCTGTTGTATGTTAATAAAAAAATTTACCCAATTAATAAAATAAACAGTATGTTAAGATTTTATTACAATAAAGATAATAAATTTCAAATCAGTTCCTCGTATCTGCAAATTGAGTGAAATATTTATCACATTTTTCATATTAAAAGTAAAACTTATTCTCGAAAATGTTTATAGAAAAAGGACAACAGGAATTGTCACAAAAAACTATTTGTTTTTCAAGTCTTAATTTCATCACTGCTAAACATTGACATTGGAGTTGTAAGACTTCAATGACACACGTACATTATGAATAAATTTAAAGTTCTCATGCGTGGATTTGTAATAATAAATCACATATGTTTCTGTAATAAATACTTTTATATACTAAAAGTATTTGAAATTAAACATTTTATGGCTGCTTTCGCTATTGCTGGTTTAGTTATTTTAATTCCTCATAAAAATAAAATGCTCCACAAAGACATTTTGCATAAACATTAAAAGGAATTAAAGAAATGTGTAAAAGCAAAAAAAAAAACAAAATGCGAAATATCCTTAAGTAAAATAAACGTATACATGTACATACGTAAAATATTTAAAAATAAGAGGAGGCTAATGTGATAAAAAGCTAATAGCATGTTTCGCTTTCAGGAGCATTTGATTTAATAAAACTTATCCTAAAAAAATGCACGTATAATGATCTTTTACAACATTAAACTTAAATATGCTATTACTTTGAGAGTTAATCTAGTGGTATTAAAACTCTTAAAATATTTCAAAATCTTAGAATTTAAAACTATAGCTCAGGCATATTTAAATACATATAATTTTAACTATATCTTATTCAACAAAATGTCTTTTAATAACAAGCAAACTGTTAAGAAAAATTTAAAAACTGTAAGGGAAGAAAGATAGCTTGGCATAAGTTAACATAAAATAACATAAGATAACATGCGTAGGTAAACTAATAAAATCTGATATCTGAAATTTTTTTTAAATTTTTTAATGGCAATTATTTAGTTATAATAAGTGATACTTTTATGACTTGGTGATAAAACTTTTTATCACTATAGAAAGACAAACGGAAGGGGAGGAATTTTGGATAAAAGCGAATTTTTTAAGAAATGTGTGATGATAACAACAAAATAAATTATTGGTTAATATATTGCTAAAAAAACTGTTTGCTGCTTCTTGGTTGAGATAGCCAACGCCAACTACCACTGATACTGTTGGATGAAATCTTCTTTTTTTAACAATTTGAGCTAAACAAATATTGACGATGTTTAATGCAAGTAGCAGGTAGATATGATATTAATGGGTTTCCAAAATCTTGCTATTTTACCTAAAGTTTTGTGAGAAGCTCGGATTACATTGTAAAAAATATTTTCCTCTAGTTTCTATGACAGAATCGTTAAAGATTGGATCTGCAAGACTCAAAATTAAAAGGAATATAGGAGCTGTTGTCATTTGTTTCTATCGTTTCTGTTTGCTTGTTTGGCATAAACGGCGAGCGCTTTTGATATGAAGATATCCGGACGGATTGGAACACATCTTGAAAATGATGTCTACCGAACAAATAGCCAGAAACGATAGAACGAAATGACCACAGTACTTCGTTTACTGCCAAAAAAAATCTAAATAACTTAATACCAGAATATAGGAGTCTTTAAATAATAGAATTTCTTTTAAAGTTTTAATGACTTACTTAATTAGTGATTAAAAGACTTTTTTGTAATTAGAAATTCATTGGAATGAAGCCGTAGCAGAAACGCAGCCGAGCTAAGGTAACTTCTATATTACAGTGTGCGATGGAGTTTCATATATTTGGCATGTAAAGACTTGCAATTTATTATTATATATCAGAACTAAAAAAGAATTAGCTACGCTCTTGCAGTCCAACCCAAATCAACGCATCAGGTATTGTTATGCTAATATGAGTGCATTTTTAATTTTTTTGTTTTTACCAGCGTTTACTTTACTTGAAGCTCCCTGTCTTATGGCAGGGCTTAGAATTTCCTAACCTGCTTACATAACGAAAAAAAAAATCATGCCCGTCTTATAAGAAAGCAAAAATTTAATTTAATATATTTGAGCCTAAGGGGACATTTAATTTAATTGCCATCGTTTGATTAGCTTGAATTTTATTGCTTAATTTTATTTTCAATTTAATCAGTTATGTTTATCATTATTAAATATTAACATAAATACTTTGTAATAACAATTCCCTAACCCCCTGTTAACTTTATTCGATTATATTAACATGTGTTTATTTTATTATAAAATTTTTCTGAATAAAAGTATTTGTTCATGCCGGCGTTTAAATATTTGCAAATTATCACACGCAAATGCTTACCTACATACATACATGTACATAAACATATTTGTATGTGTTATAAATTTATAAAATATATTAAATATAATTTTTTCTAAAAATATTATTTTTTACTAAAAAGAAAACAAAACTGCTTTATTTCTATAAAATGGATTAAAGAATTGTTATTCATTTATTTTAATAATAACACGCTTGGTTAGCAGACACATTTTAAATTTAACAAAGCGGAAATATGTAAAATTGTCAAATGTGATTTATCAATTGCGATTAAATCATGCTTTAACTACACAAATGAAGTTATTGTGGATATTTCTTTTTTTTTTTGTATTGCGAAAAAAATAATAATTTGCAACAATTAGTTTTTTTGTAATTTATAGTAAAAATTTAATTTTTTAAATTTATAAAAAAAAAATAAATAAATAAAATAACATTGAGAATGGCGTTAAGTTAAGTTTTTAAAATACTTGTATGTATTTAGTTTAATTGTAGCCATGAATTTATGAGAATATCATGAAATAGTGATATTTAATGGAATTAAACACAATTAACACAGATTAACTAAAAATTATACCAATTAATAAATTTGTTATGGATAAAAATTGTATTTAATTTATATTTATGCATCTCTTCCGTACAATTATTTCACTAATTTACCGTTTTCAGTAAACTTTTATCCTGACTGACTCTTTTAAAATTTATAAGATACAATTGACTGTTTCGAACTAAATGTAGAAAAAGGTTTATTTTAATATATAAAACACAAAAAATGGGAGCTGGCAAATTGAACCATCTTAAAAATATTTTATCTGAAATGCAACCTTTCGTAAAAATGATAAAAAATAAAAATTTTTAAGTAAAATAATTTCAAAAAGTAATTTGAAATAAATATAATTTTTAAATAAAAATTATTTATAATATACTAATATCAGAATTAAAACGTCTTCTGCTATAAAGTCCCAGTAAGAAAAGTCTTTGATCGAAGGCTTTAGTTAAAGTTAAAAAATTATAACTGATTATAACTTGAATTTTGGATAACGGCCTCACAATACTGAGCCACATTGGTTTAAGGTATCCACAATTATAATTTTTTCAACACAAGATTTTTTGTGTTTACTTATTTGTTTTATTTTTGCAACATGTCCCAATTACAATTATTTTTTTGCCGTTGCCAAGCATTTTATATTTCACCCACTTTTCAATTCATATTTCTTCAGTTTCAAACAGAACGGAGATAAATGAATAAATTTTCTTACAGAATAGTATCACCGTTATCATTTCTTAAAAGGCGAATAAAAACAATTTTAAATGCATTGACTATTTAACTAAACTGATATTATTGATATCGATTAATGATAAATCTAATAACATGATTTATGATATTTTTATCTTTCTAATGTAACTCAGTAACCAAAACCTATTTCAAACTGGGGTGTAAGTAAGAACTGAGGCATTAGTTTCCGAAGAAAAAGTTTTCAATGGGAGAATAAGGGTGTGTGCATATCTATGTGGTAAGGAAAATTGTACAAACAAAACTTTTCCATATGATGATTTATTGTTTTTTATTCACAACCATTAGATTTCACACTGCTCACAAATATTAGCTGCAAATGCCTAAGGAAATTATTCGCCGTTTTATTTTTACATTTGATAGTGTTTACCACTTCCTTTCCTTCGTTTACAGATTTTCACTAGTCTACGATTATAATTTATATACAAATAAAATTGTTTGACTTATTAACTTATCACAAGAAGCAAATGTGTTCGAAAGTTTATTGCTTGCGTGGCCAGGAAGTTAAGTTGGATGAGTAAATAAATGACTCAAAAAAAAAAAAGAGAAAACGGCAAATAACCTTTTCTATTTTTTTTACTGCTGGGTCGAGCACATAAAGTTTTATAGAATAAAACTGATATAGAGGAAACAAAACGCAGTAGAAATAATATACGGCATTATAACTTTATCAACTTTTTGAACAATAGATTTTTTTTCCCTTGCACAACATAATTTAAGCCGATGCTGCATTTTGTCACCCACATTCACATTCGCTATTTTAACTAATATTTTCCATATATTGTTAAATATTATTTTCTGGATTTTGTTCTGTTTTTTTTTTGTGCCCTTGGCTGTTGTTCTTTTTATTTTGATATTCTCTTATAATCCTTGGGAAAAATATCTGTTGAGCATGTTTGCTTAAAATATACTAAAAAAAGTTATTAGAGTTAAAAAATAATTAGGTAGGGTAAAAAATATTTTCCTCTTTATATCAAATAATTTGAAATTTACCATCCACACAGAGCTTTTATTATATAATTGATAGACCCAAATCGAAATATGAAAAAAAACGGAGCAAAAACTTACACAGTAGACTGCCAAAGTACTGCAATCAAAATTTGAAAGCACTACACTGTTAAAAATTTATTTAGCTAAGCCTTAGATCGTTATTATAACTTACCCAACAGCTGAAGTTAACGAACTAATTTTTAAAAGTTTACTTTAAGCTAAACACAAGCTAAACTTATTTTCAACTTTTAACGTTAGTTTTTGAAATTTGATGTCGCCATATATGTCAGTCAATGAAGATGCCATATTTTAAAATCTAAGAAGAAAAAAAAATGTATATAATATATTTCTATTTATTTTGTCTCTATTTTGATTTGTAAATATACACGATTCACTACCAAGTGGCCGGAAATCAATTCCCTTCAAGATATGATCCAGTTTCAACTACCGATTGATTCACACCTTTTCCAGATTTAGGACCAGGTTTGGATGTTTTGTATTTGTTACATTTTGTGGTTGAGTCATATAAACAACATCATCTAAATCACAAAAGGTTTACTATCAAACATTTAATGTCGTGCAGCACCTTCGTTGCCACTACTTTTTCCAACTTCTATCCGTTTCTTTTTTCTTGCAGCTATATTTTTAAAAAGAATAATTTTATTTTAGAAGGAGTTATAGAAATGAAAAGTAGTTAAAGACATTAATTCTGTTACTTTTATTTACTCACTGATGACTGAACTAGAGCTAATTCATTTGGCCAGCAAGTGGTGTTAATATAATTATTTTAACATCATCCCATATTGTTGTTGTTATTATAGTTCAGTTTATGCGCCTGCTTGGCATGCTACGTATTTTGCTTCCGCTGTGTTAGTTTGTTTTGGTTTTCTTTTGTTTACATATTAGGTAGAATTTCTAATAAGCATCTTGTTGTTGTGTTGTGTGTATAAGAAAACTTTGCAGTTTGTAAAATGCACAGTGGGTCCTTACTTTTTTTACTGATAATTATTTTCTTTTAAAACTTAATTAATCATCTTCAGTTTAAATATTTTAGACATTAAATAAAACTATTTAATGATAAACGTTTACGGCTGTATGCATAAAAAACGCTTAGTTGAGCTTTAAAGTACACTTTAGTTAACAAACACTTTAAGGCTAACAGACGTTTGGGAAAAAATGGTATTCATAAACAGTACTTTAGCTAATTTACGCTTTAGTAAAATTAGTATTTTGATTCTGGCAATGCCGTTATTTTCAGTTGTCTGTTGTAGTTAACGATGTATAAAAATGAATATTTTTTATCCGGGTAGTGAGATCCAAAAAAAATATTTTTGTTGTTTTCAGCAAAATCAACATATTTTTTTTGTTTTTTTATAAAAAACAAAGCACCCAAAAAAGGTTAATTTGCAAGGCTTACGAAGAACTTAAAGAATTTGTTCATATTAAAAAACTAAGTATTCGGATAACGAGCTTTGTTTTGATTATATACACATCAATAAAACTTCTGTTTTAAATAATTACTTATAATTATATTTCTGTGAAATATAAAATAAAGATGTTAAAAATTTTTTATATTGAATGGCTTGTTATGTTTTAGATTTTGTTATTATTTGTTTACTACAATTTTTTTTTAATAAACATTTTTAAAAATTTTTGGAATAACAAAGTATAATTGTCAATTGAGCCGTTTACATTGAAAGTGGCATAAGTCACAATTGAACAGTTTTTTTTTCATTTTTAATAAATTTGATATTAATTAGATAAGAAATATTGAGATTTGTTTGAGAGGAGTGTTGATAATTAACGGTGTAACAAAAATGCTTATTTTGAAAATGGCGTTAGTCGCTGTACTTAGGAAATAAATACGGAGCTTAGTGTGAAAGAAATGGAAACATGTAATAAGTGTGTGTGAAGTATTGTTGTGTTTATTGGACTTATTTTTATTAGTTCGAAAGAATAGTGCAGTTTACTGAACTTATTATAGTGATATCTAACATAATTAGCATTATTTTGTTTTTTTTTCATTCTCAGGAGGTTGCTTCGTGTTGTATAAAATATCTAAGAATGTCACAACTCAAAAGCATATTATTGCACATAGTGACTTATGTAAAGGACAAAATAGTAATAGTAGTAATGGCCCCCTGTCGAAAATATCCTTCACAGTACACAACATGGAGAAAAAAGATTTTATTTCACCACAATCATTAGAAAAATCCATTTCAGAAAGAAAACTAAATACAGACTAGTTAAAATGGCTAGAAATTAAAATGTTTTATAAACTAATTTAATATAAAAAGATGACAATAGCAAAGTAACTTATGCCACTTTTAAAATAAACGGCTAGTTTTATTGTAAACACAATTTGTTTTGTTTTTAATTTTTCAATAATAAAATTGAACTGTCAATTTATTGTAGGTTTAACGTAGGTTTTTCCTACTGTAAAGTTAACAAAGGTATTTTAAGGTAAAACGTTTTTTGAATACAACTTTAGGAAATTGTGCTTAACAGCGGCAGTTAAACCTGCTTTAAGTTTTTATGCATACAGCCGTTAATATGCAAAAACTTTTCAATATTACAAAAATGTATTAACAATTGCTGTTAGAAGTGGGTTCATTTCTTTAGTTTGCAGTTTCTCTAAACAAATACACTATTACTACTCGTATCTGCTTAATGCTTGATCACATAAACTTTTTCCAAGATCTCGAAAATTGATGACCTCTCCCTACATATTACTTTTGATTATTGTACCTTATTCTATTATTTTGTATGTTTATTTATTTTAAAATTTTTATATTAAAAAAGTTATAATATATAATTGTATCGTTTATACCTTTTTCTACCAACTTCTTCTTAATTTTAATCGAAGCCTTTATGTAAATTAAAATTTATTGCACAATATGTTGTCAATGTTTGCATCAGCATTTTAACTATTTAATTTTCTTTCCCTTCCAACTACCCTCATTGTATTATTATCTTTTCCGGACATCATTGTTACTTGTTATAAATATGTTTGATATTAGAAATTTGTTTCATCCTATTTTTGCTTAAATTGCAATTTAGCTTTTCATTGTTTTCATACAATAAACGGTTGTCCAGACATACTTTTTTCGTATTCTGACATTTAAACTTAAAGTTAAAAATGTACAACATTTCCATCTTACTGCAAACCACTAAACTGGACAATTGTATTATTAACAAAATATATATTCGGTAATAGAGGGGTTTTAGTAATGAAATGCACGCTTAAGTGATTTGTTTTTTTTAGGGTTTTTGGATTAAAAAAGAAGGATAACACAAACAACTTTTTTGTAATTGGCAAATTTGTTTTACTGCTGAAAAGAGTTGCTTTATTATTTATTCGACTATATGCCAATCAATCTTAATTAATAATCCGAAAGTGCTAAAAAACAAATTAAATGAGAAATATCATATTGAAAAGTTTTAGATAAAATGCTTGTGCATTAAGGACACTACATGAACGTATGTAGGTCTTATGATGGTATGTGACTTACTTGATATGAGTAATATATTATTTAAAATTTATTTATATGCCAATATAATTTGATGGACATATATATGGTAAATAAAAAAGGTTACAAGAAATATAGAACCCTTGTAAATTATTTTTAAAAAGGGTTTCTAAATTGTAAAGTAAAACAGCAAAGACGCGTTTCTTTGCAGCGTTTTACAGGACAATGGGCAGGTTGAGAGAAAGTCTAATAATTCACTTTTCGTTAAAATATTTTTTATAAAAGGCTTTCTCCTGCCCATTATATCGCGGATAACCTCTAATATGATTTTATGCTAATATATGTGTGCACAATAATTTAACAATGCAATAATTTTAGATATACTAAAATTAAGCAACATATAGAAAAGGATACATAGTAAAGTATATATTTCTGCAATATATATATATATATATATATATATATATATATATATATATATATATATATGTTTTTTTATCTCTTATATATCGGATTTTTCAACAAGAAGTTTGTTTTTCAATTATGGCTACACCAACATTATGATAGTTTTGACATTTAATTTTTTGACCTATTCGTAGTAGATGCATTGGAAATTATTACAATGAATTTAAGCTCACAAGAAACTCGCATTAAAATAATTAATATCCACTATGAAAATGGTGGTTCTCTTAAAGTTACATTTCGTAAAATTCGTGATATTTTCGGGCAACATAATCGTCCTTCTCAGACCGCTATTAACAACTTGGTGATTAAATTTGATGTCGACAGGCTCGATACAAAATGTGCAAACACTAACGCGTGTTCAACCGGGTTGTTGAGCTACAAACATCGCAGATGTAAGACACAGTGTTGAAGCAGATCCAAATTTGTCATATCCTCGCCGTTCTCAACAATTTTCGTTATCCAAAATCACAACGGTGAATTTTGGTTGAGAATTTAACTTTGAAGCCTTACAAGTTTCAACTGGTGCAGGAATTGAAGTCGACCGACCATTCACATCACTGTAGGTTTTTCTGAAAAAATCGTTTTTTTAGACGAAGCCCATTTTCACTTGTTGGAGTATGATAGCAAGCAAAATTGCCGGATTTGGGCTTTTGAAAATTCTAGAGCAGTTTTTGCAAGCTTTTGTATGCTTAACGTGTCACTATGTGGTGTGTGGTGTGTGGTGGGCTGTAGAGGGCTGTGGAGGCGGGATTGGACCATTTTTTTTTTGAAAATGAGGCTGGGAACGGTCAATGGATCACGCTATCGCTAGATGCTAATAACCTAATTTTGGACTATTATTGAGGTCGTGGATATGAAGCCGACTGACCATTCACATCGCCGTAAATCGCTCAATTCATTGAGAAACAACCGAAAACAAAAAAAAAACATTTCTTCAGGAGATGCCCATTTTCTTTTGTCAGGCCATGTCGCATTTGAGCATCTGAAAATCCTAGAGCAATTATTGAGAAGCCTTGGCATACTCAAGATGTCACTGCATGATACGCTATAGGAACTTTATTGCGCCGTTTTTGGTTTTCGAAGATTAGGCAGGAAATCCAGTAACGGTCAATGACGTGGATATTACATATTCAATGAAATGATCAATTTATTGCAAACTAAATTTCCCGATCGCATAATTTTACGATAGTCAGCAGTTAAGTGACCGGGCAGGTTGTGTGATTTAACACCACTTGATTGTTTTTTGTGGGGCAATGTTAAAGACAGAGTTTTCTTATTATTTAGAAAATTCTTGTTAAACTCTTTCTTCATAGCGATAGTAGGTGTTGTGTAATCTATACAAAGTTATGAAGTGTAAAGACCTACCTATTATAATATTAAGCAAAAACATTTTGCTTAATAAAAGTTTTCCACGATAACTCTACATACAAATGCGTTGGGTATAATTGTAACAAAAAACGTGATATTTTATAATATTTTTATGTGATTCGGAAATTATATGAGGCGATTTTTTACATTTTTTCTGTACGAGAAACTGTTTTTGTACCTTTAATAAATGTTAGGGTGAAAGCTATCTAAAGTAGAGTTTTTAGAAATATAAACAAGTAGCATCCATATAATTACCCATGATGGAGTAGAAAACTACGTGAGAAGTGTATATGCAAATCGTTGCTTTTTATATTAGCAAGGATATCAGAAAAACCGCTAATATTGGGTAATTTGTAGGTTACCACAAAAAAACTAAATTTTCACTAATTTAAATAAATTTTTAATTGAATTTTTTAATGTTACACTGCGAATGCTCTTACAGAGAGAAGGAACAATCTTCGCTTTATCAGCTGACGCTAATTGCACAATATAATAAACATTTAGGGAGAATGATCCTTCAACATGGCAATGGCATAGCGAACTATTGACTTAGTTCCTCAGTTTAAATTTGCTGTTCCTCAGTTAAAGTTTGCTGTTATGGAAAGTATGTATATAAATTCAAAACTTAAAATTTCCTTGTGGCTTAATTGATATACAGGAAATTTAGAAGAAAACAGCTCCAACACCAAGCAGGATTATTTGTTATTTACATTTAGTTCCTCTGATTGATTTCTTACTGAAAAACAAAGAATGCCTTCAACAAGACTCACTAGTTTGCGGCATTAATTTTCAATTTTAAATTATTTAACCAAAAAAAAAAGCAAAAAAATAGTTGCCAATTTTCCGTTACAAATATAATTCTGAAAAAATCAATAAGAAAAAACCAAGTGGCACATAAGATAAAAGTTTAATGGACGTTAAATGCAATTTCCAGCACATATGTCAGCAAATTTAAATCATTCACCCTTGTAAATTGTTTTAAAGTTACAGTCTATTAAATATCGATGAGGCAAAAAATGCTCCAGCAAACATTACAAAATACATCTGGCCTGAAAATTGACAACGAGCCCCAAAATACACCAGCAAATAAAAAACTAACAAACGTTAAGAAATAAACATGTTTAGTGTCGTCTAAAAGTTAAACTGTGGGACAGCTAAAATAAACAACACAAACAATAATTGGTATGAAACTGTTTTTAATACCTATACTACACACACACACACACATACATAAACGGAATAATGGTCAGATATATATAGATGGCAGTTTAAAAAAAAACACAACAGCATGTTAACAACTGTTACACTGTTACAACAACAATAGCAATAACGAATTACCAAAAACAATGATAGAAAATAAAAACCATCTACAACATGAAATACATAGAAGGAAGTATCGTCTAATGACTCAAAATAGCAACAGCATGAAGGACAGCAACAAGAACAGTTTTCGCATATAGCGAACAAAATGACACCAGCTGTGGTTCTTATTTAGAATCATCATTATTGTCATAAAAATTTGAATAAAAATTTAGCATCATATACATAGAGTGATTTTTTTAGCGTGTGGTTTTTTATTAAAATTACCTTAACAAATGAGTTATTACCTTTCAAATCATTATTTTTCATGCTATTTTCGATCAAAAGAGGATTTAAAATAAACATCCTTTTAGTAGAAGTTCATAACGGCAATTGGCAAATTTGAATAACAATAAATAAATAATAATTGTCAAAAATAGCATTATAAGTCTAGTAAGAAAGCACCAAATTAGAAACTGCATGAACTTGAAGTTCTCTTTTCTTAATTTTTTCCCATAAAGGCAGGATTAAAACTTTTTGGCTAAAAATGTGTTAATACCATCTTTAGGTGATTAAACTTAATAACACAAAATTACTAAAGGACTTAAAATGGCTAATAATTTTATATAGTTCTTCTTTATATGATCATACCCAGGTCATATTTTATTTATTGCTAGATTTTATCTGTTTTCTAACAAAGTAATTCTGTGGATATCAGAAACCCGTACTAGAATTTTTCTTTTTCTATCCCTATAAAATTTATTTATTCTTTCGTTTTTCTGTGACTAAAACTTAACTTCTTCACATGTTCTGTTGTTAACTAACTATGTTACTTTTGCAAGGCGACTTTACTGCGGAGACACTGGACTTCACTCTGTAATGTTGTACCAAATATGACTTTTAACCAATTCAGCCACGATTGCCAAATTGTATTTTTATTTTTTTACTCTTGTTGATAATTAGACGCCTTCGTGAACTATGCATTACACAAAAATTATTCTTCTCCTTCGGCTTTCTTTTTGTTCTATGCAACCGTCCTGACGCATTTGACTTTAAAGTCAACCGCTTTATAGAGTAACAAAAATGTGAACACTAATGGGGGATTGGGGAATACTTTACATACCTACATTTACTTACATACATTTTACTTAACACTAATAAAATTTGAACTATTTAAATATGACCAAATATTTCTATGAGAAAATTAACTGAGTATGTGACTAAGTTCACGACATGAATCACAATTCTCTATTAATGCTCCTATGCCATCTGGAATCATTTCCTCATAAAATGTTTTCCCTATTAATATACTACTTGAATGAGTGTGACTGTGTTATGTTGTTGTGGTAGCATGAGTATGATATGCAACATGCAAAATTGACCAAAACAAATGAAAATATTAGGCTTTGGTTCCATTTTTTAATATTAAAAAAAAATTTAGAACAACAGTTTTTAAACTCTGCACAGTGGATGTTTATAATCTACAGTGTGATTTTATAATCTGGTCTTCAATATTTTTAGAAGTAGGTGTAATTGAAATTAAGCATAAATTTTTTTTTTGTAGAAATTTTATTTATTTAAGGCTTTGAAATTTAGGTGCGTTTATTTTCCGACGGGGCCTAATTTATTTTTATTTGGGTACGGTTTTATGTCTACCCTCGTCAAATTTGGTTTGTGAACAAACCAGTTTCGGGCATTTACCAGTGAACACTGAAGATGGCACATGGCCGAAACCGGTTTGTTCACAAACCAAATTTGACCATAACCATAGGTGCCCCTGTAGGCTAGTAGGTAGTGTACTAGCTTGTAAATATGGGGGTTGTGGGTTCGATTCCCAACGAAGACCTTGGTTTTTTTCACTACAAAAATAAAAATTGACTGTCGGTGGGGCTGCTCAGCGATGAAGGCATAGTCACTGGTCGCTGTGCTGTCTTATATACGGCACTTAATCATCCTCACTACGGACGTGGACAATCATATAGTTATACAGGCTCTTTGTATTACTCAGCCCATCATTTCATAAAGAGTAGCTCGCTGACGGCTTGATTTCAAATAACAATCTATTATCAACCAAATCAAATAGCCCATCATTACAACTTTTTTTGATACTGTGCACGTCATATAATTTACCAGAATCACGTTACAATAGTTTTTTCCGAAATGCAATCGTTGCTTCAATATGCTGCTTTACATCATTTGCACACGCCAAATTGCTTATAAATTGGAGAAAATAAAATACAGAAATATTTTTGGAACGGAGCGGTTAAATTTTTCCTCTATCCATTCAAAGTATTAATAGATAATTCAATAACAAGGATTTTCAACACTATCCAGACATCATTAATATAAATGCATAAATGTGCAAAAGGTTAGAAATTGGCAACTTATTTCTCTGTTCATGATAAATATAGCTCGACTACTTTTGTGGAAAATTTAATTAAAGCAATATGCCAACCTATAAACTTTAAATTTATTTTCGTTCAGACAATCTAATTTTTATTTGCACATCAAATTTTTAGCTTAAAATGTTAAAGCACAAAATTTAAAAATTAAAGAAAACACATCACGGATTCTGAGTTTTAAGGCTGAAATCTATTCGAATGGCTCCGTATAGACGTTGTTCTTAACACAGTCCCACAAAATATAATCCAGTGGTGCTAAATCATACGATCTAATTGGCCACTTAACTGCTGATTGTCGCTAAATTATGCAATCGGGAAATTTGGTTTGCAATAAATTGATCGTTTCATTGGCTGTGTGACATGTGGCACCAAACTTGAACTTGAACTTACATGTCAATGATATCTATGTCGTCAATAATAGGACAAAGTAGAGTTGTTAGCATCTTGTGATAGCGTGATCCTTTTACTGTTATCGCATTTTCAGCCTCATTTTCGAAAAAAATTGCCTAATTACGCATGCAAAGACTTCACAATAATCGCTCTAGGAATTTCAGAAGCCCAAATGCGGCAATTTGGTTTGTTGACATGCACGGACAAGTGAAAATGGACTGCGCTGAAAATCTGATTTTTTCAAAAAAACCAGCCAGTTGTTCCTGAATGAATAGAGCGAATCTAAGGTAATGTGAATGGTCGGTTGGCTTCAATTTTGGCACCAGTTGAACCTTGTAAGGTTTCAAAGTCAAATCCTTTCGCAAAATCCTCCATGTGATAGTTTTCGGTAACCCCAATTATTGGAAGCGTTAAAAAATTGACAAACTTGGATCTGCTTCAACACTGTGGCTGACGACTGCTATATTTTCAGTTAAACGACCCGGTCAAACATGCACTAGTGTACGCACATTTTGTATCGAGGCTGTCGACTAAAATTTAACGACAAAATTCTTAGCGGTCTCAGAAGGACGATTATATTGTTCGAAAATATCACTAATTTTACGAAATTAAATTTTAAAGAAACCACCACTTTCATAGTGGATTTTAATTATTTTAATGCAATTTTCGTGCGAAGTTAAAATCAAAAACTTAAATGTCAAAACTATCAAGCAATGCGCTGTCTACCATATTGATGGTAAAGCTAGTTCCTATGGCCATCAAAGGTTAAACAAAATACCATTATTTTTTCTTCCAATCCTTCATACGCATTATTCACTTTTCCAACTTTAAGTGTGGTTGTAAGAAAGAATTAAATACAAATAGCAACAACTATACATTTGTGTTTACAAAAACTCAAAAAGCTTTTGCGCATAGTTCTTGCCATTTGCGTTTAAAATGGTTTTTTGGGAGTAATTATTTTATATTAGTTAACACAAGCTTTGATGTTTGTGTTTATTAATTTTTTTGTCCACTTCTCAGTTGGTCAAGAAAATTTTTAAATATAGTAAGCAGCTGTAGCAACTCTAAAATATGGTTAAAGATTCTAGTACGAAGAGAAATATAGCAAAAGTTTCGATAGAGATTCTTATAGTCTGCTCATTTAAGCAACAATTTAAGAGAAGTGCTGCACATGAACAGGTCACATTTAATCAAAAACATTTCGTTTTTGATCACTCATTATTATTATTAATATTGGCTTGTTGAATCACAGTTTTATGGCCGAGTTAATATAAAAAAAAAAACTATTACTTTCCAATTTTTGGTATATCACATTTCACCATTTACATTTGCTTAGACTCCTATATTTTCTAGGATTATAGAATAGAGAGCGATAAAGCTAAATGACGAACACCAATACAAACAAGTATTGATTTTATGAATTCTGTTCAACTGTATATTGCAAACACATGTTGGTATTATTATTGTCTATGTTGCAATGTATAGGATTTTTTAGTAGGAACTGAAAGTTTTTTAAATCGTACTGGGCGCTCATGATATTTGTGTTTTAGTTGTAAAGAAAAGTCTCTATGAAATCATAAATAAAATTTATTTTTAAAAAGCTTTCTGAAAATTTAAAATCTTTAATCAAACTTCTCGTCCACCTTTAGCTTGGTTGGGATTACGTTGGCAATGTCATCAAGCATTTTAGACTCCAGCTTTACATAAATGTTATGTGAAAAAAGCCTGTATAATGGATTTTGACATTTGAACCAAAAGAATCAGTAATGCAGTCATACACAGAATTATCTTTAGTAACTGCTTCAGAAAAGAAACAATAGACAGCGAATTATTGTATTAAAAAAAAGAGATACTAAAAATAAACGATTAATCTTTTTCTTCAGTTTTCACATTTAGCGATTTGTTTCTTTTGGCAATTTTAATAAATCGGCGTTATGATATATGAAAGGTTTATATCTGCAACAGGGTGCAATTATTGCTAGATCAACGGTTTTCTCCATTTTACGAATACTTGCTGCCTTCTTTTTTAGCAAACTTATAGTTCTAATTAAAACTATTAAATCTAAGTAATCACGCCAATAGGGCTGAATGATCGCCTTTCTGGAAAACCAATGCCCAACTCTCTATTTAAAACCCGCTTCTACTTTTAACTGGAATAAAATATGTTGTTTTCGTATTAATCTCATATTATTTATTCGTCTCTATTAGGAAACTTTTTATTATTGCGAAAGTATACATTGTACAAATTTATACATATGAACTACATTTTGTAATAAATACAACAATATGTGTGTGTGTGTTCATATACTGTAAAACATTGTAGGCCATTTACCAACTACAACTATTTATAAAGAAACAAAAAACAAAAGCAGAAAACACAAAAATGTTAAATGGTAAATAATAGTTGGACATCATTTAAAATACATTATGAGTTTATTGCACCATTTGTGACAATAACTACATAAATTTAGACATGTTCTTATTTAATACAACATTCTAATATATTGTCAATTGTATAATGTTGTTTGTTGGTATCTTGTTTTTATTTCATGTTCGTGATTTCATTTATTATACAGCAAAAAAACTTATGGAACAAATTCTAAGGGGGCGTGCTTTAAGGAAACATTTAAGGAAGTTTTGTTTGAAGTTGTAATGACTGTTAATGCTGTTAAAAATATCTTGTTAGAAAATTTGATAGCTCGTTTTGTAAAGTCCATAAGTAGGCTTTAAATAGGATAAATCTTGTAGGGGAAAAAATTACTAATAATTGGAGTTAAAGACTAACCACTGATTAAAGAAAACGAAAAAGAAATTTACAAACTGCATGGCTGCGAAAGTGCATTTAAATACTTTACGCAATTAAATTAAAAATAGTTATTTAAATTAAATCTATATTAATTTATGATTTCTAGATTTCGTTAAAAATAAATATTTTATCATATTCTCATAAAATATTTATTATTCAGAAAATATATAATTGAACATATATTACTGCGGGGGAAAGCATATCCATATGGTTATTGCAGCATTGCTCATAAAACTCATCAGTTACTTTTACCCCAAATTTAGTTTTGAAAATTCAAGAGTTTTATATCTCAAGATAAATTGATTAAATGAGAGTTTTTTAAAAAGTGTTTTTGTTTTTCATTTTTGCCGTTTGAAACTATTGGCACTCTCAAAGTAAGCCATCTTCATTTAAGTAATATGGTTATTTAATGGTTATTTAAGTTAATTGCGCTTTAAAATAAACATTAGATATGACAATGCTTTCTCAGCAGTAATACATTTTAAGTAATAAATATCTCATAAAAATATTATATGTAATTCACAAAAAAAAAAATTTAAATTACAAAACAAACAAAAATGATTCCGAACCATAATAAATTTTTCATTGATTTTAATATTTATACTGTCGTAGGTGAAGGCAAGAGCTTAAATATTAGACTGAAGAAAGAAGTCGGACACATAAAGATATAGTTTGCTTAATAAGGAAAATTTCTAGGAAATCAAACGACGAAGGCTCATTACAATCTAAAAATAGTGTCGTTGTTAATGAATTAGTATTATTCCTGAATTTTTTATCTGACTTACATCCTGCTTTTCTAGTTTATAATTTATTTTTTGTTGTAACTACCTAAACTCTATTACAATTCTTTTAACCATTACCATTACAAGATATAGTGCATATTAGACAGATCTAATCGTTGAATTTTATCTTTGTGTTTAACTAAACAACCTATTTATGGAGCTCTTTTAAATTTATCTGTTTTGGTTGAATACAATTCCTACTTAATTAATTTGGCTTAAGATATGAGACTCTCCAATTTTCTGTAAAAAATTTATGGTAAAATACACTGATGAGCTAAAGGGTCTGCCATCTAACGTTTTATTTTGTTCAACTAGTGCTTATTTCGTGAATGGGAACACTTAGCTCATGTTTGATTTGACAGAAAATTAGTTTTATCCTTCCGCTGAACGTGTATATACGCTTGAACAACGCTGAGAAATATTGCGTCATTACTATGAAAATAATGGTAATGTTGCAGAATGTGTGGGAAAAATGTGTACGGATTTTTGAAGAAGAGAAGCACCGCCAGCTCGGTATGTTCGTTATCTTGTGAAAAAAGTGAAATAAACCGGCATCCTCATCGATAAACCAAAGCGTGAAAAGCCAAAAACAGTGCGTATACCCGAAAATATTGCTGCTGTGGCAGAAAGTATGCGGGAAGCGCCATCAACATCAATTCACCGTCGTTCTCAACAATTGAGCATTTCGGAGCCATCTTTGAGACGAATTTTGCATAAAAGCCTTGGTATGACGCCATACAAAGTCGAATTGGTTCAGGAGTTCATGTCAAATGACCATCCCATGCGTTTTCGCTTTGCTAAGTGGGCCTGCGATCGACTTACAGAAGATGCCGAATTTGCAAAAAAATATCATCTTTTCAGGTGAAGCTCATTTTGATCTTGGCGGGTATGTAGACAAGCAAAATTGCCGTATTTGGGGCACAGAAAATCCGCACGCATACAGTGAAAAGCCTACGCACCCACAACGAGTCACTGTTTGGTGCGGATTTTGGTCCAGAGTTATTTTGGGCCATTTTTCTTTGAAAATAAGCAAGGAGTGGCCGTTACAGTCAATGGCGATCGTTATCGGGCCATGTTGAACGAATTTTTATTCACAAAAATTGAAGAGGAGAATATTGGCAACATTTGGTTTCAACAGGACGGCGCTATGTGCCACACAGCCGAAGCTACACTCAATGTTTTGCGCACTATTTTTTAAGATCGCATTACCAGCCGCAGAGCTGATGTCGTTTAGCCACCTCGGAGCTGCGATTTGACACCGTTGGACTATTATTTGTAGGATGCTGTCAAAGATAAGTGTTACGCCGACAAGCCAGAGACAGCTGCACACAATCGATAATGTGCTTAAAAATTGGACCGATCGTTAGGCTACTGCATGGCCAGCCGAGGTAAACATTTTAATGAAATTATATTCCATTATTAAGCGGAAGGATTGTACTTTCAAATAAAAAAAGAAATTTGAGAAAATATTCGGTAGTTTTGTTTATAGCATTTAGAACAAAAAAAAATTATTTGGCCAGTAGTGAAATGGCCATTTGGATATGCTTTCTCTCGCAGTAATACCTTGAAATATATATTTTTATAATAATAAATATGTTATGAGAATATTGTAAATTATTTATTTTTAAAGGAATATAGCACAAATTAACGAAGATTAAATTAAAAATAATTCCAAAAAGCAAAATTCTTTAGTAATTTAAAGATTTAAAGTACAGAAAAAAAATTATATTTAAGACATCTATTCAATTCAGGAACACAACCTAAAGTGTTTATAAGGTAGTTTAGTTTGTTGAAGTTGTAGCTGTGGAACTCTTTGAAGCAAGCTCCCATATCTTTACATATTTGAAGAAAACTGATGCCTATAAATGAAACTATAATTACAAATGTTATGATAATATTAAGCAAGACGTCGGGATATATATTGTACGAGTAATAAGCCGCTATTAATCATGGTGACTATATAAATTTCTTTGCTTGTTTGCTTCTGTTTCATGCATTATTTTTTTAGCTTAACCCAATAAAATTTTCTTAAAAATAAAACTATTTCTCAATATTATGTTTACAATAGAGTTTTTTAAAACTATAGAAAAAATTAATGACCTTAAATAAAAACTTTTTTTTTTAAATATCTGTGTTTTCTTGGATCATTTAATAATAATTAATTTTTTTTCGGACTAAAATTTATATATTTTAAGTTCCCTGATTATTGAAAAAAAAATTATTTTCAAATTATTTGTTTATGTTTAAGAAGAAAGGGAAATTTTAATATTCTCCGACGGGGTTTAATTTATTTGCGTACGATTTTGCATCAACCCGTATCAAATTTGGTTGGTCAACAAACGGGTTTAGGCTATTTGCCATCTTCAGTTTTCTCTCTATACTCGTATAGAAGATGGCAAATAGCCGAAACCGTTTTATTCACAAATCAAATTTGACGCGGGTTGACATAAAATCATACCCAAAGGAATTTGAATATTATTATTTGGATAATATGCCTTTGTTGCTTTTAAGCGGTCAATAAAGAAAACTACCTTACAAGTTAACAAAATAAAACTATTAACTTTGTTGTTAAACTAAGTGAAATAATTTTTTTTGTTATCAAAGCTAAAATAATTATTTGCCTTTTTTGTGCAAAGGCATGAACGTAATAAAAACTGTTAAATAAATTAACAAAAAATCAAAAGAAATTTAAAAATACGATAACAACAACTACAACCAAAAATAACTACTTATTTCTATGTACTTTTGATTAAATGCATTAACTATTCATAGTGAACAAAAAATAAAACACCAAAAAAAAAACAAAAACAATAAAAAACATTCACTAAATTCACTAGAAGTTCATTATTTAATACTTTTTGTTATAAAAGCCAACACTTAGGTACTTTTACATTTGAGTATGTGTGTATATAAAATCATTTCTATGAACTCCGCTTCCGTTTAGTTTGGCCAACACGTTCATGATTAAAATGAAACATAAAAAAAAAGAATAAATACGAACAACAAAAAAAAAAGTTTGAAAAAGTTTAACTTTTCCTCAAACAAAAGCATTTTTCGTTTTATTATCTGAATATTTTTGTTTTTTGTGTATTTAACTTTGTAATATTTGTTGTTTTTTGTCGACTTTGTTGGTTGTATTGTTTGTTTTTTTATTACTTCGTCTAGATATTTTATAAACTAATAAAATCTGACTACTTTTATTTTTATTGGCGTTTAAATGGATTTTCAAAGTGGTGCAAAATATTAAGTCTAAATGATTGATCACAATAACAACAATAATAATATTTTATTTAGCATTAACATATTATAGTATTCTTTTATTATGGATTCGGCATTAAACAAGACTTAAAACTAAATGTTTCTCACAAATGAAATTTACTTTATGGCATGAACTAGTATACATTACGCTGACTGAGTTCCAATTAAATAGAAAATTAAGGAAAGATATATATTAAAGTAAATCAATATTTTCTGAGGCATAAATTAGATACTGTTAAAAAGGTGTACAAGATCTTTAAAAAATAAAATTAATAATTAAAAAGGTTAATCGCGCAGTTATGTAAATTCACTTCTTCAGCCTATAAAATTCGAAATCATTTCGTGAAAAGAATAAATAATAAAGTATAACAAGTAAAGGTAAATTATAGCCCCATTAACTGAACGATTTTTTAGTTCTTTATTAACAAAAGTCGTGAATCTATTTAAAAAAATATCTTTTAAGTTTCTTGTTAAATTAAGCATTTTTCTCCCAAACGAAAGCGTTTTTGCATGCACCTTGTAGAATATTCCCTTCAAGTATACAGCAACTGAAACATAGATAAACAAAAACTTTATGATGAACTTTTTAAAATTTGTAAAAATTTTTCATTCCACCTTTGAACCTGCAAAATAATTTAAAATTTTAATACTTAATAACAATGCTACAAGACAAACACCAGCATATTATAAAAAAATAATATTGATAAGAAGAGCACTTATGATAAGTGATAAGAAAATCTAAAAAACTTATTAGAAGAACATCAAGAATATATATTTAATCCGCCAACAGATTGATAAAACAATATAAAAATAAAAATAATTTATATACAAAAGATGTAATATAACTAAAACTTAAAAATACAAAAATAATTTAATTCCAATTCAATTCAATTCATTTACTCATCCTTATTATTTACATTTTCTTTTAACTGTAATTACAAGTTTATGTATAAAAAGTTTAAGAATTTTCTTTTCCAGCTCCAAAATAGATTTATATTTACAAAACTATACACATACATATATACATTACTATTTTGAAGGAGAAATTTGCCAAAAAAATTTAAATCTACTTACACTACTAAAAATGACTTAACTACAGACTAGAAAACCTAAGATGAAATCACCTCATTAACATCAACAAAATCAGACTGCTAACATCTGATTATAAAATTATCGATCTTGTCTGAAATTCATTACAAACCGGCAATATCATGAAGGCGGGCGGTAGAATAAAATCTAGGTAGGTTATACGATGCTTTAATAATTTATTTTGTGCTAGTAGACCAAGCAGAGACTGCATAGAATATAACAGCATGGAAAATTTACTTTAAAATAAATTTTGTATTATTAATGTTAAGGCTAGGTTTACGATTATTGAAAGGGTAAAGGAAACGGATTAATATTGTTACGTTTATACCTTTTATAAACGTTTTTCTGTTACTGAGTTCTTTATTGCAAAGTAAATAATACCAAATTTTAGAGTTTTCGAATTAATTACAAGTTAATTTTTTTTAACTCGATTCATAATTTACGGTTTTATAGATTTATAGTTTTGTAAGAGAGATGCCCCTGTAGGCTAGTAGGTAGTGTACTAGCGTGTCAGTATGGAGGTTGTGGGTTCGATTCCCAACGAAGACCTTGGTTTTTTCACTACAAAAATAAAAACTGACTGTCGGTAGGTCTGCTCAGCGATGAAGGCATAGCCACTGGTCGCTATGCTGCCTTATACGGCAGTTAATTTCCGACTATCCTTCTACTTTCACCACCTGTTTCTCCTATTCTCTATCCCCTTCCTAAAGAATGTAACATGGTACTTGACTACATAGGCATTGTTGCCTGAAAGTGCTACTTCTCTTTAAAAACAAAAAAAAATTATTTTAACTGCACACAAAGCAAGATTTATACATTGACATTAAAGAACATTTTATTAAAAATGCAAGTCTTTACTTCACGAGGTTTATGTTGTAACTAACTAACTAACCAATTAGATGCTTGTCGGCTAGAGGTCTAGAAAAAACAAGAATTTTCTACTTCCTTTGCATCACATTTTGTTGTTATGTTATTCACTTAAAGTATAGGCGCCTGTGTATTTTTGTTTTTAAGCTGTTAAAATTTCTTCCTGAAATTTATTTTAAGTGTTCATAGAAAGCTACACAGTTAGTAAACAGCAAACAGTTGTTTTTGTTTTTCGTGTATAAGATTTCTACGCAGTTTGTGACTAGAAAGTTGTTGTTCTTGTCTAACGTGTATAAGTTTTCTTAGCAAACTAAGCAGTTGGTGAATAGCATACCCAGTTGTTTACTTTATCACTTCATTATTTTCTTTTAAAACTTGAGCAAGACGCATCTGTAATAATATGTTAGCTTTATTTATTATATAAAAAATATATTCTTTAAACTTTATTTTTGGATCAATCATAACACCAAGGTATTTCACTTTTTGCTTCCACAGCATAGAAATATTATTTATTTAATTATTTAATATTGGCCTGTAGTAGCAAGCATTCTGTTCGTCTAAGAAAAAATTTAAACTTGTTATTAAAACAATAATATAGAATGGCCTTCAAAACCCACTATACATTTAGAAGATAATTTAAAAAATGATAGATATAAAAAATATAAAATTTCATTAACACTAACGATATTTATAGATGCTCAAAAAACTCAAGTTGCAGTGGTTGATATGCCAATTTAGTAGTTGATATATCAATTGCCGTTCCTTCTATCAAAAATTTTAGAAAAAGTTTGGTAAGTTGCTCGTATTTGGAATAGTTTTTCACCATATCGACAACATAATAGCAATTCTAATAGCTTCAATAAATTTTTATTTACATTTTTTTAGATAATTTGTCTTATTTTTTTTTAACTTTATTTAATATTTGATTTTACTTATAATTTTACTTAGAATTTATTTAACTTTAAAAAAAATATGTTAATTTGAGCGTAACGCAATGCGTTCCTCTACTATAAAAAATAACACCTAGTCTTATTGTACAGGAAATGAACAAATAAATAAACGAACAAACAAATAAAAATATTTTTGAGTTTAAACAAAAGAAAGTTCCTTTCTGTTGTAAGGAATGTTAATGTTCCGTTTATATCAAAAGCAAAAAAATTACAGTGAAAATTTGCATGTGTAAAAGTTAATGGATTGGATTTGTGCACTCATTTGATTGTATAACAGAAAACGGGGAATAAAAGTATTTTAAAAATAGCCCGAACGAGGTTGGAAAACTATACTCGAACATTCAAAGCTATGAGAAGAATTACATCTAAAAGTTTTCTACTGCTTAATTTTAAACGGAATTGAAAAATATTGAGAATAACTTCAAACTCTTTTCTAGCAGAATCAAAAATAAGGACTTATGATAGTATTAAGACAAATATTTCTGCGGTAATATCCTGAAGCGTTGGTTACATAAGAAATTTTAGCACTCCAACTCCAACCTATTTGACCCGATGGCGATTTCAAATTACCTCTCTCTTCTTATACCATTCAAAGAGTTATTGTGTTCATACATGATTTTTTTAATTTATGTCCCAGGTGTAATACATATTTCTATAGTCGATTCTGTTTCTTCTTTATCTCCATAATATAAAGGGCTTTTCCACAAGAAGTTTGTTTTTCAATTGTGGCAATACCAACAACATAATAGTTTTTTCATTTACTTTTATGACGTATTTGTAGTATTTAGATGCATTCGAAATTGTAGCAATAAATTCAATTTCATACCAAAAATCGCATTAAAACAATTCAAATCCAATGTGAAAATGGTGGTTCTGTTAAAATTTGATTTAGTAAAATCGTGGTATTTTCGGACAACCAAATCATCTCTGAGACCGCTATTAAGAATTTAGTCGTTAAATTTGAGTCGACAGGCTCGATACAAAATGTGGGAATACCAGTGAGGGTTTGACTGGGTCGTTGAGCTGAAAACATCGCAGCCACAGTGTTAAAGCAGATCTAACTATGCCAATTTCACTACGTTCTCAACATCGAAAACCACCACATGGCGAATTTTGCGTAAGGATTTGACTTTAAAGCCTGATGCAGGAATTTAGGCTGACCGACCATTCATACCTTCGTAGATTCGCTCAATTCATTTAGTAACAACCGGCTAGCTTTTCTGATAAAATAATTTTTTCAGACAAAGTCCATTTTCACTTATCTGGGTATGTCAACAAGCAAAATTGCAGCATCTCGACTTTTGAAAAACATAGAGTTATTATTGAGAAACTGCGTGCTCAACGTGTTACTGTATGGTGCGCCATGTGATCTATAGATTTGATTAGGCCGTTTTGTAATACGATGCAGGAAATGAGGTAACGGTTTATGAATTAGGTTACCGCGAGATGCTAACAGCTCAATTTTGGGCTACTGTTGCCGACATCGATATTTCTGACATGTGGCTTCAACAGAACGGTGCTACATGTCATTCAGTCAATGAAGCAATAAATTTATTACAAATTAAGTCATCTAAGTGACCAGGCAGATCGTATGATTTAACACCACTGGATTATTTTTGTGAGGCTATGTTAGGTACAGAGTCAATACAGAGCCAATCGAATTGATTTTAGCCTTAAAGCTCAAACTCCGTGATGTGATTGACGAAATAGGACCGCTATTTTGCCAAAAAGGGATTAAAAACTTTGATGAAAGAATCGACATCTTTCAGCGTGATAGTGGTGGGCATTTACCAGATATTATTATTCATTCATAACTGCCGAACTTTTCCCTTCGTAATTCAAATAAAATTTGAATCATCTTAATCAAATTTTTTTTTGTTTTATTTAGTTTTTGAAAACAAACTTCGTGTTGAAAAGCCCTTTCTTTTTATAAAAGTCTTTAAACTAAATTGTCATAAATGAAAACAGTAACTCTTTACTAGATTTAATGAATAATTCTTTCTTAAATTAAACAAACTTTTACAAAAAACGATAATTTATATTCATTTTACGCTTGTTTTAACTCTTTTATTTATGCGCAAATTTTAGCTTACACATAAATAAAAACTAAAAAATTTAATAGACTAATTTAGTTTCTTTTTTAAATAGCGTGGTGGTTGGTTGTTTTTATGTTATTAAATATTACAATGAATATTCCATACAACGGCTGCCGAAACTTTAGCCATATTGGCTTAATCCATTATATTCTTTGCTCTTTTTACTGCATAAACAAAAAACACATTATCAAGATTCAAAAAAGGGTTTTTTTTTGTCAATAGCGATAACAATTATTGCTGATACACATACTATTTTCACTCAATTAAGTTTTATGACAAACATAAATTTTAAAAACGAAACTTTTTTTAAGAAGAAATCATTGCGTAAAACTGCTGCCAATTTGTACAACAATTGACAGTTGAGCTGTTATTGTGCCCTGAAGCCTATTTGAGGGTGGTTATAAATAAAATTAAAAACAACAAAATTTTAAGTGGTTTAATAAACAATGTTTAATGTTGATGTGCACATCTGCGCCTGACTATGGAGCCTTAATCAGATGGTGTTCGAACCACTATGCATAAATAGGAACGTTACGCTCAACCTAGGAAGCCGAAGAATTATAGCAACAGGTTCTTCTTAGTTGCAACTTTAATGATTCCAGAGCAGGGCTGCAAATCATCAGACTATCCAACTCCTGTCCAGAACACATGTCTAGCATGCTCACTGGACTGGATCATTCACCTAGCGTGTCATTAACGGTGAAATGATCTTGGCCACCATATAAAACTGACCTGTCTGTTATGGGGCCAACCTCAATAATTAGCCAGAGAACTGTTAAAGAGACAAATAACGGAACTCTGGGGGTTACTGATTCCCGTGAAAATAAAGTGGAGTTCCCAGTTGACCCCTGCTGCCTTCAGGGGATAGGACTCCTTTTTCTCCCAGTTGCACAGCTCTAGATAGTCGAACTTCTATAAAGACCATATAAATGTGCCCCCGGGGGGTATATTTCACGAATAATACAAAAAATGTTATCTTAAAAATTATCAGTTGCTATAGGACTCACCGATAAAATGGGGAAATAGCGAATTGAAAATCTTGAAGGCCAACGAAGAGAGGTTTGTTTATCTTGATTTTAATAATTAAAAGCTGGCGATTGCCTTATGAAACACAAAGCCGTCTGATTGAAGCGATCCCATATCGTCAGGTTAATAGGCATCTCTGTTATAAAGTAAAAAATTTCAGTTTTTAAATACTTTTTGGCAAAATTGGGGTCGTATTTCGTTATTCACATCACGGATTTTATGCTTTAAGGCTGAAATCGACTCGATTGGCTCGGTATAGACTATGTCCTTAACAAAGCCCCACAAAAAAGTAATCCGGTGATGTTAAATCACATCATCTGGCTGGCCACTAAACTGCTGATTGTCGTGCAATTATGCGATCGGGAAATTTGGTTTGCAACTAATTGATCGTTTCATTGGCTCTGCGATATGACGCACCATCCTGTTGAAACCACATGTCACGTCGTTAATAACAGGCCAAAACTGAATTGTTAGCAACTCATCTCGCGATAGCGTTGTCATATTTTCAGCCTCATCTTCCAAAAACAAAAAAAAAACGGTCCAATTACGCCTCCAGACCACATAGCGCGCCGTACAGTGACACGTTGAGCACATGAAGGCTTCTCAATAATGGCTCTAGCATTTTCATAAGCCCAAATGCGGCAATTTTGCTTGTTGACGTACCTTGACAAGTAAAAATGGGCTTTATCTGAAAAAATATTTTTTTATCAAAAAAACCAGCTGGTTGTATTGAGCGAATCTACGGCGAGCTGATTGTCGTGAAATTATGCGATTTGCAATAAATTAGTCGTTTCATTGAATGCGTCCTGTTGAAACCACTTGTCAGTGGTATCCGCGATGTCAATAGTATGCCGAAATTGAGCTGTAAGCATATCGCGACAGCATGATCCATTGACCGTTATCGCATTTCCAGCCTTATCTTTAAACAAAAAACAAAAAAACGAGCAAGCAGAGGCTTCTCAATAATCACTCTAGGAATATCAGAAGATCAAATGCGACAATTTGGCTTGTTGACATACCCTAACAAGTAAAAATGTGCATCTTCTGAAACAAATGCTCGATCGGCTTTGATTCCTGCACCAGTTGAAACTTGTAAGGCTTCGGAGTCAAATCATTACGCAAATTTCGCCATGTGGTGGTTTTGGGTAACTCCAATTGTTTAGAACGTCGAGGAATTGGCAAATTTTGGATCTGTTTCAACACTTCTCGACTTGGTCGAACACGCGTTGGTATTCGCACATTTTGTATCGAGCACATTTAATCTTAATAGCGATCTTAGAAAGACGATTATAGTGCCCGATAATATCACGATTTTTACGAAAGGTATCTTTAGCAGAGAACCTCAATTTATATAGTGGATTTTTATTATTTTAATTCGATTTTCGTGTGACAATGCATCTACTATTAAAGCGTCAAAAAACCAAATGTGAAAAAATTATATTGTTGGTGTTCACACCAGGAATAAATGTACCTGCAGTTAACTCCAATAAGCACACCCTTTTATCCAGTTTTCTGTTGCTAAAACAAACAAACGTTGCCTTATAAAAAATAAATTAATAAAGTGTAAATTTTTGATATAGATTCTCTGTTTTAATAATAAAGTGGACATTTTTGATATTACGTTAATTGTGCGTGTTCTTGTGAATTTTGGTTTCACTGATTTGTGACATTTTGGAAGCAAAACTGAAGTGCAGGCCTACAACCAGGGAATAGGAAAAATTGTATTCTTCTAAATTCATTGACACCAGCCTCCAGCAGCAACTCAGCCCCCACCTCCACTTCAGTAGTATAGCCAAAACCCGCTAAGGATCTTTGGAAAGGTCGATGCTCAGGTCAACGGTTGGTGTTGCCACAATTAAAAAATGAACTTCGTGTTGAAAAACACGATATTGACAAATAAACAAACTTTAAGCATAAAATGTTAAATCAAACGTCATCTTGCTTAATCGGATATTAAACATTATTGAATTGTTGTGGCTTCTAGTCAGTTATTTTGCATCTCTAATATCAATTCCAGCCAACTCCTCAACTGAAAATATAAGTATCACGCATTAAGCGAAGAAAACCATGGCTAGATATAAAATATTATATATTTATAAAAATGTTATTATTGTGTAGCACTTAAAGCACTGATTTTGTAAACAGTAACTACAATCTACATTAAAAGTTTGTGCTGGTTATCTTGCTATAAATAATAATAAGGTGAAGCCCATAAAGTAGCTTGGGAAAGGACAATATGGGTATTAATGTGTAGTGGTAACTGGAGACTAAATCATTTCAAAACTATGGCATCTACTACATTTGCTGACACAACTAATTATTCTAACAAGTCAAATTCAATAGAAATATAAAAATAGATTCTATATTTTTTATAGTTTTTTAAACGATCTTTTTTATCTTGAATAAATACCTTTTTTTTAAGATCTTTTTTTATATATTTTTTCTTTTCAATATTTCGCTTTCCTTTGGAAAGCTTCTTCAGGAAAAAATTTTTTTTTATTTTTAAAAAAAAAAAATTATTAATAATTAAAAATTATTAATATATAAAAAAAGATCTTAAAAAAGAAAAAAGATATTTATTCAATAGATTTTATAGTTATTCACCTGGCAATGACAGTAGATTTGCATATCATTTCTAGTTCATTTTTTTAAATTATTTTATTTTTTTATTTAAAGTTTATATTTTTCTTATGTTGTTAGAACTTTTGCAGTAGAACAGTAGAAACTATTAATAAAACCGTACTTCTCCTTTTCATATCAATTTATTTTTCTAGTTGCATATAAATTTCTGAAGTTTTACTTTTAGAATTTTTTCTTTGTAACCATTATTGACATGAGTAAACTTTAATAAAAGAATAATATTTCTTTGTAAAAACAAACAAATAATAGAAATTGTTTGTGCCTGTCAGCAATCTATAAGCAAAATATATATTTATAATAACAACAGGTGTGTTTATATAAGGTAAATAATACTTAAAATCAATCGAAGCAAAACGACAGAAAGAATTTTATTTTAACAAGCTAAAGAAAAGAAAATAAATAAGAAAAGAAAGCCATGAAAATATATATAAAAAAAGTATTTAAAGATACAATAAATACATAAATAAAAATTGTATATTTTATACTTACAAATGTATGTTTTGTATAACTGTGAGTATTTAAAGTTGTTTTTTTTTTGTAAACGTTTCTCGCAAATCTTTAGTACAAAAAAGCTTTTTAGAATAAACATTTCATTTTTGCTATGCGCAGGTTTTGAATTTTATTTAAGCTTTGCCGGCTTTTAACTTCAAATGAACTTTTGAAATACCTTCCAAAGTTCATTTAATAAAACGACAAGTAGCAACAGATTTGAGTTTTAGGTATGTGTAGATGTCAAGAGACATTTCAACTCCATGTTTCATATTATTGTTTGGTTAAGTTTAACGTTTTGTTTATTATTTGTTTGTTGTAAATAAACATTAACGACACGTGTTGGAATGATTATAACCTGAAATTTTAATAAGAAAAATAATAAGCCTCCGTTTACAGTCTACATAAATGTGTTTAGTTAATGTTATATTAATGTGTTGCGAATACGTACATTAATAATTAATATTATTCATACGTTGCAACTTTCCTCCTCGTAATATTTCTTTAATGTATGGTTATGTGTTTGCCACAGGCATTATAAATTGTTTTTCAAAAATGATCCACATGTGGTTTAAATATTTCATGCGGAAATGGTGAAACATATTGGTTTTTTTCTTATGAAGAAGATCTCGGTTCAGACAAACAACTTTTAGAGACGTAAAAGAAGCATAATAAGAGACTTGGCTTTGTATGCGAATTCTAAACATTAATTTTTATATATTTGTTTCGTCTGTAGTTCAAAATGTGAAATTTCTCAGCTTAAAAAATAAAAACACTTTTTTGTATTTTATTCTATTCATTGCAAGTTTCAAGTCTGCCTATAAAGGATTATGAAATAAACGCCACGATTTCTACGAAAACACTCGTTTTTCAATTTATTATTTACATTTTTACATCAGACATATTTGTAAATACCATGAGTAAAGAGCAAATGACTGCTTAATATCCGTTTTAAAAAACTAAATCATTATACGTTAAAATTTCATCGCTATATGAACACTTTTTGTATTTAAGTTTTACTTGTTTAATGCGCAACTTATTAATGTTAAATTCTTGAGTTTTTTTTTATAAAAAAATTATTTGATGAAATTTGTTATAGCAAATTACAAATTTTTTCGCAGTAAAATGTTTATTAATAAAATTTTGTTATAGAAAACTTGTTACTGATGAAATTTCGTTATAGGAAAATTATCAGTATTTAAATTTTTTTTTAAAGAAATTATCGATGGTAAAATTTTTGTTCAGAAAAATATCAAGGGTGAAAGCTTTTTATACAAAAATGATCAAGGGTAAAATTTTTTATAGAAAAGTTTTCAATATTTTAATTATCACTGGTGGCGTATTGTTCTAGAAAAATTATTACTGGTGAATTTTGTTTTTAGAAAAATTATCAATATTTAATATTTTTTTAATAAAAAAAATTTTGCTGGTGAAATTTTTTTTAATAGAAAAAACTATCAATATTTAAATTTATTTTAGAAAAATTATCACTAACGAAATTATGTTAGAGAAAAATTATCACTGATAAAACTCTTTTGTATAAAAATTAAAACTGGTGAAAGTTTTTTATAGAAAAATTATCAATATTTTCATTTTTTTTAGAAAATTGCTGATTTTTTTTTAGAAATATCACTATTGAATTTTTTTTTGAGTTAAATTAAGACAACTTAAAATTTCTTGTATTAAAATTATTAACAGTTATTTTTTTAATTACTTGTTAAATTATTTCAAAAATATCACTAAGATTTTTTTTATAGAAAAACTTTCACTGATAAAATTTGAATATAGAAAAATTAAACAGAGCATGTTTTATGCACATTATCATTGGCGAAAATTTTGAGTAGAATAATTACGACTAATGAAATTTTTTTGTTCAATAATATCACTGATCAACATTTCTATAGAAGAACTATCATTTCTATAAATTTTAAATAAAAGAAAGTATTAGCTATAAAAATCCTTTCAAGGTGATGGCTTTTTTATAATTATTATAACCGATGTAATTGATTTTTCGAATTAGTGCGACTGATAAAAATTTCTTTAGAAAAATAAACGTGATGAACATTTTTAATAGAAAAATTAGTAATTAGGGCTGATGCCATTGTTTTTATAGAATAGTCATGATTAATAATATTTTGTTAAATAAAAATTTTCTGTAGAAATATTATCACTGATAAATATTTTGAATATAATAAATAGAAGAAAGCATATCTTTAAAGCCATTACTGATAAAAATTTTCTATGGAATAATCACCGATGAAAGTTTTCTATCTGAACTATCATCTGAAATGTTGCAGTATTAGTATCTATTTAATCATTGCAGTAAAATTAACTTACTAAAGAATTTTCAATGCAGTTTGAGCATGAACAACATTTATTTTATTTATTTTTTGTTTCTATTTATTTCTATATTTAGTCAATGGATTTAAGATCCCTACAGATATTAAAAGAGTAAATAACAATTGTAAATAAAACTTATAATTTGTTATTAAAAATATAATTAACATTCAAAGAAAAACCTTATTTAAAAACGGGTCAGAGTTAGTATAATTTGTTCTGAGTTCTTCAATAACCATTGTATAAAGATAGCGCGTACGACGAAATAAAACGTTAAATGAAATATTCCAAATCAAAAAATCTAAGGAGACATTTATTTTTATTAAATTTAAAACAAAGGTGACATTTAACATTACTCCTCGGATTTAAAGAGTTTGTTGCCTTATTAGAGCAAGCCTACTAGAGTTAAATTAAGAAATTTCATTGTAAGCCTTGAAGACAAAGCAACAAGAACTGATTCTTTTCTGATTCTATGTTATTACTATAGGCTTTACTAATTGGATTCCAAATTTGTGAGTCATAATCCATTACAGAAATATAAAGATGTTTTGTGACATATGGCTCACTAAACTCCTTCGCCCAGAGTTTTGTAAGTCCAAGAACTGCTCGTGCTTTATTAGTGACTAACGAAATATGCAGTATAAAATTTAATTTATCATCCAGTAAAATACCAAGATCTGAATCTACATTCAGTTTCGTTCATAATCATTTAAATTATATTGCATGTCTGTATGACATCTTCAGAAGAAACACATGTATTTGCACTTTTTAAGATTCAACTCCATATGATTAATATTTTACCAAGAATTAAATGCATCTACGTCATTTTACAGGATAATGTGATTAGCGTGACGATTACGTATTCGGAATATCTTCACGTTTGCGTATTTAATGGGATTAGGTAATTAATTAATAAACAAGAAAAATGATAAAGGACGCATATGGCTGTCCCGCGGCACACCAGATGAAACAGAGATTTTTTTGGAAGTAAGCGTATTGGAACGAACTTTTTGAATTCTATAAAATGTTTGTGAATCCCATACGATGAAGTTTCCTTATCAGAACTTTGTAGTTAATATCATCAAAGGCCCTACTAAAGTCGATGTAAATAACATCAGTATATTTACATTGAATAAATCACCCATTGTCTAGCATTCTTAATTCCAAAACCATGCTGAGCAGTAACCAATATAGACGATACTTGACGGCAACAGTGATACGTAATAATTTTACAAGTTCAGAACGCTAAGTTTCGGAACCCCTCATGTGGTTGGTAACATTATTCCTACAACAAGATTTAAATAATGAAATAATAAAAGAATATCTACATATTTTAGGAAAATCACCAAATTGCAATAATATTTCAAAGATTAATGTAAAAGGTTTTGCCAGTGCCATAGCAAATTTCTTAAGAATGCAACTTGGAATACCATCCGAATAATATTTATATGAAAATTTAAGCTTTTTTGAACAGCTCAAAACTGTTAATTCATCATAAAATTGAATTGATATAACCCGATATACGACCTTTGGTAGTTAATAAGCACTGGATTCATTAAAAGTTTTATTAGAGTAGTTGGTAGAAAAGAAATCCGCTCATCATTAGATTCAAATTTTTATTATATTGTTACGTTTATATCTTTTAAAAACGTTTTGTTGTGAGTTGTTTATTGCAAAATAAATAACAACAGATTTTAGAGAGTTCTTAAATTAATTAGCAGTTTATTTACTTTCACTGCTACAAGACAATTTACACGTCTTTATTTTACGAGGTTTATTTTTACACTAACTAACTATTCACTTAGACGCTGCCATTTTATATATGTCCACTAAAAGTCTAAAAAAGTTAAAAATCTGCTACTACCTTTGTATCACGTTTTGTTGTTGTATGTTGTCCATTTAACGATAGGCGCCTGCATATCTGTGTGTATTTTTGGTATTGTTTTTATGCTGATAAACTTTCTTTTTGCGATTTATTTTAAAATATTTGTTGTTGTCTTGTGTAGATAAGTTTTCTCAGAAAATCACGCAGTTAGTAAACAGCATATCAAATTGTTGTTTGCGTGTATCAAATTTCTTTACAGTTTGTAAGTAGAAATTTTGTTGTTGTGCATAAGTTTTCTTAGCAAGTTAGTAAACACAATACCCTATAGTTTACCCTATTGCTTAATTTATTTACTTTTAAAACATAAGCAAGACACATCCGTAACATTATTATTCAGAATTTTGTAATTATTAATATATTTTGCATACTTCTTCTGTATTATATAGTATTTTAAAACCGAGTTCTATTAAAATGTCAGGGAAAATGATTCGCCTTGTAAAGAATTAGAAACCGTTAAAAATTGAAAAAATCTCTTACGACAGCAGCACTTTAGAGAAATATGGTTTTTTAAAGCTTTAAAAACTGTGATAATGAAAATATGTGGTAAGTGTTAAATTAAAATAATTAAACATTAAATAAACTTTACAAAAAATAATTTAATTATCGTTGTTTATACTGTCTTATATGAATGAGTAGTAGTATATGTGTGCATATTTAAAATATTATTACAAAATTAATAAAATATTTGATACATCATGAATAATATAGTCTTATTATTTTATTTATTATTTCTCCTTTTTGGTGAATTTGTGGCTTTTGATATGAATTTTGTTTTCTGTGTATTAAACCTACACTAGTGTTTGCATTAGAGAGATGACAGTAAGTAATACATTTGTTAAACTTATATGAGTTTTTGTACATATTAAAGATTGTCTTTTTGAATTTAATTTGTGTTAATGAAAATGTGCAACCTGAAGGACTAAGACAAAATAAAAAACAAAAACCTTAAATCTTAGTTCAGTAGAATAATTGCACATCTCTTTTAATACACCTACTTTGCGATATTCAAATATTGAATGATACCATACCATTGTTACAGATTATAAAAGCAATTTTGCCATCTTGCACACATCCGATTATCTGTGCCTTCACTACAGTTTATAATATTTAGCAATTACATTTTTGTTTTATAGAAAGTATGCATCACTCCGCTAAAATTTTTATTTATCGAATAGCCTAAATTTTTTGTACTCACGTAGTACGGCTCCAAATATAAAATAACTGTTTAAATCACAGCGTATTGTATTGTGAATGTCGTATGTCTCTACACATATATTTTGGCTATAGGTATTTCTTCTTGTTTTGCGCTTGTGAAGTTTTTTTGGTATAATCACATTCCCAACTTTCTAATAATTTATTTTAAAATTTTTAATAATTTTATTTCTGAAATTCTGGCGTTTTGCCAACTTCTTTGATTTTAAGGGAAATACCTATCAATTTATATCAATTTGGAAATTGAATAAATATAGCATTTTAATAAATATATCATTTAATTTTCAGGTTAAATTATATACTTGCTGTTTTATAGAGTATACCAAAATAAGCTATAGTTTAAAAAATGCAATCTTGTGTATGAAAAACTCGCCTTTATAGGAACATCCTTTAATTTCTTACTGTATTTTATTTTTGCTACAGCACCTTTTATACTTCAAACATCTTGGCATTACGAGATATAGATCTGTGGCAGATAGACAGACATAGATTGCAATGATTACTGGGTACCTGTATGTTTAACAAGAACAAAAAATAAGAAATTATTATTTATTTATAATTATTATAATTGGTGCCAAAATCGATCGATTGCGACGTTTGCATAACAGAATATAAAAATAAAAAATTTCTTTTTAAAATATAATAAATATCTCTTATTATTTCCATAGGAAAGCGAAATATTGAAAAGAAAAAAATGTAAATTGTTAATTTAATTTAAAAGACCTTAAAAAAGAATAAGAGATATTTATTAAAGATAAAAAAAGGTCAATTAAAAAAACTACAAAAATTTTAAAAATATATTTTACTTTTATAATTTTAATTTTTGATTTACAACAATAGTCTGTGACGCCTTAATTAATATTAGAATTTAGCCCTGAAAATTTGGTAAATAAAGAATTTTGTGTAGCACTTATTCGGTCACACTCCTCACATGTAGAATGCTTATAGAAAATTACATTTTAATTTATGATAACAATTATAGCAAAGGATATAATTGAATGTTGGCTAAATGTTGATTTTAATAAAAGTATATAAAAATATAAAATTATACTAAAAAATAAATGAAAAATTAAATTTTAAAAGAAAGGAGAATACTAGAAACTTGCATAGATATAAATTTAATTTTATGCTAACGGAGCAAATTATAAATCGATAAATGTGATATCATACAAAATTCTTTCAGCAACACTGATTAAGGCTTGAAAGTAATACTTTTCATAGTGAAATTTTTTAAAACTAAGATAGAGTACTATGACGGTGACTAAAACAAAACAGATTCTTCTATGGGTCCCAAATAATTCCTAAAAATATCGTGTTTTTTTTACATTTTGTCGGATCTTAGTGTACGAAGTGCAATGACAAGCTTCATAGACTACTTGATTCTAAATAAACCACAATAACCATTTAGGCTGTAAATAGAATCTGACAACTTTTCTGATTTTAAGGGAATTTTTTTAGAATTTTTAAGTTAGAAAAATATTTATGGAACTTGACATTTGTTACTAATATTTATCTGGAGGAAAATTATTAAATATTTTATAAGCCGAATTTAATTCTGCGTGTGTAGTTTCTAAATTCGCGAATGTGAGGACAACTGCAATTTGGTAAGAAACTACATCGAATACGTCCTGTGGAGGAAGAGAAAAGAGTGATGCATTTCAACAAAATCAGGTCTCACTGGAAGATATTTAGGAAAGCGAGCAAACGAATTTATGTTGGCTAGCAATATGGCAAACCCAGACGTGGATATTTTGAGAAAATAGTGTGCTGACGTTGACTTTAAATACTAATGTATCCAAGTTGCTTCATTATGTCCTTGTCGACCATATAAGTTAAAACCTGAACATAAATACCTTTCTATCTACAGAGTTATAAAAAAAACATCTTTGCTGCCGCAATTCTATCTTTTGTTCTTCCTGTGTTTTGAATTTATTTCACTTTAAATATTAATGATGTATGTACGTATGTATGTATATATGCATATCTGAAAGTTTCTGATACGGGCATAAAAATATTTCTTATTTGAATTTCTATACGAAAACAAAACAAAAGTTTTATAGTGAAAGGAATTCATAAAATATAAGTTTTTATAATCCTTCCTACTTTTTGTTTTTCTTTATTTTATTACAGAAAAACTCTTTTGTTTCATCTTTATCATCTTCTCTTCAAAGAAAGCAGAAAAAAAAGAAAAATATAATATTTTCGCTTTGTAAAAACAACATAAAAACAAACATAATCAAAAACCAGAAGAACAGCTAACAACAACAACAGCAAAAAATTCAATGTTAAGTGGAAGCATCAACAATAGATACGACTAATTTTGAATACAAAACTAAAAAGGCTCTCATATGAGTTCAACTGAATACAAGAACATTTGGAAATAAAAATATATATATATTTATCATAAATATTTAAACACAGGCATATAATCGTATCGAGACAATTTGGAATGTATGTAGTGTATGTGTGTGTGTTAGATTTAAATAACTGACAGTTTCCAACACGTTTGAGTGACATTTAATTAAAGTCATTTTTATTTAAAATTTAATGTTTTCGCTCATGCGAAACACTATAAAAGCTTTTGTTTTATTTTTAAAATAAACGTCATTTATTAAACTATTTAAAAAGCAAGCGACACGTATGTATTTAGAATCAAAATATTTTCTTTTGTTTTAATTGTTATTAATGGAAAATGTATTAAGTAGATATACTAGTGTGTTTATGGGCGTTCTAGTTGATAGATTAAATTGTTTGAAACATTTAAAAAAATTTAGCACATTATGGTTCAGCGGTCATTTTAGAAACATTTAGTTGTTAGAAGTATACGAATCTTCGAGCTTAATCTCTGATTTAGAGCTATTCAGGGTGATACATAAGGGATCCAAGTAAGACATGTAAACTGTGAATACTGGATTCTGTTTTCTTACATTTACCAGAATGAAAACCCCAGATAAGCCTTAACTAATCAAGGCAAATTAAGCTATATAATTATAGGTGTGAAATCTAAATCTATAATATAAAAATAAGTCGGGTTTTGCTTCCTGACGCTGTTACTCCAAAATGCACGAACCGCTTTCCACGGTTTAGCATTCGTTGGAAAGGTCTCGGGCTCCGTGAGGTTTATAGCAAAGAAAATTCAGGAAAAATTTCAAACAGGTAAAATCATTTTTCACATACAGCGCCATCTCTTACACACAGCGTGTACTACAACGGCACCGGTGAGTATCCCTCACGAAAATAAGTACGTTTTATTTTAAGGAGATGACGCCGTGCGCTAGATCGCATGTATACTTTTTATCCTAGCCTGACTATTGTAAACAAGCTACTGATTGAAGTTGGAATGATTGCGCCAAATTGATCGATGCACCATGCACTCAACCAAGAATTAAATCGAGAGCTGCAATACAATGTTGATACATTGCAGGAATTCATTTGCCGTTGCTGAATAAACATCAAAAACGAGTATACGAAACATTTATGAAAGCGATGGACAATAATACAGGAAAAATATTTGTCATTTCATTGATTTTGGCCACTATTCGATCAAGATATGACATAGCTTTGGCGTTAGCATCAACTGGAGTTGCGGCGACTCTTCTAGATGGCGATCGTACTGCACATTCTGCGCTTAAGTTGCCTTTTAATTTAAACACAATTGATACTCCAACATGCTATATTTCCCGATCCAGTACAATAGGAAAATTGTTGATGCAATGCAAGCTCATTGTTTGGGATGAGTGCACAATGGCACATAAGAAATCGCTTGAAGCACTTAACTTTACACTAGCGGATCTTCGGTGAAATAACAACATCTTAGCAAGCGATTTCAGGCAGACGTTGCCAATTATTCCCCATGCAACGCCTGCAGATGAATTGAATGCTTGCCTGAAGGTATCACCTTTATAGAATAACGTAAAAACAGTATCGCTAATCACTAATATGACAGTTCAACTTCAAAATAGATCAAAGTGCTGCACAATTTTCCAAACAATTGTCAGCTGTTGAAAATGGAAAAGTCCCAGTTGATGCGACAACTGGATTAATTACTCTTACCAGCGACTTTTGCCGATTTGTAGACTCTCAATCAGGTCTTATTGAATTATCAGAATTATGCTTGGTTAAGTCAACGAGCAATTCTCGCCGCAAAGAATAATGATGTACACGCACTGAATTTCACCATTCAAAAATCGATGGCGATTTATTGACATTCAAATCCGTTGATTCCATAACAAATCCCGATGATGCAGTAAATTATTCAACGGAGTTTTTGAACTCTCTGAAATTATCAGGATTTCTACCGCATAACATAAAGTTGGTTTAGTTATTTTGATATTGCGTAATTTGAATCCAACGCGACTTTGTAACTATACTCGACTTGCGGTGAAAATACTTATGCCGAATTTGATTGAGGCAACCATTATTAACGGAAACAACGCAGGTGAAAAAATATGTATTCATCGAATACCCATGATTCCGACTGATCTTCCGTTTGACGTCAAACGATTTCAATTTCCGATTCGCCTTGTGTTCGCAATGACAATTAACAAATCGCAAGGCCAATCGCTTAGTATTTGCGGGATAAATTTAGAAAATCATTGTTTTTCACATGGACAGCTATACATTGTGTGTTCACGAGTTAGGAAACGATCCGCTTTGTTTGTGTTAACGTCAGACCAAAAAACAAAAAATTTGGTTTACCAAAGAGCACTTCAATGAAACGAATAATTTGCGGACACGTATAATGCTTCGATTCAGTATATACTTTGGATTCACTTTCATTTTTTACTTAGAGAAGTTTAACTAAATTCCACATCATTTTTGTAATCGAAATGAATTCATTACTGTTTCACAATGAAATATTTTTCCTTTTCAAATATAAAACAACAAAAATAATTTTCCTTCATCTTTTAATCCCCAAACGAAATGTTGCAAAAAACGAAGACATCCGGTGGCGAAAAAAATTTTTTTTTAATTATCTATATATATAAAAGAGGATGTGTGTATGTATGTAAGAAATGGACTCGAAAACGGCTGGGCCGATTTTGATGAAATTTTCAGAGAATCTTTAGAATATTCAGGCGGGTGACACTGTGAAGTCCGATTTTTGATTTTCGATCTGTGGGCGGAGGGGCTTGGCAAAACCCACCAATGACATATACATATACATATTTATTATTTTTTTTCTTTTTTATTTTATTTTTTATGCTTTTCAAAACGAGATATCAATCTCTTAAATCGGTTATGTAGTTCCGAAGATATTTACAAAAAAAAAACTCACTAATATATAATAAAATATCAAAATTTTAAAACTTCCGAAATGTTGCATTCAAAAATCCGAGTTTTCGGTTTATTTAGGTCAATAATATGTATCATGTTCACGTGTTAATAAACCAACTGTTTTGTTTCTCTATACCGCGAACCAAAATCGATCGAAGAATGTCGTATATGTATATGACGTATATAAGCACACAAAAATATTGAATTGTGAAAAAGATAAAATTATTAAAAAAAACATAAAAAACCAAAAAAACAAGAAATTGTGTTCTTTCTGATTAATTTTCTTGAATGTTTGAATATTTTCGAACACACAAAAAGAACGCTGCAGAATAAAAACAAACCAGAAATGACTTGCAAAGCAGTCACGGGCACGCTAGTTATAAATAAAAGGCTTTTCAGCCAGAAGTTTGTTTTGTAAAACAAAATAAAACAAAATTTTTAGATTAAGATGATAAAATTTTTTAGTGTTTAACGAAGAGAATAGTTCGGCAATTATGAATGAAAACTGATATCTGGTAAATGTCCAGGACGACCATACCGACAGATATCGACTTTTTCATCAAATTTTTTAATCGCTTTTTGGCAAAATGGCGGTTCTATTTCATTAATCACATTACGGATTTCGAGTTTTAAGGCTGAAATTAATTCGACTGACTTCGTATAGACTCTGTTTTTACATAGCCCCACAAAAAACAATCCACTCATGTTAAATCACAATCTGGCTAGCAACATAACTGCTGATAGTGGTTTGCAATAAATTGATCGTTTCATTGACCTGTGTGGCATGTAGCAGCGTCCTGTTGATACCACATGTCAATGATATCCATGACCTCAATAATGGGCCAAAATTGAGTTGTTAGCACCCCCACCCCGGGAGGCATATTGACGGTATCTCACCATCATTATATGTGTTAACGGGGGTAAAAGGAAGCCCAGTCCCCTATTAGGCTAGCAGGACAATTCTAGTTTATTTCCACGGGAATCATTAAAGCCCCAGAGTTCAGCTTTTTGGTTTTTTAGCCTTTCGATAGCGTGATCCGTTACCGTATTGCCAAAAAATAATAGAATTTTTCGAAATGTAACTTTAATAGAACCACCATTTTCATAGTTGATTTTAATTATTTTAATGCGTTTTTTGTGCGAAATTAAATTTATTGTAACAGTTGCCAATGCATCTACTACGAATAAGTTGGTGTTGCCACAATTGAAAAACAAACCCTTATATTATTATTATTATTATTATTATTATACTTTTTGCTGGGCCACGATATATTATTTAATTAATAGAATGTTACAAAAGTTCAAAATGCACGCACAGATTTGAAATTTATGTATTGTTCTTTAAGTCAATCCAGTTAGAAGGAGATATTGATAGATCAGCAATATTATTATTGTCGGTGTATGGACTGATAATCATTCCTGTATACGCTCCAAGTAACCAACTAATTAGACTGATTAAGACTAAACACGAGTTTAGAGTTTAAATTAAATCCAGCACATAGCTGCCTGTTAAATACCTTAAACTTTGTTATATTTCCCACGGAATATGAGTTAATTATATAACAAGCTTTTTTGTACTTTAAATTATAATTTGTCAAAAAAAAACTTATACTAATTGTAAATTTCATAAAATTTTTGAAATTTAATATTAATTTTTTACTTTAATTTAATTTATCTAGACTTTGCTCGATAGTAAAATCCGATTACAAGTATAAAATTAGCAGCAATGAAAATATATTTTATACAGCCCATCCTTAAGCATAATAACTCTTAAAAAATGTTTAATCTTATATGAAACTAAGCACTTGTCAAGAAAGTTATGCAAACACATTTGTAAAATTTTAATAAAGTTTCTTAAAGAATATTTCTCTTACGTAGCCTGCAACTACGAGTATAAAATTCACTTATTGCTACACAAACATATTTAATTTTAAACAATATTTAATAATATAATTATCATGATCAAAAATTTCTTAGCATGCTTCAGCTGCAACATAACACTTGTATAAATGAATTTAATTTTGAATTATCTACAACGAAGACTTTTACTAATTATGTCCACCTCATGCCGTTAAATGAAACATTTCCCCAGACATGTTCACCAAGATAATTTGCCATCTTTGTAACAAAATTGAGTTAAATAAAGACAAATATAGACACATATGTATACACATATATATGTTGTCGTATATGCCAGTGAGTACTTATAATTTGTTGAATGAGTTTGTGCAAGATAATTTTGTCTAATGGTCACACATAGTTAAATTTGTTATCACGTTAGTTGGTATAAAATTAATTATTAAATGCATACACAGTAAGAATTTTGGCAATATGACATTAGTAAAGCAGGCACTATTTACATTTCTATTAAGTAAAGCTATTCTTCAAGAATTAACCCTTCGCTGGTTTTGGAAAATCCATTTTTTGTATATGGTAATAACACTAACTTACAAACAAAATTCTAAAGCTTTTAAATAAAATTTTTTAGATTAATTAGTGGGTGCTGTTTACAAAAAAAAAGTATAATATTTTTAATTTGTTAGACATTTTTCATTTTTCATGCATTATCTATAAAATAAAAGTTAAGACTTGTTTTTATTTATTGAAAATATGGTTAATGAAGTGCAAACATTCGTGCAAATTTTTTTTAAATTTCATATGACTATTTAATATGATCCACTGCAGTCCAGTTACTTTTATACGATGAAAACAAATTAACTCACTTCAGTAGCCATTGCAGCAAGGTATCGAGTATTTCAACAAAAGGTTTGTTTTTCAATTTCAGCAATAGAAATATGATAATTTTGACATTTAGTTTTTTGTAGATGCATTGGAAATGTTATAATGAATCCAATTTCGCACGAAAATCGCATTAAAATACTTAAATTCCAATATAAAAATAGTCGTTCTGTTAAAGTTGAATCTCGTAAAATCCGTCATATTTTCGGACAACATAATCGTCTATCTGTGACAACTTTTAAGAATTTCATAGTTAAATTTGAGTCAATAGGCTCGATACAAAAGGTTCAAATACCAATGCGTGTTCGACTGAGTCGTTCAACTGAAAACACTGCAGCCGTAAGCCCCAATATTAAAGCAGATCAAAATTTATCACTTCCTTGACATTCTCAACGAATGGGGTTATCCAAAACCACCACTAACTAATGCAGGAATTAAAGCCGATTGACCACTCACATCGCCGTGAAAACGCTCAATTTTTGAAAAATTACCTTTTTCAAATGTAACCCATTTTCACTTTTCAGGATATGGTAACAGGCAAAATTAGGTGCCCCTGTAGGCTAGTAGGTAGTGTACTAGCTTGTCAGTATGGGGGTTGTGGGTTCGATTCCCAACGAAGACCTTGGTTTTTTCACTACAAAATTAAAAATTGGCTGTCGGTGGGACTGCTCAGCGATGAAGGCATAGTCACTGGTCGCTGTGATGTCTTTATACGGCAGTTAATTTCCGACTATCCTTCTACTTTCACCACCTGTGTATCTTCTCTATCCCTTTCTTAAAGAAGGTAGCACGATACTTGACTAAATAGGCATTGTTGCCTGAAGTGCTACTTCTCTTTTAACAAAAAAAAAAAAAAAATTGCCGCATTTATTCTTCTGAAAATCCTTTCTGAAAATCCTTTACATGCTAAATGTGATAACATGTGGCCTGCTATGTGGTCTAAAGGCTTGATTGACGTTTTTTTTTCGAAGATGATGCTGAAAATGCAGTAAAGGTGAATGGATCACGCCATCGCGAGATGCTAACAACTCCATATTGGTATTATTGACGACGTGGTTATCACTGACATGTGGTTTCTACAGGATGGTGCCAGTTGTCACACAGTCAATGAAACGATCAATTTATTGCAAACCAAATTTTTCGATCGCATGATTTCATGACAATCAGCAGTTAAGAGGCCAGCTAGATCATGTGACTTAACAGTACTAGATTATCTTTTGTGAGGCTATGTTACGGACAGAGTCTATACGGAGCCAATCGAATCGATTGCAGCCTTAAAACTTTAAATCCGTGATGTGATTAACGAAATAGAACAGCCATTTTGCCGAAAAGTGGTTTAAAACTTTGATGAAAGAATCGACCTCTGTGAGTGTGGTCGTGGTGGATATTTGCCCGATATCATTTTTCATTCATAATTGCCATACTTTTCTCTTCATAATAAAATAAAAATCGAATTTAATTGAATCTTGTTAAAAAACCTTTTATAGCCTGCTTGATTCTAACAAGCTGCTTACTCTGGATGTCGCTTAAAATAAAATTTTATATTATAAAATGAAAAAATACCATTATTGTGTAAACTGAAGCAAATTACAATTCAATACAAAATTTAAAATCAACATTTTTTAATTATTATTACCTTCAAAATCTTGAAACTAATATAATTTAATAATAAAAATAATAAGTTTAAAATCTCAGCTTAGAGAAACAGCTAATAACTATTAAATTTACTTGGTTTATGGAAACTTGGCAAGACCGGCAAGAGGACATTTCGTATTATATGTTGGACCAAGGCTTACATTATTAAAAGAAAACCTCAACAAAATCATCAATTTTAATTTAAGTTGATGCATCTAGCAGCATGCCACTACAATGGACTGTTTGTTGTATAATTTTTAACTGATATCAATACAAAAAAGTATTTATTCAATTTTTTTTGATAAGCTTTGTAAAAAGTACCGTCACTAATTTTTAAATGTAGATGATTTTATTAGAGATTTTAGTAGTTATTATGATTAACCATTGAATGAATCTCCTAAACACAGCTAGTATGTACAACTAGTAGGTGCCCCTGTAGGCTAGTAGATAGTGTACTAGCTTGTAAATATGGGGGTTGTGGGTTCGATTCCCAACGAAGACCTTGGTTTTTATCAATACAACAATAAAAATTGACTGTCGGTGTGGCTGTTTAGCTATGAAGGCATAGTCACTCGTCGCTGTGCTGTCTTATACGGCAGTTAATTTCCGACTATCCTTCTACTTTTACCACCTGTTTCATATATTCTCTATCCCTTACTTAAAGAATGTAGCACGGTACTTGACTAAATAGGCATTGTTGCCTGAAGTCCTACTTCTCTTTAAAAAAAAAAAACAAAGAGTATACTAAAATCCTGATTTAAAAAAAAAGAAAATTATAAGAAAAAGAATTCATTTACAAAGAGTAAAATTTTATTAAAAAATTATCATGGTTTCTGTTTCGACAAAAGATTAAAATAAATTTTTTTTCAAATTTAAATGCCAACGACTTTATCTTAAAAGTAAAAAAATAAATAAAAACTTTTAAATTATATAAATTATGTAAAAAGTTAAAGTTGTATACAAAATTTCTCTGAGCATATATTTAGTCATGGGTTACAGACTGACCACTAATAAAAAATAAACATTTTGTGACATTTAATCCTAGACAGTTTATTCTCTTTCTATTATTTTCATTCTATTGCGTATTTCTAACAAAATACCACAAAGAAGCAATAACAATGGTTTGCTAATATCTGAAAGTAACAGTTGAGATAAAAGAATAGAACAAAAACAAGCAAATACATACATAAAAATATCCAGACATTAACGCTGCAGGGTTGTAAAACGAGTATGTGAAATTGTTACAATACTTCCAAATGCAAACAACAGCCACAATAAAATCAAAGAAAAAAATATAAATTCAGCCAAACATGCAGTAATTACGACAACATAACAACAAAATATCCAGACCTTAAAATTCCTTTTCATCAACGGCAAATTCCAAAAACGATAAAAGTCCTTTTTAACAAAAAAAAAAACCTAATGTTCATTTCATTTGTATATCTTGATATTTTTGTTGTGTTTTTGACTTAATAGTTAATGCTCAACTATAATGTTCTGCACTTTTTAAAGTTGAAGTGAGGCTACACCAATGACTTATAATTGAAACAATAGTAGTTCATTTAAATATCATATTTGCCAGAGTATACTTTAAACGTTTTTTTCTTGTGGCCATGAGTCTGAAAAAGTACTATATCACCACCAATATGCTCCTGATAATAAAATGTCTTATAGTGGTGGTATACAAAACTTGATACTCCTGAAGTTACACATATGAATGCACATACCTTGACAGAGTAAATAAACCAAAAAAAGGCTAACTTCAACAATGTGTTATGTTATACGGCATTAAGTATACAAAAAAAGCAATTAAAAAATAACATCTTCGTTGTGCATATCTGGGCATTTTAAAACACAATAATCAAGCAATTTAACATAGACATAGGCGACATATAAAAAAAAGCCTGACAATAAATTGAATAGCTCTTAGGTTTCTCTAACAAAGAAAATTTAGGCATCAAATTTGTGCAGATAAAATTTGCAAATTTAAATTACACTTGTTTAGTTTTTGCACTCCAATGCCTCTAAATATATGATAGTTGTAAAAAATTATATTTTACTATACTGTACTTCTATACATCCTTTATTTCATCTTAAAATTAAAACGTTTAATATTGAGACCTATAAAATTTGAGAATGATACGGTTACCTTTTTTTAATTTTTAAAGTCCAAAACTACAGTGGCTCTTTTACAACAGAAGGAGTAACCAAACATGACACTTTGCAGTTTTTATGTTGAAAGAAAAACAACGATAGATTTATTTTAACAAAAGGTAGAAGGACAAACAGCCGATGCCTGCGTCATATAAACTTTGCAGTTCAAATACTCGCAAGTTGTTAGTTACACCTTGCAAGACATTGATTAATAGGTTCAATCCAACACAATGTTGTTCCTCCCAAGCAGAGTACATACTCTGTTATCAGCAAAAATAAGAATAACTAGAACAAAAGATATACACGATTCCTTTTTTACACTCTCATACTTATTTCACCTTGTATGTGCTTATGGAGAAAATCATATAAAAACCAAACTGCAAATCATACACGTATATCTTATCTAGTGGGTATAAAACTAAAGGTACAAATGCCTTAACATATATAGAGAATTATACAATTTGAGTCAAAATATACTTGGTGAGTATGTTAGGCTTAGAAAGAAAATGTTTAGAGAAAAATACACAAAAGAACAGTTGTGTTCAATTCATTTATGCAATGGCAACATTTGATTATAAATTATCTTAATTACCAACATGATACTGTAACCGTTTCTCAATCAACTGCCAGCGAATGCTGTACATTTGACAATGCTTTGCAATGCCATTTCAAACTCCGTCAGGCTTTTGGGTAAAATTAATTTTTGTCTGAATGAAGTTGTCTCTGTCATTTTTTTAATTTATTACGACTATACTAACCCTTTGGTAGTTTTTCGCTGGTTTGCTAACACCTTTTAATGCTCTGGCACTACGTTCTTCGTCCATGTTATTTTTACATTACAACAGATCAGTCTTGAGTTTGAGAATTTGATTCCTATCCGTGGATACAAATTAAAGTCTTTCCTATTGGAGTATACTTTTCAAACATAAATCAATCAGATCAACCTTTCCCTCCAGACATGCAGTTCATGTCTACGAAAGTATGTATTGTTAATTGTCTCTTGTCATATGTGGTACAGAAGTATTAAAGGAAAAATTCTAAATTGTGCAGTGCTTTTATTACGAAGGTATATTGAAACTGCTTCCTTCTGACTGCGTATCCTTGGTAAATTATATTCTTCCCTTGTTTCTGTAATTAGAAATTTCAGCAGGAACGGGAATACGATCATCTACTAGTATATTGCCTAATCTCTACCCCAAAACCATTTTTCGCAATACTCTACAGCTCTTCGTAACAACTCTGTATATTTGTTGAGCCATGCTTTTAAAGTGAGATTTTTCGGATAAGTAAAAATAACCAATCAAGGCCCTATAAATTTATAAAATAACATGGCCAAAATGCTTCTAATTTGATGCTGAAGCTTCGATTAATTAAACAGTATTTTCTGTCTTAATTGCCAAAACGAATTGATGCTCAATACTCGCCCTTTCAATAACAAATCTTATAAAGTACATAACCCCAAACCCCACTTTAGCTTACCACGCTGGTCCATCTTCGTTGGCTATAATTAATAATAGTTAATTTTTTAGATTGTCTTAACTTTACGCCCATCCCCTTCTTTCGATTTACCCCCACTCTTAACAAAAAATAAAATTTAATTAAATTAATCATGTTATTACATGTTTTTAACAATTTTTAACAATTAAATTGGTTCTGAAAAATTGTACACTAATACGTTTTCAAATAAGTCGCTAAAACCAATTGCTCTTATTTTACTCTATATTGTATTTGCCCAAACGTATGTGTGTGTGTGTGGGTGTGGGTGTTTATACATTTGTTTGTAGTATTCTATACACATAGCAATATTTCCACAAAATCTTTTTAAATATGTATAAACTTGCTAGGACGTACATGGTTTGCAATCAACTGATGACAATGTGTCATTAAAATATCTTGCGTGTGGTGCATACTTTAGGGCGTGAAAAGGCGATCACAAAGAGTGTAATTTAACAGATTATATGTATTAACAATGATATATATTTGTACATGTACATACATGTACATTAATGTACATACATATGTACATTAATGTACATACATATGTACATTAATAACACAACCCAATAATATTAAACCTGTGGAGTGCGTGCAATTTATATCCATATCCATATTGAAACAACCTCACCCACTAGCTACTTTTCAATGTTCTCTTAAAATATTTCCCTCTCCTCCCTTAAATTTTTATATATGGTTTTAAACATTAATAAACATACTCATTGTCTGACATAAAAGACGTAACAATTGATGTTTATGCTTATGCAGACAATGCAGGCAACCATATAATTTATTGTCTGTTGTGTGTAAAAAAAGAAAGTTATGATTGAATGGGGGGGGTTCAGATGGAGGACGTCCAGTATAAAATAAAACTCTATTTGTTTATGCCTAATATCGATCAGGGTTGTTACCAAATGGTCCACTTTATTGTACAGTTTTCGAAAAATATTAAATCAAAATTGATTACTGATTAAGTCGCCATTCACACTATGCATTTTTTGTTGTGTAATTTTTAAGTTTGTTTAAAGAAGATGAAGGAAACATTTAGGCAATCTACTTTAAATTTTGCATGCATGCATGGAAAAAGTCCTTCTAACTAAAAAATCCTGGATAACTTTTACAATATCTGTTCAGCTCTTTTGTAATGCCTTTATAAAAATTGTATTTAAAGTTTTTGTGCGGAAGGCTGAGAAAAAATTGAATGTTTATGTGCAATTATCTGTTAAATAAGGGGCAATACAGTGTAATGTGCAGCAGTGCGTATTATATGTACACAGTTACGTGCTTAACAATTTAATTCTGCTTTGGTTAATTGAACTAATTTGTTTTAATATTATAATTGATTCGCTAAAGGAAAAGCTATTTCGTTATCAACTTTTGTATTTGCAATGGAAATATGCAAAAATATTAATGGTAGTAAAGTCTGACAAACCCGAAAATAATGTTGCATCCTATAGACTTTGTTTTGTCAAGTTTTTTAAAAAATTTTGAAAGGCTCTTTTAAAAGAGATTAATGCCAGTCTTAGAAAAACAAAATATTATATCTGATTATCAGTTCGGGCTTAGGCATAAACATGGAACACCAGAATAGTGTCATAGGATTGTCAATAACTTTTAAAACGCCTTAGAAAGAAAAACAGGCTTTTGACAGAGTCTGGCACAGTGGACTCCTGTATAAATTTAAAAATCTCATCATCATTTGATACTAAAAGCATATATTCAAGGCAGATCCCTCTTTGTAGGTATAAATGATAATTATTGAAGTTTTGGTTGTATTAACGCGGGTATTCCACAGGGTAGCGTCCTGGGTCCAATATTATACACAATTTTTCAGCAGATATGCCAACAGCCGAAAATATAACTGCTGCTACATATGCAGACGATACTGCTTTATTAATCTCAAACGAATCACCGTTAATAGCTTTCGAGATGCTAGAAAATCAATTGAATCGTCTTCAAGACTGGCTTCAAAAATGGAATATTAAAGTTATTTGTGTTAAGCCCGTTTATGTTACATTTTCGCTAAGAGAAAATGATTGCTCTCCTGTTTATTTAAATGGCACAGCTATATCGAGCTGCAACACTGTAAAATATTTAAGCCTTCATTTTGATCGAAAACTTACTTGGAAGGAGCATGTCAAAAAGAAGCGTGAGCAACTTAAACTAAGAACAAGAAAAATGTTCTGGTTATTGGGCCCAAGATCAAGCTAAAGCTTGGAAAATAACGTTCTCTTATATCACACAATACTAAAACCTATATGGACATACGGTATCCTACTTTCGGAGACGGCAAGTAATTCGAACATTGAGATATTACAGAGATACCAGGTAAAAACACTTAGACTTTTAATAAATGCGCCATGGTTCATCAGCAACAAAAACATACACCGAGATTTTCGATTTTTAATGGTAAAAGATGAGATCAATAACTTCAGCGAATGATGCCTTAATAGACTAAGTTATCACTGCAATGTGTTAGCAAGTAACATGTTAGATGATAGCAATGAAATCCAGAGACTTTAAAGGCTTCTTGACCTTCCCTTCCGAAAATAGAAATATTTTCTTTTCTTCTGAATTTTAAGGAAAACTCAATGCATGTCATGAAATTTGCTTATTAATTTATTATATTATTAAAAAAAATTTTTTACTTATTAATACAATTTGTAATATTTTCAAGCAAAGTGCTCCAGAACATCCATTTATCGTGAGCAAAATTAAGATGGAGATGAAAAAAAAGTGCCGCAAGAAAGATTTTTGTTTGGAAGAATTCCGATTTTATTGACGCAACTAGCCTCAACTAGCCCGTCCGAACAGATGTAGGTAGTCTTAAAGTTTAGACTCTATGATATCTTTAGCTAGATCAATGTATACATGACATAAAATTTAAAATTTTATCCGAGCAAAATAATATTTAAGAAGACACGGTACTGGCAGGCTGTCCCTAACAGAGCTGTACACGCTAAATAAGGTTATGAGGAAGAAAGTACGAAAAATATAAATAAAAATAAACATAGATTAGCAGAAATAAGAACGTATATACATATGTAGCGACTAGTAAAGAGAACAACGAAAACAGGTTTGAATTGTATGTGGATTAACCAACTAAATAGTGATTGGCTATGGGCTATTTCTTACGTTTAATTATCTTAAATATAGGGTCCGCCAAATAACTATTTTGTTTTTTCAATGCTATAAACAAAACTATACAGCTTCAGCTGTGTGCAACGTAGCACTGTTCTGTTCAAACCAAATGTTGCCAATATCCTCCTCTTCAATTTTTGTGAACACAAATTCGTTCAACATGGCCCGATAACAATCGACATTGACTGTAACGGCCACTCCTGAAAAATAGCCCAATTATGCCTGGACCAAAATCCGTACCAAACAGGGACTCGTTTTGGGTGCGTCGGCTTATCAATATATTCGTGTGGGTTTTCTGTGCCCCAAATATGACAATTTTGCTTGTTTACATGCCCGCCAAGATCAATAAGCTTCAACTGAAAAGATCATTTTTTTTCCAAAATCAACATCTTCTGTAAGTCGATCGCAGGCCCACTTAGCGAAGCATTGTTCAAGCGTATACACAAACACATTCGTTCAGCTGAAGGATAAAACTAATTATCTATCAAATCAAACATGAGCTAAGTATTACCATTCACGAAATAACCACTAGTTGAAAAAAACGTTAAATTGCGGACCCATTAGATCGCGAACAATGTTTACGATGAATGTAGCAAAAGAAAAAGTGTTTAAATTTTATTGTTTTCTATTAAAATTAATAAAAAAATTTGTAAATAATTTTTTCTTTTATAATATATTTAGAAGTTAAAATATATATATGTAAGTTCACATACTAATATTTTTGAAAATTAAGAATTGTTTTAAATTCCTAAAAATTTCATATCCTCTCGTTAACTTATTTACACTACATATATTTTACAGAGTTCTATTTTCAAGAGACCTATTATAAAGGGATTTTCAACAAGAAGTTGATGAGATGACTTAGATGATTCAAATTTTTATTGTACTACGAACACAAAAGTTCGCCAATTATGAACGAAAAGTGATATCTGGTAAATATCCACAACCACCACGATTTTAGGGAAGTTTTTAATCGCCTTTTGGCAAAATTCGTTAATCACATTACGGATGTTGAGTTTTAAGATTGAAATGGATTTGATGGGCTTTTTATAGACTCTATCCTTAACATAGCCCCACAAAAACCCATCCAGTAGTGTTAAATCACACGATCTGGCTAGCCATTTATTTGCTAATTGTCGTGAAATTATGCGATCGGGAAATTTAGTTTGCAATAAAATGATCATTTCATTGGCTGTGTGACATGTGGCATCGTCCCATCAATAAAAGGCCAAAATTTAGATGTTAGCATCTCGCGATAGCGTAATCCATTGCCAACATCATCTTCGAAAAAAAGAACGGTCCAACCACTCCACCAGACCACACAGTGCTATAGGATTATCAGAAGCCCAAATGCGGCAATTTTGCTTGTTGACATACATCCTAACAAATGAAAATGAGCTTCGTCTGAAAAAATTATGAAATGAAATTTTCAGAAAAACCAGCCGGTTGTTTCTGGAAGAATTGTGTAAATCTATGTGCCTTGTTGGTCGGCTTCGATTTCTGCACCAGTTGAAACTTGTAAGCCTTCAAAATCACATCCTTATGTAATTGCATAATCTCAATTGTTGAGATCGTCGAGGAATTGACAAATTTTGATCTGCTTCAAAACACGGCGACGATATTTTCAGTTGAACGACTCTGAACATGCCTGTGTTCGCACATTTTTATTGACCCTGTCGACTCAAATATAGCGATCAAATTATTAATAACGGCCTCAGCCGGTTGTTCCTAAATTAATTGAGCGATTCTAAGAATGTTTAAGCGGTCGGTCGGCCTAAATTCTTGCACCAGTTAAATCTTGTTAGACTTCAAAGTCAAATCCTACGAAAACTTCGGAATGAGGTGGAATTGTTGAAAACGTAGAGAAATTGGGGTATTTGGATCTGCTTCAACACTGTGGCTTACAACTGCGATGTTTTCAGTTCGCACTGGTGTTTGCATATTTTGTATTGAGCCTGTCGACTCAAACTTAACGACAGAAGGACCATTGTGTTGTGCAAAAATATCACGAATTTTACGAAATATAACTTTAGCAGAACCACCATTTTCACAGTGGATTTTAATTATTTTAATGCAATTTTCGTGCGAAATTGAATTAATTGCAACAATTGCCAATGCATCTACAACGAATACGTCAAAAAACTAAATGTCAAAACTATCATGTTATTGGTGAGCAACAATTGAAAAGCAAATTTCTTGTTGAAAAATCCAATATCAAAAGTACATGTGGTTGCAAACATTTTCTACTTTTGCATCACTACTTCTACCCGGGAAATGTTCAACGACTAAACACCGTGATAATTATGTTTGGGTATTTTATATTTCATTTGGTAAATTTATTCAAATTTATTTAGAGAAAACAAGCCTTTGAGCAGTAATGTATTTGAACAACATTTATTATTGTTGTTAATTAAAAAAATAATTGAGCTGCATATTTGTCAATATACTAAACTCCTGATGCAAAATTTTCTATTTATAAAATGTATTGATGTATATATGTATGAGTTGTATGTTATTTTATAAACAAATACAAGAAGCTAATAATAGCGAAGAAAGCAAAATTGTGTTTACCAATAAATATAATAGATAAATAGGTGTCTGTAGCACACATTTATATAGATACACACACTCATACATAGATATGATGCAATAAATATTTTTCGACTTTAATTAGAAATTAAATTTATAATGCAGGTATTATAAAATTTAATGAGGTTACAACACAATTTATAGATAAGTAAATAAATAAATTAGCCACACACAAATAAACATCAATAAATGTAAAATAAAAAACTGGACCAATAAATACATACCCATACAAGGAAAATGTACAAGTTAAACAAACACGTCGCATTTCAAAGCACAAGCACACAAAAAATATAAATAAATTAACAGAGAAGGATAAAATATCGGAATTTATTTTAATCCTGCTCAGAAATACACACCTGATCATTCATTATATTAATAAATAAAAACCAGATACTCACACTTACAAAATAATATTTGTGTACTCGCCATACTTGAAAACTGTGTCGTCCTGTGTGTCCTAATGAAATAAATTAATATATTTATAAATCCTTAATTGTATTTAAATCATCATAACTAACAACCGTCATATTAATTTATGATGAGAATCAGTCGTTACCACATGTATGTTATAAATATCAATTAATCGTAACAATGTGTAACAAAACTAAAGTAAAATTTTTAGCTTTTCGAAAAAGAAATCCTGATGTCTTCATATTTCAAATTATAAAATAACAAAGCTTTACATTAGTGAAAAAAAGCTTATATTATTGGGCAATCAATTAGCAGTTCAAAACATTCGGTGATAAAAATGTTTATATTTTCACTAGTGCGTTGTGCTGTTTTGTATAATTTTTTACTACAGAAACCCATCATATCTGAACTGATTTCAAAAATAATTATTATTTAAACATTTTTATTTACATTAACATGATTCAAATTTTTATTGTATTACAAAAAGAAAAATGATATTTGGCAAATGTCCCCCAGGACCACGCTAACAGATGTCGATTCCTTCAACAAAGTTTTTATTAATTTTTTTTATTTTTTTTTTTATTACGAATTTTGAATTTTAGGGCTGAAATCGCTTCGACATAAATATAGCCTCATAATCCAGTAGTTTTAACTCGCATAGTCTCGCTGGCCATTCAACTGATGATTCTCGTGAAATTATGAGATCGGGAAATTTGGTTTGCAATAATAATATTTGGCATCGTCCTGTTGAAACCACATGTCAGTGATATCCACATCGTGAATAATAGGCAAAACTTGAGTTATTAGCATTTAGCAATAATGTGATCTCTTGACCTTTACCGTATTTCTGAACTCATTTTCGAACAAAAAAAAAACAAACAGCACATAGCGCATCATACAGGGACATGCTGATCATGCATAGGCATATCAATAATCGCTCCAAGCTTTTCAGAAGCCCAAATGCGGTAATTTTATTTGTTGGCATATTTTGACAAGTAAAAATAGGCTTCTCTGAAAAAATTACTTTTCAAAATCAACGGCGATATGAATGGTCGGACGGCTTCAAATTCTGCACCAGTTAAATCTCGTAAGGCTTCAAAATCATATCTTTACGCATAATAGGTGCCTCTTTAAGCTAGTAGGTAGTGTACTAGCTTACAAGACTGGGGGTTGTGGGCTCGATTCCCATCGAAGACCTTGGGTGTTTTCACTACAAATAACAATTGACTGTCGGTGGGGCGGCTCAGCGATGAAGGCATGGTCACTGGTTACAGTGCTGTCTTATACGATAATTAATTTCCGTAACTATCCTTCTACTTTCAGCACCTGTCTCATCTCTTCTCTATCCCTTTCCTAAAGAATGTAGCACGGTGCTTGAATAAATAGGCATTGTTGCCTGTTTTACAAAAAATAATATTTCACCATGTGGTGGCTTTGGAAAACCCCAGTTGTTGAGAGCGTTGAGGAATTGTCAAATTTGAATCTGCTTTTACACTGTGCCTCACGGCTGCGATAATTTGGCCTGTCGACCACGTGTTAGTATTCATACATTTTGTATCGAGCCTATCGACACAAATTTAGCCACCAAGTGCTTAATAGCGGTCTCAGAAAGACGATTATGTTCAAACAAACATAATCGAAATGTTACTTTAACAGAACCACCATTTTCATAGTGGATTTTAATTATTTTAATACGATTTTGGTACGAGCTTGAACTGATTTTAACAATTGTCAATGCAGCTACTACGAATACGTCAATAAGCCAAATGTCAAAGCATCATGTTGTTGGTGTTGCCACAAGTGAAAAACAAATTTCTTGTTGCAAAACCCGGTACTTTTAGTATAAGCACGTATATTTTAAAGTGTAGACTTATTCATAATGTAAAATTATTAATTGGTACACACTTTTTAAGAAAAGAGAAGACACTATCAAATTATAATGTAGCACTTTCTTGTTCGTTTCATCACTCACCAAAAGCCTGCCTTACGCTAACAGGTTATCTAAGGCATTGATAAACCTGACATATATACACATTTTTAGCAGATCTAGCGACTAAGTCTCATGTGTTCCATCGCACTTGCTATTTGTTTATAAAAATTTATAAAAAAAGCCAAATTTTGCGTCGTAGCTAAACACTAATTTTTTATTTAGAATTTTTAGATGGCCTGGTTAACCAACAATTAAAGCAAGAGGTTTAGCAGTACACTAAAATAATCGTATTGAAGGAACAATCCAACAATTGAAAATGCCGCTTTTTTTAATCTAAAATGACACAAAACCTTCAGAGATTTTTGTTCATTAATATGCATTCACTAATTACACACTTTATGATTTAAAATTATGTCGAGAGAATTTTAATGAAAAATCAGGAAAAACTAAAGAAAGATAAAATTCACATATTCTATTTCATTTACAACTCGGAATTTAAAAATAATATCGTGAAAAATTTTCGTAAAATTTATATATCGAATGGAACGTGCAATCCAAATACAATTTTTTATGTTATTTTTTTTTGTTATTTCAAAAAAAAATTTGCAATAATATCGATGTAACAATATTAACACACAAACTCAATTAGACTTCTCACAAATCTTACAAAGAATTTTAAGGATTTAAAATTGCAAACTTTAACATTCGGATTATTAATATTTGCGGTTTAGTGTAAACGTTTTGTATATGGTTATAATCAAAATAAACTTATTAATAAAAATAACAATGTGAAAAAATAATAACAGTAATAACAGTGATTAAACGAATAACATCCTCCAGGGTAATATGAGTATTAAATACCACACGTATGCCAAAATGTTTATATTTATGTAAATATTTTATGCAATCTTGTGATTGTTTGTATATGCAAATATTAATTTATCATAAAATTAATGGAATGATAATCATAATTTCTATAAATTATTGCACGTCCAATCAAGATTAACTTGGATATAAACATTTAATAAAATTAATAAAAGGGAAGAACGTAGACAATTGAGTACAATTTTATTGATTGCTGCTAGTTAAAGGAACTTAAATTTGTTCTTAGTTTTAATCAAAAAAATAAAAAATTAATAAATTTCGAAAAGTTATCAAGTAGAATTCTTTTGTTAACTAGTTTCTCAGTATTTTTTTCTTTCCCTACAGTTTTATTAAGAAAAATCAGGTGTTGTAAATTTCCCTCCTGTTCGATATTATTAAATCTTTAATTACTTGCATTAATGCAATTTTAATTAGAGTTGTAATCTGATTATATATTATTTTTAAAAATTTGGAACGCAAAAAAGCACATTCGCACTTATGTATTCACATAAAAAATTATTTCATTATTTAATGTATTTCTTTGCTCCTCATTTTATTACACACTAATATATAATAAAAAGTGTTTTTGTTTAAACCAATAGAACTAAATTTAAGTGTTGACTGTCAGGCATACCATCTTACTGCGCTTGAATACATTTATTTACTTTAAAAATCCAAAAGACCAAAACAAAATTGCGCATATGGAGTAAAATAACACCACCGCAGGCCCTGCAGACTTCATTACATCTAAAGAAATATACCTTGTGGTGCGAGTAATACTTTCGTAGAGTAATTTTCATTATTGGCCTATTGTATAGATCCTAAAAGAAATTGCGAATATTCTTGTAAGGATCCACAATCTAAACTATAATTTTTAATAATCGATTTTGAAAATAATGCTTCGTTAGTGGGAATAATAATCATATTCATACGCAAAGAACAAAATTATATCGGGTTTTTCAAAAAGAAGTTTGTTTTACAATTGTGGCAACACCTACAACATGATAGTTTTGATATTCAGTTTTTTGACGTATTCGTAAAAAATGCATTGGCAATTGTTACAATAATTTCAATTTCGCGCGAAAATCGCACTTAAATAATAACTGGTGCCCCTTTAGGCTAGTAGGTAGTTTACTAGCTTGTCAGTCTGGCGGTTGTGGGTTCGATTCCCAGCGAAGACCTTGATTTTTTTCACTAAAAAAATAAAATTTTACTGTCGGTGGGGCTGCTCAGTGATGAAGTCATAGTCACTGGTCACTGAGCTGTCTTACACGACAGTTAATTTCCGACTATCCTACTTTACCACCTGTGTTTCATCTCTTCTCTATCTTGACTAAATAGGCATTGCCTGAAGTGCTACTTCTCTTAAAAAAAAAATAATTAAAATCCACTATGAAAACAATGGTTCTGTTAAAGTTATATTTCGTAAAATTCGTGATATTTTCATCTAGTCTCTATCTTGACTAAATAGGCATTGCCTGAAGTGCTACTTCTCTTAAAAAAAAAATAATTAAAATCCACTATGAAAACAATGGTTCTGTTAAAGTTATATTTCGTAAAATTCGTGATATTTTCGGACAAGATAATCGACCGTTATTAAAAATTTGGTCATTTAATTTAAGTCAACAAGCAGGATATAAAATGTACGAACAAAAACGCGTGTTTGACCGGGTCGCTCAACTGACAACATCACAACCCCGAGCCACAGTTTTGAAGTAGACACAAATTTTCAATTCCTCGACGTTCTCAGAAATTGTGGTTATTCAAAGCCACTACATGGCGAATTTTGCGTAAGTATTTGATCTTGAAGCCTTAGAAGTTTCAACTGGACCATTCATATCGCCGTTGATGCGCTCAATGCATTCAGGAACATTTTTCCAGCCGAAGCTCATTTTCACTTTAAGGTTATGTCAAGAGGCGAAATTGCCGCATTTGGGCTTCTGAAAATCCTAGAGCGAGATAAGCCCTTGTGTGCTCAACGTATGACTGTATGGCAAGTTATATGGTCTGAATGTGATTATGCCATTTTTTTTCGCCAAGATGTGGCTGGAGATGCGGTAACGGTCAGTGGATCACGCTATCGCGAGATACTAACAACTCAATTTTGATATAGTTTTTACGACATGGATATCACTGACATGTAGTTTCAACAGGACAACAATTTACTGCAAACCAAATTTCCCAATTGTAGAATTTCACGACAATCAGCAGACAGAGTCAACACGAATCCAATTGAATCGATATCAGCCATAAAACTCAAAATCCGTATTGTAATTAACGAAATAGGTTCGGCACTTTGCCAAAAAGTGACTAAAAACTTTGATGAAATTATTGACATCTGTCAGCATGGTCATGGTGGACATTTGTCAGATATCGTTTTTCCTTCATAATTGCAAAAGTTTTCGTTACAATAAAAATTTTAGTCATCTTAATTTTGTGTTTTACTTTGTTTTAGGAAACAAGCTACTTGATAAAAACCCTTTATTTTAAAATATTTGCAAAAAAAGTTTTTAATTTGATCTTTATGATAACGAGGGATAATGTTGGAAGGTAAATAAGTGAATTAGAGAATCAGGAAGGAAATAATGAAAAATCCATAAGGTATTTAAAAAAACCGATCAGATTTTCCAAAGTAGTAAAAATTTTTGATTTTGATTATATTCTGAAAAAAAAGTTCTATTCCACAATTTCATACGATTTCACAAAAAGAGGCACACTAAAAGTTAGACTAAATCTAATCAGGTCATTTAGTATTTCTAAATGACCTGACCTACAATGACCTACAATCTATTATGCCATAAATAGAAACAATAACAATTATTATTTTCCATATTGCATATGTAAATTGTTTTTCACTTAATTTCCATTGACATTTTCTTCTCTACTCACTTTTTGCCACTCATATCGATTTCAAGTGACAGCAGCACTAAATAATCCAAAGGCAGAAATAAACAACTACTCATACACAGGTACCACGGTTGGTCGATTTATAGGCGAGTTATGCCAACAGCTTGTTTTGGCATTAAGTCTATGAATTTTTATAATATCGACATATTGCTATTATTTAATACAAATATATTTTACAATGGTTCAATGTAAATAGTGTCGTATTTGCATATTTATTTTACGTAGACGTATACATGCACACAAATATTATTTTTGTGCATTTCTATATTATCTATCTTTTCATGTTCTCTCCCTACCCACCACACACAGGTGTGGCCTTAAGGTATAATGACTGATATGGAATTTGGTTGCCGTGTATTTTTATTTATTTCTTTTACTCTAGCAGTTAATTTACATTGACACGGCTATTGTTACTGATACAATTTTTTTTAATTTTAACTGCAATTATTAAAATGGTTGTGTGGTTCCTAATTAAAGTTCTCCCCTTTTTAACATCAAATGGTCAATGAAAATAATTTATATATTTACTCGCACAATAACCATGTTTTTAGAAAGCCTTTAAATTTTTGATAAATTTTCAGCAATTGCAGGCAATCATAAAGTTAGCTTTAGTTAGTAGAAATAATTATAGATAATTGATTGATTGTTATAAAGGGTTTTTCAACCAGAAGCTTGTTTTCTAAAAAAAAAAACAAAATAAAAAAAATTTAGATTAAGATGATTCAATTTTTTTTTTTATTCTTTTAATCGACCTTTTTATATTTTAAATAAATATCTGTTATTCTTTTCAACGGTCTTTTTTAATTAACAATATATATTTTTTCGATATTTCACTTTCAGGAAAAAATAAATTTTTAACAACAAAAATTATTAACAAATTAAAAAAAAAAATTTTTGGAAAACATTTGACAAAAACATATAAGATAATTTTTTTCATACATACATACAAAATTAAAATTTCCATTATTTAAACATACAAAACCAAGGAAACGGAAATTAAATAACATATTCTCTCTTATGAAATAATTATAAAACCAAGAGAATAAATATACAAGGTAATGATAGATTGTTTTCATTTGATGTAGTTTCACTTTTTCCAAGTATTCCTGTAGGTTTAGCTTTAAGAATTATCGAGGAAAAATGGCAGATAATAGAACAAAATACGAATATTGAGAAGGAATTATTTTTACGTATTCTTAAGTTTTGCATTGAAGACAACAGGTATTTTCAATTTGATAATAGGATATATCTGCAGAAGGAGGGCCTCCCTATTGGCTCTTCAGCATTTCCAATTATAGCTGATATTGTGATGGAGGAATTACTAAATTCATCTATTAGTAAAATACATATTACACCAAAGGTTATCACAAAATATGTTAATGATTTATTTTGTATAACTTCGGAAGATGCAATGGAGAATTGAATAGTTTACATCCGGATATTAAATTTACGATTGAAAGAGAGTTAGAATCGAGACTTTCATATTTATATATATTGATAATAAGAAAAAGAAATAAGTTAGTATTTGATTCTTTGATTCTTCAGGAAGAATTATTAATTTTTATTTAAAACATCCGCGAAAAATGATAATTAACACAGCGAAAAATATGATAGACAGAATATTGACTATAAATGATAAAAAAATAAGGATACAATAAGAGATATGCTTAATGATAATGATTTTCCAGTAGAATTAATTAACAGATTAATTAGACAATATGGTAGTTATAAGCATAATTTAAGAAATACTACGACAGAACCAAGAAGTTATAAATCATTAACTTATGTTCCTGGAATATCAGAAAGATTATGAAAGTCTAAAAAATATGACACAGATAGATATATAATTGCACACAAAACATATAACATATTAAATAAATTATTTAGGAGTATGAAGGATAAAATAGGAAAAATGGAAATATCTAATGTAGTATACAGGATACCATGTGGAGGAAATGACCAGGTGAACTGTGACAAAGTTTATATTGGGACAACAAAAAATAAACTTAAAACAAGATTAGCTGGTCATAGATGTGACCAAAAATATAGGAATATTTCAACACAGAAGACATCCTTATCTTCACATTGTAAGAAATATAATCATTATCCGAAGTTCGATGAAACATCAGTATTAGGTATAGAAAAAAACTATAAGAGACGTTATATGTTAGAAATGTTTGAAACTGTTAATGTACCAATAATAAATTAAATAAATAAATTAAATGATTAAATTTCAAGACAGACACATACAATTTAGCGCAGAATTATAGGTATTTAATTCAAAATACACATAATTTGTTATAATTATTTCATAGGAAAGAATTTGTTATTTGATTTCCGTTTCCTTGTTTTTGTATGTTTAAATAATTGAAATTATAATTTTGTATGTATGTATGTATGTATGAAAAAAATTATTTTATATGTTTTTGTCAAATGTTTTCAAACATTTTTTTCAATTTGTTAATAATTTTTGTTGTTAAAACTTTATTTTTCCTGAAGAAGATTCCATAGGAAAGCGAAATATCGAAAAAAATATATATTGTTAATTAAGAAAGACCGTTAAAAAGAATAACAGGTATTTATTTAATGATTCAAATTTTTATTATGTTACGAAGAGAAAAGTTCAGCAATTATCAATGAAAAATGATATTTAGCAAATGTCCACCACGACCAAGCTGACAGATATGGATTCTTTCATCAAAGTTTTTAATCACTTTTTGGCAACAAGGCGTTTCTATTTCGTTAGAACCGTTCTATTTCGTTTTTGAGTTTTAAGGCTAAAATCGATTCGATTGGCTCCGCATAGACTCTGTCTTTAACATAGCCCCACAAAAATAATCTAACGATGTTAACATGTCACATGATCTGGATGGCCACTTAACTACTGATTATCGTAAAATTATGTGATCAGGAAATTTGGTTTGCAACAAATTGATTGTTTCATTGGCTGTATGACATGTAGCACCGTCCTGTTGAAAACGCATCTCGCGATAGCGAGCCTCTTCTTCGAGAAAAGAAAAATGGTCCAATCATGCCTCTAGACCAACTACTGCACCACATAGTGACACGTTGAGCATGCAAAGGCTTCTTAATAATTACTCTAAGATATTCAGAAGCCCAAATGCGTCAATTTTGCTTGATAACATGCCCTGACAAGTGAAAATGGACATCCTCTGAAAAAATTGTTTCTTTAAATAAATAGAGATAATCACCCAGTTGAACCTTGTAGGGCTTCAAAATCAAATCCTTACGCAAAATTCGACATGTGGTGGTTTTAGATAACGCCAATTGTTGAGAACGTCAAGGAATTGACAAATTTGGATCTGTTTCAACACTCTGCGATGTTTTCAGTTTCTTAATAGCAACCTAAACAGGACGTTTATGTTGTCCGCAAATATCACGAATTTTACGGAATGTAACTTCAACAGAACCACAATTTTCATAGTGGATTTTACTAATTTTAATGTGAAATTAATTATGGAGCTTAGTGTGAAAGAAATGGAAACATGATTTAAGTGTCTGTGAAGTATTGTTGTGATTATTGGACTTGATTTTATTAGTACGAAAGAATAGTGCAGTTTACTGAACTATATTATAGAGGTATCTAATATACTACACATAATTAGCATTATTTTATTATTTTTTATTCTCAGGAAGTTGCTTCGTGTTGTATAAAATATCTAAGAATGTCACAACTCAAAAGAATATTAATGCACGTAGTGACTTATGTTAAGGACAAAATAGTAATAGTAGTAATAGTACATAACATTCCATAACATGAAAAAAGATTTTATTTCAACACAATCATTAGAAAAATCCGTTTCAGAAAGAAAAGTAAATACAGACTAGTTGAAATGGCTAAAAATTCAATGGATTCAATTTTACCATGATATTCCCTATAAAATGTTTTATAAACTAATTTAAAATAAAGAAGATAAAAACAAAGTGACTTATGCCACTTTTAAAATTAACAGCTCAGTTTATTGTAAACGCAATTTGTTTTGTTTGGTTTTTGAACTTTCAAAAATAAAATTGAACTGTCAATTTATTGTAAATTTAGAGTAGGTTTTTCCCACTTTAAAGTTAACAAAGATATTTTAGGGTAAAAGCGTTTTTTGAATATAACTTTAGGAAATTGTGCTTAACAACGGCAGTTAAACCTGCTTTAAGTTTTTATGCATATGGCTGCAAGAATTTAATGTAATATAATTTTTTTATTGTGCCGGTTTAAATTTAGCATATTTTGAACATCCAATTCTGAGCCACGTCTAAGAACATTTCTGACCACATATCACAAATGACACAAACAACTTTGCCCTTCCAAATCTCCATTGGTGTGTTGTATTAGCGTAAATCATTAATTTCGCGTGATACTAAAACAAATAATAAGGAGATAGCAAATCAATCGACTTTCTTAGCCAATTGACAGTATTATTTCTTGCAATTAATACATCGTTAAATTTTTATTATAAAAATTCAATGGTTACCCTGTGGTACATAGAAGCATCCTATCGAAACTGAATGCTGCAGGGACTATCATTTATATTTTAAAAAATATAAAAATCCTTCATCACGTTACGTTGACTGACCTGCCTCAAATGTAATATGAGCTCCGGTTTTATTTGTAAAGAAATAACAAACAACTTATAAGCTGATGGCGGTGTAAACCACACCAAGTATTTGCAGTCCATTATGGGTTATGTTAATTATTAATATGTTAATATTTATTATTAAGCACAATTTTTGCGACTATGACTGTAAATTCAAAATTGATCTGTACATTGTTCAATATATTCACGATGATGTTCCACACGACACTGATTATTATTATTCTCAAAAATTGTGACAATATGAAATTTTGTTCTCTCGGGCATAAAAAACACCATTCCTGAAATACCATAATACCAATTTGTGTTTTTAAAAGAAGATTAGACTGTACAAGACAAAAAAACGCACAACAATATTGTGTCTATGGTAGGGTACCCTATGAAATAAATTTCAATATAATTTATTTTTAATCTCTACTGGACTTTTCGTTATTTCTTTCTTTTTTTATTATTAGCATATATATACAACTATATAAATTGGTATTCGTTAATTTTAGCATTTTGGGTTTATTTTGTTAATAAAAGTTAAAAAAAAGTTATATATTTTAACACATACGTACGCATATTTAATGACCTAAAATATTTTTTTTTGGTTTTGGTTTAAATTATGCAAATTAAATTGTGTATTTTGAATATTTGCAAATTTTGTTTAGTGTATTTTAGGTGTAGGCAATGCTAATTAAGAGACTCTATTTAAGATTTTAATTTTAAATACAAAAATGGCTATTGGATTTTGAAGATTTTTCGATGTGCATATGACTGTACGTATATGTTCTACAATAATAAATAAATTTTATATCACGGTAAAATGACTCATATCAAAGCAGTGCTTATAAATTATAAAAGTAATTTATCAAAATGGACTACTATGCACTTCTAATGAAAGTGCAAAATATATTAAAATACATATATTTTAAATTGATAAATAATTTAATATGAATATGTTCTTAGGTTAACTACGTTAGTATATAAGTAAATAACTTGAATTACTAAAAGTATTTTTAAATGTGTGAATGTTCCACGAACATAGGAAAAAATATTTAGACTCTGACAGGATGTAACTTATTTTTCTACACCGCTAAATTACGCTTTAAAAATCACCTATTTAACCCATTTGCAAGAAAATAATATGAAAAGATATACCACTATCAATTACAGTTTTTGAGTGCCAACTTCCGCGAGTACTTTACCGCCCAAATCAACAACACAGTACCGCGGGAGTATTGCTTAAAAGTAGAAAAATGTTAAAATCTATCTCTTTTTATAATCTACTAGCTATAGCGGAAGCAATTACCGAATATTTGGATTGGGCATAACATGATAAATAAACAAGGTGCCCCTGTAGGCTAGCTTGTCAGTATGGGGGTTGTGGGTTCGATTCCCCACGAATACCTTGTTTTTTTTCACTGCAAATATAAAAATTGACTGTCGGTATGGCTGCTTAGCGACGAAGGCACAGTCACTGGCCGCTGTGCTGTCTTTATACGACAGTTAATTTCCGACTATCCTTCTACTTTCACCACCTGTTTCATCTCTTCTCTATCCCTTTCCTAAAGAATGTAGCACGATACTTGACTAAATAGACATTGTTGCCTGAAGTGCTACTTTTCTTTAAAAAAAAAAAGTTATTTCTCTTAGAGCATAAATTACAAATATCCCATATTATTTGATAAAGCACAACGCCATACACCATGCATTAAAACGAGACTCAAACTACTTAATGTCTTTTTTAGTAAATATGTGCCGTTAATACGAGCCACCTTCCAAAGAATAGAAAACTTTGTATTTTCAACCTCAGTCTTTTAACCAACTCGGCTCTATTTATGGTTGTACTTCGATTTATAATTATTCTTTTAATAAACGTTTTGTTGCATTGAGTTCTTTTATTGTTGATAATATTGTAAATAATAATAAAATATCGTAAATAATAACATAACGCTTTTAAGTTTTTTAATTAATTTACAAGATTTATTCACTTTAAATACGAACAAAGAAAAACACGATGGCAACTTTACCACTATAGCCCCTAAATTATGTTTATTTTTCTGTTTATACTTGAACTACTTTGCTACCCAGCAGATGGTGGTTATAACTTTGTTTTAACGGGTTCTCGCACACACAAGAAAATTCTTTTTTAACAACATTGTATATTGTTGTTGTTACCATTACTCAGTGTCGCGGCTGTGCGCTTTTTTATTTGTTCTATATTAATGGCTTTTATTTTCTGTTGTTTAGCTTTTTTCCTGAAATTTTTAATAGACATATTTTTGTTGTCTTATGTGTATAAGATTTCTTAGAAACTGGGTAATTTGTAAAAAAAGTTACAATAGATCAGTTCGTTTATTTTTGTATTATTTTCTTTAATACAATATGCCTTACTTTAGAGGCGGCTTAATTATTTCAGCTACAGTTCTCATATTTAAGCGTCGTTTTTGAGTTATCTATCGAAGCTACCGCAAAATATTTAATTGTTTTCTAACTTCAGACTTTAGGAGTTTAAACACGCTGTTTTTATTTGTTTCTTTTAAAAATACATTTCTTTTTCGTTATTAATAATAATTATTCTTCTCTTAATGTGGGCTTAAATTATATCGGGTTTTTCAACAACAAATTTAGTAGTTAAATTGTGGCAACACCAACAACAAAATAGTTTTGACATTTAGCTTTTTGACATATTAGTAAAAGACGTATTGGTAATTGTTACAATGAATTTAATTTCGCACCAATATCTCATTGAAATAATTAAAATCCACTATGTGGTTCGTGATAATTTCCGACAACATAATCCTCCTTCTAAAAATGCTATTAAGAATTTGGTGTTTAAATTTAAGCCGACTGGATCGATGCAAAATGTGTAAAGAACAACGCATATTCAACCGAATCGATCAACTGAAAACATTGCAACCGTGAGCTGCAGTGTTGAAGCAGATTCAAATTTGTTAATTCATCGATGTTCTCAATAATAGGGGTTATCCAAAATCATCACATGGCAAATTTTGTACAATTATTTGATTTTAAAGCCTTAAAAGGTTCAATTAGTGTAGGAAGCCGACCGACCATTCACATCGCCGTCGATTCACCCAGTTCATGCAGGAACAACAGACTGGTTTTTCTGAAAAACTCAATTTGTCAGACGAATCCATTTTCACTTGTCACGGTATGCCAACAAGCAAAATTGCCGCATTTAGGCTTCTGAAAATCCTAGAACGATTAGCCTAGTGCGAGATGCCTTTGCATGCACACCGTGACACCATGTGGTACTCCAAAGTCTCAAGGTGTGATTTGGCCGTTATTTTTTTTTAAAGATGAAGCTGGACATGTGGTGACGGTGAATGGATCACGCTATCGCAAGATGCTGACAACTAAATTTTGGCCTATTATTGACGACATGTATATCGCTGACATGTGGTTTCAACAGGACGGTGCCTCTTATCACACAGCCAACGAAACGTTCAATTTATTGCAAACCAAATTTATCGATCGCACAATTGCACGATAATCAGGAATTAAGTAGCCAGTCAGATCATGTGTTTTAACACCACTGGATTATTTTTTGTGGGGCTATGTTAAGGAGGGAGTCTATACGGAGCCAATTGAATCAATATTAGCCATAAAACTCAAAATCCGTGACGTGATTAACGAAATACGACCGCCGTTTTGCGAAAAAGTGATTAAAACTTTGATAAAAGAATTTACATCTATCCGCGTGGCCGTGGTGGACATTTGCTAGATATTATTTTTCATTCATAATTGCCGAACTTTTCTTTACGTAATAAAAAAAATTTCAAGTATCTTAACGAAAATTTGTTGTTATATTTTGCTTAAGAAAATAAACTTCTTGTTGAAAATCCTTTAACAAGAATTTTAATTGCTGAATTTTTACTTACTTTAGCAACACAAAATTTATATAAATACTTTCGCTAGTAATTTTAATAAAAAAAGTAAAATAAAACATAAGTTTATAATTTAAAATAGTTTATTATTATTATTTATAATACAAAAATGTTTAAATTTTGTATTAGATATTTCTTAATTGATATGATGAACACAAAACTAAACAAGTTCAATTTATATTTAGTGTGTACAAAGAGTAACAGGCATTTTTATATGTTAATCCAAACTATGACTTATGCTCTGGTTTGCTATCGCTCACAACTCTCACAAGTTAAAAATTGAATGAATAGTGATGAATAGAATACACATATATATGTATTTATACAATATCTATGGCTGTATTCGTTTAATCACAACAAAATTAAAATTAATACCGAAGATATGACACAAGATTAAAATGTTTCTTTTCTCTTTGGAACACACCCTGTATATGAAAAAAATAAAAACAAAAAATTGTTGCTATCGCGAATATGGTAAATGAAATGTAAGAAAATTGCATTGTGTTTTTCGACTTATTTTCTACTGTACAACAAACATTTGATACAAACATTAGTTGAGTAGATAGAGTGCAGTGAATTGAAGACTCCTTTTTGGAGGTTTGAATTTTTTATTTTTTTCATATTCTTAGATCGAAGCAAAACGAATGGCAGTTATAAACTTAAATGCTGAAATTGAAATTAATGAAAATGTTATTTATAAATTTAGTTTTTTTAAAGATAAAATATTTTGATATGTCTAATTAAACAAGATTTTCTTTTTATATTTAAAAACGCAGTAATAAGAAATTGTTGAATTAAAATGGCTGCTCTTAAAAACTAGTTTTTACAACAACTACTGACAATAATTTTACTTATATTTTTGTTTTCACTCCTTTCGACTAAATATTCATTATATAATATGGCAGAGTTTTACAAGTAATTATGGTAAATATATAATAGTTTGGGCTGAACTTATGGCCTTTATACTCCAGTTATTTTAGATAATTGTTCGATTAACTGAAAATTATTTGAAGTTAATATATTTAAAAAAAATTTTAATTTTAATTTTTTTAAGCTTAAAACAAATAAATTACAAGTAATCGATTACCAACTCATATGTGTTAATTTCAAAATAGTTTTTATATCAATTAAATTTTAAGGTGCACAATGTTAATTACTTTAAGATTATTGGGTGAAGCAACCACTAAGTGTTTATTATATGTTTTTGTATTATGTGTAGCCCATTATTCGATTTTAATAATATATTAACAATTTTTTTATGTCACTCGAGGGCGTTAAATACAAAAGCATTTAACCTACTTCTTACTAATTGATAGCTGTTATCTTGTTTAAAAGAGTTTAAAACTTCCCGTTTGTTTCAAAACCCACATTTGTTATCGTCTAGTAAAATTTAAATTATTCAAATTATTAAACTCCTTTGATCTAATGAATGCTAACGGCTAAGTAATAACGTTTAATGTTCACTTTTTTAAGCGACATTTTCTCATCCAACTATATGGAGATGAATATTTCGTAATGAAATCAATAATATTAATTTACTAGAGACAATGTCCCTTCTCCGTAAGAAATAGAGCCAATTATTTATTTAAGTTATGGATTCCATGTTATTTGTCTGTGGAATTTCACTTACATAATTTATTATTTAGTACACGATAAATATTTTTACTTAATATGGCGTATATCATGCCCACTGTTCCAAATTAAAAAATTTTTAGATTGAACGTTTACACTAATAATTCGTAAAAAATTTAATGCTCTACGTATTTCCTCCCGGGGACACGCAGACTGGATAGATATCTTCTCCATCTCGATATGTGGCTTCGGGGGTAAAAGGCGGCACCAGTAAATTGGACTAGCGGGAGCCCGATACAGGAAGAGATATAGGACTCTCAGAATTCTAAGTCCGCAGGGCAACGGCCTTGGTCTAGATGCTGGTAAGGCATCTCGGGGAGCAACGTGGTGGCTGTGGTTTTAATCGGGCTTGGAAGAAAGTTCCGCAAAGGTGTTAACGAAAAAACGAAGATTAACAACCAAGTAAATGTCCTACTTGCGCTTGTAACAAGAACTGGATAGTCCCTAACTCTTAAGCAAAGAGTAGGAGCACGGCCCTGCTACCGTGCGTGGGCGTGGGTGAACGTTTCCTACCACCCGGTGATAAGGCCACCATCAGTTTATGGCTACATGGCTCGGTACTGATATAAATCTTATCACGCTCTGCTCTACTTATTGCGGACTACTATTTTCGGGTATTTTGGTAGTAACCGGTTGATCTGACTGGAGTATTTAAGCTGGTATAACGGCTGTCGTAATCCATATAACGAAAGGAGTTTTATATAGCCTGCGCTCCAAACCAAGAGGAACGCCATGACCAAAAGCATTACATCAAATTGGTACTCATTGGTTTGTATATGAGGGTGGTGGTGGACGCATAGTATTCACACAGTGGCAAGACCACCGTCAGGTGTATGGCGTTTACCGCTAAGTGCGGACGCTAAACTGTATCATATCTGCTCTACGTATTACAAATCCAAAGGTACACTAAAGTAATATTAGACGTTATATTTAACCTGTCACGTCCACTATCACCATGCACTAAACTTTTTGATCGATATGTATCTTGATAAGGCAGTTACTTTCCAAAAATTTTAAAGTTCTAAACAAATTCTTGCTTTGTCTGGAGTCACCATGGTCACTTTTCTAATGGGGAAAGGTTTTTTCAGTGTTGTGCATCTAAACTAAGAGATTTATAAAAAATATTAAACCTAATTTTAATCACCCGATAGCTAACAACGAACAGTAAATCTTTATGGAAGGGCGGCCTACTTCTAAAGACCCACTACATAAAATCAGGTGTGTTCACTAAAATGGTGCAGTATATATCCAATAGTCTTATTGATATAAAAACTTTGATACAGGCATTGTCTTTCATAACAAAATTTACACAAATTAAATCGATTCGTAAATTACATTCCGTACGAGCAAACGCTATTATAAATTATTATAGGAAATTTTAAATCAATTTTTAATATACGATTTTGTATGAATAACCGATTACTTATGTTATAAAAATATAAAACTGAAAATTTTATCATTTAAATTTCTCATAGCCCTTAAGTTCTGCCACTTTCTTATAGTAAATTACAATATAAATTTGATAATAAGTTTATATAATTGATATGTTATTTAAAAGCTCCCTACTCTGTACTACACAGTAGTAATTTTGTTTAAAAAAAAATTCTTAATATAGGAAACAAGATAATTTAAGTTCTAAATTTTGTTTAAAAAATAATGAATGTAAAATCTAAAAGTTATGAAAAAATTCAAGATGAGAGAAAAAATCTAAGTTAGTTAAAAAAGAGCTTTAATATCAACCACGCCATGTCAATAGGCTCCAACCTCGTTTAGCTGGTTTTGGTGTTGTATTAAATATATCTTCTTGCTGTTGCTGTTCTGAAGGTTTATCTTGAGCTACTGATGTCCGTAATATTGTATGTTTAAATACGGATCTCTTAAATTCCTCTGGTGATGGCTTATAGGACTCAAGCTTATTCCAGTATTTATTATACTGCTGTGGCGTTGCTTCTGTTGTGATTGCTTCTTGGTCACTGAAAGTTTTTGAGCCGAACGAGTAACTGCCGTAAATTGATATTTTTTTCGCTGATGTTGATGTGACTTGGTGTTGTGTTTGCCGAATGTTGATAAACGGGGATGTGGCCTGTCAATGAAATTCATAATTATTAGAAATTATTTTTTCATTATTTTTATTAATATTATTTTCGTGTTGTGTATTGTTAATAGTAAAAGTAGTACTAATTGTAGTAGCAGTTGTAGTAGTTGTAGTAGAAGTAGTAGTATTGATAGTATAGTAATAAGAGTAGAAGTGATAGTATTAATGAATAGGTGTGTGTAAAGCATGATGTATTGAGTGAATTGTATTTGTCGTTACTTTGTTATTGTTGGTGTTGTACTCATACGTTTCAATTGCATTGGTGCTTGTTGATCCCTCAGGTGCTGCACATAAACCCTGATAACGTTGTGATGGTCTCATACCATATGATGCACACGACGGTTTACCAACTTCATAAGGTTTGTAGCCAACCACATTTCCGCTGAAAATGTGAAAAAGTTAAATTGTTATTATTAAATAAATTTCACAGCAAAGTTTACACTAAATCTGATTTATAAAGAGAAGTTGTATTATTAAGACTTTAAGCAAAAGAAAATAAATAATTATAGATCTGACATCACGATGTTAAATTTCGGCTAACGTCGTAAATAATGTAAATAGAAGTTCATCTCAGCTTAATTTTGTAAGCTTTAATTAAGGGAAATCTTTTTTCAAACATTTGTCATTTTGCTAACTCCGTCACGATTTAACCTGTGTAAAATATCCTTTTTTGTGGGAGGTCTAGTTTATTTTCTATATGTCAAGTAAATAAATTCTGATTAAAATATAGTATTGACTTTATTTACTTCATTTGAATACGGAATATTAATTATTAAGACATGGATTCTTTTTATTGCAAAATTGTTCACCGCAATAATTATAATTTAACATATAATTTGCCATTTATATGCGAGATCTAAGCTTCATGTGGTTTGTTTAATAATGCTCTAGGACTCGTTACGGCAATTTCAATTTATAGGCGTTTAAAAACGTCTAAATATTATCAATAGCATATTATCTGGCAGTCCTTTTTTGTTGCTTTTATTTTAAGCGTATTCATGTAAATATTTCCATAAGCCAACTAAACAAAGTCTTCCATACTTAAAATAAATTTTTAAGAGTTTGTTATAAATTTTGTGTTTTTGTAAGACCTTAAGTGTGCTTAGCTTAAATTGCAGTTATGAGTGCTTTAATGCAGATACTTAAGTAATAACGAAAACTATTCTTTAGTAATTTTATCCTCTTTTAATATATCAAGACTGAAGGTCAAGATTGAGAAAATATTTTTTAATTAAACAAAAAGCGTTTCTTTATTTTTCTTTAACTGATTATGATTTAATATCACTGTAATAGAAGCGAAATTTGGACTAGACTGTTTTTGCTGCAACTTATTTATCATTATTACTATATTTATTTGATGCCTATATTACTTCTTAGAACACTGTGGGGCTTGTATTGTATTATTTTTTTTCATAGTAGACTTCTTTGTTTGTTGTAGTGTTTAACTAAAAATTTCTAATGCTGAATTACAAAAAAAAAACATTTAAATAAGACTTTTACTCCCGCCAAGTTAACTTGGCTAAGACTTGTGAACTTTGAATCATCTGTGTTTTTAAATTAATCCATTGTGTATTTAAGTTTATAGCAATTTTCTTTAGAATACACAATGGATTAATTTAAAAACACAAATGATTTTCTAAACAAAATTGCTAATATGGAATTTAATACTATAAAATTTAGCATAAATTATTCTTACCCTGGTCCATAATTGCAAACATATAATTTATTGTATTTGGTGGTGTCTTTGTATTCAGAATAACCGCAACCAACTAAACTGGTTTCACCCCAAACCAACTGTAGAAAATAAAATATTATTCTCTTTATATATAACTGTGTTAAGCTTTATTAACCTGTGAATAATGACCGGTTTTTGGTGACCAGGCATCACCAAATGAATATTTTTGCACTTCATTAAACCAACTTTTTATACGTGAGGGAAAATCACCATCATCAGGATCCAAAGGTGCGGTACTCCAAATAATTGCCAAGTTTTGACCCATCGTAAAACGATCTTTAAAATTTGTAAGGGCACATAATTAATTTATATCTTAAATAAAAAACTGAAATAACGCAAAAAAATTAACTTACTTATTGTCCTGTATGGATCATGCCTAAATTGACAGTTGTCTGCCCATTGTTGGGCCCTTTGCGCCAGTTCATCGTCCCACACTATTTCACGCATATTTTCCGCACCTGGTTGGCCAGGATAATGGCCGGTTGCCACCGTTTGCCTAAGTCTATTGTGTTCTTTTAAAATAATCTCCTTTTCTGCTTCTGTGATGCCAGATGCTTTAATGAAAAGACAGAAAATAAAAATTAGTAAAGCAAATAATTTTTTATATTATTTTGCTAGTGTTTATGTTTATATAATTCTAGTTTCTTTCTTTTTTTGTAGTTAACTAATTTCTAATGAATGACTTCATCTCGTGAAGTTTTTAAATTATTAAAAGACTACAAATAAAACAAAAATCGAGCTAATTTGAATTTTACTATCTTATTTTTACAAAATTTACAGATGTTGAAATGGAAATGTTTTTGTTATTTTTATTTCAAACAAATGCTAAATTAAAAAAATATTTAAAGAGAAATTTGTTTTTTTTTTCTTAATATATGCTCAGCTTTTACAAAAGTTGTATATTTAATTACCATAATAATTTTATTATTTGTGCTTGATTCCTTTAAATAAATCAAGCACAAATAATAAAATTACTTAGATTGAAAATGATTCCGATGAATAAATTACTTAATTACCATAATTTTATATGGAAAATCACAAAAAAAAACATTAAATCAAATAGAATTTAATATAATAGAAGATACCAAACTACTTAAATTTTTAATTTTTATTTACTAAAGCTTCTGATGAGAGGAGTGGCAAAATGATGAAATTCAAATCAAAGACCTTCATTTTAAATAAATAAAAAAAAAAACATTCAAAAATTATTTCTAACGCAAAGCAATGTTTAATTTAAAGGAGTATTTGAAAGCAGTTTTGAAACATTAAGCCCGCAACACTTCCAATATAGAGCTTTAGCGTATTGTATATTAGAAAATAAAGGTCTTAGGCTCAATAAAAATTCAGTTTAAAAGAGTTTTAGATTTTAAATCTTATTAATTATAATTTTTAATTAAGTTAATACAAAGCCGATTTTATAACGTGTATGTAAAGCGAACACATTCTTTCTTACTAAAAGAAAAATAATTTTATTATTATTAAAAGAAAAATTATTATTAAAAGAAAAATAATTTTATTATTATTAATAATAATAATAATACAAATAATATTTTATTTATCAAATTTATAGTTTTTTACATAAATTTAACACACTTTCTTCCAACTCATATTTAAAACTTTTAACATATTAATAATTTTTGGAGTTTTTAGAGCAAAATAAAATCAACTACAGTTTTGTTATAATTTTGTTTTATTAAAACCTGTTAAAAAATGTATTATTTGAAAAGTTATATCTCACGTCAAATTGATCAAATAGGAATTATATGCACCCACACAGCGCAAAGGCAGCAATATCATAAAAAAATATAGAGAAACACGGTAACAACTAAGAAACCATTTTTTTTTTTTATTTTTTTCAATTTTCTACTTAAGGGTTTCTATTAAAAGCCATTCATATGTAATTTGAAAAATTAAGGAAATAAAAAAATATTTTTAAAAAATTTTAAAAAAGGCTCATTGCACGTACAGTGGCAATAAAAAAATAATTCAGAGACATGTTTACGTTAATCCACATTAATTTTGCTAGATTCCTTTGAGCATAGGAATATTATGATATTCTCATAAAATGTTTATTATCCATAAATTGTAATGTATTACTCTGGGGAAAGCATTTTTATGTGGCCATTTCACTACTGCTCATATAGATCATCAGTATAAATTTTGTAGCTTTTGCGTTTTGCTGTCTTTTTGCTATGTTCGTTAAATATAATTATCATTTAATCAATTTGGCTTGAGATGTAATAACACTCTAAAATTTTCTACACAAAATTCTACATTGTTCTCTTGTATGTGTAAGAAAAACTTGATCAACAAAATTGTACCTGCGTCAAATATTACTAAAAAAATGTTTGTTAATTGTAAAATCTATTTCCAAATAAGTGTTTCATTTGAAAGAACTAGTAAAAAATTGAAGGTATAAAATGTTGGATGTTAAACTTTCTGGCATATTAGAAAATTTTCTAAAGAATCCTATTTCATGTGAAATAATTTGGCAATAATGTTAGTCTAATCTTAAAATTATATTAAAATATCTCAGTTGCAACCCTAAAAATGATCTTTATGAAAAGCTACAGTTTTTGGCTTGTGACGACCTTCCAGAAAATTAAATGTTTGTAATCATAGGTGGATTAAATACAACACCAAATGTTTATGATTTTTATACAACAGTTTGAGCACACAGTAGGAAATAAATAAATAGTGCCATGTTAATATCCAACAAAACTAAAATTTCACAATATTTAAATAAGAAAAATATTGTAGATTATATTTAAGTACAATTATTAAATTTTGTTGTTTAAAAATTTAAATACAATTTTTAAAATATTTTTTCATAAATAACTTTGCAATATTTCAATTCACTAAGATTTTATCTTGTTGCTTGTTAAGGTTGAAACCTTCTTTGTTGCAAGATTAATATGCAAAATATTAACTTAAATAAAGCCCATTTAATCACAGTGGCATTTTATACTTCAACAACAGTTTTTATCGGAAACAAAGTAATAAATTTATACTAAATATAAATACGAAATGACAAATTGCTCATAAAAAAAAATACAGCTACAGCGATTAATTTCCGTAAAGAAGAAAAATAAAAAGGGGAATAAAAAAAGCTGTAGCCTTACATGTTGTTTTGCAAACGTGAAGAAAACAGAACGGAAAAATAATCAACAAAATGTAAACGTCACTTAGGACATTAATTAAAAGAAAATGTTGTATGACTACAAAAAAGTTTTTAAATAAAATAAAAAAAAAAAACAAAAAACAATATTTTATCTACTTATTAACAATAAATACATCAGCGACAGCCACAATAAACATAAACAGTATTGATTAAATTTACAAAAGCATAAAACCAACAATAACAAATATAAACAACACATGTTTGTCATTTAACGTAACAAACATTGTCATTTACAAGCAACCAATGAACTATAGTTGCAGCATCGTTGCGTCGCGTCGCATCACTTCGACCACATATTGAGAAATTTAAAACGTAAGACTTAAACAAGAAACTTTTTTTTTTAATTTTTAAGATCACTATCTCTTTTAAATGGCATAAATAATAATATTTTATGATATTTTTTAGTTTTATAATCAGAGTTAAATAACATTTCTTTGTCATCAAAAAATATACAAGAATTTTTACAATAATCGCTTAAAATTTTTCCTGAAAATGCTGTCAAAAAATCTTAGCATCAGCGAATTTGTATAAGAAATGTATTATTATAATTAAATTTTTCTCGATTTTTTAAAAATGTGATTAAATTATTTTAGTATTGATAGTATATACTCGAAAATAAGAACACCAATTAATATTTTTTTTTAAATACGGCTGACAGTTTATAAAAAAAGTTATGTTGTGATAAGTATGTCTCTAATTCCACGCTAAAAAACTTAGTAACATAAATTCTATATAAGGAACTTTGGTTGTGACTTTGGAAATATGCAATGCCGCTATCCTTTTCACTTATATTATGTTCTTAAAATTGCATATTCCATCCCCTGAATTCTATGTCGTGGTGGTAAAGGTATGATGCAAATAGAAAGGAAAGAAGAAGTTAACAGAGGAATTATAGTATCAAGAGCCAAGAGATAAGTGGTAACTATCCTCCGCATCTTTGGTAAAATTTGTTAGAAATTATTTAACAGATGTTTCCAACTTTAAATATACCCTTAATATATTAGAAACTGGTTTGAAAGCTTCTGCTTAATTTTTCGTTTAAAATTTTGCCTGTGGATCTTTCGCTACAAAAGAATATGAAATCGTTATTCGAGATAACGTTAAAAATGACCTATTCGATGTTATACCGGAAAATGAACAGAAGCCTTTGCAAACTTTAGATTATCAAAAGCGTTAAAAAGTTTGAAAAATTAATTTACAATTAAAATGAAAAAGAACAAGTGTTGCAGGATTTGTTTTATTTTCCGGAGTCATCTCAAAAAATGTATTTTAGCTGTTGCAATTATTTTATTTACTTGGTCCTCTGTGAAACGTTTGTCACTGTCTTCAGTATGCAACAGCAAGAAATCCCACGTTAAATTATTTCAACAGAGCTACTCAACTTACCAATTGTATTTATAACGCACTAGAGATTATAACATTTGCAATCATTAGGCATTCATTTCTGTATTTCCGATACAATAAAAAGGTCAAAATTATTTCTCTGCTCTTATCTAATTCTGGCTTAATTTCCTAAATCATAGTTTTCCTTCTTGGCTTAAATTTTTAAGAGAAAGCAAGGAGAAGGATTTATTAATACCAAATGCAAAGATAAAATTAAATGAGGATCGTCATTAGTTCCAAAGATAACTCTTACATTTCTGTTTATCCAATTTTTTAGTTTTTCCCTAGATTTTGTATAAAGTAGTCGCGTAAACTTGATATGTCGCAACCTTTTTTTCAGGCAGTGCTTTCAGATTAGGGGAATTTGCTATCATTATTGGGGATATGTTTTCATTTGAGTGCGAATTTCCTGGCAAATATATGACTGCGCTAAACTTAATAAATATTTCGTCTTTTTAAATCTTCACATTTAATTAAAGTTAAAAACTCTGAAATAAAGTCATCAATTTTAAATGTTATTTTTTTATTTACAGGTCTCATAATAATAAAAATAAAATAAACTAATTACTTTGGCTTTTATTATATTTTTTATTGTTAAAAGCTTCATAACGTTCCATTACTTCCTACTTTAAACGTTGAACAAAATATGACTTTAGTAATAAATTATTAAGAATTTTTACTACTTTTTTTATGTTTTTTTTATTACAATTTTTTTTTAGAATCCATTAACAATGTAATAGTAAGCAAATTTAATAGAACATAACAATAAATAACGATAGCGTTAAATTCCCTACAATTTAACAAATTCAATATATAAAAATTTTTAAGAATGTATGTACTATTGTTATTTCCCTTCTTATCTGGCTGTTGTTCTCTTGAAGTTATTGGCGAGCGCTTTCGATATGAAAAGATCGATATAATTTTAAAGCGCTCGCCATTAACTTCAAGAGAACAACAGCCAGATAGGATGGGATATAACAAGAATATTTCATTAACTGATGGAAAAATATAAATAGCATAATACCAGTTACTATATATCTTTAAAATCTTTTTAATCGTTACGCTTTATTACGATCATCTACAAAAGTTATTGCAAGAATATTTTGATAGTCGCTGTGCTTTCAAAAAATTTGAATAGTAATTCTTAATTTCAAGTGTTATATATGTAATATTAAGAAAATTATGAATTGAATTGTTTACCCAAGAGCAAAATAATATAATGCGTATTAAAAATAATAGCAGCACAATAAATATGGCCAACAGTTTTGCTCAATAAATTACATATTTTTGATTTGCAAAGCAGGGTCAAAACCCTGCTGCGGTTGAATATTCTAGCGTATCTTATGGCGATTAAAATAAATTGTTTTCGTGGGAGGGTACTCATATATGAAAACGATGAGGAAGTGAAGAAACATTAAGTACCAGGGAGTACCATAAGGTTCGGTATTCGGACCAGTATTATGAAACGTGATATACGATAGCGTTTTAAGATTAAATCTTCCAAACAGAGTAAAAATTTTAGGTTTTGCAAATATGGCGAAATGTGTCAGAGAGTGGTACTCAGTTGGTAAGATCATACCTTAGGAGATAGGGTTTTTCTCTAGCAGAGCTGTATTAATTATCCGTCGTCAAGTTGTGGAGTACAATTACCTTCGAATTGGAGACTGTGCGATAAGGACTAAGAATTAATTATTGATAATCGTTTGGCGTATAAACAAAATCTTGCTTATGCAAGAGCTAAGGCAATTCATGTTTGTACAGCTTTGTGATGGATTATGCTAAACACAAGAGGCCGCAAATACTTGGGGAGGAGGAGGATACTGGCAGATGTTGTCAATAGTATAACTCTCTATGCATCTCCAGTATGTGCAGAATCTACCTTGCTCAGGATAAAGTGCAAGAAAATTAGTTCTGCGTACAACCTGGTGGTAATAGATTTACGTACTGCACATAGAACTGTATCTGGTGAAACTGTTTTAGTCATTACAACGATGATAACACATGAAATTACGTGATAAGATTTAATCAGATGGTGGTCAAACCACTGAGAATAAAAAGCAACGTCATTCACGCCCTAGGAAGCCGAGGACTAATTCTAGCAACAGGTCATTCCTAGTTGCAAATTCAGCAGTTCCAAAGCAGGGTTGCACACGACTACTCCTTGCTAAAGAGTTGAAGAGTGTCCAACTCCTGGACCAGAACGCATGAAGCTTATTATAAGTAAGAACAAGGCGCCATTCATGCTCACTGGACCTGAACCATTCATTGTGTTCATTGTGAATGATCCGACCCACAAACTCAAGTGCCTCGAAACACACAGCTACCACGATACTCCCGAAGGGCCTACCTCAATATTCAGTCAGAGAAGAACTAAATGTCTAAAAAGACAAATAGCGGAACTCTCATTCCCGTGGAAATACAGTGGATTTTCCAGTTGGCTCCTACTAGCCAACTTGAAGGGGACTGGGCTCCATTTTACCCCTGCAAGACACAAGAATAGATGGTTGTGTGATCCAAAAAGACATAAATGTGCCCCCGAGGGAGGATAACACATGAAATATGGACAATATGCAAAGAAGTCACAATTTGAGATAAAGCTACTTTTTAGGAACCATAACGACATAACTAATGCTAGAGCATGAGTGGCAGGAAAGATGTGCATCGGCTGTCTATAGTAGATGGACCTAGGCACTTATAGCTAATATAAAAGTGCGGTATAACTGGCATCATGATTACGTAAACATTTGCATTACGCAATTTCGGAGTAGGCCCGATTGTTTTCGTTTATATTTATTTCATTTCGAACACGATAGCTCTCATTTTTGCCAGCTTTGTGATCAGCATAGGGTAAATAAACATTGTATAGATTATGATGTCATTACTTCATTATTGGTAGTAAGTTTGTGAATATGTTAGGGTTGTTCCTTTGGATCCTAGACGGCAGAAAGAGAACCGTAGGAGGAACCAAAGTTAGTTGCAGTTTTAAGCCTACTCCCCTCTACGAAAAAATACTTTTAAGTACAAGGAAAATGTGTGACGAGCTTGTTTTCGTACAGTAAAGCCTCGCACTCCTGAGTTTACCAGGATATTAAAAAAAGGCATTTGTATTCGATAGTAAAATTTTATAAGTTTTGCAATCTGAACAGAAGCATAAGCATTAAAAGGTGTAAAACTTTAAAAGCTAACAGGTTACAATAATGACTATCGTATTTCTAAGTTAAATACGTTTTTTGCTATCGACAAATGATTATTGTAGTAGAAACAATAGCTACTGAGACGATCTTATTTGTTTTTGAAATAAATCATTTCATAAATTCTTTCTTTAAGCACAAGGTCTTTATATAACAACTATTATATATTTATTTGCAATATTTCGCCACACTATTCATGGCATCTTCAGGCAAAAAAAATAATTAACCAATTTTTTTAAATAATCAATAAAACGATTTTTTAGGTTAAATATGTATTTTTGCTTTCGATAACACTTCTGCCACTATCTTATTTGTATTCTAAACAAATCATATAAGAACGACATAATTCTCTAAATACATCTTTTACATCTTCCTTGCATTATAGCAGTACTTGCGTATCGTACAGGTAACTTCTGTACAAAATGAATATTACATTTTGAAGAATTGCTGTGTTATATAAACTCATGTTATACGCAGTAAAAAACTATTGTGGAATAACCTCTTTTAAGGAATTCTTGAGGAAATTTGATATTTTCTGTTTTATTTTACTTCTACAGTTTAGGGAAATATGATGTTCTTTCGATAGCACAGAAATCTGATAGTTCAAACTTAAACTTATACAAAGAAATACAAAAAAAATTAAATTAAATTTTTCATTACAAGCTGTTGCATGGAGATCTCCCTTGTTTAAATTTAATTAACTTAATTTTTTAATCTCATTAATTATTAATAAAACTTTTTTAATATTATAAACAAAAGAAGAATTTTTAATTTATGAATATTTTTCTATATTTAAATTTATTAAGAGAGAGAAAAGTTATTTAAAAATTTTTGTATTAATTTTCAGTGAGAACAGAAGAGTTTGGAAATTTCGTGCAACACGCTCTTTTTCAAGACCGGATTCCTTTGTTGCAGATTGGCCACTGAATCGTACTACGCATTATACAGAAGTTTCGTTTTTTTAGCCAAGTAGTTTGTATGTTGAATAAAGTCAGTGCAGAATACGTTCATATCACTTTCAACATTTAAAGATTTAAATCGAATGTTTACAAACAATACACAGAGAGCTCCTTGTTTTCAATCGTAGAGTGAGTATATTCCACAGAAATTTTGCAAAAATATTTTCGGTCATTAATTATTATTTTTTTTATTTAGACTTTAGTCTATTGCTTAGCCATGTTATAGGTAGACTTCTCTCAACTTTTCGAAATGTTAGATAAAATTCGTGTAGATATTGGCTTAAAAAGGTTCATTATTAAAACCTTGAAATATTGCTATAATTAGTATAAAAAACCAAAGATTTATAATAAAAAAAAAAATATATTTTAATATCATAATAATTTTTTGCTGTTTTTTGTAAACTTGCCATTTTTGCGGTTTCTCCATTCAAAAATTCAAAAATAATTTATCATTTCAAAAATGAGATTCAAAAAACGATACATGACATTTTATTTGTTTTGCTGAGACTAATTAAAATTTTTAATTGCATCATTAGCACGAGTATACTTTATTTTCTTTTTACCATATGCTGTTTTAAGCAGGAGACTTAAAGGCGTCTACTATTCAACTAATTTACGTAGTAAGCTAATCATTTGTGTGGGTATATTGTATTTTTGTGCAATTATATGAAACCTCGTATTTTTTATTAAATTAATATTCATGTTAAACTGTACAGTTTAGTGTTGACTTAAATTAATGACACTTTATCTTGTTAAATTTTTGTAAAATGATAGCAGAAGCAGGAGTGTATGTTTTTTTTTTGAAATTATTATATTTTGTATGTCGCGTTGCTATCACATATTTAAAAGTCATTAAAAATAATGAGCAGGATTTTTTTATATTTAATAAAAAATTTTTAAAGCGAAATCCAAAAATCTGGCAAAATATAATTTGCTAAATAATTTGAATTTCACTTAATATTATTTTACTTAAGTCTCTCTTACGCTAACTGGATCTCGTGTTTTACATAAGAGTTTTATTATAATGACAAGAATAAAGGAGACTCACTCATATTGAATGATTTGCCGATTTCTCAGTTATTTATTTTTAATATTCCTGATTTGGTATCGCATTTGCCATTATTAACAGCACATAAAGTTACGAACTAAGTGTTATGATGGATAAACTGAATTAAAACTCTCACGAATGCACTAAATTCACTTTATAGATTTTTATATAATAACAAGCATTGAAAAAAATAATATTGTAAAGGGTGTGGCAAACCATTGTAAAGTACATTAAAAAAATAAAAATTATACATGTTTACGTTTTTGGCACCCAAAGAGTAAAAACCGTGCACTCACTATTGATTTCATCACAATGTCCGTTATTCTGTCACCGCCATCAGTTTCATCACAATGTCTTTCATTCTATCACAGCCCTCAATTTCTAGAACCGTAACAGGTAGACTTTTGAAATTTTTACAAAAACTTGTACTGTCATAGCCCCTATAGCTAAAAAAATCTAATAATTAAAAGGAGTTCCGATATTTATAAAAATATTCAAAATTGGTACCAAGTATTTAAAACTATGCCTGCTATAGTAAAAAGTACAAAATAATGAAATGGGATTATAAATGTTTGTTAGTCACCATTCGCACGGAATCCGACTCACACTTACTTTACTTTTTCTTTTTGTTTAAAAATAATCGCATGTTATTCTTTAAAAATGAGCACACCTCTTAAGATCCTCTAAGAATATAATAAAATAAACTCTCTTAGAATATCATATCACTTTAACTTACATATAAGCTTAGCTAGCAATCTTCTTGCTCTTTAATCTTTGATTTAACATCTACCCGCGGCAGCAGGTAATTAACATTTTTTTATACCTTAAATTGTCTTTAATTAAAAGTTACCTGAATATTTTTTACAATTATGTACTTCTTAATAGTTCCCTTAAGTCATTCTTAACATGTTATAACAACATTAATTTATTCTTTCCCGTATAAATATACGGTACAAGACAACACGAAAAAAGTCATGTTAATTAAAGTTTTATATACATATATGAAAGAAAAGCAACAGAAAATATTATTCTATAAGAATAAAATTGGATTAAAATGTACATGACACTAAAAACCCAATTGTACGTGTTGCCATCCATGGTCAGGGCCAACTTTTGACAATGTAAAATTAAACTGTAAAAACGATTGAGGTTTATTGGGCGGCGGCAAAATGTTAAAACAAAAAAATAAAAGTCACACTTTAACTCTAGAAAGGAGACATAATCACTTAACAAGCACAAAACGAACAAAAAAAATATTAAACGGATCTTTTTTTTTTTTGTTGAATGTTGTTTTCTTGTCTTAAATAAATGGTATTAATGTTCTTAAACGAAACTTAAAGGCGGCTTTAAAAAATCGTATAAAATATAAATGTTCTCACGTTTAAGCATTGAACAGTTTTACAAAGGAGATAAATATTTAACGTTTTAGCCTTTTTAGTCTTATGATAAAATAACAATCCTTTAACAAGTTGTAATCAATTCCTAAAATTAAAAGGCAGAAAATACCAAAAAATCATTGATTGGTATAAATTGAAACTAAGCGGTTTAAGTGAATGTGCCACAAGCAAGAAATTCAAAGGGGACACAATATGTGAAGCTATAGTTTAAAATAAAGACTAATAATATGATATAAAGCTTATCAAGATGTATTAACAAAAAAAAATACGCATTTTAATACATTTAGTTTGGATCTAAGGATGTTTTTGCTTACAACATCAAGGTGAAGAAAAATTTTCAGTATTTTAAAGAGTAAAATAAAGTGATTTTCATTAATATCTGCGAGATTAATATTACACAAGCTAAAGTACGGCCGATTAATAAAGCCAAATGACTTAAATTATCCTTAGATATCTCTATAAAAGCATGATCGTAAAGAAGGCTTAAGCTGGCAGGGGCTAACAATTTTTTCCAAATACTGGTAGTCTTATTTGACGCGACATTACTTTTTCTTTATCCGAAATTTTTTCATTGCTATGTGTATCAAAATGAAGGTGACACTTAACTTTATTCTTCGGAGTAAGTTCACTAGTGTAGGATGATAGAAAAAAGGGATTCCTTTGTAAGTCTGGAAGACAAAATAAAAACGAACTGCTTTTGCTATTATTATGAACTTTGTAAATTGGATCCCAAATACTTGAGCAGTATTCCAAAATAGGTCTGACAAGGGAAGTATAAGGATATTTTGTGGCATATGTGTTACTAAACTCCTTCGCCCGTCGTTTTATAAATCCAAAAATTAGTGGCTAACGACATATGTGACATTTAACATAACTCTTCGACTTGTTACAGTTGGCTGCCTTATTAGAGCAAGCCTACTATAGTAGAATTAAGGAATTCCATTGTAAGCCTCAAAGACAAAATAACAAGAACTGCTTTTTTCTGATTCCATGTTATTACTATAGGCTTTACTAATTGGATCCCATAATCCATAATAGGTCTGACAAGAGAAATATAAAGATGTTTTGTGACATATGGGTCATTGAACTGCTTCGCCCAGGATTTTATAAATCTGCTCGTGCTTTGTTAGTGGCTAACGAAATATGATGTAAAAAATTTAATTTAGCATCAAGTAAAATACCAAGATCTGCAACGGCATTCAGTTTCTCAGGTTCGTAGTCATTTAAAAGATATTGCAAGTTTGTTTGACATCTTCGGAAGAAACAAATGTATTTGCACTTTCTAAGGTTCAACTCCATAAGATTAATATTGTATTACACTAGAAATTAAATGCATCAAAGTCCTTTTGCTGAAGAATATGATCAGTGTTACAGTTATATGTTTCGTCTCTATGTAATAGAACGTTTGAGAATTTAATGGCATTGAATAGATCATTAGTAAAGAAGGTAAATAAAAGAGGTCAATAATTTCTTTGGAAGTAAGCGTGTTAAAGCAAAAAAATTGTATTTTCTTTTAAATAAAAAACAGTGGTAAAATAAGTGTTATTTATACCACCATCTAGTGTGGTGTATATGTGTTTAAGCCATAAAATAAAACCATAATAAAAAACCGCCGTAACTGCGTTGATAAAGACAGTTTGCATGTATATTTAATAAAAGCTCATGATCACCAGTTCAAATCCTCGAAGAGCCTTTAGTTTAAAATAAAATAATTATTTTAGAGAAGCCACAAGCGAATAAGTTAAAACGGTAATTAAAATCATTCGAAATCTTTTTAAGAAAAACGACCCCATTTTTGTTGAACTATAGCAAACGAGTTGCTATAAACGGAAGGTACGACGACTGGAGTTTATATAAATGTGTATATCTATTAAAAGAAAGTTCTTCTGTAACATAATAATAACATTATGAGGCATTATTATTGAAATTATTAAAAATGAATGGTTGCTTAAAGAGACGATAGTAAGTTAAAATCTTTTATATTGTGAGTGCAATTATTAGACAAAGTCACAGAATAAGAAATGCAAAAGGAGAAATAGAAACAAAAGGTGCTGGTTCATTTGTAACATAGAAACAATATTTTATCTTTATATATTAATCATTACTTAAAATACCTACACTAACGAAGTTAGGTAGATAGAAAGACTACTGATCCAGAAAATGCCGCAATACATGCTGGTGGCATCTAATATTTCCTGTTTTCTTGAGACATTCATACAAATAGTTCGACTAATAATTTCCAAAAATTATTAACTAAATTTAAATATATAAGTATTAATCTTAAAATTGGTCTTTTTAAATAAATTTATCACATATATTTTCAATATTTCACTTTCCTTTGGAAAGCTTCTTCAGGAAATTAATTTTCTTAAACAAAAATTATTAACAAATTGAAAATAGTTTTTGAACACAATTGACAAAAAACATCCTACAGTGCTTTTTCCGTAATCAAATCAAGAATTGTGAACTGATTGGCTCCGTAAGGACTCTGTCCTTAAAATAGCCCCACAAAAAATAATGCAGTGGTGTTAAATCACACGATCTGGCAGGCCACTTAACTGTTGATTTTCGTGCAATTATGCGATCGAGAAATTTGCTTTTCCATAAATTGATGGTTTCATTGACTGTGTATGACATGTGACACCGTACTGATGAAACCACATGCTAGTGATATACACGTCGTCAATAATAGGCCAAAATTAAATTGTTAGCATCTTAGCTAAAAAAACGGCCCACTCACGCCTCCAGACCACATAGCACACCAAACAGTGACACGTTGAGCATGTATAGGTTTCTCAATAAATTTCAAAACTATTATGTTGTCGGTATTGCCACAATTGAAAAACAAACTTCTTGTTGGAAAGCTTCCTAACTTTTCATTTTAAACAACCATTTGCATGTCTGGTGTAGCAAATCAAATCAAAGACCTAAAGAAATAGATTTTTTTAAAAACACTACCTCTTTCTGCCTCCTTCTCTAGCTTCAAGATAGCTATCAATTATAAATATTATCGAAATGACCAAATAAGAAGCGGATAATAATTAATTTCATTTTTATTTTTATTTTTAATTTTTGAATTATTGACATATTCTCGGAATATGATTTATTTACACACCCTAAGGATGACACATATTTTCGAATTTCTTAAAAAATTTTTTATTCACCTGCTTTTAAGTTAACATTGAGTGCGCAATTATAGTTCGAATAATTTGTCATTTTTTGTTTTTCTATTTTACAATCAAAATCAAATCATCAAAAAAGATTTAAATTTTAATTGACAAAACAATTTTTTAACTATTTTTTACAGTGTCTGAGTTCTGCTCAAAATTAAAACACAATTTTTTTTTACATTTAAAATTAGCACTTTTTCGCATTTAATTAAAGCATAAACATGAATGACTAAAATTGATTCAAACACTCACTACACTATCTCAACACATCTTAGCAGTTTAGTTATTGCAAATAAATCTCATATAAAAATAAAATTAACATACACAAACCGAAGTAGTTCTGAAATGCACGATTTCCTAAGCGAAAACATCAGAGGCTGATGAAAGATTTGTTAACATAAGCTTTTAAATAAGGCTTTAAAATTTTGTATGTTTAACGCAAAACAATATATATTCTTTGTGTATGGTCAAAATAGAAAATTTGAAGACATTAAAAATCACATAATTATAACAAGATTTTTTTCTATTTTTTGCCATTTAAATAAACAAAACAGTTTATTGACTTTGGAGACAACAAATCTTGTCGAATTATTAAGAAAGAAAAAAAAAAGAAAAAACGACAAAGTAAAAAAAGTTTACACACGCAATGACGTCAAACCGTAAACAGGTTGACGAAGCAAAGGGTTCTTCAATTTGTTTTAAAAGTAGTCAAACGACTACATATTTTAATTCAATAGGAAATTTTATGTTTCTTTTGTTTTAATTTTAACGCTGAATTTTTGCTGTTATTACTGACTTTTAGAGATTTCTTACACTGTCCGGAACCCAGAACAATGCACATTACAATCACATGTTAAATAAATATTAAATTATCTATTTACGTATTAAAAATTTTAAGTTGATTCAATTGCTTTGTTTCAACCGGTCATGGACAACAGCGCAATATGCGGTGGGGCAGGACCAAATTATTTTGCAACAAAAAAATTTACTAATAGTCCACGTGCTTAAATTTTGAATTTCGGAACTAAGAAGATTCGCACTAGACCTCTAAGGTAGAAACCAAACAAATTTCTATTGATTTTGTCTTTAAAATTGTGTGTTCTGGATTTTTAAATCAGTTCCAGTTCTCTTCTAAATATATTAGACAGAGTTTTCAACAAATTTTTTATATTTCACTACAATGTTTGAATTGGATTAAAAAATACGTAACAAAGTTTTTAACAAGAAGTTTGGTTTTCTAAAACAAAATAAAACAAAAAATGTATTACGGAGCGAAATGTTCGGCAATTATGAATCAAAAATTATATCTGTCAAATGTCCACCATTTCCACGCTGACAGCTGTCAATTCTTTCATCAAAGTTGTTAATCACTTCTTGTCAAAAAGGCGGTCCTTATTCACATCATAGATTTTGAGTTTTAAAGCTGAAATCTATTTGAATGGGTCCGTATAGACTCTGTCCTTAACATAGCCCCACAAAAAAATCATCCAGTGGTGTTAAACAACACGATCTGGCTGGCCAATTAATTACTGATTTTCGTGAAAATATGAGATCGGGAAATTTGGTTTGCAATAAATTGATCATTTTATTGGCGGTATGAAATGTGGCACCATCCTATTGAAACCACATATCAGTGACATCCACGTCCTTAGTTATCAGCATCTCGCGATAGCATAATCTATTAAACGTCCAACCTAATCTTCGGAAAAAAAGGCTCAATAGCACCTCCAAACCACACCGCGCACCACACAGTGACACGTTAAGCATGCAAAGGCTTCTTAGTAATCGATCTAGAAGTTTCAGAAGCCCAAATGCGGCAATTTTGCTTGCTGACATATCCTGACAAGTGATAATGGGCTTCGCCTGAAAAACTGATTTTTTCAGAAAAACCAGCCGGTTACTCTTTAATAATTTGACCGAATCTATGGCGATGTGAATGGTCGTTCGGCTTGTAAGGCTTCAAAATCTAGAATGGACCTGTTTCAACACTGGCTGCCGTATTTTCAGCTGAAGGCCCAGTCGAACACGCTATGGTGTTCGAACATTTTGTATCAAGCCTGTCGACTCAAATTTAACACACAATTTCTTAATAGCGGTTTCAGAAGGACGATTACGTTGTCCGAAAATATCTTTTAATTTTTTATTATTTTAATACGATTTTTCAGCAAAATTGAAATCATTTTAACAAGTAAAAAATATTTGAAAAAACCGTAATTATTCTATTAGATAATTGTAAAAACGCCACATGTTTATGCAGTTTTGGTTAAAAAAAACACCGTCATGAAATTTCGAATTAGAAATTTATGAGCAAAAATTCTAAAAATTAAGAACATTTTTTAAAGCCGTTTATGGCTTTCATTAATTCTCAACAGTATTTCACAATCCTAGAGGCAATATTTGACCCACAAAGTGCCAAAAGAAAAAACTTTAAATTGTTAATTTTTACACAAAGTTTCATTGACGAAATTTTATTGTTTTAATTTAATTTTATTTAATTAAATCACAAGTCTGTCTGAAACGAATTTGAAATACCCATAGCTCTTTCCAAAAGCTTTATTTAGCAGACAATATTGGCCAATATTTTGTTTAATTTCGATCTATTTTAATATTTTTATTTTCCAAAAAAATGTATGATTCCTTCTAAATTAAGAACTTTTACTAAATTGTTTCTAAGTCATGCATTTTTATTGACAACAAATTTCCAATATATTAAAAACAATTAAAAAAAATTCTTTTTTTTATAATTCTCAACATTTATGCACATGACTGTATTTTTTTCGAATATTTAATTTTATACAATTTTATTAGCAATAAGTTAAGTAAATGAAACTAGTTTCGTTTAAAGAAAAAATAAATAAAATAACGATTGATTGCATAAATACGCATCTAGATAACAAAAAAAAAAAAAATTAGTAAATAAACATCTAAATGACAAATACGCTGCGAAACCAATAATTTAAGTAGATATCGAAATTTAAAGCTCGTGCATGTTGAATATTTAATGAATTGATTTTTTGATTTTAATTTAATTTAAGCTTGTCTCTGTTTTATTGATGAGATTTGTTTTAATCAAAATATTAAAATATTAAATGTGTCATAAATATTTTTAAGCAACTGCTAACACTGTCTTAAGTGTATAAACGAATAAAAGTTTACGAATAAATATGGTACGAGTGTGGTTTAAGGGTTTCAGTAATAAAAAACAACTTTAGGCGAGTTATAACTTCAAACAAAAAGTGAAATAAATTTTTATTTCAAAGTAAAGATATGTAAAGTTTTATTTTATAAGGCCTACTGTTTAAATCTTAAAACCTACAAAATTGTAACTGATGATATAATTTATCAACATGATGAAAATGTGGTCATTTTTATCATTCGCTATTATTGTTGTTATAATGCATTTTTAGCTTCTGCATAAAAACTCATGAATATTTTTAAAAATCTTTCAACTGATAAATTCATTCAAAATGATAATAATAAAATAAAATACTAATAAAAAAATAACAAATTTCACAAACAAAAAAATATATAATTACAATAAATGCTTAATAATTCATTAAAAAAATAAAAAAGGGAGCAACTACAGCAGTTTGAAAAATCTCTTAAATACAAAAATTGTGCAAGAACCGGAAATCCAAAAATAAAAATTATCAAAAAATAATTCAAAATTTACTACACAAATAAACGTTTACAAAACTATTACAAATATCAACATTATCTTGAAAACTCATCCTGAAATCTAAAAATAAATGTCATAAAAATACAAAAAAATTTAAATGAAACCACAATTATAACAAAAACAAGCAAACATTAATTACAAAATATATAATTTTTAGATTGGCAAAAAAATCGAAAATGGAACGAAAACTTAAATCATAAAAAAACCAAATAGACCAAAAATCTAGAAAAATGAAAATTGATCTTAAATCAGAAGATAATTAAAAAGGAAATAAAAAACTATAAATTAAAATAAAAATACAAAATAAATTTCAACATTTATTGTAATTTGTACAAAAACTCTTTAAAAGGGAAATTGATTAAAATAAACACAACATTTTTAAATAAAACAATTTTTTCAGTACCTTCATTTAATATTTTGTAATTTTTACTTAATTATAAATAATGTTAAATAAATTAAAAACAATTACCCAGCGATCAGGGTACGAAAATAGTAAGAATGAAACGTGTGCTTTCGTGTTATTTTGACTGTTCTATTAAATAAAAAATATTGATAATTGCACATTGGCACAAGAAGTACAAAAAATTAACACACGCAGACAAGGAGAACAAAACATAAAACATTTTTTTGAAAAATGTGTTGCAAAATTTTGCAACAATGAATTGTCATCTAAAAAATTGTTCTTAATATACTTAATGACTTAGTTATATTGGGATTATCAACAAGAAGTTTGTTTTTCAATTATCAACAAGAAGTTTGTTTTTCAATTGTTGTGGCACCAACAAAATAATAATTTCTGCTTGAGAATGATGCATTCGCATCGAAAGCGCTCGCCTTCGGGTACAAACCAGCCAGTTAGGACGGAAATGGTAATATTAGTAATTTTAGCATTTAGTTTTTTGACGTATTTGTAGTATTGGCAGTTGTTTTTTTTCACGAAAATCGCATTAAAATAATTAAAATTATCTATGAAAATGGTCGTTCTACTAAAGTTACGTTTCGTAAAATTCGTTATACTTTCGGACAACATGATCTTCCTGCTGAGAACCCTATTAAAAATGAGGTCATTAAATTTGATTTGACACGTTCGATACAAAATCTGCGTACACCAATCCGTACTCGACCGGATTGAAAACCATCACATGACTTTGATGCCTTACAAGGTTCAATTGGTGAAGGAATTAAAGCCGACCTACCATTCACATCGCCATAAATTCGCTCAGCTAATTCAGGAACGAGCGGCTTGTTTTTTTTGAAAAAATCATATTTTCAGATGTAGTGGAAAAATTTCCCCTTTTTTCGAAATGTGAGGCTGAAAATGCGGTATCGATCAATAGATCACTTAATGGCCTTTTAATGACAGCATGACATTTGATTTAAACAAGACGGTGCAACATGTCACACAGCCAACGATAAATTTATTGCAAACCAAATTTCCCGAACACATAATTTCACGACAATAAGCAGTTAGGTGGCCAGCCAGATCGTATTAATTAACACCACTGGATTATTTTTTCTACGACTATGTTCAGGACAGAGCATATACGGAGTCAATCGAATAGATTTCAGCCTTAAAACTCAAAATCCATGATGTGTTTAATGAAATAGGACACCCATTTTTCTGGTCGCGGTGGAATTTTTCCAGATATCATTTTTCATTCATAATTCCCTAACTTTTCTCTTCGCAATCAATAAAAATTTTTAACACCTCAATCTAAATTTTTTGTGTTATTTTCTTTTAGAAAACACACCTCTTGTTGAAAAACCTAAGCGATTAGCTTATTTTTTCGTTTTTCTTCGCAGAGTACTTGTATTTTGTTGTACTCTTGAGCAAAATGATTGAATACATTTTAAAGGTTTATGTCTTTGCATTTAGCGTTTACCAAATGCTACTACACTTCTACTTACTAAAAAATATCTTCGTATTCTGCGATTATATAATTTTTCAAAAGACGCATTAAATCACTCTCGTATATTATTTTAAATAAATTTTTGTAAAAAAAATTTTTTTATAGAACATTCTAACAAAACTTTTTTTTTTAATAGAACGTGCTTAGAATTATCTTGTTTTATATAAGTATTTAATATACACTAAAATTGTTAAAAAACAATATTTTGCTGTTATTTGCGATTTTTAATTTAACAAAAAAAAAATGTAATGTACAGATGCCGAAATGTGCGATATTTTTATTTATTTTATTTTAATTATGCAAAGTGTTAAAATATTCAAGTAAACGTGAATGTTTTAAACAAATTTTGACTTTATTTGTTTTATTTCTGTCTGAAGAAAGAGGTGCGTCTTTGAAAAATAAATATTTAATATGTCAATTTGCAGTCAAAATAAAAATGAAGCTAAGACTTTTGCACTGCTGAACATATAACGCTTTGAGGGTAAGAAAAATGTTTTTTAAAATCGGATATATTTTTAATAACGATTCTTAAAAATGTAAATCAATGCAATGAAAGCAAAATTTGGATATCTTGAGATAGTGACATCCATGGCTTCAAATAAAACCTATTATGTAATCTCTAGTAAATCTTTTGCAAAAACTAAATAGTTAAAATTGTTTCTATATATCGGGTTTTTCAACGTGAAGTTTATTTTTCAATTGTGGCAACACCAACAACATTGTAGTTTTGATATTTAGTTTTTTGACGCTCGTTATTTCGCATGGAAATCGCTTTAAAATAATTTAAGTCCACTATGAACATGGTGGTTCTGTTAAAGTTAAATATACTCTATACAAAATGTGCGAACACTAATGCGTTTTCGATCGAGTCGTTCAACTGAAAACATCGCAATCGTGAGCCACAGTGTTAGAGATGCTAAAGTTGTTAGCAATTCGCGATATCGCGGTTTCAACAGCACGCTGTCACTTATCGCACAGTCAACGAAACGATCAGTTTATTGCAAACCAAATTTCGCGATCGCACAATTTCATGACAATCAGTGGTTAAGTGGCCGGCCAGATCGTGTGATCTAACAACACTGGATTACTTTTTGTAGGGCTATGTTAAGTACAGAGTCTATACGGGGTGAATCGAAATGATTTCAGAAAAAAAAATCAAAATCTGTGATATGATTAACGAAATCAAATCGCCATTTTGCCAAAAAGCGATTAAAAACTTTGATGAAAAAATCGACATCTGTCAGCGTGGTCGTGGTGGACATTTACCAAATATCATTTTCCATTCATAATTACCGAACTTTACTTTTTTCGTAATGCAGTTAAAATTTAAATCATCCTAATAAAAATTTTTTGTTTTATTTTGTTTTGGAAACAAACTTCTTTTTGAAAAGCCCTTTATTAAAAAAAATTTTAAAAAAAATCAAAAGTCTGGTATTTACTTTTTTTAAGCCGTAAAAAATTTAAAATTATAAAATATAACCAAAAAAATTTCACCAAAATATTTTATTTAACATATAACATTTTTAAAATTAATAGCAAAATTGTTTTAATAATTTAACCAAATTTGATTGTTAAATTGTAAAATTTTTTTCTCAGTCATAATTTAATAAATTAGTTTTATTATTATTTACTATTTAATTAATTATTAAATTAAAATCTATATTAACTTAACACGAGCTAAAAGTATAAGATTTAATAGAAGAATCCCAACAAAAGTATAACTTAAATAAATAAAAAAAAAACAAAAATAATATAAATTTTCAGAATAATATCCCAGCAAATTTCGCAATGGCAAATTTATAAAAAAAAACTAAATAAAATAAAATATGCACAAAAAAAAATAAATAAAAATGATTAAAAAGGAAATTAAAACTTTTCTAAGATAACGAATCGTTCCCCCTAAAAATTCCAATTCTAACTAAATATCGATATTTTAGATTAGCTTTAATTAAGTGTTTTATTGTTTTCGTTTTTTTTTCAACATAATAGAAGTTAAAAATAAATTTGTTTTAACAGAGATAAAGTTTTTTACAAAAAATATCTCATAAATTTAATGCAGTTAAATTTATTTGCTGTCAAGTTAAGTGTTTGTTATTTTGCTTCGCTTTCATGCTGATAACCTGCTAACTTTAGTTGTGCTTTTAAGATAAAATAGTAATTATCTTTTAGTTTTTCTTCCTTTTCTTATTCTTGTTAATAAAAACAATTTTATTTAAAAATAGTCATAGAATTACTTATTAATTTTTATGCATTTATTATTTTTACATGAACTTATGGACTGAACATTATAATTTCAGGATTCATTATTATTTTATTGTGAAAAATCAATTTAATTTAATTAGTTGCTTAAAATAACAACATGAAATTGAATCATTCATGGAAATTCTAAACTAATAGTCGTTATGTAAAAATAAATTGTTATAAAATCAAACAATTATTATTTTTATTTTAAATATTTCGCCACACCATTGGGCGGTACTTTTTTTTTGCTTTTTTTTCTTTCTCCTGGAGATAACACCCAGTAGTGTGGCGACATATTTGAAATAAAACTAAAGTTTATTTAACTTTTATAAAAGACCTTGACCTAGAAGAAATTATTTATAAAATATTAAATAGTCTAATAAACTATAATACTGTTTTTAAAATTCTTGACTGATAAAAACTGTTGCCAACTTTTTAAAATTATATTAAATAAAATTGTACAATTTTAAGCGTGTTTGCAAAAACATGTCAACAGCAAGTTTAAGTTGTATGATCATAATATGATATACGTTGTTATATTATGATAATGACTAAAAACTGTTATTTGTATTAAAATATTCGGAATTGTGAATTGAATAAATTTTTATACGAATAGTTAAATAAATTGAAATAAAAAATTTGGATCGTTGCTTAAATAATAAAAATATATATGGTCTATTCTAATCTCATTAACTATTTCACAATATATGATACATATAGACAGCGAATACTGAGGGGGAATTAATGATCCAGAAATGCTGGATTACATTTTGCTAGTGGCTAATTTTTCAGTTTTCTTTAAAAATAAACAATTTGAGTTTAAAATATGATGAACTTAAGCCAAATTGATAATTATTTATTTGTTTAAAATACTTAAATAGTTTGACTAATAACTACAAAATTTAAAATAAAAGGTTTTTCAACAAAAAGCTTGTTTTCTAAAATAAAAACAAAAATTTAGACAATTTAAGTTTTTAATGAATTACGAAGAGAAAAGTTCGATAATTATTATTATCATGACCATGCTGTCAAATGTCGATTCTTTCATCACTTTTTTGCTGCAATCGATTCGATTTGCTCCGTATGTGGCAGTGACCTGTTGAAACCACATGTCAGTGATACCCATGTCGTCAATAATACGTCAAAATTGAGTGGTAAGCTTCTCGGGATAGCGTGATCCATTCACCATTATCGCATTTCCAGTCCCATCTTCGAAAAAAAAACCGACCATAATCACGCCTCCAGACCAGATAGCATACCATACAGTGATATGTTAAGCAGACAAAGGCTTCTAAATAATAGCTCTAGGATTTTTAGAAGCCCAAATGCGACCATTTTGCTTATTGACATACCTTGATAAGTAAAAATGGGCTTCGTCTGAAAAAATGTGTTTTTTCAGAATACACCAGCGGGTTGTTCTTTAATGAATTGAGCGAATATATAGCGATGTGAGTGGTCATTCGGCTTCAATTCCCGTATTAGGTAAACTTCGTAATGCTTCAAAGTCAAATCCTTACGTAAATTTCGCCATAAAGTGGTCTTGGATAACCCCAATTGTTGAGTACGTTGCGGAATTTGCAAATTTTAATCTGCTTTAACACTGTGGCTCACGACTGCGATGTTTTCAGTTGATCGAGCCGGCCGAACACTTATTGGTTGGTGTTCGCACATTTTGTATTGAGCCTGTCGGCTCAAATTTAATGATCAAATTCATAATGGCGGTCTCCGAAGGATGATTATGTTGTCCGAACATATCATGAAATGTAACTTTAACAGAACCACAATTTTATTAGTTTTTTTTTAAGTTTTATTTAAATTTTATTGAATCTTTCATGTAAAATATGAAAATAACAATAAGTGTTAAAATCTTAAACTAAAAAATACAGTTGATTTTGCCACTGCAACATCAACACTGTGCTCGAGAAAAATATGATGTTTAAGCCATTAGATCGAGAGTTTGAGACGGCTATGACTCTCAAATAGGAAGGGATTGGGATGAGTTGTCAAGTTTACAGTGTAAGAAAATGTTGCATTCCGTATTTCCTCTCGTATAGTGGGAACATTGAGGACGCTATGGATGTTTTTGTTTTTAATAATAGTGGATTTTAATTATTTTTATGCATTTTCCTGCGAACTTGAATTCATTGTAACAATTGCTAATGCATCTACTACGAACGCATCTAAAAATTAAATTTCAAAACTACCATGTTGTCAGTGTTGTCACAATTTAAGAACAAACCTTTTGTTGAAAAACCCGATATTACAAATTTTCAGTAAGGTTTCTGAAACTTTCTCACGTTCAAGTAGGTACTTCAAACAATAACAAAAATTTATTAAAAAGTAGCATTTTGAATCCCTTAATATTCTGCCAATAGCCAACATTGCAATATCTAGTTAAAGAAATACGATTCTTTTGTGAATGCTTAAATTAATATTGTGTTTTCACTTTTTTGCTTTTATTACGCAGTTAATCACTGTAATGGTGATTGCTTTGTTTGATTTTTATTTAGCGACCACAATGATGGACACGTTTTTGTCTTGTTATAATTTATCTTCACATTAATGAGTCAATAAAAATGTTTGACAAAAATAATAATAATAATTCCCTTTGAGTGGTCTCATTTCATTATTGTTGTTGTTTCTCTTTGTGTGTATAAAAACAATAATGTAGAAGTATTTTTGTTAATTTAATGCATTTAACAATAAATTTTGTTTACGGCATTTGAGCAAATAAAAAAGAGAATATAGTAAAATAAAATAAATATTAACAAAAGCGTGTTAACAAACAGTAATAAATGTCGGTTAAAAATGTTTTGTTTGTTATATTGGTATTTTGTAAATGCTCAGCAGGTTAATTATTTAAAATAAGTTAAAGGTGTCCACCAAAAAATATGTAAAAAACTGCAGTTGAAAATTATTGTTTTCTCTGAGTTATTGTAAAATGGATCAAAAAGGAACGTGCCCTATGATGTTGCTTTAGAAATCTATCTTCTGAAATCGGAGAATATAACAGTTTACCACATAAAAGTAGAATATTATCACTTGTAATAAATTAAATAAATATCTGTTATTCTTTTCAATGATCTTTTTTAATAAATTAACAGAATATATTTATTTTTTTTCAATATTTCGCTTTCCTATGGAAAGCTTCTTCAGGAAAAATTAATTTTTCCAGATATTTATTTAAGCTATAAAAAGCTCGATTAAAAAAATAAAAAAAACTTGTAATAAATAAAATATAAAAAAAGGAAAAGTAAACTCCGTGAAAGTAGTAAATTATTGACAGCAAATGTCACATAAATCTACATAAAAATTTAAAGCTACTTAATTTGAAGCTATAAAGAAGGAATTTATTATTTACTGTATATAGCGCTGCATCAAAATATATCTAAAATATAGTGATTGGAAGGGAAGTTTTCGCATTTCTGGAATTTAAAGACAACTTATTCATCTTTATTTTTTAATTTAAAATGTTATTTTCTTTACAAAATTATATTTTCTTTACAACCTGTTATAAGTATGCTGACTCATCAAATTCCAAATATAATCCCAAATTTCTAAACATATTTAGTTTTTTCAGATTTAATTTGAATTTAAAGTTTAATAACGGCTGTATGCATAAAAACTTAAAGCAGGTTTAACTGCCGTTGTTAAGCATAATTTCCTAAAGTTGTATTCAAAAAACGCTTTTACCTTAAAATACCTTTGTTAACTTTAAAGTAGGAAAAACCTACGTCAAACCTACAATAAATTGACAGTTCAATTTTATTATTGAAAGTTCAAAAATAAAACAAATTGTGTTTACAATAAACCAGCCTTTTATTTTAAAAGTGGCATAAGTTACTTTGCTATTGTCATCTTTTTATATTAAATTAGTTTATAAAACATTTTAATTTTTAGCCATTTTAACTAGTCTGTATTTAGTTTTCTTTCTGAAACGGATTTTTCTAATGATTGTTTTGAAATAAAATCTTTTTTCTCCCTGTTTCGTACTGTGAAGGATTTTTTCGACAGGAGGCTATTACTACTATTACTATTTGGTCCTTTACATAAGTCACTATGTGCAATAATATGATTTTGAGTTGTGATATTCTTAGATATTTTATACAACACGAAGCAACCGCCTGAAAATAAAAAAATAACAAAATAATGCTAATTATGTGTAGTATATTAGATATCACTATAATATAGTTCAGTAAACTGCACTATTCTTTCGTACTAATAAAAATAAGTCCAATAATCACAATAATACTTCACACACACATGTTTCCATTTCTTTCACAGTAAGCTCGGTAGGTAATTAATTTCCTGAGTACAGCGACTAACGCCACTATCAAAATAAACATTTTTGTTATACCGTTAATTATCAACAGTCCTCTCAAACAAATCTCAATACTTCTTAACTTATCAATTTCAAATTTATTAAAAATGAAAAAAAGAAACTGTTCAGTTGTGACTTATGCCACTTTCAATGTACACGGCTCAATTGACAATTACAATTTTCGTATGTTTGTATGTATGAAGAAACTTATTTTATATGTTTTGTCAAATGTTTTTTTCAAAAATTTTTCTTTTCAAATTGTTATAATTTTTGTTTTTGAAAAATATAAAAAATAATTTCCTGAAGAAGCTTTCCAAAGAAAAGCGAAATATCGAGAAAAAAAATCGTTAAAATTTAAAGGACCGTTTAAAAGATTAAGATTAAGATTTAATTAATAATAATATAATCAAATCAAATCTCGTTATCCGAATAATTATTTTTTTAGTATGAAAAAATTCTTTGTAAGTTCTTCGTAAGCCTTGCAAATAAACCTCTTTCGAGTGCTTTGGTTTTTATTAAAAATATTAATAAAAAAACAAAAAAAAATATGTTGATTTTGCTAAAAATAATAAAAACATTTTTTATTGATCTAACTACCCGGATAAATAATATTCATTTTTATACATCGTTAACTACAACGTGACAACTGAAAATAGTAGCATTGCCGGAATCAAAATAATAATTTTACTCAAGCATACATTAGCTAAAGTACTGTTTATGAATAGTGTTTGTTAACTAACGTGTTCTTTAAAGCTCAAGTAAGCGTTTTTTATGCATACAGCCGTAAGCTTTTAGATTATTATTTTTATTCGACCTTTTTATTTTAATTAAATATGTATTAATCTTTTAAACGGTCTTTTTAATTAAATTTTAATGATATATTTTTTCACAATTACTCAGGTTGTATAGTATGCGATATACAATTTACAATATGTTGTGAATTAAACATATATTTTTTTAAAATAATATCTAATAATTATTAATTATATTGGGTTTCCATTTTAAAGTAACATTCCTTAAAATGTAGAACATTCCAAATGCTAGTTATCAATTACAACTACCAGTAATCAATAATTAGTAGTCCGACTTAAGTTCACCGAGGTTTTAATTACGAAATTTATTGTGAAAAAAATTATAACAGACTCAAAAAAAACTGTACGAAAACTAAAGAAAATTTACCAAAAAGAATTTAAATAACTAGAACTAAATAAATGATAGCGAAATGGCCATCGAAATATTCTTTGCCCTACAATAATCATTATCTCTTATTTTAAGTTAGTCAACCAGGATATAAACATACTTAAATTGCAGTATGGAACTAAGAATGTTTTAAAATCCTTGACTCGTTCTTTAAAGCCACATGCAATAAAGTAGATTATAAAATATTTTTTGTGACGATATATTTAGTAAGTGCCATTAGGTCATATAATCTAGTTAAGTCAACCCATTAAAAATATAATTTTTGATTTGCCAATTGATTAAAATTTGACCTCAAACTAAATGTTACACTGTTTCTAATGATTTTTCCTTCCTGTTATAATAAATAACAAAACCCATAATTTTATAGTTAAATTAAAAATATATTTACAAAGCATACTTTAAATGTCTGTCTATAAAATTCCAATAAATATTAATATTTTAATTTAGAGGTAATAAAAAATTTTTATGTTGTAAATTTTCCTTTCGAAAAATTCCTTTTTTATAAAGCTAAACTATAAGTAAAGATCTACTCTTAAGCAGAGTCACTGTTTTAATATTTTAGCAAAAGATTATTAAAAAATATAGTTTTAAAATATTTAAAGTTTAAATTAACGGCTGACATTATATTAAAACAAAAATTGCATTTAAAAACATTTCAAAAACTTAATACACCGCCTTAATACAATTACCTAAATAGTTTTTTCAACTATTTATAATTTCAAGATCAAAGAAAACTGAGGGCGGTGTAAGTGTTAATTAATTTATAAAATTTTTATATAATTATACTCTTGCCTGTCATTTAACAACTTTTATTTTCTTGAATTAAAAATTCGTTTTTACTGGCTTATTGTAGTTTGTTTTGGTTTTTATATTGACTATTTTTCTTTTTTAAAATTTTATTTCATATTATGAATTTATGACACTTTACACTTACCCAATAATTTGCCATGGCAACCTAGAGCTGTCTTCGAACATACTACTGCTAACAGACAAAATTGCAATATAAATTGTTGTATTTTAAAATTTAGCATTTTTTTGTTTTATATAGCACTATTAATTTTTTAGCACAAAATTTTTAACAAATAATTATTGATTTAAGAAATATATTTTTAACAAATAATTAGTGATTTAAAAAATATATTTTCTTTATTTGTGTTGTGTTATTTATAAGACAAAATTTTTTTATTTTTATTTTGCTAAGATTTTTAAAGCGTATTAATTATTTTCTTATAAATATGTATATTTTATATATTTTTCTTTATTGATTTATTTATTATTTTAAATATTATTTTTTTGTTTTAACACTTCAAAATTTTTTAAATATTTTTTTGTTATTGTTAAGCCAAAAATATAGTTACAAAGAACGAAAAAATTAAATAAACTTGACACAACTTCAAAATCCACTCTTGTGTACTGGCTAGCTAGACTTGAAGGCGTCTTATGGCTTGCCGGTGGCCGCTAACGCATGTTTATATACGATAGTCTTAAAAATATCTAAAGGCTTTAGAAAAAAAACAAAACGAATTTTTCTTAACAAATGTTTACAGCAACAACAGTGTGCTCATCACTTATCAGTTTAAAATGAGAGACGCTTGCAAACAGGTTAATTCATTGATTTCATTCAATAAATTAACAAGTCTTAACAATTTAAAAAAAGAGAAAAAATGTAGCTGCTGAAAACGTAGCTTAACCATTGATCATTACACAAAAACTTATAATGTAAGAAAAATCTCAAAGTTGTGGAATTAAAATGTTTTAACATCTTTAGAAGAAAGTTTTCAATGATCTTTAACAATAAATATAGATTCTCTTAAGAGTACAAAAACAGCAATTCTCTATAAAATGATTTTTTTATAGAATGTACAGAGCAGCATGTTATATCGAATGCTCTATACTCATTAAAATGTTTATAAACATTTGTTGAATAATCATCTTAACAGTGTGACCATTTTAATCATTTTTGCAAAATTTAGACAAGAAATTTTATTAATCGATTTAACAAAATCAGAGATTTTTAAACTTCTCGATTGTTTTTTAAAACTTGACCTAACATAAAAGTTTATCACTTAGCTTGCAACATTTTTTGCATATATTATGTATATATACGTTCGTCATAATTTCCTTTGCTATAAAACGTCATTGTGGAACAAATTGGCCGAGCAAATCCAAACAACTTAATTCCTACACTCTTTATCTACTTCACTAATAACTGATAGTGCTCAAGTTGACAGTATCAAAGATCTTAGAAAGCTTTTAAACTAACAAATTATGTACATATAATTTTTAACAAATAAATATGTTTTTTCCTTTGGAAAGCGAAATATTGAAAAGAGAAAAAAATATATAAAAAAAAAGATCTTAAAAAAGAAAAAACATATTTATTAAAGATAAAAAAGATCGTTTAAAAACTATAAAAATTTTTAACAAATAAAAATTTAACAAATACAAATTTTTAAAAATAAAATTTTTAACAAATAAAACTTAACAAATAAAAATTTTTAAAAATTCTTTGACATATATTTCACTATTTTGATTTGAAAATTAAATTATGGGATTTTTTTCTTAAATGCTGGAAAATTGGAAATAGGATTTCCAGGACATGTTTAAAAGAAATATATAATCAATCTGATATGGAAGACATTGTAAATAGTCATACTTTAGGTAAGCTTAATATAAGATCCTGTGAAAATAATGCAACTACTCTCTACTATAAAGTGCAGAGTGGTAATGAAGTTAGTTGGTGTCGGTTTAAAATTTTCCACAGAATTACAAAGATCGCTGTGGCTTTTAAAGTGGAATTGTCTCTTCTATGAACATTACCCTAAATAATCTAACAATTGATTAAAAGATAAAATAGTACATCACATCATTTTGGGGCGCAATTCTAAGAATTTCAATTCTAGGGATTCCACGTGAAAGAAGCCCCAAAAATAAGAACTTCTGCATTATTCGTTTTGTCAATTTAACTGCTCTAAGTTTTAGAGCTAACAAAATCAATATATAAATTACAAAAAAAATTAAAATTTTAGTAAGAGACACTTACTTAATAATTATAATAACATGTATAACTACTTTAAAATTTAAAAATTCAAAATCGTATGAAAATACCAGGCCTGTCAAAAATTCCAATCGACATTGAAATGAATCTTTTGAGGTCATAATAGTTAAGCAAAATTAATTATCACAATTTAAGATATAAAAAATTAGCTTAGGATTATCAGCAGTACAGCAAAAGATGTCGATGTAAGTTTATGAAAAAGCACAAAGTCTAGAGCAATAAATGGAATCAAAAACATTAACCGACATTTATTCATTTCGATTATATATTAAAATTTATATTTCTTAAAATATTTTGTTATAAAGGGTTTTTCAGCAAGAAATGTTTTTCTAAACCAAAACAAAACACACAATTTTGATTGTATTACGAAGAGAAAAGTTCGGCATTTATGTATGAAAAATGATATCTGACAAATGCCCACCACGGCCACGCTGACAGATGTCAATTTTTTCACTAAAGTTTTTAATCACTTTTTGACAAAATGGCAGTCGTATGTCGTTTATCACATCACGAATTTTGAGCTATAAGGCTGAAATCAATTCGATTGGCTCAGTATAGACTCTGTCAGCAAAACCCCAGAAATAATAATCCACATGTGCCACCGTTCTGTTGAAGTGACAAGTAGTGATATCAATAATAGGCCAAAATTGAGCTGTTGGCATCTCGCGATAGCGTGACTCAGTGACCGTTACAAATATATTATAAATATAATATATGTTTTCTATCTAATATATATATATATATATATATATATATATATATATATATATATATATATATATATATATGTTTATAGTAAAAATTTTTATATTTTACAAGTTATTCTTTTTTGTGGATTTTACTATTTAATTTAAAAGATAACTGGTCACTCTTCACATTTAGTATGACAAGCCATGCTGCTCTTAAATCTATTATTCTTATCTCAAATATACGTTTAAACATTAATTTTGGTATATTTAATCATTTGTTTAGAAAGCCAAGTCAAGTTCAAGTTTTTTTTAGAGATTTTTTTCTTTTTTTAATTTATATTGATTGTTTTTTTTTTAACAACAGGTTTATTTAAATAACTACATTTTTTTTTGTTCGAGTTACATTCATTTTGAGTATAAACATTTGATATATGAATAAAAATAAATATAATAAAAGTATATTTTTGAGATTAAAAAATTTAAATGACTTTAAAATTTAACTACTATTTTTGCTAGGAAATTATTTTAATCTCTGCTTTTAATTTTCCTGTATTCTGTTCCATATTTACAGACCGTAAAATTCATTGCATCACAATTGAGAATGTTGCAAAGTTGGTATTTTAAGGGATTTGTGACGAAAGGGTGACAAAGTGGATTTCTCTTAAACAAAAACTGGTTCATTAAATACTGTACACTTGAAATATACTTTCGCAGGTGAAATTTTAACAGCTAAACTTTCTTAATCTTTTTACTCTGCTCTAACGCCGCTAGGTTATGTTTTTATTTTTACAGCAAGCAAATAATTACCGGATATAAAAATATCAAAATTAATAAAAAATTTTTTGAACACATCAATTAATTAGTGAAGGAAGCCTTAACATTTTCAATAAATATCATTAATTTTAATTTTATTTTAGAATTGTAATCGATGCTAGTAGCGGATATTATCATTTACTTTTTCTTTATATTCTAGACAAATAAAGTATTCCTGAATAAAATGCGGGCGTTGCTTTTTTATTTAATTAATTTATCACTGAGTGGCAGCAATTTGGCACAGCATCAAGTGATCTCAAAATTAAATAAAATTTTTCTCAAAACTGCAAATAAATAAACTCTAAATGTTAACTACATTGCAAATAAAGGAAATGTTTTTGAAAACAAAATGATGATTGCTTATTTCATTTTACTACTATTATTATTTTTATTATTAGTCACCTTGGTTATCACTACTAATATCTCGTACATATACATACCTGTAGATTTCTATTTCACTAACACTTATTTAATTTTTATTTGATTTCTTAACTTTTGTTTACATTGTCTACAGTAAGAAATTAACTTTTGACCCAGTTATTTCAATTGCAGTAATAATAAAACATTGTCAGTCAAATTTACTTTAAATTACTTACTTAAGAATCTAAATATTGTTTATAATCAAATTCAATTATTTATTTATTAATGGTGTATTCCAAAATTATCACTTCGGGTCTTTTTAATTAGTTTTGTTATCTCTAAGATGCCTCTTGTTGCCTTATTATTCTTTGCAATAACAAATTATCAATACATAAATATATATTTTAATATTGTTGTTATTGTTGTTAATAAAACAATGCAGACATTTTTAAAAAAATTTAAAATATGTTAATGTTGTTGTACCTTTTGATGTGTTAACAAAAACAAACCAAGTTCAAAGATAATTTTTTTAAATAATTTGCAAGTGATTACAACAGGAAAATTCTTCGTGCAGCACAGCAAATTTAAAAACAATTCAACAATAAGCTATAACAACATGATTATTATTAATATTATTAGATTAATGAGAAATAAAAATGTTGTTTAAGTAGTTAATAAGGAAAAGATTTTCGTTAGGAAAATTGCAAATAATTTGAAGCGTAAACAACATCAATAGCTGAATATTGATTTTATTTTTAAATAACATAGTAGCATATTCCTTCTTTACAGAAACAATGTTGCTTTTAGTCAATTTTTTAGTCCATGCAAAAGTTTTCATAATAATAATGAATGTAAAAAAATTTAAAACATATTTTATTCTGTGTATAAATGGTATCCTTTAAAATTTTGTGGTTAAGAAAACCTCAAATTGTTGGGTATAGTAAACACATAAGTATCACTAACATCTACGCTAAAGGTAATATATTGCATATATTCCATTTAAGGAAACTTTTTTTGAAGTGTAATAGAAATGTTCTGTAGTTCTTGCAATAGTTCGTTACATTTTTCATTGCCACTCAGCAATGATATTTTGAAAGCAAGTATTCAAATTATATCCTCCATAGGCAACGAAAAGCATTAGCCATGATGGTAAGTTTAACTGCAGCAGCCAAAAATGTATCTAAGAGACCTCTGCTTACGTTTATACCTTTTATAAACGTTTTGTTGTGAATTCCTTATTCCAAAATAAGTAACACCAGAGTTTAGAGTTTTTATATTAATTACAAGTTTATTTACTTTAACTACACACAAAGTTGACACTACAGAACAATTTACTTAAGATGCACAACTTTACTTCACGCGGTTTATTTTTCAAGTAACTAACTCTCCACTCAAACGATGCCTTTTATATTTGTCCACCAGAAGTCTAGAAAAATTAAGAATCTTCTACTCCATTTGTATAACATTTTGTTATTGTTATTTTGTTCACTCAATGTATAGGCGCCTGTAGGTCTATGTGTATTTGTTGTTTTTATGCTGATAAAGTTTCTTCATAATTGTTGTTGTCTTGCGTTTAAATTTTTCCTGGGATTTATTTAAAGTTTTCTTAGAAAACTACGCAGTTAGAAAACGGCATACGTAGTTGTTGTTGTTTTGCATTTATAAGATTTCTAAGCAGTTTGTAACTGGAAAGTAATTGTTGTCTTGCGTGCATAAGTTGTCTTAGCGAACCAAGCAGTTAGTAAACAGCATACCCAGTTGTTTATAATGATATATATCTGCTAATGCAACCGATTCCTTATTTTTTCACACCCTTTAAAAATATATTCATGGTAGAAAACATGACGGTCCCTTTTTCTTAAGACAGATTAAAAAAAATTATTTTCGCACAAGAATGCTTCTGTAGAAACTGTATCTAAAGAACAAACACTCTGCTATTAAAATTACTTTCAGAACCTATTATTTAGATCATATATAACAAGTTTTTTTAACCATTTTGTCATTGAATATTGGTAGTAATCAGATTGCAGTTATATATGGAACCGCATTGGACAATCCTGTTATGTCTTTTCTGGCGCATCACATAAAAACATTAAATTGTCCTAATATTCATATTATAATGCTTGAGCTATTGTAAGCTATTTCAAACAGATGTTTGCCTACCAAAAATCGTTTCTAAATTGAAACATCATACAATCAACCAAACGAGAGTCCCTGACCTAGAAAGGCCTTGTACAATAATTGATTTTTACGGGCTGTATGGCACATGATTGTTACTAACTGACACTATGATGTTTAAAAGCCCAATTAAAAGAAATAAGAGATAAAAATGAATCACATGAAGTTCATATCAAATATATTAAATATAACTGCTCGCTTTCAAAAGAAATGGAAATGTGTAATCAAAGTGTCAATAAAAAACTTAAGACAACAGAATGTTATCAATTAATTGCATTAAAAAAAAATAAGAAAACTACAAAGAGAAAACAGAATGAATATGTTCCAAAAATTTAACAAAACTTGCAAGAAAAAATATAAGTAGTCACCAATAAAAAATATGTACAAAGAAAAGGTAACAACAACAAACAAAAACAATAATCAAACGCAATTTGTTATCAACCGTATGATTCAGCTCGTAAAAATGATTATTTTATCTGCAAATATTAAACTGCGGTTAATTATTATTAATTAAATTTATTGAAAAATCTTAAATTAAGTGAATCGAACGAATCCAAACTTGGTGGTGGAAAAGGAAAGTGTTTTCAGATTTACAGAATTACAAACGAACAAAAAGCAATAATCTGAAAACGTTTTTAAAATGTATTATTAAAATAATATTAAGACTGTGGTTAAAATAAAATGACGTTTAAATTCAATAGCTTTTCGTCTGTGTGCAAATCAGAATATCCAAAAAATAAATAAATATACGAACGGGTGCTGTTTTACGGATGGTTAAAAAAATTAAATGTGTTCTGGTTGTTTAATTTTTGTATAATAAAAAATTAAATCTTTATAGCAAAAAAAAAAAAATAATAAACACAAACACAGGAATTGCCGGATTGAGTTATTGTTTTATTTTAAATTTTTTTTAACAGGTCTAGAGAATAAGTTATGCAGGCCAGTTTTATTTAGTAAATAATTTTGCCAAGTAAAATAAAATAAAATAAAACACAATATTTAGCACACAGAAAAAAGTAATAAATTAGTAGTCTTCACATCTCGACAATTAGTAGAATTGCTAAAGATAAATATTTATGGAGACTAAATTGAATTAGACTTAGCTTGCGTGGAGAATACTTCTATTCCTCAAGGAATATTTCTAATTAAATTTTTCTTAAAAAAATTAATTTTTAAATATATTTAGAAATAATTCTTATTGGCCGGAAAGCTATCAAACACCGCGCTAGCTCGACACTATGCCGAAAATATTCTTTCGTGCTCGAGCAGTTAAAAAGATTTTAGCAGATCTCAACATCAACAAGTTTCCTGAGCCGGATGGGATTCCAGTACCGACCTTGCGACAGTGCTCTTCGACACTAGCGCATCCGTTAGCAGTTCTTTTCAACACCTTGTATCATGCCAGCGAATTTCCAAAGTTTTGGAAGGTGTCTAATGTTACGCCCATGTCAAAAAAGCTTGAGGCTAACAACCCTAAAAATTACCGCCTAATCGTACTTTCTGCACTTTCTACAGTGATGCAAAGTATGATTAATTTTTATTTTGTGAGGCACCTGGAGTCCTACAACTTACTTAGCCACCGATAGTATGGTTTCGGTAGGTGGGGTTCAACGGGTAAGTTGTTGGCTTTGCTACCAGAACAATGATGCAACTCCATACATAATTCCGACGTTCGATAGAGTGTGGCATGATGCACTTCTGTCAGAACTTGTTGCTTGATAATTTCTCCACATTTATATCGACTTTTTGAAGAATCGCACACTATACGAATTGTTGTAAATGGAATTTCATCAAACGAGTTCAAGATTAATTCAGGGGTATCGCAAGGTTCCGTTCTTTGTCCTACCCTATTCCTTATTTTCCTAAATGACCTTCTTTGTCAAATCTTCAACCCTATATATATTCTTTCGCAGACGACAACCATCATTTCTCATTCGTATTCATTCAGTAATAAACCGAACGAATCAGTTGGAGGTGAGATTCAAAAGGCAGAACATGAATAATACGATCTCGCAACAATCTTGGAATAGGGTCGTGTGAATAGTGTCGATTTTTATGCCCCTAAGACACATTGTTACTTGTACGCGTTGGGTTGGTATGGCTGCTATAGGTATTACGGAATCCGAAGCCCTTGATAGTATTTGCACGAAAATTCAGTGTGATGTGTGATGGACTAAACACATTTTGTAGGTTTCTAAAAAAGCTTTCAAGTGCCTCGATTTTCTAAAGAGATACTTCACTCGATCCGATCTTCGTATTATTTATACCACTTATATCCGTCCAAAAATGGAATACAACTCTCATGTATGGCCGGCGCCCTAAAGTCTATTTTTTAATTGCTCGACTGCATACAGGAAAGCGCTAAGAGCCTCGTTGGGGGCAGTAGGGTATCCAACTATGTGGATTCTCTAGAGCATCAACGCAATGTGGGATATATATCACTGTTTTATCATTACTATAATGGTAAGTGCTCTTATGAAATTAGGGAACTTGTTCCCGTCAATCGCACATTTTTGCGTTAAACTCGATATTAGTAGAGCACCAATCAATTTTTGGTTCATAAGCCAGGAAACCGCAATACAAATTACAGGAAAAATTCGTTTTTTGGCAGAACAGTTCGTATGTGGAATAAACTACTTCCAGGCTTCTTTCCTGAATATCTACAAGCACTACTCCCTCTCTTCTCCTCTTCACAACCTAATTTCTTAGTTCTGGCACAGTGCTCTGCATGTGTAGGCGTCATCTCCTGAGTGCTGATCCGAAAAAAAAACTGGAGTCATTGCACTATAAATAATGCGAGAATAACAACACTTTTGATATCGCTAGAGAAAACATCAAATCAGGTGAAGGTGTAAATTTATTTCGTTTATAAAACTGAGAACAGCTTAGCTTAAGGGTTAAAAAATATTTATTTGCAGCTTATGGATGTTTTAAATAAAATTCAAGACTAATTGTCACTGAGATGAAATTTTAAACAGAAAAGTGATGTCACACAAAACAGTTGCAAAACCTTTTTTAAAATATGCATTTAAAGGATACTCTTTGCCTTATTAAAGCCATCAAATATATGAAAATTACAACATTTTGATTTGTTTCATTATCATTATCAGTATCATGCCACATTGTTTTACAAATTATAAAAAAATACAGTCGAAACGCTGAGTATATAAAATATAAATTAAAACAATTTTTTAACTTTTACCCTATTTTGATTCGACTATTGTAAATTTGTGTTTTAAATTAACTGCATTGAAATGTGACAAAGAAGTCGAAATGTTTGGCTCATACTTTTAGGGTCTCAAGAGAAAAATTAAAAACCTGCGGTCACTTAAGCTGGTTCTGTGCCTCTACTAAGACTGATAAGCACTAAACTGTTCAACCTAGTGATTGTGATCATAGGAAAATAAAAATTCGATACCTATTTGGATGGGGCTCCATTGCAATGAACACTACAGGAGCAAGAAAAGTTACCAGAGCTTAGGAGAAATGGTAAAGTTATATTTTGTAAGCGTCCTAAATATTCAAAAGGGAAACTTTATGGAAAACCCAATTTCAGCATTGTGGGACGTTATGACTATTACTCATAGATATCCAAGCTCTCTCTCTCCTTCTCTCTCTCTCTCTCTCTCTCTCTCTTTGGAAACATTTCTCATAATTCGAATTGCAAAACTTTGTTTTAGCGGGGGCTTTTGTGTGGCTGTAATTAATGTTAACCACAGTGGAAATGTTATGCTGCCTAATGACGATTAATTCTTTTCACTTTATCAGGCATATTATGGAAATTATATTCATTTTAAAGCGCCAAATACTCATCTGTCATCTAACCGAAATTATATCAAATTAAGTCAATTGCTTAGGTGGTAGTCGATTTCAAGACACATGTTAAATTTGCAACTAGAAGTTTATAAAGTTGATGAGTAATTGCTTCTATTAACTAAATAAATTTTAATTGATTTTTACAGTAAAATAATATATTTAATGCACAATAAAAACGTTTTTTTTAACTGGCTTTTGTTTTTGTAATTTTATTTTTGCAGCAGTCAGTAAGCAAACTAGAATAGCACACCGTCTCGTTTGATTTTTAAAGCAGGACAATATATTGTTGTAAAAATTTAAACATATTCTGTTTATGCACAATTTAATAAAGATTTATGCTGATGTATTCATTTTGATTTTACGAAAAGCACTTGCCCAATATATATGTTTTTGCCTTTCTTTTGAAATTATGAAAAAAAAAATTCAATTTTCTAAAAAATGGAGTTAGGCCCTTTCTACATGTGACCAAGGATATACTGGAAGTTTTTAATTTTTTTAAAATATAATCTATCCTTTAGAGTCTAACCATTTAGCGCTTGTTAACTCCCAGTCCTTCTAAGCATGATAACACTGTAAAATTACATAAAAATGAACTAAAAAAAAATATCTCAAAATATTTAAATTTGAATTAAAAGATGTTAGTTTAAAAAATAAATGTTTCCAATAACTCACTACATTTAAAATACCACAAACTGTTAAAAATTTCAGTGTCTGAACTATTAACTTATTGCCTTTTAATCTAAAGGAAGACAAAATGTTTTTGATGTTTCTTCTTAATTTTAATCAAAAAAAAAAAAAAAGAAGAAAACAAGAAACGTTTATTTGTTTTATCTTGGCGATAAATGAACTATTGTTTTAGTGTTGAACGGCACTTTGGGACACAATCACTTACGTTCACAGGTCAGCAACAACAAACAAAAATATGAAGGGAAATACATAAACATCATCACATTAATAACATTTAAACTTAAATTTTCAATAAAAGGGGTTAGTACAAGAAGGGTGTTCATAACAAAAAATTGAACTGCCGGCTGCGCAGATGATAAAGATTCGAAAATTGTGAAATTTTATATATGAAAAATCATGAAACTCTCTATTAAATTATTTCTGCTCTTGACTTAAATGAAAATCGATAATATCGGACTTCGAATGCAGTTAAACTGCTTAATTAGTTAAAAAACGCACAAAATACTAAAATCAACTCCTGTGAGTGTGCGCATTTATTTCTTAGAAATTTATATAAGATATATGACACACATACTTACAGAATTTTAAGCAAACATGGCAAGTGGAAATAGGCTCCGTCTGAAAAACTGATTTAAAAAAAAAAACAGCCGGTTGTTCCTGAATAAGTTCAGCGAATCTACGGCTTTAAAGTCAAATTCATGTGCTTGTTTTTCGATAATTCGAGTTTTTGCCCCCCCCCCCCCCCCACTCGGCGCACATATCGTCCTTTAAGGTATACTTGACTATCTAGACCTGTACTGCTGGGGGTATAAGGGAGGCCAGTCATATAAGCAGACTGTCAGCTGGAAGCTCCACGTTAATTCCACGGGAATCAGTAAGCCTCAGAGTTCTCCTAATTCTCTCTTTAGAGTTTTAGCTGTTTTCTGACTGATTATTGAGGCTGGCCCTTCGGGAGTTTCGTGGTGGTTGTGGTTTTGCGGCCCCAGCATGAACTGATTAAGGGGGCCAGAATCATCTCGCCTTTAATAACACCAACAGATGAATGACCCGGGCTCAGCGAGCATGCTAGTCATGTGTTCTGGACCAGGAGTTGGATAGTTTCCAGCTCTTCAGCAAGGAGCAACCCTGCTTTGGAATCGCTGAAATTGCAACTAGGAAAGACCTGTCGCTAGAATTAGTCCTCGGTTTCCTAGGACGTGAATGACGTTGCTTTTCATTCCCAGTGGTTTGACCACCATCTGATTAAGGCTTGCAGTCAGGTGCAGATGTAAATCTTATCACGAAAATCCGAGTTGTTGCGAACGTCCAGGAATTAACAAATTGTGTCCTGCATCAATACTGTGGCTCACGGCTGTGACGTTTTCAGTTAAACGACTCGAGCTTGTCGAATCAAATTTAGCAACCAAATTCTTAATAGCGGTTTCACAAGGATGAATATGTTGCTCAAAAATATCACGAATTTTATGGAACGTAACTTTTTAGAGCAGTTTTCGTGCTAAATTGAATTCATTGTAACAATTAACACTGCTTCTACTACGAATCAACCATCATGTTGTTGATGTTGCCACAATTGAAAAGCAAACTTACTGTTGAAAACCCCGATACAACATGAAAACTCAAATTTATCATTAAACAAATTAGCGAGTATAATATAATTTTTTTAGGGAAACTCTTACCTATTGCAGCTAAAAAGATTGAATGTACAAAAATCATCGAAAACTGGGAGTTCTGTTTTTTGTTATTTTAACATTTTTATCAGCAACATCGTTATTATTACATTTACGAGGTATATTTTTTTATTTCCTTTCTTTTTTTCGTTTTATTTTTTTTTTGTTTTTTAGTTTTATTTTGCTGCATTACTGATGCTAATGTGCGGCATGTTTATATGTTGTAAGTTTTTAAGTGCACTTGTAAAGAAATACACTCATACTAATTTCAGTTAACATATGTATGAATGTGCGAGTGTGTAGTTAGTTAATATAATTTACGCATGATTCTTATTATTTATGTGCATTTTATAATAAAATAAATCAAAAAGTTTCGACGTCACTATATCGACAACGCGTCATCAGCAACATGTGTGGTATTTAATTTTAAAACTGTTACCGTGTACCGCTGCATACTGAAAGAGCCTGATTTTGTATACTTTTTTTTTTGAGGACTGAGTTCCTCTTTGAATAATTCGTATAACTGCTTATTTCGTAGTCATTTTGTTATTTGTTATTGTTGCACTCTATGTTTTGCATTTTGGATTTTGGCATACTTAAAAGAAGACATTTATTTTTTGCTTTTTAATTCTTTAGGAAGGCTATCATTAATAAACGTTAAATGGTAGAGTCAAAGAAATATTAAAACGAAATTTATGTAATTTTTCCATTTTTTTAGTTAGAAAATAAGCTTACCAAGAACTATTTTTTTGAACTACACGTTAAAATCATATATACAATGTTCTCTCTTGGGCTTATTACATTATACCTTCATATCACTCACACTAGCTATTTGTATTTATAGGCGTGTAAAAGCGTCTAAACTCATGTACTATAGAAGATCTGGCATTTGATTTTAGTCGTTAACTAACTATTTTGTTAAATCCTAACATGTCATAAAAATTTGAAGTATAATTTGTATGTTCTTGTAAAATTTAGGAGTATATCTGTTTCATTTCTTTAATGTTATGAAATCTATTAACAATAATAGTATTTTTTATGTTTTAAAGTTTAGGACTTTGTGTATTTTCTTTTTTCGCCCTGAAGACTGAACGCAATTTTTATTAATGTATTATTTTAATACATTTTAAAGCAGTTTGGGCAAAAAGTTTGGGCAAAATCTATTAACGATTTAATTCAGAGTAATGATGGCAAAGAGATCCCCACAGTAATATATTATACTGTATAGCTTGCAGTATTATTTATATAAGATAATTCGTAATTTTAAATTTTTAATGGCTGTAGTTTCTAAAGTTTTAAAATCAGAACAAAGACACCATTTGTAAAACAGTTTCAGAATTTTGAAAAGCTCCAAACATTAAAATATTTATATTTTTAAACTTAATGATAGATCTTATTGTACTGATATCTTGAGAAAAGGTGAGTGCAATATTTTAAAATTTTCAATAAACTAAAATAACAAAAACAAAAACTTTAGCAATATGACACCTTTTTGTTCATGATTTAGGAGATTTCACAAACAAGACTCAACCTGAGTACTGTTGCCTTTTGCCCAACCTAAATCTTAACGATTCACCAAACAACCTGTTTCACATTATTGCCGTTTTACTTAAAGTCGTAGTTTTATAAGTAAATATTTTGTTAAAACACTATTATTTTATTAATGTGGCTTGTTTGTTGACGGTTGATCATATTGGTCGATTGAATGCCTGACTGGCTGGCTGGTGACTGCCATTGGGGAGTTGTTTTTGTAGATTGTATAGTGTGATTAGCTTCACATCTTCAATTCATTTTAATGTCCATCCAGTTGGTTTGCGTATCTGAGTTCAATTTGCAATTTAAAGTCTTTTGTTTTAGTTTCATTGCTGTAGATGATTTTATTAACAAAAAAAAAAATACAAAAAAATATTTTACTTGTTTTTTTTTTTTTTTTGTTTGAGCGGCTTTTTCTGCTTCAAAAGAATGTTCTTTTGAAAGCAACAGAAATCCCCTTCATCTATTTGCATTGATTTTTGTAATAATAATTTTAAATTCTGCGTTCATATTAGTTGGGCAGAAAAAACGATTTAATTAACAGGGTCGGTCATATTTTTGCGTGCTTGCATTTATTAAGTCTTTAGTTTGACATAATTGTATGTACATGTGTATGTGATTTAAATTATAACAAGTAACCTTGATTTTAATTTTCAAATTTAATTATGATGTTAAATTATATTCATTCAATAGCATGAAGAGAAGAAGGGGAATATTTTATTCTTCACTGTTAATTTTTTGCAATGACTGCAACTCTTCAGAAAGCATAATTGTTAATAAATATTCACGGTAATAAAAAAGCTTATTGGAACTTTTCTTATGTTCTCTTTTTTGTGTAAACATTTCAATTTTTTTTTTTAAATTTTATTAAATATGAAATAATCTTTTAACGGTCTTTTTAAATAATTTAACGATTTTATTTTTTTCTTTTTTCTTTTTTTCTTTTTTTCGATATTTCGCTTTCCTGTGGAAAGCTTCTTCAGGAAATTATTTTTTATATTTAACAAAAACAAAAAATTATAATAATAATTATATTAAATATTAATAAAAAAGAAAAAAATAAAATCGTTAAATTATTTAAAAAGACCGTTAAAAGATTATTTCATATTTAATATAATTTAATATAATTATAATAGAAGAGAATGGAATTTCTGAATCAAATTTTAATTATACTATGGAGTGAATTGTTGAATTGGCAATTGTGAAAGAAAAATTATATCTGAGAAATGTCTAACATGAGCACGCTGACGGATACCCATTCCTTCATCAACATTTTCCATCACTTTTTGGCAAAATGGCGGTCCTATTTCATTAATCACATCATGGTTTTTGAGTTTAATGGCTGAAATAGACTCGCGAGCCGGTCCTTAACATAGCCCCAGGAAAAATATTCCAGTGGTATTATTTTACAAGATCTGGCTGGCCACTTAACTGCCGATTGTCGTAAAATTATGCGATCGGGAAATTTGGTTTGGAATAAATTGATCGTTGATGCACATGTCAGTATTATCGACGTCGTCAATAATAGGCCAAAATTGAGTTGTTAGCAAATCGCGATAGCGTGATAGCATGATACATTGACCGTTACAGTTTTTCAACCTCGTTTTTGAAAAATAGCGGTCCAATCACGCCTCTAGACCACATAGCGCACTATACAGTGACGCGTAGAGTATGCGATGGCTTCTCAATAATCGCTCTAGGACTTTTAGAAGCCCAAATGTGGTAATTTTGTTTCTGGACAAACCCTGACTATTGAAAATTGACTTCGTTTAAAAAAATAATTTTTTTTTAGAAAAACCAGCCGGTTGTTCCTAAATGAATTGGGTGAATCTGCGGCGATGTGAATGGTTCATCGGCTTCAATTCAAATCATTACTCAAAATTCGCCATGTGGTGGTTTTGGATGACCATAATGAATAAGAACGTCGAGGAACTGACAAATGTGGATCTGCTTCAACACTGTTGCTCACGGCTGCGGTGTTGTCAGTTGAACGCCCCATTTGAACACGCTATGGCGTTCGCACATTTTGTATCGAGTCTATCGACTGAAATTAAACGATCACTTTCTTAATAGGGGTCTAAGAAGGACGATTATGTTGTCCAAAAACGTAATGAATTTCACCAAATGTAACTTTAACAGAAGCACCATTTTTATAGCGAATTTTAATTATTTTAATGCGATTTTCGTGCGCAATTGAATTCATTGTAGCAATTGCCAATGCATCTGTTACGATTATGTCGAAAAACTATATATCAAAACTATTATGTTGTTAATGTTGCCACAATTGAAATACAAACTTCTGGTTGGTTAAATTAGCCAACTAATTTAACAAATGAAGATACGAAAAATGTTCATAGACAATTTGTTTTGAAATGCTTAGAAAGTTCTCATGCAGCATGATGTTTCTTTGTCGGCTCGATTTTGCCAATTAATATTTTTCTTGTGCTTTAGCTTCTGTCGCGTCATACAACCAGCAGCAAATATTGGTTTTCTTCAATAGCCCCCTAACGACAACGTTAATATTTAACCAAAAAAAGGTGGGTTATCCCATAGCCACACTTATTGATATTGCAGCAAAGGCTTATGATGGCACCTTTAGCTTAGCAAATGCTCTACGAATGTTCATGGTTGATATTTGATATCATGACAACCTTTTGTCTTCTTGATGTTTCTATTAAAGGTTCGACACCAGCAATGTTTCACATTTTCGCAAATATTTTTTTCTTTAAGCGATTTTAATCGACAAATGTTTGATATGAAATATGTTACTTTAGCAAATCGCTAATAAAACTGTGTCACCAGTTAACTCAAAATTTTCTATTTTTGACTTGTAATTACGTTGAAATAAATGAATTATAAGTTGGCTGCAGCATTTCAAAACTGATAAAATATTGATTCAATTAAACGTTTAGTCCTAAAAATTAAGAAAACCCTAAAAATCTTTATATAAAATAATGAAAAAAAATTTGTCACTTAGATTTTAATGACCTTAAGAGCCTGATAATTCTATAAAAACAAATAATATTTTAGGTTAATATACACATTAATTTAATACAGAATTGGCACAAATCTAAAACTTGAAAATAGCAAAACAAAATATTATAAAGCTTGTTATTCAAGGTCAAATCTTTAAAAAAAATATAAATCTTTTAAGGCCATAAATTGTAGTTTTATTTAAAAACAAGCTTAAGTTAAAAAATTTATAAGACAAGCACTGTTAAATAAGTGGAGTTATGAACTGGTTTAATCGCAATAAGTGAAACTGGTAGAGTGACACACGACCAACACCGTTATTTTTAAGTTAAAATAGCGTTTTTGTGTTTTAAAGAAAAAAAAATGTTGAAATGTGTTTTTTAATAAAAGTGTGTTTTTATCTTTATGGTTCGTATTTATGGCCTTTTGTTTTAATTATTAGATAACAATATATGTTTGTATGTATGCGTATATGAAAGTGAACAGAACTAGAATTATTACCATCTGCAAAATGTAGAGAGCTGTTTTATTATGGACCATTTTGTTTAGCTGTTTAAATATATTTTGATCAATTTAAAAGCTTAAAGAAATTCACCACTCTTTAAGGTTGCGATTTACTTGTTTCACTTTAGCTTTTAATTAAATCAAAAAATACATGTGTAGTACAAAGTATGTATTTGCGTTTATCTAATTTGTTGATCTTTTGAAAATTTATTTTATTTAATATAAAAGTTTTTCACAATCCGAGTTCGTTAAATTTCTAATTGTGAAGTGAGAACTATCCACATTCTTAATGGGACACCTTCTAATTTAGTTAAATTTAAAATTATACTTCAACAGATGACACCATATGCATTAAAGCCCATAAATGTATTTTTATTGTTTCACTTGTACATAATCTATATAAATTTTAAACATCTAACCGTTAAAACCTACAGTAACACACACCCTTTATATTTTAGTTTTACTTTAAATTAGTATGTGTTTTTAGAGCGTAAAGGATCGTGCATAAAATCCATGCCATTATCAAAAATATTTATACCACCTATATCCGTCCAAAAATGGAAAACCTCCCATGTATGGGCTGGGGCCCCAAATTCTATTTTTGAGTTGCTTGATCGCGTACAGGAGAGTCTCATTGGGGACAGTGGGGCATCCAACTCTACCAATTCGCTGTAGCATCGTTGCAATGTGGGATGCATTTTAGTGTCTAATTGTTACTACAATGCAAAGTGCTCTAATAAAATTAGGGAACTTGTTCTCCCGCTACTTGCATGTTTTTGTGTTTAGCTTGATTTTCGTTAAGAGCACATTTAATTGTAGTTGATTGGCCGATGAATCCCACTACGCATAAAAGGTAATATTCTTTTTTTAGCAGAACAGTGCATATGTGAAATTAACTTCTTCCAAAGGTCTTTCCTGTCACTTTCAACATAGGAAAGTTTAAATTGAATATTCACAAACACTACTCCCTCTTTTCTCCTCCCCACAAACTAATTTCTAAGTTCTGGCACAATGCATTGCATGTGTAGTAGTCGTCTCCTGAGTGCTGGTTCGAAAGAAGAAAGAAAGAAAAGAAAGAATTATTGAGATACTGCCTTATTTAACAGCTTATTGTACATACATTTATTGCAGTAGGAATAGTTGCAAGCGTTTACCGTGCAGTACGCAAAATTGGCGCAATTATATTAATAATGTAATGAAATGTAATGCAATGCAATGCTAATTACGTAATATTAATTATTTTATATTAATTACGTAATATAAAATACGTAATATTATTTATTTCATATTAATTACGTAATATAAAACACGTAATACTAATTATTTAATATTAGTTATGTAATATAAAATACGTAATATTAATTATTTAATGTTAATTACATAATAATAATTACGTAACATTAATTATTTAATAATAATTACGAAATATTTATTACATAATATGAATTACGTTGTATTAATTATTTAATATTAACAAATTTATATTAATTACGTAATATTAGTTACGTAATATTAGTTACATAATATATATTTACGTAATAATAATTACGTAGTGTTAATTATTTCTAATTATTTGCTGTTAAGGTGGCTATATAAATACGTCGTCTGTGAAATATCAAGTCTATTTATTAGGTTTCCAAAGTTAAGGGGCTGAGAAAGACAGATAGATAGCTATCCATCTATTTTAGTGAAGTAAACAATAGACTTGCGTGTTTAGCCTTTGAGTATGAAACCTTAAATAGGAGCCTTCATATCATTTTTCTCGAGAAGCAGTTATATTGCGTCATAATAGGTTTTCTAATTGCTTTGATTGTTAAAAGCTATATTATGCATAAATTGTAATTTACCACCATATGCTTTGATGAAATAGATTATTTTGTAGCAAGCTTAGAGTATGAATTACAGCAAATATACAGCCGTGCATTGGGGGAAACTTCGTGCTGTAGCCAAAGTTATAAAAAACATTAAAATATACATAAAAACGGGCATGTGTCGTTTTCTTTATTCATTTTGGTGTTAATTTGTTTATATTGCGATAAAATATAACCAGAGACAACAAATTATTGAAATATATTCTAAAAAGTTCAAATGTCGCCATTATTTATGAAGCTATAAAAGAACACAAGATACAACTCTATAATAAAATACAACGTTCTTCAATCAGTAATAAAAATTACATTAATATTTATTAATTATTTTATTGTTTATCAAAATCAAAAAATTTGATGCCAACTTTTTTCTTTAGGTTAGACAATTCTATTTTTGTTTTGATTTAGCTATTTTACAAAACCCTTAAGTAGCAGCATCAAATAAACATAAGATCTTGTCAACAGCTTTGATTTCTTTGCCTCTTTGATATGTTCACAAAAAGGTATCCAAAAGAATAACCAAAGAATTACATAAAAAATCTCACAAACGCTTGAGTTGCTTTGCAATAAAATTTATTTACAAAATTTTGTTAACATTAATTTGCATAATTAATGTAAATAAACAAAATATAAAAAAAAATTCTAAGAAAACAAACGAGAATTTCATTTTGCTGAATTTTCTTATTATAAATTAAGCAATATAAAATCTCCAAGAAGAAGAAAATAATTGATTAATTCGTAGAAATAAGCCCTCAATTACCTAAAATTTTTTATTATGTGATAATTTTTCTATGGAAAATTTTAATTACAGTGATACGTTTCCCATAATGATTTTTTATAGATAATATTATAATTGATAATTTTTCTATAGAAAATGATCATTACTAATAATTTTTCTATAGAAAATGATCACTACTGATAATTTTTCTATAGAAAATGATCATTACTGATCATTTTTCTACAGAAAATGAGCATAACTGATAATTTTTCTAGAGAAAATGATCATTACTGATACGTTTTATATAGGAAATGATCATTCCTGATAATTTTTCTATAGAAAATGATCATTACTGTTAAGTTTTTTATAGAAAATGATCATTACTGATAAGTTTTCCATAGAAAATGATCATTACTGATAAGTTTTCTATAGAAAATGATCATTCCTGACAATTTTTCTATAGAAAATGATCATTACTGATAAGTTTTCTATAGAAAATTATCATTACTGATCATTTTTTTATAGAAAATGATCATTTCTGATAATTTCTCTATAGAAAATGATCACTACTGATAATTTTTCTATAGAAAATGATCATTACTGATAATTTTTCTATAGAAAATGATCATTACTGTTAAGTTTTCTATAGAAAATGATCATTACTGATAAGTTTTCTATAGAAAATAATCATTACTGATAAGTTTTCTATAGAAAATGATCATTACTGATAAGTTTTCTATAGAAAATGATCATTCCTGACAATTTTTCTATAGAAAATGATCATTACTGATAATTTTTCTATAGAAAATGATCATTACTGTTAAGTTTTCTATAGAAAATAATCATTACTGATAATTTTTCTATAGAAAATGATCATTACTAATAATTTTTCTATAGAAAATGATCACTACTGATAATTTTTCTATAGAAAATGATCATTACTGATCATTTTTCTACAGAAAATGAGCATTACTGATAATTTTTCTAGAGAAAATGATCATTACTGATACGTTTTATATAGGAAATGATCATTCCTGATAATTTTTCTATAGAAAATGATCATTACTGTTAAGTTTTCTATAGAAAATGATCATTACTGATAAGTTTTCTATAGAAAATGATCATTACTGTTAAGTTTTCTATAGAAAATTATCATTACTGATAAGTTTTCTATAGAAAATGATCATTACTGATAAGTTTTCTATAGAAAATTATCATTACTGATCATTTTTTTATAGAAAATGATCATTACTGATAATTTCTCTATAGAAAATGATCACTACTGATAATTTTTCTATAGAAAATGATCATTACTGACAATTTTTCTATAGAAAATGATCATTACTGATAATTTTTCTATAGAAAATTGTCATTACTGATAATTTTTCTAGAAAATTGTCATTGTAAATTGCTCAGAACACCAAAGATTTCCTTTGGAGCTCAGAATTTGTGAAAGTTATTTTAAAATTGAAGCCTTGACAGAGACACCAACACCAAGTATTTATTTTAGTTTGTTCCTCCTAAGTGTTTAATTTCAAATTCATAAATTCTGAGCTCCAAAGGAAACCTTTAGTGTTCTGAATAATCACATTTATTACATTCAAACATTTGGTGAACCCAACGTGATTTTTACTTGCGCTGCTTGGGAATATATTGATTCTCTCAGTTCGGCGAGTTTTTGTTTGCTCCGACGAAGTTAGCAGCATTGTGGTAGTACAATATGTGGCAATGACCTCTTTGATTGATAAAACGTCGTAGGATAAATTGTTCACTACTTCCATGTAAATGGCCTTGGTGGTAAAACAAGGATATACTGCTATATAAGTCTTGTCTGGACGTTTGCCTTTGATATTGTGATGAATTCAAGAACGGACCAAAATAATCAGCACCATTGTTTGAAAAAATTGGCGTAGCTTTAGTGCATCGTATATGTTTCTGGACAGTTCTACTTGCTAATAGTTTTCCATTCGTAGTCCAGGACTGTGTCCTAAATGCTGTCAATAGATCATATTATGCATCAGTAACTTTGTCATGAAGTGTTTGTGTGATAGAATACCTGAATATTTTGGTTTGAAAGTTAATGTTAACTGCTTCAGAAGGGATTTAATAAGGCCAAATGACTTGATTTATAAACGGGTGTTTCGTGTGAAAGCCTTTCCAATACTTCCACGAATTCTGCCGCTTGAACAATCTTGATGATAATGTTATGCTGAGGAGTTGATATTGTTGAAACATGTTTTGTCAATTTACATTCTTCGTTGCGAGTTTTTCTACACACTACTTTGTCTGGAGAGGAATAGGCGACCATAAAACCAAATAGAGTGTTGTGATAGGTTTTCTAGCGCTAACCCTTGAGATATTGTATCATGGACTTAGATTTGCCGGTACATTTTTTTAATGTCCACAGTAAAGACAATCTTATGCATCCGAAATCGCAATAGAGCTGCAAATATTTCAATGTATACTGCCAGTTCGGCGTGTATGATGTGATTAACGACTCTAAGTTTTTTCGTAGTACTATCAGGTTTCAGTACGCAGTGGTGAGGCATGACGTAATGGAGATCGGGAAAGTCGTATTCTTGTATTTCGTCCATGTGTCCCAAGCATTCGTACTCTTGCATGAATTTATTGTATTCTATCGAATTAAGGTTCAATCGTTTTTCCAGCGCTAAAAATCGGTGGAAAGCCATTGCTTTAGAACTTCCTTCTTTGGTAGGCGGCTAATGAATTTCCCATCCTTGTTACTTGTTACGTTTTGGGCAAAATGATCCTCACGTTTCTCTACTGCAATTATTCTGCCGAGCACCTCTATACTAACTTAATAATGTTACATCCGCCTGTGACCAATTAGCAGCACATGATGACTTAACCCTCAACGCTTACTAACATGTGTTACTGACTTCCAACTGCAACACTTTTGAAACTGTATCCATTTTAATGCAAGTATGGGTATGCGATTCCACGGACACCGTTAGATCGGCTAGCATATCTCCATTCTTATACATCCTTCTGAATTATGGACAGACGGTTACAAGGCCATCAATAAGTTCATGGGGCCGTACTGATATACTACAGAAATCAAGACCGCAATAGCAAATTTTTAAATACTCTTTTAGCTGTAGGGGAATTTTAAGGCTGCATAAAAACATTAAAGAAATTAAGGAAAATTAAGTTCAGTATAAATAGATATCGAAAAATAAATTACCTTTTTTAATTATTTAATATTAATAAAAGTTAATAGTTGCAAATCATCAAAAATAAATGCCGTTTTTATATAACAAATAAAGCTTTTATACATTTTTATTGTAATTTTTGTTGTCTATTTTTGGACATTTTTTTCACCTGTCATGAATTCAAAATTTTAAATTTTTTTTTATCTTTTACTACTTTTACCGAATAATAATAAATAATTAAGGCTATTATGTTAATGGGATTACTTTCTAAGCACTTAAAAGCTGGCTTTTAACTCCAGCCCTTTACTCCATCTTCTTCGTTTCAATTTAGGTTTATTTAATTTTATCTATTTACTTTATCTTAAGCTTTTATTAAGCATCTGATCTGAGATTACAAAATGAAAACTATAGAAAGTTTGTACGAATATTTTTAGGCCGAAAAAAAAACCTGTCAAGTGAGTATAAGGCAGCATTCAACTGTTATGGGATAAAATTAGTTTATTTCAAATAAAAGTAAAAAATATGTAGCGTAAACATAATAGGTTTATACTAAAGGGTTTTTCAACAAGAATATAGTTTTCTAAAATAAATAAAACATAAAATTTAGATTAAGATGATTCAATTTTTTTTTGTGTTTTTTACGAAGAGAAAAGTTCGACAATTATGAATTAAAAACTATATCTGGCAAATGTCGATTCGATTGGGTCCGTATAATAATCCAGTGGTGTTAAATCACACGATCTGGCTGGGCACTTAACTGTTGATTGTCGTGAAATTATGCGATTGACGAATTTGATTTGCAATAAATTTGTCATTTTATTGGCTATGTGACCTGTGTCACCGTCCTGTTGAAACCGGATGTTAGTAATATCCACGTCACCAATAATAAATAAGTTGTTAGCATCTCGCGAACACGTGATCCATTGACCGTAACCGCAATTCCAGCCTCATAAAAACGGCCCAATCACTCCTTCAGATTACATAGCTTACCATATAGTAGCTTACCGAGCATGCAAAGGCTTCTTAATAATCGCTCTAAGATTTTCAGAAGCCCAAATGCCGCAATTCGAGAATAGGTTTCGTCTGAAAAAAAGATTTTTTCAGAAAAACCAGGCGGTTATTCCTGAAGGAATTGACAGAAATTACGGCGATTTGAACTTTGTAAGACTTCAAAGTTTTTTGGACCACCCTTATTTTTGAGAACGTCGAGGAATTGACTAATTGAACGACCGGGTCGAACACGCGTTTATGTTCGCAAATTTTTTATCGAGCCTGGCGACTCTAATTTAACCACCAAATTCTTAATAGCGGTCTTAGAAGAACGATTATGTCGTGCGAAAATATCACGAAATATTTACAAAATGTAACTTTGACAGAACCATCACTATCATAGTGGATTTTAATTATTATTTTTTTGCGATTTTCGTACGAAATTGAAAACATTGCCATTGGATGTCCTAAGAATACGTCAAACAGCTAAATGTCAAAACTATCATGTTTTTGGTGTTGCCACAATTGAAAAAGAAACTTCTTGTTGAAAAACCCGATATTTAGACACAACAAAACTTCAATAAACATTAATTGTTATGTTTGATATAACCGATAGGATGCAAAGCATCAACCAAATTTTTTCAAACAATATAAAATTTAAGTTTAAAAATTTTTTTTAAGACCACTAATATAACTGAATAGTGATAAAAGTTATGCTTATAATTCAGTAGACAAGTTTAAATAATGGGTGTTTTATGTGAAAATCCAATAATATTCAATATAATCATTTTTTTTTTCTTACTTTTCTATTTAAAATCCGTTTGGAAATCGCATTACGGCAACTACAAATATGGAAAAAATGCAGACGAATTTATAAACTTCTAATTTTTTGAAGTTGATTAAAAGATTTAACAAAATAGTTATATAAAAATACAATTTTATATTTAGTTCAACAGATTGAACAAATTTAGCAAGACGACTACTTATACCACATAGAGATGTACTTATAAAGCACGATAGCCTAGGAAAACAATTGTAAAACATAGCAAACAAATTTAGTTGTTATAACTTAACGGCTTATCGTACTGCTAGACCAAATTTCATCTTTCTCAAAAGTTTATTTATTTTTGGTATTAAGTTGATTGGATTTGTTCCGCCAGTAAATAAAATACTGTTGTCATTCTTTTCCGTCTTTGCTGGGTGTTAATTCGGTATGAGCGACGAGCGCTTCCCATGTTATTACATCATTCTCAAGCTGTGTCCTAAACTGTACTGATGAGCCAGTGTTCGGGTTAAGGTAGTGTTTTTATTAAGGACGTAACTACTCATAAAATGCCCGCCATCTAGCGTTTTATTCTGGGCCAATTTTTTATATTTTTGTCTTTTAATATTGTAACGATATGTTCTCGCGATACGCTAGGATTAAGCTCGCGACCTCCAGGGTTCGCTATAAAAAATTTTTTTGTTACCAATAATACAAGTGACTCCTTTGTTTTTCTTTTTAATAATAATTTTTATTACAGTCCACTTTTAAATTTAGTTTACAATTATACTACACTGCCCTATTGAGCACGCCAACGACGATTCACCGTTTCACGGCCTCCAAAAGTTCCCGCAGATCGACATCTACTAGCCTACTGCTTCTCACACTGGAACGAATAAGATTCTGGTCCAGTCTGAGCAGAACAGTTTGCTGTCCCCCAATTTTCGACTGTCACGAATAATATTCTGAGGCAACCTTTCCACGTCTAAATTGGTGTTAGCCTTTTTCACGACCTTGTCCGTCCTGTTCAGCTAGACGAATAAAATTGTGGCCTGATTGAACAAAGCGCGGCCTTGCTCTGTTCGTCACCTAGGCGAATAAAATTCTGGCTAGGTGAAGCAGAGACAGAACTTGCTTTGCTGTAAACCTTAGTTATACTCAATTATTTCGAAGTCGAATAAAATTTTGACTTTGATTAACTTAGCTGAACCTATTTCCAAGACTATTTCAATTAAGTTGAATAAAATTCGAACTTACTTAAAAGAAGTCTTGCCCAGTTGCTTGCCCGTGGCTCTCCTCCAAAATACTCAATCATACCGCTTTTATATGTCCCTGCCAGGCACACACCCATACCATTAAACGCCAGCTGCTTGTGACTGTTTAGGGTTTTGGTTAACGGTATGTTTTTCTTATGATGTATCTTCCACATGTCAATAGGTGACGCGTCTTAACGGCTATTCTTTGCCCTAAAAATAATAGCATTTTAATTTGAAGTATGCTATTCAATAATAACATTAAAAAAATAAACAATAAATGCAATTATAAAATATGAAAAGTGTATAATAGTATTCATTGAGAATAATGTTCTTTTTAAAAAATTATGAAACAATAGAAATTAAGAAATGTGAAAAATGTATACAGTTTAATTGATTATCTTATGTGGTCCAAAAACAAGCCTGCCGACTTTTGGTCGTCGCAATATTATCCAGCTACGTTCGTCCGTCCTTTATAATGTCACTGTTAAACATTTTTAAATGTTTTGCAGATTTCATTGTTTTCAAGAATGTCTAGTATTCATCTTTTTGCTAGAATGTAGTAATGTCTAACATTCATCTATTGTGTGTCAAGAACAAATGCAAAATTGGGGTCTTTTTTTCACTTATGTGAGCATATGTGTTCTGTAAATCTTGTTTGCTTCCAATTTGTTTTATATATATATTTTTTTCAGGTACAAGCAAGTGTACCTGTCGATGTCCTGAGATTATGTCGCAGGGTGTTGCTGGATTTTAACGCTGTAAGTAAACCTTCTTTCTAGTTCTGTGTAAATAAAAGTGTGTTATCGTGTTGTATCAGTTGTCTTCTTTTTCTTATTTTACGTGTTGTATTGTGTATAGTAGTGGGTTTTTTGCCGTTATTTTTAGCTATAGCGTAAATTGTGTCCAGTTCTTTGTTATACTTATCTGGAGTAGGCGAGATTATCTTAAGTAATGTATCATATGTCTAAATGCTGCGAGTTTATGTTGGGTAGGGTGGTTCGAGATGATGTAGATGATAGTGCCCGCCGTATTTGGTTTTCTGTAGATGTCAAATGTTAAATAGGCAGTACCTCGTGCTATTATCATGTCAAGATAATGCAAATTTCTGCCTTGTTCTTTTTCCATTGTGTATGCAATGGATTAAGTTTAAGTCTGTTAGAATTTGTTCGATGTTGTCTTGTTCGAGGATGCATACGATGTCATATACGTATCTATAGTAATTAATTGTTCTGTGTTTTTTCATTGGTGTCTTTATGTTTAGTTATTCGAGTTGTTACATAAGAAAATTTCTGTGAAGTTTGATGAAGTTGGGTTTCCCCAGTCCGTCAGGTAATTTTTAAAAGCACATACAATAATATAAGAAGACATAATAACATGTTAACACATTTTTTACATTGCTTGGTAAATACAAAATATATGTTGTATAATTTCCACAAAACAAAATTAATCACAGACATAATTGACTTGAGAATCACAGCTCAAATTTGTTATATAAATATAACCGTAAGATCTTATAATATGATACAAATTAAATTATTTTTCATCGCCTAATGTCTAATCAGTTTTTTATTTTTTTAATTTTTAATTGTCAATATAAAACTGCACAAAAGTGATGTTTTGCTCTTCTTTAAACTAATATAAAACTTGTCAGGTGCTGTAGAAAAAAAGGTACCTTAGCAGGGACCGAAATAACAATTAATTTAAAATTTTAAAACAAAAAATGCATATAGAAGTAAATGTCGGAAAAGGGATTCAAGTATACCATATTGATCCTTATGCATTAGTCTATCATAAAATATGTTGATTTCTAAAATTTGTATTATTAAATTTCCAGCGAAAATAATAGTTTTTTTGTGATTTTTATTTTTTCGAGCAAATATCAAGTATATTTTAAAAACCACAATTTAGTTTAACTATCATTAGAGCTTCCAAATTGTCTACTGACAAATTGTACCGCAACTCTCCTAGAATCAGTTTGAAGGCTGAAAAGGATCGCTCTACATTAATTTGTGTGGCAGATACAGAATGCACAACAAAACCCAGTCTACGTAGCAAAGGAAGTACATATTTCTTACTGTTCCAGTATCCCATCAAATCTTCATCGAAGAATACTTTATGTGCTGTTCGCGGGCAGATGTAAATTAGTGAAAACACCGTTACACAAACACGTGTATGTGGTATGTGGCAAGTAAAGCAAGTGTGCGGCGTGTTTTGGGGAATTTTAAGTAGCATCTTGGTAGACAAATTTTTGGCTTTATAGGAACTTTGGTTAAAGTAAAAACGATGGTTATATTGCAAATATCCTAACAACTTATTTTTTCTCAAAAAAATTAAAATCAAGAAATACGTTGATTTGTTGCTAGAAAAAATAAAAAGCACAATATAAATATTATCATCTGACTTTTATGAAGAAAGGAATAATTATTACGATCACTGTTCCTTAGAATATGAGTGTTGAGAGTAAAAACTCTTAAAAAGTCTAAAAGTAGACTACGATATGTATGTTTGCTGGGTTTTGTGAAGGTACACGTGTAACAGGTTAAATATATAATTTTTTTTTTTGTGTTAATTGAAGTTACCCAGAGATAAAATAACTAGAAGTAATATGGGCAAACATTAACGAACCTACCCGCTGTGATTTCATAATTATAAGCACACTTCAATCGAATGTTATATATGTACATAAACATAAAAATTTTAATTTTATTACGAATTTAAAAATGAACATTGAAATTTGAGACAATCTAACAATAAATTAGAAAAAGTTTTAAACAGTTATATTTTCATATGTTTACATGTATTTATGTATCTATGTATGTATGTCTTTATGTATGTAGGAAGTATTATTATATACATATTTATTTATATATTTGTGCATGTAAATATGTATGATTTTAAAACTAAAAACTTTTTATTAAACATACTGGCTAGTAGGCCTAGTTTTAATTTGTTAACCATTTTATTAGCTTGACTAACATTTTTATAGTTTTCTAACATCAGTTTCGATTTTGAAATAGAATACTTAATTTATTAAAAAAAAAAAAGATATGTGACGTCGATTAAATGACTAATAATTAAAAAGTAAAATTTAACATAAACTAATACACGATTCCCCCCAAAATTTTCTCACACCATGTATCGATATAATTAATTTTTAAACGGTTTTATGATTTTATGAGCCTGCCATCATACTGTTTTAAATATTTAATTATGTAAATATAGAAATAAGAACTTGAAACATAAATCAAATGTCACAGTGTTATTCAGAAAAATGTTAGATTCTGGAATTAAAATGTGTTTTTTATACAATTTCACAAAATCGAACTCAATTTGACGCATGCAATGTTCTGTGAACTTGTAGGAAAGAGTAAAAATTAACGTTGGATAGAAGAAAAATAGTATAATATTAATTAAACATTTTGAAGTCACGAAAATGGCTAAACTTAAGAACATATTAAATTGAAAAGAAGTAGAATTGTTTTAAGTGCTAATGGTGTTCAAATATAAAATTATATATTACATAGTTGGTGCTATCCAAGATGCTAAATATGAGAAACTGTCGATGTTAATGCGAATTGGTCTCTATCATGAATATCAAAGAGCTTATAACAATTCCAACAATATGCAGTGGGAAATTTGGCAGAAGAATTAGGAGATCTTCTAGCTTTTCTTTACTGAAGTCAGTATCCTTCAAAGTTTTTACAGTGTTAAAAATGTGTTTTTGGAAAATTATTGTCTATATCAAAAGTTTAACGAAAAATCTTTTTAAAATGTTTAAAAGAAGTTCTTTTTATCATTGTAAAATACTTTCTTAAAAGCTAGTTTTACCTAAAATTTTATACTAAATAAATGATTCAATACTTTTGTAAATTCAAAAATAAGGCAATTTTTCCCCTTTCTAGATTAAATGGAATTAAAAAAACTTAAGGCTTGGTTTGCATAGCTTTCTGCTTTTAAATTAGAATATCTTTCCTAGCTTATTTTATGGCAAATACAGCAAACAAAAAAACATTTTTGGGAATTTTTTTTAAACTTCTTTGGGAGCAGATTTACATTAGAAAATCTTAATATAATTTTAAATTTAACAAAAAATTTAAAAGAAAATTGATATCAGTAAAACAAAATGAGCCACTCTGTATTATAAGAAATTCTATGAAATTAGATAAACAACAGAAAACAAAACACACAGCTAAACAGGCGCCTTAAATGAATGATATTAACAATAACAATATGGGGTGTTAAGTCAAATGATCTGCTATTTGTCGTGAATAATAATCCAAATTGAGTTGTTAGCATTTCGCGATAACGTGATCCATTGACCGTTACCCCATTTCTGAATTCTTCAAAAATCACGTCTCCAGACTACAAAGCCCACCGTACCGTGGCATGTTGGGCATGCAGAGGCTTCCTGATAATCGCTCTAGGATTTCTAGAAGCCCAAATATGGCAAATTTGGTAGTTGACGTAAAATTTGAAAAAATTATATTTACAAAAAAACAAGCCAGTTGTTCCTGAACGAATTGAGCCCATCTACGGCGATATGAAAGGTCGGTCGACTTTAATTTCTGCACTAGTTGAACCCTGTAAGGCTTAAAAGTCAAAACCCTGGTGCCCCTGTAGGCTAGTAGGTAGTATACTAGCTTGTCAGTATAGGGGTTGTGGGTTCGATTCCCAATGAAGACCTTGGTTTTTTTTTCACTACAAAATTTAAAATTGACTGTCGGTGGGGCTGCTCAGCGATGAAGGCATAGTCACTCATCACCGTGCTGGCTTTATACGGCAGTTAATTTCCGACTATCCTTCTACTTTCACAACCTGTTTCATCTCTTCTATATTCCTTTCCTAAAGAATGTAGCACAGTACTTGATTAAATAGGCATTGTTGCCTGAAGTTCTCTTTTAAAAAACAAAAACGAAAAAACAAAAAAAACCCCTAAACAGAAATCGCCCTGTGGAAGTTTTGGACAACCCCAATTGTTAAGAACGTGGAGGAATTGACAAATTTAAATCTGCTTCTACACTGTGGCTCACAGCTGCGATGTTTTCAATAACGACCAAATTTTTAATAGCGGTTGCGGAAGGACGATTATGTCTCGATTTTTACGAAATGCAACTTTAACAGAACCAACATATTCATAGAGAATTTTAATTATTTCAATGCCGTTTTCGTGCAAAATTGAATTAGTTGTAACATTTGCCAATGCCTCTACTACGTATGTTAACAAGCTAAATGTTAAAACTATCGTGTTTTGGTGTTGTCACAATCGAAAAATAAATTTCTTGTTGGTAAACCTTATATAATAACAAATTAAGAGCAGCGAATTATACAGAAGTCTTTCTGATAAAAGATGTAATTATTATCGTTCTAAAACTTTAACAATAACAGATTTGTTTTGATATCTTCCAAAAACGCGCTTCAAATCCATCATATTCACGCTACCGCTAGTAGTGATTAGAATAAATAATTAACCAGCAGTTTTGTTTATTGTTTTTACGGTTGTTTTTTGTCGCCATTTTAATCAGGCCTATATAGAAACAATTTATAGCTGTGTACACAAGCTAATAAAAATACATTCGTAAAAAAGTAAGCGGTAAAGGTGTTGGCAATTGTCATAAACAAGGTGACAGCTTGAATAATTAAACAATATGAATCCAATGATTTCACACGCAATAAAGAAAAAAAAATGTAAGCAGATTTTTAACTTTTGTTTCTTATAAACATATTAATCATTTGCATTTGTTTTTAATTAACATTAAAAATAAAAGACAAAAAAATTTTTTTTTAAATAGCAAATGAAAAATTCGCGATCGTGTCTTCTTGAAGCACAGTTCATAAAACTTAGGGTACAGAAAACTTCTTAAACTTTCGCTAAAAAAATCATTAGAGAAACATTAAATCTTGTAGTTAATAATGAATCACAGCTAACTAAAATTAATAATAAGATACACTATGTTTTGCAACAATCTATGTGTTAATTACTAATTTACTCTCTTATGTCAATAAAATACTAAGGCAGTGATGGGCGAACTACGGCCAACGGGCCATATCCGGCCCGCCGAGCGTTTTTAAAAAAAATCAATCACCTATTAAAAAATTATGCCCAAAAAATAAATTTACATTATGTTTATAAAAAGATATAAATTAACAATTTTAGCAAAAAAATGCGATGTTTTCATATTATATTGTGTACAAACTGCGTAGTTTTTTGGGAAATATTGTACACACAAGACAACAACAACTTTCTGATGCAATATTCCAAGAAGAAACATAAACATCATAAAACACTAACAACTAATATAGAACACTGAACGTATAACATAACAACAACTATTATATGTGAGATCTAGAAGATTCTTGAATATTCGAGACAACATGCGCAACAAATATAAAAGGGCCAGCGATGGATTAATCAGCAATCAGTAAAAGTGTAAATCTCGTGACGTAAAGAATAAATTGTGAAGTAAAATTATAAAGTTGCCAACGTACAGTTTTATTTGTGTAATTAAAATAATAAAGTGTATTGTAAATACCCCCATAAATATCAGTCGAAAATAGAAAGAGAAAAATTGATTCGGAATGTCGAGTATTTCAAGATTAGTGGACATGGAAGTACTTCTTTATGGAATATAACCAAAAACCTATTTGTCTTATCTGCCAAGAACCGGTAGCTGTACTAAAAGATTATAATCATGCTAGGCACTTTAATTCAAAACATCTTGGGTCGAAGTACTATAAAATGAGAGATGAAGATAAGAAAGTTCATTCAGAGAAATTGAAAAGAAAAATTTTTAGTCCCCATTTTTTTTTTTAAATCAAAGAAGTGTCCAGCGATCCTCCACGTTAGCTGGTCACATTGTTGCCTATAAAATAGCAAAAAGTAACAAACCCTTTTCTGAAGGAGAATTTATTAAGCATGTGCTAATTAGCATTGGAAAAGTACTATGCCCAGAAAAGGTAAAAGATTTCGAATCTATAGGGCTGTCACGTAGAACGGTCCCAAAAAGAATTGAAGCAATTTCTTCTAATTTAACCAATCAACTCGATGGACGTCTTAAAAAGTTTAAGTATTTTTCAGTAACTATGGACGAGTGTATTGAGTGATACAGCCCAACTTCTAATTTTTATCAGAGGAGTCGATGAAAACTTTGTAATAACCGAAGAACTTGCTTGTTTGAGATCTTTGAAAGGAAAGACGACAGGAAAAATAATTTATGATGAATTTAGAGAGGGGATGGAATCTCTTAATGCCTCAATTTCCAAATTAATTAATTTAACAACTGATGGAGCACCTAACATGGTGGGAAAAAATACGGGGTTTGCAGGAGTTTATAAAAGTCAGAATCCTGAAAGCGAAACAATTTTTTTACATTGTATAATCCACCAAGATGTTCTTTGCAAGGCTGCCTTGGATATTAATCATGTACTTAATATTATTTTAAAATTAATTAATACCATTTGAGCCCGTGGTTTGTTACGTCGACAATTTCAAGTGTTTTTATCGGAAGTTGATGCAGAATTTTCAGATGTACTTTATTACACAAAGATCAGGTGGCTGAGTTGTGGGCATGCTTTCTCGAGAGTTTGGAGTCTTCTCAAAGAAATTAAAGTTTTTCTAAAAATCAAAACTGAAATTTGGGATGAGTGGGAATAATTGGTGCATCGAGTTTGCTTTTTTTTAACGGATTTACTCGAGCACTATAATAAACTGAACAAGAAGTTACAGGGAAGAAATCAATTTATAGATGATATTACGTAATATAACTAATAAACCGAACTTTTAATTGAACAGCAACCCCATAATTTTTTAATGAATGACCCTCTATGTTTTTTTAATTTAATGGCCCGCCGCAGGATTTTTTTTAATTTATTGGCCCGCCACCCAAAAAGTTCGCCCATCACTGTACTAAGGGGCCTACAACTCCGCAGCTTGGCAAGATTATACGATTTTAGAAACAACATTTATCTAAAATAATTTTTAATATAAAATCGCCGCTCTGCTTACGAGCAAAGCTTAACATGTAAAATTACTCTCCGATTGTTCTCTCCTACTAGGATAATTTCCATTACTGAAGCTATTTGTATTCACTGTATTATGCAAGTTTTATTATTATAAATGTTTCAATAAATTAAATTGTTCATAAAAGTGCTTTTCTTCGTATTCTTTTTTTTTTAACTGAGTACAAACTCTTCTGAAGACCCTTTTTTAAATAACTGAATTAAAAAAAAGATAATATTAAAAAAATAAAATTTTAAGCAAATAACGTTACACATGAGAAATTTGCTTAAACTTTTGCCTCTAACCTAATTTTACACAAACAGTTCTATACAATAGGAACAAATATATTGCAAACTTTTAAAGCTTACAACAGAATAAAAAAAAATTAAATAAAATGGACATCAAAAAGAGCTTATGCTCAACCGTCAACTAACTACATTTTGCACGTGTTCTATATTCACGCGTTAACACAAATTACCAAAAGATTAATTTCTTTAGTCGTTAAAATAAATTACGTTTAAATTAAAAACGAATTAAAGAAACAGAAAATATTTGTAATCAAAAAAAAATTTTTTTTAATCGATTAATCAATTTTTGCTATTAACATGTGCTTTGATTATGCTCTTTGGCTAGCTTAAGGCTAAATACGAATATTCGTAAAACGAATAAAAAACTGTCATTTTATTATGATTTTCTCTCCATCGATTAAAATATAAATCGATTTCTTAAATTTGTTGGACTTATTGCTTTTACTTTATTTTGGGGTTTTTTAACAAGAAGTTTGTTTTCTAACACAATAAATTTAGATTAAAGTGATTCAAATTTTTTTTGTATTACGAAGAAAAAAGTTTGGCAGTTATGAATGAAACATGAGATCTGGCAAATGTCCACCACGACCACGCTGATAGATGTCGATTCTTTTATCAAAGTCTTTAATTACTTTTTGTCAAAATGGCGGTCCTATTTCATTAATCACATCACTGAATTTGAGTTTTAAGGCTGAAATCGCTCTGTATAGACACTGGCCTTATTACAGCCCTCCAAAAAGTAATTTTGTGGTGTTAAATCACATAATCTGGCTGGCCTCTTAACTGCTAATTATCGTGAAATTGGGCGATCGAGAAATTTGGTTTGCAATAAATTGATTGTTTCATTGGCTCTGCGATATGAGGCACCGTCCTGTTGAAACCATATGTCACCGATATACACCTCGTCAATAATAGGCCAAAACTGAGTCGTTAGCAACTCATCTCGCGATAGCGTTTCTGTATTTCCAGTCTCATCTTCCAAACAAAAAAGAAAGATCCAATCACGCCTCTAGACCACATAGCGCACCATAAAGTGACACTTTGAGCATCCAAAGGCTTCTCAATAATCGCTCTACGATTTTTAAAAAGCCCAACTGCGGAAATTTTGCTACTTGACATACCCTAACAAGTGAAAATGGGCTTCGTCTAACAAAACGGCCTAACTAGGCTTCTAGCGCACCATACAATGGGACGTTGAGCATATAAAGGCTTTTCAATAATGGCTCTTTTCATAAGCCTATATGCAGCAATTGTTTTTTTTTTTGTTGACATAACCTGACAAGTGAAAATGGGTGCAAATATTTTTTTCAGAAAAGCCAGCCGGTTGTTTCTGAATGAATTAAGCGAATGGCAATGTGAATGGCCAGTTGACTTCAACTCCTGCAGCGGTTGAACCTTATAAGACTTTAAATTCAAATCCTTACACAAAATTCGCCAATTGGTGGTTTTGGATAACTCCACTTATTGCGAACGTCGAGAAATTGAAAAATTTGGATCTGCTTTAGCACTGTGGCTCACGGCTACAATGTTTTCAATTGAATGATCTGGTCGAACATACGTTGATGTTCGAATATTTTGTATCGTGCCTGTCGACTCAAATTTAACGATCAAATTCTTTATAGCGATTTCGGCAGGCCCATTATGTTGTCCAAAAATATCACGAATATTACAATAATTGACTTTAACAGAACCAGAACATTTACTTCTGACTATTCAAACTCGCAAGATCAAATATGCCAAAATATGAGCTTAACAAAATAACGAAAGTGAATTATAGATCGGTGGTGGCAAATAAATTCTTAATAAATATTTTTCATTAGTTAATTAGATCAAACGTACATTCTTACTGAAAGTAGCAATTTTACTGGACTGAGTTTACCTTACCTGAAATTATAAAAAAAACAAATGTGTGGAAAAATTTTACCCGATGACACTACCAGAATTTAAATCCACACGTTGTCTATCGATATTTAAATTTTTTTATGGACTTATTGTGGGTCTTTAAACAGGCAAAAAATGTTTAATCGTCTAGTTTTTTTTTCAAATGTTTAATTAATAAATAAGCAGAAATGAATTTAAAAATCCGTTTTGTAAATAAATTTTGTAAGTTTTGTTATGTTATTAAAAGCCCAAACTTATCGCTTAAATTTGATTTTAAATGCGACTAAATTTTTTTTTTAATTAATTATATTATTAAAATAATCGATTAATATTCTTTAGCCATCACTAGGATAATTGACGCATATTAAACTGTTGATGGATGAAGTGTTATATTAGAAGTTTATAGTAAACGTCATTGAATTAATTTAATATTTACAAACTGTGCATAATTAAATATTCTGCGCATGCCTAAATCATGATATTGTTATATAAAATATTGCCTTTAGCTTCTTTAAAGGCCCTAAAGGTTTTTGAGGCGTAAATGTACATTAACCCATTGACGCCCAAATGAAAATTATAAACATTTTTACCAAAAAAATTTTTAATATTAGTGTAAAATTACTTGTCTTAAGCTACTACAAAAGAAAAAATAACAAAAAATATTTCAAAGTCAGGTTTAGAGAGGTGTACTAAGTTTAGTACAATGGGCGTTTAGGAGTGATATTTAGCAAAACATCCTCTTTCCAAGCAAAGCGTTTTCAGGCATTTGGCACACGAAGTTTTAACTCGATTTGAGCATAAAGCATATCTGAGTTGGCTAGGTATTTTTTGAGGGTTATGACTACTGTTTCGTCTATCGATAAGTCTTGATGTAACATTCCGAATTGGCAAAACTTTTTTTGCAAAACATCAAAAAGTGGACGCATTTTGAACATCTTATCAGTTGAGTTCATAATCAAAGTGTTATCTGCAAAATGCAGGTTTCTTTTAATTTCCAAGAATCTGTTTCTTGACATGCACCCTGAAACTAATGGCATACCTAGGTCTTCATCTAAGCACCAATATGATCTTTCACTAGGTTTTTTATGATATCCGGTAAGTATAATTATGCCCAAGAACTTACGGAGTTCCTCTTTCGTAAAAATAGTATCGTGCCTATTGTTTTGTCCAGCATATATTGTGCTTTGCGTTTTTATTATTTCTAGCACTTCATCATCATCATCATGTCTTTTAAAATATCCGAAACAAAACCACGTCTTTCTTCAATAAAATTTTGAACAGGAGTTATCTGATAAACTGAGTAAACTGGCGTACATTTTTTCCAATTTGTTAACTCAGTATTTTTAAATCTCTTTCTTTTTGGGACATTACGCGAAGTAGATGACGTTAATGTGTTAAGAGGTTCCTCGTCATCGCTACTCCATTGTTCTTTGACGGTTGGGGCTTGTCTGTGAGTAACAACTTCTACATTACCAGGAACATCTCGAGGTAATTTGTTTTAATATAACTCATCGTCTCCACCTTCCTCCTCATCGGTTACAACGCCTGGATTTGGTGGCAACATAAACACGTCGTATATAGCATCATCATAACTGCTGTCGCCAATGATGTCATTTATTGCTTCTTCTAATCCAAAATAGTCTTTTTTTGTGTGTAAAAGTACAACGTTTCGCCATTTGATAAATACCTTCTGCACTAATTTACTGGTAAGAATGTAAATAAAAGGTCACTAACTGAAAATTTAAGAAACAAACACGAGTAAAAATTTTCGCCCAAAGCATATAAGACAAATAAATATGTATTTACTTTACTACTTTGTTTTACCTCAAGCGACCAGTGTACTAAATTAAGTACAGCTACACTTTATACGCTATAGTGAGAAAAAAATTTACACGAATTAAACTGTTTTATTTGCTTTTTATTAAATGTAGTGTCACTGAATAAATTTAATACTTTTTAACACTTTCTGCGGCCAAATATTTAAAAATAAACTTAAATAGTACTCAGCTGCCAATATGAAATAAATTGCCAACACAAACCTGAGATTCCCCTCATTTTGATTCCCTAGCTATAAATATTTTTACTACATAATTCTTGTATGTGTTATTAATGACAAATTAAAATCGTTGTCAGAATGAAAAACTTAGTTACATAATTTTTATTAAAACTTGAAGTTGTGTACTATTTATAGTACAGTGGGCGTTAATGGGTTAAAGAATAAATGAACAAAATATCAATAAACCAAAAAAAAAATCAGCTATAGGGAATCATATCCTGAGACAAACTAGCAACTATGAAAGTCACTTTAATAAGAATAAGGATAACAACTACCAATCAAGAGTATGAAACCAATCAGATGCAAGAAATCACAAAAGAGCGAAAGGTGACCATCTTCGATATACCCCCCACCCCCCTTTATGCATACACATTTCACTTCACGCTCGGTTTGGTTCGATTTTTATTCATTCGCAAGCATGTTAAAGTTAATTTATTGTATTTTTTTGCAGTATCGTTAGAAAATTGGGCAGAATCATAAAAAGTTGTGTTGCAGATTTAACTTCAATTGTGACTTTAAAACTTGTATACTTTAAGGACTCTTTGTTGCCTATTCGCCTAGATCACACCAGACTCAATTTTAATAAATTTGAGTCTCATTTAATATTTTCAGGTTGGCTGCAAGTATTTTTCAGTTTTATTATATTAGGTTTTTTAACAAGAAATTTGTTTTTCAATCGGTGCAACACCAACAGCTGATCGATCATTCACATCGCCGTAGATTAATTTAATTCATTCAGGAACAACCTGGTTGATTTTTTTTAAAATATAATTTTTTCAGACGAAGCCCATTTTCACTTGTCAGGGTATATCAACAAGCAAAATTGCCATATTTAGGCTTCTAAAAATCCTACAGCGATTATCAAGAAACCTTTGCATATTAATCGTGTCCCGGTATGATTGGCTTTGTGATCTGGAGCCGTGATTGGGCCGGTTTTTTTCCAAGATGAGACTGAAAATGCGATAACGGTAAGATTTTCATCAATACCTGACTGTGTAAGCCATAACCTAATGGTGGATCAAAACACTTGGGTGATATGACGTGATAAGATTTACATCTGCACCTGGTCGTGGGCCTTAATCAGATGGTGGATCACTACCACTGTGGATGGTATTTAGCGCCATCCTCGCCCTAGAAGGCCTTCGGATACTATATCCACGGTCACTCCTAGTTACAACTTCAAAAGCCCGGAGTAGGCCGCAGCCTTCACTTCTTGCTGAAGCGTTGGAGACTAACCAACTCCTGGTCCAGAGCGCATAAAGCTTAATATAATTAAGAACAACTGTGTGATTCGATTTTACATCTGCGCCTGGCCATGAAGCCTTAATCAAATGGTGCACCAAACCACTGCATAATTTGGAACGTCATGCTCGTCATAGGAAGCCGAAGCCATAATTCTATGCAACAGAACTTTCTGGTTACAACTTCGATGATTCCAGAGCAGGACTGCAACTCATCACTCCTTGCTTAAGAGTTGGAGACTTTCCAACTCCTGTCCAAAACACATGTCTAGCATGCTCACTGGACTGGATCATTCACTTAGCGTGTCATAAACAGTGTGATTATCCTGGTCACCATAATAACCATTATACTATTATGGGGCCGCGAAACCACAACAACCACGAAACTCCCATATGGGACCAACCTCAATAATCAGCCAGAGAACTGTTAAATGTCTAAAGACACAAATAATTAACTCTGCGGCATTACTGATTCCCTTGGGAATAAAGTGGAGTTTCCAGTTGTACCCCTGCTAACTTCAGGGGACTGGGCTCCCTTTTTCCCACAGTTGCACTGTGTCTAGATAGTCGAAGTTCTATAAAGACTATATATATGTGCCCCCGGGGGGTATAATTAAGAACACAACGGCATTCATACTTACTGGACGTGGACCATTCATTGTGAATGATCCGACCTACAAACTCAAACGAGGGCCGCGAAACACACAACCACCTCGATACTACCGAAGACCCTACCTCAATAATCAGTCAGAGAACATCTAAATGCCTAAAGAGCCAAATAGCGAAACTCTGCGGGCCACTAATTCCGGTGGAAATATAGCGGATTGTCTAATTGAGTCCTGCTAGCCTTGAAGGGAACTGGGGACTTTTACCCCGCAAGACACAAAAGTCTAGATGGTTGTTGTAGGATCCATAAAGACTTATAATGTGCCTCCGGGGGGAACACTTGGGTGATATGTAACGTCACTCAGACCTTTTACCCGTGACACATGACAATGTGCCCCCGTGGGGTCTATACCGAGATGCTAACAACTCAATCTTGGCCTATTATTGACGACGTGGATATCAGTATTTTATGGTTTTAAAAATTTTAAATAAATTATCATATTGATCCATTAAAAAAAAAGTTTTGTTATTTTAAAATTAAAAACTATTTGTAACTTATTTTCACATATTCACACGAATTTTTTAAACACATAACTCTCAAATACGATGCGGCAACGTGCAAATGTATTAAGGAATATTGTAACGATATAAAAACACTAGCACAAATTAACCCAAAACTAGATTAATCAACATAACCAAATTCAACTTGGCTAAAAATAAAAACAACACCAAAAATAACAAAGTTGTTTGTTATGAGATATTTTAAATAAAAAATATTCTCGCATTTATATTTAAATCATTCGATATAAGATTTAGAGGATTTTATCTTGTATAAAAAGTACATAAATCTTAAAAGTATATTTCCGTTATGCTGACAATTTTATCTCACATATTAAATCGAAAAAAAAAATAAATTAATATTTTTTATGGAGAATATAAATTATGTAAACTACGTTTTTTCTAAATTTATTATGGTTTTCATTATTTTTAAAATAAAAACAATTTTAAACTTGTAAAATAGCAGAATGATAAGAAAACCATAGAAAAATAAGAACGTTTTAAGTCTCATTTTGTTAAAGCTATAAATCGTAATGGGTGCACAAATTAGTTAAGTTTTATGTGGACCGGAAGTAATTACCTATGGATCTACGGAATTTTCTCATGAAAAGCCATTATGTTTTTATTTGTTTCTCAGAAGTACACTTGTTCAATAAATCATTGGAATCATTTTTTTGACCTCAAAGATAAAGAACACGCATGTAGCTATTTAAATTATAAATAAAGTAACTTGTTCGTTATCATAATTTATTTAATTTAAATGGAAATTAAATATATAAAAACATAATCAAGAAAAAATATCAAGATCTAGCTGTCCTTATTATAGAAGTGTTATGTAAAATAATAATAATAACAAATAATAAGTGAGCAACGCATCTGCTGCTTTATACAGTTGTGAACACATTACCAGCTTAGAAAATATATGCTATTGTACATTACACATTAACCAAAAAACTCTTAAGTTTCTCTTAAGTTTTTCTTTGTAGTAATTAGCAATTTTCTCAATAATAATGCATAATAAGTGTTGCCAATTAAAACAATGAATTTAAAATTAAGACATAATTTAAAATCGATAAAGAATTTTTTAAATTGCAATTTTTTTGGGGAGCAATCGATTTTTATGTGAACTTCTCCGTAACAGAAAACAGCTAAAATAATAAACAAATTTATTTTTTGCAATCTACCTTAATTTGTACCAGATTCCTTAAAAAATATATATTTTATGAAATTCTCATAAAATTTTACTTATTTAAAAAATATACTTAAACTGGAAAGCTTTTAGCCAGTTCACTGCTGCTCATATTACTCATCTGTGGATTTTATCCCGAATGTTGTATAGAAATTTTATATCTCAATTTTATATCCTAAGTTGATTAAGTGGGAGTTGCCATTGTACCAACACAGCAAAAATACAACAAAACAAAAATACAGCAAATATTTAGAAAACGAAAACACTTTTTATTTTCAATCCTTCCTTTGGAAGCCATTCATATGTTATTTGAAAAACAAAGAATTTGTAAGAATTTTACAAAAACACTAATGTGTACATGCAATGGAAATAAACAATTTTATTTTTTTAAATCGTATGTAATAGTTATAATTTTTTTGACCTTTTTTAATATTTCTTAGTAATTAATTTTAAGCACTAGGTCTTATTTAATAAAAAAATTTTTAAAAAACTTTATTTTTTATTATATTTTCGATATTTCGCTACACCGTTGGTTGGTTGGTTGTTTTTTCTGATGATGCCAACCAACGGTGTGGCGAAATATCGAAAATATAATAAAAAATAAAGTTTTTTAAAAAATTTTTTTTTAAATAAGACCTAGTGCTTAAAATTAATTACTAAAAAATTTTTTTTAATTAGTTTCTAGTTTAGTCTAAGTTAATTTTGTGTTAGATTTCTTTAATAATATGTTATGATATTCTCATAAAATATTTATTATTCAAAAAATATATTTAAAATGTATTACTGCGGGGGAAAGCATATTCATATTTGTCATTTCACTACTGCTCATATAGCTCATCAGCGAATTTTACCACAAATTTTGTATAGAAAAGGTAATTAATACGATCGGTTCAAAAGGGTACTTTTAAAAAGAAGCACTGTTAAACTAAAGTATTTTTGTAGAAGGTATTTTTTGGAAAAAGTAAAATAAAGCTTATCTAAAAAGTGCTTTTTAGAAAAAAACATTTAATAATGTTTATTAGAAAAGCGTATTTTTAAAACGGATTACTTTTCAAAAAGAATAGAAACCTCTTAAAAAAATTATCTAAAGAGCTTTTTTGAAAAAAAAATCAAATATTGTTTCAAAAAATTAGAACAACCTCTAAAAGGTAATTAAATTTGACGAGGGTCGACGGAAAACCGTACCCAAATAGAAGTAATTAATATTAACACGAACTATCGTTTAGCAAAAGTGCCTTTTACAGAAGGTAAATTTTGGTAACCGTACTTCTACTAAAAAGTGCCTTTAAAAAAAAAATATTTCAGATGTTGTTCAAACGGAACAGCTATCAAAAAATTAAAACGCCTTCTAAAAGGTAATTATTATGATCGGTTAAAAAGAGTACCTTCAAAACGAACTACCGTTTAGCAAAAGTGCATTTTACTGAAGGTACTTTTTTGGAGCCATACTTTTACTAAAAAGTGCCTTTTAAAAAAAAAATATTTCAGATGTTGTTCAAACGGAACAGCTTTCAAAAAATTAAGACCCCTTCTAAAAGGTAATTAATATGATCGGTTAAAAAGAGTACGTTTAAAACAAACTACCGTTTAGCAAAAGTGCATTTTACTGAAGGTACTTTTTTGGAGCCATACTTTTACTAAAAAGTACTTTTTCGAAAAATTCCTTATTTCAAATATAAAATATGACAAATAAAATAAAAATATTTCAAAAAATTGAAATAATTCTTACAATCAAAAATAGCCCCAAAAATATAGCAGAAGAAATTAGCCCAATTGGCCAAAATAAAATAGTCATTTTTAACATTTTTTTCTAATATTTTTTTGTAATTATAAATAATGAATATCCAGAAGATGTAGCTGTAGATACTACTCTTTCATAGTTTCGCAAACAAAAAAAAAATAAATAATTTTGTGTATTAAAAAGGCAGCATTCAATTAAATTCGAATAAAATTTATTAGCAAGCGAGAAATCAAGTTTGGGTTAAGAGAAACGGATTATAAAAAATTACTATTATAATTTGTCTAAACATTTAAAATTATGGTGAATGAGCTGCTTAGAATGACGAACCACCAGCAAGTTGAGATGTCAAAAATTGCTAACAGTTCAACATTTCACGCACCGGAAATAATTAAAATCAATGATCATGAAGTTTTTTGTGTTAGAATTTTTTTCCTCTAAAATTGAGATAAAATATAAAATATTACTTTTTTCGCGTAATTAATTTGTCATTTAAATGATTGTTTTTATTGATTCCTCGCCAGATTTTTTTATTTTTATTTTTAATTTTTTGTTTCATTTTGAGATGTTTTAATTGATGATTTTGAATAGTTTTGCTAGAAAAAAACAAGGATTTTTTTTAATTTTATTTAGATAGAAAGTTTAATAAAATATTAATAAAGAAACAGGTAGTGTGTTTAGAAAACTTTAAAAGTCAATTTCATTTATTTAAAAATTCGTTAAATATTATCCAAAAATGGATTTGAGAAGTTACATCAAATTTTCCATTTAAATATATTTAATTATCATATAAATAAATGTTATGTTAATTGACAAATAAGCCACTTGAACTTTTATATCTTCTAATTCGTTTCTGTATTTTGTCGCAATATTATATATCTTAAATATCCTTAAATGTGCTACTATTATGAAAATATTTTTTATTGCTTTAATAATAAATTATTAAAACTTAATTTGGATTCCGTACTCGGGAGTTGGTTTTTAAGGCCAAAAGAATTTTTAATTGTAAAAAATAATTTATAAAATTAAATTCCAATTCCAAAACATTTTTGACACGAACAATCATCGTGTTAACATTTCATAATGATTCCGCTCATATAACTGCCGCGGCTATCACTGACAGAACGGCTGCAGGACAATAAAATAAATAAAAATTCTCTCATGTAGAGTTAGGTTCGCTATATATGGATAAAAAGAAATTAACATTAAATTACAAATTAACTATACAAAAAATTACATGTGAATATAATATCGGGTTTTTCGATTGTAGTAACATCAACAACATTATAATTTTGACATTTACTTTTTTCGGTGTATTCGTAGTAGATTCAATGTCAATTGTTAAAATGAATTCAATTTCGCACGAAAATCAAATTAAAATAATTAAAATTCACTATGAAAAAGATGGTTCTGTTAAAATTACATTTCATAAAATTTCTGAAATTTTCGGACAATATAATCGTCGTTAGATTTGAACCGACAAATTCGACACCAACGCGTGTCGTGCAAACTACGCAGCCGTAAGCCACAGTGTGGAAGCTGATCCAAGTTTGTCAATTCCTTAACAATTGGGGTTATCCAAAACTACCACATACCGAACTTCTCGTAAGGATTTGATTTTAAAGTCTTACAATGTTCAACTGCTGCAATTGAGGCCGACCGACCATTCATATCGCTGTAGATGCGCTCAATTCATTCAGGAACAACGGGCTGCTTTTTCAGACGAAGACTATTTTCACTTGTCAGGGTATGTAAACAAGCAAAATTGCCGCATTTGGGCTTCTGAAAATCCCAGAGAACGTGTCACTTTATGATGAGCTATATGTCCTAGAGGCGCGATTAGGCCGTTTTTTTTCGATGAGGCTGAAAATGCGATAACGGTCAAGATAGCATGCGAGATGCTAGAAACTTAATTTTGGCCTATTATTGACCACGAGGATATCACTGACATGTGTGTGCCAGATGTCACACAGCCAATGAAACATTCAATTTATTGCAAACCAAATTTCCCGATCGCATAATTTCACAACAATCAACAGTTATGTGGCCAGCCAGATCATGTGATTTAACCCTCTGCGACTGACGTGGTAGTCTAATAGACACCAACAAATATAAAAACGTGCTTTGTACCGCTATTTTTCAAATAGTTACTCTCGCGTTTTCTGTACCTTCGTATTGTGAACCCATGTGTACGTTAGTGTGTTTAAATAGATCGAACAAAACGCACGTGTCAGTGTGAGCGAAGAAGTGTCTACAAGTCAACCACACCACCACTAAGGTAGGTGTCTCAGAAACAACTACATCAATATTTTTGTGGTTGTTTGTCTACCATTTTTTGGCCCAGTATGAATGCACAGATTGATGATTTAGTTAAAAATTGCGACAAATGCGCAAGTGTTGCTAAATCGCCCACCAAGACGCTGCTTGAGTGGTGGCAAATGCCTGATGGCCCATGGAAACGCTTACACATTGACTACGCTGGCCTAAAAGAGAGCATGTATTTCCTTGTGATTATAGACGCCAGAAATTTTAGCAACAACTTCAACAACAGCTCACAAAACAATTCAGTTTTCCGTTTTCTCGAGATTTGGTCTTCCGCACACCTTAATATCGGACAACGGAACACAATTTGCTTCAGCCGAATTCAAAGTGTTTTGCGATCAAAATGGAATTAACCATGTCAGAACAGCTCCGTATCACCCTCAGTCAAACGGCCAGGCTGAAAGGTTTGTGGATACGATCAAAACGATCACTTCAAAAAAATCAAAGAGGAAGGAGGCCTACAGGCCGCGCTTAAGGTGTTCTTGTTTTCTTACCGTAGTACACCAAACCCGAGCACGTCTATGCAAAAGTCACCAGCAGACCTTATATTGGGGTATAAAGTAAGAACCCTACTAGACTTACTTAAGCCAACCAGCGCCTATCGGAAGAATGCGTGTACTAAGCGCCAACAAGACCAAAATAACCAATTCAATGAATTTCACAAAGCTAAATTTCGCCAGTTCCTAGTTGGAGATACCGTTTCCGTAAAAATCTATCATCGTAATAAGTACAAATGGTCAACTGGTTCAGTCCAGGAGAGGATAGGTAAAGTAATGTATCGTATTTTGCTAAATGATTCCAATAGAACAATCAGATCTCACGCAAACCAAATTCGGTTGCGGGCTAGGCAACTGTCAGCTGAGGAAACAGACGAAGAACTACCCTTAGATGTTTTATGTGAAAATATAGGGCAGCAACTAGCTCTTAGCGTTCCAAGGTGCGAGGGAAATACGCCAATATCAACTCAAAGGTCGGCCAGAGACAGGAGACCACCCAATAGGTTCAAGGACTACGTTTTGTGATGAAGGAGGTGTTGGCATCCCTAGTAATGCGAACGTCAACAAAGAGAACTTGAACAACACGCCATTCAAGTTTTGGCGGTAGAGTAGGAAACACAACACACCTAAGCAAAACATCAATAAAATTGTGATAATATCTAATTGTTTAGCTTTGTTATTATGGAGCATTTAAATACATCTCAGAACCCTCAATGTTATAAGAGAACATCATATGGAACTTTCAAGGGCCGCGATAAACAGATAGAACAGTGGTTGGAGGAAAAGAGCGAGCATGAGTTCAGCGAAGTGGATAATGCTTTCAACGACCCCAACTTTCAGCCAGAAACTGTACATTTAGATGACGACGAAATTATTTCAAATGATAAAGAAAACCAAGAACAATGCACGTCCATCTCTGAACAACAAATTACTCCTAATGAATTGTATCAGAACCCAACAGCAGAATATCATATCGCTAAAAAAGGATTTATGTGGACTGCAAAGGAACGTCCAAGAACATCCAGAACGGCATTCCACAATATATTTAATTTTTCATTCATAATTGTCAAACTTTTCTCTTAATAATACAATAAAAATTTAAATCATCTTAATCAAAGTTTTTCGTTTAATATTGATTTAGAAAGCGAACTTATTGTTGAAAAACCCATTACAATAGGTACCAATAACTTTCAAAAGTGTATGTGGTCGCAAATATTTTCTACCTTTGCAAAGCTCTTTCTGGCCGAGAAAAATTCAACAACGAAACATCGCGATAATTCTTTATATTATGTTATTATATTGTTTATATTTATCATTTGCTCAGTTGTCTACTCTCTCTATATGAACAAGCTTAAAAAATAAATTTAAAATTTCAAGGGTGTCCCCATGCACTTTGACTTAATGACATTTACTTTTGAACAATATATAATTAATTAGAACTAAAGAATCATAGATACAACTAGCGTGGAATTCTTTTTATATCATTCCAATTCACTTTTAGCGAATTCATTTGATACACATATGAATATTGGAAACACCTTTTTATAATGAACATGAATTTACATTATTTAATTTTGTAGTTTTTTTTATGGAAAATTCGAAAGCATAAAATTTTAACAAAGAAAAATTTTTTTCATTAATTGATGAACTTTTATAAATGTGAGATGCAAAGTGGGTGACACCGTTTTTACTAAATCAAATCATCACCTTTAACAGGAACAGTGACGGTAATTAGTTACCCGCAGAGCTACGACTCTGTACTGGTCCTCACCAATAACCCAAAGTGGAAAAATCGCTTGGCTTTTTAAAGCGTCCGAAGAGTTGCCGCACATGTCGTTTACCAGGGGGCGGCAAGAAGTTTAATATTCTCCGGCTCTTCAGTCATAGCGTATATCCGCCTATGCGCCTTTCACCCAGTGCCAAAGCAGGAGCTGATGTAAATATATAACACATCTGTAGTAGTTATTTTCTAAGCGTTGTTTATAAAAAAAAATAGCAAAACTGAACGCGAAACAACTCATGTAAGTGTTTCCGACATAATTTCTTCTCCAATCGGACAATTGTATTCATACACTGAGGGTTTCGTACTATGTACAAGTCACCTTTTAATTTCCAGTTTTATATTTTGTTAATTTGATGTTAAAAAGTCCTGGTGACTGCTATGTATTTCGCTTTAAAAGATAGCACAGTATACACCAAGTTCAGGTTTGCTGTAGAAACACCATTTTTATTTTACCTTTTTTGAGCACTTTTTCAAATGTCTGTCCATTAATTCTTAAACATACAGCTGCTAAGCTTCAATGAATAGAGCTCTATAAAAAACTTTTACTAAATTAAGTATTTTGGGTTTCTTTTGTGACAAATAAAAATATTGATTTAACACATTTGACATTTAAGTTAAAAATATTGACATAGAAATGACAACAATCAATTTCTTCATAAATTTATTAGATTCAAAGAAAAATATTGTTGTTAATTTATGTCATGTCTAAATATTTGTTTTGCAAATTTATCGATTATTATTGAAATAAATGTAGAGGTTTTACATGTGTCATTAACTTAAAAACATTCACGATTTTTACATTTTATTTTTTTTTTTTGTAAATATTTTTTATGAAATATACGATAGCAAGTTTAAGCTAATGCTTAAAACGTATAACAAAAATATGAATGATGCACATGTTTACACTACACATAAATAGCGATGGCGACGTGAGTATTTGCTGTCTAATGAATACTCATGCCACTACTTTTTTCTGATTAGTGATCATGAGTGCTTATGTGAACAAAAGTATTTTTATTTTTTAGTCATGATCATTTAAATTTAACAAAGTATGCTATGACATCCCTCATAAAAGTATATTTTATTATTCACCAATATGGTGCTGTAAGATCTAGTTATATAGCAATGCCTCCGCATCCGATGTTGAACAAATTTAAACCACCAAAATAATAAACTACGAATAATAATTGGTGTGTAAAAAATTTCAAGCATTCAAAGAGACTTGTAGGTAGTCTTGGTTATAACAGAAATCGTGAGATATAAAAAATGCCATTTAGTAAAGCTAAAAACATATCAAAGTCCAATTGCTCGTAATGACTGTAGTTACAACTGGCTAAGAAAGAGAGATATCACTTCCTTAGTTTAACACTAGAAAACTGTTATAAATATTAGCAACAAGAATACAGAAATTAGTTTTTATTTAGCACTTAATGGACTTAAATATCAGAATTATTAGATTCCAGTTGCCTTTACTTATTCAACTCTAACTGAAGATTAAATTTAAAAATAAAATTTTTTTTAAATGTAAACTAAATATATTTTATCACTAAACAGTGTTTCCAATTGCATTGCAAATTGCTAAAAGTTAGTAAACATTTTAATGCCGTTTTCTGTAGAATTCTTTTCATATTTCATTTATTTAAAAAAAAAATTGTAAGATCTTTTTAAAATGCCAAATATAAAAAATTTTTTAATTGAAGTAAATTTTTGGGGCGGTTTTCATTCCTTTTGCTATTAAACATTTCTGTGATTTTTACCATATATTTGTACCACTGTTTTTTATTTTAAAAAAATACGATAACATCACTTTGGTACCCCACCGGGAGCACATTGATATGTGTTGATGGAATTTCACCACCATTGCATATGTCACCGGGGGTAAAAGGAAGATCAGTCCCCAAAGGCTACCAGGAGGCAACTCCACGTTACTTTCACAGCTTTCTAGCTGTTCAGCTTTCTAGCTGTTCAGCTGTCTAGCTGTTCTGTGACTGATTACAGAGGTTGGCTCTTCGGGAGCATCGTTGTGGTTTCGCGGCCCTCATGAAATGATAATGAGGTCAGAATCATCTCACTTCTGACCAAGAACTCGGGGTGAATGCTCCGAATCCAGGGAGCATACTTGTCATGTGTTCTGGACCAGGAATTGAATAATCTCAAACTCTTCAGCAAGTGTTGGAAGTGGCAGCCTGCTCCAAGCTCTCGAAGTTGCAAGGATTAAGTAGAGGATAGAAATATCCGACCGCTTTATAGGGCGACACTACATATCACCCAAGTGGTTTAATCCACCATCAGGTTATGGCTTACACGGCTAGGTACTGCTGTAAATCGTATCAGGCAACATCACTTCGTTTTTCACAAGCTTTTAGTCATTCTTTTATAACTCAAGAAATTTTTATGTGTTCAGATATTATTCTTAGGACCGAAACTGTATTGGCGACATTTATGTTACAATAAATAGCAACAAACACATTAGAAAACTCCAATTTTTAAAATTTTTTAATGTAATAAGAATAGTGTTGCTCTTTTTTCAATTTTACTTTTCCTTTTAAAAACATTATTTTAATATCTCTTGACTGTGTGTCTTGTAAATCTTGTACAACGATTTATTTTTCTAGAAGTTAAAAATTCTGTTATAATTTTAATTAAAAAATCTTCAAGGTGAATTTGTTTTTACTCAACTAATTTCAATATTTAAAAAAAGAAAATATATAATTCAAAAATGGTTTTATTGTTTATAGACTTAAAAATATAATTATATGTAAAAATATTAAGTCAAATTAAATTTATTTAAACGAGTCAAGGTAAATAAATAAAATTGATACATTTGTTGAAATAAAATAATAAAATATTCAATTTTTTTATCTTCTCTCTAAATATATTTTATATATGAGCTATTTTTGGTAAATAGTTCAATGTTTTAAATATTTAAACCTTTTTTTGTTGTTTGGTGGCTAACCAAAACAAAAAAAATCAATAAAAATAATAATAAATATTTGTTAATTTATATAAACTAAATTAAAACACAAAAAAAAGTCGGAAATCAGAGTAGGTTTGTGTTGCACATTCTAAAATTGGTGATGAAAGTTATTGAAGTTGAAAATCGTTAGTAGAAAAAAAATGTATTCATTCTTTACATTAATCTATGTGGTACGGAAATAGCATCTAATGCATCAAGGAAAAGTTATGAGCAAATAAAAACAGACTGCATTTATTGCCACAATGCCGTTTAGTACAAATCAAGACAGAATTAAGGGAATTCTAAAACAAAATAAAACAAAATATTTTAATTAAAATGATTCAAATTTTTATTGTATTACGAAGAGAAAAGTTCGGCAATTATGAACTTTGAATGATTTTGAGCTTTAAGGCTGAAATCGATTCAATTCCATATAAATTGTGTCCTTAACATAGCCCCACAGCCCCACAAAAAATAATCCAGTGGTGTTAAATCACACGATCTGGCTGGCCACTTAACTGCCGATTGTCGTGAAGTTATGCGATCGGAAAATTTGTGTGATCAAAGGCATCGTCCTGTTAAAACCATATATCAGTGATATCCACGTCGTTAATAATAAACCAAAATTTCACATTTCCAGCCTCATCTTTGAAAAAAGGACTAAATTAATGAATTGGCAAAAAAAAAGAGATTCAAGCTTTCTCGTTGAACATTTTCAGTAAAATTAGAAATGGCCAATTTTTCGTGCCATCGAAACCCTTGCAAACTATAACGTAGAAAATGTAACAAAAGATTATAAAAAAGCTCGCTTATCTCGTTAGTGAAATGCCAAATTTCATTTTTGAGACACTTTGTGGATTGTTCACGTATACCCGCTCTTTTCAATGGCCCCAGAGAAAATAATCCAGCGATGTTGTCACAAGAATGAGAAGGCCCATTGATATTACTTATGCGACCGGGAAATTTCTCATGCGATAACTAAATTGTTTCAGTGGCTGTGTGGCTTGTGGCTCCATTTTGCTGAAACCAAATGTCACTGATGTCAACATTAGCCACAAAAGTTGACATATCATTGTTTAGTAGCACTAAGAATTCAAGACGAAGGTGACTTCTTGCTTAAACACTATGGCCCAATGATGCCACCTAACCACAAATCGCACTGTTTTTCTTTCAGTTTTTTTTTTGTAACTCTTTTGACAACTTTGTTTAATTACATAACAACCGAAATACAAAATTAGCTTTATCACTAGAGATGATTTTGTTAAAAATTGCGTTGTCGTTGAGTTTTTCAAACCGGCAATTAATAAACGTTTGTCGCAAGCAGTAGTCGGTTGACTTTAATTCTTGTACAGGATGAACTTTATAAGCGTGAAGATGAAGACCTTTAGGAAAAATGTTGCGCAAAGTGCCTCAAATGCTATCCAGTTATTGCGAACGTTTACAATTTGATGTTCTGGGCTCATTCTCAATACTTTGCTGTACAGCGACTATGTTTGCAAAACTATGATTATGACAAGCGTATTGTTTTGGTCTAGTATCAGCAATAAATTTAGAAATTAAATTATGTATAGCGGCTTTAAAAGCAGCTTTATAACGTTCTTAAAATCTGTTTTAGAATAAACTTTGATGTAAATTATAAAAGAATTTTAACTGAAAATCATGCCATTCCATTAAAAAATCAAAATGTAAACAGCAGAGACTTTATGGAAGTATTTTTAAAAATCTAGGTTATTATTTTTTGTTTTTTTTTATTTGTTAATATAAATGCGCTATTTGAAAATAAATCAAATGTTTTCTAATTATTATTAATAGCAGATTTTTGGAATATGTTAAAATTTCTAAAAATAACAAAATGAAATGCTTCCACACGTCCGCGATACGCTTTATAAACGACTTAAGGCATAAACCTCATGTTGGCAGTTGTGCCTTCTAAAAACAAAAGACTCAAAACAAAAACTTTTTTATTTAAATTTAAATTTACCTAAGAAAAAAACTATTTAAATGTGTTTAATATGTAAAGGCAGCAATTAATAAAAACGTATAAAACAACACAAAGACTTATAGATGTCAACAAAACAAAAATATTAATAAGAAATTTGCATATTTGGCCTTGATAACAGAATGTAGGCAATACGAGATTTAGTTACGATTTTTCGTTAATTGCAAATCAAAACCGGCTTTAAAAATATTTGCTAAAAACAACAAATGAAATAAAATCGTGTAAAAAATGTAGGCGAAAATATGGAAACAATTTTTATCTTTTCTAAAACAAAATTCCACCGCATTTTCTATTAGGTTTCGAAACTGGCTGTTACCTTTGCTTTTAAAGCAAGCGAAACGACTGACTAATTTAAAGTTATAAAATAAATTTGAAATATTGACTTTTAATATATTAAATTTATTATACTTAATATATATAAAGGCATATCTATTGTTTTATTACACAAAGGGTTAAAACTATATTAGATATTGATTATAAGAGTTTTTTGTTGCTTAATTTTTCAGAGAGTAACCTTGCTGTCATGCTTCATACGTGGCATAATATTTGGATATTATCCTGCTGCTCTCCATGTGGTCGTAAAAACTGCGATATCCTCCTATACTTATCATATTGCATATCTGATAAAATTACTGGCATAAATGGATAGACAGACATGTGGTGGATTACAAATCATAACAATTATATAACACACGAGCTTCATAGCGTTAATTGAGGTCACTAGCACACGTAGAACTAATTCTTCACATAGTTATGACAGCTGCCTACAGCACGCAAGGCTTAAAGTTTCTGGATATTGAAGGCCGATTACATATAAAGTGCCTTATTTGTCGGCATTGTACTTTCTATCCTGAAGTAATATTTTAACTATCACTTCTAGCCCAGGATTTGATATACTGTTCAAAGTTTTAGTATTATATTTAAGCTCACATACTATTCTAAAATGAACGGCTACTTTAGTTCTTGAGTCTTCTCTAAAGAACTTGGCATAAGTTTCTTTCGGATGAATGCAACCGTTTTTAGGCCAATATTTTCTAATATGAGGAAGATGTATTGACCTAAGTATAACTTCATATGACGGAAAAAATTCTAAGGGAGTTGATGCTAAATTAAATTTTCCTTATTATTTAACCCAGCGCAGATGAACATTTCTGCGTTAATGCTTACAGACTACTTTTTGATGGGAATTTTAGGGGAAATATGAATTTATGTCGACAATCAGCCGGAACTGCTATTACTTCAGTCTTACACTACTGCATCCATGCTTGTCAACTAATTAAAGGAGGAGCTTGAAACGTTGTGTGGATTAGCAGCTTAGTTTGATCTTTGCACATAGCGGCAGACCAAGAAAACATGCTTCTTAACTTGGGCTTTCCTTCATTGTTACATGCTCCAGGTGTGAGGATAAGAAAAAGGTAAAGTAAAGGGTGTTTTTTTAAGCCCGATAGAACTTGAAATTGTAAAAAATAACACAAAAAATTAAATTGTAATAAAAATTTCTTTTTTATTCGAAGGATCAATACGTGATATTAACATTTGAAAATGATTTCGGGCATATGGGCACCGCGGCTGTTCTTGACGAAGCGCATTCTGGACGTCCAATTTTGGGCAACATTTTCGAGCACGGCTGGGCGTATGTCACGAATAACACGAACAATGCTGTCCTCCAAGGCGTCAATTGTTGCTGGTTGATCAGCATAAACGAGTGACTTCACGTAGCCCCACAGGAAATAGTCGAATGGTGTCAAATCGCACGACCTTGGAGGCCAATTGACAGGTCCATTTCTCGAAATCAACTTATCGCCAAATTTTGATTTCAATAAGTCGATGGTTGCGTTCGCTGTATAGCACGTAGCGCCATCCTGTTGAAACCACATCTCGTCCGGATCAATGTCATCCATATTTTCAAACAAAAAATCATTGATCATGGTGCGGTAACGATCTCCATTGACCGTAACGCGAGCTCCGGCCTCATTTTTGAAGAAATAAGGTCCGATGATGCCACCAGCGTGAAAACCGCACCAAACGGTGCATTTTTCTGGATGTAATGGAGTCTGTAGGGTCTGTTGTGGATCGGTCTCACTCCATATGCGGCAATTTTGCTTATAAACAAACCCGTTAAGCCAAAAATGCGCCTCATCGCTGAACACAATTTTGCGATAAAACAACGGGTCAGTTGCCAACTGCTCTAGAGCCCAATCGGCGAAAGAACGACGCATATAATGGTCTCGTGGCTTCAATTCCTGCACCAGCTGGATCTTAAACGGGTGTAGGCCGAGATCTTTGCGCAAAATTTTCCACGTAGTGGACGGACAGAGCCCCAATTCCTGCGACCGGCGACGAATTGATAAATTTGGATCTTCTTCCACACTTTCGTTTACAGCGGCGATATTTTCTTCAGTACGCACATTCCTTCGACGTGTTGGTGTTATTGCATCCTCTAGAGAGTATGTGGTACGAAATTTATCGACAGTCCGACGAATGGCTTGTTCAGATGCATGATTATGTACGCCATAAAAATGACGAAGTCGTCTATAAGTTGCGCGAATCGACGACTGATTTTCAAAGTAAATTTGGATAATTTCGTAGCGTTGTTCAAGCGAGAGTCTATTCATGATGATTTGTCAGAGTATACTGAAACAAATAAAAAAAAATGTTTCATCAAAATTTCATTTTTTGTGTTACTTTTTACAATTTAAAGTTCTATCTAGTTAAAAAAAAACACCTTTTATATGTTTTATTTTTCCTGCAATATTCACAATAATCTCTTGAGATACTACACAATAGCTGACCTTGGTGAGATTTGCATAACCAGATTCCTTAGATTAGGACTATTTTAATAGGTTTGGAATGGGTTTCCTAACAATATTCTTTCTAATATCTAGATTATCATCAAACGAATGGGCTTACAATGATCTTAAACCGGAGATAAGGAAGAGAACCGATAAGGATTAGGAATCCTAAACTGATTGCTGGTGTTTTATTTGCTGTTGTTTTGCAGCAGGGTAGCTGCAAATATTCTCTAGCTCTCAATCAAGGAGGTCAAAGTACTGCAAGCACTACACTAAAATTAACCACTTTAAAAGTTTCTATGTGCATCGGAAATAGTAACAGAATAGTGCTAAGGCCAGCTTTAGATTGGTGCCAATACGACCACACATTGATGTTTATCTTATCTTACGCTGTTTTTTACATTGTAAACATGGTCGGCATTGACATAAACATCGACTTATTTATTAAGAACAATTTAAATAAATAAATCAAACAAAACACCAGTTCATTAATTAGTCATCGAATATATAATGAAAATGTTCATACAGAGAATATAATTTGTCAAGGACTGCATCAATTTTTTAACTCATTTGTTACCTTTGGCATTTTGAATTAATAATTTATCACAACAGGTTTTGCAACTTTTTTTTAGAAAAACAATAGGTTATTTAATATAGATAACGAAATTTTCTTTTTTTCAAAACAATGTTTGCTTTGATTTAAGCTTTGCTAAATTAAATATCCTTTGAGACTTCAAGATGTTATTACTATTATTAATTTTCAGATGAGTTATATTTTCATAAAAATTTAAAATAAAACTCGATTTTTCCAACAATTATTTATTTTTTAATTTATTTTTTAAATAGTGAGCTTTTTTAGAGTTTTGTAAATCATGGATTTTTTTAAATTAAATTTTTCTACATAATTAATTGAAAATAGATACATATTTTATTTTTTTAACATAATATCACAATAATTAAAATTACTTTTAGAATATTATTTATTTTTAACTTATTTGTATTTAATTTAAACATTATTAAGTTAAATAAATATCTGCTATTCTTTTCAACGGTCTTTTTTATTAATTTAACAATATATATTTTTTTTCTTCAGGAAAATAATTTTTTTTAAATATAAAAATTATTTTTCTAAAGAAGCTTTCCCCAGGAAAGCGAAATATCGAAAAAAATATATATTGTTAAATTAATTAAAAAAGACCGTTGAAAAGAATAACAGATATTTATTTAAAATATCAAAAGGTCGTTTAAAAAAATAAAAAAAACATTATTAAGTTATTAAAAATTTATAAAAATTAATTAAGCAAAATTTATTTTGTAATTGTATGAATAAATGTTAAGGACACAAAATTAAATTTTTAAGTAGGTGACAATTCGCCTTCCGGGTTATTAATATAAAAGAATTTTTATGCCTGTAAATATATTAAAAAAAAAAACCTGTTTATATTCATGATATCCTAGCTATAGAGTATTTATACATGCTATACTGGTCCGGAATTCAAAGAGAGAGAGAAATTAATTTATTTGTTTATTTTTTTGTTTTAAGTATACAAGCTAAAATTACAACTAATTACTTATTCATGTTAATTTTTGCCAATATCTTTTGTAGTTAATTTAGGAAAAAATTTCGTTAAAATATTTTTATTTAAATGCGTTTATTATGGGCGTGTTTTTAAAATTCTCGCAACTTTTTGATAGACATCAACTGTGATTAAATTTTGCTCGCTCATGTTTATGAGTTGTTTATCCGCTTAATATCTGCTTATCTATCAATAAATGATTAACGATAGTGCTACTCGTTCAATTCTTAATAATTTGAAGGTCTTATAAATGCCCACAGACTCATTATTTTGTTAGTTCACATTATGACTGATGAAGTGAAACAGATTAACAGCAGAAGATAGCCCTGCGGTCGCTATCTGAAGGTACTCTTACCTCATTATGCTTTTATTGTTCCTGCAATTTTCAGCATTCAGAATAAAGATATTCTACAAGACATTACAGAAAAATTATTATAATCTAAGAAAATCATTATTTAGTGCGCTTAATGGGCAGCCAGATATCCCTAATATTGAATATCATGGATAAACCATTATTAGATTATTTTCACTTGGTTATACATGAAGTAAAAATTTAACAGAATTCGGAGCGATCATATCGCACCCTAAATACAAAAGGGTCACAACTCAAAATTTTCCAAAACTGACTTTTTTCCATTAATTAATTTAGAGTACACATCTCTAACTACTGCAAAAATTCCTTTCACATCATTATCTTCTTCAACTGGAAAAATACAGTTATATCTATTTTTTTGCTAAGCGTGTTGTTTCTGCACAATGAACTAAACAGCTTTTTGTCTCCCCTAAAAATTTTAGTATTTTGAGTTGTGATCCTCTTGTATTTAGGGTACGATATGGCCAAATTTATACTAAAATATTTTCAATTAAGCCACCTTCATAGATGTTTAGAATACATTTCCTTGTTTCATTTCATATTCAACTTTTAACAGCATTTCAATAGCATGATATATTCAATCCATTTTGAGTCCAAAAAAAATTTTCAGACAAAAGTTAAGACACTCAAATTGAGCTTACTCATTGAAGTTATTCCATTAATTACTCTCGTGACATTAGAACCTGATTTTTTGTTCTGCAAGTAAAAATCTCCAGAGGAGTCTCAAGAATTATCTCTTATCGCTTCTTTTCACTTCACAAAAACACAAAAGTAGAATATTAACTTATGTTTGGATAATTAAACTTAGCATCCAACAGCTAGAATTCTTTTTGTTAAGTTTTAATTTAAATATAATAAAATAAAAAGACCTAAATATAAACATCATAAAAAGGCGACATCAGGATCAATAAACGAATAAAAAATTTGTGGCATTTAATTACTTAATATTTTAAACTGTCCTCAAAGACATGATTTTATAGTGCTATCTGCTATTAAATCAAATATAGCATAAATCAATTAACAGCAACTCGCTTACTTATAAATATAAATATCTATTCAGCTCAAGCAAATCAAAAACTAAAGATGTGAATATACAACTAGTTTCTTTTAAATAAAATACAAAATTGTTTATTCAGACGATTTGCCTAGTTAAATTCGCCTTCATACAGGTGGGAAATATAAACAATAAAATTTATTTGTTTTCCTTAAATATTATCATAACTTGTCTCTTGGACAATAGATTTAAATATTTGACTATTTTATTCGCCTTCATGTATAAATACTTTATGGCACAACTTAATTTATTTCTTCTATTTTTTTTTTGTTTTTGTTTGTTTGAAATAAATAAAAATAAATACATATAAAATAATCCATCTTATTATTAATTTTGATTAAAACTCTTTTTATAAATCACTTTTGTTTTGTCATCATCATTTTCATTATCATTAACTATATGCATAAATATCTTATCAAAAACTTTTTCATTGTACAATTACAGTCAACAACGTTCAATCACAATATTTATAAAGACTCTGTCTCGGATACTTAATATAATTATTCTACCAGCTCCTTTTGCTAAAACAAAAACAATAAAGCAAAAAAACCTCATTCATATTTATCTTAATATACTTGAGTTACAGTCAATGGCAATTAAAATAAATCTTAAAAATTCATTAATTGGAGAATAAATAGCAAATATTTGTAAAGATAATAACACGTACTGATATGTGGTAACAATATTCAGCAATTTGGTTTTTACAATAAAATCAGAAAAAATATTTTTAAGCTTAATTTGCTTTACAATATATTGGATTTTTCATCAAGAAGTTTGTTTTTCAATTGTGACAATGCCAACGACATGATAGTTTTACCACTTTGTTTTGCCGTCATTAGTCTTGACTGCCAGTGTACTTTAATCGTTAAAACATTTTATCAAAATCAATCGTCGATTACTGTGACGTGTAGTGAATGATTTCGAAGAAAGAGGCTCTATAGGTGACAGACCCAAGCTTGGTCTTCACAGAACAATTTTGGCCACAAATATGCACAAGGATTTGCATTTGTTTCCATATAAGATTCAGTTGACACAAGAGTTTTTTCCACAAGAACACTTACGCCGCCGTACATACGCCAATAAGATGTTACAGCTCGATATGCCAACCCCGATTTTCGTGAAAAAATTTTAATGAGTGGCCATGAACATTTTCATTTCACTGATATGTGGATACACAGAATAGTCGGTTCTGGGGAATGGAAAACCTTTGAATTAAAAGTGATAGGCTGGTGTGCAATTTGGTGAGGAGGAATCATTAGACCATACTTCTTTAAAAATGAAAACAGAGTATAATTAAAAACTTTTTACGCCATAGCTACATGCTTTGGGCTGAATTAACATGTGGCTATCAAAAAGACGGTGCGACATTAAATAAAACATTTATCAATATTAGATCCATTCTCCTTATTTAATAAAAAGTTATAAAAAAAGTCCTGGCGGTCACGTGGGAATTACTACAATAAATTCAATTAAAATAATTAAAATCCACCATGAAAGTGGTGATTCTGTTAAAGTAACATTTTGTAAAATTTGTTATATTTTCGGACAAGGTTATCGTCCTTCTGAGACCCCTTTAAAAATTTGGTTGTTAAATTTAAGTCGGCAGGCTCCACGGTGCGAACACCTATGCGTGTTTGACCGTTTCGTTCAACTGAAAACATTACAGCCATGAGCCACAGTGTTGAATCAGGTTCAATTCCTGGACGTTCTTAATAATTGGGGTTAACCAAAACCACCACATGGTGAATTTTGCGTAAGGATTTGACTTTGAAAGCATGCAAGGTTCAACTGGTGGGAATTGAAGTCGACCGACCATTCAATTCATTCAGGAACAACCGGCTGGTTTTTCTGAAAAAATAATTTTTTTAGACGAAGCCCATTTTCACTTGTCAGGGTACGTCGACAGGAAAAATTGCAGCATTTGGGCATTTAAAAAATCCTAGAGCGATTATTGAAAAGACTTTGCATGCTCAACTTGTCACTGTATGTTACGCTATTTAATCTGATGACATAATTGGGCCATTGGAAATGCGGTAACGGTCAATGGATCACGAGATGCTAACAACTTAATTTTGGCCTATTGTTGATAGATATCATTGCAACAGAAGGGTACCACATGTCGCATAAAGCATAATTTCACCACAATCGGTAGTCCAGTTGCCAGCCAGATCGTGTGATTTAACACCAATGGATTATTTTTTGTAGGGTTATGTTAAAGCCAATCAAATCATTTTAGTCTTAAAGCTTGAAATCCGTGATGTAACCGCCATTTTACCAAAAAGTGTTTAAAAACTTTTATAAAACAATCGACATGTCAAAGTGGTCTTGATGGACAGTTGCCAGATATCATTTAATTGTACTTGAGTTCTTTCAAACATAAAGTGATATGCCATTTCACTATGCTTTCCCCACAAAAATCCTTTCCTTTTTTTTAGTAATAGATATTTTATCAGAAAGACATGTAGCACATTTAATGCAGATTAACTTTAAAGTGATGCAATATAATAAATTTTTTACTTGGGTTGAAAATTATTTTGAATTCTCAATCTGTCGGTAAAGTTTCTTTACCAAAAAAATATTTTTAATTTTTCTATGAACTTGTAAAAACAGCCGCTGATTAATATATTTTTTTGTTTTAATTAAATATGTATTAATCTTTTTAACGGTCTTTTTATTTAAATTTTAAAAATATATTTTTTCAATAAATTTAAATTTTTCGATTAAATTTTAAAAATATATTTTTTCAATATTTCGCCTTCCTCTGTAAAGCTTCTTCAGGAAATTAATTAAAAAAAAATAAAAATTAATTCCCTGAAGAAGCTTTACAGAGGAACGCGAAATATTGAAAAAATATATTATTAAAATTTAATTCAAAAGACCGTTAAAAATATTAATGCATATTTAATTAAGAAATAAAAAGGTCGAATAAAAATAATAACCAAATAAGTTTTTTTTAATAATAACTTTTTTTATAATAATTTTTTTTAAAAACAATAACATTCCCCTCAATAGTTAATTCTGAAACATTTAATCTTCTCTTCAACTGTTCACACTTTTAGCTTCAGGTTACTTTCTTTTAATTTTTATCTAAATGAGGAATTTTGAATTTATAAATTTATAAAATTTTATAGCCTCCAATAAACGTATGTATGCCTGATGATATTTTAATATCATAAAAATATCCTCATTTAGATAAAAACTGAATAATTTAAAAATCCACTGTAAATAAAATTCGGCCATTGACTGTATGCCAGCAACTTAAAAATTAACAACATAATTATGTGTAATATGTTTTTTATGTAAAAACTTATAATAAAGACAATAAAGTATCAGTCATTCAGTACATATCATCATAAATTTGCAGACAGATTAAAAAATATATATATATAGATCCATTGAATACAATTATGAGCTTCATCACTTGTGTTCAAAATTGTCCTTTGCTGCTTTTAATCCACAATTATTTATTTAAAACTTTTGCTGTACTTTTAGTATATTTTTGTTTATTTTCATAATTCATAAGTGCCAAAATGCTTAATACACGTTCTTTTCCCTTCTGGTTTTATCAGTATTCTGATGTTTATAATACTCGTTTGTTTGTCGTTCGTATTGTGTTTTATATTTTCTGTTGGCATAATATATGAGAGCATATGCGTGGACTTATTTACTTATTTACCTTTTGTCTCAATTACCTGTCATCAGGCAAAATTATTTTACTCTTAACACTTGAATATGTGTATATATATATATATATATATATATATATATATATATATATATATATATATATATATATATATATACTTTGTCAGCTAGCAATTCATTATTATTATTGACATTTCAATTCCATTTATGAATTCTTTCTTTTTTACATGGATTTTTGCTATGAGTTGGAAGATCCGCCTGGAAGTTTGCTTTAATGTGAATGCTTAAATATAGTTTTTACTTTTTTTTTTTAACTAATTTAAATAAATTTGTTTGTAACATTGAAGCCCTTGTTGAGAAAAAAATTTAGGTACATTTAGTTTTAAATTGCAAGAATATTTTCTTAGCTTCTTAACTTTTCTTTAAAAAGTAAAATTTATATATGTTTTGTCCATAAGTTCTTAGCAGCTTGTTAACCATGCTTGAAAGAATTCAAAGACATATGAAGCCACATCAGATACCTTTGCCAAAAAAGCTACAAATAAAAGAAAAATATAATAATACTAAATTAATAGCTGTGTAAAAAATATATAATTTTTATATTAGTTAACGCAAATTTATTTTAAATAAAACCGCTGAATTCATTATTGGTGGTAAAACTAGTTTCTATTGGCCATTTCATTAATTGCTCAACTCAAATCGTCAGGGGACCTTTAATCACATTTTAGAAAAGCTCAAGCTTTCTAATAAATTTAAAATTTTTTTAACCAACTGAGAAGTGGATAAAAATCAAGCTTAACAAAATACCATTAATCAGTAGTGACTATATTATTCCTTACATTTCTTCATATACATGTTTAGTTTTTTTTCCAACTCTAAATGTAAAAGGTGTTTTTTTTAAGCTAGATAGAACTTTAAATTGTAAAAAGTAACACAAAAAATTAAATTTTGATGAAACATTTTTTTATTTGTTTCAGTATACTCTGACAAATCATCATGAATAGACTCTCGCTTGAACAACGCTACGAAATTATCCAAATTTACTTTGAAAATCAGTCGTCGATTCGCGCAACTTATAGACGACTTCGTCATTTTTATGGCGTACATAATCGTGGATCTGAACAAGCCATTCGTCGAACTGTCGATAAATTTCGTACCACATACTCTCTAGAGGATGCAATAACACCAACACGTCGAAGGAATGTGCGTACTGAAGAGAATATCGCCGCTGTAAACGAAAGTGTGGAAGAAGATCCAAATTTATCAGTTCGTCGTCGGTCGCAGGAATTGGGGCTCTGTCCGTCCACTACGTGGAAAATTTTGCGCAAAGATCTCGGCCTACACCTGTATAAGATCCAGCTGGTGCAGGAATTGAAGCCACAAGACCATTATATGCGTCGTTCTTTCGCCGATTGGGCTCTAGAGCAGTTTGCAACTGACCCGTTGTTTTATCGCAAAATTGTGTTCAGCGATGAGGCGCATTTTTGGCTTAACGGGTTTGTTAATAAGCAAAATTGCCGCATTTGGAGTGAGACTAATCCACAACAGACCCTACAGACTCCATTACATCCAGAAAAATGCACCGTTTGGTGTGGTTTTCACGCTGGTGGCATCATCGGACCTTATTTGTTTAAAAATGAGGCCGGAGCTCGCGTTACGGTCAATGGAGATCGTTACCGCACCATGATCAATGATTTTTTGTTTGAAAATATGGATGACATTGATCCGGACGAGATGTGGTTTCAACAGGATGGCGCTACGTGCCATACAGCGAACGCAACCATCGACTTATTGAAATCAAAATTTGGCGATAAGTTGATTTCGAGAAATGGACCTGCAATTGGCCTCCAAGATCGTGTGATTTGACACCACTCGACTATTTGCTGTGGGGCTATGCGAAGTCACTGGTTTATGTTGATAAACCAGCAACAATTGACGCCTTGGAGGACAGCATTGTTCGTGTTATTCGTGACATACGCCCAGCAGTGCTCGAAAAAGTGGCCCAAAATTGGACGTCCAGAATGCGCTTCGTCAAGAACAGCCGCGGTGCCCATATGCCCGAAATCATTTTCAAAGGTTAATGTCACGTATTGATCCTTCGAATAAAAAAGAAATTTTGATTACAATTTAATTTTTTGTGTTATTTTTTACAATTTCAGGTTCTATCGGGCTTAAAAAAACACCCGATAGTTGTTACAAGAAATTTAAAACAAATAGCAATAACTATGAAACTGATATAGCCATATCAATTCCATTTCTTAATGATTCAACAATTTTTAGCTGTTTAATAAAGCTTAAATTTTCATATAAATATCGTCCGGATGGTATTCCGAATTGCATTCCTAACAAATGTGCTATAGCACTGCTAAAACCTCTTACATTAATCTTTAGTATAATACTGAAATTTAGTTATTTTCCTAAAATATGGAAGGATTCTTTTATTATTCCATTACTTAAATCTGCTTATAGGAATAATGTTGACAACTACAGCAGTATTGCTAAATTTAGCGCTATACCTAAACTTTTTGAGAAAATTGTTACTGATTACCTTTCCCATCAAGTATCGTCTATATTATTTCTTGCTTAGCATGGTTTTAGAAGGGGTTGTTCATCCGTTACTAGTAATTGGAATTAATAATTTTATTTGGGTACGGTTTTCCGTCGACCCTCGTCAAATTTGGTTTGTGAACAAACCGGTTTCGGCCGTTTGCCATCCTCAGTGTTCTTTTCGTACTAGTTGCGTTCTATTGTTAGTTGTGTTTATATAGTTCGTGTCTCCCTTCGTGTTATTGCGTTCGTCACTTACTGTCTTTTTTGCCTGCATCTCTCTCTCTCTCCTTTTTCATTTGTCTCTTTTTACCTAATTTGTCGTCCCTTTTTCATTCGTCTTCTTTCCTAACTAAATCCTTTTACGATCATGCTTGTTGTCCGTTTTTGTTTATGTGTGAACCTATTGGGTTTTTTTCTTTTTTCTTCATGTGACATAATAATCTGTAATTGTACGTTTATGATGTTCTTTATTGCTTTGGTCTTCTTTCCTAACTAAATTCTTTTACGATCATGCTTGTTGTCCGTTTTTGTCCATGTGTGAACCCATTGGGTTTTTTCCCTTTCCTCCCCTTTTATGTGACATAATAATCTGTTTATTTGTCGTCCCTTTTTTTTGGTTTGTTCACAAACCAAATTTGACGAGGGTCGACGGAAAACCGTACCCAAATAAAATTAAAATTAACCCCGTCGGAAAAGCCAAGCACATATCGGAATTAATAACGCTAGCCAATCGGGGAGTTGTTCAACGTAAACAAACTGATGTTATTGACATCGACTTTAGTAAACCATTTGATAAGGTTAACCACAAACTTCTGATAAGGAAACTTGGGATTCACAAACAATTTACTTATGTCAATTATACTTCCAAAGGAATTATTGTTTCATCTGGTGTGCCGCACGATAGTCATCTGGGTCCCTTATTGTTATCCATCGAATGCCATTAAATACTCAAACGTTCTGTTATACACAGACAACGTGAAGATACTTCTAATTAATAATTGTCACGCTGATCATATTATCCAGCAAAAAGACTTAAATGCATTTAATTCCTGGTGTAATATTAATCTTATAAAGTTGAAACTTAAAAAGTGCAAATACATGTGTTTCTTCCGAAAAATGTCATACAAACGTCCAATATATTTTAAACGGCTACGAACTATAGTTCGTAATATGGAAATATAGTTCCATATCGTGGTATTTTACTTGATGCTTAATTAAATTATATACAGCATATTTCGTTAGCCACTATCAAAGAACCAGCAATTTTTGGATTTATAAAACTCTGGACGAAGTTTAGTGACCCAAACGCCACTAAATATCTTTATACTTCTCTTGTCGGGCCTATTCTGGAATAAGGCTCAACAATTTGGGACTCAAATTATAAAATCCATAACAATAGCACAGAATTGGTGCAAAATCAGTTTTTGTTATTTTGTCTTCGAGGATTACATTGGAATCCCTAATTCTACCCTCCCACACTAATAGACTTGCTCTGATAAAGCAGCCAACTCTAAAAAGCCGAAGAATATTATTAAATGTCACCTTTGTTTTAAATTTAATAAAAGGAAATGTTTATCCGAAACAGACGTTAAATTAAATACGCCTATTTAACGTCCGTTTCGGCCTACGCGCTATTTTTCGCCACTGTTAATTAAAATATTCTGATCAAATTATGAATTTGTACTAGATTTAATAAATTTTATAAGTTTATTACTTTTATTTTTATTCGACCTTTTTTTAAATTTTATTAAATATGAAATAATCTTTTTTCCGGTCTTTTTAAATAATTTAACGATTTTATTTTTTTCGATATTTCGCTTTCCTGTGGAAAGCTTCTTCAGGAAATTATTTTTTATAAAAAATAATAAAAAATAAAATCGTTAAATTATTTAAAAAGACCGGAAAAAAGATTATTTCATATTTAATAAATTTTATAAGTTTATTAATTTTTCTTTAGGTGCCCCTGTAGCCTAGTAGGTAGTGTACTAGCTTGTCAGTCTAGCGGTTGTGGGTTCGATTCCCAACAAAGACCTTAATTCTTTTACTACAAAATTAAAAAAATTGACTGTCGGTGGGGCTGCTCAGTGGTGAAGGCATGGTCACTGGTCGCTGTGCTGTCTTATACGACCTTTCACCACCTGTTTCATCTCTTCTCTATCCCTCTCCTAGAAAGGATTTAGCACGGTGCTTGACTAAATAGGCATTTTTGCCTAAAGTGCTACTTCTCTTTAAAAAAAATATGTTAAATGTCTAATATTTTTTAGTAATTAATTTAAAGCACTTGGTCAATTTTAATATATATATATATCCAGCAAAAAGGACTCCCGATGGGCTCTCCAGCTTCTCCAATTGTGGCAGATATTGTTATGGAAAAATTGTTAGATAATGTTATTGATAAATTAAATGTAAAACCAAAAATTATGACAAAATATGTAGATAATTTGTTTTGTATTATATCTGAATCTGCCATTAACGAAATGTTAGAAACATTAAATGAATTTGACCCTTCAATTAAATTTACAACTGAAAGGGAATGTGATGCTAAACTTCCATATTTAGACACTTTAGTAATAAGAAGAAATAAAGAATTAGTTATAGATTGGTACCAAAAACCAACTGCTTCAGGTAGAATTATTAATTATTATTCTAAACAAAATAACAGAATTATTATTAACACGGCCAATAATTTAATAGAGAGAATTTTAACAATTAGTGACAAAGAATTCCATAGAAAGAACAAAGAAAAGATTAGAAATATTTTAACTGAGAAAAATTTTCCAATACGATTAACTAATAGGTTAATTAATCAATTTAATAATAGGAGGAAAAGAGTTATAAGTAGTGGAACGGAACCGAAAATATATAAATCGATAACGTATATACCAGTCTTGTCTGAAAGAATAGAGAATTCAAAAATTTATGATACAAGTAAATACAAAATGGCATATAAGAATACAAATACATTAAAAAGGTTGTTTAGTAAAACTAAGGATAAAATTCAAAAATTAAATATGTCCAATGTAGTGTACAAAATTCCTTGTAACGGTAATGATAAGGAGGATTGTAATAAGGTTTATGTAGGCACAACAAAAAATAAATTGAAAACTAGAATCGCAGGACATAGGTCAGACCAGAAATACAGGAATAATATTAGTTAACCAAAAACAGCATTATCTTCGCATTGCTCTAAAGTTAATCACTATCCTAATTTTGAAAATGTTTCAATTTTAAATTTAGAAAATAATTATAAACGTCGTTATATGTTAGAAATGTTACAAATAATTAAAGTACCATTAACGAAAAGAATAAATTTTAAAGCAGATACGGAGAATGTTGCACAAAATTATAGATATTTAGTGCATAAAATTATAAAACAAAACTCTGTATCTGCATAATATTAATAATTAATACTTTAATTTTTGTAACGTTTGGTCATTAAATTTATGTTTTAAAATATATGTGTAAAATACTATTGTTTTGTAAATGTCTTATGTATTTTCAAAATTGTTTTTCTTTTAAAAAATTTTTTAGTATTGAAAATTTGTTTGTATGTATATAAAACAAAAAATTTTTTCAATTTGTCGTTTTTTCTTGTTTTTTGTTTGTTTTGTTTTTTGAAAAAAATTTTTGATTATTTTGGATTTGTTAATCAAAAAATTTTTTCAATTTGTTTGTTTATTATTATTTTTGTTTTTCCTGATGATGTCAACCAACGGTGTGGCGAAATATCGAAAAATTAATAAAAAATAAAAGTTTTTTAACATTTTTTATTAAAATTGACCTAGTGCTTTAAATTAATTACTAAAAAATATTAAAAAAGGTCAAAAAAATTATAACTATTAAATGTCTAATTTTACATTTCAGTAACTAAATTTAAATTTTATATACAATTATTATTTACTCTACTCTAAATATAAAATAATAAATAAATAGACTTGTAACATATTTTGCGTACGGACGCTTACGATTTACATTTAAAATAGTTTTTAGGAGTAATTATTTTATATTAGTTAAATTTTCAGTGTGCTAATGATAATATAATATAATATAATATAATATAATGATATATAATGTAATTAATAATATAATTAAAATTAATAATAATAAGTTGGTAAAGCTAGTTCCTGTGGGAACTTCATTGATTGCCCAACTAGGTTTTATGGTTCCCTTACGATATGAACTAAGCAACCAATAAAATGGCCATAACTTTACTACCAGTATTCAACTTATCATTATTAATTCTACTTCAAACAAATTTGGGTTATTAGCACACTGGAAATTCAACTAAAATAAAAAAATTACTCCCAAAAAAAATTTTATATATATCATATTAATTTACTCATTTGTGTTACGCAAAAAGCGTTATTATTGTTAATACAATTTATTTAAGTGCATAAGTTTTCCAAATAAACCGCAGCTCGTGTCAGCAGTTTTTTCCAAAAAAAACACAGTTTTTAAAATCGTATGCGTAGATTTACTCGTCTTACGACGGACTTTGAGTTTTAAGGCTGAACCCGATTCCACTGGCTCTATATAGATTCTGTGCTTAATATATCCCAAAAAAAGAAAACTCCAGTGGTGTTAAATCACACGATCTGCCTGCCCACTTAACTGCTGATTGTTGTGAAATTATGCGATTGGTTAATTCTGTTTGCACTAAATTGATCGTTTCATTCGCTGTGTGACATGTGACACCGTCCTCTTCAAACCACATGTTAGTGATATCCACTTCGTCGATAAGAGGCCAAAGTTGAGTTGTAAGCATCTCGCGATAGCGTGATTCATTGACCGTTAACGCATTTCCAGCCTCATTTTCGAAAAAAAAATCAGCCCAATCACGCCTTCAGACCACATAGCTCATCATACCGCGACACGTGGAACATGCAAAGTCCTCTTAATAATCGCTCTAGGATTTTCAGAAGCCTAAATGCGACAATTTTGTTTGCTGGAACCACCGTGACAAGTGAAAATGGGCTTCATTGGTGAAAAAATGCTTTTTTCAGAAAAACCAGCCGATTGTTTCTGAATGAATTGAGCAAATCTACGGTGATTTTAATGCTCGGTCGGCTTCAATTCCTGCACCAGTTGAACCTTGTAAGGCTTTAAAGTCAAATCCTTACGCAAAATTCAGCATGTGGTGGTTTTGGATAAGCCCAATTGTTTCGAACGTCCAGCAATTGACAATTTTGGATCTGTTTCAAAACTGTGGCTCATGGCTGCAATGTTTTTCCAACACGCGTTAGTGTTCGTAAATTTTGTATCTAACCTGTCGATTCAAATTTAATGACCAAATTCTTAATAGCGAAGGATTTAACAGGACCACCATTTTTATAGTGGATTTTAATTATAATAAGATTTTCGTGCAGAATTGAAATAATTGTAACTATTTCCAATGCATCTACTACGAATACGTCTAAGAACTATGGAATGCTATGTTAAGGACAGAGTCCATACGGAGCCAATCGAATCGATTTCAGCTTTAAAGCTCAAAAACCGTGATCTGATTAACGAAATAGGAATGTCATTCTGCCAAAAAATGATAAAAAATTTCGATGAAAGAATCGAAATCTGTCAGTGGTGGTGGTGGACATTTACCAGTTATCATTTTTCATTTATAATTGCCGAAACTTTCTCTTTGTAAAACAATAAAAATTTTAATCATTTTAATCTAAATTTTTTGTTTTAGAAAACAGATTTTTGTGTTGAAACACCCTTTACATAGTTATGTAAACAAAAATATAACATATATTGCTTCCAGAAAATATCGTTATCGATCTGCCCTCGTAACAACCCACATTAAGTCACTTAAAACTGAGAGAATAGTTAACTAATATAAGAAAATTCTTACATCAAATTCCTTAAGGTGAGTTAATTAAAAACCCCACCTTTGTCTGAGCAAGTTAAAATATCACAATTTTTATTTAATAATAAATACCCTCTGTTAAGCTAATATTATACTATAAAAAATGAAAATAATTATTAAAACTTCTATATCAATATTTGCATATGAATATCTATTATTATATCAAAATAGTATATTTTATTTTCATAATTTTAAATTTAAAATTACATTTCAACTGCGATTACAATCAATCAACATCATTTGCAATCGATTGTAATTAAATGAATACAATCACAAAAGAAAAGCAATAGCTGAAACATTAATCAATAACATTTAATGTCTTGATAAGAAAAGACAAGTATACAAACATTTATTATTTTATTTGAGTAGCCAATTGAAAAATAAATTTTAAATAAGAAAAGAAACAAAATAGCGCGCCTGAATTTACAGATGATTTTTTTTAATATCAGTGCATTTATCTATACATGAGATGAATTGAAAAGCAAAAATTAAACATCATTGTTATTATTTTCTGCATTATAACAAATTTCAGCTAAGAAATTTTATAGTTGAAAGTCATATAAACGTGTCTAACAATTCAATTTAATTATCATTTGAGGCGCCAATAAAGTTCTTTATATGATGTTAAATTCAATCTTATGTAATGGTATTAATTAGTCAGCTTTCAGATATTTACTTATATCTAAATGAAAAGTAATGATGTATCTTAACGGGTCAAGCTAATTAAAATAACTGAAGACTTCACTCATTAAATATTGTTAAGTTGTCAAAGAATTTATTTTTTTTCGAAAGTCGAACATTCAAAGACATGTTTTTATTATTTTTATTAAAACCTAGCCATACCCGGCTATGTACGTCGCCACCATCATCCATAAAAAAATTAAATAAATATTTATTGCATTTTTAAGCTGCATAATAAGATTTTGAGTACATTGCACATTTGAATGTGAGAAGTAAAAAATTAGCCACTGCTCAACTTTTTCATAAATCGTCTTTAGCTGTCATTGCTTTCTGATGTATCGGTTTTTTCAACAAGAAGTTTGTTTTTAATTGTGGCAGCATGAACAACATGATAGTTTTGACATCTAGTTTTTTGACGTATTGGAAGTAGTTGCATTGGCAATTGTTACAATGAATGCAATTTCGCACGAAAACGCATTAAAATAATTAAAATTCCCTATGAAAATGATGGTTCTGTTAAAGTTACGTTTCGCATAATTCGTGACGTTTTCAGACAACATAATCGTCCTTCTCAGATCGCTATTACGAATTTGGTCGTTGAATTTGAATCGACACGCTCGACAAAAAACCGGGTCGTTCAACTGAAAACATCACAGCCGTGAGGCACAGTGTTGAAGCAGATCAAGATTTGTCAATTCCTCAACGTTCTCAACAATTGGGACTATCCACAACTTTGGCTTTAACTTAAAAAAGTTACAAGATTCAACTGGTGTAGGAATTGAAGCTGACCGACCATTCACATCACCGTAGATTCACTCAATTCATTCAAGAACAACCGGCTGGTTTTACTTAAAAAAACATTTTTTTCAAACGAAGCCCATTTTCACCTATCAGGGTATGTCAACAACTAATATTAACGCAAAACGGCTTCTGAAAATCCTAGAGTCATTACTGAGAAGGCCTTAACTGTACTGGTGAGTCAGTATTCGGGTTTAGGTAGTTCTTTCATCAAGGCCGTATCAACTCATGTGTTTTACAAATCTTACTTTTAGTGTTCATCCGATTGACCTATATAAGTACGTTCGCTGGTAAGTATGTATACTCCGCTGAAACTAAATATTCCAGTTGTGTCTGTCGATGTTCTAAGATTATGTCTCAAGTGTTGACGGTTTCGAGGGCTGTGAGTAGACCTTCTTTGTGAAAAAGGTTAGTTAATCTATATATTTCTGGTCTTGTGTATGTAAAATTGTGTCGTCGTGTTGTATCGGTTCTCTTTTTGTCTTCTTTATTCCTGTTTCTAGTGTTGTATTGTCTAATAAGTTTATTGATAGTAGTGGTTTAGAACTTTATTGATAGCCATGGTGTATATTATGTCGAGTTCTTTGTTGCACTTATCTAGATTAGGTGGGATTATCTTGTCTGTGTATCATATGTCCAAATGCTGCTAGTTTTTGTTGGTGTTCGTCGTAGCTAGTTTGTTATAAATTACGAATTTTAAACAGCCAGTTCCACATGTTATTGTAATGCCGAGGTAGTGCAAATTTCTGCCTTGTTCATTTTCCATTGGCGGCGTTGCCTTGTTCGAGGTTGCATGTGATATTATCTACGTATCTATAGTAATGACTTATTTTGTGTTTTTTTTAGTGTTTTCATATGTATTAATTCTAAATGTTGCATTAAAATGTCTATGAAGATAGCTGAGTTTGGGTTTCCATGCCCAGTCCGTCAGGTAATTTGTAATTGTGGTTATTAAATCTAAAGTAGTGCCAATTTATTCTGGTCTTTGGAATATCTATAATGTCCGTGTTTTATTGGTAGTCGTATAAGTTATCTACTGTATCGCGTTGGATAACTAAAGTTTCTTGTATTGGTAATGAGATATATAGATCCTTGATGTCAAATGAAACGAGTATCATGCTTTCGTTTATCTTAATGTCTTTAAATTTATCGACTACGTCTTGTGTATTATAAGTACCGTGTATGTATTTTATTTATCTTTTCTTTAAGTAGGCCGGTGAGGTGTTTAGGCAGGTGATATGTTGGCGCTTGTCTGTAGTTTACAATGCGTCTCATTGGTATGTCTTCTTTATTTATTTTCGGTTGTGCTTTAAGTGTTGGTGGTCCTGGGTTCATGTTCATGTGTTTGTATACTCCTTCGTCAGTAAACGTTTTACAATGTTTTAATAGGCTGCGTATTTCCTTTATAAAAATAGTTTTTTATAAATGAAAATTACTGATTTGAAAATACACTAAATATGAAAGAAAATATTTTGCGCATTTTCTAGTAGTTGGTTATAGTTTATTACTATACTACATTCTTAAAAGGTTATTATTGTTATTTTAAATATCAATCTATAAAGTGGCCTATAAAAAAATAAGCTTCCCTAACAATAATATAAAAACAAATATATGATTAATATGTATAAATATGTAGGCAACAATGTTTTTAGCAGACAGCATTTTGATTAATATGCAACTGTTTCCTATATTCAAAATGTTTCAATAGTTGCAATATTGTTAAAATTTCTTTTAAAAAATGCATAAAATTTTATAAAAAATTTTTTTATAAAATTTTAAATAATAAATCTACGGGAACACAAAACGACGTGTGATAAATGAATAATTTATTATACAAATTAATATTTAAAATAAAGTATTTTATAAAAACAAAAAAAATAAATAATTTATGAGTTTTTTTTATAGACATACTTCAGAGGAGTTAAAAATGCTACAACACATTCTAATTTATGAAACAGAACAAAAAATTATAAATTTAAATAAGCAGTAAAATTAATAAATTTAATATTTAAATATTTCGATGTAAAAGTAATAGTTCATGTTAATGTATGTTTCAACTTGTTTGTCGATTTGCAATTTATCATCATCATCAGTTTCATTATCATTATCAGCATCGACATCAGCATTATACATCGACGTTAACATTAACATCATCAAAAGGAGTCATGTTGTTAATTATGGTTTTTGTTGTTTCATTTACATGTAGGTATATTTACTTTCATGTAGTATGATGAGTCGTATGTAATGTGTAGATAAGTTATATGAAAGACTTATTTGCATACACAAATTACAATATTAATTCACACTTAAATTTACATATAAAATGAAGCTTACAAGACAAGTAAGTGAAGCTACAGCAGCAATAACACGAACATCAACTAAAAGCACACGTCAAATAGACACATTAACACGACAGAATATAAACAGTTAAACAGAATTCAGTCATCTATTGCTACTGCATTTAACTCTTTGAGTTATTGATATTGTAAGTTTATTGTTGTAACATGACCGGCGCTTATAAAAATAAAACCCGGAAATAATTTGCTCTAATCCTTCGTTGGGTGGATATAATTTATTCATATTTGCGAAATAGACTTTTCTCGGATAAAGGAAAACTAATGGTAGGTAACGTTTTATATTAGATTTTTTCACAAGAAACTTATTTTTTAATTGCGGCAACACCAACAACATAATAGTTTTGACCTTTGGCTTCTTGACGCGTTCGTAGTAGATGTAATGACAATTGTTATAATGGGTTCAATTTCGCGCAAAAATTTCATTTAAATAATTAAAATCCACTATGAAAAGTTACATTTCGTAAAATTTGTGATATTTTCGGACAACATAATCGTCTTTCGGAGACCGCTATTGAGAATTTCGTCGTTAAATTTGAGTCCACAGGCTCAACCGGGTCGTTCAACTGAAAATATCGCAGCCGTGATCCACAGTCCTCGACGTTCTTAACATTTCAGGTTATCTAAAATCACCAGATGGCAAATTTTGCCAAGGGATTTGACTTTGAAGCCTTATAAGGTTCATCTAGTACAGGAAATGTGATCATTCACATCGCCTTAGATTCGCTCAATTCATTCAAGAACAACCGGCTGGTTTTTCTGAAAAAAACATTTTTTTCCAACGAAGCCCATTTTCACGATTATTGAGAAGCCTTTGCATGCACTGGTGATTTGGTAGATACGTGATCGGAAACGGTCAAGAAGCTTCTAGATGAGCGTCTTGTGTCTATCTAGCGTAACAGGTGGGAGAACAGTGCTGCGGGTAGAGTCACGGATGAATTCATACGTGACTCTACTTTCGTACGGGAACACCCAGACTTTCACTTTGGCTTAAGCCTGGGCTTCCTACTGACCGGACACGGTTCTCTGAATGCATTCTTGCATCAGAGGGGCTTGTCTGATTCTCCCTCCTGTAGACGCGTAGCTGACCGTGAGGATTGGAGGCACTTTCTTGTGGAGTGTCTCTTGTATGCTGACATTAGGGACTTAGACTCTGTAGGCGTTGTCAGGGTTAGAAACGACTGCATGGTTGGCGGAATTCTACAGAGAACCGAGACTTTAGTTAGACTCCGCGAGTTTGCCCGTATAGGCTTCCGCACGAGGTAAAGACGTTTGTAGCTGGTACTTCGCCGCGCGAGTGGCCAGCCAGAAGGTATGAGTTAACACCACTGGATTATTTTTTGTAGGACTATATTAAGGACTATTCGGAGCCAATTGAATCGATTTCATCTTTAAAACTAAAAATCCGTAATGTGTTTGATATTTTTATATATAAAGAAAACTCAAGAGTCAATCAAAACTCTCATTTAATCAATTTGGCTTAAGATATAAGAACTTTGAATTTTTATACTAAATTTGGGTTATAGGTGCAGTAATGAAATAGCCATAAGGCTATGTGTTTTTCAGCGTAGCATTACATTTCAAATATATTTTTTTAATAATAAATATTTTGCGAGAATATCATAAATATTTATTTCTAAAGAAAACTAGCATGAATTAACGTAGATTAAATTTAAATTGTCAATTTTATACAATTAACAGAAAGATATCTATCTTTTTCTTTTAGATTACATTAGTTTAATATTTTTAAAAATCTTTTTGAACCTACACACCACTAGAAATAATACGAAATATCCCTTTTACTTTGATAAGCATATCTACTAACAGTCTAACTTATAAATGAAACTTGTACAATTGACAATCTACACACTTATTTATTTGCGTGTGAGTTATAATTATTCATGTAGTTAATTAAATAGACAAATAATAATAATTGTAAATTATGTTAGTCAAATATTACTAACAATAGTGTTCGATTTGCTACTACTTAAATGTGATCAAATTCAAAGCATTTTAATATTTAATTAAAAAAAAAGATAAATTATGTACAGAGAAATGTTGATTCTAACGACATGCGTCAATAATTCTTACTAAGATGTTTAATCGTTTTTCTATTTATTGATTAACTGAATGATTCGGGCTCCTTTTTCTCGGCTCAAATTCAATATCTGGGGACCACTTTAGTTGCGCCAAAGCGGTTTCGTATTTAGTTTAAAAGCTAAGAGGGCTTGCAGAAAGGGACAGAGTTTGCTAAATTTAACAAAATGTGTAATTTTGTAAATTAAAATGACCATAATGCTTTAATGTGATGGAACTCAAATTTAATTTTTAAAATGTTAAAAGAAGAAACTTTGCTTTCAAACTATCCTATTTCTTATCTTTCTAACTGATATTCTTTGTCAAAATTTCAACCCTATTTACTCTTTCGCAGATGACAGCACCATTCGTGATTCGTACTCATTTACTAATAGACTGAACTATTTGAAGGTAAGTTCCATGAACATGAATAATACTCTCAACCACGATCTCGCAATAATCTTGAAATGGGGTCGTGTAATGCCCGTAAGATACAAGACCGAACCAGTTGGAGATGAGTTCCAAAAGTCCGAATATGAACGATACGCTCAATCATGATCATTCAACAATTTCTGAATGGGGTCGTATAAATAGGGTTGAATTTAATGCCCGTGTTGGAGAGGATTATTTTTTCATCACTAATTAGCATCGTGATTGTTTGCTGGGCCACGTAAATCATTTTTCCTTTTAACAAATTTTTTTACAAAATTAATGCTTTATATATAAAAATTGTACCTCTAACAGAATTGTTAAATAAAATAAATTTCAGTTGTAACTAAACTCGCGTGAAGCCACAACTAACGTCGGTGTTTTATTAAAAGATTATTAAATAATTCTACTACATTACAGCCCGTAAGACGCAATGTTGCATGCTTATCCATAGATCTCTGTTCGGAAATGGTGCTGCTGCTGTTAGTAATTTAATGCTCTTGATATTCTTGGCATGAAAACTCAGCGAGACGTTCGATGATCTAAACATATTTTTCAGATTTCTAAAAAATTTTCCAAGTGCCTCGATTTTTTAAAACGGTATAAGAGATACTTCACTCCATCTGATTTCCATACTATTTATACCACCTATATCCGTCCAAAGGTGGAACTCAACTCTCAGGTAACCGTGCCGCTCAGAATCAGTTTTCATTGGCCAAAACCAATATTTTTTCTTGGCATAGATTCTTAAAATTGTTATGCCATCAGTAAGGAAACAGATCAAAACTTAAGTAGCCGAAAAATATTGTCAAAATATTCGCAGTGGTAGGTAGGTAGGCGTGACATGCTGCTAAAAGCAAAGAATTTATGTTAATTTAGAAATAAAAAAAAATTGTAATATTTAATCTTCTATTAATTACGATTTCTTGAAAACTATTATTGGTAATGGGCTGCAATTTTTTTTATTATATTGGGTGGACTGTTCTTTTTCACAAATGGTATTTGAAGACCTTGTAAAATTTGTAGTTAGGGCGTTATGTAATAAATTTGAAACCACCATTTATTCGCAAAATTTGAAGTTTAATAGTGTATAACTTTTAAAAGACAAAAAAGGACAAAAAAATCAAAACCATCCAAAGAAAGGCAAAAGTGTTTTCTTTAAGCCTATATAAACTTTTGCAACCGCCCGGACCCTTCCGTAGAACACTTTTTTTATTTTAATAAAAATACTTAAAATTGTTAGAATCAAAATTCTATCAAAATTGACAGTAAATTTACTTTAGAAACCATTTACTACCTGCCATAAATATAAATTGCAGATAGCAAAACGTAGGGAGAAAGAGAGGAAAGTTATTAGTGGTGTAAATATTTCTTCAAATGGTTGACATTCTTAAAAAAAAAATATTTTCAAAGAAAATTGAACATAAATGCTATCAACATTGAAACACAATTGGAAATAAAAAACAAAATATCTGATTTTGTCAAAACATTGAAAAAAAAAACGCTACAAGGAAGCTGACTTTAGTAAAAGTAAATTTTACAAGCGCTTTGCGAATTGGTTACAAGGTGAACTTCGTATCCAGGTGATTTCAAAAACTACATATGAGGAGAGTGATGGAAGACCACAAAAATCGCAGATAACTGTAGCGATGGATCTAAGAGACGAAAACTGAAGAATATAAATGAAGAAATCGGATGTGAAAACATTTAAGATAGTTGTCTTCACAAAGTGTGATCACAAAAACAATTAACGAAAGTGGATACCATTCAAAAAGTTCTTTCTGCTAGTCCGGAGAGAACAAAAGGGGTCCTTAAAACTATTCCAACACCAAACTAGGAAAAACAGTTCACAAATGAGGAAGCGCTTGAATTATTTTTGAATTTATAGCAAAACAGCAGTATACCCAACTCAGATTGCGCGCGATCGAAAAAGGCTCAAATTTATACCCACCATATCATCACATAACTGCAGCTAAAAAGAAGTGTTATCCTCCAAAGGAATCTATCAAAAGCCCACCAATTTCGGCACAGTTACAACTGCAATCTCTACTTGATCACTTAAAGGAAGTGAGTTCAAAAAACATGGAAACTGCAATTTTGTAAATGGTGATGCGATGGATCTTCTGGACAAAAACAATATAAACAATTTTCATGTGAAGATATTTCTGACACAGACAGAAGTAATACAGAGTGGAACATAGAATATTTACCGGAAATATTCCATCCAAATGGATAATACTTGTAATTTGCATTTAATATTTTGAATGAAACAAAGTATACAAATATTAATATTAAATGTTATTTTATTTATTTACAATCAATTTATGACTATAAATAAATATATAATTAAAGAAAAATTAAGTTACACAGTTTTATTAAAATTGACCAAAAACTAGGCATTATGTTAAGCATAAAGTTAACTGCAGCGCGCTGTACCGCCATGAATAAAACCTAAACTCGATAAAAGCTTAAGGTGTTATTTATTGACTAAAAAAAGAATCTCTAAAAATCTTTGTTAGTTAAAAAGTTACAGAGTTTTGGTTAATGAAATACGATTCTGAGCCACTGTGCGTCGTCAGTTTTGCTTCTGCCTTTATTCTCCTCAGGCATTTTAAATATTAGAAAAAGAGATATATTTGTCTTATACATGATTCAAAATTTAAAGTTTACTTTCTTCTTTTATTTAAATATTTAAACTTGGGTTTAGTCGACTCTGGTTTAGATCTCTTTTGCAAAGAGAACTTTCAGAAATCGCTTGACCGATATACGGAAAGTTACATTAATCGGGCGAGTTTCTAATTATACTGCAAACAAGCTTCAGCTTTAACTAAAACTATTTTTTTTATATTGTAAATTTTATGCCAAAACATAAATAATATTTTTTTATATTTTTTTATACATTTTCAATCTTCATCAAGAAGATACCGCCCAATAGTTTGGCGAAATATGTGATATAAACAAAAAATTTATAATAGTATTTTATAAACCAACCTTGTGCTTAAAAAAATTACTTATAGCATAATAAAAAAAAAAGGTTAATAAACCATAATTATAATTTGTATTATAAATTGCTTTGCAGTTTAATTCCAGAATCATGCATCCAACTTAACCAATATATATATATTTTTTTTTAATTTTAAGAATTACTTAACGCTTAAAAATATTTCCTTTATTATCTTCTTGACCACCAGACTAAAGTTACTTAAAAAAGCCACATTATTGATCTCATAAATGCTTTTAAGAGGTAAAAAATCATTCTCACAAATGATGAATTTAATTGCTTTAGAATGCAATTGAATATAAAATAAATTTCTATGGAAATCTAGAAACCAAATGCTTTTAACCACATAATATTTTACCCTAAAAGTTTTGCTGTTGAATAAAGGCTAAGAAAGACTTAAGTATTTTTAATAAGATTTATAGTGCATATAACTATTTAATAGCATTTTTAATGAGTCATAAACCACTATTAGATACATCTTTTGTTGAGAGAAATTTCAAATAGTTGTAAATAAATAATATGTGGTAACATAGCACAGAAATAAAATTTTACAATTGTAATTATATATAATAAAAATAAAAATTAACTCAAGAAATATTACTTCATGAGTAATGCATGTGTATACTGCATTTATACAATCAATTTAAATCAATAGAATGATGAATGCTTAGGGAAATAAAAACCTCTTTTTTTGCGAAAGCAAGAATGTGCAAAAAGAAATGTTGATTTGATTACAAAAATAATGTTTTTCAATACGAAGTTTGTTTTTCAATTGTGACAACACAAACAATTTGATAGTTTCGATTTTTCGGCGTATTCGTAGTAGATGCAATACAATTGAATTTCGCACAAAATTCGCTTTAAAATAATTAAAATCGACATTTCGTAAAATTCGTGATATTTTCAGACAACATAATCGTCCTTCTGAGACCTCTATTAAGAATTTGGTCATTACACTTCAGTCGACAGGCTCGATACATAATGTGCGACCGGGTCGTTCGACTGACTGCTGCAGTGTTGCAGCAGATCCAAATTTGTGAAAACCTCGACGTTCTCAAAAATTAGGGTTATCCAAAACCGCCACAACTGTGTGATTAGATTGACATCCGCGCCTGGCCATGAAGCCTTAATCAGATGGTGGACCAACCCACGGCATAATTTGGAACGTCATGCTCGTCCTAGGAAGCCGAAGCTATAATTCTATGCAACAGAACTTTCTAGTTGCAACTTCGATGATTCCAGAGCAGGGCTGCAAGTCATCACTCCTTGCTTAAGAGTTGGAGACTTTCCAACTCCTGTCCAGAACACATGTCTAGCATGCTCACTGGATCTGGGAACATTTCACCAGGTAGGTGTTATTAAGGGTGAAATGAACCCGGCCATCATCGAATCATAGACTGATATGGGACCGCGAAACCACAACCACCACGATACTCCCATATAGGGGCCAACCTCAATAATCAGCTAGAGAACAGTTAAGTGTCTAAAGAGACAAATAACGGAACTCTGCGGGACACTGATTCCCGTGGAAATAAAGTGGAGTTTTTGGGTAAGGATTTGACTTTGGTGCCTTGCAAGGTTCAATTGATGCAGGAATTGAAGCTATCTAACCATTCATATCGCCATAGATTTATTCAATTCAATCAGGAACAACCGGCTGGGTTTTCTGAAAAAATCATTTTTTCAGCTGAAGTCCATTTTTACTTGTCAAGGTATGTCAACAAGCAAAATTGCGCATTTGGACTTTTGAAAAGCCTAGAGTGATTATTGAGAAGCCTTTGCATGCTTAACGTTTCACTGTATGCTGCCCTATGCAGTCTGGTGGCATGATTGGGCCGTTTTTTTTTTAAGATGAGGAAATACGGTAAAGGTCAATGGATCACGCTATTGCGAGATGCTAACAACCTAATATTGACTATGTGGATAACACTGACATGTGGTTTTAGCAGGACGGTCTTACATGCCACACAGTCAATGAAACTATTAATTTATTGCAAACCAAATTTCTCAAACGCATAATTTCACGACAATCAGCAGTTAAGTGGCCAGCCAGATCGTATGATTTAACACCACTGGCTTAAGGCTATGTTAAGGATAGAGTCTATATCAAGCCAATCGAATTGATTTCAGTCTTAAAACTCAAAATCCGGCAAGAAAAGCACCTTTTTTACAAAATATTTGCTGTGGTTTTATTGTGTCAGTTCAATGAAAACTCTCATTTAATCAATTTGGCTTGCCATTTAGTCTATTTAAATAATATTTGAATAACATATATATTTTATGAGAATATTATAAAATATTTATTTTTAAAGGAATCAAAGGCATAAATTAAAGTATCTTAAATTAATTTTAAGTTTTATACTGTCATAGATCAAGGCAAGTTATTAAATGAGTGAATGAAGAAGTCGGACACATAAACATATAATTTGCTTTATAAGAAAACTTGCTATAAAATATGTAATAGGAAAATAAAAATGTCCCCAGAAAGACGAATAGTCAATACAATGTAAATATAGTGCCGTTTTTTAGTGAATTAGTAGTATCCCTGTATTTTTGATCTGGCTTAAAAGCTAGAATAGCAGGACAATTCTAGTTGTTAAATTTTATTTTGTTGTACCTATATTAGTCTTATTACAATTCTCTTTATCATTACCGTTACAAGGTATATTGGACACTATATTAGACAGATTTAATTTTTAAATTTTATCTTTAGTTTTACTATACAAAATCAGTTATATTCTTATTGAAAAAATTCTAATTAAATATATAATAAAATATATATAAATACTTAATCAGATTTCACTTTAAAACTTATTAAATATTTAACAGGTACATAAAACTTATTTTTGTGTGGCAGTTTAAAAGATGGAGTCACCACCAATCGATTCGTTGATTTTATGCACGCTGTTACAGAGGCTTGAGCTATTACGGTTCAAAAGATTGAGGCCTGTCATAAAGTCGCCAACAACTTTGACAGGATGGGGGAAGCCAATATATAGGCATTCTGTAACTTTACGCTTCATTCTTGATTTAGGAACATTAGAGTTATATTTTCACTTAGAATGTCAAGCTGGATTTGTACAGAAATCATTTTTTGCATATGATCTATTTAGCAGACGAATGGCATTTTTGTGGCTGTCTTGTTTTTATCAGAAATGAGCAAAATATATTCATTATTCCACAAAAATATAAACTACCGAAACTTTATTAAAGCTAATTTAGCCATCTTTTGTGAATTTTAATTTCTATATATTTATTTGTTAGATATGAGTCGAGCGAAGACAAATATTTAAGTCCTGAACCCCAAGTGAAACCAATTTATTTTTACAGTATATTTTTTTTTATATTATATGAATCTTTATTATTTGTTTTTAGTTTATTTATCATACTTAATTTATCTATGATATATAATTGTTTTATTTATTGTAATAATTATAATAGTTTGAATTTGAATTCTTTGTATCATGTTGTTTTTTGTTTTTCCTTTTAGATTTAGTAGAATTTTTATATATTTTTTTTTTATTTTATATTTACGTTGTTCACATAATGTTTCAATAAAATGATCCCTACAATGTTTTACTTTAAATTTTCAATATAAATTTCAACATGTCTTCTGATGGTTTTGGTTTCAAGATTTATTTAATAATTTTGCAATATGATTTTTATAATTTTTTTTTCTTTTTGCTAATTAAATTTATTTATATATATATATATATGTATATATTTGTTTAAAAATTATTAAACTAAAAAAAAACAAAAAACAAGAATATGCTGAACACTAAAGCCGTATATATATTCATATAAATATAAAATAATGAATATTATATTTTATTTAATTGTTTTTTTTTTAATATATATTTTATTATTATTATTTATTTATTTGTATTTAGAAATTTAGTTTTTATTCTTAGTAGTAGTATTGTGAGTATAAAAAAAACTGTTTTCTTGTCACTGCAATACTTTCGCCTCAAAGTGATAAAATTATTCGATTTAAATTTTATTTGTGCAAAACAAAAGAGATTTAAATAGTTCGTTTCTTTAACAATGTTTTGTTGTTCAAATAAATTAATACGTTTTATTTGTTGTTATCACACACAATTTCAAAGAGCAAGAAATACTCCATTAAATTAACAATTTTATAGGGACAACAGAAAGCCTACAGAAATAGTTTTTTTTTTAATACTGTCTAAAATGACGATATGCCTCAAAACAATCTAAAATGTATCAAAAAGCGATTTAAAATTGAAAAAAAGTAGGTTATGCAACTAAAATAATCTTTTAATAATTAACCCGACAGATCTACAACAAAACTAGTCTTTGGCAAAATATTTTTTAATACGAACAGAGATGGATAGACTGATATTGCAAAATCGATTTCCCTTTGTAGAACGATCCATAATATATTAACTTTATGTGCTCGGAAAATGCCATGATCAACTTTTACATGAGTCTACCCTTTTCTCTTGTAGTGAGAAAAAGAGCCACTAACTTAGATTTTAGATAGTAATAATAATAATAAATAATTAAGAGGTCGAATAAAAATAATAATAGCAATCTAATATAATATGCTCAAGTTAGTTTTAAGTTACCTGAAGGTATAAAATAAATTCTGTTTGCACGACTTTCACACTATTTGTTTCTAAAATAGTTTGAAAGGGGTCGATTTAGCTTCCCTTTCTAATCCCGATTAAAGGGATATACCAAGCGGTTTACATCAGTTTATTAAAATTTAATTACATTAAAGTAAAAAGTTCAAATTCTATCCTTATTTCTAACATAAAACTTATATATTCAAAGTTTTTAAAATTGTTAAAATTTTCTTGTACGATTAATTGAATTGTAGTCCTTTATGATATGGAAAGGAGCTTAGACCTTGATTTTTTAAATAGCAAACAAAGTATTTAAAAGTAAAGAACCTAGAATCATAATTTTGTAATTATTGTTTAATGCTGCGAGCAAGTGTTTCATAAACGAATGTGCTAAGAAGCAGTTTTAACGTTTGTGTCTGTAGAGCAGCAGGGCAAGGAGAAATGGAAAAAAATTTAAAAATTTAGATATGTTTATATATATATTAATGTTTGTTATAAATTTTTGTTATTTGTCTGTACTTAGTTTCAGTTTTAATTATAATAATTTTTTGTATATTTTCTTTCTTACTAATTTATTATTTTGGAAATAACTTTTTTTTTGTTTTTCATAATCTTTTATTTACTTTCCATAGAAAAAAGTTGTTTTTGTTTTTGTTTAATTTTCCTATTTATTAACACAACATTTTTTTATAACTGTTATATTCGAATAATTTCAATATTTTCTCATAATACCCTAACAGATCCCTAATAATCGTGTATAAAATAAAAAAAAATATTATTAAATAAAAGAAAATATTTTTACTAATTTAGAACACATATTTATTGATTATTTGCACAGTGGTTTATAATGTCTATGGTTTATATTGTTGTTGTCTTTTTCATTTTATATTTTTATTATATTTAATTCAAGTTTAGTTGCTCAATAGTAATTGAAGAAGTCGCCTGGGTATCATACCCGTACAAAAAATCATTAAAATATTTTGAGACCAGCATTAAAAAAACGATAAATGTCTGTTCAAGAGAATAAAATTGGTACTTTTTTTTTTAAGTACCAACAGTCAATACCATAAATCGATGCGTTTTAAATGTTTGGGTCCACTTTTATACATAATATTTCAATGATGTTTAAATTTTATTTAGATTTTTTTCAGGGAAAGTAAAAACATGGTCATGGTTATTAATTATTGTCACGACATTATGTTCTCTGTAACAATATATAGTTGTGATGAATAAATTATATTTGTTTAAAAAAAAATAATTAAGTCGCAACTAACAAGCATTTGTCAGCACTTGATTGCTTAATCAAATGATTATTTATAATAAATATATTATGATAAATTTGTTTTTACATAATCAAAATATGACTAAAAATAATTTTTATTTGCCTGCTATCGCTAGGTATAAAATTTTTTAACAGGAATTTCTTGTAAAGAAATAAAATATATTAAAACCAAATTTAATATAGAATAATATTATTTTTGTTTATAATTATAATAATAACAATATTATAATTTTACTACAACCATATAATTATGTCATAATATTATCCTTTTAGCTTATGATTTCTCTTAGATGCGGGTTGGGAATGACCGCAAGTAAAAGGCAATGAATATTTCTATAAAATTCCAACAAAAATTTTACAAAGAAAATTTTTGTTTATGAATTAATTGTTGAGCCAAGCAACGTTTACAGGGTTCTTGAACTTTTCTTATAAATAAAATATTTCATTCTTTGTCTTCAATACAACAACATATTTTCTTAAAGCATTTCAAAAATTTCTTGACAGCAATTTTAGTTATGTTATTCTTAAATTAATAAATTTTCATAATTCACTTTGTGTCTGTGTGTGTGTGAGAGAGTGTATTTGTGTATATGTGCATTGTTAGACAATATTGTGCAGTACATTTACACTTAAAAACATTCTAATTCAAGTTTGGTTTTTATTTGTTTTTATTTTATTTTATAATTTTTTTTTTTAATTTTAAAACAAAACTTTAGGCCTTTAATTGATATGTATTTGATATTTATACATCAAAACCATTTGTTTTTTAATTTAATTTAAATATTTAATAATAATAATTTGTTTCACACTTTGAAATGCAATTTGTTTTTTTATTTTTATTTTATTATGAGTTTGAATTTGTTTTTTCTTAAAAGAATTAGAATCTTTAGTTCTTACTTTAATGCGGTGCTTTGCTATGTCTTTTTAAGTAGATAAAGGTATAATTTATATTTTATTTCAAATTTAATATTTGGAAAACTTTTATTTTTTTACTATTTGTGGGTGTTGTGGTTTTCTGCATTTATTTTTTGTTTTTTTTGTGTTTTTGTTTTGTTTTAATTTTACATTTTGTTTTCATAATTTTTTATGTTGTATTTTTTTATTATCAGATGTCGTAGCTGATACAAATTAATTAAAATAAAAATTATTTTTATATTTTGTTATGCTTTATACTTTTTTGCTAAAAACTTTAACGAAAACTTAAAACTGAAAGTAACTTTTAAATTTATTTTTATTATTTCTATACTATATTTTATTCTTTTATTCAGTATTTACAAACTGCTATAATTAAAGAATTTTATTTAAAATTTTTAAGGAGTTCTGTAAAATCTAAAATAGAATTTTTTAGTTATTATAACAAATGTTAAATTTTAGTCAAATAAAATCCACCCACGCTTTTAATCTATGGCGCAGCCAGCGCCTTATTAAATCAGAAATAAGAAATCCTGCTGTGTGTTATTATTAAAGGCTGTACTAAATCAAGAAGCCATAATATAGTTTTTGAAAAATAATTTTAAAAAACAAAAAGAATTTAGAAACTCATTTAACGATTTATTTTATATAATCGAATTTGCAATAAATCAAATTTTCTACAAATCCTTTCGTAATACTTCTGTTAACAAAAACCAGAATTTGTGGTGAAATAATACTGTAAAAGACTTTACTTATACAATTCATTTGTAACTTTCTAAAGAAAAAGTCAATAACGCGAAATATTATATCGTCAACTCGCATTTTTATTGGTTTGAGCCATAAACCAAAATAATAGCATGTGACAAAATATATTTCGATTAAAAGTTAGTAAGTTATAAATAAAATAAATTAAAATAATATAAACATTCAGCATATAAACTCCTTTTATTATTGAATATATTTCTAAATGGAGGCTTTTAGCAAAGAAGTTTTTATGCACAATGGGGTTTTTAATTTTTAAAATTGTTTAAACAATTTTACTTTATAATATTATTGTTTTTCTTGCATTTCTGTAAAATGACTTATTAGTTATTTTAATTTAGTATTATTATATTTAATACAGCTTTTTAGAGATTTTTAATTTATTTTTCATGTATAAAAAATATAAATAATTTTTTATTGTTATATTTTGTATTTTTATTAGTATTTGTATTAGTGAATAACTCTATATATTTTGTTTTACTTTAAATGAATCTTATTGTTTAAGAATTGAATTGAAGTTTTGCATTTTTATTTTTTATATATATTAAAAGTTTGTTAGATTTTAGCTTTATTTTATTACTTTTATCTATTTGTTTCTTGTGTATCATTAGAAATTATCTTTTTTAATGTATTTTTGGTTTTTTAAAGAAATTAGAAAATAAACCTTATTAGTTCTATTGAAGTTAAAGAAAAGCCTTTAATTTTTCCTTATTATAATTATTTAATTAATTAAATTGATTTATTTAATTTTAATATTTAAAGCAGTTTCATGTAATTCTAATATAATAATATATATTTATTTAAGACAAATATTTAACATATTTTAACTAACAATTAAACATGTTTGTTATTTATTATGTTATTTTTTATTTGACTAAATTTAATTCAAAAGCGAACATCGCTCATTATAATTATTTTATTTATTTTCTATTTTCTAAGGTTTATAAAGAAAGTAATTCATTTATCCATTTCCAATATATATAAATGGTTGATATGCCGATATATGTATATAGTTTTTTTTATATTCTTTAACTAAGTCAAATATGACAATGCTAAGATAACTTAATCATTTTTCTATTGCGCCGGGTATGCAAAGCAAATGATAAAATCTGGCAAAAGTACACTTTTTCTTTCATAATTAAAATAAATTGCACAAAAAAATAAGTTGTGTTGCAGTTAGGAGAACAATGTTATGTTACTTATTACAATATATAGTTGCAATAAATTATATTTTTTTTAACATTTTGAAATTGACAAATGATTGGCTTTAATTTAATTGTCTTTCCTAGAAGTCTTAACTTTATAACTATATTAAAATAATATAATGAAAATATAATGATAAGCACACAAATTATATTTATTTTTAAAATATTTTCTTTATGCTGTATCGGTAAACTACAGAGCCACTTAACACCAAAAAATAAACATGTTAAGAAGACTTTTTGTGCCACAAAATTTGTAATAAAATCATTAATGGTAACATATAACTAAAAGGTAATATCAAACAAATAACAAAATGCACTAAAAAATTCTCAGAATAAGTATACTAACTTTTTATCATGTTATGATCATACAATAAAATATATATAACTTAAATATAATTATCATTATACTTCAAAATGTTGTTATTAAAAAAAAAACCCAATTTAATTGCAATAACAATAATGTATTTTCAAATTATATGGTTTACCTTTAATCATAATATATTTCCACGTATGTCTTTTCGCAGGAATAAACAGGCTTGGTTTAAAATAATAATAATATATTTTAAGGAGTCTTTAAACAAATATTTAAATATTTTCTCTTATTCAAAATCTCCAAAGTGTACAATATATATATATTTCATTTTAAGCAGTTAAGCTCTTGACTCTGTTATTCTAGGATACAGATAAACTTTACACGTCTGTGAATTGAAATTCGTCTAGCATAATAGCGTAGAATATTTTCCAAGAAATTATCCGATTAACTTAAATAACTGATAGTTTTTACATATGTAGAATAGGAAAAAATAAAGACAAGAGCAAAATTTTAGATTATTCTATCGTTATATATTATACGATTATATTGAATAATTAAGTCAATTGTTTAATATGTGCGTATATTTCAATTGTTTAATATTATATGAACACATATATACATACAAACAGATAGACAGACAGATACACATACATATGTACATACATACATATATATACCTAAAAATGCACTGAAAATTGTTGAGTTAAAAATTAATTTCGTTTCTTATTATTTGCAAACTTTTCGAAAGTTTTATTTTGTTATCTCAACACTTAAATGCCTTGTGAGCTTAATAAAAGAAATTTTCAAGCAAAGATCGAAATTTTTCTTTTAATGTTTGAGCTTCAACTCCTGCAAGCAAATTCGCTCGTAACTGAACTTAAGTCGATGGCACTCCTAGCTCTCGGTGGCAAGTATACTTTGTAATTTCTTTAACGCTTAAAACACAGTAATAAAAATAAATATTGTATTTATACACTCAGGCTTATAAATAAAACAAGTTATTTCATCTTTTTGTTCAATGTTTCGTTAGCGCTTTTCCAATGTCATTAAGCGTTTGTTAGTTAAGCTGTTATATTTTCCTTTAGTGATTATTATTAAAAAGCAAAAGAAGAATTAAGTTACCTTATTTATTTCATGCGCGCTGTATATAAGGTTTGTGTCACCATAAACAAATTCAACTAAATTACAAATAATCTTTAATTAATGACTTAGGAGTTTTTTGTAATACTCAAAATTTCGGTTTATAAAATTATAATTTTAAAATTTATTTTAAAAAAACATACAACACAACATGGCAAATGCATTTATATAATTTTGACACTTACTGAAAAATTATGATAAAGTTCTTTTTCAAACAATTTGTTAATTTATGTTATTATTTATTATTTGTTTGAGATTTAAATTTTAACTGAATTTTTTTTATACAATAAAATGTTGTTTTATTTATTTTAATACCACTTAAATAGCAATTCAGTTAATAGTAAATACATATAACCATTTAAAAGTGCTAAAAGTAGTTCATTTTTATTTTTATTGTTGTAATTATTGTTTTGTTTTTTTTTTTTTAATTTTAAATTATGTACTGTTACTGTTTATTAATTAATAATTTATTCGTACAATTACAGACACACTTTAAATTATTGTAAATGATTTTTTTTTTGTATAAAGTTTTTTTAAGCCAATTTTACTTAATTTTTACTTTAATTTAAATGTTTGCAATTTTTTTCAGTTTACTGATATGTTTTATTTTTAGAAAACAAAAATTAATAAATAAATTATTTATAAAATTCAATACCTAACTGTCTTGATGTTGTAGTAAATATTTTGTATTTGTAGTTGGGAGTTGTTTTATATTTAATTATATTTCAAAGACTAAATGTTCTCCAAAGCATATTGATAATATTCTTTTCAGCTAATAAAAATGTTTTAAATAATAATAATTTTAATAATAATAATAATAATAATAATATAAAAGAACTTTCATAAAAGAATAAAAATTAAAACAAATAAAATATTTTTACAAAAATCCTACAACGTTGCATAAGGGTGTTTGTCAGCAAAATAGAGAAACTTCCTTCCGTCTCCTCCTCTTCCGAAGTTGTGTAAAATTATTTAACTATTCCTGCAACTTAATTCAAATTCGCTGAACATCAATCACGCTGCAAAACGTAAAGCAAAAATCGCAAGGATATTATTAGGAGATGACATATCAGCGTTCAACATTCAGAATTACTCTTATAATCTGTAAATATTCGAAAATCCCATTCATTTATGTCAAACACTATAATTTTCTATCTTGCGTTAATGAGAAACTCTTTTTAAGTGCTGTTTATTTAACTTTGTACTAAAGAACATCTGCTTATTAATTGTAATAACATCGAGAATTATCATAATCATTTCCTTAAAACATCTGGAACTACAAAATTTTGGCATTTCAGTCCTTGCTAAATTTTTCCATAGAAGCATATTAATTCTAAAGAAAAATTTGATTTCGCATAACACAAAAATCGGTTTAAATTCATATATCTTCGAGAAATTTTTAACATCATTTCATAACTCTAAACTACTGCTTAACTTCCGAGATAAGCAGAATTCGAATGGTAGAACTTAAGAAAATAAAATTTATTTCTAAAAACATTAGAGAAGAAAAATGTAAATTTGTCGTTGGATCGTCTGTAAGCGAAAATATTCTACAAGCGATTTTATTTAGTTTTTAATCTAGAAATTTACAAAAGTTATTGAAATAAATTAACGCCTCACTAACAATCTCACCTATAACTGTGATTTAACAAAATTACAACAAAAACACAATGTTTTAAAACTGATTTAAAGAAATTATGAATAAAAATTTATTAAGAAATAAGATTTCAATAAAAGTTGTCATTAGTATTATTATATTTGGTTTAAAGGAATGCATTCATTGTACACTCTTCTAGGGTGTAGTATGATATAGTCTAGTGCTGTGCTATGGAATGCAAGTGTAGTTTAATGTTGTGTATTTTCTTGTATATTAAAAAAAACAATTAATTAGTTTTAAAAATATTTATAAAGAAATAAACAAACAATTTAACTGAAAGCTTATTTTTTCTATTAATATCGTAAAAAAATGAAAGCAAAATAATTAACAACCAAAATAAAAAATTAATTTTCGAACAAGATAACTCGTTGCTTATTTAATTGTATTATCTAATTAATATATAATAATATAAATTTATATATATATATATATATATATATATATATATATATATATATTTGTTTTTAGTTTTGCAATGTTAGTTTTTAGAAACATACTTAGCATTAGAATATTTTATTTTATACTCAACAGCGGTTTCTTATAATTATATATATATTTTTCTTTTTAATAATGTAGTTTTATTTTGTTTTTTTTTATTTATTATTTGTTTATGTAATTATTTATTGTATTTAAAGTGTTTGTTTTTGGTTTTTTTCATTAAACTTAACTTTCACAAAGCGTGTACAAAAATTTTTTGATTTGGGGATATTCTTCTGGAGTTCAAATTTTATATTATTTTTTGCTTTAATTTTAAAAACTTTTTTTTTGGATTTGTGAGTATAAAACAAACCATATAAATAATTAATATATTTTAGTTTCATTTAAAAAAAATCATTATTATCCAACAAATTGTCATGATTTTAAGTGTCTCATTTTTGTTTTGTGTCACAATTGCAAAAGTATTTATTTTCTTTAAAATTTCACTTTAGTTATTCCAATTTTAAAGTACAAATTTTTACAATACATTTTTATGTTGTTTTCTTTTTTGTTTAATTTTTAATAATTATTTTTTGCTAAACAGTCCTGATAAATGAACTCAAGACTGACTTGTGGTTGAACCAGCATAAAATGGGAGAAGTGTTGTTTTTGTTTAATAAAAAAAACCAATTTGGTTTTTTCCTTTACTTCTTATTCTGTTCCTTCGATTTTTCTTTATCTGGATTTGCCTATAAAAAAAACTTTCAATTCTACAATTGATTTTCAAATTTATATTTTTTTTGCTAATTTTTTATACTGTTTGTCCAACTACAGTTTGTGCTTGTTTTTTTAACATTTGTTTAAAATAATTTTAGTTTTTGTTTCTTTTTTTATAAATTATTTTTGTTTTTATTTTTAAGAGTTTTTTCACTAACTTTGTCATTTTTTTTTTTTTATTTTAATTTTTGTTTTTCTCTTTATAAAATATTTAAAATTTTATTTCATCCATTGTAAGAAAAAACAATGCCACATTTGCTGCGTTTTATTGAAAAATGCCTCTGACCATTATGGCGAGCATTATGATCCATTTTATTAATTTCATCTCTTGATTTGTTGTAGTAGCTGCCGCAGCTGCTGCTCTATTATCTGCGCATTCTGAACCTGCAACAAATAAAAATTAGTTTGTTATTTTTTGTTGTTGTAATGATGATGATATGGTTTTGATTAAACTTAAATTTGAAATAAATATAAAGCAAAACTTATTACAGAAGATATTCGTAATTTTAAACTTTCAACGACTTTAAGCAAGATCTCATAATTGCGTACCAAATCTCAAAATAGAAAAGTTTTCAAAGAAAATTTTAATTTTATTTACTAATTGAAAATGGTCAAAACAAAAAACAATCATCGTGAGTAAAGTGCCATGTAACAACAAAATAACTAACAGCTTTAAATGAATCTGTGGAAAGTTCGTTTGATTTGATTCATATCTTCATTGTTACTTACATAAATATTAGATACTTAATATTATAAATTAAGTGTCTGCTAAATTAGACTAACTTTATCTATTTTCATCTAATAACCAATAATAACAAAAAGCACAAAGCAATTTAATTGTTAAGAGAAAAATTTGGCACCTTAACGAATTTCATTGGTCATTTAAGTTGGATTATCAGCCAGCTCATAATTAAATTTTTCCCTTAACACAAAACGGTGGGCTGGGTAGTGAATTCATAATAATTTAAATATTGGGTAAACAAGTTTACAATGTCAATTTGGACAATATATGGCAATACTATCACATATGGCTTGTGGCAATTATAACAAATAAGGGAAGGCACCTCTTATTATAATTCAGTATTCAATAGGCGCCAAAGTGTAAACACACATTTTTATTAATTCTGTGGCTAAAATAGATAATTTGTGAAGAAATCTGATAATCTTCTTTTATTTGAAGAAAACAGCTGCTGAAAGTTATCGCTTTTGACCGAAAACTAGGAGATGTCTGGTCGCTCGAAAAAAGTTTGAAGATGAGGAAGTGGAAGCATTACTCGGCAAAGATTATTGTCAAACACAAGAAAAACGTGCATTATCATTGGTAGTTACACAGCTAGATATTTTCCTACGTTTACAAGCATTGGTCCTTATTCAAAAGCAAGAGAATTGAGTCCCATATAAATTTAAACTGAGAGAAATTAAAAGGCGATTTTACATGTAGGAAATTATACTTAACGTTACAAAAAGAAATCATTTTTGCGTCGTAATATTACTAGTGATGAAGAATAAATACATCATGATAACCCCTAGCGCAAAAAGTCATATATAAAGGCGGGCCAACCAGCCAAATTAACGCCGAATCGAATACCCATAACGCCAAGGTGAGATCAAAAGGGTGTTATGTATTATGAGCTATGGAAATCGAGTCAAACGATCACAGGGCAACCTGTACGAAAGACAATTGATTCAGTTGAAGAGAGCAATCAACAAAAAACGACCAAAATATTCGATCAGACACTAGGCCATAATCATGCATCATGACAACGCTCGGCTAAATGTTGCAATACCGGTTAAAAACTATTTTGAAAACAGAGGGCCTCAAATTTGCCCCTGCAATTGTTATTATCTATCTACGCTGAAACAAGACTCAATTGAGACTTTAACGTAATTTTTCTGGGTATTAAGAATTTAAAAAAATAAAACTTTTATTTTATTATAGTAGGCACGCATAGAGCTACTTATAAGCTTCTTTATTATTATCTGCCCTCTAACCTGCAAAACGTCCATCCACTCAAGGCTAAATTTATTCTATTTGTTATGCCAGTATGGTAATAATAGTTAAAATGATGATGCCTTTAAACACTTATTTTGGGCTTGTTCAAAAAAAAAATTAAAAATAATTTTTATAGCGTTTTTCTAATTTCATTTTACAAAAAATTTTGTAACAGTCAGCTCTTGCGAAGACACAACATTTAAAGGAATATGCAAAATAAAATCTGTAACTATTTGAAAAACCTATCTTCTATTCTTAACTTTAAATTCTGTACCTTTCAGACGGAGATCATTCTGGATACAAAATCATTCCGTTTCGTTTACTTTGTTCAAGAAGGCGAAGAAATAAATTTAAAATACGTGCTGCTCAGCCAGGTTTTTTTTATAAGGGTTTTTTTTAAGAGAGCAGTCGAAGTGCACTGTTGAGCACCCTTGGAAATATTATCAATCATACAAGTAGTTCGGTGCCAGTTATTAATTTTGACATTATATTTGTATGGTACAAGACGCATAATTAAATGCCACCGATATTTCTATTGTGTTAACTATAATGCTGCGGAATAATGTAATCAAATACACTCAATTAATAAAGTCATTATTATGGTTTCGTAACCTATAATATTTGTTCTTTTGTTACAAGCCTCTGCATCTGATACTAAAATAGCTGCACACCTTAAATATTACGAAGAATTTTTAAAACTATATCTTTCATAAGAGAAAATTAATTAAAAATTAAATTTTAAAAGGTGTTTCCATGAAGGCGAAATTTACATGCCCCTTATCCTTTTTTTTATATAAAGAGAAGTAGCACTTCAGGCAACAATACCTATATAGTCAAGTACCATGCTACATTCTTTAGGAAAGGGATTGAGAAAAGATGAGACAGGTGATGAAAGTAGAAAGATAGTTATGGAAATTAACTGTCGCATAAGACAGCACAGTGACCAGTGACTATGCCTTCATCACTGAGCAGCCCCACCGACAGTTAATTTTTATTTGTAGTGAAAAAAAATCAAGGTCTTTGTTGGGAATCGAAACCACAACCTCCAGTCTAGCCTACAGGGGCACTATAAAGCTATAAAATCTTTTTAACCGTTTACATAGTTTAAAGAAATAATATTAAAGAGTAGACGGTGCCCGAATGAAGAGACATAAAGTTCACGTATATGGCCTAGTCTTTTAAACGTTTATAGGCTCAAAATAATTACTAAGTAAGAAGCACTAGATAGTTATTCAAGCAAGCCTAAATAATATAGAAAACCTAATGTTGACAAAAAATTTGTTGTCTTATTTTTCAGCCGGAAAAGTTACAACAGGCACTTTAAGTTTGCGCAATTGCAATTGCAGAATTTATGTTTCGTGTTTTTTGTTTGTTGAAAATTGAAATGTTTGTTGTCAAGCATTTTCTAGCTGTCAGCAATAATAACGTTAAGCTAGTTTTGTTAAAGTTACATCCACATTTACCTGCGGCTGATAATTTAAACAATAATTTAGAATTTATATTGTCTGCAAATTTAGAAAAATTTAAGAAAAGCTTAGGAACGTCACCTTATGTCCCACAACGATAAAAGTAAAAACACAAATGTAAAAGAAAAAAATCATAATTTAAAAATGGCTAAGCAATTTTTTTAAACATTTTTCTTTTGCAAAAATGCTAATAATTTTTCGGTAATTAAAAATTAATTAAAAATCTGATATATTATTAAATAAATTAATAGAAGGAGCTGTTTAATTTTAATTTTTAAATGCCAAACAGGTCCTTAAAATTTTGCAAACTAGAAGTCATAAAAACTTAAGTGCCGTAAACGCTAAAGTAAAACACAAACATTTTACGTCTACAACTTGAAATTAAAATAATTCAAAATAAAACAAAATATTAAAGATACAACACAAAACAAAATACTGGTGCGAGTTTTGGGTGCAGTCTGATTTTAAATTTAGCTTACTTACCTCTCCAATAAAATAAGCTAATTTCATTTATTTTATATACAAATGTTTTTCTAGTTTTTAGTATTTTTTTTTTTATTTTCTTTATTTATTTCATATAAGCTAACATTTATCATATTTTTGTTTGTTTAGCTAATAAATTGTAAAATTTTATTGTTTGATTTTAACAAATTCAAATGATTTAAAAAACTGTAAAATCTTTTTGATTTTCTTTATTTTGAGAATTTTAATGACACATAAAAACAATTATTTTTTAAACAATATTTTAAACAAAAATAAAAAAACATTTGAAATTAAAATTAAATGAAATCAAGTAAACACACTTTCAAATAATAAGTGATAGCTACTGTTTTAAACATTTAAATATTTTTAAAGTAAATTTGAAAAAGAGTTCTTTATTGTTAAAAATATCAAATAAAATAACAAAACATTTTCAGATTAAAATTTCGACTTTGGCATTAAGACTTTTAACTTAAGAAACAGTGGAAGCAGGTTCTGTCATTTAGTACTTATAACACTTTTATTATGTAATTAAAAATAAAAGTGAACAAAATACTAACTTAATTTTTAAGTTTTTTAAAACCTAATAAGGCGGGGTTGATAATTTATGAGTTCTTTGATACCAGTTGCATATTTAAGATTAATAGAAGCAACATCAAAACAATCGAGTAACTTCGATTTTATATTTTTTTTTTTGGTTATAAAAAGCAGAAAATAAACTAATTTCTTCAAATGCTGTTTATGTTTTTTATCTAAACAAATAAATTATTTAAAACAAAAAATTATTAAATTAATCAAAATAAAACCAAAAAATCTTCCGTACAAATCTGGCTGATGAAGATTCGGAGAAGGGAACAGAGTCAAACTTGAATGTTATTGTTATTATACAACAGATAGAGGATGATCAGAACTAGGAAATTAGATTATAGGCAGGAGAGAGAGTAGTGTTTGTGGACACTTGATTTGAGTTTTCCCACATTGAAAAATCTCTAAAGGTAGTTTATTCCATTTACGAATAGTTTTGCTAAAAACGAATTTTCCCCTTAATGCGTTGTACGATTTGCTGGCCAATCAACCACAAATTGATGCCCTCTCAACGAAAATCGAGTTAAGCGTGCGATTAACGGGAACAAGTTCCCTAATTTGTCTAGACCACCTAACATTGTAATAATGACAAAACAGTGGAGGGTTATCCTGTAGGCTAGTAGGTAGTGGGCTAGTTTACATGACAGGGTTGTGGATTCGATTGCCAACAAAGACCTTGGTTTTTTCACTACAAATAAAAATTGACTGTCGGTAGAGCTGCTCAGTGATGAAAGCATAGTCACTTGTCACTTAGCTGTCTTATACAACAGTTAATTTCCGTAACTATCCTTCTACTTCCACCACCTGTCGAATCTCTTCTCTATCTCTTTCCTAAATAATGTAGCTCGGTACTTGGCTAAATAGGCATTGTTGCCTGAAGTGCTATTTCTCTTTAAAAAAAAACAAAAAAAAAAGAAAAAAAAACAGGGAAATACAACCCACATTGCGTCGATGTTCTAGAAAGTCAATAGAGTTGGATATCCTACTGTCACCAACGAGCATCATGGCTCTTTCTTGTACGTAGTCCAGCAACTCCCAAATAAACTTTGAGGTCGGCTCATATATAAGAGTTGTTTTCTTTTTTTTGACGGATATAAATGGCACAAAAAGTCCTCTTACACTGTTTTAGGAAACCGAATCACTTGAAAGCATCTTTAGAAACCTGAAAAATATGTTAAGTCCATCCAACATCATACTGAATAATCATGCCAAGAACATCAAGAACTTCCGATTCCTTAATAGTTTATCACCCAAAGTAACAGATGCATTACCATTTCTGAACACAGATCTATGCGTAAGCATGCAACATTGCGTCTTATGGGTATTAAAATCGACTCTATTCACACGATCCCATTCGGAGATTGTTGCAAGATCATGATTAGGCATATTTTTTATGATATGCCTTTTGGAAACCACCTCCAACTGGTTCGGTCTATTACTAAAGGAATATGAATTACAAACGGTGCTGTCATTTGCGAAAGAGTTTGTAGGGTTGGAAGTTTGACAAAGAAGATCAGTTAGAAAAATAAGAGAAACCTGAAATGATCTTGAACTCGTCTGATGAAACCTCATCTAATAACAACTCATATAGTGTGATTCCTGAAATAGTTTATAAAAATCTTAAGATTGTCTCGGTAGCTTGTTTAAAGTATACAGCTCCATTTTCACTAAGGCTTAACTATCAGGTTTCAAATTTATTTTCCTTTCCCTAAAAAACCATTGCCACATTTGCAATATAATTGAAAACATTTTTTCGTGTACATACTTCAAATTAATAAAAAAAAGTTATATCAGATAAGATGTAAAATATTCTACATGTTTTTATCCTTTTCATGTGTTAATTTTGAATATATTCCATTATTCGTAAATTAAAGAAAAATTATTTTTCATTTTTTTTAGTTAAAAACATAAAGATTACAGATTTAATTTTAATTAAATTTCTTTTTTATATAAATGAATTTAATTAAAGATTTATAAAAAAAACAAATATTTTTTAACATCCCACTGTGCAAGTTTTCCCCTAATCAGACGTTTTGTTTGACAAATCTGTATTGTTTTCCTGCAGGGCACAATAACAAAATTATTATTTGATGTTTTCCACAAAGACAATAAACTCCAATACTAATTAACATTAAATATTATTTTATATTTAGGTTTTGAATAAAATGATTTAAATGATAAATTTAGTCAATTTTATTTGCCAGACACGTGCCACACTTTAAATAGAAATAGAAATAAAATCTACGCTTGACTAACAATTTTCTGTGCATTTAGCGGTTTATGTGTTTATTCGTTAATTAAAAAAAAATATACAAATAAATTAAAATGGTTTTAAAATATTAAGAAAAGTAGCATAATCAACTATAGACGTAAATTAATGACTGCTACGAATAGCAACAATAAACATTAATTTTTTCTTACATTTCAGCAAAAAAAAAAAATAAAATAAAAACTAAAAACAATAAAACATTGACTTGTGAAGAAAACGACGACAGATAGTCTAGTTTATCCAAATTTAAATTTTTAATTTATAGTGATCACTATGATCATGGCAAAATGAAAAAATAAATAAAAATTGTTAAAAAAGTATCTGTCATAGAAGTTCGTTAGAAAATAGCAATAAAATCGTATTATTTTTAGATTTTATGTGCTAATTTTATCTTTAAAAAGGAAATAGGTGAATGTCATTAACACTCACCTGATAATTGATTAATAAAATATAAAAAATAAACAAACATTGTGTTGGAGTTTTATTAAATTAATTTAAATTAATGAGTTAATAAAAATAATTACTAAATCTTTTATTCATTTTCAAATTTCTTGAACTCATCTCTTGGGTTACTTACAATCTATGCAAAATGTCTTTAACGCAATCAGAGTTTGTATCTCTTAGCAAGCTCTGAAGTATTTTCCAGTAGTAAAAACTTTTCTATTTTGATGGATACCAAATTAATTTTCATATCTCATATTCATTGATTCGTACATAACACAACTTGTCAGCCCAATTATAGAATATGGGTTCAGTAATATCAAATATTCACTGACCTGCTTGATAAAACTAGCCTTTTGGCTGGTACATTTGCAAGTAATTCTTATTTTCCGGAAAGCAATCAACTTCCGCCCTAGCTCGACAGAGTATCCGTTACTATACCGAAGATATTCTATCGAACTTCAGCGGTTAAAAAGGTTTTCGCAGATCTCAACATCAACAAGTCTCTTGGGCCAGATGGGATTCCAACACTGGTCTTGCAACAGTGCTCTTTGACGCTAGTTTCTTTTTTCGGCACATCGTATCATGATGGCAAATTTCCAAAGTATTGTAAGGCTTTTTTTTTTAAAGAGAAGTAGCACTTCAGGCAACAATGCCTATTTAGTCAAGTACCTTCTTTAGGAAAGGGATAAAGAAGAGATGAAACAGGTGGTGAAAGTAGAAGGATAGTAGGAAATTAACTGCCGTATAAAGACAGCACATCGCTGAGCAGCCCCACCGACAGCCAATTTTTAATTTTGTAGTGAAAAAAACCAAGGTCTTCGTTGGGAATCGTACCCGCAACCCCCATACTAACAAGCTAGTACACTACCTACTAGCCTACAGGGGCATCTAAGGTGTAAGGTTGCTAATGTAACGCCGATGCCCAAAAAAGGGTGAGCCTAACAACTGTAAAAATTACCGCCCAATTGCAATATGTTCTGCACTGTCGAAAATAATGGAAAGTGTGAATAATTTTCTTCTTTTGAGGTACCTAGAGTTCAACAGCTTACTTAGCGACCATACTGTCGGTTTCGCTAGGCGATGCTCTATAGATGACTTGCTGGATTTCTTGCCGGAATAATGGTGCAACGCCATACATCATTTCTGAGAAAGTAAAGTGGTGGCCTAGATATTTCCAAAGAGTTTGGTAGAGTGTGCACTTGATGCACTTCTGTGAAAACTTATTGTTTTAGTGTCGGTGATACTTTCTCCAAATTTATATTGATCTGTCTTAGGAATCGCAATATATGAGTTTTTATAGATGGGATTTCATCAGACAAGTTCAAGAACAATTTAGGGATACCGCAAGGCTCCATTCTTTCTCCTACCCTATTTCTTATTTTACTAAATGCTCTTCTTTGTCAATCTTTCGCAGATAACATTTATCATTCGTATTCATTTAAAAATAGACCAACCCAGTTGGAGGTGATTTCAGAACCGCAGAACATGTATAGCACGCTCAAATAACAAGCTAGTAACAATCTTGATATGGGGTCGTGTGAATAGAGTCATTTTAATGTCCGTAATATACAATCCTGCATGGTTGCGAATAGATCTGTGTTCGGAAATGGTGCTGAAGAAGCTCTTGATGTTATTGAAAATTCAGTGTGATGTTCGATGGACTAAACACATTTTTCAGGCTTCAAAAAAACTTTCCAAGTGCCTCGATTTTTTAAAACGACATAACAGATACTTCACCCCATCTGATCCTCGTAATATTTATACCACCTTTATCAGTCCAAAGATGGAATTCAACTCTCATGTATAGGCCGGCGTCCCAAAGTCTATTTTTGAGTTGCTCCACCGCGTAAAAGAGAGGGCCAATAGGCTTATTGGGGACTATTGATCTATTGATTCTCTGGAGCATCGACGCAATGTGGAATGTATTTCACTGTTTTATAATTACTACAAATGCTCTAATGAAATTAGGGAGCCTTTTCCTATTACTTGCACGTTCTTATGTTTGATTTAAGTTTTGTTGCATCCATTTTGTGCATCCATTTCTAGTTGTTTGGCCAGTGAATCGCACTATGCTTTACATGGAAAATTCGTTTTTTAGCAGAACAGTTCGTTTGTGGAATGAGCTCCCTCCAGAGATCTTTCTTATCACTTTCAATGTAAAAAAGTTCAAATTTATTGTTTACAAGCACTACTCCCTCTTTCCTCCTCCCCCATAAACTAATTTCCTAGTTCTGGCACAATGCATTGCATGTATAACGGTCATCCCCTGAATGCTGCTCCGAAGAAGAAAACAAATACCGGGCCCACAATATAATGTGCATAGTAACCAAGTTCAGTTGAGAAACAATTACAAATTTTCTGCTTACGATATTCTAATTGCTGACTTAATTTAATTAAATGCTTAATGTATCTTTTGCAATCAATTTAATTAATGGAAATTTTGCAGTTAAGTTTCTGGTTTCCAATATCTATTTCAATGTTCAGTCTCGTTTAACTAGATGTTATCAGCCACTGTTCTTACAATTATTTTTTAATAATTATGCAAATGCAGATCCATTTCAAAGAATTTGTAAAGATTTTAATATTCTATTTGATATATTGAATATTATTGTTTATTCTTTATTATTTGATAAAGTAAAGTGTTCTATGTTATGTTATAATCTGCAAGCATTACAACTATAGACTAAATAATTAAAAACTTCATTATAATTGTTATGCCATTGAGATATTTCATAGTTTCTCTTTGTTTCTGTTTGTTCACACTGATAATGACGATATTTTTATATTGTCTTCAGTCTGCTATTGCTTTTTATTCCCTGTTCGTAACGCCTACTGTGATAATGCATGGGTATGCGAATTAGCTAGAAAAGAATTCGCCTTAAATATATTTAATGCCATATCGTTACCAAATTCATTGCGCACTCTTTTTAAACGCCTGAACTGGTATGAAACTTATTTTGCGGTTTCTGCCAGTACTGCTAAATAACTAAAAAACTCAAACTTTTATTTCATGTTCCTCTATGAATGCCCCCTATGTAAAACGCTTTACTGAAATTACATGAAATCATGTGTCATCGCTCTTTAGCCTGAAGGCAATAAAACGTTTCTGTTTTTTTTTTATTAATGTCACTAATTGCAGTTTATTTATCATTGTCACAAGACTAAGATTTTGACTGGGACTTTCTTTAATTTCAGTGAAATTAAAAATAAATAATAGTTAAGAAAATGTAAAAATTAATTTTTAATTCGAGTTTTTTTTTTTAATAATTTTTTCCCCATAAACTATTTTAATTTATGTTGGCTTTTGATGTTTTATGCATAATTAAGATTTTTGTTTCAGATATTGTCTTCTTCTTTTATATCGTATTAAATTATCGACAACCACTTATACTGCTTTTTAGAGCGATATCAGTTTTGTCTTTTATTTCTTTTGTGAAATAAAGATTTTAGTTTTAAACATCGTTTTCATTTTAACAAAATGTCTGTGTCTTCAATCTTAAAGATTATAATGATCGATTTATCATTGTACACGCTCACAACTTTTAATAAGAATTATTTATGGGAACTGTGACAAATTATTAATCATGTCAAATGACTCAAGCTATTCGTTAAAAGTGTTTTTCGTAATGAGGTAAATTAAGTTAAGAAGTGGCTTAGGAAACTAAAAAAAATTAAAATCAATATTCATAACTACAAATAATCAGCGTGTGAATGGAAAAGGTTAAATTTAGGGAAAATATTTGTAAGAATTTGGAAATAATTCATAAAGCTATTATGAACACGTGAGATCAATCTGAAATACAGTGGGCACAAGAGATAATATTTTTAATATTATTCCCTCAATCTTAATTTTTTATTTTAAAATTTAAAAATTAGAGTGTTTTGTAAGGAAAAAAATATTGCTCCATTCTTTATACACACACACACACACACACACACACACATACACTTTTTGTGGGATTCCTTGCGTGCATTACTCTTAACGTTTTCTCCGGCACCCAAAAAATTAAAGTCATATTAATATCGCTACAATGTCTCTCCCTCTATCTACCGACATGTTACAAGGCTTTATCTCCAGAACTGTAAAAAAGCTAGACTCTTTAATTTTTTTGTCACACAGGATGTATTTTTATGGCTGCTATTAAAACAAATAATAAATTAAAATTAATGATTGAAGGGTGTTCCCATGGAGACTTGTTTTTATATGGCCTTAAATTTGAAACAGTTGTAGCAGAAATCTACTTGACAGTGTGCGACAGGTATGAAATTATAAAATTAAAAATTAAAGGGTAACCCACAAGAGACTATATGTTAGTCATTTATATTTTAAGCTGCAAGAGTAACGCACGTTTATACGTATTATAAAAATAAATGCTCTAAATAAAATCAACTTAAAGAGTCTCTCTCTTTTTGAATTATAAGTAATAGAAAAATAAAGGTTGCTCCATATATGAAACGCAATCCTTCAAATATCACTTTAACTCGCACTCTATATTATTTCAATTTGAATTATATTTTTTAACATGAACAGAAAATAATGCCTTGCAACTTTCTGAGAGACCTGAGGCATCCATACATTTTAAGTATAAACGCCGCCACAACTACTCAATTTGTTGTAAAGTGAACATTTTATAAATTTGACATTAGGCGACATTGTTTACATATATATTTTTTATTAAAAACATATTTTAAGAATTAGAAAGCACAGTTTCGTTATGCCACATTAATGTGGCATAAACGTATGGTGGTCATGTAAATATATTTAAATATTTTTATCTCAAATTGTTTTCATTCAAAGTCACTAATCACACAAAATATGAAAATTTTAAATTTCTTATAAATCCTTTTTTTTATTTCTTTAAGCACTTCACTTCACGCTGATTTTCGCATTGATAGAAAAACGAATGGAGCAAGAATGCGTGTTTGATCTTTTCAGTATACAGATATTTCACAAAAGAATTTGAGACTTAAGGATTTAGTTATGATAAAAGATTGCTATAAATGAAATTGACAATCACTAAAAATATTGTAAAAATATAGAATAACTATAAGAGTGTTATATAGACAAAAATTTAAGGCGTGTTAACTTGAAATTTTATTTGAAAAAGCCATGTATCGTGTGTCCGCTTATCTTTACCTGGAACTGAAAGCAAGAGTCTTGGCAAAAGAAGGCAGTCCTTTTAATAAACAAATAACCTGTCGTATCATATATAAAAAATTTTTAAAAATATGTGTAAGTGTAACAGGGTCAACCTCTATACAATATTATTTTATTTCATATTAAAAAAAAAAAAATAAGAAAATCAAGGGAACTTTACACCTTACGGATTCATAATAATTCAAAAGTATTTTTATAAATGCTTAAAATTGAAATATCTACTATTCCTTTGTTGTGAAAATCACTGCACAAATGTTCTTAAAAACGAAGGAAATAATCTTATTGCTTATCCCATCGGTTGGCAAATGACTCATGAATGACTCATCATGAGCGAACTTCCAACATATTCGACATATACCTCAAAATTCGACATATACGTTCAATTTTTTGGCACTGCCTGAATAAACTCTATTAAATACTCGATAATTGTCGACCTACAGCTTTAATACAGACATACCCACTCATATGGGTCAATGTTTGAGTGAATGTCTCTTCTCCGTTACTAGAAATATTATTAATTCTACGACTCTGACAGGGATTAAGGACTCCAGGTATACAAGTTAGACTCTAAAAATGGTAGTTCTCGCCACCAAGTCCAGAAAATCTGTTAGGTATAATCGAGGTAACTTAGATAAGATAACCCTAGTGAAAATATATCAAGTTTTGAGGTATAACGCGGCCAAGAAAAAATCAAAGAAGATGTTACTTGCTGACGGTGTTTGGAAGAGGCTAATGTTAAACACTGCCGAGCTAAAAACTTAGGGCTAAGAAAAGACCCTGAGCAACCTTAAGCAATGGCAATTTCAAAACTCCAGTGACAGTTTAAAGTCACTATTACAGTCGAGATTAAAGACCATGCAGTTGTAATTTTAGTGTACTGCTTCGGTTAAACATTAATCAAAAATTTAAAAAGTTTTATTATAAAAGATACAATCTGCCGAAAAACAAAATGTTGATTCCAAAAATAACCTTTTTAATTTTTTTACTATCATATTATTAAAAACTACTTTTCAAATGACCAGCTATTAAAGGGTCCGCCATCTAACGTTTTTTACCTAGTGCTTATTTCGTGAATGGTAACACTTAGCTTATGTTTGATTTGACAGATAATAAGTTTTATCCTTCCGTTGAACGAATATGGTTGTGTATACGCTTGAACAACGGTGGGAAATATTGCAACATTATTTTGAAAATCATGGTAATGTTGTAGAATGTATGCGAAAACTGCGTGCGGATTTTGGAAGAAGAGAAGCACCGTCAGCTTCGTATGTTCGTTATCTTGTGAAAAAAGTGAAAGAAACTGGCATCCTCATGGAAAAACCAAAGCGTGAAAAGCCAAAAACAGTGCGCACACCCGAGAATATTGCTGCTGTGGCAGAAAGTAAGCGTGAAGCGTCGTTCTCAACAACTGAACATTTCAGCGACATCATTGAGACGAATTTTACATAAAGACCTTGGCATGACGCAATACAAACTCCATTTGGTTCAGGAGTTGAAGCCAAGTGAATGGGTTTTTGCTTCGCTAAGTGGGCCTGCGATCGACTTACAGAAGATGCCGATTCTGCAAAAAAAATCATCTTTTTAGATGAAGCTCATTTTGATCTTGGCGGGTATGTAAACAAGCAAAATTGTCGCATTTGGGGCACAGAAAACCCGCATGCCTACTATTGAAAAGCCGACGCACCCAAAACGAGTCACTGTTTGGTGCATTTTTTTTGTCCAGAGGCATAACTGGGCCATTTTTCTTTGACAATAAGCAAGGAGTGGCCGTTACAGTAAATGACGATCGTTATCGAGCGATGTTGAACGAATTTTTGTTCACAAAAATTGAAGAGGAGGATATTGGCAACATTTGGTTTCAACAGGACGGCGCTACGTGCCACACAGCCGAAGCTACACTCGATGTTTTGCGCCATAGCTGCAGAGCTGATGTCGTTTGGCCACCGTTTGGACTATTATATGTAGGGTGCTGTCAAAGATAAGTGTTACGCCGACAAGCCAGAGACTGATGTACATAATCGATATTGTGCTTAAAAATTGGACCGATTGTGTAGGCTACTGCATGGCCAGCCGAGGCAGCTATTTGAATGAAATTATTTTCCATTATTAACCGGAAGCATTGTACTTTCAAATGAAAAAAGAAATTTGAGAAAATATTTAGTAGTTTTTTTATAGCATTTAAAACCAAAAAAAAGTTATTTGCCGAATCCTATATAATTCTAAAAACAGAGGAAGCCTTCAATAGATGAAAAGACATTGCCATGTGTTACTTTGTTTTTAATTTTAGAACGAATCCCCAAAAAGAAGAGTGAAAATTAGATTTTAGTTTCTTTTGCATTACTAAAAAAATAGTCAAAATGTCGATTGAATTCTATGGAATTGAAAATATTTTCAATTATCATCATACCACTGTAAATTAGCATGATGAAATATTTACTAGAATGTCAAAATGGCTTAATTTCTTATTAGTTCGAAATGTAGATGAGATTAAAATAAAATATTGTTAAAAGGCGTGGCGCATTAACATCTTTATTTCGGTTTTAATTATTTCTTTGAAATTATTTTATATCTGATTTATCTTAAAATTTTCAAACTCAACTCAATTAGTTATTTCATTCTTTGATTCATACCTTTCGGCTCTTCTTTTATAAATCAATAGAATCGAATAATAGAAATTATGCGGCATTTTTATAGAAAAATAAATTGCGTTCTTTCTTAATAAGTGTCATAAGAATATCATCTTTTTTATTATTATTGTTATTAAATCTTTCAATTATATTAAAAAAATATATATTTTTGTTTGTTTATTATGTTTAACGCCATTTGTATTTAACAGCTTTTTCCAGAAAAACTTTTTTCCACAAATTAACGAAAACAAACAGAAACCAAAAACAACGACACAGAACAAAAAAGCACACAGACAAACACTGAATAATGATAACAACAACAATATGTGATTGTGTTGAAGTAGAATTTTCTTGTAAACGGTTTTTCAAAAAGGAGTTTCTTTTTAAAGGCTGATCTCGATTCAATTGGCGCCTTGTAGACGCTGTCCTGAACATAGTCCCACAAAAAGAATTCAGTGTTGTTAAATCAAACATTTGGCTGGCCACTTAACTGCTGCTTGTCGTGAAATTATGCGATCGGGAAATTTGATTTGCATTAAATTCATCATGTCAATGGCTGTGTAACAAGTGGCTGCGGCTGTTGACACCGAATGTTAGTTATACGCAATACTAGTAAGCATCTCGCGATAGCATGATCCATTGGCCGTTACCATATTTCCAGCTTCATCTTAACAACGGCCTAACCACGCTTCCAAACAGACATTAAACGTGCAAAGGCATCTCAATAATCGCTCTAAGATTTTCAGAAGCCCAAATGGGTTTCGTTTAAAAAATTATTTTTTCAGATTGCTCCTGAAGGATGTGAGCATATCTAAGGCAGCTGAACCTTGTAAGGCTTCAAAGTTAAATCCTTGCGCAAAATTCGCCATTTACCATTTCTTGGATAACCCCAAATTGTTGAAAACGTCGAGGAATTTAAAAATTTGGATTTGCGTCAACACTGTGGCTCAGGACTGCGATGTTTTCAGTTGAACGACCCAGTCGAACACGCGTTAGTGTTCGCCCATTTTGTATCGACCCTGTCTACTCAAATTAAACGAACAAATTGTTAATAGACGGTCTCAGAAGGGCGATTATATTGTCCGAAAATATCACGAAGTTTACGAAATGTAACTTTAACGGAACCACCATCTTCATAGTGGATTTTAATTATCCTAATGTGATTATCGTACGAAATTGAATTCATTGTAACAATTGCCAATGCATTTTTTACGAATACGTTAAAAAACTAAATGTCAAAATAATCATGTTGTTAGTGTTGCCACAATTGAAAAACACTCAAAACAGAATACGGCACCATCTACTGAGCAATAAAGTAAGTTAAAGTGAAAACATCCTTAATAAAGCAGCTTTTTGACGCTAAAGTGGCAAAGTTGCCGTCGTATATTTTTGTGTGTAAACGCGAAAAAAACCAAGATCTTGTGATTATTTTGCAAAAAAGAAATCCACAAACAAAATGTTTATTAAAGGAAGAAACATAACAATACAGATAGATTGTACAAATAACCGTCCCTTTAATCTAATTTAATATACAGCGATCACAAAAAGAATAAAAGTAATCGACTTGATGATAGATGAATAACTAAAAAATATTTTTTAATTCGGCTTAAGTTCGCATATATTAACAAAAAATGACTTACAAATTTATGTTTCAATTTCGAAAGAAACAGGAAAAATTAAACATTAACAGAATGCAATGAAATATAATTTGGATCTTTACATTCGCTATCAGCATTCTATGCATTTTTACACTGTTAAGGATGCGTCTTGCTTAAGTTTTAAAAGAAATTAATTAAGTAATAAAGTAACAACTTCTAAGAAAACTTATACACGAACAACAACTTTCTAATTACAAACTGCGTAAAAATTTTATACGCGCAAAACAAAAACAACTGGGTACGCTGTTTACTAACTGCGTAGAAAATTTATACACCCAAGACAACAACAATTGAGTATGCTATATACTAACTGCGTAGTTTCCTAAGAAAATTCTTAATTTTTCTAGACCTTTAGCGGACAAATATAAAAGGCAGCGTCTAAGTGAATAGTTAGTTAGTTAAAATATAAATCTCGTGAAGTAAAGACTTGCATCTTTAGTAAATTGTTCTGTAGTGCCAATGTACAAATATTACTTTGTGTGTAGTTATACTATGTTCAAACCTAGCGTGTTTAACATCTCAATCATGTTTAGTTATTAAAACACTTTGCAAGCGTAATGTAATTAATTTAAAAACTCTTAAGTCGGGTGTTAACAACACCAGTTTAACAACAATAGTTTGTACAATATATAAACGTAACAATACGTTAATGTGTGCAGGTGAATAAAAAATTATAAAAAAAATTAAACTTACGTTTGTCAACAGTTAACAGAAAACAAAAACAAATCTATGAGACGATTTATAGAGAAAATCAAGAAAAAGCTTTGAATTGTGGTTAGACTTTGTGTAACCAAATTATAATTTTAAGCGACAATGAATATTCCTTGAATTGCTATTTATCAAAGGTTGTTTAAATAAATTAATAATGTTTTTAATGTACGCAACTATATTATTATAGAGCTTTTTAGCAAAAAAAAAGCCTTCCGCAAAAGGCAGAAACAAATTAAATAAGCATTTATAATCACAAAATATATTAAATACTAATTACCCCTTATAATAGAGTTATTTTAGTAAAAACAAATAATTGTAGGAAAAAAAAGAGCAAAACTTGTAACGGTTTAAAACTTTGCTTTAAATTTATGAATTATGAAAAGCTCTTCACTTGCTATAACTGGAAATTTAATTATTATTGAGAGTTTTCAACACTTACCAACCCAACTTCGTACTTTCGGCAGATAATCGTTCCAAAACGAGCAACGTTTAGCCAATGGGCCTCTTTGCAGTTTTTCGATCTTTTCATCTGTGCTAAAAACATAATAAACCGGATCCTCTTTGGAGAAATTTGGCCATTCTTCACCGTCAGCAGCTGGGTTACTATGCAAATACAAAATAATATTACTTGACTTTAAAAATTCTGATAAGCCATTATATATTAAAAGCTTTTATAAAAGTTGTAAAATATTCAGGACATCTACTTCAAATTGTTTAAAAGCTTATTTGGGTTTAAGTCTACACTAAGCATATTATATGAAAAGCCTTACATGTTTATACCAACAAACATTTCAATTTAGTTTTCAACAATGAAAATTATTATTAATATGGATGGGCATAACGTTTAGAGCTGAAGTGTAGCTTAGTCGTAAAAACCAGTTAATCAAATTTTTTTATAAAATAATTTTAATAGTAATTTATTGCTATTAACCTAGTGATTCTGGTCATCTTTATAAAAAATTTTTAGTTAATTTTTATTTAATTATTTAATATTTTTTTCTCGATATTTCGCGAAACTATTGGTTGGCATCTTCATAAAGATAAACTAAAAATTTTTTATACAAAAGACCTAGTGCTTAAATAATTAATTACTACTAAAAAGATCAAATAACTGTAATTAAAATAATTTTAAGTTGTAATTTTTGTTAATTGACATATATAATATTGTTAAATAATTTTTTTAAGTACAAAAGCTTTTTCATTTATTGATTCGATTTAAAAAATTCTTTAAACATATTTCTTTTCTTCAAGAAAGGGTTGCCAGATACCAGAATCCAAACAATTGCACAATGGAAAAATTTACTTGGATTTTGATAAAATAACTGGATAATTTAAAAACGCACTTATAGTTAAAAAAAATCAACATTTTGTGCAAATTTTTCTTTACAAAAATAAAAAATAACATAACAACACGGAAACGTAAGTATTAAAATTCAATCGTGCGTCATATTACATACATATGTATGTAATAATTCAATCACAAAAAAGTATATATCTGTATATATTGTTACAAAGTTGATTTATTAAGTTTTAAACGAAAATAGTTACCAGTAAAAGGTAAACGAAATGACGCACTGTTCATTTTATAAGCTGTGTAGTTTTTTTAAGAAATCTTATACACACAAGACAACAACAACATACTTTTAAGAAACTCTATCAAATAAGATAAACAACAGAAAACAAAAACAATTAACACAGAGAAAAACAAAACATATAGCCAAGCAGGCGCCTAAATTTAATGATACTAACAACAACAATATGGGATGATGTTAGAGTAGAATATTCTTGTATGTGCGAGAATCACTTAAGACAACTTTATAAGCACCACTTGTTGGGTAAATGAATTAACTCAAGTTGAGTGATCAGTGAGTAAAGACAACAAAGTTACCATCTTGTTTTTTTTTGTTTATTAAAAGTAAATAAATCATTTAACATAATTTAAATCTCTAAAGTGCGGTGTTATTATTATTAAGAAGAATGAAGGTAACAAACAAAAGAATATATATATATATATATATATATATATATATATATATATATATATATATATATATATATATATATATATATAAATGCATATGTCTAATTTCGATGTATTTATTGTTGCCACATATATTTTATTTACAAAATCTAACAACTTTGTGTCTTCGGCCTTTATTAGATCAAAGGACATTCTATTTCTTTATTGTGAGTGCAAATTATTTAAAATACTAAAAGTCCTTTTACAAAAAGCGCTGCGAATTTTTATAAATAGAATAAATGAGATCAATTTATATAGATTTTTTTTTTTGCATTTTTGTTCAAAGTTGGACCATATCTTACCAACTAGAAAGATGGGCAAATTATCAAAAGTTTCTCGCAGGCAGCATAGGTCGGTATGCAACATGTCATTGTCAATTACATTTGAAATTTTTGAAGCTTTTAGCAACTTCTATGTCATTCCATGAAAAAAGAGTCTGTTTTTTTTTTGTAAAGTGACTCATTTTCGAAATTATATCGTTGCTCCAAATAATAGTGATTTGATTAAAAGTGATTTGCTTATAATTTCAAGGTTTTTTCGTAATAGAAAAACTATTTTCAGTTTTATTCGACCTTTTTTTATTTTTAATAAATCCTAATCTTAACCTTTTAAACGGTCTTGTAAAATATAACGATTAATTTTTTCAGGAAAAAATTTTTAAGTTTTCCTGAAGAAGCTTTCCACAGGAAAGCGAAATATTGAAAAAATTAGTCGTTATAATTTAAAAGACCGTTTAAAAGATTAAGATTTAGATTTAGTAATAGAAAAACTTTTTTAAAGTAGTTACAACTTTGCTTCCGTAAAATTCATTTTTAATCGATTTTTACTCATGATACTGTGTAGTCCTAAAATAGTAAAATAACCACTTTCAAGTGCTAGTACTGCTGAATGAAAATCGTTCTATAAAAACGTTAAATGTTTTAACAAGAACTTTAAATGTTGTTATATTACTAGTGTTGATCCCTACTAGACAATTGGCAAAAAATTTTTTTGTTAATAATTTTTAAAAGAAAATTTTTTGGTTATAAACTATCAGTGATGTACAAAATAAAAGTATTAATCAGTATTAGGGAAAAATACAACTAATTGTAAATTTGCAAGCAAAATAGTAATAAGATATTTGTTTCTTTCTTTGTAGTATAAAAATTTTTATGTAGAAAATATTCATTTAATGATTAAAAAACCATTAACAAAAAAAAATTATAAGTAATTTATTCATCGGAATCATTTTCAATCTAAGTAATTTTATTATTTGTGCTTGATTCCTTTAAATAAATATTTCATGATATTCTCACGAAATATTTATTACAAAAATTTTTACTAAAAAATAAACATTTTATGATATTCTCATAAAACATTTATTTCAACAAAAATAAAAAATATTTGAAATGTATTACTGCGGGGGAGAGCATATCCATATTGCAATTTCATTTTCGCTCACAAAGCTCATCAGTGAATTTTACCCCAATATTGTATAGAAAAACCTAAAAGTCTTATATCTAAAGCCAAACTGATTCCATGAGAATTTTTCCATAAAATCAACATAGCATAGACAGCAAGACTCAAAAACACTTCTATACAAACACAGCAAAACATTTCAAAACAACAAAAGCATTGTTTATTTTCAATCATTTCTACATAAGGGTTGCCATTGAAAACCATTCATATGTAATTTGAAAATTCAGAAAATAAAAAATATTTGTAAATAATTTTACAAAATTTCTAAGAAAGCAACGGGCACATGCAATGGAAATAAGTAATTTATTCATCGGAATCATTTTCAATCTAAGTAATTTTATTATTTGTGCTTGATTCCTTTAAATAAATATTTCATGATATTCTCACGAAATATTTATTACAAAAATTTTTACTAAAAAATAAACATTTTATGATATTCTCATAAAACATTTATTCCAACAAAAATAAAAAATATTTGAAATGTATTACTGCGGGGGAGAGCATATCCTTTCACTATTGCTCACATAGCTCATCAGTGAATTTTACCCCAATATTGTATAGAAAAACCTAAAAGTCTTATATCCAAAGCCAAACTGATTCCATGAGAATTTTTTCATAAAATCAACATAGCATAGACAGCAAGACTCAAAAACACTTCTATACAAACACAGCAAAACATTTCAAAAAAAAACATTGTTTATTTTCAATCATTTCTACATAAGGGTTGCCATTGGAAACCATTCATATGTAATTTGAAAATTCAGAAAATAAAAAATATTTGAAAATAATTTTACAAAATTTCTAAGAAAGCAACGGGCACATGCAATGGAAATAAGTAATTTATTCATCGGAATCAATATGGATATGCTCTCCCCCGCAGTAATACATTTCAAATATTTTTTATTTTTGTTGAAATAAATGTTTTATGAGAATATCATAAAATGTTTATTTTTTAATAAAAATTTTTGTAATAAATATTTCGTGAGAATATCATGAAATATTTATTCAAAGGAATCAAGCACAAATAATAAAATTACTTAGATTAAAAAAAAATCATTTTTCAAAATTAAAGAAAATCCTTTTGAACTGGACAAATTGTATTTTAGCTTTTAGCTGGTAATCAGGACTAAGCAATCTAGGCCATTCCAGGCCGTCTGGCAACTCCACAAACAATAGTGTGGCGAAATATTCAAAATAAAATATTAAAAATAATAAAATTTTCAGACATACATTTTTAATTGACTCAATATTCGGTTTATTGGCAATATTATTTTAGTGTTCAGATATACTACATTTAGCTAACTCAGTAAACATTTGACAGCTGGAAAACAACTTTGTTGTAATTTCAGTCATAAATTTTATTTTATAAAAATGGATATAAATTCATTTATTAAAAAGCAATTACTATTGTATAATAGAAATGCTGAGTTTTTACGGTTAGTGCGATCGTATTTTGATACAAAGTTGGCGGTACTTAAAAATAAAAAGAAGAAAAATTTGCAAATTCTCCAGAGTTTAAAGGCCCAACTATAATATGAATATGCAGGCTTAAGCCAACTTAAACAACTGTGCAAATACCTACTAATCATATGTGGCAAACTATAATGTACTTTACAAAACTTTTCGTCAAATTTCGTCAAATGTGAATTGCTTATGCAAAGTACGAAACTGATCGCACATTCAGTACGGAAACAGCTGATTTTTACATTAGTTAACAAATTGCAATGGAGGACGCAAGTGAACAAATATTTTATTTTAATTTAATAGAAAGATAGAACAAAAAATTGTTTATATGATAAAAGCGACGCGTTTTATTATAAACGCAATTTAAAAGAACGATCATGGAATGAAGTAGCAGAAAAATGCAGTAAAAGTGGTAAGTAATATCTTGAAGAATTTTGTCTGCGGTTTTCATTTTCATTTGAATTATATAAAGTCACGGAATGCAAACACACGTGGAAATTACTTCGCGAACATTTCTGCAAGGAAATGAAGAGGATGGAAGCTCCTTCAGGCAGTGGAATGGGCACTACTGCAGCCTATGATGTTTTTAAAAAACTCTCTCGCGCCCCGCCGGTATAAGCATTTACATTGAATATTTTTTACTTTTTTATAATGTCAATCTTTATTTTGTAGTATTCGTGATAACGTTGAAGAAATAGACTCAACCTTGGAGCAAGCTATGTTCAGTGGAAACAGTTTGCAGGAATATTCCTTTTTAGCAACTTCAACCCCTCCAAAGAAGTCAAAAATAACGCTCGATAGCCTTTACCAAAAATTTGGTGAGACTATAGAAAGCATTGAGAGGAGCTTGGCATCAACGACCGAAGAAAACTCTACTGATGAGAGCTTCATGAAGACAACCGTTAGCTTGATGAGGGACCTGCCAGTGGCAGTAAAAGACGATCTTCAAGCAAACATTACAGAAGCTTTATAAACTACGCAGAAATTATAGAAGTGATCATAGTTTGTAGTAGTGATCCTGGTTTGTCTTTAATTTGTTTTTTTTTATATTTCATATTTTTTTACTTATTTAGGGCCTGATTTTATATATATATATATATATATATATATATATATATATATATATATATATATATATATATATATATATATATGTGTGTGTGTGTGTGTGTATTTATATATATGTATATATATATATATATATATATATATATATATATATATATATATAATACCAACTTAATAATAAAAGAAATGAATTTTAGTGGAACTATTTTATTCTTTTCATTTATATTATGAGATTAAAATATAGAAAATATAATAAAAAAGGGTTTAAACTAAAAGTAATAAAGAAAGTGAGCATAGAAATTTAAAAAGATGGCGGAGCAATTATTGACTACATAGTATTAAGTATACAAAATAACACTATTAAACCCCTTTCTGTTAATAAATTTCATTTATTTAAAAAAAAAATTATTATTATTTCGCAAAAGTACGAATAAAACATATTAGCAACTCTGCATAATAATTTCTTTACTCATATAAGTACAATATAGCCACGTAAGAGTCTTTAATGATTCGCTTTAGCATTTGACAGACTTTTCGTTCAATTTTTAACATTAGTTCAAGCCAGCTTATGCATATTATAGTTGGGCCTTAAGAATAGCATATGTCAATGTAGATATGTGGTAGATAATTTTTTCTCACTGAACACACCTCTTAACAGTGTTGCATATCAAGGTTTACTCAATATTTATAACAATTTCGTACTTATTGAACAATATTTAGTGTCTAGTTTTGTATGGAATATTGAGCTCAATAATAGCGTTTATTGCGATAATCTCAATAATTGTGTATGGCTTTAACATCACAAGATAGTGCTAATATGGGACATTATATAGACATGGGACATTAATAAGAACAAATTGTATTTTTCTTAGTTGTACCGTTAAAAACCAATTATTTAAATTAACAATAAGTTAAGCATGGATTTACTGAAAATTTATGTAGACATGAGATGATACGAAGAAGCATTTTGTTTTTGGCTTTTTAAGTCTCCATATTATTCTAATTTTGTCCCATTAGCTGGAGGCAGAATCAAATTTTATGGACTCTTAAAACGTTTAAACTGACAGTTTGTGCAGAAATACAAACAAAGAAGCGATAACATAATTTTTAGAATGGCATTTCTGCGTTTACAATAGCAAGCAATATGGTACAAAAATATCATTTACTGTAACCAATGGAAAAAGAGTAAAAAATTAAACTTGCATTTGTTGATAACCGATTTCCAGTATAATCGAAAACAAATACATGTTCTAACGAATAAGAGGAGCCAAAATTTGTAGCGAGCACATTCGTCTGTATATATAAAATCATGCCCATACCTCACTCAAATGAGGTAATTCTGATTTAAGGAACAAAAAATCAAATATTTTAAATTAATTTCTTGTTGAAAATCTTGTTGTAAATAAATCGTTTAATATAATTTAATTTAAAAGTCTAAAGTATTATTTAATTATTTGGCAATAAAAATTAACAAAAATACAACAAAACGATTATTAAAATTATAAACGTAACAATATTGTTACGGATGCGTCTTGCTTAAGTTTTAGAAGAATATAATTAAGTAATAAAATAAACAACTGGGTATACTCTTTACTAACAGGTGCCTATACATTCAATGAATAATACAACAACAACAACAAAATGTAATACAAAGTGAACAGAAAATTCTTAATTTTTCTAGACCTCTAGCGGACAAATATAAAAAGGCAGTATCTTTGTCGATAGTTAGGTAGTTAGTTGAAAAATAAACCTGGTAAATTTTTCTGTGCTGTCAACTGTAAGTGTAGTTAAAGTAAATAAATTTGTATATAATTTAAAAACTCTAAAATCTGGTGTTAATTATTTTGCAATAAAGAACTCACAACAAAACGTTTATTTTAGGAATAAACGTAACAATATTATAGATGTAAATTTTTTAGTAAATATTTTCTTAAATATTCATTGCAAATAACAATATCAAAGGGAATTGTATTAACAAACTACTCCCCAGAGTTAAGCTGTGAATGTTTTGTTGCAACATATGCTTTTATTAGAAGTTGCAATTAGCATATTAAATCAATTTTCTTAATTTTGACATATAAGCACACTTATATAAGCATATGCTATGTGTCCTTTAAATATACTTTCTCAAAAGTACATTAAAGTATTAAATATTAAAATGAAAGTAATTTCTAGGGGATTAGATGCATCTTGGTAATCTATGCCAATGATTTGATGTTGTCTAATTTCACTTTCTTGGAAAAAAAATAACTAAAAATTATTTATTTAGTTTTCTCTGATAATTTCTACTGAGCTTATTCTTCTTATTTACACTCCAGTTTCTTTGATAGGTTTTTTTATTGCGAACAGCTGTTTATTGGAAAAAGACAAACTGTCATGGGCAATTCCTGATACTGGGATAATGATATCGGGATAATGATAATTTCAAGGCGATAAGCATAAATATCTTTGATTGTAAAATTTACTTACATTAAAAGCGTCACTAAAAAAAGTATATGCAAACTGTAACTTACCCTGTTTTAGCAAATTCAATAACTGAGTTGAGCATACGTTTGCCTAATTCTCTTTCTACGGGTCGATATTGCAGTGATGTATTTAAGGGTTGACCGAAAAAGTACTCGATTTCATCACCGTGTAAAACACCCATCCATTCGCCCCAAAATGAGGTGCTAGTGCGCTAAAAATAAGAAAAATCGAAAGAATTTATAAATCAATAAAATTATTCTGTAGAATCGTCAAAGAATAGTAAGAATTTACTTTTAAATTGAGCTCATAACTTAACTTTATAAATGTTTGTGTATGTGTGTGTGTGTATTTATACATGTGACCTGTTCGACAGATGACTCCTTTTTTTGTTTGTTAAGAATGCAATATAAATTGAAGTGATAAAGTAATTTTTTAACATTTTTCTTTACTCCCTATACTTGCTCCTATAGCATGATATTGTGTTTTTCTTTTGCTTCTGTGTTCATAAGCAAATTGCTTCAAAATTGGCACAAGTGACTATGTTGCCTGATGACTTTGTTTTCTGTTGCTTGTTATGACTGCCTGATTTGCTTCACTTATTGTGTGTTAAATGTAAAGTCCTTTAAGTACCAACTTTAAAACTCTACTATGTTGATGGAAGTTTTCTTTGGCTGTTATTATTGTTGCAGTTTATGATGCTACTGTTGCATTTTACTCACCCTAAAATAAATAGGTCTTAAAAAGAACTTTGTATATTTTTAAGTACAAACAAGTTTATGTGTGCAAGTTTGTTTATGTTTGCAAACTTTTTTTTTTATATTTTTTAATGGCTGCATAAATCTAAACACTTTTACAACAAGTATGCAGAGTTTTAAGAGAGAACGTATGTGGATTATAGCACATATACTGCATGCAACATATTAAAATTTAAACTAAACAACAATAATCTTTTGTAAGCAGTTCAGCAGTAAAAAGTTTTAAATCAAGTAAACTACACTAGGATGTAAACAATATATTTCTTGGATATAAATCGGAAAATTCGGGCCGGTACACTACCCATTATTTAAGAAAATGTCTGTTAACCTTTTTACTGTGTCATGTTGCAATTTCTTTAACTTTTTGCTAAAACAAAACAAAACTGTCTAATACAATTTCCTATTTTGTATCCTTCACTGTTTATGGCAATTTATGCCATATTTTACATTTATTTTAGAACCTACTTAAACTACGTAGTTTAGTTTGACATGAAAACACAGGCAATAATATTTCCATATAACAGGTCACCAAAAAGAATGCCTGCTATAAATTTAGTCTCTCGAGGCAATAATATACCTTTGCAGGATCATATAAAATATTTAGGAGTAATCTTAGATAGAAAGTTAACTTTTAAGCAACATTTTAATTATGTTTGCGAGAAAGTAATTAGACGCGCTTTATATCCTTTGCTTAATAGACGATCAAAACTAAACGTGAAAAATAAGATGCTATTTTATAAAATGTGTATTCGTCCAATTATGAGCTATGGCTATTAGGTTTGGTATCATAAGACTGCAAAAATACACACAAAGAAACCGCAAATAATTCAAAATAAGAATTTGAAAATAATACATAAACTAACTCCTAGACACTCTACTGAATTACTCCAAAAAATGTTTAACACATTTGTAAGGGAACTGACTCTGTCATTTAATGAAAAATGCAGAACGTTTGAATCTGCAACTATAAGAAATTTACTGGACGATCACTTAGAATATTTTATATAAAAGAATCTGTGCTGCTCAGCCTAAAAATTTCTTATAACTTTTTGATTGTACGAGGTTTTTCAATGAAAAAAATATCCAGCGGTAAAGTACCATTTCAAATGTTTTACCAATGTCTAATACTAGAAGTAATAAAAGAAAAATTAACTTAGTGAAAAGTTTAGCAGATGCTAATTCTAAAATAAATAGGATACAATAAACGATAGAAGATTATTCATCTCAAGATGATATGCAAGCTATGAACGCAGAAGCAGTCCCAATCATAAAGAAAATTCAACGAGAACCGGTGTTAGATAGCCATAACTCCTTTACGAATTCTCCACTCAAAACCCTGAACGCAATAGAAAGACGTTTTGAAAAGTTCACCAAGGAAATAGGAGTTATGCTGGAAACTAATTTAACTAAATACAGAACTGAACTTATGACGATAATTCACAGGAACTTTTATGCGATCAACAAACAAGTAAAAGATGTAACATCAAGAATTAATAAATTGGAAATAACAAATAGCAACTTATAAGATGAAATAAATATGTTAAAAACTAAAATTAAACAACAAGAAAATAAAAATGTAGCATGTGAACTGCGAATTAATGAAATTCCTTACAGGGAAAATGAGAATTTAAATGCAATTTTTGGAAAAGTTTGTCATACCATTGGTTTTTCTGTATCTGAAATTAAGAGAATATACCGTTTACAAAATCATAATAATAAGAAAGAATACAACAATAAAGATGCGGTGATTATTGTTAAGATACGGTCCCCTTACATTGCATGTTGTAATATTGATATGGTAAAGCAATGCGTAACTTCGCTGAATCGACAATTACATGGTATTAATGCATGGGCTTCTAAAAACGGCTTGACTATAAATCCCTTCAAGTCTAGATGCGTCGCTATGCAGAAGAGACTTTTACGATTCATAATTAGACCTGACATTTATATAGACAATCAGAGAATTGACATAGTTCCAAACGCTAAAAATCTGGGTTCTGTTCTCTTTAATAGTACTCTCACTTAGTCTGATCATATTAATTACGTATGCGGACGTTCAATGTTCATGCTAAGGACAATATGGTCAACACGAAATTACACTCCGTTGAGAAGAAGAATACTGATTGCAAAAACGTATTTGATCCCTGTATTGTTATACGGATGTGACTCAGTCAGCAAAAGGAAGCTAATAGACACCTTTAACAACATTAGTCGATATATTTATTGTTTGGACAGACGTTCTAGAGTTTCAATGTTTTCGAAAGAATTGTATGACGTCTCCTTTTAATTTTTTTTTTTTTTGCATAAAATAATATACACACACCAGCCGGATTATCCTGATGAAAGATTAACTTTTGCAGAAGGTTGTAGAGGTAGAAGAATAAGCGCACTTGGGTACAGGAGCTTAGTGTTAGAATTGAATTTCTATATATTTGCAATATCTCTCTGGAATTGGATCCCTCATAGGTTACAAATATTAGGTGGCTCCACAAAAATTTAAAAATGATATTTTGAATTTTTTTTCTCGGCTTTTATAATATTAATTGTTTTGTTTATGTATAATTATTTAGTGTTAATCGTATTGAATTATTATATTTTACATATATACATATATATCCTATTTTACTTTATACTCAAATTATCTTAATTTGCTTCATCATTATACTTATTTTGAATATTTGGGTGCTTTCGGCTTACATACTTTTATTTTTAATTAATTAAATTCCTTATTACAATGACAATTCTTTATTTATGATATAAATAAATAAATAAATCAATAAATAAATGAAATAACTATTAGTATTTGAAATGAATTTTAGACCATGTAATCAGCTAAAAGATTTTAATACGGCTTAGGATCGCATTGGTTATAGTTTGTAAGACTTTTAAAAAGAAAAAATTTTTACAAATGCTCCATTCGTTGGAAACCATTGTTAAACGCTATACAATTATTAAATAATAAAGAATGAAAGCTTCTTAAACTTCTATTACTGATAACAAAACTAATGCACTTAAATACTATTAATTTTTTTAAGATTAGCTTGCATTAAGCTATTTATTAATAATTACAAAACTAAACCAACTGCTTTTAAAATTATTTCAAATTATAATTTTAAAGGTTTTAAATAATTACCCGTTGTATATAAGATTTTCATAGCGGACTTATAAAAGTAATATTCTGGAAGACAGAGAACTGAAAGAATTTAAAGCTAAACAAAAATGTCCATATGCATAATAAGTAAAATATATTTCAATCCTATTTAGAATATTTTTTTCATACAAAATTTGTTCTTAAATACATACATTTCTAATACGTTTTATTTATTATGCAAAAGAAATGATTGCGACAACAACAATAATAATTATAACAAGTAACACAACGCGTATGATTAATATTTATTATAAAATATACTCACAATAGATTTTAATTTTAATAATTCAACTTAAACTCAAAATTAAAAAATTAAATTAAACAAAAGTATACGCAGCTAATAAAAATCTAAGTGAAAATTAAATAATTTTCCCAAAATAAGTGCAGATGAAAGAGAGAAAAAGAGAGATAGAGAAAACAAATTCACAACAAAGAGCGGAACTGGCTTTCAATAAACTTAAAAATAAATAAATATGATGTTTACAATTTCCTTTGCAATACAACGAGCATTCTTGAAAAGGGTTTTTCAACAAGAAGTTTGTTTTTAGAACAAAATTAAACAAAAAAATTTAGATTAAGGTGATTCAAATTTTTATTGTATTACGAAGAGAAAAGTTCGGCAATTATGAATGAAAATTGATATCTTTCATCACAGTTTTTAATCACCTTTTGTCAAAATGGCGGTTTTATTTCATAAATCACATCACAGATTTTCGCTGAAATCAATTCAATTGGCTCCGTATAGACTCTATCCTTAACACAGCCCTAACCCAGTGGTGTTAAATACTACGATCTGGCTGGCCACTTAACTGCTGATTCTCGTGAAATAATGCATTCGGCAAATTTGGTTTGCAATAAATTGCTTGTTTTATAGACGGTGTGATATGTGGCACCGTCCTGTTAAAACCAAAATGTCAATAATATTCACGTCGTCAATAAGAGGTTAAAATTGAGTTGTTAACTTCTCGCGATAGCGTAATCCATTGACCGTTAACGCATCTTCGAAATGAAAAGGCTCCATCATGCTTGCACACCATATAGCGCACCATACAGTGACACGTTAAGCATGCAAAGGTTTTTAAATAATCGCTCTAGGATTTTCAGAAGCCCTAGTACGATTTTGCTTGTTGACATACCCTGGCAAGTGAAAATGATTTTTTGATCAGAAAAACCTGAATGAATTGAGCGAATCTACGGCGATGTGAGTGGTCGCTCTCCAATCACCCATTCCCAATCTTGTCAGTAATTATTTTCTCCAAAAAAAAAATCCTTACAGAGCCCTTAATCCTTCCTTCACACCCTATCAGCGGCAATAATCCCTAACAAAAACAGTTTTTACTTAAACTTATTCGCTATTCATAACATTTTTTCTTTTACTTATTTATTTCTTACGCTAACAATAAAAAATTCTTAAATTTTTTATATTTGAAAATATATAAAATATAAATTAAATACTTTACTTTTTCAACTTTTTCTCTTCATAGAATCTAAATTATTGTTATTGTCCTGCAATTTGTAGGAACCACTCGCTAACTTCATCTATAGCTACAAGAGCTTCCTGAGGATGTAATAAGGAGTAATATGATATCCAATGCTGGTCACAAAATGAGAATTAATTAAAAGTTATATACAATTACGTCAAGATCGGGAAAAACACCAAACCTTAAAAAAGGACCTGCCCATTTCTTCTGAGCATGCTCAGTGCGAGATAAGATATAGAAAGTAACGACGAAAGATACAAATCAGATGTTTATTACTCCTGATGTGTTGTAAAGAGGGAAAAGAATCTACAGGAGGAAATGCAATATACCATCGGCATACTAACGCAAAGAGTGTATTCCGAGAAATTAGTTTGTTAATATATGGCCATTGGAAAACATTTGCATTATTTTGTTGAAAAACAGTTAATAGAAAGCTTCCAATCAAAATGATGTAACGTTTTTCATATCTCTTCTAGTAATTGTTTTTGTTTTCTTCTCTATGTCTCCAGCTAGTGCTCACAGAACTCTTGCATATTAGCATGGCTTCTAACAAACTCACGCTGATACCAAAAGCCTGCGAAGAGACTTTATCACATGATGTATTTTTTTAACTAACAAGGACCTTCGACACATGTTGTTCTTTTAATTTACTAAATTAAATTTTGTTTTCTGTTAAATGCATACTTTATTTTCCAGCAAACTTTTAAGTACGACTCACTATTATCCAAACAACAAAAAATAAATAAATAAAAAATGAAAAATGATTATTTAAAAAAGGAAAATATTAAAAGGAAGTACCAACAGCCAACATATAATAAAAAATAATTAAAGTGTATAAAGTGAATTGAGTGGTTTGAGTGCCTAAGAATGAGTTCTCGTCGAGTCTGTTTAATTGTGTTATTTTATATTTTGAATCATTTTCTTATCATTTAAATATGACAACTGCTCTAATAAAATAATTATATTTGTAGGTATAATTATTGAAAATTATTATTTACGAAACTCTATTACTCGTTTCGTATATTACCTTGACTAGTTTTATGTTTTACATCCAATAATATGTTTCTTCTGGTTAACAGCAAAGTTTTATTTAATTGCTGTTGTTATTCATGTTTTTGTAATTTTTTGTTCAGTGGTAGGAGACAAAAAAATTTGACACTTAATTGTAACAATGACATTTACCAGTTTTATATGTATAAGGCAAATAATTAAGTTTTTTTTTTTTTTTGATAATTAAGTTATCACAAAAGTATAAAGAATATTAAGAGGTCCCATAAAGACTGTAGTAGTACTGTAATACTGATCGCAACTATTATTTATATTTATGCACGAGTAAAAGACTCTGTATGATTTTAATTAACACTATTACAAAATACAAACTGATGTCAGCTATCATTTATATTTATACACGAGTAAAACAGTCTAAATGCTTTTAATTTAGAAAAGTCTGGCAAGCTTTGTTCTTTATGACACTTATTTAAGGATTTTTTTTAATACATAAATGTATTAAATTAATTTTTTTTTAATAAATTTACCCTTCCGATGTCTTAAATTTTATTTTGTTTCTTAAAATTCTTTATTAGGAATTTCAGTTGAGCATGTTTAATTACTTCATCGAATATTAAAATATTAAAACCTTTAGCAAGAATTTGATGCATAACAGAATAAAAAGAACACAAGTATTACGAAGCGTTTCACAATAAAACTTAAAGAATCTGCAAACATATTTATTTTTCTTTAGTTTTAGTTGGAAAAACTAATATCTCAAATTAACAGTTAACTAAAAATAAATAGAGCACTTTTTTTGTTAGTGCTTTTGCATCAAATTAACTTTTAGCCATATTTCAAACTTATGGCAGTTTTACAACGAAAAATTTACAACGAAAAGCAGAAGCAAAAGTTGTAAGAAGCAAAAACTTTTATGAAAAAACAAAAAGAACATTGAAATTAATAGAAAGAATAGTTTTATATTTTATGCCATAAATATGTTGCTGAAGAAAATTAAGTTGCTTTTCATTTTTTCTTTGGCTGCCTTTTTTTAACTATGCGCCATTAACAATGATGATAAAGATTGTGCTGATGATGCCTTAACTATGTTCAGATTACGTGTAACAAATATCATGTTATTATTTGTATGTGCAACTTACACTGTTGCAGGCAACTTTAAATTAGGCTGGCCGCTTTTGAAAGAAGACAGAAGCAAAGTCGTTCATGACTAAAGGAGAAAAAGAGCAGTAATAATTTTCAAGTCGATTAAATTTTTTGAGTACAAGTTCGTTTTGGATAGCTACTGCTATAAAGACTATATTACAAACCCTAAATAATTATGGGGCCATGCTATTATATACCAGAGCTCTAAAAGAATATTTCTTTTTTGATTTTAATTCGTTGCCAATTAGCTAAATTTTCAGTTAATTCTTTTCACAATTGATTGAATCAATTCAATCGCATTAGGAAGAAATAAATTTTATTTCAAATTAATTTGTTAAAGTGAATTTCAAATTCGTTTGAATTGACTTAATTTTTAATTCATTCAAATGAATTAGAACAATGAATTGCAATTCAACGAAATAAAAATGAGCTGCAATCAATCAATATTAAGGCCAGATTTAGGGAGAATGAAAAATGGATATTTCTCTTACCAAACTAAAAATATTCAGTACAAAAATTAAAAAAAAAACTTGTTCTAGATCTGCGTCTTATCAAAGAAAATAGAGTGTTTGAAATTTGTTTCTTTAAGAATCTCTACTTTAGCTAGCTTAATGGAAATTTTCAGGCAACATCTCGAAATAATACATATAGGGAGGCTAATGAAAAAGCACAGAATAACTGATTACTATAAATACGTAGATGGCACCATACCAATCCTTAAACAAGACAACTCCGAACAAACAGACTTAAACACAATCCATAATAACATACAATATCTACTGAAAAAAGAACAAAACAGAAATTTGAATTAAGGAACTGACTGTTCAACATTTGATATCTATAGAAAACCAACTACGATGGACCGTAGCATCCACATCACCTCGAACCACCCTACCCAACATAAGCTAATAGCATTTAGACATATGATGCACAGATTTAATATAAACCTCCTTACTCTAGATAATAAATACAACATAGAACTCTCGACACAATATACACCATAGTTAAAAATAACGGCTGCAAGCCCACTACTATCAACAAATTTCTTAGACAATTCAACACTAAAAACAGGAATAAAGAAGACAAGGAGGCAATCGATACAACACGATAGCAGACTTTTGCTTACACAGGACAAGAAATATGTAAATTAACTAACCTTTTTCACATAGAAGGTTTACTCACAGCATTAAAAACCGATAATACTCTCGGACATAATCTCAGGACTTCGACAGAAACAACTGTTCCAGCGTAGTATACAGACTTACTTGTATATGCAAACGACAAACTGGACAAACACTTGAAACGAAATTTATAGAACACATACGCTAAAGCATATCACCTTTGCATTGTTATTCAGGGACACACAACAAGAGAAATACATGTGAACGTATGACAACTAGATTCTAGCAAAAAAAGGAAGAAGACTAGACATTCTTAAAAACATGGAAATCAACAAAACAAAATCTTTAAACAATGACATTTTAAAAGAACAGGTAACCACGACCTCAGACATAATTTTCCCATAACTAAAATTATTTATACACTCGAACAAACGGAAAACATCCTCAGACGAACACACGTTCCTAGATAATAATAGAAGAGGGAATTATTGGAATTAGCCCCGCATTAAATCGGGCATTCTACTGGTATGAGTAGATACGACCATAGTAAAAGAACTGCCTAAGCCCAAACATTGACTCACCACTATAGTTTGGAACATGGCTTGAGAAGACATCAGTCTTCACATTGAAAGTGTTTGCACTTCTTACCGAAGAAATAACCAGCAAAGACGGAAAGAAATGACAATAGTATTTCATTTACTGGCGGAACAAATCCAAATAACTTAACAAAATTTTCCTATTTTTATAGGATTTTCGCCGATACGTAATAACTCAATTACTATTCTGCAGTTACGACCAGACAATTTCAGTATATCATGGAAATTTCATATCTAAGAATAACTGATATACAAGACGATAGTAATGCTTGCTGGCTTTTACATAAAAAATTAATTGAATAACAACACGTTAGCGATAGTTACTGCAGAGATATTTACAAAATCAACTCAATTCAAAGGAGTTGGTAATGAATTGCAAATTTTTTTTTCTAATTTACTTGGAATTGGATGTGAATTAAAATTCACTTTAAGAAATTCAAATGAATTGAAAATGAATTAAAATACATTTTAACAAATTCATTTGAATTGGAAATGAATTGCAGTTCATTTTTTACCAAATTCATTCAAATTGACTCAAATTTCACTCAATTGTTTTTAGTTGTGTGAAATAATTCAAAATTTGCTAATGAAGTACACGAGGAATTCGGGAATTAATTCAAAAATTAATGATTCATTTACAGCTCTGCCATGCACTGCCGATCACATATAATAAGTTTTATATCTTGAAAGTCTGAAATGCCCTTAAAAAATATTACACTATTCATTTTTGGCTTTTTTTTACTTCAAAATTATTCTGCTCATAAATTTTTGCAAGTTGTAGTTTAACGGAAGAAATTTATAATACTGTAAGACCACTTGACGCGCTATTATGAGAAGATACATTACAATGTAAAAAACTGAAAAAAAAATTTACAAAATGACTGGTGAAGGCGTAGCAGAAATTCGATTAAGGAAAATAGCACGAGTTACTTCAACTATTACACTATCATGTCACATAGTTATGTCGTTGAAAATTTATAGCCTGAATTAAATTCAACTATAAATTAAAAATAAAGACATTTAAATATAAGAGTTTGTTTTTGTTTTTGTTTCTATTTTTCAAACCCTTAAATTAAAGTAAGCGAAACATATTACATTTTCTATTGAACATTTTCCTAGAAAATTTGTTAAAAATAAGCTTGGAAATTTCCTTGTACAGTCTGCATATCGTTCAATATTCTAAAATTAGTTGCTATTGTAAATTCAAATAAACAGTATTTATTTTTAGTTATATAAAGTATTTACTCTGTTATTTTGTTGGTATTATATAAAGAAAAACAAATAAAAAATTTTCAATTATTTTTATTTTATTTGATTTCGTTTTCAAAAAAAAGTTCAACAAACAAAAACTCTTTTTCATTTCGATATCTGGCAGATGTGCTAAAGAAAATAAACTGTAACAAGGCTTACACTGTGCACTAATACAAGCTCATATATTTGTGTCATATGTGCATAAAAATAAATAAGATGCTATTTGAGCAACTACTTTAACGTAGATAATAATTGTTTGCTCACAGAATTTGTGTCCACCAGAGCTGTAAATGAATCATTCTTTTTTAATTTTAATTCATTACGAATTAGCCATAAATTTTGAATTAACTCTTTTCACAATAAAGAAGAATTTTAAGAGAATTAGAATTAATTCAAAGGAATTAGGCAGAAATGAATTTCAATTAGTTTTCAATTCAAATGAATTTTTTAAATTCAAGAGCACATCTAGGGGGAATCAAAAATAGAAATTTCTCCTACCAAACTGAAAATGATGAGTAACAAAAATTAAAAACCCTTGTTCTGAAACCGCCCGTAGTCAAATAAAACATGGTGCTTGGATTTTGTTTCTTTCAGAAAAACTGAGAACTGCTTTATTAACAGGAAACGTTATGTTGCGACTCAAAGTTGTTCAACGAGAAGTTTGTTTTCTAAAACAAAATAAAACTAAAAATTTATATTAGAGAAAAGTTCAGCAATTATGAATGAAAACTGATATCTGACAAATGTCCACAACACTGACAGATGTCGATTGTCATGTCATCAAAGTTTTTAACTACTTTTTGGTAAAATTGGTGTCCTATTTCGTTAATCACAACACGGATTTTGACTTTTTAAGGCTAAAATCGCGTCGATTGGTTCCGTAAACACTTTATCCTTAAATAGTCCCTCAAAATTTAATCCAGTGGTGTTAAGTCACATGATCTGGCTGGTCTCTTATCTGCTGATTGTCGCGTAATTAACATGGTTTGCAATGAATTGATTTCATTGGCTGTGTGACATGTGGCACCGTCGTGTTAAAATTATATGTGAGTGATATTCACGTCGTCAATAATAGGTTAAAATAGAATTGTTAACTTCTCGCGATAGCGTGATCCATCTACCATTAACGCATTTCTAGCCTCATCCCGAAATAAATACGGCCCAATCACGCTTCCAGGCCTTATACCACGCGATACAGAGACACGTAGAGTGTGCAAAGGCTTCTCAATAATCGCTCTAGTATTTTCAGAAGTCCAAATGCATTTCGCTTTTGAAAATCGACTTCATCTGAAAAAATTATTTTTTTTCAGAAAAGCCAGCCAGTCAATTCCTGAATGAATTGAGCAAATTAACGGCGGTGTTAATGGTCAGTCGACTTCAATTATTGTATGAGTTAAACCTTGTAAGACTTCAAAGTCAAAGTGGTTTTGAATAACCCCAATTGTTGAGAACGTCGAGGAATTGACAAACTTGAATCTGCTTAAACATTGTGGCACACGGTGGCAATGTTTTCTGTTCAAGGATCCAGTCGGACAACCATTAGTGTTCGCACATTTGCTATCGAGCCTGTTGACAAAAATTTAACGGCCAAAGTTTTAATAGCGGTCTCAGAAGGACGATTATGTTGTTCGAAAATATTACGAATTTTACGAAATGTAACTTTAAAGGCACCACCAATTTCATAGTAAATTTTATTTATTTTAATGTGATTTTTGTGCAAAATTGAATTCATTGTAACAACTGCCAATGCATCTACTACGAATACGTTAAAAAAAACTAAACGTCACAGCTATCAGGACAATCACATGTGGTTTGTGTCAGTAATGGTAAATATGGTATTTTAAGGGATCCTTATAATTTAGTATCAGATAGACGCCAAAGTCCAATTTTGAATTTTGTATAATAACGTAAATTGTTGTGCCCAAAAACAGATGTTTTGTGGGACAGCCGGATAACCTTCTTTTATATGTAGAAAATGGCTACTAAATGTTATCGACTCCAAAGTGTTATCGGTTGCCAATGTATAAACGCTATAATAATATCGAATATTGTGCTTAAAAAAGATGTTTTGCCAGAAAGCCCGATAATTTACTTTCATTTGAAGAAAATGGCTGCTGAATGTTATCGATTGGTGGTAGAAGCGTATAGAACGGGTGTTTAATAAAAAAAATATAGGACTTCCTTTTCTAATACATCTATTTTACTAAAATTATAATGTTGAAAATACCAAATTTGCGGGTAAGTTGATTTTTGTAAAAAAAAAACAAAAGTGGCGGGTAATTTTTTTTTTGTTTTGTTTAAATAGAAGTAGCATTTCAGGCAACAATGCCTATTTAGTCAAGTACCGCGCTACATTCTTTAGGAAATGGAATTAAGTAAAAGGAAAGTAGAAGGATAGTTACGGAAATTAACTGTCGTATCAAATAGCACAGTGACCATGCCATGACAGTAAATTTTTATTTATTTAGTGAAAAAAAAAAAAACGCAAGGACTTTCTTGGGAATCGAACCCACAACCCCCAATCTTATAAGCTAGTATACTACCTACTAGCCTACAGGGGCACAGTTGCTTGAAATTACCTACAGATAATTTAATTAAAATGGTTTTTACTGCATCATTTTACCCAAGGATTTTGTTTTTTATTTAATATCTTAAATGAAAACAAATGTAAAATCTTTCCAGAAATAAACTATATCACGAGCAAGATTTCGTGGAAAGGCGGCTAGAGTTTTACGAAGTGGCATTGTGAAATTTTCACCATTTCGATGGTTAATTTTCAGAATTAACAATTCTATGCAGCTGTTCACTGCACTGTTGTTTGTGTTGTCACAATGGAAAAACAAATGAAAATAATGGTTTCCATCTTTTTACATAAAAACTTAATTGACAGTGATGCTTTTTGCAGACTTACTTACAAAACCAGTGCAAATATCCAGCAATTCAATTCAAACGAGTTGGTATTGAATTGTTAATTATTTTTTTAATTCACTTAAATTAACTCAAAATCAATTCAATTACAATTGAATTGGAAAATGATCTTAATTCAGTTTAACAATTATATTTGAATTAGAAATGAATTCCAATTCATTCTACAAACTCTTTTGAATTAGAAACGAAGAGCAACTCATTTGCCAAATTCATTTGAGTTCGAAATTCGAATTGACTCAAATTTCATTTATTTCATTTTTTTGTGTGAAAAGAATTAATTAAAATTTGCTTATTTAAGAAATAAATGATTCATTTACAGCTCTGGTGTTCATTAGTGTTTGTCAAGCAAACATTATAAAAGCATGTCGAATTTTCTTTTTTTAGTTTACATTCGATTGCGAATAGATTTTTTGATTTAAATCACAATCTCAACTTATTTTAAGTTTCATCCAAATGTCTTTTGTTAATTTTCTGTTAATGTTAAATTTATATAATTTTAAACAGAATAAAGTAGAATTTCCATTTTACTTACAGCCAACAATATTTTGTGAATGATTCGTCGTTTTTAATTTTAAAAGGTGTAGAATTTATAATTTTAAATAATAATATCATTGGAATGAAACTTAATATTGCTTCTGTTAGGCGAATATTTTTAGATTTTTTTTAATGCTAATAAAGTATAAAACTTCTGAAAATGAGTTTTCTCTGTTTTAATCTAAATATTCAAAAATTATCGTTGTCAGTGAGAGACAGCATTTCTTTTTTCAATATCAATTAAAATCGTCAGCAGAATTGCTATGGAAATAGAAGCAATTTAATATTTTTGTATTTTTTAACTTTAATTCAGACGACATACGGCCATCTGTTTTAATATTTATTTAGACAGATTTTTGTTTATTCTACTCTTGTAAATAGATCGATATTTTTAATTCTCTAAATGTTATGGTTGTTGAAAAACGAAATAAAAGAGGGGAAAGCAGAGCGAAAAAGAGAGAAGGAGCAGAGGTCTGCAAAGAATTTTTCCCCACATGTGACTTTTTGACATACATACATAACAACAGCAAATGCTTTGAACTTTCGTACTTGTTTTATATTGTAGATTCTCAAGAATTCCGTTTCATTTCTACTACAGTTTTTTTTTCTTCTATCTTGCTTTATTTTGCTTTAAGGACTAAACAACATATAAAGGAAGTTCATGCAATTTATATATTTTTTTTAATTAGCTTAAGGCTGGTCTTCCATAAAATATTTTTCAAAGAAACAAAAATAAAATAGTTAAAATCAACATTTAAAAAAGACAGCAAAAAAACGTGCCATCACAAAAAGATTTAGAAACAATTAAGTTTTTTATTAAAGGATAATAAAATCTAATATATAATGGTTAAAATGTTGAAGTAACAAAGTGAAAAATTATATCTAGTAAAATCATTATTCAATTTTGGTAAATTGAGATTACTTCTCTCAAAAATACTTTATTTTTTCAATAAAATAATTGTTTTCAAAATTTCAAAAACTAAGCAATGAGTAATTGTTTTCCTCTTGTCCTAGATATTCGGACAGTATAGATACAAAGGGCTATTTGTTTAGCTAGATATAACTTAAAAAATGAATCAATAACCATTTTTTTTTAATCTACAGGTCAATACACGTGTTTTATACTTAGAAATGGCTTCCTGCATTCGGCCATGCTAACTCTTTTTAACGAAACTCATATTGGACGTCTAACTTTGAGCCACGTTTTATAACCTTTTCTACTTATAGAATGTCATGAATAACACAAACGATGTTAGCCTGCGAGACTTTAATAGTTGTTGGTTTTTAAGCAATAACCATGTAGCCAGACAGAAGATAATTGAAGGTTGTGAAATTGCACAACCTTGGAGCGCAGTTAATGAGTTCATTTCCCGAAAATTTCTTTTCAAAATAAATTTTTATTTTATAAAGTTGTTGTTAGCGATCATCAAGCGGTTTAGTTTTCTGGATGTAATAGAGTTTATAGGATCTGTATTTCATTAGTTTTACTCCACATGGAATAATATTATTTTTGTAATTAAAACTCACTGTTATCGATTGTAGATTCTGGAAACTTTACATATATTTTCGGATAAAATATTGATTTTTTTATTTGCAAATAAATGGACTTAAGTTCAATAGTAAAACAAAAAATAAAGATTAAAGCCAAAGCTTAAACCAGGAAATGAATATGTTTATCCTGTTTAGAATTAATTTTTTGGGTTACCTCTTCATACAATTAAAAGATGATTGAAAATTAAACAAACACAAAATAACAAAACATTATAATGATTTTTTTTTTGCTTTATGCACAGGCATTCATTAATCTACTGGTGTAATTGATAACCTCTCCAATTGATTTCTCGTCCTTGCGGCATTTCTTCTTTCCTTCCTACACCTGGCATAGCCTATAATAATAATTTTTACTTATTTATCGGTTATCTACACACTTATTACAAATTGTTGTTGTTTTTTAAGAGTGCCTTTGCCCTCGTTTATGGCAGACAATTATTGCAGGAAAAATGATCAACTTTGCACAGTTCTTTTACATAAGAAAATCTTAATTCAAACTAATTTTTCACAAGTCTCCAGAGTGCGCATACTAAAGTACTTGTAAAAATCTTTTCTTCAATTTAAAATAAAGTAATAATTTTTAACCTTTCAATTTAAAAGCATTAGAACATGAGTTTTGTACGTTTTTAAACAAGGTCACTAAATAATTTGCGTATGTCCTTTCTCATACATTTAGCCGTTTAATAGTTTCAAAAATAAAATTTTATAAAACACTGTTTTTTATCTTTAACAGCATCGCTGAATAATTATTGTAGTGAATAAATTTAATGACAACAACTATAAACAAAGTTGTGCTTGTACCTTGTACGAAGGCGGGGCTAGAAGTACTTCTTCTGGATAAGGGAATTTAAACAATTTTGTAAAACTAAATCTCTTTTGTTCAGAACATCTTTTATTTGTTTTTTGACCACAGAATACTTTCTTGCATAAGTATTATTTTTAACTCATATCAAATTACTTGATATGAGTCATATCCAAACGCAGATATTATTAATTCTCTTCTTGTATTTGCTAATCACCGATTATCATATCTAAGGCGCTTAATTTTAACTCAACTCAGTTTCAATTTATTTTTATTTCTTAAGGTGTGAAATGCTGTTTTAACATGTAATGTGGACGTGGCAAAAAGAGTTGTTTATGAAATGTTTCCAATAATGAGTGTTATCTTCATATCTAATGTAATTCTTTAAGACTCTAGCATTTTAAATTTCACCTTATAATGCTTAATTGCCCGTTATGTGTGTACACAATGAGAACTTTAAATGTTTTTTTATTAACAAATTGCCGCAAAGTTATCGTTGCCAGATGATTTTGTCGAGATTTTCTAGGGCCCAAAAAACACAAAACAGCAAATTAAATGCTATGGTCAAGAGTTACATCTTTTAGTTTATTTGTTTCAAAATCTTCCGAGGTTTATTACTCAATTTTGTTTTAAAAATCAAAAATATTACATTGGAAATTTTAATACGGCAACCCTTTCTAAAATATATTGGCAAGATTGAATATCAGTTAATGTGGTAATTTTAGATGAACCTCGTAATGGTGTAGACAATAAAGTACTTAAATCTATTTGGGACCTCATAGAGCAACTTTGTAGAAGAAAAGCCGTCAGTTTTGCCACTCATTTTCTCGATTAAGCAGAAATTCTAAGCAATTAAAAAAATTATAATAATAATTTTATGAAAATATTACATCACTATTCGAACACCCTTTATTTAAAATGTTGTTAGCTATAGCAGTGGTAGTATACAGTAAAAATTTCTAGAAACCTCCTGCGAGTCTATCGACGATTCCATAGATTGAATGGCTGCAAATTGGTTGACACATTTCTACCTTTTGCTTACGAAACCCTAATAAATTAAATCAATAAAGAATTTCGAATAAAACAAAACATAAAATAGCATATTTCTAAAAACTATTTTTGGCTCACACAGTATTGCTAAAAAATTTTACGACCCATTTATTTATTCATTTTAAGTCACTTTTTATACGATAAGCTACAAAATTCTTAGACTGTCTTCGTATGGTTATATTTATTTACCACATTAAAATCTGTCTTAATACTCCTGCAAACAAATTTTTTACAAGGACATTAAGTGTTACATTTTAATAAAATTTTAATGAATTTCAAGCAAACACAATCAAACAAATGCCGCCGCCATAAAGGTAAAACGTCTATTTTGACCTTTTTCAAAAATAATAAAAAAAATAAAATTTACAACAGCACCTTCGTCATGTTTATCCGCAAAAGCTTAAAATAATAAAAAAAAAAGAAATAAAATAAAATAAAAGGAAAAAACTTGAAAACATCATTAAATAAACTGTTATACACCTTTTTATATTTAAATAAAACACATCAATACTCCACATAAATATGTAAATATGTATGTGTTATACTATCTGTGTAAGTTTGTAGCTGAACAAGCATATTCATACAAGGTATGTATGTATGTATATATTTAAGTAACACAAAGATTCCAGCTTATAGAATGCAATCATCTCCAGTAATTTACTGTTGCAAGCTTGTAGGAGGAAACACTTTACTCTCATTTACAACCAAATAACTAGCATTTAAATTATGAACACACACACACACATACACACATATTTTATGCTTTCAATCAAGCACAGTGTTTTCCAAAATATTAAGTAAGCCTGAAAAAAACTACAAAAGGGCTAACCTGCCCAGTGAACTGCAAATTTCTGCTGACCGACCAATCTCATCGATATTTTCAAACATCAAATTGTTAATCTGGATACGCTAACGATTTTAATAACTTTATAAGAAATTGGGGCTAAGGATCCTGCAAGCGTTTAAACTATAACAACCTGTTTACATTTCCAGATGTAAGCTGTAGGGTTCCAGATGTATTTTACTTCATATGCAGCAAATTTGTTTGTCAACAACACCCTTGAGCTAAAAAGGAGCCTCAACGCTGCACAATTTATCAAGGACTGATTAAAGTATGATAAAGTGAATCTAGAAAATTTAGTACCACTATTCAAGCATCAATCTGTTTTTTGATAATTTAAATATACTAATCTTACTAATCATATATGGGAAAAACTTATTTGACGCTAAACCTTTGTAAGTTTTTTGCGGATTTAAACAACAGCTTCCACAACAGATACAACAGTATAAGTCGTGCTCAATTGGTTGAATATTTTCTTTAAAATATTATTGCCAAGATGATTTATTAAGTTTTAAAAGAAAATAATTATCAGAAAAAAAAGTAAACGACCCACTGTGCATTTTACAAACTGCGTAAATTTCTAAGAAATCTTATTCCCACTAGACAACCCCAATATGATTATAAGAAATTCTACCAAATAAGATAAACAACAGAAAACAAATACAACTAACAAAACAACACACAGCCAAGCAGGCGCCTAAACTAAATGATAATAATAACAACAATACAGGGTGACGTTAAAATATAATATTTTTTATGTGCTAAAACCGTTTAAAACAACTATATACACATCACTTGCTGGGCAAATGAATTAAGTAACTCAAGTTGAGTCAAGAGTGAGTAAGGACAACAAAGCTATCACCGTGTTTATTTTTTTCCGCTTGCTGAGCACATAAATGTATTCAAGTTGAGTCATCAGTGAGTAAACTTACCATCGTGTTTATTTTGTGTATAACGAAAGTAAACAAATCGTTAAACTTAATTTAAAACTCTAAAGTGCTGTGTTATTTAGTTTGCAATAAAATAACTCAAAATAATAAAACGTTTATTAAAAGGAATAAATGTAAGAATATTTTATAAAACATTTAATTTATAAAATATTACTTTTTATAAATAATGTTTTTCTTTGAATTCCTACAACCTGCATTAGCATTTTTCATATTTATCTAAAATTGTAAGTTTTTTCCATTTTAAAAATTATATTAAAAATAATAAAAAGAAATTAAATTTTTCATATTTTCAAAATTTTTCTATTTTTATATTTTCTACTTTCTCTACAATTTCTCCTATTCCACAACAAAGTGTTAACACACTATATCAAAATAAATGTTATTTTAGTATTAGAATTAATACTGCGATAGATGTAATTTCCATGCTTCAAATTTTATTTTAATTTTAATTTAACCGCTGTCACTCCTAGCCAAAGGTTAAGCCACCACTTGAGCACTGCACAATAATTTTCATTTTTCTTCGCAGAGACCGCCACTAAAAATCATGACTACACATTAATGTAATCAAGGAAGGTCTGAAGCTTGGAGAAAGGCAAAAAAGTTATGGGGGACTAATTCTTTTTGTAATGGCCCAGCGCTCCCTAGTCCATTTCGGATAAAATGTGACAAAATTCACTTTTTTTTTATTTGCTAGACTTATGTTTATCTAAACTTTTGGCAAATTAAACAATTAAATAATTTTATTTAAATTAAATTTAAAAATTGAAAAAAATTAAAAACTTACATGTGTAAAGTAATAATAATGTACTTGAGCACCCCGTTCAGCCAATGCCTGCGCATACTCATTTGTGGGACAAGTGAAGAAGTGATCACCCACAGCTCTGCCAATTTGCTGTTGATTTTGATATCCAGGATTACCTTCCCAGCTGGTATACTGCAATGAATGAAACACATGAAAGAAAAAATTTTATTAAAAGCCAAAATTAAAATTAAACTGCGATATTCGCAAAACCCAAAGAAACTATTTTCAAACTGTGTAACAGACAGCTGTAAATTAATGTCAGTGTGTATTTCTTTTGCACTTTTCATTTTTATTTATTAAAGTTTTAACATGAAATTTACATGTTTTTTTACATTTTTTATTTATTTTATTTATCAGATTTTAATTTGATTATTTTTTTTTTAAGTTAAAGTTTTACCACTGAGACACAGATAAAAAAATTAAATAATTGAAAAAAGGAAAAATTATTACAAACAAGAGAAGCTGTTCAAATTTTTATAAAAAATAAAATATTATATTTTTTATTTTTTGCTAGACTCTTAATGTGAGTTTGGTTGTTTGTTGGTTACACTTTTAGGCGCTAACCATTTCACTTATCAGTTAGAAATTTGGTGCACTCCTTGTCAAAGGAATGGAGTAGGATATATAACACAAAAAGGCAGCGTTTCGTGTTTGTACACGAATATAAAGTAAAATTAATTTCCGAGGACATCATAATACAAAGTTCTAGAATTTTTGGAAAATTTTACCAAAGAGGTACTTTTGCAATATAATAGACCACACACGATGCGACCAGAAATTAGATATAAAAATGTAGCCATGCAATTGAATTGAAATGTCTTCAAATTCGCTGTAAAACGTTTGAAATAAATCTAACGAAAATTTCACAGAACGGGATTTTTGAACAAGAAGTTTGGTTTTCAATTGTGACAACACCAACAACATGATAGTTTTGATATCTAGTTTTTTGACGCATTCCTAGTAGATGCATTGGCAATTGTTACAATGAATTCAATTTCACACGAAAATGGCTTTTAAATATTTAAAATTCACTACGAAAATGGTGGTTCCGTTAAAGTTACATTTCGCAACATTGGTGATATTTTCGGACAACATAATGGTCTTTCTGAGAGCGCTATTAAGATTTTAATAGTTAAATTTGAGCCGAAAGGCTCAATACATAATGTGCCAACATTAACGCATGCTTGACTGGGTCGTTCAATTGAAAACATCGCAGCCGTGAGGCATAGTGTTGAAGCAGATCCAAAATTGTTAATTCTTCGATGTTCTCAACAATTGGGGTTATCCAAAACTACTACATGGCAAATTTTGGGTAAGGATTTGACCTTGAAGCCTTACAAGGTTCTACTAATGTAGGAATTGAAGCTGACCGTAGATTCGCTCAACTCAATTCATTTAAATTACTTTTTTTAGACGAAGCCCATCTTCACTTGTCAGGGTGTGTCAATAAGCAAAATTGCTGCATTACAGCGATTATTGACAAACCTTTGCATGTCTAAAGTGTCCCAGTATAATACACTATGTGGTCTGGAGGCGTGAGGGCCGTTTTTTTCTTTTTCAAAGATGAGGCTGGATGCGGTAACGGTCAATGAAACGATCAAATTTCCCGATCGCATAATTTCACGACAATCAGCAGTTAAGTTTCCAGTCCAAGACAACTTGGATATTTTTTGTGGGACTATGTTAAGGACAGAATCTATATGGAGCCAGTCGAATCGATTTCAGCCTTAAAGCTCAAAATCCGTGATGTGACTAATGAACGAGGACCGATTAAAAATGTTGATGAAACCGACAACTATCAGCGTGGTCGTGGTGGACATTTGCTAGATATTATTTTTCATTTATAATTGCCGAACTTTTCTCTTCGCAGTACAATAAAAATTTTAAAGTGTATTTATAACATAAATAAAGTAATAAGACCGTACATTTTTTTAAGAGAAGTAGCACATCAGGCAACAATGCCTATTAAGTCAACTACCGTGCTAGATTCTTAAGGAAAGTCATAGAGAAGAGATGAAACAGGCGGTGAAAGTAGAAGGATATTCGGAAATTAACTGCCGTATAAGACACCACAGCGACCAGTGAACATGCCTTCAACGCTGAGCAGCCCCACCGATAGTAAATTTTTATTTTTGTAGTGAAAAAAAACCAAGGTCTTCGTTGGGAATCGAACCCACAACCCCCCCATACTAACAAGCTAGTACACTACCTACTAGCCTACAGAGGCACCTAAAGGTTTCATTTCTTTGGGTCGTAATAACAAAAATGCTGTGAAAATTTAATCAAAAAATAAGGGCCAGTGAAAAGTGGTGACATTTTAGACCCTCAAGTATAAAACCCAAAATAGAATTTTTTTAAATTGTGCTACAAACAACACACAATTAATATAAAATATTAAAAAATAATTAAATCATTTTTATATTAAGGAAAATTTTTTTTATAAATATCTTTAACAAAATTATAATTTCCATTAAAATGTTTTAAAGTAATTGGACAATTTAAAAATATATTAAACACATAATAGTGTCATTATCTAGATGTGCTATTGTTTGGCTATAAAATTATATTTTCATATCATCATATAAAATGTTGCATGCCTTTCATTTTTATATTGTCATTCAAAATAATAATGAAAAAGAACTATATATTACAACAGCAGACAGACAGACATACACATAGTGATTAATATAAGCGAATAATGGTCAAATGATTATGATGTTAGTGGTTGTTTTTAATATACTGCAACATTTTAGTTTCCCTTAATAATGCTTATTATACACATACAATTGTTTCATTTCATGATAAACCTTTTACATCCGTTCATGTTCATTCATTTAATTGTCTTGTTAAACAACAACAAAATGTTTGTGGTTATTTTTTTTTTTTAATTTTACAACAATGAATTTTTCATAAAATTGCAGATAATAAAATTATATTTTTACATTAGATTTATCGCTGAAGTGATTCAATTAAAATAGATTTAAAATCAAAAATAGCAATTTAATAAAAAAAAACATAAATTAAAGAATATTTTTAATATTGCTTTATTTAAATAATGGAATTGCTCCAGGATTTTCAGAAGCCCAAATGCGACAATTTAGCTTGTTAACATACCCTAAAAATCCCCCCCGGGGGCACATTATATGGTCTTTATAGAACTTCGACTATCTAGACCTGTGCAACTGGTGAAAAAAGGGAGTCCAGTTCCCTGAAGGCAGCAGGGGTCAACTAGGAACTCCACGTTATTTCCACGAGAATCAGTAGTCCGCAGAGTTTCCGCTATTTGTCTCTTTAGACATTTAGCTGTTTCTCTGGCTGATTATTGAGGTTGGCCCTTCGGGAGTATCGTGGTGGTTGTGGTTTCACGGCCCCATAAGAGACAGGTCAGTTTTTATATGGTGGCCAGGATCATTCGCCGTTAATGACACGCTAGGTGAATGATCCCGTCCAGTGAGCATGCTAGACATATGTTCTGGACAGGAGTTGGATAGTCTCCAACTCTTCAGCAAGGAGTGATGATTTGCAGCCCTGCTCTGGCGTTATTAAAGTTGCGACTAGGAAAAACCTGTTGCCAGAATTAGTCTTCGGCTTCCTAGGACGAGCATGACGTTCCTATTTATGCAAAGTGGTTAACCACCATCTGATTAAGGCTCACTGCCAGGCGCAGATGTAAATCATATCACGCAGTAATCTAAAAATAGGCTTCGTCTGAAAAATTGATTCTTGGAGAAAACCCAGCCACTTGTTCCTCAGTGAAATGAGGGAATCTGCGGCGATGTGAATGGTCGGTCGATTTCAATTCCTGCACCAGTTGAATCTGATAAGACTTCAAAGCCAAATCCTTACGCTAAATTCGCCATGTGGTGATTTTGGAAACCCTCAATTGTTGAGAACGTCGAGGAATTGACAAATTTGAATGTGCTTCAACATTGTGTTTAACTGCGGCGTTGTTTTCAATTGTACGACCCGGTTGGTGTTCGCCTATTTTGTGTCAAGCAAATTCTTAATAGCGGTCTCAAAAGGACAATTATGTTGTCCGAAAATATCACGAACTTTAGGAAATGAAACTTCATAAGAACAACCACTTTTTAATAGTGGATTTTACTTATTTTCATATGATTTTCGTCCGAAATTGAATTCATTGTAACAATTGTCAATGCATCTTCTACGAATATGTTGAAAAACTAAATTTCAAAATATCATGTTTCTGGTGTTGTCACAATTAGAAAACAAACTTCATGTTGAAAAACCCGATATTTTATAAAAATGTGCATTTCGTATCGGAACCTCTTAGGGAAGGATGGTAGAGGTATGTTTGGAAAAAATCTTAAGTATCTTAGGGTCTTATATCTCACTTCTTATAGGAACAACGCAGCAGCTGTGAGACTTTCTGTAGATTGTTTCCATCTTACCCCTTTCTTTAATCAGATAAAGAAGTCATTTGCCATCACTCTACCTGAGCCAGTTTTTTCCTTTACCGTTTTTTTTTCGAACCTTAGGAAAATAGGCTTTAGTGTATCAATACATAGACACTAAAATAACAATAACGCATACCCAATCAGTGTACACGGTATTTTTGTGGAGTTCTTGTGCACAAACAAGAAAATGAGGATTTAATTCCTAAATAAATTTTTCATAGAAGGTAGCAGATATAGTTAAAGCAGAGACTTGCATTTTTTAAGTTTTAAAGTTTAATTTTGTTAAAAATAGTCGTTTCAAACTAACGCGGAAATGTTCTGTTTAACAGATGCTCACATTCTTCTTTTCTCACATGTCACAACAACACTGCGAAAAGTTAACACAAAATACCTGAAATTAATTTAAATTCATTTTCAAATACTATTTAAAATAGCTTCTTTCTTTGACTATTGAGTGTGTTATCTCAGCCTTCAAGAATAAAAAGTTGGTGCAAATAATCACAAATTACTGGCAGTTTCTGGAAGTTATTATGTGATGTTGTGCCAAACAATGTTGCTGTCAAACAAAATGTTGCACATTGGACAAACGACAACGTATAACTCAATAATAAAATGCCAACAACGGCTCACGTGTCATAATCAATGTCACTTTAAATTGAAATATTGCTGCATGTTCGATTCCTGTTTTTCTGCTTTTTACTGTTTTTTACAAATTTCTTACGTTGTATTTTTTTGCAAAACCTTGATTTTCCAATATCTTTCATTGGTGTTCATGTGTGCTATACTCGTAAAAATCTAGTGTGAATTGAAAATCACATGAGAATATAATTTCTTTTTTATTTCCTTTATAACGACGAGCACCACACACACAAGTAAACATTTCAATATTTCTATAAAAATTAAGTGTGAAAGACGGAAGTAATAAATTCATGTCGGAGGAATGAAAGATAAAATAATAAAATATAGGAAACCATAAAAGCCAACAAAAGCCAAAGCTGTGTCGAAGGGAATAAAAACTCAATTTATCTAATGGCATTGATTGTTGATAGTTTTAAAATGTTATGTTACGAAAAATGTGGGAAATAAAGTTTATACTGAAAGCGTTCTCCTGAAAGAATGAAAAATATTTTAAAGAAAATTTATAGATGCTTCGGTATAGTAAAAAACCTTTTCAGTCTATCTTCCTCTGCTAATTAAATAAATCATATAGAATACCAGCCGGCCAATAGTTTGTAAAGATGCCATCATGAATTAACAAAAATCTAGTGAAAAAGAGAACAAAGATGAGCAGGAAATAATAAACTCTACAGCTAAGGAAAATGCTTAGTGAAAAAATAAGTAAAAGCTATTCCGCTAAAATAAACAATCCTGTCCAAGAAGGCTTACAATATCGAAAAAAAAACTGAAAGTGTTAGAGACCTGCAAAACAACAGAAGGTTTGGAATAATAAATTCAAAGGAGAGAGGCAATGAAGCCTAACAAGGCCCGTCTAGGCTTATCTTCAAAATGGCGTTATTAAATAAGGGCATTTGAACTTGTTTTGAGTTCGGACTTTTGGAAGCTTTAAGGCGCCGCAAAAAAAAGGTATCAAAGAATGATACCTGTGGCAAATAAATTTTTCTGTATTTTGCTACATTATTTCTACAATTTTAAATTTGCTAAGACCTTCAAAATAAAGAATCAATCATTACGTTATTATGTCCAATTAACGTATTATTTGCATTTGAATATAAATTATTTCAAAACGTTACAACGCTTTATAATTTGCCACCATTTTATGTATTTCTTTTTAGTTTTTGCAATTTGAAGGTTTATTCTTATAGCGGTTTAAGGGAAACTATTAATTTTTCAATTGGAAAAAACAACTCAATATTAAGACACCCTTTAATTTAAAGTTTCTTACTATAGCGTACATATGTAGTTTTACTTGTATTACGTGATAAGATTTACATCTGCGCCTAAACGTAAGCCGTAATCAGATGGCGGTCAAACCACTAGGAATAAGAAGCAACGTTATTCACGCCCAAGAAAGCCGAGGACTAATTCTAGCAACAGATCATTCCTAGTTGCAGTTTCAGCGGTTCCAAAGCAGGGTTGCAAATCACTAAACCTTGGTGTAGAGTTGGAGAGTATCCAACCCCTGGTCTAGAACGCATGAAGCTTAATATAATTAAGATCTCGACGGCATTCATACTCACTGGACCTGGACCATTCATTGTGAATGATCCGATCCACAAATATACGATATTCCCGAAGGGCTAACCTCAATAATCAGTCAGACAACAGCTAAAAGGCTAAAAAGACAGTTAGCGGAACTCTGAGGCTTACTGATTCCCGTGGAAATATAGTGGATTTTCCAATTGGCTCCTTGCTAGCCTAAGGGGAGTGGACTCTCTTTTACCCCCGCAAGACACATAAAGACTTATAAATGTGCCTCCGGGGGGGAGTTTAACATGCACTGTGCAAATTTGATGCGCCTGCCGGTCACAGTTTAAAAAACAAAAATAGTTTTTATGAATATCACATCACCTAAGGAACACGCCGCCTGAAGGCATGCAGTCAACATGGATCTCTTCCCCATCTAGACATATACTTTCGGAGGTAAAAGGCGGCCTAAGCTGGCAGGAACCCCAAACATAGGACTCTTGAAGTGCGACCAGTGACGTTTATACACACACACACTGGTATCATGGAAACTAGTTGCCTGCTGTTCTGGTTATTGGTGAGGCCTCACGGAAAGTGACTGTGGCTGTGGCTTTAATCGGTTGCATTTTAAAATGCCTCTGAAGAGATGTTACCATAGGCTTAGCATTTAATGTCCGACTTTTACGCATGCTACAGGACAAGAAGTTAGATAGTCTCCAAATTTCAACAATGGGTCCTGCTACCGTGCCTTTAAAAATTTCAATTAAGACGTATATGCACCTTGGTGTGTATTTATCTTAGGGTGCGTGATGAGCATATTAGGGCCCCATGGCCGGGTACTGACACACATCACTTTCGGAACACTCTTTAATTTATAGTATTTGTTGTTTTAGAGACTAATATGAAAATTTCCAGTCTGATAGACATTGCAGCTCAAACAATATACTTTGGATGCATAATCTTAAATATTGACAGAATTGGTAAATGTGTAGTTCTGGCCCTACTCAAATTGCACAAATTATTTAAGTTTCTAAGCTACAGTTGCCCTCAGTCATTATCAAAAGCCTTTTATGCCCTTAAACCATGAAATTGGGATTTTTTATATGTGATTTGAGAATTTAAAAATTATATATATCTGATCTTTTTCACATTTTCTTCTAGATCGTTGGTTTTACATGGTGTGATGGACTGTAATGGACTTCCAAACATAAATCTAAAACAATATTTTAATAACTAATATTTTACTCATGCACAACGTCTTATAAATGATAAATAAATTAAATTTTCATTTTCAGTATTTCGCCACACTATTGGATGGTATCTTCAGAAAAAAAATGTATAAACAATTAAAAAAACAAATTTATTAAGTAATAATTTTTCATTAATTGATTGGTTTTTTTTTATACTCTTCTTTTAAATGAAGATTATTTTCTATATTTCGCCACACTAATGGGTGGCATCTTCAGAAGAAGAAACAATTTATTTCGCAACAATTTTTCATTTGTAGACCGAATTGTTTTAATCGTTTCTACATTTTTTTTAAATGATTTTGTTTTTACTTTCTATATCTCGCCACACTATTGGGTGGCATCTTCAGAAAAAGAAATAACTAAAAAAACAAATTTATTTGGCAACAATTTTTTATTTATAGATTGAATTTTTATAGCAATCACCATTGGGTTTCCTTTTCCTGAAGATGCCACGAAATATCGAAAATAAAAATAAAATTTATTTATTTTTTCTAAGACCTTGTGCTTGAGTAAAAAATTATTTATAAAATATAAAAAAGAGTAACTATAATTATTATTTAGTCTTTATATATAAAAATAGTGTAAAAAATTTATAGTAATTCATAAAATGAGAACGGCTGGGCCGATTTCTGAAAAATTTGTTGTCAGTTGTTCGTATTTTCGAGGAGAAGGTTTTTTGGAAAATCCCTCTGGAAAAGTTCGTAAATTGGAAAAATCGAAAATCGATTTTCTGTATGAATATTTGTGTGAATTTTTCCTTAATGGATTTTCAAATAAAAAAATAGAAATCATGGAAAATTGCGGAAAATACGAAATTCGGAAAATTGGAAAAATCGCTCTCTACTGATTCCATTCAAATAAAGCACATTGAAAATTTAAATATTTGTATTGTATTATTACTCTGAAGGCTTAAATTGAGGCGATGCGAAGTTCGCTGGGTTCGCTAGTAATATATTTCTTTAAACGAAATCAAATTTAAAAACAATAATTTTAAATCAATCGATTGCCGTCACACATGTCTAATTTCATCAAATGTTTTATTATAATGATGATCTATAGGTGCTGCGTTATTTTTGATAAAAAAAACTGCACCAGGTTCACTACCGATTACACTCATTTGAATCAAACAAAAAAAGTTTAATGTAGAAGACCTCGAAAATATGTATCCTTCAAAGCAGAATATTTCTGTAAATAATGAGATGGGCGAGTAGATTCTCTGTTACGAAAAAGAGGCTTAAAAAAGTCACTATAGTATATTTTTGCTTTTAAATAATTTTTATACAACTTGTTTCTAGCTAAAAATAATCAAGGAATAAGAGCTTTGCATTTAAGCATTCTCTAGTTTCTCTTATTATTTATAAATATTTTTTGTTCAATATAACATCTGCTGAAAATGTGATTTCAAATTTTTTTAACATTTCTATATGATAGATATTTCGTTGCAATGAATTTAATGTAATTCACAGATGTAACAAAATACTTGTACAAATATTTTTACTCTGACAACACAAAATAAATATTTTAATTAAAAAAAAAAAAAACCAACACACAATCTTAAAAAGGACATTTGAAAAACTGCATTCATGTGAATGTTTGTATTTGTAACTTTACAAGTGGCGTTGTATTTTTTTAATTTATAGGATGCATGGGAATTGTAAATTTTAACAATTGCCATTTATTTCTGATGTTCATGTTTTTTTGTTTTTTGTTCTTTAATCTTTACATAACAATTGTTTTTATACAAAAACAAAAAAAAACATGTCGGCTTCACATGACTATGCGAACTATTAAAAATATATTTTCCCATAAATTACACAGTTTATAAAGATAAATTTATTCTCTTATATGTTTAGAGAAAATTCATATAAACATTTTATAATTTAAATTAATTGAAATACTCACCTGAAATATAATCGCTTCACGTTCGGCCTGTGTAGCCTTGTTGAAAATATTATTCATTATTTCTAAATATTTATCGCGTGGCAATGATGTTGCTTCATCTTTATCAAAATAATCGATAAAATCGTATAACAGAAAATATGTGCCTGAAAAGAAATAAATTAATATTAATAATGCATTTATAACTAGCGAGAATAGAAAATATTATTATCCTTAAATATACTATTGGTAAGGTAAAGTAGTAAATTAAATTAAGTAAATTAAGATTTAATTATATTTAATTTTATTATGAAAAATAAGTGTTGAATTAAAATAAAAATTGTTATTTTGGCCAAATTACCAAAATAACTTTTATTTTTTTATATTCATTTTGACAAACTTTTTAACAGCTGAATAAATAGCTTAAATCTATAAAAAAAGTATTTATTAATTTTTTTCAAAAATTAATTAAATTATTTCTTAGTAGTCGTTGTTGCACGATGTTTTGCACAATAAGTTTCAGAGCATTTATTCCTTTAATTTATTTAACATAATTTTTTACTTTGCATAAGCCACTCTCAGTTATTTTCTAAAATATTTTGATTTAATCTAATATGAGGACTAATTCAATAGCCCATCTAGCCCATCTTTGATCACAAATCATCAGTTTTAAAATTGAAATTTTTCTGTTATAAATTCCATACGCAGAAATAAGAATCTTCTAACTTTATTTAATTTTTTCGTATTGTTAACCGAAATTATACTTAAAAATATAGGTGAGATTAAGGCTGAATAACTCTTTAATGAAACGAAAAAATAGGAAAAAAAATGTTTAAAACAAAATCAAATTTTTAAATTTAGTAACCAGACAATGAAATAAAAAATCAATAATTTAAAACTTACGAATAGAGAAATAGATAAATGTATGGCATCCTATCAAAAAAGGGCAACCCTAGACATTTTCAAAACATGAAAATCTACAAAACAAGAACGTCTAGTAGTGGCAGTATAAAAAACCAGGTAAACACAACTTCTGACACCATTTTCACACCACTGAAACTACTCATACACTTCAATAATTCGAAAAACACTCTCAGACCGGCACACTTACTTAGATATTAATAAAAGACGAAAATATTAACTTAACCCCACATCTTTAGTATATATCTTTATTTCTTTTTAACGATTTTTTTTATATATTTTTTTCTTTTCGATATTTCGAAAAAAAGATATTTATTAAAGATAAATAAAAAAAGATCGTTAAAAAAAACTATATTAACCCCACATAAAATGTCAGGTGACAGGCAATTTATTTACATAAATAGATACGACCCTAGTGAAAACCATTAGGTAGGTTATACACTATTTATACTAACACACCTAATATCAACTGTCCAATACTATTTACAACGCGGCTTGATAATGATGTAATTACATCGCTTTCCAAACATAACGTTTTCACCGGAAGGTCTGACAACAGTAAAGCGTCTTGGTTTGTTTTAATGGATAACACTGTCATAAACGGATGACGGAAAATAGACCTTAATAAATACCACTTTAGGAATATTTTTCATCTCGATGGAACTTTAAAATTTAAAAATAACACACATTAATCGAGTATATAGCCATTGCGATTTTTCGATAAGTCTTGGACGTGTGTAACGAATAACATGAACAATGTTAGCCTTTGTGGTGTCAATTATTGTGGGTTTGACAGCGTAAAGAAGTGAAGTGAAGGCTAAAAAGATAATAAACGGAACTCTGGGACTTTGGGACTTTGATTCCCGTGGAAATATAGTAGATTTTCCAGTTGGCTGCTTGCTAGCCTGCTAGGGGATTGGGCTCCCTTTTACCCCCGCAAGACACAAGTCTAGATGGTTATGTGATCAATAAAGACTTATAAATGTGCCCCCGGGAGGGATACACGCAAGACAACAACAGCATGATTATAAGAAATTCTAACAAATAAGTAAACAACAGAAAACAAAAACAAAAAATTTCGCCAATAACAGTATGGGGAAAAATAATAAACTTAATAATATTTTATATGATTTTTATACTACAACTAATAGATGAAGAAACTTCTAATTAGAAATAATTTTTCCTTATTAAACGCAGACTATTTTATTATTTATTATTTTATAATGACAAAAACACAAAATAATTCATTACTATAGACACGTAGATGACACTATATGCATTCTCGAACAAGATAATGGCGAACAAATTCTAGCAAACTTAATAATAATAACATTGCATACACAATGCAAAAAGAACGACAGAAATTTTCATTATCTAGAGCTCACTATAACACGAGGAACTGACTGTTTAACATTTGACATCTATAGAAAACCAACTACCAACGATGGATACTACCATTTACAACACCTCGAATCACCATGGCCAACATAAACTAGCAGTATTTAGACATATGATACACAGACTCAAGATAACCCGACTTACTCCAGATAAGTACAACAAAGAACTCGACATAATTTACACCATAGCTATAAATAACAGCTGCAAGCCCACTATCATCGACAAACTTCTTAGACAATGCAACACTTAAAACAGGAATAAAGAAGACAAAGAGACAACCGATACAGCACGACGGCACACTTTTACTATTACATGACCAGCAACATAGAGACTAACTAACCTTTGTCACAAAAAAGGATTAATCACAGCATTAAAAACCGGCAATACTTTGAGACATAATCTTAGAACAACGACAGAAACAAATGACAGCGGGGTATACAGACTTACTTGTACCCGCTAACAAATTTATATAGGACAAACTGGACGAGCACTAAAAACAAGGTTTACAGAACACATACGCTCATACAAATGGAAAAGAGAAGACTCCAACTTTGCATTACACCTTGATACCCACAGACACATACCAAGGGAAAGAGATGAGTGTATAACATTACTATATTCTAGCAAAAAATTACGAAGACTGGACATTCTTGAGAACATGGAAATCTACAAAACAAAAACTTTCAACAGTGACATTATAAAATGAACAGGTAAACACGACCTCAGACACAATTTTCACACCACTAAAACTACTCACACACTTAAACAAACGAAAAACAGCCTCAGGCGGACACACGTACCTAGATAAAAATAAAAAACGGAGGTGTTGAGAGATTAGCTTTTCATTAAATGCCAGATGGCTGGCATTCTGCCTACACATGGATGGATACGACCTTAACAATAGAACTACCTAAACGCGAACGGTAACTCACCAGTACATCGCGCTCGCCATATACACCGAAAGAACAACAGCCAGAAAGGACGGAGGGAAATAACAACTACTCATACAGATGAACTAACGAAAAATAGTCTCAGACGGACACACGTACCTAGATAATAATAAAAGACGGAGGTATTGAGAGATTTACTTTGCATAAAGTGCCAGCTGGCTGGCATTCTACCTTCATAGATAGATACGAACTTAACAACAGAACTACCTTAAGCGAACACTGAACATACAAGTACGAATTATATCACGGCTTGAGAATGATGTTTTCACATCGAAAACGCTCGCCAGTTACACCAAAACAACAACAGCCAGAAAGGACGAAGGGAAACCACAACACTATTTTATTATTTTATTTTATGTTTCTATTGAGAATTTCAAAGTCGGTAAATTCACTTATACTTTTGGAAGAGCACAACAGGTGATTAGTACTCGCATGTCTTAGAGACAGTGTGGTTTGTTAATTCTTCAAGAACATAATTATGCTATACCAGCTTTTTAAAATATTACAAAAATAAAATGCATGACGACAATTTATATTTAATTAAGTTATTATTGTTATTAATGATTTTGCGAATTTGATATGTGTGTTACCCTAAAAATAAACAGCATATTATACCTAAAAAAAATAAGAAGCAGACTGGAAATATTATAAACATTGAAATTAGTACAAACTCAAGTGTTTACTTTCCAGTTCAAAAAATTTGGAGACACTTGCGAAATTAATTTACTACACGTGATACTTAAATATAATGAATGGCAAATGGCAAAAATACTCAAAATTGCTTTAATTCAATTTACACGTGTAACACAAAATACTTAATATACACTCGCACACCTTAACACTCATTAATATGTAAAAATGAACCTAGGATTTGTACCATAAAGTATAACAATCTTTAAACCAGCACAAAAACCAACATTGCCACGTGTTTGTACTCATATCAAGAAATTATTCCTATTCCTTAGAGAAAAAAAATAAGTAAAAAGATGTAGAACAAAAAGAAAAATAAAAAAGCTGTGTCAAGGACGAAATAAGAAAGCAGTAAACAAAAGCCCTACAAAAATGTTAAAAACAAAAAACACAGCTGCTGATAAATAATTCATTCCCGACTTCTTACAATGACCAACGCAAACAACCATAAAGTAATTGAATTTACCTGTTTGTTATCGAAGTGATAAAAGGGACATTTTTTATTACCTTTTGTTTGTTTTTATATTTATTTATTTATTTAAGACATTTGGACAGTTTCTTAAACAAAATGTTGTTCGTAAACTTACAGCAGCTTTGTGGTAATAGTAGTAAAATATCCTTGAATTTATTTTTTATTTTCTCAACTGAGTATAATTCTCATTTAGTGAGCTAAGTTTAAGATATAGGACTCTGGTATTTCATTTTAAATTTTGGGCAAAATTCTTTGATGATAAATAAATTTAAGCAGTAACAAAACAGTATTATAAATATTTTTTTAAATATCAATGTTTTGTTACAAAATATTTAATGATTATTAAATTTATTTATTTATTGAAAATATAATTTATAAAACCATAACATTCCTTCACTACCGTAAGGCAGCGGTTAGGAAGATAAAAAAAATAAGATTGATGCAATGTGGTCCATAGCTCTCATATTTTACACTAGAAATTGCTATTAAAATATTTTTACGCTGTGTTATTTTTATTGGAAAAATTAACAGATCAATAATTAATTTCTATGATGTCACTTTATCAGTCAGATGTATATAACATTAATTTATTACTGTACAAACACAAGTCCTCAATAAGAGCCTTAACCAAATAGTGCCATATCGTTTACAGCAGCGATTGCTTTACATAGGCGAGAAAAAGCATCTATATTTTTCGAAAATGAAAACATCTGGCAGGCTGCTGCACTTTACTTATTTAACGTTTTAATCAGTGTGATTCTTAAAGCGACTATAAGCACATTTTATTTGCTACTATTAATCTTAAAATAATGTTTTTTATTGTTGATTAAAGATATTAAAGCCATTTGGGAAACAATATTGATATTATTTCGTAAGTCAATAAAGAAAATTAAATACATGTGGGAATTTTTAGCGAAATTTCTTCAAATAAAAGTTTTATATTTTTTTAGTACTTTATTTAACATATAAATTTTAATATTTCATTAATTCACTTCTTCATTCAACTTATCCCTTCGCCGTCTCTCTACCCACTGTGTCAAGCCCTTTTTTCTAATCAAAGTTTTGCCTTTTTTCTAATATGCGCGTCGTTAATGACTTAATTTCCTATGTGTCTCTGTGTGTTTTACAGTGGTTTGACTACCCCATTTTGCAAGCGGCCCTCCTGGCGTTGAGGTTGTCCCGATGTCGGATTCTACGGCTTCATGTATTCTGCCACAGTAATGCATTTTCTCGTACCCTCATTTTCGCCAATCTTTTCTACTTCACACCTGTTGTGGCTTAATTTGACCACAACTTTATATGGACCTAGGAATCAATGCCTTCACCATATTGGGCGCGTTTGATGGCCACTAAGTCCCCTTCATTGTAAATTGTGCTTGGTACTCATCTCTTGTTAAATGTTCTCCTGTTCTTCTCTTGAATTCTCGCTATATATTCTCGGGTCTCATCTCTGATTTGATTTCTTTCTCTTTGTAGTTCAGTTTCTGCAAGTTCTTGTAATATTTGGCTAAGTGCCCCTGAAAGCTAGTAGGTAGTGTACTAGCTTGTAAGTATGGGGTTATGGGTTCGATTCCCAACGACGACCTTAGTTTTTTTCACTACAAAAATAAAAATTGACTGCTCAGTGATGAAGGCATAGTCACTGGTCGCTGTTCTGTCTTATATACGACAGTTAATTTCCGACTATTCTTCTACTTTCACCACCTGTTTCATCTATCCCTTTCCTAAAAGAATGTAGCACGGTTCTTGACTAAATAGGCATTGTTGTCTGAAGTGCTACTTCTCTTTAAAAACACAAAAGAAAATACTTGGCTAAGTTGTAAATCCTCGTTTGTTCTCATATCAATGCCTGTCATTACCTCGAATGCGGTTTTTAGAGTGCTTCTCGAGGGAGTGTTATTTAAAATTTTTTGAACTCTATCCACGTATTTGTACCATTGGGTCAGCTTTTCGGCACACATTTTGGCTAGCATGGGTACAATAATTCGGTAAATCCGCTCCACCTGTCCTGTTCCTCTTGGAACCCCGATGGCAATTAGCGAATATTATATCCTTTCGTTGGTAGAGTACTCTTTGAATTCGACAAGGCGGTTCCTCGATCACTTATAATTCTCCGTGGGTTTCGAAATGTCGATGACAGTTTGTTTAATTTCTCGACTACGTCCCTACTGCCCGTAGATTTTGATGGATAAAGCTAGACAAACTTTGTAAAAGCGTACATCTTGTGTGCAGCTTCCATTGGTCCACCATGATCTATGTGTTATATCATGAAGGGCCGATACGAAATGTCGATCGGGTACCGCATGCCTTCTTTTCTCCCAGCCTTCGCTTCAGTTATTATACATTCTATGCAGCTTTTTACCACAATTTCGACCATAGAGTCTGTGTTTGGAATAAAGAATTGCTTCTCTACTAATTCTTTAGTTTTGTGAATCCCGAAATATCCTTAAAGATGGAGTATTTCTATAATTTCTTTCTGCATTTCACCTGGTATTACCGTTAACTCTTTGATTGGGTTTGACATAGTATTTTTCGTACGGAGTCGCTTCAAAAACCACATGGCTCTTGTCCAACCATCAATTTGTTGTGCCTCTATAATACGATGACGTAGTGAATTCTGTATCATAAGGCATGATAGCCGACTTAGCGCATTTACATGCTTCACTTGCGTTTCAGATCTATGTTCGATAGTGTAATCGAATTATTGAAGAAATAAGGCCCACTTTGATACTTTTACTGATATAATTTTCTTGCGCATTGTCATGGCGAACGCATTATAGCGTGTGACAATTTTGAAATTTTATCCCAAGACATATATCCGCCATTTTTTAGAGCTTCTCCTATCGCTAGCAACTCCAAATCGTAGGAGTGGTATTTTTCTTCAGCTACCGTGGTTTTCTTTCTGATATACTCTATTGGTTAAAAAGTAAGGTCCACTGATTTTTTTTGCAGGAGTACTGTATCGTAGCCGCATAATCTTTTATAAAACGACGAAAACAGAAGTTAATCCCAGCAAACGTTGTGTAGCTTTAACATTATTGGGTATTGGAAAATTTCCTCTAGCAGCTATTTTCTTTTCTAACGGGAATATTTAAGAATTTTTGATGATATAATCCCGGAAGAAATTTATCCAAAAATTCCCACATATGTGTTATAGGAATATACTGGAAATAACGACTTACCCTCATCTTTGACATTTCCAATCATAATATCATAACCAGACATATCAGCTGTTTTCATAAGAGTCATTGGATCGGCTGGCAAAAATGCACCGTCGATAGTAGGACCAGAGGGAAAACTTAAAATACCCGAATAGGAATTCCATTGTTGCACAGAAATGGTTTTTGCATCAACCGACCGCATGCAGGCCATAACTGATTGGGGATTTTCCTGGGAAATTAACAAAAATGTTGTTTTAAATAAATGCGCTTAAAATGTTATTTGTTTGTTTGATGAAGAAAAAAATATATCTTAAAAGAAAATTTTCTTATTTATTGATAATGTTTTCCTTCAATAAACAAAATTACATTTTAAAATTCAAAAATATTTTAAATACACACTTACTGATAATAGGGAGGCATTACAGTTGCAATCGTTTATTAAAGCTTTACCAATCTCTACAGCCTTTTCTGAAGTCATATGACTCCAAGGTGCATTCATGGTACCTGATTGCATCATGCCACGTTTAACTAGTCCCCTGGTTACTGGCGATACAAGCTGAGCATTTACCGAACTTGAACCAGCAGATTCGCCAAACAAAGTCATCCATTCAGGATTGCCACCAAAAGCACGAGAATTTTCCTTTAGCCAACGTAACGCCAAAGCTTGATCCCAGAGGCCCACATTACCGGGAGCTTCCTCTTCAAAACCTGGCATAACCGGTGAAAGATGTAGAAAACCAAATGCACCCACACGATACTGAAATGAGGCAACAATAACATTACCCACCGCTGACATAATTTCTGCATTGTAAATATCCAAAGTGGCCGAACCAGTCATAAAACCTCCACCATATATCCATATTAAAACGGGTAAACCATTTGATGTATTTTGAGGTGTTGCACTATGGATTAAATGATCGGTATCGGTTTTAGCTGAATGCTAAGAAAAAACAAAAAAATATAATTTTTTTCATTATACCACTATTCGACGAAATATGCAACTAAATAAATAATTAACTTGAGAAATAATTAAAAAAAAAAAAAACTAACCTCACCACCATTAGCTCCTCGACCATGACGTAGACGCGCTTTAGCAGGAGCCCATATATTCATATAAAGACAATCTTCTGATACATTTGTGTTGGGATTCCATATCTCTTCACCGGAAAAGCCAGGGAAGTATTCGTATCTGTAACAAGAACCAAACAAAATTGTAATTAAAAAAATATTCTCATTTGAATAAACTTAATTAAATTTATTTAAAAAAAAAGTATATTGCTAGCGTTGCCAGCTGGTCTTACTTTATGAGGATTACAAGCTTCTTAAAGTCCACACAAAAACCTAAGCAATTAAATTAGAAAAAAAAAAATAATTTTTTTTTTTCTAAACAAAAGCACAAGAATGATTTAGTTAAATATTAGGGTAAAGTATTTGTCTTGAATCTAATTGTTTTCAAATCTTTTAGTACTCCCTAATATTTATATTTCTTTAAAATTAAAAAAAAAATTAAGTACAATAGGATTTTGTTTGGCTTAAAAAGGTCCTTTCTAGATTATTAAAAATGAAAAGTAATAAAGAAAATTATTTGCTTCATTTTTATTTTCCCAATAATTCGATTAACATCGTTAACCAATATCAAGGAATCTACAAAAAAAAAACAAGAATACATTTTCTATTGTACAATAAGACATAATTACTTGAAGTATATGCCTTGAAATGTTGAAAAGAACTTGTGTTTGAGGTTGTTAATACCTTTTCGTCCCATGAATATTTATCAGCTAATTATTCTGTTTTCTTGTGTTAACTATAATATTTTGATATAATCGAGCGCAATTATTGATGTCTGTCTTATAATTTAAGTGTTTTGTTGTAGGTCCTTTAATTATGTGTAACATTTTGTTTTTTTTTTTTTTTTGACGATGAGGCTTGCAATGTAGGACGCTATCGCGAGATGATAACAACTCAATATGGGCCTATTATTGACAACATGGATATCGCTGACATGTGGTTTCAACCGGATGATGCCACCCGTCACACAGCCAATGAAACGATCAATTTATTGCAAACCAAATTTCCAGATCGCATAACTTCACGACAATCAGCCAGACCGTGTAATATAACACTACTGGATTATATTTTGTGATGTTATGTTAAGGACAGAGTTTATACGACGCCAATCAAATCGATTTCCATGATGTGATTAATGAAATAGAATCGTCATTCTGGCAAAAAGTGATTAAAAACTTTGATGAAAAAAACGACATCTGTCAGCGTGGTCGTGGTGGACATTTGACAGATATTATTTTTCATTCATTCTTTTCTCTTCACAATACAACACAAATTTTAATCATCATTTCAATCTTAATTTTTTTGTTTTATTTTGTTTTAGAAAACAAACTTCTTGTTGAAAAAGCCTTTATATTAAAAAAATAAAGCAGAAGCAAATAATTTAGTTTTTTTTTTTCTTTGAAAAGACCTTAAGCCGAACATAATTCTCTTAAATCAAAAATACAGGTCAACTATTATAATACCACACACACATCAAGAATTTTGAATATTAAAAGCTGGTTACCTTATTTTATGCTATGGATTAATGGGATCAAGAAGAACCACTTGAATTATTAGTTACATCCATGACTATTGTGTATTTAAACACAACAGCCGCACACTGGGGATTTTTGTATGGAGGTGAGGAAAAAAATATATTTGTCAAAAAATGTAGTGATTTCATCACAAATTAAGTTTTATTTATATAGTAATGTACAAAAGTAATCAAAATAAAGAAAGTTAGAGAAATATCGATCGTTACCTGCAATGTAAGAAGCCATAACTAACATATCAATTTAAATGATTTTTTTAAATTTTTAATTTGTTATTTATTTTAAATCTATTTTTGATTTATTATTCTAAAAGAGCCTTAACTTCGTCGATTATAACACTACGCTTTTTCTAGCTAAATGAAGGCATCAAATGTGAAATCATGGGATCTGATGTTACCATCATTCGGTGCATAATATCTTTGTTCGTGGAAATTCGACTGCATTTTCTGGAGTGTCTAAGGCGATATTTTTTATAGTCTTTGTTACAACTTTCCTGAGCCTCTCCAGTTAGTAGACGTACAGGAAAAATACACTTTTCAATTATATATTTTCCATTAATCAGAATTTTGTGAAGTGTAGGTGGGGGATATTGTACCACGCGTACAGTGCAACAAACTCTTTTGCCGTCTCCAAACAAAAATCAGCAAATTTTTTTGGATCTACTACTTTGGTGATTGTTATAGAGAATTATTGAAAACCTCTTGATTATGTTTGCATCTAGACCGGTTATTTCGGAAATCAAAACAGGATTAGCAAAGAATCTTCGTGACGTATTACCTGAATTTGTCGTACCAGAGCCTTGCTTAACAGTATCAACCTGCATTCCTATTTTCTCTTTAAGTTCACGCTTCATCAAACATTTTCGGGCTTCTTTTATCGGACGAGTATTTGAGTCGCTTCTCCCACGTTTAAATTCAATATTATAAGCTACTTGCCAAAGACACTCCATCAGCTTAGTACGCTCATGAAGTAGTGACTGCAAATTGCAGTGCTTGTTCATTTACATAGGCATAGCTAGAACTTCTTCGATATTATTCATCTTGGATGTTGTGGCTCCACAAATAAAACAAGAAGATGCTGCTAGTGTTTCTGTTACTGATTGTGCTGTCTTGCCGTCAATCATTGTAAAATATAATTCATGTTTAAATTACGATTATTTACTGTTATCTGTTGAGATATCTCCTCATCGACTCTTCTCTCTCCTTCTCGTATAACTTGAGGTGTCTCTTTAACGTATGTAAGCTGTGCGGAGGAAGGTTTATTGTTGTTCCATACTAATTTATTTATGTCATCACTTAATGATAATTTAAGTGATACAACTGATGTCATATATAAATGAGAGTCAGAAATTTGATCATCTGAAAACCTCTGTTGGTATTCGCTTTAACTAGATGCCCCATCACATCCCCATTTATAGTACATTGTTAGATTTCCGGTTTCAATTTTATTTATTTCCTTTGCTCACTTGGTCTCTAGGATTCTTTTAGCAGTATGATCCAACAGATTTTGGGTGCAATTTCTGTAAAAAAACCATGCAGGTAACTAACGGAAAACCCCAAATAATTAAAAAAGTGCCCTTTCCTTTTTTCCTTTTAATTGTGCACGCAAATTTATTAGCGCTTAATACTTTGCTACTGCAATCATAAAATTCAAATAACCTTTTGTTTATAACTTAATTTTAAATTCTGAGAATCATAAAAAAATAATCAATGTTTTTTGTGCAAATCCCGAGCAAATTTTTTAAATTCATACCTTTACTTAATTGTGCATAGAAGCGAAAATCGTTCATCGATTTTCATGAGTTATGTCTCATTTTGTTCATAGGTTATACGACTTTACGTGAAAGTAATAGGACTTGACACTTTTTTTACCGTTTTGGATTTTTTATGAATAAAAAAAGTATTAACTTTTTAGGCATAAAATATTTTTTTTTTTCATTATACATTTATTTATAGATTCGATACTGTTGCTTATATAACGAAACGTTATATAAACAGATGAGAGTACTTGTAATTCTTTATTTTTCTCAATTTGTTTAAGTAAAATCCCACTAGTGATTCTTAAGTTTGTTAAACAAAATTGCCTTCAGAATTGAGTCGCGAACCAATCAGCTGAAAAATGTTGTACTGTGCAATGCAACAAATTGAGAGGTGGCACCTGATGGCACTTGATTAAAAATGTAAAAACAGATGTGAGACAATGTATTAGTAGTGATTTCCAACTGTGGGAAAGTATGGCAAAAATTGCAAGTCCAAATGTTTGGAGAAAAAAGGGTTTTTTTTATATGTTCATAAAAATCAACAAACAAAAAAAAAACTAAAGTCTCTGCAGAGTTTATTTTTTCAATTTTAGTATACTGAAATATGCTACTTTAAATAAGAAATAAAAAAAAACGTTAGCTCACGTAATAAAATAATATTCGTTTTGAAATTCTTAGGTTTAAATTAAGTTGGTTCAGTAAAACACACAAGTACTGAGCTTGAGACGGCTATAAAAACAAACTAGCAGTCAGATCGGAGTAGTTCTTTTTGATTTGATTGCACCATTTAGTCTAAAATTTCAAAATATCATTGCATATTGCATGAAGAGTATGTTGACAAATTGACTTTTTTCCGCGAAATCCCCAGTGTGAGCCGTTGTAGGTGCTGTTTAAGCTTCGCTACACGCGACTTGTGTACTAATAAAAATAATTGCTGCTGAGCACCATTGCGATTAAAAATAGAAAATAAGTTCAGCTATTGCCATCCTACTTATAAATCATCACATTTTAGAGTGTAATAGAAGGATGTTGGGATATTTAATAGATCATTTTAGTCTAAGGACTTAGGATTAATGATCCTTTTTTTTCGAATAATCGACAAGGAAATGCATTACTTGCAATTACTGGCCCCTGACATTCATCAGGGTTTAATCATCATTTCCTCTAAACTTTTTCGTAGAAAAAACGCAAAGTTACATTTGTAAAAATTAATAATTGTAATTTAAATAATTTTACTTCATGCTTAGTTTTCAACATCTTATTAAAGCGCTTAAAAATGTAAAAAAAATGTTTCCACCATTTTACCTTATACCCCGTTTTCTTTACGTTTGTGTTTATAAGTAATTCGAAATAACACAGCATACATACATATATTTATACATTGTGGCCTAGAACTAAAACAATTAATTAACAAATTTAATTTAATCTTAATCTTCATTAAATGTAAAATTATTTTTGTAAAATCTATTTTAGGTTCCTTTACGAGTTGAAGCAATTAAATTTGACATTCAAATAACTCCTGACCTTCTTATCAGAAATTGAAAACAAAAATACTTTTATAATTATTTGATGCAAGTAAATTTATTTTGTGTTAATCCCAATGGAAAATACTAAATGGCATTAGAAAAAATTAATTTTTTTTAGATTAATTTTTAACATTAAAAGAAAATATTATAAGTCTTTAATGAAACTTAAAATAGAGAAAAATGGTTGCTGTGTTTTTACATACAATTTTTGGAGTTTTTTTGTTGTTGATTGCGTATAATTCTTATTTAATCAATTTGGCTTGAGATATAAGACTCTTGAGCTTTCTATACAGAATTTGAATAAAATCCATTGATAAGCTGCATAAGCAGTAGTAAAATTTCTATGTGAATATGCTTACTCCCGGAGAAATATGTTTTATTTTTTAAATAAAAAATACTTTATGATATTTTCATATATTTAAAGAAATCTAACACAATTAACATAGATTAACTTAAAAATAATTTCAAAAATAAATTTGTTATAAACAAAATATAATAAAATTAAATTCCTATAATTATCAGTTAGCAAATTGATATTTTTAGTATTTCATTTTTGTTTTCCATATTTCGCCAAATCAATTGTTCCTGAAGGTGCCACCCAATGGTGTGGCGAAATACTGAATGTTGAAATGTAATAAAAATAAATTTCAATAATTTTCATTATTTATTTTTGTTTTCAATATTACGCCAAATCAATTGTAAAATGGCTTATACACTTTTCTTTTCCTGAAGATGCCACCCAATTGTGTGGCAAAATACTGAATATTGAAATATAATAGAAATAAATTCCAATAACCTTCATTCAGTTAATTAATCTTTTTTATGTTTTATTTTTGTTTTTAATATTTTACCAAATCAATTGTTAAATTTATTCTGCACTTTTCTTTTCCTGAAGATGCCACCCAATAGTGTAGCAAAATATAGAAATGTAATAAATACTAATTCCAATAACTATCAGTCAGTTAATTGACCTTTTTATATTTTATTTTTGTTTTTAATATTTTGTTTTAATATAATGCCACCCAATAGTGTGGCGAAGTATTGAATACAAAAATTTAATATTTAATATTTGATTGGGTATAATTTTACGTCATCCCGCGTCAAATTTGGTTTGTAAACATACCGGTTTTGGCTATGTGCCATCTTCAGTGTTCTTTTTTCTCTATAAAGACCTCGTGCACGGAGAAAAATTATTGAAAAAAAATAAATTCAGTTTGTTATTTTATTGTCGGTTTGAAATTAAACTCAAGCAAAAATACAAATGTTTCCACACTAAACTGTTGAGTCGACCAACTTATAACTATTTTAACAGAACGAAAGGTTGTACAAACGAATAGATAACCCACTTAAAGAGACTTTTCCTTAAATTCAAGACAAGATTTAAAGGAAGAGTAACAAACAAATATAGGGCTGTTGATTTTCTTGTTAGTCAAGAGCTTCTTTATGACAGAAAAAAATTCGAAAGACGAGGCAGATATCATGGCCGCCACAATAACGCAATAAGAAAGCCGGTAGAATCGATTCCTATTAGTGAGTTAAATTTAATTTTGCTAAAGTTAGAATAACTCTTTGAAGAATTACTTTTTCCAAATAGAACTTCATCTTGAGGTCCATTCAGCACATACTTTGTAAAAAAAATTTTTAACCTAAATCTATTGTAAGAAATGTGTTTATTACAGTGATTACAGTGTAATAACTCTATGCAAAATGTTCAATAGACAATTATTTAATTGTCATTAATTTTAATAATTAATTTAATAATAATTGCCTCATGAGCTATGAAAATAGCATTGTTGTTTTTAATTTTTATTCAAAAGCTTATCGAAATCAGCTATTAGACTCCAAATAAAATATAAACCAACAAAAATATTTTTATTAAGTCATAATATAAATTATAAAGAAATATTTTATACAATAAGAGCAATAAAATATTTCATATCTTAATTGTAAAATCAAAAAGATTATTTATTATTGCAAGTGAAGATGCAGGTGTTTTTGCAAAAAGCAAAGTATTTAAAATAACAAACTAAAATAGTACAAAAGAACAGTCAAATAAAACACATATCTGAATGCCTACATTTGTCTAAACATAAAAGCCCTAACCGCAGAAACAATGTGATTTCTTGCTGGTCTGTGTGATTAGATTTACATCTGCGCCTGGCTATAGGGCCTTAATCAGATGGTGATCAAACCACTGCATAAATAGGATTGTTATGTTCGTCCTAGGAAGCCGAAGACTAATTCTAGCAACAGGTCTTTCCTAGTTGCAACTTTAATGATTCCAGAGCAGGGCTGCAAATCATCCATCACTCCTTGCTGAAGAGTTGGAGACTATCCAACTTCTGTCTAGAACACATGTGTAGCATGCTCACTGGAGTGGATCATTCAACTAGCGTGTCATTAACGGCGAAATGATCCTGGCGACCATATTAAACAAAACTCTATATGGGGCCGCAAAACCCCAACCACCACGATACTCCCATATAGGGGCCAACCTCAATAATCAGCCAGAGAACAGTTAAATGTGTAAAGAAACAAATAACGGAACTCTGCGAGCTTACTGATTCCAGTGAAAATAACGTGGAGCTTCCAATTGTACCCCTGCTGACTTCAGGAGACTGGGCTCCCTTTTCCCCCAGTTGCACAGTTCTCTAAAAAGTTACTCTCCACAAAGACCATATATGTGCCTCCGGGGGGTTTCTTGCTGGTCTATCGCTATCTTAGACTCTCACAATCTTACTCTCCCAAATTTTTATACAGGGTATCCGCCGCGAAGTTACATTTCTTTATTTTGCCGCCATTTTGGTAAACATTAGTTTTGATAGTTCATATTTGGCAGTCGTAAAGTAGACACGTGGTAAATTTATTATGGAAAAATATTCGATAAACCAACGTGTTTTAATCGTTAAAACAGATTATCAGAATCTGTGATTACTGTGACAATGAGAAAGTTAGTTGTTGGGAGAAACAACGTGCCAACAAAACGCACTATTTATTGTGTAGTGAATGATTTCGAAGAAAGAGGGTCTGTAGGTGATATTCCAAAGCAGGGACCGCAACGTATGCAAGATCGGCTGAAAACATTATTGCTGCTTAAGAAAGTATTTAAAACAATCCATCAACCTCAACAGCTTGGTCTTCAAAAAACAATTTTGGCCACAATTTGCATAAGAATAACATCCATTCTCTTGCATTTAATCAAAACTTATAAACAAACAAAGTAGTATACCTTCCCGGCGTATACCCTGTATATAATTTTCTTTTCCAAAATGTAAATGTTTATCAACATTTTATAACTGTGATTGTCGTGATATTATGTAAACGGGAAATTTGGTTTGCAATAAATTAATTGTTTCATTGGCTGTGTGACATGTGGCATCATCCTATTGAAACCACATGTCAGTGATATCCACGTCACCAAAACTGCGATTGCATTATCTATTGACCGTTACCGCATTTCCAGCCTTATCTTCGAAAAAAACGGCGAAATCACGCATCCAGACTACATAGAGCACCATATAGAGACACGTTGCGCATGCATAGGCTTCTCAATAATCGCTGTAGGATTTTCAGAAGCCCAAAATTCGTATAGCAACAAGCAACTACACCCTGGTAAGTGAAAGTGGGCTTCGTTTAAAAAAATAATTTATTTAGAAAAATCATTCCATTATTGCTAAATGAATTGAGCGAATCTATGGCGATGTAAATGGTCGCTTGGCTTCAATTCCCACACCAGTTAAACCTTTTAAGGCTTCAAAGTCAAATCCTCATACAAAATCCGCCATTTGGTGATTTTGAATGACCCCAATTGCTGAGAACGTCGAGGAATTGACAAATTTGGATCTGCTTCAATACTGTGTTTAATGGCTGCGGTGTTTGCAGTTGAACTATATAATCGATATGTGGTGTTCGCACATTTTGTATCGAGCGCGTCGACTCAAATTTAACGGTCTCAAAAGGACGATTATGTTGTTCGAAAATATCACGAAATTTACTAAATGTAATTTTAACAGAACCACCATTTTCATAATGGATTTTAATTATTTTAATGCGATTTTCCTGCGAAATTGAACTCATTGTAAGAAATGCCAATGCATCTACCACGAATACGTCAATAAACTAAATGTCAAAACTATCATATTGCTGGTGTTGTCACGACTGATAAGCAAACTCCTGGTTGCAAAACCCGTTATAGATATAATAGAACATCATTATTTAAGTTAATTGTATGTTATCGTCAAGAAATTTTATGAAATTTTCACAAATATCGTGTAATGGTATGACATTGGATGTTTAGGTATGTTGTTACAGGAAAAGGAGCTCAGGATTCATTGATCGTTCACAGGAGCGTCCGCAGGATCGCCATGTAATTGTATGACAGGATCGCCATATAAAGATATGACTATGGCAGGATTGTCATACAGTGTTGTGGGGGAACAGGAACGCTATGTAATGGTATGTTCATCTATGTAAAGGTCCTATAAAGCCTTTTCCCTATATAGCCCTTTCTTATTGGGATAGCTGCAAGGGTTTCAGCTCAGTTCAAAAGAACTGCCAGAAGACTGAAACTATGAATTGAAACAAGGCATTTACTACAAGCTAAGTTATTAAGTAATAGTCTATCTTTATTTAATTTTCTATGGCTTATATACTTCTTATGAAAATCTAACTTATAATCTAGAATTGAGTGTTTACGAAGTCACTCAATTTAATCGTTAACATATTAAAACTATTGAAATTGTGTCAAGTGATCAAGTGTCCGACTCATGCCAAACACAAGGTGTTGATGTAAATTGACACCCAAAAATGTGTTGGCATATTTACAATAGAACTGCATGTAGATACTCTACATGAGTTGTGTCGGCTCGCATACACTATGTATGCTGTATGAATACTGTAGTACACTACAATCCATTATCAGAAAATATCGATATGGTCATTTCACATTAGTGTGTGTTTTTACTTGAAGACTTTAAGCCCTTAACGTAAATGTAGCAATAAATTTAAAAGCTAATGATGCATGATATCTTAGATAAAGTGAGTTGAATAAGGTATAACTTTCCATCACAATCAAATGTTGTAAAACAAAAACACATTTTGAGCAGCCATGCGGAGACTGCATTGTTAAAGGTGTCTACTTGTTTCTTAAACAATGACAATGACAATTTTAAGTTTTAAATGATAATGATTATGGTTGAGTTTAGTTTTTGCATTTATCAAACAAAAGTTGGTTTAATATCGATATGAAACTAATTACTAAGATCTGACCTTTAAAAGAAGTGTTATATGAAACACAAACATGCAACAACATGTACAAATGTATATTGAAGTGTTTGTTTATGTAAAATTTTCTTAGAGAAATACGTATCGTTAGACTGCAGTTGGCCTTAACTTACATTTGCTGCTTATGTAAAGGAGCATTTGATTTAACTTATAAAAACGTATGGAAGAATAATTTGAACTTCTGTGGAAACTTTGAAAAATTACTGTTAACAATTTTGTAATTCCCATGTATTAAAATGATAATTAACTTCGTAGAGCAACAATTTTCCATTAGCCACTACAACAATCAAAATTAAACTAAATATTAAAATTAGTTATGGTGTTAAATAATATAACTATAAAAAAAAATTAAACAATTAATGTCTAGCATAATGGGTGCTATTTAAAAATATTATTATTTCTTATATTATTTCTCATGTGCATTTAATTAATCTTAAATTATTTCAAAATGCCAATGTCTATTTTATAATACAAAACTAAAAATTTATTTCAATTTAATTTGATAACAAAAGCCATCTGCACTTTGGGTTTCAACTCAAAACATGCAAAACTGATAACAATTTCGTTTTTTTAATTGAAATACAATATAAGAAATGTACTTAATAGATGAATAATAAAATAATTTATTGAAAAACTCTACAGCAACAATAAAAACTAAATGCATTTAACATTAAATGCCAATGCAGTGAATGACGTCATTGAATTGACGTCACTACGAAATGGAAATTGCATGAAAATAATTTTTGTATAGAAAAGTTTGTTTGTTTGTTTTTTTTTTAGTTTTTCTCTCACTATTATTTTTTTTTTTTGTTTTTGTAAAAGTAAATAAACAATAAAATTTATGTTAAATGCTGCAAAATAAAACAAATAAAAAGTGTTCTAGGGGTTAAGTTTTTTAAAAAAAAAGTAGGTTAAACTGTAGCATGTTGAGTATAGTGAGGGAAGAATATGAAAACTTTTACATTTTCATAGCATTGCAGTATGACTGTACGTTTTATTAAGATTAAGTTTAAGCAGAAATGGAAAGAATATCATGCTGACGTTAACATTAAAAATAATTTATGTCACAAACCTATACATAAATGCATAGTTATGCACAATAACTTTAAACAAATGCATCCCTAAGACTGATACAACGATTAAGGAACTTAAAAATAATAAATTTTAAAATTATACAGCCTTACAGTCACTTCCTAAATTATTAGTTTTAATTGCACATTTTTATTCATATTTAAAATATTAGCAAATATTTGCGCTATTTATAATCCACCTAAATTGTTCTATCGATTTTATTGTTGTGTGAAAATACAATAGAGTAAAGTTATTATATGTTTATTATTTATTTATAATAAAGACCTTTTGTCTTATTTTTCAGTGTGAAACTGTATTAATTACAAAATAACACATTAGTTAGTTGTTGCTGGAAGTTGCCAAAAGGTAATAATGAATTGCCGAATTCTACAACATTTTTATAGCTTCTTTTTCAGTACTTTAAACAACAGCTTACAATATACTATGAATAGCCTAAATATCATTTTATATAATTTCGAAAAGTTTTATTAAGGCCACACTAAGTAATAACACTCTTTATAGTATGATTTTACGTCGGGTTTCGGCTATTTGCCATCTTCAGTGTTCTCTTTATACTTAAAGTATTAAATTAAACCCCGTCGGAAAATATACGCACACATTAGTAACAACTCGTTTATTTTACTAACTAACTAACTAAAGCTAAACGAGTAAAACCAGTTTTAATAATTTGTAGCTTAATTGTTATGCCATTATAATACAACTTTATACAGAAGTGATACAATAGAGTTTCAACAAATCATCTCAGGCATGTTAATCTTTGTGTCCCTTGTAGTTTAACTATCTTAAGATTTTCAGAAATCACCCTGCAATACTAAACAAAAATAATTGCTATACCACATAACACAATAACACATAATGCTAACAAAATAATTCGTTTTACTTTAGACGCTGCAATCAAATCACAATCTATCGGTATGCGGATCTGCCTAATATGTCTGTGAGACATCTTAGCAAGAATCGGTATTCAGGTTTATTTTGAAACATATCAGCAAGAATCTTTGCGATATGTCCTCTAAACAACCTTCATCGAAAATTGACTGAATATAATACTAATACGAATCATGAAAACATTGTTTTATTTGTCTTTGCCTCTCTGTTACAAAAAAATGAACTAATTTTCTAGAGCACACTTGAACCACGAGGAATATTGATCATGCAGATGCCACCTTTTTGAATCCATTTTGTCTGGATTATATGACGGGATAAGTCGCCTAGTAAAATACAAATAATACGGTATGATAAGGATTTTTAAATCGTGACCCTTGGATAATAGTAGTGATAGCTCGAGAACCAAGATCTCACAGTTATTTTAAAGGGGCCACGTGGAGTAACGTGGAGGTTGTGATCAGACTCAAATCGTGGAGAGGTTTGCTGTCGCTCTACGGCAAATGTCGCCTGTACGGAGTGAATTTTAATGGTCTTCTTTCTTTGGGCAAACAGTATTAACATAGTGCTTACACAAATGTTGGTCAAAAATGCTACTCAGCTGGATGCAATGCCATCCAATGCAGTGCGGATTCAACTCATGCAGTACCCAGGCTTTTTATCCCCACATGTACAAGCATTTATTTTTATCTTATTAACTACTTCTCCCTCAACTAGAATAAAATTTAGTATTGTTAAAGTAACTTACGCACCTAACAATTATCTTCACATATAACAAGGCCTTTAGCCAACCAAATGTTTGACGTTGCATTCTGTTCTATTTACTTACATACAACTATGGACTTGATAGAAACTTCACAGCATGATATGAACAGAATAGAATTGAATTAAAAAAAACTCACCTTTCTTGTACACATGTTGCTGGCAGTCGTGTTGCATCTAAAACCCCATGCCATGGTTCAGCTGGTACCGGCTTTCGAAAACGTAAGTCATCTACAGGAGGCTTTGCATATGGAATGCCAGTAAAAACATGCACTTCACGTCCTTGTACAGTTACCGCACGACCACGTACCGGTCCACTTGTCGTTTGCACAATTAAACGATCAGTTATGGCATATGCCAACGGTGACATATGCAACAATATGAAAAGTGTGGTGAGGAAACCACAATATAAATCTTTTGACAACGACTGTGACAATGACAATGATGTGAATGCTGCGTTATAGATTTGTTTCGTAATATAATGGGATTTACTTGACGTAAGAGTGAGGGAAGTACACGAGGTTAACGGTTTAGACTTTGGCAACGACTCTGATATTGTTATTGATGATGATGATGCTAAAGTCGATTTCAATGATGAGTACGTTGTAGATATTGATGTTATAATACCAGCCATAATAATAAATGCGCCACTGTTTACTTGCTGTTAGAGATAACAAGAAAATTTATAAATTGTTTGTTTAATTTTAGTTGTTTTTTTAATTGACGATTTAGTATATATTTTTATTTTGCTGGGATGTGAGAGTTATTGTTGTTCTTGTTGCTGAAGGAAGAGGGTTTTTGTTGTTTTTTTTGTTTATTTATATAAAAATCATTTAACAATATCACAACTGCAGTTAAAGGAAGCCGAAACGGGCAATTTACGTCATATAAAATTGTCACAAACAATTACTTAACGCACTAATGCAAAGGTTACACACTCACTAATTTGCATGCATAGAACGGTCTATTCTTGCGTATTCTTACTGTGGTCCTATGTGCGTATGAGTGTGTATGTGTGTGGTTATGTGCAAATTCTATTGAGTGCAGTAAGCTAATGTGCACAAAATGTCACACACTTGCAGGGTGTTTAAGGCGACAAATGTCTCTTTAACTATATATTTTATTTATTCTCTAGATACGTGAACTAAGTTATTTATGTTTGTTATTTCTCTTCCTTGCTTCTAAGGCTGTTACAAGTTGGGGTTGTGATGCAAAAAGCTTTTAACTTTCTGATTTTTCTTTTTGCTTTTTGTTTTGAGTCAACAGTCTTGGTTTCTTGATCTCATATCAAAAACTGTCTGCCCCATTTGGTATGATAGCAATTGTTAACGATAAGAATATTTATTATATTTCAAAACACCTTATTAAAGCCCCCTTGCTTTGTGTCTTACAAAGCATTTACCTGTAACCGACATATAATGTAATTAAGTTGATTTTACTGTGTCCTCTGTTATGAGCTGAATTCCGCCAAGGATCCTTGTTGTTAAATCACTTTTGCTTTGCTAATTTGTTTTAATAATATTTCAAAATGCATATAAATGTTTTGAGGGGATACATAAATTAAACTTCATCTTCTTAAATTCCAAGTATTTTTTCTATTTTATAATTACGTTTCCTTTATTGCTAATTTCTATTGCTGCTTTCTATTTTTAAACTTATTCTTCTTCTTTGGCAGCGTTTGAGGGGACTTTTGCTTTTTGTGTTATTAACAGATATAAAAGCTGTTAGGATATGCGTTAACTGCATTAAGTGTGTTATTCTTTAGTGGCTGTTTTCTATTTTATTTAACAATCATTTTCTGTTCTCCCTTGCTGATTTATGTTAAAATCTTTGCTTAATTTTGTGTTGTTGTTGTTTCTTTCTGCAAATGAATAAAGATTTAAAGTAAAAGAAATTAGCATAATAAATATTTTTAAATGCTAATGAAATAGTAACTGAAATAAATATTTTAAGATAAACACAATAGTTTTTTTTTTATTAAAAAAAAACATAAATTTTTGGCCAATTTTGCTAACTAAACAGGCCCAGATTTTGGAGCCCGGATAACGAGACATTTAGATAAAAATTACAAGTATTCCCAATAAAAGATAACAAACGGTGTAGATATGACACCGGTCAAAACCTCTTTTTAGATAAATTCTAATTATATTTCTTTATTGTTATGGCAACTTCACATGAACTTGGAATTTTCTAATGAATATCTAAAACATCAACCCTTTAGCCCACTCTGGTTGAAATAGTTCAAAAATTTAAGAACATGGCTTGTCTAGAGTGCAGACTTTGCAGACGTTTAGTTTAACTAATTACTTATAGTACAACTTATAAGATAAACCACCTTCTAAAAATTTTAACAACCTACAACTTTTAATATTTGTTAAGCCTTGGTACTTTTCTGCTCTTAAATGCAGCACATTCTCCACAAAAACGTAAAGTAATCGAAAAAGTAAAACTCAGTTTTAATGCGTCCTTGCCAAACAGCAATTATGGATTTGACTTAGGTTCACTCTGACATTTGAAGACAAGCCAATCAACTACAGAATGCTATTTTCAGCTATCTAGAAAAATTATATTAAAATTGTTCAAGAGTTTTTTTTTAGAATCACAAATCAGCAATTCGGCATCGAAAGAGAAATGAAAACTTACACAGTTAACCATTTAATTACACATACATTCATTGATTTCCATTAATATGTAATTTTTTATTTATGATAAAAGCATACCTCAGCTCTTAGAACTATTGCACACACATGCACTAATAGAGACAGACACATTAAATTTGACTAGTTAACTTCCGTTCTACTGAAACAAAATAATAAATGCCCATAAAAGCATACAAAATATATGTACACTAGCACACACATACATGCATATATATCTGCATAGCTACATATTTATATATATTATATAATTAGTACAAAAAATTGTATAAGAAAAGAGAATTAAAATAAAATGTTGATGGAATTCCCCAGTCCATATTTACACACTCTTATGGGGATTTCAATTTTTGTGTATAAAAAGAGCATTTATTTGAATGTGTAGTGATACAACTTTGACATAAATAGAATAATTGCATCAAAATAGTTATAATTTAAAATGAAAATATGGTTGGCTCCAAATAAAATGTCCTTAAGGATATGTAATCTTTTACGCTACGAGTGAGTACATAGCACCAAAAAACCATTTTTCGTCATAATATTGAGATGATGTTATTATTATTAAAGGTTATAACATTCTTGCTTTTATTGATCATAACTTAACTCCTATTTTTATTAAAGATATTGAGAGCCAGCGGAGAGGTTAGCAGGTAGTGTTTTATTATCTACCTTTAGCCGAATTTGTTATGAAAAGTTTGAAGACTCTAAGGAATTGAAGATTTAAAACTTTAACAATTAATAATTTTAAACATTTTTTCTTTGTATTGAATAAAACGAATTTGTATCCGAACGTAAATTTTAAGTTTAGAGCCTTACAGTGCTTCGATGGACAGGCCCGCGATGCGTAAGTGAATGAAAAATTAAAACAGTTGCCAATTTCTTATTTTTGTCCGACAATACCTTTAGTCAATTTCTAAAAAAAATGTGCTTGGAAAATATTCGGCTTTATACGTTGTTCGGAACTGGATAAATTTTTTCATTTTTGATTTTGCCTGATATGCTTCAGTAATTTCTGATACTAAACGTCAGCAGCCTGACAACTACCATTTTTTATACCGGGAATGTAGGTACTATTAATTTAATCCGTCGACCCTCGTCAAATTTGGTTTGTGAACAAGCCGGTTTCGGCCGTTAGCCATCTTCAGTGTTCTTTTCGTACTAGTTGCGTTCTAGTGTCAGCTGTGTTTATATAGTTCGTCTTGTTTGTGTTTCTCTTCGTGTTATTGCATTCGTCACTTTCTCTCTTTTTTGTCTGTATATCTCTCTCCTTTTCCGTTTGTTTGTTTGTTTGTTTGTTTTTACCTAATTTGTCTCTCTTCCTACCTACATCCTTTTACGACCATTCCTGCTATTCGTTTGTGTTTATGTGTGAACCTATTGTGTTTTTTCTATGACATAATAATACGTTTATGAGGTTCTCTATTGCCCTGGTCCTGTGCACCTGCGTAACGTGTTTGTGTTGGTGTAATGTTTGTTTTCCTGTAAAAATGTTTCAATGGTTCAAATATTGTGTCCGAAGCAGTGTTCATCTGTTCATTTATCATTCGTCCGTCAAATGTTTTCTGTTTGTATATTTCCGTGTTTTCTAATACATTTTGTCTTCTTACTTTGTCCTGTGTATGAAGCAGTTTAACCATTGTTTTTATATGTCCTGGTGTATATTTGTTGTTGAATATATGGTTCGCAAAATTTGATTCTGGAGTTGATTTTGGTTCTCTTAGTTTTTTGTTATAGTCTCTAATGTGTTCCCTAAATCTTTTCCGTAAATTTTTCGTCCTGTTTGCCCGATATAATTATAATGGCATGTATAAATTAATTTGTACACTCCTTGTTTGTCTAATATATTTGTTTCGGTTGTTTTATTCTGTAGTATTCTGCCTAGGTTGTTTCTTGTTCTGAATGTAGTATTGATGTTGTGTTTTCTAAAGAATCCTGCCAGTTCGTACGTTGATTATCCCATATATGTTAATGTAGCCCAGTTTTTCTTTTCACTCTCCTGTTCTTTGTTCGTTCCAATTTGTTTCTTGATGTTATCTACCAAGCAATTTAAGTATCCGTTGTTTTCCGCTATGGTGTATATTGTTCTCATTTCTTTCCTATACATTTCCCGTGTTAGTAGTTTTCTTTCGAGTCTTGTTATTAACTGCTTGATTGCTGCGTTTTTGTATTGCTGGGGATGATTTGATGAATTGTGTATTATTGTCTCCGTTGCTGTTTGTTTCCTGTATATTTCATATTCGACTTTGTTCAGGATTATGTTCCTCTTGACCGTTAGGTCTAGATAATTAATTCTCCCCTCCTCTTCTTATTCCATTGTGAATTTTATGTTCCTGTGTCTTCCACTCAAGTAATCTAGAATTTGCTCATTGTTACTTCCTTCTAGTATACATATGATATCGTCAACATATCTTGTATAGAATTCATCTCATTTTAATGATTAACATAACGAAATTGTGAAACAAAGCTTCATCATGTCATTAATATAGTTACACTGAATGGCTTGCTGCAACGCTTTGACATCATAATAATTGTTTTATGATTAGTTCAGTTTGCCATTACTATCGAAGGATTTGCACTAATGAAACCTTGCAAATTGTTGAAAATTTAAATTTTTTAAATTTTATACAAATTTATTAAAAAATATGCCTCTACAGCACTATATAGATGGAATGGGAAAAATATTAATAAAGGGGTTTTTCAACAAGAAGTTTGTTTTCTAAAAGAAAATAATATAAAAAATTTAGATTGGGATGATTAAAATTTTTATTGTATTACGAAGCGAAAAGTTCAGTAATTATGAATCAAAATAATATCTGGCAAATGTCCACCACGACCACGCTGATAGATGTCGTTTCTTTCACCAAAGTTTGTAGTCACTTTTTGACAAAATGACGGTCCTATTTCGTTAATGACATCACAGATTTTGAATTTTAAGCTTGAAAAAGATTCGATTAGCTTCACATAGATACTGTCCTTAATATAGCCCCACAAAAAATAATCCAGTGCTTTTAAAACACACGATCTAGCTGGTCAATTAACTGCTGATTGTCGTGAATTTTATTCGATCGGGAGATTTGGTTTGCAATTTCATTGGCTGCATAATATGCGGCACCATCCTATTGAAACCACAGGACTGTGATTTCATCAATAATAGGCCAAAATTTAGTTGTTAGCAGCTCACGATAGCATGATCCATTGACCATTATCGCATTTCCAACACCATCTTCGAAAAAATAAAATGGCCCAATCACGCCTCCAGACCACATATCGTACCATACAGTGACACGTTGAGCATTGAAAAATTTCTCAATAATCGTTTTAAAATTTATAAAAACAAAAATGAGGCAATTTTACTTGTTGACATGCCCTGGCAACTGAAAATGGGCTTCGTCAAAAAAAAAAAATATTTTTTTCTGATAAACCAGCCCGTTGTTCCTGAATGAATTGAGCACCAGTTAAGCCTTGAAAGGCTTCCAAGTCAAATGCTTTCGTTAAATTCGCCATGTGGTGGTTTTATATAACTCCTATTGTTGATAACGTCGAGGAATTGACAAATTTAAATCTGCTACACATGGTGGCTCACAGCTACGATGTTTTCAGTTAAACGACGGAGCTGTCCAAAAATATCACGAATTTTACAAAATTTATCTTTAACAGTAGATATTAATTATTTTAATGTGATTTTCGTGCGAAATTGAATTCATTGTAACATTTGCCAACGCATCTACTACGCACACATCAAAAAACTAAATAACAAAACGATCATGTTTTTGGTATTGACGCAATTGAAAAATGATATTCTTGTTGAAAAACTCGATACAATTCAAGAAATGATAGTTCACTTTAAAATTATTCGACAAATAACGAGCATTTGTATTTGCAAAATTCAATCAACTTTCAAGTGTTCGGTGAGAACATTTTTTTTATTTTTTTTTTTTTTTAAGAGAAGTAGCACTTCAGGCAACAATGCCTTTTTAGTCAAGTACTGTGCTACCTTCTTTAGGAAAGTGATAGAGAAGAGATGAAACAGGTGGTGAAAGCAGAAGGATAGTCGGAAATTAACTGCCGTATAAAGACAGCAACAGCGACCACTGACTATGCCTTCATCGCTGAGCAGCTCCACCGACAGTCAATTTTTATCTTTTGTAGTGAAAAAACCAAGGTCTTCGTTGGGAATCGAACCCACAACCCCCATATTTACAAGCTAGTACACTACCTCCTAGCCTACAGGGGCACCGAAACAATATCCCACTTGTTTTTTTATGTTTGTTTTTTTTTATTATTCTTATCTTTGTGTTTTCTGAAGTAAAATTATTTTTTGATTTTAAAAAAATCTTGCCTAAATTGCATCTTTACTTTCAAGTTTAACCAATATTGGTTTCATGAGAGTAAAACGAATAATTTTGGCACCTTAAGGTTATGTGCACCCTCGTAAGTAATTTTTTTTTTTGTATGCGTGTAGGTATATATTTACGTATAGGTGTGTGTGTGGTTATTTATGGAAAATACTTTTATTTCGTATCCCAAACTATAGCTCGATGGTAGTAAGTTAAACGTATGATTCTGTATAAAAATTTCCTGTCATTTATTAAAGAGGTCATTCGTATCTCAGTGTGCTTTTTCAAATTGAATTGAATATAAAAAAGCAACACAATCACTTTTATTCATTTCCTTGGAATCAGCATATGAAAATGATTTATCCACACAAAGTGTTTAAATAAATAAACGATAATGTGCGTGAAAAGGTTGGTTGTGTTGGGAATACGCTTACAATAAACATACCCACACACATGCAATCAAAGGGTAAATAAGTATAAAATAAAGCAAGCATTGCCATCATTTGTAATGACAATTATCAAGATGATAATGATGATGATGATAATGCAGTTGTCTAATATCCAACATCGGCCAACAAAATCAGCAAAACAACAACAACAACAAAAACTACAAGCAGGCAAGAGCTGACATCAATATCAACTTAAATTTAGGGTTTGAAATGATTTTATACATTAATTGGCTGTGCTCTGGTAAATTATCTGAGGGAACAATTAAGCACTTTGAACTGAATAATTTAGTATTTATTTCAGGATAAAGTGAACTTTAGGTTGATTTGTGTTTAAGAGACAAGTAAATGAAATTTCGGCATCACTACCATACTACTTTTGTAATTATATTGTATAAGTTTGAATATTTTTAGTTGTAGATTACAGCATACGCTGTACGATTGTTGTAAAAACAAACATTTTAAAGGTGACATTTGATAGCAGAATAAATGCATAAAAATATTTTGTCAAAAAATTAAATGTCACGAATTGAAATTTATTTAGTAAAAATTTTAAGCACGGAACGTTACACTCTTGAGCGAAGAATTTAAATTGTTATCATTTAAATGATGAAAATTTCACTGCATTACTTTGTAAAATTCGAGCAGCTTTTTCTCGTAATCAAACTCCTTCTGAGACTGCTGTGCGTCATTTAATTGCTAAATTTAGGCTCATGGCATTGTTGTTGACCCAAACAATATGCCCGTAGCAGTCATAGTGATGCAAACACAACAACTGTACAGCAAAGTATTGAAAATGAGCCTAGAACATCAACTCGTGGACGTTCGCAATAATTGGCCACCACAGAGGCACCTTGCGCAATATTTTGCATAAACAGTTGCTTCTAAAGTTCAACTCTCTTTAGAAATAAAGTCGATCGCCTACTGTTTGCGTCGAATGTTTTGTGTTTCAAAAACATTTGTCACTCTGAAAGATTAAATGCTGCGCTGCATTGACGAAATAAGCGAAGATTTGTTGCAAAATGTGCTTCGAAATTTATTGAACGTCTACTGGCGTACTAGAGATAGACAATTATCCGACATTATATTTCATTATTAATTCCCATATTTCCACTTTACAATATTATCAATAAAACTGAAGTGAATTTACATCCTAACCTCAAATTTGCTTTAGTACTTTAGTACTTTTTTTCAAACTTCTGTACGAAACAATATTAAATACAATCAGAATGGTGATTCTGTTAAAGTCACATTTCGTAAAATTCGTGATATTTTTTCGAAAAGAATAATCGTCCTTCGAGATCGCTATTAAAAATTTGGTCGTTAAATATAAGCCGAGAGGCTCGATACCAAACACACGAACACCAACACGTGGTCGACCAAGCCTTTCAGCAGAAAACATCTCAGCCGTGATCTAAAATTGTCAATTCCTCGACGTTCCCAACAATTGGGATTATCTAAAATCACCACATGCTGAATTTTTTCAGACGAAGCCCATTTTGACTTGTAAGGGTCAAGCATTTGGGCTTTCGAAAATTCTAGAGCTATTATTGACAAGCCTTTCCATACTCAACGTGTCACTGTATGGCATAGTGCGCTGGATGCGTGATTAAGCCGTTTTTTTCTTTTGTAGATAATACTGGAAATGCGATAAATGCTGAATTTAGCGTAAGAATTTCAATTTGAAGCCTTAGGAGTTTCAACAGGTGCCGTAGATTCGCTCAATTCATTCAGTAACAACTGGCTGGTTTTTTCTATAAAAAATCATTTTTCAGACGAAGCCCATTTTCACTTGTCAGGGGATGGCAACAACAAAATTGCCGCATTTGGGCTTCTGAAAATCCTTAAGCGGTTATTAAGAAGTCTTTGCGTGCTCAACGGGTCACTGTATGATGCGCTATGTGGTCTGGAAGTGTGATAATCCGTTTTTTTTTTTTTTTTTTGTTAAAGATGAGGCTGGAAATGCGTTAACGGTCACTGAATCACGCTATCGCAGGATACAAACAACTCAATTTTGGCCTTTTATTGACGACGTGGATATCAGTCACATGTGGTTTCAACACGACGGTGCCACATGTCACACAGTCAATGAAACGATCAATTTATTGTCAACCAAATTTCCCGATTGCATAATTTCACGAAAATTAGCAGTTAAGTGGCCAGCAAAATCGTGTGTTTTGACAGCACTGGATTATTTTTTATCGAGCTATGTTAAGGAAAAAGTCTCTACACACCCAATCGAATCAAATTTTAGCCTTAAAATACGATGTGAGTAACGAAATAGGATCAGCATTTTGCCAAAAGTAAATGATTAATAACTTTGATGAAGGAATTGATATCTGTCAGCGTGTTCGTGGTGGACATTTTTATTCACAATTGCCGAAATTTTCTCTTCGTAATGCAATAAAAATTTGAATCATCTGATACCAAGTTCACATCTAGCGTGTTTAACATCTTAATTGTGTTTAAGCATTAAACACGTCGATTTGGGATATTTTGCCATACATTGAGTTGTTTTGTTAAACATCTCAAATGAGTTGTTTTTGATTTAAACACGTCGTTAAACACGTAAATTCCAAATACAACTCTGAATTTTATTTAATTTTGGAAAGTGCTTAGTGCGTTTTTGCCCCTTTATGCTTGTAGGTAGTGTAATTAGGTAATTTGTCTGGGGTTTGGGTTTGATTCCCAACTTAAAAGGCTGTTTTTACTACAAAAAATCATTTTTAAGGTAAAAAAGTAGATAAAACGTCAGCCTTAAACATCTCAATTATAGTGTGAACGGCTGTGTTTAGCTTAAACACGTTCAAAAACACAAGTGTGAACTTAGTATTAATCTTAATTTTTTTGTTTTATTTTGTTTTAAAAGATAAATTTCTTGTTGAAAAGCGTTTTAAATAGCAAATGACAAATAATGAAAAGATAAAATAGAAAATCAAAGCTGGCTCATTTATGGTACTGAATCTCTAGTGTATGAGTCCAATTCGTATTTAGCGGTTTATTTTAAGTAATTAGATGCTATAAGGCAACATCAAAGAGTTATTAGCATTTAAGATAATAAAATAAAGCGAGTATTAAGAGTTTTTAAAACATCCAGAAAACGAATATTTCTTAAAATATTTACATATTGTTTCATTTTATAAATATTTTCCAAATACTTTTCTTAAACGTTTTGTTTCATGGAAATGAATAAGAAAGTAATCAAACTAAATTAAAACAATAAGTTTTTTATATTAAATGAAAAAAAAACAAGCAATTGCATTGTAAAACAAGAGTGATTACAAATGCAATTTAAAATTGCATTGCATCCTTGACTATATGTTAAAAGGTAATAAAATGAAAGGAAAACTTCAACAGTAATAACTATTAAAAGAAAACAATAAAACAATATAATTAAACTGGGCGCATACAAACATTAATAGCAGTACAAATAACAAATAAGTAATTTATTCGTAATACATTTTTAATTACTGTTGCCTCTCAGTTTTAAATACTCGAAAACTTTTAATGGCAGATTTTTATATATAAATTGACTGCATTTAGTTTAATATCAGCCAACTAAATAAAGCAGTAAAACAGTAAGAAAGAAAGAAAGGGAGATTATCTTAAAAAAGAAAATATAAACCAGTCAGAACTTAAGAACTTAAACCAAGTCAGCCAGTTTAAAATTAAGTCAAGCAAGCACAAATAATATTTAAAAGGAAAAAGGAAAATGTTAAAAAAAAACAACTGCATGCAAAACTGCAGCACGTGGAGGAACAAAAAAATTATTATGCACGAAAGTGTCAACTAATGGGTTTCCGTCATGCAAATCATGCCAACAAAATCGTCATCGACATACCACTTCAAATCCCCCAAAGACTTATGGCAAGAAAAATATTTAACAACAACTGCAGAACAACTCTTTTTCTCAAAGTCTTATTTATAAACAAACCCAGCAGAATACCACTGGCTTTCAAGGAATATAACAAAAAGATAATAATGATTATGGTTATGATAATGATAATGATGATTTTTTGTTGGTTGGTGCCAAGTGAGCGCAACAACAGTTCACTATAGCAGCACAGCAACAACAATCAAACACATACATATATAGAAAAAGGCATAAAGATTTGCATTTCCTCTTTCCTCTTTTATTTATTGTATTTGCTTAAATCCATTAAGTCACAAACAGTAAGAAAATAAAACCAAGGTCCTTCTTAATAATAAAATAAATTTTAAATTTTGTTCTCTTGTGGTACTTTTGCTATAGAAAAGAAAAATTTTATTATTAATATATATTTCAGCAGTTTTGAATATAACTGCTGCTTCTTCTTGTTTACTAAGCTTCAATTTGACACGAAATTGTTTTGTGCTGCAAAAAATCATATGGAATAAGAATGATCAAAATGATCTAATGTTACCTAAATATATTCCCCCATTTAGTCGTGGAACAGGCTAGAAATTATGAATTTAACTGCTATTTTTCCATTAATGAAATTAATTGCAAAACATGCTGACTATGCACATTATATTGTGGGTCCCCTATTATTGAATCATATACTAAAATTGATCTGACCCGTCATGTATATAACTATTTTGTACGGATCAGTGAACCCTTTGGTCGATTTTTTAATGAACGCAAGTACACCTTTATTAACGATCATGTAAAAATTAAATCTGGAAGTTAATTTGATATTCATTAAATTCTTAAATCTAAGATGGTACCTGTCAATTGCAACTGATATAGTGAGCACCATACAGTTTTTTTATCTCGAGAAACAAATACAGTTGCATTTCAGTACTTTGAAAGCTATTCAGGTCAGATTGATTGAAACAAAAGTTGATCCGATAGATTAATATAAATGAAGAAAATTTTGATTTGAAAATTGAATAACGTTTGGAAGATCTTTAATAAAACAATAAAATAAAACAGGCCCATGATAATTGCCTTATGATACTCCAGATAAAACTGAGATATCTTTCGAGGTGATGTTTTTAATGTTGTTCTTTCCAATCGAACAGATATGATAAAATCCTTTTAAGGCTATTATTCGTAGTAAAACCCAGCCAGCTGAATTTATGTAAACGAATACTTTACTAAAGTCCGTGTAAGCAGCACCAGACGAAAGCCCGATTAATTATCGCAGTAAAATGCAACAAAACTGACTGGCGGAAATACAAGTTTTTCGAAGAGCTTTGGTATCAAGCTTAGCTTTTCAATTCTTTTGTAATTTAATAATAATAATTAGGTACCCCTGTAGGCTAGTAGATCCCCCCGGTGGCACATTTATCGGTCTTTATAGAATACTCGACTATCTAGAACTGTGCAACTGGGGGAAAAAGGGAGCTCAGTCCCCTGAAGACAGGCAGGGAGTCAACTGGAAGCTCAACTTTATTTCCATGGGGATCAATGAGCTCGCAGAGTTCATTATTTGTCTCTTTAGACATTTAATAGTTCTCTGGCTGATCATTGAGGTTGGCCCCTATATGGGAGCATCGTGGTGGTTGTGGTTTTGCGGCTAATGGTTATTATGGTGGCCAGGATCATCTCACTGATAATGACACGCAAAGTGAATGATCCAGTACAGTGAGCATGCTTGACATGTGTTGTGGACAGGAGTTAGAAAGTCTCCAACTCTTTAGCAAGGTGTGATGGTTTGCAGACCTGTCCTGGAATCATTAAAGTTGCAACTAGCTGGTTCTGTTGCTTAGAATTAAGCCTTCGGCTATCTAGGACGAGCATGACGTTCCAAATTATGTATAGTGGTTTGTCCACCATCTGATTAAGGCTACATAGCCAGGCGCGGATGTCAAACAAATCACACTCTGTAGGCTAGTAGCTAGTAAACTAGCTTGTCAGTATGGGGGTTGTGGGTTCGATTCCCAACGAAGACCTTGGTGTCTTTTTCACTACAAAAATAAAAACTGACTGTCGATGGGGCTGTTCAGCGATGAAGGCATAGTCACTGTTCGCTGCGCTGTCTTATACGGCAGTTAATTTCCGACTATTCTTCTACTTTCACCACCTGTTTCATCTCTTCTCTATCCCTTTCCTAAAGAAAGTAGCACGGTACTTGACTAAATAGGCATTGTTGCCTGAAGTGGTACTTCTCTTTAAAAAAAAAAAATATTTTTAAATGTCGGATATGCTGTCAGCTTTAAAACTGAAATTATGTATGATTCTCGGCAAAATTTAGGAAAATATTCATGTTGTTTTAGGGACATAATGTACAAGGCTGCTTATATGTTGAGGCGAAGACATCAGCAAATAAGTTATTAATGGGCAACATAATCTCCTGCTTGAGAATTAGCTAATCTCATAACTAAAAGCAGTTCTCTCGATCTTAAGAATATACAAATTGATAATTGGGATTACGTTAGCAGCTTAATTTCATTCTGTACAAATAACCGTGGAACAGTAAAAAGTTAAGTTTATTATATTTAGCGCAGCAGATAGAATAGTTTCTGTTATCATTAAGTGACGAAGATTTTTGGTACATCTTTTTTTATTTTTGAGTGTAGTTAATTGTTTTATCTTCCATGGTCATCCAGGTTTTTCTTTTAGGAAACAAATTTGTCGACCTCAATAGATCCAGAATATGCAATTGAATTAGATTACAAAAATCAGCCATTCGTATTCAGGCCATTAAAAAATCCATCAGACCAAATGTTTCTTTTTACTGGAACCAAATACAAAACATAAGGTCGTTGATGCCACATAATGGATGGCTTGCAGTAAAATAGTTTGTATTATGTGAAGGTGACTAATGTATACAAATTGCTCAGATTGGGAGTAATGTAGGAACACGTTAAGAATTAATTATTTTATTATCGTACCACATTAATCTGGAAACATTTTCGAAGATTTTAGGAAATATTGATAGTTGAATAGTAAAAGATCCCCCAAATAACTTTTTTTTTTTGTTTTAAATGCTATAAAACAAAACTACTGAATATTTTGTCAAATTTCTTTTTTTATTTGAAAATATAATCCTTCCGGTTAATAATAGAAAATAATTTCATTTAAATGGCTGCCTCGGCTGGCCATGCAGTGGACTACACGATCGGTCCAATTTTTAAGCACATTATCGATTGTGTGTAGCTGTACTTCACTAATGGCTTCACGAATATTGTCCTTTGTTTGTCGGCGTAACACTTATCTTTGACGGCACACCTTAAAAAATAGTCCAACAGTGTCAAATCGCAGCTCCGAGGTGGCCAAACAAAATAGCGCGCAAAAAAAAGAGTGTAGCTTCAGCTGTGTGACACGTAGCGCCGTCCTGTTGAAACCAAATGTTGCCAATATCCTTCCCTTCAATTTGTGTGAAAAAAGATTCGTTCAACTTGGCCCGATAACGATCTCCATTGACTGTAACGACCACTCCTTGCTCATTTCCAAAGAAAAATGGCTAAATTATGCCTTTGAACCAAAATCCGCACCAAAGAAGGACTCGTTTTGGGTGCGTCGGCTTTTCAATGTATGCGTGCGGGTTTTCTGTGCCCCAAATGCGACAATTTTGCTTGCTTACATACCCGCTAAGATCAAAATGAGCTTCATCTAAAAAGATGATTTTTTTTTGCAAAATCGGTATCTTCTGTAAGTCGATCGCAGTCCCACTTAGCGAAGCGAAAACGCATTAATGGTCACTTGGCTTCAACTCCTGAACCAATTGGGTTTTGTATGGCGTCATACCAAGGTCTTTATGCAAAATTCGTCTCAATTAAGTCTCTGAAATGTTCAATTGTTGAGAACGACAGTGAATTGATGTTGATGGCGCTTCACGCACACTTTCTGCCACAGCAGCAATATTCTCGGGTGTACGCACTGTTTTTGGCTTTTCTGTCACTTTTTTCACAAGATAACGAACATACGGAGCTGACGCTGCTTCTCTTCTTCCAAAATCCGTACACAATTTTCGCACACACATTCTGCAACATTACTATGATTTTAAAAGTAAAGTCGCAATATTTCCCAGGGTTGTTCAAGCGTATACACAACCATAATCGTTCAGCGAGAGGATAAAACTAATTATCTGTCAAATCAAACATGAGCTAAGTGTTAGCATTCACGAAATAAGCACTAGTTAAAAAAAAATTAGATGGTGGACCCTTTAGATTTTTGATGGCAGATGCCTTTTAGGGAGACACACATTCGTTGGCCTTCTAAATATTGGACTTGTACATATTTTTCAAAGCTGTTAGGAAAAAAAAATATTAGTAATGAAAAATATGTTCTGCGCTATGTGTATTAGTTTTATAACACGTTTACACTGAAATATCGACTATTTGAGAAAAGAAAATATCAAAGACAATAGCACGAAAATGTTGGATATGTCTTCGCTGAAAACAGAGCGAAATATTTTAATATCACTACTAACAAATGTGTCAGCAAAATGAAACCATATTTAAGCCGCAGTGACTGCATTCGTAAAAAGGTCCGAATGGATGTTAAATAAAAGATCATGAGTTCAATTCCCAACAGCTTCTTGAGTATAAAGGAAAATAATTGCTGTTTTTAGTAGTCATGAGAGGCACTTCATACCTCACGGTAACAAATGTGTGAGCAAATTGAAACCATATTTGGATGCAGTAACTGCATTCGTAAAAGTGTCCGAATGATTGTTAAATAAGAGATCATGAGTTCAATTCCCAATAGCTCCTTGAGTATAAAGAAAAATAATTGCTGTTTTTGGTAGTCATAAGAGGCACTTCATACCTTACCGTAATGTTAAGTAAAAAAAGATGATAAAATAGTATGTAACTGCCTTTAAAGAGTTGGTGAAGCAGCGCTAGTATATTGATACTGTAAAATTAATGTTTAAGACGCCTAAAAGTAAGTCAAATAATTTGCCTGGATTTTTTGGACATTATTTATAAGTAGGAAAAGCAGGGGAAAACTCTCAACAACACAACAGCTGTTACAGTACAGCCCTTGGAGAACAGCTGCTAAGACATAGCCCTTAAATAACAACGAAATATCAGTATCAATGTCAGATAATCTATAAGGAGACATGCAATTATCTAAGCAGGGAATTAAATCTACACATTTATGTATATGAGGTTTTTCAACGATAACTATGTTTTTCAGTTATAGCAACACTAACAATATGATAGCTTTTTGGATGTATGCGTAATAGATGCATTGGCAATTATTACAATGAATTCAGTTTCACTCGAAAATCGCTTCAAGATAATTAAAATCCATTATGAAAATGATGGGTCTGCTTAAGTTGCATTTCGTAAATTCGTGATATTTTTGATCGTTAAATTTGAGTCAATAGGCTCGATGCAAAATGTGCAAACAATAACGCGTGTTCAACCGGGTCGTTTAACTGAAAACATTGCTGCCGTTAGCCACATTTATCATTTTATTACTTCCTCGACGTTTTCAACAATTGGGATTATTAAGAACCACCACATGGCAAATTTTACGAATTTGAAGCTTCACAAGGTTCAGCTGATGTGGGAATTGAAGCCGACCGACCATTCACATCGCCGTTCATTCATTGTTCATTCAGAACCAACCGGCTTGTTTTTTTTAAAAAGTCATTTTTTCAGACGAAACTCACTCAGGATGTGCCAACAAGCAAAATTGCGGTATTAAGGCTTTTGAAAATCCTAGAGCGATTATTAAGAAGACTTTGCATGCTCAAAGTGTCACTGTATCGTGCGCCATGTGATCTGAAGGCGTGATTAGGTCGTTTGTTTTTTCCAAGATGAGGCTGGAAATACGGTATCGACCAATAAATGAATCACGCTATCGCGAGATGTTAACAAGTGAATTTTGGCCTATTATTGACCACGTAGATATCACTGACATGTGGTTTCAACAGGACGTTACAACATGTCACACAACCAATAAAACGATCAATTTATTGGAAACCAAATTTCCCGATCGCATAATTGTACGACAATCAGCAGATCGTGCGACTTAACTGAGCCGATACGGCTCCAATCGAATAGATTTCAGCCTTAAAACACAAAATTCGTGATATGATTAACGAAAAAGGTTTGCCATTTTGCCAAAAAATGATTAAAAACTTTGATGAAAGAATCAACGTCTATCAGACTGGTCGTGGTGGACATTTGCCAGGTATAATTTTTCATTCGTAATACAATAGAAATTTAAATCATCTTAATCTAAATTTTTTGTTTTATTCTCTTCTTAGAAAACAAACTTCTTGTTGAAAAACCATTTACATATATATTTATTTATATTAAATTTTATTCTGCTACTAAGTCTTGGAAATTTATTCAGTGATTTGAAATTTTCGTAATATTTTTTTGACATTTCAAATTGATATATTTGATTATCGCCTTTAGGTGATTTCTTGCAAAAAACAATTCCAACATTTAATCAAATCACACATAAAAATTATATTATTTACACATATTTTTTTGATTAGAGACAAAAAAAGGTTTTCAACACAACCACAATTGAAGAAAATAAAGTCATTTAACATTTACCACACCATTTGCATCTGCACCTGCACTTCACCTGCTTCTGCATCTGTTCTTACATCTATTCACATACAAATGAGGCCTCTTCAGGACAGAGAATAAAATTTAAAGAAAAGTTTTTTGATTTGACTTTATGATTATTAATGTTTATTCATGCAAACGTTTGAATAAATGTTTGCGAGTGTGAGTACCTGTGTGTCTGTGTGTGTGCAGTACACAAAAAAGTACGTATTTAAGCTTGCCTTCATGCTTCGCAGCAATAAGGCGTTGAAAAAACTCAGAAGTAAAATTCAATTTGTTATGGAAATCAAGAGAAAAATATAACTGGGAAAAAAATTGTATTAAAGAAACTTAAACACACATTTAGCATGAAATAAAGAACAACTGAAGGTAAAAAGTGTTGGAGGCAAAAAACAAACTTTGAGAATTTTATGATCTAGATTTAAATTTTTTTTTAATGAAACTGAAGTGAGTTTCTCAAAGCAGTGCGATTTCTATGACTGCGCAACCATCACAACTGTTGCTCCCCAAGAAGATTTAACTAGAACAAACCATTGCTTTATTATTGCTGTTGTTGTCCTTGGTATTGCATTTAATATTAAGCATGATTTTTTTTTTAATTTGTTTTTGTTGTTTTAAAATAACTAAAGCCATTGGTGGCATCAAGTAAATTTTGAACAGCAGCACAATACATATTTTCAATGAATATTTTTAAGACTCTTGATGAGTTTCTTTTGTTTTTTACTTTATTTTTCTGCTGTTAGAAATTTCGTATTTGAAATTATTTTATTTAAATATACACCAGATTAAAAGTATATTTTAAGGCGCCACAATAAAAATGAAATTAACAACAAAAAAATGTTTATTCCTTTGATTATTTACAAGGTTTTAATTGTTTTAAAATAAGGCATAATAAATCTTCCTTAATTAGATATGCAAGGCTACAAGTGTTTCGGCAACATTTCTTGTAAAATGCATAATTTTGTTAAGACCATTAAACTTGTTGTATCATGCCGGTGAATTGCCAAAGTGTTGGAAGGTTGTTAATGTAACGCCGACACCAAAAAAAGGTGAAGCTACTAAGAACCTTGAAAATAATCCCAGTTTGTTTTACACTTTCTAAAGTGATGGAAAGTATCGGGTTTTTCAACAAGAAGTTATTTTTAAAGTGGCAACACCAACAATATGATAATTTCAACATTTGATAATTTTTTTAATCGACCTTTTTATATTTTAAATAAATATCTGTTATTATTTTCAACGGTTTTTTTTAATTAACAATATATATTATTTTCCGATATTTCGCTTTCCTGTGGAAAGCTTCTTCAGGAAATTATTTTTTATATTTTACAAAAACAAAAAATTATAACAATTTGAAAAGAAAAATTTTTTTTTAAAACATTTAACATCTAATTTTTTGACGTATTCATAGTAGCTGCACTGGCAATTGTTACAATGAATTCAATTTCGCACGAAAATCGTATTAAAATATATAAAATCTACTATGAAAATGGTGGTTCTGTTAAAGTTACATTTCGTAAAATTCGTGACATTTTCGGACAACATAATCGTCCTTCTAAGAACACTGTTAAGGATTTGGTCGTTAAATTTGAGTCGAGAGGCTTATTACACCAATGTGAATACCAATGCATGTACGACCGGGTCGTTCAACTGAAAATATCGCAGCCATGAGCCATAGTGTTGAAGCAGATCCAAATTTGTTAATTCCTCGACGTTCTCAACAATTGGGGTTTTCCAAAACTACCACACGGCGAATTTGGATTTGACTTTGAAACCTAACAAGGTTCAACTGGTGCAGGAATTGAAGTCGACCGACCATATACATCGCCGTAGATTCACTTAATTCATTCAGGAACAGATAGCGCGATTCGTTTTACATCCGCACCTAGCCATGTAGTCCTAATCAAATGGTGAACAAACCACAATTGTATAATTTGGAACGTCATACATGCGTCCTAGGAAGCCGAAGACATAATTCTAAGCAACACAACCACCTAGTAGCAACTTTAATGATTCCAGGGCAGGGCTGCAAACCATCACACCTTGCTAAAGAGTTGGAGACTTTCCTACTCCTGTCCAGAACAGATGTCTAGCATGCTCACTGGACTGGATCATTCACTTTGCGTGTCATTATCAGTGAGATGATCCTGGCCACCATAATAACCATTATACTGTTATGGAGCCGCGAAACCACAACCACCACGTTACTCCCATATAGGGGCCAACCTCAATGATCAGCCAGAGAACTATTAAATGTTTAAAGAGACAAATAATGAACTCTGTGGCTCACTGATCTCCGTGGAAATGAAGTGGAGTTTCCAGTTGACTCCCTGCCTGTCTTCAGGGGACTGAGCTCCCTTTTTTTCCCTGTTGCACAAATCTAGATAGCTGTTACGTACTATAAAGACCATAAATGTGCCCCCGGGGGGTCATTCAGGAACAATCGGTTGGATTTTTTTAAAAAAATAATCATTTTTTTGGTCGATTTTATGATTACTTTTCATTTTGTAAAGTACTAGAACCAGCAGCTTGCTTAGCAAGCGACACTCTACGGGTGACTTGCTAGCTTTCCCGTCAAAACAAAGGTGCAATTCCACACATTATTCCGGGAAAAGTAAGGTGGCTCTAGATATTTCCATAATGCAATTCTCAAAACTTGTTGCTTTACCACATTACCACATTACCACATTTGGAATTTTGCGTTAGAATTTGACTTTGAAGCCTTACAAGGTTTAAGTGGTGCAAAAACTGCAGCCGAATGGCCATTCACATCGCCGAAGTTTCGTTTAATTCGGTCAGGAACAACCGGCTGGTTTTTCTGAAAAAAATTTTTTAGACGAAGCCCATTTTAACTTGTCAGGATGTGCCAACAAGCAAAATTGCCGCATTAAGGCTTCTGAAAATCCTAGAGCGATTATTAAAAAGCATTTGCGTGCTCAATGTGTCACTGTATGGTGCGCTATGTGGTCTGGAGGCGTGATGAGGCTGGAAATGCGGTAACGTTCAATGGATCACGCTATCGCAGGATGCTAACAACTCAATTTTGGCCCATTATTAACGACGTGGATATTACTGACATGCCATTTCAACAGCACAGTGCCACACGTCACACAGCCAATGAGACCATCAATTTGTTGCAAACAAAATTGATCGGGGAATCAATTTCACAACAAACTGCAGTTATGTGGCCAGCCAAAGCGTGTGATTTAACTCCGTTGGATTATTTTTTGTGGTACTATGTTAAGGACACAGTCTATAAGGAGCCAACTGAATCCATTTCATCCTTAAAACTCAAAATCCGAAATAGGAATATTGAAAAACCCATCAGAATGTCCATTTAGACGACAGCAAGTTAACCAAGCGGCAGATTGTTGTCTATACTAATTTTCTCGTTGTAGTCTAATTAAGAATTAAAGATTGAAGTGATGTCAATACAATAAGATATGTGAAAAAAAAATAAGTACTTAAAAGCTTTTAACAAAGGAAAGAAACTAACGGTACAAATTTAAAATAATATTGCGTTATTAATGAAAAGATTATGTGAATTTTATGTTCTTTTATTTTTGGAGACTTTTTCAGTTAAACTAGATGCATAGGTATTTCCAAGTACTTTTAGAATAAAATATACTTCCAGGCTAAGAAGAATTGTGTAAATTTCATAGAAATGCATATGTATGTATATACAATCAAAATTCCTGTTTTGGTATGGACACCATTTAGTTGTTAACTTACTTCTTCCATTCAATTGTACAAATTATGATAATTTCAGTTTTCTATGATTATTCTGTTTTTGGTAGATATTATAGAACTTTATAGCATCATTTCTTTGTTTGACTACAATTTCTTATTTTAAGTGATTACTATTGTAGTGATATATCACACATTACCATACGACTTATGGTGCTAAAATATATTTCAACATATTTTAAAGACACGTTCAACGAAAAATTTTCATCGCCTTCAAAAAAAAAAAAGTTATTTTACTTTTCGCTATTGCGCAGTAATTAAAATTTTTATTAAACCATAAACCAGGGCTATTTCTGTTTATAAAGTTGCTGCCGCTGTTTTCAGGAAGGTAAAAATAGCTAGCGGCATTTGCAGTCGAATGTTCGTGCAATCTTCTGTGTACAGTGCTGAGACTTAAAATGCACAAATGAACTATTTTTCTTAATCCGCCTTACAAGTCTGCAAAATTGCCAACACTGTTTATATTAAATTACACTGGTCTAATAAGAAATTTTTCTTGTCAAACTTCTTCACACAAATTTACAAGTTTTAAAATTAATTTTTTTATATTCATATTAAACTAGCAGACCCGGCAAACTTCGCATCGCCTAACAGTCGATTCTTTGTTTTTTTTTTTTTAATACTTATTTTACTATTCGGCAGCTAGTAGGATAAAACATTTGTTTGTATGTATGTAAAATAAAAAAATTTTTCAATTTGTCGTTTTTTATTGTTTTTGTTTGTTTTGTTTTTTGAAAAATTTATTGATTATTTTAAATTTGTTTATCAAAAAATTTTTTCAATTTGTTTGTTCATTATTTTTGTTTTTCCTGATGATGCCAACCAACGGTGTGGCGAAATATCGAAAAAATAATAAAAAATAAAAGTTTTTTAAAAAATTTTTTATTAAATTGACCTAGTGCTCAAAATTAATTACTAAAAAATATTAAAAAAGGTCAAAAAATTATAACTATTATAATTAAAAATCACTTTAAATAGTTTTAATATTCAACAAAAATCACAAAGAAAATTACATTTTGCGATATATTATTATGATACCTATTTATTATATTTAATTTTTAGTTATGCTAAATTAAGGTCAATTTAGTTTTCCAATACGGGAACAGGTAACACACAATTGACCATGCGAGAAAATTGGATTTTTTTGAGTAATACCACAAACACTCAATGACTGCCCCTGGGATTTGTTTATAGTCATTGCGAAAGCAAACCATTACTGGAAACTCTAGTCTTTTAAGCTCGAATGGTATGTCAGTCGGAATCATTGGGATGCGGGGTATCAAAACGTCTTGTCCTTTATACTTTCCTTTCAATATGATTGCTTCAATTACAGTATTCAATAAAACTTTCAGTTGGTTAATATTTCAACTTTTAATTGAAGATTGTGAGGCGGTAAAGCTGGATCAATTAAGTGCGTTTAAAAATTCAATTTGCTAGTTCACGACATCATCTTCATTAGTTGCCATATCAACTGATTTATATGTCCTCATTTTGCCAGCAATTCCATCTTGAATTTTAAAACTTAATTTATTTACATCAGTGTTTTTCGCTCAACCAATCAGAGAATAAGTAATTTTCAGCAACATTTGGAAACAGTTTATGGATGAAGTCATCCAAATCAGAAAAGGTGATGCTGCCAGTCAGCACATCTATAGGAAATTTGCCATTATCAGTATCAATGAGTTGTTTAGAGAATATGTCTCCAGATTGATCATTTTGCAACATAACACGCATATTCTTACTTAAATGTAATACCTTGAGGTGTTTCCACAATTTGGAGGACTTTAAACATGCATTCAGTTTATCAACTTGCATTGAACGAAGAACCACTGGCAATGTGGGCGAAATTCTCCTGATAATAAAATCATTGCGCCAGCAAATTGTTTTTGGTTGTTCCGTAGATCTTTTAAAGTCCTATCTGAAGCTTTAAAAGATTTTTTAAACGCCATCCTGCATTCACCCCACACTAGTACTTTACATTGCTGCAAAACCTTTGCCATTGTTGAATTCTTGGAAATGTTGTAGGTTGGAGTTTCGGAGTTTTAGGGCTGAATATGCTGTTCGACCGCCTTCTTGCAAAGTTGCTGCAATGCCTGACGAAGCAAGAGCTAGAGCAATTTCATTTTTTGAGCGAATTGTTGCCAATATTAAAGTGATCAAAAAAGGTTTTCCTGCACCACCAGGAGCGTCCATCATTTATTTCTTTCATAAGATTATCAAATACATACTTTTGCTCTTCCTTCAGTGGAAGATTTATTTGAATCGATTCTTTCAAACTATTGAGATCTTACGATTTTTCACGTTCTAATTCTTGATGAAAAGCATTGCGCGCGGCCATCCTCAATTAACATAATGATTTGTTTGGAAAACAATGCCTGATTGTAAATTTCTTCACTTATTTGTAAATTCAGATTCCCTATTCTATTGCGCATATTAAAGAAAATATTGTCACACATATTATCTTTGCACTTGATCCACAAATTAAGTACTCATTTAGGTATCTTTTGTAGGGGCGTAGAGAAAAGTGTGTTTTTATACTTTTTCAGGAAACTTTTTAGAACCATCCTCGCACTTCAAGGAATATTATAAAATTAGAATTAACGGTTTAGCTGTTCTCAAGATTTGCGCTTAGCAACAAATTTAGCGTTTAATTTCTATATTTTAGATTTTTATTATAAATTCTTTTCTATTTTTATTTTCAAGAATTAAACCACAGGACTATAATAGAATAGTGGTTATTTAATTCATTCAATTAAATATAATGGCAAGAATATATTTTTTTTAAATTCAATGATAAAAAATATCATAAAATAAAAAAGTAAATATTTGCTGCGGCATGAACTAATAAAATAATTTAATTCAACACTTTATTAACTGCAGTAACAGCATGCGACGAACGTGAAATGACTGAGTAAACAGAAACAAGTAGACATTTATTAAGTTATAACAAATACCCTCATATTTCAATCGTTAAAATTGTAAGAAAACAAGCAAAGAACAAGACGAATTTATTTATTTATTTATTTGCTTTGAAAAGTAAATTGCCAACCAGTCTTCTTAGCTGGCCAAGACATTCAAGTCCTGGTTAAAGGACATATAAATTAATGGTAATAAAGGAAATTGCAGAAAAGTACTGAGACTTAAAACAAACCAGCAAACAAATACTTAAGAGGATACCAGGAAAATTATCATTATAATAGAAGTTACTGGTTGTGAAAAGGCGTGACTGCTTTTTTTCATTACATTTGCAATGCAATGAAAGCTGCCATAGAGAAATAAAATACCGTGTCAAGAAAACCTTGACGATGTAGGTGCCTGAACATGTGGTAAACACCGGCATACATTCATTTTGGTCAAAACGCAACTAGATTTTTTTTATGCCATTATAAAAGTGCTTAGCAGAACAACTACACACCGAACTATGGAGTTGGCATCATTTAGACTCATTTGACTGGTTGTCCTAACCACAAGATGGCCACGACTGCTTACCAACATAAAGAGTAAAGTTTAAAAAAATAGTTTGAAATCCTATCTGACAAGCAGACATGAAAGTTTTCTATTAAATTAGAAATAAAAAACAAAATGAAATAAAATAAAATATAAACGAGGCAATATTATTTACTTTTTATAAAAAAAAAAACTAGAAAAAAAATTATTAAAATAAATCTATTAAACAAAATGAAATAGGCCTTAAATATGCCGAAATATTATTGCTACAATATTAATGCATACGTTGCCACATTTTTACAATAAAAAACGCTTTATAAGCTCGTATTACTCGTAATTAAAATGGAAATCAAATCACAAGGGTAATCGTGCGCTAAAATTTCGGCATCCTCTAACAAGCGCAATTTTAATAGTTTTTAGTCTAATTCTTTTACGCAAAACGGTAGCACATTTTTAAGGCGAACAACAGCGGCACAAATGTAACCGCAAAAAAAATATTAGATATGTTAAATAAGGAGTGTAGTGTATCGATTCCAGAAATGTCTTATGTAATTGATCTCCATGTACTTTCTAAGCGAAATGGTTTGCAGAGCCAGTAGTATTATTAGCGGTGTAGAAATCAGAGTAAGGGAATACTACTCTTGCTTTTCGATCATTTCTGTATCTACCATCAAAAGATTTGATGCTGAGGCAGCTACCCCTTTTTATATCAAGAAATTTTCCAGAGAAGTTTAAAATGTTTCAAGTAGAATTTCTGGCGAAAAACTTGGAAGTGGATTTGTTGAAGGTGAATATTATCTCACGCAGCAGGTAAGCTCACCCTGAGAGTCAAACTAATTGTAATTTAACAAAATGGCACCCCTCGGGGCACATTATCGGTCTTTGTGGAGAGTAACTATTTAGACCTATGCAACTGGGAAAAAACGGAGCCCAGTCCCCTGAAGTTAGCAGGGATACAACTGGAAGCTCCACGTTATTTCCACGGGAATCAGTAAGCCTCAGAGTTCCGTTATTTGTCTCTTTAGACATTAAACTGTTCTCTGGCTGATTATTGCGGTTGACCCCTATATGGGAGTATCGTGGTGGTTGTGGTTTCGCGGCCCCATAACAGACAGGTCAGTTTTTATATGGTGGCCGGGTTCATTTCACCTTTAATAATAGACATGTGTTCTGGACAGGGGTTGGATAGTCTCCATTTCTTCAGCAAGGAGTGATGATTTGCAGCCCTGCTCTGGAATCATTAAAGTTGCAACTACGAAAGACCTGTTGCTAGAATTAGTCGTCGGCTTCCTAGGACGAGCATGATGACCCTATTTATGCATAGTGGTTCGACCACCATCTGATTAAGGCTCCATGGCCAGGCGCAGATGTAAATCTTATCAAGTAGTTAACAAAATGGCTGACCTGTTAAATACCCACAGGGGCACATTGATATGTCTTAATGGAATCTTACCATTAAGATATGTGTCATCTGGGTGTGAAAGGAAGTTCAGTCCCCTAAAGGCTAGCAGGAGCCAACTGGACAACTTCCACTCTTTATTTTCACGGGAATCCGTAAGCCCCAGAGTTCAGCTGCTGCCTGATTATTGAGGTTGGACCTTCGGGGAGTATCAAGGAGTGGGGGTGTGGCCCTGCTCCGAGCTCTAGAATGACCTTTTGCACAGAGATAACAATCGGCTTTCCAGGCCGTGGTTTGATCTACCATCAGGTTATGGCTCACACAGCTCGGCACTTATGTAAATCTTATCACGTTGACCTATTAAATATTAAGCATTTTTGAATCCCAAGCTGAAACAACACTTAAAATCATGGCTTTAATTTGGGGTGCTGCGACTGCTTCACAGCAGTGAAAGACTAAAAGTGGAATCTTCTCATTCTGAGAAGGCACTACTTGATAAGGACAATTAGTCTATATTCCAGGATATCAAGAAGTTTGTGGAGCATTTTCTGTTACCATTTCCAATTATTGATTACTTTTATAGTGGGAACTCTGGGTAAAAAAAAATAACTTGTTTAAGAGTTTCGAATTAACTCCAGCTTCCCTTTCCTAAAGCTTAAATAACAAAACCAACTTATAACTTTTCTCTTTTCAAATAATAAACTCGAACAATTTTTCAAAAACTCATTCTAAATTATTGTCAAATATGAAACAGTTCTTATACAGGGTGTTCACTGGGACAGTTTACATTTGGCGGGCGTGAAGTAGACACGTGGCAAATTTATTATGGAAAAATACTTGATAAGCCAACGTGTTTTAATTGTTAAAAAAATTTTATCAAAATCAATCATCGGTTAATGTGACAACGAGAAAGTTAGGTGAAATTTTTGGGAGAAACAACGTGCCAAAAAAACGCATTATTTATCGTGTAGTTAATTACATCGAAGAAAGAGGTGATAGGCCCAAGCATGGACCACAACGTACTGCAATATCGGCTAAAAATACTACTGCTGCTCAAGAAAGTGTTCAAAACAATCAATCAACGTCAATTCGACGCCATGCTCAGGAGCTTGATATTCAAAGAACAACTTTGGCCACAATTTCGTACAAGGATTTGCAGTTGTTTCCACATAAAATTCATTTGACACAAGAGCTTTTTCCCACAAGACCATTTACGCCGCCGTACTTATGTCAATAGGATATTACAGCTCGCTCATGACAATAATAATGTGAACAAACAGAATAGTCGCCCTCAAATAGGAAGCCCTCAAATTATTCAACAGTCACTTTTGCATCCATTAAAAGTGACAGTCTGGGGTGAAAATGTAATGAAAAATGTGGTCAATAGGACTCGCATTTGTGAGGCTTACAGAGACGGACATTTATCTGATATTGTATTCCATACATAATTGCCGACGTTAAATAAAACATTCAATTCTCTTACACTTCATTAAGAATTATAAACAAATAAAGAAGTATACCTTCCCGGCGGACACCCTATATTAATTAAAAGCTCATTTCTTAGTATGTTAATTCTTTCATATAAAACGATATCTGTGTTGTAAGAATGGCTCTACTGCACATGTGTGTTTCATCAGCATCATCTATGTAGAGTATCTATGTAATGAGAACTGTAAAAAAGATGATAAAACCACATCGTCATCATCAACCGAATAAAGAAACAAAGCAAACCAACAACTTATTAAACAAAAACAAACTTCGAACAATACAAAACCTAAAAAACACTATTTTAGAACTTTATTTATTTTGATTTTTGGTTTTCATATTAATTTCATTATTAGATTTCGTTCTATCTTTTCACAAAGTTCTTCTATTTATAAAGAATTAAATAGATTTCACAAAAATTATGAATTGCCGTTTTTTTATTTGTGTAAATAGATAAAGTTTTCACGTTGCACAGTGAGCGATGTGCTGCTCATTAGAGCTGTTCACTATTTTAAAAATCTTGTACCTTACACCTTGGCCTTAAAAGCTACCAAAGTAGTGCTGATGGTTAGCAAGTAGACTTTACTTGGGGTTATCTACTCTATAGAAAAAGTTTTATTCGCCCTTACTTTGATTTCTTAGGATGGGAGTACAAGCTCTGATACTAACACTTTAGATTACTTTATATAACAAACAGGTTATGTTTGAGACTTCTTTTGCATTTACCATTAGGTTGTAAAAATGTTATATTAATATACTGGCAAGTTTCTTATGTCATAAAAGGTATAAAGGATAAAAAGTATGTTTATTGCATGCTGCGTATACAGGCAGATAAACAGACGAACTAAAATTCGAAAATTGATGTTAAGGCGGCATATTTTATCAATACTTTTCATACTTATTTAAGGAAGTAGTTAGTATTTTACTTTGCTTTAGTATTTTATTTGTTGATTTCTGTTTTAAAGAGTTTTTCAACAAGAAGTTTGGTGTTTAAAACAGAATAAAATAAAAAATTTTGATTAAGATGTTTCATATTCTTATTGTATTACGAAGAGAAAAATTTGGCTATTAAGGATAAAAAAATGATATCTGACAAATGTGCCCCACTACCACGCTGACAGATGTCGATCCTTTTCATCAAAGTTTTTAATCACATTTTGGCAAAATTGGGGTCCTATTTCGTTAATCATATTACGGATTTTAAAGCTTAAGCTGAAATCGATTTGATTAATTCCATATAGATATTATACTTAATACAGCCCCACAAAACACAATGCAATGGTTTAAGTCACATGATCTGACTGGTGACTTAACTGCTGATTGTCGTAAAATAGTGCGATCGGAAAATTTGGTTTGCAATAAATTGAACGTTTCATTCAATGTGTAACATTGAGTTGTTAACATCCATCTCGCAATAGCATGTCCGGCCTTATCTTCGAAAAAAAACGGCCCAATCACGCTTTCAGACCAGATAGCGCACCAGACAGTGACACGTTAAGCATGCAAGGGTTTTTCAATAATCGCTCTGGGATTTTCAGAAGCCCAAATGCGGAAATTTTGCTTATTGACATACGCTGACGAGTGAAAATGCGCTTCGTCTGGAAAAAATAAGGTTTTTTTGAAAATCCGGCCTATTATTCCTGAATGATTTAAACGAATCTACGGCGATGTGAATGGTCGGTCGTCTTCAATTCCTGCACCAGTTGAACCTTGTAAGGCTTCGAAATCAAGTCCTTACGCAAAATTCGGCATGTGGTGGTTTAAGATAACCCCAATTGTTGAAAACATCGAGGAATTGAAAAATTAAGATCTGCTTCAACACCATGGCTAACGGCTGCGATATTTTTATTTAAGCGATCCGGTAGAATACGCGTTGGTGTTCGCACATTCTGTATCGAACCTGTCGACTCAAATTAAACGACCAAATTCTTATTAGCGGTTTTAGGAGAACGATTATGTTGTCCGAAAATATCTCGAATTTTATGAAATATAACTTTAACAAAGCCATAATTTTTATACCGGGTTTTAATTATTTTAACGCGAATCATTGTAACAATAACCTTTAGCGGTTGTACCGTTTTCATAGTGGATTTGAATTATTTTAATGCAATTTTCGTGCGAAATTCAACTCATTGTAACAGTTCCCAATGCACCTACTACAAATACTTCAAAAAACTAAATACCAAATCTATCATGTTGTCGGTATTGCCGTATTTGAAAAACAAACTTCTTGTTGAAAACCTAATACATAAATACTTTCTATGTTTTTCATCTTTATATAACAAAAATGTCTGATGATATTGCGGATAGACTATATAGAATTGTTTGAAATAACTGGAGGAATTAAAACAGCTTTGCAATTTTAAAACCCATTTGATGGTTACAGTTTTATTTGAGTGTCACAACAGCTGCCTGCTATAAAAAAACATAAACACTACAAATCGCACAAAAATTAACACTTATTTTAGATTCTATTATGACGCTCTTGAAAGGTGTAAAAAGTTCAAATCGAAAACTTTAGTTTAGCTGAAGAAATGACATTCTAAAAGAATTAAAAATTTAAAATGACAATGCTGTACAGAACGGGCAATGAAGCAAAGCTATACAACCTTTTCCTTAAGCCATTGAAATTGGCCGCCACATGAAATCAAGTAAATAAACCTGAGTATAACTCTTTTTTAGTAATAATAGTAAACAAAATATATAGTTACTTCTAATTAAAGAGTATGGGTTATTTTCTAAAGTATAATAAATACTGAAATTTTAGAATAAAAAATTGTAAAATTTACAATATTATTTTTTCGAATCATTTTTTGATTTAATCTACGTTAAGCTTATCAGTAGATTTTACCCCAAATTTTGTATAAAAAATTCAAGTGTTTTATATCTCAAAATCCACTGATGAGCTATATAAGCAGTAGTGAAATGGCCATATGGATATGATTTCCCCCGCAGTAATACATTTCAAATATATATTTTGTTTAACAAATATTTTGCAGGCCATTTTGTTATATTGTCGTTTTGTTTGTAACTCTATTTTAATAAATTTCCACCAAAATACTGAAATTTTACCAAAAAATTTTAAAAGACCGTAAAATGCACCACCACGTTAAATATTTATTTAAACAATAACACAACAGCAAAAAAAATAAACTCATAAAAAAATTGACGAGGATTTTTAGCAAAGGGGATGGATGACAGCAGTGCAAATATTTAAGTTTGAATTTGATATTCTCCCAATAGGTTTCCGATTTTAATTTTAATTAATTTTAATTTTAATTTTAAAAATTCTTACAATTTCAAAATCACGCAAAATTCAAAATATCTGAAAAAAAAATTAAATATTTCAATTTTATTTTTTCGAATCATTTTTTAATTTACGCTACTAGAGGGGGATAACGATGAGCAAATTCTAGATTACTTGAGTGCAAGACACAAGGACGTAAAATTCACAATGGAAAGGGAAGATGAGGGGAGAATTAATTATCTAGACCTAACAGTCAAGGGTAACACAATCCTAAACAGAGTCGAATATGAAATATACAGAAAACCAATAGCGACGGACACAATAATACACAACTCATCGAATCATCCCCAGCAACACGAAAACGCAGCAATTGGGCAGTTGATAACAAGGCTCGAAAGAACACCACTAAAACGGGAAATGTATATGAAAGAAATGAGAACAATATACACCATAGCGGAAAACAACGGATACTTAAATTGCTTGGTAGATAACATCAAGAAACAAATTGGAACGAACAAAAAACAGGAGAATGAAAAGAAAAACTGGGCTACATTAACATATATGGGATAATCAACGTACAAACTGACAAAAATCTTTAGAAAACACAACATCAATACGGCATTCAGAACAAGAAACAACCTAGGCAGAATACTACATTACAAAACAACCGAGACAAATATACTAGACAAACAAGGAGTGTACAAATTAACTTGTACATTCCATTATAGCTACATCGGGCAAACAGGACGAAAAATTAAGACCAGATTTAGGGAACACATTAGAGACTATAACAAAAAACTACGACAACCAAAACCAACTCTAGAATCAAATTTTACGAACCATTTATTCAACAACAAATGTATACCAGGACATATAAAAGCAACGGTTAAACATACACAGCATAAAGGAAGGAGACAAAATGTATTAGAAAACATGGAAAAATAAACAAACAGGAAACATTTAGCGGACGAATGATAAATGAACAGATGAACACTGCTTCAGACACAAATATTGTTATTTGAACCATTGAAACATTTTTACAGGAAGACAAACTTTACACCAGCACAAACACGTTACGCAGGTGCACAGGACCAGAGCAATAAAGGACCTTGTGAACGTACAATTACTGATTATTATGTCATAGGAAAAAAAACCCAATAGGTTCACACATAAACACAAACGAATAACAGGCAAAAACAAGTGACGAATGCAATAACACGAACAGAAACACGAACAAGACGAACTATATAAACACAGCTGATAATAGAACGCAACTAGTATAAAGAAGAAATTGATGATGGCAAATAGCCGAAACCGGTTTGTTCACAAACCAAATTAAACAAGGGTCGACGTAAAACCGCACCCAAATAAAAATTCAGATATGCCTTTCCCCGCAGTAATACATTTCAACTATATTTTTGTTAAATATTTCCTTAAAAAATCGAATATAACAAAACGCTCAACATATTAAAATCTAGAAAATTCTACACAAATTAAAATTTTGTGGAAAAAATCAAAAATATTGAGAGTTAAATATAATATTAAAGCAATAATAGAGAGAGAGAGAGAGAATCTTTGACAAAAAATTCCAAGAATTTCACAAACAAAATTTATTTAATCTATATTATAATTGAGCTAGATTCTTTCGAACATTAAAACTTTAAATGGATATTGCATTTTCACTATGGCTCATAATGATCTTATCAATGAATTTTACTCCAAATTTTTTATAGATTAAATAGGAATTATATACAACCAACACTGCAAAAAGACAACAAAACAAAAAAAAAAATTATAAAAAACACAAGTTTTTTTTTAACAAAAAAAACTATTTTTATAAATTAATTGTTGTATTTAATTAAAGGTTTATAGAAAAAGTTTATTTTAATAATTACAAGACATCATCCATAGATACCTTAAATAGTAAACAAATGTCAATCAAATATTAAAAAAAAAAAAAACTATAACAATAATAATAATAAGCCACCCTTCTGTTTAATAATAAATTACTTATGAATTCTTATAAGTTTGTTTATCAACTAACAGTGTGTTCATTTTAAGTCTTATTAACAACAAAAAGTTTTTTATGTTGCTTTGCGGTCATTATTTAAAACTTTATTCTTTAAGTTTTCCAATTTCATTTCTTTTTAGTTCTTGGTGGCAATTGTATATTTTCTTTTATTTGTAATAACCAGAAAAAGCTACTAAGCAAAAGTTTTCTAGTCTATAATAATATTACAACCAGAGCTGTAAATGAATCATTCTTTTTTAATTATCTAAATATTTTTTCGAATAATCTAAATATTGAATTAATTACATTCTCTAAAAAAAAAAAAGAATCGAATGAAATTTTAATCAACTCAAATTTATTAGGCAAAAATAAATTTCAATTCGTTTCTAATGAAAATGAATTTTTTTAAATGAATTTCAGTTCATTTTCAATTCGTTTGAATTGAATTGATTTTATATTCATTCCAATGAAATAGAACTATGAATTTCAATTCAAATTAATGAAATAAAAATGAATTGTAATCAATTAATTTTAAGAGCAGATGTAGGGAGAATAAAAAATGGAAATTTTCCCCTACCAAAATGAAAATATTCAGAACAAAAAGCCTTATTCTGGATCTGCGCCTAATCGAAGAAAACATGGTGTTTGAAGTTTGTTTACTCCAGAAGATCTAATTTTTATTTTGAAATTCACTGAACAAGAAAACACATTTAATATTAAAGAAGTAATTAATTAATTGTGTCTTTGTACGATACTAGGTAATATACAAAGTAATGCTTGCTGTCTTTTACATAAAAAATTAATTGAATAACAAAATGACAGTATTGCTTGCTGCAGATTTACTTACATAATCAATTTAAATTTTAATCAATTCAAAATCAATCAATTCATTTCAAATGAGTTGGTATTGAATTGCTAATTATTTTTTTCTAGTTCATTTGAATTGATTCCAAATCAATTCAATTCAAAAGAATTGGTAATGAACTGCTAATTAATTTCTCTAGTTCATTTGAATTGATTCAAAATCAATTCAATTCAAATGAATTGGTAATGAATTTCAATTCACTTTAACAAATAAATTTAAATTGGAGTCGAATTGTGATTCATTTAACAAATTCATTTAAACTCGAAGTGAACAATAGTATATACTTGCTTGATACACTTAAATGACTGAATATTACATAGCGACTCGAATTTAATACTCGCAGTTTTATTTATTAAACTAAATATGATAATGCGCCAGACTATCTGTGTGAACAGATGGAAAATGTAGGTGAGTGCAGCCATATAAGCTACGAAATGCCGAGGACTTCAGTTTACAGAAAGCAACTACGACAACGGCGCACACTGGGAATTTCGCGGAAAAGAGTCAAATTGTCAACATACTCTTCCTGCAATATGCAATGATATTTGGAATTTTAGTATAAATGGTACAATCAAATCAAAAAGAATTACTCCCATCTGACTCCTAATTTTTTTTATAGCCGTCTCAAGCTCAGTACTTGTATGTTTTACTGAACCAACTTAATTTAAACCTTAGAATTTCAAAACGAATATTATTTTATTATGTGAGCTAACGTTTTTCTTTTTATTTTTTATTTGAAGTAGAATATTTCAGTATACTAAAATTGAAAAAATAAACTCTGCAGAGACTTCAGTTTTTTTTTTATTTTTATGAACATATAAAAAAAAACCCTTTTTTTCTCCAAACATTTGGACCTGCAATTTTAGCCATACTTTCCCACAGTTGGAAATCACTACTAATACATTGTCTCACATCTGTTTTTACATTTTTAATCAAGTGCCACCAGGTGCCACCTCTGCATTACACAGTACAACATTTTTCAGCTGATTAATTCGCCACTCAATTCTGATAAGGCCCTTTTGTTTAACATAACTCAAGAACCACTAGTCGGATTTTACTTAAACAAATTTATAAAAATCAAGAATTACAAGTACTTTTATCTGTTTATATAACGTTTCGTTACATAAGCAACAGTTTCGAAGTTATAAATAAAAGTATGAAGAAAAAAAATATTTTTTGCCTAAAAAGTTAATTTCTTTTTTTTTAATTCATAAAAAATCCAAAGCGGTAAAAAAAGTGTCAAGTCCTATTGCTTTCACGTAAAGTCGTATAACTTATAAACAAAATGAGACATACCTCATGAAAATCGATGAACGGGTTTCACTTTTATGCACAATTAAGCAAAGGTATGAATTTAAAAAATTTGGTCGAGATATGCACAATTTGTACATTCAAAACTTTGGGGATGTTTACAAAGCTTAAACTTACAAAAGAAATATACGTATCTAATGCATTGGTTAGAAAATGAAGGGTACAAAATACTCGTACAATACAAAGATCTCACGAAAGCAAAAAATAACAGTTATTCGCAAGGAGTTTCTATTACTGAAAGTTCAGGCAGTGTACCTCTGCAAAATCTGTTGAATCATACTGCTAAAAGAATCCTAGAGACCAAGTGAGCAAAGGAAATAAATAAAATTGAAACCGGAAATCTAACAATGTACTTTAACTGCGGATGTGATGGGGCACCCAGTCAAAGCGAATACCAACAGAGGTTTTCAGATGATCAAATTTCTGACTCTCATTTATATATGACATCATTTGTACCACTTAAATTATCATTAAGTGATGACATAAATAAATTAGTATGGAACAACAATAAACCTTCCTCCGCCCAGTATTGCAGAACACTACAGTTTGCATACGTTTAAGAGACACCTCAAGTTATACGAGAAGTAAAGAGAAGAGTCGATTAACCGTAACTTTAAAGTAAAACATGAATTATATTTTATAATGATTGACGGTAAGACATCACAATCAGTAACAGAAACACCAGCAGCATCTTCTAGTTTTATTTGTGGAGCCACAACATCTAAGATGAATAAAATCGAAGAAGTTCTAGCTATGCCTATGTAAATGAACAAGCCACTTCATGAGCGTATTAAGCTGAGTGTCTTTGGCAAGTAGCTTATAATATTGAATTAAAACGTGGGAGAAGTGACTCAAATACTCGTCCGATAAAAGAACCCCGAAAATGTTTGATAAAGCGTGAACTTAAAGAGAAAATAGGAATGCAGGTTGATACTGTTAAGCAAGGCTCAAGAGGTTTTCAATAATTCTCGAAGCTATAACCATCACTGAGGTAGTAGATCCAAAAAAAATTGCTGATTTTTTATTTGGAGACGGCAAAAGGGTTTGTTGCACTGTATGAGTGGTACAGTATGCCACCTACACTTCACAAAATTCTGATTAATGGAAAATATATAATTGAAAAGTGTATTTTTCCTGTACGTCTACTAATTGGAGAGGCTCAGGAAAGTTGTAACAAAGACTATAAAAAATATCGCCTTAGACACTCCAGAAAATGCAGTCGAATTGCCACGAACGAAGAAATTATGCACCGAATGATGGTAACATCAGATCCCATGATTTCACAATTGGCGCCTTCATTTAGCCAGAAAAAGCGTAGTGTTATAAGCGACGAAGTTAAGGCTTTTTTAGAATAATAAATTAAAAATAGATTTAAAATAAATAACAAATTAAAAATTAAAAAAATCATTTAAATTTTTTTGTTAGTTATGGCTTTTTACATTGCAGGTAACGATCGACATTTCTCCAACTTTCTTTATTTTGATTATTTTTATGTATTACTATATAAATAAAACTAAATTTGTAATGAAATTACTACATTTTTTGACACATATATATTTTTTTCCTCACCTCGATACAAAAATCCCCAGTGTGCGGCGCATTCTATGAAGACCTGAAACTCTTTAACACTATTTACAAATGACTTTTATTCGGGTACGGTTTTCCATCGACCCTCGTCAAATTTGGCTTGTAAACAAATCGGTTTCGGCCGTTTGCCATCATCAGTGTTCTTTTCGTACTACGAGTACTGCGAGTACCCAAACAAAAGTGAAGTTAGCCCCGTCGGAAAATCTAAGCACATATTTACAAATGACATAAAAACAGAACGGAATAATGTGGCATTTAAAAGAAAATGTAAGAGTTTTATAAAGAACAATAGTTAAAAGGAGAAAAAAGGAAAGAAGGAAGAAATTTACTATGGACATCATAATTTTAAATGAATAAATCTAAATGTATTGTAGAGTATTATAAATACTAATCCAAAAAAAATTAAAAAAAAAAATAAATGGCAGTTCATTTTTTCCAAATTCATTTGAACTGACTCCTATGAGTTAGTTTTTGTTTTTGTGAAAAGAATTAATTCAAAATTTGCTAATTCACTACAGGAATGATTAGGGAATTAGTTCAAAAATGAATGATTCATTTACATCTCTGATTTTAACTTTGTAAAAAAAAATAAAAATAATATAATAATTTAAATTATGTAAACAAAACCTGCTTCCTCTTAACACATTTTTATAGCTCAACACAAGCAAAAAATGTCATCATAATTAGCGGTTTTATAAAAATTATTACGTCTATTATTGTGTTGATTTATTTAATGATTCTAGAGTGGTGTAATTTTTATTTAAATGAAATTAAAACTAATTAAAAATAATTACAATAAATCAAAAATAATCAGGCAATTAAAAGATAAAGTAATTACCCCTGTTTCGCATGAAGACACAAGAAGCATTTGCGAATTTTAAGAAAAAAACATAAATGCAAATAAATAAAAAATCAGCAGAAGTCGTAAGTTAATTTGTATTTTTAATGAGTCTATCAATTGTACATAAAATCAGTTTAAATTATTTAAAATATGAATTAAAAAGGGCAAGAGAAAAAAATCTTTTTCAATTAGAAACCTAAAGAAACAATATTGAAATGCTTAAACTAAAGAATTTTTAAAAGTGTTGTCACATTTAATTCTTTTGATGCTAAATAAAATAAATTTGTAAATAGCGCACAGTGGGAGATATTGCTTTAAATTGGAAGTAAATAATTTTCTTAATGAATGAAATATGGAAAATCGATGCGCTATCAACAAAAATTTCATTTGACCATTGTAGTAACAATGAAACAGTGAAATACAACCCATATTGCGTCGATTCCTTAAAAATCAGTATATTTGGATACCCTACTGTCCCCAATGAGCAATTCCAAAATTGACTTTAGGGCGCGCCGGCCCATACATAAGATTTGTATTTATTTTTCGGATGAATATAAGTGGTTTAAATAGTACGAAGATCGGATTGAATGAAGTATCTCTTACACCGTTTTAGAAAACTGAGGCACTTGAAAACTTCTTTAGAAACCTAAAAAGTCTGTTTAGTCTATTGAACATCACATTGAATTTTCATGCCAAGAACATCGAGAACTTCCGATTCCCTAATACTTATATGACTTATATGATATGCAGCACTATTTTTGAATACAGATCTATGCGTAACCATGCAACATTGTTTCTTACGGGCATTAAAATCGATTCTATTTACACGACCTCATTCCGAGATTGTTGCGAGATCGTGATTGAGCGCATTATTCATGTTCTGCCTTTTGGAATGCACCTCCAACTGGTTTTGTCTATTACCAAATGCATACGATTGACAAATGGTGATGTCATCTAGGAAAGAGTACATAGGATTGAAAGTTTGACAAAGATGGACATTTAGAAAAATAAGAAATAGGGTAGGAGAAAGACAAAATTCATATACAAAAAGTATATGACGTGATAAGATTTACATCTGTACCTGGCTATGGAGCCTTAATCAGATGGTGGTCAAACCACTGGTAATGAAAAGCAACGTCATTCACGCCCTAGGAAGCCAAAGCCTTGCTAAAGAGCTGGAGACTATCCAACTCCTGTCTAGAACACATGTCTAGCATGCTCACTGGATTGGATCATTCACCTGTGGGTGCTATTATTGGCGAGATGATCCTGGCCACCATAATCATTCATGCTTGGAGCCGCGAAACCACAACCACCACGGTACTACCATATAGGGGCCAACCTTAATAATCAGCCAGAGAACAGTTAAATGTCTAAAGAAACAAATAACGGAACTCTGCGAGTCTACTAATTCCCGTGGAAATAACGTGGAGTTTCCAGTTGTATCCCTGCTGACTTCAAGGGACTGGGTTCCCTTTTCCCCCAGTTGCACACCAGTTGTGTGGTGGTTTGCAGCCCTGCTCTGGAATCATCAGAGTTGCAACTAGGAAAGACCTGTTGCTAGAATTAGTCTTTGGCTAGGGCGTGAATGACGTTTGCTTTTCATTCCCAGTGGTTTGACCACCATCTGATTAAGGCTCCATAGCCAGGTACAGATGTAAATCTTATCACGTAATAAGTTCAATACCCAAAAAAAATTTCTGTAAAGTAGTTGGAATTGAAAAATTTATTTAACAACGAATAAATAGAAAACAATTCTCCAAGTATCGTTATGCTTAGCCCCAAAAGAAGAGTTTCTGTCACACTTGTCTATTAGAAGAGATGGTTAAGGTGACAATATACTCAAATAGAGTATTGGTTGTAAGCCTCAACTCACAGCAACAGTGTATGATAGTTGCGGCTGAGTTGGTTTAAATAGTAACATATCATACATATAATATACGTCGTTTCGGGCTTATCGGCATAGACTAGCGACTTCAAATACTCCCACAGAAAATAGGCATTAAACCCTACGACCTTAGAGGTTAATTCACGAATCCAAAACGTAAAACTGTGTGATTAGCAAACCTTTGCTTCAATAAATCAAATGTAGCGCGAGCATCGTTTATAAAGAAGTACTGATTCCATCAGCCCATAAAGCACACCTTACAGTGAGTTTTTCTGAATGAAAAGGTTTATCAACAGACGCTTGAGAATTATCATCAGTCTAAATATGATAATTTTGTTGTTTTAATGGATTCTTTCATTCAAACAAAAGTGCTAAACAAAATTCGCTTATGAAAAATAGGGATCAAGAGCAATCTTGTTTTGTTGGCGTTGCTCAGGTGTCAGTTTGTTCTTGTTGAAATGATAAATCAAAGTAAACATAAACATAACAACTGCCAAAATATCCGACAAGTATTGTTACCTTTTAAGTTATTTACACGATTCCACTAATTATATTTATGAATGTTTTATATAAAAGGCCTGAGGCGATTTGGAATAGGAGAAACAATAATTGATATCATTTCGTGTAATAATTATTTTTAATTAAATGTTTACGTTTTACAAGTCTTAAATTATCACTTATTTGTTATAAAACAGATATTTATAAATAAATTTTGTTAATTATTAATAAATTTCTTTTTTTCTGGCAACCAATTATGCCTGAAACGAAACAAAAAATAACGACTGACACAAGCAATAAAACAAATATTTTTAATTAAAATATTGATTTCTTTTTAATCAATATAACAAACGTGACTGCCTGTAGGTTTCGAAGGAGTTGGTCAGCGTCTGGTTCAAAAGTAACAAGAAAAAATTAAAATTCATATTTCATTATTCCTTTGAAAAAAAATGAAAATGATTAATTAAGTTAAAATTATTGTTATGCGAAAAAAAGCCAAATAATTTTGTTTCTTTAAAAAAATTAGTTTATTTATGTGAATTCTATAAAATGAATCAAATATGTGAAATAATAATTGACTGTGATTTAAAACAAATAACAAATAATATTCTATTATTTGTTATTTGCCTGTATTTTTCTGCAACCCTTTAATTTACCTCTTTATGTTTAAATGAAACTTGCCGCAAAAATGAACAGCTTTTTTAAGTAAAATTTTAGTTGTTTTGAACTTTCTGCTTAATAAAAATTTATAAACTACAGACTGCTGGAGTTTCAAAAAATAGCTTCGAAAAAAAAATAATGGGAAACTTCCAAATGCATTGAATACTTTAAATTTAAAAACGGAAACTGAAAATTATAAAAGGTTTTTCAACACGAAGTCTATTTTTCTAAAATAAAATACATCAACAAATTTAGATAAAGATGATCCAAATTTTTATTGTATAATGAAGAGAAAAGCTCAGCAATTATGATTGAAAAACGTTATCTGACACTACCACGCTGACAGGTGTCGATTCTTTCATCAAAGTTTTTAATCACTTTTTTGGCAAAATTGGGGTCCTATTTCATTAATTACATCACGGATGTTAAGTTAAGGCTTAAATCGATTCGATTGGCTCTGTATCGATTCTGTTCTTAACATAACTCGAAAAAAAATAATCTAGTGGTATTAAGTCACACGATCTCAAAACTTCGTTTGCAATAAATTGATCGTTTCATTAGCTGTGTGGCATGTGGCACCGTCCTGTTGAAACTACATTTCAGTGCTCTCCACGTCGTCAATAATAGGCCAAAATTGAGTTGTTAACATCTTGTGATAGCGTGATCTATTAACCGTCACCGCATTTCCAGCCACATCTTCAACAAAAAACGGCCCAACCTCGCCTCCAGACTACATAGCGCACCATACAGTGATACCTTGAGCTTGCAAAGGCTTTTCAATATTCCCGCTACAATTTTCAGAAGCCCAAATGCGGCAATTTTTATTGTTGACATACCCTCACAGGAGTAAATAGGCTTCGTCTGAAAAAATTATTTTTTCAAAAAAAACAGCCAAACCAAACCAAATGAATTGAGCGAATCTACAGCGAATGGTCGATCGGGTTCAATTCTTGCACCAGTTGAACCTCGTAAGGCTTAAATGTTAAATCGTTATGCAAAATTCACCATGACAAATTTGGATCTGCTTCAACACTGTGGTTCACGGCTGCGATGTTTTCAGTTAAACGACCCAATCGAACACGCATTTTAATGACCAAATTTTTAATAGCGGTCCCGGAAGAGTGATTATGTTGTTCGAAAATCACGAATTTTACGAAATGTAACTTTAGCAGAACCACAATTTTCATAGTGGATTTTAATTATTTAAAAGCGATTTTCATGCGAACTTGTATTCATTTGACTCATCGACTACGGGTGAGTCAAAAAATTTAATGTCCAAACTTATCACGTTGTTGGTGTTGCAACAATTGAAAAATAAACTTCTTATTGAAAAGCCCGATACTAAAAGCGGTCAAAAGCACCCTCTGCTGTGTTTGTTAACTGCCAATACAGTATTCGTAAATGTCTTATCCGCAGTAGCAGACCTTTACATGTTCAAATAGAATGCAACTAAATTGCTAAGTCGGGCACAGTGTATGTCAGCAAAAAAAAAAGCAGTCTATGGACAATTTTGAAGGTGTTCTTTTACAATGCCATACTGTTCTTCAGTCAATAATATTTTGGTGGCTGATTTTTATATAATAAATAAATAAACTCTAGAATTTGTGTGAAAAGAAGAACTTCAATTAAAATCAAGAAATTTAAATGCTGGCAATTCTATTTGATTTGCAAATCAAAATAAACTTTAAATTATTCGCAACGTATACGAATGAAAGTATTTTAAACGAAATGTAGGCAAACTTTAACACTTTTTTTATTTTAAATCCTTAAATTATTTTATTTTTAATTTGTTAATATGAAGTTAATTATACATTTTTTAGTTTTTTCATTTTGTTCCTTTTTTGTTTGCTATTTTATTTTAATGCTCAAAAAAATATTAAAAAAAAAATTATTAAATTTTATGCAGCCGTTAAAATTTAAATTAATTAATTCACTTGTTCTCAAATGTGCAATTCGATCTGATCTTTTCTTTTCCACAAATTTCTGATACCTGCGACAAGAGAAGAAAATATTTAATAAGTTGTGGCTATTAAAGCAATTTACAGAATGCCCGCCAGGGCATTATGTTTTGCCGCCATTTTGGTAAGCATTAGTCTTGATAGTTCATGTTTGGCAGCCAAAATAATTATGGAAAAATATTCGATAAACCAACGTGTTTTAATCGTTAAAACATTTTATCAAAATCAATCATCGATTACTGTGACGATAAGAAAGTTAGTTGTTGGGAGAAACAACGTGCTAACAAAACGCACTATTTATTGTGTAGTGTAGAACGAGGGTCTGTAAACGATAGACCCAAGCATGGACCACAACGTGCTGCAAGATCGTCTAAAAACATTACTGCTGCTCAAGAAAGTGTTCAAAACAGTACATCAACCTCAATTCGACGGCCTGCTCAGGAGCTTTGTGTTCAAAGAACAACTTTGGCCACAATTTAGCCCAAGGATTTTCAATTGTTTCCATATAAGATTCAGTTGACACAAGAGCTTCTTCCACAAGACAATTTACGCCGCGATACATAGGCCAATAGGATATTACAGCTCCCCGACTTTCATGAAAAAATCATAATGAGTGAGGAGGCTCATTTTCATTTGAATGGATATTTGAATATTTAGACTAGTCGGTTCTGGGGAATGAGAAACCCTAAAATTATTCAACAGTCACCTTTGCATCCATTAAAAGTCTGGTGTGTAATTTGGTCAGGAGGAATCATTGGACCTCACTTTTTTTGAAAATGAAAACGGCGTAAATGTAACTGTGAATGAGGAGCGATATCGTGATATGAGTTAAATATTTTTAACGCCACAACTGCATGCTTTGGACTTTAATTAACATGTGGTATCAACAACACGGTGCTTCATCGTATACATACTAGATTACAATAGAATTACTGAGAGACAAGTTATTTCAAGATATGGTGATGTTCATTGACCTCGACGGTCACCTGATTTGTCTTCTCCGGACTTTATTTTCTGAGGTTATCTGAAAAGCAAGGTTATGCAAACAAACCAGAAATGCTTGACTAATTCAAACAAAATATTCGTGATGCAGTTAATGAAATTTTGCGTGAAATGTGTGAAAATGTAGTGAAAAATGTGCTTAAAACGGATCGCATTTGTGAGACTAACAGAGACGGACATTTATCTGATATTGCCGACATTAAATAAAACATTTATCAATATATCAAATATATTTATCAAAAATCTGAAAATTAAGCGATATTTAGCAGTCGCTGCCTGAACTTTAAGACGTAAAAAGAGTATAGTGCCTGAACAATATGAAATTTTATTGGTATTTTTTTTTAAAGGACGATATTTAAAAAACACAAAATGAAAATGAAAAAGGCCTGCTGGACTGGCATTGAACATCAAGGCACACGTACTCGCAATTGCCTTCAAGCACTTTGATCGTGTCTAGCCTAGCAAATCAATAGGCAAACTACGTTTAAAATTTTCGCATAATATTTGTCAATAGTTTTATAAAATTCTCCAAATATTTCTTATACAAATTTTATAAAATTGCCAAAATAGTTTTATAAAAACAAATTAATTAATAATAATTTCTAAGCTTGTGATATATTTAATTAAATAGAAAAAATGTCACACAGTGAAATTAATTTCACAGGCTTCCAAAATGGTATATAAATAATTTAAGTATTAAAAATGTGTCAATCTCACTCCTTTTGTTTGGTTCGATTTTCATTCTACCATTTTGCTAATACTCACGGTTGACCATGTTAATGATGAGATTTTTTTGTTTACTGGTGATATCATCAAGGTCACATTTGATTATATAAGTGGTGTTTAGAAAAAGCTGTGATAGTAAAATTTGAAAATGTTTATTTTGTGTTATGGATGGTAAAACTAACAACATATGACAGAAATGACACCCTACATTCATACCTGCATTCAAATTTTCCACCAATTCGATTTGTACATGCTTTTAGAAAAGGTAAAATTTAAAAAAAAAAATATACCAAAAAATATTAAATCAACTAATGAAAATGTTTGTTTTTGTTGTTGTATTGATGTAATCATAGTTGTTGTTGTTGTTGGTGGGCTATAAAGCCAGCTGTTTGCCATGAATTTTTCTTCTATTTGCCACATGCGGTGTTATAGCGTCATTTATTTGCTTTTGTTTTACTATTAACTCATTGTTAGCATTTATACAAGTTCGAATAAAATTGTAATTGTGGTAGCAACGAATCTTTTATGTCTTTTCCCAGCCAACAATTTAACCAAAAACTCCTCCTAATGGCGCTTCTCTTATTATAATTTAAATATCACTTTAATAATTTGTACTTTTGATTTTCAGCCAAATTTAAGTGAGTTTAAGAAAATACGGCTTAAAGCAGAAAAGTAAAAAAGTGATAATAATTTTGGAGAGAAAATATCTATGTATGAGTATAACGCCCCTCAAAAGAAAAATATTAAAATGTACCCAGAAATGGGTTTTTAAATTTATGTTTTTTACCGCATGCAGTACAAAATAGTTTCAGGCAACTAAGGACAACCTGCAAAAAAATTTTTTTGTAAACTCCTTTTCATCTGTCATGAATAATACAAGTGAAAATCAATTAATTAAGAGGTCTGTCAGAATCAAGAAATTCCTTTAGAAAATAATCTTTTATTGAAATAAATTCGGAACTTCTTCAGATGAGCCGATTTATTAGAAAAACATTCAGAATTTCTGGATATTTTCGGATAGCTTAAATTAAAACAGTTAAGTTTTCTTTCTGATTCTTATGGTTTGCTGGGTTGTTATTTGATTTCTTTTTATTTCATTTTTCAATTCTATTTACTTTTTTCTTGTGCTTATTTTCTAGTTTTTATAGCTGTATGGCGCCAAATTTATTTATCGACACTCGACATAAAGTTGAAAGGTCAACTGCATATTGTTTTTTGTAGTTTTCAATTTAGTTGGTTGTTTTCTTTTGTAGTTGTTGTTTCTATAGGTTTCCACAAAAATAATTTAATAATTCAGCCCAAACCGATTCAACTCCTTCTTATGGTTTTCATTTTTTGCTATTCTTTAATTGCAACAACAAAATAACCTTAAACTGTTTGCAAAAGGATGAAATTCAATATATTTGTACCAGAGCTGTAAATGAATCATTAATTTAATTAATTCGATACTCATTTATACACTACATTAGCAATTTTTTGATTTAATTCTTTTCACTTAAAAAAAATTTATTAAATGAAATTTAAGTCAATTCAAATGAGTTTGACAAATGAATTGTAATTCGTTTGTAATTGAAATGAATTTATAGAATGAATTGAATTGATTTTGAATTAATTCAAATGAGCTAGAAAAAATTATTAGCAACTCATTACCTCATTTGAATTGAATTGATTAAAGTTTGAATTGATTTTGTATATGAATCGGCAGTAACCATTACTGTCGTTTTATTATTCAATTTAAAGTATAAGACAGCAGGTATTACTTTGTACATCCGCCATTTATTATAGTTCAAAGACAAAAATTATTAATTGAATTTTGAATATTATTATTAATTATATTATTTCAAAATAAAAATCAGTTCTTCTTGAAGAAGTAAACTCCAAACACAATGTTTTCTTTGATTAGGTTCGGGTCCAGGACAAGGATTTTAAAAGGGAAAATTTCCATTTTTCAATTTTCCCCCTCGATCTGCTTCTGAATTTGCTTGAGTGCAACTCATTTTTATTTTATTCATTTAATTTGTAATTCATTGTTCAAATTCATTTGAATGAATTACAAAATCAATTCAATTTAAACGAATTAGCAATGAGTTGTAATTCACTTTAACAAATTCATTTGAATTGAAAACAAATTGAAATTAGTGTTGAATCATTCATTTGAATTGATTCAATTTTCATTCAATTCTTTTTGTATTGTGAAAAGAATTAATTCAAAATTTAGATGATTCTTAACAAATTAAATAAAAATAAAAGAATTATTCATTTACAGCTCTGATTTGTACATTAAATTGGAATTTAAAATTATTTGAAATTAAAAAAAAAATTTAAAAACTAAAGAATTCCAAAATAAAAATCTTAAAATATATTTTTTTTAAATAAAAAAGGTTTTAATTAAAATTTATCTTAAGTTTTTATGTAAATTAATAAAAATGTTATTTGTTAAATCTAAGCGCAGTTCGATAACAAAAAATGCATGTTATAAAGCGGCTTTTAAATAATAAAATCATAGAAATTTTAACTTATTTGTTATTTAAAAATTAAAATATAAAAAATAAAAGTTTTTTACAAAAGAGAAAAAGAAATAGAAATTTATATTTAAAAAAAGATAAGTCAAGATCAAATCGTTACCGCCAGTGTTAAGCGATGTGCTTTTATCATAGCATGAGCGGTAGTAACGAGGTATTAAATTCAGCTACAAATTTAAAAAAAAGAGACCTTGTAAAACCAATTGAATTAGATTTTCTATTAAAAATACCCTGTTTATGCTTAATTTTAAATTTTCACTTTACCCAATTTTCGATTATTTGACGACATTTACACTATGGTTTTATTTCATATTATTTTTATTTATGGCGTAAAAGCTAAATTAAATATTTTTTATTTTATCGGGTTTTTTAACAAGAAGTTTCTTTTTTAATTGTGGCCATATCAACAACATGATAGTTTTGACATTTAGTTTTTGACATATTCGTGGCAGTTGTTGCAATGAATTCAATTTCTCACGAAAATCGCGTTAAAATAATTACAATCCACTATGAAAGTTGCGGCTCTGTTAAAGTTACGTTTCATATAAGTCGTGATGTTTTCAGACAGCATAATCGTCCTTCTGAATTTGGTCGTTAAATTTGAGTCGACACACTAGATACAGAATGTATGAAATTCCTCGACGTTCTTTACAATTGGGGTCATCCGAAACTTTGGCTTTAACTTTAAACTGTTACAAGATTCAAATGGTGCAGGAATTGAAGCTGACCGACCATTTATATCGCCGTAGATTCACTCAATTCATTCAAGAACAACCGGCTGCTTTTTACTGAAAAAATCATTTTTTCAGACGAAGCCCATTTTCACCTGTTAGGGTATTACGTGATAAGATTTACATCTGCACCTGGCTATGGAGCCTTAATCAGATGCTGGTCAAGCCACTTTGCATAAATAGGAACGTCATGCTCGTCCTAGGAAGCCGAAGACTAATTCTAGCAACAGGTTTTTCCTAGTTGCAACTTTAATGATTTCAGAGCAGGGCTGCAAATTATCACTCCTTACTGAAGAGGTGGAGACTTTCCAACTCCTGTCCAAAACACATGTCTAGCATGCTCACAGGATCTAGGAACATTCCACCAGGTAGGTGTTATTAAAGGTGAAATGAACGTGGCCACCATGGAAAACTGACCTATCTGTTTTGGGGCCGCAAAACCACAACCACCACGATACTCCCGAAAGGCCAACCTCAATAATCAGTCAGAGAAACAGCTAAATGCCTAAAGAGACAAATAGCGGAAACTCTGCGGGCTACTGATTCCCGTGGAAATAACGTGGAGTTCCCAGCTGACCCCTGCTGCCTTCAGAGACTGGACTCCCTTTTTACCCCCAGCTGCACAGGTCTAGATAGTCGAAGTTCTATAAAGACCATATAATGTGCCCCCGGGGGGGACCTGTTAGGGTATGTCAGCAAGCAGTATTAACGCATTTATGCTTCTGAAAATCCTAGAGCGATTACTGTGTTCGGGTTTATATAGTTCTTTCAATAAGACGGTATCTACTCATGTGTTCTATAAATCTTACTTTTAGTATTCATCCGATTGTCCCATGTTTGCAGGTTCTGTTAAAGTTACATTTTGTAAAATTTGTAATACTTTTGGACAACATAATCGTTCTTCTGAGGCCGCTATGAAAAATTTGTTCATTAAATTTGCATCGACAGGCTCGATACAAAATGTGCGAACGCAACGCGTGTTCGACCAGGTCGATCAGCGGAAAACATCGCAACCATGAGTCACAGTGTTGAAGCAGATCCACATTTGTCAATGCCCTGACGTTCTCAACAATTGGGGTTATCCAAAACTACCACATGGCGAATTTGGCGTAAGGATTTGATTTTGTATCCTTACAAGGTTCAACTGGTGCAGGAATTGAAGCCGACCGACCATTCACATCACCGTAGACTCGACCAATTCATTCCAGAACAATCGACTAGTTTTTCTGAAAAAACATTTTTTCAGACAAAGGCCATTTTCACTTGTCAGGGTATATCGACAAGCAAAATTGCCGCATTTGGGCTTCTGAAAATCCTAGAGCGATTATTGAGAAGCCTTTGCATGCTCAACTTAATCTGTCACTGTATCGTGCGCTATGTGGTCTGTAGGCGTGATTAGGCCGTTTGTTTTCGTAGATGAGGCTGGAAATGCGGTAAAGGTCAATGGATCACATTATCGTGAGATGTCAATAACTCATTGTTGGCCTATTATTGACGACATGGATATCATTAGCACACAGCCAATGAAATGATCAATTTATTGCAAATAAAATTTTCCGATTGCATAATTGCACGATATTCAACAGTTAAGTAGCCAGACAGATCGTGTAACGTAACACCACTGGATTATTTTTTTTTTTTATTTAGGGACAGAGTCTATACGGAGCCCATCGAAACGATTTCAGCCGTGAAACTCAAAATCCTTGATGTGATTAACGAAATAGGACCGCCATTTGGCCATAAAACTTTGATATAAAAGCCGACATGTATCGGCATAGTCGTGGTGGACATTTGTTAGATATCATTTTTCTATCATAATTCCCTATATTTTCTCTTCGTAAAACAATAAAATTTTGAATCACCTTAATTTAAATTTTTGGTTTTATTTTGTTTAAACAAATCAAAATCAATTTTAATGTGAATATGAAAATTAAAAAAAATTGTTTTTGAAATTACTATATTTTATTGTGATAATGCAATAGTTTTAACAGAAATATTAATTCAATTTAATTTCAATCTCTTTTATTAAAATTTTGTTTTATTTAAAAGATTTATTTTTTTATGGTTATTGTTTCATATGAATGATATAAAAAATTATATCATGCACTGTTATTTCGTATGCAATTTAGCTTTATATAAATAATTTATATCCTTGTTAATAATGTTTATGTTAATTAATTAATATTTTAAATTATATTTTACAATGAAATATTCGTCATTTTATCTTAAGCTTGTTTTGTAATCAACTACTCGATGACGTCTTTGTGAAATTTTTAAAACTCATATAGAAAACGGAAAGCGAATAACAACAAGAAAGTGCTTTACACTTCGTATGACGTCATTCAGTAAATGGCTTTATCGCATATACTTTTTGTTGTTGATTTTTTTATATTTTTCTTTTTTCTACTTTAGCCTAGAGTAGAGCCAACAACAGCACAACACAAGGCTATTTACCCATCAGGAATATATTCATTCACACATACAAAAATCAAATTAAAAACGACTTACGCCATCAATTCAAAGGCCATGGCGAAAATGTAATGACTATGAAACTCGATGATGTATTAGAAATGCAGATGGGCCTTAAATGCATCTAAAATTGAAGGAGATTCATTTCATTTTGTGGTGTTTTTTAATCGCCTTCATTATTCGTTTGACAAGTTTTGGCCATTTTGCAAAGTATAAAGAAGTGTCAAAGATTTTGCAGCAGATGACCGACAAAGAAAGAGACTAATAACTACTATTGTATATGAAGTATAAGATATAACCCATATCAATTAAAGTTAACTGAGCTTGTTGTTGTTTTTAAAGAACTTTCAAAAATGTTCTCGTATTACTGTGTATCTGTGTCAATGTATTTACTACAGTATTATGAATGTCCTTAAAATTTTTAGCTTCTTTCTTTTATTATAAACTCGCTGATTTTGTTTAATGATAAAATAGTCATATTTCTTTTTTTGAGTTCATTTTAGTTTAATTGAATTGGCACACAAAAACTTGGTTGATTTTTTAACTTTGTTGTTGTTCTTGTTTTTGATGACGATAGCAACAGCAAACTAGCAGTTTTGTGCTGTGTCATTAAAACCATCAAAACCAAAATTAACTTCGTCATCATTATCACTGTCATATTAAAATTTGGGTTAAGTTAGTAGAATGTCTGATATTGTGGGGAGGTTTTGTTTCTCATTTGCTGTTATCGTTGTTTATTATTTTCCTTTCAAATTTTACCTTTAATAATTGTCACTGCGAGAATGACCCTTTTTTAACTGGCGGTCATTTAGTCAGCTGTGAAGTGATTTATGTTTAGTTTGGCATTTCATTATAAATGGATTGATGCCTGAACAGCGCATCGAAATTGTGCAAATTAGTTCCCCCCCCCCCCCGGGGTCACATTTATCGGTCTTTATAGAATACTCGACTATCTAGACCTGTGCAACTGGGGGTATAAGCGAGCCCAGTCCCCTGAAGTCAGCAGGGGTACAACTGGAAACTCCACGTTATTTCCACGGGAATCAGTGAGTTCGGAGAGTTCCGCTATTTGTCTCTTTAGATATTTAGCTGTTCTCTGGCTGGTTACTGAGGTTGGCCCCTATATGGGGAGTATCGTGGTGGTTGTGGTTTCGCGGCCCCATAACAAACAGGTCAGTTTTTATATGGTGGCCAGGATAAACTCGCCAATAATAACACTCACAGGTGAATGATCCAGATAAAGTGAGCATGCTAGACATGTGTTCTGGACAGGAGTTGGATGGTCTCCAGCTCTTCAGCAAGGAGTGGTGGTTTGCAGCCCTGCTCTGGAATCATCAAAGTTGCAACTAGAAAAGACCTGTTGCTAGAATTAGTCTTCGGCTTCCTAGGGCGTGAATGACGTTGCTTTTCATTCCCAGTGGTATGACCACCGTCTGATTAAGGCTAACTGCCAGGTGCAGATGTAAATCTTATCACGTAATGTGCAAATTAGATTTTACGCCGCTAAACTAATTTCTGTGGAATATGTGAAGTTGTTAGGTCGAAATTATTGAGCATTTAGAGGGCAAAATTCGCCGCATTATTGCCGATATACGAGCACAAATGTAGGAAAAAAACATCGGTAATTAGACGTGGGGTTTTTCAACAAGAAATTTATTTTTCAATTATGGCAACACAAACAACATAAGAGTTTTGACATTTAATTTTTTGGCGTTTTCGTAGTAGATTTTCTGGCAATTGTTTCAATGAATTCAATTTCGCACGAAATTCGCATTGAAATTAATAAAATTCGCTATGAATAGTTCTTTTAAAGTTAGATTTCGAAAAATTCATGATATTTTCCGACAACATAATCGCCCTTCTAAGACCGCTATTAAAAACTTGATCGTTAAATGTACGAACACCAAATTGTAAGGATTTGATTTTGAGGACTACAAAGTTCAACTGATGCAGGAATTGAAGCCGACCGACCACTCACATCGCCGTAGATACGCTTAATTCATTCACATATAACCGGCTGCTTTTTCTGAAAAAATCATTTATTCAGACGAAGCCCATTTTCACTTGTGAGGGTATGTCAACAAGCAAAGTTTCCGTATTTGGGCTCCTGAAATTCTCAGAGCGATTATTGAGAAGGGTTTGCATCATGCTCAACGTGTCAATGTATGGTATGCTATGGGGTTCGGAGGCGTGATTGGGCTGTTTTTTTTTTAAGATGAGGCTGAAAATGCGATAACGATCAGTGGATCACGCTATTGCGATAAGCTAACAACTCCATTTGGCCTATTATGACGTGGATATCACTGACATATGGTTTCAACAGGATGATACCACATGTTACTCAGCCAATGAAGCAAAACAAAATTCCCGATCGCATAATTTAATATCATGTAATTTAACACCACCGGATTATTTTTTGTGGGGCTATGATAAGAACAGAGTCTATAAAGAGCCAATCAAATCGATTTTAGTCTTAAAACTCAATATCCTTGATGTGATTGACAAAATAGGACTGTCATTTTGCCACAAAGTAATTCAAAACTTTGATGAGAGAATCGACATCGGTCAGCGTAGTCGTGGGGGACATTTGCCAGATATCATTTTTCATTCATAATTGACGAAATGTTCTCTTCGTAAAACAATAAAAATTAGAATCATCTTAATGTAAATTTTTTTGTTTTATTTTGTTTTAGAAAACAAACTTCTTGTTAAAAAACACTTTATTACAATAGATAATATGCGAAAAAGATGTTGTGTATATTGAAATTATAAAAATATTAATAACAACAATAACAATAGCAACAATAACTATCTATAAAAAATCAGCAATAAATTCTAAGATGGTGAAGTTTTTATTTTACTTATTTATTTCGTCACCGTCAGGTTGTCAAACGAGTATGTGTGATTTTTAGGCAGCCTATAACTTGGTATCCTCTCCCTTAGTATTCCTCGTTTTTCTTCATTTTTTTTTCTTTACTTTTTGCCCTCGTATGAAGTCACACTAAATTAAAAGACTCAAATATTATAGTTTTGCAGTAACACGTTCTTTTATAATCATTTCGTATGTGAATTACTACACTCTCCGTGTATTCGAGCTTTTATTGTCATCATAAATACACATTTTGAAACGACTATTACAAGTGTGATAAATTTTGCTTTTACTTTGTTAGACTAAAGTTTTGAAGTTAAATTTTAAAAATTTTTCAATTTTTTATTTGAACTTTTTTAGTCTTTGGATCATTTGTGTTTGTTTAAAATAGCCAGTTTTATCACAAATAATTTAAATTTTTAAAAATTAGATAAACGCCTTAAATTAATTGAAATTTTCCTCTTTTTAATTTGTTTACACTTTTGTTTTTGTTGTTGTCCCTTGTCATAAATACATATTTAAATGCATTTCAAAAACTAAAAAGTTAAATAGTTCACATCTGATTTTTTTTTAAAACGCATGCATGTGCATGCTGAATATTTAACAAGACAAAAAACAGTTAACAATATAATAAAGAAAAATGCTATTTGCTATAATCTTTAAGTCTCACTATTCACTGTAAAGTGTGTGGTGTTAGTGTTTTGCAAAGAATAGTATGAGTGTAAGTAGATGTATGTGATAAACTTAACAACATAAATCAACATTAGTGAGTGTTCGAATAGTACACACAGGGATAGAAGCACATATGCAAACACACATTAATAATCGCCCCTATAAGCCAGCATTTATCATACTTAACAACATCCGCAACAGTAAAGTAACGTAAATCTATAACCCAAAACAGATAGTTATTTTGTAAATGTATATGTATAATGATTATTCTAGAAACCAATGCGTGTTTATGTGTATGGGTATGAAAGAAATTTACAGATAATATTCATATACATTGTTGTACATAAATTCATGTGAAATGCTTTTAAATGCTGTAGTTTGGGTTGGTGCAACTTCAATACCGGAACTTGGACAAAATCCCATATGAACTGTTAGGCCCACTACCAGCGAGTGATAGGCTGGTTAGTTGTTAGTGATGGATTGGTCAGTTGTTTCATAAACTATTTCTTGTGTTTTGTTTTTTTTTTATTTTAAATTATTATTAATAAAACGTCTGAGAGTCTGAGAGCTTCTATGCAAGATAAGAGGACAAATAGGGTAATAACTGACTAAGTTAGGCTTACAGAGGGTGGAAAATTATATCTCAAAGTATGCTCTGCATACTTTGTGAAACACAAGAGGGTCAACGTCACTCTACCCTAGAATATATAACGGTACTGCAGGCACAAAGAAATCATATAACTACGTCCACTAAGATATATTCAAATATAAATTTTGAATGAATATTTTTTTTTTAAGAGAAGTAGCACTTCAGGCAACAATGCCTATTTAGTCAAGTACCGTGCTACATTCTTTAGGAAAGGGATAGAGAAGAGATGAAAAAGGTGGTGAAAGGTAAAGGATAGTCGGAAATTAACTGCCGTATAAGACAGCACAGCGACTAGTGAGTATGCCTTCATCGCTGAGCAGCCCAACTGGCAGTCAATTTATATTTTTTGAAATGAAAAAAACTAAGGTCTTCGTTGGGAATCGAACCCACAACCCCCATACTTACAAGCCAGTACACTACCTAATAGCCTACAGGGGCAATATTATAACTCTAAGGCGTCAATTACCTAATTAGCAGTTTAACAAACATAGTCTGGTAGGAGACGAGGTGAGCTAAAATCATGTTTAACTTGTCACTCATATAGGCTTTGAATTAATCTCGATTTTTGACCATGACGGTTGAGCTAAAAACTTAGCTTATCAAAATTATTGCCAGTCATTGGCATTGATTCCTAAATTAAATACTGTTCAGAAAATTAATTATATTTTCCTGTTATAAGTATGATGTTTTTATATTGTTACGGCTGTGTCTTGCTTAAGTTTTAAAATCAAATAATTAAGCAATAAAGCGAACTACTGGGTATGTTGTTTACGAGGCAACAACAAATAATTTGAAATAAATCCCAAGCAGAAATTTGATCAGCATAAAAATATCGAATAAACAACATATAACAACAAAATGTGTTACAAAGGGAGTAGAAGATTCTTAAATTTTCTAAACTTTTAATAGATAAATATAAATACGGCAGCGTCTGAGTGGATTAGTGTAAAAGTAAATATGGTGAAGTAAAGACGTGCAATTTAAGTAAATTGTTCTGTAGTGTCAGCTTTGTGTAGTTAAAGTAAATAAACTTGTTAATAATTTAAAAACTCGAAAAACTGGTGTAATTTATTTTGCAATAAAGAACTCACAACAAAACGTTTATAAAATATATAAACGTAACAATATTTTTGAGACAAAAGCACATTAATATGGCTTCCTTATACGGTCCCAGAATATATAATGGCAGATTGTAACGTAAATACCTTAAACAGTACCGTAAATGATAAAAACGCGATATAGAGTAATCTGTCAGAGATCTAGCTTTTGTCGTGTGAGCCAGAAAAATCATGCATAAAATTAATCTAAAATCATTTAAAAATTTAAAAACTTTATTTTACTTTACCATCCCTTAAAATATTTTAATATTTGTTATATCAAAAATATACGAAATCACATTAATCTAAAACACATACAAAAATGCTATAAAATTTTGCTGTTCACTGTATTTAAAATGATTACATGCATTAGACAGCATGACAACCACAACAACAACAACACAATAATAAAAATGCAATTTCAAATAACAACAGCTTAACATAAGATAACCTTTGAACATACGACACAGGTCACCAAATTCTACTAACCCAGCAGCCACACAATCAAACGTTTAGGATAATATTTTCGTGGAAGATATTTTGAGACTTGAATATAATTTAAAAGAATCTATTAGTTTGAATAAAAATTATTAACAGTACACCAGCCTTTCCCTGGTATTTTAATCACTCGTAAAGGGCAATGAAATTAAACAAAACCAAATCATAAATAATAGTAACGCCAACAAGATTTGACAGCTCTGTAGCAAAAAATTTAATGTTACCCAGTAAAAATGTTAAATTGTGTCCTCGCTAAAAAGCTGCTACTTTCACCACTTACAAAAGTAACAAATTTGTTGATAGAGCTGTTTGATTTTTGTAACAAAAATAAAAGATCACAAAGTCATGAGTTCAGTTCCCATAAGTAAATTTAGATGTTGAATTGATTGACTCAAAATTGCGAAAATATAAGCAACGGGAATTAATACAAACCTCCCCAAGTCTTATAAAAGATCACAAAGTCATGAGTTCATTTCCCATCTGTGCAATTAATTTAGATGTTGAATTGGTTGACTCAAAATTGCGAAAATATAAGCAACGGGGATTAATACAAACCTCCCCAAGTCTTATAAAAGATCACAAAGTCATGAGTTCATTTCCCATCTGTGCAATAAATTTAGATGTTGAATTGGTTGACTCAAAATTGCGAAAATATAAGCAACGGGAATTAATACAAATCTCCCCAAGTCTTATAAAAGATCACAAAGTCACGAGTTCAGTTCCCATAAATAAATTTAGATGTTGAGTTGTTTGACTCAAAATTGCGAAAATATAAACAACGGGAATTAATACAAACCTCCCCAAGTCTTATAAAAGATCAAAAAGTCATGAGTTCATATCTCATAAATAAATTTAGATGTTAAATTCGTTGACTTAAAATTGCGAATATACAAACAACGAAAATTAATAGAAACCTTCCCCAGTCTTAATTAGATACTGAAGAGCGTTAAAGCGTCAGTTTACTAAACATTGGGTGGAATAGCTAAGTAGCCTATAATTAAAGAACAGCAGCAACTGTGGCAAAAGGCGATTGTACAGTAAAACAAGTAGATTTGATAAGTAAAATAGTTATTCTGTAAACGCGACAGTGTACTGCTGTGATAGCCCAAATCACGAAACTACCAACAGCCTCGCAACATATGGCAACACCGAAAATATAAGCAACGGGGATTAATACAAACCTCCCCAAGTCTTATAAAAGATCACAAAGTCATGAGTTCATTTCCCATCTGTGCAATAAATTTAGATGTTGAATTGGTTGACTCCAAATTGTGAAAATATAAACAACGGGAATTAATACAAACCTCCCCAAGTCTTATAAAAGATCACAAAGTCATGAGTTCAGTTCCCATAAATAAATTTAGATGTTGAGTTGGTTGACTCAAAATTGCGAAAATATAAACAACGGGAATTAATAAAAACCTCCCCAAGTCTTATAAAAGATCACAAACTCATGAGTTCATTTCTCATAAATAAATTTAGATGTTAAATTCGTTGACTTAAAATTGCGAATATACAAACAACGAAAATTAATAGAAACCTTCCCCAGTCTTAATTAGATACTGAAGAGCGTTAAAGCGTCAGTTTACTAAACATTGGGTGGAATAGCTAAGTAGCCTATAATTAAAGAACAGCAGCAACTGTGGCAAAAGGCGATTGTACAGTAAAACAAGTAGATTTGATAAGTAAAATAGTTATTCTGTAAACGCGACAGTGTACTGCTGTGATAGCCCAAATCACGAAACTACCAACAGCCTCGCAACGTATGGCAACACCTATAGTTGCAACTATAAGCGCACAGTAAGTGAAGCCGTACTCCTCATCCTCACTTGTCATTCGTAAACTATCTAAGATCCAGCCGCACCATTAACGACATTATGTAATAAAGTATTAAACAGTACTTAGGATAGGAACAAGCTTATCTTTTCCACGATTTTGGCTTAAACAACAGTCATTATTAGTAGTGCCTGGAGGTTCCCTGCTACCGTGGTACAAGTAGTTAAATCAATAATCAAACTTTAAAGATTCTTTTACTCAAGGTTTAGGCTTCTGCTAGCCTTAGTAATTGGTGCCGTCTTATACTCCTAAAAGCCACAAAGTCATGGTAGGGAAGGTTAGCAAAACTACGAGTTCCCATGACGGACAGATAAATGGGTGACGTTGAGATGGAAGTTTGAATATTTACCGCAGCCAAAGCATGCTGTAAAATAGATGACTGCACAAGTAAAATGCTGCTGTTTTTTTTTTTACAGTCAATTTAATACTTCGTGTCTGGTCGGTGCAATACAACATTGTAACTTCGTATATTTTTAAAGAGCATATTCGTAAGCTAGAAATCTGCAACAAATTTACCTACCAGACTCGCGGAGTAAAAAATATGTAGAAAAAAATTTTATACTTTAAGCATTTATTTGTTGTCAGAATCAAATTTTAAATTATTTATTTCAATGAATACATTATTTTTTAATTAAATAATTAATTGAACCAGTCAAAAATACAATAAAATTATAATCAGAAAATAACCAAAACTTTTAATAGGCTCCACAGAAAAGCAAACCTCCACAAAAAACAAAATGTATCACAAATTGTGAAAAGAAAAATGATCTTAATTAAATTTTTATTTAAAAAGTATTTAAGAACAATGTAAGGGAACAAGTTTATAATAAATATATTATCTCGTTGAAGGGAAAGTGTTCATTTTTAATTTAATTCTTCTTTGCATTAAAACGTTGTTTTAAATCATGTTCAAGATTAAACCATTTCAATAAAATTTACATGTTTGCTTGGCAAAAAACTTGTAACAGAAATTGGCTAGACTGGCTTAAAAATATGTTTAAGTTTCAATCTCCAACGAGTCACCTAATACTAAACATAGATAACAAATACTATAACTATCTTATACTAACACTGTTCGTTCATTCAACACAATCAAACTTAATAATCCTTTTAATGTTATTGTCTCTGATAATGTTGATGGTAATAAGTTTTTATGGCTGTATGGGAGATAAATAATTGTATCATTATGTGTTAACAATGCAATATGTTGCTTCGTTTGTTGCTTTACATTTCAAATTAAACTCGAAACCTTGTTTTTTTAAGAAAAAATTTCATAACTAATTTTGCCCAAAAATTTTATAATACTGAAAAAACATTTTCACATCATTTAAGCGCTTCTCAATGCGTAAAATTAGCTCTTTACTTTTCGTTGTTTATTATTCTTCCTTTTTTTATAAAGGAAGGGGGTTTAATGTAAGTAAAGGATGTTTTCTATAGAAGTATATATAATGTTAATTTGGCCACACTTTTTTAGCTAAGTTTGGTTTGGCATTTCAACGTGAATAGACGCCTAAACAACACTGCCAAATTGTGCAAAATTTAATTTGAAAACCATGGTCCCGTTCGAAATACGTATCACTCACTACGTCCATTTTACGGCCAACATAATCGTTCATCATATTTGTTTAAATGATAAACAAAACTGGCGTATTTGAAGTAATGATAATTCTCATTTGTATATTGAGACATCTTTACATCCAGAAAAATCAACTTGCTGCTAGAATAATTGGTCCGTATTTCTTTAAAAACGCTGCTGGTCTGAACGTTACAATTTATGGCGGCACTGATTTTTTCGTTCATCAACTGAACAGCCATGACGCGCAAGAGCTGTGGTTTCAAGGATGCATTATTTGATGATAGATTGAAGGAAACATTTGATAACTTCACAGTTTCACATCGCAGTCTTATGAATAGACCTCCAAGATCGTACGATACACTACTTTATGTGGGAATATGTGATAAACTTAATAGTCTATGTCGATAAGCCCCAAACGATTAACCACTTGCAGAAAAACATTCGCCGCGTTATTGCCGATATGCGACTACATATGTTGAAAAAAGTCGTCAAAAATTTAACTTCCAGATTAGACTACGGCCGAGTCAGTCGTGGCCAGTATATGCCAGAAGTCACATTTTAATTAAATTTCTAGAAGGTTATATTTTGTATAAGGTAAATTTCATTTAAATTTTCAATCCAAAAAAAACACATCTTTGTTTTATTCCACTTCAAAGTGCTATACCTCTATAAAGAAACACCCGTTATTTGAATAACTATTTACAAAAGCACTTTTCTTATTTTTATTATTTTTTTTTAATAAACAATTTGTTTAAAATAATATAAAATATGTATGTTGCTTCTTAACAAAATACGAGGTCTGTAAATTAAGTAATGAGACTGATTACTTAAATTCTTTTTATTCAAATAAAATTACTATGTTATATTGTTACCCTTAAAACAATTTTCATCTAAAGCCACTTAGCGCTGAAAACGGTTCTTCCACTACTCATAGAAATGCTGGACTGCTGGTCGATTACAGTCATTTTAATGTTTTCGATTGTCCCAAAATGAGTTCTCTTTAGATGATTTTTCAACTTCACATGGTTTAAGGTCAGGTGAATATGGAGGCTGAGAAATCACAGAAATGTTTTTACTGGCCAAAAGCTCATTTATTGAAACTGCTGTGTGTGCTGTGTGAGGAGCATTATCGTAATGCAATACCCAGGTATTCTTGATATTAGGTATTACACGAATGACCCTTTTTTTAAGTCTTTCAAAAACCTCCCGGCAATAATGTTGATTGATTGCTTGGCCTTGAGGTACATATTCTAAGTTCCGTAGATATCGAAAGAACAAATCAGCAGTTATTTGATCTTTGATTTTGTCATCTTTGCTTTTTGGTCTTGGAAAGGTTGAAGTGTGTCACTCCATGCTCTGGCGCTAAGTTTCTGGGTTGTATTCAAATACCAAAGACTCGTCACCGGTAATTGAATCGGAATTCAGTCGAAAGTAAAAACTTAAGTCATCTTTCCTTCCTGACGTCCGTTTGGTCTTGCGAAAGGTTTTTTGGAACCATTTCAGCGCAGATTTTTCTCATCCCCAATTGATTAGTCAAAATCTGATGAACAGTGGTTGAAGTCAAATTTAATTGCTCCCCGATCATTCTGACTGTCAACCGGCGATCTGAACGCAAAGGATTCCAGATTCTGCAATCGGCATTTTTATGGGTTCTTAAAGATGAAGGCCTTCTGCTTCTTGGTTCACTTTCAATTCCTTCTGAAAACCACCGAAAAACCTAGTCTCTTGACAAAACAATGTCTCCGTAGGCCTGCTGAAATTTAGCAAGACTTTCCGTTGCACTGTGCCCAAGCCTGAAGTAAAACCTGGTAGTACACCGGTGTTTGAAACTCATGTCATTCGTTGTTAGAACACAACAGAAAAAACGGTTTCACAAAAAAAAATCGCTACCGACGACCAAAGACGACCAAATGACTCGAGCGATGTCAAATTCGCGCTGAAGATAAAAAAGTACATGTTCATTTGCCGCCCTTCTAAGCACCTACAGTGTTGCCAGATTAAATATAACGTTGCCAGTCTCATTAGTTAATTTACAGACCTCGTATAATCAGATGCTAATATGATGTCGCCTTGTAACATTAACATGACTCATTTATGTGCTATCTTTCATATGACAACTTTATTACGCTGCACAAATTTATCCAAATGAATGAATTGCGCTCTCACCAAAAATAATTTTGTCCTGAAATACTGGCCGACGCAAATAGGTGAATCCAACCTTAAAAACACATTTATGCATCACAAAAATTTGTTAAACCATTCTTCAAAGATGGAAAGTAATGACAAAAATAATTCTCATAATTTTATTTATAGTGAAGCAGATCTCTTTTTGGATTATTTTCTTTTTTTTCTCAAATACAAAAACATGAAATAAAAATATTTAAAAACCTCCTAAACTTTTCTTTGATATATTTTTTAAATTAAAAATCCTTAAAACTTTTTTACTTCCATTATTACTTCCATATGCTATTATTTAAAAAAATATATATATATAAGTGACTCTTAGAATTGATTGCCCTTAAATAATTACATCCGAAATATATTTGTCAGTTATGTATTCCATCTAGAATTTTCATTTTTGTTTGTTTTTTTGTTGGTGTTGTTGTTTTTGGTAGCATGTACTCAGTTATTATTTAAAATTGTTACATTCTAATTTTCAAGTACTTATATGACATTCTTATCCTTGTTCTAATTTTATATTGTTGATGCAGCCGCAGCTGCTTCTGCTTTTACTAATACGATTGTTATTGCAATGAAAACAAAAAGCAACAACAAAACAGTACAAGTTAAAATTGCCTGCGGTAAATTTCATTTTTCTTTTTTTTTTTGGTTTTTTTTTTTGCTATTTTTGTAAAACATTTTCCTCATGTTTCATACTTGAAATTGAATTGGCAACAATGATGCAGATGTTTTCTGCTGTTAGTGGAAAATATTTTTTAAAAATATTGTTGCTGTTGTTGTTGTTATTGTTATGTTATGTATTTTAACACATTTTGGAAAAAAAATAAAGCAAAAACAAAAAGTATACCAAAACGGGCCTACAAGGATTCTTAATTTTACAATTTCTAATTTTGCTACTGTTGCATACAACTGAAAATATTGAAGTTGATGATAACAGTAACATTGAGCCTTACAATAAAGGGTCCGCCAAATAACTTTTTGTTTTGTTTTAAATACTATAAAACAAAACTACGTAACATTTTGTCAAATTTCTTTTTTTATTTGAAAGTACAATACTTCCGGTTAATAATGTAAAATAATTTCATTCATGGTCATGCAGTAGCCTACATGATCCGTCCAATTTTTAAGCACATAATCGATTGTGTGCAGCTGTATTTCACCAATGGCTTCACGAATATTGCCCTTTAAAACTCTCTCTGCGGCTGATAATGCGATCTTCAAAAATAGGGCGCAAACCATCGAGCGAAGCTTCGACTGTGTGGCAGGTAGCGCCGTCCTGTTAAAACCAAATGTTGCCAATATCCTCCTCTTCAATTTTCGTGAACAAAAATTCGTTCAACTTGGCCCGGTAACGATCGCCATTGACTGTAACGGCCACTCCTTGCTTATTTTCGAAGAAAAATGCCCCAATTATGCCTCTGGACCAAAATCCGCACCAAACAGGGACTCGTTTTGGGTGCGTCAAAGTATGCGTGCGGGTTTTTTGTGCTCCAAATACGACAACTTTGCTTGTTTACTACCCGCCAAGATCAAAATGAGCTTCATCTGAAAAGATGATTTTTTTGAGAAATCGGCATCTTCTGTAAGTCAATCGCAGGCCCACTTAACGAAGCGAAAACGCATGGGAGGGTCATTTAGCTTCTACTCCTAACCTAATTGGACTTTGTATGGCGTCAAACCAAGGTCTTTATGCAAAATTCGTCTCTATGATGTTTCTGAAATGTTTATTTGTTGAGATCGACGGTGAATTGATGTATGTTGATGGCGCTTTACGCACACTTTCTGCCACAGCAGCAATATTCTCTGGTGTACGCACTGTTTTTGGCTTTTCACGCTTTAGTTAATCGATGAGGATGCCAGTTTTTGTCACTTTTTTTACAAGATGTCGAAAATATGGAGCTGACGGTGCTTCCCTTCTTCCAAAATCTGTACGCAATTTTCGCACACACATTCTGCAATATTACCATGATTTTTAAAGTAAAGTCGTAATATATCCCAGCGTTGTTCAAGCGTATACACAACCATGTTCGTTCAGCGGAAGGATAAAACTAATTATCTGTCAAATCAAACATGAGCTAAGTACTACCATTCACGAAATATGCACTAGTTGAAAAAAAAACGTTAGATGGCGGATCCCTTAGTTGATGTTTTTGTATGTAATTTGCTTTAAGTTTATAGAATGCCAACTTAAACAGTATATGAACAATTTTATCGATAAATTTGAGAATACCAAAAATGTAGCAGGTTTTGAATTCCTTCTATCTATATATCTGTCTCTAGAGACGTCCCAAAGCTGACTACATACAAGCCACCACTCTAAGTGGTTTTAGGTATATGTTAGACTGACCTTTACTTTCGAAAAAAAAAATGTGAAGGCAAAGGCGCATAGTTCCAAGTATACACTAAATTGTTTTTTTTTTTTTTTCATCTGTAGGTTGGAAAGGAAAAACGATCCTTAATAAACATTTTAAATTGCATAATTCTTGCATATTAAGAGAAAATAGTTTATGATTCTAATACTATATTTGTATACGTCTACAAAACTCAAATCGCAATTGTCCCAAACATGTTTTAATGCAGTATAAGTATAATGCAGTATAAGTATAATGCTACCAATCAGAAGCTGTTTTAAGGTTTGCCTGCAGAAGTCAAGAGGTGAATAGAGAGCATAATGGTGTTCGGGGTGCGTTGGTATTATGAATTGATCAAATAGTGATAATTACCGGACATAAATATGTAATATTTTTTATTATAAACTAAGGATACCTTCGAGTTTGGGTGTTGCTTTATATAACAACTCTTTTTTTATTCAGTTGTACAATTCATTATGTGATTTTAGGCAGAGAAATAAATTCGTATTTCTTAGTACTATAAAATAGGTTGACCAGCCTAGACAAATGGCATTTGCTGTAACTGTATTTATCTGCCTAAACTTGATGCATTTATCACAATAAATTGGCATAGATTTAAGGCAAACAGAAATAAATTAGCCAAATGCACGTTAGAATCTAATATAAAGGATTTCCGTAGCATGTACAGACCGGCCACCTTTAAATTTGTTAATTATTTGTTTTTACATAAATTAAAGCTGTTTATCTTTCATAGTTCAAAATCTATTATAGTTCATGAGATAGAAACGGACAGATATTGTAGTGATAGCAACTATTCTTAAAGCCTTACTACAAATGATTATTGTCAAATCATATTATTGTTGTGCATGAATATTCTTGAAACATAATTTTTGTATTGTTGTTGTTGTTGTTATGTATAATTTTAATAACAAATAATAAATATAACCATAAAAAATGTTTAAACTATAAACATATTTTATTGTAATATATTCATATTATGATGAAATATTATTATGTTATGAGCAATGGGGAATTATGGGAATTATTAAAAAAAAAATTATTTTATAAAAAATTAAATTCTATGAACCATTTAATGTATTTTGTTTTAAAATGAAATCTTTAAATTAAAAATTATCCTAATTAAATTAATTAATTAGAATTAAAACACAATATTTTTGATATTTTTTTATATAGAAACCCAAAAAGCTTATTTTCTAAACATATAAGTAGTTACTTGCGCCAACACTATGCTTGTATGATTTTTGAAATGCTTATCACCTTTTATAATTAACGTATGTATGTATGTATGTATATATTGGGATATTAATTAAAACTTCTTTTAAAATATATGTACTTCTATTTGATTTTCATTGTCTTTTTAATTTACTTTTATTAAATAACACTTTTATCGTGTTATTTTTATTGATTTGATTTTTTACGCGAAGCTATTGTTTAACATTTCTAGGCTTTCCGTTTTTCAATGAACTAATTAATTGCATACAAATCATTATACAATTATTTAGGCAAAAGCAAAATCAAACATTATTTTTTTCGTTATGTGCTTATTTCTTTGCTTTAGGTCATAGTTTGATCTCTTAAGAACAACTTTAAGCTATTGGCTTTATTAATTGTCTATTAAAATTATAAACTCCATAGTATACTGGAATAGTTATAAAATTGCTTCTAATCAATAGAATTGCGCTTTTTAGGCGTAAGAATTATTTACCGATTCAATGTTAACCAAATTTTGTTATTTGTAACTAAATTATTATTTTTAATAACTATAATTTGTTCTCTGCAACTCGATATATCACAAATAGTTTTTTTTTCTGTACGTGGGTCTTAAAGATATAAAACAAAAAGAAATAGAGTAATATATACATACTACATATAGGTGTTCTTCAACAAGAAGTTAGTTTTTCAATTGTAACAACACCAACAATATGATAGTTTTGAAATTTAGTTTTTTGAAGTATTCATAGTAGATACTTTGGCAATTGTTATAATGAATTCAATTTTGCACGATAATCACCTTGAAATAATTAAAATCCACTATGGAAAATGGTGATTCTGTTAAAGTTACATTACGTAAAATTTGTGATATTTTCGGACAGAATAATTATCCTTCTGAGACCGCTATTAAGAATTCGGTCGTTAAATTTGAGTGGACATTCTCGATACATACTGACGTATTTAACCGGGTCTTTTAACTGAAAGCAGCTGTAAGCCACAGTGCTAAATCAAATTCAAATTTATCAATTTCTCAGCAATTGGGGTTATCCAAAACCACCACATTATAAACTTTGTATAAGGATTTGATTTTGAAGCCTTACAAGATTCAACTGGTGCAGGAATTGAAACCTTAATTTATTCACAAACAATCGGCTGATGGTTTCTGAAAAAATCATTTTTTTACTTGTCAGGATATGTCAACAAGCAAAATTGCCGCATTTGGGCTTCTGAAAGTCGTAGAGCGATTATTAAGAAGTCTTTGCATGCTTAACGTGGCACTGTCTGATGCGCTATGAGGTCTGAAGGCGTGATTGGACGATTTTCTTTGATGAAGCTGGAAATGTGGTAACGGTGAGTAGAATACGCTGTCGCGAGTTGCTAACAACTCAATTTTGGCCTATTATTTGCAACGTGATTACCATCGATATATGTTTTTAACAGGACGGTTCCATATATCACACAGCCGACGAAATGATCAATTTATTGAAAACCAAATTTTTCGATCGCATAATTTTACGACAATCAGCAGTTAAGTGGCCAGCTAGATCATGTGATGTAACACCACATATTAAGGACAGAGTTTATACAGAGGCAATAGCATCGATTTCAGCCTTAAAACTCAAAATCCGTGATGTGATTAAATAAATAGGAGTGCCATTTGGTAAAATAATCGACATCGATCAGCGTAGTCCTGGTCAACATTTTTAATTCATAATTAACGAATATTTCTCTTCGTAACACAATAAAAATTTGAATAGTCTGTGTGGCCCTGTAGGCTAGTAAGTAGTGTACTAACTTACAAGACGGGGGTTGTAGGTTCAATTCCCAACAAAAACCCTGGTTTTTCACCACAAATAAACTGACTGTCGGTGGGCCTGCTTAGTGATGAAGGTATGGTCACTGGTTACTGTGCTGTCTTATACGACAACTATCCTTCTACTTTCACCACCTGTCTCATCTCTTCTCTATCCCTTTCCTAAAGAATGTAGCATGGGATTTAAATAAATAGGCATTTTTGCCTGAACTGCTACTTCTCTTTAAAAAGGGAAAATGAAAGGAATAGTCTAAATCTAATTTTTTTGTTTTATTTTGTTTTCGAAAATAAACTTCTTGTTGAAAAAAGCCTTTATAAAGCTTTTATCTCCATTTCATAAAAATTTCGAACTTCCAATTTTATTAATAGAAATTCTGCAAATATGGGGACCTAAACTTTGAAATGATATCGTTCCTTAAAATTATTTTCATATAAAAATAATTCTAAGTATTAATGAGGTTAATCGGGTTAGTAGCCGTAAGCATTAGCTGGTTTGATTTTCTATACATAAAGCTTTTCTTATTGCTTAAAAGCTAAAAGATAAGATTATATATAATCATGAACTAAGTCTATGTATATATATATATATATATATATGTTTCTATTTCGATCTCTCTTTATGTAAACATCTCGTTATAAAACATTTGAAACTTGAAATGCGTTTGAAAAAGGAACTTTGCAAAAAGCTTTTTAAATTCATTAAAAGTGTTATCATAATTTTCATTTATCCAAAGAAAGTGTTAAAACGAATAAATTTAAATTCCACTTAGGTATGTTAAGTAGGTGTGTTTTAATTTTCACGACCTCACTCACTACTTACTTGAACTACTTAAACTACTAATGATTATCATTATTATAAATAATATAATGATGATATTCATCACTGTCACTGGCTTAACGCAATAATCTCGTTGAAGGCAATTAAATGTTTTATAACATTTTAATGAAGCTGACCTCGGTAAATATTTCATTAAAAAAATAAAAATACTCATATCAAAGCAACAATAAAAACAACTAAAAATAAACTGCTATGAATAACAACAAAAATAAACAAACAAATATATTCATATTCTAAACAAAGACATATGCCGTGAAATAAAAGTACTTTCTGCATACGCAGGCAAACGTACAGTCACTTAGCGCATTTAAGAAAATTTCTCTAGCCGATAGGATTAAAATGTTGGTGTTGTAAATGAATATAATTTTAAACTTTATAAATAAAAGTAAAAACTGTCCAAATTGAGATGTTTTTATAAAACAAATAAATTGGGTCTGAAATCGTAAATTTTAAATATTTTTGTAGGAAACGTTTTCATAAAAATATTACATTTACACAGCTATTTAGTTTGAAGAAGATATAACTGCACCTAAGTAGCTTATTAGAAATATGGAGGTTTTATCTATTATTGGCTATCTAATGAATCTGATAAAAATTAAACAGTTTCATTGTTATCGCAAAAAAACAAATTAAGTAAGGAACTCTCACAAGATCTGACAGGTTACTCTTTAAGGATAATTCAAACTGACGAAAAAAAACATATTCTTACGTTAGTTCTTTTATTTTGAGTTTTTTTATTTTAAAATAATAGTACAGTACTTAAGGGTTTTAAATTAAATTAAATGATTTATTTACTTTCTTTACACAGAAAATAAACAACCGATAACTTATCTTGAATTAATTCATTTTCCCAGCAAGCAGTGCTCCCGCCTATAAGAATATTCTACTTTAACATCACCCTGTATTGTTGTTGTTATTATCATTCAGTTTAGGCGCTTGCCTGGCTATGTATTTTGTTGGGTGTTAGTTGTTTTTGTTTTCTGTTGTTTACTTATTTGATAGAATTTCTTTACTCACTGATGACTCAATTTGAATTAATTCATTTGCCCGCAATTTATACTTGTTAAGCGGTTCTCTCACATACAAATATATACTTCTGTAACATCATTCTGTTTTGTTTTTGTGTTTTTGGCTCTGTATTAGTTGTTTTTGTTTTCTATTGTTTATCTTATTTGGTAGAGTTTCTTATAAGCATGTTGTTAGTGTCTTGTGTGTATAAGATTTCTTACAATACTATGCAGTTTGTAAAATGCATGTGGGCCGTTTCGTTTGCTTTTGTACTGATAATTATTTTCTTTTAAAACTTAATAAATAATAAATAAACTTAATAAATCATCTTCGTAACAATATGGTTAGAATGAAGATCAAAGAAGATAGTAGCGTAAATATCCAGCAGAGACTGGTAAATATTTACATTGAATGCTTTAAAGATATACACTTGTGTGAATAACTGTAAGGAGTCTATGTGATAAAAAACAAAATTCAAAATCACAGTGAAGAGTCAAAACAAGTGAGAGCATTTTAAAGTGATGGGTTACTGGAAATTATTGGGTTACTTCAATGCACTCTTTATTAATGTTAGCAATCTCTCCCCTCAATTTCTGCAACTGCATCATAGAATACGACCAAAGTGCATACATTTGTAAAATTGTTCCAAATCTGTAAGGTACATAAATATTTACATTTAGAATATACCAGAAACTTAATTCCAAGTACTTAATTGACAATATCAACAATCTCAGCCAGTCTAATAATAGATCCTATATTCGTAGCTTAATACAAGAAATGGTGCCAGTAATGAACACTTTCGTAAATATGGAGTTTCAAAAAGTAGTTAGATTTCATTAGAACAAAATTATTTATTTTCGGGCTAAAACAAATACAAAGGGAAAATAAAAATTATTTCTTGTCTGTTTTAGTTGTGGTTTGTAAAAGTTATATTTAAATAACAGCAGTAAAATGTATGAAGAAGAAAATTGATTTACATGCTTCGAGCACTTTTCACCACCCGCAGTTTGTTTCATTTTATTACATTTTATTATGCCTTAGGAAAAATCTTACATTCTCCAAAAGACGAATTCTTTTGCAAGAATTTCTTCATTAAGAGAAAATATTAAAATGAATTTTTGTTTTTGTAAATATTTTCAATTATGATTTGATTTCTTTTAAAATTTTATAAAATACCAAACAAATTCTAAAGCAGTTATTGTAAATAATATTTATTATTAATTGTTTCTTAAAAAGGTAATTTGTGTCTTGCAAATATTTTTAAAATTTAAACCAAAAATACTTTCTTGCAATAAATATAAAATCAGTTGTCTGTTACAATTCAAATTCGTTTTAAAGTTCATCTATTTAAAGCCAAAACAAAGTTTATTTTATGCAATAGACTATTCAATAAGGACGTGTCAACTTTGTTCTAATTAAAGCTCAACGTATTTCCATCATTGAGTTGGAAATTATTTGATGTGCAATATTTAGCTAAATTTAATTTTCCATTCTTTATTACTACATAATAACACCAATAAGTCAAATAGCAAAAGAAGAAAATAGAGACATATAGGCACGTCAATAATCAATATCGGTGGGTTTAAGCACGTTCCGCTGGCTATTGCGCCATCATACAAGTTTTTAAATAAAATGAAGATTTTTGTCCCCACAAAGTGACTAAGTTGGATTATTAAGCCAAATAGCAAGGAAAAAAGAAGAAGACGTGCCTTTACCTTTAATATTCAATATCCGTGAGTTCAATTATTTTAGCAGGGAGTTTATCACTTTTTATTTTAAATTTATTTAACTAAAAGTTTTCTCGCGTTTTAATTATAAATCTAAAATATTATTTTTATTAAAATTGAAATGCTTAGATTTTGAGCTAAATCTTTTACTATATCTTTAGCTATTAAATTGTTATGTAGAGATTGTGCCGATTACAGACTATTCTTTGCTTATAATGTAATGAAATGCGTGATAAGATTTACGTCAGTACCTAGCTGTAAAAGCTATCACCTGACGGTGGATCATACCACTGTGGATGAAATGACGTGATACGGTTTACATCTGCACCTGGCCGTGGGATCTAATCAGATGGTGCACCAATGTGGATGAAATGTAGCGTCATCCTCGCCCTAGAAGGCCTTCGGATACCTATATCCTTCGGTCACTCCTAGTTGCAACTTCGAAAGCCCGGAGTAGGCCGCAGCCTTCACTCCTTGCTGAAGAGTTGGAGACTATTCAACTCCTGTTCTAGAACGCATTAGGCTAAATAAAATTTAAGAACACAACCGCAATCATGCCCACTAGACCTGGACCATTCATTATGTTCATTGTGAATGATCCGAACCAAACAACTCAAACGAGGGCCTAGAAACCACAAGCACCACGATACTCCCGAAGGGCAATCCCCAATAATCAGTCATAGAACAGCTAAAAGGCTAAAAAACCAAAAAGCTGAACTCTCTGGGGCTTAACTCACTCCCCTGGAAATAAAGAAGACTTGTGCAGTTGGCTCCTGCTAGCCTTTTAGGGGACTGGACTCTATCTACCCCCGTTGACACATGTAATGACGGTGAGATTCCGTCAAAGCATATCAATGTACCTCCGGGTACATTGATATGCAATTTACAACAGTAATTTTGCTGTTCAAAATTGTAGTTACTTAAAGGATAAAGCTCTATATCTCTAGGCCATTGTCGATTTGAGGCATGGGAATTTTTTTTCATTTGGACCAGCACTCAAGGGATAATCCTTACTATCGCAATGCATTGCACCAGAAGTAGGAAATTAGGTTATGGGAAGAAGGAAAGATGGAGTAGTGTTTGTGGACATTCGATTTGAATTTTCCTACATTGAAAGTGACAGGAAAGACCTCTGACAGGAGTTTATTCTACATACGAACTGTTCTGCCAAAAAACGCATTAGTGCTTACCATTGTTGTAACGATAAAACAGTGAAATACATTCCACATTGTGTGGATACTGTAGGGAATCAATTGAGTTGTATATCCTATTGTCACCAATGAGCCACTTGGCCCTCTCCTGTACGCGGTTGAGCAACTCCAAAATAGACTTTGGAGCGCCGGCCCATTCATGAGAGTTATATTCCATCTTTGAACGGATATAGGTGGTATTAATAGTGTGAAGATTGGATGGAGTGAAGTATCTCCTATACCATTTTAGAAAACCGAGGCACTTGAAAGCTTCTTTAGAAATCTGAAAAATGTGTTCAGTCCATCGCACGTCATACTTAGTTTTATGCCAAGATCATAAAAGCTTCCGATTCCGTAATACCTATATCACCTATGGTAACAGATGTAACACCATTTCTGAACACAGATCTACACGTAAGCATGCAACATTGTGTCTTACGGGCATTAAGATCTTACTCTATTGGCACGACCCTATTTGCAGATCGCCGCGTGATCCTGATGGAGCATATCATCCATCTTCCTCCTTTTAGAACTCACCTCCAACTGGTTCGGTCTATTACCGAAAGAATACGAATGACAACAAGCTCTGTCATCTGCGAAAGAGTATAAAGGGCTGAAAGTTTGACAAAGAAGGTCTTTAGAAATTTTTCGTGATAAGATTTACATCTGCACCTGGCCGTGGACCTTAATCAGATAATGGTCAACCCACTGTAAATGAAAAGCAATGTCATTCATATCCTAGGAAGCCGAAGACTAAATCTAGCAACAGGTCTTTCCTAGTTGCAATTTCAGCGATTCAAGAGCAGGGCTGCAAACTACTATTCCTTGCTGAAGAGCTGGAGACTATCCAACTCCTGTCCAGAATACATGACTAGCATGCTTACTGGATCTAGGATCATTGACCAGGTAGGTGTGATTAAAGGGGAAATGACCCTGGCCACCATAAAACAATACCTGTATGGGGCCGCAAAACTACAGCCACCACGATACTCCCGAAGGGCCAACCTCAATAATTAGTCAGAGAAACAGCTAAAAGTCTAAAGAGACAATTAGCGGAACTCTGCGGGCTACTGATTCCCGTGGAAATAACGTGGAGCTTCCAGTTGAGCTCTGCTGCCTTCAGGGGACTAGGCGCCCTTATACCCCCAGCAGCCCCCCGAGGCACATTTATCGGTCTTTATAGAATACTTGACTATCTAGACCTGTGCAACTGGGGGTATAAACGAGCCCAGTCCCCTGAAGTCAGCAGGGGCACAACTGGAAACTCCACGTTATTTCCACAGGAATCAGTGAGCTCGCAGAGTTCCGCTATTTGTCTCTTTAGATATTTAGCTGTTCTCTGGCTGATTGTTGAGGTTGGCCCCTATATGTGAGTATCGTGGTAGTTGTGGTTTCGTGGCCCCATAACAGACAGACAGGGTATTTTAGAAAAATAAGAAATAGTGTAGAAGAAAGAACGGAAAGATTTTAGCCCTAATCTAACAGTGGTCTTACCACTGGATGCAGGAAGAATATCCGCACGCGCCGTAAGACGCTTACATACCCATATGCATACACGCCTTAGTTACAATTTTTAAAAGCATGGTAGCAGTAAAGCTCAAGAGTTGGAGTTTATCCAAACCCTTGTTCTGTTGCATGCGCAAACTAAGACATTGGGTATTAAGCCTGCATTAACAATCTCTTCGGAAGCTTTTTTAAAGCAACAGATTAAAACCAACAGCCACCAAGTTACTCTCCGAGGGTCCTCAACCAATAACCAGAACAGGTCCGTAGCCCCGTTCTGTGTTTAAAGTCACTGTTCGGACTGTGAAAATCCTATGTCTATTCCAGTTTAGGCTTCTGTTAGTCCAAGCGACTGATGCCGCCTTTTACCCCCGAAAACACATGTCAAGATGGAAAGAGATCCATTAATACTGCGTGCCTTTAGCAGGGGGAGGCATCTTAAGTTTTTTTTTGGAATAGCAAATATAATCTAAATATCAAGTATTGGCCTATAACAATTTTTTGCAGATTGTTAACCACCGGCATTAGACTTCTGCACTTCTGTACTTCTGCAAAAAATATTACACTGTTGATTATTGCTCATTATTAAAAGTAAGAGAGTGCGCGAGAGAGAGAGAACGCTGCAGATTAGACGTAACCAACACTTGTAGAACAATCTTACTTCTTTAAAAAATGATAATTACATAAATGACGTTTTGCAGCTTGAGGTCAACACAAATCGTGCCATTATTCAAATCTTTCAGATCTAGGCATTATAAAAAAATTTTTAATTTGTTTGTAAACCTTGCGATAGTGTCTTTCTTATATAATGGCATCGACAAGTATCCCAAATAAAGTTAAAAATACATTCTAAACTTTTGCCTGCCCTTAAAGGAAATCCTTCTACAGCACGTGTAAGTAGCTTTTATTAATTTTTTTTTTAATGTTTGCATGTGAACGTGTTATGTGCTAAAACGTTTCCAACAATTTTCTTTTACATGTTTTAATGTTTTCTCTCCCCTTTTTTTTTTGTTTTTTGTATTGTTTGAATAAAGTAAATTACAAAAAAAAATTATTTTTGTTTATTTTACTGCAATACTTTGTGTCTTTGTTTTCCTTTTTCACAATTGTTTGCTATTGCTGTTGTTTTTTTTTTATTATTTCTTTTTAAAGACTTTCTTAAAGATGCACAACGATAATATAAACTGTTTCGAAAGCATGTTATTACTTTTATATTTTGCATGTTTATATTTAAGTAAAAATGTCAGCACGAAATAAAATATGAATTTTTTTTATTATGAAACTAATTTTCAAAAACGTAAAGTGTTTGAAAAGGATAATTATTTGTGTATAAAATAAATTAAATTTTTGACATACAATAATTCGCTTTTGAACTAAAGGTTAAATATTGAGTTTATTAAATATTTTATATATTTTGCAAACTCTTTTACTTACAGTCACAAACTAAATGTTTTATTAGGTATTAGGTTCGTTATTTTAATGTAAAATAAATTATATTAATTTTAAATATAAAAGGTTCTTCAACAAGAAGTTAGTTTTCTAAAAGAATTTATAACAAGAAATTTAGATTAAAATGTTTCAAATTTTTATTTTATTACAAAGAGAAAAGTTTGGCAAATATTAATAAAAATGATATCTGGTAAATGTCTACCACGACCACGCTATCAGATATTGATTCTTTCATCAAAGTTTCTAATTACCTTTTTGGCAAAAATGCAGTCGTATTTTGATAATCACATCCGGAGTTGTGGTATTTTCGGACAACATAATCGTCCTTCTGAGACCGCTTTTAATAATTTGGTTGTTAAATTTGAATCGACAGGCTCGATACAAAATGTGACAAAACGCCAACGCTTGTTTGACCGAGTCGTTCAACTGAAAACATAGCAACCGTGATCCGCAGTGTTAAAGCAGATCCAATTTTGTCAATTTCTCGACGTTCTCTTTGATTTGGCTTATCTAGAACCACCACATGGCGAATTTTGCATAATGATTTGATTTTGAAGCCTTGCAAGGTGCTGCTGGTGCAGGAATTGAAGTCGACTGATCATTCACATCGCCGTAGACCCGGTCAATTCATTCATTCACATCATTTTTTCAGACTAAGCTTACTTTCACTTGTCAGGGTATGTCAACAAGCAAAATTGCCGCATTTTGGCCTTTCCAAAATCCTAGAGCATTACGTGGTCTGAAGACGCGAATGGGCAGTTTTTTTTTTCAAAAATTAGGCTGGAAATACGGTAACGGTCAATGGACCACGCTATCGAAATGCTAACAATTCAATTTTGGCCTATTATTGACGACGTTTATATCACTGGCATTTGGTTTGGACAGCACGGTGCCACACAGTAAATGAAATGATCAATTTATAGCAAACCAAATTTCCGTTCGCATATTTTGCGACAATTAGCAGTTAAGTGGCCAGCCAGGTAGTGTGATTTAACATAACTGCATTATTTTTTGTAGAACTATGCTAAGGACAGAGACTATACAGAGCCAATCTAATCGATTTCAACCTTAAAACCCATAATTAGTGATGTGATTAAAAAAATAATATCGCTATATTGCCAAAAAGTGATTAAAACCTTTAATGAAAGGTTCGACATCTGTCAGCGCGGTTGTGGAGGACATTTGCTAGATATCGTTTTTCATTAATAATTGCCGAACTTTTCGCTTCACAATACAATCAAAATTTGAATCATCTTAATCTAAATTTTTTGTTTTAGAAAACAAACTTCTTGTTGAACAATCCTTTACATCTGTGTGGTATAGAAAATTATTTCAAATATGCGTGATATTTGTTTGTATAGTTAAATATTTGCCAAAAAATAGTAAATAGTTTGGATCAAATTGACTACATACATATTTGGAAAATTTTCTAATATTAAGTTTTTTAAATTTTAACAATTATTAAACATAATTTTCATGACTTGTAACATTGTAAATCAATGAAAAAATTATATCACAAACTTGCAAAATTATTTGGATCGTTTTTTTGTATTGCGATACATTAGAGCACAATAATAAAAAAATGCTAGAAAAATTTATAATTTTTATGATGCTACCAAAAGAAATATTTTTAATCATTAATTAACACTGAACCAATAAAAAAAATATGTGTTAGCACAAACAAAAACAAGATAAAAACTTTATTTAATGACACACACGCAAATACACTCACATACAATTAAAATGCCTGACCTGCATAGATACTCCTTGGTGGAAATAGCAAAACATATAAAACATTAAAAAATTAAAATATGCGCATTAAACATTTTCATTACTGCCCAAAAACAATTTCATTTGAAAATTTTTATGTCACAAATTCGTAGTACTTTCTTTTTTATATTCCACAAGCAAATAAAACAGGCAGATTTTTCTACACGGCATAAAAAATTTATTAAAATTGGAAAAAAGAAAAACAGTTTTTTTCTTGTTTGTATCAACACTAATAACAAAAAATCGATAAGAAAACAAAACAAAGCAAAAATACAAACAAAACGAATAAAACTCTTATAATAGAGACATTAAAGATTTTACATCTTTAAGAACATAAATACATAAATACAGCAGCGGGCACATCAGTGCAAAGAATTCTCTTTAATAAATAGTACACTGTATTTAAATAACATAAATATATCTCTGTTTTGTTTCTTACAGTGTAAGAGTAAATAAACTTATAATTTTGTTTTAGTTCAACAACGAAATGCTCAAAGGCGACTTGGACTGACAAGTGGTAGATAGTATTGTGGGGACTCTTTTAGGTTTTTTACTTATTTTTGCTGCGGACATTGCACAATAGCAACGCGACGATCATAAAATTATGTGGCTCCGCAAGTCACAATCTCTTCTTCTTCTTCTTTTACTACCAAACAGAATGCTCAGCTATGACTGCCACACAATCTTGTTATGTTGGAGCTCACTGCCGTAACTAAGGCTTTTTCAGATAGGCACTTTGAATATTTTATCTGCATATACAGAATCCTTTACTAACTTATCTGATAGAAGTAAACACACTAGTCGGCATTCTAAATTTTTAGGCACTTTTGCTTCAACCCGTCAACCAGAACAAAGGCGTTGCGTTCTTTGTGACATTCATGGCACTATTTGATTTAGACTATTAAATTAGAGGATTTTTTAACAAACAGCTTGTTTTCTAAAACAAAATAAAGCAAAAAATTTAGGTTAAGATGATTAAAATTAAATAAATATGAACTAATCTTCTTTTAAATAATTTAACGATTTTATTTTTTCGATATTTCGCTTTCCTGTGGAAAGCTTTTTCAGGAAATTATTTTTTATATTTTCCAAAAAATTTTTTTCTTTTCAAATTGTTATAACTTTTTGTTTTTAAAAAATATAAAAATAATTTCCTGAAGAAGCTTTCCACAGGAAAGCGAAATATTGAAAAAATAAAATCGTTAAATTATTTAAAAGACCGTTTAAAAGATTAGTTCATATTTAATTAAATTAAAAAAAGCTCGAATAAAAATAAAAGTGATGATTAAAATTTTTATTTTATTACGAAGAATGAAAAATGATAGCTGGCAAATTTCCACCACAACAGATTTTGAAATCGATTCGATTGTCTCCCTATAGACAGTGTCCTGTCTGTTAAATCACACGATCTGGCTGTCGTGAAATTATTCGATCGGGAAAATTTGTTTGTAATAAATTGATCGTTTCATTAGCTGTATGACATGTGCAACCATCCATATGATATCCACGTCGTCAATAATAAGCTAAAATTGAGTTATTAACATCTCGCGATACTGTGATCCATTGACCGTTACTGGATTTTCCGCCTCAATAAGACCACATAACGCACCATACAGTGAAACCTTGAGCATGTAAAGGCTTTCCAATAATCGCTCTAGGATTTTCAGAAGCCCACATGCGGTAATTTTGCTTGTTGACATATCCTGACAACAGAAAATAACTCACGGCTACGACGTTTTCAATTGAACGACCCGCTCGCACACACGTTGGTGTTCGTCGCACATTTTGTATCGAGCCTTTCGACTCAAATTTAAGGATCAAATTCTTAACTGGTCTCAGAAGGGCGATTATGTTGTCCGAAAATATCACGAAATTTACGAAATGTGAACTTTAACAGAACCGCCATTTTCATAGTGGATTTTAATTATTTTAATGCGATTTTCGTGCGAAATTGAATTCATTGTAACAATTGTCAATGCAACTACTACGAAAGCGTCAAAAACCTAAATGTCAAAAATATCATGGTCTTGCTGAAAAACCCTATATTATTTTAATTGAAAACGCAAAAACCTTTACCAACATAACTGCGACGGTTGTTCAGCATTTGAATGTTAAGCTGCTCAAAGATTTTGATAAACACTACCCCGAAATTTAGAAATCATCATAAAAAAATCGAAAAATTTTAAAAATTTTACGGCTGTATGCATAAAAAACGCTTACTTGAGCTTTAAAGTACACGTTAGTTAACAAACACTTTAAGGCTAACAGACGTTTGTTAAAAAATGGTATTCATAAACAGTACTTTAGCTAATGTATGCTTTAGTAAAATTAGTATTTTAATTCTGGCAATGCCACTATTTTCAGTTGTCATGTTGTAGTTAACGATGTATACAAATGATTATATTTATCCGGGTATTTAGGTCCATAAAAAATGTTTATATTGTTTTCAGCAAAATCAGCATATTTTTCTTTTTTGGTTTTTTATTAATCTTTTTAATAAAAAGCAAAGCACCCAAAAAAGATCCATTTGCAAGGCTTACGAAGAACTTACAACGAATTTGTTCATATTAAAAAAATAATTATTCGGATAACGAGCTTTGTTTTGATTATATGTTTAAAATAATTAATTATAATTATATTTTCGTACAATATAAAATAATGATGTAAAAATGTTTTATATTGAATGGTTTGTTATATTTTAGTTTTTAATATTATTTGTATACTACAATTTGTTTTAAATAAGCATTTTTAATAATTTTTCGAATAACAAAGTAAAACTGTCAATTGAGCCGTTTACATTGAAAGTGGCATAAGTTACAACTGAACAGTTTTTTTTTTCATTTTTAATAAATTTGAAATTAATAAGTTAAGAAGTATTGAGATTTGTTTGAGAGGACTGTTGATAATTAACGGTATAACAAAAATGTTTATTTTAAAAGTGGCGTTAGTCGCTGTACTCAGGAAATTAATTACCGAGCTTACTGTGAAAGAAATGGAAACATGTAATAAGTGTGTGTGAAGTATTATTGTGATTATTGGACTTATTTTTATTAGTACGAAAGAATAGTGCAGTTTACTGAACTATATTATAGTGATATCTAATATACTACACATAATTAGCATTATTTTGTTATTTATTTATTCTCAGGAGGTTGCTTCGTGTTGTATAAAATATCTAAGAATGTCACAACTCAAAAGCATATTATTGCACATAGTGACTTATGTAAAGGAGAAATTAGTAATAGTAGTAATAGCCCCCTTCACAGTGCACAACATGGCGAAAAAAGATTTTATTTCAACACAATCATTACAAAAATCCGTTTCAGAAAGAAAACTAAATACAGACTAGTTAAAATGGCTAAAAATTAAAATGTTATATAAACTAATTTAAAATAAAAAAGATGACAATAACAAAGTAACTTATGACACTTTTAAAATAAAAGGCTCAGTTTATTGTAAAAACATTTTCTTTTGTTTTTAAACTTTCAATAATAAAATTGAACTGTCAATTTATTGTAGGTTTAACGTAGGTTTTTCCTACTTTAAAGTTAACAAAGGTATGTTAGGATAAAAACTTTTCTTGAATACAACTTTAGGAAATTATGCTTAACAACGGCAGTTAAACCTACTTTAAGTTTTTATGCATACGGCTGTTAATCTTTGAATTTTTTAATTATTTAAAATTTTTAAATTTTTTAAATATAAGCAATTTTATTATTCGTACTTGATTCCTTTAAATAAATATTTCATGATATTCTCACGAAATATTTATTACAAAAATTTTTATTGAAAAATAAACATTTTATGATATTCTCATAAAACATTTATTTCAACAAAAATAAAAAATATTTGAAATGTATTACTGCGGGGGAGAGCATATCCATATTGCAATTTCTCTATTGCTCACATAGCTCATCAGTGAATATTGTATAGAAAAACCTAAAAGTCTTATATCCAAAGCCAAACTGATTCCATGAGAATTTTTTTCAAATATTTTTTATTTTCTGAATTTTCAAATTACATATGAATGGTTTCCAATGGCAACCCTTATGTAGAAATGATTGAAAATAAACAATGTTTTTTTTTTTTGAAATGTTTTGCTGTGTTTGTATAGAAGTGTTTTTGAGTCTTGCTGTCTATGCTATGTTGATTTTATGAAAAAATTCTCATGGAATCAGTTTGGCTTTGGATATAAGACTTTTAGGTTTTTCTATACAATATTGGGGTAAAATTCACTGATGAGCTATGTGAGCAATAGTGAAAGGATATGCTCTCCCCCGCAGTAATACATTTCAAATATTTTTTATTTTTGTTGAAATAAATGTTTTATGAGAATATCATAAAATGTTTATTTTTTAATAAAAATTTTTGTAATAAATATTTCGTGAGAATATCATGAAATATTTATTTAAAGGAATCAAGCACGAATAATAAAATTGCTTAGATTGAAAATGATTCCGATAAATAAATTACTTATTTTTTTAAATATAATTTTTTTTTTAATTTTTATATTTTATACTTATATATTTTGTTTTTAAGTCTTAGCTCTGGAAAATAAATTGATATTAATCTCTTGAAGCTCTATACGTTACATAATAACGACTTTCCTCAACTTATTCCAACGCACCCGAAAGGTCTGCAAAGCGATGTTGGTGAAAGGTCCTGATCAGCTAAACAGAAGGTAATCGGTTTGATTAGAGCTACAGCGTACTATGGTTTATTTTAGTATTTTAACAAGGAATGGAGTGATTCGAGTTTTGTTGAAATGACAATGACTGTTTAAGTTAATCAAGAGCACATAATTAGTAAAGGAGGATTAATAGGAACATAACTCGGCAGAATCCCAAAAGTGAGAAGAAGTAGAAACTAAATAAAGCGACACGAAAAAGTAAAATAACAATTAAAGTGCTGATATATGCAATCCAAAGAAGCCATAATTTCACAAGAACAGAAAGCAAAACAATATTATAATTTTATATTCGTTTGCTTAAAGGACTGTTATCCAAAAAGTAAGAAAGTCAGGTGAAATGGTTCATAAAACAGACGACCTAACACGTTCGTGATGGAATTGAAAAATGCTTTTTATTTTTCAAATTTCCTATTTGCCTTTTCAAATTGTTGGAATTTTCTTTCATCTGCTTTGTTATTCCCGATTGTATAATAAGCTCTCCAAATTTATTTTCCATCTTATTTTGTTATCCACTGTTCAAAAGGATATAAAAATAAAAATATTCTATTGTTGTTTTAATATCAATAAAAAGTGTAATATAAACATTCAAAATATATACACACACACATACATATACATTTATATATTTTATAGTATATTTACCGTCCAACACATCCAAACAGTCACACATATACACACACCTTAAAGACCACAAAAAAGACATTTTCTTATTATATTCGCAGTAAAAATGAATATTTTATATCAATACTTAATGTAGTTATTGGGGGTTTTGTTTGTTATCCTCCTTGTTGTTGGTATTGCTAACGATGTTAATGTATATATATATATGTGTGTGTTCATGTGTGTGTGTGTGTGTAGAATGATTTTATGCTTGTAGTAGATTTAACATTATTAGACAACATTTGTAAATGTATGTTTTTTTCTTTATCTCTTTTTTCTAAATGTCTTGATAAATCGTTGTGTTTTAGTTGTGCTTTCATTTTTATTGTTTCTATCCGAAATGCAAACATACACACAATTGTACATTTCTATATATATATATATATATCATGTTTAGGTGTGTTCTTGTTAGAAAAATGTATTTTTTGTGTTACCTTTTTTTTGGAAAAGGAAAAAACACAGATAGAATAATTATGCGAAATGATTCATACCAACTGATCGCCCTTGTATTATTTGCTATCTTATGGATTTTAATAAAAGTTCAGGGTTTAAGCTGCGAATTTATCAAATCGTTCTATTCAGTGAGAAATTATTTATATATCCGCGATCGTCGATATGAAACCTTTAAGAAGGACTCTCTAAAAATTTTCAAAACTGGATAAAAATATGAGGCGCTACACTAAAACTTCAACTAAAATAGAAGTAAAGATTTTTTAACAAGAAGTTTGTTTTCTAAAACAAAATAAAACAAAAAATTTAGATAAATATGACACGAATTTATATTATAATACAAAGAGAAAAGTTCGATGAATATGAATGAAAAATGGTATCTGGCAAATGTCTACCACGATCACGCTGACAGATGTCGATTCTTTCATCAAAGTTTTTAATCACCTTTTGGCAGAACGGCGGTCCTATTGCGTTAGCCATTTTGTTATTTTCCCCTCCAGGCACCATAGCGCATCACACAGTGACACGTTGAGCTTGCAAAAACTTCTTAATAATCGCTCTAGGATTTTCAGAATCCTACAGGTGACAATCTTGCTTGTTGACATATCTGACATGTGAAAATGGGCTTTGGCTTCAATTCCTGTAGCAGTTGAAACTTGTAAGGCTTCAAAGTAAAAGTCTTACGCAAAATTGGATAACCCCACTTGTTGATACCGTCAAGGAATTGCCTTATTTGGATCTGCTTCAGCACTGTGACTCACGGCTGCGATGTTTTCAGTTGAACGACCCAGCGAACATGCACATTTTGTGTCAAGCCTGTCGATTTAAATTTAATGACCACATTCTTAATAACGGTCTAAGAAGGACGATTATGTTGTCCGAAAATATCATTAATTTTACGAAATGTAACTTTAACAAAACCATCATTTTCCTAGTGTATCGCTTTATAGCTGTTGTAAAACAAAACCTGCTTGTATAATAAAGTTCTCGTAGACATACTAGCCACCAAACGCTCTCTCTCCGACAGACAAACTCAGACATGACTGCCACACACTGTTTGTTCTCTAACTCACAATACTTTTTATCATGCATGATGCGGTTAATTTTTTCAACTGCTGTTCTAAGAACAAGTGCCTTTAGCACTTTAGTATTCTTTAATATTCTCATCCTTTCGCTTATTAATTTTAGATAAATTCTTTAGCATGGTAACTCAGCAGCAATTATTTTAATTCCTATTTAAGGCTGTTGCACATTAAACTCTTACCTTCTTAGGAACATGCATGTATCTCTACCAAGACAGCCAATGAAACTGATAACCATGTGTCTCCGTCAGGTGTCTATGATTAATAATTGGGATAAAGGTGAGGACGAATTAAAGCGTATAGGCAACGAATATTTAGTTTTTTTTTTAAATCGAACCTTTAAAGTGCCGCCAATTTTGAGAAATTGTGAAGTGGAAATGGAAGACGTCAATTATAAGTCCAGTTGAGGATATATTATTTCGATTTCTGTGCGGCTCTGACTGACTAGTTCTATATCAATAGTTATCCCCTTTTTTACAGAGGGTATGATTTAGGATTTTACACTTTCGTTTGTAATTTGTTTTTGTTAGATTTCGAATTAATAACAAAAATAACTACATTATCCAGAAGCAGAAAATATTTTCAATTCAACAGCAATTCGATTTACACGCAAAACAGAATTAAAAATTGATATTTGTTCAAAGTTATTAAATTTTGTTTGCCTTAGTTCAGAATGTTCTACTACCTAAAGACTTGAAAAATTATTCTGGCACGAACATAGGCAACATTATTAAGAGTCAATATAAAAAAAATACCAAACAAACATATTTCACACATCAAAAATATATTTTTCCAAAATTTTATTAACAAAGACTTATAGTAAATATAATTTTCCCTGTCACTCTTTCTCTCACTCTCTTTCTCTGTGTAATTTTATTTTTTTTCCATATTTTGTATTACTTTTCCCACTATAAATAAATAAATATATGTATATATATATATATATATATATATATATATATATATATATATATATATATATATATATATAAATAAAATAAATAAAATTATACACAGCCACGCATTGAAGCAAAAGGAAAACATATTCTATTACTCAAATATTAAGAAATAAAAGAAAGAAATCACTGCTAGAAGCTGTAGGGCAACAAACAATATGGAAAGAAATTGTAAATGTAAATTTATATGTCTGTGTGAATGAAGAAATAAATAACCTTGAAAATTTAATAAGACATTTTTTTTATTTTTGTTGTTTTTTGTTGTCTTGTTGTTAGAGGGCGGAACAGTTGTAGCAGCAGCAGCAGGTCATACTCTGCGTATGATGAATAATTATTTTATTTCTATATCATTTGTGAAGTATCCTCTTTAATGCGTATGAGTGTTATTTGATTACATTTCTTTTGCTGTAATTTACTGTATGTGTATCCTATCTATTTATGTCAAATTTCAAAAGAAATATATATTAATAACTATTTTTCATGGAAACAGGGGAGCAAATACTACTTGACAATGAATTAATATTAAGGCCGTTGCGGTTTTTGAAATTTGTTTCTGCGACATTTGATCAAATTAATTAATTAATTTTAATTAATCAATTTATAATCAGGTACAATCAATATTCTCTGTTACATATGTCATATGCAATTGTCTTCAAAATTATTAATTTTAATTCTTTAATTTTTACCAGCAGTAAAGATTTTAAGGCATTTACGTTAAACTACTAAATTTATGTATTCCTTTGGCTAAGAGATAAGAGTAGTTAGTAGTCAGGTGAAAGATACGGTACATGTTGCTCTATTGCTCATTTTCATCATTTATAATTTCAAAGAAAAATGATCTTAACTAATACTTAAATAGTTCAACCAATAATTTTTTAAAATTTTCAAAATATAAATTATACTGAAAACACTGTGCATTCATGATTCTATCGTAACTGTATCGTATACTGTGAAAAAAATGCATGAAAAAATAAAAACAATATTTCGATTAAAACCAGATCGAGATCTTGGTTTAATCAGACATCCAAAAATGCAGTCAGATCAAGAGAGAAGGCATTCAGTATCTGGCGTTAAAACAAAGACGCAAAAGGGCAAGATCTTCTGGTGCCAATGTACGAGGAGCGCCTTCGTGCTTAAGATCTTGTTGCTCCTAGGGGTAACAAGAATTTTTTGTAATTTTTTAAAAGAAAAAGAGATAATGTTAGTTCTTCAATTCATACTCTTTTAAAGAATGATTAAATATTCACTGATCCAGTTGATAAAGCTAACCTTTTGGCTGGTATATTTGCAAATAATTCCCATTTACCGGAAAGGAGTCAACCACCACCTAAGCTCGACAAAGTATCCTTTACTATGCCGAAGATATTCTTTCGAGCCCGAGCTTTTAAAAAGGTTTTAGCAGATCTCAACGTCAACAAGTCTCCTAGGACGGATGGGATTCCAGCACTGACACTGAAACAGTGCTATTTGATGCTAGCGCGTCCATTAGTAACCCTTTTCAGCATGTTGCATCATGCCGATAAATTTCGAAAGTGTTGGAAAGTAATGTTACGTCAGTCCCCAAAAATAGTGAGGCTAACAACCCTGAAAAATACCGCCCAATTGCAATTTATTCTGCACTTTCTAAGGTGATGGAAAATATGATTAGTTTTCATCTTGTAAGATACCTGGAGCGGCTTGCTGGCTTTCCTATCGAAACAGTGATGCAACTCCATACATCACTTCGGAGAGAGTAAGGTGGTGGCTCTAGATATTTCTAAGGCGATTGATAGTGTGATATGATGCATGATGGTGTCGAGGATCATTTCTCCAAATTTATATCGAGTTTTCTCAGGAATCACACTATATAAGTTGTTATAGATGGAATTTTATCAGACGAGTGCAGGATTATTTCAGGGGTGCCGCAAGGCTTCCTACTTTCTCCTACCCTATTTCTGATTTTTCTAAACGAACTTCTCTGTCAAACCATTTGTCATTCGTATTCATTTAGTAATAGACCGGACCAGTTAATCACGATATCGCAGCAAACTCAGAATAGAGTCGTGTGAATAAGGTAGATTTGAATATCCGTAAGAAACAATATTGCATGCTTACGTATAGATCTGTGTTCAGAAATGGTGCTGCATCTGTTACTATGGGTGATATTAGTATTGCGCAATTCGAATCTATTGATATTCTTGGCATGATGTTCGATAGGCTGAACACATTTTTCAGGTTTCTAAAGAAGCATTCAAGTGCCTCGGTTTTCTAAAACGGTGTAAGAGGTACTTCACTCCATACGATATTCATACTATTTATACCACCTATATCCGTTCAAAAACATAATATGGTCGATGCCTCAAAGTCTATTTTGGAGTTGCTCAATAGCATGCAGGAGAGCGCCAAGAGGCTCATTGGGGGCGGTAGGGTATCCAAATCTATTGATTCCCTAGAGCATCTAGTTCGTTGAGATTACATCCATTTGTAGTTAATTGGCCAACAAATCGCACTGCGCATTACAGGGAAAATTTGTTTTTTAGCAAACAGTTCATATATTGAATAAACTTTTTCTAGCGGTCTTTTAATGTAGGGAAATTCAAATCGAATGTATACAAACACTACTCCCTTTTTAATCCACCCCATAACCTATTCCAAAAATCTGGCATTATTATCTTCTGCTAGTGTCTAATTTTTGCCGGTTTTTTTAAAACTTAACTTAACTTAAAGTGAAAAACATTATCATCCCTTAATTTAGAAATTGAAATAAACGTGAAATCATAAGTCATATTAAAGTTATCCTCCTGGTTACAAAACTAAAACTTTAGAACAAATAATACAAAGGAAACTAAAAATAGAAAAAATATTTTACTAAAACAATAATCTTCTGGGACATGAACTTACGAGGCAGTTAGCAGTTAGCACAAAAAAAATGTGCTAAACTTTTTTGGATTTCAGGCAGAAACGACATATAATAACTGTATACTTAAATGCATATTTGCTTTAGCATGTAATATTTAATTTACAGGCATGGCATATTTAGCATAAGGAATTTTAAATACTGTTGATATTTTTACAATTTCAAAAACTTACTCTTTTTAAAAATAGCTAAATAACAAATATTATGTGACTCTAATTGATCACGAGCATGCCAAGAAGATATGACTCAAAACGATATAAATATACTTTAGCTTAAAGAATATTTTGGTGTTATTCTTAGCAGCCATCAAATCATCTAAAAATTAGATAAATAATATTTTAACGTATAAAATGGTTAGAAAAAGTCCAAAAAATATAGTTAAAAGAACTTATATATATTAAACAATGTATAAGACACCGTCATTTAAATATTTCATTTCTTGCGAAATGTTTTGTTTTTCATTTTCTATGCGTTCATTCGTTTAATTGTGAAATTTCCTAATAAAAACTTATCGTCATTAAACTATTAAAAGTGGGATTGATGTCAATACGAGAATGTATTTGTTTTCAAAACGAAAGGATGTCAGAAGATAATGAATAAAGCTATTTGCTATTGAATAAATGGCCAATAAAAATAGTTGATGTATTTAAAAAAAAACGAATATTAAAAAATTTTAATTGCATATTTTATCTTTATGCAGTATCTTTTTTAAAAACCTCTCTGCAATAGTAACAGTATAACAAGAATAATGGTTAAAGAAATTATTATTTGATTAAAATCCATGAAAATTTAATAGTGGGTTTCTTTTAGAAAATAAAAACGGAAAACTTAGATATTCATAATGTATTAAAATCAGATACAACAAAAAAAAACAAAAAGATGCACTCAAGCAAAAAACGGCATAAAAGCTTGAATGATCAGCATGTGAGAGTTACTGAAGATTTTAGGAGTCAATTGCAATGTGCAATGTGTAGACGATTTAAAATCGCCGTCAAATAAAAACCTTTTAACGTGTTATATGAGAGAGAGAGAGAGGGAGAGAGAGAGAGAGAGTTACTGAAAGTTCAAAAACATTTGCGGACTTTACAGAGATCAAAAAATCTATGTTGTGATGCAGCATAATAATCATTCATGACAATGAAAATTCCCTGAATAAATAATTAAATTATGATTTTCAAGTAAATCTTCTTAAAAGGCGAATTATATTTTTATTTCGCCTGGCTAGTCGTCAAACGTTCCACATTTGACGTTAGGATTTAATTTACTTGCGATTATATAAAAATAAAAAGCATTAACAAGGTATCATACTTTAATGCTAATTCTCAACTTGCGTCGAGGCATATTTGTGTTAAAATGAGGCTGATAAAACAGTAACATAAAGATGTCCTCATTATCACATTATTTTTGCCCTGTGAGAAGTAAACTTCCACACCATGATGTTACAAATTTTCGAAGACCGACCCATAAGTGTAAGTAAATAACTAATACTACGGGAGCCAATTGCCCATAATAACTTTGTCTACAGGTAATTGACGACACCTTCGGTAGTTGTGGCTTATGTGCTGTTAGATGCCAACAGCAGTACTCTTACTCTCAAGCAACAAATAATATATGGCTCTGCAAACCACAAATCATGGTTGCTACTGGGTTTGCTGGAAACACGACGGCATTAATAGACATATTTTTTTCACCTAGAGGTAAGATCTCCTTCAATATATGTTCTATGTCTAAGTACTCCCTGTTACCTATGTTAGACCTATTTTTTTTAAAGAGAAGTAGCACTTCAGGCAACAATGCCTATTAAGTTAAGTACCATGCTACATTCTTTAGGAAAGGGATAGAGAAGAGATGAAACAGGTGGTGAAAGTAGAAGGATGGTCGGAAATTAACTGCCGTATAAGACAGCACAGTGACCAGTGACTATGCCTTCACTGCTAAGCAGCCCCACCGACAGTCAATTTTTATTTTTGTAGTGAAAAAAACCAAGGTTTTCTTTGGGAATCGAACCCACAACCCCCTTCCTGAAAAGCTAGTACACTACCTACTAGCCTAGAGGGGCACCCCCCAGTAACATCTTTTTTATACAGGCTCTGCCTCTTTGACAAAATAGGGTCTTGAGCATTAAATGCTAACGACCGTTTGAAAGCGCAACCGTCTGAAATGTCAAACCAAAATATGATTACCGGTTCAATAAGAACCGGTTTCACTTATTAGGCAAGACCTTTGGAAAATAGCTTTCACTCCTTCCTAAAAAGTGGCAGCCCTAAGAAACTAGTTGTCGTATTGAATTAACTTGGCATTAAAACTACTGTAAAATTATCTCATAATGCGTTTTACTTAAGTTGCTTAAATAAATTTATGTTATCAAAATATAACAACAAGACACCACACCATGGAAGAAATGTAAATCATTTAAAATCTTTAATGGGAGGATGTGTTTGTGAAGTATACATTGTGCATTTATTTTATGAAAAATATTTTTCTCTCTATGACTCTCATACTAAGTAACGAATATGAAACGTTTTCTTGTAAATACTTTACGAGATCTCGGGTTTTTTAAAAAGTTTTTTTTTCATTTGTAGCAACACCAACAACATGATAGTTGCAACATTTAGTTTTTTGACGTATTCATAATAGATGCATTTGCAATTGTTGCAAATAATTCAATTTCGCACGACAATCGCATTAAAATAATTAAAATCCACTGTGAAATTGGCGGTTCTGTTAAAGTTACATTTCGTAAAATTCGTGATATTTTCGGACAACATAATCGTACTTCTGACACCGCTATTAAGAATTTGGTCGTTAAATTTGAGTCGTCAGGCTCTATACAAAATGTGCAAACATTAACGAGTGTTCGACCTGGTCGTTCAACTTAAAATATCGCAGCCGTGAGCCACAGCGTTGAAGCAGATCAAGAAAAAAACACCACATGGCAAATTTTGAGCAAGGATTTGACTTTTAAGTCTTACAAGTTTCAACTGGTGCAGGAATTGAAGCCGACCGACCATTCACATCGTCGTAGATTTGCTCAATTCATTCGACTTGTCTAAAAAAATAGTTTTTGCAAGCGAAGCCCATTTTCACTTGTCAGGGTAAGTCAACATGTCTGAAAATCCTAGAGCGATTGTTGAAAAGCATTTGCCTGCTCAACGTGTCACTGTATGATACACTACGAGGCCTGGAGGCATGATTGAGATGATTTTTTCGAATATTAGACTGGAAATGCGGTACCAGTCACGAGATGCTAATAACTCAATTTTGGCCTATTATTGACGTAGTGGATATCACTGATATGTGGTTTTAACAGGACGGTGCCACATATCACACAATCAATGAAACGATCAATTTATTCCAAACCAAATTTCCCAATCGCTTAATTTCACGACAGAGTCTAAATGGAGCCAATCGAATCGATTTCATCGTTAAAACTTAAAATCCGTGATGTAATTAACGAAATGGGACTGCATTTTGTAAAAAAATTATTAAAAATTTTGATAAAAGAATCGACATGTGTCAGTGTGGTCGTGGTGAATATTTTCCAGATATAATTTTTCATTCATAATTGCCGAACTTTTCTCTTTATAATACAATAAAAATTTTAAATATCTTAACCCTTTACATCACGTCAAAATTAGTTTTTTTTTTTAATTTATTAACTTATAATTTTATAATTATGTAGTGTTCACTAGGCCCCACTGTGCAGTTTAATGTTCATTATAATCTTTTTGTTCCTTAATTGGAACGGCTTCCTAGAACTCAATATTTAGTTTAAAATACAAAAGGTGCCCCTGTAGGCTAGTAGGTAGTGTACTAGCTTGTCAGTATGGGGGTTGTGGGTTCGATTCCCAACGAAGACCTTGGTTTTTTTCACTACACAATTAAAAATTGGCTGTCGGTGGGACTGCTTAGCGATGAAGGCATAGTCACTGGTCGCTGTGATGTCTTTATACGGCAGTTAATTTCCGACTATCCTTCTACTTTCACCATCTGTGTATCTTCTCTATCCCTTTCCTAAAGAAGGTAGCACGGTACTTGACTAAATAGGCATTGTTGCCTGAAGTGCTACTTCACTTTAAAAAAAAAAAAAAAATTACCTTGTTTAAAAAGGAAAAAAATATTTTTTGTATAAAAGAATTCAGTTTGATCTTAAAATGGCATTTATTTTTTATTTTTAATTTTATTGATTAGAATCAGATTTATTGAGAAAGAGTTATAAAATTAAACGTTTTTTATATATTTTTAAATTTTTAAAGTTTTGTCATTTTTGACTAAAAAAGCCTTTTAACTATTTCTCGATTTTCATAATATTCAGACAAATATTTATGTAAAAAACTATTATTTTGGGTAGTTATTTTCTCTTCCCCGATACATAAATATTTAATCGACTTCCCTTCATATAAGAATCTGGATTATATATAAATTATAGGGTCACAAATTAATCTTAATAAATAAACACTTATACACATCACCCTGTTATGGCAAATACAATGAAAAGAAGGGTCATTACCTTTAACACTTTTTTATTGTTGCCTTAAACCTGCTATCTAAAATACGAATTATCACCTTGATAAGTAAAAACGTTATCATGGACTTTTAAGGAATTTTTTCTTAAGAAAATGCAGTTCCCATTAGACTTGTATTCTTCACCAGCACTGTGATCAAATATTTTCAATTGATTCATTCACTGGAAGTTTTAATAAAATTTTTTTAACTAAAATTATATTCATTTTAGTTCACATAAACTTGAATTTGTATTTAAATAAATATTTAATTGTACAATAATACAGCAACTTAATAGCATAACAATAAAAACTTCATTTGCAGTTAAATATTTTAATAAATATTGAGTGACCTGCAAACAACCCCGCCTAGTGATAGCAGAATTGCAACCTTTTTGTATTTTTAATCACATCGTTCATTGCCTCTTCAACGTTATAAAAGCAATAAAAAAAAAAACAAAAACAAAAACAAATATGCCATGATATTTTATTATTATTGTAGCGACTCTCTGTCATATGCCTCTTTTCATATTTTCATATTGTTATGTTCATTTGTTGTTTTGTTGCGGTTGTCAATTATTTAGTTGCATTTGAATTCATCATTATTCTTTTGTATCCGCAATAATAACGATATGAGCAAAATCACAATGATTGTAATAAGAGAACAAAAAAGCTGTGAGTGCTAGAGAAGTGTTTCAATAAGTTTGAAATATTTCTGTTGTATTTGTTTATGGTCGATTTATTTTTATTATTAGTTTTATTGAAGTTTTAAAGAACAATTAAATTTCAATTATAAAATATGAAATTTTTGCAAAAATTATTTATACCAATTCTACTATTTCCACAAATTATTAATCCACAACAAATGAGCAGTAAGCAACTCACTTCCAGATGATCTGTTCTGCACTGCTTACATAGTATATTATTGGATCCTGCTCAAACTTTGTTAAAACAACCGGCAGTTGAGTATGTTTTGATTAAACGAGAATCATGCACGCAAAAAAAATATTGTTGTGTTGTGAACACAGCAACTGCATTAAGCTCTCTGTTGTGCTGTGAAAACAACAACTGCATTAGGCGCTCTGTCTTTTACAGTGACCAAATTATAACTTCTATATGCAACACTCTTGTTACGTTAAGCAATTATTTTTAAGTTTTACTTTTGGGTATTTTGCATTAAAAGTATCCTGTTTTTCAATAAGAAGTTTGTTTTTTAATTGTAACAACACCAATAATATGATAGTTTTGACATTTCGTTTTTTTGACGTATTCGTAGTAAACGCATTGGCAATAGTTATAATGAATCCAGTTTCGCACAAAAATCGCATTAAAATAATTAAAATCCACTACGAAAATGATGGTACCGTTAAAGTTACATTTCGTAAAATTCGTGATATTTTCGTCCTTTTGAGACCTCTATTAAGAATTTGGTCGTTAAATTTGATACAAAATGTTAGAACAACAATGCGTATTCGACCAGGTCGTTCAACTAAAAACAACGCAAGTGCGAGCCAGTGTTGAAGCAGATCCAAATTTGTCAATTCCTCGACGTTCTAGACAATGGGGGTTATTTAAAACCACCACTTGGCGAATTTTGGGTAAGGATTTGACTTTGAGCATCACAAGGTTCAACTGGTGCAGGAATTAAAGCCCACCGACCATTCGTATCGCCGTAGATTCGGTTAGTTCTGGCTGGTTTTTCTGAAAAAATCATTTTTTCATACGAAGCCCATGTTCACTTGTCAGGGTATTACGTGATAAGATTTACATCTGCGCCTGGCTATGGAGCCTTAATCAGATGGTGGTCGAACCACTTTGCATAAATAGGAGCGAAGACTAATTCTAGCAACAGGTTTTTCCTAGTTGCAACTTTAATGATTCCAGAGCAGGGCTGCAAATCATCACTCCTTGCTAAAGAGTTGGAGACTAACCAACTCCTGTCCAGAACACATGTCTAGCATGCTCACTGGACTGGATCATTCACCTAGCGTGTCATTAACGGTGAAATGATCCTGGCCACCATACAAAACTGACCTGTCTGTTATGGGGCCGCGAAACCACAACCACCACGATACCCCCATATATGTGCTAACCTCAATAATCAGCCAGAGAAATATTAAATGTCTAAAGAAACAAATAATGAACTCTGGGGCACACTGATCCCCGTGGAAATAAAGTGGAGTTTCCAGTTGAACCCCTGCTGCCTTCAGGGGACTGGGCTGTCTTTTTCCCCCAGTTGCACAGGTCTAGATAATCGAAGTTTTATAAAGACCATATAAATGTGCCCCCGGGGGGTACTTTTTAGGGTATTGATGTGATTTGATTTACATCCGCACCTGGCCATGAAGCCTTAATCAGATGGTGGACCAAACCACTGCATAATAAAGTGGAGTTTCCAGTTGAACCCCTGCTGCCTTCAGGGGACTGGGCTCCCTTTTTCCCCAGTTGCACTGTGTCTAGATAGTGGAATTCTATAAAGACCATATTTATGTGCCCCCGGGGGGACTTGTCAGGGTATATCAACAAGCAAAATTCCGCATTTGGGGCTTCTCAAAATCTTAGAGCGATTATTGAGAAGAGTTTGCATCATGCTCAACGTGTCGCTGTATGGTGCGCTATGTGGTTTGGAGGCGTGATTGGGTCGTTTTTTTAAAGATGAAGAACTGGAAATGCGGTAACGGTCAATGGGTCACGCTATCGCGAAATGTTAAAAACTCAATTTTTACATATTATTGAGGACGTGGGTATTACTGGCATGTGGTTTCAAGAGAACGGTGCCACATGTCACACTGCCAATGAAACGATCAATTTATTGCAAATTAAATTTCCCGATTGCATAATTTTACGATAATCGACAGTTGAGTGGCCAGCTAGATCATGTGATTTAATACCATTGGATTGTTTTTTGTGGGACTATATTATCGAAAGATTCTATGCGAATCGATTTCAGCCTTAAAACTCAAAATTCTTGATGTGATTAACGAAATAGTACAGCCAAAAAGTGATAAAAAATTTTTGATGAAAGAATCGACATCTGTCAGCGTAGTCACGGTAGACCTTTGCCAGATCTCAGTATTAATTTATAAATGCTGAATCATCTAATATAAATTGTTTGTTTTAAATTGTTTTAGAAAACAAACTTTTAGTTAAAGAACCCTTTATAACATGGTTTGTTCCAATAAACTGATTTTGTTTATAATAGGGAGAGGAATGTGAGGAATATTGGTGACTATTGTTTGCTTTGAAAAATCATAAGAATTAAGAAATTATAATAAAAATATGAACTTCAGCCGTAGTAATTAATTCATTTATAATAAATATGAAACAATTCAATTAAAAATTTAAAAAATGAAAACTTTTTATTATTCGTATTATTTGGTATAGGAATAGTTTCAATTTGACTTCAAAACGATCTGTGGTATAAATAAGAAGAGCTTCACTTATGTATTCATAAAAGTAAAAAAAAAAAACTTGTCACTATTGTCACCTCCCTAACCTCATTTTTTTGCTTACGTGTATTGAATCAAATTTGTTTGACTATTATTAATGTTATTTTCCTCCCTACAAAATAACATAAAATACAAATACAGTTGGGACCCGTTAAACCATCTCTAATGTAATTCGTATCATGTTAATTTTTATGAAACAACCAGCACCAGCATCTCCGTAAATAATTTTTAGATGCAGTAGCCATAAGGAAAACATCACGCGACACACTCACTTTTTATATGGCCGAGTGAATAAGTGAGTATGAGTGATATTTGATTTATTGTTACTTTGTTATTGTAAAAGGCGGTTCTGCTTTATTCAATAAACTTTTTTTATTTATTATTGTTGGTATTAATGTTGTTGTTGTTGTTGTTGTCACATGTGTAATTCAAATTAAACTGTGTAGAATATTGAGGAAACTCATATTTGAGGTTTGTATTATTTTTTTACCATTATTATTGTTGTTTTTTTATGTTATTATTATGCTTGATTAAAAATATAGACAATGATAGTGGCGTTGATCTCATGCTGTGAGAAAATTTGATTTGCATAAATTTTGTGGAATTTAAAAGCAATTTGAAAAATTACTTAAATTAATAATTTTGTATAGTTCAGAAGATAGCCAGCCAATGAACTTTATGATGGATTACGGAATATAAAAACCCTTTTAAAATGAAAACACTAGAAATTACAAGTCGTATATTTAATTTTATTCTTTAGAAAATGTAACAATTATGCAACAGCTTGTTGTGTTCAATTAAATCTTACCACAAATTGCTATTAACTTTATACATCAGATCTAAACATTTCTTTAGTCTTATTGATATTTAAATTTTTAATTAATATTTTCGAAATCATTTGTAAATAAATAGCCAGCCAGACGATGTATATATCTCTACAATTAACTTAAATTTGCTAATTAAGAAACGCATTCACTTGAAATGTGTCAGAGAGAAAATCATCAATACTGTCTCAAGTTCTATAGAAAATTCAATAAAACATAATACTCGTAAGTGGGAAATATTATTCTTTACTAAAAAATATCATCTTTTATAGTGCGTGAATGTACACAGACAGTGAAGTCACAGACATTTTTATTTTTATTTTTAAATTATTCCATTATTTATTTTTATTTTTATTGAAAATATTACTAAGTGCAATATGTTTTAATTTCCGTTACAGATTTATTATTTTATTTGTTCCTTTTTTTTTTTTTGATTTCTATAACGGAAATGATAATGGTATAATTATTTCTGAAAATACGAGTAAAGAGAAAATTCAATAAATAACGTTTAAATATAAAACAAGGAGAAAAAGCTGTTAAAAATATTAAAAGAGAAACATTTAAAAACTGTTGTTTAGTGCGAGGGTGATCTGATATTCATAGACATAGAAAAACTTGAATAATCTGCACCACATTCATTTTTAGTCTTAAAGGAAGTCTAGAGCCAAAAAATATTGCGTTAAATAGGAAGAATTTATACAGGGTGTCCGCCCGGAAAGTATACTACTTTGTTTGTTTATAATTTTTGATTAAATAAAAAAAAATTGGTTTTAAATTGATAAATGTTTTATTTAATGTCGGCAATTATATATGGAATATAATACCAGATAAATGTCATTACATTCTTACACATTTCACGCTATATTTCATTAGTTTCATCACAAATATTTTGTTTGAGTTGCTCAAGCGTTTCTGCATACACCTTGCTTTTCTGATATCCCCATAAAAAGAAGTCCGGAGCTGTCAGTTTTAATGGATGCAACGGTAACTGTTAAATAATTTGAGGGTTTCCCATTCCCCATAATCGAGTATTCCGTTTATTCACATATCCAGTCAAAAGCAAATGTGCCTCGTAACTCATTATGATTTTTTCATGAAAATCGGGGTTGTCATGGGCTAGGTGTAACATCCTATTTGCATATGTATATCGAAGTAGATGGTCTTGTGGAAGTAACTGAATCTTATATGGAAACAACTGCAAATCTTTGTGCAAAACTGTGGCCAAAGTTGTTCCTAGAAGATCAAGCTCCTGAGAACGACGTCGAATTGAGGTTGATTGTTGTTGTCCATGCTTGGGCCTATCAGCTACAAACCCACTTTTTTCGAATAATATAGACAAATAGTGCGTTTTGTTGGCACATTGTTTCAGATAGCTTTCCTATCGTCACAGTAATCGATGATTGATTTTGATAAAATGTTTTAACGATTAAAACAACTTGATTTATCGACTGGCAAATAAAAACTCTCAAGACTAATATTTACCAAAATGGCGGCAACATAAAGTAGCATACCTTCCCAGCGGACACGCTGTAGTAACATAATTGCAACTGAAAAGATAAGTTCTGTAAAAGCGGTAAAAAATATAATCACAAAATTTTGTATATTGCATATTCGTAAAAGTTAGCGATTATAATTTCAATAAGTCCATAAGCAATTCCATAAGTCTCAATCGTTGCAAACCTGGTTACTTCAAACCGAAAGATCACTCTTAAGCGAATTAATGTTACAATAGAAATTGAAAGTGAAAATTTTCGAGATGTCTGCCTTATTTGTAAAACTTTAATTCGCTAGCTGGCTTTTGCCAGAGGTTCGACTTTTACTTTCTGTGGATAACGCACAGACGTCAAGCATTCGTCGAAGATACTGACTAACAAAGTTGATAAAATTAATCCCATTCATGATAAAACGGTGTAACCCTGATATACGTGACCAAGGAGAGTCGCTATTATTCTGACTTGGAAAAGGAAATGCACTCAGCCTTAAATAAAAACTTTCGCAGCTGGATTTTTTTTCCCTTAATACTTCTGTGAAGTAGCTAGTGCATACCAACGACAGCTTTCAAAGTTCATGCTGAACGAAGAAATGCCATGAGAGTAATGGAAATAAAAATATCACAACGACAACTAATAATGACGGCCGCATCAAGGACTAAAATTCAAAACTAACCACGTGTAATGTTTGAGAATTAGAAATGGAAATGAAAGTGCCAAAAACAGGAGTATATAATATATAATGGATGAATGGACCATTCCGAAAGTAAGACAACCGGCGAAAAAAATGTCAATAATATTGCAAAAATAAATTCATCAGTTACAATTTTTCTATAAAAAAAATTTTATCAATCATCATTTTTTTGCACAAAATTTTCATCAGTCATAATTTTTTTATAAAAATGTGTTTATCAGGCATAGTTTTTGGACTATTATTATAGTCGTGCAGCGGCCGTCTAGTCTCTCAGATGATGTAAATGTGTAGTTTATCATAAAGGAAGAGACGTTGGGAGGAATGTGGATAGAAAAGTCAAAGCAAAGTCAAATAATGACGGCCGCATCGTTAACTAAAATTCGAAACTGAGCACCTGTATTGTTTGCAAATTAGAGATGGAAATAGGACTGTCAAAGAGACGAGTAGAATAACGGACGAATAAACCATTTCAAAAGGAAGATAGCCAGCGAAAAAAATAATGTCGTAAATTTTTCAAAAATAAATTCATCAGCTACAATTTTTCTTTAAAAATAATTTTATTATTCATCATTTTTATATACAAAATTTTCATCAGTCATAATTTTTCTATAAAAATATTTTATGAGTCGTAATTTTTCGACTAATGTAGTCGTGCAGCGGCCGCGTAATCCCTTAGACAGTGTAGACATGTAGTCTATTAGACAGAAAGGGCACAGGAGGAATGGGGCCGCATTTGAGCATCAGAGATTCAGAGATGGAAGTAGTAGTGCCAACGAGTCGAGTAGAATAATGGACGATTACCAGCAAAAAAGTTCAAGGGTACAAGCTTTGGGTGTGTCAATATGTTCAATATCAGACACAAGTTTTTTATAAAAAAATTTTATTTCATAAATTTCATTTCATAAATTTTTTTATAAAAAAATTTTTATAAAAAAAATTTATCAGTCATTATTTTTTAAAGAAAATGTTTGTGTGTAATTTTTCTACAAATAAAGTGTTCTCAGTCATAGCTTTTCGCCTAGTACAGCGGCCGTGTAGTCTGTCGGGCATTCAGAAAACAGGGTAACTATGCGGGCAGGCTACATCTACTATTCAAACTGGTGGTACACTCTGTTCTAAGAGGCTTAAAAATTAAGAAACCCGAAGGCTACTCCTAGGAGGCCAAAACGCCATCGCCTATCCATCGCAATATTCCTTACGTGAATACTATGGTTGATTATTCTTTGTGGTGGATTAGACTGTGTGAAAAACCAAGAATGCTTCGGACGCCTCTAGAGTTAAGTACATAATGATTTTAATGTCGCATCGTAATACTATACGAGAAAGAACCTATAACACTTACTATTATGAAAATACTTAATACAAATATTTTATACAACTTTTAAATCATGTGAAAAATACAATTTTATTATTTACCACAAAAACATATGACCCTCATATGTGACGCAGTAATCAAAAGCGTACGATCACTCAGAAAAAAAAATATTAAAAAGATGAGCTGAAATTTACTTTCACCCTATCTTGTTTTGAAATCATGTTGTTTTGTGATAATAATAAATAACGCTAATAAATTTGGCACGTTTAAATCAGAAAAAATATATGATACAGTTGGACACTTCCGCATTTTGGCACACAGAGATGTCAAGAAACATTAATTTTCACAGCAAAAACAAAATGCCACACAACACTAAAGACGCCTGACATAGATTTTTATTACAAAGGGTGACCAAAAATGTAACAAAATTAAAGAAAAAACCAACAAATTTTTTTATGATTAAACACACGTCAAATAACATATCAATGTAATGTAATTTTTTCCCTATTTTGGCTCTACCATTTTGTAACAAATGACGGCAAGTTCAAATCTTTTGTAAATTCCGGCACACCCATTAATTGAGATTCTTTATTTTTCCATATATACATCAACGAAATACATGTTGAAATATGATGGGTGTCATTTAAATGTAGTTTATACATTGTTGTGCTACTTTCTGTGTGTAAATATTTTTACATGTTTTATAAGAAAAAGAATTTCGTGGAGAAAATAATCAGCCAAATAGTTTTATGTCATCTGTGTTCTTATGAGCTTTAGCTACTATCATTCCACTTTAAGAGGTTTTTTATACTTAAGTATTTTCAGCACATGTTGTTTGTTTCGCATTGGAGGACTATCAGTTTTATCTATCTTAACTCCGTAGACATGCACCCAAAATCAGCTGTATGCTCCAATAAAAAATGAAACAATAGGAATAATAAGAACTCTGTGTCTCTGCAGCTGTGAGTCAATCCCCCTCAATTGGGTTATATCTAGCATTGAATCATATTGTTGCAGCGTATTACAATTTGTTGCTCACTAAATCTACCACAATCAACACCTACAAGATTAGAACCTTTATAATACAACCCTGGGCTTGGGTATCATTGTTTGTATCTTCATTTTACGCAATTTGGTAGTAAGGCCTTTTGGTGCCATTTTGTAATGTATCGGTGTCTTAAGTGGACGACAGAGCTGAACGAGTTAATAAAAAGTTTTAGCGTTAAGCATAAGTTATTATAATTATTATAATTAATTATAATTGTATTTGCACTGGAAAAATATAAAATTGGAAATTTTAGATATTTAGCTATTTGAGCATACTAGCTGTAAATTACCCTTAATGCAAAACGCACCAACCCATATGTAAACTATACGGATTTTATTCAACAAGAACAAGCGCCTCTTTTTCCCTAAAACTTTTTAATAATAATAATAAATATAATCTTTTCATCTCATCATTTCATTTTTATACCCTGTGAGTCTCTAAAAGTCGATGTAGCCGAAATCTTTAACCTCTTTAACCTAATTCTCATAGCCCTAAAAATCTTTACATTTACCAAATTGAATTCTTGTGTCAAGACCAACAACATGATAATTTTGACATTTAGTTTTTTGACGTATTCGTAGTAAATACATTGGCAATTGTTACAATGAATTCAATTTCGCACGAAAATCGCATTAAAATATTTAAAATCCACTATGAAAATGGTGGTGGCTAAAGTTACATTTCGTAATAGTCGTGATATAATCGTTCTTCTGAGACCGCTCTTAAGAATTTGGCCGTTAAATTTGAGTCCCTCGATAGAAAATGTGCGAACACCAACGCGTGTTCGACGGGGTCGTTCAACTGAAAACATCGCAGCCGCGAGCCACAGTGCTGAAGGAGATAAAAATTTGCCAATTCCTCGACGTTGTCACCAATTGGGGTTATCCACCACATGGCGAATTTTGCGTAAGGATTTAATTTTGGAGCCTTAGCAGGTTCAACTGGTGTAGGAATGGAAACCGACCGATCATTAACAATTCATTCAGGAACAGCGGGCTGGTTTTTCTGAAAAAATCATTTTTTAAGACGAAGCCCACTTTCACTTGTCCACAAGCTAAACTGCCGCATTTGGGCTTCTGAAAATCCTAGATCATTACTAAAAAATATTTTCTAATGGTGCGCTATGTGGTCTGGAGGAGTGATTGGGCTGTTTTTTTTTGGAAAATGAGGTTGGAAATGTGGTAACTGTCAATGGAACATTGACGACGTGGATATTACTGACATGTGGTTTCAACAGGACGGTACCACATGCCACACAGCCAATGAAAGGCCCAACTATAACATAAGCTGGCTTAAGCTAATATCAAAAATTGAACGAAAAGTTTGTCAAATGCTTAAGCAAATCATTGAAGACTTTTAGGTGGCTACAATGTACTTACATGAATATAGAAATTATTATGCACTGTTGCACATTTGTACTTTTGCAAAAAAATAATTTCTTTCTAAATAAATGAAATTTATTAACAAAATGGTTTTTAATAATCATAATTCGTCCACTGCTCCATCTGCTTCCATCCTCTTCATTTCCTTGCAGAAACATTCCCGTAGTAACTTCCATCTGTGTTTGCGCTCCGCAACTTTATATAATTCATACCAGTATGAAAATGAAAAACGCAAACAAAATTCTTCAAGGTATTAGTTACCACTTTTACTGCATTTTTCTGCTGATTCTTTTAATGCTCGTTCCTTTGAATTGCCGCTATAACAAAACGCGTCTCTTTTGTCATATAATCAATTTTTTCCTTGTACGTTTTCTATTAAATTCAGGTAAAATATTTTTTCACTTTCGTCCTCCATTGTAATTTGTTTACTAATCTATAACACAATGCAAAATCAGCTGTTTACGTACGGAATGTGCGATCACTTTCGTATTTTGCTTAAGCAATTGACATTTGACGAAACTTGTCGAAAAGTTTTGTTAAGTACATTATAGTTTGCCATATATGATTATTACGTATTTGCACAGCTGTTTAAGTTGGCTTAAGCCAGGTTATGCATATTATAGTTGGGCCTGAAAATATCAATTTATTGCAAACCAATTTTCCCGATCGCATAATTTTATTTAACACCACCAGATTATTATTTTTTGTGGGACTATATTAACGACAGAGTCTATACGAGGCCAACTGGGTCGATTTTAGCCATTTCCCCAGAAAGTGATTAAAATCTTTGATGAAAGAATCGACATCTGTCAGCGGGGTTTTGGTGGACATTTGCCAGATATAATTTTTCATTTATACTTGCCGAACTTTTCTCTTCGTAATACATAAAAATTTGAATCATCTTAATCTAAATTGTTTGTTTTATTTTGTTTTAGAAAACGAACTTCTTGTTAAAGAACCCTTTTCCTTTTGTCCCTAAAATCAAAAATGGAATTTCATTTTCCAACTTTTGTTATTGATGATAGAATTTAGTACAATAAAATTAATTCGTAGAAGATAATAAATAAATGCAAGAATTAAATTTGAAAATTTTGCAATAATGAACGACACTCGTGACTCGTTGCTGTTTGTATCGCAAGCTATGATGAAAAGCCAAATGATTTTTCTATGTGTATTTATTATTCCCATAATCACTTGTACGTTTTCTGAACAAAATCATGAAAATGTGCTTCACAGCTTAAGAGAAGTTTAACAGTCTTCCATGTTTACTAAACTCTCAGCTGTCTGTTTTACTCACTTTTTTCGAGTTGAGTTTGTTTTACTCTCTTTTTTTGAGTTGCAAAAACTATAATGCACACATGGTGGTATATTGAAATCATATGAGTTTTGGGTAAATTCTTAATTTTTGTGAATTTTCGGGAAAGTATCTTTACAATTGAGATAAAAAAGGTCCTTTTTAATAAAATTGTTATTTACCGAGTTTTAACTTTTGTTAATTGGTAAAATTCCAAACGCTATCGGTGAGATTAGTGTACTCAAATGTTTGACAAACATCTGAAATCTTTGGAAAATGCAAAAGCAGTCTTTAAGCAGAAGTCGCTTAAAGATAATGACATCACTATTGCTGGAGGCTTAGTGAAAGGGAAAAATAAGCCTTTACAATGTGTCATTAAATCAGGTTGAAAACAGTACTCTGCCAAAGTTTTCTACCCTGCACATTACTATTTTTGGTTCCATGGAACCATAGAAGTATAACCACACATTTAAATGGTTATAAAATTAGTTTTACATTGAAGATTAAAATTAAATTTAAAACTGAATTGGCAAGCGGAAACGCTTCCAAACAATTCCATGTTTTTTGCTTATTTTTCATAAGAAAGTTTACGCATTTAGCTGTTGTAAATATTACGTTAATTTTAAACACATTTTGTAGCGCTTTGGCACTCCATTTAAATCTAATCTCAATAATAATTTTAAAAATAGTGACTTCACAAAACAGCTCTTAAATCCAATTAACGAGAACGCTCACTTTGAAGAAAATAGAAGTAAAGATTTGCCCACCACTTTAGGAACACACTTCACATACCTGTGTCCATGGTCCCCCCGGGGGCACATTATAAGATCAGACAACCATCTAGACTTGTATTTTGCGGAGTAAAAAGGAGCACAGTCCCCTTCAAGGCTAGTAGGAGTCAACTGGACAATCCACTATATTTCCACGGGAATCAGTAAAGCCCCAGAGTTGTGCTATTTGTTTCTTTAGGCATTTAGCTGTTCTATGACTGATTATTGAGGCAGGCCCTTCGGGAGTATCGTGGTGGCTGTGTGTTTCGAGGCCCTTATTTGAGTTTGTGGGTCGGATCATTCACAATGAACACAATGAATGGTTCAGGTCCATTTAGTATAAATGCCTTCGTGTTCTTAATTATATTTAGCTTCATGCGTTTTGTACCAGGAGTTGGATAGTCTCCAATTCTTCAGCAAGGAGTGAAGGCTGCGGCCTGCTCCGGGCTTTTGAAGTTGCAACTAGGAGTGACTGAAGTATAGATATATCCGAAGGCTTCCTAGGCAAGAATGACGCTACATTTCATCCACAATGGTATGATCCACCGTCAGGTTATGGCTAATACAGCTAGGTACTGATGTAAATCTTATCTCACTATCACCTGTGTCCATGGATCTAAGCAAAAATAGTAGTATAAACAAAAGGTCCCAAAAACAATTTAAAATCTAACACAAAAAGTGTTGCTTTCATATTTTAAAAACTGGTGTAATTGTTACTGACAATGATGAGGGTGTCGGTATTTCGTTGTTGTTTTTGTTGTTGTTTTGTTCGTAGTTATGCTTTATATTTTTTGTACAATTTTTTTTTTTTTAGTTTTTACACCATCCACTATACCAGCAATTTATTTTTTATTTTGATGATATTTTTATTTTCACTTTTGTTGTTGGAATTTGTTTTTATGTTACAGCCATAGTGGTAATTGTTATAAAATGTATACTTATAAAAAAGAACTTGTGTTTGTTGGATTTACAGTTACCACAAGGAGACTACGTCTACAAGGGTTATATAGAACACAGTTTATGAAAGAAAAAAAGGTTTTTTGGCAAAATATTTGCGCGTATAACATACACAACACATATGTAGCACAGAAGGGGATTTAGAACTAAAATGTAAATAAACCTGCAGTTAGTAAACGGTCGTTCATATTAAAACTTCACGTGATTATAGTGGGGCTTTAGAAGAGTGGGGCTTTAGAAGACTATCGGGTTTTTCAATAAGAAGTTTTCTTTCAATTGTGGCAACATTCAAGATTATGATACTTTTGGCATTTAGTTTTTTGACGTATTCATAGTAGATGCATTGGCAATTGTTGCAATGAATTCAATTTCGCACGAAAATCGCATTAAAATAATTAAAATTGAAAATGGTGGTTCTGTTAAAAATACATTTCGTAAAAGTCGTGATATTTTCGGACAACATCCTTCTGCGACCGCTATTAAGAATTTGGTCGTTAAATTTGAGTCGACAGGCTCGATGCAAGATTTGTGAACATAACCCACGTATTCGACCGGGTTATTCACCTAAAAACATTGCAGTCGTGAGCCACATTATAAAAGTAGATAGATTCGCTCAATTCATTCACGATCAACCGGCTGGTTTTTCTGAAAAAAATCATGTTTTACGACTAAAACCATTTTTACTGTTCAGGATATGCCAACAAGCAAAATTGCCCCATTTGGACTTCTAAAAATCCTAGAGCACTACTAAGAAGCCTTTGCATGTTCATATCACTGTGTGGTGCGCTATGTGGTCTGGCGGCGTGATTGCGCCGTTTTACTTTTTTTTCGAAGATGAGGACGCTATCGCGAGCTGCTAACAACTCAATTTTAGTATATTACTGACGACGTGGATATTACTGACTTGTGGTTTCAACAGGACGATGCCACATGTCGAAATTCGATTTGATTAACTGGCCAATCAACCACAAATGAATATGCTCTCAACAAAATTCGAAAAGGCCGTAAAAAATTTTTCAACCAAGCGACATAAATATGCCGTTTTCGTAATTTTTTTTTTCATATACGTCATCACGTTTTGTATGGGTTAACCTTAACATTTAAGTTGATATTTTAAATCCTCTTTTGCTGTAGTACTCACTGTTTAAAATTCAAGCGTCTGACTTATATGTTAAAATCATATTTTCTATGGGACACACTTTAATTTTTATTTAATATTCTTGTTATAATATCTACTGACAATTTCTATATACCCAATGAAAATTACAGCTGCTTGCAATGTAAGCCCGTAAACGTCAAAAACATGTCTATACTAGAGAGCCCTTTAATTTGTAATATAATTTTCTGCATTTTGAATATAATATGCACTCTGTGTAAATTTCAAATGTATATGTTTTAAGGATCAATAGAAAAATTCATTACGTCAAAAACACATCTCTGTAGTAACACCCTTAAAGTTTAAAATTAATTTTGTAATAAATAAAACAATTTTCAAAATCGGTTTAATAACGACGAAGCTCTAAAGTTGCCAACATTAAAAAAAACACATGAATTGATTACCTTCTCCTTCGTAGAAATCGTTTAAAAGAATATTAATAATGCGTTTTTTACAGTTCAATTGGATAAAATGGAAGACGAGGAAAATGTTAACTTCATCTGCGGCAGATATTGTAACGTTGCCAGCAGAGTCATATTTTTATCCTTTAGCTATTAAATTCTAAAAATGTAAATTTATTTTTTTTTGTCTTCTCTTATTAAAGGTACCATTTTCAGCCTCATATAACTAAAGAAAAACCCCACAAAATTTTAATTCTATCAAATACAAATTTAGTCTTAAATTCAATTGTGCATTCTCTCTCTCTTTCTCACTCTCTCTCTCTCCATTTCAATTAAATTTGCTGCATCATTGTTCACGACCCCTTTATACTAATTAACTAAAAGTCTAGTGTTTTAGTGGAAACTAAATGACTTTTTCATCAAATATCAAATGATTAAATACAAGAAATCTACAGGAGATCAGTTTTCATAGTCATTTTGAATGAAAAGTTGTCAACTAAAATATGAAATAATTGTACACACTTCAGAAATATGTATAGAAAATAGAAATACGTTTAACAAAAATACAAAAATAATAAGTTTCCTATTTTTTTAACAATTTTCTAAGGCTAATTAAAAAATCGCCTTTCTATTCAAACAGCATAACGGGTTTTACAACAAAGAGTTTGTTTTCTAAAACAAATTTTTTTTGTATTGCGAAGAGAAAAGTTCGGCGATTATAAATGAAAAATGATATCTGGTAAATGTCCCCAACGACTATGCCGACGATATCGATTCTTTCATCAAAGTTTTTAAACACTGGCAAAACGGCAATCCTATTTCGTTAACCGTTAATCACATCACGGATATTGAGTTTCAAGACTGAAATCGATTCGATTGGCTCCGTATAGAATCTGTTTTTAAGAAAGGCGCCACAAAAAATAATCCAGGTGGCGTTAAATTACACGATCTGGCTGGCTATTTAACTGCTGATCGTAGTGAAATTATACGATCAGGAAATTTAGTTTGCAAAAATTGATCGTTTCACTCGCTATGTGACATATGGCACTGTCCTGTTGTGACCACATATCAGTGATATCCACGTCGTCAATAATGGGCCAAAATTGAGTTGTTAGCATCTCTTGATAGCGTGATCCATTGACCGTTACCGCATTTTCGGCCTCATCTTCGAAAAAAAAGGTCCAATCAAATCTCCAGACCATACAGTGACACGTTGAGCATACAAAAGCTTCTTAAAAACCGCTCTGGGATTTTCAGAAGCCCAAATGCGGCAATTTGCTTGTTGCCATACTCCGATAAGTGAAAATGGGCTTCGTCTAACAAAAACGATTTTTTCAGAAAAACCAGCTGGTTGTTCCGGAATGAATTAAGCGAATCTTTAATGGTCGCTCGGCTTTAATTCCTGAAACCTTGTAAGGCTTCAAAGTCAAATCCTTACGCAAAATTCGCCATGTGGTGGTTTTGGATAACTCCAATTGTTTAGATCGTTGAAAAGTTGATAAATTTGGATCTGCTTCAACACTATGGCTAACGGCGGCAATGTTTCCAATTGAACGACTTGGTCGAACACGCGTTCGTGTTTGCACATTTTGTATCGACCTTGTCGACTCAAATATAACGACCAAATTTTTAATAGCAATCTCAGAAGTACGATTATGCTGTCCGAAATTATCACGAATTTTACGAAATGTAACTTTAATACAACCATAATTTGCGTAGTGAATTTTAATTATTTTAGTACGATTTTCGTGCGAAATTTAATTATGTATGTATGAATTAAGTTGTGCATCTAATTTATTTTCACTCAAATTTTTAAAATCGAAAGGCGAAAAATAAATTTTCTGGAAATGGCGTAAAACATAATAAACAAATAATAATGCATTATAATATTTTTTTAATATAATTGAAAGATTTTTTATCTATAATAATGAGAAAAAATGATATTCTTATGACACTTATTAAGAAAGAACGCAATTTATTTTTCTATAAAAATGCCGCATAATTTTTCTATTTATTGATTTGTAAAAGTAGAGCCGAAAGGTCGTCAAAAAACATAAATGTCAAAACTATCATGTTGTTGGTGTTGTGCCGAAATTGAAAACAAACTTCTTGTTAAAAACCCCATTACAACTGAATAGAATTCAGTTATTTAAAATAAAAGGCTTTTAAAGTCAAATATGGCAAAATAATTTCAAATAAAAGTAAGTTGTTGAGTTGATAACGACCTACTAAACTAAATGTTCTTATAAAGAAAAATAAATAATATAAAATAATTCTTTGAAAGAAGGAAGCAAACATAAAAAAAAGAAATACTAAAGTCAAATTTATAAAGTACTTGGCATAAATAAAATGTATAGAAAATAGGAAAGAAATAAATAAAATATAATAAAATAATGACAAATATTCTATTTCTCATACATGTTTAGATAACATTAACACAGATACTTATAGAAAGCTATAAAATACTTAAGTGCAAGTAAATATAAATGTATATTTGAAGTATATTTATGTACCTACAATAACATATTTACGCGTTATTTATGGATGTACATGTATTTTGTTTGTCATTTTGTATATAGAGATTATTTCATATTTCTACGATAGGACGTAGAAGACGTCTTCACCAACGTTGCAACGACCTACTAACTGATTGACTAAAATAACGTTGGCTTAAAGAAAATATGAAGAAAACTAAAGGAATAAAAGTAAACAAATCATCACATAGACAATTAGTTACGTTTAAATTTTCGCTATTGCATATATCGTATTAGTTTGTTTCTATAAATATCGGATATTCGTTTTATCATTCATAAATGTGATTATGAATTTTTAATGGTCTCCATTAAAAGAACGTGTTTTTAAATTTTTTTGTATTTGAATTTTTATGCAAAAGAATTGTGTCCACTATCAGGGAATTAATAATTGAACAAATCAAAGGGTGTATCTTATAAACACATGTATCTGATATGTTATTTTGGCATTAGTAGATTTTGTTTTTGATGGCCTGTGTAATAAACGACATAAACAAGTAACAAAAATGTAAAATTAGAATTAAAAGGTTTTTTGGTTTACAAGGCTTATGCTTCTGCTTGAAACCATAATTAACAGATATTTAAAATTTAAAAGAGTGTGTTTTGCTGTAATGCTGTAATGCTACAGATGTGATACAATCTGTTCGTCAGCACCTAGCCGTTTGGCTTTAACCTGATGCTGTTCTTACCAATGGGTGAAATACTATGCGTCTACCAATGCCCCCAAGGTGCATAACACACCTGAAGTAGCAATTTTAGAAGCACAAAAATAGAAAGAGAAATAGAAAGAGAGAGAGATAGATTTTAAGTCTAAAATTGTGTTTGAAAGAATTCGAATTTTATGAGTTTTTTCCTTACTTATATGAGTCAAAAAATGGTTCCTTTAATAATCGAAGACATAAACTTACGTTTTGAGAGTTCCGTAGCTAAAGGATAAAAGTGTGACTCTATTTACAACAGTACAATGTCTGTCACAGATAGTGCGAGCCTAGAGTCCACTAACAAGGAATTTAACATTTTTGCTTGTCTACCGTTTTACATACAATGTCATTTTCCCTGTTACCCAGTTGAATATAAAAAACAAATTAATAATGTCCTTTTAAACCAACATAAAAGCCGAAACACTTGTCGCTCCCGGCATGGTGACATTCTGTTGCAAAGCAACTGCACATCGCATAGGAAAGCAACAAACCTTCCTGCGGTTTTTTAGTATTAACCACAGCCATCACGTTACTCCCCGAAGGGCCTAACTAAAAACAAGTGCAGGGCGTAGCTGTGCGGGCTAATGGTTTCTTTCATGGTACCAGCTTGGTAAATCACTGGTTGGATTTCGAGTATCCAATTATTCCAGTTTCAGGCTCCTGTTAGCCTAGGCGATTGGTGCCAGAAGCATACGTCAAAATGAGGAAGGCATCCACCTTGAGTGCATGCCCCCGGGAGCTGTAACACTACAGCAATAAAAAAAAAAACAAATAAAATTCATATATAAAGAGTGCTCTATATAAGACGTGTTTTTAACATACATGAATGTTGTTATCTTCTAAGCTGCGTACCCAGAAGAATTTTAAAAATTTACACTGAGTGTGCTTTATTAAGTCGTGTTACGAATGTTTGTATAGAGACGTGATTATGGAGTGAAATAGACAGAAATAATGCTGTTTCCGTGATAAATACTAAAAACATAAAATGAAAATTTTAAGAGCATTCCATACAACATATTATTTTAACATTAATTTAGGCTTATTTCCTAAAACTTATTAGTCAGGCAATTCAAACATACACTGCTTAAACAAGAATAAAAATAAAATTTTAATTCAAGGTTTTTTATGAGATTTCCTTTTGAACCACTAAAGGTAGATATTCACAGTTGCTTTTGAAACTTATCCCTAGAAATTGAACTCGGTTAAATTTTTATTATAGACTCATTGGCTCTCTGCTCGTCTGTACACTTTAAAGCTGAATTTTTTTTTAATTTTTCATTTTTAGTAACTACCGTTATATCCTTACTTTTTCACTCCCATAGTAATTGTCTAGAATGTATTTGTTTTACTTTCTGTGCAAAAGGATAGGTTTGAGTGTTGAATTAGATTAAAGATAGCTTCAATTTATTTTCATAGCTCTGGAATAGTACGTTATTTTACTATTTAGAACAAGTTTGTAGGGACTTATATTATACCCTTTTAGACCAAACTTTAACAGAAACAAATTTAGTAAATTCAAATTCTTATTCAAACTTAATTAGAGACAAAAAATTACAGACATCTGAAATTAAAGTGTGATGCACGCCAGCTTATCATAATTAAAGAAAATAAAACTGTTCCTTTTTTTACTTCAGATGAATATCAAATCTCTAAAAGGTAGTTTAAAAAGTAAATAAGTTTCTGCAAACAATAAATATAAATTTTTTAATCTGCCATCAAAGGCAAAATCAGGAGAATAAAGGGGCTCTTGCTTAGTTAAACTCGCAGCCGAAGGATTTTGAAAATCGTGTGGAAGAAAAAAAAATCTCTTGAATTTAATAACTATCACGGTAAAAAAGGGCAGAAGAGGAATACAATTTTTTAATTACAGCGACTGTTTCCAAATTCTATGATATGGCTACCCTGGTAGAGTCTCCACATTATAGATAAATGAAATAAAATGAAATAAATTCTTTAATTAGTAATATTTTTTACGTTTACTTATGAACCGATAGTTTGAAAACAGATCACTAAAGTGATAGAAAAGAACTAAAATATTTTTAAGCCTCAATATAATTTTATATTATTTTTATAAATACTATATTATGGTTACAATTATTTTGTGACAATTTAGTTGTGTTTAATATTTTAGCGAAAAATCAATTAATTTTTATAAAAATTGATTTATTATGACAAAAGTACTGCCCTAATTTGCAATCATATTTTGTTCACTGTAAGCATAATATTTTACAGAGAACATAATATGATTCTTGCAAACATGTTTTTCTTAGCAATTTTAAATCTATTTTGACAGGACTAATAAAAGCAGTACATCGAGTAGATACAAATATTTTGCTGCAATAAAGTTAAACTGTCTATTGAATGGAATCTTTAATTAAGTAAAAGTTCACAAAACCAAGGCAAATGAAAGCTTATATTAATAAAAAAATTTAAAACCAAAAAGAATTAAAAGGAAGATGTTCCCTTCAAAATTAAATAATTGTCTAACGATATAAAATTTATTTCTAAAATTCTATAAAAAAGAAAATCTTAAGTAAGAAAAAATTATACGAAAGCACATAAATAAAATAAAGATAGAAAAGACACAACACAAAACAAAAACAAAACATTTTACGTTTTTTGTTTAAAAGATAGACCACAACAAAACAGAAAAAGGAAAAAGGAAAAAGGAAAAAGAATAAAATGTGGTAGAGACACTTGTAAATAATATTTCATGTTTCTTCTTTTTTAGTCAAAAAAATTGCTCGCTCGTTAAATAAATGTATAATAAAAATTATTCCTGAGATTTAAAGTTTCTTGATTGCAAAGAAATAGCAAATACAAGCATACTCACACACACACACACACACACATGTACAATAAATTGCAAAATCACTTACATTTAATTTGTTGTCCTTAAAGATTTATCTTTATTGTGCTTTTTATAAAATTTTATGCCTCGTTGACCGTATTATTGGGTATTTGTCTTTTCAATCTTTAACACTGTTTTTATTATAAACTTTACTTTTATTTTCCATAAATTCATTTAAGACTCTGTGTGTTGTCGTTTAAGTTATTATTTAATAAGAAATATATTTTAATATAATAATTTTCGTTTAAAAATTGTATGGACTTTTTTAAACACTCAGAAAATTTAATTAAATAATTTTATTAGAAATATTTCAAATGTATTTTACTATTTGCGTTTATTTTAGTTTATTGAAAATTTTTCTACAGAGAATTCTTAGTTTTATTTATTTTAAAACCGTTTTATTGTTGTTGTGCCTTTCAATCACGGAAAAGCATTCCAAATATTAAATCCAAACTTTTTTATTAAATTTTTTTTTTATATTATATAAATCCTTTGATTTTTTTTGTTTTAGTTATATATTTTTGTTCTTATTGTTGTTTTTATTTATCCAACAAGATTCGTTTCAACAATTAACTACCACCACTTTTTATATTTTTGGGGAGCTCAAAACTCTTCAACGTCTCCAACTAAACTGATTCGATAAATCAAACAGACAACATCTTTAAAACTTTATTTAAATTTGTTGTGATAAACTTTTACACTCATCAATTTATAACATTTTTGGTGTATAAATTCAAATACATTTCACTCTCCCTCTCTCTCTCTCTCTTTCTCTCTCTGGGCAATAGCTCTCTGTCTAATGGAGACTGTATGATAAAATTAATACTATCACAAGTTTATTAAAAGTGTTATACAAAAGTATACTCTTTAGTTATTTTTCGGGGAATGTCCACGCAGTACAAATGTAATATGAAAGAAGCTCTCTCATCACTTCGATAAAACTTAAATATTTTCTCTATAAATTTCCATGTGCAAATTAATATTCTACCTGGTTTATAGGTTTGTTTACTTTTTCTTTACCTTGTTTTTGATTTTGCTGTTATTCCTAGAGCTTTCGAGGGCCTCGTGTAAGCTAAGCTTTTATTCATTACTTTCCTGTTCTTGCCAGTGTATCAGGAAGTGTGTGCAACCCAGTAAACATTATTGATAGCATTTTATAAAGAGCATAATAATTTTAAAAAATAAGCATAAGATTGTGTTAGTAAACAAAACAAACAAATAAAGCTTTCATATCTCTAAGTAACATCTTAATAGTCTGGGCAGTGAAAGCAAGAGACCGTGCAATTTTTGGATTACGACGACGAAACTTCAGAGTTTGTTTTGCAGTTGCAAGCAACCGCTGGAAGATTGGAACGCTAGGGTAGGCTTTTTGTTCTTTGTATCCTGCCACTGATACTTACTGTTAAGTTCTTCTTGAGATTATTAAAATTAGAACCAACAAAACTTTTTTACAATCCTACAATCGAAGACAGTCTAACTGTTTATATTAGTAATGAAAGGATTTTTCATTGATAAAATAATTTTGAAAATTATTTACGTGAATCCTTCTTGTTTCCTTTACATAATCTGCAAGCATATTTATGATTTCAAAAGTTTCTTTTTCAATTCTCTCAACACCAATAATGAATTCAATTTCGCGCGAAAATCGCATTAGAATAATTAAGCCCACTATTAAAATAGTGGTTCTATTTATTGATTATTCATAATTCTCATTCAGTAAATTTTTTTTAAAAACAATTCTTTTGAAATCCTGAGGTGTTAATAGTCTGAAAAGTTTTTTTGAAGATTATAGTTGGCTATTAAAACATGTAAAATGTTAAATTTTATGGATACATTTTTTGCCTTTGAAATGTTTATTGGGTTATTTGTAAGATACTTTTATATACATTGTTTTTCGAAGAAGTAGTAATGTTCGTTATTATTTTTGTAACTTATAACTACAAATTCGCTTAACATCACTGATTGGTATATTGTATGTATGTATGTTTTTTTTATTTGGTCACATACCTCAGCTCCAACAATACAAAAAAATTGCAGAATTCCTTAATCGAAGGAAACAAAGAGAATTACTAATACAAACAATAAAGAAAGCAACCTTTTTTTCTTGAAAATGAGAGAGTGAGAGAGAGAGTGAGCAAATAGAAAAAAATCATTTGGATACAAATCAAAAATCAAATCTAAGTAAAAACAAAAGCAATAAATTTTTTTAAACACATACTAGTACACAAATATATAAAAATATCGATCACACACGCAAAGATACAACACAGAAGCAAGAAAGTAAAAGGGAAAATGTAACAGAAATAAAATAACAACGAACAATGGCAAAGAACCCGAAAATGTTTAGTGAAAATAGGGCTTCAGCTGTTTGTCTTTTTAAAAGGCACCGTAATCGTATCTCCAGCTGGTTTTGCTCCTCCTCAACAAGCATTTACATTTTAAAAGTGATTAGCTCTGAAGTATACAAATATTGTATTGAATATAAATATCCTTGTCATATGTTTTGAGAAAGCAAACACGCACACAAAAACACACAAGCACACACACGCGCACACACATAATTACACAAAACAAAATTGCCACAAAGTAAACCAGAGGCTTTAATTAAAATTACATGAGCTCCTAAAAATATGCAAGAATTTTGCTTTTCTTTATTTAAATAAATAAATATTTATTATTGGATCTGTGTTTTTATTTAAACATTTTTGTTTTCTCTATCTTAACGCGCTGCTCCAAACTGCAAAATAAGGACAGTTTTTTATATGGATTAATTTAAATTAACAAATAGCAAATAATCAAAATAAATTACATTTTTTTTGTTTTGTTTCTTAGTTTTTCATTTTTAAGTTTTCTTTAATATTTATTTTTCCTTTAAACACTCATTTATTTTTTTTACTTTAAAATTTTGTTTTTTCCGTTTATAGTAAATTTTAACACACTAACTGACCGCTGTAAGAGAAACCTCACGTTAGAATAACACCCGGGACAGAATTGTGATTTCTTTTTTGTGGTAGATTTTCTTTAGGTTTTTATGGTCTCCTTTTATTATCAGGCAATTCTGAGAACACACACATCAGGGAAAAATAGCATTTACCTTAATCATCAATAACACACAAAAGCTCTAGATTAATATAACAGCTTTATGATTTTTTATAATCTCTTCTTTTAATATTTTTATGAACAGAGCTTTTTAAAAGCAGATTTTTGCCTCCGACCACCGGCCGGGTTTTTTTTTTGTTTTGTTTTTTTTTTTATTCTTATATCCTTCTGGTTGAATATAAACTCAGCTGTTTACAAAGCTTTCGTTAAGATGTTTGAAGGCAGGTTAAAATTAGTATTTAAGGTGTTTATTGAAAAGTATTTTTATAGGATTTCTAAGCTTTCCCTGGATGTATGTATGTTTGTATGCACAAGTCATTTATTATTAATTGTTCTTTTATATTGCACATGTGTGTCTAATGCCAATACAATAATTTCCCAGTTTCGATCTAAAGATTTTAATTTCAAATTTTAAACGTTTTATTATTTTAATAATATACTTTAAAAATTTATTTGGAAAAAAATGTTAAACACGACAGTTGCTCGTCCTATATTTTTAAGCAAATCGATAGCAGGGCCGTCATGAACCAATTAAGATATCCTAATGAAAAACAGAGGCCAAGCAGAGTTATTTTCAAGTAAAGCTACGGACGATCGGGCCCCTAAAAATTTTTTGCAAATGTCTTAAAACTTTAAAGTTAAACTTTTTTGAATTTCAGTAGATCTTGAAAATATCTCATGTGCTTACATGTCTAGGCTACCTCTTTTAGTTTTAGAGAAAATCAGGCTAGAACATTTTTTTTTTAATTTTTGACCGACCTTAACTCAGTATTTTTGACGTGGTGTACTTATTATATCCCGATTATCATTCTAAGATATTCGCTGTATTCTTGATACAATTTATAATAAAATAGCATGTTTCGTTAATAAGTTACAAGCCTCTGAATTGAGAAAATGTAAAAATTGCCGTTTTTTAGGACTTTCCTCTAGGGGTTTTTTGGTTATATAATTGAAACGTACTACGGTACTAGCAAATTTTTTTTTACTATTTTAAAGACAAGCTTTAGCAAATGCGATGAGTGCGCTTGTAGGCTTGTGGGTTCGATTCCCAACAAAGACCGTGGCTGTTTTTTCACTACAAAAATTTACTGTCGGTGCGGCTGCTCAGTGATGAAAGCATAGTCACTGATCGCTGTGCTGTCTTATACGATATTTAATTTCCGTAACCATCCTTTCCCTTTCACCACTTGCCTCATCTCTTTACTATCCCTTTTCTTAAGAATGTAGTACGGTACTTGACTAAATAGGCATTGTTGCCTGAAGTGCTACTTCTCTTAAAAAAAAATTAAAAATTTTTGGGCCGATCCAAACATAGCCTAGCATAGAAGCAAAATATATGAATTACATAAAAATTTCTCGGAGTGTAAAGCACAGATTGAAAAAAAGGTAAACAGGTTATTACAGCTCCATCTCTTGGCTGCATAATCCAAAATGGATTTGATAGCCCCGTAGCAAACAAAGTCAGGAAGATCAGTTTTATTAACAAAAAAAACACTTGTTGGAACATTTTTCCCCGTTTAAGGAATTTATGTGTTCAAATATAAAAAATTAGTTTTTTTCATTATTTTTTCGATCCTTTAAATTTTGTGGTGATCAAGTTATATATTTTATTTTTTAAACAACCACTTTAAAGTGAAGTTTACAGTTTTAAAGGTAAAAAATGCGACGTATAAAAAATTGCAATAAAATGTTATTCTCAAAGTAATAAGTTTTTCTCCGACGCCATCTAGTTGTATAACGACCATATACTTAAGTTGTAGGAACTTCGCAAAACTCATCAGAAAGCGATTCAGATGTGGTGATTTCGACACAGAAAACATGTAGAGGCCTGGTCAGCGAAAATAGTTTAAAGATAAGGAATTGGAAGCATTACTCGACGTAAATTGTTATATATAATAACAATTTAATTTATTTTTGTTTTTTTTTTATTTATAGAATAATTTTATTTAAATTTTGATCAAACCAAAAATCATATTTAATATAGAACTCAATAATCATCATTCTTTACTTCTTTTCTAAACCAACTTTGTTAAACAATTTGTCTTTAGCAATTTGAGCCATTAAACCATGAATTAGTTCAATTGAAGCACGGCTACAATCACGAGTAGCTTTCGTCAATTTATCTTCGGTACGTTTTTCATTAACATCACCACCAGATATTAAAAAAATTTCTTCTACCCAAACTCGACTCGCTTTGCTCTAGTTTCTCCAATAAATCGAAAATTTGTCCTGTTGTATATTCAGTGTTAGTCAGAAGACCAGAACTGCCTAGAGTGTTAACCCAATATTTATTCCACAAGGAGTCTAGAAGTTTGCGATCTAGAGCTGATTTGATATAACTAACCTCCAATGGATAATATCGTTTGCAGTGGACATCAAAATCTTCAATTTCATTTAAGGGTATGGTTTAATATTCGGAAGGCTCTTCATTTGCAGCTTTATAACCCTTGGGATATGTTCGAAAAGCACCCAAACATACTTTACCAGCTGACACTGTACGTACAGGATCAACTACTATGGCCACAAAAGGTTCTTGATAGTTTTGATTAAGCATTTGTGTAGACACATCAATGCCTGACAACCAGCAACCGTAACCAGGATGACTATGATACCAGCCTATAGCATTTTCTAAACGACCCACTTCTTTGGCGGAGTATATACTCATAGGCCTGGGATTGAGCATTAACATGAGTCTCGGTGCCCTCAACGGGTAAAGCAAATGAATCCATTACAATCATTGTATTGTCTTCAACTTTACCTAACAGCAAACCCATTATCTCTAAGGTTCCTCCCGATCTTGCATGCATGACCATTTTTAGCAATGACAAGGCAGATATCTTGATATCCTTGAAATAGTGAGGATCCTTCTCCCATGACTTAGCATCTAATATTTGTCTTTGCTGTTCACCATCGTAACGAAATATTTCATCACATGATGGCAAAGTTTTGACATTATTCTCCAATTCCCACGGTTTACGAGCTGAGTCTGTGTCCATTTTATTTCGCTTAATATACCTTTATAATTTCCGGCATAAAAAGCTGTAAATTTGGTATCTTGTAATATTAGTTTTTGTCTTGCGCGTTTAGATGATAAGCAGCATACTTGTATTTTTTTTTCTTGCATGCCAGGCAGTTAGTAAACAAGTAAGGTAATTTTTTTTTTTTGTTTAAGGGAAATAGAACTTCAGGCAACAATGCTTACTTAGTCAAGTACTGTGTTACATTCTTAATGAAAGGGATAGAGCATAGATGAAACAGGTGGTGAAAGTAGAAGGGTAGTCGGAAATTAACTACCGTATATAAGACAGCACAGCGATCAGTGACTATGCCTTTATCGCCGAGCAGCCCCACCGACAGTCAATTTTTATTTTTGTAGTGAAAAAAACCAAGGTCTTCGTTGGTAATCGAACCCACAACCCCATACGTACAAGCTAGTACACTACCTACTAGCCTGAAGGGGCACCTACATGGTATTGGTAGGATCAGAAGTCTGTTTTGTATTATAAGCTGTTGAAATGTAGTCGGACGATTACAAAGAAACTGTACCGAAAACAATTGAAACGTTTGAAGGAAGCAATTAACGAAAAACGACCAGACTATTCTTAAATCATGACAATGTTCGGCCATATATTGCAAGACCGGCCAAAAACTATTTGGAAAATAGTCGATGGTAAGTTTTAGATCACCCGCCTAAGACCTTAACCCTTCCGGCTACCATTTGCTAACTGCCCTTACTACAATACCCTACACTTCATAACAGGAAATCAGAAATTGGCTCGATTTTTTTTTTACCTCAAAACAAGAACAGTTCTTTTGGCGCGGAATGCATATGCTAGCAGAAAAATAGGAAAAAGTATTGGCTAACGATGGATAATATTTTAAATAATCAATGTATCAAATCATTTTGTTATTATAATAAATGCATTTTTCAAGCCAAAAAATCGACATTATTAACTTGTGCATTTATGATAAATTAGTTTATTAATGTGTACCTCTCAATAGTGTGTTGATAATTTGGATTTTTTTTAATATTAAAAACGTTCACTAAATTATTTGTAGAATTTCTAGTGATCATTTTTAATATTAAGGAAATTTTAAGTTATCAACACACTATTGAGAGGTACACAAAAGATTTACACATAAAAAAATGTTAAATTTGTTTATTAATTTTACATTTTTCAAGACATAAACATTTTATGATATTCTCATAAAACATTTATTCCTACAAAAATAAAAAATATTCGAAATGTATTACTGCGGGGGAGAGCATATCCTTATTGAAATTTCACTATTGCAGTAATACATTTCGAATATTTTTTATTTTTGTAGAAATAAATGTTTTATGAGAATATCATAAAATGTTTATTTACTAATAAAAATTTTTGTAATAAATATTTCGTGAGAATATCACGAAATATTTATTTAAAGGAATCAAGCACGAATAATAAAATTGATTAGATTGAAAATGATTCCGATGAATAAATTACTTATTTCCATTGCATGTGCCCGTTGCTTTCTTAGAAATTTTGTAAAATTATTTACAAATATTTTTTATTTTCTGAATTTTCAAATTACATATGAATGGTTTCCAATGGCAACTCTTATGTAGAAATGATTGAAAATAAACAATGTTTTTTGTTGTTTTGAAATGTTTTGCTGTGTTTGTATAGAAGTGTTTTTGAGTCTTGCTGTCTATGCTATGTTGATTTTATAAAAAAAATTCTCATGGAATCAGTTTGGCTTTGGATATAAGACTTTTAGGTTTTTCTATACAATATTGGGGTAAAATTCACTGTTGAGCTATGTGAGCAATAGTGAAATTGCAATATGGATATGCTCTCCCCCGCAGTAATACATTCCGAATATATTTTATTTTTGTAGGAATAAATGTTTTATGAGAATATCATAAAATGTTTATTTTTTAATAAAAATTTTTGTAATAAATATTTCGTGAGAATATCATGAAATATTTATTTAAAGGAATCATTTTTTAAGACTTTATAGTTTTTGAGCAAACAAAAGAACATACGTCTTGCCAATTTAACAATAAAGATATCATTAATAATAAAATAGGTTTATATCGAAGAAATAGTAAAAATTTTAAGAAAAGTTCTCACCTGATTCTAAAATAAATTTTAAATTTGTTTATCTTTGGTTAATTCATTTCAGAAATATTTAATTTTTATTTAATCAAGCACAATTAATGTAGATTAGCTGAAAAATGATTCCAAGCGATCACAAACCACTAGTGTGAATAGCAAAAAAAATGCAGTTCGACAGCTGATTATATTTTATATCTAAGGTAAGGTGGCCTTTATCTTCACCGCGGTTGTTCGAAATGTTAAACTCTTTAAAATTCTTAATTGATAGTCCAAAAACTATTTCTTAAAGTTTCATTTTAGGGTTTCACTTCATCCTTTCCTTCTTTTGACAGTGATTTCTTCCCTCGAGAATAACTTTTATTAAAATATTTTTGACAAGCACTTTTCTTAAATTGGAAGTAAGAAATTGTCTTTAGAAAAGTGTAATTTTTCAATAACCGAACAATAAGCATAAGCAATTTTAGTCATCAATTAGTATTTACATGCAGCGAGAATTTGTTATTTTAGTTTTAAAGAATCGCGCACTCTATGGTTCCAAAAAAAAGTTAAATCTTTGCCACTGACACTCAAACAAAAAAACTTAGACACTAATGACGTCACATATCCAATGTTTATCCTTAAATACTTGACGGTTTGTCATTTTGTCACCTTTTTGTTTAGGCAAATACGATTTTATCTAATTTAATCTATGTCTATAACATTAAAAAAAATATTATTATTAAATCTAAAAAGCACCAAAGTGTACTTAAATAAGTAGCTTTTTATATTTTTGTTCTATATTGCTTTATGTCGATGAAATTTGCAGTAATTCAAAAAATCTGTGTATCAATAGTAACAGTCTTTTATTATCCTTTTTGGTACTTTTTGTCTCTCTACGAAGAAACTCAAAAAAATGTAACAGCAACTGCTATTATGTTTTTGGCGCTTATACATCAAAATATTTATATATTTACTATATTATTTTTTGATTAATAAAGAAACCTAGCACAAATTAACGTGGATTAATTTACTATACTTAAAAAAATAATCGTATAGGAAATTAGTACCACAAAAAGGGTACAAGTTTTTTCCTTTGTATTTTCAAATGTTCAAAATGTGAGGAAAACATTAGTTGTTTTTTTAAGAAGAGAAAATTACAACATAATATTTATTACTTTTGCACATAATTTGAAAGCAAAATAGTACCAAATATGGATACCAAACAGCGGCCTGTTTTTGACTTTTGAAAAATTGCAATTTGTTTGCTACTAAATTTTAATTAAAAAAAAATCTTATTCTAGAATAATATATAAAAAAAGTCAAGAAAATGTTCTAAAAAAAATAAGTATACTTTAAAAGGTACTTATTTCTAACAATATGTTTAAAACTTACCTTGTGTATTGCGATTTCTAAACTCGACTTGATCGTAACAGCCCAATTTTCGTTTATATTTTAATTACAATTTATATAAGAAAAATTTAATTATATAATTATAACTTGGTTTTTCTTTGTTTTAAATTTCTTTTGTTTCAGTAGAATAGATTGTTGTTGCTGTTTCTGTTGCTAAACTTTGATTCAAATTTCAGGCAAATAAACCTTTATAAATAAATAAAGCAATTTCGTGCACAAGCATTCTAAAAATATATTTTATAACGGTGATTTGATTATTAACATTTGATATTTTTAGATTTTTTATAACTTCTTATTTTTGTATATAACTATTTGCCAGTAGATGGCGCACATTTTTAGTTCTCGTTATTCACGGACAACAACCGCAGAACAATTAAAAATCTTTTACAAGAAATATTATGTTGATGGACTTTTTCCGCTGCAATTTTTAAAACAAATGTACTAAAAATAAAAACCGAAGATATAATTTGCTTAAAGCAGTTAGTATTTAGTTCTATGTTAAGGTAAATTTAAGGCAGCCTTAATTAATATAAAAATGTATAACCCTGGTAAATTCGAAAATATTATTAGTGATCACTTTATCTTTATCAAAATGTAATTAATTATACAGGATGTCCGCCGAGAAGGTATTTCCCGCCAATTTGGTAAACATTAGTCTTGGCAATTCATACTTGGCAGTCGTGAAGTAGACACATGGCAAATTTATTATTGAAAATATTCGATAAACCAGCGTATTTCAATCGTTAAAACATTTTATCAAAATCAACCATTGATTACAGTCACCAAGAGAGAGTTATGTGAAATTTTTGGGAGAAACAACGTGCCAACAAAACCCACTGTTTATCGTGATAAGCCCAAGCATGGACCACAACGTACTGCAGGATCTGCTGAAAACATTACTACTGCTAAAGAAAGTGTTCAAAACAATCCATCTACCTCAATTCGACGCCGAACTCAGGAACAACTTTGCCCACAATTTTGCACAAGGATTTGCATTTGCTACCATATAAGATTCAGTTGACACAGGAGCTTCCTCCACAAGACTATTCACGCCGCCGTACATATGCCAATAGAATATTGCAGCAGACCCATGACAACCCCGATTTTATTGAAAAAATCATGAGTGACTAGCCACATTTTCATTTGAATGGATATGTGAATAAACAGAATAGACGGTTCTGGGGAATGGGAAACCCTCAAATTATTCAACAGTCACCTTTGCATCCTTTAAAAGAGACAGTCTGGTGTGGTCAGGAAAAATCATTAGACCTTGCTTCTTCGAAAATGAAAACGGCGTAACGGTAACTGTAAATGTAATATCATGATATGATTGAAAACTTTTAACGCCACAACTGCACGCTGTAGACTTGATTAACATGTGGTACCAACAAGAGGGTGTAACATCGCATACAGCCAGAATTACAATGAAATTACTGCCAGACCTCTTTCCACAACAAGTTATTTCAAGAAATGGTAACGTTTATTGTCCTCCACGGTCGCCTTATTTGACTGCTCCTGACTTCTTTTTGTGGGGGTATCTAAAAAATAAGGTTTATGCAAAGAAGCCACAAACGCTTGACCAACTCAAACAAAATATTCGTGATGAAATTAATGAAATACCGCGTGAAACGTGTGAGAACTGTAATGAAAAATGTGCTTAAAATAGCTCGCATTTGTGAGACTAACAGAGGCGGACATTTATCTAGTATTGCATTCCATAAATAATTGCCGGCCTTAAATAAAACATTTATCAATGTAACATCCATTCTTTTTTATTTAATCAAAAATTATAAACAAATAAAGTAGTATACCTTCCCGGCATATGAAAATGTAATGAAATATATTAAACTCTTGTAACCCTGTTAATATTCTCTTCGGAAAATAAACCTTATTTCTGATTTTATATACAAGATGATTAAAACCCCTTAAAGCCTTAAACTCTGTAATTTTTACAATAAAATATTTTATATGATAAAGTTTTTATTAGTTGACCCTAAGCGTACTTTTTTTAACGGAAAACTTAAAACACAATCGTAGTGCTATGCCCTCAATATTTTTTTTTAAATAAATTATTAACGAGAAAGAAAAAGAATTAGATATAGAAAAGCTAAATGACAATTTATAGAAATTTAAAAAAAAAGTCACAAAAATAACATACAAATCCAATTCACCAAAGTTTTGTGAAATCCACTACAAATCTAAATTTCACCAAAAATCCTAAATCGGCCAAACCAGAAACCTTAGTAGCCAAAGAATAAAAAAATTCACCAAAAAATTGTTTAGCTCAAAAATGGAAGAATCGCAATTAATATAACTACAAAAACCCCCCGGCACATTTATGGTCTTTATAGGACGTAACAGCTATCTAGATCTGTGCAACTGGGAGAAAAAGGGACCCCAGTCCCCTGAAAACAGGCAGGGAGTCAACTGGAAGCTCTACTTTATTTCCACGGAGATCAGTGAGCCGCTGAGTTCATTATTTGTCTCTTTAGACATTTAATAGTTCTCTGGCTGATCATTGAGGTTGGCCCCTATATGGGAGTGACGTGGTGGTTGTGGTTTCGCGGCCCCATAACAGTATAATGGTTATTATGGTGGCCAGGATCATCTCACTGATAATGACACGCAAAGTAAATGATACAGTCCAGTGAGCATGCTAGACATGTGTTCTGGACAGGAGTTGAAAGTCTCCAACTCTTTAGCAAGGTGTGATGGTTTGCAGCCCTGCCCTGGAATCATTAAAGTTGCTACCAGGTGGTTCTGTTGCTTAGAATTATGTCTTCGGCTTCCTAGGACGCATGTATGACGTTCCAAATTATACAATTGTGGTTTGTCCACCATCTGATTCAGGCTACATAGCCAAGTGCAGATGTAAAACGAATCACACTATAACTACAAAAGCATTTATCAGTCTTTATGGATTACTTAACCATTTAGACTTATGTCGTTTAAGGGTATAAGGGAGCCCAGTCCCCTGAAGGCAGCAGGGAGTCAACTGGAAGCTCCACATTATTTCCACGGGAATCAGTAAGACCCAGAGTTAAGCTAAGTGTCTCTTTTATCTGCTTCCCTGACTGATTATTGAGGTTTGACCTTCGGAAGTATCGTGGTGGATGTGTGTTTCGCGGCCCCTCATGAATTTGATTAGAGGGCCAGAATCATTCCACCTTTACTAAGAACAACGGGTGAATGATCCGTATCCAGTGAGCAAGCTAGTCGTGTGTTCTGGACCAGAAGTTGGATAGTCTCCAACTCTTCAGGAAGGAGTAGTGGTTTGCGACCCTGCTTCGGAACCGCTGAAATTGCAACTAGCAATGAGCTGTTGCTAGAATTAGCCTTCAGCTTTTTAGGATGAGAATGACGTAGCTTTTCATTCCACAGTGGTTTGACCACCATCTGATTAAGGCTTGCGGCCAGATGCAGATGTAAATCTTATCACGCATAACTACAAAAGCATACAACAGTAAATATTTTTTTTTAGTAGGGCTTAAGTTCATTATCATATGTGATTAGTTTGTAAAAAGAATTATTAAAATTCTGAATTTTCTAGTCCGGTGTAATTTTATTTACCAATTTCATATCTAACCTCAAAATCTCAAAAAAGTAATTGAACTTGGTGTTTTTTAATCGAATTTGAAACATTACTTTCAATAATCAATTTATATTTTTACTTTTCTCTCTCTCTTAATTTTATAATAAATCACAAGTCATAACAAACTGAAGCCCAACTCGAAAATAATAATTTATTTGTAAAAAAGCCAAAACATTTTTTATTAAAATATAATTTGTAATTATTTAGTAAAAAATATATATATTTTTTATATTTGGTTATATATTACTAAAAGATATATTAATGTGCTATTAAATATTTATCTATATTTCTTAAGTTAAAGTAAAATAAAAATAGCCAAATGCATTTTTGTAATTAAAAACAGGCGCGCGCACAAAGCCTTTCCTTAGAATGGAGACTTGCATTCCATCATAGCTTTGGCGCAATATTGTGGAAACTGCATACACTGCAACAAAATGTCAGTAATAGACTGTAAAGGTATAGATTTTAATAACATTTAGTAAAAAGAAATATATGTATACAACAAATATATTTACCGATAAAGCGGGAAAACAAACCACTAACACAAGCAAGATTATGTAGAAGCCGGCGCAGAAGAAAGCTACAAAGAACGAAATAAACCAAAATACCAAAAACCAAAAGATAAACCAGATTGGATTGCCCATATTTGCTGGTAAAAAAAAAAAGAAATGCAAGGAACAACAAAAATATTAATAAAAAAAAACAGAAAAGTGATCAAAACAAAATAAGAAATTTAAACAAAAATACTTTATTCTTATAAGTGTTGCCATTGTTATTGTTTATATTTTTCATGTTTTGTTTTATTATCTCCAAATGATTTTAAACTTTCAATGAAATCCCGACAAGCATATTCGTAATAACAGTTTAAATACTTGTGATAAGAAGCTTGTTATAATAAAAACTAATGAATGAAAGTTGTCATCAATTCGAAAATAGCGGTTGTTGTTGTTGTTTTTTTGTGTTTTATAATATGATCTGAAATTTATATGAAATTTCTTTTATGCCGGGTTTTTTTTGTATCCAGTTTATATCTCGAAGATGGATTTAGAAAAGATTAAGTTTCAATTTAGAATTCTTCTTCAATGGAATATAAAAAATTTAATTTATGCAAGAGGAACAGCGTGCTGTGTTTCCTTTTAAATTAGCAATCACATGCTAAGTTTATCTTACAAAATTTAATCAATTTATTTTTGGTGTTTTAGAAATTTTTCAGAACAAACCAAAAATAAAGTTTTGAATGGATTCTCACAATCCTCTTTGATATTAGCACGCCCATGACCTCAATTCGCCTCAATTTAATCTCCAGAAACTTTCATTTGCTTAATTTGTTGTTTAAGTAATTGTTACGTTTAAAAACGCCATAACATAAAACTGTCTATCCAACAGAACGGAAACATGTGTATTCACAAACTTAATAGGTTAACTTGCTCATGGTGATCACAGGCAAAAAAAAATATATATTGAAATGAAAGTAATGTCTGTTATAAATAACATGTTTTTAATAGGTAATGAGTAGTGTCATTTAAGCATGTCAACGAGTATAAAAAAAATACAAAATAAATGCCCTTATGTGAGCAATATTAATATTAGATACAAACATTTACGGCTGTATGCATAAAAAACGCTTACTTGAGCTTTAAAGTACACGTTCGTTAACAAACACTTTAAGGCTAACAGACGTTTGTTAAAAAATTGTATTCATAAACAGTACTTTAGCTAATGTATGCTTTAGTAAAATTAGTATTTTAATTCTGGCAATGCCACTATTTTCACGTTGTAGTTAACGATGTATAAAAATTAATATATTTATCCGGGTATTTAGATCTATAAAAAATGTTTTTATTGTTTTCAGCAAAATCAAAAATTTTTTTTTTTGTTTTTTTATTAATCTTTTTAATAAAATAAAAGCACCCAAAAAAGGTTAATTTGCGAGTCTTATGAAGAACTTACAAAGAATTTGTACATATTAAATAAATAATTATTCGGATAACGAGCTTTGTTTTTATTAGTTTCGTTTAAAATAATGAATAATAATTATATTTTTGTAAAATATAAAATAATGATGTAAAAATGTTTTATATTGAACGGAAGGTAAAATTTAATTTTTTGTTATTATTTGTATACTACAATTTCTTTTTAATAAGCATTTTTAATAATTTTTGGAATAACAAAGTAAAACTGTCAATTGAGCCGTTTACATTGAAAGTGGCATAAGTCACAACTGAACAGTTTTTTTTTCATTTTTAATAAATTTGAAATTAATAAGTTAAGAACTATTGAGATTTGTTTGAGAGGGGTGTTGATAATTAACGGTATAACAAAAAGGTTTATTTTGAAAGTGGCGTTAGTCGCTGTACTCAGGAAATTAATTACGGAGCTTAGTGTGAAAGAAATGGAAACATGTAATAAGTGTGTGATTATTGGATTTATTTTTATTAGCACGAAAGAATAGTGCAGTTTACTGAACTATATTAAAGTGATATCTAATATACTACACATAATTAGCATTATTTTGTATTTTTTTTTTATTCTCAGGAGGTTGCTTCGTGTTGTATAAAATATCTAAGAATGTCACAACTCAAAAGCATATTATTGCACATAGTGACTTATGTAAAGGACAAAATAGTAATAATAGTAATAGCCCCCTGTCGAAAAAATCTTTCACAGTGCACTACATGGAGAAAAAAGATTTTATTTTAACACAATCATTAGAAAAATCCGTTTCAGAAAGAAAATTAAATACAGACTAGCTGAAATGGCTAAAAATTAAAATGTTATACAAACTAATTTAAAATAAAAAAGCTGACAATAACATAGTAACTTATGCCAATTTTAAAATAAACGGCTCGGTTTATTGTAAACACAATTTGTTTTGTTTTTGAACTTTCAATAATAAAAATTTATTGTAGGTTTAAAGTAGGTTTTTCCTACTTTAAAGTTAACAAAGATCTGTTAAGGTAAAAACGTTTTTTGAATACAACTTTAGGAAATTGTGCTTAACAACGGCAGTTAAACCTACTTTAAGTTTTTATGCATACGGCTGTTAGACATTAATGTATTACCCCAGATGGCTAAGGCATAAATAGCTATGCCTTAGGCATCTGAGGTAGCCGCATGACGAAATCATATTTAGTTTATAAAGGAAACTTTTATTGTTTTTTTTTTTTTTTAATTATAGCACATTAAAAATATCTGCTTTTTGTTAATTCAGCTGTTATTTTTGTAAAAACTTAACGGTAAAGTTTTTTACAAAAATAAAAAAAACGTTTGCATGGATATGTAAAATATACATATATTTTAGTTTCTTGGCAACACTGTATCAGTGTATCACTAAGAAAACATGATTGCATAGTTTTATCATTTAAACAAATATCTTTAAGTTAAACAATACAAAATATATGTAAATAAATAAATAAATGCATTTGAGACTATGTATTAATGTTTCTTGTTGTTGTCACAAATAAAATTTGTTTGTATTATTTTTATGGTAATGCTATTTTTAGTGCGTGACTTCTAAATTTAAAATAAAAAAAATAAATTTAGTAGATTCAAAAGCAAATACATAAACAAAAACAGATACAAAAACAATGCATGTTATGTGTTATTGTCGTCTACACATTTGGAATATATTAAAAAAAAACACAAACAAACAACGATAAAAGCTACCTGCCTAAAGCGGCGTTTATGGAAAGTTGTTTATTAATTAAGTCAAGTATGAAGAAAAGGTTACAATAATATTTACAAATATTTTTTATAGCCTACATTAACGTAGCATACAAATTTTTCTGGAGGGGGCTATTATAGCCCTTTAAGATAAAACAAAATTACCGTCACAAGTCAGGTAGGTTTTGAAAAAATGAAATAAAAAAATTATATTCTGAAGAATAGGTACATAGATGGCAAAAAGCGTAGCGAAGAAATGTTTTTGGAGGGAACTATTTAGCCCTTTAATGTATAATAAAAAATCCATTAGAATTAAATAATAATGTTGGGTGGGAGCGGGAGTATATTGGGGAGTTATTAATAATGTTTATGGCTCTTCAGCCAAAGCTGTCTACACCCCTGATATTATCTATTATGTATTATTCATTAAATAAACATACAAAGATCATGACGCATTCTTTACATTTCTTTCAACTTTTATCAATTCCAAGCATTTAAATGTTAAGTACGTCTATAGATAAGAAAGAAGCCTTATGAAAGCAACAAAAAACACACATTAAAATACAAATATTTCTTTAACTGTACCAATGTCAGCGTGACGAATTTTTTTTTCTTATATTAAAAATAAACATTTTTTAATATTGATAAAAAAATATGTAAAAAAAATAACACTTGCATTTAAAATAAAACAATTAAAATATATAACGAAAAATGCACTTTAAAAGCTAATAAAAATAAACAGGTATAGAAAATTTATTTTTGATTTCGCTGCGATGCGATGAAAAACAAACAGCATGACGTTATCTTTGTAGATGTTTCACACATTTTTGAGAATAATTCTTGTAATTAAAGAATCTTGTTTTTAATTTGTAACTACACCCACTTGTTATTAATATATATAGAATATACATATATGAATATATATATATATATATATATATATATATATATATATATATATATATCCTACATCACCACAAAGCAACAATAACAACATTGTTTAGAAAGATTTATCGTATTTTTGATTTTGTTTACTTGATTTTTACGTCATTAATACTACAGTACACCAACCTTTTTTTTGTATTTCTTGCTTTTGTAACTTAAAGATCGGATCTTTTGTTGGGACGTCTTGCTTTAACTGTCTAAAGTAACGCACTGTTTGATCATACAATATTGTAGTAAAGTGGATACTTAAAAAGGCCAAGGTTGCCAAACTTTTCAGATGATAGCATGACTAGATTGGGATTAAAATCTGACTAAAAATTGCTAAATCGTATACTCTTAAATATTTTAATTGATAATTCACAAAATTGTTGAGCATACAGGATGTCAGCCGGGATTGTTTACTATACACTTTGTTTGATTAAACGAAAAAGAATGGACCTTATATTGATAAATATTTTGTTCAGTGTCCGCAATTATTTATGAAATGCAATACTAGATAAATGTCCGCCGCTGTTAGTCTCACAAATGCGAGCCCTTTGAGCACATTTATCATTACATTCTCACACATTTCACGCTATATTTTATTAATTTCATGGCGAATAGTTTGTTGAGTTGCTCAACGGTTTCTAGTTTGTTTGCATAAACCTGGCTTTTCAGATATCCCCACAAATGAAGCCCAAAGCAGTCAAATAAGCAACCCTGCAGGCCAGTCTACATCGCCATTTCTTTAAATAACTTATTGTGGAAAACGTGCTCGCAATAATTCCATTTTATTCCTGGCTGTACGCGATGTGGCACCATCTTTTTAATACAACATACTAATTAAGCGCAAAGCATGCAGCTGTGACGTTAAAAAGTTTTCAATCATATCACGATATCACTTTCCATTCATAGTTACCGTAACGCCACTTTAATTTTCAAGAAAGTAAGGTCCAATGATTCCTCCTGACCAAATTGTCACTTTTAATGGTTGCAGAGGTGAGGAATAATTTGAGGGTTTGCCATTCCCCAAAACCGTCTATTATGTTTATTCACATATCCATTCAAATGAAAATGTGCCTCTTCACTCATTATGATTTTTTCATGAAAATCGAGGTTGTCACGCTGCCGTACATATGCCTATTGGCATGGTCTTGTATCAACTGAATAATATATGGAAACAAGTGCAAATCCTTATGCAAAATTATACAAATTGTTCTTCGAAGACTAAGCTCCTGAGCGCGGCGTCGAAATGAAGTTTTGATGATGGTTTTGAACACTTTCTTGAGCAGCAGTAATATTTTCAGCCAATATTGCAATATGTGCTCCATGCTTGGGCCTATTACCTACAGAGCCTCTTCCAAAAATGTCTGTCTACCAAAAATTTCTCATCGTCACAGTAATTGATGATTGATTTCGATAAAATGTTTTAACGATTAAAACACATTGGTTAATCAAACATTTTGCTATAGTAAACTAGCTGACCCATTGAGAACGAATTTGTGAGATCGCAAAGAAGAAACGCAAACAAATAAGCTCGATGCCCACCGCGACTGTTTTAATGGCGGCAGTAATCGAGTCCATGTTACTTTGGGGATTTCACCGTCATCCGCCAAGGCACATTGGAGACAGTTGGCGGCTGACGACGAATTTATGGCGTGTGTGTATTTTTGAAGTAAACAACGCTCAATATTTACGTAAATGCGATACCACATAACATCAAAACACAGCGCACAAAAAAATTAAATGCATTGAATGAATGAATACACAATAATTCGTTCAAGTCAATCCAGTCGTGTAGTTGCAATGTAGTTCAATAACCTCGATACCGACTGCTGCGTCATTTGCCGGGCTGGTTTGTGAATGTAAACCATCCAAGGTGGCACCCAAACGCATGCAATAAAATTTATTCAGTGGCAAAGTTATATACATAAAGATTTGTATGGAAGGTACCACGAGTTTTTATCAAAGCCAGCCAATATTTGCAGGAGAACTTAATACTAAATACCAAATTCTGTTTAAATACCGTTAACAGGAGCAGACATATTGGATTATTAATTTGTGGTTTGTATGGGAGGTACCACGCCCCTTTGTACAAACGTACACAACAAAATTTATGCAAATCGGTCCAGCCGTTTAGGAGGAGTGCAGTCACAACACACGTACAGAAGAATTATATACATATAAAGATTTCCCACGGGTATACTTCATGGCTGCCGAATATGAATTGTCAAGACCACAATGGTGGTAAACAAAGTATTTAAACGAGATAAAATTTTTTTTGTCTTGCAAACACCACCAAATTTTAAACACCAAATTAATTATAAGAAACTGGGGGTAACCAATTGCGCTGCAAAGCTTCTGAACTTTAAAAGATGATATACAATGTTAACGATTTCGGTTACTAGAAACTTTAAAGCCGCAGGTGCAAATTAGTTAATACATGAGTATATGTTACCTGAATTTAAGCCTACTCTTTTTTGTCAGAGAATCCCCGTGGCTTGTAAGCGTAAATACTGATATTAAAACTAAAATGTCCCTGTCCTCATATGCACATTTTGCATGTAGCAAAAATGTAATAAAAACAAATGAACATTTTATTGCGAAAACTGCACCAGCATTTTATTATCTGAATTATTTGGCAGTAGAGACTTTTTGAGAACGTGAAAGATTGAAGCAAAAGATTAACGGCAAAAAAGCCTTGACTTTTAATTTACTTTATTAATGGGATTACATTTTGACTAAAATGGTTAAATCGTATGTTCTAATATCATTAAAATAAAAGTTCAGAATACACAAAAATGTTGAGTATATGCGTATGTAAACGGCATTAACTTGAAATGATTATGTAAAATTTATAATTAAAAAAAAATATATATATATAAAGTTTACGGAGGATACTAGATAGCCCTTAGCCTTTTTATGGCTTGATTAAAAAAATTATCGCTAGATGGTTAAATTGGCAACCTTGAAAAAGAACTCCACACAAAAATAAAAGATCATTATTGTAAACACCAAGTGGTGAACTCTCTCTCTCTCTCTCTCTCTTTGGTGCTTGCACTCTCTTTAGTTATTTATTATTATAGTAAAAGAAAGCTTTAAAAAATTTCTCTATCGATAATAATAAAAACTTAATAGATTTTGCTTTTAAAGTTCTTGGAATACAACAAAACATTTAAACATTTTACTATTAGATTAGCAAACAGGCAGTGCTGGGCAAAAAAACGGCATGAGTTAAAGCTAAAAATTCATTTGTCACAAACAAAAAATTGTTCATTAATTAAATTTAAATTCCAAAAAAACAAATTAGAAATGAAATTCATTCATTGCTTTTTCAGAAAATACACAATAATTTTTCTAATTTATTAACTAAGTTACACAAGAAAGACTACTAAAATTATAGGTCCGCCAAATAACTTTTTTTTTAAATGCTATAAACAAAACTACTCAGCTTCGTCCTGTTGAAACCAAATGTTGCCAATATCCTCCTCTTCAATTTTTGTGAACAAAAATTCGTGCAACATAGCAATAATGATAACGATCGCCATTGACTGTAGTAACGGCCACTCCTGAAAAATGGCCAAATTATGCCTCTGGACCAAAATCCGCACCAAACAGTGACTCGTTTTGGGTGCGTCGGCTTTTCAATGTGTGCGTGCGGGTTTTCTGTGCCCCAAATGCGACAATTTTGCTTGTTTACATGCCTGCCAAGATCAATGAACTTAATCTAAAAAGATGATTTGTTTTGCAAAATCGGTATCTTCTGTAAGTCTATCGCAGGCCAACTTAGCGAAGCGTTGTTCGAGCATATACACAACCATATTCGTTCAGCGGAAGGAAGTATGCCGCTTTACGCATACTTTCTGCCAAAGCAGCAATATACTCGGGTGTACGCACTGTTTTTGGCATTTCACGCTTTAGTTAATCTTTGAGGATGCCAGTTTCTGTCACTTTTGTCACAAGATAATGAACATACGGAGCTGACGGTGCTTCTCTTCTTCCAAAATCCGTACGCAATTTTCACACACATATTCTGCAACATTACCATGATTTTCAAAGTAAAGTCGTAAAATTTCCCAGCGTTGTTCAAGCGTATACACAACCATGTTCGTTCAGCGGAAGGATAAAACTAATTATCTGTCAAATCAAACATGGGCTAAGTGTTATCATTTACGAAGTAAGCACTAGTTGAAAAAAAAAACGTTAGATTGCGGACCCTTTACATAAAAATAAAGTGCTTTGCGCTTGAGAGCATCATTTGAGAGATTGGGCATCATTTCTTTAATTATATTTGTAATTTGTAATTAAAGGAAACCTAAACAATAAGCTTTTTATATTTTCGTAATTTCATATTAAAGTTTGAATCACATTTAAGTTTGGATCTAGCGATTCGATTTTTTAAAAATTTAAAAGGGCTGATTGCGGCATCCAATTAAGAATTTTCAATATACGAGTACGTTTGGTTAGTGTAACGCTGTACTTTATAAAGAACGACTTTAAATTATTTGATTAAATTCTTAAATTTACAAAAACAAAAACCCATTATTTATGTTTCGATTTGAAATAAATCTAAAAGTTGTTCTCTATTTGACTAATAAATCGAAAATCCATTCAGACCGCTTCTTTTGCTCAATGTAAAAATTAAAACACAATTTCAATTGAAATATTTTTTAATATTATAACCAAAGTAATTAAAGATTCTAACCTTAACTAGTAGTTATAAGTTTAAACAAGAATAGACAAAATTATTCTGTTACTTATTTAAATAAATATTAAAAATATTTATTAAAAAGTTTTTCAAAAATTGGTAAAAAAATATATAGAAATCGATATCACATTTAAGTAACATTGTTACAGCAAGTGAATAGCTTTCCAGGAGTAAAATACGCTATATATTTTCTCGGTATTTGGGGCGAGCATGAAACCTCCAGCACAATGGAAACATTTTATAACATGTAACTTGAAAGCTATCAAAAAAGAGCTTATTAGCTTTCATACAAAGCGAAATATTATTCTCGTGTATCTAGATGTACAAGTAACTTCCTTATTAATATGCATAGTTCAGTAAAATATTGGCTCGATTGGAGCAGTCCATACAAAGAGAAAAACTTATAGGAAACTGTCATAAGTAGAATTTTGAAATTATTATCAGAACAGTGGACGTGAAACCCCCATGCAAAGTAAAATTTTATTATCGTTTATCTTGAGTACTATAACATCTATTGGGATCTCCCTGTTTCTCACAAGGTCAGCTTTATGGTGCTTGAGCACGTGTAGAAAAATTTTCAGATTTATACAATAATTTAGAATTCAAAAGCCAAGCCGAGAATTATTGCACATTTTAAATAATACAATGCAATAGCAATTATAATAGCGATTATCCCAATAAGGGTTATAATGCGCATTTGCTAGTATCGGGTTTTTCAATTGTGGCAACACCAACAACGTGATAATTTTGACATTTAGTTTTTTGACATATTCGTATTAGATGCATTGGCAATTGTTACAATGAATTAAATTTCACACGAAAATCGCATTAAAATCCATCATTAAAATGGTGGTTAAAGTTACGTTTCGTAAAATTCCTTCTGAGACCGCTATTAAGCATTTGGTCGTTAAAAGTGGTTTGACAGGCTCGATACAAAATACGCAAACACCAATGAGTATTCGGCCAGATCTTTCGACTGAAAATATCGCAGCCGTAAGCCACAATGCTGAAGCAAATGCAAATTTGTCAATTCCTCGACGTTTCAACAATTGAGGTTATCCAGAACCGTCGTATGGCAAATTTTGCGAAAGGATTTGACTTTGAAGCCTTACAAGGTTCAACTGGTGCAGGAATTGAAGCCGAGAAACCATCGTCGTAGATTCGCTCAATCATTTAGGAACAACCGGCTGTTTTTTCTGAAAAAATCAATTTTTCAGACAAGCCCATTTTTACTTGTGAGGGTATGTCAACAAGCAATTGCCGTATTTAGGCTTCTGAAAATCCTTGAGCGATTATTGAGATGCGTAGTCTAGATGAGGCTGGAAATGTTGTAAAAGTCAATACATCACGCTATCGCGATATGCTAGCAACTCAATATTGACCTACTATTGACAACGTGAATATCACTGGCAGGTAATTTTAACAAGACGATGCTACATGTCACATAACCAATGAAACTATAAATTTATTACAAACCAAATTTGCCGATCGTATGATTTCAAGACAATCAGCAGTTTAGTGACCAGCCAGATCATGTGGTTTAAGACTACTAGATTATTTTTTGTGGGTCTAAAATGTTTTTGCTTGCGGTTATCTTTTGAATGACCACCGATACATAATAATATTGAATGTTTTCTTGCTTCCCTTATACGTATTATTGTAGTCTCCGAAAATTTTCCAATATACTTAAAAACCTTTTAATTACGATATAAAACAAACCTGCGGGATTACATTTAAGCCTCAGCAAATCATTTAAGTACACATTTTAAATCATTTTTCACTTCATTCACGTTATCCTCACGGGTATGAATAAAATGTTTTATAAGCAAATATTGATTCGTGAGTGTGGTTAAACTTCTCTCGTATCTTGTAAACAATAAAAATAGCGAAACGTTTGCAATTATATTTATAAATAAATACGTATTCTACGCAACACACTAGACAATTTATACGAAAGCCAATAAATATTTTACTGATATTATAGATATTGCAAAGACGATAATAAAATAGAACTATTTTAGATTTAATAATTAATTTTACAAATTACCTAACGGACTCGGTATGGAAAACCCAACTTCCGCAATATTTATGGAAATTTTCATGCCAAATCTGGAATAAGTACACGTAAAAATACTAATGGAAAAACACACAATAACTGATTACAATAGATACGTAGATGATATTATATGCATCCTCGAACAAGGCAACGGTGAAATCCTAGCAAATAGCAATAACATTACATACACAATGGAAAAAGAACAAGACAGAAATTTGCATTATCTAGAGATCACTATAACTTGAGAAACTGACTGTTTAACATGTGACATCCACCTCGAACTACCCTACCCAACATAAACTAGCAACATTTATACATATGATACACAGACTTAAGATAATCCCACTTACTTCAGATAAGTACAACAAAGAACTCGGCACAATTTATACCATAGCTAAAAATAACGGCTACAAGCCCATCTACCATCGATAAACTTCTTAGACAATACAACACTAAAAAAAGGAATAAAGAAGACAAAGAGACAAATGATACAGCACGACGGCACATCTTTACTTACACAGAACTAGAAATATACAGACTAACTAACCTTTTTCACAAAGAAGAAATACTCACAGCATTAAAAACTGGCAACACTGTGAGACATAATCTCAGAACAACGATAGAAACAGCTGACAAATTTAGTTCCAGGGTATACAGACTTACTTGTGCCTGCTAACAAATTTATATAGGGCAAACTGGGCGACCACTAAAAACAAGGTTTGCAGAACACATACGCTCATACAAATGGAAAAGAGAATATTCCAACTTTGCTTTACACCTTGCCACTCGCGGACACACACTACATCCTAGCAAAAAAGGACGAAGACTAGACATTCTTGAAAACAGGGAAATCTACAAAACAAAAACTTTTAACAGTGACATTATAAACGAACAGGTAAACACGAGCTCAGACACAATTTTCACACCACTAAAACTAGACATACACACGAACAAACGAAAAACACCCTCAGACGGACACACGTATCTAGATAATAATAAAAGACGGAGGTATTGAGAGATTGGCTTTTCATAAAATGCCAGATGGCTGGCATTTTGCCCACACATGGGCGAACGGTGACTCACCAGTACGAATTGTATCACAGCTTAATAATGACGTTTTTACATCGAAAGCGCTCGCCATATACACCGACAGAACAACAGCCAGAAAGGACAGAGGGAAATAACATTTACTGGCGGAAATGATTGAAAGTTTTAGAAAATGTTGATTTTTCTGAAAGTTTTAATAAAAGAAGGAATTCAGACTACGGAAGAAATATAAAAAAACTATTATCAAATTAAATGCCTATCGGTGATGAAATCTACTTCACGCTTATGCAATTTTTGCGGCTATTGCATGTTAAATGGCACTGAATCACTCCAGCATTTTAAAAATGTATTTGGGCAAGGTTTTTTAAACGTCTAGAAAAACCGCTCTTAAAATCTATGCTCTATAGCTTCTCTGTTATTATCATGAATTAGTGTTAATCGGTTTGTACGTAGTAAGGAAAACCACCCCAAAGAAGATTATTAACTTCCAGAATTTTTTTCTTCTTATACAAATGCTCATATATGACATAATCTTCCTTTGTGGTTAAAGGCCGTAACCTCCAAACCTCTTGTACCAAAATGTCTTAGTTGTGCTTTAGCTACCATACGAAATTTTGCTTCCATCCAATGGCATATTTAGAATTCTCCTATTTAGAATAAATTTATATGTTCTTTATTCACATTTCATAATTCGCTTGAAAGAATTCATCGGTGTCAGGCCGCCATTTTGATAAGCATTAGTCTTGACTGTTTATATTTGGCAGTCGTAAAATAGGCACGTGGCAAATTTATTATGAAAAAATATTCGATAAACGTGTTTTAATCGTTAAAACATTTCGTCAAAATAAATGATCGATTACTGTGGCGATGAGACATTTTTGGGAGAAACAACGCGCCAATAAAACGCTCTATTTATCGTGTAATGAATGATTTCGAAGAAAGAGGGTCTGTAGGTGATAGGCCCAAGCATGGGTCCAAGAAAACGATAAAAACATTCCATCAATCTCAATTCGACGCCGCGCTCAGGAGCTTAGTCTTTGGCTACAATTTTGCACAAGGATTTGCATTTGTTTCCATATAAAATTCAGTTAATACAAGATCTTCTTCCGCAAGGCCGTTTACGCCGCCGTACATATGTATGCCAATAGGATGTTACAGCTCCCCCATGATAACCCCGATTTTCATGAAAAAATCATAATGAGTGGCAAGACACATTTTCATTTGAATGGCTATGTGTATAAAGAGAATCGTCGGTTCTGGGGATTGGGAAACCCTCAAAATACTCCTCACCTCTGCAACCATTAAAAGTGACAATTTGGTCAGGAGGAATCATTGGACCTTACTTTCTTGAAAATTAAAGTGGCCACCTTTGTATCCGTTAAAAGTAACAGTCTGGTGTGCAATTTGGACAGGAGGAATCATTGGACCTTACTTTTTTTAAAATAATTGGCCGTAACGGTAACTGTGCATGGGAAGTGATATGGTAATATAATGAAAAACTTTTTAACGCCGCAACTGCAAGCTTTTGTGCTGAATCTTGGTATCAACAAGACGGTGCCACATCGCATACAGCCAGGCTTACAATGGATATATTGCGAGAACTCTTTCCACAACAAGTTATTTCAAGAAATGGTGATGTCGATTGGCCTCCACGGTCACCTGATTTGACTGCTCTCGACTTCTTTTTGTGGGAACACCTAAAAAGCAAATACACCACAAACGCATGAACAACGCAAACATAATGAAATTAAGGAAATACCGTGTGAAATGTGTGAGAATGTAATGAAAAATATGCTCAACAGGACTCGCATTTATGAAGCTTACAGAGACGGACATTTATCTGGTATTGTATTCCATACATAATTGCCGACGATAAATAAAACATTTATCAATATAAGATCCATTCTCCGGCGGACACCCGGAAAGGCAAAAAAAAAGGACAAAATATATAAAAATATTTAACAGTGACATTATAAACGAACAGGTAAACACGACCTCAGACACAATTTTCACACCACTAAAACTACTCATGCAACTGAACAAACGGACACACGTACCTAGATAATAATAAAAGACGGAGGTTTTAAGAGATTTATTTTGCATAAAAATTACAGGTGGCTGGCATTCTACCTTCATGGATAGATACGAACTTAATAGCACAACTACCTAAACGCGAAGACTGACTCAGCAGTACGAATTGTATCACGGCTTGAGAATGATGTTTTCGCATCGAAAGCCCTCCCTATTAACACAAAAAGAACAATAGCAAGAGCTAAGACGAGAAATAGCAACAGTACAAAATGTATCTTTACAGGAAAAGGTAAAATTTGAGTAAAACTACAAATGCCTTTAAATGATTCCAAATCCATTATTTTTGATATTATTGCCTTAAAAGTATATTTGTGTGAAATAAATTAGAATCATGAAAAACCACCTTTCGTAAAAATTTCATAAATCGCTTAAATGAACAGCAGTTTATTTGCAAAAGTACAAGCTTTAGTGAAACAAACCCTCTTTAGCAAAAGTATGAAGGAGAAAGATTCTACATATAAATTTTGTTTTTATATTATAAGTCGGCTTTTTTTAATTCCATTTTCGGTTAATAGAACTATTTGAGATGTGTTTATGTCATTTAGCTTACCCGAAGTGTTTCTTAACCAAAAATTCAACAAAACAAAATTTTCGTACTTTTAAAAAGTCATAATCAAAAAATTATTTCAGTTTTAAGCGAAAGTATGTAAACTTCTACTTTTTATTATTTACAAAAGTCAATTTTACATACATACATATTTTATTATACATATAGCGATGGTCATAAGTCTTTGCAAGCAACTTTTTTTTTATTTTTTGTTAAATTTGTAAGTCTGGCAGCTTTTTTCTGCTTAGTAAAAAATCAAAAACCTTTCGTGAGAATATCAAATGTCTCTCAAAATTTTCAGTTTTCTCTGTAACATCACATAACTTGCATTTGATATCATTACACACACACATACATATGTGCATATGTATGGATGCGTGTATAACAAATGAAATGAAAAATGGAAACACTTTTTATAGTGAATTTTTCATTTACATTCGTTTATATATTTTAGGGGCGATGAATCGTTTTTTAAAATCCAACAGAATAGAAAAACTCTTTCTAACTCCTACGTCATGCATGTACATGCGTGTTGGAAGTAGACAATAGTGTTTCATAAAGTTTTCTCTATTGTCAATGTCAATTAATTTAATTCTCTGGGCGGTGGACCACGTGGTCTTAAAACAGTATTTAGAAGATTTTCTCCCGGTTGGTTTTTGGGGCGTGGAGTAGGTGTCAAAGATCTTGTATGAGGAGCTGATTCTTCCTTCTTCTTTACAGCTGAAGTAGCAGCACGACGTTGCCTGATTTTTTCCTCCATGCGAGAGGGCACCATAAAACAATTAGATTCACGATAAATGGGCTTTCTGCGATCATTCCAAGGAAATTCCCACTGTATGGGCTTAAAGTCACGCTTCCATGGTCTACGAGGTCTAAACCAAAAGTCGCAAGTCCAATCTTCTTCACCTTCGTCATCGATATCGCTAATTTTAATTAAAAAAGTAGGAATTATTTTATTATTTTTTTTTTAAATTGAAGAAGAAAGTAAATCAATTTAAAATTGGTGAACATATTTGAATGCATTTTAATACTTACCCTCTTACATAGACACGAACATAACGACCAGATTTTCTAAACAACTCCAAAGCCTGATTGAATGTTAGGTCTAAAGCTGGAGTATCATTTATTTGTGTTATCTCATCACCGATGCGCATTCCTGCACGACGAGCCAAGCCGCTGGGTAAAAGATTAATAATTGTTAGTGGTTCATATTGATCGACACCACCAGATACTTCAATGCCCCACATTGAGTCTACGAAACTCATAATACGCCGATCAGTTTCCAATGTATACGTGATACGCAACTGATATTCAACATTGTCAAATGCGTCCGACGTATATTTGGGAATTCTAATTTTTGATTCAATCATTCTAAAATTACAACAATTGACTCATTGAGAATTACGAAGCTTTTTCTCTTTTTTAAAACTTTCAATTACTTACCTGTATTTTTAATAATTAAGAAAAAATTGCTCAATCAAAAAAATACACTAAAGTAAACTCAACAGCAGAACTCAAAAGGAAACTGATCCTAAACGAAAGGTTTTTCTTCGGCCTAAGCTTTTAATCCTTTTAAATTTGAATATTTTACGATAAATCGCTAGTTGCAAAAGTTGAACTGTACAACAATTCGATTAAAATTCTATTAAGCATTCTATTGTTAAGAGTGTCTATTATTTATACTAATTTCTTTAGTTATTTTTCGATCGATATTCTAAGTGATCGTGAAAATACATCAAAGAATTTTCATGGTCAAGATGTTTTCCGATTTAATTGTTATCAAACTGATGCAGCGTCACTAATTTGTTTTAATACCAGAAATAAATGTATCAATTTGCAAATTAATTGTAAAATTGCAAAAAAAAAAAAAAATATTGACGAAACGAATTTTGTAGCACACTTTAATGGTAAAAGAAAATAAAAAGAAATATTTTACGGTGGGTTATTGGGTACAAGTTATAATATAAACGAATAAAGTAAGATTCCTTCTACGAAGTTATAAACTTGCGGGGGCATGCATAACAGTGGAGAAAGTAAGCAGTTTCTTTGAGCGGCTCTCTCACACAAAATAGCACTAGATATAGTCATAGAAGGTTACGACACAGGGTTACGACAATTTTAAGTATCAAGTCCCTGCTCAACTTCTCCACTCATGTCAAACTGTTCTAAGTTTTGGATACACATACGACTGTTGATGATTACAGATCGAGTATTTAAAGCTATTTCGAGTGATAATTAATACTTCTTGATGCTTCGACATGGAAAGCTTACTATCTTGTAAACGAAGACTTAAAGTAGTAAAATCTAGAAGTTTGAAATTTTAATAAAACACAGCAAGAAGGCTGTTAAAAAATAAAAATTGGTTCTTGTTATTAATAAAGTCTAATTCAAACAATAACACAGCACAATATTTTTCGGTTAATCGATTTGGGAATCGAATCTGAGAATTACACTTGAAAGTAGATCCAAAAATAATAACTTCTGCATCATTCTTATTGCGAATTTGGCTGCTTTTTTTATTCAAGATAGAACTTTACACTTTATATTTTAACGCGGTTATATCTCTGTATATTGTACGGAATATCTCTTTTGTGTCTGCAGCCAAGTTCTGGATATTGAATAGGAGAAAAAAAAAATCGCAACAAATCTACCCGCAAAAAGTACACCCAGTGCCTTAAAAATCGCAACAATGCCCACTTGTTACGAAATTTGCACCTTTTTTGCTCAATGCCTGGTTTACGACTCCACAAATATGCTGTTTTTTGTTTCTTTTTAAAATTTATTTATTACGACTCATATTACAGTTATTTTTACGAAACGAACGAAAACAAAACTTAAACAATTTTCAATTATTGTCAACATTCATTTTCGTTAAAGTTGACGCTTGATGACGTTAGATTCTGATGATGATCTTGTTTTCTTCGCAGGTTGTTCTAAGTTTGCATCGTCATCCAAGCTAGACATAATATTTTAAGGGCATATTTCCTTCAGTATGTCCACCTATTTCAGTGTCATCTTCATCTTCGATGCTTTCATCTTTAAACAGCACAATTTTCGAACTCCAGCAACAAACCTTCGCAAGCAATGTATCTAATTTTTTTACCGTTGACTGTAAAATTTTGCTTAGAAATTATAGATTTTTATGTCAAAAACTTATTTTATTCAATGGGAATAATATTCCGTTAAGAATATTTCATTAAAATTTCAGTTTGCCGTGTTTTGTTTTGGAATCTCATAATTTCTCAGCAAATTTATAAAGGGAGAGCGGGTTTAAGTACAACGAAAGAAGTAAATTGGCTTAAAACATTCACTTGATTTTTTGACAAGTTCTGCTTTATTGATACCACTTTACATTGGAAAATATTGAAAATATCGGTATTAATTATGTAGTATGATGCTGGACAAATATTCACCTCTAGCATGTCGCCAAATTTCCGCTCTTTTCACGAAATTTTGAAGTATACTTTATAACAAAGCTTCGCTTATCACGTCCATGCAGTGCCGAACTTCACCTTTCAGGGCGTCAGTTGTTTGTAAATTGTTCACGTAAATCCAAACTTTCAAATGACCTTAGTGAAAATAGGTCAATAATGGCATCCCTAAATCGAGATATTACTCGACTAGGAGTTTCTCATGCAATAACTGAGTTGTTTGGGTGACGGTTTGTGGAGCTGGTTTATTAAAGCCAATAGTTAGTCAGTGTTATCAGCATTAGCCAATTGTGGCCACAAAAAATTGGTTATTATTTATTATTTTTTTTTTTTAAGAGAAGTAGTACTTCAGGCAACAATGCCCATTTAGTCAAGTACCGTGCTACATTCTTTAGGAAAGGGATAGAGAAGATATGAAACAGGTGGTGAAAGTAGAAGGATAGTCGGAAATTAAGTGCCGTATAAAGAAGACAGCAACAGCGACCAGTGACTATGCCTTCATCGCTGAGCAGCCCCACCGACAGTCAATTTTTTTAGTTTTGTAGTGAAAAAAACCAAGGTCTTCGTTGGGAGTCGAACCCACAACACCCATACTGACAAGCTAGTACACTACCTACTAGACTACAGGGGCACCTTATGGCTTAGTAGCGCAAAGATTTCACAGTGACGGCATTTTTTTAGTCATTTTCGACCAAAAACCGTACTTCTTCTTCTTCTTTTGAATGTAGGGGTTTTTCGAGGACTGTCTGTGGATTTTGTGAACCCCATATGCGAAAATATTACTTGTTTATATAATCGCCTAACTATAAATGAACCTCGCCACTAAAGATGATGTTGTTGAAAAATGCGTTGTTTTCGTTCAATTTATCAAAAATCCAACTCACAAACGTTCGACGCAAATATTGTTCGTTCGGCTCAAATTGTAACTTTATCAGCGTGAAGATAAAGATATTTATGCAAAATGTTCCGCCAAGTGCCTTTAGTAATGCCTACTTGTTGCGAACGTCAACTAGTTCATATTCCATTCAAAACTTTGCGCTACAGCGACTTTATTTGATCACTACGAGCGTATCTTTTTCATATATTGTCGAATACGCTCGTGATTAAATTACGCACAGCGGGTTCACGAAGAGCCCGATTACAAAGAAAAGCTGTTGGAATTTACGTAGTGAAGCAATGAAATTTTCACCATTTTGATAATAAATCTTTACAATTAAAATTCTTTGCTTAAGCGTGCAGCGTTTCATGCTTAAAATTTCCCTACTTTTCACTAAATAAATGTCAAAGGATTTACAGCTCAATTCTGGATATTTAATCATTTGAGAGACAATATACTACCTAACCGCAAATTTGCCCATCTATATTAAATAAAACTTTGCCTTTGCCCAATTTTTTTTTTTATATTTTATTTATTTATTTTTAATTTTTAATGCAATTTCTTAATGCTAAAGCTTTTTATGAAGTTTTAAATATAGAACCCCTCTCTGAAATGCAGTCCATTCTATTAGTTAGCGTCTTAAATTTTACTACCATCGACCAAAGAGCAGAACACCATTTTAACAACCGTTTTCCCAAAGAAAGCTGGAGTCTTATTTTCTCGAAAATCTTATTATTTATTTTTTAATAATTCGGTGCTCATGGACCGAAATGAAATTTCATAAAGGCGAAGCAAAGGTATATCAAGACTCTAGAATTTCAGATTTTTGACACGTTCAGACACGTTTTAACACAAGAAAATGTTCGAGGATTACTCAAAACCAGGATCTTATGAATGACATTAACCTATCTTTTGATCCAGTTATTTCATTATTATTAGAAAAAAGTGGAATAATAGTTCTATTCCATATGAAAGAGAAGAACTCAGAGAAGTTCTAGAGTTATTAACTACAGATGTAGTTTTCAAAAGAAGACGAAAAATGATAAAAATTAAATTTTACTATTATAAAATAAATATGAAATTAAAAATGTTTGTAGGCAAAGGATAGGTAACTTTATCTACAAACACCTAAATGGACCAAAGATGCATAGGTAAAAAGTGCAAAAAAAGAGTTTTTTTAGGGTGCATAGGTAAAAAATGCAATATTCCTTTGTTTATGGGTTCAGAAAGAGAAAAACTTTATTAGAAGGCGAGATTTGCCAGGTGCCTATAATTGAAGTACACGCTCTTCATACAAGTGATTGGTATCAAAGGAAAGCTGATGACTACTAGATTAACAATTTATTACCATTTTTTCGCGTCGCATTTTTTACATGTAATTTTCCTTTAAAACTTTAAATTTCACTTTAAAGTAAAAATTGTCTGGAAAATAAAATGCGGAATTTTAATTGCTATAAAATGTAACAAAAGAGCTTTTATTGAAACGGTAAAATAAAATTTTATTTTTTTTTAATTTATCACATAAATTCCTTAAACGGCGAAAAAATTTTCAAAAAATTGTTCTATTTTATAAAACTGGTTACCCTGATTTTGTTAACTGCGCGCCGTGATAAATCCTTTTTGGAGTATGTAGCCAAGAGATGAAGCTTTAATAATTTGTTTCTAATTTTTCAATCTCTGCTTTGCACTCCGAAGAATTTTGGGGTAAATCTTAAGTTTTGTGTCAAAATTAGCTATGTCGGAATAAGGCTTGAGGGTGAACTGTTATAATTTAAACGCAATTTTTCTTTTATTCGCATTTGCTATAGGTTGCCTTTAACAGTCCCAAAATAAGTTCAAATTATATAAGCAAAAAAAACATGCCTCCTTTTTGGGGAAAATCATAAGAAACGGCTGTTTTTAGTGTTGTAACTTTTTAACGATACCTGCAATCAAAACGAAACGTCCTACTATATTGTAAATGTTATTAAGAATGCAGCTAATATTTTACATTTAAAATCCAAATTTAAAAAAGTAAATCATGCCAAAAATACTAGGTTCTAGCACGATTTTCTTTCAAACTAAAAGAGGTAACCTAGACATGTAAGTGCATTTTTTGTAGATATTCTCAAGGTCTACTTAAGTTCAAAAACTCGTAACATATGAGTAGTAATAACATTTCCTAAAAATTTTATGCCCGACGTACCCAATTTTGTGGGCATACCCAGAAGCTGCCCTTTACCCTACAGGCTGCTTGGCCGCTGTGAAATTTCATTAAGATAGCTTTTATGTGGTTCATGAGCTACCGAATTATTTCCAAAACAAAACGTTTTCAAACCACTGTGCTATGTAAATCCCAATACAAACGCGAATCACTTTACATTTCGAAAATACGGATAGATAAACAGCAATACATTAAGCAATTAATTCAAGATCTCCAGATTTTGATTTTTTGAGAAACACGTTTTCAAAGCATTAACATAACATATAAAAGATAACATGTTAAAGCTTAAGCACAAACAATAAAACATTTTTAATTTAATTTCTTTATTAAGGCGAAAAGTGTTTTATTTCAATAGAGATATAGATTTTAATTTTTTATTAGTTACATTTTAGCCGCTTAATACCACTGTACATATTTTTTTAAAATTTGTATTAACTTTAGTTTCGACGTTTCAATAAAATTGTTTTGTTTTAAATATATACGAATTAATTTGCTAAACAAAACCATAAACTAAAATAATATTTTTGCTAAAAGTAGAGTAAAAATAGCAACAATTTATTTGAATATTTCAATGTAAAAGACAAATAAATCTGGGGGACACATTAAGGAAATTTGTATAGGAAATACATTACGTTAACCCTGCTTTGACATTTTTATTTGTCACACACAAGAATTGATAAAAGAAAAATTTATAGATTAAATAGAAAATTCTAAAGTTAAACAAACATTAATTAGTAGGGTATTAAACGACTGTGGAACAGCTATTTGCTTTGATTTATTACAAAATAATATTTTGTGTAAATTCCTTTTATTCTAAAATCATAAAATAAGAAACAGTACACAGTGGGATGGGAGCAGATTTAAAAAATATTTACACTTTTAAAGCCTTGGAAATCTAAGTACATATCCTAAAATAATTGTCAATTATTATCGAGTTATTTAAATTTTAAAATATCTACATTTAGTCCAGCTTTTATTAAATATTGAACATTATTTTCAATAACTTTTCTTACTTCTTTCTCTTAACACCTAACAAAATTGTTAAACTTAAAAATTATTCAACCGAATATCTTTACTATATAAAAAACTAGGCGACATTGAAGTGAAAATTTATGTTAGTAAAACATTTTTAAAATATATATGTATGTGCAAAATTCCACCTAAAAAGTCTATATTTTATTTCACTTCCCTGATAAACACCAATTTGGGGATGATTGCTGTGCCAAAAATAAAAAAAATTAAACAATTTTTTACCCCTACGACACTTTAAACTTCTGGCAACAAGAAGGATGGAAAAATGATAGAAAAGCTATTAATGATAAAGGTTTTCAATAACATTAAATAAACCTATACATATTTTCAAAGAAAATACAAGCTATCATAAAAATTGTATTATATATTCTTGAAATATAGTTAGATATAAAATTTGAATAAGAGTGTACTTTAATGATCACCAAAACAACTTTTCTTTCTTCTTTCTTTCTTTTTTAAAACATTAAATCATTATATTTTTTCAGTAATATCCTCTTTATTCAATTATAAATTTTAAAATGCTTTATTTTTTATTATTTAATATTCATTTTTAAATAACTAAAAATAAACAGTTGAAAGCAAAAGATAAAAAAATCACTTATTTTAAAACAAGAATTTATTGTTATTGAACACTGTTTACTTAAAACAATCGATCCAAATTTATTAAATTTCTTTTACCTTTCTCAAGTTTATTTTTATGTCGTATTTTACGAGTTTCAACATTTATCTTTTGTTTTAAAAAATGTATGGTAGTTTTTTTCTGAATTATTATTATTATCTTAAGGTTGTTTCATTTAAAATTAAACTGTTGGACACACTATTCACGATGCAGTAAAACGAAAATGGCTAACACCGATAAAATTGCCCACTGTAAAGAAGAAAAAAGAAATTCAAATTTCTTTGTATAGGATAAAGTAAAATAAAAATAAAAACAACCTTAACTTTGGGATATTCATTCATAAATATAGTAATAATGCCAACATATGGCAGGAACCCTCTAGCGCGACCCACAATATCCTTTTTTGTTAACCACAACTGGCCAGGTGCATATAAACCTCTATCGTCTACGTTGTTATTATCACCTTTAGTTAAAAATTTAACGGATCCATCTGCCCTATTAATATATATTAAAGTTTTTTTTATTTTTAAATTTACTAAGTGGCCGTTACTTACTTTTCATGTAATTTAATAACGCGATGTACAATTGGTATGTCTCTACCCTCTACTTTGAAGACAACAATTTCGCCTACACGAACTGGTTCTTCTTTGTAGTTCGTAAGGAATAAGAGATCACCTCTGTGAAAGGCAGGTTCCATACTGCCACTTAATACCACCACTATTGGCGATTCACTTCCAGTCACCACCATTAAACCTTTCCAAATCATTAAGGCAGAAGAAACAATCATAGCAAAACTCAGGAATTGATACATGGACTAAAACAACAAAAACCAGTTATAAGACGAGCTATAAATACACGTTTGCACTTGTGTTTAACCAGTAATTAATCTCATCTTGCACACTTGACATGTACTTTAGATACTGGATAGCCCAAATCCTTACCTGACGTTTATTCATGCGCTTAAAATCCTGGACCATTTCTTCAATTTGCAGGGTTTCAGCTAAGCCCATTTTGTTGTTTATTTATTAAATAAATGCTGTTTTGAAATTATATTTTTAAAGGAATTGCAGTTTTTTAGGACTTAAGCAAAGTTTCCTGTCTCTTTAGTAAAGCCGCTTGTTTTTGTACCACGTCAACTGACAGCGATGCCACACTAATATATTAAAAGCCTTCATTACACTATACCACGGTTGTATGTGAAAAGTATTCTAACATATCTAGGTAACAAGATTGTGTAAGACTACCCACAGCAACTGACATTTATTAACGAAAGCGAATTCGCTTTCGCAACTGACATTTATTAAAGAAAGCGAATTCGCTTTACCAGATGAAAGTGCTATTGCAATGAATACAACAATACAAAAAAAGTCATCACAATTTACCAGTGTTCATTAGATAAATGCATACATTACATGTTTTATTTGACAAATTCTCGCAATTCTCTTTTAAACTTTCTGCGATGTTAATAATTTTAACGCATACGTTTATATTTGTTTGAAGTAGCGGAAAAAAATAATAAAACAAATTTGAGAGCACAAAATATTTGTATTCTTTCCTATTCAAATGCACTAGTAAAGTTTATTCTATAAAAAGAAATAAATCCAATTGAATGTAGCGGCTTAAAGTAAAGTTAGATATTTACTGTTTGAATTTGACAATTGTTTTCTTTAAAATAAAAATAGAATAAAAAAATCGCACTTAAGTTCGGATGGAAATTGTTGAACGTCAATTGTCAAATTTTATTAAAATATTGCAAATATTTTACAACAAAAATTCTCGTATAAGTTAGGCAATACTTTAAAATAAACTTAACATTATAGCACCTCTAAGATCATAAAAAGGTTGTATACAAAAATATGATGAAATATTGTGCCAATATTTATATCTAGCATGAATATGTCTAAACATACTTCGAATCGCAAACAAAAAACGTTATAGTTAAAAAATGTAAGTTTTTAAATGCAGAACCCTAACAAACATGTGCATGTCGTTACTGTGAATAATCGTATCAAAAGGAAGGCACATTATAATGGAAAAGGTTGATTTGCACAGCCCTTAATTGGACAAAGAATAAATAAATGGTTTCGATTTTATAGTCTTTTTTTTAATATACAACAAAATATGGGTGATAACATATTAAATACAAATCAAATTGTAAATGGGCTGGCTGTTTTACTTTCGTTCTTTGTGGGTTATAAATATGCTCTTAAAAGACATGAAATAAAAGAAAGTGAAGCTGAAAAAGATACGAATGAGCAAGAAGCTTCAGGATTCAGTGATTCAAAAGAACCGGTAAGGCTTTATATTAGCATATTCCTAATCTATATAACAAACTATTTTTTAGCTTTTTACTAGTTTTAGTTTTAATTACAAAATGGTATTAGTTGTACGCAATGACTTAAGAATGGGCAGGGGCAAGGTGGCTGCCCAATGTGCTCATGGTGCAGTCGCCGCGTACCAAAAAGCTGTGCAAAATATGCCTAGTGTTGTAAGAGCTTGGGAGAATTCAGGCTGTGCTAAAATCGCTCTTAAAGTTGAAAGTGAAGCCGAAATGATGGCTATTAAAAGATCAGCGGAAGCTAGGAATCTTAATACAAGTTTGATACGTGATGCTGGTCGAACACAAATCGAACCAAATTCTAAAACTGTCCTAGCTATTGGACCAGCAGCTGTTGAAGCTATAGATCAAGTTACAGGACATCTTAAATTATTGTAAAATTGAATAATTTTCTACTGTTTTTTGTAAGTGTAGAGTTAAAAATATTTTTATTCTTAAATTTTCTAAATTTTCAATGCAAGTAAAAAAGGAAAAACGTTTATTAATAAAGTAAAAACCTTTAAGCATCATTTATTTTTCACTTTAACAACGACATTAAAAGAGTTATATCCCTTCAAACCTATCGTTATCAAGTAAAATCCTTAAAGCATCATTTATTCTTTTCCTTAACAAACATATTTTTAAGTAGAGAAGTTACAAAAGAAAAGAAAATTTCTTAAAATCTTAACCAATCATCATCATTATTGTCATCGTGATGTGAGGTTTGATTTTGAGATGGATGATGTTGTTGTTGGTGATAATCTTCTTTTGCTACATCCATATCAACATAAGTTTGAATCGGAAAATGTTCTTGCTGCTGTTGCTGCATTTGTGTGTCACCCATGGGTTGCTGTTGTTGTTCATCATCTATTTGATCAGTAAAAATTTCTCTTTTAACACGCACATTACCTTCATCATCTTCGTCACTTTCTGATATGGCCAAATCATCATCAATACCCATATTATCATTTGAGCTCATCATCAGTGGCATTTGGTGGACATTAGGTTTACTTTCATGTGTTGATTGTTGAACGTTTTCGATTTGACCTTCATCACCTTGCAGGAATTGTGACAATTTATCTTCTTGCTGATGATTATTTTCACTATTACCCATACGACTATGCATTGTGAGGAAATCTGAAGGATCATAATTGGGATCCAGATCCATTGAGTCCTCTGAGGTATAAATAAAATAAAGAAATAATAATTTAATAATTGTTCCGTTCGTTTACTTTTAAATCAAAACTAGTTGTTGAGTGCTATGCGAACGGAAAAAATCTTAAGTTTCACATTTATTTGAAACAGTCTTCGATTAAGCGGTTAATACATGCAGTTTGCTATTGTTTTAAGCATTTTTAAACAGATTATTTTATATCTTCATGGTTAACTGATAACTGTTTTTGAAAGACAGGCATAAAATAATAAATTTTGCAGCCAAATAATTTTTTTTTAGAAGAAACGAAACAAGGAAAATACATTTGAGCATATTTTTCTAAAAAAATAAATTGTGTATTAGAACGATTAGGTGGACTTTTGTTTAAAATTTTGTAGTTTCATTACTTCTTTTAAATACATTGCGTTATGTCTTCTAATGGCAATTCATAAGCAGAAGAATGAAAAAAAAAGAATGTTGTTTACATTCCTTCTTGTTTGAATGCAATTCTCGTTTAATTGATAAAGTGCAAGAAATGAATTATTATAAAAAATGGGTACTATCCAACAATGGATAGGCAGCGACCTATTTGCTGTTAATTTTTTAATGCGAATGTCATAATACATTTGTTTCTAGAAATTCCCATAACTAAGTTTATATATATATATATATATTTTTTTTATCAGTTTAGAAAACAGCTTGAGAATGATGTCATCATATGGAAAGCGCTCCCCGTTTATAAGGAACAAACAGCCAGCAAAGACGGTTTGTTGCAAAAAAAACGGAAAGTCCTGTATATACATATATATATATATATATATATATATATATATATTTGGAAATAAATAAATAAGCGTAAAATTTTGTTGCCATAGCTTACCTCCACCCATTTGTGAAGGTTCAATTTTCATTTCAGTCTTTATATGGGCAGCGTCGATTAATTCTGAGCCACCTTCACTACAATCAGCGTTTGTCATAGAATGCAAGCGTTCCCCTTGATCCAAGAAGGTAGCAGGATTATTTTCATCTTCGGAGACTTCTTGAAAACCATCTTCATCATCGTCGGTGGAGCATTGCAGATCTAACGGAAAAATAAAAACAATGTACAAAAAATAAAACAGATTAACTTATAATATAATTTATTTTGAATTATTTTATAAAACATTGAAAAAAAAAAAAAATATATATATATATATATATATATATATATATATATATATATATATATATATATATATATATATATATATATATATATATTTAATGGAAATTATACATTAAAAAATCGTCTGAAAGTGATTAAATATAAATTAATATGTATAATAATTTATAAAAATAAAAAATTACAATTTAACATAACAGGCTTTGAAAGTAAAATCTTAAATGCAAAAAATATGGTAAATAATTTATTTCACATTGTTTTTCAACAAAAATTATAATTTGAAAAAAAGTAGATAAGAAAAATTATTTAAAAGCTTAACTAACATTAAAAAGTTTTATGCAAAGTGTGTGTTTATTATTAAAGCGTAAAGAGTATTAAAATTAATAAATTTTGACATTAAAAAAGTGTAAATGGTTTTTAATAGAGAGTGAGTGAGTGCTGTGCTAAATAATTTTGTTTAAACTACTTTGTTTGGCTACAGCTAAGATAGTTGGTTGAGTTATTAGTTTTGAGTGTGAAAGTTATTTAAAGTTAGAAATAGTTTGGCATGTAAATTTTCAATTAAGCATAAAATTAGAGTTTTGATTTGTTATTTGCAAGTAGTAGCAATAGTTATTAGTCTTACCTTCTTCCAAAAAGGAGGAATTATGTGGGTTACTTATATTTGAGGCTAGGCTGTCCTTACGGGGACGACCACGACCACGCTTAACAGCATTCGGGTTAAATTTGACTAAAAGTATAGAATTTGTAACGCATTTTTTTTTGTTTTGGCTTGTTGTTGTAGTTTTGTTTCTCATTTTTTTTGTTAGTTTTTATCAAACGTTTCATTTGGATTTTTAAGAAGGAATAAATTAAAAGAAAAATTTGTTTTAAATTTTTGAAATAATACAACAAACAAAAATTATAACTGAACAGAAAAGTTAAAAAAAAAAAAACACAAAAATAAAGAAAAAATATATTGTTTGGTTGTCCTCCGCCAGTAGATGAAATAATATTGCCATTTCCCGTCGTAACTGGCCGGTTTGTATATGATGGCGAGCGCTTTCGATGCGTATGCATCATTTTCAAGCCACGGTTTAGTTTGTACTGGTGAGTAGTGTTGGCGTTCATATATATACGAGCCTAATAACAGAACTACCTGAACGCCAACACTACTCACCAGTACAAACTAAACCGTGGCTTGAAAATGATGCATACGCATCGAAAGCGCTCGCCATCATATACAAACCGGCCAGTTACGACGGGAAATGGCAATATTAAAAAATATATTGATTAAAAAATAATGTAAAATATTTAATCAACATGACGACGACACAACTTAACTTTAAAAAAATTTTTTAAATTATGTGGAAATTTTTTACAAAAAGATATTTTGTGAGCTTTTATTAATTTTGATTTTGTGTGATGGTTCAGAGGATGAAAAACTGTTGAAAAAGCTTTTGGCTTTTGTGACAGTAAATGATTGGAGGTTATCAAACTGTTTTAGAATTAAGAAAGTTTGTTTGTAACATTTTCATATTTTTTTTTTTTTTTGTAAAAAATATTTTATTCTACATTTATCAACATTAAAGCCTGTACCTCAAATTAATTAAGATATGAAAATAATAAAAAAATATAACAATTTCACAGCCAATGTTGGCTTCGAGCATAAAATATGGTCTCAAAATGGTACACTAAAGTTCAACAAACCTGATTTAACATAATTTTTCTAATATACATGATTATTTTTATTAAACAACTGGTAAGTGACAAAAAACTTGTTCATTAGGTCTATGCTTCATAAGATGACAACACAGGATGAGGGGTTTTAAAGATTTTTGAGTCCAAAGTTTCAGGAGTAATATAATATAACCTAGCAACTTTTTATTATATAAAATGCTTTAAAAGTCTTCAAAAAAATTTGTAATTATATTTAAAAAACACACCTTTTTTAAGCTTTAAAAAAGTGGAATTTTTTGGAATGCACTTGAAACTTTTGCAATTTTCTACAATTAAAAATAGATTATTAAACTTCAAAACCTTCCACATATGTACATATGTATATGAAAAAAATTAATAGAAAGTGTTATTAGTTTGAAAAATTTGGCAGGTGTTTGTATTTTAAATGCTTGTTATAAGAAAATGAAATAAAAATTAAATTAAAATGAATATTATTTTAATCCTAAATTAAATGAGTGTTAGTTTTTTATTTTAAAATGTATAAAAATAAATGTAAGAAAAAAAGCCAAGAAAAATACCGCAACCCATAAATAGTTCAGAATTAAGACAAAAGAAATAAAAAATTTAACAGGCAGCACAAAATGTACAATAATTTAAAATAAAAAGAAATTTTAATAAAAAAACCACTTCGACTTAACCGAATTGTGACCAAACGTCATGCCCTTCACCATTTTCTTTATTTAAAAACTTAAATCATATATTATTGCGTAGTTTAATGTAAAAGTGATAAATCAGTCAAATTGTAGCTGGGTTCTCATACTTTTTGGTTTGATCTCGCCAAATTAAGAAAAAAAATGTAATCTTTTTAAGAGAAAAAGAATAAAGTACGAGTACGCAAAACACAAAATTTCATCACAGGATTTAAATAAATCTCAATAAGTAAAAAGCCCTCTGCATAGGTTGAAGCATAAAAAATAATGCAAACACCAGTTAAGGGATACAATGGGACATGCAAAGAGCTTTGAGTTAAGCAACAGATCTTTTCTATGGGAAATGGACTCTTAAAGTTGACATGGGTGTCTTAGGAGCAAGCCATGGGCCTAGAAATTAGTCATACGTTCTGTGGAAGAGTGATTGAAACTCGTGGCACAAATTAAATCAAACGGAGAAGACCACGGATCTCGGGGCGAGTCGCAAATAAATTTTTCGATTACCTGCAGTAAAAGAAACATCATACACAAAATTGTATTGATATTAAATAAATAAATAAAATAAATTGCCACGATATACATCAAAGAAATATCCTGCCAGAGACCTGATAAGCAAATGAATGCTTCTCCTTTGGCATATAAGAAACTTTGAAATAGGAAGATGAAATAAATGTATATAAGTATAACACGCGTATTTCAAACATTAAAAAATGTTGCTAACTGTTTTCTGTAAAAAACTTGGATTCAGATATAAAGTGATTTGTTTATTTATATACAAATATATATATTTTTTTAGATTATGTGTTGCCATATAAAATATCCTTTGTAATTATTTGTTGCTAAAATTGATTTTACTTACCATTGGCCCTAATGCGCATTTATATGTTTTTACTTTTTTAAGATTCGACTTTAGACTTTGATAATGGTGAAGGGCATATAATCTCTCCGCTAAAGTAATTAAAACGGTATAGACAAATAGACTTACCTTCCTCCACGGTGTCACGTTGCTTGCGAGGTCGTCCACGGCCACGTTTAATATCAACTGGTGGAGCCATATCTGGTATTTGTGCTTGTGCTGTTTGGCCAGTTGTCAGTGAAATATGACCTCCAATACCGCGTTGGAAGGAGGCGGCTGTTGAGGTTAATAGTCTTTCATTGCTCTCAACGTCAACGAAATCATTTTCTGGCGTACTTGAACGACTTGTTCGCATGTAATCATAGTCTTGATCGTCTCCACCCCAAGTATCATCAAGTTCGGCGTCAGCTCTTGCTCGTTCTTGAACTTTAGCTATATTTTGCTCCAACTGTGTGCAATGCTCTGCGAACTATCAAAATTTATGAAAAATTAGTTGATTTTCAAATTTTGTGTCAAGTTGAAAACATTTTGCGTACCTCATCTAATTGTGATCTAGCGCATTCTAAGATATGCTTTGCATTTTTAGTAAAACGAGACTCACTGCCATTGTATTGTTCACAATTTGTAGCAATCAATTCAATGTCAGCCAAGAATTCTATGCGTGAATGATACCGATGAGCTGGAATAAACAATATGCACATAATAATTGGCTAAGGCTTTTAAACTATCGCTTGTTTACCTTCTACATTTTTGCCAATAGTTTCCAAGTCCATAGGCCTTTTTATAATCGTATAATAGTCCTTAACTTGTTTTTTATTGACTGGCTTAAGAAACGGCCAACTTTCTTGCATAAGTTTGATTTTGCCATGTAATTTTTCGAATATAAATGATAAAGCTACTTGATCGTCGTCGTCCAATAATGGATTAATGGCCTTTTCCAAACGCATAAGTTTATCTTCTTTCTCAGCCAACAAATCAAAACAACTTTTTAGCATGCGCTGCGCTGCACTTGTAAAGGAGCTATTAGGTCCATTGTATAAAGTAGAATTTTCTACAATTTGATTAAGATCGGCGAGAAATTCTTCACGACTGTGGTAGCGTTTCTGGCGAATGTTATCACGCATCGTTTGTAAGTCCATGGGTTTAGTCACAATACGATAATAATCGGGCACCAACTACAAAAACAAAAAAAAAAAAAATAATTTAAAATTGTATTCGCTGCAAATAATATTTATTACTTTAGCGTTGACAGCAAACATAAATGGTGTAACATCCGGCATAGCGCGTAAATCATTGAGTATCTCTTCCAGTATGGATGACAAGACAACTACTGGATCTGTTCTTCTACGATTGGCAGTTTTGTTGTGTCTTTGCAAATAATCACAGTGTAAATCGCTAGCCATTCTTCTCTTCTTTTTGCCCATAATGTCTTTGGGTACTTTTAACAACAGCGCTTTTTTTCGGCTTCCCTCATCGTGACGTTTTAAAAGTTTACTACTTAAAGTCACTTTTGTGCCATCGATATTAACCAAATCATCCTCTTCAATGTTTTTCTCACTTTCCCTTTCCTTTTCTTCCCTTTCAGGTTCCTCTTCAGGTTCTTCAGCTATAGACACATTCACAGATGATGTGGGGGGACCTTGAGTACCAGTGTATAAAGGACAAGCTTTATTGGTACGCATGTGACCAACCTGCCCGCAGGCACCACATTTTAGTTTTAGATCGGGTTTTAACTTGAATTTCTTTCTCGACGGGCTAACTTCCTTATGACTATTGTCTCTTTCTTTGTGCGAAGAACTTTGTGATGTTTTTGGGTCCCCTAATGACGTGGGCATGCCTCCGGGTTGTAACTTTTGATTTTGCGCTAATTGTGCCAACCGCTCTCTTTCTTGATTACGCTTAATACGTCTTAATTGTTCCTGAATCCTTCTCTTCTCACGTTTCATTTCTTCCTTTTGTTGTTCGTCTAAAGTGGCGAATTGTTTAATAAATTGTTCGTCTTTTGTCGTACGAATTTTAACGTATGCATCTATAATTGGCTGTCTTCGGACAGTTTCCACCCTGGTATACTCTTTGCCTTCTGAATCTTTAAATGTTCGTGTAATTTTCAAAATTCTACCTTGATTAGAATTTTGTAAAGACTGTTGTTGAGCTTCAGCGCTGCCATCTTTATTTTTATCTCCTTTGTTTTTATTGCCCTCTTCGTCTTCCATAATTTTCTTCAACAATTCTTGCCTCTCCTGTTCTTCTCTCTCCATAGTAAGCTGAGTGGAGGTCTTTTTGTTTGACAACATGTTTTCCAGATTTTTACCTAATTCCTCTAAATCGGATTCTTCTGAAGCTGAAGATTCATCTTCATCAGTTGACAGAACTTCTGAACTAGCCAAAACACGATTTTGCAAATCGAAGATTCGCTGACATTCTTCCTTATAACGTTCCTGATGCTCGGCTATTGAAAACCTATTACCTCTGGAAAATTTATCCATTCCTTGCTCGCCAGCCTTAGCCTTCTCTGTAGATAGTGTACGTACAACATCAATTACCTCCCATCTGGAAAGTTTTTTGATTTCCTCTTCAGGTACCTTAAATTTACGAAGCAATTCTTTTGCCCGCTGCAAAGGCAGGCGACGTAAATCAGCATCAGTACCGGTTACTGTACGTTTTGGTTGGGATTCTTGTTCTTCTTTTGTTTGCTGGAAGAAAACAAAATATTTTATTTAAATATTATTTTTCCTGCAAGGTAAGCAAACGTTAGTTAAATAGAGTACTATAAAAAACTAACCGTTGGTTTATTTGGTACTCGCACGTACGAAAAGCCTTCACCGCAACCAGTTGGATCAGCGGGACCAGTTAGCTGTAGTAAACATTTACCTCGCATAGCTTGTATATAAGCTCTGCATTAAAAATTTATAAAATATATATATTAAAAACAACTTCAGGAGTGTCAATCATGTTATAACACCGACCTAGTTGTATTCCATGGGGCTACTTTAACTTCATCATCAAGTTTAAGCTGAGCTTCTTCATCATCGTCTTCTTGAGGAGCGAATAAAAATTTCTCACCATATCCGGCATCCTGTTAAAATCAAAGCAAATGATATAAAAGTTACTTGAAAAGTTTCAATTTAAACAAAATAACCTTCAATCTTTGCTCGGCCGCAATCATGCTAAAATAGGCGCAACATTGTTCAGGTGAAACCATAGCTCTAATTTCTTCCTCAGAAGGTAAACGAAATTCTGGTTTAATCACCCACCAATTAGAGTCCATACCAGTACGTTTAAAATCTGCACATTGTTTAAGTCTCTTACGAATGCTACTTTCAGAATGGGCAGGAAAAGCACGTTTTATATCATCCATTCGAATACGTCTGGGGTTATCGGTACTTTTCCAGAACAAACGATAAATAAATACTTGTAAAAAGTCTCTAGTAAAATTATTAGCCCTTTTTGAATTTGGACCAGGCACTTCATACAGAGGACATTCTTGACCTACCGTGAAAATAGCATTGTATTCACGTATCCAATAGTTGTTGCGAGTGCGAATGACTAAAAAGTCGGTATTATTCACACCGTGCGGATAAATAGGTGCTCTATACATGTTATTCTCTAAAGCCTGTATGCATTGACCTGGATGTAAAATACCCAAAAACGGACTTGTATGAGCAATAGCAGTTTCACCGTATTTAAAATCTTGTGGACCATTGTCCTTGGTAGCCTTTCGTTTATAGTAATTTTTAATTTTCGAACACATGCCTACTTGGTTCATTAAGGGCGGGTGTTCTTCACAGAATTCGGCTAATATAATATCACCATCCTTGCCACTCAAATCCTCGGGGTTGCGCATAAAAAATACGTCACCACCTCCAGAGGCAATACGTTCAGCATCACGTTGCTTAGCTTTTTTTAAAATGTGTTTTAACAAAGGCAGTACTGAATGTGATACCGACTGTGATAGTGGTCCGTACGAAAACTTTTTTAACGGAGGACGATGAAATGCTCTCAGTTTTATAGGTCCCATATGTGTAGGAATAAATGGAGATCTCAATTCTACTACAGGAGTTGAGTGCTGTATCAAACTTCCACCACCCACTTTCAAACGCAGTGTAGGTTCAGCTTTTGGCATATAATAACTATCATTTGATATATTGAAGGGATCTCTATCAGGAGACTTTGGTGGTGGTGGTGGCGTATCTTCAGCTAGAACATTAATAACACCTGCTTTACCCAATAAAATTTTTGATTTCTTAACGTGGGGATGTGGTATTTTAATTTTGGGCGGAGGTCCAGTGTTCTTATTGATTTTGGAGGGGTCTATGTCATCGGGAATACCCAATATTATATTTTCATCATTTGGATCTAGAGTTAAAACCTTGGGTTTTGGTATTTTGTTCATTTCCTCTGCGTCCCAGATAATTTCATCTTCCCACCTGCTATAAATTAATTCTTCATTTTCCACTGGGAAAATACTATACCAGGTATCATCAACAGCTTCAGGCGGTTTTGTGGGTAAACTGAAAAAAAAAATTAAATGATAAATTGTCATGTTTTCCTAATTTATGTACCCACTTTTGACTTGATTTTTGTTTGCTAGATGAGCTGCTAGCTGTACCCGTTATTTTTCCACTTGTTGTTCCAGTTACTGGTAAAGTCTTCCCAGCCGGGGTGAACGCTCTAGAGCCACTCGATGGCAGCCAGCCAGCTGCATTTGTCCTCGAGTTTAACTTTTGCAACACCTTTGCTTTAATTTCATTGCCGTCCCAAACAACTTCATCCTCCCAGTGCAGCTGAGACACCATTAAAAAAGCATCGTCGGCCAAGAGTTCCTCTTTAAATTCCTCCTTAATCTCCTCTTTTTTTATATGCTGCATGGATTTTGAGTTTTTTTGTTCATGACGTACCTTGAAACCATAATTAAAACCATCTCCTGAATCTGGCACTTCCAACATATCGTACCAAATTTGAGCTGGCCCATATCGCCAATCAGCTATTTTTGGCTTATTTTCATTACTAATTCCACATTCAGGTTCGTGCTTGATATCTTCATCATTGTAAATACTTAAAAGTTTATCCTCATCGTCCGATTGGCATTGGGATGGATTTGGATCAAAACCATAATGTAAGCCAAAACCTTTTTTGCGAGGTTCTTCTGAATCGCTTGTAGAATCTGATCCGGGATTGTGTAGTTTAATATCGCGTGACTGCTTTCGTTTGCGTCTCCTTTTTTTTACATGGCGCCAGATCTGGGGAAGACTTGAAGGTTTTCCAGGTCCAAAAAGGCGTGAAAACCTTAAAACTTTATCAGGCCTAAAGTCGGGAAATAACTCACGCACATCGACATTAGCATATTTAGAGGGTAACATATCAGCTAGCGGCGTGTCTAATTTTCGTTCTGGCGCTTCAAAACATCGTAAGTCAATAAGGTATCAATAAAAATATTGGATGTTATAACAACTTACCTTTCTCGGGTTTTATGTCAGAATCCACCCCACTATCCGATTGAATTTTGTTCTGAACATCTTGGGAATTGTTTCCCTGATTTCGTAAAGGAATACTGGGAGGGGGCATAAGTTCTTTATCATTTTTATTAATATGTGTTGATCCACTGCTAGTCTGAACAGTTGACGCCGGTATAGCATCTTCTAAATCCTGCAAATCACTAGAGACTTCTCTACTTCCTGATTTTTGTGATGGAGTTGTTTTAGGACAATCTTCAGATAATTCTGTTATATCTGAGTAATCCACCGCATCTGCATCTTTTACTATTTCTCCACTTTCATCTTCTTGATCTTTTTTAGGGTCTAAAAGTCCCGATTTTAAAGCATCAAAATCACTCATGGGTTTTTTTGCTTCATTGGCTTGTGTTTCTTTTTCCTCTGATTCTTCTTCATTATCATCAACATCTTCTCTCTCTATAACTTCTGTTAACAATGAATGCAAGCCCATTCTAAAATTATTTATTTATTATTATTTAATCTTTCAAAGAAATTTCTGTTCAACATACTTAGCCAATGAACCGATATGTTCCCTAAATTCAGAGTCAAAGGCTCCACCTCCATCATCATCCAACAATTTGCCCTCAGAATCGATATTTCCAAACAGAATACCTGTCAAATCAATTCCAAAACCACCATCGCCTCCCTGTTGACTGCTTTGACTACCTCCATCCTCATTACCAATAGAGCCTTCATCATCACTATCAGTATCCATTTTAAAAGACTTTTTTGTTGTCGAGTCGCAAAAATTTATTCAATATGTTTCTTCGAACTAAATATTCGCCAAATTATAAAAGAAACTTATGGAGTAATGTTTAATTAAAGTTTTTTTTTGCTCTTTTCAATAATTACCGATGAATTATTTTCGTTTTCTTTAAAATTTTTATGGCTTTTAGGCAAGTAATAACAATATACGCGGTGTGATTTTTTAGAATACATATGTATGTGAAAAACAAAATATAGAAATGTCAAAATACCTGGGCTTACACACAAAAAAAACTGAGCTGAACTGGTGAAGAAATGAAGCGATTATTTGAAAGAACATAAAAAATTTAATTTTGCCTGAATGTTAAAAATACTAGGATTAAAATGAGAGCACGCATATATTTTATTTGTAACATCTGATTTAACGTTTAAGGTAATACTTTAAATTGTAAACTAACAGCTAATTGCAACTAACTTTCATTTTTACATTTCTGGTGCGATTTTGTGTCAATATCCCAATGTTGTTTGCTGTTAAAAATCAAATGTTTTAAACGAATCAGTAATTCTCTGTAAATGGTTAAAGGAGAGCCTTGAAAATAACAAAATAATTTATGGAATGTTGGAGTTGAGGCAATAATTGCACAATATGAAATGAAAGCTTTTTATATTTTAATATATTATTTTTTTAGGTTCTTGTATGCATTATATTATAAAATATATTTAATAATACAACATAAACCATAAATATAGGACTGTTGCGATTGTCCAGTTTTTTTAAATGTAATAAATAAAAGTTAGGCATAGTTTTTATTAAAAAAAGAAAAAAAAATATTTTCCGCGTTAAACATTATCGACAATTAGCTATGTTTATAATAATAATAATAATTATAATTAATTAAACTGTTTCATATTTTATAAATAATTTTTATTTCCACAAAATCCTAATATAAAAATTAAGTAGTTTTTTTATTTTAAATATTTCGTCACACCATTATACAGTATACCTGAAGATGCCATTCAATGGTGTGTCGAAATATTTTAAATAAAATTTATTTAATATTTATGTAAAGGCCCTGTGCTTAAACAATTTATTTGTTTATAATTTTACTTAAATAGACGTATATTTCACTAAATATAAAGAGTAAAATTAAAAGAGTCAAGAGTAAAATTAAAATTTTATATGAATATGAAGCACAAACAATCTTTTGTTTTCAGTTCTCTTGTTGCAGACTTTTTGACACATGTGCTAAAACAATTTTGAATTGACGCTGGAGTTTATTTTGAATTTTCATGATTTTATATGTCAAACTACATTTAAAAAACATTAATTTATTAACTAACAGATACTCAACTTAAATAATAAATTATTGTCTCATGGGTTTTGGTTTAGTAAACGAGCCTTCAATGCGCTTATTATTTTAAGGATTTTTAAGAGTTAACATTATTACCTGCATTGAATGAATCTTGTGACCCTCAAGTAAATTTTTAACATAAAAATATACGCTAATAGAGAAGCTAGTATAATACAACTAGTTGTAAACACTGTACATTTTTTTACCGCTGACAACACCATATACTAAAAAAACTATAATATGGTAACTTTATAATATTTGTTTTTAATGTAGCGTCTAATTTAAAGTTATTTATTAAAAAGTTTTAAAAACATTAAACCATAATAATAATGAGCAAACACGATTTTGCACGACGATTAAAATATGTTGTTTACGAAGAATGTGAAATTGTTAAAGCTGAATCGAAAATAGCCCAAAAATTTGCTAAGTACTGTGAACAAGTAGGTAAGTCAAAAAAGGAAGAAATAATCATATATTTATTAAACATTTCTTTTTAGGAAGTTTTAAAACTATATTAGCTAAACAGAGGCAAGATTTGTCACTATATCGTGCGGAAGTAGAAAAATTAGAAAAGGATAACAATAAACTTCAAAAGTTCAAACAAAGGGAGGAAGAACGTCTTCACGACCTGTTAAAAACAGTAGAAAAAATTCAAATCGAATATGATCAAAAACTACAGCAGCACGTAGAACAAAGACGAACGCAACTAATACAAATGGATTGGTAAATATTTTAATTATACAATATTAAGTTATCGCAAATATCATGAATATCAATTCCAGTGTACGCAGCATAAAACAAGCCACTAACACGTACATTAATTTAAACGCCTTACCTCACCGTATACAAGGCGTGGCTATATGTGAACAAGAATCTTCAAGTGAGTGGAAACCTTTTTGTATTGATCCCTCAAAGCATACGCAAAAAGAAGTTGAAGATCTGATATGGCATGATTCAGAAGTGAATAATTTTCAGAGTGAAAATTCTGAAACAAATATTGATTAAAATTTAACGACATAAGCTAATAACACAAAGGAAACTGAAATGGTGTAGCAATTGTTATACTTGTGTATATTTTTATAAAATTTTTATAAAATACGTTAGTAATAGTTTAAGTAGCTTAATGAAATACATACGTATAAGCAAATATATGAAAAAGTCACTATATCGTTAATTCATGTACTTGAAAATTGTCAAACTCTATGCTATGTATTTAGCTCCAGTCAAAAAGAAACGTGCATCTTCAGTGATACAAAAAAACAAGAAATTAGAGTAGTATTAAAAGAGTAGAAAAGTATTAAAATCGGGTATTCAGGTAACGTCGAATATGTATTTTTTGTAAGTGAATTCAACGAACATCAGGTTTTGCTTAAAGTTTTAAGTATTAATAAAACTTAAATGCATTTTTACTTTCAAGGTAAGCAACTGCCGAATTCAACCGCCTGTCGTGTAATATCCAACAATGCTTACATGGCGTACATATTTAACATATTTTTGATCCCTGATTATTTAATTTTTTGTTTTATTTTTGTATATTGTTAAGAAAATCTAAAAATTAGTTATTTTGAACCTAGAATAGAAAGTAAACTTTTGGTTTTTTAATATAAAATTGATTATCGCTTTGGTTTAGGGGCAGATTCGTCCTTTAGCGAAAGCAGTTTGCCGGTTCTAAAATTTAACAATTTTTTGTTTCCACCATTGTGTCCCAGTTATAAGTATTAACAATTATTTGCATTCTAAATTATAAAAGCTGTAAATGAACATTTTTTTGTTAGAAAAAATTTAAATAATAAAGTTTTATTTTGCAATAAAAACCACAACTCTATTTAAAAATTTTTTAATTAAATTAAAGTTAAACTTAAAAAAATATTTTTTGTATATAAAAATTAAAAAAATTATTGAAAAAAACAATGCTTGTTTGGTTGTTTTGAAATGTTTTGCTGTATTTGTGTTTTTGGTTTTTGAATAAAATTTTAAAAATAAAGTTTATTATAAGCAGCAATTTTATTCGTGCTTGATTCCTTTTCAAATAAATATTAAGTGATATTCTCACAAAATATTTATTACAAAACAATTTTCATTAAAAAAGAACATTTTATGATATTCTCATAAAACATTCTTTCAAATAAAAATATTTGAAATGTTTTGTAATGGGGGAGAGCACATTCATATTGCAATTTCACTTTCGCTCACAAAGCTCATTTTACCCCAATATTGTATAGAAAAACCTAAGTGTCTTACATATATCCAAAGCCAAATTGATTTTATAAGAATTTTTTCCATAAAATCAACATAGCCTAGACATCAAGACTCAAAAACACTTCTATACAATATTGGGGTAAAATTCACTGATGAGCTTTGTGAGCGAAAGTGAAATTGCAATATGAATGTGCTCTCCCCCATTACAAAACATTTCAAATATTTTTATTTGAAAGAATGTTTTATGAGAATATCATAAAATGTTCTTTTTTAATGAAAATTGTTTTGTAATAAATATTTTGTGAGAATATCACTTTATATTTATTTGAAAAGGAATCGAACACGAATAAAATTGCTGCTTATATTGATAATGATTCCGAATAATTATAGATTACTTAATAAAGTTTATTTTTTGGGAAAATTTTAATATATATTGTCACAAGGATGTTATGTTTAAGTTTAAAAAGAAAGTAATTATCAGTAAAAAAATTAAGCAATATATCTTTTTACAAATTACGTAGTTTCTAAGAACAACATGCTTATTAAAAATTCCAGGAAAAAAAGTAGGACAACTAACGCAAAACAAAAGAAAAAAACAAAGAAATACACAGCCAAACAGGTGCCCACGCTAAATGCTAACAACAACAATAGGTGATAATGTTAAAGAATTTTAAAGTTAGTTCAAGTATAAACATGGTTGAGTAAAGACATCTTTTAGGCATTTCAATGCTAAAGTTACGACTATTTTTTTGCGTGTATTTAAAGTAAATCTTATAAAATAATTTGAAAAATCGTGTTATTATTTTGTAAACGTAACAATATATTATATGCCATCTGTTTACTACAAAACAATAAGCAAATCTTATTTAGTTTAATTTTTATATATAAATCGATTTTTTGTAGGTGATCCCAAATTTTTCATATAAAAATCGATTTTTTGTAGGTGATCCCAAATTATGCTTATTTTTGCGAAACTCCTATTATTTACGGAGATACAGCCATTTTAAGTTTTTAGTTTAATTTTCATATAAAAATCGATTTTTTGTAGGTGATCCCAAATTATGCTTATTTTTGCGAAACTCCTATTATTTACGGAGATACAGCCATTTTAAGTTTTTAGTTTAATTTTCATATAAAAATCGACTTTTTGTAAGTGATCCCAAATTATGCTTATTTTTGCGAAATTCCTCTTATTAACGGAGATACAGCCATTTTAAGTTTTTGTTGCAAACAATTTTTGTTTTTTTTTTTAATAAATTTAAAAATTAAAAAGCATCCAGGTAGGTCAGATTAAAATTATTCCTTTGGCTATAAGGTGAAAATAAAAAAATTTTTTAAAATATCTCAAAACAGACATAAAGTGTTAAAAAATAAATATAGTTTGAATACAAGATATGATACTTACTTTGCCTCTTTCTTGCTTACAATATCATTCAATTTAAAATTTTATATTTTTCCGTACACTTATCTTAGCCATGCCGAACATTTGACAAAAAATTAAGGCGTTCTAAATAAAATCAGCGTTATGTTAGTAAATGTATTCAAAAAATCTAAACAAATTTAGTGTTTATTGCAAACCATTTGCAATATTTTTTATTTTTCAATATTTGAAAAATGTTTCGACTTATAGCTTCAATAAACGCAAAATACTGTCATATCCCGAAACTTTTCCGAGAAGAGACTTTACTCAGGCAAAAATTCTAATAATTTTTTATTTTACCTTTTTTTTTTTAATAGCAATAGAGTAGAGGAGATAGAGCAGATGAGTGATATAAAGCTTAATTTTAAACGTAGATTATACTAAAACGTATTTAAATAATTTTTTTCATTTATTTTCTTTCTTCCAATTGCACCCAGAAGTCTTGAGGTGAAATAATTAAACCACTTAAATTAGTGCTTAAGTCAGGAAGTTTGTCTTCGGGACCCAATACAAAAGTAAAATTTTGACATATAGCTGTTACCATGAGGAACAGCATATTTCTGGCAAACGTTTCGCCAGCACATAAACGTTTTCCTGAAAGATAAGTGCCGTTGTATTTAATACATTTAACTCAAGATTTTAAAAATCAAAATTTTTAAATACCTGCACCAAAAGGAAAGGAAACGTCTTTTTTTAAGCTCAATTTACCCTGATCATCTAGAAAGCGTTCAGGCCTAAAGTTTTCAGGATCACCCCATACACGTTTATCATTATGATGAGCATATAAGCTGGGAACAATTAAAGTGTCCTAAAAATTAAATCGCGTTAAGTATATTATATTTTTAGCAAAAAATTGTGTAAGTATAAAGTAGAAAAAGGCTTTTTGTTGTTGTTTTATTTTTTTTACATATACTGAGTATTTAAGAAATAAATCATTCGTCAGAATATTCTAATATCCATTAAAAAACAGGCCTGGAATATATGTGCATAGAACTTGAATATACTCCTTCTGATTAAAATATGCATTTCACCAAATCTCGTATATTTCAAAATATCCAGTGAGAACTGAGCTTTACTTCCACAACTTTAAGGTTTATTTAATATTTTTGTTAATGAATTATTTTAAAAAACGAAACGAAAGTCAACGCTATAAAACAAAAGATTTTTATGTTTTATATTTCAATATACTGGTTTTTTATATGTGTTTATTTATACATGTATGTATGTACGTTTTAATAGTAATGCGTTTAATAACATACATACATATGTATATAATAAAACATAACAGTAGAACTGTTGACTGCTTTTTTTTTATTACAAAATTTAAATATTGTTTTCCTTAAAAACAACACAGACAGTATGTATTTTGTCTTTCAAATAGCTGTAACTATTTATTTTGTTGGCTAAACATAAAGGAAAGAGGAACATTTAAATTTTGTATGAATGTAAAATCACAAAGAGCCAGCCTAAAAAGCAAATTTTGATAGGTATGGAGCACAAAACTTTTTTTATTTTCGTGGCAGCTTGATATGTCATGAATTATTAAATGCAAATGAACAAAAACTTTCTAATTGGTAGAAAATATGTGCTACACTACGAATATAGAAAACAAACTTAATTGAGAGAAACTAATGTTATGCTTTTTTGTTGTGCAGTAATGAAATGTTCTTTCTTTCCAAGACAAATTTGAGTTAATCTGCAAATAAAACTTTTTCTTACCATGCAATGCGCACCCCAAGTGGATATTCTAACTTTTAAAATGGAGTAGATAAGTTTTTTTCTTGCAAATCTCACGGTTTGCTGTATTAATTTCGCTGGAATGAAAACTTTTAAATGGCAAAACATTTTTTCAACAGAAAAGTAAACACTTTATTAGCTCTGCTCTTCATTTCGCTGTCATAACTGCTTAAAGAAAACACACACACACACAACATTCTGTTATTATATATACAAACGTAAATTCTCTCAGCCAAATCTCAATCGATGAGTAAAGCATGTTGCATTTGCTAAATTCTCATACTCATACAAAGTGGATGAAACAAACCTAAATTGCAAAGTGTCAACGATAAACAATTGATATATTCGATTTTGAAGCGCGTTGTTTGCTGTTATTCTGTATTATATTTCATTTCCCGCGGCTGTACCGCTATTTTGATTTTCGTTCATTTAGTGCCTGTTTAGACGCTTCAGCTTTTGTTGCTCAGAGAAGGTTTTATACCCCTTCTCTTTCTTTCTAATGGAAAAATTAAAAGTTGAGCAGCAAAAGTTGAAGCGTGTAAACAGGCACTTACTTGTAACATTTTATACAATATATGTAGATGAAACGAACCTAAATTACCAACGTCAACGCTAAAATTTGATACATCCGAGTTTGAAAGCGCATGTTTGTTGTTTTTTTTTATTTTATTTCATTTTCCGCGGTCTTGCCACTTTATTTTCGTTCATTCGAGAAGGATTGATACACAACTATAGCACTTATAATGAAATGTGTTCCGCAGTGGTAACCGGTATAAACAACTCACTTGCTCAAATGGTTGAAGCTAAAACTATAAATACTTTTCAAACAAACGTATGGCTTTCAAGTAACTTGAGGCGTATAAAACAATTAAAAAAGCAATTGTATCAGAGGGCTTTATGGTTAAACAATGAATTAAATTGGAATAATTACAGACAATTTAGGAATCAATATAAAAGCCAAATTTCAATTGCCAAAAGTACGTAAATAAGCAACAAAATCAGTAGTTGTACGGAACAAAAATATACGTGGAAAGCCCTAAAATTGCTTGTACTAAAAAAAGACAACTCTAAAATAAAAGAATTAAATATTAAAGGCAAAGTCATATCAAATGAGCAGGAAATAGCTAATGAACCAAATTCATTTTTTATATTAAGTGTGGAAGAAATAATAAAGAGCATACAATACGTTAAATATGAAAATCTTATAGAAACCACAACCAAAAATTTTAAATTCCAAAACGTTGATATAGACGCATTAAAAAACGCCATGAAAGCAATGAACAGTAAAAAAGATCTAAATTTTCTCACAGTGAAGATGTTACTAAATAATTTTAATATTGTTGGCGCACAATTGCAGCAGATCGTAGTATTGTCTCTTCAAACAGGAACATATCCCGAATGCCTCAAAGAGTCTTGCATAGTCTAATACAGAAAGTTAAAAACACTATGGAGCCGCACGAAATGTGCCCAATAAATATGCTTCCAATTATTAGTAAAATATTGGAACAAGTTGTTCGATCCCAAATCAATAAATATTTCGAAGAAAATAACTTTTTACATAATGTCCAGTCTGGTTTTAGAAATCAACATAGTTGTGAACCTCTTCTGAACTTGGTAACAACGCAGTGGAAGACTGAAGTATAGAACAAAAGGCATATAATAGCAGTTTTTTTGGACATGAAACGCGCTTTCGAAACTGTCAATAGAGAAATCTATTGGTTTGAAAGTTATTTAAGCAACAGAAAGCAGAGAACAAAATGTGGCGAATTTATTTCCGATAGTGAAGCTATTAATAACGGAGTTCCTCAATGATTTGGGAAAAATATTAAACAAAACAAAATTATGTATGTTTGCGGATGATGCCCTAATTTATATTAGCGGTACAAATATGGTAGAAAGCATAAGGACACTGAACAATGAGAGAATATTTTTTATATATTCAAGCGTAGAATTATATCTTATGTTAAGCAAACTTTCAAAAGTCAAGCAATATAAAACTCTTTTGTGAAAAATCGTAAAAAAAAAAATTTACTTATGACATTTCCGCGTTAAAGCTACGCTTATGGCAACTTTTGGATGCCTGATATACTTATGTAGGTTGGGTTCTCTGATTAGCATAACAATTGCAGGCTTGCAAATAAAACAATATAAAAGTTGTGAATGAACTGGCCAAATTTGGTAAAAAGCCAATCGGTGCTTGTTAGGTAGGAGTTGTGTAATGAAATTATGTTAGGTTTTCCCATATGTGAGAGCTAAATGAGTTGTTACTTCCATCACTAACAAGTGTAATGATTATGAATAAAATACAACACCATGTTCGCTAAACATAAAGTCATGAATATACATACAAATAAGTATGTTCCAAACGAATTTGAGGATAATAAAACATAAGAGTTTCTGGGTAGCTGCAATGTAAATTGTTGTAAAAAGCAACAATTAAAACAATTGTGGTACAGCCTCGATAGATGAAAGCATCTAAGTCCTAGAACAGCAGATGAGGTACTAAAGGCGCCTTTAATACCTTATCTCAACTGAATATGGATTTTAAAGCGAGTAAAATTTTATGAATTCGACATAGGCAACACTATGTTTTAAAAATCGTATTAAACAACAGGTGGAGGGGGTAGATTTCACTTACTTTGGGAATCTTATAGCCCAGCAAAGTTGTGTCACACAGAGCTCTGTGAGGCACATCCGAAGGTACTAACGTTTCTATTCTTAGAATTTCCCTAATACACGCTTCAGTGTAATTACACAATTTACGATCCTCCAATGTTGGTAAACGCCCACTGCCAACTATATCATCTATTTCCTGCTGTATTTTCTGTTGAACATCAGGATGCAAAAGTAAATATTGTACTAAAAGCGATATCTGTACACCAACAGCAGTAAAGGCGGGAAATGAAAAATCAATTAAACTCAATATAAATTGATTGTGTTTGAAATTTGTCGTCTCGGCTTTTCCCTCCTTTTCAGCTCTTCTCATTTCTTTAATATACAAATCCAGAAAGTTACGTTCACATGATTCATCAAATGTTCTGATATGGCGATCGATTATCTCTTCAAAATATTTGTACATAAAAACATTTGCTTCCATTAGTTGGTTATAAGAACTCCAGTTTGGAAATATGTGTATTATCCAAGGAATTATTCCAAACATTTTGCCATAATCATCAGCATGACGTTGAAATTGTGTACCGAAGCGTATTAGCTGCCACAATTCAAATTGTTCACTGCGTGGTTTTCTTTCATTACACATAATATGAAAAACACTGTTTGCCGAAAATGGACTAAAGAAATATGGCAGCAGTATACGCAGACCGCCCTCTTTGACATAAAGTTTTTCATGTTCATATTTTGGTCCATTGCGAATTAAACTTATCATATCAGTTATTTCTTCCTGAATAACCATTTCTAATTCTTGAAAACGTCGACCAAAGCCAAAATCTCTTAGATAACGCAAAATAAATCTTCTTTGTTCTTTCCATACGGGTCCATCTAAAAAGAAAATTCCTGCAAAATATTTAAAGAATAATGTTTTATTAATGAACAACAAAAAACTGTTATTACATTTGATCATATCCCAGCAAGAATGGATGACCAAAACTACACAATTTAGCACTAACGGCGTCGCCTTTTTTGAGTAGACTTAATCTAATTTTATTTTTGTTTGGAAAGATTAAAAAAGCATGTTATAAAACGTTTTATATTTTAATCAGTCTGTTTTAAAGAACTTAATTTGTATAAGTTTTTGAGGAAAAATTTCGAGTTCAGGAATTTTGGTAATTTTTGATGGAAAAGTTAAAAATTATTTTTTTAGTTGCAACGTTGTTTGCCACATACATCGCATGTAACCGAAGTTTTGTTAATTTTTATTATCCTTGTAAGAATCAGATAGAAACTTTACTCTACACAATGATTGGTGTAACGCCCAGCAGTAACTTTCAAATGACCGACATAATTCTGGCAGGGCTACATATACAAATATAATCATGCTTTCTTTTGTTTAGATTAGATTATTTTATATTTATATATAATTTAATTTACATTTTGCATATTTAGTTTAAAACCAGCTATGGCTTGATATCTTCTGTTTGAACTCTGTTCTTTCGAGTACGTAAATTTGCGTAAATTTTCAGAGTACGAAGAGAACACTGAAAATGGCAAAAGGCCGAAACCGGTTTGTTCACAAACCAAATTTGACGAGGGTCGACGGAAAACCGTACCCAAATAAAAGAAAATTTAATATAATAAGTTTTAATCAAATAAGGCTTAATCGAATAAGTGTTAATCGAATAAGGTTTGCTCAAACAAGTTTTAATGGAATAAGATTTAGTCGAATATGTCTTAATTGAATAATATTTAATCGATTAAGGTTTAGTCAAATAAGGTTTAATCGATTAAAGTTTAATCGATAAGGTTTGATAGCTTTAATTGAATACGATTTAGCCGAATAAGGATAAATCGAATAAGATGTAGTTGAATAAGGTTTAATCAAATACAAGGAGTTGGCAGTCTACAACTGTTAGCGAGGAATGGGGGCAAGGCTCTGCCTCCATGCACTCGAAAACTGCGACTAAGGCGCTTTAAGCGCTTTTTTTATTGTTATTGAAAAGTCTTATTAATAACTTTAAAAAAATTTTATTTGTTTAAATAAAGCAAACGAAAATTTTTTAAAAGTTCATTTTCAGAATTTTAATTTGAATTCAAAAACTAAAAATGTAATTATTTTTTTAAATTGTGAATAATTAAAATGATATTTTTCAATTTGTAATTTGAATGATCACTGAAACTTCTCAGGTCTAGAGCCGCCTTGAAGGTCGCTCTGTTAAAATAATCTGTTTATTTTTAACCAACTACTCTTGGTAATACTGCAACTCATTTAGTACAGTATTATGAGCGCTTCCGTCTCGATTATGATAAAATATTGTTTGTTTTATCTATTTATCTGGAAGAAAACACCTCTAATAAAATCGTCTAGTATGACTGTCTATTTACTACTTGAAGAACAGAAAGTAATATTTCAAAATTGTTTTTTTATTATAAATAGACTATCGTGCCCGTGACTGCTTTGCAAGTCATTTGTGTTTTTTTTTTATTCAATCACATTTCTAATGACATTTTTTACTACAAAACGTGTCCCATTGCAAAGTCGTGGCTGGCAGATATTTCTAAGCAACTTTCACTTGGCGGTAGGGCGGCAGTCCAGGTAAGTCAAGCGAATTTTAAAATTCGACTAGATAATTTACAACGTCGTCTTGATTGGTAACAGAGTCAACCGATTAGTAGGTAACAATTTCCTCGGGAATGTCATTTAAAATTGTCACATTAATATCCGATACATATGCATTTTTCGCAGCTAAGATAGCTCTTTCCCCCAATTGGCCTCTACGGTCGCCTGGTTTGACTGCTCTGGACTTGTTCTTGTGGGGATATCTGAAAAGCAAGCTTTATGCAAACAAACCAAAAACGCTTGAGCACCTTAAACAAAATATTCGTGATGAAATTATTGAAAAACCGCGTGAACTGTGAGAGAATGTAATGAAAAGTATATTCATTTAATGCTCAGGAATTCCTATAAGGTTAATCGAATAAGAAATTTTCAGACTGAACTTGCTTTTTTGTGTAAAGAATATTTTTTAATAGGCAAAAAAAAGCTTCTGAATAAATGTAGCTATGTTGCCAAATTGCTTATATTAAACGGCTTATACAACATTGTTGTATTGGCAACATTTTGTTTAGAAGCGTAATCATTTTTGTGGTAGGGTCAATTGGAATTGCCCCATTCCCAATATCTAACAATTGCTTTGAAAAACGTTCAACTGATGTAACATTTTGCAATTGAACACGCAAATTACACACACACACACACAAAATGCAACAAAATATGAAAAACAAAATCCTATATTTGTTTGCACATCCACTTGCATGAGCATATTTCTATTTGGATTGTCGTCGCATTCTGTGCAAGCACACACACTCACAGCAACGTACAAACGAAAACACACATTTCATTTGATACAAACAATTGAGTCGAAGAATGCAATGGAAAAAGAATTTTGACTTTTTTGAAAAATTTGTCTTGTTTCAAACACGCACTGTGGACGCACTATTGAAACAAAGGTACAAACCAGCGAACGACCATTACGAAGGTACTGTGAAAATTTGGTGCAAATCCGACGGCGCATCTCGTCAAACACTGGCAACCAACGGACACCTATTTTGGGCTTAATTTTTATATATATATATATATATATATAGATTAGATCTTAGTAAAAAAGCCAAGAAAGGCGGGCTAAATTAAAAACTACATATATTCAACTTGACAATTGAATTATTGCCTTTTTATTATTTTCCACACTAGGCTCAAAGGACTTACTCTGTATATAAAACACTTGAAAGAATGAGAACATATACATACATAAATATTTGCACTGAAATTCTTTTTTTTTTTTGTTAAGACCCTCCTTGAAGAAATAATTATTTGTCGTGCTTTTAAGCAATCCTCATTGGTTTTCGTATAATGATTTTTTGGATTTGTAGGATGTTAAGGCTTAGAATTGTGTAAAATAATCATTTCAAAACGCCGTCAGTTTCTTACCTGCAGATTTCATAGTAGGTTCACGCATTTGGGATATAAATATATCGGGACGACCATCAAAATCAGAATTATTTAAAACTTCACGTACACCTTCGGCACAGTGTACTGCAACGACAGGAAAGGATCCCATATAAAATCCAACAATATCAGAATTATACCATTTGGAAAATTTCAAAACACCTTTATGTAAATACTTAAAATCCGATAACATCATAAACAAATAACTTCCAAATAGTGGTATACGAGGTGGTCCTAAACAAAGTATAAATATTTTTTATTTTCACTTAATTCTCTTATTTTATTTATGATTTTATTTTACAATAATTCAAAACAAATGGTAATTTTGTTTCTTTGTCTATTTGTTTTTAACTAACCAGGAGGAAAACCTTCAGGCCTGTATGCACAAAATTTATAAAAGCCATATATAAGAATTAAAACCCAAATTAACAATAATATTGAAGTTAACATTTTATTTTATAGTTTATAGTTATATTATTTTTCTGTTGGTTTTGATTTTTACTGCTAATATTTAGTATTTAAATGGGTTTTAATACTTTGCTCGACGACAACCGAATGAAATGAAATTATTTTTGCTACTAGGTTTTGCTGTTTACTTAATTTATTATTTTATTTAAATATTTTGTTAACGTTTTCAAAAAACCCGAAGTTAATTTATATATAAATATATATATTAATATATTAATTAACTAAAAGTTAATGTTAAAAAACACACAATGTATACAAATTTATTTATAGGTTCAATGGACGTACGATTAATTATATTTTTACATGTTTGCTTGCAGCGAGTATAGATTTCTGTGCAAGGAATATTGTTTTAAAATCACTCTTTATCTTTTTATTTTAATTAAAAATTTAATATGTATGCAATTTATTTTTAAGAATGCTGCTGTTTTTATGTACATACATACGTATATATGTATTAACATTAAGTGCGGTTTTACACACATCAACTTTTGTTGCTCAACTTTTGTTGTTTCCATTAGAAAGAAAGAGAAGGGGTATAAAGCTTTCTCTTTCTTTTTAATGGAAACAACAAAAGTTGAGCAACAAAAGTTGATGTGTGTAAAACCGCATTAACAAGACATTTTTTATAATGCTTTATCAGTTATCTACATAAGTATATTAATGACCGGGCTGGCAATTGTTAATACAAAAACAGTCAAAAAAAAAACAATATGTTAAGACAATGACTTCTTTTTTAAAACAAAGAATTCTGTTAAGTTTATAAATATTACTGACTTTCGATTATCGAATTTATAGATATGTATATCAAAAATATATTTTTATTATTTATAAATAAGGCAAAAAGTTGATTTACCTTCTATGCTAAAGAATTTGTTTATTCAGTTTAAAACTTCAAATTTCACAATCGTAAGGATTTAAAGGCATCTTTCTATTGGTTAAAGCAGAAATCACAAAATAAATATTTGACCATGAGCATACATACATGCACACATCCATATAAATTCCTAATATACCAAATGGATGTATTTAAACACATCCAAACCTGCATCGCGTAAAACACTTACTGATCGTGGTTAAGTTCGCAAGCCAGAGAGATGAATCCCCGAAGATAACAACAGCTATGGAATTGTTATCTTATATACTCGTATGCAGTATGCATACGCATGTACACATGAAGATTCATATACATACATACACACATAAATCAATGTAGGTCAAATGTTATTGTAAAAAATTGATTTGATATTTGCGCAGTTTTATTTCAGCTGATCTATTTTTTTTAATATTGGCATACATTTGTACAGATTGCCAAAAACGACTTTATACATTTAACATTATTATTTATACATGCATATGCATATATTTTTGATAAAAACCCGTTAAGTTCTTAATTTCCTAAAATAATTATAAACTACAGACTGTGTGTACTAACTGTAACAAATTTTAAGTCATTAAGAATTGGTTAAAAGCGATTTTAATGTGCAGACGGAGTCTTAGTAGTTTTTATGCAAATTTCATTGAGTGAGAATTGAATGTAATAAGGCAGGAAATTTTACGTTTGTTAAAAAAAACTGAAAAGTAAATTTATTTTTCTTAAATCTTTCTATTGCATGATAATTTGGTTTCTAAAAGCCGGCTTTATTGTAGTAAAACAAAGCAAGTTAGCAATACATTTTGCAAATAAACTTGACATTAACTTGGCTTAGTCTTCAGATCATAAAAACGAGTTTATTCATATTTTTGGAAATGAGGCCATTTTCTCTTAAGTAAAAAAACTTCAACTGAGTGGGAATTGTTAAAGTTATAACAAATTTACCGCCAAATTAATTTTTGTTTAATTTTCCTAATATTTATTATAGCATTTGATTATAAAACATTATTACTGTTTTTTTTTCGTCATTCTGAAAAGCAATATCTCTAGAGGAAATTTAGTTTTTGTATTCTTTTTTAAATTGTTTATTAGAGTTCTATTGCATTTTTTCCACTTTAATGATTTAGCACATTTTCGTTTTTGGATACTGAATCCTCCGTTATTTTTTAACTTTAGGCATTCTGTACTGTTGTTTAAGTTTTTATTTTGCAAAAAATTACATACATATGTACATGCATACACTGCTTGTAAGGGTTTTTCGTCGTATAATGAGTAGTAAGTAAAAATTTAACTTTCACACAAAACCATTAAAAATTGTTGTTTAAAAGCAGTTTTAAATTAATAAAAGAACTTTGCGTATTATAATTGAAGAAAAATGACAAATGAAATTAAAAACGATTTAATAAATATTTTCATGGTTTTTATTAAATTTAATTATTATATTAAATTTTTAATTAGTACAAAAACTTAATGTTAATACTTGAAACATTATACGCATTTTGATAAAAACTTAATATTATTTTAAAGTAATTGTATATAAATGTAAATTAAACAAAAAACTTGTTTTTTTTTTCAATTAAGTCAACGTGTTTTTGTTTATATGTCCCTTAAACATTTGAAACATTAAATAACAGTAATGGCAGGAATTTAAAAATTAATCAGATTTACAGTGCAAATAAAATAGGTATGTATTTTATATTAGTTAACTTTTCAGTATACTAATTTATTTTTATATAAAATCACCAAATGGATTATTGGTGGCAAAGCTAGTTCCTACGGACATTTTATTGACTGTTCAACTCAAATTGTCAAAAAAGTTCTTTTTGACCAACTAAGAAGTGGACAAAAAAGCAGAAAACAAAAACATCAAGTATTAAGTTGTTTGGATTGTTTCCGCCAGTAAATGAAATACTGGGCATATATCAATTACTGCTGTCATCATTTCCTGTCCAGTTGGCTGGCATTCTACCTACATAAATAGATATGACCTAAACAGCAGAACTACTTAAACCCGAACACTGACTCACCAGTACACAGCTTGAAAATGTTTTCACATCGAAAGCGTTCGCCATTCATACCGAAAAAACAGCTAGAAAGGACAGTAAATAATGGCAACAGTAAAAACATCAAGCTTTTTTATACACCCATGAAGTTATGTTTTGACAAATCAATACATATTTTGTTAACAGAATAATAAGTTGGATTTAGAAAACCGAAATAGTTTTATATATTAATAATACTGTGACAAGCCGGTGAATAATACAAACTTATACTAAAAATCTAAGACTAAAGAAATTGACAAACATAAAATTACTTATAATTAACTATAATAATTTATAATTGCTGTGATATAAATAAAGTGGTTTAGTTTTTCAAACTATACTTTTAATTTGTATATACGTGTTAGAAAACTAAATTATTTTACATCCTGGATTTTAAATATACCCATTATGCGGATAAGATTTCGTTATAATCGATAGTTATTAAAATAATTAAGAATTTAAATAAAAATATAAAATAATGTTTAATTTTTAGTCAAAACTCTTTTAAAAACTTTCGCATAAGAAAATTTCTCCATTTAAATTTTTTTTTTTGCTGAGAATTTATGAACATTTATTAAAATAATATATGAGCCATAACATGAGTCATTCGTTTTAACTTAAACAAGACACTTCAAAAAGTTACAGTTTGCTTTTGCAGTTCCCTTTTAAAAAATTTTAAAAAAATTTTGAGTATTACATAGATTTTGAGAGAGAGAGATAATTAATTTCAATTTAGCGATATCTCTTTATTTTAAAAAATGCAAGATTTTATATTTCACGACTTCCAAAAAAAATCTTTAATTCTGTAAAATACATCTCAAAAAAATTAAATTAATATTTTTGTATAAACTTTTGTATTAAGCAACAACTTAATTATTCGAGCTATGAAATAAATTTTCATTTAAAAAGTAATGCAAGAGAGACATACCTTGCTAAATCCAAATCCATCACCAAAGTCTGTAAAATAATACCGACGGTAAGTATAGAGTTCTAATCTTCGCTGCACGTCTACGAGAATATTCTTATTTATATTTATCTAAGTTAATAAGTGCATGATCGTTCATTAATCTAATAGATTGAAAAGTTGTTTAAGAAAATAACGTAAGTTTCATTTGGTAAAAAGTGGAAGAAATTTTTGGTGAAATACATGACAGCATTAACATTTCTTTGTTGGCAAATATTATACTCAATTTTTATTATTTTGTATTTATTTAAAATCTAACGAGCGATTTTTAGAATTGAGTTTAACTTCACATAAATTTCAATGAAATGCAAAAACATCCAAACTATTTTCACTATTTCCTTAATAGGGATTCTTAAGATCTTAAATATATGAATTTTTGAAAAATGTACAAAAAACAAATTTACCGTTAACTTTTATCTACTTATGTAACTTCTCTTGGTAAAAAAAAGGAGTTACATTCGAAATTATTAAGTGCAACTTCATTTTAGCGTTCATCATACAAGAAGTATAACCATAAAAATTGATAATAAATAAAAGATGCTGTAATTTAAATAAATAAATGTTAAATAAAACATGTGTATAAAGAAGTAACCAATTACTTACTAAAGGAAAAAATATTCTCTTAAAAAAATCTTAAACTGGGCATAGCATATAAAATTAAAAATTAGTTATTTTTCTTTTTTGGTTTCTTGGGATTACGAGAACGGGATTTAGCTTTACATAATGGACAAATAGGAGCATTGCGATGAATTTGTTGATGGCAAGAAAGACATGATTTCATGGGAGGCGGTTGTTGTCTCAAATTAACATTAAAATCAGATCGGAAAGTAGGATGATGCCCTAAGCCTATTGAGGGAGCTTGCTGGAGGCGACTAGACGGAGGTGGCGGTGGAGGCGGAGCTGAAAAATCGCCTTTACCCATTCGTACAGCGGATGAAGCATTTGTTCCAGATCCCGGCGGAGCAGGTGGCATGAAAGCATGTCCGCCAGCTTGAGGTGCTCCTGGATTAGTTCCAACATTATTTGTCGCTGAAGGTGGCAGTGCCGTAACAGTTGCTTCAGGCATCAACGGATGTCTAGGATGAGGTCTTGCTAATGATGATGCCTGTGTTGAAGAGGCCGCTGCGACTGCACTCTGCGCAGCAACTTTTAAAAAATTCGTAGGAAAACGATCTTTTGAAATTGGACTGCCCTCTTCCTCATGCAGATCTCTGAGCGGACTAAGACCCAAATAGTCACGGCGCATATGATCAATTTGATACTTAAGTGCTAAATATTCCTCATAGTGACGATTGGCCATATCGACGGATCGCGTTTGGTTTTCTTTTGTTTGCTTTATTACATTTTCCATGTCATTTATGTCTGCATGAATTTGTCGCAACTCTTCGACATGAGACATTTTTTCCTCAAGCAAATGCTCCAATTCCTTGCGATATTCATCAAGGCATTTATCTTCATCATCACTTAACTTTACCTCCTTAATAATACGTACTTTCAATTTTTCCAAGGCAACTGTCTTGTCCCTAATATCCTTTATAGCTTCCAATTTAGCATAGTAGTGTCGCTCATTCGAATTTGGTAAATCCGCAGTGGTGGCCATTTTACCGATTTTTCTATTGTGTTTTTCTTTGTGATTACTTCCCCTTTGATTCTTTGTTGTATTTTTGTTTTATTAAAAAACTTGAGTTATTTAGTTTAAAATTTAACTGAAGAATTTTGTTAACAATTCTTACAATCGTTTTTACTTCTTTAGTCTGGATTTAAAAATTAATCTTAATTTCTTTTCACTTTACTTTTATTGTGTACATTTGTATATATGAACTTTCAGGGAGTACGTTCAGTAAATGCTTAAGGAAATTATTGATTTTAAGTATTGCCACATGAACCACAGTAGAACGAACGATTGTTAAATTTGTAATTGATAAATCAATATTTTAAAAAATCCATATATAAGACGCTGTTTTTTAAAAGTGTTATATAATAGCAAAGGATATAAGAAGAAGGTTAAAAAATGTGAGTATTTTTCTTCCTAAGGAAAAATTTTTCTTTCTAAGGAACAAGTTTTAATTACTTAATAAAACATTTTATATTATTTATAGGAGCCGCAAATGTGTAATGAACTGTCCAGACGTAGGGAAACCCCACCGGTTCCCGAAGATTCCAACAAGGTTAGTTTTTTCAAGTGTGTGTCGCAGGCAAATATAAATCAGAAGCGTTTAGATGCGGAAGCGAAGCAATAGGGAAACTCCACCGTTTCCCGAAGAATCCAACAAGGTTAGTTTTTTCAAGTCGTTTTATGTATTTTGTGTTGTTGACGAACGTTCCCTTAAAAAAAATAAGTGTATTTAAGTGTGCGTTTCCATTTGCCAATTAAATAATGTCCAATTGGAAGTGTAATCGTTATGTAGAATGTGCTTTTTCTTCCTAAGCAACAAACTTAAATTATATAATTAAACATTCTATCTTATTTTTTAGGAGCCGCCAGTGTATTAAATAATTATAAATATTTGACTGCTTGTGCAATGTGTAGACCATAGATAAAATTATAATTATCTATGGTGTAGACTACCGACTACATTAAATTACATTTTTTCGCTTGTTTGGGATTGATTTTAATGCGAATTATATATAACAATAAATATTTTTTTAATAACTTATGGCTCTGGTAACCTTTAGTGAAGAACTAACCAATTACTGTGATTGCCATATTTTGTTGAAATGCAATTTAATTTTAAAAGATTTTCAAAGTTGTTTGGAACAACAGATATTATATTACTTTTTTATGTTTAACACATTCGGCCGCACTTAAATTTAGCTGGTGGCTGCCAGCGACTCAATTAATTTTTTCATATAAAAACGAAGTGCTTGAATTTCCGGTTTTTTATAATGAATAATTTTTTAAGCTGTGTCGAACAAATGACGGATATTTCTACTATGACGGAAGTTGCCGAATTTTATATTTAAGCCCTATATAGCAACTCTAACTCCATACAAAGTGGAATAAACTTTGGAAAACTTGATCTGAACATTAGCGGGAATTTCCGTCATTAGTTTACTTAAAGATACGTGAATTACGTGAATTCCCGCAATTCAGCCGAATGTGTTAAAACTTTTTCGGGCAACTGCATAATAAAAATGAACAGAGAAAGAAAAATAAAAGAGACGTTGGCAAAGAAATTGAGTGGAATTAGGGCTCCAAGGAAATTAGAATCAAAAAATGAACAGGCGGTAAGTCTTGATTTAAATAATAATTTAAATATATGTAAATATGGAAAGAAATAATTTTAGGGAACCAAATCGGAATTCTTTCAAGAATCTAAAAACAAAGTAAAATCTAGCAAAAATATCAACAAGACAAAAGAAGCTCCAGTGCAACTAGAAAATATCAAAAAAAGATCTGCTTATAATTCAGAGCCTTCAGAGAATGATTTTATTGACCTTGATACTAAAGAAATTTTAACTAGAAGAAGTTCAAGAAATATAAAAACTGAATCTATAGATGATGCGAAGTCGTCCATAGCTGTAATAAAAGCGAAGCCGATTAAAGTTTCAAAAAAGCCGACAAAAAACAAAAGTCCAATCAAGGAAGAAGAGATATCTGATAGGAAAAAACTTAAGGAGGAGTTGTCCGATGAGAAATGGCAGCCCTCTAATTGGAATTGGAAGTATGCGCTCTAAAGACAAAGCTCCAGTAGATACAATGGGATGTCATAAATGTGCTGATGAAAATGCTGACGCAAAAGTACTTATATGTTCCTTTTAATAGAAATATTTATTAAATATTGTTACATTTTAGACTCAACGTTTTCACAAGCTTGTAGCACTTATGTTATCAAGCCAAACAAAAGATGAAACCACCTTTCATGCCATGTTGCGTTTAAGAGAATACAATTTGACTCCAGAATCTATTTGCAATATGAAACTAAATGTATTGGAAAATATTTTACATCCTGTATCGTTTTACAAAGTATGTACATATCTATCAATAAAATTTCATTTATTTCTCATTTAATATCAAACATTTTATTTAGAATAAAGCCAAATATATGCAACAGACTTCCAAAATACTTCTAGAAAAATATAATTCTGATATACCAAACAATATAAAAGAACTGGTGGCATTGCCAGGAGTTGGTCCAAAAATGGCCCATATTTGTATGTCAACCGCTTGGCATGAAGTGACTGGTATAGGTGTGGATGTTCATGTTCACCGAATTTCCAATCGTATAGGGTGGTTACCAAAGCCCACTAAAGATCCTGAACAAACACGTATAGGATTAGAAGCTTGGTTACCCCAACATTTGTGGAGTGAAGTTAATCACTTGCTAGTTGGTTTTGGTCAGACCATTTGTACACCGGTTAAACCGAAATGCATTGAATGCTTAAATTTCAAAATATGTCCTTCAGCTACGAAAATCGCGAAGCGAAAAGAAGTTTGAAGAGGAGAAATTAGTTACTGAATTAAATCTATTTAAATAAATTAAATATTTGCTTTCCTAATATATGTTGCGCTACAGTTTTAAGAATAGATATGTAACAGTTCGCAGAAATACTTCGAATAAAGTTGAGGAACCTTTTTAACAATCACAATACTATAAATAAAACACATTTAACTATCTAATATTAGATGGTTTTTGTTACAATTTCATAATAACTAATGGGTTGGTTAACTTTAACAAAAGAAAGGAGAGAAAATATTAACTCAAGATGAGCTTTATAGGCAGCCAATTTATAAAAAATAATTCAACCTAAAATTTAAAAAGCCTGGAAGAAAAAGTTGCTTTTTTTACTGTGATTTGGCTGAATCTGTGATATGAAGTTTGTTTTATGACTTGTGGAGTCAATATTTTGGTAAGGAAAATAGTTGTTGGTATATTTCTTCGTCCGTTGCTTATTTCAATATTTTTCTTGTGGGTATATGTTTAACTCATTTAACACAAACACTTACAGAACAAATGCTTCCTTAAAAATTCCTTGTACGATTGCTACGCTGAAAAATGATAAATATTTTTAAACCATGCTCCATTTGATTTTTTTCCGCATTGGCATAAAAAAACAATAAACATAGTTTGAGTCTTTCAAAAAATGCTTATTACTTCACTTTGTCCAGTATGAACGGAAAGTTTCTTTTTCAAATAAGTTTTCAAATTGAAAATCTAACAATCATCCAAAGTGCATTAAATTGATTATGTGAAGTGCATGCTGGTGTGACTGTAAAAGCCGGGATTACAAAACCGTAGAGCGCTGTAATGATATGAATCAAAATACTCAACGCAAGAGTCCAAAAATGTACATAATACATAGCTCTATATCTTTAATATACTAGAGAAAATGTCAGACGACCATTTAAAATAGAAGCTTTTTGTACACAAAGTATTTTATGAAATCAAATACGAAACTTTATTAAGGACGCTAACTCAAAAAACTACGTAGTATGAATTTTACCTAAAGAGACTTTACACGATCTTTGTTGTTTTGCTGAACTTCGTAAGGTAAGCGTCCTATAGTTTAGATGGTAAGCACTTTGAAAAATAAAGCATTTTAAGTGGCTCTGAGAATCATATCATACCAATTTTATATTTCAAAAAATTTTTGACATGTATTAAGCTCTTATACGATAGTAGACACCGGCCTCCTTCGCCGGTAATTAATCTTCTATCTAAAGCATTCTTTACGGCCTAAAAGGCTCGATAAGGTAAATTAATAAATGAAGAATAAAATAATAAATATTAATAGGGATTGAGCAAATAAAGCTGAAACCTATTATATCGTGATCTATCTGTACATCTACCAATCACTCTTTTTCAAACGATTTAATACAGCTGTTTATAATAGGCTTTAATTGCCTAGCCTTTATTTCTCTTCAAAAAAAGTTTAGAATAACTTTAATTTGAATATTTAGTGTTCTACATTCTACTGTTTTCTTTCGTTTTCATTTTAAATGAAAAAAAATGTAAGCAAGCGACTACTTTTACAAAACATGTTAATTTTGCTTAATAATGTTTTTTTTAACATTAATAATTTTTAGAATGCAGTGAAATAAGCGTGCATAGTCTTATTATATAATGATTCTGATTAGTGAAAATCGACATAGCATACTACATCATTTATTATACAGTATCGTGCGCACAGCGTTTATTTCATCGCTACTATTGCAAGAACAAACTGGACTTTTTACTGTTGATTTATATAGGTTGGGTAAACTTGAGGTTAGAAAGTAAGTAAGGCTGAAAATGCACAATTTTTTTGACAACTTTAATTCGACACCAGTAAAAAGGAGACATATGGTAGTTATTAATGGAATATAAGGTCGGCCACTTCTAGCACTTTGGCAGACGCAGAGCATTTAATTTCCTTTATTTAAAAAAGATTATTATTAAGATTATTTTTTCCTCGTTAAGGAAATTTGTTCTTAAGAATCCTAGATTAAGGTAGCAATCATATTTATTTTTACATCATTAAAAATAACAAGATTAAAGGCGGAGAGAGCGAGAGAGAGAGAGAGAGAGTCAGACACAAAATATAAATATTGTTATGAAGATGATTTGTTAAGTTTTTAAAAATAAATAATTATCTTATTAGTAATTTATTATTCAAGCAGTAGACATCTTTAGAAAAAACAAAAAGTGTGTAAACAATTTGTAAAATTAATCAAAAAATGAAAAAATTGTTAACAAACAAATTCAAAATAATCAAAATTTTTTTCAAAAAACAAAAATAAAAATTACAAATTGAAAAAATATAACTATTTATACAAGTGCTTATTTAATAAATTACTAATAAAATATTAAAAACATCAAATAACTATAATTATTATATGAATGTAAATAATTACCAGCAAAAAAAGTAAACGAAACAACCAACTGTGCATTTTACAAACTGCGTAGTTTTTTAATAAATTTTATACACTCAAGACAACAGCAACAACTTGCTTATAAGAAATTTTGTCAAATAAGATATTTAACAGAAAACAAAAACAACTAACAGAGCAAAACAAAATACAAAGCCAAGCAGGCGCCTAAGCTAAATGATAATAGTAAAAACAATAACATGAGGTGATGTTAAAATAGAATATTCTTAAAACACCACTTGCTGGGCAAATGAATTAATTCAAGATGAGCCATCAGTGAGTAGAGACAACAAAGTTACCATCGTGTTTATTTTGTGTGTATTGAAAGTAAATAAATCGTTTAACTTCATTTAAAATCTAAAATACTGTGGTTTTGTTTTGCAATAAAAGAACTTAAAATAACAAAACGTTTATTAAAAAGGAATAAACGTAACAATATATTCGCATTGCGTGTATTGATTTGAAAGTTCAGGTCTGTTCTTTCTCTGGAACGATGTAAACTACTCTCTTTTACACATTTTTTAAAGAAAATAAGCAGATTAAACCATTTTACGATTTATGTAAGTACAACAAAGATAATTTTAATCTTATAATTGCTTATATTTAATCTATGGGTTTTTTTCGTTTTTTTTTTAATTTAATTTAATTTTTTAATTGTGCTCTACATTCGGTGATGTATGGCCTAACCTTAAACGTTTTAAATAACCCTAACCCAGCCGAGTCTGCTCCCTTTCTATACAGGTATCTTTTTTTATGATTTATAGAATAACATTTTAATTTTATTACTCAGTGAGCTGCTATATTTAAGCGGAAACTTTATTCTTTACGTTTTACGTTTTTCATTTTATATGAGCAAAAACAACAGAAAAACTAATTTCAAATAAGTTTTTTTTTTGATAATTTTTATTGTTTTAATAAAATGGCACTTAAAATATTATTAATACATAAATAATATATATATTGCATATATGTTTTTTAAGAACGTTTCTGATAACTGTTAACAACACACAAATAATTTTTATTTGTTTTTTATTATGTTAAAGATATTTAAAAACGTTAACCATTAAAAAGTACTCGAAAGTTATTTGCAACTGCACTCAACTATTCTTTTAACTATTTTCTAAACGAATTGTTAAGTTTTATAATTCTTTAACTATACAGATTATAATTATTATTTTAATTCAAATAGCACTAAAAGTGTAGTTAGTTAGTTAGTAGACAATTTAACTTAAGTATATTGTAAATATATATAAATAAAACAATTATGAGTATGAAAAAATTTAAAAATGTTTAAAATATAAATATTATAGTATTAAATACTAATTAGTTTAATTTTTATTCGATAATATAACGGTAACGATAAACTACATGTAGAAAAAACACTGGCTTAAGTTTTATATATTTTGATTAGGTTACTTTTAGGTTAACTTTATTTGAAGGACAGATTTTTAAACAAAATGTTTAATATTAATATTTACTCGCCTTATTTATTTTTTAATATCTTTCATAAAATAAATGTTCAATTTACAGTCCTCCTTGTAATGTTGTATCGCTTTAATTCTTGTATTATATCCCAGTTAACATTCTGATGGCAGCAATCATCTGAAAATAATCTTAAACTTTGCCAGAGAAAAATAAAGGTTGTCAAAAACTGAGTCAGATATTAAAGGGATCGGGCGTCATTATTTCTGACTAGCCACTATTTCTGAATGCCTTATAGGAATTCTATGTGTTTTTTGTAAGTCAAAGATAAATGAGGAAATCAGCAGATCATCATTTATTTTGTTTGAAGTTGCTCAAATACTCAAAGCACAATTTGAAAGCAATCTGAAAATATTTTCAAATTTCCTTAGAAACTACGTTGCACTTTTTCGTCAACGACCTATAAGTTTTCTGCAGGAAAAACAATAAAAAATCGATAACGAAATTCGAAACAATGTGCAGTGGGTTAGTCGTGTAAAGTTGTTAATGATTTTTATTACAACGGCACCAAAAGGATCCAAGTAAATCATTCAGTATACGAGATACACAGAACGAGCAATGTGTGCAACCTGTAATTTTTATTTAAATAAAATTGTATTCTAATTGACGATACACAGATACAAGGGGAGTTTGTAAATTGCAAAAATGTTAAAAATTAGTTACACTTAAAATTAGAGACCAAATCTGTTAAACAAAAAGTTATTAACAGTAAATTTAAATATTTAAAAACATTTAAAATTCATTCCAGCGTTTTAGTGTAGATAACACAACTATCCTTTTCAACATATTCGAATCTATATTTTTTATTTATATTCGTTGTTTTGCATTTTTCCTAATTTGGTATTTGATCGCCTGTTTTAAAAATGCGATATTCGTATATTTCCATGACCTTGAGTAAATAATTTTTTGCGTTTTTTTATGATTTTAATCTTGGAATTTTTAAACTATAAATCGGTTATGGGACCTGCCACACTTAGTTTAACTGGAGAATTTGTATGTCCTAAATTTGTTGATGCATTATTTGTAGACGCCGATGTTGCTGAAGATGAATTATTTGTGCCACTATTTTGATGTTTTTGTTGTTGATAATGATGATGATTATTATGTTGTTGTTTTGGCCATTTATGAATATTTTTAGAATTAACAATAGCAGAAGCTGTTGCAGCTGCAGCAGCAGTATTCGAACGTTTAGTATTTTTAGTTCCATCACCACCAGTACCACTACCACTACCAACAGCACTGTTTTTACTACCACTAACCAATTTATTATTTCCTCCATCACCATTTAATAATTCTTGATATTGTTGCTGCTGTTGCCGATTATCAGAGGTCTTGTTGGGATGTGCTGTATTTACTTGTAGATTTTTAACCAAATTCTCAAGTCTAAAATTGAGAGCAAAACAACATAAAAATACAAACACAGTTTAAATTAAGGTGAGTTACAATTAGTGTTACGAGTATGTTTAAACTTGCATTTATAAATGTGTCTGTCGTTAATAACGCTCAAATATACGAGTAAATATGTAGAAGAGGGTTATTAATTATTTTTCTTAGGCTACAATTTTATAAAGTATCTTATTTTTTAAAGAATTTTGTTTATACTAGCAAATTCTTAAAGTTGTTGTATTCTTCTGTTTGCTGTGTTTCTGTTCTCACAGGGTTAATTTGCTTGGCTAGCAACGCAAAACCAGAACTTGTTTGGGCGCACAGGAACAAATTTTAATAATTCTTATTGTGTAAAGCGAATAACGAGAACGCATAAAAGTTCTGGAGTTAATGTGTTTTCAAAAAAGAAAGTGAAATATGGTATGAATTTATGCATTGTGTTGGTTGCGACGGTTCATCAAATTAGTCACTTTAAAATTTTGAATTTATTAAAAAAATATTTAAAGCTCATATAAATATGCTTGATCGGTTTGAAAAAAGGAAGCTGTCAGAAAGCTCAAATGTTTAAAAAAAATAATAATAAAATTTATAAAATCCCCTGGTAGCTGGTCAAAACTATACATAGTAAAGTTATTATATATTTTGCAAATTCTTAGAGAATGTGGCTACTTCCTCAACCCAATATCATATTGAGCAATACACATTGAATGTTGTAAAATTTAGTTAAATTCAATGTCAAATATTTATACTAAAAACAGCAATTTAAAAAAACGTAGTCCTTTGTAGGCAATTAAGTCGCATTTCAAAATAAATCAAATAAGTCGAATTCAACTTGCATTTGCATTGTTTTGGACAACTGACGTAGGTGGTACAAAAACTAAACGTTTGCTTAAGTTAATGCAGTAATTTGCTATAAATTCTGTTTTGGTTATCATGATACATTTTTAATGATAGAATTTTTATATTTAGCCCCAGAAAAAAATTATGTGTAATTTTTAATGATTTAGTGTACATTTTTCCATTAAGGCATTCTTGCACCGGAAATTTTATGTGGAACTTAAATCAATAAAAATTTTACTGCTTTGTAAACTTAAACAAAGACACCTTTATAAATGCTATTTTTTTATATAATTTTTACATTAATTTCGTGAGTTACTACAAATTTTTGAGAAATATGTTGGTGTAACAAATATAAAAAAATAAAGACAAAAGTAAAACTTAAATACTTTTAATAATTGCATTAATTTTATAGGAAACAAATTTAAAATAATATAAAACAGAACATAATAATTAAGCTGCAATATTTAATTACAATAATTGGTTAAATGAAACATAGAACTATAATTTTTTGCTTAAAATTCCAAACAAAAGAAAAGTTTACTAATAATTGTTAATAACAAAAGTTTAATAACAAAAGTTTAATTTTTACCTACTCAAACAAAACAACATTCAAATTACATTTAACTATTACTTTAACTAAGGACATATATTATTCCACTTTTTATGCCCATAAAATGACTAATTTGTGAATTTTTTTTTGTGCTGGTGGTAAATATTTTTTCAATTTCTACCGCAAAGGACGTCAAATATTTAGAGTTTCTTGACAACTTAAACTAATTGCATAGAAACTTAGCCATGCTAGTTTATCAAGGTTTGCATAATTAGTTATGCTACTTTTAATGATACTTTTTATAACATACAAACTTGCAGGTATGCGAACATTAAATATCAAATTCGTATTTCGTAGTTATCCCTTGCGGACAAAAAAATTGTATTTAGTTTTTATAGCGGCAGATAAAAATATATTATTGTTAAAAATTAAAATAATGAAAATTCTTAATGATATGGTTTTTTTGCTGAGTATCCGTAAAAAAAAAAACTAAAAAAAACCGACTGGCCTCTTCTACTACGATATAAGAATAGTTGCTATAACGTTGCTATAATTGTTTATTAGTCTTTTTTTTTACAGTAGAGTTATTATATGTCATTTATGTATGTGCAACAAAATGTTATATTTATTTTATAATTTGATAATCATGACGCATTTATTACTAGTTTGATGTTTAGAGAGTGCAACAGAAAACCTTAATAAGAATTTTAGGAAAATTAGAAAAATGTAGTGGATCACATTCGAAGTGGATTAGAAGAAGACTATTTTTATGTTTTTTTTATTTCTTATTGTTCTGGCCTGAAGTTCAAGTATCAAAAAGTTATTCAAAGAATAAATTGAACATTTAGGAAGTAAATTTTGTGTCAAATGAATAGATGTTAAGAATTGAGCTGTCATCCTTTGGTATTTATTTAGTAAAAGGATGGTAAATTTGGTACACTTCTGGGTCAAGAATTTGAATTGAGAAAATTTACTAACAAAGTTATGACAATTTCTCTGTAAGACTTTCTAAAGTCCAAACACCTTTTACTTCTAATCAGACCCCTTCTAAAAATTTTCTGCTAATTTTGAGACTCAAGATATTGTTGATAATAATAAATAAAAACAATATGCTCATTGTAGCCGTAGTGATGCACACATAGCTGCTGTACAGCAAAGTGTTGAGAATAAGTTTGGAACATCAACTCGTCAGCGTTCGTAAAAATTAGGTTTAGAGGCATCTCGCCTTTTGCATAAAGTTCATCATCCCAAGCTTATAAATTTCAACTCATTTAAGAAATAAAGCTGAACAAAATATACGATAAAATCGGATCTTTTACACATTATGTATCAATTTCAAAAACTAGCATTTTTTAACTTGTTATAGTCAACATGTAATATATGTAAATTTCTTTAAACTTTAGATTAATAAACATTTTTAAAAAGCCAAAAAAGAAAAATCCTACATATTGATAATAATTAGATGTTAGATTTAATTTAATTTTATTGATTTTCAGAAATCTAGTTTAACAACTAAGCTACACTGTAGAAAAACGTTTAGAAAAACAGTCAAACTCTTTTTTTTGCTGTAGTCTTCAGAAAGTGTATAATAAACTTGTCAGTTGTTCGAGCAGCGTGTCATATTCAAATTTAAAGAAGGTACAGTCAGATAACTAACTCAAGCCACCTTATTTTCTAGGAGAATTCGGTAATTAACAATCTTAAATTTTTTAAAAATTATAAATTTTCTATATGTTGTCTTTTTTGTTATATAATAAAAACTTTGCTAAAAATATTTAAAAGTAGAAAAAATGTTAAAATTATTTTATTAAACCCACGCTATAATACGTTCATCCGCATCTTTACGAGCTGCTACAGCCTCTTTGAGTTCTCTTCTTAAATCATGTGGTGTAATATTGACAATCGCTGGACTATCTGCATTATCGCCTTCATCAGATGACATTTTTTTAATCGTTTTATCTTTCTTTCGCTTGATATCATCAACCGGCGATGAGACTAAAGAGAAATTAGGTGGTGACATAATAGGGCCAACCTTATTTGTGCTGTTGCCGCCATTAATGCTGCCTCCATCAGAGCTGGAAAATGAATTTTGCAGATCTGAAGGATGTCGCTGTTGTGCCGTTTTGTTTGCAATATCGGCCGTTGAAGTATTCGAAGGAGCCTCTACAATATGCAGAGGTTCTTCTTCATGTTCATCCAACGAAAATGAAGCTGGTTGATGATGTATGGTGCCATAATGTAAATTTATAGGATTCTGTTGCGTTCGGCGAGAGTGGGGAAAGGATTTGCGCGTTTTAAGAGTTTCATTTTCATAAATAATATCGGGTACATTGCGATTGTTGTAAAGTGCTGCTAGCATTTGGCGCATATATTTATTTTCTGCCTCCAAATGATTAAGACGTTTATTCGTTTCCTTTTTTTCGACACGCAAGTGCTGAACTTGTGACTGTAGAGTTTTTAATTAAATAGAAAATTTATAATTTATAACGAAAAGTTGTTTTTACCTTTAATTCTTCTATATCTCTCATCATGCGCAAATTCGACTCATTAATCGTCCATTGCCTTTCTTCTACCATGGCTTTAACACGATTCAAAAGAGCATCTTCTCTTACACGAGCAGCATCTTTAACCTCGCGCACAACATCGGTCATCATGCCAGGCGTATATGCACCTGTAAATAGAAATAAATTAACCAAAATATTAATTTTGCTGAGGGAATTTCCAAAACTTTAAAAGTATTCAGTCCTTCTGTATAAAACCCACCTGAGTGATATGATGGCGCTGGACTTTGTGTACCAAATGCACTGCCATATACCATTGGTTGGCTATGGGTACTTAATCCACTTATGCTATCTCTACGGTGCCTTATACCCAAATTAGGAGCGTGCTTTAAAACTTCAATACAAACTAAAAGTTGGTACAAAAACAAAAAAATATACAAAAAGGACAATACAAAAATTAAAAATAGAGCAATAGAGAGAGAGAGAGAGAGAGAGACAAAAATAAAAAATTAAAATACAACAATAGTTTTTAAAAGTTAACATTTTACGTACATACATACACATTGAATTCGGATAAAGTTAGATAAAAATATAAAGAAGTGAAAAATTATATTTAGATAAATAGAGAAGGAAGATAATGTTAGATTGACAGTAATATAATTATTTTGAATACAAGTTCGTAAAACAAAAAATAAATAAATAAATAAACTAATTTGCACAAAGGAAACTATGAGGCTCAAGAGATCAAAAGAGAGACAAATAAAATAAAGCAATCATAAGCTTTGCATTTTTAGAAAGAAAGACCCCTTTCACACAGGCAAACTTTTCTTTGCAAAGTTTTGATTTTATGTGAGAGCGAGGGAGAAAGCATGATTGAGTGTACAGACTTTTATATACTCGCAAAGTTGCTTTGTTTTTCTTTCGTCACTTATACACAGTTGTACTTATACACAGATTGCATAAAGCACCAAGTGACTAAAACAAAATTTGTAAAAGAAAACTTTTTGTGTTTGAACACCAAAGAAAGTTTAAAAGAAAATTAAAAAAACTTTGTCAAAGTAAAATTTGCCTTTGTGAAAGGGGTCTAAGAAACCTGGCGTTTAGAATTTTCAAACCAAAGATGCTTCATTTAGATAAATGTTAATAATTCTATGTTGGTACTAGGAATTTTATGAACACAGGTTCGCATAATTGAAACGAGTCTGCTATAAGCGTTTAAAATCTGTTGCCATATAAAATTTTCAGTCAAATTTCCTCGTATTCATCGATTATATAAATTATATGATTAAGAATCGAGAAATTATTAATTGCAAATATATAATCGGGGAATAACTAAATTTAATAATATTTTTAAGTTATTTGATTAGAGTTGAAAAACTGAAGCTTTGTGAATGCATGCTCCTGAAAAAAGGTGTTCTAAAGGTACAGAAGACTGTTTAGGCTTAGGGTATTCTGTTTTCATTTCATCCCAAACGTTAATTAGTTACGTTTTAGGCCCAGAAGCGGAGCGTTAAATTTGTTTGCTTATTACACATTGACTTGCGGTAAAAGCATAAATCAAATTCATCATCGTTTCAAATTCCCGCGATATCTTCGAAACGAGTAATTTCAGTCACTATTTTTTTCATATAAAGTTCATCGCCTCTATAGATTAACAACTTATTTTCGTTATCGTATATATTAAAGTATTGTTAACTAAATTAATACATCTAAAATGTTTTACATATTTGTTTTTTATTGCTTCGCGAAAACTTTTTATTTTGCAACAACTCGAGCATTAATGAAAATAATTAATCAAAATGATTAATGAAAAATAAATTGTTTATCACTTAAAAATAATTGTTTATAACTCGTTTTCTCGATTAATTCTACCATCACTGCTTATGAAAGACTGGCTCATTTGATATATAGTTGTTAAGAGCCATATGGCTCTTCAACAAGAAATTCAACTTACGAATAAGTATCACCTAAGAAATCCTTTAAGCTCATCGAACATAAAAAATGTTCGCTTAAAAGAATAATTTATTATTTTGATTTTAGTCAATTTAGTCAACATAAACCAAAATAACGCCTAAGCAGGTGAGAAGTTTTTCTTTATATGATTATATTTTGATTTGATTTTGTTGCAATTTTAAGATAAATTTTTTAAGTATAATAAATAAGTTAATTCTTTTTACTCTTTCTATTTTGAATTATTTTTCAATACTTTTTATGTATATAAACGAAAGAAAGAGTAAAAAAGAAGTGTGACTTTTGCGATACAGTTTTTATGTCGTGATTCTCATACTTTACACATAAACATTTTTGTTAAAAGGCTTGTTGTAGGACCATCACACTCAATGTAAAAAGAACTATTAGAAATCTTTGTTATTTCTATTTTTAGTATAAAAACACAGATATTTTTCTGCAATAAAAATAAAAGTGCTCCCATTATCTTACCTTTAGCTTCATGTAAATCTCGACATATCTTTGTATTTGTTTCATGTAACAATTGTATTTGTTCCATTAAAACATTAAAAAACTTATTATTTTGATCCAATTCGTTTGGTAAATTATTACGTCGATCTGGTGTGTTTTGGCCGCTCAATTTTGAATCATTGTCAGATGGATTCAATAAGCACGGATCACTAAATCTAAAGCTATTTTCAAAAGAGACAGAATTTAAGTCTTAATTAGAAATTATTATAATGAATCAATTATAAAAATTACCCTCTGCTAATGTTGGGGTTACTTCCACTACCATCTAAGACATCAGTTGAATTGACTTCACATTCAGAAGAAGTACCACCACTGCCGCCCATAATATTAACCATGGGTGGTAAACTGGCAAAATCTTGTGACCCATCATTTTGTGTATAATAGCTACCAGCAACTGGTGGAAACATCATGGAGTAGCGATTATTAAAGGAATTTGAAGTATTTTTCATAAAATTTGGCATTTGCTGAAAAAAATATTTGAAATTAATAAATATTTTTCACAATTATTTATTATAGCATTATCATAACTATTTTATCCATAACATTATGTAAACGTAAAATATTCAAAAAAGTAATAACACTGTTGTTATGTTTTCGATTATTTTTCTGTGGAACCTTATTAATTCCATATTAATTATTTTGTAGTTCTGCCTGCGTTTGTTCTCAAAATAAGTGATGCTAATAGGGTTAATTTTTTTTAATCTTGGAAAAGTTATGGAGTTTTGACGTTGGTCGGGCATTTCTAAACTTTATTAGTGCAAAATATTTTTGACTATTTGGATTATAGTACTTAACACAGCATTTCAGTCGAATGGAGTTCAAAAGTCATTAGCCTGGTTTCATAAAATACATTAAGCGACATCCTTCAGAATTTCAGTATTTCAAGATCCTTTTTCTAGACTTCCATTTTACAAACAATAGAGGATGTAGATTTATATGTATGTGGGCATAGAATGGGCAAGTCACCTTTAACCAAAACTAACATTTCATTTGTTGATTTATTATCTCAGAGTTTTGTGATGTCTTTATTAAAGCATCATCTCTGGCAGTTAATGCAGTCGCATGGGTAGTAAGCGATTCTCAAAGACAATTTTTATAGCCATTAGCTATAAGCCAACCACGCAGGCACTACCTCACGGGCTAGAACATGCCTGCGATAACAACAGCATTAGTTCCTTCTAAAGAATTCCATGATAGAAGTCTAACAATCCTTAGAAAGTTTCTTCTCAAAAGTTTCTTCTCCAAGGTTTCTTTTATCATAATTAACATTTGTTTTGCATACAGCCTGTAATGTTTTAGAGCAGTTGCAAACTTGGGTGGATATCAGTAATCTACAAACCGACTTCGTTGTTCTGCAATTTTTGGATCGCAATATAATATCATTTTTAGGCTTCGTAACATTTCGTACTGATCCTAAATCCAAAAGATCGGAACAATATGAAAAAGTACACTACCAGTGTTAGAAGTAATAATACGCTAATTTTATGGCGACTTAACATCCAGAAAGAAAGCAATAATGCGTTGATTTTTTGGCGGCATAACATCCAGAAAAGAAATAAGAATGCGCATAACATTCACAAAAGTTCTTAGGGATGTATAGCCGTAGGGCGTTTAATTAATTATATGGTAACACACACTCTTTTGCAACTGTAAGAAAACTGGTATTCAAGTTAAATGTATTTGTTAATAATGAAAATATTAATAAAAAATTTTTTGCAAATAGTTGTTACACATTCTTTTTTATAATTTCAGACTGCATTTTCTCTGTCTTCTTTACTTCGGTTTTGCATCAGCCAATCGTTAATTGTCAATATTTATGAAGATGAAGATTTTCATACTTTTCCTTTCCGTAAAAATTAATTATGCATTTTAATAGGTTAACTAGTAATTCATTTTGGTTTATTTACATAAAAAGTCTTATATAATTTAAACCATGATTCTTATTTCTTTTTAGAAAAGTTGAGTTTTGAATTTTCTTTGAGCGAATTTAAATGCAAAACATTTCACAGTAAAATCGATAAATTTTTACATGAAGAAAACAAATATTTTATTTAGTTTTAAAAATGCAAAATAAACCAGTAATTTGGTTTTTTTTTCATTTTAACTGAATAACTTACTCTTTGAAAACCTTGACTAAAGGGAAGATTATTAAAACTGCTGCTGTTGTTGTTTGTCATGTTGTTGCTATTGTTGCTCATAGTATTTGTTCTTATTGCGAATTGTTGTTGTTGTTGGGAGGGGGGTTGCTGATTAAAATTGGCCATATTAAACAGATTTGGAAGTTGTTGCTGCTGCTGCTGCTGCTGCTGTTGCGTTGCTTGCGGCATTGAAAACATATTTTTGTGATTCAAATTATTAACAGAAGTTGTTGTTGCTGCTGCTGCAGCGGCGGCTGTTGCTGCCGATGCAGCAACTGTTGTCGTCAAATTGTTAGAGGGATTATAATCAAGAAATTCTGATGAAGATGATAGTTGTGTTGTTGAGGCATCTTTAAGACAAGTTTCTAGCCAGGCATCTAAGTGATCTTTTGAATAGCCACTGTTACCACTTACGCCAATAGCTGGTGGCATCACTGTTGTAGGAAAAGCTGTTGCTGCAGCATTGCGTGATTTTAATTTTTTACGTTTTCCCACTTCACTAATTGTTGCTAAAATTGAAACAAAAATAACAATTAAATATATATTTAATTTGTTTTTTAATTAATTTATTTAATTAATTTTGTCTTATTAATATTAATAAAACATTTATAAAAGCTGTTTTAGTACGAATTTGTACAAATGAGCACTGTTTGAATTGGCCTTGATGGTGTTATATTCTCCTTCACTTGTTTTTGATTAAAGCAATTGAAGATTTTATTTTACTTTATTTTGGATTCCACTGAAATGGCATTTAAATAGAATTTATTTCTTTGTATTGTTTGGATTATTCAAATACTATTTTCAATTCGATTAATGTCTATTGTATTGTGTGTTTGAAATGTTCTATTTCCGCTTCAATCTCATCACTCTGTTTATGGATGATTAAGTAAATATATATTTTTTTAAATTTTGTTTCATTGAATAAAAAAGACGAAACGTAATAAATTTTATACTAGAAAGAATTTATTGCTCGTTCAGACTAGGCGTAGTTCTAAATCCTTTTATGGAATGATGTCAGGTTTTAATTTCAATTGATTTTAATGAAACAATTAGTAGTTTTTCACAATTGGTTTTCAAATTGAATATGCAATTTTCGACGAAGTAGGTTTTTGTTTATGCTAAAATTTGTAGGCAATTTTGTTTATTTCGCGCGGAAATGTTTAGTAATTTCGTTGTTAAAATTCGGACAGAAATATTTTACCATCAAAAACATGTCGTGAAATGAGCATGGATACCATCTTTTTGACCAACATATGCTAAATTACATTTTTATTGTAAGATATTAATGTTAGCATAACCATTTTTAAAATTTTTTTTTAAATTAATTAACGAAATTAACAGGATATACAACTTTAGCAATAAATTTCCATAGATAAAAATAATAAATTTTATATAGATAAAATTTATTGCTGAACACCATGTTTCAAAAAATGATCAAAAGAACGTTAAAGAAAGAGAAATTCAAAGATTATAATTTTTGGAAAAAATATAAAAATACAAGATAAGGAAAAGAGAAGGCTTTTAAGGTTAATAATAGCTAGATATGGTATTAAAATTGTTCCACCTGTAGTAATCATTGCATGAGTGGCTTAGTTTTCAAACAGACAGTTAAGTAGCCACCAAAACACGTAATTGCATTTTTGCCATTCCTAATGCTTATAGCAATTTTTTCAATTTTACTGACGTTGTAGCGATCAGCCAATTCAATTTGAGAAATCATTGGGGGAAAGCTATATTGAATTATATAATAAAGAGCTCTACTGATGAGCACAGTAAATTAAGAAAGTATAAAGCATGGGCGTTTTCTTCATAAGCTCATTATCAATACCGTTAGCAAAAAAATTGTACCATGTCTCCTCACATATCAAAGGGTTATCACCGAATCCGCCACAAACTTCAGGAACGTTTGATATGATGGATTTGATGTGAGAAATACAGACTGTGATTCGTTTTACATCCGCACTTGGCTATGTAGCCTTAATCAGATGGTGGACAAATCACTATTGTATAATTTGGAACGTCATACAGCGTCCTAGGAAGCCGAAGACATAATTCTAAGCAACAGAACCAACTAGTTGCAACTTTAATGATTCCAGGGCAGGGCTGCAAACCATTACACCTTGCTAAAGACTTGGAGACTTTCCTACTCCTGTTCAGAACACATGTCTAGCATGCTCACTGGACTGGATCATTCACTTTGCGTGTCATTATCAGTGAGATGATCCTGGCCACCATAATAACCATTATACTGTTATGGGGCCGCAAAACCACAACCACCACGATACTCCCATATAGGGGCCAACCTCAATGATCAGTCAGAGAACTATTAAATGTCTAAAGAGACAAATAATGAACTCTGCGGGTTCACTGATCCCCGTGGAAATAAAGTGGAGCTTCCAGTTGACTCCCTCCCTGTCTTCAGGAGACTGCGCTCCCTTTATACTCCCAGTTGCACATATTTAGATAGCTGTTACGTACTATAAAGAGCATAAATGTGCCCCCGGGGGGGATTTGAGAAATACAACAAAAAACAAAAACTAGTTCAGAATATAACAAATTTTCAAATTAAAAAAATAATCTAAATTTTGTTAAACATTTTTAGGTATCTGCCGCCAAAAACATAAGAAAAGAGAAAATATATAGAGATGCTTTATAAGAACACCTTTTCAATTTCAATTTTTTTACTTTTTCATTAATAAAAGGCAATTATAGTAGAGCTTTCCCTATAGCAGACCAAGTGCTACATACTGTGTGCAAACTTTAAATGTATGCCTGCACCGGTCTAAAATATAAGACTATACTTGAAAATAAAGTCTCTATACTTCTTCGAAGCGACCATAACACAGTGGTTTTAAAACGATTTTTTTTGGAAATAATTCCGTAGCTCATGAATCACTTAAGATATCCTAATGAAATTTCACAGAGGCCAAGCAGAGGTATTTCTGAATGAAGTTACGGATGATCAGATCCCTAGGATAAGGGGAGGCTTCTGGGTACCTCTGCTTGTCCTCTGTGAAATTTTATTTGGATTCACTGTGCATATTTTAAAGCTGTTATGATAAATTATGTAGCTAAACTGTTCCACAGATATAGCCCTAAAAAAGACCAACAGACATTATAGTAAAAATAAAAAGCACACGCTAAAAAACTGATGATGTGTTGAAGGTTGTACAATGTTCGGTGCAACTGCTTATAACACTTTTATTATATTGCTTTGTTTTTAACTACAAAGCAGTAGAGATGGTGACAGTTAACAAAAACATCAGAGTAAAGCAAATGCGAATACTCACATATAAATAAATAGATAGTTTAATTGACATTTACATAAATATGTACTTGGTTTGTGTGTTAAGTCTTGATAAAAGAATGCTCATACAAGTCTTTCAAGTGAGTGATTTTAAGCCCACATTGACATAATTTTCCCATTTTTATATATTTTTTTGTTTGTTCTTAAAATACCAGTCATTTTTTTATAATTAAATGCAAAACAGCAAAAAATTCCACCTGAGTCATCAAGTGTTAAATGATTGACCACATTAAAAGAAACGAAACATTTTACTTTTATATTATTAGCGGTATTCAGTATTAAATTGAAATATATTTGTATCACAACGGTATTTAGTATTAAATTGAAATATATTTGTATCACAACTATGCAATACTTAATATAAATCAAACAGCTGATTTTAAAAATTACTGAACGTTAAAACTCACCGAAAATATTTAAAAATTTTCTTTTTTTTAAATGTCTATTGGCATGATTGCCAGCTGTTTGTCTATCAGCGATGTTATAAAGTAAAAATTTAAGTAAAAGCTATCAATTTGCAATGTTCCATAAGTGCAGTAATATATATATAAACCGCAAATTTATGTATTTTGTTGTATTTAATACTTCCTCTTATGTAAAACTGTTAAAAACTTTTCGGAGACAAATGAACGCCGCTACTAATATTGCAATGGTTAGCAAAGCAAATGCCAATCATACTAACAATTAAATAATATAATTACTATTAATCAAACCAAATACGTATTTATTATATAATAAATAGAAAAAATTTCTTATATCGGGTTTTTAGACAAGAAGTTTGTTTTTCAATCGTGGCAACACCAATAACATGGTAGTTTTGACATTTACTTTTTTGACGTATTCGTAGTGGATGCATTGGCAATTGTTGCAATGAATACAGTTTCGCACGAAAATCGCATTAAAGTAATTAAAATCCACTATAAAAATGGTGGTTCTGTTAAAGTTACATTTCGTAGAATTTTTGCACAACATAATCGTCCTTCTAAGACTGTTATTAAAAATTTAGTCGTCAACAGGCTCGATACAAAATGTACGTGTTCGACCGGGTTGTTCAACTGAAAACATCGCAGGCGTGAGCTACAGTGTTGAAGCAGATTCCTCGACGTTCTCTCAACAATTTAGGTTATCAAAAACCACCACATGGCGAATTTTGTGCAAGGATTTGTATTTTAAGCCTTACAAGATTTGACTAGTGCAGGAATTGAAGCCAATCAGCCATTCACATTGCCGTAGGTTCGCTCAATTCATTCAAGAACAATTGGATGGTTTTTCTGAAAAAAAATTTTTTTCAGATGAAGCCCATTTCACTTGTCAGAGTATATCAACAAGCAAAATTACGACATTTTGGCTTTTCAAAATCCTAGAGCGATTTTTGAAAAGTCTTAGCATGCTCAACATCTAACCGTATTTTGCACGTGATTAAGCCGTTTTTTTTCCAATATAATGCTGGAAATGTAGTATAGATGACGCTATCGCGAGATGCTAACAACTCAATTTTGGTCTATTATTAACGACGTGGATATCACTGACATGTGATTTCAACAGGACGGTGCCACATGTCAAACCAAATTTCCCAATCGCATAATTTCACGACAATCAGCAGTTAAATAGCCAACCAGATCGTGTGATTTAACACCACTGTATTGTTTTTTGTGGGGCTATGTTAAGGACAGAATCTATGCGGAGTTAATCGATTTCAGGCTTAAAATTCAAAATCCGTCATGTGATTAACGAAATTGGACAGCCGTTTTGCCAAAAAGTGATTAAAAACATAATGTAAATTTCTTGTTTTATTTTACTTTAGAAAACGAATTTCTTGTTGTTAAACCCTCAACTACACTTATAGTTGAAAAAAAACTAACCACATACATACATGAAGAAGTGTTAGCAGAAGTAAAGTCACTATTGATTATTGGTATTTTGCTTAAGCTTTGGTGCTTGTGTTTTTATAAAATTTTTTTTGTTCACTTCTGAGCTGTTGAAAAAAATTTTTAAATATATAATAAGCAGCTTTAGTTTATCTTAATTATGGTTAACAGTTTCCTGGCAACTTATGTTGAGCAATCATATGAATCAGCTTTATTACCAATAATCCGTTTTAATGAAATTATTTAAAACTAACATTTGAGTCATTAATTTGCTGAATGGTGAATTAATATTAAAATAATTAACTAAAATATTTTTTAATTATAGGAAAAATATTTAAATTTATTAAATTTATTTAATGCTTTTAACGCATTTAACATGGTATTATTAAATTAATTTTTAGGTGGTTAGGCTCCTGTCTAGCTCCTGTCGACCTTTATATATAAAAATAATTAAATAAGAATAAACAAACTTGCATTATATACTACCAAAAAATGATTTTCAACTACTTAATTTTTTTATTTTACCAATGTAAAAAACTATAAATTTTAAAATACCTTTTTGCGTAAAAATAAATAAAACCAGTATGCTATTTATTAGAAAGGAAGAAAATCAAAAATCTATTATATCCTAATTTTATATAAAACGTAACGACGTCAGCAACATTTGTCGGTTTCCAATTTCTTTTATTTAATTTTTCTAGAAAGAATTTTTGTAATATCCTTAACACGATAACGTAAATGCTTCTTAAACTAATAAATCACTTACTGTTAAGAAAGCTAAATTTTAAAGAGATCGACAAAAGTTATGATTGCGAACAAGTTGTGAATTATTATTAAAAATTTGTTGTAGTTGTTTTTAAAATATAAGCCAGCTATTGTTTCTAACCTTAACAATAGCAGTATAGTTTATAGTTTTGAGTGTACAAGTGCATTCTGAGCAATTAAATGTTTAAATTCATATTAAATGCTGTGTAATTTAATTTAAATTTTTAATGTATAATTTTCCGCTTAATTGATTTTAAGTTTTTTGTTAGGCTTATTATTTGTTTTTTAATAATATGTTTTATAAATAGAAGCTTGCAATTAAAAATTATAAAAAATTCTCATGCCGGCGAATAATACCTAAAGAATAAAAATATTTAGGAATTAGAAATTTTAAATTAAAATAATTATTGCATTTAATTAAAGCCTTCGTTTGAGATCATAAATGTTTATGGATTTCGAATAGTTTTTTTTTTGCTTGCAAAACTTTAAACAGTAAAACAATTTTTAATAATAAAACAAAAAAAGCATAAAAAAGTTTTATATTTATATAAACAAAATGTACAGGGTGTCAAAATGTACAGGAAGGCGCCATTTTGCCGCGATTTTGCTAAACATTAGTCTTGTCAGTTCATATTTGTCAGTCGTGAAGTAGACACGTGGCAAATTTATTATGAAAAAATATTCGAGAGTTTGTAGGTGATAGACCTAAGCATGGACCACAACGTCCTGCAAGATTGGCTGAAAACATTACTGCTGCTTAAGAAAGTATTTAAAACAATCCATCAATTCAAAGCCGTGCTTAGGAGCTTGGTCTTCAAAGAACAACTTTGACCACAATTTTGCACATGGATTTGCATAAGATTCAGCTGATACAAGAGCTTCCTCCACAAGACCATTAACGCCGTCGTACATATGCCAATAGGATGTTACGCTCGACCATGACAATCCCAACATTCACAAAAAATCACAAGAGTGACGAGGCATATTTTCATTTAAATGGGTATGTAAATAAACAGAATACTGCGTTCTGGGGAATGGGAAACCCTCAAATTATTCTGCAGCTATCTTTGCATCCGTTAAAAGTGAGAGTCTGGTGTGCAATTTGGTCAGGAGGAATCATTGGATCTTATTTCTTTGAAAATGAAAGCGGCGTAACGGTAATTCTGAATGGGGAGCGATATCGTGATATGATTGAAAAATTTTTAACGCCACAACTGCATGCTTTAGGCTTGATTAACAAGTGATTAACAAGGTGGTGCCACCTCGCATACAGCCAGAAATACCTCTTTCTATAAAAACTTATAACAAGAAATGGTGATGTTGACTGGCCTTTACGATCGACTAATTTGACTGCAAGTAAACGTTCGAGCGACTCAAATAGAATATTCTTGATGAAATTATTGAAATACCGCGTTAAATGTGTGAGAATGTAATGAAAAATGTACTAAAAAGGGCTCGCATTTCTGAGGCTAACAAAGGCGGACATGATATTGTGCTCCATACATAATTGCCGACAATAAATAAAACATTTATCAGCATAAGATCCATTCTCTTCCATTTAGTCAAAAATTATAAGCAAAGTTGTATACCTTCCCGACGGACACCTTGTATTGCCGCTAATCGTAAAGCAAGCTAAATAAGAGAGCAGTGCATTTATTAGAACCAACTGATAATATGGCAAATTTCGTAAACTAGTTGCACAAAATTTGTTTTGTTGGCTAGAGGTGTAGAGAAGCAAGCGGGGTAAGCACGATGGCACGGGGATTTTTTTGGCACTTGCACAAATGTAAAAACGATTAAACTTTTAAAAATTGCATCGTATAAATCTGGTCCCGCTGTTACCTTTATTTTTTATAGTGTGTACTAGTATAAGAAGCAGCTAAAAACCTTGAAAAAATATTTATTTTCTAATAAAGTTCACTTTGAAAATTTCATACTTGGCATTATGTAAATGGCTACATACACAAATGAATCTGTTGACTCAAATATTAGATATGTGTGTTATATTTTATTAAAATGATCGATAAACTGTCAACGTCGTCATAAGACTGTTAGGAAATACCAAGTTAGTATTGATGTTGTGTTAAAGTGATGTTGCCTCAAAATCGACGACGATGTTGCCGTCGCCAAACAGAACAAGGGTGATTAATTTATAGTGAATTTGTATTATACCTTCTCGATTCTTTACCGATAATTCTTTCCTTAACGGTAGTATTTCAGTTAAAGAATTCATCTTTAACTGAAATGACATCTGTAAAACGGAAAGCAATTGAATAAATTGTAAATAAGGAAAAGTACCACATCTGAATTGAAAGAGACAACGTGATTATTCTCACCATGTACGTTTTGTAATAAAAAACATACGAAAGAAAATGTTCATTATAAATAGATTTTCTTGAATAAAGAACTTGAAACTCCATAAAATAAATTAATTTAAGTTTTCACTCGTCTTTTTTCTTTCTTTGGCGATTTAGTTTCATTTCATTAAAAATTAAATCGAACCGTATCAAAGTAATGATTATGGATTCTAGAATCCATATTTATCATGGCTTTGATTGTATGCGTTTCCCCAATCAAAGTGTTTGCTTTTCTCTTCATTGAGACAACGTTTTAAAGTCGAGTGGCGGCAAGCGTAAAAGAAAACACTGCTTATCAACACATTTTATCTTTTCATGAATGAGCGTATGAAATAAATTTCTAAATTAATGAATGAAAAATAAACCATGCGTTTGTTGATTAATAAAAAAAGTACTTTTACAGTTGTCTAAGAATCAGAATATGTTTATTTAAAGTTTGAAGATGAGAGATATTTTTTTTTAATAAAAACGCGACGAGTAAATTGAAAAGATTTGAAAACTTAACAATTTTGTAACTTAATTAAAATTATTGTTATAAAAGCAGCAGGTTCTTATTTCATTTTTATGGCTACTAGAGATGGTATCGTGAGTGACTTTTTACTTGGGATTATGAATGCCCAAGACCAAAAAATTTTATTTATGCCTACGTGAATGTACAAAAAATTTTAGTCATATTCACGAAAACTTACACCCACTATTTACTCATGAATATAAAAATTTACGATTAAATTTTTTAAAGCTTTTGCTTCCAAGAATTCTTATCATCGTCTAGTTAATAGTGAAAGAAAATATCGCTGAAAATTGTTAAATTTGGCTGTATAAAATTGCAATTTTATGTATATACATAAATCGAACAAGTGACAGCAAATGTTTTATTAGTGCTGATTTGACTCAGTTCATGTATAAGTTTGGTAAAAAATACGGATCGAAAAGTAACGCCACCTGTTCCAATTTATTTTAATGAGATGTGGAGTCTACAATCGTAAAAATTTCGAATTATCGAATTAGTTCGCAACACCAAAAACCGAAACCGAAACTTATTAAGAACTATTCGAACCTCTCTGCTTTTTCGAAAGTTCTTCCTTAGTTTTAACAATAAAATATTTGTCGAAAATCCCAGTTCCTCTTAATTCTATATTATATTTCTACATCACTAGTGACTTAACTACTAATAACTGGTATCTCCTATTCACCGGCCGTTCAAAAGTAAAGTGCTCCACAACATTTACAATGGTCCAATCGAACGGAAAAATAATTAACGATGGCTATATTTATACTGACAGTCTTTCGTCCATCAAAGGTCTACAAAATCGAAACAATGACTCTTAATAAATGCATATTAAATCCTGCCGAAATAAAAGTAATACGAATTCTTTCGCATATTGGAATTTCTGAGAAAAAATATACCGACGAAGCTGCTATCGAAGCTATATGTCAGTCATTGCTAAAGTTCGCAACTTTGGACAAGCGTGATAGTAGTCAACCTAAGGACTTTTTTGAAGAAAACTACATCTACAATAGTGTAAAATAGAATTGGCTACTAAAAATTCTTCCAATAGCATTTATTAAAAAAAAACTTTAACTCCAGGATGTTTCGATTGTAATACACAGCTTAATGTTTCACACATCCTTTATAAATGTTTCGCCTACAAAAACCACAGGGATTTCAAACTACTACAAATCCGTGTCATACACTCTTACAAAAAAATTTTTTATACTCACGTTCATTCGCACTCACATGAGTGAAGTAAAAAATTATGCTTATCACGTGAGTGTCACCTATATTTAACAGTTACGTGTAGATACTTTTAGAACTGTTCGTTTGAATTTTGGGCAAATTTTATCAGATGAGCTGTTTTCTTTAAAAGTGGTTTAAGGTCATTTTATAATAAAAGTTTGTATTTGAATGATTTAAAAAAGAATTTTTATATGTTTATTTTTAAATATTAAATTGATTCAAATTTGTGAGTGATGGTTGTTAATGTATTTTAATTTAAAGAAATTATATGATTTCAAATTTACTTGCTATTACCACTTTCAAATTCAAAAGCATCATTAATGACAGAACGAATAGAAGATTTCAATGAAATAGGGAAAAACATAAAAAACAAATTAAAAATTGTTGGTGTCTAGTATTCTTCTTCATCTATTTGTTTATTCTTTGATTGTGTTCGAACACTACCATCAAACAAAGTTTAATTACTTTTTGGGTAAACTTTGGTAAAATGGGAGAAAACAAAAATTACTCTCAATTATTGACAAAAATCCCTAAAGTACGGGAACACTAAAAACTCAAATTTTATCCCAAAATAAAACGTCAAAGTTTGCTGCTATTATTAGTCTATAAGAAATATATGTACATACAAATTAACTATACAGAAAAAACTAAATTTTGTGTATACATATGTAAGTATGAAAGTACTTACATCATTTTTGAACATTTTGGTTTAAATAATTAATATTTTTTTTTCTTAATTGAAATTGTTTTCAACTTTTGTTTTTTAGAAACAGCTGATTGTAAACAATTTTACCAATCTACACAAAGCCCAACAAAAGTTTGGGCTGTTTCGTGCAAGAAGAAGAAGAATGTTATTCTCCCAAAATTACAATCTCTTACTCAATCTTGCAGTACAGAAACAATTTTCGGTATAATTGGGATCCAGCGGGATCTGAATAGGGATCGCACTTATTTATTATTTAAACACGCAGTTGGGGAAGACGAGAACTTTTAAGTTACTTTAATTATTTACCACAAACAAATTAAAGCAAATAGAGAAACGTTTAAGGCAGTGATGGGCGAACTTTTTTGGTGGCGGGCTAATAAATTAAAAAAAATCTTGCGACAGGGCATTAAATTAAAAAAAAAATATAGAGGGTCATTCATTAAAAAATTATGGGGTTGCTGTTCAATTAAAAGTTCGGTTTAAGCCATATATTTATTAGTTATATTACGTAATATTTTAAAACAACATAAAAATTTTATAAGATACGGTTAATTATGATTTTAAGATTTTCCAGGTGTATGGAAAACATGGATCTGTTTCTGACTTAACATAATTTTCTCAAAATCTGGTTCCAGCTGGGAGGACGCGACTTTTAATAAATTAAATAGACTCTCGTCTGACAATCGGTTTCTTATTGAATTTTTTCTGCATTTCATTACTGAAAAGGCCTGTTCACATAAATATGAGAAAGCAAACATTGCCATAATTTTCTGCGCACAATTAATTAGCTTTGGAAATTCATCTTTTGGTAAGGATTTATAGAAATTAAGCTTATCTGTATTTAAAAATAGCTGTTTTAAATTATTATTACATTGAAATTCTATAATTTCCAATTGTAGATCAGATGAAACATTCTTAGGATTAACATTAAAAGGCATTGAAAAAATATCTAAATATGGTTGGATTTTTTTAAAGTCAGCAAATCTGGCCTCAAATTCTGAATACAGTTTTAATAAAGATTGTGAAAAGACTTTTAACTTCTCTTCACTCACAGGCCTCAAAGAATTAAGTCTTGGCAAATGAGTCAAGTTATTTTTTCCCAAAAACATTAAAAAAAAATATAAACAATTGAGTTTTAAAAGACCTCAAACTGCCCCAAATTTCATCTATAAATTGATTTCTTCCTTGTAACTTCTTTTTCAGTTTATTTAGTGTTCGAGTAAATCCGTGAAAAAAGCAAATTCCATGCACCAATTCTTATCCTCCAATATTTCCCACTCATCCCAAATTTCAGTTTTGGTTTTTAGAAAAACTTTAATTTCTTCGAGAAGACTCCAAACTCTCAAGAAGGCATGCCCACAACTCAGCCACCTGTTCTTTTTGTAATAAAGTACATCTGAAAATTCTGCATCAACTTCCGGGCTCGAATGGTGTTAATTAATTTTAAAATAATATTGAGTACGTGGTTAAAATCCAAAGCAGCCTTGCAAAGAACATCTTGGTGGATTATACAATGTAAAAAAATTGTTTCGCTTTCAGGATTCTGACTTTTATAAACTCCTGTAAACCCCGTATATTTTTCCCACCATGTTAGGTGCTCCATCAGTTGTTAAATTAATTAATTTGGAAATTGGGGCATTAAGAGATTCCATCCCCTCTCTAAATTCATCATAAATTATTTTTCCTGTCGTCTTTCCTTTCAAAGATCTCAAACAAGCAAGTTCTTCGGTTATTACAAAGTTTTCATCGACTCCTCTGATAAAAATTAGAAGTTGGGCTGTATCACTCCTGTCAACACTCTCGTCCATAGTGACTGAAAAATACTTAAACTTTTTAAGGCGTCCATCGAGTTGATTGGTTAAATTAGAAGAAATCGCTTCAATTCTTTTTGTACTACGTTCTACGTGACAGGCCTATAGATTCAAAATCTTTTACCTTTTCTGGGCATAATACTTTTCCAATGCTAATTAACACATCTTTAATAATTTTTCCTTCAGAAAACGGTTTGTTACTTTTTGCTATTTTATAGGCAACAATGTGACCAGCTAACGTGGAGGATCGCTGGACACTTCTTTGATTTTTAAAAAACACTAGACTAGATATTTTTCTTTTCAATTCCTCTGAATGAACTTTCTTATCTTCATCTGTCATTTTATAGTACTTCGACCCAAGATGTTTTGAATTAAAGTGCCTAGCGAGATTATAATCTTTTAGTACAGCTACCGGTTCTTGGCAGATAAGACAAATAGGTTTTTGGTTATATTCCATAAAGAAGTACTTTCATGTCCACTAATCTTGAAATACTCGACATTCCGAATCAATTTTTCTCTTTCTATTTTCGATTGACATTTATGGGAGTATTTACAATACACTTTATTATTAATTACACAAATAAAACTGTACGTTGGCAACTTTATAAGTTTACTTCACAATTTATTCTTTACGTCACGAGATTTACACTTTTACTGATTGCTGATTAATCCATCGCTGGCCCGTTTATATTTGTTGCGCATGTTGTCTCGAATATCCAAGAATCTTCTAGATCTCACATATAATAGTTGTTGTTATGTTATACGTTCAGTTTTCTATATTAGTTGTTAGTGTTTTATGATGTTTATGTTTCTTCTTGGAATATTGCATCAGAAAGTTGTTGTTGTCTTGTGTGTACAATATTTCCTAGAAAACTACGCAGTTTGGACACAATACAATAGGTCTATATTAGTTGTTTTTGTTTCATGCTTTTTAAGTTTCTTCTTGGAATATTGTGTAAGAAAGTTGTTGTTGTCTTGTGTGTACAATATTTTCCAGAAAACTACGCAGTTTGTACACTTTGTATAATATAAAAACATCGCATTTTCGCATCTTTTTTAAAACATAATGTAAATTTATTTTTTGGGCATGATTTTTTAATAGGTGATTTATTTTTTTTTTGAAAAACGCTCGGCGGGCCGGATTGAAATCTCTCTGGCCCGCGGGCCGTAGTTCGCTGGTTTAAGGGATGCTTTCATCAACCCAAATAAAATGAATTCCATTACGTTAGTTTATTTTATCGAGTGAGATTTGACATGTTAAAAAACAAATACTGCCTCTCATATATGTTGTTCATTTGTGTATTGTTTTCTATGTTATAAACAATTTCTGCTATGGCTGAAGACATTTGCTGACTTGCTACTTACTACAGGCAAACGTTTGCAACAATATGAAAGAAGTAAATCCAAGTTTACAAAAGTTTCGAGATTTGGTGCACATGGATTATAGGATACACAAACATAAAAACTAGAAAATATCTATTTATGTCACCTGAAAGAGCATTAAAGCCTATTAAGAAAAGCAATAATAAACTAAATTTATTTATGTTTTTACAATCCAACAAGTAATTTACGTTTAGACGTCTGCATTTTTATAGCCGCAATATTAAAAAAAAGAGTTTTCATTAATTACTTTTTTCAAAAGAACTTTCATATTACGGGCTAAATAAAATGCAGCATTGAATTGTTTTAACCGCCAGGAACTGAACTAAAAGAGCCAAAGAAGCAAAACATGAATGCAGTATTAATGTGTTGCACTGGGCTTGTGTACTATAACAGGCTTCGTTTATTCGCCGCCAAAAATTAAGGAATGCATTACAACTTCATAGTCGAAATGAAAAGGTGTGTTTAGAATAAAAAAAAATTAAATACGAACTGGAATAATTTAATAATTTAAGATATGCAACATTTTTTGATAATTTAGTTTTGTATGTTTAGATAATTTTTTTGATGAAAGACTGTCCAGGTGAATCGTAATGGAGAGATTTGCGTTATGAAGGTTTGATAAACATTCTGCGCATGAATTTTGGCTCACAATTCGTCTCAGAGAAACTTTGAAGCATCTTTTTGTACAAATCGAAGGAAAATGTTGGGTTTTTAGCAATATAATGGTTTGTTCATAAGAGTAACTAAAAGTCAATGTGGCAGAGCCACAAAATATTACTTAATTGGAATAGTTGCCGGTTTTCCTGGCCTCAATTAAAGGCAAATATCTAGGAGTATCAGGTGACGCATTTTGGCAATATGATGCCATTAATGATTTCCAACCTGCGGTTATCCAATAACGAGGCACAATAGTCGATGAAGTGTTTGAAAAAAAAAATATAAATTAAAGTATAAGTCAACCGAATTGATTCTTTTAGCTTACTCCCCAAAATGGTGTTTCACTATTACCATGGCTAATTTTAAAAACTTTCTAGTTATAGTTCTTTTTTTAATTTTTACGTGTACGCATATGCAGCTACAATAATGCACCAACCTAAAAATTAATTTACTTGCTGCAGCAGTTCATAAAACACAAATAAATAAACATTTTTATTTCTTTTTGTTAATAATTTTAATGCTCTTGGAAATGGAAGGCATAAGCAGCAGATATTTTCTAATTTTTGTGTAAATAAAAGAAAACTCGTAAAAAAGGAGTGCGGTTGTAATATTGTAATGCGGCATATTGCAAAAGAAAATACGATTGATCTTGCGCAACTATTTTTTGAAAGAAAATAATTACCAGTAAAAAAGTAAACGAAACGACCAACTGTGAATTTTACAAACAGCGTAGCTTTTTAAGAAATCTTATACACTCAAGACAACAGCAACAACAAGAAATTCTACCAAATAAGATAATTAACAAAAAACAAAAACAACTAACACAGAGCAAAACAAAATGCACAGCCAAGCAGGCGCGTAAACTAAATGATAATAATAACAACAATAACATGAGGTGATGTTAAAATAGAATATTCTAGTATATGCTTAAAACACCACTTGCTGGGCAAATGAATTAGAGTAGACTCGCGGTAACGTGAACTATTAAAACGTGAGCGTGTTCACGTTTGCGAAGTTGTTCATGTTTACGAAGGTGTAATTTTTTACATCTTAAAAATAAAATGACATATGCATTTAACTCAAATTCATATATTTTTTTATTAATTAATTTTCATTAATTCATATTCATATTTGCTTTGTTAAGAAAAACAATTTATATTAAATTTTAATCTTTTTACTCGGTCCTTTAAATTATAACGATTTATTTTTCCAAAGGAAAGCGAAATATTGAGAGAAAAAAAGAAAAATAAAGCTTTCCAAAGGAAAGCGAAATGTTGAGAGAAAAAAAGAAAAATAAATCGTTATAATTTAAAGGACCGAGTAAAAAGATTAAAATTTAATAGAAATTATAAAAAAAAGGTCGAATAAAACTGAAAATAATATCAAAAAAACAATTTATATTAAAATTATTAAAAAAATGGATTATCTTTTTTTTGGATTTTCTTTTTTTGCAAAAAGCTGAACACCACCTTTTCTCGGAGACGTTGAAAATGTTGATTGCTTTACTAGATTCTACTTTGGTCCGTGTTGTTTGCAGAATACTATAATCGCTTTCAATTTCATCACTGCTCAAGATTTCGTTCGTTTCAGTTACGTTTTGAAGATCTGCAGTCCATTTACTGATATCAGAAAATGAAAAACTAACCTGCGAAGACCCAATTTAAATTAAGCAAATTACTAGACATGTGAAAATGTTCTAACATCTGGATTAATTGCATTAAAAAGGTCTATTGCGGGTTCTTGTTGGGAGTTAATTGGTGTACAAATTCTTTCTCTCGAAATAGCTAATAGAATATCCTCTTCAACGTCTTCTTCATCTCCTATAGAGGCTAAAATGTTCGTCCACCATTCCATATTGTTTCCTTTTCAACAGCGTCCCTTAACGTTAATTTTTTTAGAGCTTCAATAACTTCATTTCCTGTATTTACAATTGATGCCAAGAAACTCTTTCTATAGAAAAGCTTTGTAAGTCTCAAAGGCTTTTTAATCCATTGGATGTATGAGTGGCGTGACGTTGGGTGGCATGAACATTACATTTACGAACCCGTCGTCTGATCTCAATTCATATTCTGGATGATGAGATGGAGCGTAATTTATTAGGAGTAAAGCTTTATTGGGTAACTCTTGCTCTTTAAAAATTTTATCGTGTTTTCTGTTTATAGCGCAAATTGTTGACTTTACAATATTGTATTGCTTTACTAAGCTAGTCACGCTTGATCCTCTTTTTATTTTTTCTATTACATCCACTTTTTTCTTTCAAGTTAAAAAATTTGTCAGTTTTAGCGACATTTTTACGACACACTTTATACACGATAAACAAAATGCCAGAATATATTCATAAGCATTTATTTACGGGAATTCTCAGTTTTTAAAAAAGTTGTGATTGCTTAAAAATGTTCAAAAGAAAACAACGTTCTCTATGTTGCTTGAATTATACATTTGTTCACCTTATAGGGCTTTCTTACTGTGTTCACGCTATAGAGTCGTCAGTGTAAAAAAAAATTATGTTCATGCTAGCCGGTGTTCACGTAAGGCGGTGTTTTTGTCATCGCGAGTCTACTGTAATTCAAGTTGAGCCATCAGTGAAGAGAGACAACAAAGTTACCATCGTGTTTATTTTGTGTGTATTGAAAGTAAATAAATCGTTTAACTTCATTTGAAATCTAAAATACTGTGGTTTTATTTTGCAATAAAAGAACTCATAATAACAAAACGTTTATTAAAAGGAAAAAGCGTTAACAATATTTTCACCATACCGTAATACTACAAAGGTCACACAATAATCTCTTTCAAAGTAAATATCAATATTTTTAAATAAATAATATGGACAAAATGATGAGCACTTTAAGAGATTTCTGTTATTTTTTCTTAAAAAAAAAAATAAAATAAAAGTTTCTTGAAATTTTTGTTTGTTAGAAAATTAAATTTTAATTACAACTTAATAGTAGTTTTATTAGACTTGTTAAATATTTAAAAGCGAAAGTTTCCGAACGGCGAAATTAAATAGTTACTATTTTGTTTATCTTTTACAGAATTAAAATGTTTATGAATATTTTTTTATAACAAGTTGTAACTTTTATAACAACTGTGTTGATTTTTATTATCAAGTTATTGGCGTAGTAAATATATTTAAGATTATGATAACAGAAATGAATTAATTTAATGACTTATGCATGTATCAGAGTTTGCACAGCAATGTTCAATATAATTGAAATAAAAATATGTAAATTAATACTTAATTTATTTTTATTATTATTTATGTGGAAAATTAATTAATTTTTTAAATTTTTTAGCTCAAAATCTGTTAGTGTTTAATAAAAAAATAAATGATATTTAGAAAATCTGTACGAAAGATAATTTTTATTAACTGAATAAAAAAACCAACTTTTATTTGCCTTTCTTTTTTGCTGCATATTTATTGACATTTCTTGTATTCACTTTGTTTTTGTTTTTGTTGAAATAGTAATTAAATTATCACATGACTAAAAATCAATTATATGTAGACTTAACATATATTAACAATCAGCAATTAATTTACATTTGTTTTGAAAGCATTTCTAACTCCGTCTCTCACTCACTTTATTAACATCAAGCAAAACTTTTATTTTCCAATTTTCATCATTGAATCTATTTAATTATTCGAAAAAAAATGTAGTAAAAAAAATAATAAAATATCTTTTCTTTACGTGTAAATAAGGATGTTGAATGCAAAACTAGCGAACTCAATCATAAGCCAGTTGGAGGGCGCTGCCCGATAAAACATTAAACTGTAAAAAATCCCACAAAAAAATTCAATTTGAGTAAAACACATGGTTTTACTGAAAAGATTAATACGTGGAGTTATATTTTAAAATGATATCGAGCATATGGTCATCACGGCTGTTCTTGCCGAAGCGAATTAGGCACGGTCGAATTTTGAACCAATTTTACGAGCCAAAACCAATGAGTATGGGAATTTAACAAAATTAAGCAATTGCATGACAGTGGATGTTAATTTACAGATGCATTTCTCCAAATCAAGTTATTAATAAATTTCGAAATTATTGAATCAAAATGATGAAACCACCTTTCGCAGGGATCAATGCCCCCTATATTTGTAAAGAAAAATTATTTATCATTGTACACTAATGATCTTACTTGGCCGTTTCTTACTTGAGTTTCGACTTATTTAACAGTTAACCCTATGTAAGTTATATCAAACTTAAAAAAATCATTATTATACATTTAATTAGAAAGCAAAAATCATCAAAATGATTCTTTTAAATTTCTTTATTATCTTCTATAAATTTTCTCTTTTTATTTTCTATAGTGCTAACGATAAAGTTTTGACTTTATTTTTTATAATGGGCCATAATTAAGTCATAAATAATACGTACTTTACTGCTTTCTTAGAAGTATAATTTTTCTATACTATAAACACGTAAAAGTTTATTCTAAAGGTCACAGTCGGTTTTAAATTTAAAACCAGCTAAAGTTATATTATTTAACTGCTTTAGTACAAACTTTATCAAAACATTGTTATGACATAAATTTACATTTCAATTTATTCTGTTGAAATTAATTTGCACAAATTTAATTTAGCTGTTGCTTTAAATTTTTTCATAAAATTTTGTTGTATTTTGTTACACGTTGTGTGCAAACATTCACCTTATTTGTTGTGTTGTGTCACCCAGCTCAAGTTTATTTTGGACTATAGTAAAGAGTTTTTTAACAAGAAGTTTCTTTTCTAAAACAAAATAAAATAAAAAAATTTAGATTAAAATGATTCAAATCTTTATTGTATTACGAAGATAAAAGTTCGGCAGTTATGAATGAGAAATGATATCTGGCAAATGTCCGCCACGAACACACTGACAAGTGTCGATTTTTCCATCAAAGTTTTTAATCACCGTTTGGCAAAATGGCGTTCCTATTTCGTTAATCACATCATGAGTTTTTAAGCTGAAATCGATTCGATTGGCTCCGTTTAGAATCTGTACTTAACAAAGTCCCACAAATCCAGTGGTGTTAATTTACACGATCTGGCTGGCCGCTGATTGTCGTGAAATTATGCGATTGGAAAATTGATCGCCTCATTGAGTATGTGACATGTGACCCTAATAGGCCAAATTTTGCGTTGTTAGCATTTCGGAATAGCGCGAACCACTGACCGTTACCGCATTTCCAGCCTCATCTTCAAAAACACAACGGCCCAATCACGCCTCCAGGCCACATAGTTCACCTTACAGTGCCATGTTAAGTATGCCCTTTGCATACCTCTCAATAATCGCTCGTCACCAAATTGAATTAAAAGCATCTCGCTACAGCGTTTTCCATTGACCATTTCCGCATTTTCAGCCTCATCTTCGAAAAAACACGGCCCAATCACGCCTCCAGACCACATAGCGCACCATACAGCGAAATGTTGAGCATGCAAAGGATTTTCAGTAATCGCTTTAGGATTTTCAGAAGCCCAAATGCGGGAATTTTGCTTGTTGACATACCCTGACAAGTGAAAATGGGCTTCGTCTGAAAAAATGATTGTTTTTAGAAAAACCAGCCCGTTGTCCCTGAATAAATTGAGCGAACCTACCGCGATGTGAATAGTTGGTTGGCTTCAATTCCTGCACCAGTTGAACCTTGTAAGGCTTCAAAGTAAATCCTTATGCAAAATTCGTCATGTGGTAGTTTTGGATAAAGGCAATTGTTGAAAACTTCGAGGAATTGACAAATTTGGATCTGTCGACTCAAATTTAACGATCAAATTCTTAATAGCGGTCTCAGAAGGACGATTATGTTGTTCAAAAATATCACGAAATATAACTTTACCAGAACCATTATTTTCATAGCGAAATTGAATTCATTCTAACAATTGTCAATGCATCTACTACGAATGAGTCAATAAATTAAATGTCAAAACTATCATGTTGTTTGTGTTGCCACAATTGAAAAACAAACTTCTGGTTAAAAAACCCGATATAACAAAAGTTAATAACAGCTTTTAAAAGTAAAGTTGTATCTAACAGAAATCCATAAAGTCTTTCCAAGTCACAGGTTTCTATTTCTACGTATTAGCTTGGGGCAAAGTTTTCACAACAACAATAAACAGTAAAATGAAATTTAAAATTAAAGATTCAAAATATAAGGAAATATTTAAAGTAAATTTCATAAAATCCTATGGAAGACCTTATTATTTGTATACTGGTTTATCTTCTGAACTTTAAACACGTTAAATTTTCAACAAAGAAATAATTAATGATTAAAGGGTGCGCATACATAATACATCTATGAGTTCAACACCCATTTGTCGATTTATTTCAATTGAAAAAAAAAATAATTAAAAAACCTTTAAAAGAACTAATTTAATAAAGGAAAGATTAAATAAATTTAAAAATAAAATTTAGAAAAAATTTTTTAGTGCCTTTGGCCACGAGGAAATCTTCAAGTTTCTATTCAATTCCGACATAATTTTATAATCAAACACAGCTTGGTTTAGAAAATACCATTTAAAATTTAAAAAGTGCCTGTTGCTAGGCTCTACAAAAATCACGAGAGAAACTAGTGAAGCCTTTTAACAAAGAGAGATAAATTTTCGGTTTTTAGCACTCCCTAGACAGGCGTTTCTATGCCAATAACCATTGAAACAAAAAGAAAAAATATTTTAATTGGAAATTTTCAAAAGATAAATGTATTTATAATGTATTAGTTCCACTACAAAGGGCTAAACTTACTATTTCTAAATTATTAAAACAAGTAAATAAATATATTTTCTTATTTACACCCTGCATTTGAAAAAAACAAAAACTTTATTTATGCATTATGTAAAAGTTATAAATAACATTGCGTCTCCATAATTTTAAAATAACATTAATAAACATAAAATATATTTAAACTTATATACACTATTTAACACTATTTAATATTCCATCAACATTGTTCATTGAAACGAAACTGTTTGAAACTGTTTGTTGGCCTCCAGGGGCCTTATTAAACTGCATGCACAGTTCATGCATTTATAATTTTTACAAATTCTTAGTTCACGCGACTCATAGTTTTAATTATTAATTTTCCCTTTGTCTAAAAATTGTGAACAAAAACAATTTCTTGAAATTGAGAAAAACTATAAATTCAAAGAACAGCAAACAAGAAGGAGTGTGTGTGTGTGTGTGTGTGTGTATGTGTCCCAAATGGTTTTATAAAATCAAGTCAAGAAACACAAAAAATATGCTATTACTTCGTTTTTTTATATTCTTATGTATTTTCAGAAGAAGTTGGATTGTTGTATTGGGGAGTGCCGCAACAGCTGTGTAAAATAGTTTAGATCGAATACCAGCGTTGTTGGATGACAGATAAATAAATTCTAGGATTTCTCTGGGGGAATATTATTATTTTTAATATTATAGTCTCTAGTTATACAATTTTTTTCTTAAAATTTTATCTACAAAATGTTCAGCAAGACAACAAAAACGTTTCTTTAGATACTCGTAAAACATCATAAATGATAAATCACTCAAGGATAATAGAAGTATAAAGTTTCAATCAAGGACAGCTTCCTTCCTTAAAATTTTAAGGTTTAAAAAATTAATTGTTAAAATGGTAAAATCGATTCCTATTAAATATTTGTTCAAAGCATCTGCTCCAAATAAAAGATTCGATCCTAATAACAAATATTTTGTTTGTACATATCAAATGCTACTGGATTAAATCCGTTTTAAGACCAAGCATTATTATTATTAGTTTTAATCTTATTATTAACGAGAAATGCTTGTGTAAACTGGCTTTCTTTCACAGCGAATGCAAATAATTAACGAAATGAAAATTCTTGCACAATTCCAAAGTTCAAAAATAAATTAAAAACAATAGTTTTATTTTGGGAAAAATGTTTCGGAATAAAATAAACTGGCTTCTAAAAAAAAAAAATTTCAATTAGGGGAATCAACATGAAAAAAATCTGGGAGCCCTCTCAATTGCTATAAAAAAATACCATAAAAATATAACACATGTGTCCCTGCGTGTTAAAGTGCAATAATAATTGTTTTTGTTGGAATTTCCACACAACAACAACTGCACTCCAAATTTTTTAATTAAGTTTTTGTCTTTATTGTTTTTATTCGTCAGTTGTTATTATAAATATTAAACACAAGACCGAATACTAAAAATAATTCTCAAATAAAATAACTTCCAACTAAAAAATTACCTTTCATGTTATCATCATTTTAATATGAAATAATCCCAAATGCTTTATATAACGCAATAATTCTTGATAGAATTAACTCTCATCAAAGTCTTAAAGATGTTAGGAATTTTCAATTATTGGGGAATTTTTTCCATTTTTCGGTTTTAATGAAAATATTTCATTTTAGAATTCTTATGACTTTTCAAGCAGGCGCTGTATGTTGTATCTAAGTCCACTTTCATTCATAACTTTTAAGCGGGCTTAAATATAACTATTCTTCTAAAGTTAATGGTGTAATTGATATTCTGTCTTTCGACAAGACTCTAGATTTTCCTCGATAAAATATGTCCAAACCTGGTTTCGTTTATTAAAGGTTGCGGTCTTTGGCTGGACAGAAGTTTTGCCCTTTAGCATATGCCCTTACCGAGCGTAGCTTAAAAAAACGAACTACTTAATCGGTCTGTTTGATTAATTTCTTCTATGGTTTATATCCGAAAAATTAATGAGGCGATGTTTCTCTCTCTCAATATATATTATGCTACAGTGTGACATGACAAAGTTTATCATTCAAAAAGAAAAACCAATTTTTAAGTTTCAAAATGGGTTTTGGATTTCCAAGCAAATAATGTAGCTAGGCTTCCTATCGTAGATTGAAAATAATAATTTTATAGTGCATGGCAAAATAAATGGTTAAATTTCTGCCCTAAATTGTATGCTTGTCGTGAAAATGCTATTACTTACCAAAACACTGTCAATAGCCGTTATTGCTTAGGATGAAACGTGTATTGAAGGAATTGTTTCTACAATTAGTTTTATACGTAACATACTAATTTTCCCACAAACAAAAATATTAATCGAATAGAAACTCAAATATCAAAAACATTTTTTGTACAATAACTAAAGAGTCATAAGAATGCACTCACAGCCCATTCGCTGTGATTTTCGATAGCACCATCAGTTTCAAATAAATATGTAGTTATTGAAGATTAAAAAAAGCTGTCAGCTTCAGCCAGCAATGCCTATTCAGTAAAGTACCGTGCTACATTCTTTAGGAAAGGAATAGAGAAGAGATGAAACAGGTGATGAAATTAGAAGGATAGTCGGCAATTAACTGCCGTATAAAAGACAGCACAGCGACCAGTGACTATGCCTTAATCGCTGAGCAGCCCCACCGACAGTCAATATTTATTTTTATAGTGAAAAAACCAAGGTCTTCGTTGGGAATCGAACCCACAACCCCCACACTGAAAAGCTAGTACACTATCTACTAGCCTACAGGGACATGATTTTCTATGCTGTTAAATGAAAAAAACTGCAGTATATAAAGGGTGATCGATCCAACCAAAATGCACGATATAAATTGTAAATGAAATAAAAAGTTTTCAAAAACTATCTTAATAATTTTTATTATCATGAAACGGTCTATTACCGTTAGGTATGAAGAAAATACCCAATGGTCCATATTTTTAATGATTCTGAGACATAATTAAGGTTCAATGTCGGCAATGTACCGAATTATTTCATCCTTTAGCTCTTGAATTATTCTTGACTTATTGGCGTACGCTTTTTCTTTTAAATATTCCTAAAGAAAGAAGAGCAACGGTGTTAAATCAAATGAGCGTTGGCAGTCAATTAACATAGCCGCGACGTAAGATAAAACGAACAGTGATTTCTCGCACAAAGCACCCATTGTTTCGTTGGCCATATGATAACTGGCATCATTCTGTTTGAACTACATATCGTCCAGCTCCATATCCTTGATTTCTGACTACAAGAATCTTTTTACTTTTTCGCAATAGCGAACAAAGTTCACTGTTACTGGTTAGCCGACCTCGTTTTCAAAGATGTACTGCCGCCAACCTGTAAACTGCTTTTCAACAAAACTCGTATATTCTCATTTGCCCGAAAGCGGTAATTTTATTTTGTGTCTCTACGGTAAAAATGATTTTCTGTGTAAAGTCGTTATTCGCGTATTAACGACATTTCAAATGCTTCATTGCCTTTAGTTCCTGATTCAATTGAACCTTGTTAATTAAAATTTTTATTTCAAATCGCATCAGCGATGTTCGCGAAATGTTCAATTGTTGAACACGACGACGAGTCGAGGTTGATGGCTTTTTTGCCACATTATCGCAAACAACACCATTATTTTTCACACATCGAACTGGGCGTGCATGCACATTTGATGGATTATGCTGACCAAAAAATCCCCACATGCACGAATAGCATTTTGAAATGAAGACATATTTTCATATAAGGCTTTAAACGCTGATCAGTTATGTACCTCTCGCTGCTTCAATTCAATTCAAATACTGAAACAAAGAAACGTCAAATTAAGTTTGCCAAAAAACGTGCCCTTAAATCATAACTCACAATTAGCAGTGTACCATAATGGACCACCCTTTACTTAATACAAGTGCATTGAATTATTGTATTGTATTATATATAACTATATATAAAAAATTAAATAAAATAATAATAAATTTGTTTAAAATATAAAAAACCAAGAAATCAACAAAAATCATGTAAACTACGGCGTAAAGTTATTTCTTAATTAAATTTGTATTGGCGTGCTTATTTTATAAAACACTAAAGGCATCAAAAATTTAAATGTTAAAAAACATCAAATAAATTAATAAACAAGAAAAAATACAACTTTTACACATTTGGTGGTATCGTGTAAATTATGATTGTAAAAAATGTTGCGATTGCGTGTTAAAACTCTGGCACTTTTTGTTTTTAATACATTTACTAGTTACAATTAACAATTACACTTAACAAAAACAAAAAACAAAAAAAAAGACATGATCATGAAAGGCATATTCATTTATCATATTGAGTTAAAAGCTGCTACAGAATGATATAAAACTTAAAGATTTAAGTGCCAAAAACGATCATAATGGTAATGATTTTAATGAAATTAAATTGAAATAAAAACAAAGTTAACTATAATAGTTTCATTATAGTCAAATGTTATGCACACTCGTTGTAAGTGAATGTATAGAAAAATAAATTTCCATAATCAGCTTAGCCTTCCGCAATAAAGCTTTCACACGTCCATAAATACAGCACTACGATACTTAAGCCTACGCTGAATTTATTTGCAGAGCAGATGTTTACAGTTATATATATATATATATATATATATATATATGTATATATATATATGTATATATATATATATATATATATATATGTGTAACAATATATATATAGAGTTTTTCAGCAAGAAGTTTATTTTCTAAAGCAAAATACAACAAAAAAATTATATTAAGTTCGCCAATTGTGAATGAAAAATATATCTGGTGAATGTTCACCACGACCACGCTGACAGATGTCGATTCTTTCACCAAAGTTTTTAATCATTTTTTTTTTGGCATAAAGGCAGTCCTATTTCGTTAATCTCGTCACGGATTTAGAGTTTTAATTGGCTCCGTATAGACACTGTCCCTAAATTAGCCCCACAAAAAATAATCCCGTGGTGTTAAATCACACGATCTGGCTGGCCACTTAATTGTTGATTGTCGTACAATTATGCGATCGGGAAATTTGGTATGTAATAAATTTCATTGGGTGAGTGACATGTGGCACCATCCTGTTGAAACCACATGTCAGTGATATCCACATCACCAAATTAAGTTGTTGGCATCTCGTTACAGCTTGTTCCATTGACCTTTTCCGCATTTTCAGCCTCATCTTCGAAAAAACACAGCCCAATCTCGCCTCCAGACCATACAGTAAAACGTTGAGCATGCAAAGGTTTTTCAATAATCGATTTAGGATTTTCGGAAGCCCAAATGCGGTAATTTTGCTTGTTGACATACCCTGTCAAGTGAAACTGTGAAAATGATTTTTTAAGAAAAATCAGCCGGTTGTTCCTGAATGAACTGAGTGAATGTGAATGGTCGGTCGACTTCAATTCCTTATGACGCTTCAAAGTCAAATACTTACGCAAAATTCGCCATTGAGTAGCGCCATTGACTTCGCTGTTTTCATATGAACGACCCAGTCGAACACGCGTTGGTGTTTGCACATTTTGTATCGAGCCTGTCGACTCAAATTTAACCACCAAATTCTTAATAGTGGTCTCAGAAGGACGATTATGTTTTCCGAAAATATCACGAATTTTAGGAAATTCAACTTTAACAGACCCACCATGTTATAGTAAATTTAATTCATTGTAAATTCATGTACTACGAATACGTAAAACAGCTAAATATCAAAAATATCATGTTGTTGGTGCTGTCACGGTTGAAAAATAACCTTCTTTTTAAAAACCCCAAAATATACTTTTTACTGCATACATTTTTTAAAATTAATTTATATTTTATTTTTTTTTACCTTTTTTAAAGAACTGGAGTTCACTCTTATCTGAAATCTATTCTTTTAAACCGTAAAAAAGTAACAAACTTTTTTCAAGAAAATACATAAATTCAAAATGAAAATGACTGGACTATGTCCGCCTTCAGCATTCTTGGCAATTATTTTCCTTAGATTGTGTACGTTTTTATAATAAATTCCTAATTATTTAGTTATACAAAATATACTAAATTCAAAGTTTTTTCTTTGTATTCTTTATTTATCGTCACACATATAATTATTGTTATTCCTTTCTGCTTTATTTAAATAGATGCCAGGAATAACAATGAACCATGTATTACATGCTTCTGGTATCTAACTTTTTCTTTTCTTTAAATAATTTAATAATTTTTCTGCCTTAATAAAAATTTATAAATTAAAATAAACATGATCTTAAGTTGGATAACCTTATTCATTTGCTATTAATTTTAATTTTTTTAGTCAAATATATTAAACTTAAGGTAGACTTAATTTGAGAATACTTTTGCTCTTTCTACTCGTGCGATTCCGTCATAGCTATTGCTATGATTATTGTTATTTCGCGAAAAGAAAACATCACTTCAATGTTGACATCATTTTGAAATAGCATTTATGCGAATAAGTATGATAATGCAACTTAAGAGCTTTTTGATAGGCTAGATAATAGATGTTATTTACAAAAGTTAACAAAATTTTGCCACTTTATTCGAATTCAGTGTCTCTTCTGGGCTTAAAACTGGTTTTGGGCAAAAAGCAAAAACTACAATGTAAAAGAAAATTTACAATCGAAAAATGAGAAGCCTATTCGTTCATCAATACAGAATATCAATACTTGCGATGTAAAGATCATTTCCATGTATAACTAAACTAAAGGAGCTAAAAATATTCACGAAAAGTTCACTAAACAGGTTTTAACGTTTCTATACAACAATACTTGTGTATGCTTATTTTAACAACAAACTAAAAGCACATTTTATACTTTAGTAATTTAAGCGGGAAGGGTAACACAACTTACATATTAGTATAGAGTATAATTTTACGATTTGGATTTTAGTGTAAAATTATTTCAGCTTCTTGTATTTGTTAACATGTGTCAATGTTCAGCCGTCATTAGAATTTTTTTTTATTAAAAATTAAAGAATATGTCCACCCACACAATTAGAAATAAAACTAAATTTTCAAAAAAAAAAAAAAGAGGTCGTCTAGAATTTTACAGTCAACAGGGAACGAATGACAACTATGACATCGATTATATGAATGTAATACTTATTGAAAACATGCTGTATAACAGTACAACACCATCACATGCCATACAAAGTGCCAAACAGTCGCCAAACAAAATGAAGACACATTTTTTAAAAATGTTATTTTTCGAAATTTTTGGTTTATTTTTTCTAGGGTTGCATTGAATTCTTTGTTGTTGCAGATACATACATATCTTTAGATAAATGGAAGAGAACATTGTGCACATTATTGAAAGTATGCGATCTAATTTCCAAATTGTATTCAAGCAGCCCCAAAGTACATTTTTCGTTTTGCATTCCCAATCGAAAAAGTTTATTTCAAATTTGCTTTTAAATCAGCAGCCGGTACGCTGTACAGAACTACAGTTAAACATAATTTTTTTTATAATTTCATGATAAAATGTGTTATCACCTTCATGTGACTGGAAACCTTTATAATCGTCATTGCAGTCGTTATCAGAACCAACAATAAATAATATTTAAATTATTTAAATAGTTTGAATATTTTTTTTATATTGGTTTTTGAATTAAAATTTTATGTTTAAAACCCAAAGAGTTAAAAAATTACCCATTATACAGCTTTTCACGAACATAACCTCAACTATTTCAAAAATCGAAAACTTACCGGTATTATTTTGTGAACCGTTGTTGTTACTAATAGTTTTGTTTGCAGTTACAGTATTAGTGTTGCCACAACTACCACCACCACCACCGCTACCACGTTCCACTCCGTTAATATTATTGCCGCCTGCATTATTACAAATGCTCGTACCGGCAGCATTATTTGAATTTGTGTTGATTTCTGTTTGTGACGTTGTCATATTTTCTACTTTGTTGTTGAAATTTATCTTTCGATTTTTACCTTTTTTTTGTATTTTTTTGTTTTTGGTCAAAATACTTACAGAGTCACTTTAATAGTTGTAAGTTTTTCTTATGGTTTTTGCAATCTAACAGAATTTTAAGCTCAAGTTGGCAAAAATAAAACAAGTTTAGTAATACAAAACGACGAGAGTCTTGACTAATTTGTAAGTCTGCGAATGTGTGCGTGCATAAATTATTGTTGTAGGAATGTGTTTTGTTTTCAGTTTAACCGTTTTTGTTTTTGTCTTTTGTTCGTTTGTTCATTTGTTATATTTCCATTGCAGCTGCTTGGCTTAATCTAAGTTACATTTAATATAATTGTTGCTGTTGTTGTTTTGATGTCGTTGTAATGTCTTGTATTCATATAATGCGGTGATGTTTTAAAAACATGTTAAGCAATTTAGGCAATTTGATGTTTGTTTTTGCCACGTCTTCATCATTTTGCTAGGAATATTTGTGTTAGCTGAAAATTAAAAAAATAATAATAGATTTTTATTAAACAAAATATTTATTAATTTTTAAATGCTTAATAATCGCTTATTGTGCCAGGAGGTGCCCGGACTTGTTATGGATTCTGTTCGAAAAACACAAATTGTTTTTAACAATTTATTATTCCTTGATAATGGTTAATGGTGTTAACCAAAATATTGGAAAAATAAAAATTAAACAAGTAATTTTGTTTACTACTATTCATTTTTAATATTTTGCAAAAGATCATAAGTCGAACAAAACTGTCTCAAATATTATCAAAATTGTTTGGGAATTGCGTATTGTATTGTGCTTTCTATCAAATTATAATTTTTTAAGTTTTTTTTCTATGTCTTAGAGAGGACAAAAACTAAGAAAAGCCATAGCTTACTAGACCTTACTGATGTAGTCAACATATTTTTAAAATGTCCTCTTTATATCCTCTTTCGAGTTGAGTTTAAATCCCAACAGTGCCTTAAGTACTAAAAAAAATAATAGTTATTGAATAGCCGCTGTTGATGGTTTACCTTAAATGGTGAAAAAATAGAAAATTCTGGAGTCTCCGATTAGAAAACAAAAATAATTGTTGAGACATTTAAAAAATTAGCAATATTTTGAAAAATTAAAAATATATATTTATGATAATAAAGCACTGCACCGTGGTTTAAAAACAATTTGTTTGGAAATAATTCTGTAGCTCATGAACCACATAAAAGCTATCTTTATTTTTTTAAGAAATAAAAGAAGACAAAATATGATAAAAATGATCTTTTACTATTTTAAAATAAATAAATTAGGTGGCCCTATAGGCTAGTAGGTAGTGTACTAGCTTAGAAGACTGGGGGTTGTGGGTTCGACTCCCAATCTTGGTTTTTTTCACTACAAAAATAAAAATTTACTGTCGGTGGGGCTGCTCAGGGATCAGGTATCGTCACTGATCACTGTGCTGTCTTATACGACAGTTAATTTCCGTAAACTATTCTTCTACTTTCACCACCTGTCTCATCTCTTCTCTATCCCTTTTCTAAAGAATGTAGCACGGTACTTGACTGAATAGGCATTGTTGCCTGAAGTGCTACTTCTCTTTGAAAAAAAAAAATACTCTTTAAAACATAAGAAAATAGATATATCAAATTGCTGGTAAAAATAAAAATGTTTGACTAAACATATCCTTTGACTATAAGCACCTAAATGGACTAAACATGCACAGGTAAAAAGTGCAACAAAAACAATTTTTCATTTTTACATATAAAAAGAGAAAACCTTCATTAGAAGACGAGGTTTTCTAGGCTCCTACAACTTAAGTATATGATATTTATACAAGTGATTGGTATCAAAGGAAACTTCTAGATTAACAATTTTTACCCTTTTTTTCGCATCGCATTTTTTACATGCTGAATTTGAATTGCTACAAAATGTCGAGACATTCTTACAAAATTTTGAAGCATTATTACAAAAGCGCCTTAATTGAAACGGTGAAAAAAAACTTAATTTTTTTAATTTTAACATATAAATTCCCTAAACGGGTAAAAAAGTGTTCCAAAAAATTATTTTATTTTATAAAACTAACTTTGTTAACTGCGGGGCAGTCAAATCCTTTTTTGAGCATATAGCCAAGAGATTAATCATCTGTTTATAATTTTTAAATTTTTTTGCATTCCGAGGAATTTTGGGGTAAATCATAAATTGTGTTTCAAAATTGACTATGTTTGAATAGGGCTGGAGGGGGAACCGTTATAATTTTCAACACAATTTTTCTTTTATTAGCATTTGCTATAAGTTGTCTTTAAAATAGCCTAAACAAATTTACTGTTACCAAAGTTAGTTTATGCATATGCTGGCTTAAGGCAACTTAAGCAACTGTGCAAATACCTAATAATCATATTGGGCAAGTTAACAAAACTTGTGGTCAAGTTTCAACAAATGTCATTTGCTTAAGCAAAGTACGAAACTGATTGCACATTCCGTACGGAAACAGCTGATTTTGCATTGTGCATTGTGTTATAGATACATTAGTAAACAAATTTCAATGGAGGGCGAAAGCGAAAAAATATTTTATCTGAATTTAATAAAAAATGTAGCATGAAAAACTTGATTATATGCGTTTTATTATAACGGCAATTTAAAGGAACGAGCATGGAAAGAAGTAGCAGAAAAATACCGTAAAAGTGGTAAGTAATAGCTTGAAGAATTTTGTTTACGTTTTTCATTTTCATACTGGTATGAATTATATAAAGTCGCAGAGTGCAAACATAGATGGAAGTAACTAAGGGAACGCTTTTGCAAGGAAATGAAGAGGATGGAAGCTCCATCAGGCAGTGAAATGGGCTATATTGAGGAATGGCCGCTATTTCAGCCTATGATTTTTTTGAAAAGCTCTCTCTCACCCCGCCGGTATAAGCATTTATATTAAATATTTTTTACTTTCTTACAATGTGAATTTTTATTTTATAGTACTCGTGATAACGTTGAAAATTTAACTTTGGAGTTAAGGTCCTTAAATACCTTTAAAAATTTTAATTTCTTTTCCATTTTTTTAACACACAATTTGCAACAAAATTTAATTTTGTATTGTTTATTAATTCAATGATGCACACAGTTGCATTTTTTAGTACTTTTACCCCATATAATTTATGTGTAATTTCTCTTTTGTAATTTTCTTAAAACTATTAAACAAAATCGTAAATTTGTATAAGGATAGTATTAAGTATACAAAATATGAATATTAAAAGCCTTTTTGTTAATAAATTTAATTTAATTACAAAGAAATTATTTTTTTGCAAAAAAACGAATAAAACAAATGTGCAACTGTGCATAATAATTTCTATATTCATGTAAGTACAATATAGCCACCTAAAAGTCTTCAATGATTTACTTAAGCATTTGACAGACTTTTCGTTTAATTTTTGACATTAGGTTAAGCCAGCTTATGCATATTATAGTTGGGTCTTTTCAATTATATAAGCCAAAAAAACATACCTCCTTTATGGGGTAAATGCTAAAAAAACGGCAGTTTTTTCCGAGGGTTTTACGACATATCCAAAAAATTTTATGCCTGAGGTACCCAACTTTGGAACATACCCAGAATATCCCCTTTACCTATCATCCACAAATTGACTCATATATACATCTGCTTGGCCTCTGTGAAATTTCATTAAGATAGCTTATGTAGTTCATGAGCTACCGAATTATTTCCAAAAAAAAAAACAAAAAAAAAACGTTTTCAAACCACTGTGCGCAGTGTATTAACAATCTTAATAAAATACTCTTTCGATTTTTTTTAATTGACAACCACTTTTGGAGAGTCAGTCCTTTGTTTGTATTATAACAACGCGTAAATTTAATTCACTTTCGAATGGTTGAAAATAAAAAAAAAATTAATTTTCTTTTTTAAAATTTTATTTTAAGAAAATGTAAAATGGCAACATACAAACATACATACGTTTTATGCGAGATACACATTTTCATTTCATTTAATGTAAACAAGTACATTTTTATTCGTTGCTTTTTTCATTTTCTTTTTTTTTACAATCACGGCATCTAGCGAAATTTAAACCTTTTGTTTACTTGGAGCCAAATTTGCGTTAAGAAATGTATCTCTCTATGTATGCAAAGTTTTGCTGGAAAAATAATTATTTTATATTTAAAGGTATAATTCATTACAGAAACTATACGTTGTGTCCATGTTTTATAAAGAACAATCTGTTTAATATAAATTAAAATTAAAATAAAAGTTCTTAATACGACCGAATATATTAGTGACCTTTTGAATTTCGATATATTAAAATTAGTTTCAAGTATCGAAATCATTATTTTTGAATTTTGCCAAGATCGATCACTTTTCGTTTACTAGCATGTGAAAATTTTGTTTGAATTGGTGAAATCATTTGGAACTTAAGGATATCTTTCCAAAATTAAAAACAGAAAAAAATGTAAAGCGGTTGTATATTTAACCACATCTTAAATATGTTTTGAAATTCAAAAACATTTCATAAGGAAATTTCTTAGATGTATTAGGAAAACAAGGACTAATGGATAACCTCACATCGTTATGTCGCTTTTCCTGGCTTACAGAAATACAGTTTTCAGTTTCACAAATAGAAAAAAAACTATAAAAATAATTTTACAACTTGAGGGTTAATTTTATTTAAGTTAAATAAAACAAACATTATTTCGAATAAACTTGGCATTGTAATTTTGTGCATGAATCTGACTTTTTAAACAACTGATTAAAGTGCAAAATACACAGTTCTGTCGTACATATTCACAACCAAAAACAAATAATTCCAAAAATAAAACTTAAAAAATATAAAACTTGTTTTTGTTCGTTTGTTTTTTAACAAATATCTTCTGGCCGAGTATATAAATATGTACTTTAATTTTAAATAAAAAAAAAAACTTAATGTTACCAAAGAATTAAAAAATAGACGTTAATCGATTACTCAAACTAAACAACAAGTCTTAATTAAGTGACACAAATCAGTATTTGAAAAAAAAAATAAATAAAACGTTTCAACATTTTTAACTAAAAATTGTATATTTAATTTTTGTATTATATAATAACAATTGATGCTCTCTATTGTTTGAATGTAAAAAGAAAAACATTTTTATCTTATTTTTGAACTATTAAAAAATTATTAATTTAAGTAGTTTTGTTGTTTAATTATGTGTGTCAAGAAAACTTTTTCAGTTAACAGAGCAATAGTTGAAATTTTGATCTTCGATTAGTGGTTATTATGGAAACATTAAAAAGGTTTGATATAGCACACTATATACGAATAATGGTCGAGGGACTACTTTATTGATCCATGATATTGGGATCTGAAGAAAATTTAAAAGTTGGAAAGATCTGTTTTTTAATAAAGTAAGTTTTGAAAATTTTTGAGAGGATTAGTGATTGTTTAGGAAAAATGGAGAGGGTGTTATTAGTTATACTGTTGTCATTCTTTTCTGTTTTTGCCGGCTGTTTGTTCGGTATGAACGGCAGCCTGAATGAAATTCTACCTTGGTGTGATTATCGGTTTGTTAGTTGTTAGTTTTGTAAATTTTCTTTCCTTCCGTTTGTATTTTTCACTCATCTAATTTTGTACACTATTGCGTAAAATGTGTAAAAATGGTGGAAATATATGGCATAGGTTATGTCTAGCCAATATATCAGTCTTTATTTACGTCAATTGTGCTATACGTTTAGCTTGTTGAGAAGCGCAGGTTTGGGTGGTGATGTTTACAGTTACGACGCGTGGCGTAATGTGGCGTATGTTTACAACAGTCTTGTGTAAAGTTTAATTAGTTACCCTGAATAGTTGTGTCTGGTATTAAGCTGTTTGGATTTGTTCCGCCAGCAAATGAAATACTGTTGTCATTCTTTTTCGTCCTTGCTGGTTGTTTGTTGGGTATTAACGGCTTGATATTTAAAAAATGGTTTAAGTCTTTGCTAGTTAAATTCAATTTTATATTTATATACATCATAATATTACAAAGAAAATTATCGTGAATTGTATTATAAAAATCTTTATGTTAAATTATTTTTTTTCCTTTCACAAAGCTTTTCTGTAAATGGCTTTTTAAATCTTTGAGCCAAAATAAAATTCAATATTCTCAAAAAAACTGTTTTACAATGTTTAAACATTAGAGAAATTGGAAGAAAAAACAAGAAATTGGAAAAAATAGGAAAATGATTTTATCACTATGCAATTCTTTATTTTCGTATTCTTTAAATTATTAAAAAAAAGTTGATGTGAAATTGTAATTTTCTACTGATTATTCTCTTTCTCGTATCACTTTTTAAAATAGTTCCGAGTAGCATATATAATAATATTTAATTCACTAAACTACAAGAAACATTGAAAGATATTCGATAACCTTAATTAGGCTAATATTATTTCTTTACATCTAAAAGGGTGGTGACAATTATGTGTAGAACAAAATATCGGTCAAATTCTTGTTACGGCTTCGGTGGCATAAGTTCAATGTCTTTAATGCACCGAATTATCTCATTATTTAAATTTAAAATTACTGGTTACTAATTGATACAATTTGCTTTTTAAATATCCCCGAAGAAAGAAATCCAACGGTGTCAAATTATTGTGACGACCAATTAACATCACCACAACGTGAGATATTATGGCCATTGAATTTTTCGCTCAAAAAAGCCATTGCTTCCTTGGATGTGTGGCACCTATCACCATGCTGCTGGAGGCATATATCGTCCAGGTCTTTATTCCCAATTTCTGGCCACAAGTTATATATGAACACTACTCACGGCAACTGTTTGGACGATTTCATTTTCGAAGAATTTCTGCCCAATGACGCTGCCAGTCGTACCAAACAGTCACTGTTTTAGGGTGCTTTTCAACAATTGCTCGTAATTGCTTTTGCGGCAATTTTGTTTGCTTAGGAATTCACTAGGGTGATGTGTGTCTCATCGCTGAATACGATTTTCTATGTAAACTCAGCATTCTGTCTGCTCACTCAATCGTTCGGCTTATTGATGATGCTTGAAATTGTGTAGGTGGTCTAAAGACTGTGGATTTAATTGAACCTTATAAATCCAAAAATTCAAATTGGTATTCAATATTTGCATTGTTGATGTTTGTGAGATTATTGGAGACGACGAGTATCGAGGTTGACAGCTCTCCTTCTGAACACATTTACTGACCAAAAAAAAAAAACAAAACACGAAGTGCACGGAAAGCATTTTGATTTAAACGTCTGTTTTCATAAAAGAATTCAATAATATTAATCTCTGGTTAAATTTAAAAACGCCAAATTAAGTTGGGCAAAAAACGTTAAGCTGTGACTCACAATTAACGTCGTGGATTATTATTGAACCATCTACTTCGAAGTTTCAAAATAACATTCATAAAATAGCTTACAATCAAATCTCCCAATTCGCAAATAAAACTACTACTGGGCAATAAAGTTCGTTCAATACTCAAAACGGATGGTCGTGAGTTTTGCTTAGCATCAAAACCTTCCAACGCAAAAAAAAATCTCTTATGTGTTTAACGGTGTAATGGAACTATGCCGGATATGCCCACTGAGCCGAGTATTCGGCTCAACTGATCACGTTGAAACACAGCCAGTCTTGTATTTCAGTTTATCCCTATAAACATCGTCTGTTTGACCGCATCCCTTTGAAATGAATGTTTACAACTGAATATTACGTACCACAATCGTATCGCTATTTTAATTAATCTGAAATTAATTAGCTCAATTCCCAATTGTTTGACATGTTGGGTTTACTTTGACACATAATTTAATGGATAACTAAAATGCTGAGATAAGTTAGTGATGTATTTTTCAATATCCATTTGTACATTGAAGAAAATGTTTAGTGCCTCTTTTCATTACATTTTAGCTTAAGGAACGTAACTTATTTAGATAACACTTCGAAAAATGTCTTAACATTTAAACAAATAGTTTATTTTTATTACACAAATAAATTCTTTAGGAATATTTGTATCTTTAATTTTGAATGAGAGCTAAATTCTTTAGTCATGTTATAAATTCGTAATTATTTATTTGGTCTATTTAATAATTGAGCAAAAGATAACAACTGTTAAAACTAAAATATTTTCACAGTTAATTTCTGTCAGATTTTTATAGTATCAAGAAAGTATGTTAAAGTATTATTTTCAGCAGAAATTTAAAATGAAATTTTTAATGGAACTTGACAGCTTTAGAAAATATTTCAAATAAACATCTAGACATATTGGAAAATTGTTCATTCTATCTGATTGTGGTTATTCTTGTTATTTGTGCAATGCACTTGAATATGTAGAATGATTGTATGCTTGTAACACATTTTAAAGAAAAGTTTTCAGAAAATGTCTAGCATCGACATGTACAAGTATTTATTTTATTTTATTAAAATAAAACTACTTTCTACAAATAAAGTATGACAAATTTTAACATGTTATCTTTTCATCTGCACTACATACAGTGTATGTGTGACAAAACAAGTTTTAGTTGGTGTAACACTGACTTTGAATTGCATAGATACAGCTGCGGTCATATAACATTACCACGCTCAAATATATACTGACTCCGTTTACCTCTGTTTAACTGTTGAGCCGATTCAACTCAAAACAAAATAATACATTCTTTGATGTTAATGGTTTATTATCATAAGAAAGTTATTTGGCTTTTTTCAACAGTTTATAAGACGCTAATTAATTTGAGCAAAAAACTTAAAAACTACACATTCCAAATAATAGCACTTCAGTCCATTTGTAACAAAAATTAGGGGTTTTCTTAAAATAAATCAAAATTTCACTCAGATATCTTGCAGGTAAATTAATTGTACAGTTTCAATATTTTGTCGCGTGCCCTTTGTTTGCTATAAGCGTGACACAACGCCTTCCCATGAAACCTACTAAATGCTGTCATCTTTCAAATTTAATAGAAATCCAAATTTTCGTTAGTTTTATTGTAGATACACCCTTCTTTATGTTCGTGCACAGATTTTCGATAGGGTTCAAATCTGGGAACTGTGCAGGCCACTCCATTATTACATTGATAGAGTTATCGTTGAACGATTTTGGTGGTGTGGTTGGGGTAATTGTCTTGCTGGAAGCATACGGCAGCATCATTTCATCAAGGTTTTTTACATAAGCCGATGAATCCATAGCGGATTTTATCCAATATATAGGACCCACACCTTGAAACGAGAATCAATCCCATACCTTTATACTATGACCTCCATGTTTAATAATTTTTGCTATGAATTGCGGCTTGTATTCGCTGTTAGGTAGCCTACGGACAAAACATCTGGAGGCCTTTCCACCAAAAAGAACAATTTTGGATTCGTCAGTCCATAGCACATTTCTGCACTTTTCCTTTGGCCAATTTAGCACATACTTTAGCAAAAGATATCCGTTTAAAAACATGGTTAGAGGAAAGGGGCGGCACTTCTCTAGGACTAAAGGCATTGAAGCTGTTGTCTCGAAGTCTGCAGCGATGTGGATGTGCCGGCACATCCATTTTTTTTTAGCTCCGTAGTTGTCATAAAGGGATTTGCTTTAGTCGTCCATACTAACCATTTTTGCTATTAAGAGTGGCAAAACTCGCTTCCTACCATGGCATTCAACTTTTTTGCTCATATCTTAGGGCATATCATATCATATCATTTTATTGGAACAGCCCAGCAATTTCCTTTTTTGGTTATACGATATGCACTCGGACGCATGTACAATTTTTGCAGGGGCACAATGCTTTCCACAACCCCATAACTATACAAGTTTTATAAAATTATTACACGATTTTATAAAAAGTGTATTAAAAAATTTTTATTGGCTTCCGTTTTAAATTTTTCTCACAAAATTTTGGAAAGCAAACTTATTAACTGCACGAAATGATAAGTTTTGACAAAAGATATTTTATAACTCATTAACAGTTACAAAATTTGACAACAAATGCACACACTCTGAGCATAAAACATGTGACTGTCTTTTACACTCAAAAATATAAATAAATAGGTGAAATTTTTACATCCTTCGAATCAGAATATTGCAACTGATGCTGTTATATTAACCGCAGCTGTACATACAATACAGGCAAGAAATAACATAGAAAAACAAAAACAAAATATACTAAGAAATATAGTCACATTTTTATTATTTCATTTATGTTTATAAATATTAAGTTAACAGGTACTGCTACACACATAAAAGTTTAAATAAAAAAGAAACGAAAAATTTATAAATTATTTTAAAAGCAACAAAATATTTTGTAAAGTCAATAACTGCCTCTTCAATAAGGTCGCATACATTTTTACAGGCAATTTCATGGCTGCTATTGGATTTCCTTATTTTTTCTATTCGTTTGCTGTTGATAGTATTAAATTAAGACGTACTTTCTTAAAATAAATAAACCTTAAACATTCTGCCACCATATTTATTGATGGTGTCTATGTGTCTTGCGTTTCCTATTTAAGAACATGGATTTTAAGTGACATACATCGGCTTTCACAACTGTAGCAAAAGTGTGCTTTATAAAATTTACAACACAAAATTTTGTTGCAACATTCTTATGATTAGCTTAAGAAAACAAATAGAACTAGCTGCCAGATCTTGATATATTACAAGAAGATAAACGTCTTTACTCGCCCATAAATAGAAACCGCACTTAAAAGCGCCATCCTAGGTTTAACGTCTTACTGACGGCTTGTGTATCACAGAGCTGTAGTGCATATATGCTGTATTACTAATACAACGATGTAATGCTGATAAAATTAAGTGACATTTAAGAAAACATAAACAATGCAAATCTGTCATAAATATATGAATTAAAGATTTGTATCCAAAAGCGAAGCATAATCGATTGAAGTGATTAAGTTGGGAAGATATTAAGTTGGGGAATAAGTGAATCGCCAAACGTATGCAGACATTTTATCTTTTGAACAGTAATATGCAAACATTTTTTTTTCAGTTTCTCAACAACAAGCAAAGAAATCATTTCCTCAGTTTCAAATTTAGTATCTTTTTAATTACTTAAAAAAGTGTGTGAAGAAATAAAATTAAAAAAGAAAAACGAAAATCATAAAATCATGGGATTTTAAAATGCCCAAAAATGTGTCAAAATTGGAAGTCGTAGATTTCAGAATTTTAGAGAATTAATAGAATAATAAAATTAAGAAAAAACGTAAAATTACTTATTTTCAATTCCTCCTCTTAATGTCCTTTCCGGCTGTTTGTTCGCAAATGGCGAGCGCTTTCGATTTGAATACATCATTATCAAGCCACATTATATAACGTACTGTCGAGTCACTATTTCTGGTCCAGGTTACTTATTTTTCCGTATGGAAATATACAGCCAACTGACAGAACTATCTTCACACACTTGCTTTTAAATTAGACTGTTGGCTATTATGGCTGCTTTAGCTTTGTTTTTAGTAGTTTTTTGGAAATAAATATATATTTATATACTACTTACAACAATATTTACTACTCAATTTTTCATATCTTGTACCTTGTCTTAAAATATAAAATCGTATAAAACGGATTTGTTTTTATTAAAAACATTTTTAAATATTATTTATTAACCTGATAAAAATTTAATTAAATTCGTAGGTAAGACTTAATTCGTATTAAGACGAAATATAATTAGAAGAAACTGTTAAGTTAAAGTAAAAGTACTCGTACCTGTTAAATGAGAGGAAAGCTTTTCTTTTTTATTTTTCTGCTCTCAAGTATACAAAACAATAAATGAATGAATGAAAAATCATTGAAAAAAGCCAACAACCATACTATACAATATAAAAAAACACAACAATAAAAGAAAACACACGCTGTCTGTCTGGTTTTGAATGGGGAGAAAATACTTGAAAAGAAAATAAGGTATTATTGAAGTTATTAAGCGGAAATATCATGTATCTAACAACTATAATCACATATGAGAAAAAAAAATAATGCAAATCTTTTTACTTTTTAACAATCCTAAAGTTCAAATGTAATTAAAATTTCAGACTTTTGATTGTTTTAGAAAAAACACTAAATAAAAATTAAAAAAAAACACAAAATGTTAATTTCACACAATTAATTTTGTATTGTCAGTTCAGTTCGCAAGGTTTGTAACATGAATACAATTCATCAGTAAATTAAATACTGGTATACTAGCAGTACCAAACAAAAATGGAATGCATGGTTGAATGTTGGTAAGTCTTAAGTTTATAAACCCTTTAAAATATTATTTATCCAATATAGCGTTAATTTAATGTAGAAAGGCCTTAACTCCAATTTTTACGAAATTGCGTTCAGTTACATGATTCAATATATCTCGTATAAATACGCCTCGTTATAAAAGTTGCAGTAATGCAATTGTACCCAAAATAAAGGGTTTATACAACATTTATATTTTTATTGTTACACTTTGACATATAATATTTTGTTATGTTTTTATCTTCTTCTGCAATATTACAATTATGTCAGTTAGGGCCTTTCTGCATAAGACCAACGATATACCACCTAGATAATAAAGATAATAGTGTTACTCATAGCGTAAAGTTTGCGGTCACTATTTCCTTTTTTTAAAATTTTTTAACAGTAAAAAGTTTTAGGATGGATAAGTGGTTAATCTTAAAATTTATCTGAAAAATTTTAAAAATTTTAAATTCTTGAATAAATGAAGTAAAGGTTGTTTTTGCAGAGGTAAAGAACTTTGAGTTGGCAGCACTTTTTTAACTGAAGGCCATTTTGTTAGTTGTCAAGTGATTAGTTTAGTTTGACGTTTCAGCATGAATAGACTGGCGGCCGAACAAGGCATCCAAATTGTGCAAATTTATTTTTGAAATCATGGTTCTCTTCACTACGTCCATATATAATCGTGCATCAGAGCAATAATTTCAAGTAACTATGGAACGTTTTTGCACCTCGTTTACTCTAAATGAAACTTCGTGCAGAAGTCAGTGCTGCTGTAGAAGAAAACACGAATCACTTTATCCGCCATCACTGCACAAGAATTGGACGTGTACATCCACTTTATTGAAGATTTTGCGAATAGGTCATGCAAGAATTGAAGTCATACGAGCCCCTAGCAAGGCGCCGATTGGATGAATGGGTCCAAAGCAGGATTGTTGATTCCGAATTCCATAAACGAATTTTGTTTAACGATGAAGCTCACTTTTGTTTGTATGGATACGTCAATAAAGAAAACTGTCGTTTGTGGAGTGATGGCAGTTCTAAAGTGTATATTAAAACACTGTTACATCCGGAAAACTGACTATTTCGTATACTTTATATACTGGTGGAATCATTGGTACTTACTTCCTTAAAAACGATGCTGGTCATAACATTACAGTCAATGATGACCGCTGTAAAGCCATTATTACAGAGTTTTTCGTTCATCCATTCCAACAACCATGATGTGCAGGAACTGTAGTATTAAGAAAACGGCGCAACATTGCATGCACCTCATGCTATAATTGATTTATGAAGGAAACATTTGATAACCGCATAGTTTCACATTTCGGATAAGTGAATTGGCCTCTAACATCAATTTAAGTGCGATTTAGCAAAGCCAGACTATTTTCTATGGGGATGTGTGAAATCGTCCGAAACGATTGGAGGACAATATTCGTCATGTTATTGCAAATAAACGGTCAGAAATATTTAAAAAAACTATCGAAAGTTGAAACTTCAGATTAGACTACGCCAGAACCAGCCGTGGCTGCCATATGCCAAAAGTTATATTTGAATTTTAATGCCTGAAGGTTATCTTTCGAATAAAGTAAATTTCATTTTTAAGTTCTATACCTTTATAAAAATACACCCTTTAAAACCACGGAAATAAAATTTGTTTGTTTTGTGTATAGACCATATGTATCTTCCCGTAGCGCATGAATGCTACCGGAATCCTTCAAGAAAAAGATGAAACTGATTTATTGAAAGATTTTCCTATTTTTAAAATATTGTGTTATACCAATAGTTCCCCGTTTTTCTCTAATAAGACAGAGAAATTTTCAAAAAATAACTATGTTAAAATAGCTCAGATTTCTTTTATTTCTAATTTTATTTATTCCATTGTCTATTTGCATGCAGTTTCTTAACCATTTTTCTATAATGACCACTAATTTCGAAGATTAAAACTCCACCTACTGTTAATTGATTAACAGTTCTCTGTTAAAATATAACCTAAATTTGATTTAATAGTTAAATTCGAATATAGGCAAATGTACGTCTCTTCATTTTTATCTTAAATTTTTGTTTTTTTTCAATAACTGAATTTGTTGTCTTGTTATTTTCCTTGAAATTTAATATAAATTAAGTTAAATAATTTTTATTTAAAAAATTTAAATTTTTTGTGTGTAAAAACTTGAGAAATGAAAACTGAAAAATTTTTTTAATGTTAAAGCATGTGAATTTAAAATATTGTAGCGATACAATTAAATTGTATGTTCCATTAATTAATCAGGCCTCAAGTTGTGCATTTAAAGTTTCTGTAAAGATTTTGATTTATATGCAGGTGGGTCATAATTTTTTAAATTAAAATATAGGAAATCAAATAAATAAGAGAATTTTATAGAGGCACATAAATGTGGGAAGTACATCTGCTGCTTAAAATATGTCGAAACATTTCTATTTTTCTGTTTTCGGTTTAACCGCCCATTTCGTATATTGCAAGGGGCAGCCTAATTAATATTTGGTTTTTCTTTTAAAAATAGTAAATATTTCCCAGACAACGAATCCATATTATAGCTTTACTTTGATTTTTTTTTAATTAATTAACAAAACGAAAAAAAATTTTAAATACTATAATAAAAAAAATTAGAATGTTTCAGTTTGTTGTTGGACTTTCTTTTGGCATCTGCCATAAGAAGTGGTTTGGCGTAGATGAAAAAGTGATCATAAAAATTGTATTTTAGCCATTTTCTGCATTGTTATATGAGAAGATAATAAAATATCAGGTTTCGCCTACCCACCATAAAATCAAGTAAACATTAATAATTACTAAATAAATAACTAATAATTCTGATTTTTTCCTTAACTATTAAGTACTTTATTGATTTTTGTCGTCAATTTATTTATTTTTCAGCTTTTTTAGTTTCTTAAGCAAACCAAATCATTCAAATGCTTCTTTGAATTATTATTTAGTTTGCTTGGCGATATTCCTTGGTCCCTTTCTGTTTCTTTTAACGTAACATATCTAGGATAATAATAATTATTATGTAGGGAAAAACATCCCAACCGCAGGCTTTAACTTGAAACCCCACTTTATTCTAGAGAGTCACCTGCATGGTATTGATGTGATTGATGTGATTTGATTTACATCTACACCGACCAGGTAGTCATAATCAGATGGTGGTCAAACCACTTTGAATAATTTGCAAATGTCATTCACGCCCTAGGAGACCATCGAATACGTATATCCTCCGGTCACTCCTAGTAGCAATTTCGAAAGCCCGAAGTAGGCCGCAGCCTTCACACCTTGCTAAAGAGTTGGAGACTTTCCAACTCCTGGTCCAGAACGCATGAAGCTTAATATAATTAAGAACACGACGGCATTCATACTTACTGGACCTAAACCATTCATTGTGTTCGTTTTCAATGATCCTACTATCACGAGGGTCTCGAAACCACAACCACCACGATACTTCCATGTAGGGGCCAACCTCAATAACCAGTCAGAGAACAGCTAATTGTCTCAGGAGACAAATAGCGAACTCTGCGGGCGTACTTATTCCCGTGGAAATATGTGGATTGTCCAGGTGACTCCTACTAGCTTTTGAGGGGCCTGGGCACCCTTATTCCCCGCAAGACACCAGTCTAAATGGAATAGTAGGTTAAAAAAAGACGATCATGTGCACCCGGGGGAAACCGGCATGGTATTGTAATAGTGTCCCTTTTAGAAACGACAGTAGTGAAATATTCCAGCAAAGAGCTCTTCAAAGCTTTGAAGAGCGTCCTAGTGTAGCGCCATTTTTTGGGCTTTCGTCAGACTTAAACATATTTTATGCAGATTAAGAGCGTATGACAAGACCTTAAGAACCAAATATGAACTGTAGCGTTATTATCCATTGGAAACTCTAAATTTTTCAAGAACTTAGTCGACTCTATTTTCAAACACTTTTCACAATTTTCATAGTAAGCTTTTTCCCTATATAGTGAAATTTAAAAAAAAAATAATTTAATAATTTTACTAGACTAGAAAATGTGTGATTTTCAAACTGGTTTTTATAAAAATGACTAATTTTTACAGTTTAGTGAAACAACTACCATTAATCGGGAAAGGATTACAGTCATGGAGATGATTGATGCCTAAAAAAAATTAACCTAATTGGCTCAAGATGTTTTCCCTCGAAAATTCAGCTCTTCTTTAAAGTATTTTATGACCTTTGGGTCAAAGCAGAATATTTTGGATAATAGTGAAAAAATACCAATTTTGGATTTTTTGAAACCTAACGCAAATTTTAAGATTTTAGTTTATCTAAACCTACATCTTTTTTCACTTGTTTAATTTTATTCACGTCAGTTTATATATACCTACCAATAAACATTTCATCTCATATAAAATTTTTGTTTACGGTTTCTTTGATAATAAGAATTTTTAAAAAAAGTTTGAGTCAGATCCAAAAATTTTGCAAAGTATTACATAGACGTATTTAAAACCACATTTTGTTTTCTTAAGTCCTTAAAGAGCTTAGAACAGTCTGTTTGTGTCGCAGGCAATTAAATGAATGAATTCTATGATTTGTTTTTTTTTTTTGTTAGGTGCCCCTGTAGGGTTGTAGGTAGTGTACTAGCTGGGGGTGGTGGTTTCGATTCCCAACAAAAACCTTGGCTGTTTTCACTACAAAAAAAAATAAAAATTGACTGTCAGTGATGAAGGCAAAGTCATTGGTCGCTGTGCTGCCTTATACGACAGTTAACATTCCGATAACATTGACCTTCTAGATATGAAAGCTGCCCCGGTAGGCTAGTAGGTAGTGTACTTAGCCCACCAATCTACCGGTGGTCTTTTTCACTACAAAAATAAGAGCTTAAAAGTTATCCTTCTACTTTCACCTCCTGTCTTATATCTTCTCTATTCCTTTCCCAAAGGATGTAGCACGGTTGTGACTAAATAGGCATTGCCTGAAATGCTACTTCTCTTATTTTTATTATTCTTCAAAATATGAAATAACAATAAGTTGTCAAATCTAGATTCAATCTAGAGCTAATCATTAAGCCCGACCAAAGTCAGACATACACCTAGTGGCAGAAAATGAATGATGCTCAAGACGCTTCATCTGTAGCATTGACAACTAGATCCTTAGTGTCCCTCTTTTTCAGGCGAATGTGACCACCAAAGTTTAATATATTGCGAGCAAGTAGATTAAGATGGGTTTCGAGTTTTGTTAGGTATTTTCCTGCGTATTTAGCTATTTCAGCAGTTACTAGTGGCATGTTTAAGTCCCGATGGATGTTAGAATTTTTGATATACCATGGAGCTGATGTTACTAGGCGCAAAATTGTGTTTTGTCAACGTTGGATCTTTTCCACATTAGAAGCTGATGCAGTGCCCCATAGCTGGATTCCATAGCACCATATTGGTTTCAAAAGAAACTTGTACAATAATAGTTTGCAATCCAGACTCAGGGGAGAATTTTTACCAATGAGCCAATGTATCTGAGCCAATTTAAGCTTCATCTGAGTTAGCTTAGCTTCAATGTGATTCTTCCACGTAAGTCGTCTATCAAGACGAATACCAAGGTATTTCACATGCGAATGTTCCGGAACAATTTCGTAATTAATTCGAATGAGGGAACAAGTATCCCTTCGCAGTGTGAACGTTATATGAACAAACTTTTGTTCGTTCACCTTTATTCTCCATAATTTCAACCATGTTTCTAGCTGGCTAATATGTTCCTGAAGATTTTGAGATGCTTAGCGCGGGTTTTCGTGCACACTAAGACAGGCTGTGTCATCAGCAAATGTAGATGTGTGAATAAAACTACTTACAGGCATATCATAAGTATAAATTAAATATAAAACTGGACCAAGTGTACTGTCCTGTGGCACCCCTGCGGCAATAGATTCGAGTGAACTCATGAAGTAACAGTAAACTTTTGGCCAATAATGTAACTTTCCAAAAGCTTCAGAATGTTGACCGGCAGATATGTTCTCAGTTTCAAAAGCAGTCCTTCATGCCACACTTTGTCCAAAGCCTGAGATACATCTATGAAATGAGCAGAACAACACTTCTTTTGTTCAAATGTCCTTCCGATGACTTGAACCAATCTGTGCGTTTGTTCAATGGTACTGTGGTGACTTCTAAAACCAAATTGATGATCCGGAATGCACCCACTATTTGTTAGGATAGGCGACAATTTACTCATGAGGAGCTTTTCGAAAAGCTTTGACAGCAAACTAATTGGCCTATATGACTCAGCCCTGGTGAGATCTTTTCCTGGTTTCGGAATCATTTTGACTTTGGCAATCTTCCAATTTTGTAGATAATATTCAAGTCTTAAAATTGAATTGAATATAAATAGCAAAATTCTAACGGCAATAACAGGTAACTCAATCAGCATTCTGTTACTGATACCGGCGATACCCAGAGCCTTCTTCTCGTTAAGTTCACCGATGACTTTTTGTACATCACGCAATTCAAACTTTAATGGTCGCGGAGGTAAGGCAACCACGTTAGGCAATTCAGGAACACCACTACTTGTATTGGGGGTAAATACATTCTTTAAATGTTCAGGAAATAAAAAATTTAGTTGCTATTAATAAATAAAATTAACGTTTAACTGCAACAAAAAATGTGTTCCTTTAAGTACCAATTTCTACCGCTTAATCATTCCTGAACGAGTAAAGTACGTTAAATAATTCCCAAAACAAAAAGGCTTCTTATTCATAGTTCATCGTTCCGACCAAAAAAAAATAAATATTTATATAATATTATAATATATATATGTATATATATAAATGGCCCATTAAGACATAAAATATGTTTCGGTCTTTTATTTCAGAAGTTTGCAAGTCACAAAAATATTTTAAACACTCCTTTAACAGATCAAATTGGTCATTCTCCCTTTCTAGTTTAGTGTTCATCTATGGTTCAAAGTTAAAAAAGGAATGATGAATGAAAGATACGCTTTAATCTTTCCGTGCGATTAAAATAATTCACCAAACAAATGATTTCGGCCAAATCTACTTACTTCCTAAGAATTTTGCTAATTAAGTACGGTGGAAAATTCACAGTTTTTAACTTCATTATACAAATATATTGAACTGTTTTCAACTTATAATTACGAAAACTTGTTACATATTTCTTGTTTGAAAAAGAAAAAAGTGAAACTAAGCAACCACAAACTTTCTCACCTTTCTATAATTACATGATTATATTATCAAGCTAAAGAAAACAAAAAACCTATTGCTGTGTTTAACTGCGACAATGCTAATTAAAGCAATTTAACTTTATTAGTTGCTAATGATTAAGCCATGTTAAAAATGGCTATGAAATGGAAATAGAAAAATAGCAAGCGATTTGGCTGATATCCAATAGTAAAGTTGTTGTTGGCAAACGTTTTAACTAAATAACAAAGTGCAAGCGGTTGGGAATATAATGCTTTTGCGATTTCATCTTTAAATGGATAAATAATTACCGGCCAATTTAATAAATTTATTAATTTTGTTATTATCTGAAAAAATATGTCAATATTGAAGAAAGATAATATTGTTACGAAAATAAAGTTTGACAACCTTTATCACATCTATACAACAAAAACTAATGAGCTATCTAACACTTGTTGGTTGAGCAGCAACTTTGGTGAATTTAATTTTTATCTTTAGTTTTTGACTCCATTATGCTATTGTAATTTAGTCAATGTGTTTGCGTAAGAATCTTGAGTGTAATAGGCGGCAGCGATATAGGCATAGAGACACATGCTTTCACCTACAATAATCAATATGGTTAAAGTTAAATTATTTAAATAGCAAATCGACATTTTTAAATTTAATTAAAAAATTCAAATTACCGCTATTTTCTTTTAAAAGGGAGAAAACTAATTATTGTAGCAGCTCCCGCATCTGGGTACTTAAGAGATATCTATTCGATTCGTAAAAAAGAAACGTACGATCATAAGACAACATAAACTTGAATGGAAATTGAAATAAATGTTATTTGGTAATACCACTAGACGAGTGCTTTGAAAAGTAATAAAACCAGCCGGATGAAGCCGCGGTAGATAGGCTAATGAAGTAGTGTGTGATAAGATTTACGTCAGTACCTAGCTGCGTAAGCTATAACCTGACGGTGGATCATACCACTGTGGATGAAATGTAGCATCATCCTCGCCCTAGGAAGCCTTCAGATACGTATATCCTCCAATCATACCTAGCTGCAACTGCGAAGCATGCCGCAGCCACTCACTCTTTGCTGAAAAGTTGGAGACTATCCAACTCCTAGTCCAGAACACATGAAGCCTTATAAAATTTAAGAACACAACCGCAATCATGCTCATTAATTGTGTTCATTGTGAATGATCCGACCTACACAACACAAACGAGGGCTTCGAAACCACAACTACCACGATACTCCCGAAGGGCCAACCTCTCAGAGAACAGCTAAAAGACTAAAAAGACAAATATCTGAACTCTGAAATTTTACTGATTCCCGTGTAAATAAAGTGGAATTGTCCACTTGGCTCCTGCTAGCCTTGTACCCCCGTTGACACATGTAATGACGATAAGATTTCGTCAAAACATATCAATGTGACACCGGGGGGTTCAAACGAGGGTGTCTGAAAATTTGAATAACATGAGAACAGTGTATGACAATAGTGGCTAACAACTATGTGTGTTCAAGTGTCGCCAAAGTCAGAGAATGTTGAAATTCAAACGGCAGCTTGAGTTTCTTTAGTCCAAGATTAAGGATCATGTCAACTAATTTAGCCAGAGCTATAGAGTAAGAAATAAATAAAACAAAATAAATATAGCGCCGCGAAAGGATGTACTAATACTTGTTAAAAATATGCGTTTCGTTACTATATCGTATCGGCGATTTAAGAACCATTTTTTAGATACTCATTGCTAAGTTTTGTTAAGCTAAAAGAAATAAATGAAAATTTCGGATTGAAAATTTTTTTTTGTAGAGAAGAATGGATCTATTAAAATTATTGGAAATTGAAAAAATTCCATTCGACTCAGCCGTATAAGCATGCTTTAAATAATAACGTGGATGTATTCTTATACGTGTTATCAAAAACGAAAAAAAAATATTACATGCAAAATTGATGGATTATAATTAATGAATTTGAGCCAAACACTAGACATTCTGCAATATTTCCTCTCTCCCTCTCTCATAAAGAAATACATATCAAATTAATTTAGTTGTTGCAACATATTACAAAGTTAGCGCTTATTTGCAATTTGACCGAAACATCTGTTAACTTCTTCATATTACATGTTTCCGTAAATTACTTGTAATATGAAGAAATTTATAGAAGTTTCTATCAAATTTTGTTTATAAATAATTGGCGAATAGTATGCAACTACATGGGAATTAACAAAGATCAATAAGCAGTTATAGTGAGGTAGGCAGACAGGAAATGAAATCAAAACTTTAAGGCTTAAAGACTAGTGCAGTTATTACCTCATTTATGGAATAAAAAATAACAATAAAAATAAGAATAGAAAAAACTACATTTTAAAATATAAAAACTCTGAATCAATATTTAACTACGAGTACCACACACATAGAAACTGTTATGTTGTAAGTTACCTGATGAAACATGTTCTGTTTAAGTTAGAATTTTTACCTTGTTTTATTATAAAGGCACATGCTCATCTGCTATTCTAATGTACCAATTCATCTACTACAACTACACAACAATTGTTTTCTTTTTCCGGACCAAAAACCAAGAAGTTTTAATTGCTGCTTTCTATTTATTCGCCTTTTAAGGAGCTCATCTAGCGCTAATGAGATTTATTTTTCCTATTCTTTGTTTTTAGTTTTACTATTCTATTCAAACACCCCACATTAATAAGTGGCGGAAGTAACAACTTAATCAGCTTTTTTTATTGTTTATTGTTCTTATTAGACACAATTAAACAATTATAAAGGACAGCATGCATAAGCTTTTGTTGTTGCAGATAGATAAAGGGTTGCCAAATCTTATTAATATGTTAAGCGCAAATGCATTATCGAAAACTGGGTGACAAAATTTTTAAGAAATTTAGATTGCGAATTATTTAATCGTTTGGAATAAAGCAGGGGTCGTTTAAACAACCTGAAGGTGTTTTTTATCATTCAAGTTATTTGTACAGAAAAGATCTAGCAGTATGAGAGCCGATAGCTCATTTTCGATATAACAATAATATTTTTTCTACATTGTAACTAAAAATACAATGTGACTTTGAAAAGAATTTTTCGTATATATATATTGTTTTTAAAAAGAATTTTTCTGCAGAAAGTCATTGTATTTGTTGTAGAGAACTATTTGCACAAAAGGCTACAAAAGTTGAGAAAAATAAAGGGCTTAACTCGAAGAGATCTGCAGTCCTAATTAACTAAGGCCGGTACAATTTTTTTTTCATATAGTATGATCACATTTTCCTTTTGTTTAAAGGGCCGTAGCCCACTACATAAAAATTCTCGAGTTGCGCATAAAAAAAATTAAAAAAATCGCTGCAAACCAACAGAATTCTGAATCCATGTTTTCTGGTCAAGCTTAAAATGCAATAGTACTTCGCTACACCAACATTTTATTTTGAACCAATTATTGCCTTAACTTCGCTTGGACGGAGCCACAAGTTATACCAAAGGGAGGTTTAAACTTCTTGCGCCTGAAATTTCTCAGACGTACAATTTCGTTCTCTTCAGCGCTGAAATTTTTAGTATGTCAACACTAAGTATAGGGCTTAGGCAAACAACTTTTTCAGAAGAATAATCACAAATAAACTCAAACGGTTCAAAACCTAAAAATCTAGTAAATTAGCTAAATATCCACTACGGTTGCTAAAGTATAAAAACTTGCCTTTTAAAGTGAGATACTTCATGAACGCATTTCCTTTCCAAACATATTGGCCAGTGTTGGCATATTATTGGATTTATTCTCAACATGAGGATAAAAATTTTGTTTTGGAATTTCTCTCAGGCTTTTTCAGGAAAACTAATATTTTTAAATCTATTGAAACTTTGATTTTGTTGATTAATATAGCGTAAGTGTCATATTGCATACTTATACAAATGAAATATTATACTGTATAAGTAAAGTATATCTAAGTAAGTGATAAAAAGGATTTAATTTATATTCGCGAAAATTTCTGGCATAAAATAACCTGATTCCTGGGAATTTTTGGGGACAATAACTTTTTGTTAGTAGATTCGATTTTCAACGAATCTGGAAACCCTGAAATTGGCATAAATTTTAGGGAGCGAAAGAGCCGTTAACATAACAATTCACATGTATTAAATTCCGTTAAAGCACCATACGGCAAACTTGGCCTTTAGCTAATTTAATAAATATCAGTATTAGATCTTTTTGTATTAAGAGTATTGAATAACTGACTTTTAGACTTTGCGAAAGAAAAATGCTTTTTCAAAAACTAATTCACCCATGGCAACTGTGGGATGACGCTGCGCACAAAAAGTAATTAAATTCGGTTACACGTTTTAGTAGGTACGATACCTAACTATTATTATTTAGTAAAAAGTCCCCTATGTTTGCTGTACACATTATTATTATTATTATTTAAATTGTATATTCTGAAACTTGGCGATTTTGCAGTATAATGGTGTTATTAACCAGGAATAAGGTTTTTATCAAGTAGCAAACTCTACATGAAATAATTAATTAATTTCAAAATAAGTGATACACATAGTCACTTAAACTAAATATATTCACATGACATATGTTCGTATGTGCACTTTTAATTACAGCTTTAAATGTACTTTTGGAAACCATAAAAATAAACTTAACCAAACTTGCAATTAGAATTTTGTAGAAAAATCATTATTTTATTGTGATTGTGTACCATATCTTTGTGTGAAAAATTTGCATGGCCACCTACTAAAAGAAAGACCGTTTTAAATGCCAAATAAAACCAAGAGCCGCAAATATTTTGTGGTAGACCAAAAAACATGTTTGTTTACTTACATTTCACAGTATAAAAAAAAAACAATATCCGCTATGAAAATTTGTTGCTTTTATGTTCGTGGTATTTTTTTTTTCCTGAAATTATTTTTTTTTTTGTTCATAACTTTTTTCACCTTCTAGCACAGGTATATGACTTTACTTCCTTTTTTCTTTTGTGAAACTTTTGTATTTTTACTACTTAAAGCCAATTATTAATTTTTCTCACTTCTCTAAATAGTATTCTTTTAATTTTTTTCTTTTGGTTCTTTTAGTAACACTTTTTTTTATATGTTTGCACTTTTCTTTAATTCATATATACATATGGATTTCCTTTTTCTCTAATCACTTTTGTTTAATTCTTTTCAATTTTCAGAAGTATTTACTTAAACACAATTAATTTCACGGTGCTGTTGTTTATTGCTCTTTTTTTGTTTTTGTTCGCAAGCAAACTTTTGTTTATATTCGTTGTTATTTTTGTTTGTGTGTGTACAATAATTTTTGCATTTATTCTATAAATTATGAAGGTGGTTAGCTTGCATATGTACGAATGTACTCTCAATTAACAAACACAAAACAAATTAAAAAGGGGAGGTCAAACAAAATGGAAATAAAAAATTATATTTTTAAAAACACACAAAATTTTTCGCCGCTTCCAAAATTGTAATCAATTTTAAACACCAACGAATGAGAAGAGACTAAATTGCTGGTCATTTTGTTTCACTAAAATGAGAACAAATATGTATATTTATAGCAACCGTAAAGTTAGTGCCCACAGTTGGATTACTGTTAAAATAGTAGTTTAAATACAACTGTGCGTGGATAACGTTTTGAGGAAGAAATAACAGTTGAGTACAAACAAAATGATTTGAATTTTAAAGATTAGATTATCGTGCTTGATTCACTCTTTTTTTATCTTCTGACAATATCACAAAATTTAAGGCATCAGAAATAAACGGCACAATGAATTACTATGAGAAACCATACCATTTGGCTATTCGGTATTATTGCTAACAGAACTCATCATCACGTTTTACTCCAATTTTGTTCTTAAATAAAATTTAAGGAAATATGTTAATTAGATGAAAAAAAGAAGCTTTTATGATCATTAGTAAAGTTTTGCGTTTAAGTGAACAGAAAACAATATTTTTAATACAAATTATTTTAGTAGTTTTTTTTACAAAGCAGTGCGTTTAGCACAATTTGAATGTAAAAAGTAAGTGAAAATTCTAGTGCTTCAGTCAACCTGAAAATAAAAAATATCAAGCATATCTCATACTTCCATAGTTAATTTTTCCACTTTATATTCCGTTTGTTTTTATCAATCCAAAACAAATTAATAGGTCTACAAGTCAATAATGTCGGTTTTTTGCTTTAAAAATGCATTTATTATAATAACAAAATAGGTTAATACATTATTCAAAATATTGTCCATCGTTAGCCACTACTTTTTTCTATACTTCTGGTAACGTCCGGTTTTGACGTTAAGAATGAATCAAGCCAATTTTTGATACTCTGTTCTGAAGTGAAGCGTATTGCTTCGATCGAAACAAATTGAAGTCAGAAGGGGCAAGGTCTATGCTTTAGGGCAGGTAAGTCAAAACTTCCCATCCACTGCTTTCTAAAAAGTTTTTGACCGGTCTTGCAAAATGTGTCATATAGAAGATTTTAATCTCGGTTTAGGTCGAATACTCTGGTAGTTTTTCATTAATTGTTCTCTTCAAACGAATCAACGATCACAGGGGACCTGCGCCGAATTGGCACCATGGATATTCAGCGTTGATTTGGCTAATTGGGCAGTCTTTATATATGACTTTGCGTTTGGGGTTATCGCAATACAAAATCACATTGTAACGTCTCTCAGCTTCCAATTAATAATGGCCTTAATTTCCTTACTTTTAAAGTAATCACAATGCTTTTAAATGATAGCGGATAGTGCAAGTTCTTCTTGCGTTAATCTACAATTTTCGTCGAGTAATGCTTTCACCTCCTCGTCTATAAACTTTTTCGACTAACCAGTCCTTTGCTTGCCCTCTGTGTCGAAATTACCATTTTTGAATTGCTGGCATTGATAAAATCAAATAAATTACATTTTACAGTCAGTGTTCTGCTTTGTATTTTTTGGTGTACTTTTATTTGGTACCTTGCTAAGGTGAAGTTTTTGACAAACACTAAAAAAAAAATTTAGAAAGCAGTGTCTTAAAATATTTTTATTATTGTAACTTATGAGGAATCAGAAATTGTTAATTTCGTTAATAAAATCAAAAGTGCTTTCATTCCAACTATTTTTCTTTAAGCCATCATAATGTAGACTGAATTCCGTTTTTGAACGGCAATGAAGTTGTGTATTATGTGGCTGTCAAATAATTCCAATTAAAATATAGTTCGTTATACATAACAAATTTTTATTACCTCTTTGTAATTTCGAATTACTACATCAAATATAATTGTTATAATAATATAAATACTTTTGTTTCATTAATTTTTCTAAATTCAACAATTATTATAAATCTAAAATATTTTTTAACAATTTTTAATACAATCGTAAAAATAAAATACAAATAGTGAAGTCATTATAATATATGAATTTATGTAACATATACTTATGTACATATGTAAGTATGTAAATTGCTTAAATATTTTCTAATGTAAATATATCAAATATATCTATATATACATATATATATATATATATATATATACATATGTATATATATCTAAAATATTTATTCTTCAAATTCAAAATTATAATTACTGTTTACATCGAAATATGTATATACATTTTTATAAATATAAGGAGTTTAAGATTTTTAATGAAATGTGAGTTTTCTTAATATTATTTTGTAATTTTAGAATTTTTTTATTTTTTGCTTTTGTGTAATTAAATGTACTAATTATTGTCTCGGAAGACTGTTTAGGTAAAAAAAAATAACAAAAAAATAATTATAAAAAAGGAACAATTCCTATAATTTCGTTTGATTGTTGCTATTATTTTGGAGACAGCAACATGTACTATTTCCTATCTCTAAGTTGTCACAATATTGGTTTATTTGCTATCTTAAGAAAAATATTGCACAAAAAAATAAATCAAGTAGGAATGTTTTATTTCAGCTTCTCGGCATATTTGTAGGTGGAATATTTAAAAGTCCGTAATATAATCAGTAAACAATTTAAATTTCGCACACTTGAAAATTTATTGATCTTCGGAATCTATCTCATTTCGCTTAGCCTTCCGTTCTACAATAACGAAGGTTATTGTTCCTAAAGTAGCAGTAACGACCAAAATACCCAATTGTGCTCGTAAGCCTAAATGTAGGGAATAAGCGAAACTAATAGTAGCAGCAACCGACTATATAGAAAAAGATAAAATTAATAAAATATTTTAAAGAAAAATTAATAAATTCTTACCTGAGTAAATTTGAATAAAGCAAATGCTCCCACTGAATGTTTAACAAAAACACCACACAACATTGAGTAAATTTGAGTATTAAAGCATGCATCGCCAAAGCCCAATAAGAATGCACACAACAATGCAATCCAAATTAACGGTGGATTAAGGTATGATAACTCCTCGGTGTCATTGAAAGGTGAATCATTTGGCAGATTTAGGAATATTAAAGCGAAAGCAATCATATGTATTACGTAACCGGAAATGACTATGGGATCACGACCAAAGCGTGAAGTTTTTGCACCCAGTATTCCAAAAAGACTTCCTCCGAAAACCTCACCAACACCTATGCAGATGCCAGCTAATCCCATAATTTCCTTGGGTGTCGCCGATATTTTTTTCGTAAAGCCAATGGAAGGTCCATAAACGCCACTGAAGAAGGACAATTCAAAACCTGACAAAATGAAGTTAAAATAATCTGTCATGAGATGTATACGATCAATTATTCTGACTTGCCTGTATATAAGAACGACAAACTCAATAACATCATATCTCGTGTAAGAAATAATTTCCCTGCCGCAACTAAAGCCACCTTCGAACGATCAAGTGACGACTGCCTTTGTTGTAATTCATTATCGGTGCCTGAATTATCTGGCACATAACGTAGGCAAGCCAAAAATAGAACACCTAAGATCGCCACCGAAGTTAGTACAATTATAACCAATCTGCGTGTTTTTTCATCAATATGTTCCTTGTTTTGGAATTCAAAAAAGACAAACAAATTCCCGAAGAACATGCTGCACTGCAATAGGGCCCAAAATATGCCAGAATTACGTGAAATGGAGTTAGAATCACTGCAGCGGGCTAAAAATGATCCCTGCCCTGTCCATGTTATAGCGGCACCAGCTCCTAATAACGCACTAGACCCATAAAGCAGCACATCGTTTGGAAACAAAAATGTTATCATAAAAAAACTGCAATTGAATAATACAAATAAAAACAGAATAAATACAATAACAAAACATAAACGAAATAATACTACATACACGTATGTCAATGCTCCTACTAGCATGGCTGTGCGTGGTCCTGTAAATGCTATGAACGAGGGTGCAAGCCAATTGAAGAAAGCAAAGGTGCCATATACTATGGCCAAACTTACATAGCCATCCCCTTTGAAGGTGGGATCATCTTTGCTAATACTTACTAAAAAAGCTTTCTGCAAGTGTAAGAAAAATATATGTTGAATATTAAAAGCATACTTTTGGGCTTTATTTGTAAATGATATTTGTATGCACTGACGCAGCTGGTAGAAGTCAATGTGACTATAATTTGTCTTAATTAGATGTTTTTTCTGTCATTGACCCTTTATTTTATATAAATTTATTTAAATCGTTGTTGAATTGTAATGCAAAGCATGCAGTGTTATCAAGCGTAAACAGTTTTTGTTTTATGTCTTCTTGGCATATTTTGTAAATATATTATTTTTAAGTAATTTATAATTATTCGGAATCTTTTTCAATATAAGCGCAATTTTATTTTGTGCTTGATTCCTTTAAATAAATATTTCATGATATTCTCATAAAATATTTATTACAAAAATTTTTATTAAAAATAAACATTTTATGATATTCTCATAAAACATTTATCCAAATAAAAATAAAAAATAAAAAATTAATTTGAAATGTATTGTAATGGGGGAGAGCATATCCATATTGCAATTTCACTATTGCTCACATTAGCTCATCAGTGAATTTTACCCCAATATTGTATTGAAAAAACCGTAGAGTCTTATATCCAAAACCAAACTGATTTTATGAGAGTTTTTCATAAAATCAACATAGCATAGACAGCAAGACTCAAAAACACTTCCATACAAACACTACAAAACATTTCAAAAACAACAAAAAACATTGTTTATTTTCAATCATTTCTACATAAGGGTTGCCATTGGAAACCATTCATATGCAATTTGAAAATTCCAGAAAATAAAAAACATTTGTAAAAAATTTTACAAAATTCCAAAAAAGCAACGAGCACATGCAATGGAAATAAGTAATTTATAATTATTCGGAATCTTTTTCAATATAAGCGCAATTTTATTTCGTGCTTGATTCCTTTAAATAAATATTTAATGATATTCTCTAAGGTTTTTTCAATACAATATTGGGGTAAAATTCACTGATAAGCTATGTGAGCAATAGTGAAATTGCAATATGGATATGCTCTCCCCCATTACAATACATTTCAAATTTATTTTTTATTTTTTATTTTTATTTGGATAAATGTTTTATGAGAATATCATAAAATGTTTATTTTTAATAAAAATTTTTGTAACAAATATTTTATGAGAATATCATGAAATATTTATTTAGAGGAATCAAGCACGAAATAAAATTGCGTTACCATTCATTTTCCTATAAACCTTTCTTAAGAAAATGCAATGGCAATATTGGACAGTACAGTTGTGTATAAATTTAGGACATTGTATAAATATTTCTAAACCGAAGTTCATATTTGCATGTTACGCCTAGCAAGTGTTTATTTGCCAGACAAAACCGAATAAAAGGAATATACAAAACATGTTACATTTAGATTATGATTTTAAATGTTTCACAAATAAAATTGATTAGTTGGTATTGGTACTTTTAATCTACACTTGTGAAAAGTATTCGCATCTGCTAATCCGATTAATTCAAAAATTAAAATTTTATAGAAAAAACGGAAAATCGGCAAAAACAGACATATTACAAAAAGTTGATAAAATATCGATAACGCAATTTTTCTGCAAAAATGTTACCGATAACATAACTTTGCTCTAGAAAAACCACCGATAACATAACTTTACTGTAAAGAACTCACCGTGAACAGAACTGTAGAAAAGTTAACAATAACATAACTTTTCTGCAAGAAAGTTACTGATAACACAAATCTTCTGTAGAAAAGATATTGATAGCATAAATTTTCTATATAAAAGCAATCGATAACTTTTGGTAGATCAATAGCTTTCGGTAACATTACTAAAGTTATTGATCATATAATCTTTTTGTTGAAAAATTATCGATATCTTATTATTTTTATGTAGAAAAGTAATCGATAACATATATTTTCTACAAAAAAGGTATCGATAATACAAATTTTCCTCGTAAAAGTTATCAACAACCTAAGTTTTCTCTATAACACTTGTTGACATGAATTTCATATTGAAAAGTTATCGATAGCAGTAGAAAAATTGTCAACAGCATCAGTTTTTTTATCAAAAGAAATTGAGGTCCAGAAAAATTATTAAAAGTAAAATATCTATTTTTAGAAATGTAATCGATATTATTAATTTTCCTTGGAAATGTTATCCATAGCAAAACTTGTTTTAGAGATGCTACGGCAACTTCTCTTTAAAAGGTTTTCTAAAAGGATTCTTTTCTCTAGAAATTTTGTCGTCTCCTGTGACGTTATCAATTAAAATAGTAGAGTGCCGTTCTAGAAAAGTTACAGGTAACTTCACTCATTACATCCACTAATTTGTAATGTGTTGTAATTAGTAGAAATTTAAATTCTTATTTACTATTTCAATTAAAACATGTGTATTCCAATTCTTGTTATATGTATCTCTTAAAAACTAGAAGAAGAAGAAGTAAGCGTAAAAGGAATTATGATAAACTGTCACATATAAAACTTTTGATGATTGGCAATTGTTAAGATATTATTGTATCGCCAATAAAGTTGCTGCGTGGTATTATTTGATCTGAGGATGTGATACGGTCGCAAGTGACACCTGATTATTATGAAATTTTAAGTTTCTGAAGAGAATCTGTGGTCAAGGTATGAGAGAGCTAGCATTCACTTTGTGCAGTGTTTGAAAATTTCTTTATGTCTTGTTAAAGATTTTATTTATAAAGGGTTTTTCAATAAAAAAGTTTGTTTTGTAAAACAAAATGAATCCAAAAATTTAGATTAAGATAATTCAAACTTTTATTGTATTACGAAGAGAAAAGTATGGTATGAGAAAAGCTAGGCAATTATGAATGAAAATGTTCACCACGACCACGCTGGCAGATGTCGATTACTGCATCATAGCTTTTAATCACTTTTTGGCCAGATTAGCGCCACAAAAATAATCCAGTGTTGTTAAATCACACGATCTGGGTGGCCACTTAAATGCTGATTGTCGTAAAATTATGCGAACGGGAAATTTGGTTGACAATAAATTGATCGTTTCACTTGCTATGCGACATGAGGCACCATCCTATTGAAATCACATGTCAGTGATATCCACATCATCAATAATAGACTTAAATTGAGTTGTTAGCATGATCAAATGGCCGTTACCGCATTTTCAGCCTCATCTTCGAAAAACTCGGCCCAATCACGCCTCCAGACCACATAGCGCACGATACAGTGACACGTTGAGTATCCAAAGCATGCAATAATCGTTCTAGGATTTTCAGAAGCGCAAATGCGGAAATTTTGCTTGACATATGCCGACAAGTGAAAATGGGCAACGTCTGAAAAAATGATTTTTTTAGAAAAACTTGTCGGTTGTTCCTGACTGAATTGAGCGAATCTACGGTGATGTGAATGGTCGGCCGGCTTCAATTCCTGCACGAGTTTAAAGTTGTAAGGCTTCAAAATTAAATCCTTACGCAAAATTCACCATGTGATGGTTTTCGATAACCCCGAATGTTGAGAACGTCGGGGAGTAGACAAATCTGGATCTGTTTCAACACTGTGGTTCACAGCCGCAATGTTTTCTGGTTGAACAAACGTGTAACAAGCCTGTTGACTCAAATTTAACGACTAAATTCTTAATATCGCGCTCAAAAGGACGATTATGACGTCCGAAAATATCACGATTTTTACGAAATGCAACTTTAACAGAACCACCATTTTTATAGTGGATTTTAATAATTTCAATGCGATTTTTGTGAGAAATTGAATTCAATGTAACAATTGCCAATGCATCTACTGCGAATAGGTCAAAAAACTAAATGTCAATTGAAAAACAAACTTCTTGTTGAAAACCCTATTATGATAATGGTGCTTAAATTATAAAAAAAGTCTAGCAATAAATTCAAAGTTATTTAATTAAAATCCGCATTGTGTCCTTTGTTTTTTGGAACAAAAATATTTAACTCTTTATGAAATATAAAATTTAAAATTATAATTTTGTAATCATTTCTGTGCATTTAAAGTGAGAGAAGAAATGCAAAATTATGACATATTGTTGGTTAATGGCATTCGATACTGTTGGATTTTGTTGCCCAGACAGGAAATTGCTTATTATTAAAACCACTATTTTTTATTATTATTTTTTAAACTTAATACTTATAGTCGTGTTATTTGTGCAGCTACAAAATAAACTGTGGCAAGTGAAAGTTAATCATACAAAAGAAGAAAACATATTTAAGTTTAAGATAAATAAATACTAAGTTCATCAGTAAAGAAAAAAATATTATTAAAGATAAATTTAATATTCTTTAATGCACAAGTAGCACTTACTATTGTGTTAAATATTTTTTAAATACTTTTTTTTATAAATTGTTTACAGTTGTGTGATGAAGTGTCTGTTTAAATTAATATTTAAGGCCAACAGGCTGATTGATAAGCTCACTGAGTTTATTGATTAGAATAATGTTCTTCAAAGGTTTAAGTTTTTATTTTTTTTTTAATAACATTGATTGTGCTTAGTAAATTCAGAGCAACCACTTAATTCATTATTAAATAAATAATTAATTAATCTAATAAATACATGAACACACAAACACGTAAACAATTTATGAGCGATGCATGTATATTCGTTTTCAAGTTTTGTACTTCTATCAAGTGCTTAACATACATATATATGTTTTTAATTGAAAAATAATTTGTAGATAATAAATTTAATTTCATGTTAAAAGCTAAATAAAATATAAATATAAGCAATCTTATTTCGTGCTTGATTCTTTTAAATAAATATTTCATGATATTCTCACAAAATATTTATTACAAAAATTTTTATTAAAAAATAAACATCGTATGATATTCTCATAAAACATTTATTTCAATAAAAACAAAAATATTCGAAATGCATTGTAATGGGGAAGAGCACATCAATATAAGTTTCGGAAATGAAAATTAAGCTCTCTTTTTGTCTCATAAAAATATGAGTATTTTTTCCTCTTTGTAAATATATATAATTTTAAACTATAATTAACAATGAATATTAATTAGAGCAATTTTAATTTTAAAATTATGTTTTTGTTTAATAAAATAGTTGCCTACAAAATGAAAGTGACTGTAACTACACACTTTTTTGCGCTACTGTTTAAGCGAGTTGCTAAAAAGTGAAAGATATAAGCAAGTTTAGAATGGCTATTAAAAGTCTGATTGCTTATTTAGTTGGTAACAAAGTCCACTAACTTGTTTTTTTTTTCATATTTAGCACAATACATTTTAAATCGTATAATGTTTTGTGCATGTGTATTTGTTAGGAAGAGGGCTCGTCTCGATTTTGGCGAAAAATAAAAACAATATGTATATACATTGCAAACCTACTTATAACACATACATGCATACATACATACATATTACACACATAGTTTATTTGTTCGCACATGTGCAAAGCTTTATGCTGTATGTATGTATGTATGCCTACAAATGCATGTGTGCGCATACATTAAAGCATAGTGCTGGTTGTTATATCAGAGATGAAAATATCAATACTATTTTACTGCTTTTAGTTATCATGGCTAATATAAAATTTACTGCAGTAATTTTGTTTTTATGTATTAACAAACACAAGCTTAATAAACAAAAAATCATAATTAATAGTAACTTCGAGTTGTTTTATTAATAGCTTTAGCACAGCAATTTAGTTTTTGTTTATAATAAATTAAATTAATCCGCCAGGTAAGAGTAGGACTAAAATAGGAAAGGTTTCGCACCACACATGACCCTCCCTATAGTTTTTTTATTTTATCTTTGTAAAACGGCTTAAAAGACAAGGCGCTTTAATATCCATTTTTTTGTTGTAGTGGCTATCAAAATACGCCTTCTGTTAAAATTTATAGAATCTTGCTATTAACGCTTGTGAACATTAAGCTCATTTTTCTAGTTTTTTTTTTTTTAAGAAAAGTAGCACTTCAGGCAACAATGCCTATTTAGTCAAGTACCGTGCTACATTCTTTAGGAAAGGGATAGAAAAGAGATGAAACAGGTGGTGAAAATAAAAGGATAGTTGGAAATTAACTGCCGTATATAAGACAGCACAGCGACCAGTGACTATGCCTTCATCGCTGAGCAGCCCCACCGACACCCAATTTTTATTTTGGTAGTGAAAAAAAACCAAGGTCTTCGTTGGGAATCGAACCCACATACCCCATACTGACAAGCTAATACACTACCTACTAGCCTAGGGGCACCTAACCTAATTTTTCTAGTTAAATTTAAGTTAAATTCATAATCACAAGTTAAGATTATGTAGAGACTATATGATCAGCTTTAAATTAGATCTCAGCTCAGTGTAGCAACTCAAGCGTAAATCTCTTTTTATAATTGTTCTCTCTTGATAATATTTTGATGTTTTCAAAATTTGGTTTGTGACCTGTTGTAGCACAGTGGGCTGCAAGTGCAGTTTTTTGTGTTGTTTGCTTTTCGCGAGATTTTGTATCAGATTTGTGTGATGCTAACCTTGTCTTAAGTTTTGTCCTTGTTGTTCCAACATATACTTTCTGGCATATATTGGACTCGTCCCCATTGCAGCTTATTTTATATACTATATTAGACTTGTCTTCATAATCTAGTTTCGACTTTGTCTGGCTGTAAAGTATATTTAATGTATTGTTTGTTTTAAAAGCTAATTGGTTTTTCTCGTTATCGTAAATGTTAGAGTGCTTTAATCTTTCTGAAAAACCAGGAACATATACCATGGATTTGTATACCTTTGTTGATTTTTCTGTTTCATTGTTATTAGGAAAATCATTTTTCTTTAAAGTGTCTTCAATTTTGTCCATATTTTTATAGTGAAAACTGCGGTCACTGATCGTTAAGACTTTGTTAATAAAATTTAGAGCAGTATTTATTATGATTCTTCTCGGATGTTTTGAATAGAAATTTATAATTCTTCCTGATGACATAGGTTTTTGATACCAATCTAATTTCAGCCGATTTAGCTTTCTGATCACTATTGAAACTAAATACGGTAATTTGTTGTTGTTCTTCATCTCCATTGTAAATTGTATTCCAGTGTTAAAAGAGTTTAGTGCTTTCAATGTAATTTCAACACTATCCTTCTCAATAATTGCGAAAAGGTCGTCTACATATTTTGTTAAAAATCGTGGTTTATTTTCTAGTTTTTGAAAAATCTCATCCAATAATTCTTCCATAATAATATCTGCTATTATTGGTGAACAGGTGAGCCCATTGGCATTCCTTTCATTTGCTCATAAAATTTGTCACCGTACTTAAAATAACACAAAACGATAATAATTCCATAAAAACATTTTTAGGAATTCGTGTGTGTTGCTCTAAAAAAATATTCCACTTTCTTTTCAATCGTCTTTAGTGCTAGATTTATCGGTATATGTACTTGGAAATAGCGAAACTACATCAAAAGAGATGAGTACTTCGTTGTCATTTATTGTTGCTTCGAAAATTCTGTCTTTAAAATCTTTACTATCCTTAATGTTGTACATAGAGTCTTTCGTTAGGTTATGTTATATATTCACTAGATATTTACTTAATCTGTATGAAGGGGAATTTGTGGACGAGCAAATTGGCCGCAAAGGCAAAAATTAGTAGCAATTCTGTTATTTAAGTTAATTTCGGGAATATTTAACGTATATCTTGCTGTGCTAGGTTAAAATTTCCAAAGTTGATACTCCCACATTCATCTGAATTTATTTGAAGTTTCGATACAGCGGAAAAAGGAAAGCAAAAATCCGTTTACACAGAGCATAGCATTCGGCAGATAAGTTTGTATTAATACTGGAAGCCGCTTCCTAGCGAATAAGTTTTTCATGTTTTCTGTAGATTATTCTGCTTATCCGTGATTTTTTTAAGCGAAAACCATTCCACTCTAACCCATTAATTTAGAGTTAATATGCGTTACGAAATCAAAATATAAGATAACTGATCTTAAAAATTATTTGATAAAATATACCAAATTATCTGCGCCAGATTTGAGCAACAGAAAAACGCTCAGGTAAGCTTTTTTACTCGAGCAAAATTGATTATACATTTTTGATACTTTGGCTTTCCAGACCTGATATTTGTTATTGCGTTTGGTTGGCTCAATATTACTGAACATTGAATAACACATGTGTACATTGAGTAACTTACATATTTACTTTGTACATTAACAAAGAGAGGAAGAGAAGAAGACTACGTCATATTTTAATTCATAGCTGCTCTGTATTGACCTTCTCATTGTACGACCATGGCAATACAAACTAACGAAGTAACATTCAAATTTTATAAATGTCATGAATTCGGCGAAATGAAAATTTAAACGCAATGAGCAATAAAAAGTAAAATTAACTTTTTTCAAAGTGTTTATTAACATACAATTTTTTCGGATTGCCTAATTTATATTTTAATTACACTTTGTTTTCGGTCATTGGGTTAATAATGGCAAAAATGAAAAAAAATGTTTTAAGCTGTTTATATAGAAAATAGAGGAAGTGCAACTAGTAAAAATCGACTTCCTTAATTTGTTTATAGATTCTCAACTAAAATTGATATGGATTAATTATTGTTTACTATCCCATACACAATTAGTAAGTAAAATTAATATTTCCGTAAAAACTGTTCAACTATTTATTACCAACTTATTGCATTTTACTACAATAATTGATCAAGTTTACATTAAAGGTTAACAAACTGATGCTGCCTGCACGGACTTTAGCAAATCATTCAACAAATTTAATCATAATTTCTTTCGCGCTTGCTGGTCTTCATTACGAATATCCTTAATGAATTCAGCATATTTGTTTGAACGGAAGCACCGTGTTCTATTTAAAAACAACACTTCCAGAGACATTTTAATTTTATTTGGAGTACCCCAAGGAAGTCATCTTGAGCCATTTTATTTGCTCTTTTTATTAATGATCTCCCAAACATTATTAATTTATCCGACATTCTGATGATGTATGCAAATGATGTCAAAATTTTCTTCAGTTACGTTAATCTATTGGATCAAGCAAGCATTACTGCAATCTGACTTGATTAGCTTTCAGAGTTGCTGCAATATAAACAATGAAATGAAGCCTACTGAAATCCAAGCGTATTTGTTTCTCAAGAAAAAAAACTGCATGATATTCAAACCTTTTTACGAAAACATCAGTTGCGATTGGTAGATAACAACATCTTAGATTTGGGAATTTTGATGAACACCAAATTAACTTTCATATCTCATATCCACATGACCATTTATAAGACTAGGATTATACTTGCGTTCATTAAAAGGTGGTCTAAGGTGTTCGCTATCAAAGCAAGTATATACATCATCTGTGAGACCAATTTTAGAATATGGCTCAGTAATATGGAACCCACAATATAATGTGCATAGTAACCATATTAAATCGGTTCAGAAACAATTTCTAATTTTCTGCTTACGAGGTTTAACATGGCAGTCCCGAGTTCATATTCCATCTTATCGTTGCCGACTAAAATGAATCAGATTGCCAACGCTGAAAAGCTGCAGACAGACCAGTTTAAGCATTTTATCTTTTGCAATCAATTTAATTAATGGAAAAGTTATAGGCGAATGCCTGATTTCTAATATCTGCTTCAATGTACCGCTTCGTTTAACTCCTTATTATCAGCCACTGTTCTTGCAGTTCTTTCAAAATAATTATTCAAACGCAGATCTAACTCAAAGAAAATGTAAAAGATTTTAATAGTTTATATCAATTTATTGATTGTTCTTTATTATAAGATATTTTAAAGCGTAACATAATTATTTATTTGAACATTTAATTAAGGGTGTGAAGATAAATTCGTCAGTTAAATACGTCCTACAAAAATGTTAAATACGTTCCACATACTGCAAATTACACTGTTAAAATGAAATCTACATTAAGAATAAACTTTATTGCTATAAACGATCAAATTCTATTAAAAAATATTTAAAAATTTTATAAAAAAATATCGACGGCTCTATTAAAAGTTTAATACGTAATAAATATTCTTAAGAAAAAATAATTTGTAAAAATAGGATATTTTGAAGTGGATAAAGCCGATTCATGTCTTCTCTAAATATCGGCTTTATCCACTTCAAAATATCCTATTTTTGCATATTATTTTTCCCAAAAAGCAAAATTTTCAAAAATTTATTTCTCCGATATCGGGCTGAATCCAGACATAGATTATATACCGTTGCAATCTACTAGTCCTGGGCTACTCCCAGTATTTCGGTGACCCGATTCATGTCTTCCCTAAATATCGGCTTTATCCACTTCAAAATATCCTATTTTTGCATATTATTTTTCCCAAAAAGCAAAGTTTTCAAAAATTTATATCTCCGATATCGGGCTGAATCCAGGCATAGATTATATACCGTTGCAATCCTGGGCTACTCCCAGTATTTCGGTGACCCGATTCATGTCTTCTCTAAATATCGGCTTTATCCACTTCAAAATATCCTATTTTTGCATATTATTTTTCCCAAAAAGCAAAATTTTCAAAAATTTATATCTCCGATATCGGGCTGAATCCAGACATAGATTATATACCGTTGCAATCTACTAGTCCTGGGCTACTCCCAGTATTTCGGTGACCCGATTCATGTCTTCTCTAAATATCGGCTTTATCCACTTCAAAATATCCTATTTTTATATATTATTTTTTCTTAAGAATATTTATTACGTATTAAACTTTTAATAGAGCCGTCGATATTTTTTTTATAAAATTTTTAAATATTTTTTTAATAGAATTTGATCATTTATAGCAATTAATTTTATTCTTAACGTAAATTTCATTTTAACAGTGTAATTTGCAGTATGTGGAACGTATTCAACATTTTTGTAGGACGTATTTAACTGACGAATTTATCTTCACACCCTTCATTTAATTATAGTTTTAAGTAAAAAAATAAATGTTATAACCTTCAGCCTTCAGACATCTTTATTAGAAATTGGTTGAAATGGCTTTAATTATTTCTAAAAATTCTGACGGACTCATAATCAAAATGCTGTAAGAAATTAAAACTAAACTAAGAGAAGTTTATGGTACAATTGCAATATCAGGATGTTATTCCGAAAACACTTCATTGAAATCTTGGCTAAGTTAAGCCGGCGCTTGAGGAATGAAGCTCAAAACCAATCACTTGAAGAACGTAGTATCTCTAAAAGTAAGTAAATGGACTAGAGATTTGAAACAACAGTAAATGTCTAATATTTTTCTCAGCTGCAGAAGCTGTTAAATCGGCTGGTAAAGTTTCATTCAAAATTTTTAGAATGTGCATGGAAAATAATTGTAATATATATATGGTGATACCGGAAAACCTTAGCTAGATATAATAAAACTTTGTGTAGATAATTTTATTATCAACAGTTTTAAGTCAAAAAAGAGAAAATGGAGGTAGAGGTTAAACGATCTCTTATACAACTAAAAATATTACTTTAATGAACTTAATATCAATAAATGATTAAGCGGAAGAATGTTTCAATCAAATGAGATCACGGGGTTACGTTTTTACTCGTCGTAAAGGGAATCCTAAAAATTATGGTGTTGTATTAGAAACGAGGGAAAATGGATAATTTTGAAACGTTTGAAGTGGTAAACAAATACCCAATTTATTATTTACTGTGAGCGTCAAAAGAAACTGTACACCCTTGACTTTCATGTTAAAAACCTTCATTTATTAATTTCTTTATATTTTAAATCAACATTATTTATATATTTTATTTAGTATATATACTTTTTTCATTTTTTATTAAAAAACAACAACAAAACTCCAACAACAACAAAAAATATAGGATAAAAACAAAAAAAAGTTCAGATTTTAAGCGTCAAAAGAAACTGTACATTATCTCTATATTAAAATAATAATATTAATTAAAAACAATTAGTACTTCGTTTGATTGCCATTTGATTTTATTGCAGCTTGGCATCTTCTTGGCATCGATTTCACAAGTTTTCTTGTTACATACGGGCAAATTTTTAGCCATTCTTCCAATATCGCAGATTTAAGGGAATTCTTGCTTGTAATTTCAGTTTTTCTTATTTGCCGATCCAGATGCTCCCACAAGTGTTCAATGGGATTGAGGTCAGGTGACTGGGGGGGATGATCCAACTGTTTTGGAGTGTGATAAAGCAGCCATTCCTTGACTATTATAGCAGTGTGCTTGGGATCGTTATATTGTTGAAAGATCCAAGTTCGATCCAAGTCCAATTTTTCCACGCTTTGTGCCAAGTTTTCTTTTAAAATGTTGAGGTAATCTGTTTTGTTCTTAGTATTTTCTATGAACACCAAATTTCCTACACCACTGGCTGCCATACATCCCCACACCATAACTGAACCACCACCATGTTTTACTGTAGGCATTACATTTTGCTGGGCAAATTCTGAATTTTCGTTCTCCAAATTTTAGCCGGCACTTTTTTTACTAAATATTTCAAATTTACTTTCGTCACTGAAAAGTACATTGTTCCAGAATATATAAGTCCATTATTTTCATGCTTTTTCGCCAACTTTCGACGTCGACGTTGATTAATTTTTGAAATAAATGGTTTTCTTTTGGGAACTCGGCCATGCAGACCATTCGCATGTAGTGCTCTCCGTATTGTGCTGGCACTAATACTAACACCGGAGCTTTCTCTTATATTTTCCGATAATTTTACGGCACTTTCAGTTGGGTTTTTCTTTACTTTTCGCACAATTGGCCCGTATTTGAGTGCCGTTCAGTTTTGGTAGTCTTCCAGATTTTGGGCGATTTTCTAAATTTGAAAACTTTCTGTGCTTATCAATTATATTTTTGACAGTGTTGTGGCTTCTTTTTATGGTTAAACCAATCTCTCGAAAAGATTTTCCTTCTTAGTAAAATTTTACCACAAGTTTGCGAACATCTATAGAAGTTTGCTTACCCATTTTTCAAAAAATACAAAAGCCTCTTGAGTGAACTGCTTGCGATAAAACCAAATCTATTAATATTTGTTTTTAAAATAGCTACTAAAACATAAAACGTCGTAGTAAAACAAATTTCAAAAATAACGGTTCTTTTTTACTGTAAAATTGCTTATTACTAGTTATGCACAAGTGTTGTACAGTTTCTTTTGACGCTTAAAATCTGATTTTTTTTTGTTTTTGTTCTATATTTTTTGTTTTTGTTGGAATTTTGTTTTTGTTTTTTAATAAAATATGAGAGAAGCATATATACTTAATAAAAAATATGAAATGTTCATTTAAAATATTACGAAATTACGAAATTAAAGTTTTTAACATGAAAGTCAAAGTTGTACAGTTTCTTTTGACGCTCACAGTATTTTTATTATTATTTTGGGTAGTTTATTTTTTCCTTATTTTACATAATTATTGCAATAAAAAGAAAAATAAATTCGTAATTTGAATACCTAAAAATTAAATTTGTTCGCGTCACGGCCAAAGGTTGGCCTTGTTGAGCTTATTGAAATAGTTTTTGACTTTGTATTTAAATTTTGTTTTTATCTTAAAGTACCCTGTAAATACTAAATTCAATATTTTTATGAAACACTTAAATGAACCGTATATGACAAGATTTGTCTTTTTAAAATCTATTTAAATAATACAGTTTTATTATGTGTTTATGCTTCTATTTCTTAGAACTAAACAAAAGTTAACAAAATATTGTAGCCGTTGATAAAGCAAAATTTAATAGTTTCGTGATAATTAAAAATATTTAAGAAATAAATAAAATGAGTTCAGATGGAGAAGACAATGATGAGTATCGCAGAAATTTTTGTTTTTTCGGTTATTTTTAAAAGAGGTATAAATTTTAAATTGACAAGACTTTTTTTTTAAGAGAAGTAGCACTTCAGGCTTCCTTATTTTTTTAGTAGCTCTTCAAGCAACAATGCCTATTTAGTCAAGTACCGTGCTACATTCTTTAGGAAAGGGATAGAGAAGAGATAAAATAGGTGGTGAAAGTAGAAGGATAGTCGGAAATTAACTGCCGTATATAAGGCAGCACAGCGACCAGTGACTATGCCTTTATCGCTGAGCAGCCCCACCGATAGTCAATTTTATTTTTGTAGTGGGAATCGAACCCACAACCCCCATACTGACAAGCTAGTACACTACAGGGGCAAGACTTTATTAACTGGCGGCTATTTTGTCGGCTATCAATTGAATTATGTTTAGTTTGCTTTTGGCATTTCAACACGAATAGACTGGCGCCTGCATAACGTTTCCAAATTGTGCAAATTAGAAGCAAGATTGCCTTTATCCCGAATTTCAATAAACAAAACTGCCGTATTTGGGGTGATGATAGTTCTCAAGTGTATGTTTAGGTATATTTATATCCAGGAAAACTGTTTGGTGCAGTTTATGGGCTGCAAAGTAATTTGAAAATAGTTCAGTAGCTCATCAATCACTAAAGATATCCAAATGTGACCTGGACATGCCAGCACATTTTTCAGATATTTTTAAAGTCTTCTTAAGTTCAAAAAATTTTGACATTTGAATAATAAATACATTTTTTATGACATTTAAAAACAATATTATGCCCGAGGTACCCTACTCTGAGTGCTTGACTAGAAGCCCTCTTTACCCTAGGGGACCGATCGTCCGCAACACCACTCAAAAATACCTCTGCTTTGCCTCTGTAAAATTTCATTATGATATCTTTAGTAGTTCATGAGCTATCAAATTATTTCCAAAATAAAACGTTTTCAAACAACTGTAGGCTGGTGGAATCGTTGGTCCGTACTTCTTAAGAAATTATGCTGGTCAGAGCATTAATTACTACAGTCAATAGTCACCGCTCGTGTGTGGTGACTATTAAAGGAAATGTTTGGCAACCACATAGTTTTACGTGTCGGACCCATTTGTTTGGCCTCCAAGGTTGTAAAATTTAATGCCGCTAGACTATTTTCTGTGGGGATATGTGCTGATACAATCAAAACCATTGACCACTTGGAGGACAACATTCGACGCATTATTGGCCCCAGCTGTTGCGCTCATATGACAGAAGTCATATTAAAATTATAACGCCGGAAAAATATTTTTTAAATAAAGAAAATTTTACGTCAATTTTAAAAATGTATCTTTGTTTTATTACATTTCAAAGTTGTATACCTCTATAAAAAACAACCTTTATATGCAAACATAATTTCAGAAAATCTGTATTACAATATATTTATTAACAGCTTTAATTGAAAAACTTAAGATATTTTTTTAATATTCGTATTACGATAAGGCGCAAATTTTAAGCTGTCATTAGTGATAAGAGCAAAATGTCCAGCGATTAATTAATTAATTTTATTTTTACAATGTCAGTAAGTTTTACAAAAACAATTCAAATCATGTTTCATAGATGTCAAACAAGAAAATCTAAATTGAGCTTCCGTCCCCTTAGCTTCCTTCTATTTAATTTTGTTATGCAAAACTATACTTCCGTACTATTGCTTTAGTATAAATTATTAAGATGCTTTATGTTTAATATTAAGAGAAGAAATGTTAAAAGCAAATTAAAATTCCCACAGGCACTTCAGATTAAAATTATTTATGCACAACGTATTTTTAAAATAAAAACACATTTAAAGGTGCCGTGTCTTAAAGTTAAACTTGTTTTAACACAACCTTGAACTACACAGAGAGTATAAAATAAAATTTAACGAACGTTGTTCAGTGTGATTTATGTTAAAAGTATGATGATTGGAATGGTAATTGGGCGGCTAATTTTAATTACATTAAAAACTTCCATAATTTGTGTGAGTAGATTGGTTACATTTTTAATAAATAAAACACAATTTGATAAGACGAAATAAAAAAACCGGGCTTGCAAGAATTTTTATTTCGTTTAATATTTAAAGAAAGTCAGGATTGTACCAGAGAGGGAAAACTCGGTTGTTTGGCACCTTTTAAGGTTCCCTACATAAAGCGTAAATACAAAATGCTATTGTTTTTCCTCACAATGTCTGCCCGTTTCGTAGAGTCCTCCCTCTTCTATCACTGAAAACGAAATATATAATCGTTAAATTTTCACAAATCGTTGTATTACTATAACTTTAGCTATAATAACAAATACTAAACATTAACCGTAATAGGCTGAGACTATAAATTAAGGCATAGTATTGCTAGTTCGCCATAAAACAATTGTAAAAGCAGAAAATTAAGGGGTGCCTTAATAGTAAAGCTATTTGAAATTCACCTAAAGAATATATAACTATATCCCGTGTAGTAAGCTAAAAAAAATCAAAAATTAAAGGGTGGCCCATGCATCGTAAAGAGCCCTTGGTGTGTGAATTTAACTTGCGCGTGTCGGATTTATTTCACTAATGTTTGATAAAAATTATTATCACAATATTTATTTTTTATATTATTGAAGAAGAAAGTAATTTTAAAATAAATAATTAAATCTATTATTTTTATTGTTTTTTTATTAGCGTTGATTCTAACTGTCGTTCTTGGGAAATAGAATTCTATGAAATTCGAATTCGTTGATTTAGTTTTGATTCCAGGAAACCTTGCAAAAAAAACATTGAAAGCCTTCAAGACATTTGCTTAACTTTTCTATTTGGTGTCAGCATTAGTCAAAGGCACAGCTGTACTCATTTTAAATAACTGAGAACAAACACGGATAAGAATAAACTAAATGAAGTCATTAATTTTATGTCATGAAAATCAATAGGATTATTATGAAAAAAAATAAATAAATTTTAGGTGTATTTTAGCAAGACAATGTTAATGACATTCTATGTGCTAATTACCTGCAGTTATTGGATTTAAATCCGGAAATAATAAATAACAATACGTCATACTTGATGCCTCAAATTTTTGATAAATTCCATTACTTTCGGCAATACTATTGCTAATGGCATTCTTGGCAGACATTTTCTTTGCGGGATTTTTTTATTTATTTATTTACAAATTTATTATAATTAAAATTACAACAAATCAAAAGCTAAGAGCACTAGCTACGATGCCTATCGGCTTCTTATTTCATGTGTGTACACACATGTATATTTAGAAATTTGATGGTTAAATTTTCAAAATTTAAATTTTGCCGTGCAAAGAAGGTTTTTTTAAGAATTCAAAGATTTTTTTAATAATATTACTAGTTGGCATTTTTAGCAAGTCAAGGATGCTAGTCGATTTAAAAACCGATACGCGTGCGTTTACGAGAGCTGGACAGTCTGCCAAGATATGGAAAAAAGTCAATGGGTGAGAGGCACAGAAATTGCATGTTGATTGTACCGTTTTGTCCAACAAATATTCATGAGTGAGACGTGTATGTGTGTTAGACGCAGCCTTGTGATGCATTTATTTTGTATACAGTTGGTTAAAGATGGCAGAATTAACGGCTGTTTTGTGAGGTTTAAGATCTTATAGGGGTGGCTGTATTTGTTCCATTTGTATTCTAAGGATATATTGTATTTTATGGTAGCACATCTAGTCAGAAATTTTCTGGATTTTGGAATAAAAAGGTATAGCTAGGCCTGCTGCCTCGTTACCTATGACGCCAATGTGGCTGGGAATCCATAGCATTTTTAGCCATTTTTATTATTAGTTGTTGTATAGAGATAATTAATTCGTTCTTATTGTTCTGATTTAATGCAACATGAAATACGGAACGACTGTTTGTGCAGATTATATACTTTCCATGTGAGATTTAGCAGAGCTGTAGGGATTCAATTATTGCTACGGCTTCAGCTTCAAATATAGTTGTACTTTGGAGCAATAGGCCTATTTTCAGCGTACTTCCTGTTTCGTCAGATATAGCAAATCCGACGTGTTTACGGTCTTTGATCCACCTGTGAAAATGAATTGCCAACCTTTTTTCTTGTATTCGCTGTACGTCTCGTTAAATAAGGATTTGAAAACAATGGGATTTGTATTATCTTTGCTAAAATTTTGCAAATTTTTTAAAAAGTTGTTGGGTTCAAGCATCCAGGGGGGTGGGTTTCCAACCTAGGAGAGTATTCTCCTATAACGAATTTTTTTGCAGTGTTGACAATATTCCATAGTGTTGATGGCTATTTAAGTTTTGTTTTCCTCTTTTTTAATAGCTTTACATGTTTATGTAGCAGCGATGGGGTGGAGCAACTGAATATGGGCAATAGCCGGTGCAGTAGTCTATGTGCTTGAACACGGAGGGGTTCAAAGCCGAAGCTGGCTTCTGGCCTTATGCCTGGATTAAAAATGTGAGATTGGTTTTCTTAGACAGATTAAATGACACGATCTTTCTGTGAGCAGCTCTCTGGTCGATAAGAACAACGTGTAGCGCTTGCGTTCATCAGCTTAATTTTGCCATGAACTGGATATCACGCTGTGGTATTCGAAAAATTTTATTACGAGATTATTAAAAGAAATATTTTTTTTTTTGAAAAAAATTAAAAATATTTAAAATTAAGCAATAAAAAATAATAATAAATCAAACATTACCTTCATGAATTTAAGTTTTATCAGCAAAAAAAATTATAACTCTATTTTGTAATGGTGGATTATTCATTGCAACTCACTTTGTTTTGTATTTAAAAAAAAATAACAAAACTGAGTTACAACACTTTAAAGCACAATAATTGTAAAACACACGCCCTGGTAAAAAAAAAATCATGCAATAAATTTTAAAAGTAAAATAAATTGTTACATGATAAAACTTGAAAATAAAAAGTTCAATAATGTAACTGCACTCGGCCCAGACAACAAATTATTAAAGAGAAAATCAACATTTTTAAAATATAATTTCAAGCCATATTCCCTTTTATTGCTTCAACTATCTCAAGAAAAACCAACTACCTTCACGACGCTGTGGGCTGCATAAGTGTCAAAACAAATTATAACAGTTACGATTAGAACGTCTCAGGACAACGGCAGAAACAACTGACAAATTTAGTTCCAGCGAAGAATACAGACTTACTTGTACCTACAAAAATACTTATATAGGGCAAACTGGACGAACACTAAAAACAAGATTTATAGAACACATACGCAAGCTCCTACAAACGCAAAATAGAAGACTCTAACTTTGCATTAAACCTTGATACCTAGGGAAATAGATGAATGTATGGCATTACTACATCTAGACATTCTTGAAAACATGAAAATTTACAAAACTTATAACGAAAGGTAAACATTACAATATAAACGAGCAGGCAAACACGACCTCAGACACAATTGTCACACTAGTAAAACTACTCATACACTCGAACAAACGCAAAAAACACCTTCAGACGGACACACGTATCTAGACTATAATAAAAGACGGAAATATTGAAAATTAGCTTTGCATAAAGTGCCAAGTGGCAGCCGTTCTATCTATGAGCAAATACGGCCTTAACAACAGAACTACCAAAATGCGAACACTGACCCACCAGTACGGATGGGAACACGGCTTGAAAATGATGTCGTCACATCGAAAGCGCTCGTCGTTTATACGGAACAAACAGCCATAAACGACAGAAAAAATGACAACAGTTTAGTTTGTTTTGCTCCAGAAGTGTCGAAAAATGTTTCGAATTTTGTGAAAAGAAATTATTTATCAAACAACTTTGTATACATAGCTTTTCGGTAAAATTTTCGTTTTGCCTTATGTCTCCTTTCTGTGATACACTCTGTTTAGCAAGTGCCATTGATAACGCCTTGCAGCTTACAGTTTATTAAATATGTCTTTACTAACTGAAGACACACTCAATAACAAAATATTGAGGATTTACGGCTTTAACAAATTATGCTATTTTAAGAGAATGAGGAAGCGAACAATAATCAGCTGGGAAATTCTATCTGAAAGATTAAAAACGGCCATTTAACTTATCAATAAAGACATAAAAAGTCCACTATTAAAATGAGTATTTCACAAAATATTTTTACACAAAAAAAAAATAATAATTTTAAAAATGGTGTTTTTACGTCTCTGCAAATTCTAAGTATTTAATATTTATTACTCGCATAATTCATTATTAGATTTTTGAAATGGTTCATTTTTCGGCGCGACTTTAACTGTTACATGGTTGTTAAATCTGGCAACACTCTAATTTAACTTGTTTACAATTTGCAGAGTTGTCAACTCAGTACTTTTATCACTACATATTTTATTTCTTTTTAAATTTGTTCACAAATACTTTATAAATCAAATCTGAAAATTTTAAAACCAGCTAAAACCAATGATAAAAGCACTGAGCTGAAAATGCAAAACAGTTAAATCATAATTAGATTATAAAAACATCACGTAGGTTAAAAATCACGCTGTTTACCTGCACATCACAGCTTCACAGAGTTTACCCATCCCTATTGGCTGAACATTTTTATTATTATTGAACTGATGTAAAATTCATGCAACAATTCTTAGTTTACGATACTTACATACAAATGAACAAACAAATTTTTCTTTTTTTTTAATCAGTCAGTCACTCAGGTATTTTTTTTTATTTTTTTTTATTAGTTTTTTGTATTTTTCTTTGTTTGGTGTCTCTCAATCTGATATCTCTAGGTTTTTTGTTATTGTTGAGAAAAGTTTTACGTTGGAAAGAAATAATTTATTTGTAACAACAAACAGGTTGGTGATAAATTAAGCGTGAACTTTTAAGTTTTTTATTGTATCTTTAAGCAAATTTTGTTGGCCCCTGAAAGACTGGTTGTTTCTGCATCTTTTATAGTGAATATTTTTTAGAAAGTATAAATTGACATTTGCAATATCCTTTGATTTGGGAAATCAATATTTTATTATTATATTTTAATAAAGTTATAAAACTTATCATTGTATTTTCAACAATGAAAAACTGAAAAGTATAATTTAATGCTTTACGTAAAAAACCTTTGGTTACTAACCGACTTAAAAAAGGAGGTTATCAATTCCTTTGTATTTCGTATGTTTGTGCCCAAAAACACTCAGTCATTTCTGAATTTTAAAATTTTTTTTCCCTGTATTTAGTATGTTTGTACCCACAGAACTCAGCCAGGAGATGTTTATAGATTGCTTCTATTTAAGAAAAAAAGTTCTTAACAATATTGACATTGTTATGACAGTAGCTTTGAATATAAAAAAAAAACGTAATAAAAATTAAGCTTTAGAATTGAAGGGTGTCCCCATATGTGTCATAAATTTTTCCCTCGGACCAGCACTCAGGAAATGACCCCTACACATGCATTGCATTGTACCGAACTACGAAATTATCTTATGGGAAGGAGAAGAGAGGGAGAAGTGTTTGTCGACATTCAATTTGAACTTTCCTATATTAAAAGTGACAGGAAGGATCCCTGGAGGGAGTTTATTCCACATACGAACTGTTCTGCTGAAAAACGAATTTTCCCTGTAATTCATAGTGCGATTCACTGGAAAATCAACCACAAATGGATGCAAAAATCGAGTTAAACGCGAAAACATGCGAGTAACGGAAACATGCTTCCCTATTTTATTAGAGCACTTACCACTGCAGTAAGGATTAAACAGTGAAATACATCCCATATTACGTCGATTCTCTACAGAATCAATAGAGTTTTATATCCTACTGTCCCCAATTAGTCTCTTGACCCTCTCATGTACGTGCTTGAGCAACTCCAAAATAGACTTTGGGGTGCCGGCCCATACATGCGGGTTGTGTTCCATTTTTGGACGGATATAAGTGGTATAAATAGTACGAAGATCGGATGGAGTGAAGTACCCCGCCTTAGAAAACCGAGGCACTAGAATGCTTCTTCATAAACTAGTCCATCTAACATCACACTGAATTGTCAAGCCAAGAACATCAAGAGCGTCCGATTCAGTAATACCTGTATCACACATAGTAACAGATGCAACACCATTTCCGAATACAGATCTATGCGTAAGCATGCAAAATTGTGTCTTAAGGGAATTAAATTCATTCTATTCACACGGCCCCATTCCGAGATTGTTGCAAGACCGTGATTTAGCGTATCATTTATGTTCTGCCTTTTCGAACTCACCTCCAACTAGTTCGGTATATTTCCACCATTTGTCTTCGTATTCATTATACGAAGACAAATGGTGCTGTCATCTGGATCATATAAGTCAATTTATGACTATCTTTTAAACCGGTATTGCCGGTATAGCACTTGGAAAATATACAAAATGCATCATTATGCACGCTATAATAACAAGTATAAATATTTATAACTAGAAATTATATATGGCTTTTGCTTTTGAAGCGTTATAAAAACGCAGTTGTAATTGTCCCAGGACCTGCACTGATATGTCCACTATCGCAACACGCATAGGACAACAAGAGCAATACTAGGTCGAGACTAGGGAAGAAGCAGAAGAGTTAACATTAATTGGCCGAAAACTTAATACAAAACCTGCTGAAGTGTATGGAGGAATTCGCTTACATAAAATGTAAAGTTCAAAACTTAAAAACTTAAAAGCATAAACCTTGTTCTGACCTAAACTGTATGTTTCGTCGAAATAAAGCGAAAAATTTAATTTATTTCAAAATTAATTAATTGTGCAATTTGACCGCGCACGCGATAATAAATATTTCAGAAGTATTTATATAAATTTTCAGTCTTTTACCTTCAGAAATAGAGTCATTAAATTGTCTAACTAAATTAAAACAAAACTGGTGTTTGTGTTTCTTTTAAATAATTCAACAAATAATGAAAGTTCATTACACTTAACAGTCTCTAACAAAAGAAATAAATATACTCTTAATTTAAATTTATTAAAATGAAGTTTCAGAAAAATAGAAAATAAAAATCTAATAAAACTAAAATTAAATTATTTAATAATTTGAATAAAACACATTTTAATTTATTTTTATTTAGTTAATAAATTAATGTAAATATGTATGTGCTGTGTGTGGCAATACGTTTTATAAGTTTATTAAAATCTGGGTTAACATCGACTATTTGTGAAATTTCTCAATACTTCCAATGGACGAAAATACTTTGGCAATCACCTATCAAATCCAAAAGAAATAATTATGAATGGCTAACAGATAAGATAAAAAAATGTATTAACGCACTGTATCCGATAACAAATGTGTTAACACAAAAATTATACTGTTGTGATTTTCTCTGTCTTTTCTGACTGTTTGTTCGGTATGAACAGCGAGCGCTTTCGATGTGAGGACATCATTTTCAAGCCGTGTTCCAATCTGTGGTAGTGGTGTGAAAATTGTGTCTCAGGTCGTGTTTACCTGTTCGTTTACAATTTCACTGTTAGAAGTTTTTGATTTGTAGATTTCCATGTTTTCGAAAATGTGACGACTAGACATTTTTGGATTTAGGATTTAGTAATGTCATGCATTCACCAATTTCCTTGGTGTGTGTCCGTGCGTTTCAAAGTGTAATGTAAAATTTGGAGTCTTCTCTTTTTCGTTTGTATGAGGGTATGTGTTCTGTAAATCTTGTTTTTTATGTTGGTCCAGTTTGTCCTATATAACTAAGTTTGCAGGTACAAGCTGGTACTAAATTTGTCGGTTGTTTCTGTCGATGTCTTAAGATTATGTCTCAGAGTGTTGACGATTTTTAATGCTTTTAGTAAGCCTGCTTTGTCAAAAAGGTTAGTTAGTTAGTTTATATATTTCTGGTCTTGTGTAATCAAAAGTGGTTATGTCAATTATAATACGTGGTGTATCGTCTAAGAAATTTGTATTGCCTAAGAAGTTTGTTGATAGTAGTGAATTTGTAGCCTTTATTTTTAGCTATAGTGTAAAGTGTGCGAGTTCTTTGTTGTACTAATCTAGATTAAGTGGGTGGCAGCTTTTTTATATATTACGTATTTGATACGTATACTAAATACGTCAGCTTCAGTGATGCATTTAGGGATATTTAAATTTACTCTGAATTTTTTCTTTGTCGATACATAGTTGCTGATGCTGATGCACAAGTACATAAGTAAATTCAATGTAATGGATTTCAATTAGAAAATTCATTTCGTAATTGGTATTTGCATGGAAACATAAATATGAAAAATAATAAAGAGAGAAGAAAAATACTTTTCTGTTTTTACTTTTGAAACCGAATATAAATTATATGAGTTTACACATGTTCTCCAGCATTTCAAATATTGTGGCTTTCTACGATTTTAAAGTTTATACAATTTTTCCCGTAATATTAAACGTAGTATTTTATAAACAAACGCTTTAAGAAAAGCATCTACAGCTTAAAGAAATCAAATTGGCTCTAAGTTTAACAATTCAATAATACTCCCATAATTGTAACTTTACATGAGAAGGTAAAAACATAATGGAAACTGTAATAATCGAATTATAATACAACAAATGTCATTACTTATAAACCGTTATTTTTTATATTACTACACTGTGTGTGCAAAAAAATTAATTTAATAAAAATGCCAGTTAGAGCTTTTCTGCCTACGGCCAACGATATGGGTGTATGTATGTGTAGGAATGTCATAACTGCTGTTATGGTTCTCATTTGTAAGCCCATAAGTTGTTTTTTTTTTTCATTTAAACCTGATCGACTACACAGTTTTGTTTTAATTGTTTTTAGTTTCTGCAAAAAAATATATTTCAATAAATTCTGCTTGTCTATGTGTTGGTAAACATATGATATATGCAGATATTTACATTTGAAATTACTGGTTAGTGACTTGAAAGCCTTGACGCATGCCAAGGACATTAATAATGCAATTTCAATGATACAAACCAAACAAGAGTACTTACACGTACAACAACAAAAAGTAAAAGATAGAAAAATATTTTCATTATCAAGAACAATAATTAACTAGAATTAAAAGAATGTATGCAAACATATGTACCTATAAGAAGAACTACATATAAGAAAAAAATATATTTGAATTTACCGCAAGCAAATCAAATTATGGAACATTAAAAAAGTTTTGTAAGAAAAATGTGGCAAAAATGTTCTACATTACGATCGCTACTAAAATTTTAGTACTTTACAGTTTTAAGAATCTTTCCTTTTACCTTTTTATTTGCTTTACGCAAAAATAATTTACTTTTCAGCGGAAAGCTTTACATAGACCAATACTTGATGATATGCTTAGAATTGATACAATTTTATGGTTGCCAATAAATTTAACAACAAGAGATACAATACCTCTGTTAAAAGGGAAAACAAAATTCTATAATACGAATACATAACTCCAGAGAAGAAATACCCTTCACTTGTAAAAAAAGAGTAAGTACAAGGTCATGAACCAAAAGCATCCCAAAAATTGTTGCCACATGAATTCATTACAAAATCACCAAAGTCATTTTAAAAGAATATTTAAATCGTTGAAATATTATCAATGTTTAATTTTATAGTTCTATTATTAAAAGCACGTTAGATTTAAAAAACGATCCTAAATAAAACATGTTTTATAATTTGTAAATAAGATTTAGCTTTAAGATATAAAATTAACTATGTTTTTTAAATATTATACACTACAATGCCTTTGAAAAAATTATACATACATTTCTAAAATAATTATATATTGACCAATAAATATTCTCGCTAATTTTAAGGTTGTCGTATTTTCACAAAGTCCAGGATTCTACCCTTTCTATCTACCCTTTATATTTCAGTTATATTTAAGTAGCAAATTCAAACTCAAATGAAACTGAAATGATTAATCTTGTAAATTTATGGTATATTTCGATAACACAGTTGTATCATATGGTAACACCAATTTTTATTTTTATTACAGGACTAAATAAAAATAAAGGGTAATTTTGAACCATTTATATAAAAAATGTTACACTACACCTTTGAGGTAAAAAAAATTAAAGAAATAAACACAAAAATTTGTATTTCATTCTTTTGAAGTTTTCTTTCTAATTATTAATTTAAGAAAGAAAACAGATTCCCTGAAATTCGGGTCTTTTAATATGAATACACTGGAATCTCCCCTAACGGACAATTCCCATAAGCGGACACCCCCTTTAGACGGACATTGTTGCCAGGTCCCGACAGCGCTCGCGGACACCCGCTTTGCCAAAAAAAATTCTCTTGGGCGGACATTTTGGCTAATTTTTTTCGATTTCTTAATGTCATAATTTACAAATAAGAACTTTGATACTGAAGCACTTACCAGCAAACATTAAGATTTCTAACACAGCCTATGATTTAGTGAAACGCATAAACTTATTGGATGCAGTTTATTTTGTTGAAAGTGCATGGGACCAAGTTACTTCTAAAACAGTTCAGAACTGTTTTCGTAAGGCAGGCTTTACAATTGACAGCCAGCAATGTCCGACAGCATTTGATGTTAATTTTTAACCTGAGGATGATTTGCCCTTAAACCTACTAGCCGAAATGAGAAAAGATGTATTGCAGGGGTCAATGAGCAAAGCTTAAAAGATTTTTTATCAGATCGATGATGATTTATCAATTGAGAGATCACCTTTGGATTTCTGATGACTCCACAGATGAAATTGAACCTTCAGATTTTCAAGATTAAAAAAAACATCCTAACATATAAAGAAGCTTTGGCGAAAGCGCATGATCTGATAGCGTTTGTGAAATCCCAAGGTGGTACAGTTTCATACAAACCAGGATGGAGGAATATTTATTTAAGTATGTAACATAGAACTCATAAAACATTTTTAACTTTTATTTCATATAGAGCTACATTTAATGATTTTTTTTTGTTATTAAACCCAACTGAATTGTTTATTTTATTTTTTTTATTTTTTTAATAAAAGTATTTTTAAATAAACACTAACAGCTGATTTTTGTTGATTTAAATTTGTAGTTTTTCCTTAGCCGGACAGCCCCCTTGTACAAACACATTTTAATGGTCCCATCGGTGCCCGCTCAAAAGAGATTCCACTGCATTATTATTTTCAAATAATAAATAAACTTATATTTTTATGTTTTTATACTAACAGAGAAACAAATCTGCTGAAAATTTTACAATAGATAAATCTATTAATAAAATAAATTGCTTCATATTATTAAAACTTACTTTGATATTTTTTGTTTTATTTTAAATTTCACAAAATAAAAAATATCAGTTACGCTTAAAAAATCTGTTAATATATAAATATTTTTAATTAAAGTTTATTTGATTTAACATTATCTTACTTCGTTACTATACAGGATTGTTCTAAAACTTTGAAAAATATCAATTTTTAAACATCTAAAGCTTAATCGGTCCCATAACCAACAAATGATTCATTAAAGCCTTTGTATTACGATCTCGGGCAATTATAAAAATCGTTAAATTTTCCTTTTAAATCGCCGACGTATGTGTTAAAGAAAATGCAATACAGGCCGTCAACATAATGATAAATCATCAAATCTGGCAACAATAATTCCACAAAACGGATAAAACAACAAAAAATATTAAGCTGCTGTGAAAAGCATAATAGTTGCCCTTGTACAATTTTCAGTGTTAAAAAAGGGCGTAGATTTATACATTGCAAAATATATAAATTACGATTTTTTTTATAGAACAATATTATTTAATAGTAATTGAGCAAATTAAATTATATGGGAAATTTAACAAATTTGGTTCCATTAATTGAACCCATTTCAATTAATCTTTAGTTTCTAAGCTGCTGAGAAGCGTCCCTTAAGCAATATTCAGTATTAAAATATAATAAAAATTTTTATAGGTATTCAAATTAAATGTGTTGCAATTATTAAGTACATAAAATAATTACTTTTGGAAACTTAAAGGATGGAACTTACCTGAATATTGCACATTGTTTGAAAGGCGGTGAAGACAAACATAAAGCCGAAACCCAAAATATACACATTTATGTACTTAACATTCATGTTGAAGGCAGTAATAAATGTGGCGTAGTAATAATTAATTTAAAAATTATGCTTTATTTACAGTATCTCTCTCTCTTTATTTTTAATTACTGTAATTTATAAAAATATCAAAAATCGTATTTTTATAAAATATGTAATGTAATTGTCTTGTTTCTTTACATTTATTATTAAATCTGTAAGAATAGTAAAATAAGTAATTATAATTTCCGTTATTGTTTTACATTAAAAAATACATTTATTACTGTTAAAGCGTGCTTGATTGCTTACACAAATAATGTTAAATGATTTCAAGGAACTTTTAAAATTAAAAATTTGATTTATGTACATACATAAATATATACATATGTATGTACATAAGATATTTTTCTTTTTAAATTATACACATTTTTTTTTTGTATTTCACTTTTTCATCACATATTTAATATCCAGACCTAGCCGATCCAACCATAAAACTTTTATTTATTTCAAATTTTTCATTAAAATCATTAAGAGAATTTTTTAATAATAAAGAATGAAATTTTTATTTTTTCTTTATTTAAAGTAAACGCAAAAGAATAGAATAAATTTTATGTTGACTTTTATTATTTTTCACTCGCCACGTAAAAAATTAAAGCTGTTAATATTGTCTGATGCGCAGCACAACAAAAAAATTTAAACACAATTAAAAGGAAATAAGATGACTGAGTGAACGACACCAAACACGCCAGAGTAATAAAAACCAAATGAATGGCAAATACAAACTTATCCAAATATAAAAATTTTTTGTACTTCCACTCACCCATAGCCATATATGAATATGCATACATTCAAAATCCCAGCGATACAAAAACGAAAAAAAATTTCTGTCATTTTATTTTTATATGAATATTCTTTGAAGGCAGATAAATAAAAAGTAAATAATAAAAAAGAAGCAAAACAAAAACTGCAAGTGTTTAAAAATGTAGCTAAATACGAAACGGATTACCAATACCCTATTGTCATCTTTTATAAAAGAATTCATCTTATATTTATTTACTTTTTAACTTTATAAGATTATTAATATATCTTCATTAACGAGAATAATGTTTAAAAAGTTTATCATTTTAAAAATTATTTATGTTCTCATAAATTTGTTTTGATATATGTAAGTAAATTGTTGCTATTACAAGCCCTTAACAAAACCAAATCTTAAGTAGCTAAACATACACAAACAAAACGAATTTTTAACCCCAAACACTTCCTAAAGTTTGCTTTATCTACAGTGTTGTACAACGTGGCAGCAAATAAACGATGAATTAAAGCAAATAATTCATCACTTTGAGTAATTTAAATATGAAAGTTAAAAATGAAATCTCTTTGATTTTTGTTTTAAATATTGATATATTTTCCAATTCCATTCATATTATATTCAAAAAAGTTATATCATTATTTTTCTTGAATTAAATTTTATTTAATAAATTAAAATACGGTTTTTGTGTTCCAGATAAATAATTCGTCTAAAAACAGTTAAAAAATCGGAGTGCTTTATATATATATATATATTTGATTCAAAAGAGAGAGGTTTCTCTTTTAAAAGTTTGGCTAAATCAAATACTTTTGCTGGTAGAAATTCGTTTTCTATTATTATTTGTTTTGCACAATAAAATAAGAAAGAATAACTCTGTTTGTTAAAATCCGAGCTATTATACATGTAGAATATCTTTAAAATTAAAATAAAATAATTTTACATATGAATGACGTTTAAATTTCAAAATTTGATTTTACGCTTAAATAATTTTACCCTTAAACAAATAAAAATTATTTTCATTTTTAAGCTCTATAGGCATTTTATTAAAAAATTTTAAACTTTTATAAAATAATACATTTTGGCTAAAACTTGCTGTTGCATAAGACTGTAGTCATTGGCGTTTCTTAAGTTGTATGATTGGATTTCAGCTACATTGACCAAGTATCGACTCATGTAGGATGGCAAGGTCCCTGTTTTTACTTTAAATAAGAATAAAAGGGCATTTATCATCAAGCGTTGATTTACTGAATGTAATTGCAGTTTATACAGCATATCCCTGATGCTTGTCAGCCTGTTGCATCTGAAAATACATATATGTACCTCATGCCGTTATTTTGCATTTTTTGTAATCTATCCTTCATTTGTTGATTACCCAGGAACAGTACAGTGGAATAGTATTCAAAGTGAGTCTTTATGATTGTGTTATATATTTTAATGGTGGTGATTGTTGAAATTTTATATCTGATTCTTCTCAAAAAAACAAATTTTCTTTGACATCTTTTTATACATGCATTCAAAATTTGGTCTGAAATTCAATTTATCGTCTATTATTACATCCAAATACTTTATTTCTTTAATCTTCTCAATAGTTTCATTCTCTATGCAAATATTTTGGCTCGAAATACCATTTATTAACATTTAGTTTTATTTTATTCATTTTAAGATAATTTTTAGATTTCGACCAAATCTTCATTTAATTTTCGGACACATTCATTTGCATTTTGATCACATGTGTATAACAACGTATCATCAGCAATCATGCAAACTTTACATTGTTTAACTATTCTCTCCATATCATTTATATAAATTAAGAATAGCAACGTTCCCAGCACTGGGATACTCCAGTATCTACGGTTTTTGAGGACGAAACATATTTGCCGCATTTTGTAACTTCTAAACCAGGCCAGTTCTATTCCTTGCATTTCGATGAGATTTTTATATTTGTAACTTTTTTTATTGGTATAGCTGTAGCTTCCTTAAGGCTATCGGAAAATACACCACCCAGAAGGGATTCATTTTTTAAGTGTAGCAAATATGGTCCAACAATATCGAAATTTTCCAAAAGCATTCTAATTGAGAAAAAATTTGTATCCTTTTGTTGTTTAAGCTGCACTATATTGGTAATTTCGAATTTTATAATCTTCGTTTTGATATTGGTTTATGTTGTCTTTGTGTATTGTATTAATTATATTTGCTGTTATTTCATTCACACTTTTTATATAAAACGTATTAAGCTCTTCAGCTATTTCCATCTTGTCTGTGATAATGTTTTCATTTACTGCAATCTCTTTAACTTGGGGTTTCTCTTGCTTCATTACTAATTCTTTTCGATATCTCCACATATCTTTCTGGTTAGAGCACTCATTTTTTTTTTGTTTCTTACATAATTCGCCTCACATTTTCTTAATTTGGATTGATACTTATTTCTTATTGATCTGAATTTTCTCCAATAGTATTCATTATTGTGACACAGTGTTAACCAATGGGATTGTATTTTCGTTTGCTTTAATGATCTTAAATATCCATTGAATCAATTGTTCCCATCATAATTATTTCTCACACTCTTTTCATTTATCATTGTTTTTAATGCGTTATTAATGCCTGTCGTAAATATATTAGCAAACTCCTTTATTGGCGTGTTTAAGTGACATCTACTAACTTCACCATGTATTAAAGAGTTTCGAAAAACTAAATTATTAAAGCGGAAATATTGGAAAGTTTTTATCTTATTTTAGCTACTACAATTACGTAACGGTATTTTATCTCCAATGTTTCGTGATCACTATATCAGCTGTCTTATACTATGTTCACACCTTGCGTGTTTAACATCTCAAGCGTGTTTAACCAGTAAACACTTCGATTTTGAGATCTTTTACCATACATTGACGTGTTTTGTTAAACATTTTAAATGAGTTGTTTTTGATTTAAACACGTCGTTAAACACGTAAATTCCAAATACAACTCTGAATTTCATTTAATATTGGGATGTGCTAAGTGCGTTTTTGCCCCTTTATGCTAACAGGTAGTGTTATTAGCTAATTTGTCTGGGGTTTGGGTTTGAGTCCCAACAAAAAAGGCTATTTTCACTACAAAAAATCATTTTTAAGGTAAAAAAAGTAAATGAAACGTCACCCCTAAACATCTCAACTATAGTGTGAACGGCTGTGTTAAAATTTTAAAATATTTTGCTTAAACACGTTCAAAAACACAAGTGTCAACTTAGTATTAGCTTCAGTATTTTCTATGTTCTTTACTACATAATCAATTAAGGATGCCGTGTTTAGTGTTATTCGAGTAGGTTCCGTAACTATTTGATTTAAATAATTGTCTGTAATAATTTCCTCCACTTTTCTCTTATACGAGCTCGTACCGAACCAATCAATGTTGAAGTCACCTGTAATAATGTAATTTTCTTTGTCGCCTATACTTTCCATTGCGGATTCGAAGAAGTCAATAACTTTTAATGACTTTAATGGATGAAATGATTGCCTACCATACAATATTGTAGATAGCTCAAACTAACGTAGAAAATGTATGTAAAACGAAAGGACCTAAGATATCTTGCTCACTGTCGCTTATTTTCTGATACGAATTGTTGAAAACAATGAACTCCGTCGATCTGGGAGACCTAACCGAAAACATTTTTGTTTATTTACTTTTCCTTTGCTAAAAAAGAGTAAGCATTTTTAAAGGTTTTCCAACACTAAACAGAATCTCCTAAAAATATACAACAAAACTGTGTATTCGTTATATTTTTTATACATAATCGTTAGATAATAGCAAATAAGCTAGTTAAAAGTCTAAACAAGTGCAAAGTTTAAGTTTTTAAGTAGTTTTCAAATAAACTTCATTTTTTTTATTGGGTATTTCTTTCCTACACTGCAACATTGACCCAGCCGTTCTGATATGCACAACTTTTTAAATGCCAAAATCGCTAAAATGCCATTACTAGTGGAGAAGCCACACATTTACCATTTGCTTGTACGGAGATACACAGTTTAACAAAAATCTTTAAAGAAACAACTTCAATAAAAGTTTGTTTTATATAAATAAAAAAACAGAAATATTTAGTGTAAAAGAAACTTGTTTTGTACAAAATATTGTACTTATTATTAAAAACGTTGTTAAATAAAGAAAAGTAATTAAATGTTTGCTAATTAAATTAAGCCGCTTGAGAAATGAATGTGTGTATGTTTTTATTTCTTTTAAAATTAGCAAGATAATTACAAGGTCGCTTTATTAACCAAACCTGAACATTGTTAGTCATGGGAGACAGGGATCGAAATTTGTTAAGAAGCCTTATTAACGCTTCCGAAAAGGCGGCTAATATTGCGAGAATCTGCCGTTCCAATGAACATCTATTAAAGTTGTTGGTACAAGAGAAAACCGGCGACGAAGCAAATACAAGATTTGAACATGATTTTAAAACTTTGGCAGATGTTTTGATACAGGAAACTATAAAAAATGATGTGGGTGTAGAGGTAATTAAAATTTAAATAGAATATAATAAAGCAAATTCTTAAAGGCATCATAAAATCTATTATTGTAGTTTCTATATTCTCCTGTACATACATTCATTCGTATTTTTTTCTGTTTTGTTTATTGAGTTCCCCGAAATAAAAGATAATATTAGGGGTGAGGAGTCGCCAACATTTAAAAATATTCAAGGTGAATGTGTAACAATAGCTGTAGGAGCATCTGAAACGGAGACGGCAGACTGTTTGCTACAAATTTTACAAATTCAGCATCAGGAGGCGGCACATTTATTAGCCCAAGAAGTTCACCGTAGTGTAGCGTTTGATAAAGAGTTGCATGAGGATTTGCCCGAAATTCCAAATGATATAGACTATAGTCAATTTGGCATATGGATCGATCCCATAGGTAAAAAATATTATTTTTAATAACAGCTTAATTTATTTATTATGAATAATGTTACTTATGATAATGCATTGGAAAGCGGCTGTGCTTTAAAAGTATAAATATAAATTGTGGCTTTAACAATTAAATCCGAACTAGTTAATCACTTGTTAACTGTTATCGCTAAACATTTGATAATATTCAAAATAATTTTTAATATTATTCATTTTTTAGATGCCACTGCCGAGTATATTTCAGGCGATACTATATTTACAAATTTTCCCGGCATAACATCTACTGGCTTAGATTGTGTTACCGTACTTATTGGTGTCTATGACTTGAGTAGCGGGCTACCAGTGATGGGTGTCATTTCACAACCTTTTGGTAATAAAATCGAAGAAAACGTTTATAATTCTGCGCTCTATTGGGGTATTGCCTTACCTGACTTGCAAGCTCATAGTAGAATACTAGATCATGAAATAAAACGTTCACGTTTATTAGGAATTTTCTCTAGTTCAGAGCGATCTGATTTGTTACAAAAACTATTAGATTTGGGTTATGAATTTGCTTTTTCAGCAGGTGCTGGACATAAAGCTTTAAAAGTTATAACCGCTGAAGTTGATGTGTATGTGTTGAGTAAAGCTTCAACCTTCAAATGGGATACTTGTGCACCCCAGGCTATATTACGTTCCTTAAATGGTGATATTATCGATTTTAAAAATAGTTTAAAAAAGGGTGAACCCATACCCTTACAATATTTGAATACAGCAGATTTTGAAAGCTCAGAGGATGCAGAAGTTGACACATCAATAACGCCGGATTGGAAATGTAATTATAATGGCTTAATAGCAGTAAGAGATATGAAATTATTAGATAATTTATTAGAGAAATTGAAAGAGCCTTAAAATTATTTGCATATTTATTAAGAATAAATAGTTTGTCTTGACGATTTTTGAAATATGAAATTTTATTATTTCTATGGCAACGCCATAGATGTTAAAAGATAAAACAATTTCATTTTATAAAATTCTTCTTAAAAAAGTAATATATGTACGTAACATGCTGTTCAATGGGTGTTATGTGTTAGCTCTATATGTTGTTGGTCTGTTTATATACTAAATATTATTCCTATAAAATATTTATTTAAAAAAAATATTTTTTAAGAGATTTATAAATAAAATCCTTTGCAAGGAATATTAATAACTGAGATTAAACGCGGGTTTTTTTTATTAATTTTTCAAATTTTAACTGTAGTTTTTGAATTTGCTTTATTTGAGTAAATAGTTTTTATACAAAAACTCGAAAGTTTTTTTGTTAAAAATTAATTTTCAACAAATTTTTTTTTATCACGAACACATATTTTTAAAGTTGGTAATACTTGCCACTTTTTAAAAGGATCTCACTAATTTATTTCAATACCAGAAGATGAGAGACAAGACTCTTGTTTTTACAACACTCCATCCGATCTTCGCACTATTTATACCACCTCTACCCGTCCAAAAATGGAATACGTATGTTATGTATGGGTCAGCCCCTAAAAGTCTATTTTGGAGTTGCTCGACGGCGTATTAGAGAGGGCCAAGAGGTTTATTGGGGACAGTAGGACATCCAACTCTATTGATTCTCTCGAGCATCGACGCAATGTTGCATATATTTCACTGTTTTATTGTTACCACAATGATAAGTGCTGTAATGAAATTAAGAAACTTGTTCCCATTACTCGCACGTTTTTGCGTTTAACTCGATTTTCGTTAAGAGCACATCTTTTGGTGGTTAATTTTCCAGTGAATTGCACTATGAATTACAGGAAAAATTCGTTTTTTAGCATAATAGTCCGTATGTGGAATAAACTGCCTCCAGAGGTCTTTCCTGTCACTTTCAATGTGGGAAAGTTCACAGTGGATGTCCACAAACAAAGGAGGAAAGAGGGAACCTCCTCACCATAACCTAATTTTCTAGTTCTGGCATATGTAGGGCTCATCTCCTGAGTGCTGGTCCGAGAAAAAAAGATATGGTTAAGCCCTCCTAATCACAATCACATTGGCCGAAAAATCGACTGTATCCTGACGATGTACAGGTTTATAATTGGAGTAGCGTAAATAATGTTTTCATCTGTATGGGAAATGTAATATAATTGCTGGGCCATGAATAATGGCTTGTGTATATATCAACGCTTCAAAGTCGAAATATATTTTCCTCTCGAAATCTAGAAGAACTTTTGATAATAATCCTGGGCGAATTGGCGGCAATATTATTGATTTTATAAAATCTGCGTCTAGCTTAGGCATAATTTTTAATGGGAAAGCTTCGCTTGTGGGGGATAAAGGATACCACTCCGTTTGCTATTGGCAAAGGCTTACCTAAATCCTTTACTCCTTTATGCTAATTGCAACAGTACGGACCGACGCAAATTGATGGTAGTCAACAACAATATTGCTCACTATATATTTTAGAATGACCGTCCGATTATGTATCATCCTACTCTTAACTTATTTTTTGATAACATTCAAAGATCTCCTGAAATATAGATGCCTAATTTTTTTCATTTATGTTGTGCTAGTGGACTAATAAATAAATAAATACGTGGCTTGGTTACAGTCATCTAAGAAGTGGGGTCAATAAATGCGTAACTTTTTAAATTTTCCGCCTCTTAATTGAAATGCAACAGGCCCTTGTCTGTTGACTTCTGTCTAAATTTAAACAAACTGCGCCATTTAGTTTGTGTTGGGCAGCCGACTACCGGACGTTTTGGAAAGAAAATGAAAAAAAGTGAGTTTCGTTGACTCGTTAAGCCTAATTTTTGCAGAAAGAACCCATCACCTAAGATTGATAAATATGATGGGGGATCTGCGCCTTTGATTTCCATGGTAAAATAAGAGGCTTACTGAACGGCGATGTGGTCAAGTTACGGAACAATTAAAAGAAAATTCGGAGATTAAAAGAAAGAAATCACTTCGATATGAGAAAGCTTGCCGCAAGATGGATGCTGCGTTTGTTCACAATCGATGTCCAACGCAACCGTGTAACAATTTCACAGGAATGTTTCGTGCCCTTTCGTAATCGTGGAAGAAACGTGAATCTACCACAACATATAGGAGACCAAACAGCAGTCAAAACAATGAGCGTCAAAGAAATCAGTCTGCTTGTCAGCCAATACTATCATGGCGAACATATTTTGGGATGTGAGCGGTATAAAGACATTGACTATTTTGAAAAGGGGTAAAAATCAAAAGCGAATATTATAGCAACTTATTGGCTCGATTGAGGATTTGAAAAAACAGACCGCATTTGACCAAGGAAAAAGTTCTTTTCCACTAGGACAATGCAATTCTGCATATATATATATGAAGTTTTCATAGCGCAAGAGGCCCTGCATTGGGCTACTAATTGCTTCCTCTTTAGTTTTAACCACGAGTGACTTTTACTTGTTCCCAAATTTGAAGAAATAGCTCGACGAAAAAAGATTTGATTGCAACGACGAAATCATCTCACAAACAAATGACTATTTTAGTGACCTCCTTGACAAATCATATATTTCGGAAGGGACAAACAAGTTTCGGGAAACATTGGAATAGCTGTATATAAAAACCTGTGTCATTCAGAAGTTATTTATTGAACCGTTCTCGAAACAAATAATTCATTTTTCTTCTGCTATTTCAATCAGTTGCGTTTTGAATAATTGTGTATAAAGTTTGAGGATAACAAGATACCCGTTGTCCAGTATCAACTTGATTACAACTATTAAAAGAGCACCTCTGAAAGACACTGGGAAAATGAAAGCATAATTTTAGTTAAATATAGAATAAGTGTATCTCTTAGTGAATTTTTGTTGTTGTGAAACAGACCTTTTTCTTCTTTAGCAAATGATAAAAGTTATTTGAGTTTTCTTTTAAATGTTTATTTGGTGCTAAGGTAAGTCTTTAGATTATATAAATTAATTTTACTCTGCAGTTCTGATTTACTACGAAAGCATATTCTTACAATTTATAATCGGTTTTTATAACCGAAATATCAAAACATAAAAAATATATAGAAATTCAAAAGTAAATTGTCCATTTTCGAAATAACAATTCAATCCAATGTGTATTAAAGGCAGTTTATTGTATTCGATATTAAAAATAAGTATTTAAATTAATAATAATGACTCAAATTACAATAAAAACCCTTAAAATTATTGATATAAATATTGCTTCTATTTAATTTATAATTTAATTTAGAAAAAAAAAGTTGTTAGAGCTGCTTAATAAAAGTTAACAAATACACACAATTTATAGAAAAAAAAAAGAGTTGAATTGTTCTACGACATTTGGTAACGGCACAAATTAAAATAACAATCAAGAAAAATCAATAGACGACTCTAAGGTGTACAATTTTGTTACTATAATTTCACTCAAATAAAAAAGACTTTAACGGTGGTTCGATTAGAAATTATGTTTAACGGTTGAGCCTCTAGTATAGATAAATAACTAGATGAGACACGGGTAACAAAAATCGTCAAGTGGCATCTCCATAGTTAAATCTTTTTTTTTTTGGAAGACAATATGCTATTCAATTTATATGCATTTAATCTTTTATATAAAAGGGTTAAGGCTGATGTCAAAGCGCGCGCTATAAGTCAAGCAAGGCGATAATAGTTCGTGTTATATCAGATGTCAGAGTAATTGCTATGTTGAGCAAAGCGAAGCTGTATAAACAATTAAAAAGTAGACAATTTATTCCACCCGAGAGGTGAAGCGAAAGGTGTCTTCCGGGACACCTATTGTAATGTTGTAATGCTTTATGTTTTAATTAGTGATGCGGCCTATCTATTGCTAGAAAAACTTTTAAGACCTTATACACGAAAAGATTGCACCATTGAAAAGAAATATTTCAATAGTCGACATTATCGGGCACGCAAATTCATTGAATGTACTTTTGGATAATTATAACAATTAGCGCAAACTGACGCTTGCTTTGGAAGCCTATTACAACCGATTTATCTTTTGCTGATGTAAACGTAAGAGCTATTTGCATAACATCAGTATTGAAGTTAAAGAAAATACTGGCCCAATAGATGAAACCGGTATGTTTTACCATAAGAGAGATCAGGAGGGACGCTTTTTGCGATTTTGTATGATCACATAAATTATATTTCTATTTCAAAAGCTTTCCATCGACACATTCACAATCCTGTTGTGATAGCTTTTACAGGAAGCTTTTACAGCTTCTAAAAATATTTTTTCCGTGTGAATTTCCATTTTATTTTCTTTATTTCTTTTTTTACATATAAAATTTTAATTTAAAAACAAAAGTAAACAAAGAAAAGAGTGGAAGCTACAACGCGCTAAAAACTACAGGGTGGGTGGGGCCAACTTGGACTGACTGATTTGAAATGCTTTTAATTTTTGTATTTTTATATTTTTTTTTTTTTTTGCAAATAATATAGAATTTTATAAAATTTTATAATGTCATCACACTCAGTGGAAGAACGTGTAAAAATTGTTGAATTTTATTATGTTTCCGGACGATCAATTGTTATAACGCAAAGAAAATACCGTCAGCATTTTAATACTGCAGGGGCTCCCAGTGTAAACATGATAAGAAGCTTAATGACCCGTTTTGAGAATTTGGGTTCAGTTGATAATGAACTACGAAGAAATGATGTTCGTCCTGTTCGCACTGCACAAGCTATAGAAGCTGTACGAGAAAGTGTTCACACGGATTGAACTGTGTCTACTCGTCGATGAGCTACTCAATTGAACATCTCCAGAACATCGCTACGACGTATTCTAAAAGTTGATCTGAAGATGTTTCCATATAAAATTCAATTTGTCCAAGAATTGCTGCCGAGGGATGCAATCAGTAAGTCCAAGTTGTCCCACTCGGTATTACACAATCCGTAGCATGAAGTTACATCAAACTTCGCACTCACTCTGACATGTTTTAGTTTATAGCGTGTTGTAGCGCGCATTCTGACTTTTTTATGGAAATTGGCGCAAAAATTTGGAACACATGTTTTCTGCCATAATTCCTAATTTTTGTGTAACTTTGTTAGTTAAAATGACGAGAACTGTCCCGCGTGCAGAGAAGCGAAAGAACCACAAAGGATATAAGAAGAAAGTTGAAAAATGTAATTATTTTATTCTTTTTTAACAAAAAAAATTTAAGTTCTTTTTATATTGGACTGCTCAGATTTAGGAAAACTCCACCGTCTGTCGAAGGATCCAACAAGGTAAGTTTATTTCTAGTATTTTACATATTTTGTGTTGAGGGTAATTAACTCATGTCCAATTGAAATTGTTTTCGCCATCAGAAACGGGTGATATGTTCTTACATAGAACAAATTTTTGAAGATTTAAATGTTCATGGATGGAATACATTTTGTTCAAAATGTAGAATTTTGTTTTAAGAATAAAGAGAACACAGTAGATGGCAAATAACCGAAACCGGTTTGTTCACAAACCAAATTTGATGAGGGTCGACGTAAAACCGTACCCAAATAAAAATAAATAGAAATGCCCCTGTTTGCTTTCGTCCAACTGGCATGTGGATATAATTTAATTGTTATGTGTTTGAAAGTGAACAAAATTCAAGAAGTAGACTAGAATATTAAATAGAAATAGAACACTTTAATGCAGAATATTGTAAATTTTAAACGGAAAATTAAATAACAACTAAGGAAAACTGTAATACGGAATATTTTAAAAAAAAAGTGGAATCTCAAAAAAAAGGCAGTATGAACAAAATGCGTTGTGAAGTCTTTGATACAGATTGAAGAACTTATGTGCTTTACACCGAAAACAGATACAAGATGATGTGTGTGTTCCATTTGGCTTTATAATAAATTGAATTTAACTTGGTTTTTAGTTATATCTGTTCCTCCAGCTTACGGTGGTCATTGTCTGAACTTTTGTTAATAATAACGCTGTCATTAAAATAAGCGTGGCAAAAATTTCAGCAAATCTTTAAAATCACAGTTTTTTGAGTACAAGGCTGGATAATTTGGTATTTAATTACAGGTGGAATAAATCCTTGAGACTGGGACAGTAAAAGTTTCGATGCTGCAAAATTACTGACATTTGTTAATTTAAACCATTAAAAAATTAAAATGGCACTCATCACGGATATGGCTCATCCATCATCGCTTGCTTTAGCAGTCCTTACATTTACAGCCTTGAAAACAAGTGATAGGAAATTAGAGTTGGGTTTGAAATTACAACACATTTTTGGATATCATCATGGTTAAAGCAATTGGTCCACTCACTATTTAAAATATTATTTCTGTATGATATGCTTCCTTTGTGACACTCAATGGCGTGAAATACAGATTGTTTAATACAATCTAATTCCTCAAGACGATCATAAAATATTAATAAACACCGTTTGATTATTATGAATAATTACCGCAAACAAAGTTGTACACCTCAATCAATTCTAATTAAAAACGAAACACACAATATTTAATACTAATTAAATATAAGATAAGTTAGCATATTTCGAGAATATATTAGCTGTTTTTTAGTATACAGTTATTACACGTTTGTTTGCTTATTATACAAAATTCAGAAACTGTTTAAACATTGAGTAAATTGAAAAAGTTACGTTCATTAACGCTAAATGTATTTGAGTTTTTTTTAAAATAATGGCATAAGAAATATGAAATGTATTACAGAGAAATTTAAATCCAAAACCTAATCGACTAAATAAGAATTATATTAATTATAAAAAGCAAAGAGCCAACAAAACTTTTTAGTTTAAATAAAAATGCAGTAAACATTTTAATCTTTTTTTCTTCTTTCTTAATTTCTTGTGATTCGTGCTCTGATTTACTTGATTTTATGTACAATAAACTATGGCCAATTAGCTTCATCAGGTGAAATTGATTTTACAGCCAAATATTGGTGTTCGTTTTCCTTATCTTTATAAGCATTGCATTGTATGTAATTGTTCCTTTACCTGATAAAGTTCATTCTTCTTAAAACAAAAGCAATCAGTAAAAACACTAAATACCATGGCGATATTATTTACCAGGTGATAGCAGGCGAATTCATTAATTTTCGCCATACAAACTTCTTATATATGAAATTCGGCATTTCGAGCAACGACAAAAATTAATAAATTTTCCACTGCTCTCACGGGGTACATGGAATCACCCTGTTTAACGCTTTAAAAACAAACGCGAATACATTCCAAGTGAAACATTAACTGATGCTTTTTTTTAATTAACGAATGTCGAAATTACCTTCGGGTTCTTGGTATATAGAAACAAAAATAAATTATGGAACCAAAAAATAAATTGAGCTTTGAAGTTAATGCTAATTCATTTTAAACGCAGCTATTTACTTAAGAAACTAAAGAAATCTATTTTGTTGGCACTATTGTTTTTAAAATTTTTTCTTTGTTTTTACTTAAATAAAAATTAACTATGGCTTTTATTTGTGCTTTTTGTACAATATTAAAAAAAAAAATAATAAATTAAAAAATTTATTTTATATCTTTACAAGAAATATTTTAATAAATGTTAGTTTAAAACAACTAAATAAATATTAATTATTTAATTTGACTTTAGTTAAAAACTATTTGTTTTTTACTTTCGGTTTCAGTTAACGTACTGCTTTTTAATAGTTATTTTTTCAAGGCACTAATTTTCAATGTTGGTGTTTTGTTTTTGTTTTTTTTGTTTTTTATATTACTTCGTAATAAAAAAAATGTTATTTAATAAAACAAAAAAACTGAATTTACATTTTCTTATTCATTGTCATTTCATGAGCTGTACGCAAACGTTTTCTTAGTTCAGTGGGGAAGCGTTCATAACATTTCTTACAAACTGGCTTCTCATCATATTCATAGAATTTCGATTTTTGAGTCATTTTTGTATCGCACACAGAACAGGCAAAATGATGTACACACCAGGCTTTATTTAAGGCCGTGAAAACTTAATAAACAAATCACATTAATTATGAATGTTGTTTTTTTATTATTTAAGCAATTTAATTATTAATAATTGAATAGAAATTGCATATTTCTACTTACCATCACCGGCTATAACTTGATTGCATACAAAACACAAATTGCCAAACAATTGATGATAATGTGTTTCACAATACGCCAAGCCACGTTTCTCATAATGACGATGGCCCAAGAATGGTTTTTCGCATTTGGCACAAACAAAATGCTAAAATGAAATAAAACGGAAGTCATTTTTGTTATTTCGTTTTTATTTTGTTTTTACTAATAAACAAACCTCTACATGCCAGTGTTTGCCCAGGGCGGTAACAACACGTTCTTCGATAGGGCGGCGACAGGCACCACATATTGGTATACCCATTTTATCATGGCAACGCAGGCAGTACAATTCATTCTTAATATCAAGAACAACACAAAAATATTATATTTTAAAATAACCTTGAGATTGTTTGCATTACCATTATTAGTTTAAGTGTGTATTGCTGCAGAAGCAAAAACCTGGTTTACTTTAAGCTGAATTTCTAAGTAAAAACAAAATTAAGATTTTTCTTTTCCTAAAAACCCCGATATTCTAATAAACGAGTTTAAAGTTTTACTCTACGAAAAATTAGTAAAGCACGGTCGTCAGCCTTATAGAGAAAATGGAAAAGCAACATAAAAGATTTTGCTTTTCTCTTTATCGTCGTGTGACAATTTCTACAGCAATCGGTGCACGAGATGTTGGATCTACAGGTATCTGCACCAATGGTACAGTTTGCCGTCAGGAAAGTCTCTTAAAGACCCTTGCGGTCCAACAAGTAACTCCGTTAGATATTTTGTGTAAATGTCAAGAACCTCATTATGGCAAGCGTGGCCTGGTGAAGACTTCGTTCGTCATGTCTTCTGTCTTAATTTTAATTTTTAATATTTTACTACACCATTAATTAGGTGGCACATTTAGAAAACAATAAATTTAAATATTAAGACTGACAATTTTGAATTAAATTTAATTTAATTTTTGCTTTTAATTTCCAGCAAAATATTTTCTTTTATTTGTTATTTTTAAAACTTAATAGAAATAATTCTATTATATATTAATCTGATGATGAAAATAAAATTTATAACCTTAACACAAAAGATGTGTTTTAACAATTGAATTATTAAATTATATTTGTTAAAATTAAGCATTTTAGTGCTCAGGTTAACATTTGGCTTTTTAATTATTTTTTATGAGTTTTAATTTAAAAAAAAAAATACTTTTTTTATTAAAATTTTGAATTTTTGATAAACTTTCGTGCATTTGGTAAATTTTATATTTTGTGTAATTTTATTAGAAAATGTAAAATATTTTTATAAAATCGAAAAAACTAACATTTCGTTCTAAAGTGTAATAAAAGCTCCTCTATTGTTTTGGAAAAATTATATAAGAAACTCACCATATCATTAGCTGCCAAACCTGGACGACTTTTAACTTCTCTAGCTGTTGAATCTAGTTCTTGACCACATGCTGTACAATTGAAATGATAACCATGATAGACTTCGCCACGAAAACGTAAAGGCTCCTCATCGATAAGACCGCTGTAAAATGAACAAATAAAAATTTTTAATTTATTTTTAAACATTTTTGTATAAATAATCCCATTTTACATACTGGCATTTTTGACACACATAACGACCCGTAATTTCAGCCTTAACTTTGGCATTGCACTCATGGCATAAGGCACGATTTTGGTTGCGTATAAAACCACTGTCAGCCAATTCTTTGGCACACAACTGGCAACGGAAACAATGTGGATGCCAACTGGCCGACATGGCTTTTATAACTCGTCCAATAACGAATTCGCCACATTTATTGCAGCAGGGTGCAAATAAAACATGAAAATCTCGTTCACAATATTTACGACCCTCAAATTCATAAAATATGCCATCTTGAAATGAACGGAAACATTGGGCACATCTAGCAAAAATATATGTTTACTAATTAATTCAAATTGGATAACTCTTTAAGTGTTTTTTTTTAATACTTACACAAAACACTGTGTGTGCCACAATTCGCCATTCGAATTGACTATTTTTTCATTTGGCTGAAAACCGTCCGCACATCGTGTACAATGTAAATTGTCCAACGACATGTTAGCTGCCTGTAATCTGGAAAAAAAATGTATGGAAAAGTTTTTCATTTGTTATTTAATGATATTAAAATGAATCAAAATAAATTAAAATACTCGGCAGTTTTGCTTTGACTTCTTGAAAATACTCTTTCCATTTTAAATCTTTGGTTTCCTTCAATTCAATCTTCCCACAACCAAGTTATAATTCAGACTGCCGTTTTATTTCTACGGAACTTTAAAGATTTAGCTAATGTGAATTGTTTTAATTTTTTTTTAAATCAAACTGTGAATCACGTTAAACACCGCAAAAAAATATGACGATTAAACACTTCACTTAGATAAATAAAATAAAATAAAACGTTCGATATCAGTTGCATACTTCCAATGTTTATATTTGGCTGGTAAGTAACACTTATGGACACAATAATACTGCCAATTTAATTTAAATTTAAATGTAAAATTCAATTTTCACAAATTGTAAAAAAAAATTATTTAAATGTGCAATTTAAGAAATATTAATGGTTTGAATTACCCCGAATATTCAGTTGAGCGAAATCATTCCATTTACTTTGTATGTGTGCACGTACAAGGAAATGAACTCTATATACATATGTACATATTTATTTAATTATTATTGTAATTAAAAATAGAACACATGGGCTGCAGGAAAAGAGGAATGGGCGAGATGGCATGTAACATATTCGGAATTCGAATAATTTTTTGGATCTAACAGCAAATTCATTTTCTAGATGTCCTGTCAATAGAAATCCCTTCATTTTATTCATTTTAAAATCGAATAAAGAAATATGATTAATCGAATAAAGAGAAAACTTGCAATACAAAAAATGTCAGTACTTTTTTTTTTGTTAAATTAAACTAAATGTGAAAAGTTGATCGTACAAGGGAACTATTCGGCCAAGAGGAAACTTCATATTTGAAACAACAAAAATTTAACTAAAATTTATAGTTTTTGTTGAAAAAGCTTTTGTTAAAAAAATTAAGAAAAAAACTTTGCAATTGAGTTTAACAACAAAAAAATAAAAATTATAATAAAAGTTGTAATAAAAGCTTCAAATATTTTATGGCTATTAAATACATTTGTTTCAATAAATAGTCCTTCATCCTGGTTTGATGTATTTTGGTTTTGCTAACATTTTGAGAATTTAAGTCTAGCGATTAGTGGTAGATTCACAGCTTCTACATTACCTTAGCATTTGAAAAAAAAGCTATAAGATCATATGATTTTGCTAAAGCCTCCTTATTTGTAAGGATGTTATTTCTTGCATCTTAAAAATCTCAAGGTTCAATTTCATTCAGGTTCAGATTCATTAAAAATGTCTTGAACTTCAGAAAGTTGTTGTCGTAATGGTACAAGTTAATTTAAGTATTTATTTATCTTAGTCTACAAATTCAATATTCTTACAGTCTATAGCAATATTAACCACATTTAATACAACGTTAATTATTTAGAAAGAGAACAATACGAGAAGATGATCAAAAAATAATCGTAATTTGCAATTTTTCCAGAAAGTATTTATTTATTCATCAATAACTATCTTGTCCGCTTCAAAGTAATCCCCCTCCAACAGCTTCTCTTTCAATTTTTCTAATTGGGGCCATTCTGCGTTTCGATTCGAATCGAAATTTTCTCCGTCTGGCAGCTTTGGTATTCTGCGTTTCGATTCCCTTTAGTTTCTTTCAATTGCATGTATTCTGCATTACGATCGGAGCTCCGTTTTTTTCAGTTGCTTTTTTGTTAACGGAGGGGTTTTCTTTATCTGTGTTTTTTAGTTAAAAAGTTTAAAATTGAAAAAAATGTAAGTAGAAAATGCGATAAAATGTTCAGAAACGATAAAAAGACCATTAAAATTATTATTTAATTAAATTAATTTGTTTTTTGTTTTAAATTGTTAATTTATGTACCCGAATTTTATGTGATACAGGTCAAAAACAACAACACCGCAGCAGTGTGATAATTGGCAAATTTAATGGCTTCTAAAGCAGACATTGCAAGTGGATACCACCAGCGATCAAAGGAAGAAGTGACAGTGTTCTGGGTGGAAGTTGCAGGAGTCCTCAATGCACTAGGTCCTCCAACAAAAAATGCGTATTTTTAACTATGTATACATACAACTTTTTGTATTAAATTTTACATTTGTTTATAAAAACAAACTTGCTTACTTTGCTATTTTATTTCCACATTCCACAGTGATGCTATTAATTTTGTAAACATTGTTGTCTTCTTCTTTTTCTTTCGATTCCGTTTTTCTTCAGAATACCAATTTTCGATCGCAACGGAACTAAATGCGGAGACTTAATCGAAACGCAGAATAGGGGTGATTATCTCCTCGATGGTAGCAACACGCTTTCCTTTCATCGGTGTCTTCAGTTTAGGGAAGAGGAAAAAGAGGGGGCCAAGTCCGGTGAATACGGTGGTTGCGGCAGGATTACGATTTTGTTTTTTGTCAAAAACTCAAGCACAAACATCGATGTGTAAGCTGGTGCGTTATCATGATGCAAAATCCATTATTGGCTTTTCCACAATTCTGTGCGTTTCCGACGAATTTTTTTGCGCAAATGGCGTATAACTTGAAGGTAGTATTCCTTATTGACCGTAAGACCTTGCGGCAAGAATTCATAATGCACCACGCCATTGCAGTCGAAGAATACAGTGAGCAAAATCTTCATATTTGACCGAACTTGATGTGCTTTTTTCGGTCTTTGCTCTTCTGGACGCTTTCATTGGGATGATTCATAGCCTTATACCCATGATTCGTCACCAGTTATGACTTTTTTGGGTAGCAAATCTGGATCGTCGTTGACGACGTTCAACAGCGCCTGAACGATGTCCATACACGACGTTGTTTTTGCTCAAAATTTAGCAATGTTGGATTAATCTTCGCTGCGACACGTTTTATGCCTAAAACATCCATAAAAATTGCTTGACATGAGCCGAGCGGTATGCCAACATCATCAGCAACCTCTCTAATGATTAGATAATTATCCAAAATCTTTTTGTTCACTGCTTCAATGTTTTTATAGGTTGTTAATGTGCTCGGGCGACCACGATGAGCGCCGTCATTGGCATCTTCTCGGCCTTCTTTAAACCGCTTATACCACAACTGAACTTGTGATCTGCTCATACCAGAGTTGCCAAAGTCATGTAATTCCTTTTTTTTTACAAAAAACTTAATACAGTTTCTTTGATCCATTTTTTCGAATAGTAAAAAATCGAAAAGCACACAAAAACTCGACTAACCTTTTTATCTACCAAAAACAAACGACAATCCAAAATCGTTGATAATATGTCAACATATATAGCAGACATGTTGGTGCACATAACAGTAAAAAAATCCAACATACATAACTCATGAAATTTAAAAATAACGGTAATTTTTTTGATCATACCTCGTATGTATGTTCTGATAATAATGAATAAATCTATAATTTTTATTAAATTCAGAAAAAATCTTTATTAACGAATTCCAGTTGGCATAGTTAGCTTTTGATACCTGTATGAATGGTAGGATAAAATTGCGTGTAGGACGTGATGGACAATTAAAACAAATTTTACTTATTAAAAATTGACAGCACACATTTCCTTCAATATGATTAAGGACGCAACCTAGCATTTGACTTTTAAGCTTTGGAGGTCTTATAAAAGCAAGTCTATTATTACAAGATGATAAATTTTGCACATTCCAATGCAAGCCAATAGAGCAAAAATTGTTTCTGAATAGATTCGTAGAGTATTAATATGGACATTGTAGTTTGGGTCCCAAGCTATAAAGCCATATTCCAGAATAGGTTTAACTAAAGATGTATACAATCGCTTCGTTATATAAGGATCAGTAAACTCTTCAGCCCAGCAAGACATAAATGAAATGTTTTGTATAAAATTCAATTTAGGATTAAGAAGATATCTAGATCAGAAATTACTTCAACTTTGTTCAATATTCCATCGTTCAAGACATATTCAACATAAAAATGTGTTCTCCGAAAGAAACACATACTGCTGCACTTTTTGTAATTAAGCTGCATTAGATAAATTTTACACGAGGAACTAATCGGGTTACAAGATGATATGATCCATGTAGTAATTATAAATTTAAAAAATTCAAAAATAATGTTTCAATTAGTAAATTATCGTCGATCTGATAAAAATCTCTTAAGTAACGCATGCAATAGAATATTCCTCTTTTCGACTAGTAGCTTTAATTGCAAATAATCCTCAAGCTCCATATCAAATGCTACCGGACATTGCAAGAACTACCTATCATCAACTCTCCGGAACAGAAGCTCTACTCTTCTTTCTCATTATGTATGAGAGCAAATATTTACCATAACCACATTTAACTATGTTATGTAATACTTTAAATAGGTTCAAATGTGTCTTGTTGTTAAAACGAAAAAGTTAAAAGAATCTGGGCAAGTTTATTTGTAAATTATGACATCAAGAATTCGGAAAAAAGCCGGCCATTCAAGAGAATTTTTTTTTATCCGCATTCGCTCAAGAGAAACTTTCTGTAAAAGGAAAGCGATTGCATTGAAGCCTGTCAGAGACTGGCAACCATGCCCCTCTGAAGGTGGTATCTGCTAATGGGACGTGTGTGTAAAGAGAGATTCTAGTTTAAAGGAGCTTTAAATAAAATTCCCAAGCTTGTGAGAATATTTACTGCAAAAACAAATACCTACGTCTTTATTTCATTTTCTTTTAAACATTTAATATTTCTTTTCTCTTCTGTAATACAAGATTTCTTATTCACACTTTCTTCGTATTTTTTTGATATTTGAAATTTTTTATCTCGGCTAAGCATCGTATACCTAAAATCGCTCAATTTATAGAAAAGAACAACGTAAATTTCTCATTTTTCACTTTTCCTTTAATTAGAGCCACAAGCAGCGCAATGTTCAAAATGTTATTTTTCTTTTGTTTCTCAACCTGTGACTTTGTATAGATTTGCGTTCTCGTTTGCTTAAGAATCGCCTTAAGAAAATTATATGTTTAAAGTAATATTTTACATTTTTTTAGCAGAGCTCTGTTAAAATAACAGCTTAGCTATGCATACAAATTGAAATTTTTATGATAACAACGATGCACGGCAAAATTAAAATAATTGTGATTTGTTAAAGTACTCTTCTCGAGTTTACCATACTTGGAATTTTTAACAGTCGGAGTTGGAAAGGCGTTTTAAGCATTTAAAAATTGTTATAAATTAAGATTCTCTAAATAATGCAACCAATTTTCATGGAAACAACGAAAGTTGGTAAATCAAAATGAATTGGATATTTTTACTACGTGCCCTTCTAGAATTCTGCATACTCGGTAAATCAAAATGAATTGGATATTTTTACTACGTGCCCTTCTAGAATTCTGCATACTCGGAATTTTTAACAGTGCGAGTCGGTAAGGATTTTTGGACATTTAAAATTTTAATTGAAATTCTCTGAATGATTAAACCATTTTTAAAACATTTTTTTCACTTGCTAATTATTCTCGAATGATTATAAAAACGAGCAGCGAAAGAGCTTCCCTATTCTATACAACTGTGCAAATAATCTTTACAATATTAGTGGCGGCATTGAAAGTTTTCTCGTATCCAATAATGTATGAAAAACGTTGTGTTATGTATTGCCAGTAAGTTTCTGGATCGTAGATTATAATTTTATTGATTTTGTTCACAATTTCCGTCATAACGACATTTTTAGATAGTAGAAACGTTTTTCCCATCTAGACGAATACTCAGATGTAATGCATTTCAATCCCAAAGTAAATTTTATATTCGCTTATTACTATAGAGTTGCGCTACTGTAACTCTTCCATCGAGGCAGAAAATTAATCTATAAAGCTTTTTTAGATGTGTGAAGTTAAAAACGTCAGCTGACTACGGTAGCCAAGATATGATTACAGTATTTAAATTAAAATTTATGAACAGTGAAATGACATTTAAGTGGCCTCATTATTTTGTAGCGATACACATATACAGTGGAATCTCTCTTGAGCGGACACCGAAGGGACCATTGAAATGTGTCCGTACAAGGGGGCTGTCCGGCCAAGAGAAAACTACAAATTTTAATCAACAAAAATTTTTGTTTGTTATTTAAATAAACAATTCAGTTGGGTTTTATAATAAAAAAATGTTTTATGAGTTCTATATTGCATATTTAAATAAATATTTCTCCACCCTGGTTTGACGTGTTTTGGTCTTGGCAATAACATCTTGCAAATGTAAGTCCAGCGATGAAAGTGTATTCATAGCTTCTGTATCACTTTGGCATTTCACAAACGCTATTAGATCATGCGCTTTCGTCAAAGCCTCTTTATATGTTAAGATGTTGTTTTTTGCAACTTGAAAATCTGAAGGTTCAATTTCATCTGTTGAGTCATCAGAAATTTGCTTTATTAATGGCACGTGTTGATATCTCAATTTATAAATCATCATCGATCTGATAGAAATCTTTTAAGCTTTGCTCACTGACCCCTGCAATACATCTTTTCTCCATTTCGGCTAGTAGGTTAAAGGGCAAATCATCCTCAGGTTCAAAATCAACATCAAATGCTGTCGGATATTCCTGGCTGTCAATTGTATACGCTGCCTTACGAAAACAGTTCTAAACTGTTTCAAAAGTAACTTGGTCCCATGCACTTTTAACAAAATAAACTGCATACAATTAGTTTATGCGTTTCACTAAATCATAGGCTGTGTTAAAAATTTCAATGTTTGCTAGTAAGTGCTAGTAAGTATCAAAGTTCTTATTTGGAAATTATGACATGAAAAAACCGAACAAAATTGGCCAAAATGTCCGCGGACACCCGCTTTTGTCCGCGTCCGCTAATGAGAAGCGTCTCTTCAAGGGAAAGCGACTTCAATGCTTTTCTTATGGAGCGCTGTCGAGACCTGGCAATAATGTCCGTCTTAAGGGGGTGTCCGCTAATGGGAATTGTCTGCTAAGGGAGATTCCATTGTATACCTGAATTACTGTTTTTTTATTTTAGCTCTCGCAAATGTTTCGTATACTTAAAACACAGCGTGATTTTAGTTAAAAAGAAGCCGACTTTCATCAAGTGTTGTGCTGGTGCAGAGCTAACATCAAAATACTTTAAATAAAATTATAAAGTCACCAGAATGTTTGAATACCAATTGACAAAAATTAAAATTAAGTTGTCTGAAAAAATACGGCTATTAAATAAAAAAGGCCATAACACAACATTTCTTGATTAAAAATATTTAACTTAGTTTACACAACTATTTTGTGTACAATAAATTTTAAATTAATTAATTACTTTGTTTTAATAATTCAATATAAATTAAAAATGAGTCTTCGAAAAAAAAATACTTTTTATGAAAAGAAAAAACAATTACTCTTTATTATTGTTAAAAGAGAATATGAATATTGAAATTTGAATACAAAGATACAACTAAAAATAAATATGACGTCATTTAAACAAGATGAATATTAACATCTGGATACTAAAAGCAATAAAATTTTAACGTTATACACAAAATTTTGAATCATCAATTTGAATAAATGAGCATTTTAGGGACGAGAAAACACACATACGTTAACAAAAAATAAAAAAATATATAGAATATAAAATGTTTTGCATTTAAAAAATAAAAAAGTTTATCAAACAAATCAGCGTTACTACTGCACGCTTAATTTGCACTAGATAGTCAGAAGGCATTTTCTTTGGGGGTTGGATATTTTCTTTTAAAGATATTAATTATAATTATTAATTTTAAGAAAAGGAAAAATAAATATTTAATTTACTTATAGAATATTATAGAAAAATACAATATAAATTTCTAAAAAGTGGTTTTAGTTGAAAACAAAACATATTTGTTATTTTTCTCAGAGAAACTATTAAACTATCGCCCACTATTACTATACATACACTCATTATGGGCGAGAGTAATTTTACTGTCTTCTTAGTCTTTGCTGAAAAATTGAATTTCGGATAAAAAAAAAAAACTAAATAATATTTAAAAATGAAATTTAAAACTAGTCACTACTACTGCTACTGCTACAATTACGCACATGCATGTTTCCACTATCGGTACATACAAGGGAAAGTTTTTGTTTAGTACTTTATTTTTTACTTTACGTTTATTTGCAGATTTTGTTTGGAAACATAAACAAAAGAATGACTACAGAGAAGACAAGACTAAACCATTTCTCTGTGATGACACTCTTTCCATCTCCTGTAAAAAGAACGTAAGAGTATTTACTGACTGCAGTTTAGTCAATATGATGATAAAAATTTCACAGCTGAATTTCTTAACGTGGACGTATGAATTGTCGAAATTGCTGTATTGCGTGTGCCACAATACAATTAATATAGATTTTAGTAAAGCGAATCTGGTACAAAGTGTCCACCAGGTAAATGAAAAAGAATGAATCTGATATGGATAAATGTTTTATTTAATGTTGGCAATAATGTATGGAATACAAATCAGATGAATTTCCGCCCCTGTTACCCCACAAATGCGAGCCCCTTTAAGCACATTTTTCATTACATTCTCACCCATTTTACGCGGTATTTCATTAATTTCATCACGAATATTTTGTTTGAGTTGCTCAGGCGTTTCTAGTTTGTTTGCATAAACCTTGCTTTTCAGATAGCCCCACAAAAAGAAATTCGGAGCAGTCAAAGCATCATCTTGGCTGTATGTGAAGTGGCGCCGTTTTGTTGATACCTCATGTTAATCAAGCTCAAAGCATGCAGTTTTCAGTTATATCACGATATCGCTCCTTATTCACAGTTACGACGCTTTCATTTTCAAAGAAGTAAGGTCCAATGATTCCTTGTGACCAAATTGCCCATTAGACTGTCACTTTTAATGGATGCAAAAGTTACTGTTAAATAATTTGAGGGTTTTCCATTCCCCCAGAACCGACTATTCTGTTTATTCACATATCCATTCAAATGAAAATGTGCCTCGCCACACATTATGATTTTCTTCATGTCATTAGCCAGCTGTAACATCCAATTGGTATATGTACGGCGGGGTAAATGGTCTTATGGAAGAAGCTCTTGTATCAACTGAATCTTATGTGAAAACAAATGCAAATCCTTGTGCAAAATTGTGGCCAAAGTTGTTCTTTGAAGACCAAGCTCCTGAGCAAGGCGGCGAATTGAGGTTGATGGATTGTTTTGAACACTTTTTTGAGCTGCAATAATGTTTTCAGCCGATCTTGCAGTACGTTGTGGTTCATGCTTGGGCCTATCACCTACAGACCGTTGTCACGCTCTTTCTCCCAAAAATTGCATGTAACTTTCTTATCGTCATGGTAATTTTGATTAAAATTTGTTGGTTTAGCGAATATTTTTCCATAATATTTCCATAGTACTTCACTGCCTAATATGAACTGTCAAGACAAATGTTTACCAAAATGGCGGCAAAGCAAAGTAGTATACCTTCCCGGCGGACACCATGTACAAGGTAGTAGTAATATATATTTGTTGCTTTATTTACTCTGGATTTTTTATATGAAGTTTACGGCCCTCCCCCGGAGACACATTTATATGTATTGACGGAATCTCACCGTAATTACATGTGTCACCGGGGGTAAAAGGGAGCCCAGTCCCCTAAAGGATAGCAGGAAGCCAACTGGAAACTCCACGTTATTTCCACGGGAATCAGCAAGTCCAAAAATTCGGCTTTTTAGCCTTTAAGCTGTTCTCTCACTGATTATTGAGGGGCCAACGTGGTAGTTGTGGTTTCGCGGCCCTCATGGATTTGATTAAGGGACCACCGCTACTTAAAAGAAAGAATGAATGATCCGGATCCAGTGAGCATGCTTGTCAAGTGTTGTTGACCAGGAGTTGCATAGTCTTCACCCCCTCAGTAAGGTGTGGGGGTTGGCGGCCCTGCTCCGAAACTTCTGAAATTGCAACTGGGACGGACCTGTTGATAGAATTATATCTTCGGCGCTTTGATCCACCGTTGGGTTATGGCATACACGGCTAGGTACCGACGTAAATCTTATCACGTATATGGAGTTTGGCATTGAGAGGAACGACGAAAATTAATCCATTCGCCATATAACATGCATATATGCATATAACTGTTAAATTTCACACAACAAAACACTGTGTAAAAGTCATCTGACAAAATATCAATCGGAACACGTTATATTTTGACCTGACACAAGCTGCTGCCAACATAAACCAGGTTGTATCTCATGTAATTATACATGTACGTTTGAGCGCCGAGACTATATGTATGTCGCCACTAAATAAACATCTTTGACAAGCATACGAAATTGTATATGTATTTTTAAATTGACACGTTATATGTAAACAAATTTGTTGTATAAGCACCTTAGTTAGTACGTGTATTGTTATTATTTAAAGTAATAAAAGAAATACTCAAATCTCTTACGGTAACCCTGATGCAATTCTATTCTTAATTTATGTTTGCTTTTTATCTCGTATTTAAAAAATAAAAATTAACAAGATTACACTTTTGCACAGATATGTTTTTCAACTGAAACTGTATTATGAGATAATCGTGGGCGCATTAAGCAAATAATATTTATTGACAAATAACCAGTCTGTGCTGACAATTTTGTGCTTTTTTGAGGTATTTATGACGTCTAAATAATTATTATAATTATTTTCTTGCAATAAAAAAATATCAATAATGTGTGTACCTAATATTAAAATTAGTTTTTTATATACATTTTAGTTCCGTGTTTATTTTGCACAGTGGTTTTCATCATAATGGTTCTTTATAAATGTGAGTTTCCACTCTCGATGTTTATTATTTTCCTCACATTTTTGTATACCTCAATTAAATTCATCCTAAATCATATTTATTTACTCATTGATCTTTAAGAGTTAAAATATATAAGTTAAAAAATATTTAAATTAGTGGTGTTCTGCTTTATAATAAGAGGTATTGTTATAATTATTAAAAAGTAATGCTTTCTATTGATCAAAAAATGAATTTTGTAAATAAAGCAATACTTATTCGTTGGAGAAAAATACCTCTTATTCAGTTAGGTACGATCTAATTTTTAATTTTGTCAAAAGTACAGTATTTGTGGTACTTTTAATTAGTGCGTATACGAGTAAAAGGATGCCTGATTATTTTTACAGAATACACAAACTATTCAAACTATTTGAAAATGAAATTTGGTATAATATTTGAATCAAGGAAAATACATTTATTAAAAAATGAGGATAGACTTTCCCAAAGACGTATTTTACCCGTAAAGATACAGCATTTCGAAGCCCTTAGAAAGATTTAACCCCGTCGGAAAAGCCAAGCACATATCATTAAATTAGCAACCCAATATTTACAGCGCCATTTATTCCATACGAAAATATGCATTTAAAGGAACAGAGAAAATTTATTCAAATAACACAAAACAAATTTTTTAAGTCAAATGTAGCAGTTTACGTATCGATAAGAATCTAACTTGAAACATGTAAATAAACTCGCTTTATTGTAAAATTTTCAGTTATTTTAGAATTTATTTATTTATTTTTTTTTTTAATATTTTAAAATTAATTCCGTTAGAGTCTTATTTAACTTCAAGTTACAAAAGTTGACAACACTGAGGGTCGAGTCAAGCATAGATAGACAATATGAATGTGTTTTTTTTGTTTGTATAGCATTCATAAAAACGTAGAATAAAATATTTTTTTTATTAAATTTGTTCCACATAAAGTGTATGGGCGTCGGATGTAAAGTTGAGCATCTTAATTATGCACATATATTATGTATGTTTTGTTTTTGTAACACTTTTTTAATGAATGGGTTTCACTATAATTGTTGCTGTAGCCACCTGTATGCAAATTTTAAATTAAAAACTTCTTAAATTCTTATTTAAATTTTTGGGTTTTTAGCACAAACAAAGTACTTTATTGTTTTTCACTATTTAGTTCTGCACAATTTTTACTTACTCAACGGGTGGCATATTAAAGGTTTAATCACAAATTTTCGTATAAACCTGGAAATTTTAATTATTATTATTATTTCACCGATTTCACACACGTCAACACTGCAAAAATTCTCGTACAACTGAATAAATTTGTGAAAATATAAAAACTCAAATTGAGTTTTCTGCTACTCACATTTACAATTCAATTGAGAAATATTTACAAACGCAATATCATTTTCTTTTTAAAATTTTTTCATATGTATGTATTTATGTGTATGCAGGCACTTTTTCTTTTTTGTCTTGCGGATCTCCTCCCAAAAATGGCAAAGTATATATTAGAAATTTTTTGATTTTCACATGCACAATTTATAACATAAATTCAAATAAACACATTTTCATAATTTAAAACTTTTTAAAGAAATTACCTTAAATTTATATTAAAATACTATAAATGCCCCAGCTCTCTTAATTTTTTAATGAATTGTACTCTACTACAAGAAATAAAAAATGTACTGACTAGTTAGTGTCCACAGTTGTACTACAAAAGTAATAAAAAAACGCCACAAAGTGCTTCATATTTTGTTTTGATAAAGTATTTGAGAAGCTAGCTATATTTTACCAGGTAGCGGCCGTTTTAAGGCAAATACAAAATATTAAAAGCAAACTGGTTTTTTATTATTGCTTTAAAGTACGAAATGTCAAATTGCTTATAAGTAATAAAAAGCAGTGACGTTTTATTTGTAAAACAGTTTTGGCAGTTTGAACTAAAGAGCAATAATAAAATCCCATGTTATTTTGCAATAATGGCAGCAGTTAAGTGCAAAAAATCTTAGGATAATGTCTAAATACTAATTCTAATGAGAAAATTTAATTTTTATATATAAATCATTATATATCTAAAAATAAATAAATTAAATAAATACCATATTACACAAAAGTTCCCTAAGTAATCATCTATGTTTTTATATTCAAAATTCATAGTTGCCAGAGAGTTTTCTGTAAATCGTCCAATTTTGTAAGCAAAAGTTAGTAAAATCTCGCTACAAAATCGTATTTATAGCATTCTGCTTAATACAAATGCAAACTAATTATCAATGGTACCAGAAACAAGAATTTAAAAGAAGAATTTGAAAACGATGACATTATGGACATTTTTACAACAAAAATAGTTACCAAAAAATTGTCATGCAACAGTTTTTTTTATTTTTGTGGAGTTTAAGGGTAATCACTTTTTATTTATTGTAAAATAATTTACTTATTTTGAAAGAATGTGATTGATTTTATGTTTTTTAAAACTAGTTAAATTAGTACAATTTTATCAAAATCTTCTTCAACTAATAAGTTATTAGAATATTATGTCTACTAATTCGCTAAACTTATACTAGTCAAAGAATCGTATAAAACTCTAAAGGCCCAACTATAATAAACATAAGCTGGCTCAAGCTAATATCAAAAATTGAACGAAAAGTCTGCCAAATGCTTAAGCAAATCATTGAAGACTTTTAGGTGGCTATAATGTACTTACACGAATATAGAAATCATTATACACAATTGCACATTTGTTATATTCGCACTTTTGCAAAAAAAATAATTTCTTTCTAAATAAATGAAATGTATTAACAAAAAGATGTTTAATAATCATATTTTGTCCACTGCCTGATGGAGCTACCATCCTCTTCATTTTCTTGCAGAAACGTTTCCGTAGTAACTTCCATCTGTGTTTGCACTGCACGACTTTATATAATTCATACCAGTTTGAAAATGAAAAACGCAAACAAAATTCTTCAAGGTATTACTTACCACTTTTACTGCATTTTCCATACTCATTCCTTTCAATTGCGGTTATAATAAAACACAGCTCTTTTGTCATATAAACAATTTTTTCTTTTTATGTTTTCTACTAAATTCGTTTCCGTCCTCCAATGCAATTTGTTTACTAATGTATCTATAACACAATGCTCAATGCAAAATCAGCTGTTTCCGTACGGAATGTGCGATCAGTTGCTGATATTTAACGAAACTTGTTAAGTGCATTATAGTTTGCCACATATGATTATTAGGTATTTGCACAATTGTTTAAGTTGGCTTAAGCCTTAAGTACAGCCTCAAATTTCGATTGGAAGAAGCGTACACATTTGCGTGTTCTGGTTGCTGAACAAGTGCTAATTTTGGACAATAAAAGTAATTTCACTCTAATGTTTTTGAAAAGATCGTTGATTAATAGATATTGAAGTGTATGCGAATTGCCACAACAAAAAAAGTACATAAAAATAAACTTTTTGAGTACTTTAATTACAATAGTGTTTGTCTTTACTACTGCTCATTCTATATCAACAATATTTTAACAGTGACGTACAGTGCCATCTGCTAATAGGTGGCAGAGTGTAGTATTCAACAGTTTTACTGTTTGTTTACGAATTTAAAATTTTTGCTTAATTTTTAAAATTGTAGACCGCGTTACGTACTTTAGACTTAATAAAACTAATATTCTCGTTTGAACAAAATGTGCACAATCCAGCTATAATAAATTCTTAAATATTTTGAAGTGTTTTTTCAATCATCCAGAGCACGTTGCAGGTTATTTGGCAAATTTATTTTCATAACGTGCATGTTTGTCTCATGGGTTGTCAATATGTTTGAAATTTTGGACTAGAAGATGATGGCCAGCCCAATTTTTATTTTGTAGCCATTTTGAGTATGAAAAGATGCAGCATCATGTTGAAATATTAATTTTAAACAATCGGTTCTATTTATAGCCGAAAAGTTTTGAGACATACTTACATACCCGTTTTCAACAGTTCGTTTGAAGCATTCTTAAATAAACAATTGATTTTTATCACGGATGACTCTTTTCACTTGGATGCATCACTAAAGACTGGTATGCCATTAATTTCCGTTGAACTTAAAAACAGATGGTTTTGTTTGTTTTTCTCTTTTGAGACGAAGTAAATTTTTACTTTGTTTTTAAAAATATCAATATTTTTTACAAATAGTGTTAAGTTGGTTTGCATTATAAATTAATTTACAAACTAAGAATTTTTGTATTACATTTTAAAAGTAACAATCACGAAATCGTTGAGAACATTTCAAACTCTTTCGATATTGCGTACGACCGTGCACAGAAATAATATTCAGACGTGCTGCATCTCAATTTTATCAGCCGAATCTGACAGAAATTTTTTAATATAAAAAAATAAGTTCTGAAAGTGAACAGAATTTCTGCTGGGGATTTAAATAGTGTTTTCCCCGAACACAAATATTTTCAATTTAGGTTTTTGGACCCAAATCTACCTTGACATTAGAGAACAAAATAATATTGTACAAAACTATAATTAAACCAGTATGGATTTACAGCATACAATTTTGAAAAACCGCTAGTAACTCAAATATTGAAATTCTTCAAAGATATCAGTCCAAAATGCTAAGAACTAAGAATTACTACCGCTCCATAGTTTATCAGCAACAAAAATATTCATGGTAGCGACTGCCAAATTCTGTGACAGATCTTTACAAAGATTGAGTAATCATTCAAACCTACTCGCCATTAATCTTCTGAATGACAGTGATGAAATAAAAGGACTGAAGCGATATCACGTACTTTATCTTCCTTTTAGAAATTAGAAATTACAAAACCTATGAAAATGAATTTTGCGAACGTTAATTAAGAAAATTTATATAAATTATTATTTTGTGTTTTTTTTTGTGTTTTGCTTTTATTGCGCTCACTGGAGTTCAATATGCCAAGTCCCATGTACAAATTTAATAGATTTGCTTAATGTTTCCGTAGAGAATAGAGAACTCAAAAATATAAAAAAAAAACAAAAACATCAGTTTTTTTATTATTTCAGAATCCGTTGCATGATCTCAAGATAATATTTAATATTACGGCAGTTGATTAAGATCGAAATCTGTATATAAATTCTATTGCAAGTTCGTTTGATGCCAAATGCTTTTAAAATAATTATGTAAATCATATGATGAATATGTACATATGTAAATGCTTGATTGTATGTAAGAGTGTAACCGGCGTCACATATTCGCACGTATTTAGTATTTTATACATTTTTTGTATTCTAAATATTTTTAAATACACACATGTATACATACATACATACATATATATATATATACTTACATACATATGTATATATTTACAAACATTATTTCCTTTATTTTAATATACTTTTGTGTAATGTTTGCAAAATACTTCCTGATTTTTAATTGTTTATTTTTTTGTTTGTTTGTTTGTTTCTTTTGAAACAAAATTTAACCATTTGATATGTATTCTACTTGTTATGATTTATTCGTGTAATGATTCACACACAATCTAATTTACACAATGTATTTTAATATTCGATGAACAAATCTAAAAATATCAAATAGATACATATAGAATATACACAGATTATGGGAATACGCCTTGAAATGGTAATTTCTAAAAAGTTATATTCTGTTCTTTGTTTTTGTTTTTGTATTTGTCTTTATCTTGCTGTTGCAAAGTAATACATATCTATAATATTTAAAATATATTGTTTTCGAATTTATTTTGATGCTTTTTTTACACAGGGTGTCCGTCGGAAAGGTATACTAATTTGTTTTGCCACCATTTTGGATAATCTGAGTATCGTCGAGGTATTCCAGCTAATCCTAAAAAATGTTGAGGAAAACAGGTTAGATTTACTCCAATAAATATAATATAAAATTGATTTTTTAATAATTTTTTTTTACAGTTAGACCTGCAAATAAGGGATATCAATGAATAAATCCTGCTTTAATAGCAAATACAGCTCCTATTGATAATACATAATGGAAATGAGCTACAACCAGGGTTCAGAATTTTTCATTTATGAACATTCAAAAATCAAAATTCATGATATTTTTCATAAATGAGAAATCTAAAATTTTATATTTATATTTCACACTCATAAACGAACAACAAAAAATGTTCTGGTTATTTTCATACATGAATGCGAACAACAAGAATTATTAGTCTTATTCATATGTGATATATGATAAATTAGCTACTTCTCATTAATGTTATTTTTCATAAATGTACATGTTCATATATGAACGTTGAAATTTTATAAAATTTCTCATAAATGAACGTGAAAAAATTGTCTACCTACGATCGCAGTTTACCGTAAAATGTAGTAAAAACACATGGGTACATATTAACTCAAAATACAATATTGCAATATATTCTAAAAGAAATAAAAAAAAAACATTTTTTTTTCCTGCATACGCCGACAATTGCACATTATCAGATATGTGCGTTTATGTACGCGAATGCTTAACGCACATATTTTTACGACCTTTTCATTTATGAAAAATTATCAAAATTGTAAATATTCAAAAATGAACACTTGTGTGTTTCTCATTTTTTCACTTATGGATAGAAAGAAAAAAAATAAATCCTGGCATTCACAAATGAGAAAACACAAAATAATTTGTAGTCTCTCACACATGTATGAGAAGAAGCGGCTAAAAAATGAAATGTACATATTCATACATGTATGAACAGTGAGTGAATACTTCGCTATTCTGGCTACAACATAATATGTATCATGAAGAATAATGTCAAGAGAAGAATTTGCTAAAATAACTCCTGCTAAAACTCCTACTGTAAATAGAACTACAAGTCCAATAGCTCATAAAATAGAAGCGGAATAATTTAATTAAGTTTCATAAAGTGTTGCTAATCATCTAAAAATTTTAATTCCCGTTGGAACTGCAATAATTATTGTTGCGGATGTAAAGTATGCAAGTGTATCTACGTCTATTCCTACTGTAAAAATATGATGGGCTCAAACAATAAATCCTAATAAGCCAATAGCTAATATTGCATAAATTATTCATAAAGTTCCAAAAGTTTTTTTTCCTGATTCTTAACTAATAATATGAAAAATTATTGCAAATCCAGGTAAAATTAAAATATAAACTTCAGGGTGTCCAAAAAATCAAAATAAATGTTGGTATAAAATTGGATCACCTCCTCCTGCTGGATCAAAAAATGAAGTATTTAAATTTCGATCAGTTAATAATATTGTGATTGCTACTTTTATTATCCTGGTAGGGATAATAAAAGTAATAAAGCTGTAATTACTACTGATCAAACAAATAATGGTAGTGTAATTCCTGTAGATCGTATATTAATTACTGTTGTAATAAAATTTACTGCATATTGAGGAAACTCCAGCTAAATGAATGCAAAAAATAGCTAAATCAACAGAACCTCCTCCATGAGCAATATTAATATTTGGCAGTTGAGAAGTAGACACGTTGCAAATTTATTATGGAAAAATATTCGTAAACCAACATCTTTTAATCGTTAAAACATTTTATCAAAATCAATCATCGATTACTGTGACGATGGGAAAGTTATGTGAAATTTTTGGCAGAAACAAGTAGTGAATGATTTCGAAAAAAGTAAAGGTTTATGTGATAGGCCCAAGTATGAACCACAACGTACTGTAAGATCGGCTGAAAACATTACTGCTGTTCAAGAAAGTGTTTAAAACAATTCATCAACCTCAATTCGGCGGCGTGCCCAAGAGCTTAGTCTTCAAAGAAAAACTTTGGCCACAATTTTGCACAAGGATTTGCATATGTTTCCACATAAGATTCAGTTGACACAAGAGCTTCTTCCACAATACTATTTACGCCGCCGTACATATACAAATAGGATGTTACAGCTCACCCATGGCAACCCCGATTTTCATGAAAATCAAATAATGAATGGATATGTGAATAAACAGAATAGTCGGTTATTCAACAGTCACCTTTGAATCTATTATAAGTGACAGTCTGGTGCGCAATTTGGTTAGCAGGAATCATTGGACCTTACTTCTTTGAAAATGAAAACGGCGTAAGGGTAGTTGTGATATGATTAAAAAATTTTTAAACGCCACAACTGCATACAGGCAGGATTACAGTGACATTACTGCGAGATCTCTTTCCACAACAAGTTATTTCAAGAAATGGAGATGTTGATTGGCCTCCACGGTCGACTAATTTGACTGCTCCGGACTTCTTTTTGTGGTGATATCTTAAAAGCAAGTTTCCAAGTGACAAGAGACACATAATTTGATATGGAGTTTGGACTACTTACCAATACATTTACTTTTACTTACTTACATTTTACCCTTAAATTATTTACGATTAGTATACTTATCTTAATTCTTTTTTTTTAGGTACCGTGCTACATTCTTTTTTAGGAAAGGTATAGAGAATAGATGAGACAGGTGGTGAAAGTCGACCGACAGTTACGGAAATTAACTGTCGTATAAGACAGCATAGTGAACAGTGATGCCTTCATCACTGAGCAGCCCCACCGACAGTCAATTTTTTTTTTGTAGTGGAAAAAAACCAAGGTTTTTGTTGGGAATCGAACTCACAACGCCCAGTCTTATAAGCCAGTACACTACCTACTAGCCTACAGGGGCACCTTTATTATAATTATGAATTATTATAGGTATTTGTCCTAGTATTTTATCGTGAGAATGTGTAAAGCTGTCCATGTGCTTTGAATATTGGGATAAAGATTTCCAGTTTTTATTATAAATTGTTTCATCGCTCGAACCACACTTGTATCATATATTTTCCCCCAAAACAGTAAAAAGAATAATTTAAGTCGACTATAAATTGTTTATAATGAAGAGGACACTTTCACGGAACGTAAGAATTCTAGAATCCAGGTTCCAATTTTCCATAACTCATACAACAATTGAGTTAATAATTAAACAATAGTCAGGTTTATGCAAACAAACTAGAAACGCTTAAGTAACTCAAACAAAATATTCGTGATGAAATTATTGAAATATCGCGTGAAATGTGTGAGAACTGCAATGAAAAATGCGCTCAAAAGGGCTCGCATTTGTGAGGCTAACAGAGGCGGACATTAAATAAAACATTTATCAATACAAGATCCAGTCTCTTTTATTTAATCAAAAATTATAAACAAACAGAGTAATATACCTTTTCGGCGGACACCCTGTTCTTGAAATTTGTGTTCACTAACGATCTCTTTCAAAATTATGGAGTTCCCTCACCATTTTACAAAGAAAATATGCAACAGCAAAAACTAAATAACAGAGCAGCATGTTGCAGAATGGCAACAGAACGTTAAGACTAATAACTTCAATCGTAATAAAATGGCGCAGGGTGCATAAGCGTCTTTACAGCAGAATATATCTCTTAAAATTGTATGATAAAAATTTGTTGCTACGTGATGTTTGTCTGACAGAGCCCACATTTAGTTTATTTATTTTTGTGTTATTTTGCCAGTGCGTATGAATAGCCTTTTTCTTGTTATTATTTTATTTTTAAATTCTTATTTGTTTTTATTTTTGTGTTTTTGTTCATAAAGTATGAAAAGTTAAAAAACAAAATATGATAAGTTTTTATTCTTAAACAAATAAAGAGCTTTTATCAATATTATTTAAAATTGTTTTCTTTAAAATAATTTAACCTTAAAAAATACAAAAATTGTCGTGGTATTAAAAATTGTGCAAAGCTTTTTAATGGGTCAGATTTATATATCGAGAAGATTTTTCGACCTTGAAAAATAAGCCAAATTCTCAGAGAATCTTAATGAGATTTAAGGTTTCATAATTTTAAAACTGTTATTCTTGCGAGATAAAAGCATAATAAACCTAAAATAAGCAGCGCAGCAGATTACTTGCTTTCCCTCTCTTATCTTTGGTTTCGATTTAAAAGAAATAAAAGGAATAAATAAACTATATAAAAAAGGCTATCCAAACTTATGCAGCTGCTAAAATTTTAAATGGCTTTTATGTTTTCTGCAAACCCCAGAAAATGTTTGCCTTATGAAAATTTTGCTTGCCATCTAAAGGTCCAACTATATTGTGCATATGCTGACTTAAGCCAACTTAAGCAACTGTGCAAATACCTACTAATCATATGGGGCAAACTATAATGTACTTAATAAAACTTTTCGTCAAGTTTTGTTAAATATCATTTGCTTAAACAAAGTACGAAACTGATCGCACATTCTGTACGGAAATAGCTGATTTTGCATTGTGCATTGTGTTATAGATACATTAGTAAACAAATTACAATGGAGCACAAAAGCGAGAAAATATTTTATCTGAATTTAATAGAAAACGTACAAAGATGGGAGGCGTTTTATTATAACGGCAATTCAAAGAAACGGGCATGGAAAGAAGTAGAAGAGTGTGATTCGTTTTACATCCGCACCTGGCTATGTAGCCTTAATCAGATGGTGGACAAACCACTATTGTATAATTTGGAACGTCATACAGGCATCCTAGGAAGCCGAAGACATAATTCTAAGCAACAGAACCACCTAGTTGCAACTTTAATGATTCCAGGGCAGGGCTGCAAACCATCACACCTTGCTAAAGAGTTGGTGGCTTTCCTACTCCTGTCCAGAACACATGTCAAGCATGCTCACTGGACTGGATCATTCACTTTGCGTGTCATTATCAGTGAGATGATCCTGGCCACTATAATAACCATTATACTGTTATGGGACCGCAAAACCACACCCACCACGATACTCCCATATAGGGGCCAACCTCAATGATCAGTCAGAGAACTATTAAATATCTAAAGAGACAAATAATGAACTCTGCGGGTTCACTGATCCCCGTGGAAATAAAGTGGAGCTTCCAGTTGACTCCCTACCTGTCTTCAGGGGACTGGGCTCCCTTTATACCCTGAGTTGCACAGATCTAGATAGCTGTTACGTACTATAAAGACCATAAATGTGCCCCCGGGGTGAGAAGTAGAAGATAAATGCAGTAAAAGTGGTAAGTAATACCTTAAAGAATTTTGTTTGCGTTTTTTATTTTCATACTGGTATGAATTATAAAAATTCGCGGAGTGCAAGCACAGATTGAAATTACTACGGGAATGCTTCTGCAAGGAAATGAAGAGGATGAAGCTCCATCAGGCAGTGGAATGGGCTATATTGAGGAATGGGCACTACTGCAGCCAATGATGCTTTTGAAAAGCTCTTTCGCACCTCGCCGGTTTAAGCATTTATATTGAAGTTTTTTTTTTTACTTTTTACCAGAGTAGAAATTTATTCATGAATGTGCAGCACATGTGCCAAAATTTGTGTACATGCACATGAATATGTGCAACAATTTTTGATCTTAATATGAAGGCACATGAGTGTGCATGGACAATAGAAGCACACGCACATGTGCCAAGTGCAAAGTACAGGCACATGAATGCACATCATTATACTACGCAGTTAAAATTATTTTCAAATGGGTAAATATTCAACACATACCATAACAACAAAACACTACAATTTATTGTTGTTATTATTGTACTTCTTCGTCTTGCACACACATATATTAATGTGCAAGATCGTGTGCACTCATGTGCCGCACATTTTAAGAGCGGCACATGAAATGTGCCATTCATTTTAAGAGTGGCACATGAAATGTGCCTACGCAAGTTGAACTTGCACATGTGCGTTTAGTAGGCACATACAAAAATTGGCACTTACGCATGTGCATGTGCGTATTTATTTTTTGTGCATTTTTGCCTTCATGTGCGTGTGCTGCACATGAGTGTGCAAATCCGTACCCTGCTTTTTACAATGTGAATCTTTATTTTGTAGTACTCGTGATAATGTTGAAGAACTAGACTTAACCTTGGAGTTTAGTAACTTAAGGGAATTTCATCATTTTAATTTCTTTTCCATTTTTTTAACACACAACTTACAATAAAATTTAATTTTTAATTATTTTTAAATTTAATGATGCACATAGTTGCATTTTTTAGTACTTTTGGCACAAATAACATACACAGCGAATTATGTGTAATTTTTCTTTCGTAATTTTCTTGAAAGTATTGAAAAAAATTCTAATTTTGTATAAGGATAGTTTTAAGTTTACAAAATATAATTATTAAACACCTTTTTGTTGATAAATTTCATTTATTTGAAAAGAAATTTTTGTTTTGTAAAAGTATGAATAAAACAAATATGCAACTATGCATAATAATTTTTATATTCATATTAGTACATTATAGCCACCTAAAAGTCTTTAAAGATTTGCTCAAGCAAATGACAGACTTTTCGTTAAATTTTTGACATTAGTTTAAGCCTGCCTATACATATTATAGTTGGGCCTTAAATATTTTCCCTTTAATTTTTTAACTGTAACATTAATAACCTAAATTCTAACATAACATTATCAAGGATTCATAAAATTCTCTAAATTCCTTTATAATAATTTTTATGAAGTGTATTATTAATTTGTTTCATAAAGGAAACACAATTCAAGCGGCTCCATAAAGCTGAAAACAGCATTGCAAAACTACACAAATGGCTTTTTTGTGGCAGCGTAAAATTTTGTGCTGCTTGGGAATGCCTTTGAGTAATTTATTTTGCACTTTAATGATAATTTTTACGCAATCCTAGTTCCTTACAAAGGTTAAATTATCTGCATACATTTTTTTTCTTTTTGGATTTGAAAAGATTACCATCCAAAATAAGCTTTAAAAATTTTGTAATTAAATTTTGTTTTTTTATTTTTTATTGTAATAAAATTAAAAAAAATATTAATTGAGTTTTTCTCTTATCAAAATGAAAAAAATAAAAATTGAAATAAAAAAAGAAGTGTGTGTAAATATTTGTGACTGTAAAAATAAAAATGTGACCCTATATTGCGTTATGGAAAATTGCTAATGAACTCTCCTAAGTGCATTGAACTCGCACAGCAGGCATTCAAACATATGGCGTGTACGAAAATAACTGAACTTAAGTTTATTTTCGCCATATTTTCGTTCTTCATTAGACTTAAAACATTTGCTACAGTTAAAAAGTTTTCGATAAAGTTTTTAAAACCAACTGTAAATCGGAATACAAAATTCAGGGTTAAGGTATTATTTATTTAAATACTAAATTGTAATGTTTCCTTTAGTTATCTTTCCACTTCAATTTTTCATATTTTTACTATGTATCAGAGCTGCAAATGAATCATTCATTTTTGAATTGTTCCGTAAATCATTCATAAACTGAATTAGCAAATTTGAAATTAATTCTTTTTACACAAAATAATGAAGTGAACAAAATTTGAGTCAAGTCAAATAAATTTCTTAAAAATTTAGTATTAAATGTTTGGATTTTTACCGCCAGTAAATGACTCTCTAGTACTCTAGTAAAAGTACGGACTGAAACACGGCTTGAAAATTGTGTCTACACATCGAAAGTGCTCGCCGTTTATACAGAACAAACAGCCAGAAAGAAAAAAAAATTACAACAGTATTTCAAATTAATTTGTTTCCGATTCAAATGAATTTGTAGAATTAATTGCACTTCGTGGTACAGAACAATAAATAAAGATATAACTACACAAAATGACTTAGTATTACCTAGTATTAGCAGGCTGAACCTGGTTAAATCTACACGACTAAGGCTTGGTCACACCAAAATCTCTCATGGACATTTAATTAACATCAACTGTCCCTCTCCCTGTGAATGTAACACACAACACACCACTAAACTGTTCTTTCTGGGTGAATGTCCAAAATTTGCCGTACCACGTGATAAAATTTTTAGGAACACTGACCCCAAATCCTTCCTATCCATACCATCCAAGGATAATATTCTGAAGATATTCAAGTTCTTAAAAGAAATTAACATATATGATATAATTTAGCTTATGTCAAATTCTTATATAAGTACGCATTTATAAAGCATATGAGCTAAGGGCCTATGAAGCTATTGCTTTTAAAAATAAACATTAACATATAATTTGTAATTATTTGTTAATAAATTAATAAATAATAGTACTAAATAATAGTACTTTCCATTTTTCATTCCCCCTAAATCTGCTCTTAAATTTGATTGATTGCAATTTAGTTTTACTTTATTCATTTGAGTTGAAGTTCGATGTTCTAATTCATTTGATTGAATTCAAAATAAATTCAAACGCATTGGAAATGGTATTAAGTTGTTTGGGCGTTTTTCACCAGTAAATGAAATACTGCTGTCATTTTGTTCTGTCGTTTCTGCCAGAGCGATGTTATTTTGTGTTTTTACATTAGTGCTTTTACGTGTAGTGACTTGAGATGTTGCTAGAAAATTTCGATGAAGATTGCGGAATTCGGAGTCTTCATGATAACTTCCGCAATCTTCATGATAAATTTTATACCACATCACTCTAAACACTACACGTAAAAGTACTAAAGGAAAAACACAAAATAACTCATTACTATAGATACGTAGAGGGCATCATGTGCATCCTCGAACAAGAAAACCCCGAACAAATTGTAGCATATTACATATACAATGGAAAAAGAACAAGAGAGAAATTTGCATTATCTTGACATCACAATAATACGAGGAACATGCTTTTTTTAACATTTAACATCTTTAGAAAGCCAACTACGATGGACACTATCATCCACATCACCTCGAACATAGGCTTAAAATAATCCCACTTACTTCAGGTTGGCGCAACAAAGAAGTCGACACAATTTGCGCAATAGCTAAAAATAACGGCTAGAAACCCACTACTATCAACAAACTTAGACAATACAACACTAAAAACAGGAATAAAGAAGACAAAAAGACAACCGATACAACACGATGGCACACTTTTATTTACATAGGACCAGAAATATATAGACTAACTAACCTTTTGCATAAAGAAGATTTACCCACAGCATTAAAAACTGGCAACACTGTGAGACATAATCTCAGAACAACGACAGAAACAACTGACAAATTTAGTTCCAGCGGAGTATATAGACTTACTTGTATCTGCAAACATACTTATATAGGGCAAACTGGACCAACACTAAAAACAAGATTTGCAGAGCACATGCGCTTATACAAAATAAAAAGAGAGGACTCCAACTTTGCATTACACCTTGACATTCACGGACACACCCCGAGAAAAATAGATTAATGTATGACATTACTATATCCTAGGCAAAAAAGGTCGAAGACTAGACATTCTTAAGAATATGGAAATCTAGGAAACAAAAACTTTTAACAGCGACATTATAAACGAACAAGTAAACACGACCTCAGATACAATGTTCACACCACTAAAACAAACGGAAAACACCGTCAGACGGAGCAAGTATCTACATAATACGAGTAATAAAATACGGTGATGCTGAAAATTAGCCTTGCATAAAGTGATAGGTAGATGACATTCTACCTACATGAGCAGATGCGACCTTAAAGGGGTGAGCCCAAATTAAGCTTATTTTTGCGAAATTCCTCTTATTTACGAAGACACAGCCATTTTAAATTTTTAGTTAAATTTTCATATAAAAATCGATTTTTTGTAGGTGAGCCCAAATTAGGCTTATTTTTGCGAAATTCCTCTTATTTACGGAGAACTACCTAAACGCAAACACTGGCTCACCAGTAGGTATTACGGCTTAAAAAGGATTTTTTTTCACATTGAAAGCGCTCGCCGTTTATACGAAACAAACAAACAATAAATTTATAGTTTCATTGGGTGTGTGACATGAGAAACCACATGTCAGTAATATCCACGTCGTCAATAAAAAGCCGAAATTGAGTTGTCAGCATCTCGCGATAGCGTGATCCAATTACTCGTTACCGCATTTCCAGCCTCATCCTCGAAAAAAATGGTCCAACCACGCCTCCAGACCACATATACGCTGAGCAGGCAAAGGGTTCTCAATAATAGCTCTAGGATTTTAAGAAGCCCAAATGCGGCAATTTTACTTGTTGACATACCCTGACAGGTGAAAATGGGTTTCGTCTAAAAAAATTAATTTTTCAGAAAAACCAGCCGGCTGTTTGTGAATGAATCTACGGTGAAGTGAATGGTTGAACCTTGTAAGACTTCAAACTCAAATCCTTATGCAAAATTTGTTTTGAATAACCCCAATTGTTGAGAACATCGAGGAATTGACAAATTTGGATCTATGTACTTCAAAACTGTGGCTCACGGCTACGATGTTTTCAGTTAAACGACCAGGTCGAACGCGCATTGGTGTTCGCACATTTTGTATCAAACTTGTCGACTCAAATATAACGACCAAATTTCTAAAAGCGGTCTCCGAAGAACGATTCTGTATTCCGAAAATATCAAAAATTTTACGAAATGTAACTTTAACAGAAGCACCATTTTCATAGTGGATTGGAACATTGCGACATTGAATTCATTGTAACAACAGCCAATGCATCTACTACGAATAAGTCAAAAGACTAACGGCTGTATGCATAAAAAAGTTTACTTGAGCTTTAAAGTACACGTTAGTTAACAAACACTTTAAGGCTAACAGACGTTTGTTAAAAAATGGTATTCATAAACAGTACTTTAGCTAATGTATGCTTTAGTAAAATTAGTATTTTGATTCTGGCAATGCCACTATTTTCAGTTGTCACGTTGTAGTTAACGATGTATAAAAATAAATATATTTATCCGGGTATTTAGATCCATAAAAAATGTTTTTATTGTTTTCAGCAAAATCAACATATTTTTTTTTTTGTTTTTTTATTAATCTTTTTAATAAAAAGCAAAGCACCCAAAAAAGGTTAATTTGCAAGGCTTACGAAGAACTTATAAAGAATTTGTTATTCGGATAACGAGCTGTGTTTTGATTATATGTAAATCAATAAAACTTTTGTTTAAAATAATTAATTATAATTATATTTTTGTAAAATATAAAATAATGATGTAAAAATGTTTTATATTGAATGGCGTGTTATATTTTAGTTTTTAATATTATTTGTATACTTCAATTTGTTTTTAATAAACATTTTTAAACATTTTTGGAATAACAAAGTAAAAGTGTCAATTGAGCCGTTTACATTAAAAGTGGCATAAGTCACAACTGAACAGTTTTTTTTTTCATTTTTAATAAATTTGAAATTAATAAGTTGAGAAGTATTGAGATTTGTTTGAGAGGAGTATTGGTAATTAACGGTATAACAAAAATGTTTATTTTGAAAGCGGTGTAAGTCGCTGTACTCAGGAAATTAATTACGGAGCTTCGTGTGAAAGAAATGGAAACATGTGATAAGTGTGTATTGTTGTGATTATTGGACTTATTTTTATTAGTAGGAAAGAATAGTGCAGTATACTGAACTATATTATAGTGATATCTAATATACTACACATAATTAGCATTATTTTTATTATTCTCAGGAAGTTGCTTCGTGTTGTATAAAATATCTAAGAATGTCACAACTCAAAAGCATATTATTGCACATAGTGACTTATGTAAAGGACAAAATAGTAATAGTAGTAATAGCCCCCTGTCGAAAAAATCCTTCACATTACATAACATGGAGAAAAAAGATTTTATTTCAACACAATTATTAGAAAAATCCGTTTCAGAAAGAAAACTAAATACAGACTAGTTAAAATGGATAAAAATTAAAATGTTTTATAAACTAATTTAAAATAAAAAAGATGCAATAACAAAGTAACTTATGCCACTTTTAAAATAATCGACTCAGTTTATTGTAAACACAATTTGTTTTGTTTTTGAACTTTCAATAATAAAATTGAACTGTCAATTTATTGTAGGTTTAAAGTAGGTTTTTCCTACTTTAAAGTTAACAAAGGTATGTTAAGGTAAAAACGTTTTTTGAATACAACTTTAGGAAATTGTGCTTAACAACGGCAGTTAAACCTACCTTTAAGTTTTTATGCATACGACTGCAAATATCGAAAGTATTATGTTGTTGGTGTTGCCATAATTGAAAAACATGCTTCTTGTTGAAAAACCCGATATTTTGTTTTGAATTGTTTTAAGTACGACTAAAAGCGGAGATGGTGACCCACAACTGAAGCAAACTAATTTAAACTCATAGGAAATAGTTCCAGAGATATATAAAACGGTCGATTGTTTTCTGTAATTTATATTTATTTTAAAATTTTAATTGCAGATAAAATATTATGAAAGTTTTCGATTAAATTTTTAAAATTGTTTCATGTTTCAAATAGCTCTCATATGTCGCTGCAGGTGTTATCAAATAAACACTGTTTTAGCTGTTTGCGTGTGATTGGAATACATTGTTACTAAGAAATATTTAATAATTTGTTATTTATATATTGTTATAGTTATATTCAATATGAATATATATATTTACTTCAAAATAATCTATTAAATATTGTGGCGGATTTCGAAAACATTTACGGTTTCTCCACTAGAGCCGTATAGATTCTAAGAGTTTGCGGCAACTATGTATAACATTTTTTCTAAGAAGATCGTGCAAATGATAATACATTTTCTTTGTTATCTGTCTTCTTTTGTAGAAACGAAGAGCTCTTAGGTCCCGTTTGAACTGTTTTTAATTACGAGTTGATTGCTCAACATCATTTGCCACCTACGCTAAGTGAAATTCCTCTTCAAAATTGGCGCTAATGACAATAGCATTTAGAGTACGTGCAATTACTGAGGTTTCGTACTTTACGTGCCATATAGTAGATGCCACTTTTTGTGATAATAGTTTTTGTTGATTTCTTTTTACTTACCGTTTGGCACTTGAACTAAACTAAAATTTTGTTTGTTAACTGCGGAAAGTGTTTGGCCATAAAAAATAACTAAACTTTTTTAAATAAATTTACTGAATCCGTGTTGTTATTGTTAACATACTTAAAAGTAATAGCAGGTGTTTTTTATAGAGGTCTAGAGAAAAAATTTGGCAACAGTTTTTAAACGGATGGCCATTTTGTCAGCTGTGAAGTGATTTATGTTAAGTTTGGTTTGACATTTCAACCTGAATAAACTGACGCCTGAAATTGGGCCCACAAAATTGCCCCTAATCCCATTTTTTCTAGCGATGATACTAACTTTTGGTATTATGTAGTTTGGTTGTCCTCCGCCAGTAAATGAAATAATATTGCCATTTTCCATCCTAACTGACTGGTTTGTATTCGATGGCGAGCGCTTTCGATGCGAATGCATCATTCTCAAGCCGCTGTTCAGTTTGTACTGGTGAGTCAGTGTTGGCGTTCAATTAGTTCTGTTATTAGGTCCATATATATGCAGGTAAGCAGAATACCAGCTACCTGCATTTGTATACAAAGTGAATTTATCGATACCTCCGTCTTTTACAATTATGTAGGTACGTGTGTCCGTCTGAGGGTGTTTTTCGTTTGCCCGTTTGCATGAGTAGTTTCAATGGCGTGAAAATTGTTCTGAGGTCGTGTTTACCTGTTCGTTTATAATGTCGTTGTTGAATGATTTTGTCTTGTAGATTTCCATATTTTCAAGAATGTCTAGTCTTCGTCCTTTTTTGCTAGGATGTAATAATGTCATACATTCATCTATTTCCCTTGGTGAGTGTCAAGGTGTAATGCAAAGTTTGAATCTTCTCTTTTCCGTTTTTATGAGCGTATGTGTTTTGTAAACCTTGTTTTTAGGTTCGTCCAGTTTGCCCTATATAGGTTCGTTTGCAGGTACAGGTAAGTCTGTATACCCCACTGGAATTAAATTTGTCAGTTGTTTCTGTCGTTGTTCTGAGACAATGTCTGAAGGTAATTCCACTTTTTAATGCTGTGAGTATTCCTTCTTTGTGAAAAAGGTTTGTTAGTCTGTATACTTCTGGTCCTGTGTAAGTAAAGGTGTGCCGTCGAGTTGTATCGGTTGTCTCCTTGTCTTCTCTATTTCTGTTCTTAGTGTTGTATTGTCTAAGTAGTTTATCGATGGTAGTGGTTTTGTAGCCGTTATTCATAGCTATGGCGTAGATTGTGTCCCTCCTGTACTTATCTGAAGTAAGTGGAATTATCCCAAGCCTGTGTATCATATGTCTAAAAGCTGCTAGTTTGTGTTCAGTAGAGTGGTTTGAGGTGTTGTGGATGGTGGTGTCCGTTGTTGTTGGTTTTCTATAGATATCGAATGTTAAATAGTCAGTTCCTCGCGTTATAGTGATGTCAAGATAATGTAAATTTCTGTCTTGTTCTTTTTCCATTGTGTATGTAATCTTATCATGAATTGTGTTTAAGTTTTCTAGAATTTGTTCGCCGTTGTCTTGCTCGAGGATGCATATAATGTCATCTACGTATCTATAGTAATGAGTTATTTTGTGTTTTTCCATAAGTGTTTTTACGTGTAGTGATTCGATGTGTTGCATGAAAATTTCCATGAATATTGCGGAAGTTGGGTTTTCCATACCGAGTCCGTCAGGTAATTTGTAAAAGTTGTTATTGAATCTAAAGTAGTTCTGTTTTATTATCGTTTTTGCAATATATATATAATATCAGCGATGTATTGGCTTTCGAACTTAGTGTTACACTTAATGATTTTTTCGTTCATCAGTTACATAACCATGAGGTGCAGGAGCTGTGGTTTCAACAAGACTTCGCAACACGTCACACATCTCGTGCCACAATTTAAAGGAAACAATATTAAAGGCAACATTTGGTAACCGCATGATTTTGCGTTTCATACGTGCGATTTAACGCCACTAGACTATTTTCTGTGGGAATGTGTGAAATCACTAGTCTACGTCTATAAGCGTAAAACGATTGACCACTTAAAGAAGTTATTCGCCGTGTTATTGAAACATTATTAAAGGAAACATTTGGTAACCGCATAATTTTCCGTTTCATACATGCGATTTAACGCCACTAGACTATTTTCTGTGGGAATGTGTGAAATCACTAGTCTACGTCTGTAAGCGTAAAACGATTGACCACTTAAAGAAGTTATTCGCCGTGTTATTGAAGACATAAATTAGACCTCCATACTAGATTACCTCTGAGCTAGCTGTAGCAGGTTTTACCAGAAGTCATATATAAATTATAATGCCAAAAGATTATTCTTCTAATAAAGTAAATTTCATATAAATTTAAGAAAATTCTTGTTGGTTGTTATTTCATTTCAAAGTTGTAGACCTTTGGAAAAAAACACCCTTTAAAAAAAATTAAAAACTAAACAAAATAAACTTTTTATATTTAGTTGGTTAAATCTATAAAAGTATTTTCAATTTATAAAAGTATTTTAACTTTCACTTTTTTAAGTAAATTGAATAATAAAAAATTACATTATTTTTTTTTTAACATTAAATATAACTCAAGGTTAAATTTAAACGTTAAAGAATGTATAATAACTAATTATAAAAAATCCTATAGCCAAAAAAAAATATTTTTGTTGCTATTCCAACATTTTATTATAACTTAAAATCAGTTTTGAGATACAACTTTTTTCATATAATTTTTAAAATAGTTTTTATTTTCTTTATTTCTCTTTAGCATCGTATCATAACGAAAAGTCTAATTGTTTAAAACAAACAAATTATTGACAAAGTGAAAAACTTTAATTTATTTCACAAAAATATATGATGATAACTTTACCACTTTAACGCCTAAAAGCTGCTTTATTATCTTTATATCTTTAATCGACAACGTTTACACTTAAACCAACTATATTGCCGAGCAGATGGAGCAAATATAATCTGTTTTGAACGGTTCTTCCAAATGCAAGAAAATTCTACTTTACCATTAACACATATTTACCGGCTCCATTTTATAACTTTTTGAAATCCTATCTCTCGCAAAGACATTTCTATGCTAAGAATGGAGCGAAAGATCAAGTATTTATGAAATTAAAGTAGGCATTCTACAAGGCAATGTTAGGGCCGGTTTGGTATACAATTTTTACTATTGATATTTCAATTGCAGATGATGTTTTGTTGGCAACATATGCAGATGATGCAGCAATAGCTGCTTCGAGCCAAACTCCGATAGAAGCTTCACGAATTGTTCAGAACGAAATAAATATTCTTGAAAAATGGCTTACTAAGTGGAGCATTAAAGTAAATTCAGACAAGTCAAAACATATAACTTTCGCATTAAGAAGAGGAGACTGTTCAAGTGTTACTATAAATAATGAGCAAACACCAAAAGTAAGTTCCATTAAGTATATAGGAATTACATTGGATAGAAGATTGACCTGGAAGCCACATATTAAGTCGTAAACTCTATTGGCTGTTAGGACCAAAATCAGATTTAAATTAAAATAATAAACTGACTATCTACGAAGCTATCCTGAAACCTGTCTGGACATACAGAATTATGTTATGGGGAACAGCAAGCACATCAAATAATGATATTTTGGAAAGATACCAGTCTAAAACTTTAAGACTAATCACTGCAGCGCCATGGTTTGTTCCCAACAAATGCATTCGTAGAGATCTAAACATAACCTCCGTAAGAGAAGAAATTCAAAGGTTTAGTGAAAACTATCTTGAACTATTGGATGACAGCTATGAAACTAGAAGACTTAAACGTATTCATATTTTAGACTTGCCTTTTAGAAGTTAGTCAATTAAAATGTAATTTTTAATTTTAGTAAATATAATTATCCTTTATAAGTTTATCGCCCCTGCAGAGGCAGAGACTTAGAGAATGCAAAAAGCTGCTTAGAGACTTACTAGCACTTGAAAAAACTGTATCTTTTGAGAAATATCTGAAGGGCCTCGATGCTACACCAAACTCCAATTATTCTTTATGGCGTGCTACAAAAAACCTTAAAAGACCCGTTGAGTACAAGCCACCTCTACGTAGATTGGGCAAGAAGGGACGCTGAAAAAGGCAACTTATTTTCCGATTACTTGAAAGATGTATTCACCCCACACATATGTACTGATGATGTTAATTTGCCGAGCGTAGTTGGATTACCCCTTCGACCCTTAAATTTTAAGTTGCGTGAGGTACAAAAGTTAATTTCTGAAGTAAACCCGAAAAAAGCTCCTGGTATGGACGGCATAAGTAACAAAATGTTGAAGGAGCTTCCCAGTATTGCAGTCAGAATCATGCTATTCATTTTTAATGCCATTTTACGGCTTGAAAACTATCCTGACCACTGGAAGATTTCTAAAGTTAGAATGATTCCAAAACCGGGTAAGGACCTGACCAAAACCGAGTCATATAGGCCCATAAGTCTATTACCAAAGGTTTTCGAAAAGTTGCTTATGGATAAATTGTCTCCGATGCTAAGGGATAGTGGGTGTATCCCAGACCATCAATTTGGTTTTAGAAGTAGACATAGCACAAACAAACCCATAGATTGGTTCAGGTGATAAGAAGGACTTTTGAAGAGAAGAAGTATTGTTCAGCTATTTTTATTGATGTTTCTCAGGCTTTTGACGAAGTTTGGCATGAAGGTCTATTTCTGAAACTGACCGCTCACTTGCCTTGTAATATAAGCAACCTATTAAAAAGCTACATAATTGGATGGAAATTTTCTGTTGTTGAAGGAGACTTCGTTAGTGTATCCAAACCAATTTCCTCAGGTGTACCACAAGGTAGCATTCTTGGACCAGTTTTATACTTGATATATACCTCCGATATGCCTGTAAGTGAAACTGTCCACACTTCTACGTTTGCTGATGATACAGCGTGTCTAAGTTCGCATGAAAACTCCCATCAAGCATCCATAAATCTTCAGCAACATATAACTCAGTTAGAGTTGTGGTTAAAATTATGGAGAATTAAAGTGAACGTTCAAAAGTGCATTCATGTGACCTTCACCCTGCGAAGAGATAATTGTTTACCCGTTCGAATCAATAATCAGATTGTTCCACACCATACTTATGTGAGATATCTTGGTATACATCATGATCGTCGCTTTACATGGAAACATCATATTGACTCAAAGCTAACAGAAATGAAACTTAAGCTAACACAACTACATTGGCTTATTGGCAGGAACTCAAAACTTAGCCTAGATTGTAAGCTTCTAATTTACAAGACTATTTTAAAGCCAATATGGTCTTACGGAATCTAACTTTGGGGCACTGCCTCAGCTTCAAATGTGGATAGAATCCAACGTATGCAAAATAAAATTTTACGGTTGATAACTTCCGCTCCATGGTACATCAGAAATTCAAACTGGTGGTCACCGCTGGTGACTACAGAAATCATCAAATACGCAGGCGAATACTTAATGAAGCTTGAAGACCTTCCACTAACCCCCTTGCTCGCAATATCTTGAATTATAGTGGACATAGCCGATTAAAAAAGAGGGATACCGCAGCTTTAATCCTCAATGCTACAGATTACACATCTTAGACAGTTCTGACATGGTCGGGACTAATGTAACTTTTTTTTTTTAGAATTTAAGATTTTAAAACTTATTGTTAGTTCAGCTTCTTGAAGATACAATAAATAATTATTGAAAAAAAAAATTATAAGTTTGTTTAAATAGTTATATAGTTAAAGAAAGCTATATAACTCCTGTTATCTAATGTATTAGTTATATAATTTGCTTATTGTTCTTAAGTAGACAGATTGCAAATAAAGAAAAAAAAACATTAACACATATAGTTGTTGTTGTCGTTGTTCAGTATAGGCGCCTGTTGGACTGCGTGCCTTCATGTTTTGTGTTAGTTGTTTTTGTTTTCTGTTTGTTTATTTCATTTCATGGAATTTCAATAACGCATGTTGATTTCTTAGAAACTAAGACACAATAGGTCATTTCCTTTACTTTTTTAATGATAATTTCGTTTGAAACTTAAATTAAGCATCTTCTTTTAAGTATCAGCTTTTTTGATTTAAGAAGTTACGTATTGTTTGTAAATATTCTACGTAATGAATTATTTTTTGGCAAATTACACAATATATATGATTAGCAGCGCTATTGCCAATAGGCCAATACCGGAACATTGTTCTTTTTTTTATAATAAACTAATCAATTTTAAATTTTAAATACTCGTAGAAGAACTTTTGTGAAATATCTAGTATTCCGATTTTTACAGCCTATAAATATTCCTTCCTACCGGAAAGCCCTTTACTTTAATTAAGTGGCTTTTGTTTAAAATTAAACAAATATTATCCAACAGGTGTATTTCATAATAAATAAGTTCTTTCTGGTTTTTGTTTATTTTCTGTGTGTGTGTGTGTTTTTTTAATTGTTCAATTATTATTTATTTGCTTTTACAGTATTTTTAATTTTGTCGTACACTTGTATGTTGCTGTTGTTTTTGTTGTTGTAAATGTGATAACAAACTTGAAAGGCTGAAATTCCAATTATTTTATACACATAAATATTTCAATGCAATTTTATTATTTCGCATTTGCAGCCGTTTTTTAATAGAATAGACTGATTTGATAAGAAAAGAATTTATTATGAATTATACAATATTTTCTTGTCGGAATTTTTATATAAGAATAAAGAAAAAGGTCTAAAAAAAAACATTCAAAACAATCAAAATTTATATTTTTATTTTATTTTAAAAATATTTTTCTTTTCGTACAAAGCACTGCTCACAGAATAAATCAAATAAACGGTTTTCTTTTGACATTAAGTACGAGGTGAGGCAATAAGAAATTTTAAAATGATTAATTTTAACAAGTATGTTTATGATATTCTTTTAATATATCAGCTATTAGAAAATAAACAGCACAATGTTTACTTTTGTGGTAAAGTACAGAGTGTCCGCCAGGATTTGTTTTGTCGCTATTTTCGTAAATATTAGTCTTGACAGTTTATATTTGGCAGCTGTGAAGTAGACACGTGGCAAATATATTATGGAAAAATATTCGATAAAGCAGCGTGTTTTAATCGTTAAAACATTTTATCAAATTCAATCATCGATTACTATGACGATGAGAAAGTTACGTGAAATTTTTAAGAGAAACAATGTGTCAACAAAACGCACTATTTATCGTGTAGTGAATGATTTCGAAGAAATGGGTCTACAGGTGTAAGCATAGACTACAGCGTATTGCAAGATCGGCTAAAAACATTACTACTGTTCAAGAAACTTATCAAAACCAATTTATCAACCTCAATTCGACGTCATGCTCAGTAGCTTGACCTTCAAAGAACAACTTTGGCTACAATTTTGCACAAGGATTTGCATTTGTTTCCATATAAGATTCAATTGATACAAGAGCTCCTTCCTCAAGAACATTTACGCCGCCGCACATACATCAATAAGATGTTACAGCTCGCTGATGGCAACCCCGATGTTCATGAAAAAGTCATAATGAATAATAAGAATAGTCGGTTCTGGAGAATGGGAAACCCTCAAATTATTCAATAGTCACCTATTTAAAGTGACAGTCTGGTGGGCAATTTGGTCAGGAGTAATCATTGGACCTTACTTCTTTGAAAATGAAAATGGCGTAACGGTAACTCTGAATGGGGAGCGATAATGCAATATGATTGAAAACTTTTTAAACGCCACAACTGCATGCTTTGGACTTGATTAACAGGTGGTATTACCAAGACGGTGGCACATCGCTTACCGCCAGAATTACAGTGGAATTACTGCGAGATTTCTTTCCACAACAAGTTAATTCAAGAAATAGCGATGTTGATTGGCCTCCACGGTCGTCTGATTTGACTGCTCCGGACTTCTTTTTGTGGGGATATCTTAAAAGCAAGCTTCCAAGTGACAAGAGACACATTATTTGATATGGAGTTTGGACTACTTACGAATACATTTACTTTTACTTACTTACATTTTACCCTTAAATTATTTACGATTAGTATACTTATCTTAATTCTTTTTTTTTAAGAGAAGTAGCACTTCAGGCAACAATGCCTATTTGGTCAAGTACCGTGCTACATTCTTGTTTAGGATAGGGATAGAGAAGAGATGAAACAGGTGGTGAAAGTCGACCGACAGTTACGGAAATTAACTGTCATATAAGACAGCATAGTGACCAGTGACCATGCCTTCATCACTGAGCAGCCCTAGCGACAGTCAATTTTTTTTTTGTTTGTAGTGAAAAAAACCAAGGTTTTTGTTGGAAATCGAACCCACAACGCCCAGTCTTATAACCTAGTACACTACCTACTAGCCTACAGGGGTACCTTTATTATAATTTTGAATTATTATGTTTGTCCTAGTATTTTATCGTGAGAATGTGTAGAGTTGTCCATGTACTTTGAGTAATGGGATAAAGATTTACGCTTTTTATTATAAATTGTGTCTTCGCTCGAACTACACTTGTATCATATATTTTCCACCAAAACAATAAAGAGAATAATTTAAGTCAACTATAAATTGTTTATACTGAAGAGGATTGTTTCACGGAACGTAAAAATTTTAGGACCCAGATTCCAGTTTTCCATTCCATTTCTAACAACAACTGAGTTAATAATAAAACAATAGCCAGGTTTGTACAAACAAACCAGCAACGTTGAAGTAACTCAAACAAAACATTCGTGATGAAATTATTGAAACACCGCGTAAAATGTGTGAGAACTGTAATCAAAAATGTGCGGAAAAGGAATCACATTTGTTTGGCTAACAGTGGCGGACATTTATCTGATACTATATTCCATACATAATTGCCGACATTAAATAAAACGTTTGTCAATATAAGATCCATTCTCTTCTTCCATTTCTCTGTACTTCCCCCCGGGGGCACATGATAGTCTTTTTGGAACCTACTATTCCATTTAGACTGGTGTCTTGCGGGGTAAAAGGGAGCCCAGGCCCCTCAAAGGCTAGTAGGGGTGTCACCTGGACAATCCGCATATTTTGCACGGGAATAAGTACGCCCCACTATTCACTATTTGTCTCTTGAGACAATTAGCTGTTCTCTGACTGGTTATTGAGGTTGGCCCCTATATGGGAGTATCGTGGTGGTTATGGTTTCGAGACCCTTGTGAGAGTTTGTGGGTCGGATCTTTCAAAATGAACACAATGAATGGTTCAGGTCCAGTGAGTATGAATGCCGTCGTGTTCTTAATCATATTAAACTTCATGCGTTCTGGACCAGGAGTTGGAAAGTCTCTAACTCGTTAGCAAGGAGTGAAGGCTGCGGCCTACTTCGGGCTTTCGAAATTGCTACTAGGAGTGACCGGAGGATATACGTATTCGATGGCCTCCTAGGGCGTGAATGACGTTTGCAAATCATTCAAGTGGTTTGACCACAATCTGATTATGACTACCTAGTCGGTGCAGATGTAAATCAAATCACATCATTTCTCTGTACTTCCGAATAGTCTTTTCGCTGCAGTTGAGGTAGATTATAAAGTGGAAAATAATCTCTTAAATATTGTAATAAAATTTTGTGAGATTATGCGTATTTTTGTCTCACACTTTCTTACAAATGTTTGTACACATTCACAAATTTTAATTCAAACATTTAAAAGTTTGTTATTAGTTTAAAAATTTGATTTTGTTTTAAATTGTCGCTTCGCTGCAGTTGACGTAGATCATAAAGTGTTGTTGTTATAAAGTGAAAAACAAACCCTTAAATATTGAATAAAATTCTGGGAAAGTATGTGTATTTTCGTCTCACGCATTACCATCTTACAAAAAGCCTTTAATTCAAACATTTTAGTGCTTGTCATCAATATTTGGTTTTGCTTTAAATTAGGTATTTATAACAAAATATGAGAGAAGTAAATTAAACAGTGTACCTCTTTCAATTGATCTTTGCTCTCTCGCCAACAAATTCAAGAATTGCGCCACAAAGGCTGGATAGCTTAAACGTATACTTTACTTGTCAAAGCATAAAAAAAGAGCGAGAGAGACTCAAACGGCAAAAATTTTTATTTGATACATTCTGCTAAAGCTCGCTTTAATGAGCATTTTATTATTATAAACAAACGGTTTACATATGTATGTATATATTTTTATCAATTTCAGCATTTCTTTGTTTCCAACACCACCCCTTGATTTGGTACTTTTTTTGAATAAATAAATTAAGGTCTTTCACCACAAGAAGCAACAAATAAATCACTACTTTTTTATTAATCACGTGAGTAAATACGATCGTGTATGTTAAAGCAATAAAAACAATTAATTCAAATGAGGAATTTGAGATCATAAACAAAAATATTAAGCCGGTGGTATATCTGTATGAGTGTAAAATTGTATAAATGATATAATTGCAATGAATAAACGATGAATCATTTAAAAAGCATTTTTAATCTGTTTTCTGCCAAGCTTTAACAAACAAATCAAAAACGTTGGGCTTTAAAATGAAATGATATATGTACATACATATGTACATGTAGGTAAAAGTGTAAAAAGTAAAAAAGTGTCGTTAGATAATATTAAAACTGATAAGACTTATTTTTCTTTTAATGTGATAAACAAAAACTGTTTATGGATAAAAAATAAATTAATAAAATTTTCAAACCCGTAAAATGAAATGTTGATCTACAACGAACAGAAAAAATAACGAATTTATTTAGACACGTAAGTATACGACACGTATGTATACACAAAATTATTTTAAACGATTTTTTTCTGTATCATGTATGTATGTATGCATATAAAAATGGTTATGAGATATGGACTATTTCAAAGCGGAAAAAGTGGGTGTATTTAAATAGCTGCAGCTGCTGTTTGTTTGCTGGCTGCAAACTAAACAAGTCAAGATGTTTTAATCTGCGCCGAATTTTATGCATACTTCATATACCAGAAGCATACAAGCTTGTAATAAAATATGTATCTTAGTTGAATACCAAAAAGATGTATATGGACACTTTGCTGTTGCAGTAAAATTTTAATATTGGGTATACAAGGTTATAATGTCGATTTGGACAGTAGAAGCCATAACTATCAAATGTGATTTGTGTCAATAGAAAATATGTATGTCATTTTTGAGGGCAAGCATCTGTCATTATAATTCTTTATTTGATAGATCCCAAAGTGTAAACATCTATTTTTTTCAATCATTATAATATTTTGATATTTTCCGGCAAATCTGATAACTTTATTTCATTTGAAGAAAACGGCTGCTGAAAGTTATCGATTGCTATTAGAAGCTTACGTTCAACATGCACTAACTCAAAAAATTGGTAAACGCTGGTTTGTGGTGATTTCGACCCAAAGCCAAGAAGAGGTTTAGTCAGCTGAAAAAATTTAAAGATGAGGAATTAGAAGCTTTACTCGTCGAAGATTGTTGTCAAAGGCAATAAGAACTTGCATGATCTTTGCAAGTCACATAACAAGCCATTCCGCTACGTTTAAAACAATTGCCATTCTTTCAAAAGCAAGGAAATTGGCCCCCATATGAATTGAACCCGAGCGAAGTTGAAAAGCTTAAGCGATACCAAAAGATTTTTTGCGTTGTATTGCTGCTGGTGACGAAAAATGGATACATTACAATAACCCCAAGCGCAAAAAAATCATATGTAAAGCCCGGTCAACCAGGCAAATCAACGCCCGAGCCGAATATCCCTGACACCAAGGTAATGCTTGTAATTGGTGGAATCAGAAGGGTGTTTTGTATTATAAGCTGTTGAAATTGGTTAAGGCGATCACAGGGGATCTGTACTGAAGACAAGTGATTCGTTTGAAGAAAGCAATCAACGAAAAATGAGTAGAATATTCAACCAGACACGAGGTCAAAATCTGCCATCACCACAACGCTTGGCCACATGTTGCAAGACTGGTGAAAAACTATTTGAAAAAAATGGATGGGAAGTTTTGGCGCACCCGTCGCATAGTCCAAACATTGCCCCATTCTGACTACCATTTCATTCGATTGATACAGAACGAAGTTACTGGAATGTGGTTCACTTCATAACAAGGTACCAGAAATTGATAATTTATTCTTTACCTCAAAACCGGAGCAGTTGTTTTGGCACGGAAGCCATATGCTACCAGAAATATAAGAAAAAGTAATAGCTAACGATCGAGAATATTTTGAATAATGATTAACTCATTTTGTTATTATATAAAATGCATTTTTCAAGCAAAATGATAACTTGTATACCCAAGAAAAATAAATTTTGATGGATATTGCAATTGTCCGTTTAAAATCTTAAATTGTGTTTTAGCATTTTTCAAGCACAATCGACATTTTCAATAAAAATAAATTTTGACGGATATATTGTTATGACAGTAATAAGCAAGCTGGTAAAAATGACCTCGTTGGTAAAAAAGGTTATCAAGAGTTCATGTCTCGGATTTGCCACAGCATGTTTTTTGACAGGTTACCGGGGATAAAGGCGTATGTTGGCTAAACAAGATATCATGTAGTTCGTGTCTCGCCATAATAGCATGGGTGGCTGCTTTGTAAAAGCACATACATTCATATTTAGTAAACAATTATTCATCGTGGGAACATATCTACTCAGAGCCACAGAAAAAAAAATAGGAGAGATAAACAATAAGTAAAATTAAAAATTGCCTTGTTTGGATTTCCAATCAATAGAAATTCTACGTCTCTAAATAGATGAACAAACGTAGCAATACATTACTAGTAATGAGTGATAAACACAACACCTACAACAATAATGTACCCACTTTTCTGCATGAATTCGGCTCATACTCGTCAAATCCATTTACATAGTTTGTTTATATGCACATTGTATGTATATAGCGAAGTTCATTAGTAACCAGTATCAATTGATTTATTATGAATGAATGAATTTACGTACAGTGAACCAATTAATTTTAAGTACACGTTGTAGTTTTTTTTTATTATGCTAATATTTATCATATTATCTCTAAATAATATCAATTCCCTTTGCTTTGAGAGTCTTTGTCGTCATAGTAAAACGTGTTTTGTCGCTTTAGCGAGAAGAGAGAGATATTAAAAAAACTCTAGTCGCAACTAAAAATGGCTCCAAAATTGTTTTTGTAAAAATAACGGATTTTATTTTTAAGTAAGAATTTGGTTTAGATTTGTTTTGTCATTTGTGTGAAGACTTTACTTAAAGCCTGCCGAAATGAATAAAAAAAAGAAAATATCGGTTAAAGTCGATTTGATTTGAAAATTGAATTGCATTCGAAAAACGTTATGTGAAATTGGAAATATTATAGAAAAAAACCCAGCGTACAAGCTATAAGTGAATCATATATAAATAATCGATACGTACAAAAGACAGCACGATATGATCGTCCAAAAAGCTTTCCATACGCAGTATACGATAAACGCAACTAAGGCTGATCGTAAAAGGTTGGCTTCTAAAATTTGAGACGAATTCTCACAAAGCTTAAACGCAAGCAGCATGGTTAAGACATAATTTGCAGTTTTCAAGTCGGATACGCTTTCATGCCATTTGTAATTAAAGCGATTTCATGTTAATTTTTTAATTGAACCTCAGTTATCTCGGACACTACTGCAAAAAACTGTTTCGAATTTAATGCGTTTTATTCGGCTAATATTTTTCGTCCAAGATGTGGAAGCATTTCTTAGACATAATTTACAGTTTTCAAGTAAAATACACTTTCATATCATTTGTAAGCCATTTTTAATGAGATCAATTTCATGTTATTTTTTCAACACAACCCCAGTTATCTCTGAAACTACGGCATGGATTTTTACACTTTCATGCCATCTTTAAATCATTTTTCATTAAATTAATTTCATGTTAATTTTTCAATACAATCCCTTTAACCGCTGCATGGAAGTGTTTCGAATTTACAACACGATATTTTCATCCAAAAAGCTTTCCAAATGAAGCATACGATAAACACAATTAGGGCTGATCGCAAAAGGTAAGCTCCTAAAATTTGAAACGAATTCTTACAAAGCTTAAACGCAAGCGTGCATCCATAAATATGGTCATATAATATATCTGAAATTTGTTGGAACAAATTATTCGGAAGCACATAATAACTTGGAATGAATCCGTTAGAAATTCCTTAAAAACAGAAAATCAAAAAATTGTCGAAAATACACTAAAATTAAAACACTGTTGAGAAGCAGGCGTTGACACTTATAACCGGTAATTGATGTTTTGAAGCCATTTTGGTAAATATTAGTCTTGTCAGTTTATATTTGACAGTCGTGAAGAAGTTAATTATGGAAAAATATTCGATTTACCAACGTGTTTCAATTGTTACAATACTTTATTAAAATAAATCATCGATTACTGTGGCGATGAGAAAGCCGCGTGAAATTTTTGAGAGAAACAGCGTGCCAACAAAATGCACTATTTATCGTGTAGTGAATGATTTCCAAAAAAGAGGGTCTGTAGGTGATATGCGCATTACTGCTGCTTAAGAAAGTGTTCAAAACAATCCATGAACTTCAATACAATGCCGTGCTCAGGAGCTTGGTCTTCAAAGAACAACTTTGGCCACAATTTTGCACAAGGATTTGCATTTGTTTCCATACAAGATTTAGTTGACACAAGAGCTGCTTCCACAAGACCATTTACGCCGCCGTAGATATGATGTTACAGCTCGCCCATGACAACCCCGATTTTCATGAAAAAATCACAATGAGTAACGAGGCACATTTACATTTGAGTGGATATGTGAACAAATAGGTGACTGTGGGGAAACCATTCCCCATCCATTAGAAGTGAGTGTTTGCGTCCATTAAAAGTGACAGTTTGGTGCGCAATTAGGTCAGGAGGAATCATTGGACCTTACTTCTTAGAAGATGAAAAAGGCTTAACAGTAATTGCGAATAGGGAGCAATATCGTGATATGATTAAAAATTTTTTAACGCCACAACTGCATGGTTTGGGCTTGATTAACATGTGATATCAACAACACGGTGCTACATCGCATACAGCTAGAATTACATTGGAATTAATGCGAGACTTCTTTCCACAACAAGTTATTTCAAGAAATGCTAATGTTTATTGACCTCCACGGTCGCCTGACGCCGGACGTTTTTTTTGTGGAGATATCTGGAAAGCAAGGTTTTATGCAAACAAATCAGAAACGTTTGAGCAACTCAAACAAAATATTCGCAATGAAATGAATAAAATACCGCGTGAAATGTGTGAGAATGCAAAAAAATGTGCTAAAAAGGGCTCGCATATATGAGGCTAGCAGAGGGGGACATTAATCTGATATTGTATTCCATACAGTTTAGTATACCCTCGGTTCTGTTGTTTTTTAACATTTTTTATTTAGTGCACGTAAACTTTTTTTTATGAAAACTTGCGACATCGAGGATTTTTTGTTTTTTATAAACCTTCGAATATATTTAAAAAAAATACTGGCTTAATGCTCTATAATCTCTATTCAAAATAAAATGTATTTTATGTGTTGATTATTTTTGATTGTTAAGTGTACTTAAACTTTATTAGTTCACTGTATATCAAGCTAAACACCAAATATATTAACAGCAAATCGTGTGTTGGAAAACCTACAGCATAAAATAAACCAAGAAATAAGAAACTATAAAACAACAAGAAAAACTAAATACACAAACAAAGTTAAAGTAAACTAAATTGAAATGGAATAAATATGGCAATCATTGGAATGCAGACGACCTAGCCACCACCACTATATATATATATATATATCTGTACAATCCAAGTATGTTCGTGTAAGTGAGTCTAAGAATTTTGTCTGACAGCTGCTGCAATGCAGTGCATTGTAAAAGTATAAAGTGGATATTATTTAAATAAAAAATAGCAAAAAAACAGGTATGGTCATATGCTAACGCTTATTTACCAGCAAAAATGGCATTGTCGCATAGCGGTATTGCCGTTGCAGCGCTTTTGGTACTTAATTTGAATGAATTTATTTATATTAAAGTGTAGTGTGACTGTTAGTTAGTGTGATCGTCACATAAGTACTGTAATAAACAGTCTTAATTGCCGACACACTTGCATTTAATAACAATGGACTCATATTACATTGCAAAATAATGTAACGATCAGCACAAATTTTATTTTTACCAAAATTAATATATATTTTAGTATAGTTAATATTTACATTCAGAATAATGCAACAATCAGCATATATTTTGATTTAACCAAATAGTATATAAGACAAACAATTTGTAAAAATCAACACAGACACCTTATTGAAAAGCTTGGCTTAAGTAGCTCTAATTGCGGAGCACTAAGCAGAAAATAAAGATAAAATAAAAACGTCTTAACCCCCTTTTGTTTTTTTAATACAAAAGGCCCAACTATATTATGCATATGCTGGATTAAGCCAACTTAAGCAATTGTGCAAATACCTAATAATCATATATGGCAAACTATAACGTACTTAACAAAACTTTTCGTCACGTTTTGTCAAATGTCATTTGCTTAAGTAGGATTTTGCATCTATCAGGCAGTGCAATGGTTTATGTTGAGGAATGGGCACTACTGCAGCCTATGATGTTGTTAAAAAGGTCCCTCGCACCCCGCCGGAATAAGCATTTATATTGAATATTTTTTACTTTTTTACAATATCAATCTTTATTTTGTAGTACTCGTGATAACATTGAAGAACTAGACTACAAACAGCGAATCATGTGTAATTTTTCTGTCGTAATTTTCTTAAAACTATTGAAAAAAATGATAAATTTGTATTAAGTATACAAAATACGAATTTTGAACAAATTTTTGTTAATAAATATCATTTATTTAGAAAGAAATTATTTTGATGCAAAAGTACGAATAAAACAAATGTGCAACTGTGCGTAATAATTTTTATATTTATGTAAGTACATTTTAGCCACCAAAAATTCTTCAATAATTTGCTTAAGCATTTGACAGACTTTTCGTTCAATTTTTAAAGTTAGCTTAAGCTGGCTTATGCATATTATAGTTGGGCCTTAAGTAACATCCTGCTTGTGTTTATAGATGTTTGCTTCGCAATGTACAAAATGCAATTTATAAAATGTTTTGTCATTAAATCTATTTGAAGGGATTATTTTGTAACCAAATAATAAATTTGGAAAAAAGTTAGTGACAACCCTAGATGCTGTCAATAGGTGCGATCCCGTACTATTTGGGTTAACTTTAGTAAAATGAGAGAAAACAGAATTTACTCTCAATTATTGACCGGAACACTAAAAACCAAATTTTTATCCCAAAATAAAACGTCAAAGTTTTACTGCTATTATTGGTCTGTAAGAAATATACATACAAATTAACTGTACAGAAAAAACTAAAACTTGTATATACATATGTATGTATGTATCGAAGTAATTACATCATTTTTGAACATTTTGGTTTAAATTATTAATATTTTTTTCTTAATTAAAATTGTTTTCAACTTTTGTTAAGCAAATGTTTTGTTTGTTTTTTAGAAACAGCTGATAGTAAACAATTTCACCAATCTACACAAAGAAAAAGTGTGGCCTGTTTTGTGCAAGAAGAAGAAGAATTTTATTCTCTCAAAATTACTCTCTCTTAGCCAATCTTGCAGTACGGGAACAGTTTTCGATATAATTGGTATCCTGCGAGATCCTAAAGTTGAGTGCGGGATCGCACCTAATGTTTTTACGGAGGTAATATAAAGTTTATTTTACGTTATGAGCGATATTTCGGTCAATAGTGACGGTCATATGACTGACACTGGGTTGTCATTTGCTTTTGAAAATATTCTGTTACGTTAAGTTAATCTGCGTTAATAGTTCTAAATTCCATAACATAACATAAATCTACTGCTAATTTATATAAGCAGCAGTGAAATGGCCATATGGATATGCTTTCCCCACAGCAAAGATTATAAATTTATAAAGATGTTGGTTGCACTTCGAACATTTTACATAAACAGAAATTTTAAGCTTCTTTGGAGGAGGGGGAAAAGTTTAAAGGGTAAACAGAAAATACTGTCATACACAAGAGGATATTCGCAAAATCCCATTAATAATTTAGCAGTGGCTGAACAATATATGGCAGTGCAACCTTATCAAATGCCTTGCTAAAATCTGTATAAACAACGTTAGTTTGCATTTTATTGACAAAACCACGATTAGCCAAAGTTGTTGAGTTGTAAGAGGTTAGTTATAGTAGAACAGCCTTTACGAAAGCCATGATGACGAGATGATAACATTGAAAATACTTGATGGCAAAAATGATCCGTAATTAGTTTTTCGAAGAGTTTAAGTATAACACTCAGTTTAGCAATTCCTCTGCAATTTCTAATGCCATTTTTTCTAACAGACTTAAACAACGGAACGATGAGAGAAGTCTTCCGTACTTCCCGAAATTTAATTAAATAGTTGAACAATATTGTAAGAAAAGCTACTAAGGCACAGTTTATAAGAAGGTAACTTGGAACGTTGCCAGGACCACTGTTATAAGAAAATTTCAGTTTTTCAAACCGTAAAGTAAAAATGGCATTAAAATAGCTTGACTTTCTGAATTGTGTTAATTGTCCATCATAGATAAATTATCTATGTTGTCCATTAAAGTTAATACTTTGATCATCTGCATAGGTAGATAAAAAGAATCTTTAAAATAGGTTATGTATTTCAGCGTTATCATCTGATTCACATTCATTGAATTTCACAGAAGGCGGAAATACTCACAAAATTGTAAAAAGACAGGTTTCTTCCTATTATAACATTTTTGATTTAATTTGTTGTATTCGGCACAACAACACAACACAAGAGTCGCAAGCCAAATTGATTAAATAAGAATTATGAATATATTTAATCAACAAAGCAAAAAGCTAAGCAAACATGGCGTCCGTTTAAGTTTTATTTTTTAATGCGTCAACGATTGCAACAATTGGGCATCACTAGAGGCAATTTGCGTAACATTTTGCATAAAGATCTTAATCTTTAAGCTCATAATGTTCAATTCGTTGAAGAATTAAAGCCGAGCATTGTTTCCTACGCATAAAGATCTTCACACTTATAAAGTTCAACTTGTTCAAGAATTAAAATCGACCATTGCTTTTCTCGTATATTTGTGAATTGGCTGTTTGAAAAACTAAACGCTTTTTTCAACAAAATCATCTTTAATGATGATGCTCATTTTCAGTTACTTACACAGCTTAAATAATCATCTATAAACAAGTTAAATTTAAATCCTAACCACAAAATATGCAAGTGGTTTTATGTTTAAGTGTTAAGTAAATTTTAAGCACAAGATTAAACGTTTATGGGGTAGAAAATTTAATGATATTCAGCTTTGTACTCTACCGTGGACTTTGTACATTTTATTATTAGTAATTTTTGAAACTACTTTAAAAATGAATTGATAGAAAATCAGAATTTCTATATTTTTATATTCTGTATCTGTTATCGACAAAAATGCTTAATTCATACAATTTTAAAACTCACTGTAATATAATATTAGTTTGTTTGTTTTCAATATACATATACAAGTATTTTTTTTTTTTTTGCTATTGCCCGCTTGTTGTCATATTGTTATTTATTTACTTGTTGCTTTTTTCTTTATATTTCATTCGTTTTGTTTATTTAATGTCTGTCTTTTTGTATACTATATTTTGAGTATTATAGACATCTGTACTATCTGAATTTGTTACTGTCTTATTCAAGTAAATAAATTTTAAATACATTGTATTTTATGTACTTAGTTATGTATATATACATGTCTTAGGAAAACTACCCTAACATTTTAACAACATGTTGATAGAGAGATAATATGCTTCTGCTGCAGCAACTTATTGCAGATGATCAAAACTTAAAACTAATTTATTTTTGGGCGTACATACATGTGAATGTATGTTGGTATGCATGTAAATCGTTTAGAAAAAAATAAAGAAAATAAATTGAATTTAGAAGATTAGTTAAATAATTTTCAGATGTTATAATAATTTCAAAACACATGACAACTACTAATTTTAATTACTTTGATAAGAATTCATAATTAAATGTTTTAAATCTGATTAGACATTTTTGTTTTTTTTTGCACTAAAAATATATAATAAATTATGACAATTTTTTATAAAAAAATAAAATAAAATACATACATACATATGTATATTTTTCATTCTGGTTTTTATTTCCCCATATATTTTTATTTTGAATTTTTATTTTAAGCAATAAAAAATTGTTAAAAAAAATTATTTTTGAATAATTAATAATAATTTACCTATAACTAATTAATCACATTGTTGATAAGCTAAAGCTGCTTATAATATTAAAAAATTAGTTTGACCTTCTGAAAAATAGAAAAAAAATTAAAAAACACCAGCATCAAAGCTTAAACAAAATGTCAATAACCATTAATGAGTCTATTTTTGCTTATTATTATTATTACCTCTAAACTAAATTATAGTTATAAAAAGTAATCGAAATTAAAAACAAATAGCAACAACTATATCGCACCCTAAATACAAAAGGGTCACAACTCAAAATTTTCCAAAACTGTCTTTTTTTCCATAAATTAATTCAAAGTACAAATCCCTTACTATTGTAAAAATATCTGTGACATTATTGTCTTCTTTAATTGGAAAAATACAGTACATAATGACTATTTTTGTGTTAAGTATGTTGCTTCTGCACGATGTACTAAAGAGAATAATTTTGAGCTGCGAAAATTTTAGTATTTTCAGTGTTGAACCTTTTGTTTTTAGGGTGCGATATGTTTATATTTACAATAATAACATCATCACAAATATGCTTGAGAATAACACTACTACTCTAAGTTAAGGCAATTTATTTTATTTGAACAAAACTTTACAAATTGTTAATTATTTTTGAGTTTTTTTGAGATATTTCGGAAGAAAAGGTCTTACGAAAGAGTAACAATTTTATTGCAGCTTCTGTTATACAGAAGGTAAAGGGTTTTCCAACAAGAAGTTTGTTTTCTCAAACACAATAAAACAAAAAATTTTGATTAAAATTATCCAAATTTTTGTTGTATTACGAAGAGAAAAGTTCGGCAATTATGAATGAAATGGTATCTGCGAAATGTCCATTACGACCACGCTTATAGATGTCGATTCTTTCGTCAAAGTTTTTAATCCCTTTTTAGCAAAATGGTGGTCCAATTTCGTTAATCATATTAAGGACATTGAGTATTAAGGCTGAAATTGATTCGATTGGCTCCGTATAGACTCTGTTCTTAACTTAGCCCCACAAACTATAATCCGCACAATCTGGCTGGCCACTTAACTGTTGATTGTCGTGAAATTATGCAATCGGGAAATTTGATTTGCCATAAATTAATCGTTTCATTGACTGTGCGACATGCGTTCTGTGTCCAGATCAAACCACATATCAGTGATATCCACCTCGTCAATAATAAGCCAAAATTGAATTGTTAGCTTTTCGCAATAGTGTGAGCCATTGATCGTTACCGCATTTCCAGCCTCATCTTCGAAAAAAACGGCCCAATCACGATCCGATAGCGCACCATGTAATGACACCTTGAGCATGCAAAGGCTTCTCAATAATCGATCTAGCGTTTTCAGAAGCACAAATGCGGCTATTTTGCTTGTCGATATACCCTGACAAATGAAAATGGATTTCGTCTGAAAAAATGATTTTTTTAGAAAAACCAGCCTGTTGTTTCTGAATGAACTGAGCGAATCTACGGCGATGTGAACGGTCGGTCGGCTTGAATTCCCGCACCAGTTGAACCTTTTAAGGCTTCAAAGTCAAACCCCAACGCAAAATTCGCCATATGGTGATTTTAGATAATCCCAATTGTTAGGAACGTCGAGGAATTGACAAATTTGGATCTGCTTCAACACTGTGGCTCACGGCTGTAATGTTTTCAGTTGAAAGACCCGGTCGAACACGCGTTGGCATTCGCATATTTTATATGGAACCTGTCAACTCAAATTCAAGGACCAAATTCTTAATAGCCGTCTTAGAAGGACGATTACGAAATGCAACTTTAACAGAAACAATTTTAATTATTTTAATATGATTTTCGTGTAAACAATGTGTAACAATTGCCAATGCATCCATTACGAATACGTCAAAAAGCTAAATGTCAAAACTATTATATTGTTGGTATTGCCACAATTGAAAAACACACTTCATGTTGAAAAACCTATTATATCCTAAATGTTCATATGATTGAATGTGTAGAATTTGTAAGTCTTGAGTAAAAAAAATTACCTGTCGTTTTCCTATTACGGATATAATCACAAACTTTGTGTTTAATTTAGATTATTCTTAAATCTGTGCTTTAGTAAACTACCAGCCGGCATTGAAACGTCAACGAAGGTTATTTATCCAAGGCATGTAATTCCTTAACATTTAAATGCTGGCTGTCTGTTAACTAAAAAACAAATTCAAGGGTAATGACCTGGTAAGACGAACATAAAGCTGTGTTATTTTTAAATGAAGAAATGATGATATTTCTGTCTACAAAGAACAATATACGTACATACATAAAAATTACTTCTATTAAGCTCCAGAGATGGATGTCGAGCCATGAGTGATAAAAATAGCATTACGTATTAACTCCTTAGATATGGAATCCTAAAAATAGTGACATCTCTAAGATTTTATACCATGATTGGATACAGAAGTTTTGCATGCTCATGTAAAACTCTGCCATTGGCGGAAAAGCAAATGAAGTAAATTGTTTTTTTAAAAGAGTGTTCTACAGCAGAATGTTTATTTGTGAGTATTAACGATAAGAAAATAATTTTACTTTTAGTTTTATAATTGCTATAATCATAATTTTTTGCCCGCAAAGAAATATATTTTTAACAATAAAAGTCAAGCGAGAGCTCCAATTTAACCTCAAACTTCTTGCCCAACTTAATTTGACATTTCTTTGTTTGAGTGTTAGACAAATTAACCCATGGAAATATACACAATCGAGCAGCGCGTTAACATTGTTGAAGCCTTTTACAAAAATTAGAGCTCAAATTAAAATCCATTCGTGCACTTTGTGATTTTTCACGTCAGCGTAATCAATCAAATATGGCCAACAATTGAAAGTATTATGTCCACATTTCAGCAAACTGGCTTTATAGAAAATTTAAGCACATCTGTGCATAATCGCCCAGTTCGTTCTGCGGGAAACATTGCTGTTGTTAGCGGTAGTGCGGCAGAAAAGCCGTTAAACTCGACTCGTCATCGTATTCAACAACTGAATATCACTGATGCGAATTTTGAAAAAAAATTTTAATTTACTTGCCTGGCAGGTTCAATTGATTCAAGAGCTGAAGCCTACTGATCATTTCAAGCGTCGCCAAACGATAAATGGTTGATTGAACATACAGAAATGAATGGTGAGTTTAGTAAGAAAATTATCTTCAGCGATGAAGCATACTTCCATCTAACTGGATTCGTTAAAGAGGAGAATTTCAACATTTGGCCGAATGAGAATCCACGAGTAATTGTTCAAAAGGAAATGCATCCACAAAGGTTGACTGTTTGGTGCGATTTATGAACTGGCATCGTCACCGGGCCGAACTTCTTCGAAAATGAGATCGGCCAAGCAGTTACCGTGACTGGTGTTCGCTATCGTGTGAGCAACAAATAATTTCTAAGCTCCTGTTCCAGTAAAAATTGTGACTTACGAAGCGTCTGCTAAACAAATTTCGAATGAATTGTTGAGCCATGTGAAAAGTATAAATTCTTTGTTAAAAATTAATTTTAAAATTGCGATAAAAAGTATGTATTTATAGCACAACGTGTATTTTATATTCGAGCACCCTTTACAGCATGCAGTTGCAATAGGCAAAGAAACAAGCCAAGAACAATTAAGGAGCTAAAGGCTGAGCTAATTGGAAACTCGGAGTCATTGAAAATATAGACCATCGAATAGAGGTTTGTCATCGAGCATTTGCTGTATATTGCACACATAATCCTTCTATTCTAGGTGCCCCTGTAGGCTAGTAGGTAGTGGTACTAGCTCGTAAATATGGGGGTTGAGGGTTCGATTCCCAACGAAGACCTTGGTTTTTTTCACTACAAATATAAAAATTGACTGTCGGTGGGGCTGCTCAGCGATGAAGGCATAGTCACTGGTCGCTGTGCTGTCTTATATACGGCAGTTAATTTCCAACTATCCTTCTACTTTCACCACCTGTTTCATTTCTTCTCTATCCCTTTCCTAAAGAATGTAGCACGGGTACTTGACTAAATAGGCATTGTTGCCTGACGTGCTACTTCTCTTTAAAAAAAAATAATCCTCCTATATAATAAAAAATATTATGATAAATCTCTGAAAATTTTTTCTTTTATTAACAATTTCGGTTGAACCACCCTTTACAACTATTTTTGTGATTATTACATATTTAAATGTAAAACTAGTTTTAAAAGCATTTAAATAAATATGTTGATAAGAATTCTTTAAATATTTGTGTAATGATGAGCTTTTATTTTTCAACTAATCTGACAATCTGAAAAATTGTTTACACTATATGTTTTTAGTTTAAAAATTTCGTAAATACTACTCGTATGTCGTAAGTCGTATGTCATTGACTTTGTCTTTTTTTTGTGTTCTGTTGAACTTGTTCGCAAGAAAATGAGCACGTTGTCACATATTGATGACATATTTTAAAGGTGTTGTCTGTCTTTATTTCGTCTTTTCTTCTTTGTTTTGTTGTTTTTGTTGTTATTCATTTAAAATAAATACAAATTCCAAATTACATTTATTTACATATTTCATTTTAGTGAAAATAAAATAAAATACAACTGTCCCATAGCGATTTATCATAATTTGCATTTTTAAGGTTTATTGCCTTCTTAAAATAGCTGACACTATTTGATCATTAGCTAAATTGACCTGTAAAATAATTATTTAAATTTTCCAGCTTATATATTTTCAATCTGCATTTATATAACTTTTTAATATTTTTGCTAAGGTTTCATCTCATTCCTATTTTTGTTTATCCGCATAAAATTATTTTTTGTCTTCTTTGCATTTCAATGTTTTAAATTTATGTACGTTTATTTATAGAATTTTGTTTTTTTATTTTTTATTATTTTTTTATTAAGATACAACAACAAAAAAATACAAAAAATCTAGCTGACTGAAACTACTCGTATTGTGAAGAAGTTTTATAAATGCATTTTTACATATTTTTAGATTTTTATTTACCAATAAATAACTTGCTTATTTGTGGTTTATTTTATGTATTCAGTTGCCAAGTTAACAACTGTTTACCAGACTTTTCTAGTTTAACCGGCTTTGTAATTGCTGATAATGAGTAATAATTAAGCATAGGGGCATTTTTTTTCTACCCTTTCATATTTATTTCTCAGAGATGAGCCAGGACAAACCACAATCTTATGACTAAAAGACTTTGTTTTTTGTCTTGACACTAATAACAATTAATTACGTTTTTGATGTTCTTATTGTGTACATTTTAACAAAACCTACAATTAGTCAATTCAATTCAATTTAATTTATTTAAGTAAGTAATATAATATTTACAATGTAATATGCAACTTATAAAGAGTTCAGACAGTTTAGCCTTTTCTACTTAGAAATAATATTTACAGGTAATTGGTACCTATAATTTAATAACAATATTATATACATAAGGAAAATTTTACAAAAACCTATTTGATAAAAAAAAAATTTGTTTGAAACGTTAGATAAAACTTAACTCTAATTGTTTACGGTCAGTTCGTTAATATGGTGATGTTCAGATTCTTCGCACCTGGTAGTGTAGTTTAAAGTTAGTTGGAGTAATCTTTCATGAACCATATCAATACTATGAATGGAGTGCAGACGATATGTTGAAAAATACCATGGCAGAGTGTATATCATTTTTAGAAGCTTGTTTTGACATATTTGCAGTTTGTTTACTCGTGTAGACATTTAGCTACATTGCTCCAAACTGGGGCAGCATAATATATTATAGCCATGAAAATAGATTTAAATATAAATATTTTATTTTCTCGTCTTAACGTGGATTTTCTATTAACAAACGGATACATAAGTCTCGTGACATTATTTACCTTTTTAACAACATATGAAATGTGTTCGCTGAAGTTTACTTTTTTATCGAGTATAACGCCGAGGTATTTCACCTGGCTCGACCAGTTAATTTCAGTATTGTTAATGCATATATTTCTCTGAGGAATGTAAGGATGTTTCCGCCTTCTTGTAAAAAACATTGCCTGAGTTTTTTGTGGATTCATCAGAATATTTTTCTATATTAATGAGTGCGTCTTCGAGATTATCTATTATATCCTCAGCACGTATTCCATGACATATAATAGCAATATCATCAGCGAATATTGACGATGTACAATTGGTCAGTACCGGAAAAGCCGATGTAAATACATTGTATAAAATGGGTGATAGACATGAGCCTTGAGGACAGCCAGCTGCGATTCGAATTTTGGAAGATGTGGTGTTACCAATACGTACTTTATAGGAGCGGTTTGATAAGAAACTCTGAATTATTTTTACAATTTCGGGTGGGAAACGGAGGTTTATCATTTTAAAGATGAGAGCATCGTGCCATACAGAATCAAAAGCGGATTTTACATCAAGTAGAATCATTTCCGTGGATTTTCAGGCTCTAAAATTGTTAGTTTTTTTTTTCTTAATTCTGATTAGGGGATGAGATGTGTTATGTCCAGTTCTAAACCCGAATTGCTGCGAAGAAAATATATGGTGCTCATCACAGAAAAATTTTCCTTCTGATAACTTTTTCCAGAATTTTGCTTATGGATGACAACAAACTAATGCGTCTATAAGATGACGGGCGGATCGGATCTTTACCAGGCTTGCATATTGGTATTACCTTTGCTTCTTTCGAGCATTAAGGGAAGTAACATAATTTTAGATATTGATTCACAATGTTTGTGAGACTTTGTATTCCTTTTTTGGGCAGAGCTTTTAATATTTTGTTGCTCAGTCCATCGTGCCAGGTAACTTCTTTGTTTTTAAGTTTTTTACAATTTCGGAAAAATTGTCATACGACACATAGTAATCGGACATTATAGTGATATTATAGTGATTGAATGTATATATGGAGTTCATAACAGTAGAAATAGTCGAGACGTTACTGAAGCTAGCTAAGAGCTCATGGTTTCTTTTAAATGAGTTAGCTAACAGTTCACATTTTTGCTCGGCAGTTAACAAAGCCTACTTGTTCTAACTTTATATTAATTTGTAATATATCCCAACATTGGCTGCCTCTAATTTTAGGATCTTTTTAATCTCTAAATAATCTATTATAGACTTGTTTACTCTCATCCAATCAGAAACAACATATTTTATAATCAAAAGAATATTTTAGAAAATAATATATTAAATGGCAGAGGCGATATGTATCATGTAACTCTATGACGGAAATAAAATTGCGATTACATTTTCAGTTGCTGCAATGGAACAAACATAATCAAGGAAATTATAATTATTATAATAATTATAGATATTTCTTTTATAATATTTTAAAAAGTAATAACACAATTTTTAAGCTGTATCCGATTTTTCAACAAAAAATTAGTTTTTCAATTGTGGCAACACCAGCAGCATGATGGTTTTGAAATTTAGTTTTTTGCTGTAGATACATTGCCAATTGTTACAATGAATTCAATTTCGCATTAAAATAATTAAAATCCACTTTTAAAATGGTGGTTCTGTTAAAGTTACATTTCTTAAAATTCGTGATATTAAGAATTTGGCCGACTGGCTTGATACAAAATATGCGAACCAACCGGGCCATTCAACTGAAAACATTTCAGTCGTAAGCCACAGTGTTGAAGCAGATCCAAATTTGTCAATTCCTCGGCGTTATCAACAATTGGGGTTTTACGTGACAAGATTTACATCTGCACCTGGCAGTGAGCCTTAAACAGATGGTGGTCATACCACTGTGATTGAAAAACAGCGCCACTCACGCCCTAGGAGGCCGAAGTCTAATTCTAGCAGCAGGTTCTTCCTAGTAGCAATTTCAATGATTCTAGAGCAGGGCTGCAAACCACCACTCCTTGCTGAAGAGTTGGAGACTATCCAACTCCTGTCCAGAACACATGCCTAGCATGCTCACTGGATCTAGGATCATTCCACCGGGTAGGTGTTATTAAAAGTGAAATGATCCTGGCCACCATATAAAACTAAAATGTCTGTTATGGGGCCCTGAAACCACAACCACCACGATACTTCCAAAACCGCCAACCTCAATAATCAGCCAGAGAACAGCTAAATGTCTAAAGAGACAAATAGCGGAACCCTGCGAGCTCACTGATTCCCGTGGAAATAACGTGGAGCTTCCAGTTTTACCCCTGCTGAATTCAGGGGACTGGGCTTCCTTATACCCCCAGTTACACAGGTCTAGATAGTCGAAGTTCTATAAAGACCGATAAATGAGCCCCCAGGGGGGGGGGGGGGACAATTGGGGTTATCCAAAATCACCACATGGCGAATTTTGTGTAACGATTTGACTTTGAACTGGTATGGGAATTGAAACCGACCGACTAACTGTGTGATTAGATTTACATCCGCGCCTGGCCATGAAACCTTAATCAGATGGTGGACCAAACCACTGCATAATTTGGAACGTCATGCTCGTCCTAGGAAGCCGAAGCTATAATTCTATGCAACAGAACTTTCGAGTTTCAACTGCGATGGTTCCAGAGCAGGGCTGCAAATCATCACTCCTTGCTTAAGAGTTGGAGACTTTCCAACTCCTGTCCAGAACACATGTCTAGCATGCTCACTGGATCTGGAAACATTTCACCAGGTAGGTGTTATTAAAGGTGAAATGAACCCGGCCGCCATAGAACCATAAACTGATATGGGGCCACGGAACCACAACCACTACGATACTACCATATAGGGGCCAACCTCAATAATCAGTCAGAGAACAGTTAAATGTCTAAAGAGACAAATAATGAACTCTGCGGCTTACTGATTCCCGTGGAAATAAAGTGGAGTTTCCAGTTGTACCCCTGCTGACTTCAGGGGACTGGGCTCCCTTTTTCCCCCAGTAGCTCTCCATTAAGACCATATATGTGCCCCCGGGGGGTAACTGACCGACCATTCACATCGCCATAGATTCGCCTAATTTATTCAGGAATGGTTATTCCTGGCTGGTTTTTCTTAAAAAATCATTTTTTCAGATGAAGCCAATTTTCACTTGTCAGGGTATGTCAACAAGGAAAATTGCCGCATTTGGGCTTCTAAACAACCTAGAGCGATTACTGTACGGTGCGCTATTTGGTCTTGAGGCGTGAATGGGCCGTTTTTTTTTCGAAGATGAAACTGGCAATAAGGTAACAGCTAATGGATTACGCTATCGCGAGATGCTAACAACTCAATTTTAGCCTATTATTGACGACGTGGACATCGTTCACATGTAGTTTCAGCAGGACGGTGCCACATGTCACACAGCCAATGAAACGATCAATTTATCGCAAACAAAATTTCCCGATCGCATAATTTTACGACAATCAGCAGTCAAGTGCCCAGCCAGATCGTGTAATTTAACAACACTGGATTATAGTTGTAGGGATATGTTAAGGACAGAGTCTATATGGAGCCAATCGAATCAATTTCACTCTTAAAACTCAAAATTCGTAATGTGATTAAAGTCATTTTGCCAAAAAGTGATTAATAACATTAATGAAAGAATCGACATCTGCCACCGTGGTCGTGGTGGACATTTTCATTCGAAATTGCCAAACTTCTTTTGTCTTCGTAATACAATAAAAATTTAAATCATCTTAATCTAAATTTTTTGTTTTAGAAAACAAACTTCTTGTTGAAAAACAATAATTTTTTCAGCGAAATAAATGAATTCGCTATTGCTATTACCTGGTACATGATTCGATATGGTACTCACATACATACATATATGCTAAACAACTATATAGTGTTTTCAATTCCTTCTCTTAAGGTCCGACTCTCTGTTCGCAAATGAATGAATGAACAAGTTGTATCGTTAAACACATTACCTGAGGATGATGTATTCACATCGAAAGCGCTCGCCACTTGCGAACAGACAGCTGGGAAGGGCATTAAAAAAAGTCGTTCATCCCCCGGCGGAACAAAACCAAACAATTTACTACAATATAGTGTATATAACACAGCAACTTTTATTACTTTTTTTAGTTCTTGCTTTTGTTTTTGTTTTTTTTGCGTTCGATGCTTCTCTCATCTATCTCTTTCTGTTGACATACATACTTATACTTACATATTACATACATTAATACATTACTTAAGTGTTTATTTATTATTTTTACCTCCATTTTTTAATCAATTTTAAGTTAAAAATAATTTATTTGATCAGAAATTTGTAATGAATTTAAATATGTTTTCGTTGTTGTAATTGTTTTTTTTTTCCAAGAAATTTTCTTTTAGTATTTTTTTTATTTATTTATTTTTGTTGCTGAGTGTTATTTTATTTTAATTTTTAAATGTCAAGAAAGTATGCGTTCGTACTTTGACCAAATGCATGCAAAACACTTTGTTAACGTGAATTATTTATTTATTAATTTAATACAGCAGAAATTAAATGCAAGTAAAGTAGCAATTGATTTTTGCATTTTGTATTGTTCAATATTGTATGTGGGTCTGACGATATACATACATACATACATACATATGTTTGTATGTGGTAACATAACCGCCTAAAATATACGAAGTCCGATCCAATATTTTTTCACAAAAATAAAAAGCAACAAATTTCAAAAGTAGTTGGAAATTTTTTAAGACAAATATTGTTATCTAGTATTATTTTCTATTGATTAACTAAGAAGACTTAAATCATTTTATTGAAAGAAATACAATTCTCATTAAGCGTGTGTTATTAGAACAGCATAATTTTGGCGTAGAACAGAAAACATCTGCAGCAAAGTTTAAAAATTTATAATTAAATGTATAAATTTCAGCGGCAGGAAGCATTCACAAATTATCAGCTTGCCAATCAACATCACCATTTCTTGAAGTAACTTATTGTGGAAAGAGGTCTCGTAGTAATTCCATTGTAATCCTGGCTGTATGCGATATGGCACCGTCTTGTTGATACCACATGTTAATCAAGCCCAAAGCATGCAGTTGTGGCATCAAAAAGTTTTCAATCATATTACATTATCGCTCCCCATTCACAGTTACCGTTACGCCGTTTTCATTTTCAAAGAAATAATGTCCAATGAATCCTCCTAACCAAATTGCACACCGCACTGGCACTTTTAATGGATGCAAAGGTGTCTGTTGAATAATTTGAGGGTTTCACATTCCACAAAACCGACTATTCTGTTTATTCACATATTCATTCATTACGATTTTTATATGAAAATCGAAGTGGCCATGGGCGAGCTGTAACATCCTATTGGTGTATGTACGGCGGCGTAAATGGTCTTGTGGAAGAAGCTCTCGTGCTAACTGAATCTTATATGGAAACAAATGCATATCCCTGTGAAAAATTGTGGCCAAAGCTATCTAAGCTCCTAAGCACAGCATCGAATTGAAGTTGATGGGTTATTTTGAACACTTTCTTGAGCACCAGTAATGTTTTCAGCCGATCTTACAGTACGTTATGGTACATGCTTGGGCCCATCACCTACAGACCCTCTCTCTTCGAAATTATTCACTACGCAATAAATAGTGAATTTTGTTGGCATGTTATTTCTCCCAAAAATTTTACGTAACTTTACAGTAATCGATGATTGTTTTGATAAAATATTTTAACGATTAAAACACGTTGGTTTATCGAATATTTTTCCATAATAAATTTGCCACGTGTCTACTTCACGACTGCCGAATATGAACTGTCAAGACTAATGTTTACCAAAATAGCCATTGAAATTGAGATTGGTGCCCCTGTAGACTAGTAGGTAGTGTACTAGCTTGTCAGTATGGGGTTGTGGGTTCAACTCCCGAAGAGCTTGGTTTTTTTTTCACTACAAAAATAAAAATTGACTGTCGGTGGGGCTGCTCAGCGATGAAGGCATAGTCACTGGTCGCTGTGCTGTCTTATATACGGCAGTTAATTTCCGACTATCCTTCTACTTTCACCACCTGTTTCATCTCTTCTCTTTCCTTTCCTAAAGCATGTAGCACGGTACTTGACTAAATAGGCATTGTTGTGCCTGAAGTGCTACTTCTCTTTAAAAAAAAAAGGACAAATTCGCGGCAGATACCCTGTACAGCATGAAAGTTAGAAGCTTTTCTACAAGTTCGGAAGCTTTGTATAAGTTGTTCCAGGAATTAGATAGTCTCCAACTCTTCAGCAAAGAGTTAGGACCTTGATCTGCTCCGTGCTCTCGGAGTTGCGACTAGAAGTGACTGGAGGATAGAGATATCTGAAGGCTTCCTAGGGGGTGGGTGATGATACATACATATCGTCCACAGTATTTGGTTAACCGTCAGGTTATGGCTTACACGGCTAGGTACTTGTCACGCATAAGTTGTTCTAGCAAATGGTTGATACAATTGAAATGTAGAGAAAAAAATTTATGAAATGCAGGGTCTAGATTTAATTTAAGCTCATCTTCAGCAAAAGTAGCGGAGGGGTAGATAGTAAAAACTATTTTGTATTTTAATAATGATGTTGTGTTAAAGGTTTTGGATTTACACCGTAAGTCAAATTCCCCTATAAGTACTTCTTGGCAGATTTTCAAAAAAATGGTCTCCCCCATATCACAGATGTTAATAACATATCGTAAATTAAGTGTATCGCTTACCAAAAACACACAACCCCTTTTTAAAACGTGTGATAAGATTTACATCCGTGCCTGGCTATGAAGCCTTAATCACATGGTGGATCAAACCACTGCATAATCCAGAGCAGGGCTGCAAATCATCACTCCTTGCTTAAGAGTTGGAGACTTTCCAACACCAGTCCAGAACACATATCTAGCATGCTCACTGGATCTGGGAACATTTCACCAGGTAGGTGTTATCAAAGGTGAAGTGAACCCGGCCACCATATAACCATAGACTGTTATGGGGCCGCGAAACCACAACTACCACGATACTCCCATAAAGGGGCCAATCTCAATAATCAGCCAGAGAACAGTTAAGTGTCTAAAGAGATAAATAACGGAACTCTGCGAGCTTACTGATTCCCGTGGAAATAAAGTGGAGTTTCCAGTTGTACCCCTGCTGATTTCAGGGGACTGGGCTCCCTTTTCCCCCCAGTTGCACAGGTGTAAGTTGTTGCTATCTCCAAAGACCACATATATGTGCCCCCGGGGGTACCTCTGTTAAAAAGTGGAAAACAATGAAAGGTTCGTTTTTCTAATTTCTTTCAATTTAGGAATTCATGGTGAAAGCGTTACTCTTACATTTATTGGTCGCCGTCTATGACTATGACAAAATGTTGCAAAAGATTTTGAAATCGAATTTACCACATGGTTATAGTTTCTCTCCACATCGTTCGTAATAACGTCGCTAGATTCAAAAAAGTGCTAATGAAGCAACTCTTTGTGGAGTTTGACTACGTGAATTAACCGCATTTCACGTTTTCCTAAAAAGTTGTAGGCATCATACAGTTTTTCTTCTCGAGAAACAAACACACTTGCATTTCAGTAGGTTTATTTTTATTAAGTTCATATTGCACCAACTTTGAAAGCTTTTCAAGTGAGACTGAAAAAACGATTGCTCTGATAGATTAACGTAACAATAAAATTTTGACATCATCTACGTACATCATAATGTTTGAGAATTAGATAAATTGGCCCAAGATAACTGCTTAATAAAAATTAAGTGCCATTGATTTAGTACATAAAGTTATGGCGGATCTTTGCCTATTAGCTTCCAATTGTAAAATAAAGTGAATTTTCAGATTTCTATCGTAAGAAAGATGGGCGTCATGACCGGTTATTGATTTTTGTTGTCGTCTGTTTTCTTATGGCATAAGTCATTAGCATCGTTTTTCACAAAATATTTACACATTTCGGTTTATAAGAACTAATTTGCTTATTGGAAAAATACACATGTTATTCATTTATTAACCGTTATAACTGATTTTTTGTTTGTTTCTTAAAACCTTAAAAAAAATAAAATTTTATCTAAAAAAAATTTTTTGTTTTTAATTAAAACGTTTAACATCTGGATCCATTAATTTAAATCTAGCCATTTACTAACATATGCATAACATATAGGATCATATAGGATCTTCATAGGATCTTTGGATCAAATTTTACCCATTTTGTTTTCTTAAGTAGGGGGTTTAGATTTTAGCTATTTTATGACTATTATATAATTTTAAATGATAATAACTATTTTTGGTTTTAACAAAAAAAATGATGTCAAAAAAAATGTATGCAGTTTTTAGCACTTATGATCTTCGTGTCAAAACCGTGCGAGTTTCAGGAACAAGTTCTCTAATTTCGTTAGAGCACTTACCATTGTATCGATGCTCTAAAGAATCAATAGAGATCTGCAATGAGCCTCTTGGCCCTCTCCTGTACGCGGTCGAGCAACTCTAAAATAGACCTTGGGGCGTCGGCCCATACTTGAGAGTTATATATTTCATTTTTGGACAGATATAGGTGGTATAAACAGTACGAAGATCGGATGGAGTGAACTATTTTTTACATTGTTTTAGAAAACCGAGGCACTTAGCTTCTTTAGAAACCTAAAAAATGTGTTCAGTCCACCGAACTGAATTTTTATGCCACAAACATCAAGAGCTTACGATTTCGTAATACCCATATCACCACCCATAGTAACAGGTGCAGCTCCATTTCCGAACACAGATCTATGCGTAAGCATGCATTGTGTCTTACGGATATTAAAATTGACTCTATTCGCATGGCCCCATTCGGAGATTGTTGCGAATCTTGATTGAGCATATCATCCATGTTCCGCCTTTTGGAACTCACCTTTAACTGGTTCGGTTTATTATGAAATGAATACGAATAACAAATGGTGCTGTCATCTGTGAAATAGTAAATAGTGTTGAAAGTTTGACAAAGAAGGTCGTTTAGAAAAATAAGAAATAGGCTAGGCGAAAGAACGAAGCCTTGCGGTACCCTTGAACTAATCTTGAACTCGTCGGATGAAATCCCATCTATAACAACTCATATATTGCGATTTCTAAGAAAATTCGATATAAATCTGTATAAATTACCAAAAGCAAACGCCTTAGAAATATCTAGAGCCACCACCTTACTTTCTCCCAAATGATGTATGGAGTTGCACGACTTTTCCGACACGAAAGCGAGCAAATCGCCCGTAGATCGCCTCTTATGGAATCCATACTATCGATTACTAAGCCGTTGGAATCCAGGTCCAAGATGAAAATTAATCATGCTTTCCATCACTTTAGAAAATAGAAAACAAATTACAATTAGGCGAGCGTTAATTTTCAGAGTTGTTAGCCTCACACTTTTTGGGGATTGGCGTTACATAAGCAACCTTTCAACACTTTGGAAATCTACCGGCATGATACAACTTGCTGACAAGGGTTGCAAACGGACGCGCTAGCGTCTAAGATCACAGCTTCAACACCAGTGCTGGTATTCCATCCGGCCATGCAGCCTCGTTGATGTTGAGATCTGCTACTTTAAATGCACTTTCTTTAAATACAATTTCATATTAAGATTACGTGAAGAGATACCAAATATTAACATATAAGCATACAAGAGTGCATTTCAAAGGTGGCAAATGGTTCTTTCAGATGGACCTTTCAACTTATCCTTTATATATAGATATGGGCAAAAAGGAAACATGGAGAAGTAAAATTTTTTCTTTCCCAAATGGTTAGTGAACATGGGAATATTTCAAAATAAAGTGAAGAAGAGGATGGCGTTGAACACAGGATTGTAAAGTGCAGTTTCTAGGAGATACAGTTTAGAGCATCTATAGTATTTGACGAAGCCTCCCAAGATAATTCAATGATAGCCAGCCTGACGAAGGTCATGGTTGAAGATACTCAAAGGTTGACGATATTTTAGACAAAAAACAAAAAAAATTGAAAAACAAAGAAGGCAGGCAAGTGGCAAACACCAAATCTCATACAAATATATGTGTAAAGCATAAGCGAAAGCGGTCCCGTGCTGTTAGTTATTGTGCAGGACCACTCGTTAGTATATGTACATAGAGGTGTAGGTCGGTAACCTATTATTCCATTTGAATATAGTCCAAGCTTCTGCTTATGTTCTATAAAGAAGAAGGTTGTCAAATGGCTTAAAAAACAGAATTAAATTTGACTTACAGTGACTAACATCGAAAGTCGTTCCACTAATTACAATACAGTTTAGCAGCTTTCAAATAAATAATATTTAGAGTTTTCCAAAATATTTTTTTAAACCAATTTTGAAAAAGAATGATAACGATAATTGGATAAGTTTTTTAGTACTTCGCAAACTATTGACTTCTCATCCCTCGGTTAAAGTTTTCTTTTGACAAGTGTGCGTTGTTTTTTTAATTGTAATTCTGTTTGTTGTCTTTTTTATATCGCTTAATGATGCTGATGCGACTTATGATTTACTTGCAACTTCTCACTGAGTTTTACCTTCTAAATAATTGTTCATAACTATTTCGCGCTCTTCTACAAATAAATATTTTTAAATATTGTTACGTTTATACCTTTTATAAACGTTTTGTTGTGAGTTCTTTATTGCAAAATAAATAACACCAGCTTTTAGAATTTTTGAATTTATAACAATTTTATTTACTTTAGCTACACAAAGTTGACACTTCGGAACAATTTGCTTGAAATGCACGTCTTTACTCGATGAGGTTTAATTTTACACTGACTGACTATTCACTCAGACGCTTCCCTATTTATACTTGTCCATTTAAAGTCTGGAAAATTTAAGAATTTTCTACTCCCTTTGTATCACATTTTGTTGTTGTATGTTGTTTATTCGATTTATAGGCGCCTGTATGCCTGTGTGTATAGTTGTTTTTGTTTTTATGCTGATAAGATTTCTGTTTGGGATTTATTTCAATACATTTGTTTTTGTTATTTGTAGAAAAGGGTTTCTTAGAAAATTACGCAGATGGTAAACAACATGTATGTTTGTTGTTGTAAAATTAGTTTTTGTCTTGCCCGTTTAGATGGTAAACAGCATAAATGTATTTTTTTTCCTGCATGCCAGGCAGTTGTTAAACAGCATATCCAATTGTAGTTGTGCGTGTATAAACTTCTACGCAGTTTGTAACCAGTAGTTCGCTTTATTGTTGTTTTTTTTTGAAAACTTAAGCAAGACACATTCGTAACAATATTTATAATATTTATATTATAATATAAAAGTATTAAGAAATGAACAATTATAACGGTAATTGAAATGAATATTTTGCTTTGCCCGACTTGCAGTGTGACCATAGTTTTATAATGTTTTTGAAATTAGTTTTAAAGTAACTTGTTGGAAAATTCTTGGCAATATGTTTTACTACAAAACTTTAATTACTTCTTTCTTATATCGTTGATGCGCACAATATCGCACTGAGAGATATATAAAAGACAGACTGCCTAAGAATATCATTAACCAAGCTATTTTTTTATTTTTGTTTTTTATATTTTGTTTCCGTTTGCAAATATTTTCGCGTTTAAATACTAATGTGCATTTGAATGTTTGTATTTATAAGAATAATGTGACTCTTGTTAAATATACACATATTCAGATAATGCTGTTGAAACGTGCAACCGAAAATCACCTCTAAACAATTAACCTGACGTTTTTTATGTTTTGCAATACAAATGTGAAGGCCACTTAAATATATTTTTTTTTTAATTTAAATAAAAATAAAAATGCTAAAAAATCATTATTTATGTATATGTACATATATAATTATTTGATTTGAACTATTGAGAACTTAGATTAAAATAAATTTTTAAAAAGCGGAAGTAAACTTTAAACTGGAATATACAGATACTGCAAAACCAATTTAATAAACATTGGAACATTGGACATTTGCATGTCGAAAACTACTAAGACTTCTTCCCTTCTATTTTATTTTAAAATTCAGAGCTTAACAGCTCAAAAAAGTCACTGGCTTTCAAATTTAATAACAAATATATTTGATATACAAGTTAATAATGTCGATTTTTTTTTTTTGAAAAATGCATTTAGTATAATAACAAAATTAGTTAATATATTATTCGAAACATTTCTAATCGTTAGCCACTACTTGTTCTTAGCATATGGATTTCGCTGCTCCGATTTCTAAAGTGACGCGTATTCCAGTTAGGGCGTTCTGCATCGATTGAAAGAAATTGTAGTTTCACTGTTTTCCAAATAGTTCTTGACCATTTTTGCAGCATGTGGTTAAGCATTGTCATGATAGAAGACCTATCTGGTCGAATATTCTGTTCATTTTAGGTTGATTGCTCTCTTTGAACGAATCAATCGTCCGCAGGTTACCTGTGATCGTCAACAGCTTATAATACAAAACACCCTAATCCTACTAAATATCTTGGCGTCATAGATATTCGGCTTTAATTTGCCCGGTTGCTCTGGTTTTACTGATTTCTTACAACTATTTGAACATTTTATACGATAGACAAAGGATAAAAATATAAATCCATCATAATATAGTTTGTTTCTGGATATAAGTTGAGTTCATGAATGGAGTTTCACAACATATTCTCGTCTGTATGCCAAAACATGTTTTCATCAAACAAAAAGTAGACAGAAAAGAGCCATATAAACGTTGCTTGTAAAGGCTAAAAGAAAAATTAACGATAATAACAATAAATAATCTGGTAACTCTGCAATGAAAAAGCACAATTAAAGTATTTTGCAATACATATTAACATTATTATTTAAGTCTGAATAATTTTCAAGTCTTTAAAAAGAATATAAGAAAATATATATAAACCAAACCCTGTCTTTCATTGGTATTATTTGTGAAGTGAGTTATGCCTTCAAAAGGCTATACAGACGCTGTGGAGCTACAGAAAGGCTTTAAGAAAATAAGAAATGACATTAATAATAAACTGAAGCCCATCGTCAATTCTCTCAAGAACAGGTGGAAAAGGCTTTAAAAAAAATTTAAGAATTGATGTCAAAAATTAATTTAATGCAGGAATAAGGCAAAAGAAATTAGCTCTATTTCTGCTACGAATTCACTAAGAAAGTTGAGTAAAACGCAGCAGCATAAACATTTTAGATACATTAACTAATATTAGTTTCAAACAACTTACCCGCCAATTTTGGTTTTTAATTTTTTTTACTAAAACCGGCGTATTATAAATGAAAATCTTTTTTTTAACCAATTTAGCTTCCTTTTTTTGAAATTATTATTTTCTATCCAAGTCATTCTATCAAAGCTTCTACCAGCAATGGATAACTTACAGCAGCCGTTTTCTCCAAATGAAAGAAGGTTATCAAATTTCCCCGCGAAACTCCTTCTTTAGACACTAAATTTGACATTATTATAGCGATTGAAAAAAGTGTATGTTTAAACTTGCGTTTATCGAATACTGAATTATAGTGACTTATGTTTAACCTCCAAAATAGTATATTTGTTATTGTTGAAACTAATCATATTTGATAAATATGACATATGTTGTCCAAATCAACATTATTAAATTTGTATACCCAATATGATATTTGTTAGTTTCCAACACTGATTATTTCAATTTTCTCGTTACAAGCTTGTTTGTCATACAGCAATTATTAACAGTTACTGAATTAAGAGACTTTCTCTTAAGTTTAAACATTCATTAAGCAAAAGTGTTAGTGAATGCTAGACACATGTTGCCTAGTGGTCTTGAAACTTTTTTGAACATTAAGATAGAGTTTCCCAGAGAACGAATTACCCCACCATATTCGAAGATCTTCCTTGCATCATATGCATACATTCATACGTACGCATATACATTATTAATTTTATCCATTGCATTGGCCACACTCCGTAATACGAAGAGCATCCCCAAACGATAATGCTAGAACCTCCATGCTTTACTGTCGTAGATGTGAATTATGGATTGTATTCTGCATTTGGGCGACGTCTAATATATGAGCGAGAACCTTTTCCACCAAAAAAAATAATTTTACTCTCGTTCGTCTATAAAATATTTCTCCATTTACTAGCGGGCCAGTTTAAATGTTCTTGTCCAAACTTTAAACGTTTACTAACATGCTTTGCAGTCAACATTGGAACTTTTCTTGGGCTACAGGCTTTTAAATTGTGTTTTCGTAATCGATTGCGAGCAGTTTCCACACACGCCTCTATCTGTACCAACTTTTTAAGCTCTGTGGGTGGTTTTAAAATTGTTCTTTTTGCTTTGGCGAACCAAGCGTTTAACCGAAGAGTTTGACATTGCTGGTTTTCACCCACGCGTTTCTTGTTTTTTTTTCATACGTAATAGAATTTAGTATCATATTATTAAAACATTTAAGTAACTGCCCTATTTCTGCATAGGTTTTACCTTCCGAAATCATTTTTTTAATAATTTCTCTTCTTTCCGCAACGCAATGTCCCATAACAATAAATTTTTAAAAAATTTTTATTACTTTTATTTAACATTTTTATTACCAAACACCTCTTTAACAATTGGCTTTGCGACAAACTAAACATTTTAGAAAAAAAAAACTAAAACAATCTTTGGTGCTATTTTTTACTGTTACATATTTTGTATCATATAAAATAAACCTCTCCATAATGAGAGCTAAAATAGAGAGAGAATAAAGATAACATTACACCGCAGAATAATAAAGAAGCAAAAGCGACGTATAACAAAAAATTAGTATCAGATATCAAAAAAATTATAGCAGTGCTATTATTTTTACCGGCACTGTGCATGCATATTGTTATTTTAAAATAATACAGACTGTTAGTGTTATTGGCAAATAGTTTTTGTTTTTAATAAAAATTACCTTTTGGCCACTTCTTGGTTCTTTGTAAACTGGCAATGTTTTATGAAGTATAAATTTAATTCTCAAGCTGAAGAATTCTATATTTCACTTATAAGCATATACAGGGTGTCTGCCGCCTGAATAATTTTTTTTTTTTTTTTTTTGATAAAGAGAAGTAGCACTTCAGGCAACAATGCCTATTTAGTTAAGTACCGTGCTACATTCTTTAGGAAAGGGATAGAGAAGAGATGAAACAGGTGGTGAAAGTAGAAGGATAGTCGGAAATTAACTGCCGTATATAAGCCGTATATACAGCGACCCGTGACTATGCCTTGATCGCTGAGCAGCCGCACCGACAGTCTATTTTTATTTTTATAGTGAAAAAAACCAAGGTCTTCGTTGGGAATCGAACCCACAACCCCCATATTCACCCAAATGAAAGAGAATAGATATAATATTGAAAAATGTTTTATTTAATGTCGGCAATTATGTATAGAATATAAAATCAGATAAATGTCCGCCTCTGTTAGCCTCACAAATACGGCACTTTTGAGCCAAAGTTGTTCTTTGAAAACCAAGCTCTTGAGTACGGCGTCGAATTGAGGTTAATAAATTGTTTTAAACACTTTCTTGAGCAGCAGTAATGTTTTCAGCGGATCTTGCAGTACGTTGTGGTCCATGCTTGGGCTTATCACCTACAGACCCTCTCTTTTCGAAATCATTCACTGCGTTTTGTTGGCACCTTGTTTCACAGTAATCGATGATTGATTTTGATAAGATGTTTTAACGATTAAAACACGTTGGTTAATCGAATATTTTTCCATAATAATTTTTCCAATGCCCACTTCACGAATGTCAAATATGGACTGTCACGATTAATGTTTGCTAAAATGGCGGCAAAACAAAGTACTATACCTTCCCGGCGGACACTCCGTAGAATTACACAAAAAATATAGAAAAAAAATTATAAAACAAAATTGCAAATTTATTCACTTTGATAGTGAAACATTTTAAAAAATTATGCTCTTTTAAATAATAAAAAACTATGTGAACAATAGGGCGAGAGTTATAAGTAAATCAATTTGACGTCAGCATTTACAATAAAATAATTTATTTTATAATCTGTTACGCACATAGATTTCACAATTGACCCCTTCGACGTATTTGGTGGATTAAGTTTTTATACAAATTAAAAATAATTTAAATTAATGTTAATCAACATCGAAAGTATAAAAATAAAAAGTAAAAACAGTTAGAGCAACGAAGCAAATTAATTTTAAATCAATTTGTTTATACTTAAATCTTTCTTCAATATTTTTATTTAAATGACTTTTCTTTATCAAAGTTTTTAGTCTACAAAACGAATAAATTTGAAAGTAATTTATATGAGGAAATATATATTTTTTTAATTAATAGTCACAAGATTTTTCTTTACATAATATTTTTCTGCTTTTCAAACTTATTTATTATTTGTTTTTTTATAAGAAAAATATAACAATAATAATTAGGTATACAATTTAATAATGTCGATTTTTTTGTTTGGAAAATACATTATAGTAATAAAATGAATTGATGCATTATTCATCCGCCCATTATTTGCCGCCATTTTGGTAAACCTTAGTCTTAACAGCTCTTATTTGACAGTCGTGAAGTAGACACGTGTCAAACTTATTATGGGAAATTATTCGATAAACCAACGTGTTTTAATCGTTAAAACATTTTATCAAAATCAATCATCGATTAGTGTGACGGTGGGAAAATTACGTGAAATTTTTGGGAGAAACAATGTGCCAACAAAACGCACTATTTATCGTATAAATACTTCCTTTTTGAAAATGAAAACGGCATAACTGTGAACGGAGAGCAATATCGTGATATAATTGAAAACATTTTAACGCCACAACTGCATGCTTTGGGCGTAATTAACACGTGGTATCAACAAGACGGTGCCACATGGCATACAGCCAGGATTAAAATGGAATTACTGCGAGACCTCTCTCCACAAAAAGTTATTTCAAGAAATGGCCTCCATGGTCGTCTCATTTAACTGCTCCGGACTTCTTTTTGTGGGGATATCTGAAAAGCAAGGTGTATGCAAACAACCCACAAACGCTTGAGCAACTCAAACAAAATATTCATGATGAAATTAATACAAAAGCCCCCTTTATGCTAGGGGGCCGATCTTCTGCAACTTTACTAAGAGATACCTGTGCTAGACCTCTATGAAATTTCATTAGGATATCTTAAGTGGTTCAGGTACTACCGAATTACTTATAACAAAACCCGTTTTCAAACCACTGTATGATGGAAGATTATGGCATCGCGTCTAAACGAATATTCTGGTTGTTTTTCGTTGATTGCTCTCTTCAAACGAATAAATATGGATATTCGACTTCAACGTTGATTTGGTGGGTTGGCTGGGTTTTACTGGTTTCTTACAACTATTTTAAGGTGAAGCCTGAAGTATTCTAAAGTGATAAATATTCAAGTAAGGGTGTTCTGCTGATTGAAATAAATGGTGGTCAAAAGGGGTCAAGGTCTGGGCTAAAACTACTGTTTTCCAAATATTTTTTTACCGGAGTTTCATCGTGTGGTCGAGCGTTGTCATGATAAAAGGTTATGGTATCATGTCTGGTCGAACATTCTGGTAACTTGTTGTTAACTGCTCTCTTGCAGACAAATCAATATGGATATTCGACTTCGACGTTGATTTGGCGGTTTGATCGAGTTTTACTAGTTTCTTACAACTATATGGCATCACTGTTTTGTCACCAACTACTCCTAAGTACCAAATATTCAGTTGCTGCTAATGAAGTTTTTGTTTTCATCAACACAAACAAAACACCACCACCATTATTTTTTCTTCTCAATTTTGCTTTTCAATTTCAATTTTGTGAACACGCGTGCTTTAAAAATAACTCACACCAATTTGTCTAATTTAAGTGCATCAACCTAAATTTAATTAAATAGATTTTTAATATTAAATAATAGCAAACACTAAATATCATCAAATTAATCGTTTTACCAAAACTATTTTAAAATGCAGCATGCAGTGTTCTATTCAAGTAAGGGTGTTCCGCATCGATCGCAACAAATGGTGGTCTGAAGTGGAAAGATCTGGACTATAAAGCGGCCGAGCTAAACCTTTCCATCTACTGTTTTCCAAATAGTTTTTGACCGGTCTTGCATCGTGTGGTCGAGCGCTGTCATGATGTAGTTTTTCGTTGATTGCTCTCTTCAAACGAATCAATATGGATGTTCAACGTTGAATTGGCGTTCTTATTTTGTAACCTCCTATTTATTTCATAAAAAATCGATTTATAAAATAAATTTAGTAAAGATTTTAGGATGAATAAATATCTTTGTAAATAAAAGGAATTTCGAGAAAACAAGCTTATTTTGTGATCACCTATGTATTTTTATAAAAAACTGGTTTTTATATGAAAATTTAATAAAAATTTTAAAACGTTTATTTCTCCGTAAATAGTAAAAATTTCGGGAAAATAAGCTTATTTTGTGATCATATATTTTCGTTAATCTTAAGCTGTGCCGTATAAAAAATTATTTGAATTAAAAAATTAAAAAGCTGACTTTTAATGTCAGCATATAAAAATTTCAAGAAAAAGAATATATAAAAGCAGCACTTTGTCCTGCTTGCAATTACTGTGATTATAAAAAATAAATGAACTTTTAATAACATTTTGCGCTAAAACTTCTTTTAAACATTGAACAGGTCGGATTCGTTACTTTGTTGCTTTGTCGTTTTATAGCGTTAAATTGAAATTCATATCATGCATAAACAAAAGATAATAAATTTATACAACAAGATATTACAAGATTATAAAATAGCATACAAAGAAGAGACAACAAACAGACTGTTGACGACAACGAGTTTAATTTTAATGCACTTCGCTTATTTTTGAATTGTTGCCATTTACAAATACTATAAGGAAAAAGCCCCCCACATTATTTTAATTTACAATTTAAGTCCTGAAACATAATAATAATAATATAAAATTAAAAATAAATTAACAAAAACATTATTGTACTACAACAATGATAAGCGTGAATGAACAGCTAGACGAACAATTAATCGTACATGACACTAAATATATTTTATTTTAAAATTACATATATTTTATGAATAATTTTAAAATACATAAGCGATAATTTTTTTTTTGGTTTTTTTGATTATGTGATTAAATGCGGTTTCAAAAACACAACACAACAAAAGTTGTGTAATTTAAAATAACCAAATAATTATTTTTTTTTGTTTTTGTAAAAAATTAAAAAGCAGATAATATTAATTAAAATTAACTTAAATTAAATGATCAAAAGCCTAGATAAATTCTATATGAATTTTTAAATTATTAAAAAGTTTAAAAGTCAACAAAAAATAATGGTACCTTTTCAAAATGGTGAAGCATGCCAATGATAACTATGTATTCGCAATCTGCATTGAGAAAATGTTTGCCGTAGAAATAAAGTTTCTTCTTTCGTTTTCTCTCTGTCTGTACACAAACAGTACTGTTAATTACATAGTTGCCTATTAAATACCTTCGAACAGAAACGTCAAGAAAAGAGTATTTACTGCAAAAATTATGTTCCTTTTTTAGAACAATGAATATTTCCAAATAATGTACTACATATGTAAATAAATATTTATTTTCAAACGTATAGACAAGAGTAACTGTTTGGTTGCGCTATGCATCCAAAATAATAACAAAAAGATCAATTGCTCAGTAGTAAATAGTTTTGAAGTTTTTATAGTATTTTATTTTAAAGATAAAAGCGTGAGGTTACGAAAACTGTAAAAGCCATTATAAAAATGAATTTGAAATAAATATTTGGAAATTTTAATACATATGTACTACATACATACTTATGTTTGTGTTATAAATATTCTTATTTCTTTAAATGCAATTCATATACATACATACCTATGTAGATAAAAGTGAAAATTTATAGTAAAACATAAAAAATATTCCTTGTTTTAGTTTGAATTTGAAATTATTTAATTATGCAGAAATTTATTTTTTTCAACCATTCGTTATTTTTATCGAACTGAACAACTTCTTTATGCAGTATTTGTAATACATACATACCTATCTATATTTTTTTTTTTATGTATGTATGTAACAGAAAGTATGTATGTAACATGTATCAAAACTTAACATGCTTAAGCTCGTGGCATGTACTTAACACGAACATAGCTGTGTACCGCAATGTAACATGCAGTTTTGAGTATGTGATTTGTTCTTTAAACGAATACAGCCGAGCACCCAAACAAGAGTTGAACTCGTGACATATTTTTTTCTCTAGGCTCGTTTTTGATAACAACGGATGACCGCATTCTTAACAGCAGTTAACTAAGAGAACCATATACATACAATTAACTATTCGATAACTTTGCTGCGTTAAAAAATTTGTACTTTTTTGTTGTTGTTATACTTATAATAAAAGTTCATACTTCGCCTCTACACAGGTACTTCACCTACACGTGTACTTCACCTATATTAACTAATGAAAAAAACTAAACTAAAAATAGTTATAATTTTTTTGACCTTTTTTAATATTTTTAATAATTAATTTAAAGCACTAGGTCAATTTTAATAAAAAATGTTAAAAAACTTTTATTTTTTATTAATTTTTCGATATTTCGCCACACCGTTGGTTGGCATCATCAGGAAAAACAAAAATAATAATAAACAAAAAATTTTTTCAATTTGTTTGTTTATTATTATTTTTGTTTTTCCTGATGATGCCAACCAACGGTGTGGCGAAATATCGAAAAATTAATAAAAAATAAAAGTTTTTTAAAATTTTTTATTAAAATTGACCTAGTGCTTTAAATTAATTATTAAAAATACTAAACTAAAAAAAAATTTATGTTTTGTTAAAAAAAATTGTTTGTTTGTTAATTTTGAATTGGTTTGCCCGCAATTTTTCATATATTGATTGACTGATGAAATTGCTTATACACATTGCTTATCTTGAACATGCCATCCACCCAATGGTGTGGCGAAATATTGAAAACAAAATTTATTTTATGTAAAGATCTTGTGTTTGAACACATTAGTTATAAACTATTAAAGAGGTCAATTACCTAAAAACTTTATTTTTAAATAAAAGAACACCACTGCAGAGGTGCGCTTTCTTGTTGGTTTAATATAATACCATATTTCATAACCATAGTTATTCATATCATTAGTTAGTGTTAATAGGCTATTGTTGAAAAAGTGTAATCTATAAAAGTTAGATAATCAAATTATTTAGATCCCGTACTATGTAAATTCAAAAAGATGCCAAAGTTTTCAACGTTGACTAGTTTCTCTCTCTCTCTCTCTCTCTCTCTCTCTCTCTAATTTCTCTGTGTACATTAAATTGATATAATTACTAAATACCTACAACTTTGTATAAATAATTTTTAATTCAATATACCTATAACAGTAAATGCTCTCTTTTGTTTATTTATTTGCATCGAAATAAAAAACTTTAAACTTTAAAAATTTTTATTTGCCAAAAAAAATAAATATTTTTAATTTTAGTTTTTAATTTTATTTGTTATTAAATTGTAACGGAATAATATTTTCTAATGTATTAAATTGCATTTGCTAATATTTTGCCTCATCGAATAATGTTGAGACAATTTAATGATATCTTACGACTGTAAATATAAAACGGTATATACAAAAAATATAAATTTAATTTAAGCCTGTAGTCTAATTTTATTTATTATGGTTATTAATTAAAAATCATTATAAAAGCGAAAAGTCTGAAATTATTTTAATTTATTTTAATTAATATGTACATATGTATATAATCAGAATATCTTAAAAAATGTGTTTAATTTAACAGCACTCAAAACATTCGCAACGAAAAACTTATATCACCGATTGCTTTTATTTTTAACATAACGTAAATTGTATAAGTATATGTACTTGAGTTTTTTGATTTGTTGTTTTTTTTTATTTTTTATTAATTTTCTTATTCATTTAAGAATGGCCACAAATATTAAAAAATTTGCTTTATAAATTTTATTTTCATTTATAAAATTATTAGACAAACTTTTTAGTGTTTATTTAAGAAGAGTATTCACGTGTATTTTAATTTTGAAACTTAAAAAATTTAAGCACAAATGCAGCATTTCCGGATCTTATATCCTTAAGCTGGGTATGAGGGTCAAAATCTTCTATTAAATGAATTTGATAAATAAAAATAAGACAAATATTCATAATCAATGAATATTGCTTTGGTTGCACAAAGTCCACTCATTTTACGTTCTTATAATTTTTATTTATTTATTTTTTTGTTTTTTTTTTTTTGTTTTTGTTTATTAATTATTTTCCCTTTTACCTATTAGTGATTCAATTAAAATTTCTTATTATTTAGTTAATCGTAGTTGTGTTTGTTTATTCGATTAGTTCTTAAGTTCCCATACTTAGAATCTCTTCTCCGTTATTTGAGAGACTCATATAATGTAAGATCTCTTTTGGCGCCATATTTACATTGGAATAATGTTTCCTTTGAAAGTGTTATATATGTACCTATGACGTTTTTTTTTCTTCCTCTCTACTTTCTTTTTTCTTTTCTTCAAAATAATATGGAATTCTTATTTTATTTAGTTTATTTTTACTTGTGTGTAACTGTAAAACAATTATAATAGTTCATTTGTAAAAATATTTAAATAAAATACACCTTAACAAAAGAGATAGTATTATATTCATATACATATCTCTATGTATGTATGTATGTACAGCGTTTCTTTTTTTTTTTTGCCTTAAAATAAAATCAAATAAAACTCCTTACAAAAAATGTTTGTTTGTAAACAATCGTTGCGGTTTTTTTCGAATAATTTTAATTTTTACATATTTAAATTAAAGGCACTTTAATTTACAATTAAATTTTTAATGTTGCATTCTTTTTAAATTTTTTTTCTATATTTTATTAAAGAACATAATGAGAAAAAAAACTAAAACAAATAAATAAAAATCGTTAAGTTTGAACTCATTATTGAAAATATTAAAGAATAAAGTAAACACGAAAATCAATATGAAACTTTAATTATTTGAACTCATGAAATAACAATAATAATAAATATCGGATTTTTCAACAAGAAATTTGTTTTTCAATTTTGGCAACGCCAACAACATGATATTTTTAACATTTAGTTTTTTGACGTATTCGCAGTAGAATTTTTCCAATGAATTCAATTTCGCATGAAAATCGCATTACAATAATTAAAATCCACTATTTAAATGGTGGTTCTGTTAAAGTTACATTTTGTAAAATTCGTCATATTTTCGAACAACATAATTCTCTTTCTGAGACTATTAAGAATTTGGTCGTTAAACTGGTGGAGGAACTGAAATCGACCGGCCTTTCACAACCGGCTGGTTTTTCTGTAAAAATCGTTTTTTCAGACGAAGGATATTTTCCCTTGTCAAGGTTTGTCAACAAGCAAAATTGTTACATTTGCGCTTTTGAAAATCCTAATGCTGTGGTTAAATTTGTGTATAGAGTTGGTCGTGGTGGCAACATTTCTAGATTTATTAAGAGTTTTCTTAGCTGTACTGTTTAAGTCATTCATTTTTATATCGAGAAATTCTTTGTCGTCCTGTGAAATAATATTTATTTAAAAGTTAAAAGTGGATTTAATTAGCTATCTCTGTCATTACGATTTTTGTAACGTTTTCTGACTGCAGTTGTTGCAACACTTTTCAAGCCTTGAATTTTGGATTCAACATTCAACTTTTAGCCGCTGTTTAAAATTTATTTATTAGCACTGAATTGGGTTCATGTCTATATGCTGTTTTATGAATATTTAAAACTTCAGCTTTAATTTGCTTTTAAGCTTTTATTTTTCTAACTCAAATTTAAATAATATTTTGGATTTCAAGAACTACTTTTATAAACTATTTTTTTGCCTTAAATCTTGCATTACATACATTACTGTTAAATTAATAAATAAAATATTAAATTAGAATTGTCTTAAATTAGAATAAATATCATTAAGCGATGATCCTTCATATATACTGCGAGTTGTTCAAAGTTATGCCATTTTAATTGATTGCCCTTTTAAATCTTCTTTCTTCTTCTTTTTATGTAGGCTGTATTATATTGGTCGAAAGACGCTCGCTCTGTGCACAGAAGGAAATCTGGATTTGTTCTATAACTAGAGATAATTATACTTTAAACGGTTTATTTTAAAAAAAAATATTGACTGTGTCATTCAATTTGGGCGAAAGAAATGAATTTCCATCGATCTGTAGCGCCCGCCTGCCTGGAGATGGCAGACGGCTGAAAATTTCAATTGAAGATTGTATCCCTTAACATCGTTCCAGCCATGTTAATTTTTCTTCTTTTTTAAAAATTTAATTTTGCTTCAACGAACGTTATTTTATTTTAAAGCTGCTTAATTCCATTAATACTAACTTTCTCTCTCTCTCTCTCTCTCTGTCTTAAAGAGAGAAATTTTTAACAATTTTCTGTTAATTTTGTTTCCTATAAATCACTACTTTGAGTAATCTCCAGTGGAGTCAAAAAAATTAACGGTTTTTTTAAATTGGGCTGCTAGACATTACAATTGTTTTCCATCAGACTGTGGGCTTGTTTTCAAAAACACAAAAAATAGTATGTGTGTGACTATTGTTGTATATTTATAATGCAAAGCCTTAAGTTTATTATGTTTTCTTCATTTTCATTGAAGGTATTTTCCAATAAATCTTGTTTTACGTCACAAAATATATAGCTACGTACATATATATGAACGCACATATGTATGTATGTGCAAAATTGAAAAACATTTAAATTAAAGACACGTGCTTATGGAAAAACGAAAACAACATTTTAAAGAAAAAATCTTGTTTAGCATGAAGCTATTGGAAATGGTGCTTATCATTATAAACACTTTCTCTTAAATTATATAGAGTAAGATGTATGTATGTATGTATTTATGCACATACATTTATATACGTGTGTTGTTGTAGCTATTAGATAACAATGGATCGTTTAGAGTAATTGGACCTTATAATGAACCTGTTGTATTGTTGTTATTTATTTGGTCTGTTTTTATAGTTTATATTATTAATATTTTTTTTAAATAACGAGAACAAATCAATAAGTTGTAAAAAATTTTATGATCTAAAATCAGAGTGAAACATTTTTGCTTAAAATTGGGAAACAAATTTAAAGAATGGAATTAAGTACATATGTAAATTTTTTATTAAGTGCATATTAAAAATAACCATTTTAATTAATTTTGACTAGATGGGACTAGAACAATGCACAGGTTAGGCTAATTGCTATAACATAAACAAATCAGCTCAGAAACTTTAGTTTCAGTTGTGAGCGTTTCATTTTTTTATTATTACTTGTGGCGTTTTGGAGAAATTAACATTTTTAGTCACTTTTCAGAAATAGTGTGTTATCTATTGCCCAAGAAATCCTAACCTTTTTATAAATTTAGAAGAGAGAAATGGCACATCTAAAAAATAAATAATTTTGCTACTTTTGTTCGCCCAGCTTGGATTTTATAGTGATTAAGTCGATTTTGAAGGACTTAGAAGACCTACAGAAACTTAAAGACAATCTTTCAGACCCACATATGGTAGAGATGGTTGCTAGGCGCAAATATATTAATGGTGAAGATGTAAACTGATTAAAGATATGTTGGATAAGGGCTTAAAAAATCATATACATTTAGTGAGAATGAGGATTTTAAATCACTAAATTAATTCTGCCCTCGTGGAGAAGACCACACTTTGGAAATATATATAGTACTAACCGTTTATATCATAATCATCACAAATTCAAACATTGTTTACTTATAAAAATAAAGAAAAAAGTTCTTCATGTGAAATAAATAAAATTTTCTTCCAACAAATAATAGGAATTGAAGAAGGTAATAAAATAAAACAAATGAAATTAGTTTGTAATTGGTGTTTAATAATAATAAAATAAATCTTAGTTCTAAAAATTTCAACTTTAATGTTTCACTTATCTATAATATTTTCTCCTTTTTTAAATAGAAAAACAAACTTTCACTAAAAACTACATGATTTTTGGGAACTAAAAATATAATCTGCAAAAAATATTACAATTTACAAATATCAGTACCTTCTTTGTTTAGAAATCATTTTAGCATTGTTTTTCTTTTGTTTTTTGCTTTTGCGAAATTTACATGCAATAATATATATTATATATGTATATACAAAAATTTTAAGTATCTATAAAATATAAATTTAACCTCTTTTTTACTTTACACACATGATTTTGTTTGCTTCTTAAAATTAATTGCTCATTTGCAGACCGCCACTACTGCGACTACCGGTCGAGGAAGATGTTTGTAAAATACCAAATTGCGAGACAAGTTTGTCATAATCTTCCAGCGACGTCTCAAACTGTTCTAACTGTTTAGAGAGGTCGTCAACAAGCAAATATTCAGCCGTATTTGAAACAGCCGTACAGACCTGCGGATTAATAGTTGTTTGCGGACAACTAGAAGGGCAGGGACTTTGTGATACAGTCGTTGTTGTTGTTGCGCTTATTTCTGCTTGTAATTCAGAAAATCCTTTTAAAGGAGGAGCGTGGTAACAATCACGGTAAAATTTCGCCAAATCGTTAACATGTGATGTGGACGAAGCAAAGGGGAAATTAAGTTCTTTCAACAGATTTTCGTCGTCCGCGGAGTGAATGTTGACTGGTAAATTTGGTGTAGAAACTTGATATGATTTCGTGTTGGCTGGTGGCTGTGGTATAAACAGACTTTTAATAGGTGATTGGGAGTGGGTAGAGTTGCTGAGGGACTTTTGTTGAAGCTGTTGTTGTTGCAAATTTTCATCATTTTCTAGACTCTTGAATGCAGCAGAATTGTTATTCGTATTTGTATTAGCATTGTTGTTGTTGTTGCTAGTTGTTGAATTATTATTGATTGCATTATTTATGTTTATGTTATTCTGATGGGCATTTCCTAAGGGCGACGTTTGTGGCGAATCACATTTACGATTTAGAGATTCTATTGAACCACCGCAACCAGTTCCTGCGCTGCCAGCACTTTCGTGCCTTGGTTTCCTTAGCAGCCATTCAAAAGGTGGTGTTTCAGGCAACACAAAATCTTCCTCTGTATATTGGCGTAATTTGCCGATGTCTGTAAATGCTCCAGGGCGTAAAGGCTTTTCGATGTCGATAACTTTCTTTTCACCACCCTGACCAGCAATTTTTTTGTTGTTTAAGCCGCCCCCATTTTGTTTGTTGCCCGTTTCGATGTGTTTGAAGTGATTTGAATCAATCATTATGGTATTTGTTTCGCGTGTCCTAGTCTGACCAACAGTCGTTGTGGGTGTTATTGTCATTTTTGTGCGATATGCCACCGACATGACTAGATTACCCACAATAGTATTCAAATGGCCAATACGAACATTTTTATGTCCTTCCCCCAAAGTGTGTACTTGAGGACGCTCCACATAGATGCGGTAATAAATACTGTAGGAATCAGCACACTGGCGTCGCGATAGTTTATATGCGGGTGTGGCACGTGTCAAAGAAATCAATGACTTCAATAACATTCCCATGCGATTATAAATGGCATGAGCTGTCTTTAAGCAAGGTTGCTCTGTTGGTGCCGAATTAATATTTTGATTTTGGACCTTGTCCTCTTTACATTTAACTGATCCAGAAGCTTGCAACTCCAAAGACCACACCTCCAAAATCATCTGATCGCCTTCAGCTGTCTTTAATGAAATCTCCACACACAAAGGCAATCGCGTTAAAATAGATTCGCCCGGTGACAGCGCTAACGCCTTTTTTGTTTCGGCGAAAACATCTGGATGGTCTTCCACGACCAAGTTAAACCAATCATTTCCCGCTAATGGATTGCATTTGGTTTGAATTTTTTCGCCCAAACGTGACTGCACCACGACTTGGGTGGATTTAAGAGCTAGAAATTTAATAAATTTCTCCAAATCTTTTTCCGCTGCATTTATGCGTTGTGTCGACATTTTGTTTTTTTTTTCTATAAATTTTTTATTTGGAAATTTGTAAACTCGCTAGGCACTTTTCTGAAGTCTTGTTTTATTTTGTTGAAATTTTAATGTTTATTTTCTAACTTGCATGTAGTTGAGTGTTTGTATATTTCTAATCACTTTAACTTCCGCTTAATATGTTTTTTTTTTTCGTGAAATTCTTGTTTCGTTTTTATGTTTGCATTGCTTATTGCTGTTTCTCGTTTTGTTGCAATGTAATTCTTAATTCACACATTTTTATACACCCTTTATTAATTTTTAATGCATAAATGGATTTTGCAAAACAATTAGTTAAATTTGTGCTTTCACTTAATAAATTCCTCCGTAAATTTTATTTTATATTTATTTATTCATATAATTTGTCCCGTAGAAACAATTAAATTCAACTCAATAGTTTTCGTATTTCTTGTTGTCTTATCCGTTTTTAACTGCAGCAATTGCTCTTTAGAAAAAATATATTGCTCATTTCGCTTTGTATATACTGTCAGTGTTGTATTTTAAGTGCGGAAATATGTTCTAAAATTTTAGTGTGCTTTTGACGTCACGTACGCATATTTTAGTACTAAATGTTACCATATTACAGTAAATTGATTTGCTTAATATTCTAAATTCTGTTGTGCAATTTAAACCGTGAATAAATAAATGCGGCCTACAAATAATAAGATTTCTTTAATTTTGAACGTCAAAATTGCTTCTTTTTTGCATTGACAGTGTTTGACGAGAGAAACAAATGCTGTAAATTTTCCTTGCTAACAACGATTAAGTCTAAACATAAATTTTTAAAATAAACTCAGCATTTTATGCATTTGAACAATTGCATATCACTCATCCGAAAAAGTAGTTTGAATGTCCGGAAAACCTTTCATACAACAAAAATTGAAGAAGAAAAGCCGATTGGCTATTAAAAAATTATAATTAGAAATTTTTCAAAAATCAAGCCAAATGTTCTCTTCGGCATCTCTATAAGATCTATTAAGCGATACTTTGCAAAAAGAAAAAAAGGAGAAAGATCTTCGGATGAAAAAACATACAGTTTTGAAAACAACTTAAACAATGAAAAACAAGATAACAGTAAAACGGAAGCAATCAAAAAAGAATTTCGACAAGGCCTTAAGATCTTCAAACATTGAACATTTAGATCAAACGTTTAGATGAAAGCCTCATACAAGTGGCATACATAAATTTGATAAGAAGCCCTTTAAACAAACTTGCCAACCTCAAAAATCAGTAACTGATAAAAAAAGGATGCTTAAAAATTAGCAGCCGCAAAAGAAGTGACAAAACTGGTATCAAAGTTTAAAGACATAATAGGACAGCCTCTAAAGTATAAAAACACTAAGCAAGTTTAATAGTTTCCTAACAATTTATATGATTTTTTGCATTAAACGTGTTAAAAGTTGGTTTAGATTTCGTTATTTTTTGTGGCTTTTTTCCCAGTAAACTATGAATTTTTTGAAATTTATATAAATTTTATTATGGTTTACTGCTTAAATAAATATTACAAATGTTTCATTTATATTTAGTAAGTTAAACATAATATAAATGTCTTATTTTAATATAACTGGGGATCAACATATTTATGTTATGATTGTTGTTTTAATAACAATACGTTGTTTTACAATTATTATTTTAAGCACAAGGTGTTTGTTTGAAAATTTATTATAAAGACCTTGTAGTTAAAAAAATGTACTGTAAAATAATGAAAAAAGTCAATAAACTAGAATTATATTATATCTTTGTCCATTTCTTCTTTCAGATTTATCTTCTTGCAATTATGGCCATTTATATATTTTCAGAATTGCATTTACTTTAAATATTCTTCTTCGTTGCAACTTAATTAACGCTATTTTAATATCTGCCAAGTTTAAAATAAATATGTTTCTGGTCTTCTTGCATACTAAAAATATTCATATTATTTTCTACAAAAAGTTTTACATAGTAAAACATATTTATGTTAGATGTACTCAATAAAAATAATTTCAAATGCATCATCGGTCTGGCAGGCTTTAATTTCAACTCAATATATATAAAAGATCTTTCTTATATAGATGAGAAATATTCGGCCTGGTGTTAAACAATTCCAATTGTTTTTTAGCGTTTATTTGTGCACGTGTATATAAACTAACAATTTAAAATAAAGTTTTGCTTAAAGTTTTTACTAACGAACTAACAGCAAGCAAATGGCTCCAGTAAAAAAACAAAAGCTAAACAAATCACCTGAGACCCATGAGAAACAAGAAAACGTGTTTAATGGTTCGGTCGTATCTGGACAGGTACCGCTTTTATTCTGCTAAAAATAACTGTAATTTATTATTTTATATATTACACAGCTACAAAAAAAAATTAATAAAAAGCAACAAAAACCACAGAAAGATCCCAAAGGTGTTGTCTTTATTAAGCATTTGCCACATGGCTTTTTTGAAGAGCAACTAAAAAAATATTTTGAACAATTCGGAAACGTTACCCGCTCGCGATTGGTTCGCTCCAGGCGAACTGGCAACAGTAAAGGCTATGCATTTGTAGAATTTGAATATCCCGAAGTTGCTGAAGTTGCAGCCGAAACGATGAATAATTACCTAATGTTTAAACAAATTGTCAAGGCATCATACATACCACCCGAAAAACAGCAGTTTAATTATTTCCGCACTTCAGTGAAAAAAATTCAAAACAAGTCTGGAAAAACAGTTTGGGTGTCCGGAAAAACTGCTTCCATACAACAAAAAATGAAGAAACATAACGATTGGTCCGAAGAAAACTATCAGAAACGCACACAAAAACAACTGCAAAAGCTCAAAAAAATTGGTGAGAAATATGCGCATCTGGGAATTGATGTGAATGAAATAATGGTTCAACCTATCATAAAAGGAAAAGACAAAAAACTGCAAGAAAAACCTGTTAGCCATTCAAAAATAATAAAAAGAAAATGTTCAGTAGACCTTTCCTCCGATAAAAAGCTAAAAGTTAAGAAGCCGAAAAGATCAGTGTCTTTGCAAGATCTTTTGGGTGATACTTTGCAAGAGGATTCTGACGACGAGGATTACGTGTATAGCGACCATAGTGAAGGCGATACTGAAGAAACTGAAAGTTCTTTCGAAATAAAAGGAAAAATTTCAGTAGACCTTTCCTCCGATAAGAAGTCGAAAAGATCAGTGTCTCTGCAAGATCTTTTGGGTGATACTTTGCAAGGAGATTCTGACGACGAGGATTACCTGTATAGAGACCATAGTGAAGGCGATACTGAACAAACTGAAAGTTCTTCAGATGAAAAAGCGTACTGCTTTAAAGACTCTGACGATGAAGAAGAGGAAGATAACAGTAAAAAGGAAAGTGAGGAAGAAAAGGAGGCATCACCAATTCTTGAAAAAAAATCAAAAAGAAATTTCTGCAAACCCTTAAAATCTTCAAACGTTGAACGTTTTAATCAAATGCTTAGGCGAAAACCTCACACAGGTTGCATACATAAATTAGAAAAGAAGCCTTTAAAGCAAACTTGTAAACCTCAAAAATCGGTAGCTTATAAAAAAAATGCTTTAAAAATAGCAGCCGCAAAAGAAGTGGCAAAACCGTTATCAAAAATTAAACATAAAATAAGAAAGCCTTTAAAAGCTAAAAAAACGTCTAAATAGTTTCCTAACAATTTGTGTGATTTTTTTTTATCCAACGTTTTAAAAGTTAATTTGCTTTTCCTTTGTTTCCAATTTGTACTTCCTTTGTGTTTATGTGGCTTTTTTCTCCTATTTGTCTTTTTATAGTTGGCTTAAATAAATTTTTCAACTTAAACTTTTTTGTAATTTATTTATAATAGCCTTAAAATATTGAACTAAAAATAGTATTCAAATCTTAAATTTAGTTGTAATGATTTATTATGTCTAACTAGTGCTCATCAAAATAGCTTGTCATCGTAGTGCAACTCTGGTGTTTGGTGAAGAACGCAATCATCTCTATTATGAAAATCAGCATCGACATCACTTCAACGGTAAATCGGCACTAACAAAAAATGTCGACAAGTTATTGATAATTTGAAAGAAGTTTGTTTCACCCATAGATTTTGTAACAGTTGATTAAATAATTAAGTACCTATAAAGATGGAAATTAAAAAAAAGAAATAGTATAAAAAATGTTTTTATTTATTATTATATTTTTCACCAAAAATTTTGACAGCGGAAAGGTATTACAAAGACTTAAGCTTCGAAGAAGTGTTTCCACGAAAATACCAAACTTTTTAGGCTTGCCGGAGAGCAAGTAAATGAATAAAAAGATTTTGAGTATTTCATAAAACAAAAGTGGTACATCATTCTGTATATGTATATTACTTTCATCTAAACAAAACGGCGTTTAAATTGATTGTGGAAAAAATAGAGCCTTCAACGAAAATTGTAACACGATCGACATTTATTTGAAATAACTTATCAATAAGTTGTCAACAACATTAAGGTTCTTGGCACAAGGCTGTTACAGCTGTGTTAGAAATTATTTTAACCTTGGATTATACATTTTAGAAAATACCTTAGCTTGTGGAAAATACACTCAAAATTTTGAAATGACGGAAGAAGTATAGAGTGATTTATAGCAGAAATTCTTTGAGAGTACAGGGTATCCTGGTGTTATTGATTGTGCTTATCTTTTCCCAAGCATCACTATCTCTAATTCGTGGTCCAAAAGAATTTTATCATTGCTTTTAGCCTTGTTGTAATTGTTTAGTAGGTCATTGTCATATTATATTGACTGCTACAGTGCCGTTGATTTAAATTTGTGTCGTTATTGACACTCATAATAGGAGTGAATGTCTTTTCTTTCTAGTAGAATGTAACTGCGGTCGTTTAAACGTTATTGAGATTGGCATGGAATTCAAGTTTTATCAGATGCATGGTTCTCGATTGCGGCTTTATCCAATGGAGACTATAAATTCAATTGAAATTCCCTAGTCTATATGGGTTTTAGAATCACATTGCCAAGTAGAAGTTTGCAGTTTAAACATATTTTAGAGAGTTTAAGCCAATGAACTTAATTTGTACTGCTTATAGTTTTGTCTTTTCGGTTTTTCCATTTGAAAAATAATATTTATTGCTTTTCCATTTTTTTTTTTGCCATTGATGAAAGGCATCTGATTGTTAAAAAAAATCGCCGGTAAATGTTTTCTCTGTCGCTAACAAAAAATAACGTCTTTCCAACCAAACAAATTATTTTATTTTTACTTATTTCTTAATAGTTTTAGTTTTCAAAATAGTTTAACTGAATATGTATGAGTTTATGATGAATTGAAACCGTGGGGATGTAGCTCAGATGGTAGAGCGCTCGCTTAGCATGTGAGAGGTACGGGGATCGATGCCCCGCATCTCCAAACATTTTCTTAATTTTATTATACATTTTTTTTAGTTGGATGAATTAATTCAATATTTTTTATTTAAAATTTAATTTCTTTAAATAACAAGGAAATAAAGAGAAAGTTAAAACAACAAGGCACTAAACTTAATTTTTCATAGAATTCCGTGTAACGAAAGATTTTTACTAGTTGCTTTGCAAAAATGAGTCTGAAAACAGATTAATTTTTTTAACACGAAGAGCAGTAAAAACAAAAGGGAAAATGTAATATGACATTAGCTGATCATTAGAAAGATTCTGTTCAATTTCGACAACTGCTAACTACATAACATTCTCTTTTATAATGCTGTAAATGCAAAACGCCTAACTTACATCCACATGTCTTCGAATATTTTTAGGCAATTCTAACAATTTGCATCAATTCGTCGCCAAAATTCCAGCAATTCCTATATTGGTGCACATGCTTTTGTGAGAATAAATATCGCTAATAATTTAAATACTTTACTCCCGTTCATACGTACTGTAGAAGTAATTGTTATTTTTTGAGTAAATATCTTTTTCTTAGCAGTTATTATTTTAAAACAGCAGGCTGATAGTTTTAGTAAGTAGTGCCTTAGTCCATAAGATTCACTATAATTTTAATTATAATAGATGATAAAAATAAATAAATAATTTTTTTTTAAAGTAAAACTTTTCACTTTTTATAAGTAATAATATAAAAGCCTAAGGCATAAAAAATCTGATGATTTTTTAAGCATTAAATAGTTTGTTTAGGCACTAAATTGGTGAGGTTTGTTCCGCCAGTGTTTTCTTAACGGCTTTCCTTGTTGTTTGTTCGCAAATGGCGAGCTCTTTCAATGTGAATACATTATCTTCACGTACTAAAAGTGTGTCGTCGTGTTGTATCGGTTGATTCTTTGTCTTGTTTGAGGATGCATATGATGTCATCCATGTATCTATAGTTATGGGTTATTTCGTGTTTTTCCATTAGTATCTTTATGTATAGTAATTTTGCATGTATAGTAATGTTGCATGAAAATTTCAATAAAGATTAAAGAAGTTAGGTTTCCCATGCCAAGTCCGTTAGAAATTTATAGAAGCGTTTATTAAATCTCAAGTAGTTTTGTTTTATTATCATCTTTGCAATATCTATAATTTCAGTAACGTATTGGTTGTTGTTTAAAGTGTCTAGTTTGTTGCGTAGGATAACTAAGGTTAGGTTTCTTGTGTTGGTATTGAGGTATATAGATTCTTAATGCTAAAGGGGACAAGTCGTGTGTTTTCGGTTATCTTGATGTCTTTAAGTTTTTCGACAATGTGCTGTGTATTCTGTACCGTTTATATATTTTGTAAATTTATTTTTTCTTTAAGTAGGGTGGTTAAGTGTTTAGCTATGTGATATGCAGGTCTGTAGTTTACAATGGGTCTCATTGGTATGTTCTCTTAGTGTATTTTTGGCTGTGCTTTGAGTCTTGGTGGTCCTGGCTTCATGTTCATGTATTTGTATACTTCTCCATCACTAACGTTTTACAGCAGAAAGATTCAGTTGGGTCATTTTTAAATTTAGTGCAGTTGGTCTGTTGTATAAATTGTTGTGTTTTGTCTTATTTTTTTTTTTGTATTTATTAAAATTTGACATATTTATAATGATTAATTAATGGTGTCAGCGCCACTAGGGCTTTATTTGAGACATGCTTGGCAACATTGATCATAATTAGAATTTTGTGATAATTAAATAAAATAATTTTAATAAATTTGTACTTATGTAGGTATCTAGTATCTGTAGGTATAAAGTTATGAAATTACATTAAAAGCATATCAATATTACTTAATAGATAAACTTTTAAAAGGTTTTTAAAAGAAGATATTGACATATTTTCTTTTAAGTACTGTGGCAAATAGTTGTATTCCAAAGTACCGATATGTTCAATTCTCTGCTTGGTGGGTTCTGATTGACAAAGAGCAATTCTTAGATTTGAATTGTTTCGTGTGTTAAAAACGGTTTGGTTTGTGTAAAAACGAATTGTATGGTGGCCTACTCCATGTAGCACCTTAAAGACATATATTAAGAGTTTTTGTTTATAAATTCCATATATTGGTAATACATTTTTGGCAACTTCTTTGTAGAGTAACAAAGTGGAGTACCGGTTGTGTAAATTAAATACAGCTTTGAGGGATTTGTTCTGCATAATTTGGAGAGATTTTAAATCACTGTTTTTCTTATAACCATAAACAAGTGTAAGGTAATAAAGGTGACTTTGCACAAGAGCTTGAAAAATTAAAAGTTAGTATTTGCATTTAGTCTATATCTTAGCTTATAGAGGATACCTTGTGCCGGTGATATTTTCGAACGAACATATTTAATTTAGTTTTGCCAACCTAAGAATTCCTAAATACTTGATTGACTCCACTTCAACAATTTTCTCTCCATTTACCAATATGTATTTTGCAATTCTGAAAATTACGAGTTGGTTAAGGCCTAAATCTCATAAATTTTGTTTTATTTGGGTTCAACACTAATTTGTTTAATCTTGCAAACTCTAAAATAAGAGCTGCATCCCTTTCAACATTCATTTTTAAATCTAAATCTCCTTTGTAAGGGTAGAGCAAACATAAGTCATCTGCATAAATAAACATTTTGCCATTTAAACCCAGATTAGCAATATCATTAAGATATATATTGAACAACAATGGCCCTAATACGCTTCCCTGAGGAACTCCAAGTTCGACACTTACTAATGGGCTCTCTGAACTATTTATCTGGACATATTGCTTTCGGTTTGATAAATAACTTTTAAATAGTTGTAAATTACATCCTCTAACACCATAAAAGAACAACTTTTTAATTAATACTGAGTAACCAGGTCAAAAGCTTTAGAGAAATCATAAAATAAACCTGCGACCCCATTGAAACCTCTATCCAAACTATCACAGATATAATTTACTACGTTGACTACGGCTTCCTCTGTACCACAACCTTTACGAAAACCGTATTGATTCGAATACATTAGGTTTTTATTTACCAGAAAATCAGATAACTGGTTATACAACATTGTTTCAAAAATTTTATCTATTAATGGAAGTACCGCAACAGGTCTAAACTTATCAATTGTCTTACAATTTACTTCCTTAGGAATCGGAACAACCTTATCAATTTTTAGGATATCAGAGTATACTCCCTGATCAATCATGCAATTAAAAATTCTTGCCAAAATAGGACTTATAGTCATTTATAGTCATTTGTTTTGCGTTACTACTACTAAATAGTAGATTATTATCCCGTAGTTTTACCCTTATTTCTTTGACAGTCTTTTTTTTTTGTTGGGATTTGTCTTTGTTTTATTGTGTTCCTTTATCGTTTTCTCGAGTACGACGGCTACTTTGTGTCTCATGCGTTCTTGTCGGTCGGTTGGAAACTGAGTAATGGTTTCTTTGATATCTACAATTTGTGTTTCAATTGTTCTTTATATTTTTGAAAAGGTAAGTTTTGTTTCAATCCTTTCCCTATTAGTGGAATTCTAGTTTGGTGTGCTTGTCGGTCCGTTTTGATATATTTGAAAATTTTCGAGCCATTTAACTAAACATGGTCTATACCACATATTTTAACCATTTTTAAACAATCTTCGTGATAGGATACGAAACCAGATGAGTTGGAAATACGAACGATAAATACAGCAATGGACTCGACACAATTTAGACCATAGCTAAAAACAACGGCTACAAACCAACTACCATCAACAAACTCAGACAACACTAAAAACAGAAATAAAGAAGACAAAGAATAAACCGATACAACACGACGGAACAATTTTACCTACACAGGACCAGAAATATGTAGATTAACGAACCTTTTTCGGGGAGTATACAGACTTACTTGTATCTGTAAGCATATTTATATAGGACAAACTGGACGAACACTAAAAACAAGATTTGCAGAACACATACGGTCATGCAAACGAAAAAGAAAAGACTCCAACTTTGTATTACACCTTGAGAATCACGAACACTTAATAAGGGAAATAGATGAGTGCATGACTTTACTGCATCCTAGCAGAAAAACTTTTGACATCGATATTATAAATGAATAGGTAAACACAGTCTCAGACACAATTTACACACTATTTAAACTAATCGTAAGCTCAAACGGACACACCTACCTGGATAAGAATAGACGACGAAAATATTACGATTAATCCCCACATAAAATGCCAGATGGCTGACATTCTGAGTACGTAGGTAGATACGATGAATATGGGATAACTAACTGAACCAGAAATACTAACTCACCAGTACGTGATACAACGTTGCCTGAAGATGATGTGTTCATATCGAAAGCGCTCACCATTTATGAACAAACAGGCAGGAAAGACGTAAAGCCATTCAATGAACAGGTTTCACTGAATTGCTTTTATTATTTTTTACATGGTTTGATGAAATGTATATTTTTATTAACAGAAGATTTCGTAAAATTATTAACAGAAATTATTTATTGTTTCAAGTAATCTAACAGTGAATGAGTAGTAGGCGGTAATAAATCATAATAACAATCTGTTAATAACATTTTCTTTTTAAATATTAACTATTCATCTAGTTATAATAATAATTAGATGAAAAGTTAAGAAAATAAAGGTTCAATTTTTGTTAAATCCGGTATGTATGTATGTTTCTATGTTTATTCATCAGAATTATATTTTATATAAACTTTTTTTATTTTTTTAATCGACCTTTTTATATTTTAAATCAATATCTGCTATTCTTTTCAACGGTTTTTTTAATTAACAATATATATTTTTTTCGATATTTCGTTTTCCTATGGAAAGCTTCTTAATGAATTATTTTTTATATAAATTTTTTTTAATTTCCTAAAGAAGCTTCCACAGGAAAGCGAAATATCGAAAAATAAATATATATTGTTAATTAAAAAAGACCGTTGAAAAGAATAATAGATATTTAATAATTTTATACAAACTTACAAAGTGCTTGTTAACGCAAAAATTATTCCAAATTTTACATTGAATACAAGGGCAGGCAGAGCCCTTAGGCTTATTTTGAATAATGATAGATTTATGCCCTGCAGAATATAGCTACCATTAAGCAATCTTCCCAAAGAAATTTTTAGCCCGAAAATAATTCATGTTACGAATAAAATTTAAAAGCTTGTTAAAATGAATATCTTAATTTAATTTCCACTGGGGTAGAGTCTGTTATTGCTCTCTGATTGCCTTATTTAACGAAATATTTCTAAACTATTATTTTTGAAAATTACCAACAAAAGTGATATCGATAAAACAATCCTATTGACGAGGGAATTTATTAAAAATGTGAAGCTAAAAGAGAACCAGCCTAGCGGTACACACCAACCAACTTTTTATTTAAAATAGATAAACTTGATAATATAAAATTTAAATACAATATTAAATATTGTAAAAAATATTCCTTTCAAAATCATATCAAATAATACATTGATGGTGCAGCTTTTTTCATAACATCTTTCTGAAATTTGAAAAGAGCAAGATTTGCTAAGGACATGTTTTTAAAAACAAATTGATAATTTTGAAAATAAGAAAATCCTAAGGCAGCAGTTTTCCTAATTAGAATAAACATTTACGGCTGTATGCATAAAAACTTAAAGTAGGTTTAACTGCCGTTGTTAAGCACAATTTCCTAAAGTTGTATTCATAAAACACTTTTACCTTAAAATACCTTTGTTGACTTTAAAGTAGGAAAAACCTACATTAAACCTACAATAAATTGACAGTTCAATTTTATTATTGAAAGTTTAAAAACCAAACAAATTGTGTTTACAATAAACTGAGCCGTTTTTTTTTAAAGTGGCATAAGTTACTTTGTTATTGTTATCTTTTTATTTTAAATTAGTTTATAAAACATTTTAATTTTTAGCCATTTTAACTAGTCTGTATTTAGTTTTCTTTCTGAAACGGATTTTTCTAATGATTGTGTTGAAATAAAATTTTTTTCTCCATGTTGTGTACTGTGAAGGATATTTTCGACAGGGGGCTATTAATACTATTACTATTTTGTCCTTTGTATAAGTCACTATGTGCAGTAATATGCTTTTGAGTTGTGACATTCTTAGATATTTTATACAACACGAAACAACCTCCTGAGAATAAAAAAATAAAAAAATGGTAATTATGTGTAGTATATTAGATATCAGTATAATATTGTTCCGTAAACTGCACTATTCTTTCGAACTAATAAAAATAAGTCAAATAATCACAACAATACTTCACACACACTTATTACATGTTTCCATTTCTTTCACACTAAGCTCCGTAATTAATTTCCGAAGTACGGCGACTAACGCCACTTTCAAAATAAGCATTTTTGTTGCACCGTTAATTATCAACACTCCTCTCAAGCAAATCTCAATACTTCTTAACTCTTAACAAATCTCAATACTTCTTAATTTCAAATTTATTAAAAATGAAAAAAAACTGTTCAGTAGTGACTTATGCCACTTTCAATGTAAACAGCTCAATTGACAATTATACTTTGTTATTCCAAAAATTTTTAAAAATGTTTATTAAAACAAATTGTAGTATACAAATAATAATAATAAAAACTTAAATATAACATGCCATTCAATATAAAACATCTTAACATCTTTATTCTATATTTTACAAAAATATAATTATAATTAATTATTTTAAACAAAAGTTTTATTGATGTACATATAATCAAAACAAAGCTCGTTATCCGAATAATTATTTTTTTAATATGAACAAATTCTTTGTAAGTTCTTCGTAAGCCTTGCAAATTAACATTTTTTGGGTGCTTTGCTTTTTATTAAAAAGATTAATATAAAAAAAAAACAAAAATATGTTGATTATGCTGAAAAAAATGAAAAACAATAAAAACATTTTTTATGGATCTGACTACCCGGATAAATAATATTCATTTTTATACATCGTTAACTACAATGTGACAACTGAAAATAGTGGCATTGCCAGAATCAAAATACTAATTTTACTAAAGCATACATTAGCTAAAGTACTGTTTATGAATACCATTTTTTAACAAACGTCTGTTAGCCTTGAAGTGTTTGTTAACTAACGTGCACTTTAAAGCTCAAATAAGTGTTTTTTATGAATACGGCCGTTATAATTTAAAGTTATTCGGCTGTATGCATAAAAAACTCTTACTTGAGCTTTAAAGTACACATTAGTTAACGTACACTTTAAGCCTAACAAACGTTTGTTAAAAAATGGTATTCATAAACAGTACTTTAACTAATGTATGCTTTAGCAAGAATAGTTTTTTGATTCTGGCAATACCACTATTTTCAGTTGACAGTTTGTAGTTAATGATGTATAAAAATGAATATTATTTATCCGGGTATTTAAATCTATAAAAAATGTTTTTATTGTTTTCAGCAAAATTAACATATATTTTTATGGTTTTTTTATTAATCTTTTAAATAAAAAACAAAACACGAAAAAGTAAATTTTGCAAGATTTAGGAAAAACTTACAAAGAATTTTTTTAAATGTTAATAAACTAAGTATTCGGATAACGAGCTTTGTTTTGATTATATGTACATCAATAAGGTGAACATAAAAATTATTTGTTCAAAAACAAAATAAAAGTATGTTATTTTAGTATGCCAATTGTTTGATGTTGATTTATGCACCAAAAACTTAATAATCCTTTGTTCTAAAATAAAACTAATGTGGTTTTTATGTTAAAGATAGTCCAAACTTGTTTATTGTAAGCCGAATAGAAAAGGCTTCAATACGCAAAGTCTATAAGTAATATAAATACTTCAATTTCTTCTTGAATTTTTTTAGTTACTGCATATTCCTGATAGCCTTGCTGTTGCAGCAAATGTGTCACATTTGAGTAGTTGTAGGACAAACATGTAGCATAAACCGCAGTTAGCAGACCAAAATCTAATAATTACGCTTCATAAGTATGTTAACTTGCTTCCAATCTTTCGACAATCTTCGAGTTTTTTCCCTTCAGGAACTATAAATCGAATAAAATTAATGTTTCTTCTGCCGTTGAATAAGAGTAGAATTTCCATACAAACATACCTTTAGATATATTACATAATATGTACGAAATATGTACATAAAAAATCTTACGATATAAAAATTTTTATATTGAATGGCACTTTATGTTTCAGATTTTGTTATTATTTTTATACTGTCATAAAAAAATAACAAAATACAACTGTCAATTTAAAGTAGGTTTAACGTAGGTTTTTTCCTACTTTAAAGTTAACAAAGGTATTTTAACGTAAACGCGTTTTATGAATACAACTTTAAGAAATTTTACTTAACAACGGCAGTTAAACCTGCTTTAAGTTTTTATGCATACAGCCGATTATATTTTATTAATATGTATTGCTAACTGCCGTATATTTGTAAAATATTCAATGATATTATGTTTTCTAATGAAGAAGTTTAAAACTGCAGTTACTGCAGAAGACTTTTATTTTTGATATGTGCTTATATTTTCCAACGGGGTTGCTTTTGCTTTTATTTGGGTACGGTTTTCCGTCGACCCTCGTCGAAATTCAGAAATTGATAACAACTGTTCAGCATTGCTCAACACGGTATCGTCTTATTCAATTGGATACAGATTGGACTATCGAAAATTAACGCAGAATTTTATTAGAAATATAAATAAAGTTTTGTTGTTTTCAAATTTTAATTTGTCCCTACTAGATGCAGAACTCACAATACATATATTAGAGTGTATAAATCATGAGTCTTGGTATACGGCTTTTACAGTTAAGTTACACGGCATTCAGGATTTAACGTAAGTCGAGGCAGTGAAAGTATAAACTTTCGCAAATCTTTTTTCTTTTTTCTGGTTAATTTTAGGTGATCACGAAACAAACACATTTTAATGGCACAAAAAGCTATCGTCGTCCATTATGCTTAATACATATCCCAGAAGGCTTTATTTTAAATGTTTTATTAAAATTTACATAATTTTTTATTATAATTTTCGCTTAAAACCAAATCGAAAGCTCAGTCAATTCAGGGTTACTCGAGTTCAGATCGTTGAAAATTAAGATTTAAAATGGAGTTACTACTTGGAATATTGTTGTGGCTTATATTGTTCCAGTTATTTTTCAAAGATCGTTGCATCTGCGCTAACTGTAATTTAAGGGGTATTTCGGTTTCAAAAACAGTTTTGAATACCAATTCTTAAACACATCCTCATTGAAAAGGCCCGTGTTAGAAGCCAAAGCAGCTAATTTGATTTTTATCGGAGAGTTGCCATTCATTTATTCCATTTTGCCTAACTGCTGTTTTCATTTCTCATTACATAGCACAGTGGTTTGAAAACGATTTTTTTTAATAATTCCGTAGTTCGTGGACCGCTTTCATATGTTGTCTTTAAAAAAGTCCAAAAAACATTTACTAGAGGTTTCAATTATATAAGCAAAAAAACCATACCAACTTTTTGGGGCGAAGTCCTAAAAAAACGGTAGTTTCTACATTTTTTCCAATTCAGAGGACTGTAACTTTTTAACGAAACAGAACTAAGTTTATACAGTGCTCAGACGGTTTCGCTCTCTAAACCACAATAGCGAACCGTGATGTTCACACGACATTTTTCTTGTTTCGTTTCGATGTTTAATTATTGTAACTATTAAATGCACAGACATACAAAATTTGATCGTTTGAAATGAATAAAAAAGTAAAGTTGGTTATTAAGTATTTATTTTTGAATATTTTAACTTTACACGCATTCTGCGGCAAATCACAATACTTTTTATTATTTCCATTTTTATATGTATGGATGTTTATTTTGCCTTTTCTGTTTTGATTTTTTCATTCTTTACAGCTTTTGACAAATAGTGCAGAAAAACAAACGATAATTTGTTTTTAAAGAGTATTTTTTCGAGGTTCACAACAAGATGCAAAATGAACCTACTAGATTTGTTCTCATATTTTTGTATGACGAACCATGCTGTCAATCAACATTCGGTCGCAAACCGCGAATGGAAGAGCGAACCTCGATATTTACTGTCCATGTGAACATAGTATTACTACTGCTTTATTATAAACTTTATAAAGAATAAATTATAATATCTTAGAATAAATACAACATAAATTACTACACCACGTCAAAAATAATAAGTTAAGATATTTCTACTTAAGTTCAATAACTCTTAACATTTGAGTAATAAACAAACATTTTATGACATTTCCAAACAATTTTATTTTTCTTCATCCTAGAGGGCCGATAACTTCACATGCCTATTCTTACCCTCTGTAAAATTTCATTAGGATATCTCAAGTGGTTCATGAGCTACCGTATTATTTCCAAAGAAAAAAAAACGCTTCTAAGCCACTGTTCATGAGAACAAAAACAGAAATAAAAAACACAAATTCTCCATTTTAAAATTGATTTCAGGTATTGCGACGCAAACCTACAAATTTAATAGTAGCTTGAGTAATATAATATAAAAGTAAAATTTCTAGTCCAAAAAAATAATATGACTATGGAATAACGGCATATTTAGTTCTCCGCTCCGTCGCTTAGGGAAAGTGTGGCATGAATTTTACTCAAGTCAAACAGAAAAAAATGAACGGGTACCATTGAACTTTCAAACAGGAACGCCCTGATTAAGGCGCACTATAATGCGCCTTTTATTTTTCAAATGAAAGTAAATATTTTCAAGTTAGGAACTTGATTATTGTTAAAGTATGTGAGTGTGTATGTTATTTCCATTACAGACGACTGCAGAATATATACATAAATGATCCACATGTTACAAAACGAATAACGTTCATTAGAATTTGTGTTTCCACTATTAAAAAATAAAAGATACAAACAAATTGGCTATAAACATTAGAAAAAGCGGCAAATGATTTAATAAATGGAACTGCGATTGAAAAGCTAAGCTAATGGCGCATATAAGAAATAATAAAAATAAACAAACAGTAGGAATATGTTGCATCTCAATTAGGAAGTAGTTTAATAGAGCAATAAAAACACATATGTATGGTATAGTTATGATCTTTCTAAACACATGGCACGGTTGGCATGTAAAAGGAGATTATAAAAAAACTTCCGTTATAATACAAACTACAAAACATACTTACAATTGTAAACATAAACTCAGTGCTTGCTTTCGTTTAAGAGACCTACTCAAAATATTAAATCGACCAAACAATTGTAAAAACAAGTGCAGTCATAATTATATCAACTACTTATGACATCTCATTTATGATATTGTTATTGTTTTGCTTGTTGTTTTTTTTTCCTATATATGTATGTTTACATTGCGATATGAGCACACACAAAAAAAGATGTGGGAAATTAACCAATCAAAGCGTTCGCTGTTTTTAAAAAACCCACCAATAAAAAGCAATATTGAGCACCAATATAGTTGACGCGATAATGAGACAGAAAAGATCCGTTAGTTTCAGTTTAAATTTAAGTGAATGTAGAACAGTCCACAAGGAATATTTCTAAAGAGACAATGCAAACGAATATCGATGAGTTTTTCTTCTGTGATAATTCGGAGCAATCATATTCTACAAATATTTGTTATAGTTCGACATCAGATAACTTATATCAAGATATTCATACTTATTATATGGATCAGTTTAATCAAAGTTATACCGATACAAATAAAAGGTCTGCTATTAGCTCATCTGCGGAACACTTAATTATTAATGATAGAAACAACATTTCATCATGCAATCAAAACTATCAGCATTACAGCAACTGCGCTACACATGATTATTGGAATTTGAATCAGTGCGAAAATGTTAATAGTGAAGAATATATTTTGGAAAGTAAAATAACAACCACTAGCCCAATTTTAAAAGAGGACAGAAAAAAAGGTTTTTATTTTTTTTTTAATTATCAGAGGCGTTTTCAAAATCGACTCGACTTTAAGCTAGCGCACTGTTGAGTTATTTAATTTATTATAAGTTAAGTGAGTTAAGAAAAAGTGGACATTTTTCATTTCAATTAAAAATTAAGGAAGTTTCTTAACATTTTTTTTTAAATTCACTATATTAAAAAGCTGGTCATATTTAGTTAAGCTTTGGAAAGAAAACGCTTGGAATTCGTTTCGTTGAATATATTTTCTTGTGTTGCGCAAGCTTTAATTTTAAAAATATATTTGATTTCATTTAAAGTACTTCAAGTTGCTTCATTTATTTTAATTCAAATTTCAGTTGTTTTCTTAAATTTTACATAATTTGCTGGTTTTTTTTCTGCTGCCATATTTTTGGCTTTATATGTCTTTTTTAACTTGCTGCAATTACAGAAGATTAATTTTGAAATTATTCGCTTTTGGAAATCAACCGATTTTAAAATCGAACACAAATCAAATATTATTTTTAAACGATTATTTTCATTAATTTCATTAAAAACTCTTTTAAGCTGTTAACGATTTGAAAAGTTAACGCATGTTTTATTCTGCACCATCGGCTTATAATGTTATATGTACTTCTCAATTTTGGAATAGTGTACTCGTATCTTCGGTTTTACTGTTGAATTTCAATTTTATTTGTACAATTATAATATAAAGAGCAGAAAAATAATTTACTATATTTTCAATAGAAATGAAATCAGCAGTCTAGGATTAAACAAGGACCAAAAAAATATTTCCTTGTTTTAATGGAGGTGTTTTACTTTCTAATTCACTTCTTATTATTATTTTCTTGTGTTATTTTAACATGTTTTTTTCTTAAATTTGTATATTCGGTTTTTAATAAAATTTAGCTGAATTGTTGATTTTAATATTTTTTTTATAAAATATAAAATGTTTAATGAAATTTTTTGTGTTATACAGCATAACTTCAACAGCAATTTAATTTTTTTATAAAGTCGTATAGCCGACGGTCGATCCCATTGACCAAACTTTAAAAACAATATAAAATGGCAATTCAAAGTAGAGAGAAACTGTTTTATTTTCCCTATAACTTTTATTAAATCGAAAACTTTACTTCTTACGCAGAAATTTGTAAACGCTTATTTATAACTTTAAAAACACAAAAAAAAATATCATCGTATGTATCTTTAAAACTGTATAATTCTCTTCAAAATCGTTTTTAAAATATAAAAGTAAGTTGTCGAACAAAACTCGATAGATAATTTTTTATTTTCTCTATATAGACATAGATGCCTCTTCTTTAATTAACAATAATTTAAGTCATCAATCGGCAGTATCATCAACTCGTAAGGAGCGTACAGCATTTACAAAAGAGCAAATTAAATCATTAGAATATGAATTCTTACATGCAAATTACTTGACTAGATTAAGAAGATACGAAATAGCGGTAGCATTGGACTTAACCGAGAGACAGGTGAGATACTAAAAACAGTAAAGAGAGCAAGTGCGTAGCATTGTTCGCCGTACAATTCACATGTTAAGCGAGCTTTCCTCCTGTTAGCAAATTATGCACAGTATATTTTTCTCTTTTTAGGTAAAAGTGTGGTTTCAAAATAGACGGATGAAATGGAAAAGGCTAAAACTGGAAAAGCAGCAGTAATTGTTCACTCATCACAAAATTTTTTTGCTACTATAATTAAAACAAATATTATTGTAAATAAACATACATTTGGCATGATTAAGAATTCACAATAAACTATTCACGTTGAAAAACATCTGGCATCTTCATTTAGAAAGTACAATAGTGTGACTAACCAAGCGCTTTTGATCAAACACCTGACCAAAAATATTTATATTTCGAAGACTGTTTTAAACTTCTATGTTTTTTACAAGTGACTTAACTTTTGTTAAAATTGCATTTTAATTTTGTTGTCTCAAACAAAATATTGAGCAAGCAAATGTAGCGTTCAAAATAAATTATCCTTATTTATACATTTCTACACAAAAGAAAAGTGACTCCTTTTTTATTTTTGCAAAACATCACATAGTTTTTGTAATAAAATGCTATATTTTTCAAAAATCTAATATCAGACGTAATTTTTTTTATAAAAACATCCAATATGAATTAATAGCTCGAAGCTTAACTTGAATGTCCCATGTACAACACAGTTTTCCAAAGGAAAAACCACTTAAAAAAATCACATTATCCGCGCTTTCTAAAAAAATTAAATGAAATCAAGTAGCAAAACACTACATTTAACCAAATCAAATGTTTTAAATAAAATTAGATTAACGGAAACGCACTATTAAACGAAGTAATAAAATTTTTCATTTAAACTTAGCATGCGTTTTATTTCTTTACACAAAGTTGATATTACTGAAAAGGTATTTCAACAAAAAGTGTTCTCTGTGACAAAAAGTTTACTTTCTGAAAAATAAAATATATATATGGACAGAGATTAAAAAAATAAAAACGTATTAATGACAAGCATACATGAACGTTTGCAAACCAATCGTTCATCATCAGACAAATGGTCAGTCCGCGAACAATTATGTTTGGCCTCGGCTGTAGCCCGTAATGGTGAACAAAATTGGATAACCGTCAGCCGAACATTGAAAATCATTTGTGAAAATGCTAAAAATTCTTTACAGTCGCGACCATCTGATTGGTTCTCACAAAAAAATTGTGCTATACAATATGGACATTTGTGCGAGGATTTTGAATTGGCAAAGCGCCACAAACGTTCAGAAAATAATTCGTCTGCTTCGCCGGCCTCTGGAGAGCCTCCGAATGAATCCATTCTTAAAAGCTTGACAGACGAGCGCATGCAAGAAATAAAGAAAGAGATAAAAAATGATCAGGAGGTGAGATGATAAAAATATATCCTTACATTTAAATTTATTAATATACATTTGTATTGCATCCTGTCTTAAGGAATATGCAAAATTATATAATGAAATTAAATCCATTCAAAATGGTGATATCAGTGATGATCAACTGCTACAAATGTGGATTGTATTGGAGAAGGATCAGGAAATGCAGAGAATTGAAGAAATGAAATTGGAAAATCAAATACGCGAGAGAGAATTAAAGAATCAAGAAGCACAAAGAACTTGGCGTTCAGGGACAAATACACATAGTTCTTCATCGGCGAGTTCAAAAATTTCGTCTACTGACACAACAACAGTCGATATGGATGTAGAAGAAATAATTGGTTCAGGTAATACAATTATACCAGGAGGCAAAAACACAGTACAGATGCAAACTGGTATCTCTTCCCTTTTGTCTTCACTTTTAAAATCGCCAACCGCAAGTGCATCGCCAACAAGTATTGCAGTATCGTCTCCATCAATACGCACTACAGCACCAACTATTACTACTCTGTTGACCGGTGGTTCTATACCGAATCAAAATCAACCAGCATTGATTCCATCACACGATGAAGCTGTTCAACTATTGACAAGACCTATTAGCGGACCACCTTTAGATGCCGTATCCAGTCAGGCAATTGCACTGACGTTATTAAGCCCTTCACAGTCGGCACCTACTCTTTCCATGTTGCTGGAAAAAAATAAATCATGTGCGCAAAATGCAGCAGAAGTAAAAAGTAAGAATTCTTCCCTTGATTCAAAAGTTATTGAAAATTCGAATGATATTGATTCCAATAACGAATCCGTCCCCATGGATATTGAAGAAGATTTGGCAGATACGAAAATTGAGTCAAATCAGGATATACAATCAGGTGAAATGGATGAAACAGATCCAAACGAAGAGCAGCAACTGTTAGAGGTCTTTAAGAATATTGGAAACATCGAAGAGTTAGGCATTGACGTATCTGATGTGATAGACGAAGAAGTAGATTTCCTAAAAGGTGTAGACGAAGAGACACCCATTGATGAAAATATTGATATTGAGCAAAAGTTAGAGGTTAACTTTACAGATTTAGCAGACGATATAAAGCTTTTAACCAATGAAAACTCGGCTGTAAATGTTAGTTCCGAAGAGATTGAAAAATCCATTTCAGGGAAAAAAACTGAAGATCTTAACAATTTAGAAAGTGATGGCAATAAGATAGAAATAATATCAAGCGACGATTCTAATGATAACATTCCATTGGCAGCTGTGGCGTCCCTGGAATCTTCTAAGGAAGTTTTTATTATGAATGAATCTTCAAATGAGGGTCCTTTTTTAAAAGATCGGGTGGAGTCTGCAAATTTAAAAAACGAATTAGTGCTAGTAGAAACCGTAAATGAAAGTTCTAACAATAGTGTTATTGTAAAACAGGAGCTATTAGATGAAAATCGAAAGTTCGACAAACAGACTTTAGAGGCTGATAATGATACAAACAAAGTATCGTATAACAGTGAACAGAATGATAATATTTTTGTAGCACCCACAATTGAAGATATTAAACAGGAAAATATTTTAAACAAGGAAAAAGAAGCGCCAAATGAAGAAAAGCAAAATAAAATAGTGGCAAAAGACGTTAATGATATAAATGGTGAGTTAATAAATGAGAATAAACATATTTTTCTTTTCTTTATATATTCTTTTTGCAGAATCCAACAGTTTAATTGAAAAGGAAAGCAATGAACTGCAAACTTCCAATGCGATGACCTTAGACTTACAGCACGATGCTGTTGAAACTTTAGCGATGCCCAAAATTCAGCCGCCACCTTCTTTATCAGTTGCTGATACCGATGAAAATTCTTCATCTACAGACATTAGTGTACAAACACGTAAAGATGAAAAACAAACAAGCAGGGGACCACGCAAAAGCCCTCATGAAATAAAGACTGATGATGAAATGCTTAATCCTATCATGCAGCAGATGTCCATACCAAATGTTAGCTCGGCTAGTGGTAATCTGACTCCAAGACCAACAGCTTTGCGTAAATTACGCGATCGTGACCGTTCGGAAAGTCCTATGATTGATGATGACGCTACTACACACAGTGATCACTCCACAACAAATCAACGTTCTCGAAGGCGTTATTCATCTACGCCAATCATTGATAGCATACCAAACTCTCCCTCATCCAGTGATCGTGATGAACGTGACTTGAGACTTTCTAAAAAGTCACTACTCAGTATTTACAATGTTTTGTATTCGAGTAAATATTCAGCTACACTGCAACGGGTGCTAAGTGATGAGTCATCAACCCAGAAATTAGATGAAGTATGTCTCAGATCTATAGATTTTTTTACGATTAAGAAAAATATAGAGACAGGTCTAATACGTTCAGTCTACGAGCTTCAGAGAGACATTTTATGGATGTGTCAAAATGCTTTAATGATTACTCGTAGCTCATCCGCTACTTTTAAAACTATTCTGCAGTTTCAACAAGAATGTCAAAGCATAAGAGAGTTTATGATCAACAGTTGTGAATCAGGCCACAGATCTGAACGAGAAACTCGAGACAATAAATCAATTACTTCAACATCTGCCTCTGCAGGCCATGGAGTTTCAAAGGGACGCAGTGGGTCTAGAAAAAGTTTACGTTTATCATAAAAATTTTAAGATAATAAATAAAATTACATTAAATCTAAGGTAAAAAACTTATATATATATATATTATATATTTATATTTAATATACACTACTTAACACAACAATAATCATAAATTATTTTGTTAACAAAAAATTTTGCAGTCTTCTTAATGCCGACGAACGACAAACTTCTCTTCGACCAGGACAAGCATACTGACTTAAACATCTAGAAAGTTTCAAGTCACAGTGACACAAACTTGCTGCACACGACAGAGGACCACCCCACTCTCCATGATCTATGGCACACAAAGGTTTGCCACGGTAACACTTCCACACGTATGGTACAAAATACTCCAAGAATGATATACAATTACTTTGTTCATAACATTTATCATGGAGTTTACAGCAGCGATCAATACTATCTGTTGGAATACCTTTACCCAGGAAACCACAATAACAACCGTAACCTTTGTAAACAAGTGGTTCACATCCCGTTGAACATTTAATCATAGAATATAATCGTAAAGCGTCACGTTTGTTTTTGGTTTGTGTTGATGTATTTCTAGAAGAAAGGATTTTAATCATTTTTATACGATATATTAAAGAAGAAAACATAAGCAATTACTTAAATATATAAGTTGACATTAATTTGCAAGCAGAATCGTTTAAAACAAATTATGTAATATGAATTTAGTTACTGGTTTGTTAAGAATAATGCAAAAACAAAAGATTTATGAATGACAGACATTTTACTCTTCAGAAAAAGAAAAATACGGTAATGGGAAATAGTCAATAAAGCGTTATTCTAATTTTAGTCTTACCTCAGCTGCCATTTCGTTGAATAGCCAAAAGGATCATTTGCCCTGGCTATAAACACCCGTTTATCCATTTCTTTTATTTCCTCTTCTTCATGTTTTTCTAACACCGTATTAGTAGCAATTTCTTGGAAATATTTATTCACTTCTCCGTTACTTAAATCCTTAGCTATGTCGGCATGAGGGTAGTCATTTGCTAAAGTTGCTGGGTATCTATTTAAATATTAAAAACTTCATTAAATTTATTTTCACTTCTATTTATATTTAAAATGTATTCAAATTAAAATTTGTTCGGTTCATTCAATATTTCAAATTTTTTAAAATTTAAAAAAAAAATTTCCACCAAATTTAAATTTATGCAAAATTTTCTTAAGAAATGTCAAAAAATATATATAAGAGAAGAATAGTATGAGTGCATGCTATGACAAATACGCGTTTCAAGCTTGCAAAAGACTAAACTAATTTTTAATATGTTTGGCCACATTATTAAATTAATTCAACTGCTCGATTGTAGTGTTGCATCATACGTTACAGTATTTTTTTACCTGCGGTTTGGATCCATACAACTAGATGTCCGTTTCAAATTGTAGTCGCGAATTTTAAGCTATAAGAGTTTCTTAGAAAATACACCTTAAAAACAATCGCCAGGAGCAGAAATTTTATCAAAAAATCACCAAAAATCACCAAGTTGTATGCAAAGAAAATCAAATGAAAATCATTAATTAAAATAAAGCCTTAATTCACAAATTAAGCATTAAAGCAACAGAAAAGTACCAATTTTGCTATTCCGGCAGAGACACTCAATGAGCAGTACTCAACAATAACCGTTCCAAATAATGCAATCTTAATAGCAAACGGTTGTGTAAAGATGACTAACCAAGATTCCATCGGTCCAATAACATAGAGAGCTGCCAACTAAGTAGATCTTGATGGCGTATTACCAGCTAAGGCATTCAAATCACAGACACTTCTGTAGCTATCTTAAAAATACCTGAGGCCGACTGTTAATAATGACTGTTCAAAAGTTATCAACGGCAGTCACCACTGCTATGAATGAATATATATGAAATCAAAGCTAAATCGAGCATAAGGACTGCTATTTCGGGTAATGAAAGGTTAATAAAATATTTACAAGGCATTAATGATACTGTGCAATTCTATAAGGTCTATGAAATAACTTTCGACATAATTAGAACTGTTGCAACAACAAAAACAAATAAAAATGATTACTCTTGAAAAACTGAATTTTGTCAAAAAAAAAAAAAAAATAGAAATTATCAAAACTTTCTTGATATTCGCTAAATTGTTTTAAAATCACAATTATTTCAGACGAGAAGTTATTTGAGTGTTAAACTAATCACTGACGTTTCCAGTTTATAGATCGTTTTGTGCATTTTTAATATCAACAAAAACTATTTTTTTTTATTTTAATTACAAAATGTTAATTACTTATGATTCGAGGGAACCTTTGGATCTGCTATCGAACCCTTCCAACCATCTAAGCCCATATCAGTCCAGGCATCATTCATATAATCCTGTAAAATATTTTGCATTTCTAGCTTTAATAGCTTTGTTGTATTTGAGTTGATTGGAGTTTTAAAAATTCTCAAACGCCTTAAAGTCATATACCACTGAGTAAGGTTTGGAAAAGTTGGTGCAGTAAATTCGCGACGATTCATTAACATCAGTGTTTCTGTTTCGGGACAATTTCTACTATTTGGCAGTTTAAATAGTAACGTTGAAATATCTGTACTTGACTTTTCAAAATCATACATTTGTCTAAACACCTGTGTGTTATTCGTTATCGAACCAAATGCCTGTTGCATATCTTGCATTATGGTTTGTATCGTGGAAGGTGTATTGGGTTCGATGGTTTTTTCATATAAATATTCACTTTGCACGTAAAAACTTTTATAGAAAACAAAACATATGATTAAATAATCTTTTATATTTAAATAAAACATAACAGCGATTTTATTTTGGTTGGTATATAGATTTTGTTCAACCGTAAACCGTTATTGACGTCTTGCTTAGCCGAACGATTTGTTTAAATTAAATCATTTTCAAACTAAGTTGGTTATTTAGCCAGTATTATTTATTGTTGGTTTTTCAAAACAATTATTTAGTAATAAGTGAACAAAAATCATAATGTTAGCAGCAGTCGCTGTCACACTTAGTACAGTGAGTACACATAGTGCAGTGTGTTTTTTACATAATTGCAGTTGCTGGTGAAAGGCGTGCATGTGATGGGGGTAAACATGATTGCAAGTGCGATTTAAAAATTGTGAAAATAAAAAGTTATTACAAAAATTAAATTCGGAATATACATTTCATTTGAAGTATATTTACATATTCACTCACACACATAATAGTGTTTGTATGTATGTTTATTATTATTATTATTCTTTATTAGATCCATAATAAATTATATATCTAATGCAAATAAAATTTAAGGAGTACTAGCGCTAAGACTATTGGCTCTAATGAAAATAACAAGTTGCGATAAAATAAGAACTAATTTAACAATAACAAAATGCATGTGTTATGTTACATTATTTGAATTTAAGATATATAGTTGTTAATTTTGAATATGTTATCATAAGAAGGATTTTTTAAGAGGACCCTCGGATTTTAGGATCCAAAAATTGAATGCCTAATATTAACGAAATGATTGCAGTGTAAAATAATATGATCAACAGATAGAATTAATCCACATTTAGGACAGGCTGAAGAAGTTGATTCACGATTGAGAATGTGATTGTGAGTTGCATATGTATGTCCTAAGCGTAGACGCGAAAATACCTTGATTAGGTATGTTTTTAGGTAAGTAATTCTTAGAAATTCCAATACCTTTGTTTAACATAAAATTTTCAAATTAATCTTTTATAGGACAAATTGTTTGCTTTCGGCTATTTTTAAACAAAAAATTTAACAATAAGTCAGGTGTTTGTGCCTATCGATGTCTTTCAAATTAAACTCTAATCAAAAGCCCTTCTATCTTTAAATAACAGGCATAGACATAAGCAAATTTTCTCTTTGTTGTATTTCTGTTAATCTTGAAAAGATTTCTCAGTTTTAAAAAGAATAAAATGGTTTTCTTATGACAAGCGAAATTATAATACTACGATTACATGTACCGTTAACCATTGTTTGTGCGCCCTCACATGACAGCAAGAAGCCAATGTGTGATATGATTTGCGTCAGTAGTTGTGTAAGACATAACCTGACGGTGGATCATACCACAGTGGATGAAATGTAGCGTCAGACTCGCCCTAGGAAACCTTCAGATATGTCTATCCTCCAGTCAATCATAGTTGCAACTTTAAGAGCTCGGAGCAGGCAAACGCCCCCACTCCTTGCTGAAGAGTTGGAGACTATCCAACTGCTGGTCCAGAATGCATGAAGCTTAATAAAATTTCAGAACACAACCGCAAGCATGCTCTCTGGACCTGTACCATTTATTGTGTTCATTGTGAATGATCCGACCCACACAACTCAAACCAGGGCCTCGAAACCACAGCCACCACGATACTCCCGAAGGGCCAACCTTAATAATCAGTTAGAGAACAGCTAAAATGCTAAAAAAACCAAAAAGCTGAACTGTGGGGCTTTACTGATTCCCGTGGAAATAAAGTGGAATTGTCTAGTTGGTTCCTGCTAGCCTTGGGGAACTGGGACTCCCTCTATCCCCGGTGAGATTCCGTCAAGATATATAAATGTGCCCGGGGGAAGCAAGAAGCGATTATGTACTACGAAGCAATTGTGCAATGGTTTATAGCATGTCGCTTATAGATTCACTTCTTTTATGGCAAATACTCTAGTGCCACCAGCCATAATTCCTATGAAAGTGGAAATAAGAATGAATGATATCTTTACACAAACTTCGTCAAATATGTAACGAAAAACAAACCATAGAATTACAAATGAAATGCTTATATAAATTCGCCGCTAATATGATGTTTACTTTTGCATGAAATGCGTTCTGATTACTGTAGAAATAATTCCTAAAAAACACATTTTGTAAACATCTACTTACATATTTAAAATAATCTGTACGAATTATCACTGTTCACAATTGCAAAATTTCACTACTACTCTAGTGGCACATTAAAATAGAAGAAAAAAAAACGTTACAGCAGTGATGCAGCAGCAGTTGTACGAGTATGAAAAAATTTGTTGTTATTAAATGAAAAAAATGAAAAGAGAGAAAAAAACCACTGCAAAGTTTTATTTTAAAGGTGATTGCCAATGGTCTATACTTCATTGCCACCTCTAGTAGCATTACTACGAAAAATAGTTGAATGTACTCCAATAAAATTAACAAAAAACGATATCAAAGTGAAGAATAAGAAAAATCATAACAAATTTAACCGGCTCCAATAAATTAAAAGAAGAGCAGACAGACATTTGCGGAAATAACCTACAAAATGAATTTATTTTTTTGTTTAAAATTATAATAAAATAAAACATTTATTTAAAGTTTTTTATTAGTTAACATTAATTAAGGACAGGACGTTTAGCAAACGTTTGTGTCAATAAACTTCCCCGGTTCGTCGGTAGTATTTGCAAATTTAAGACAGTTCTAAAAGTTTTAATGGACTTTGGTCGGACGGCTCTCTCAATTTAACGAAATTTGCTTACGTGTACTTATTATATTTAGGATTTTAAAAATAATTGGTATTTCTTCCTGATTAAGTAGAAACAGTTGCAGCTGTTAATATAATTTTTTTTATTCAAAATTAAATTATATCAAGATACACACGTAACACTCGATTACTTAATTCAATTATTTCTTGATAGCTTAATCCACTTTCTTTCGATCTTAATAAGAATTACAGTTTTATAAACAGTACATCAACAAGAATAAATTATTACTTTCTAAGTTTATCTGTGGTATTTTCCATTAGTGATTATTGTTTAAATTAAGTGTGTTTTGCTGTTAACTATTTTATAATTCATTTAGTGATGTGAACGCTAACAACTTATTTATTAATAACAATCATAATTGATCAAAAATCAAGGTAAAATGAAAAAAGCTTTACCGGTCGATCTAGTGAGGTCACATTTTATTGACAGACATTCTTTTTTAAAAACATCATCTTGGTACATGGTACATGATGATGATAAAGCAGCAAAAAAAAGAAGCAATTGCTTAATTATTTTTACTGAGGAGACAATATTAGTATCCAAACTGCAGGTCGAAAGGATACATTAATCATTGATGGGGAAGTAGTTGCTCAAACGCTTTACTGTTTCTGAGTCGTATGAGTTTTACAAAAAGGAAAAAGATATTAACTACGTTAATAAGTAAAAACGTGCAATTATCATGCAAGAAAAGCTGCTCTAATGTGATAAAATCGTTTTCATCCAATTTTTAAACTTTCCTTAAATCTGTCCAAATGGAATTTGAAGTAACTTATAACGTCACGTTAAATACTAAGGCTAAAAACGATCCAAGATTTTTAAATTAGGTAACTTGAAAAATAATTTTGTATTGTTTTAAATCGTATTAAAAACAAAGATCTATAAAAAAGTTTTTACCAATTCAAAGTTTTCTGTAATTTTGTAATGCACGTTAATTTCGACTTCTGTTTTATGTGACGTCATGCCAGCGCATTTTTTTGCTGATATCTTCGAGTTCTTAGAGTAGAATAATGTAATTTTTTACTGAATATATTGCTACTTAATAACTTAGCAAATAAAAACAAAAATATTTTCAAAGCTTGAGTTAAACATTTTTTTTATTACATTTGGTGGTACAAATGCCCCGTCACGACACATTGGTAATGCCCACATAATGCCCAGCTGCATAAAATATCGCGTTTTTACTCTGTCGACTCTAAAAATATAAAATAATGGAATATTTTATATTAATATCTATGTTTCAAATTTTATTAAAATGCGGGCATTCCCACCCCTCGTTCTCTCAACTGGGTTTCAGTTTTGGAGACATGAACGGCGTATTGATTTACTTATATGGAGACATACAATCTATGTTTCGAATTTTTTTTTTAAATCGGTTTGGACGCATAAAAACTATAAAGTCCCACTTTTCCCTCGTCTTGTTTCTCTGTATGAAAATATAATCTAAAAGGCAGCCTGTTGCATTTTCCAGACTTATATCTATCTATATTTACATTTTTTATTTAAATTATGGTGAGATCTCTATTTACAGTTGCTTATGATTTTCTAAAAATTTTTTTTGAAAAAATTTAATTTTTCTGATTTTCGATTTTTTGTCAAATCTTATTGTTACGTTTATTCCTTTAACAAACGTTTATTTTATTGAGTTCTTTTATTGCAAAATAATTACACACAACACACAAATATGCGCGATGGTAACTTTACCAAAGCTGCTTTATTATCTTTACATTTATCTATGATCTTTACGTCTTTACTCGACAACGTTTCCACTTCAACTGACTTTCTTGCCCAACAGATGGAGCTTAAGATTTGTTTAAAGCGATTCTCGCACATACATGAAAATTCTACTTAAACATCATCACTAATAGTTGTTGTTCTCATTATTCAGCATAGGTGCCCGTTTGGCTATGTGTCCTCTTGTTCTGTCTTTGTTTACTTGTATTCATAAGATTTCTTAGAAACTTCTTAAATTGTAAACAGACACAATAGGTCATTTCATTTAGTTTTTTTTAGTAATAATTATTAACAAAACCGTCATTTTTGTACATCTTCACCAAGGCAAGGTCTGTAAATAATTTCGATAATTTCATATTCCATTTTAATGCCATCAGGTAAAGATTGTTAAGCCAGTAATGATACAGAAATGTTAATTATTTACGAACATGCAGAGTAGCAGGGGTGAGATTCCAAACAACTTCGAATTTCGCGACTAATTATTTCAAACATCTGCGCAACCTCTATATCATACTTTGCTCACAGCAATTAATCTCTTAGATTTTAGTGTAATTTAAAGAGCAAAATTGTATTCTGTCTCCTAAAAACAAACTATTTTTATTTTAAATATAAAATTTTCAATTGTCAATGAAATTTCTATCTTTCTTTCAGATGCACTTATAAGTTATAGAATATATAAAATATGTAATTCAGTCAAATTCGTATCTGAAACGCAGCTTGATAATGATGTTATCGCATCGAAAGCGCAGTCAGTAACGACGGTTTTCACCGTAAGAAATGACAATAGTAATAATTTATATTAATAAGAATTTCCACAATGTAAAAGATATCGAGCAATAGATAAAAATGAAAATGAAAAAATGAAATTTGTGACAATGATAATCCATCTGCTTATAAACGCCAACATTAATATCTAACTTCTAAACTTCTGTTCAGATAAAGTGGTAATCTGATTTTTTTTTTTGCATGTGCAACTGTATTGTCCGTAAATATATCTAGTTGACGGAATGATGTTGCTACAGTGGACAAAAATCATTCATTTTAAGCTTTCAAAATGTCTCCTTGTAGTCTGCTAGTGAAGAAAGTGTCCCAAAAGTAACTAACACTTTCTGTAAATATAATTTTCAGTTTTCTTTTACACAGTGTTTTTATAAAATTTTTGCTATTATAGCAAAATTAAAAGAATCCTTGCATAAAATTATTTACTGTAATAAAAACACGTATTTACCTCAGTATGTACTTATATACATACATACTTATGTATGTACATGTTATGCTATTCCATACAAAAACATTCTGCATAACATAAGGTTCTCAAGATGTATGATTTTTCATTTGTTACTTTACTTAATCTCATTCTTGTTATAACGAGTCTGTGTCACTTTATTTGATCGCAATGTTTTCATCGTTTTCATATTGTTTATTTTCCCTCCGCCAATAGTGTTTCCCGTTTTGTTTATAAAGATTTAAGGCAAAGTTAAGAAACTCTCTTTTAGTTAAAAAACCCTTAGAAGATTAATTATCTATGGTAAAAAGTCAATGGTGTAAACTGTAGCTCGTTGCCGCTTTTGCTAAAACTGTATATAATAACACAGAATATTCTAACCTTAAAATTGTATGTATATATGTATGTATATACATATAGTATTTATTTACAACTAACCGTCCGAGTAAGCTCGAAATCAGTTGACAACATGGCGCTAATGCTGACAACAATTTTTTATTTTGATTCTGTACTACGATCATAAAACAGATATTTAGCAAAAAAATATTTTAGCATTTATAGTAATGTTCAGTAACGATCGCTTAAGAAAAAGTTCGTTGCCGATTTTATTGTGCTAAATTCCAATAACAACAAAAAATCACAAATAGTAATTATTTCTGAACAATAAAATAAATTATTTTTGACGAGAAAAAAATTAAAATTTGTTCTACTACGCTTATATTATATTTATTTTTGTAGCGCTTTACTGCCTGCCTGTTGGTTGTATTTTATACAGAAGATCAAACTAAACTTTTTCTCGATGTCCTTGACTGCTATGCTCCCGAAACAATTTTTATTAACTTCACAAGGTCATGCCATAAAGGACGGCCCCATGATATTCAATGCAAAAGCTGTCAAGATGAATATTAAGAGAAAAGTTTTCGAAGAAGAAGCCAAGCGGTGTTAGTTACATCATTCGAAGGAGTTGATTAATGAAACAATAGTAATAGCTTTTGCACGACTTGATCTCGGCCTGACGGGCCTACATCCGTCTTTTATTTCCCATCCTATCGTTCTCTGACTGACCTTCTGTAAGTGACACACCTTACTTACCCGGATTGAAAATTCCTACAACTTTAAAATTAAAAAAAGGCATTCTTTTTTCAAGATGCACCAAATAAGTTCTGTCCCAAACATAAAAAACAACGTTCCATGTGATTAACTTGTTTTATTACTAATTAATGACCAAAAAATATTGTATGTACATTTTTTTTGTTCCTTTATTTCCAGAGTCATAAAATGTTTTCCTTTATTACATCTAAATCAACAAATAAATGTAAATCAAACATTAATTACGAAAAAGATATAAGGATTGTATATTTTAGAAAAATGAATATGAAAAGCATGCATTTTGCATTTGAGTAATTTCATACAATGGGAGGGAGTCTGCTACTGTTTGTTTATGTTAGTCTATTGTAATTCAAAAACTTAATTGGTTTGCTTGTCGAAAGAAAACTATTTGAATTCATTTAAACAATATTTCATCAAATAAACTTATTATAATGTATATTCTACCTTAATAATCATAATGTTATATTAATTAAATAGTTATATAAAAAATCTTTATATCGATGTGCAGATATAATTATCTATTGTTGGTGATTACGCAGTTGTTTTTGTTGCTGATGTTACTATCTCGGTTGGTTTGGAGAAAATACTATTTATATGAACTGCCGAATTATTTCTTAAATCTAAATTCTCCTGATAATTAAAGTTAGGGGAACTATTTTCATTTTCACTATGCTGTTGTCGTGGTATTGTATCAATATCTTCTTCGACTCCTTCGAATAGAACCTCAGAAATACCGTCTAACTGTTCAATTATGTCGTCCATGGTGTCACCTTCGTTGCATACTTGTTCGCCTAGAGCGACAGCAATAGAATCATTGACATTTTCACTAGACCCACCACCGCCTATTGTAGCGGTAGTTATAATGTTTTGTTGCTGAACCGGCTGCTGTACCACTGTACCTTTAGATGACAATGTAATGGTACGTTGGAGGGTGTTGCTGGCATTGAAAATGTTAACAAAACCCTTTTTGCCAGCAGCTGTTGTTGAATTGGTGGGCACCATGACTAACTTTCCGGTTGTGCCACCACTCGTACCTCCCGCAGTTATTATTTGATTTTGTGTTTGTGATTGACCGCTATTTGATGCAACTATGGTAACGGTTTTCGGAACTGCCGTTAAAGAAGTGGGATTGGAGGACATTTGTACCGTTACAGCTTTGCCGCCTAACGTTATTGTTTTTTGATGAATTCCTGCCCCGCCAGAACCTACATTAGCAAATTGCTGTGTCTGATGTGTAGTTAGTTGCTGTTGCTGCGTTACATTGTTGTTGCCCGTACTCGAGGTGATGGTAATCGGTCTTACAGCACTAGTCGGCACATTCCGAAGCATTTTCATGCCAGATTGAGTATTGACCATATTTCGCGTAGAGCTTGATGCTGTGGTTGATGTTGAACCCACAATCGATACAATATTGGAAGATGAGGCATTTGTTACAACGCCAGCTGATGGTATAGTACGTATTCCAGCGCCAGTAGTGACTATAATTATTTGCTGATTTGTAAGTTGTTGCCCTTGTTTATTGGTTATTACAAATGCCGGTTTTCCAGAAACGTTGGATGTCATTTTGCCTACTTGTAAAATATTGGAGTTCTTCATGATTACTTTACCACCACTAAGAGTATGGGGAGAAACTAGCTTCACCAGGTTACCGGGTACGATTTGTTTCTGCTGACCAGTAGCATTAGCCACATTTCCGCTTACTATAAACTGAGTCTGTTTATTTTGTACGTTAGTTGCAACACCTTGACCTCCAACCACTCCAGTAGTTGTGCCTTTAGCCATGTTTATATTAATTTTAGGAAATGTTTGTACAGCGACTCCGCCACTGCTGGTCTTAACCAATTGAAATTGAACATTGGAACCGAGTGTTAATGGTTTCTGTATGATGTACTGTTTGCCACCAATAGTAGTTGATGTTGTGCTTCCGCTAGCCGTAGATGTTTGCTGTATTGTTTGGCTTCCGGTTATCTGATTTACAGTGGTAACTTGCCCAGGAGCACCGGTAGAAGCTTTCAATACGGCTGTAGTGCTACCTGCAGATGGAGTTGTACTTAAACGCAATGCTGGTGAGCCTGTGGCGGTAACAAGACGCACCGTACTATTAGCAGAACTAGTGGCCACCATTGTAGGTTGCGAAACTGTATTGACAACACGCAGGCCACCAGTGCCTACGGTAGATGCGCCTGACGTAATAACCATTTGTTGAGAAGTTATAGGCGATACCATTGAGCTTACAGTGCTGGTGATAGTAGTGACAGGTCTTGAAACCACAGTAGTTGGCCGAAATTTTTGCAATATTGTTGTTATATTAGAACCACTATTTACAACCGTTGGCTGCGCCGTAGTCTGATTTAAGTTGCCTCCAGCAGCTGCGGTTATTGCATGTGTAGTCACTACCTCTGATGAAGATGTAACCATCGTTTGTTGATGTTGTTGGGATTGTGCTACGTATATTCCTGTATTAACCGCTTGAACTGTTGTATTGACAGGTGTTTGCTGGGTAATGACAGGCGACTGTATTTTATTTACAATAGCTGTTTGGCTGTTAACAACGTTATTAGCAGATCGAATCTGTGCTGCTGCGACGGGTGTTTGGTCAATTGCTGCCGTGGTAGTAATGGGTGTAATATTTGCTGCTGCAGCCGCTGCAGGCACAATAGGTCCTGTAGAAGTTTGTAAACGATGAAATTTCGTAGCTGTACCTGAACTACCAGCGGAATTTAATGCCGCAACCCCTTGAATACCGTTAGCCATTTGCGAGGTAGTACTGAGGTGAGTTAAAGGCGTTGGTGAGGGATTTACTTTAACTATACCCGAAGGGGGTTCAATTTTTTGTATTTGTAGTTCGTAAGCAGACGCAAAAGTCGTGGCTGGCCAGCAAATCTCCAAAGCATGTGTAGAGGCTCTAACTAAGGCTACTTTTACGGCATATAAGGGACGATCTACTTCCAGATACCATAAATCTTTGCAGCAAACCTGATTATTCCAAGCTTTCCGATAACCATCGCGTCCAGACCAAACATATAAACGACTATGAATACCAATGGCACAGTGGCCGGCTCTTGAACGTGGCACATTTTCCTCTACAGTGTCCATGGTAACGTTTTCCCACGTCATAGTGTCTAAATTTAAAACAGCTAACGTGTTAGTACATTTCCATTCTCTCTCAGTGGTGGCCTTAGAGTCATTGACCACTAATGGAACCCAGCCCCCGAAGACATACATTTTGTTGTTAATCATAGTAGCACTGTGTAAAGAACGAGGCAGTGGGGCTCTTCCTCTAGTACAGGGCTTTGACCAAGTCATTGTATCTATGTCTAACAGCCACAAGTCACCTAGACGACAACCACTCATTCCACCGTATATCAAAAGATACAATTTGCCTGTTGATTTACATGTAAAACTAACACCTGTATGAGACTCTCGAGGTGGTGGACTTTCACCATAAGTTTTTGGTATTATCCACTTGCCATTGTGACTGTGTGCTCCTCGGGTTTCTAAAATAAATAAATCATTCAAATATTTTGGAATATTATTTTTGGGATCATCGGATTCATTGGCCAAACCGCCAAACAACAGTATACGATCTCCAACTAATGTAAAGCTATGACCTAAACGTGGACAGGGAGGAGCATCATTATCGGGTGCTTCCGGTTGCATTTTCCGCCATTCCCATTTCGTAGCTTGCAATTCGTATAATTCGTTAGAGTACTTGCCATATTCGATCATGCCGCCAAATATAAACATCCGAGTACCTTCGCAAACAAAACCATAGGCTGCGCAACCGGGTGGCACGTCTCCTTTCATGGCCGGCACAAACCATTGATTTGTTATAGTATTATAAACATGTAATTCATCAACAATACCTTCATTTCCGCCACCAAAGACAACCATTAGTTCTTTAATATTTATGGCTCTATGACCATGCCGTGGACGTGGTTGAGGACCTGTGGTATTAAAAACTCTCCGCCAACGGAATTTCTGTTGCCATTTATCAGAGATTGCAGAATCGGCATCGAAGGTTTCTTCAGTATTTGCATTCAATTGCATTTCTGTTACTTCACTTTGTAAATTAGTTGTGACTGAAACTGTGTCCGAGTTTGATTGTTTCGATTGTCCCTGTTGCAGTAGAACGTTTGTTGTTGCTGATATTTCATTATCTTTTACCGCATTCCCATCGTTGTTATTAGAATTTTCTGTATTTATACCCATGTTAGTTCTGCTTTTTTATTTCTTTTGTAAAATTATCGTTTCTTTTCTTACTTTGTTACTAAAATTTCCATCTATGCTTGTTAGTATTTGCCTGTATGCGTAAAAAAGCACCAAGCTTCACTTTTCTGGATATGCAAAACTATTAACGGGGACTGACAGCATTTGTATAATAAAACGTTTCAATTATATATTGTACCCTGGCTTTATATTTAACTCGGCTTTATTAAATCAAACGTCAAAGAGATAATTATATTTCAAAAATATTAAATTGCAGTAAATTCGCTTAAGGTTGTATTTTTTGCTTCTTTTTTATTTTTGTTATTCATAGAATATCTTTTCAATATATATGTACGCAAAGGAAAAGAAAGTAAACCGCTTAGCTGTTTAGAAATGACGGCGCTAGACGTATTCTAAGCCGCTGAGCTTTTTCAGAGTTTTCACAACAGTTAAAAATATGCTGCCTAAAGTTTTTTAGTTGTTTTCAAATTTTAAGCACTTTTGTAAATTTTTTTTCAGAAACACATTCCGGTTGTTTAACAACAATAATTTTTTTTAGATTGAGAACATAATAAAAGTTTTTAGCTTCAGTGCATAATTGTACAATTGAAAATTGTTCTATTTTCAAGATATTATTTACACTTTGATGCTTACTTATTCTTCACTTGAGTATTTAATCTGCCGGTTACAAACTGTCAAGAAAATGTTTACCGTCGACATAAAACTTATCAGACTTCGAAATACGTTGGTTCGTTTTAAATATAGTCAAGCGACAATGGTTTTATCGATGCTACCATCCGTCAGCAGTTCTTACAAGCAATACTATATATTAGTGGCAAGGCTACGAATGACACAGCATGTACCATACAGTAAGGCGTCTCCATCGCTGAACGGTAAGTATGTTCGTAGTCTATCATACAGAAACGTAACAACTTATTTAAACAGGCTGAATCACAGATGGTAATATTTTAACAGGGTGTTTGAGTTATTCTTAAGGAATAACAATTTTGAACTTTTTTTTTATTATTTTATTATGAAATTTAAATATACATTTTAAAAAAGTCAATTAACTTGAACAATTTAAGAAAATTAACTAAATTAAAATATTTGACGAATAATACTCAGAACTTGATAGTCGCATGTAATTTATGTTTTTATGCAGCTAAAAAAATGCATCAAACACTTAAAAAAGTGTCTAAAACAGTTTGTATTCAAATATGCAAAATAAAAACAATTAAAAGCATTGTGTAATATATACATATATATCTATAGGTGAGATGTTTATTCTATAATTTATTTTCCCAATGTTCAATCTAATTTAACGAAAATTACACATATGTACAAATGAAACAAAAATAAAATTTCAAAAAATTTATTTTCAAAGAAACTAAAACTCAAATAAAACATAAAATTAAGACACTACATATTTAATTTTCAAATAATGTAAAGTTTTAAATGTTCTTCATCAGCTGCTACCTTTAAACATTCTGTAACTACTATTTAAGTAAAAAACAAAGCAGTAGTGCTACTTTCTGTAAAAAGTCGATGTTTTTTGAAATTGAAAACAGCAACAAAAAGTCAAAATATAATAACATTGAACGTGTCCTAGAAATCTGATTAAAAAAATAAGACGGCTTATTATTACAGATAAAGAACACTTCATGTTCAAATTTTATTTAAATCGAATTCAACATCAAAAGTTTAAAACTCTACCATATCCTATTCAATACTTTAAGTTATAATCCATCAACTTTGTTTTAAATTTCATTTAAATCGGTCACCAGTTTAGTTACATAAATAAATACTATATTTGACAACAGAAGCTGCGTAGCCCTTTTTCTCTATAAAAAGAAGACAAATTTTTTCTTAATGTTAAAACGATTTTAAAAAAATTCGGATTTTAAATAATAAAACGACACGAATAACGAATAAATTAAATTATTTCCAATTGGTAGAGAGGATTTTTCTTAAAATTGTGTTGGGAAGTTTATTATTCAATATTCATTTCATTATTCTTCATATCTTCGGAAACTTGCATTTCTTTTTTTCAATTAAATTTTGTGAATAAACTGTAAATATTTTGCAAATTAATTTTTTTGAACTACCCGGTATCATTATACGTTTTTCATATACGAAAGTAGGTATATTGTATTTACTTGAATTGAATCATTACGTATTTCCATTTTGTATACTAACGTTTGCACTACAAAACAAATCGATATTATGTGTGTATATCGCATGCATGAAACTTATGTATGAACCACATCATCTGACAAGGAAGCAAACACAAATTGTTGACGTATGCAGAGAGATATAATCATTCACAATAACGTTTGCAGATTATTGAAATCAAATGAAATGATACATAATAAAAAGAGGTTTTGATTTATGTAAATTGAAAAACGAATAAAATAGTTTTGAGATCCATTATCGTATGCAAGCAGAAAAAATAGTGGAAAATAATTGCAAGCATAGGATTTCAAATTGCATCTAAATAGGGCTGCCAGATTAAAATGCAGTTGATGGGATTGGTCATCAATACATTCATTAGTATTATTTCGCCATTACCGTTTCACAGGATTTATTATATTTTCAATACAAAAATATATTTAAATGAAAAAAATATAGGATGTGAAAGGGTTATGACTAATAAAAATATAAGTGCAAAAGCTCATCAAAGTATGTATGTGTTGTTATTAAAAGGTTTTACACATCTATGAAAATTTTGCTACTACTACTTTAACTTTACCCCGTATTGTTGTTGTTTTATTATCATTCCGTTTAGGTGCCTGCTTGGCTGTGTTTTGTTTTACTTTTCTGTTGTTCATCTCATTTCGTAGAATTTCTTTTAAGTATGTGTTGTTGCTTAGGTGTATAAGATTTCTTAGAAAACTGCGGAGTTTGTAAAATGCACAGTGGGTCGCGTCGTTTATTTTTTTTATTGATAATTATTTTCTTTTAAAACTTAATAAATCATCCTTGTAAGAATATTGTATTACAGTAAAATACTAGTTATAATATGATAATGCTACACAAGAATTATCAAAATGTCGAATATACAAACAAACAGTTGAAGTTAGAACCATTAAATTCAAATATTTCAATAAACTTGTATTTTTTCAACTTCTGACAACTTTGATGAAAATATGTATTTAATTCACAACATGAAGTTATCGTGTTGGCACAATAATTTATAATGTTTTGATGAAAGATTTTCAACTATATGTTAAAACATTAATGGCTTACAATTGAAATCATTGTTGCCTTTTTGCTTTATTGTTGAATACAATTCTTATTTAATTAACTTTGTTTCGGATACATGATTCTTGAGTTTTCTACACAAAATTTGGGTAAAATGAGCAATATATTTTTTTATTGAAAATGTCAAAAACAGCTACGAACAACATTGATTAGTTAATGTATCAGTGATATAAAATATCTAGTTACCAATAAATATAAAATAACGAAAAGAAGTTCATTAAATTTTGCATAATTGAAGTTTAACTTTACATGCGAAGGCCGAAATAATAAATTCGCCTTGATGCATTCAAAGTTTTACTAAATCAACGAAGCGAATTAAATGCTATATAAAAATAATAGTCTAAGCAACTGCGTTCAATCACTTTATTGTCTTGAAAATTGTGAACATTTGGCTGACATACCACTTCCGGAACAATAACGAAAAATTGTCAATATTAAGCAACTAGAAGTGAAGAGAGAAACTTTCATTAATGAATACGATGTCCACTTAAAGTGGAATAACTTAAAAACAAAACTAATTGAATTATATAATTATATAAAATTATAATAAATATCTTTTTTCTTTTTTACTAAAGATAAAAAAGATCGTTTAAAAAAACTATAAAAATATATAAAATTATATTATTATGATAATTTTTATTGTTTTTTAAACGATCTTTTTTTATCTTTAATAAATCTTTATTCTTTTTTTAGATCTTTTTTATATATTTTTTCTTTTCAATATTTCGCTTTCCTTTGGAAAGCTTCTTCAGGAAAAAATTTTTTAAATTTTTGAAAGCAAAAAAATTATTAACAAATAAATGTTTTGAAACATTTTTTCAATTTGTTAATAATTTTTTTGTTTTAAAAAATTTAAAAAATTTTTTCCTGAAGAAGCTTTCCAAAGGAAAGCGAAATATTGAAAAGAAAAAATATATAAAAAAAGATCTAAAAAAAGAATGAAGATTTATTAATTATATTATTATATTATAATTATATACAAATGAAAATAATAAAAACTAAGGCTTTCTTACTGGTCGTAATAAACAAAAACAACGGTGCCAAAATTTAGTAAAGCACAACTAAGTTGTGAGTTAAACTCGCCTTTCTGTAAACGATTTAAATTTTTATTAACAAATATTTTTTATTTATATTTTCAAAAATATGTTTTTACAATTCCGAGACCTGATTTACATCGACCTTGAAAATGGTTTTTGACATTTTTCTTTCTTTCAGTATTCTCGTTTGCTTTATCTTGCCAAAATAGTTCTTTTAATAAAAAAACAACTTAGTAAATTATATAGAAAAAAGCAACAAGCAAACAGCACGTGTCTGTCCCACAGCAGCATCCTTGCAAGAAACAATATTTAAATTTATTGAAAAAAAGTATAAAAAATATTTAAATATAAATATTAAGGGAAAAACTGTAATAATAACGACAAGTCCATAAAGCGATTACCTAAAAAATTATAGTTTTATTGAAAGTTTTGCAAAAGCAAAAAATCGCTTGCACGAAAGCGTACGCACAAAAACATATACACACATACATACATCGTCATGTTTTATTTAATTGGTTTGGGGCTAGGAGATCCCAAGGATATTACAGTAAAAGGCCTTGAAATTGTAAAACAGTGTGCAAGAGTATATTTAGAAATGTATACCTCTATACTGGCTTGTCCGAAAGAAGAATTGGTAAGTGTGACAAGGTTCTTTTGTGAAACATTACGTTAGAATTTTTAAGAATTTGTTTGAATAGGAAGCATTTTACGGTCGTCCTATATTGTTGGCGGATCGTGATCTTGTGGAACAGGGTGCTGATGAAATTTTGGCTGGTTCTGGGGAAGAGGATGTTGCTTTACTAGTGGTAGGTGACCCATTTGGTGCCACAACACATACGGATTTTATTTTAAGAGCCAAAGAAAAGAAAATTCCGTACAAAGTGATACACAATGCCTCCATAATGAATGCTATTGGATGTTGTGGCCTACAGTTGTATAAATTTGGCGAAACTGTATCTATACCATATTGGGATGAGACCTGGAAACCGGATAGTTTTTATGATAAAATTAAACTTAATCGACTGCACAATATGCATACTTTGTGTTTGCTTGATATAAAGGTGAAAGAGCCAACCTTAGAGTCATTGATGCGGGGGCGAAAGGAATTTATGGCTCCTCGTTTTATGACTGTTAGCGAAGCAGCCCAACAACTACTGGAAATAGTTGAGAAAAAGGATGCTTTGGAACGTAACACCATTTTAAATGAGCAATCCTTGTGTGTCGGATTGGCCCGTGTGGGGCACGATAATCAACGTATTGTGGTAAGTACGTTACGTGATATGGCATCTGCGGATTTGGGAGGACCGCTTCATTCTATTGTTATACCTGCCAAAGAAATGCATCCTTTAGAAGTAGAATTTCTACAACAATTTGCTATTTTAAAGTTAGAGGACTACAATCATTAGAATTAATTTGTTTAACAATTATAAGATTTAATGTAAACGTAAGGAATTTGTATGTAGTTATGTGACTATTTTTTTAGAGATATGATCAATTTTTAAATGCAAATTAACCTTAAGAAAAGGTTTAGTAAATTTGCAGGTTTTGTTAAGCTTTAAAAGTAGAGTAGTATTTATTCTCACCGTTTGTATTCTTTGTTCTTGACTTTTCAAATACTAGTATCATTCAAGTTTTACTTTTTCTACCAAAAAAAAATTGTGTTCTTGAACATTTATGACTTAAATTTTGGATATAGTTAGGCTGTTTGTTGTATTCAAGAATTAGCTGGAGGTACCAAAGCCTTTTTTGGACACAAATGCATCATGTGAAAAAGTTATGAGTGTTGGAGTTTATAAAGATTTATGGATAAAACCAGCCCATAGAAATTTTATATATGTGTGTATGTATGTATCTAAGCTGATGTATTTACTGAATTAACTGAAAAAGTGAAGAGCGATTGTGATTGATTACTAAAATACAATAAATTAATTATATAAGATTCTGAAAATACTTTTCCCTCTAATTAAGGCACATACTCGCATTTGTGCAACAGCAGAGCATTGAAATTTTGCAGTGTAATTAATTAGAGTACAGTAAATTTCTTCAGCGGGTTGATATGAATACTTAGAGCTGTTTTTGTTTTAAATAAACAAAAAATATCAGTTTTACAGACAATTGTTGCACAAGTACGATATATGTGTATACATACATATGTACACTTCCCGACCTGAATAGTGTTTTTTTTAAATAAAAATAAATCAAAAAATTTATGTTTCCAATGTATATAAAAAGATTTTACTTAAAATTAAGAGTATTTCTAGTAAGTATAATTTTAATTATAATCGTTGACCCATTTCTTTGCATTTCAATTTTATTTTTTATAAAATAGAAAACAAGATTGCTTTAGACGATACTGTATTATTTTAAAATATGATTTCGCACATCAACATGCTTTAGCAATAAATGTTTAACAACAAAATTGAACACGAACCTTTATATGGAATTGATCTCAGCTCAGGGCTGGCTATCTTAACTAAAGAGAAGTCATAAAATAAATTAATAAACATGCCTAATGAGGTAGTTAGCTCCAAGGGGAGCATATTGAAAAGGTCAATATTATTTGAACATGCCCTTACAGTTTGACATCCGAATTACGATTTACTAAATTTTGATTTTATTCAAGTAAAAGTTCTTTGTCAATCGAATATTTCATTAACTTCTAGTCTCCGAAAAAATATATGAAAGTTAAAATAAAAAAAATTATTTTGACAACAAACAAAATATGAAAAACAGGTTTGCAAAAAAAAAAAAATTAATTGCGATTATCCTTCAAAAAACATTGATTATAATTTCTTTTTACTACACAAGTGCACCTTCCTTAGTTACAAAACTATTTCACTAAGATTTTATATTTTTTTCCGAATATGTTATATTTTATTAGTATGCTATTTAGAAATAAAAGAATAGTTTTGTTAGAAATATAATCCTCTCATGCGTCTACCAGAGCCTTGACGATCATAAAGCACATTAAATTTATTAACGAAATGATTCATATCATTGCAACCTTTTGTCATGGATCCTAAATAAGTTATAAGACCGACATCATTACATTGCGTGTAGAATTCCTCCCGAAATGCACTGCCTTGCATTACAGGTAGCCGATGACTTAAAGCATAAATTTCACGTAAAATCTCTTGATTGGCTGCCAGCTTTCCAGCTTCAACATCTTTAATGTATTTCAAGACAATTTTAATGCGGGTATTTAACATTTTAATAGCACTCTCCTGAGCGACCAAATGTTCGGCAACATAGGATTTTTCACCAGTATCATTAGTCGACATACGAGCTACGTGGTCGACACCGATGCGTTCAGCTTCTTCTGTGGCCAAGGTATAGGTAAGTGGTACAAAAAACATGGTAGCCTCACTGCGTACAATGTCAATAACAGATTCATAAAGCTTCAAAGGAAGTTGATCAACACTACGAGATAAAGGATTTAATTGCAGCATGATAGGGCATTCGTTAATTTCTGCTATTTGTTTATGTATAGCTAAGTCTTTGTCCGTGGGTGTTTCTCCGGTAGTGTACCAGCCAATAAAGTCCAACTCACTAAAAACCTAAAAAATATGATACAAATCTATGTGTACGGCACAGACATAAATATGTATTTAAATATTACCTGTTTGTATTGATGCTCCTTTGTCATATAGTAATCCCGATTAATAATAACATCATCTCCCACTATATCAGTTTTAAGTTCGAAAGAATTCATTACTTCTATGTTGCGGCCTTTTTGTTTGCCGATCAAAGCACCATAGACTTGACATATTTCACCTGCTTGAGCTCTTATACGCGTCCAATGCTCTGATATATTCATAATTACCAAAGGATGTAAAGAAATTGTTACCGATGGTACTGTAGCCGCATCAGCCATTACGTTAAGACCCATTAATGCAACGGTGGAATTTACCTTGGCCTTTGCTGCATTAACGCCTGCAGTATTAAGTTCACTAGATGACCCAGCCTTAACATCTAAATCTACATCCATTTGTTCCATTTCCATGCTACAATTTTAGTTGATTTGTGAACTTTTTCAGTTAAATTTTGTTATTCTTGTTTTAAAATTCTTTTTCCGAAATTTTGATGGCAATTTTACACCAGCAAAACCTTGCAGTACTCTTTTGTTTTGCTCTATTCTTTTGTAATCCTTCCTTGTGCTGCTTCTTTCTGTTTTTCGCACGTGCGATACGGTAACATCAATATTCCAGAGAAAGAGTATGGCAATACTTAAATTATTTACAAACATGATAGTTACCAGGGTACATTTACTTTAAAGATTGTTTTGTCTAGCCAGCTTATTTTTTTCTTAAATCAAAATGTGAAAAGCGTATATGATTTACAACAACATTACTGTTTGTTTAAGAAATTATCTATTGTTTCTTTATTTTTTGACAATTCCTTTTTCAAAAAAACAGCGGAATGTATTAGCTTATGATTCCCCGTTTTTGATTTGCAAAAGTCTACATTGCTTTGTACTGCTTACTGTTTGACAACTCGGCCAAATTTCGCAAGGGCATTTTGCTTTTACAGCTAAAAACCGCCGATTACGAGACTATCCATTTCAAAAGTTAGCCGCTACCGGGTATATTTTGTTGAGACGCCGCCGGTTGTCATTTCCCATCGGCTTTCCTCTATGTGCTTCCCTGTGTGCTTTGTGGTAATAACAAAAGAGCAAAAAAATTTGCTGAGAAAGTAACGGTATGCTTCAGTTCAGAAAACGAAATTGAGTTTTTCAGTTTATTAAACTTAAACAAATTAATATTTGTTGCAGAGTGTTATATTTACACAATTAGTGTTGCAGTGCAAATTTATTCTTCAAATTTATTAACCTGCTCTCTAGATAAGTTTATATATATATATATATATATATATATATATATATATATATATATATATACATATATGATTTTTATATATGAAAATACTAATCCAAAGTCGCTTGTCTGTCAAAATTTTTAATTTACAGACGACTTCTAGTTTTTGTCTTCAAACGATCATGTAACTATTTTATGTTGAAAACAACTGATAGATGCTTTTCAATGAATGTGCTTTGCAATGTGAAATTTGACAGATCATATCCAAAAAATATATCGTCCGAAAGCAGAACATTTAAAAGAATAACAATTAAAGAAATTGTGTAAAAATGTTAAGAAAAATATAATTTGATTAGTGGAACAGCAGGATGTTCTTAAGCAAATAACGACATATATACATACATACATAATGAAAACCGCAAAAAACTAACGGTTACTAATTAAAATCGCATTTGAAAAGATTTGAAATTTTAAAGAAAATGTTAATAAACGCATCACTTCCATATTTTGCGGAACGAGATGCAAAACAGAAGATATATATGTATATACATACATATATAGTCTGAGCCTGTGATATAGTGGATCGTGATATCTCTGTCTACTTTGTGTCGCACGTTCAAAATAAAATTTGAATCAGCTGACTCAAATATTAGAAGCATAGATAAATTAATTATCTATGATTAGAAGTGTGTTGTATTTTATTAAAATGATCGATAGATAAACTGGCAACGTCGCCATAGGACTGTAAGTGCGGTTTTACACACATCAACTTTTGCTGCTCAACTTTTGTTGTTTTCATTAGAAGGAAAGAGAGCCTTCACTTTCTTTCTAATGGAGAAAACAAAAGTTGAGCAACAAAAGTTGATGTGTGTAAAACCGCACTTAGGGAATAGCAAATTAGTATTGATATTGTGTTAAAGTGATGTTGCCTCAAAATCGATGACGATATTGTTGTCGCCAAACAGAATAAGGGTGATTGTCTTATAGATTGTTTCCACGGCACCTGCTTCGCTCTCTATTCTTGCTTCACACCCCAATCATAAGCGAATCAACCTGCTTCGCATTACAAAATTTTGAGAACGAAGCTGGTAGATTCATATTGAATCTAGCTGCGAATCAAGGAAAAATCCTCTCTTCTCTAATTTTTATCGTAAGTTTATCTGCACTAGTTGTCAAAAATAAACATTTTTGTACACAAAGAAAAATTACAAACAAAACAAAGTTAAAAGTGAAAACTTAAAAAATATCATTGTTTTGTGGATGTGTTCATTTATTTTAATTTTATAAAATTAAAAAAAAATGGATAGGAAAAAAATTATACTTAATGCTATCGCGGCAAGAAGGATATCTTCTGTTGTTTTTCAACTTATGTTATTCTGTTTAATAACAACTGTCAAATCGAAGCAGATAAATGAGTCGTGTAAACAGCATGATTCATAAACTTACTTCAGAGACCTAAACACGAGATTCAAATTGTCGTGGAAACAGGCTATTACAGAATACCAAATATGTATTGCTAGTCATCGATAAATGGCAATATTGCCAACGAGAATATGGATTAACAACAAACGAGTAAAAACGACGTCGTCTCGTATTGCAGTCGCCAAACAGGTTTAAGGGTGAATGTCTGTTATCAAACTCATAAATTCACCACTATTTGACTTAAACTACAAAATACCGTATCAATTTTTAAAAGTATTTGTGGTGAGTTCAGCATAGATAAATGTGTAGAATTTAAATAAATTGTTTGTTAGGAAAAGAAAAAAAAGTTTACAAAGAAATTTTACAAATGTTTTCATTTTTAATTGAAATTTACAGAGATAGATAGTCTCGACAGCACGACGAACTTAAATTTATTATAATAAAACAAAAGCCCTATAGGGCACTGTTTGAAAACTTTATGCAGTCCAGAATAGGAATTTGTCGTTTTCGTTGTAAATGTTTTAACTATCGATATAGAGATTTGCTTGCTAGAATTTTATATTCCTTTTATATGAAAACTTTTCTACAATTAAATAAAAATAAAAACATTTTGGTTATTTTTAGTTGTTTTTTTCTTATTTTTTATTATACATTTATGTAAAGTATTTAATAGTTATTTTTATTTAATTTTATTTTTGCTTCACGTCTTAAATATTAAAACAATTGCGTGTGATTTTTTTTTATTTTGTGATTATTTTGTATAATAGTTATTATACGATTTAAAATTAATATTTACAGAAAGAAAAATAAAAATAACTCAATATAAACTGACCTATAATACAAATCTGCACAAGTAAGAATTATTGTGAAAACAATTTCCATTATTCAAATTATAAGAATACATATTTCATTGTTATAAAAGTATATTAATAGTGGTTTCTTAATGTTAGTTTTTTTATATGTTAAATATATAAACGTACCATTAAGTGTTTCTAATTCTATAAAAAATAAATGCTTAAAAATTATAGTATTTTTCATTCTTGTTCTGACTTTTGTTTTCTTTTAAAAGATGCATTAAAATTGTACAAGCTAAATTAGTAATTATTGTTAAAAATGAATTTTAACTAATTAATAAAATATAAAATAGATAATTAACAAACAAAAGAGAGAAGAAAAACAAGCTTTACAACGATTACTTAATTAGTTATTTATGTACTTTAATTTTAAAATTTCTAAATACATTTTTGTTTTGATTCTCTAATTTAAAAATTGTGTGTGATATTCAAAAATAAACAGTTTGCTTAACTTAAGTGGAGTCCTAAATACACTATTTTATTTGATAATTTATTAATTTTTTCTTTAAATATAAAACTAAATAAAAATAGTAAAATTTTCACACAAAGCTTTGCTAAGTAACAGGAGAGGATATTTTCAGTATTGAAGTCATGTAATAAAGGGGGGGGGAATTAATTATTCAATAAAACAAGATATTATCACAAATTCCAAAAAATTTATCCTAAACAGAATATTTTGTGTAATTAATTTTTAAATTTAACAGTTGATTATTAGTAAATTTAATTTTAGGACAAAATTTAGTTTATTTTAAAAATGAAAACGTTCGTTTTTAAGAAAGTTTAGCTGTTTTCGATTACAACTAAAAAAAGGAAATTGTTTTGGGTTTTCAAATGATTAAAAAAAAATGCTACCAAATGAAATAGAACCTTGAAAGCAGTGATTGATCCACAACAATATTAAGCTGTATTTGAGTATGTATTTTATAAAACCTGTGTAGCATCCCATTAGTCATTATCTTTTGGTATGCCTGACGTTATAAGCTCTCTGAAGGCTTTGCCGAAAATTCCTTCAGATAGTTTACTATTTCACTTTTTTTTTCTAATCGGAAAAACTGCACATTATTTTACGTGTTTTTTTTTGGCAACCTTTATTTATGTCGTATGTATGTCGAAAATTTTTTCTAATTTGCTTTGGAATACCTGCGGATTTCTGTAACATGATTTGCAAACATTTCGGATTTTCTAAGAAATTACGTTGTACGAATTTGGTGGAGTAAAATATTTAGTGAGATGGAACAGAAAAATATTTAAGTGCATTTTAAGAGAAAACAAAAACTTCATATTAATGGTCTCTATTATGCATTGACTAAGTGTACCTTTGCATAGAAGTAAAAACCTAAATTTAAAAATTAAAAAAATAAATAATTTTTTTATATGTCGCGCTGCAATCAATACTGCCTTGCTTCTTCTTTATAAACTGTAAACTATTATAAATAATTTAAAATATTTTTTTGTTTTGTATTCCATTTATTTCAACATATTTTGTAGGTTCTTCAAGAAATCCTAGTGGTTATTTTACTAAATCAAGCAGATATTTTTAGATGTTTTCAATTTTTTAATAATTTTTGAAATGGCTGCTAAAGGTTATTTTATATCATGATCGCTCTTAGTCTGCTTGTTTTTAAAAACAGTCACTGTGGATATATCAACTATTATTCTTAGCATTATTATCATCCGATATGTTAATTAAAGTATAACGTCAATTAAGAAAGCTTATCGGGTTCTAATTACACTCTTTTTAGAACTCACTAATTTTGATCAAGTTCCACAACATTTTCGAGGCTTGAAATTTTAATGAAAATTGTTAAAATTATTTACAAAAATTTGTTTAAGTAAATTAATGCTTTTCCTCAAAATTTTATTTTAAAATAACGAAAATACATAAAAAAATCCGCATTTGAAACCAAAGAAAAACAAGAATCACACATAAGGCTAAAATATAAATTTTCTTTTTAAACTTTTCTAAAAGTATATACTCTCGTATTGTGTGGGGAATAAAAAAATTGTATGATTTTGTTAAATAATTCCTGCATTACAATGCGCCTCTTCTTACCCACCCGCTCACCCTCTTACTTTATTCGGCCTTAATTTAAAAATTAACTAACAAGCTAAAATAAAAGTGTTTAAGATATCAAAACCCCTGAATGCAAATGTTCAATAATAAGTAGATTCGTAATGCCCATGATGATTTAAGTTGTGTGTTTTAGTTGGAGACTTAAAATGATGGGAAGCGATATTAGATAAATGTCGTGGATGATTGTGACGTAGATGTGCTAAAGCACGATTTGTAGAAATTTGCTGGTGACGATGATGATGATGATGAATTTGAAACCAATGCGCAGCATAGTGTTGCCACAATAAATTTCAATCCTTTTGCTGATGCGTCGAACTGCCACCATGTTGTGTTTGCGTATGATGAGAATGACTCTGTTGTCCTGTTTGATGCATATGCTGTTGTGACTGCTGTGAATGATGAAGTGTAGGTACATGATTGTGGGATAATGCACCACCACCACCACCAGCTGCTGTAGCCTGTTGCTGCAGATGCTGATGATGGTGATGACCACCTAATATATGGGAGTTTGGATGAGTTTGTGATATTTGTTGATGTTGTGCTGGTTGGGAGCTACCATTAGTTGTACTGCTATGCTGCAAAACACCATTTGTGGTATCATTTTTATTTGCCGCATCTCGTGGCAATAGATATATTGAACCGTCAGCAGCTTGTTGTAAACTGTATTCGGATGGTGAGCAAGGATTGCCTTCAGCATCTCGCAAATACTGAAAAGATTTAATTAAGTGTTTGTCAGTGTTATTACAGATTGAATATTTAAATTTAAAACTTAACTTTCTAATTATTTAATTTGGTTTTGTTTATAAATAATTTTTTATTTTTTGTAACTGCACTCTTAATTGAATTTACTTAATTAACTGGAATCCTGTTTTATGTTTCCTGGATCCATGATAAATTTTATTGAAATCTAGTATTCTATCTAAGACGAAATCTTGTCAAAATAAAAAAAAAAATATTTACATGGAGGGTAAACTTCTGTCATTATAGTTCAGTGTCGATACACGTCAAAGTGTAAATACACATTTTTTAATCGCTATAATAATGTCGAATATTGTCTAGAAAACAAAATTTGCGAGGAAGTGAAGAAAATGGCTGCTCAAAGTTATCGATTGTTGGTAGAAGCTAACGGTCAACATGCACCAATTAAAAAAAATTGTGAAAGATGGTATGCACGATTCAAAAGTGGTGATTTCCAGACAGAAGACAATAAGAGGCCTGGTTATCAGAAAAAGTTTGTTGATAAGGAATTGGGAGCATTACTCCACGAAGTTTGTTATCAAACGCAAGAACAACTTATACTATCTTTGAGAATCACACAACAAGCCATTTTTTAGGTTAAAAACATAGAGGTTCATTTGACACCACTAAAATTAGGTTTCATGTAAATACGAAGCATAGAGGCGTTGAACGGCGACTTTGCATGTCGGAAATGATGTTTGAACGCCACAAAAAGAGACCATTATTATTATTGCTAATTAAAAATTGAAACATTGCAATACCCCAAGAGCAAAAAGTCATATGTAAACTAGACAAATTAACGCGGAAGCCAAATGTCCATGACGACAAGGCAATGCTTCGTATTTGGTGGGATCAGAAATGTTTTTAGTATTATGAGCTGTTGAAATCGGCTCCGACGATGGCAAAGAACCTAAACCGAGGACAACTGATTCGTTTAAAAAAAGCAATCAATGAAAAACGACAACAAACATCATGAAAACGCTCGGCCAAATGTTGCAAAACCGATCAACCGCTATTTGAAAAACAGTGGTTAGGAAGTTTTGGCTTACATCCCTTATAGCTCAGATTTGCCCCTTCTGACTATAATTTCCCTCGACCGACATAGAATGCCCTCACTGGAATACCCTTCACTTCAGAGCATGGTATCAGAAATTGGCTTGATTCAATCTTCACCTTAAAACCGGAACAGTTCTTTTGAATCGGAATCCATCCATACGCTACTAGAAAAATGGGAAAAAGTTGTGGATAATGATGGACAATATTTTGTGTAATGTTTCAATTCATTTTATTTTAGTGAATGCATTTTTCAAGCTATGTAGGGTTCTTAATCATTAGGTGGGAGCCGTTATTTCTAATTCAAAGCATTTTAATAATATAATTTAATTTGTATATAAGGTTCTTCCAGCAAATTTAATCTAGAGGATGTAACGTAGACATTCAATGACCCATAGGGTGCTCACAATATGTATAAGGTTGGCGATCAATGAAACGTAAGTATGTGTAAGCAATGAACTCAAGGGTCCAATGTTAAGATCATGTTTTTCAGTTTGTTGTACTTTCTACTGCGTTAAAGACATAGCGAAACATTTACTGCAAGAGGAAATTTATAATTTCCAAGGTAAGCATGCAGAAATGTTTTTCAGTTAGTGATATATCTATGTCAGTGATAAGTATATCTAATGTCTTGGTTATCTCTAAAGAGTTCAAACAAAATTTATAACTTTAATTTGATTTCCATCATAAAATTAATTAATAAACTCCAAAGTCACTTACTTGGAAAATGTGTCTGTGTAAAGCGCCAAATTTATTTGACACTCTTTTGCGTTCATTGAACAAACGTTCATGCTGGGCTTGTAAATCCTCCTTGCGACGACGCACCTGTTTTACTTCATCTTCCAGCGATAATATTTGATCCAACTTGCGTTTGCGACAATTTTGAGCTGCAACCTTATTCTTGCCACGTCGTCGTATATCTCGTATCAACGACAATTGATTTTCACTTAAATCATATTTTGATAGGCGTTCATTGAACTCATCCATTGGCAGATTAATGATGTCTGTCACCGGTATTGGAATGTTCATGGCCCGTGCTCGCTTTTCATCGCGTGTCATATAGTTATCTTCCTCACCTCCACTTCCGCTATTATTATGAACAGACTTGGACGATTTGGTAGATGAGGATGATGTAGATGTTTTTTTGTCACGTTGCTGGGGACGTGGTAGAGAACCCGTTCCCTGAGGCAAAGTGTAGGTGTGATTATGCTGGATAATTTCATTGGCAGTACGAGGGGCACGCACTGAAAAATCTATTGAGTAAGCACCGCCATAGGCATGATGTTCTTTGCCTAATATGGGACCACCCATAGCACCACCCTCTATTAAGCCATTGCCCATATTTTCATGTAGACCAGCTACCGGGGGATAGGGTTCATATTCATATTTGATCGATTGAGCAGGTCCATTTAGTACACCATTCGCTGTGTTGGTGGGATTGACACCATTTATACCAGGTTGTTCATTAAGGTATCGTTTGCCAAACATATGATGTTTCTTTTGGGCTACTGGTGGTTGACGTGAGCCGTCATTTAAACGATTGATGCCAGCACTGTTATTATAGCTATAATCATAGGGACCACCATATTTGCCTGGATGATAATCTTGGGCTGAATCACTACCCTCACCCCATTCGCCATCTGACAAGGAGGGCACACGTTCCGAACCCATTGAACTAACAGCACTATCGCTAGAGGCATCTAAACGATCGGTACCACCTTGAACCCCTGTGCCATTCATTAACTCACTAGTCATGCTAGGCGCACCACCAGCCGCCGCTACATTAGATGCGCTCATGGAAATTGCACTACTCGTACCTGTTGCTGAGCCAGTTGCCGAGTTTGCATGACCGCCAGAAACTCCTAAAACCGAAGAATTATTGCTGGTGCTGTTGTTTACATCAACCATACGGTAGAAACCTAAAAAATAAAATAAAAATTTGTGTAGTTTTTTTAAACGATCTTTTTTTATTTATCTTTAATAAATATCTTTTTTCTTTTATATATAAAAAAGATCGTTAAAAAGAAAAAAAGATATTTATTAAAATTTTATTAATATTTTTATTCTACAGTGGTACTTATTAGCTATGTACATAAATGCATATATATATGGTGTTTTTTATAGAGGTATAGAATTTTGAAATGGAATAAAACAAAATTGATTTTTTTAATTGACATGAAATTTATTTTATTCGAAAGATAATTTTCTGACATTATAATTTAAATACGTCTTTTGGCACAAATCGCCTGGACCCGCTTGGAGAAAGATATCGGCAAGAACACGGCGAATGTTGTTCTTATCGGTGTTGTGATTTCACATATCTACACATAATATAGTTTAGCGGCGTAAAGTTGCACGATCTTGGAGTCAATTCACGGGTCCGAGATGTGGAACTATTCGGTTACCAAACGTTTCCTCTAATAAATTATTTGTAGCACGAGCTGTGTGAAATTTTCCGCCGTCTTGTTGAAACCACAGCTTCTAAACATCATGCTTGCTCAATTGATGAACGAAAAAGTAAGTAATCATTACAGTCATCATTGACTAACGTTCTAAGCAACCACTTTTTTTAAAAAAATAAGGACCACCATCAGTCCATAAAGTATACCAAACAGTCAGTTTTTCTGGATGCAATAGTGTCTCAACATACACTTGAGGATTATGATCACTCCAAATATTGACACATCCATTCCATTCAAACAAAAGTAAGCTTCATTGCTTAATGAAATTCGTTTATGAAAATCGTGATCAACGGCAATAGTGTTTTTGCTCAATTTTGAAATGTTGTTCAGGCGTCAGTTTATTCATGTCAAAATTCGAAATCAAACTAAACATAAATCACCTGACAACTGATAAAATGGCTGCCGGTTAATAAAGTGTTGCCAAATTAAAGTTCTATACCCCTATTAAAAAAACATGTATACACTTAGTATACATGTTTGTATACTTATTAAATACTCTACTCATAAAATTTTATTCTTAATTAATTACGTTGGATTCTTTATTTTTTGTATATAATAAGTTCTGATTTATCGTATGTAATTTTTTTAAGTGTATTATGTTATTGTTATTTTCATTCTCTTTGAGAGTTTTAGCAAGTTTCATAGTGCGACAAAATTAAAAAGAAATTCCCTCAATTTTCAAGCCATTCCATTTGGTTTATCCCGCTTGCGTCTCTACACCTCTTGCCGACTAACGAAAATTTCATAAAAAATTTTATAGTGTAAGTTTAATAATTTTGTTTGTACTTAATTAAAATAATTCTTTTTTTGTTATAAAATTGTCGTTATAATTTAAGTAAAAAAAAATTATAAAATTTAAACATTTGCAATTAAGTTTTTGTTGAAAAAATTTTTGCTGAATCATTAACTCAACAATATTTTTGTTTAACAGCAAATATTTTTGTTTTGTTATTGTCTACAAATACCAGTTAAAAACAGTTAAAATATTTAATATTAAAAATATTTAATTATTACTTTTATTTTTTTTTTATTCGACCTTTTTTTAATTTAATTAAATATGAACTAATCTATTGAATAATTTAACGATTTTATTTTTTCGATATTTCGCTTTCCTGTGGAAAGCTTCTTCAGGAAATATCGAAAAAACAACATCGTTAAATTTTTTAAAAGACCGTTAAAAGATTAGTTCATATTTAATTAAAAAAATATTTAATATAATATAATAATATTCATTAAAAATATTAAAAATTGCCTTTAGATTATTTTAAATATTTTAAATACTTTTCAAGATCGTTTTCAGGAAACTTTTTTATAGCTAATATTTATCAGTGACGCTTAAGTTCATCTTTAAGTGTGATTAGTTTTAGAGAAAACTAATAAAAATTTAGATACCCCCACTTTTTGGTTCGCTATTATTTTAATTTACTTTCTAAATAAATTTCCAAAAGGGAAATACTTTACAGAAAAATTATCGCTTCTGATGATTTCAGTATGATTCATTTTTCGTTATAGCGCAAATAGGCCCATCTCTTATTTATTTTGGCGATGTTACATTACACTATTTACATTATTTTCAAGGTTGTCTAATTTTTTTAACTCCATTTTTATTAGCGTAAATATTTCTGCTTGGGAAGGATTTTTTTAATACAGATGTATAATGACATGACACAATTTTCCTTTTCGTTACAGAACGACCACTTAGACGTGATGCTGCTTACGTGGTAACCATTACATAAAGCACTCATAGAAACGAGCGTGCATGAGAAAGTAATAGCTTGTTTCCACGGCACCTGCTTCGCTCTCTATTCTTGCTTCACACCTCAATCGTAAGCGAATCAACCTGCTTCGCCATGCAAAATTTTGAGAACGAAGCTGGTAGATTCATATTGAATCTAGCTGCGAATCAAGGAAAAATCTCTTCTCTAATTTTTATCGTAAGTTTATCTGCACTAGTTGTCAAAATTAAACATTTTTGTAAACAAAGAAAAATTACAAACAAAACAAAGTTAAAAGTGAAAACTTAAAAAATATAATTGTTTTGTGGGTGTGTTAATTAATTTTAATTTTTAAAATTAAAAAAAAAATGGATAGGAAAAAAATTATACTTAATGCTATCGCGGCAAAAAGGATATCTTCTGTTGTTTTTCAACTGTTGTTGTTGTTTTTCAACTTATGTTTTTCTGGTTAATAACAACTGTCAAATCAAAGCATATAAATGAGTCGTGTAAACTTGCTTCAGAGAGCGAAACACGAGATTCAAATTGTCGTGGAAACAGGCTATAAGACTAAAAATCGGAATTTGTCACGAAAGGCCATTTAGTCGTTTAATCGGTGAAATATTGCACGTGTGTTTAAAATATGTTGCTGTGGATTAAAACTGTATACGAGAATTTTATGATGCGAGGGGAGTAGCACAATTTTCGTCTTGCAGCTATTTTTTTTTAGAAATTTTTTTTAAATCAATTTTTCGGATAACACACTATTCAGGAGCTATCGGGTTTTTCAACAAGAAGTTTGGTTTTCAATTGCGGCAACACCAACAACATGATAGTTTTGACATTTAGTAGATGCATTGGTAATTGTTACAATAAATTCAATTTCACACGAAAATCGCTTAAAAATAATCAAAATTCACTATGAAAATGATGGTTCTGTTTAAGTTACATTTCGTAAAATTCATGATATTTTCGAAGAACATAATCGTACTTCGGACACCGCTATTAAAAATTTAATCGTTAAACATGAGTCGACTGGCTCGATAAAAAATGTGTGAACACCAATGCGGGAACGACCGGTTCGTTTAACTGAAGATATCGCGGCCGTGAGCCACAGTGTCAAAGATCTAAATTCTTCGACGTTCTCAGCAATTGTGATTATCTAAAGCCACCTTATGGAGAATTTTACGTAAGGATTTGAATTTGAAGTCTTACAAGATTAAACTGGTGCAGGAATTAAAGCCGATCCACCATTCACATCAACGTAGATTCGTTCAATTCATTTAGGAACAATCGGCTGGTTTTTTTAAAAAAAAATCCTTTTTTCAGACGACGCCCAGCAAGTCAAATTGCAGCATTTTGGCTTCTGAAAATCCGAGAGCAATTATTGAGAAGCCTTTGCATATTCAACGTGTCAGTGTATGGTGCGCTACGTGGTTTGGAGACTTGATTGGGCCGTTTTTTTTCGAAGATAAGGCTGGAAATGCGGCAACGGTCAAATGGATTGCGCTATCGCGAGATGGCCTAATATTGACGACGTGAATATCACTGACATGTGGTTTAAACAAAACGGTGCCGCACGTTACACAGCCATTGAAACGATCAATTTATTGCAAACCAATTTTTCCGATTGCATAATTTCACGACAATCAGCAGTTAAGTGGCCAGCCAGATCGTGTAATTAAGCACCACTGGATTATTTTCTGTGGCTATGTTAAGGACAGAGTCTATACACAGCTAATCGAATCGATTTAAGCCTTAAAACTCGAATTTCGTGTTTTGATTAACGAAATTGGAGCGCAATTTTGAACAAAAAAAATGATTAAAACTTTTGATGTCAGTATGCGAAATATGAACGGTTTGCATTAATTTTTTAGAAAAGAAAACTTTCTTAAAATAATCAATTTAATAATCAATGACAGTTTCGATATTTCCATTTAAAAAATTGTGTAAAAATAATTAAATCAACATTTTGTTTAATTTATGATAACCAGTTACAAATAAAAACAAAATGCCTTTACCATGGCAGTGGAAAGTTGTCTAATGCAAGTATTGAATTTCGGTATGATTTTATGGCGACCCGCGTCAAATTTGGTTTGTTCACAAACCTTTATACTCAGTATAAAGAGTATACTCCTCAGTATAAAGAGAACACTGAAGATGGCAAATAGCCGAAACTGGTTTCTTCACAAACCAAATTTGACGAGGGTCGACGTAAAGTCATACCCAAATAAATTAAACCCCATCGGAGAATACACCCACATATCATTAAATTTCGTTTTATCCCGTCAAACATGATTCCATTACTATTACTTTAGTTTGCTAGTGAGAATAGCTAGAATTTTTTTTAAGGATCGTATAGAATTTTACTGCATTACAGAAGCGCCCTTTCATTAGTCGACTCATTCAATGTTTCTCTTGTGCGGCCAGTTATTTAGCCAGCCATCTAAGCAACTAGACAACTGCAAATTGGTAAATTGAGAAGCAGGCAAGTGAATATTTCAAGCAGTCACGTCTATAATGTAAAATAAGATTTTTCTTCTTGACAACGAAATCGTGTTATACACTAGCTTTTGTGGTGGACATTTACCAGATATCGTTTCGCATTCATAATTGCCGAACTTTTCCCTTCGTAATACTATACAAATTTGAATTATCTTAGAAAACAAATTTCCTATTGAAAAGCTTTTTACAAGTACACAGTTATTTAAACAATTAGGCCATTTGGAATACAAATGCATACATACGAGTATACATATGAACTTCTAAGAATATTGATCACATCCGCGCTTACATACATTTATACTTGCAATCTACATACATACATATTTATTTATTTATACAATTGTAAACAATTTCTATTAAGAAAAAGCAGTGTAAGATCAATATTTGTATTTGAAAAAAAGAACAGAACTAAGTTTTAGATAAGTTAGGTTAAGTGTGATTAAACAAGTAAAACTTGACTTTTCTTCTGCTGCAGATGGTAAAGAAATTGTTTGTTTCATTTAAAAATAATCAGCCCAATTCTGTAAAAAAATTCCGCAGGGAATTTTTCATTTTCCGCATTCCTCCTATTATGTAATAAAATAATTTGAGAATTTTTCCCCTTTTTTTGTGCAGGGAAAAAAGTAGGTATTCTATAATTTTAAAAACAGGGGAAAACCGCTTTTATTTTTCCCAAACAATTTTAAAAGGAGATAGAGTAAAAATGTAAGTTTTTACTAAAAATAAATAAAATTGTATTAAATAAATAAACACATTTTAAGGTCCAAAAGCTCGAATAAGCAACAGTTGCACTGACCCTTATGCAGGAGAATCCTGCAATAGCACGTGGGTTTTTTTTTAAGGAGAACGTGAAGAACTAAAACGCTTCTGGCAAAGAGCAGAAGATGAGCTAAACTCTCTGGGTCCACCAAGCAAAAATATAAATGAATGGAAAAAAGGTATGTCTGATATGGTGTGGTCTGACCAAAAAAAAAAATATACACGGCAAAAGGCAGCGCAAAATGTACAGCAGCAAAAGGGTACAGGTGGAGGCCCTAATAAAGAACATAAGTTTTCTGCGACTGAAGAAGCTATTTACAATTTAATAGCAATGAAAACTTCAGTTGAAGGTGTCCCTGCAAATATTTTTGGCTTGGAATCACCGAAAAATTTGAAATACACAACCAGCGAACATATGGATGTTTCTATGGAAGAAACGGAAAAAGTAGAAAGTGCATCCAGCAAAACTCCCGGAATGCCAAATTTGGTTTTCAAGAGTAAGGAAAATATTCTGAAAGAAAACACGAAATCTTCCAATATAGTATTGTTTGCTGAACTTGCCATACAAAGAGAGTTGGTGGATACAATGAAGGTAGTGGTAATGGATTTTAAGGAGCACCAGCTGAATATGAAAATAATATATGTATAAGTGTATGTATACAGTTATATATTGCATATGTAAGTAGGTAAAATCCCTTTTTTTATTTAGTTCTATTTTCTTTTTTTTAAACTTACAGCAACTTGTTGATTTTCTATCTGATATTTTTATTTTTTTTTATTCACCAAAAAATTTTTAAAATAAATGAAATGAAGCGAAAACGCTTGATTTTTTTTATTTATTTATTTTTGCAAGAATAACAAAAAGAATGACTCAGCACTTTAAAAATAGTAACCAGCACAAAATGAATTAAAATAAAATAAAAATAAAAACAACAACAAAGATATAAACATACGAAATTTGTATGAGTAATAACAGTCCGATTTAAAATTAGAGGTACTTAGTTGGAGAGCAGAAAGTAATTTATTTCCGCAATAATACTGAATACTGAAGAAATGCAAAAATTAATAACTAACGATCAAAACTTCTTCCGAAATGCTTTTCATATTGCATATACTTGCCAACATACATACAAACATATGTAGGTAGCTTGGAGGTGAAAAAAGTTTGATCTTACTTGGACAAAGTAATTTATCATGCAATTGGTGTGTAGTCGCGTGAAGTCTTTCTTGCATGTCAAGAGGTGTAGACAGCTAAGCGAAGTAAGAAAAATTCTACATGTGTTTAGAGAGGAATACTAGTATTTGTAAATCTTTCCTTCAGGGCTGTATTTTAATACTTTTATATATTATATAAACCTTTTGTGATCGCTGTATATGGCCGATCTAAATAAAAGTTCTATAATGTTTATATTATCAAAATCGAATAAGAATATTGAGAGGCTATAAATAAGTGTTTTAAAACTTCACTAGCGTAAGCACGAAAATTATGTATATGCCCTACTTACCCAGCCGACATTTAAATTAAGATGTTTAAATAAAAAAAAAAAAATTCTGTATTTATAGTTGCCGAATGACTCGACTGCTAAACAGTTTTTAGTGAAATACAAATAATAACAACCAAATCAAAGAGGAGAAATGGCACACTAATGCATGAAAAATCCCAAATCTTTAAACTAAAATTTTTTATTGAAAAATAATCAAACTACGTTTTCTTTTCTTAGAAAAACCCTTATCTTGATCTATATATACAGTAACAGAACTTTTTTTGCTTAAATACGAATTTACGTAACTAAATTAAATGTAGAATCGAATTAATTTATTTATTTAATCCTGTTGCACTAAACTAAACAAATGAATTAACAAAATCAATGTTTACTTGCAAAAATTTGAATTTTATAAAATCAGTTTGAAATCCAAGTGGCATTTCAATGATGCTTCACAATGAAAACCCTAATGCTTCTTTTAGGGTTTTCCATGCACGTATCTTTAATATTGAAAATCATTTTAAAAGTATAAAAATCGTTTGCGTTAAAATTGTACGTGATATCTTGCCACAATAGCCGAATTTCTTTAATTGGATGATATAACATCTCTCATATTGCCCACAACAATATCTATTTAATGAAATCATTACATTTGCCGCTCCACCACTTTCGAAACACAATGTAGAAGAATGCCCACAATATTCAAATCCAGTGGACGTACTTTCTGCATTTTCCATATCAACTACGGGTGTTCTTGTAAAGAACAACAATTGCGACTTGAAAATTAAGTAAATCAAACAGCAAAGATCTGTTAAAATGAATAATGACAACAATTCCGACAAATGAATAGTTTTTATTACATTCTAACCTTAAAAATTTAGCAAAAAGAATAAATTTACGTGTTTTGCCAGATCTTGTTATGTATTACATGTGAGTATAATTATTGAAGTCACTGTTTTGCCGCAACACGTTGTACAACGGTTTTTTTATGTGATTTAAAATTCACTCGTAGTTTCGTTTTTCAATTGTGTTTTAGTTTTTGCTGTCTCTTTTAATATCAAATTTTTATTACTCAATAGTGTTGACATAGAGAGTTGGTTGTTGTTTTTATATTAAAAATTAAAAGAACATTAACTCAATGAAGACTTCATTTAAAATCGAATAATAAAAGCCAAATGTGTTAAATTTTTTTAAACGTATAAAAATGCAAACGATATTTTAGAGAGAATTTAGCTTAACAAGTGGGAAAAATATGTGGATTTTTGTTTTTTTTTTTTGGCAAATACATTTTTTATTTGCGAGTACATATCGCTAATTATGACGATGACACATAGAGCAACAATTGTTCATCTTTTAATTATTTTTAAATAATAAATATTAATTACGAGGGCATCACTAAAGTAATCTGATTTGATACGAGTGTTAAATTGAAAAGTATCACATTAAATTACTTATTTGGCAAAGATAAATTGTAAAAACGCTTGGAAAAGTTGATTTGGCAACAAAAAAAAAATAGTGGTTTGTTTGTGTCTGTATGTTATTAACTCTATCATCTTAGAGAATTCCATTTTACAGCTTTATTAAATGCGACTTTTAACTCTAGTCAAATTTAGAAAATAAGCAAATTTACCGAGCAGTTTGGTCCATGTCTTTCTAGAATCATTCTATCGGGGTTTTCAACAAGAAATTTGTTTTTCAATTCTGGAAACACCAACAACATGATAGTTTTGATATTTATAGTTTTTGTACGTAATTGTTGTTACAATGAATTCAATTTAGATTTAGAGAATTCAAATTTTTATTTTAATACGAAGAGAAAAGTTCGGCAATTATGAGTGAAAATAATATCTGGCAAACGTCCACCACGACCGTGCTGACAGATGTCGATTCTTTCATCAATTTTTGGCAAAGTGGCGGTCCAATTTCGTTAATCAAATCACGGATTTTGAGTTTTAAGGCTGAAATCGATTCGATTGGCTTCGATTAGACTCTGTCCTTAACATATTACCACAAAAAATAATCCAGTGGTATTAAATCACACGATCTGGTTAGTGACTTAACTGCTGATTATCGTGAAATTTGTAAATTTCGTTTGCAATAAATTGATCGTTTCATTGTCTGTGTGACATATGGCAGCGTCCTGTTCAAACCACATGTCAGAGATATCCGCCTCATCAATAATAGCATAAAATTGAGTTGTTAGCATCTTGTAATAGCGTGATTTATTGACCGTTACCGCATTTGCGGCCCAATAACGTTTGTAGACCACATAGCGCACCTTACATTGACACGTTTAGCTTGCAAAGGCTTCTTCATAATCGCTCTAGAATTTTCAGAAGCCCAAATGGGTAATTTTGCTTGTTGACAAACCCTGACAAATGAAAATAGGCTTCATCTGAAAAAAATATTTTTTCAGAAAAGCAAGCTAATTGTTTCTGAATAAATGCAGCGAATCTACGGCGATGTGAATGTTCGGCCGGCTTAAATTCCTGCACCAGTTAAACCTTACGCAAAATACGCCATGTCGTGGTTTTGGATAATTTCAATTGTTGGGAACGTCGAGCAATTGACAAATTTAGATTTTCTTCAACACAGCTGTGATGTTTTCAGTTGAACAACCTGGTCGAACACGCGTAAGTGTTTGCACATTTTGTATCAAGCCTGTCGACTCAAATTTAGTCACCAAATTTTTAATAGCGGTGTCAGAAGAACGATTATGTTTTCCGAAAATATCAAGCATTTTACGAAACATAACTAACAGAACCACCATTTTCATAGTGGATTTAAATTATTTTAATGCAATTTTCATACGAAATTGAATTCATTGCATTGACAGTTGCCAATGCAATTGAAAACCAAACTTATTGTTGAAAAGCCCGATATTTAAAATGTTTTGAAAACATTAGGATAACCCATCTTTGTCGTCTTTGACATTTGACAAGACGACAATTAAGCGTTCTTTTAAGCGTTCTTCAATGTTATGGATTTGTAGGACATGTGAAGGTTTGTTCAACTTCTTTGATTAATGTTGAATTATTTGGCAAAGTTAGCCGAAAAGCCCTGATTAAAGTTAATAACTAAGTGACACATGTAACGTAACTTACTTTCATTATTTTCTGAAATATTATTCATAAATTTAAAATTCACTGCATCTTCGTTTAATCGGCTTTTTTTAACTTTAAATTGTTTTCTTGATGCAGCCGCTTAAGCCTTTGTACAAGTTGAAATGTTTTCATTTTCCTTTAATTATTGGGGCACTTTATTGAAAGCTTTAATATAAATTTGAGCCATTTTATTTGTTTTTTTTTTTTACTATAAACACTTTTTTCATTAAGAAATACATATTACACGCTCACGATTTTTTTTCTTTTTTAAAAGATAGGTATTTCAAATAATTTCCAACTATAAGTTTGTTATTTGTTATTATCTTTTATAATTAGATAAAGACAGGGAGAGAGAGAGGTATGTTTTTAAAAGAGCTGTATATTTATTATAATTTTTTTCTTTTTAATTATTTAATTTTTCTCTCTCATACTTTTGCTGAATTTAGGCGAAAGAAAAGTTAATGCAGCAAAAACAAAATAAATGCATCACATAACTAAGTACACATTTTATCACTTAGTAAGCACAAAGAAAAACCAAAATAACAACAACAACGATATAATACATCAAAGCTCACCTGTTGATTTTTCTTTTTTTTGTTTGTGTGCATTTGATTGCTTTTGCATGATTTATATTTCAAGGTAAATTTTCATTTCTGAAAAATATATCAATAGCTATAGTGTTTTTGTTGTTGTTTTGTTATATATTTTATTTCTTACATATCGATTTTTTGGATAAACAAACAGACACATTTTTTAAAATTAATTTTTGTTTATTTCTTAGGTCAAGTGCACTTTGTTTGAAGTAAATATTTTTTTAAATTATTTCTTATAAATAAGTCTTCTATTGCGCGGTGCGTACTAATTTCACAGCGTACTTTTTTTACTGTTCACTATTGCTTAGTGTGGGTGTTGCGATCTTTTTTTTGCACATCAGCACATAGTCTAGTCCATCCAGCAAAATCTATGATAATGCTGACAAGTATACAAATTGTTTGTTTTTTTTTAATTTCTTTATGGTATTGTTCTTATAATTATTCACTTTTATTTATTGGAATGAGTGTAAGCATTTTATACCAACCAAGCACTGACTATGTTATACCAGCTTTTTTACTCAAATATCAGCAAAATACTAATAATATTGTAGCACAGCAGAAGAAGCTTTTTAATTCGTTATTTTACATCTATAAAATAATTGTTCGATAAGTTTTTTTTTCTTAAAAATATAATACTTGTTTTTGTTTGAAATAATTCTAGAGAGCTGTGTTTTATTTTCGGAAATTTTAAAGCTTTTACTCATTTTAAATATGAAGAAATGAGCACGTGAGTTGTTTTGTTGACCGATAATCAGTTTGAGTTTAATTTCGTAGTAGGTTCAGGAACAGTATGTTCGCAATAAGTTTACACATTGAAAACAATTAAAGCGCCTAAATTTTATTTACATAAATAATGACTATTAATTACTTAATTATTAAATAATAGGCTATTAATTATTAATTAAGAGGCATTATTTTTTTTTTATTTTGTTTTAAAAAACAAACTTCTTGCTGAAAAACTTTTTAGAAAGAACAAAAATTATTCGAAAAAACTTACTCGAATAATAATCGATAAAAAAAACTTATCCGTGTAATTTATTTGAATAAAAAACTTATTCCAATGTTATTCGAATAAACAACTTTTTAAATAATATTTGTTTAAAAAACTTATTCTAATAATATTCGAATAAAATGTTATTCGAATAATACTTGAATAGAAAGAAAGCTTATTCTTATAACTTACGAATAAAAAACTTTTTGAATAATATTCGAATAAAAAACTTGATCTAATAATATTGAAGTAAAACAAATTATTCCAATAATACGCCAATAAAAAAAAGCTTAGCCAAAAATTATTCGAATAAAAAACTTATCGAAATATTTCAGTAGATAATATTTCAAACTTATTCGAATAAATATATGTACATTCTGAAATTTCACACATATTTTGTCATACGTGTCGTGAATAGCATAATGCAATAAATAATTATTGAACTAGCACTTTTTTGCATAACAGCGTACTTTAATGGAACAATAAGAAACATCGCCTCATAAAAACAAGGAAATAATTGTTTTTTCTGCCTTTTGAATTCTGTAGAAAAAAAAAAATCGAAGGCGATTTGCGTTACTGTAGATATTTATGAACCAGCTATTAATTCTCGTTTATTTCCCAGGTTTAAAATATGTTGTTCTGAACAAAAAATATAATTTACGCACACAGTGATGGATTTGGACAATGTTGAATATTAGAAATTTCGATATTGTGAATGTCGTTATTTCATGTAAAATTCATCGGAAATAAAGCACTGACAAAATATATAAAAAAACTGCCAAATAAATATCAGATTACAACTAAATCAAATAAAAAACTTCGAGTTATTCAAAGGAATAAAAAAAAATTCAACACTAAAATTGATTAAAATATCTGTCTGTTTATTTATTGTCAAAAAAATTTTTACATTGCAAAATTATACGACAAATATGCGAAGAAATAACAGTGGAACAAAAAAAAAACTGACGGCATTGATTCTTCTAGCTGTGAGACAAAAGACTAAAGGATAAAGGTTTGCTAGCAAACAAAAAATAATGCACAGAATGTTTGAAAGCACATAACGGAAATAAAACACTTTTAATTATTGCGTTGATTATAATGTTACGAAGATATTTTATTAAGTTTTAAAATAAAATAAAATAATTAACAGTACAGCAGTACTTTAGAAACTGCATAGTTTTCTAGGAAATCTTGTACACACCAAACAACAACAACAACATGCTTATGAGAAATTCTACCAAAGAGGTAAATAACAGAAAACAAAACCAATTAACACAGAACAAAACAAAACACACAACTAAGCAAGCGCCTAAACTGAATGATAACAACAACAACACGCTTATGAGAAATTCTACGAAAGAAGTAAAGAACAAGTAAAACAAAATAAAACAATATGAAGCGATGTTAAAGTAGAATATTCTTGCATGTAAGCACCACTTGCTGGGCAAATAAATTAATTCAAGTTGACTTATCAGTGAATAAAGACAACGAAGTTACCATCGAGTTTATGTTTTGCGTATTGAAAGTAACTAAATAGTTTAAATTAATTTAAAACTCTAAAGTACTGTATTATTATTTTGCAATAAAAGAACCCAAAATAATAAAACGTCTATTAAAAGGAACAAACGTAACAGTTCAGCAGTTTATCTATTTTGAAGAAAGTTTACCTAACGGTAAAAATATTATAATTTGAAATTTATGAAATAACAAAAACAATTAAAATTGTGTTCTATGGCGAGATATTCGAATGTGACATACAGGTGAATTTATAACTTTATTTGGCTCCAGGTATCTCACAAGATGAAAATTAATCATACTCTTTATCATTGTGGAAAGTGCAGAGCAAATTGCAATTGGGCGATATTTTTCAGGGTTGTTAGCCTCACGCTTTATGGGGATCGGCGTTATATTAGCAACACTTCAAAAATTCCAACACTTTAAAAATTCACTAGCATGATATAACGTGCTAAAAACGGCTGCTGACGGACGGCGAAGAGCACTATTTTGAAGACCAGTATTGAAATCCCAACCTACCTAAGAGACTTGTTGATATTGAGATCTGCTAAAAACCGTTTTTAACCACTCGATCTCGAAAGAATATCTTCGGTGTAGTAGCGGATACTCTGTTGACTTTGAGAAAATAAGAGTTACCTGCAAATATACTAGCCAAAAGGTTAGCTTTATTAACCGGGCCATTTTTTAAAAGAGTCGGAATTGAAGAACTAGCATTATCCTTTACTATTTTAACACTGTATTTACATTTTATTTTATACATATTTATTTTGTATTTAATAGGCGAGTTGATCTTTTGCTATCCCTTTTGTAAACTCTGTAACGCGGCCAAATTTCTTTAAAACTATAAGGTTTTAAGGCGACGTTTGACATATTTGTACAAAATCGATTCAGAATATTGGGAGCTATAAGAGTTGAAAGCCTGACCTGAGTGTAGACATCACGTATGCGTCATATATATATATATATATATTTGCATTTTTTGCATTTGGCATTTGTTTATGCTAAAGAATGAGAGTAAAGAGAACTAATGCTATTTTTATTACGATCAGTGTTGGTGTTTTTATTCAAAGCAAAAGCACAGTAAGGTATTCAAAAAAGAGTACAAGCGCAGAAAAATTACAAAAAAAGGGCGAAAAGCACAATTTTTTAGTAAATAAAGTTTTTATGACCATTACACAGGGTTTTGGTAAACATTCATTTTGACAGTTCATATTTGGCAGTCGTGAAGTAGACATGTAGCAAATTTATTATAGAAAAATTTACGTCGCCCTACATATGCCAATAGGATGTTACAGCTCGCCCATGACAACCGCGATTTTCCTAAAAAAATTATTATGAGTGACGAGGTGCATTTTCATTTAAATGGATATGTAAGTCGAGTTTGGGGAATGGGAGATCCTCAAATAATTCATTCTGGCGTGCAATTTGGTCAGGAGGAATCATTGGACCTTACTTCTTTGAAAATGAAAACGGCGTAAAGGTAACTGTGAATGGGGGCTGTATCGTAATATGATTGAAAACTTTTTAACGCCGCAACTGCATGCTTAGTGCTTGAATAACCTATGGTATCAACCTATGGTATACAATGGAATTAATAACTGCGAGACCTCTTTCCACAACAAGTTGTTTTAAGAAATGGTGATATTGGTTGTCCTCCACGGTCGCCTGACTTCCTGAGAAGCAAGGTTTATGAAAAATGTGCTCAAAACGGCTCGCATTTGTGATTCTAACAGAGGCAGACATTTATCTGATATTGTATTGCATACATAATTGCCGACATTAAATAAAATATTTATCAATATAAGATCCATTCTCTTCCCGCCTTTCCAGCGGACATCCTATACATAGCTTGAACAGTTTTCTTTCAACAAATTGAAATGCTCTCTGAATATTCGACTCTCCCGTATTCGATACCTTTGGAGTTTTCGTGGAATCGTATCGTTATTATTTAACTATTGAATTATTTTGTTGTAGGTCTTTTGCCTTATTGCGAAGTGCGAAAGCCAACTGTGAGTTTATTTTACAAGGAATATGTTTTCCTTTGCAGCATATACAGCTAGATAGAGAGGACGTAGCATATACATCGAATGAAAATCAAATATGGAGGAATGAATTTTTCTGCAATTTTTCGGTGCAAGCCTTTACTGCACAATTGTCAGTTCCTATTACTAATAAATGTTCGAATTGCAATTGCAAAACAATTAGAAGCCACCCCAGTCGTTCAAGATGTCACCTTGTAAATCAATTAAGTCCTAGAAGATTGTTACATTCTTGAGTTTTTTTTAGCACTGCTATACCAGCAACGACACTAACCAATTTTTCAAGAGATATGCCACCTCCTTTTTTTTATTATAAGGCTATACGATCCTTTAATATCATCAACTACATTTTTTATAACTTTCATATTTTATTAATATTTGATATCTTGCTGGAGCACTTACTTCTTTGCAATTTGAATTGTGCATTTTTGCTGTCGGAAAAGACATTAATATTAGTTTTAGACTAATGGGCGTTGCGTGTACTGCCGCACTACAAACTTAAAAAAGCTTGTGCTTTCTGGCTGCAACGCAAAACTGCTGCTTGGTTCCATTACCTTGTCGTACATTTTTGTTTGGCTATGGCGCACTAAATAGCTATGCCGTGATTTTATTTCATGATCTTACAATGACAATAAAATACAAAATGCTATCGTTAGATTTCTAAAACATTTTTGAAAGTAAGATTTGCCTCCCAAGCTTTGCCTTATTTTTGCTTTTCCATCTAAGGAAAATTAAGTACATCAACTGTGTCGAATACTTGTTGTTCACGTTCAATATAGTTTTGTGCATACATACAATATGTTATTCTTTTTATAACCACTTTTCTTGTACTTGTTATTGTTAGAAAGAACCCAAAATTTTAAGTATAAAATATATTGGAATAATTTAGACCACAGAATACAACAACAATAGTATTCTAACCTCATCGCTGGAAAAAGTAAAGCTGTTCAAGGATGGTCGTAAAAGTAGCTTAGTATTGGAAAATATTTTTTGTCTGCTAATGTCTAAATTTACTGACTAAATAACTGAGTTTTAAAAAAGGATGGTATTATCAATTCGAAGGGCTTTTTATATTATTTGCTTGTTCTGGCATTACTTTGTCAGAAAAGGGAAATTTAACTGAATAACTATTAGCAATGATAAGACAAATTTCCATTTAAAAAGAAAATAAAAGAGATATTTCAATATTTTTTGAATGCTATTAAAAAAGAATCACATACCAATAAAATAGATGAATTTGGTTTGTCACTTAAACTACAAAAGCATTTGAATGAATATGGTTCAGTGATAGGATCTAGCAACTATCAATCAATTTTTTGGGATTACTAATCTCTGCCGAAACCTTTTGCTTGAATCTTGCACCTTCTCTACAAATTTGTCACATAATAATATCTATTATATATGATAAACCTTGCTGTAGCTTTGGTAATATGCTACAAATATATCGAGAGGAGTAAGCTAGCTCGCTTAGGCAATTGCCGCTGTCATTAATTGTTATAAAACGATGCATTATGTAGAATGGAACGGTTATCTTTAGTGAATGCTGTACATTCTGAACATTGCAGTCGTAAGCGACAAATTATTAAATTTATTTTTTAAAATGAGTTTCTAAAAGGTGACACAATATCTTCAGTATCTACATAAGAACAAGAAGTGTTAAGATAATCAATACCTTACGCTTGATTTTGCGCCTATACTCCACTCCCTCCTCTAGACTTTTTCTTACACGGCCATTAAAATTTCCACTCTTCTGTGAACAATCAAAATTATTAGTCATTAAGTCATTAAGTGTCCATTGAAGACCATCCTAACCCCCTTGCTCGCAATATCTTGGATTATAGTGAACATAGCCGATTAAAAAAGAGGGATACCGCAGATTTAACCCTAAATGCTACAGACGATACATCTTAGAAATATTTGCTTTGTTTTTTTTTATGACAATTTTCTTTTTTACCCAAAAGGTTAGGACTAATGTAACTTTTTTTAGAATTTAAGATTTTAATACTTATTGTTAGTTCTTTTCGTGAAGATACAATAAATAATTATTGAGAGTTAAAAAAAAAAAATTAAGTTTCACGTAAATGGGCGGTATACATTTTTTCCGTGGTCTGCTACTATTCTTCTATTTTGTAAGTACTTTTCCCTACGGTTTTAAATTTTTTAAAGTTATAATTTATTTTATTTACACTGATTTCGTATCAATAATCTATAGTTTTTTCAGAAAGATTCTATTGAATTAATGAGCACTTTAACCGCCAGACTTCTATTTAATATACACGTAAGTATAAAAAAAACAAGTGGGTAAAATAAATCCCTGTTAACAAATCTTTAAATAAAAGAAAACAGAAAAACGCCTGTTTTCATAGAATCACTTGAATACCGCTACGAAATCTATATCTTTGCAGCTAAAACATTCACAGACAGCCCTTACAGTAGTTCATAATAAACAGCAAATATTAAAAATTGTTATAAGTAATACGTGCTTACATATCCTGATAATAATATTCCATATTAAACCTAACCTCAAAGCCGCTATAAAACTTAAAAAAGAACACATACAAGATAAGTCGATTTTGACAAAAGATATTATGAAAAATACCAAACGCACTGTCAGACATCATTGACAAGAACTGTAAAAACCTGCTTTTTGAAAACGGGTATTTAACAAAATTTCGCTTTTATGGAGAAGCAAAATCACCAAAAAATATCTTAAACGCACCAATATGCCATCACTGGTTATGATTATGAATTGGAGGAGTAATTTTATAATTATGAGTTATTTTCTTAAATTCAATTTGAAAGAAGTGTTGTAAAGATAAATAAATTCTTTTTATTGTGCTGGAAAAGTGGGTATGGTGCAATTATTACAATTGGGGTAGCGAATCACAAACAAATCAATGTATTTTATAACAAAAAGAATCCTCATTAAAAAAAGTACTAACCAACATATTCATTAAGGCCGGGGCACATAGAATCCGTCATGCGTTATACTTTGACATATTCAACGGAAGCCAAAGTAACGACGGATGAGGTTGGCACAATGAGTACTTTGTTAACGGATAAGAAATCAGCTGTTTTTTGTTTGTCTTTCGTATTTTATATTTTTTTGCAGCAAAGTTTTATTAAAGTGCACATTTGAAATGGAGTTAGATGACATCTTAGACTTTCTATTAATGATAATTTGTATTCCACTATTTATTCCATTATTTATTATTATAATTTATAGTTTATGTTAAAAATATTTTAATACAATAGAGCAAAAAAAGCAAAAGAAGCAAATAAAAAATGTCAAAGTACTCAACGTACGTCAAAAGTTAAAAGTTGGCCAACTTTCGTACTTTGCGTTGACGGCGACGTATTGATTGTGATAGCGCTGATAAGAAAACGTGTATTTCAACTTACTTGTCAGTTGAAAAATACAACGTATGCCGGATGACGGATTCTATGTGCCCCAGTCTTTAGATAAAAATGTTATGCGAGTATATTTTTTGTAGAACAATTATTCAACTGTTACGAAAAGTAATGATAAAGTTGTCTTATTTTATCTCGAAATAAAAAAAAATGTTGTACTTACTGTCATTAACATTCATGTCCATTAAATGTAAATCTTCATCATTTAAAATAGAATTAATAAAGCCGTCCGTGGTATGATTCATATCCGAGGAAGCATTCTATAAAATAGAAACAGTGTATAGTTATTAAAAATAATTGTATGTATGTTGATAATTAGCACTATGCAACAAAATAAAGAAAATAATTTTTTACATTCGATACCCAACTTTGCAATAAATTAATAACTAAAGGATATTTAATTAAAAGCTGGCCCTTACAGTTACACATCTCATGAAAATCAATTGTCTGATTTTATTATTTAATATGTTATAGTTTTAATATATTACCATAACTAAATAAAATTTTAATTTTCATTTATTGGTGGTAGCCTGTTGTTATCCGTTAGCTTAAAAAAATCATTAGAATCTGTTAGCTTTTTTTTTTGCAATATTCTGTTGAGAACTTCATAGCCACATGTACATAGTAAGAAAAAAAACACCTGCCAGATCTCTCCGTATTAAAAGAATCTAGACGTAAAAACTCGCCAATAAATATAAATATCAGTTACGTGCGCTATGGCAATATTAAAGCAAAAGTGTCGAACAGATATGCTGCTTAAGAAGTAGGTGTTACTAATCAATCTATATAGAGCTGTGTGTTTCCGGGGAAATAAAAAATTAAAGCTTCACCTTAACTTATTAATACAAAGGTGCAGTAAATTACCTCAAATTTTAATTAATATTATTCGAAATCATTCGTAAAGTAACATAAAAATACGCAAAATAAAAAATAGAATTTATTTTCGAAAAGGAAATATTTTTTAATATGATTATGGGTGAATAAAAAGAAAAGCCATATAAATAAAACTCGCAAAATAATTAAAAATATGGCAACCGCTACCAAAAATTTAATATGCAATTACATATTTAATATACTAAATTATATGAGAATACAAAATATTTTTGAAATATATTTTGCTTACACAAATTGTTAACAAAACATATTTCACAGATACACAATAAACAAAAAAAAAAAAAACAAAAAAAATTTCAAAAATATTTTGTAAAATTATTTAAAAATTTAATCTACGTTAATTTGGTCTAGATTCCTTTAATAAATATTTTATGATATTCTCATAAAATATTTATTGTTCAAAAAATTTCACTACTGCTCATATAGATCATCAGTGTATTTTATCCTAAAGTTTCTTTGGAAAATTCAAGATATTTGAAGCCAAATTGATTAAATGAGAGTTTTCATTAAACCAACACAGCAAAAAGACAACAAAACTCAAAAACACAGCAAACATTTCGAAAACAAAAAACACTTTCTAAAAATTTTATAAATAATATTTTCTTCAAGCAAAAGGTCTTAATACAAAAATTAATTTCGATATTTCGTCACACCTTTTTCTTTGGACCAGTACTCTGGGGATGACCTACACGTGTAATGCATTGCGCCAGAACTAGGAAATTAGCTTATGCGGAGGAGAAACGAGGGAGTATTGTTTGTGGACATTCAATTTGAAATTTCCTACATTGAAAGTGACAGGAAAAACCTCTGGAGGGAATTTAATCCACATACGGACTGTTCTGCTAAAACCGAATTTTCCCTGTAATGCATAGCGCGATTCACTGGCCAATCAACCACAAACGGATGTGCTCTCAACGAAAATGGCGTTAAACTCTAAAACACGGGTTCAAGTTACTTAATTTCTTTAGAGCACTTATCATTGTGGTAGCAATAAAACAGTGAAATAAATCCCATATTACGTCGATGCTCCAGAGAATTAAGAGAGTTGGATACCCTATTTGGACCTCTACTGTACGCGGTCGAGCAACTCCAAAATAGACTTTGGAGCCGTAGCAATAAAACAGTGAAATAAATCCCAAATTGGATACCCTACTGGATACCCTACTTGGTCCTCTACTGTACGCGGTCGAGCAACTCCAAAATAGACTTTGGGGCGGTAGCAATAAAACAGTGAAATAAATCCCATATTACGTCGATGCTCCAGAGAATTAAGAGAGTTGGATACCCTACTTGGACTTCTACTGTACGCGGTCGAGCAACTCCAAAATAGACTTTGGAGCGGTAGCAATAAAACAGTGAAATAAATCCCAAATTGGATACCCTACTTGGTCCTCTACTGTACGCGGTCGAGCAACTCCAAAATAGACTTTGGGGCGGTAGCAATAAAACAGTGAAATAAATCCCATATTACGTCGATGCTCCAGAGAATTAAGAGAGTTGGATACCCTACTTGGACTTCTACTGTACGCGGTCGAGCAACTCCAAAATAGACTTTGGAGCAGTAGCAATAAAACAGTGAAATAAATCCCGCATTGGATACCCTACTGGATACCCTACTTGGTCCTCTACTGTACGCGGTCGAGCAACTCCAAAATAGACTTTGGGGCGGTAGCCCATAAATGAGAGTTTTATTCTATCGTTGGACAGATATAGGTGGTATAAATAGTACGGAGATGGCATGGAGTAAAGTATCTCTTACACCTTTTTAGAAAATCAATCCACTTGAAAGTTTTATTAGAAAGTTGAAAAATCTGTTTAGTCCATCATATATCACACTGAATTTTCATGTCAAGTACACCAAGAGAGAGCGAGAGAGAGAGAGAGATTTCGTAATACTTATATCACCCAGAGTAATAGATGCAACACTATTGGGTGGCGTCGTCAGGAACAGAATAGTGTATAAACAAATTAATAAATCAATCAATAAATGAAAAATTGCCGACAACAAATTAAAAGTAAAAAGACCTTCTACTTAAAGAAGCAATTATTTATAAAATATTAAGAAGGTCTATTAACTATAATTATTATTAACAATTTAAAAACTTCTACAAGCAGAATGAGAATTCTGTTTAAATTCCAGTTAAACATTTTAAACACTCAAGGAGAAAACAGTAAAAGAAAAGCTATTTTTTTAATTTTTGCTGTGTTATCCTTTTCATATTTATACAATTACTTGAAAACAAGGATGATTAAAAAAATCCACCAACATTGTTGTAACTTACGCATACAAGATAAAGCAAATGTTGGCAAAAGTTTGCAGGTGCATAAATAAAAATGTACATTTTGAGAGTAACATTGCGCAACAATTTGTGGTGGCTTTATGTTGGAGCTGTAATTAATTTTATACAAGCTTTCTCAAATATAGTTTCTGGTCTGGCTCTCTCTCTCTCTCTATTTTAAAGTATTATTTTTTTCAAGCTAAAATATTCTTTAAAAATATATCTATCATTCGTTTTCCTAGAAATACTATAAAAAAATGGCCCTAAATGTATCCTTATTAAATTAAGAGAGAGTCCTCGAATAATATGTCATTTATCATTAACACATTTGCACTTGCAGAGTATAATTTTTGATTTATTAGGTATATGCATTTGTAAGGGCCCTATTAAGCATCACAAAAAGGCAGAGGTAATTAGTGTTGTTGCATAGTGTAATTTTTTCAACTTACCGAATAGTACATCATATCATGTTCCATTTTATAAGCTCCAATATTAGGCGCTGAACCACCAACTGCACCAGCTCCAACACCCGAAACATCAGAATCATGCGATGAATTTGTCAAATGCATGCTGGATGTAACGGCTGAACCCAAATTATGACCATAATGGGGTTGTGTCGAACATAAATCACCCAACGAGGCATTCGGATGCAACATGGCAGCAGCAGCTGCAGCATGATGATGATGATGATGGTGGGAATGTGGTGGTGGCGGTGGATATTGACCATGCTGTGGACCGCCTTGATAAGAATATGGATGAGTAGGATAGTGGGGATAAGGTGACATTTCCGAAACACCTCCAACCACACCCATTGGATTAAAAAGACTGGCAATATCTTGAAAACGATGTTCCATGGAGACAGCACGACTCAAGGTGGGCATGCGACCCTATAATTTTAAAATTTGAAAATAATATTTTAAAATAAATTTCACTTCGATTTAGAAAATAATTAAAAATTTAAAAAATTTTTTCTTGCAGCAAAAAAATTGTTTCATTTTTTTACAACATGTGGGTGATTACATATAAATACATACATACATACATACATTTACATATGTATTTATTTTGTCTAAAAATACAAAAAATATGAACAATTTTCGAAATCAATAAATATTTAATCAATCATATTTTGTATCCGATTTTGTTGTTGTTTGTTGTTGGTTACCAACAACAAAACAATAGTCAAATCTTGAACAGATTTAAACAAAATCCCTGACGACTTTTGTAAATGAAAATGCAGCAATTAAAAACAAAAACAAAAAAAAACGTGCGTATGCGTTTGTAATTATTTGTATAATTTTTGATTTTTGTGTACCTACAAAGATATTCAATATTTAAAAAAAAAAAATATCTTAAGAGATTGTGGTAAAAAACAGTCAAGTACCACAACACATAAAAAAAAACAAGAAAACGTGAACAATGCATCAATCTGATGAAGTTTGAGCGTGGCTGAAATCGGTGTAATTTTTTTTTTTAAATTTTTCATATTTCATAAATAAATATTCCAAAAAAAAAGCGAACAACTCCAGTTTTCTTTGGCGCTGTTAGCAAACCAGAAGATCGATCGAAATTAAATTGAAATAAATTCCATTCCTTCATAAAATATTGACAAGTGCTCACAGCTTGGCGTTGAATTTTTTTTCAAATATTTTTTAAAATTTTTTTTTTATTTTGTTTGAAGCCAAACTGACTGCAACTGACTATTTGAATATTAAGCGAACTTTTTGGTGTTGCTGTAAATTCAATAATAAGTTTACGGTAGGTGCGGAGTATGTGAGTCTTAATATATATTTTTTTTCTTCAACCAAACATCGTGTCGATGTGATCGACAGACAGCCTTTTTTTAATTGTTGCTGTTATTAAAAACGTTTCAATTGTTGTGTTTTACTTGTATGTATTTGTTGTTGTTTTTATTTTCAAGTATTTATGTTATTTTTGGAAGTTTCTTTTCTTTTGATTTTGAAAGTAAATGTTTGATTTTGCATAAACGAGGTTCAACTTGGGTTATATGTTTTTGGGCTGGGAGACAAATTTTGTTGGTGGGAAAAAAATATTTAGCGAACAGAAATTAAAGAAAATTTTTTTATATTTTTAAAAATTTTCGGCGCACTTGAATCTGGTGCAAAACTACAGACATTCGTCAATCAGAAAGAAAATATTCACTTATTAGATGTTATTACAGATCAAAAAACAAAGACACCGCCTTAGGGCAGATGACTTAATGAGCCCCAAATAAGAAACTAGCCTTTTTAAGATAGAGTGCGCTTAAGCTCTGCCGCCATCAAGCTAAAAGTAGTCAAATAGACCAATGAAAGGTACAGCTGGCAACAATCAATAGTCAAAAAACACAAGTAAATTACAATTATGTCATTTTTCTTCAATTGATTTTTTGAGTTCACATACCTCTATCTCTATCTCTGGAATTGTAAAGAGTTTCTCAACAAGAAATTTCTACAACAAAATAAAACAAAAAATTTTGATTAAAATGATTCAAAATTTTTTTTGTATCACGAAGAGCAAAGTTCGGCAATTATGAATGAAAACTCATATCTGACAAATACCCACCGACGACCACACTGGCAGCTGTCGAATCTTTCATCAAAGTTTTTAATCACTTTTTTGCAAAATGGCGGTCCTATTTCGTTTTTTAAGTTTTAAGACTAAAGTCGATTTGATTGGTTTTGTATATAAACTCTGTCCTTAACATAGCCCCACAAAAAATAATTTAGTGGTGTTAAATCACACGATCTGGCTGGCCACTTAACTGCTGATTGTCATGAAATTATGCGATCAGGAAATTTGGTTTGCAATAAATTGATCGTTTCATTGGCTGTGTGACATTTGGCACCATCCTGTTTATACCACATGTCAGTGATATTCATGTTGTCATTAATAGGCAAAAATTGAGATGTTAGCATCTCGCGACAGCGTGATTCATTGATCGCTACCACATTTCCAGCCTTATCTTGAAAAAAAAACGGGAAAATCAAACCTCCAGACCACATAGCGCACCAAACAGTGACACGTTAAACATGCAAAAGGCCTAAATGCGGCAATTTTGCTGACAAGTGAAAATGGCCTTCGTTTGAAAAAATGATTTTTATTTTTAGAAAAACCAGACGGTTGTTTCTGAATGATTTAAGCGAATCTACGGCGATGTGAATGTTCTACCGGCTTCAATTCCTCTACCAGTTGAACCACAATGTGGTGGTTTTGAATAATCCCAATTGTAGAGAATGTCGAGAAATTGAAAAATTTAGATCTCTTTCAACAATGTGGCTCAAGGCTGCGATGTTTTTAGTTGAACGACCCGGTCGAACACGCGTTATGTTTCGCACATTTAGTATAGATCCTGTCGACTCCAATTAAAAAAAAAACAATTCTTAATAGCGCTTTTAGAGGGAAAATTATGTTGTCCAAAAATATCACATATTTTACGAAATGTATACCATTTATTTTCATAGTGGATTTTAATTATTTTAATGTGATTTTCGTTGTGAAATTGAATTCATTGTAACAATTGCCAATGCATCTACTACGAATAAGTCGAAAAAAAACTAAATGTCAAAACTTTCATGTTGTTGGTGTTGCCACAATTAAAAAACACACGTTGAAAAACCCGATAGAAACTAAAAGAAACTTAAAAATGTCCCAATGCCCGCTACAGCACAATAAAATAAAAATTATGGAGTGTCTCATATAAGATGTGAACTTTTAGATACGTAGGCTTGCTTGTCTTTTTGAAAAAATTTGTAACAAGGTTGAAATATTTGGCTTAAGACATATAAATTTCAGAACTCTGCTTTTTAAAAAATTTTAAAATAATAATTATTCGTTATATCAATTTTCGTAAAAGTTTCTTTCTGAGCAATTATTTTTTTTAATAAAAACTAACTGGCTCGAACGTAGTCTACATTTTTTCCTTATATCGGCAATAACGCAGTGCATGTTGTCTTTTAATTTGGCAATCGTTGTGGGTTTATCGGTGTAGACTAGCGACTTCACATATCCCCACAGAAAAAGTCTAGAGGCGTTGAATTACGCGATCTTGGTGAGTAATGCACGGGTTCGAAACGTGAAGCTCTGCGGTTATCGCGGTTATCAAACGTTTCCTTCAATAAATCAATTGTGAAACAAGCTGTGGGATATGTTGCTCCGTCTTGATGAATGAAACGTTCTGATCAGTATCGTTTTGAAAGGACAGCTCATAACGGACAGCCCATAAAGGACATATATTTGTTAGTTTTTTTTTTTGCATTAAATACGGGTGCTCTGTTTGCTAATGTATCCACATTCATACAAAAGTTAGCTTCATCACTTAACAATTTTTTCAATTTGGTAATGCTCTTCAGGCGGTCAGTAAATTTATGTTGAAATGCCAAACCAAACTTAACATAAATCATTTGACAGCTGACAAAATTGCACGCCAATTCTAAAAGTGTTGCCATTTTATACTTAGCACAAAGAAAAACAGTCTTACAAATTGTAGATATTAGGGGAAAGCAAAAGAATATGGTATAGTACAGTATGTTATTTGTTTCTATCTGTCCTTTAAAATTTTTCTGTGCTTCATTCTTCAACTAATTTCTTTTAACATACCGATTCATATTAAAGACTATTTTTGTATACTTCTAGGTCATCTGATTCATTGCCGACATAGTTTAGCGAAGAACAATCTAAATTTAATATATAATTTAAATATAATTTAAATCAACTTGGATCTCTAGCAGTTATACTGAAATTTGTGTAGTTTGTAAAAATTTAATAATTAAAAGCGCTACAAGATCTTTGAATATCGCTTAAATCACTATTAACGGTCCATACGGTCAAAACGTTTAAATATATTTTGAATAATAATAAATATATTTTTAATATGGATGACAGCAACACTTGCTATTCGTAATAAAAATAGAATTGATTTGATAAATAAAGAGATATTGTGACAATTTTTGATATGGTTATATACGTAAATGTGATATTATTGTAAGGCGAATTATATCGTTGGTTGTTTTTGCGTTAACGCCCCAAGTTGAATTCTTCCCAATTAAGTTTGATGCAATTATATAAAAAGTTACGATTTCAAATAAATGAGTACAAAGAGAACACTGAAGATGGCAAACATCCGAAACTGGTTTGTTCACAAACCAAATTTGACGAGGGTAGACGGAAAACCGTACCCAAATAAAAACAATTTAAAATAGCATTTAGTTTTTAAATAATATATTCTACTGGTTACAGTTTCTCTTTTTTATTTTTACCTTCTACTAAAACGTTGCAATTATAAGAGAGAGAGAGAGAGAGAACCATTTTACATAATATTAGCGTAGTTAATGGCTCTTATTAATATTCCTTGAATGAAGGTTCGATATACTCTAGACAATTGTTTTAGTTCTCAAATTAAACTTCTATCTAGAGAGCGTTTGGTGTCTTAAACCTTAATTTAGAGCTTTTTGAGGAGGAATATAGAACTTAATTGTGACAGTAGAATATTTGGCATTCACTTTAGGTAGATGTGTTTAATTCTTTTATATATACAGGGAGGTCTCGCAGTAACTCCATTGTAATCCTGGCTATATGCGATGTGGCACCGTCTTGTTGATACCACATGTTAATCAAGCCCAAAGCAAGCAGTAGTTGTGGCGTTAAAAAGTTTTCAATCATGTCACGTTATCGCTCCCCATTCATAGTTATCGTTACGCCGTTTTCATTTTCAAATTGCACACTAGACTGCCACTTTTAATGGATGACTGTTGATTAATTTAAGGGTTTCCCGTTCCCCAGAACCGACTATTCTGTTTATTCACATATCCATTCCAATGAAAATGTGCCTCGTCACTTATTATGGTTTTTTCATGAAAATCGAGGTTGTCAGGTGTATCATCCTATTGGCGTATGTATGCCGGAGTACATATCTTATATGGAAACAAATGCAAATCCTTGCGCACTGTCTCTTATGTATATTTCAATAAAAAAAAGCTTGAAATATTATTTTTTGCTTATTAACTACTGTGCGAGTAGTACGCGAACAAAAAAATTTTTCAATATGGCTCATATTGTAAAGAATGACTTAAAAAGGATATAAAAGCCAAGATTTGTCGTTCTTGTATAGTATACCTTATCTCAAGGATAATGAATTTTAATTAAATGCTTTAGAAATTTAAATTTTATTTTCTGCTGTTTTACAAATTTATTTTGTATTGTTAATTGATTTCACAGCTTGTTGTATGTGTGCTAAGTCGTTGGGCTGCACAATAGTTTTAAAATTTTTTGTTGTAAGTACTTTCTATGCAAAAGTTTGCTACAAAATGTACAATTAATTGTCGAATATTTGGCGAATATTGTAGGAGGGCAATAAAAATATTTTGATAGCAATATTCTCCTCATTATGTACAGGTTGTCATTTTGTAATTTATCTCATATTTTTAATATATATTTTATGCTATTTTATTTTAATTTCAATTTATTGTTTTTATTTTTAAAACTTTCAAAATGTATACAAAAATTGAGTAAATGTATTTTATATTAATTAATTTATATTCATTTACCTTTAAAGTTACAAAAAGATTTATTTCAAATAATTACACAGAATAAAATAATTAAATAAATTTTTTAATTGTTGTAGTTCTTTTTTCACAATTCGTATGTTTTTTTTGTTTTATTAATTTCATTTTCATTTCAGACTAAATATTGTTCACATATTCAAAACAGCCCGACGGTTGAAAAATTTCAAGCTCAACTTAGAACATATTTTGGAAATATAAAATTGAAAACATAAATCACCTTGATCGAAGACACCGAGAAAAATTGAAACAAACACGTAACGAAACGACTGACAAATCGCAAAGCACTGTATCGTTCATCAAACTGTATGATAAGTTTGAGCTTGTGAGAGGAGATGACGGACTTAAGCGTCTACGACGACATACACCAGCACACACACTTTCACAAAATGTTTCATACATTTGCAGTAAGTATTTAGATGAATGAGCATCTGTGCTTATCCCTGGTTTGTAGTTGTTAAAAAAAAAAACAAAAATTTTTTTGTTTATAAGATGTTGGTCAAGATGTCTTGACTGGCTGTGAATGCTGTTGCGTTGCACATACAACAGATAATTCACTCATTGTTTTTGTTTTTGTTGGTTTGTTCCCGGATTGATATTTGTTTCATATTCAACTATTTCTTAAGTTTAAGTTCTTGTTGTGTGTTTGTATTGGTACTTTAAAGTAAATAAACATTTTAAAGGCGACAGGTAAAAGATTTGAGATTCTTTTTTTTTTGTTTTTATTGATGATGTGATGTTCTTCTTGCGTTCTTGTTGTTGGCTGTTTTCAGGTACAAATTTAGAGGAATTTATTTAAGTAAATAAATAAACATAGAAGTGTTTAAAGGTGTTCATAAGTCTGGTTTAGGTGACTATCATCAGTGTGTATGTATGTGTGTATGTGTGTGTGTATATATTATGTACTTTATCTTTGTGTATTCTCTAACTGATCTATGAAATACAAATTTGAGCTACCGTTAGTTTAATTCATTCACAGGAATTTTGTCAATATTTAACAAATTTAATATTTTTAAATGTTTGTTTTGCAATGTTATAATATTATGATAGAGACAGAAAATAAATTAAGTCCTCAAATCATAAGATTTATCATAACAAATGAGGCAGATTTTGAGATAATTTTGTTTGTTCAATTATTACAAACAGGCCATTTGTTACAGCAAGTTCACTCGCGGGACTATTTGGCCCATTGTGTTACTACGAGTACGAAGACTCCTCCACAGTTATTCTTATAAATGATGAGAGTAGTTAATAGTGTAAACCTTAAATATTGTCAAATTCAAAGAGAAAACACTTGCTTATCAGTCTAACTAACTCTTTACTGCTATAGAGCTGAGCCAAAGCAAACAGGTTGTTGTTAAATGATCTTTTTTCGGAAATAATTTTCAGTTTCATATTCTGTTCTAAGAGGCGTTAAATAAACTATTTGAAAATACCATTATAATTTTTCAACTCAGCTAGGGAATTTGAGTGTCTCCTAAAGAGATTTGATTACTTCATGTTTTGGTAATTTCGACATCACAGCATCTATTAGCCAAGGGATAGTTGATGTAAGTACTTACAACTCCTAATATGTAACATGCTTTTTTACACTTGACAAGTAAAATTTTCTACTGCAAAACGTTTACATGTCGTGTGACACTCTAAAAATATTGCTTCAGTAAAAGTCAATGTAAATTCATTTGACAATCTTTCACTTAAACCACTGTAAACCACTGTAAAATTTTAGGTCTTAACTTTGACAGTAAATATAACTTTAAGAATCACTGTATTTATTTAAAAAAAGATTTAACTAGTAGACTAAATATTATTAAGTATTTATCATCAGCTAAAAGCCAAATGCACACAAACCGTCTGCTAAGATTAGTGAAATCAGTAATATTGTCAAAAATCGACTATGGTCTAGTAATCTACAATAAGACGTCCAAAACAACTTTTAAAATGATCGAGAGCATTCTAAATGCTGCCGTTAGAACCAGTCTAAGAGCTTTTCGCACGACTCCGATCGTGAACATGCAGGCAGAAGCTGGCTTTGAACCCCTCCGTGTTCGAGCACATAGACTACTGCACCGGCTATTGCTCATATTCAGCTACTCCACCCCATCGCTGCTACATAAACATGTAAAGCTATTAAAAAAGAGGAAAACAAAACTTAAACACTATGGAATATTGTCAACACTGCAAAAAATACGTTATAGAAGAATACTCTCCTGGATTGGAAACCCACCCCCCCTGGATGCTTGAACCCAACCACTTTTTAAAAAATTTGCAAAATTTTAGCAAAGATAATAATACAAATCCCATTGTTTTCAAATCCTTATTTAACGAGATGTACAGCGAATACAAGAAAAAAGATTGGCAATTCATTTTCACAGATGGATCAAAGACCACAAAACACGTCGGATTTGCTATATCTGACGAAACAGGAAGTACGCTGAAAATAGGCCTATTGCCCCAAAGTACAACTATATTTGAAGCTGAAGCCGTAGCAATAACTGAATCCCTACAGCTCTGCCAAACCTCACATGGAAAGTATATAATCTGCACAGACAGTCGTTCCGTATTTGATGTTGCATTAAATCAGAACAATAAGAACGAATTATTTATCTCTATACAACAACTAATAATAAAAATGGGTAACAATATTAGACTGCTATGGATTCCCAGCCATATTGGCATCATACGCAACGAGGCAGCAGACCTAGCTGCCAAAACAGTAATTCAGTAACCAACATACCTTTTTATTCCAAAATCCAGGAAATTTCTGACAAGATATCCTTAGAACACAAATGGAACAAATACAGCCACCCTATAAGATCTTCAACCCCATAAAACAGCCGTTAATTCTGCCATCTTTAACCAACTGTATACAAAATAAATGTACTCACTCATCAATATTTGTTGGACAAAACGGTACAACCAACATGCACTTTCTGTGCCTCTCAACCATTGACAGTTTTCCATATCTTGGCAGGCTGTCCAGCTCTCGTAAACGCACGCGTATCGGTTATTAAATCGACTAGCACCCTTGACTTGCTAAAAACGCCAACTTCTTTGCACGACAAAATTTAAATTTTGAAAATTTAACCATCAAATTTCGAAATATACATGTGTGTACACACATGAAATAAGAAGCCGATAGCCATCGTAGCTAGTGCTCTTAGTTTTTGATTTGTTGTAATTTTAATTATAATAAATTTGTAAATAAATAAAATAAAAAAATCTTTCACTTAGAACATGTTCTATTTTGATTTGACAAACCATTTGACAATCAGCTGTTCTATTATGAAAAAGTGTTGCCAGAAATTTATAAAGCCTAGTAATTATCAACTCCGGTTGCATGAGCCCGTTAAAATTAATATTTTGACGGAATATGTAAAGGGTAATCTTATATAGGTATAGCACTTTGAAGGGGAATGAAACGAAAATTTAATTTTATAAATTGACACGAAATTTACTTTAATCGGAAGATTATCTTCTGGCATTATGATATAAATTTAACTTTTAGCGCGTGACCGCCAAGGCTGGCTCGGACCTAGTCTAATCTGGAAGTCCAATGATCGATGACTTTTTCCAACATTTGTAACCGTATATCGGCAATAAAACGGCAAATGTTATCGTTCAATTTATTAACCGTTTCTGGCTCACCGGCGTAGACTAGTGACAACAGACAGAAAATAGTTTAGCGGCGTTAAATCGCACAATCTTGAAGGACAATTGACCAGTCCGAAAAGTGATACTATGCGGTTACTAAACGATTTCTGTAATTAAGCTATTGGGCTCGAGCAGTGACCATTGACTCTTGCGATATGATCATCATTGTTTTTGAAGAAATTAGGATCAATAATTCCACCAGCATATTAAGCATACCAAACAGTCAGTTTTTCTAAATATAACGGTGTCTCAATATACATTTATATGATTTTAGTAACAAAGATAGCACCACCGCTTAACAAATTTCGCTTATAAAAACCGTCTTCAACGTAAGCGTTGTTCAGGCGTCAGTCTGTTCATGTTAAAATGCCAAACCAGTTAAAAGAAAAAGTTTACCAACATAAAATTCTATACCTCTATAAAAACACACCCTATATGAATATACTTTAAACTATTTTTGGCTATATGATAACAGTTATATAAATCAAACAAATATCTTCACATTTAGATTGGAAGAAAATCTGACTGCGGCGCCACTTTGCAACCCAACGTCTTGGATATAACTGTATAGTGAGGGAGGGAGTTAATTCGACATACACGTACTGTTCTACTAAAAAACGAATTTTCCCTATAATGCTTAGTGCGATTCACTGACCAATCAACCAAGTGCAACAAGTTTTGAGAAAAGTACATCATGCCACACTCTATCAAACACCTTGGAAATATCTAGAGCCACCACCTTACTCTCTTCGAAATGATGTAGGGAGCTGCACCATTCTTCCGACAGGAAAGCCTGCAAGTCAGCCGTATAGCGTTCTCTACGGAAACCATACTGTCAGTCGCTAAGTAAGCTGTTGGACTCCAAGTACCTCACATGATAAAAATTAAACATACTTTCCATTACTTTAGAAAGTGTAGAACAAATTGCAATTGTGTGGTAATTTCCCCCTTTTTAGGGATCGGCGTTATATTAGCAACCTTCCAACACCTTGGAAATTTGCTGGAATGATATAACGTGCTGAACGCGCTAGCTTCGAACAGCACAGTTTGCAAGACCAATGCTGGAATTCCATTTGGCCCAGGAGACTCCCCCCCGGGGGCCACATTTATCGGTCTTTATAGAACTTCGACTATCTAGACCTGTGCAACTGGGGGTATAAGGCAGCCCAGCCTCCTGAAGTCAGCAGGGGTTCAACTGGAAACTCTACGTTATTTCCACGGGAATCAGTGGCCCGCAGAGTTTCCGCTTTTTGTCTCTTTAGGCATTTAGCTGTTTCTCTGACTGATTATTGAGGTTAGCCCTTTGGGAGTATCGCGGCTCCATAAAAGGTTTGTTTTTAATGGTGGCCAGGATCATTTCACTCTTTTAATAACACCTACCTGGTGGAATGATCCTAGATCCAGTGAGCATGCTAGTTATGTGTTCTGGACAGGAGTTGGATAGCCTCCAGCTCTTCAGCAAGGAGTAGTGGTTTGCAGCCCTGCTCTGGAATCATTGAAATTGCTACTAGGAAGCACCTGTTGCTAGAATTAGACTTCGGCCTCCTAGGGCGTGAGTGGCGCTGCTTTTCAATCACAGTGGTATGACCACCTTCTGATTAAGGCTCACTGCCAGGTGCAGATGTAAATCTTATCATGTAATGGCCCAGGAGACTTGTTAGTGTTGAGATCTGGTAAAACCTTTTTAACAGCTCGAGAGCTCGAAAAAATATCTTTGGCATAGTAACGGATACTCTGCCGAACTTGGGCGTTGATTGATTGCTCTCCGGTAAATAAGAATTATTTGCAAATATACCAACTAAAAGGTTAGCCTTATCAACCGGGTCAGTGAATATTTAGTCATTCTTTAAAAGAGTTGGAATTGTCGAACTAGAATTATGCCTTACTCCTTTAACAAATGAACAAAAGCTTTCGCTACTCTTAGAAGTAGAAAGAACTTTATCACGAAGGCGCTCATCGTACAGATTTTTCTAGCGCCTTAGTATATTGGCACACGATAATCTTGCCCTTTTACATAGCGAATCAGTATCACTAGCGTTTCTGTTTGTACGCCAGATATAGAATGCTTTCTCGCTTGATTTGACTGCATTTTTGCACATCCGATTAAAATCAGGACTTCGATCTAGTTTTAATCGAAATTTTTTTTTGATGGAATAAAATGATGTTTGAAATCATCACCGGCTTCGACTTTGACAAGTGCTAGAGAGTACTTTATCTAGAATAATTTCAAAACAGAGGGTGCGTGTGGTGCAGCTGGTAATACTTTGAGCCTTGACTTTCAGGAAATTATCCTTTAGCCACCTGGCAATTACTTTTGGTATCTCGGCTATAAACATATCTCGTCTACAATTTTCAGGCAATACGATATTTTTTTGTTTAAAGAGAAGTAGCACTTCAGGCAACAATGTCTATTTAGTTAAGTACCGTGCTAAATTCTTTTAGGAAAGGGATAGAGAAGAGATGAAACAGGTGGTGAAAGTAGAAGGATAGTCAGAAATTAACTGTTGTATAAAGACAGCACAGCGACCAGTCAGTATGCCTTCATCGCTGAGCAGCCCCGCCGACAGCTAATTTTTATTTTTGTAGTGAAAAAAACCAAGGTCTTCGTTGGGAATCGAACCCACAACCCCCATACTGACAAGCTATTACACTACCTACTAACCCGCAGGGGCACCTAATTAGCGAGTTTGAAAATTTTTGGACTCTGGACACAAAACAATTATTTTTAGAGACATTATGCGAGAGGCATAAGTTAGTTCTCCTTCTTTAATTTTAATTTTCATCAAAAGAGTTTTTCAAAAAAATTGATAATTTGATTGTCAATTTTCCACATTTTTTGTTGTTGGCGTATTTCGTTGCACCTGAAGCGATTCACTGTTTGCAATAGTTGTTACTAAAATATTGCAATCCCTCCCTGTATTACGCCAGACTTTCACATCAAACAGACAAATTTAGATTTTGTTTCAAAATGCCAAATTATTTTTCAAGTTTAAAGTATAAAAATAATATTTTACCGCTTTTTTTTACATATAACTCCTCCCACTAAACCATGTAAATAAACGTATTGTGTAAATTTAATTACTGTATTTTAAATGCATCCAAACGAAACGTTTAAAATTAGAAAATTTGTTTTACATTTCAATTCCATTTGGTTTTGTTAACTCTTAGAAATTTGTTCGTTTTGCGTGTATTTTCGAAAAAAAAAACAATAACAATAACAATGTGAAATGAAATTATAGTGTTAGAAAAATTACAAAATATAATTAGAGGGTTGGAACTTGCAAGATTCTTGAACATGAAATGTAAAATCAAAAATATACATACACACACATACATACACAAATTCAATTTCCTACAAACAGTTGCGAGAAAAAAATATGCAACGATAAATTAAGTTTCCTTTTATTGGTTTTCAAGTTAATTTCTTATTTGAAAACAGCCGTTATGAACATGCTTTTACTGTTAATTCATGGCGTTGCATTTTTGTTCGCTAAAAGTTTTAATTTTTTCAAATTTCTTCTCCAAAATGTTGTTTAGAAATTTAAATTTGCAATGCTGTTTAAAAAGCAATACACAGTTTTAAGTCAAATTGTTGCATTTGTTTTTTGCGCAACTGTGTATCTACTAACTAAATATAATCTGGATAATATGTATATGTATAATAACTCCATTAGAGAAGTCTCTTTAAAAAAGATTTTTTTAAATAGTACTTTTGAAAAGGCTTCAACGATTTAAACTGTTGCCGGTAAAAGAAACGCATCTGGACTAACAAACGAAATGTACCATGGATACCTATGTCTTTAATCTATAGGGTTTTTTTTAACAAGAAGTTTGTTTTCTAAAACGAAATAAAACCAAAAAATTTAGATTAAAATTATTAAAATTTGTATATAATAATTATAGTTATTTCACCTTTTTAATATTTTTTAGTAGTTAACTATTAAGCACTAGGTCATTATTTAATAAAAAATTTTTCAAAAATTTCATTTTTTATTATTTTTTCAATATTTCGCCAAAGCATTGGTTGGCATCATCAGGATTTTTGGTCTGACCTATGTCTTGCGATTCTAGTTTTTAATTTATTTTTTGTTGTGCCTACATAAACTTTATTACAATCCTCCTTATCATTACCGTTACAAGGAATTTTGTAGTGTACAAAACAAAGTCTACAAAATTCCTTGTAACGGTAATGATAAGGAGGATTGTAATAAAGTTTATGTAGGCACAACAAAAAACAAAAATACAGGAATAATATTAGTTTACAATAGTTAGATAGTTAATCACTATCCTAACTTTGAAAATGTTACAATTTTAAATTTAGAAAATAATTAAAAAACCTCGTTTTATCAATTTTATTATTCGTGCTTGATTCCTTTAAATAAATATTTCATGATATGCTCACGAAATATTTATTACAAAAATTTTTATTAAAAATAAACATCTTATGATATTCTCATAAAACATTTATTCCAACAAAAATAAAAAATATTTGATAATTTTTGTAATAAATATTTCGTGAGCATATCATGAAATATTTATTTAAAGGAATCAAGCACGAATAATAAAATTGCTAATATAGAAAATGATTCCGATGAATAAATTACTTAACCTCGTTTTATGTTAGAAATGTTACAAATAATTAAAGTACCATTAACAAAAAAAATAAATTTTAAAGCAGATACAGAAAATGTTGCACAAAGTTATAGACATTTGGTGCATAAAAATTAATATTAATTAAAAATTAATATTTTAATTTTTTGTAATGTTTGATCATTAAATTTATGTTTTTGAATATACATATGTGTAAAATAATATTGTTTTGTAAATTTGTTATTTTCAAATTTGTTTTTCAGTTGAAAAAATTTTTTAATATTGAAAATGTGTGTGTATGTATGTATGTATAGTTTATAAAATTTTTTCAATTTGTAATAGTTTTTATTGTTTTTTTTGTTTGTTTGTTTTGGTTTTTTGAAAAAGATTTTGATTATTTTTGAATGTGTTAATTAAAAATTTTTTTCAATTTTGATTATTTATTTATACATTCTTTTTTTTTTGGTGATATTGGCGAACTATTAAAAAAAAAATAAAAAATTTTTTTAATATTTTTTATTAAATAATGACCTAGTGCTTAATAATTAACTACTAAAAAATTAAAATTTTTATTGTATTATTTGTAAGAGCAAAGTTCGGCAATTATGAATGAAAAATGATATCTGGCAAATGTCCACTACCACGATCACCCTGACACATGTCGTCGATTCTTTCATCAAAGTTTTTAATCACTTTTTGGGAAAATTGACAATCCTTTTTGATTATTCACATCACAGATTTTGAGTTTTAAGGCTGAAATCGATGCGATTGGCTCCGTATAGAATCTGTCCTTAACATAGCCTGGCCACTTAACTGCTAATTGTTGTGAAATTATGCGATCGGGAAAATTTGATTTGCAAGAAATTGATCGTCTCATAAGCTGTGTGACATGTAACAACGTTCTATTGTAACCACATGTTAGTGATATCCACCGTCGTCAATAATAGGCCAAAATTGACAGCGTGATCCATTGACCGTTACCGCATTTCCAGCCTCATCTTCGAAAATCACGCCTCCAGACCATATAGTGCACCATACAGTGACACGTTTAGCATGCAAAGGCTTTTCAATAATCGCTCTAGGATTTTCAGGAGCTCAAACGCCGCAATTTTAGGTGCCCCTGTAGGCTAGTAGGTAGTGTACCAGCTCGTCAGTATCTTTCTACTTTCACCACCTGTTTCATATATTCTCTATCCCTTTCGCAAAGAATGTAGCAGGGTTCTTGACTCTATTTAGTCAGGAACCCTTGTTGCCTTGCATTGTTGCCTAAAGTGCCACTTCTCTTAAAAAAAAAATTTTGCTTGTTGACATACCCTGAGAAGTGAAAATGGGGAATATGATTGTTTTTAGAAAAACCAGCCGGTTCTTCCTGAATGAATGGAGCGAATCTACGGCGATATGAATGGTCGGTCGGCTTCAATTCCTGCACCAGTTAAGCTTCAAAGTCAAAATCTTACGCAAGTGGTTTTGGATAATCCCAATTGTTGAGAACGTCGAGGAATTGACAAATTTGCATCTACTTCAACACTGTGGCTCACGGCATTGATGTTTTCAGTTAATAGACCCCATCGAACTCCCATTGCTGATCGCACATTTTGCATAGATCCTTTCAACTCAAATTTAAGGAACTAGTTTTAATAGCGGTCTCAGAAGGTCGATTATGTTGTCCGAAAATATTACGAATTTTACGAAGTATAACTTTAACAGAAATTGAATTCATTATAACAATTGCCAATGCATCTATTACGATTACGTCAAAAAACTAAATCTCAACACTCAATATGTTGTTAGTGTTGCCACAATTGAAAAACAAACTTTTTGTTAAAAAAAACCCAAAAATTTTACTTTTTATTTGTTGTTTGTGTAATGCGCTTAAGTGTTTATCTATAACGATTTATAAGATAAGATTAACATGTTTTTATGGGGAGATTTTATTTTGTTATTTTCTGACCAGTGATCATAATTTTAAACAGTAAAATTGTTAAATAATTTGATTTGAATAAACAGGTGTTTAAAGTAATTTTATCCTTAATTAATGTTTTAATTAATAATCTAGATTTGTTAAATTTTCGTTCGAATGCAATCTTGCGCGTTATTATATTGGTAGGCTAACTCTCATTTGAAGTAATGTTGTTCTGAGTATAAGATCATAAAACAAATAAAAATAATAATTTTAGTATTTAAAGATAAAATTGTAAAAAAAATTTCACCTAATAGGCAATTCAAGGATTATTCTGCCAAAATTCTTCACAAAAAGAAAAAGAAGTTAAACTGAACACTTTTGGCTCGCTACTTAAAGATGCTAAGTAACGTAAAGTCTAAATAATAAAAAAAAAGAAATTATATTTTAACGATTTATTTTATCGATATTTCGCTTTCCTGTGGAAAGCTTCTTCGGAAATTATTTATTTTAAAATATATATATTTTTATTTTAAACTACTCCTTGTTCGGCAAACATAAGAGATCCTCAAATTCAGAAGATGAATCCCTTTTTATTGCTTTTTTAAATTTAAAGTTCCTAATTTTGGCAAACATTACTCTTGACATTTCACATTTGACAGTCATGAAGTAGACACGTGGCAAATTTGTTATGGAAAAATATTCGATAAACCAATGTGTTTTTTTATCGTTAAAACATTTTATCAAAATCAATCATCGATTACTGTGACGATGAGAAAGCTGTCGACCACAGCTGCCACAATCAGGCTCCAGTTTATTTTTTTTAAGAGAAGTAGCACTTCAGGCAACAATGTCTATTTAGTCTAGTACCGTGCTACATTCTTTAGGAAAGGGACAGGTGATGAAAGTAGAAGGATAGTTACGGAAATTAACTGCTGTATAAGACAGCACACCGACCAGTGACCATACCTTCATCACTGAGTAGCCCGACCGACAGTCAATTTTTATTTTTGTAGTAAAAAAAGGTCTTTGTTGGGAATCGAACTAGCCTACAGGGGCACATGGCACTGACGATATATATCGGATTTTTCAACACGAATAACAAAATTCTTGTGTTAACATCAACAACATGATAGTTTTGACATAAAGCTTTTTCACTTGGCAATTGTTACAATGAATTCAACTTCGGACGCAAATCGCATTAAAATAATTAAAATCCACTATGAAAATGGTGGTTCTGATAAAGTTACATTTCGTAAAATTCGTGATATTTTCGGACAACATAATCCTCCCTCTGCGACCGCTGTTAAGAATTTGGTCGTTAAATTAAATTCGAGTCGGCAGGCTCAACGCGTGTTCGACCGGATCGTTCAACTGCAAACATCGCAGCCGTGTGCACAGTGTTGAAGCAGATTCAAATTTGTCAATTCCTCGACATTCTCAATAGTTGGGGTTATAAAAAACCACCACATGGCGAATTTTGTGTAAGGCTTTGACTTTGAAGTCTTACAAGGTTCAACTGGTGCAGGAATTGAAGCAGATTCGCTCAATTTTTTCAGGAACAATCGGCTGTTTTTTCTGAAAAAAATCATTTTTCAGACGAAGCCCGTTTTTACTTGTCAATAAGCGAAATTTTCGCATTTAAACTTCAGAGCGATTATTGAGAAGCCTTTACATGCTCAACCAGTCACTGTATGGTGCACGTGATTGGGCTGCATTTTTCCCAAGATGAGGCTGGAAATGCGGTAACGGTCAATGGATCAAACTATTGCGAGATGCTAACAAGTTAATTTTGGCCTATAATTGACGACGTGGATATCACTGATATGTGGTTTTAACAGGACGTTGCCATATCTTACACAGCCAATTAAACGATACGAACCCGATCGAATAATTTCACGACAATCAGCAGTTAAGTGGCCAGCCAAATTGTGTGATTTAACACCACTGGATTATTTTTGGTGGAGCTATATTAAAGACAGGATCTATACAGAGCTAATCGAATCGATTTCACCTTTAAAACTCAAAATTCGTGATGTGATTAACGAAATAGGAGCGTCAACTTACTAAAAAGTGATTAAAAACTTTGATGAAAGAATCGACATCTGTCAGCGTGGTCGTGGTGGACATTTTCGTTCATAAGTGCCGAACTTTTCTCTTCGTTATACAATAAAAATTTGAATCGTCTTAATCTAAATTTTTCGTTTTATTTTGTTAAAAAAAAAAACACAAACTTCTTGTTGAAAAACGCTTTATATATGCAGGATTTATGCTTTCATTGTTACTTATAGTCCTCACCAACACATACAAAATAGGCTAGTACATTATCTACTAGCCTGGTGGGAAATCCATTGTATTGATTTTATTTACATTTTTAGACCCCAAAATGTATAATTTGAAATATAGGGCGCTTTTTATAGAGGTATAGAATTTTATGTTGGCAACATTTGTTAAATGGCGGTCATTTTGTCAGCTATCATTGACGCTGAACAACGCTTACAAATCGAGGCAAAAAAAAAAAGATTATCGTTGATCCTTATTTTCATAAGCGAATTTTGTTTAACGAAGAAGCTTACTTTTGAATGAAGACGTCGACAAACAAAATCGCCATATTTGGAGTAATGCTTAAGTGGATGTTGAGATATCGTGGTATGCCCAAAATCTAACTGCTTAGTGTGCTTTATGGGCTGGTGGAATCACTGGCTGGTATTTTTTTAAAAATCATAATGGTGAGAATGTTACAGTCAATGGTTATCGTGATATGGCCATAATTACTGACTTTTTCATCCATTAATTGAGCAATATATCAAACAGCTTGTGGCATACTGCAGGGGCGGTGATACACCAAAAGTCTTATTTAAATTATTATTTTATTCTATAGAAACTTGAAATTTCTGGTATTTTACTTTCTGGGAGCAAACAACAACAACCTGTTTAATATTTATTTGTTTTACATTTGAATAGAATAATAGGAATCACAGATGTTAAAGTCAAAGCAATATTAAGCTTTAGTCAAAAACCTATAAAATATCTTTGCTTATTACGCAAATCAAACTTAAATAAAAGCATCTAAATTTTTGTACTGTGAGTGTACAAAACTGCTCAAAGTACATTAAGGCTACTGACTGACGGACTGACTGACTGAGTGACTGTGTTACAAGTGTTTTGTGTTTTCGAATTTTCAATAATATTTACAAATAACTTTTTTGACTTTCATCAACAGCTAATATGAGAAAATACAACAAAATGACAAAAACATAAACGGATTAGAGAATAAAATTTATAAATCGTCACACAATAATATAATGTCACACCATTGTCATCGTTGGACCAAAATGTCTTTAATGAATATAAATATTCATGCACATGTGAGTAAATCTTCTGTTTAATTGTTACTAAATGCTACTGCTGATTGTATGTTTTTTGTTCCTTCTTCTTGGGTTTGTTTTCATATTTTCCTTTTATAATCTCTTTCTTAGTCCGTCCGTCCGTCCATCTACCCGTTCACATTAGGCTAAGTACACACAAAAACGTACACGCTAAAACCAACTGAAAAATATCATGTAAATGGGTGTCATTAAGTACCTGTCAAAGTCATGAAGCCGCATAATGATTTGCTGCGGCATGTTCCCGAAAAATGCCATGCAGTGCAAGCAAAGTGAATGTATAATAAGCGAATGTGTGCTTGTAAGGAAGGAATTTAGAAAAGAAAAATGTAAAAAAGAAAAACCACACAGTCATAAAGTCACAGTAGCAAAGTAATTATCGTACAAAAGGAAGAGGAACGTGAAATAAAAGTTTCATACAGAATCTAAGAATTTTGCATAAAAAAAAGGACTAAATACCTGCAGGCTAAAATTAGGTGGCATAGATACAGGGTCTTTATTCATTATCTGTTATTTGTTAGTTTTTTTTTTAAATCAATTATTCTGGGGAAAACGAATAATAGAATTCAACTTGAAACATTTTTACACAGAAAAATTAAAAGGTAGAAAAGTTAGACATTTTACATGAAATGTAAAATGCAACTACAAATTGACAGATGGCGCTGTAAATTGGAAACATATGTTACACGACAATAAACGAATATCGGGGAAGGCAATCAGAATGAGCTTTTTTTTATCTCTTAATGCCTCGGCATTGATGAAAATCAACATCGTTGACTGTCGCATCGCTTTAGTAAGCGATTGAGTAGCTATAAAGTTAAATTCAAAATATCGCTTAGAAGACAACAGTCGTATAATGTTTTCGGTTAGACATTTACGAAATGAGATGAGCGAATTTAGTTACAAGAACTCTTAAAGCGTTTTGAAAACTAATGACCAAATCAATGACCAAATTCATTTATGTGTAGGATGTGTAGGGTCATTGAATTAATCGAGTCTGCTTGACCTTTTGTTAAATTGTGTTGTTATTTCAATAAATAACTTTATTTCAGTTTCAGTCCGATCTTCGTAATATTTATACCACCTATATCCGTCCAAAGATGTAATACAACTCTCATGTTTGGGCCGGCGCCCCAAAGTCTGTTTTGAAGTTGCTCGACCGCATATAGGAGAGGGCCAAGAAGCTCATTGGGGACAGTTTGGTATCCAACTCTATTGACTCCCTAAAGCATCGACGCAATAGGTGCCCCTGTAGGCTAGTAGGTAGTGTACTAGCTTGTCAGTATGGGGGTTGTGGGTTCGATTCCCAACGAAGACCTTGGTTTTTTCACTACAAAAATAAAAATTAGCTGTCGGTGGGGCTGCTCAGCGATGAAGGCATAGTCACTGGTCGCTGTGCTGTCTTTATACATCGGTTAATTTCCGACAATCCTTCTACTTTCACCACCTGTTTCATCTGTTCTCTATCCCTTTCCTAAAGAATGTAGCACGGTACTTCACTAAATAGGCATTGTTACCTGAAGTGCTACTTCTCTTTACAAAAAAAAAGTGCGTTGTATTTCACCATTTTATTAATTGTAAGTGCTCCTACGTAATTAGAGAACTTGTTCCTGAAACTCGTACATTTTTGCGTTTGACTCAATGTTCGTTGAGCGTGCATACATTTGTGGTCGATTGGCAAGTTTTTTAGCATAATAAACTCCCTCCAGAGGTCTTCTTTGTCACTTTCAATGTGGGAAAATTCAAATCGAATGCCCGCAAGCACTACTCCCTTCTTCCTCCTACCCATAACCTAACTTTCTAGTTCTAGTACAATGCATTGCATGAGTAGGGGTCATCCCCTGAGTACTGGTCCGAGTGAAAAAAAAATTACAAAATTAAAGAATTCTTACAAATAGTTATTAGGGAAGATAAAAAATGTTTACTAAAAATAAAATTTTTAAGTATTATTCGATTAATCTTAAACTCGTTATAAACACGGTAAATTAAAAGTCGTTTTCAGTTTCTGAATTGTTAAGCCCAAATAAACATTTTTTTTATTAAAATAAAAAAGTTCACACAGTTTCTAAAATAAAATACGCCGACTCGCAAATATTTAATTTAAAAAAAATTAAAAATTTAACAACAACAACAACGTTAATTAGATTAATTAAAATAGTAATAAAACTAGAAATTATTTTCAAAAAAATGTTTGTTTAACTTAAAAATTTTTTTCCGTGTATGAGCTTAGAATGAAAACTGCGATTAGATTTAAAAATTAAGTTTTCTGTGATGAATTTAAAATATTTTTAGGGAACTTTTTTAAAATAGCGCTTTTATAAACGTTTTTTTTTTGTTTTCTTTAAAAAACAACACATTTTTAAATACCCTGTTATACTCTCAATATGCAAAAAGGAATGCAAAACGAAATGAAATTGATTTCCACTTGCTCTGACCAGTTTTTTTTGCATTTTCGCCACAGATCAAAGCAAGTTTTTCATTGGAATTTGTTGTGCTGGCACAAAGAAAAGAAAATTTATCTCAATGACTGTTTTTCCGGAATTTTACAATGGCAAATCTCTTCTTTTGTGTTTGAGATAATCGCTGAAACTTTTTTTATAGTTCGACAAATAAAATAAGTAATGCACAATGGGACAGAATATTTTAATTTGGAAATAAATCAGCCACTTTAAAGCGGCCAGCCTGTTTTATTATTATTATTAAATACAAAGAATAAAAAAAATCACTAATTTTAAATACTTTACAATGGCACAACTGGAGTAGTTTTATAAAGGGCACTAAAGAGAAAAATTATGTCATGACTATGAAAGTCCAGAGGAAAAAAAATCTAAATGGCTTTAATTAATTCTGGATTATTTTATTTTAGAACTCTGAATTCATTGATTTTTTGTTTTTTTTTTCGGAAAGTCTATCTAACAAAACATTTTGAAAAGAATCTTATGAATAGTTTGATCAAAGCGATGCTAAAGGTTTTTTAAAATTGAAAAATGTTCATTTTTTCATTATCTAACGAAAAAAGAGCAGGCATAAACAAGTTGAGAATTTTTAAAAATTAATTTAATTTTATGAGAACAAAAAATATTAAATTGTGTCTGAAAGACATTTATTAGAACTGCTTCTTGACGTCTATTACAAATTGAACTAATACAGCTGTAGCACGCCTGTGGTAGTTTTATTTTTTTTAGGAATAATTGTTAAGATTTTATATTGTCATTTTCCGTCCTAACTGGCTGGTTCGTATTCGATTGCGAGCGCTTTCGACACAATTTTCACACTATTGAAACTACTCATGCAAATGGGCAAACGAAAAACACCCTCAGCCGGACACACGCACCTACATAATAGTTAAAGACGGAGGTATCAATAAATTCACTTTGCATACAAATGCCATATGGCTGGCATTCTGCTTACCTGAACGCCAACACAGACTCACCAGTACAAACTAAAACGCGGCTTAAGAATTATGCATTCGCATCGAAAGCGCTCGCCATCGAATACGAACCAGCTAGTTAGGACGAAAAATGGCAATATTATTTCATTTACTGGCGGAGGAGAAACAAACAACATAATTAAGATTTTTATCTAAAGAATTTTGATTCTGGCCCACTGTGCAATCAAGAAAAGAGATATCAAAGAGTTGCATGCATTCTTTTCCTTTGTTTATTAAAATTGTTGTACCAAAATAAATTGTTTGGAAATAAAAGTAAAAATTATTAAATTGATTAAATATTTAATTGTATTAATTAAAATATTGATTTAATTGAAATACATAAGGGAATCTATGGAAAACTTAATTAATTTTTTAATTGAAATCAATTCAAAAACAAAATGTGTTAAATTATTGCAGCAGTTGTGATAAGTGTATGAAATTTATATAATTTTTCAATTTCAAATTTCCGAAACACTAAATACGTGTGTGTGCATGAGTGAAAATATTTTTCGTAATAATTTGTGAGGGTCCCCTTTTTTTAATAAAAATGTTCATTAGTTGAGGTACTTTGAATGCAAATTAATATTTGCAGTGGCATTTTACATTAATTACATTTTTGCTATTGTTGTTGTTGCTATTATAGCAATTTTTTTTTGCAACAATACAAAACCAACAATAATAACAATAAACTATTTATATTACAACATTAACAGTAATAACAATAACAACAACAACAACAACAATAATAATGTATCTTGATTATCCATTTCTCTGTTCAACTGTTGTCGGTCCGTTTCTGTAGTTTCCCCCCCCTCCATTCTACTCGTTTTGTTCGTTGCTTGTAATTAAATCTCAATTTAGACGTTTTTTTCACCGTTTACGGGGCTCCGTTAAGCAGGCAAAAAAAAAGTACAACAGCAATAAACTTTTGAGTTAATCTTTTAAGCCAAGTTTGTTTGATAATTTTTGTTTCTGTTTTGTTTTTTTGTTTTTGTTCGAGCTGCTGCTGCTGCTGTTGATTTTAATTTCATTCAATTTGACGCTTATTTTTATTCCTTCTTCTCATAGCTGATGTGTACATTCGTTTATTCAATTCGATATTTACGCCTTTTTTTAACTCATTGTCATATTTTGTATCAAAAAGGGGGACTTTTTCTTTAGTTATTTGTTAATGAAAGGAGTTTTATTTTTTTGTTTTTTGTTGCATTTAAAATAATTAATACTTTTTTTTTAAGAGACAGTTAATTTGTTTGTCTGTTTGTTTGATGAAGTAAAACAATTAATGAAAGTAATTCAATTAATGTGTGTATTAACGCTAATGATTTTTATATTTATTTATATTTTTTTTGTTATTTAAATCACAACTAAACATAAATGTCTTTTATTTATATAATGTGCAAAAAGCTGCAAAAAATGTTGAGAAAATAAATTATTTAACATTTTTTTTTGTCAAATTTTTTTATATTGGCAATTATGAAAATTTTATGTATCAGGCACAGTTTGTAAAATTAGATATTTAACTGCAAGAAAATAATTTTAATGGTGAACAATAAAAATATTTAACAACAACAAGGAACATTTTGTATAAAAGTAATTAAAATTGTAATGAAACTTAAAGCTGATTTCAAACAAATATTCATTTCATTATTCATTTTACTTTTTCTGTGTATCACTGTCGAATTGTAAATATTCCGTAATCCCTTACACTGTCTTAGTTTGGGACAACATAGCTTACTTTTAGGACAAGAGCTTGATATTTTTTACTCAATCTAAATAATTTTGCTTTTTTCACCGTTTTAAAAATTTTTGAATTGTGTCTTTGTTATAGGGAATAAATATTTGCTCTCTTTGTTATAAATGCGGCTCAAGGCATAATGAAATTAAGTTTTTAAGGACTAAAATCTTAGCTAATTGCTTCTGTTTTGGCACTAGTTTATTCGAAAATCTCTGCGATCTGGTTATGTCTCATATGAAACCAAACAGCACAACACGGCTGTTTAAGCAACTTTTTTTTTCATTGTAAATTTAATTGTTTTAGTTTATCAGGTTATTAAGAATTTTAACGTTCATTAGTTTTTATGTGCTGTGCTGCCCAGGAGTTTATTAAAATTTTTTTATACCTTAAAGTAGCAAATTGTTGTAAATTGTTCATCTCTTCGAATGGTAACGTCTAAAAAGTATGCAGTCTATACTATAATATATATCGGGGTTTTTTTTATAGAGGCATAGAACTTTAAGTTGGCAATACTTTTTTAATCTATCTGGCGTTTATTTTATTAGCTGTCAAGAGAATCATGTTAAGTTTGGCATTTCAACATGAGTAGACTGACGCCTGAACAACACTTCTAAATTGTACAAATTAGGTTACCCCCCGGGGGCACATATATGGTCTTAATGGAGAGTTATATGTAGACCTGTACAAATGGGGAAAAAAGGCAGCCCAGTCCCCTGAAGTCAGCAGGGGTACAACTGGAAACTCCACTTTATTTCCACGGGAATCAGTTACCCGCAGTTCCGTTATTTGTCTCTTTAGACACTTAACTGTTCTCTGGCTGATTATTGAGGTTGGCCCTTTATGGGAGTATCGTGGTGGTTGTGGTTTCCCGGCCCCATATCAGTCTATAGTTCTATGGTGGCCGGGTTCATTTCACCTTTAATAACACCTACCTGGTGAAAAGTTCCCAGATCCAGTGATCATGCTAGACATGTGTTCTGGACAGGAGTTGAATGGTCTCCAGCCCTTCAACAAGGAGTGGTGGTTTGCAGCCCTGCTCTGGAATCATCAAAGTTGCAACTAGGAAAGACCTGTTGCTTGAGTTAGTCTTCGGCTTCCTAGGGCGTGAATGACGTTGCTCTTCATTCCCAGTGGTATGACCACCATCTGATTAAGGCTCACCGTCAGGCGCAGATGTAAATCTTATCACGTAATGTACAAATTAGGCTCCCCCGGGCGCACATTCATCAGTTTTTATGGATTACTTAACCATCTAGACTTGTGTCGTTCGGGGGTATAAGGGAGCCCAGTCCCCTGAAGGCAGCAGGGGTTAACTGGAAACTCCACGTTATTTTCACGGGAATCAGTAAGCCTCATAGTTTCGCTAATTGTCTCTTTAGCCTTTTAGCTGTTTCTCTGACTGATTAGGTTGCCCCTTCGGGAGTATCGTGGTGGTTGTGGTTTTACGATCCTCATGAATTTGATTAAGGTCCTAGCCCCAACTCACCTCTACTTAGAACAAAGGGTGAGCATGCTTGTCATGTGTTCTGGACCAGGAGTCCCAGGAGTTGCATAATCTTCACCTCTTCAGCAAGGAGTGGGGGTTGGCGGCCCTGCTCCAAAACTTCCGAAATTGCAACTAGGAATGACCTGTTGCTAGAAAGTCCTCGGCTTCCTAGGGTGTGGGTGCACGCATCATATCACCCAAGTGGTTTGATACACCGTCGAGATATGGCATACACACGTTAGGTACAACTGTGTGATTAGATTTACATCTGCGCCTGACTATGTAGTCTTAATCAGATGGTGGTCAAACCTCTGCATAATTTGGGACGTCATGTTCGTCCTAGGGAACTGAAGACTTATTCTAGCAACAGGTCTTCCCTAGTTGCAACTTTATGATTCCAGAGCAGGGCTGCAAATCATCACTCCTTGCTAAAGAATTAAAGACTATCCAACTCCTGTCCAGAACACATGTCTAGCATGCTCACTGGATCTGGGAACCTTTCACCAGGTAGGTGTTATTAAAGGTGAAATACAACCCGGCCACCATTAAAACTGACCTGTCTGTTATGGGGCCGCGAAACCACAACCACCACGATACTCCCATATAGGGGCCAACCTCAATAATCAGCCAGAGAAACACGTTAGGTACCGACGTAAATCTTATCACACAAATTAGGTTTGCCTCCGGCGGAAGGGGGAGGGGACACAGTCTCGAAGGATCTCATCCCCATCTTCACATGCGCCTTTGGGGGTAAAAGGCGGCACCAGCCCGATACTGGAGGAGACATAGGACTCTCGAAGTCCGTCCAGTGCCTTAGAAACACACACTGGTACCACGGAAACTAGCTGTCTGTAGGGTTACGGCCTTGTTCTGGTTGTTGATGAGGCCCCTCGACAAGCCTGAGCTTTTAAGAAAGTTCCAAAAAGGTGTTAACGTAAAGAAAAGGTTAACATCCAAATAATAACATCCTAGTTGCGCTTGCAATAGGACTAGGAGTTGGATAGTCTTCAACTCTTAAGCAAGCAATAGGAGCACGGCCCCGCTTCCGTGCACTCGGAAATTGCAATTAAGGCGTATATGCACCTAGTGTGTATACATCGTAGGGCGTAAATGGACGCTTTTTCCTAGAACCAGTGGTAAGACCACCATCGGATTATGGCCACATGGCTCGCTCTTAATGTAAATCTTATTGCTATTCTATACAAATTAGACAATCCCGATTTTCATAAGCGAATTTAAAGCTCTCCTTTGTTCAAATGGATACGTCAATAAAAAAACTGCCGTATTTGGGGTGAAGATAATATAGAAAAATTGACTGGTGTGCATAAAGCACATGGTAGAATTATTGGTCCATACTTCTTTAAACACGGTGCTTGTCAGAACGCTGTAGAGGTCAATTAAGCATGATGCGTGTCAACTTTGGTTTCAACAAGACGGCGCAACATGTCATATACAGCTCGTGCCACAATTGATTTATTGCAGAAATTGTTTGGCAATTGTTTAGTATCACGTTTAGGATTGCTTTCCAAGACTGTACGCTTTAACCTCCCTAGACTATTATCTATGGGCCTAGGTTAAGTCGCTAATTTACGCCGATAACCGGAAACGAGTGATTACTTAGAGGATTGCATTCGCCGCGTTATTGCCGATATGCGGCTACAAATGTAGAAAAATCATCGACAATTTAATCTCCAGGTAGGACAACGTTCGAGCTGTCAGTGGCGGTCATATGCCAGATGTTATTTTCATATTCTAATGCGAGAAGACTATCTTTCGAATACAGTAAATGTGTCAATTAAAAAATATCATGCTGTTGTCATTATTTCCTGTCCTTGCTGGCTGTTTTTCTCGTATGAACGGCGAGCGCTTTCGTTTTCAAGCTGTGTTCTAATCTGTACAGATAGAACATGAAAGCTCTTGCCGTTTATACCGGAAGAATAGCCAAAAAGGACAGGAAATAATGACAACAGATTTTCATTTAATGGCGGAAAAAATTCAAATCCAAAATATCAAAAAAAAAAAAATCATATTTCAACTTTTAAACCACTGTAAAAACACCCTTCACAGAACTTCATTAAAATAAGTTTAAGTGTTTGGGTGTGATTGAATAACAACATCCAAACTGAGTATCCAAATTTTCAGTATCAAAGCATCAAAAACTACTTTCATTAATTGGATCTACAAAAATATTTCAACGGTGCTAAAGAATTTAAATTTAATTTACCGCAAAAATTCATATTTAATTTGAAATGTTTTTAATAATAAAAAGAATAACATTTGAAAAATGTAATTATAAGTGCCTTAATGTAAAAGCAACAACACAAAAAAGATAAATAAAATATGTCCTACCTGATGATGGCCATGATGGAATCCACCCGAACTGGGCTGACGATGAAAAGCACTATTTACGCCACCATAATTTTGTACAGCCCCCACGCCAACAGCTGCACTGCCAGCACGTGCATGATGTGCATGGGGATGTGTATGGTGATGATGGTGATGATGATGTGAAGCAAACGGTGCTGAGGAATGTAACATCATACTTAAATCAGCTAGTTCTTCTTTTGCTTCGTCATCTAGGTCAAACAATGGTGACGGCAAAGAATTGACTTCGATCTCAGATTGTGACAGATCGCTATCGTTTTCTTTTTGGTTGTCGTCGTTTTCTTCTTCGTCCTTGTTCTTACTGCCAGCACCACTGCTATTGTTGTCGCCTTTTTTCTTATTCTTTTTCTTATTAATCTCACTATTCAGATCGTCCTTACAATCAGTTTCACTGTCACACTCCTGGCTAAAATCAATTTCAGTTTTGTTTGATTCAACTGTTACAGTTTTGGTTTGGGTTTTGGTTGTTAATGTGGAAGTTTGATCATTATTTTGTTCTTCTTTATCTCTTTTATTATTGGCTGAAGCGGCTTTAGAAGTGCTGGCACCAGTATCGTGCTCCTAAAGAAGAAATTTCTAATTAATATTTTATTTATGCATGAAATTATTTTTTTAATAGAAAATTTTGCCTATTTCAAGGACAACTTAAGGGATACTTGTTTTTTGCACAAAAATAGCTTTTGGTTTTCTAGCACCCAGACAACTTTTATATTTAAGCAAGAGACCCTTCTGTTTGCTTTTCGGGCAACAGACATGTCTTATAGGTAAGTTTAGTATAAGAAAAGAATTCCATTTGTTTTCTAAACAAAAAGTTCTTTTACATTTTTTTATTTCTAATAACTCGGTTTACCTCTTCTTCACCAGCCAATTCAGCAAATTGAATAACGTCGTTAAGTATATCGTCCAAAGGCAAACGAATGTATTCACCTAAAATAAGAAGAAGAAATGTTTAGATAATGATCTACAAAAAATCATTTAAAGTATTTAAAAAAAATTTTTTTTAGCATCCTGTTTGAACATAACCGACAATATTTCTGAGAAAAGAGTATACAACTCAAAACGAAAATAATTTTTGACTTTTGTTACAACGAAAGATTGACGCAAAGAGTTAAGAGAATCCCAAAGTCTGCATTTAAAATGAACAGAAAATAAATAAATAAAATCCTTTTTTTAATAAAACTGCATAAATATTTTGATTGACAGCCTTTTTGTGAAATATAAACATTAAAAACAAAAAAAAACAATATTTTAATGTTGTTATTGTATTGAATAATTTTGTTTTCAACCCAAGAGAATAATCAATTTAATATAAATTTTTAAAATAGTCACAAGAGTTTTGTTAATATTTACAAATATTTATTATATCGGAAATTTAATTTCTAATGTTTCAAATAATAATAAAAACTATGATTTTTTTTTAATAAAATATAATTTGAAGCAAAATACCCCAGGGAATTTTAAACAAATACAAATCTCAAAGGCAGCAGTAGTTTTTCGGCGTTTTTAGCATTTGAAATATTATTTGCCATAAATTTATATTCGAAAACAAAAAAAAAAAATAAAATAAAAACACCTTGTCCAGGTAAATCTCTTGATAATAAATATTCATTTGAAATAACTAAACAACAACAACGACAGCAACAAAACAAAAAAAATATAGAAATTTTTTCCCTACAAGTAGCTGCTTAAGATCATTTATAATAAAAATTCAAATAAATATGTAAAAATTAACTGTGAGAGAAAATAATCATTAATCATAATTTTTTTTTTATTATTATTATTATTATTTATTACAGAATATGGGTGAGTTAAATACAGGAAGAGCAGCTGTAAAAATTATGAAATATTTAATTATGGAATCTAAATTGAAAAGTCTTGATCAGAGTTGTCAAAGAAATAAATATTCGAAAATATCATTATTTCTACCCTTATAAATGGAAAAAATGGCGGTTTTCCTTTGCTATTCAAACTTTTTTGTTGCCATTTATTATTAGTATTCATTGGATTGCAAACAAATTTTCTATTTTATTAATATTGAGGGAGCGACATAGAGTTCAAATTAAAATTAAGATTTTGTATTTGTTTCTGCAGTAAAAGGTAGCAAAAATAAAATAGCCTATTCTATGCTATGAATGTTTCAATTTTAAAGTCTATCAACTTTAATTTCTCCTTCTTTGTAAGTTTTAATTTTACGCATAACTTTTTGAATTCTTAACGCACAATGGTTCACAAGAAACATATCTTCGAGAAACACGATCTTAGCGTTATATTTTGCAAAACCAGTAAACACTTAGGTTTTATTTTTATTATTATTTTTATTAAATTATTTATGGGTTTTTCAACAAGAAGATGGTTTTTCAATTGTGGCAACACCAACAATATGATAGTTTTGACATTTAATTTTTTGACGTATTCATAGTAGATGCACTGGCAATTGTTATAATAAATTCAACTTCCCCACGAAAATTGGTTTAAAATAATTAAAATCCACTATGAAAATAGTGGTTCCGTTAAAGTTAAATTTCTTCTGACACCGCTAAATTAAACCGTCAGGCTCAACAATTGGCGTTATACAAAACCACCACATGGCGAATTTTGCGTAAGGATTTGACTTTGAAGCCTTACAAGCTTCAACTAGTGCAGGAATTGAAGCCGACCGATCATTCACATCGTGGTTCGCTCAATTTATTCAGCAACAACCGGCTGGTTTTTCTGAAAGAATAAGTTTTTCAGACGAAGCCCATTTTCACTTGTGACGGTATGTCAACAAGCAAAATTGCCGCATTTGGAGTTTTGAAAATGCTAGAGCGATTATGAAGAAGCCTTTTCATATTCAACGTGTCACTGTTTGGTGCGCTATGTGATCTGGAGGCGTGATTGGGGCGTTTTTTTTCTGGAAATGCGGTAATGGTTAATGGATTACGCTATCACAAGATGCTAAAAACTCAATTTTGGTCTATTATTGAGGACATGGATATCACTGGCATGCGGTTTCAACAGGATGTTACCACATTTCACACAGCCAATGATATACATTCAACTTATTGCGAACAATATTTCCCGACCGCATAACTTCACGACAATCAGCAGTTAAATGGTCAGCCAGATCGTATGACCACTGGATGATTTTTTGTGGGGTTGTGTTAAAGACAGAGTCTATATGGAGCCATTCGAATCGATTTCAGCCTTAAAACTCAAAATCCGTAAAATGATTACCGTGGATATCACTGATATATGGTTTCAACATGTCACACAGCATGGCATTCTGCTTACCTGAATTGATACGAACCTAACAACAGAACTACCTGAACGCCAACACTGACTCACCAGTACAAACCGCAACGCGGCTTGAGATTGATGCATTCGCATCGAAAGCGCTCGCCTTCGACTACAAACCAGCTAGAGTTAGGACAGGAAATAGCAATAGTATGTCACACAGGCATAATTTTACGACATTCAGCAGTTAAGTGGTCAGCCAGATCGTGTGATTTTACAAAACTAAATTATTTGTTGTGGGGCTATGTTAAAGACAGAGTCTGAATGGAGTGTCAATCGAATCGATTTCAGCCTTAAAGTTTAAAATCCCTGATGTGATTAACGAAATAGGACCGCCATTTTGCCCAAAAGTGATTAAAAACTTTAATGAAAGAATTGACATTTGTCAGCATGGTGGTGGTGAACATTTGCCAGATATTATTTTACATTCATAATTGCCAACCTTTTTTCTTCGTAATACAATACAAATTTGAGTCATCTTTTTGTTGAAATTTTGCGGAAAATTTAATTTGTAATAAATTAATCGTTTTATTGGCTGTGTGACATGTGGCAACGTCACCACATGTCGATGATATCCACGTCGTCAATAATAGTCCAAAATTAAGTTGAATCTCGCGACAGCGTGATCCATTAACCTTTAGCGCATATCCAGTCTTATCTTCGAAAAAAAAAAACGGGCCAATTACGCCTTCAGACTACATAGCACACCATACAATGACACGTTGAGCATGCAAAGCTTCTTAATAATCGCTTTAGGATTTTCACAAGTACAAATGCGGCAATTTTGATTGTTGACATACCGTGACAAGTGGGCTTTGTCTGAAAAAATTATTTTTTTTTTAGAAAAACCAGCCAGTTGTTCTTACAGCGATGTCGGTCTATGAATGGTCGGTCAGCTTCTATTTCTGCACCAGTTGAACTGTGTAAGGCTTCGAAGTCAAATCGTTACGAAAGTGATTTTGGATAACACCAATTGTTGAGAACGTCGAGGTATTGACAAATTTGAGTCTGCTTCAACGCTGTGGTTCACGGCTGCGATGTTTTCAGTTGAACGAACTGGTCGAACACTTGTTAGTGTTCGCACATTTTGTATTGAGCCTGTCGACTCAAATTTAGCCAACAAATTCTTAATAGCGATAACAGACGGCCGATTATGTTGTCCGAACGTATCACGAATTTTACGAAATGTAACTTTAACAGAACCACCATTTTCATAGTGGATTTTAATTATTTTAATGCCATTTTCGTGCGAAATTGATTTCATGGCAACAATTGCTAATGCATTTACTACGAATATGCCAAAAAAACTAAATGACAATTGAAACTAAACTTCTTGATGAAAACCCCTCTACATATTTAAGTTTATTTTCGTATTGGCGTATGCTGTTAGTTCATGGCTTGGGACAGATCATTTTTTGTAGCTTGTTTTCATCATATTGCCTATTAAGAGGTTTTTTATGCTGACCATATGCATATCCGGCTTAGACTGTTGCCGATGGTGGGTGGAGCTTGTATTTCATAAATTTTTTGAAGTATTCGAGTTCATGGTTTCTGATAGATCCTTTATTAAGCCGGTAAACTTGTTTGTACTTACATATGTCCTGATTGTGACTTCACAAAGACTCACATTTGTGGCTGAATTTTAATCTTTTTATTCTGAGTATACGTATACGGATTAGACTGTTTTACAGATGATGGAGCTTGCACTGGGGTTATAGTCAATAAAGAATACCCGTCTGTTAAACATGGTGGTTAATGGAGGATGTTAGTTTTTGTTGGCGGCTTGCGTAACATTTGGCAAAAGTATAAACCTTTTATCATCTTTGGACTTATTTTCTGGAGCTGTAATTCACTGGACAAGAAACAAACTGCGGCAACTTAAAATAGGCGCTAGTATAATCCAATTCGGATTCTTGATGTGCTACGACTATTTGTGACGCGTGAAATATTTTAGGTTATAAATAGGAAGCGTTCAGTTTTCTTTTTAGTTTAGCATGCCTGGGTTAAAAACCGACTCAAAGTAAAAACACGCTTTTCGAAAGTAGATCTAAAATTAAAAAATTCCCTAACATGATTCTGTTATAACTTTCGATTATAGATTAGATTTTAAAGTTTAACTTGGAAAATTCTCCAATAAAGTGTTTTTTCAGTTATAGCCACCTAAAAACCTAAAAATAGTCACAAAAATGTTGATCTCAAAAAAAAAAAAACAAAAACGAAAACAACAATTGTTTTCTTACATTAATGAACAAGTTTAATAACCTTTTTAAACTACTCTAGAACAAGAGCAAGCACTTCACTGAAAGAAAATTTAAAATAAACACAACAAAAGTTATTAAAACAATTTATAAACGGATGGTGGTTCATTCGTTGGACTGCATAAAAAGGTGCCACTTAAATGTTTATCTAACTTTGGGTTACAAAACCAGCAGCAACAACAAACAGTCTTATGCATCAGCTGAAAGCAACATAATTAAGAAAGAAAAATTGTTAACAAAATATGGCCTTTTCCGCTTCTTCTTCTTCTTCTTCTTCTTTTTTTGACCATATTGTTTTAGTTTCAAAAGAACTAAAATTTGTTGTTATTTTATGCTTCAAATATTTTTCAAAAAATTATTTAAAATACAAATTATTATTTATTTTGCTGCTTGTTGTTTAAAATGTTTATTTAATTTTGTATTTAAATTGATGTTGGTGGCAGTTGTATGTGTGTTGTTTTTTTAGGCTTAAACTAACAGTTATTTGTTTTTCGATGAATTCTTGGTAACACAGTTCATAGCAAATGAATATGTGCACCTACATACTCGGATGTATTGCCTTACGGCAACTAAGGCTTAGAGACAGGATGGCAGTAAGTTGTTCTTATCAACTTAAGTCGGCCTAGAACACATTATTTTTTGTGAAAATGTTTTACGAAATAATTTGTTCGTCCTTTGCCGATTATGTATTTTTTTAACGTCATTTTATAAAATACACGAAAATTATAAAAATCAAGTCACCAAAAACTAATTTCCATTATTTTTTTTTTTTTGGATTTGGAAAAAATGTGAAAAATATAAATAAAACTTGTTTTGAAATAGTACCAGATAGCACAAAGACACACTACAAAAAGGGAATCCTTTAGCAGTTTGTTAAGCTTAGAGTATTGTGTTGCGCCTGGCCATGGCGCACTGAACAATATTATTAACTTATTTTAAGAAATACAAAAGTAGAAAAAATCAATACTTGGATTAGCCAGCCAACTTCACCTCCTTAAACAGTGTCTGTAACTATGATTTTATTTCAGGCTCAAACAAGAGCAATATGTTCTCATAATAATCATATGAATTTTCATAAGTAAAGGGTATTTTTTATAGAGGTTTAGAATTTCAAGTTGGCAAAACTTTTTTAACTGGCAATCATTTTGCCAGTTTTCTTTAGTTTGGTTTGGCATTTCAGCATGAATAATAGAGTGACTAAGCAAATTGGGCTTAAGAAAGAATTGCCGTTGATCCTGATTTTCGTAAGAGAATTTTGTTTAAGGATGAAGCTTACGTTTGAATGAATAAGCCAATAAATAAAACTGCTGTATTTGGAGTGATGATAATATTCAAGCGTATGTTAAGACAACGTTACATCCATTATTAGATGTGCTTTTTAGGCTGGTGGAATCATTGGTACGTACCTCTTTAAAAACGATGTTGGTCAGATCGCTACAGTCAACCGTGGCCGCTATAGTGCCACAGTTACTAACTTTTTCGTTCATCCATTAAACAAACATGATGTACAGGAGCTGTGGTTTTACCAAGACGGCGCAATATGTTAAACAGCTCGTGCCAGATTTTATTTATTAAAGGAAACGCTTGGTAACCCCATAGTTTCCCGTCTTGAAGCCGTCAATTGGGTCCGCCACTACCCTATTTTCTGTAGAGACATGTAAAGTCGCTAGTTTAGGTAAAGGAACCTGAAACGCTTAAGCCCTTGGAGGACAACATTCGCCGTGTAACTGCCGATATAAGGCTACAAATGCTGGAAAAATTCATCGAAAATTGGATCTTTAGATTAGAGTCTGAACACAATGTAACGATAATTTATTGCGGTGCGGTTTTTCATACGATTTTGAAGTAAAAAACTGCAGGGCGGAATTACATCAAATTAAAATCTATTTTACTTTCATTGTGGACTTTCTTATTCTGTCAATTTTTTATACTCTCCCTCTCACTTTCTGATGTTGCCATAGTTTTTGAATAATTGGCGAAGTTCACAACATTATTGTAAACAAAAAACATGATTTTGAAGTTCACAAATTTTTGTCATATAAAATAAAAGTTAAAAAAAATATATCAACAGAAGAAAAAATAGAAAATAACGAAAGAATCATTGAAGAAGTAAGGAAGTATGATCTATAATTCTACCAAATTAACAATTTTTTTCATAGTTTCAATTTTTTTATTTACTGCCATTACAAAATATTTAACACAGCAACGGTAAATTTTTTAGAAAATTTTACAAAAATTTATGCACAAATAAATTAATAAAAATGTAAACAAACAATGACAATATTGCCGACGCCGTCATCCGTTGTAGTATGTTTATTTTTCTCTCCCGCAAAGAGAAGTCGCACCGCACCGCAATCATTGTGTTCAGACTCTTAGACTACATCCGCGGCACTTGCAGCGGTCATATGCTAGAATTCATATTTAAATTATAATCTTAGAAGTATATTTTTCGAATAAAGTAAATTTTATGTCAATCAAACATCAAAGATTTATCTTTGTTTTATTCCCTTTCAAAATTCTATACCTCTATAAAATCACCTTATATTTGGTAGACTTGCAGTAAAATTATCAAATACTTTTATGTTTTTAATGGCGTGGATTTTATTTACAGCTCTTGAAATTAAAAGGGATCTCTCATGAGAACGCTCTCATCATAAATATCATGCCAGTGCAATAAGACTAATGATTTAATAGACGTATGAAAGTTATCTCTCGATTTGAATATGACGTTTTTAATATAAAATCGAAGGTGAGGGCACATTTGATTTTATTTTTTTAATAAATTAAAAAATCTTGCGGCGGGGCATTAAATTAACAAACAAAAAAAACATAGAGGGTCATTTATTAAAAAATTATGGGGTTGCTGTTCAATTAAAAGTTCGGTTCAAGCCATATATTTATTAGTTATATTACGTAATATTTTAAAACAACATAAAAATTTTATAAGATACGGTTTATTATGATTTTAAGATTTTCCAGATGTATGGGAAGCAGTGATCTGTTTCTGACTTGACATAATTTCCTCAAAATCTAGTTCCAGCTGGGAGGATGCGACTTTTTATAAATTAAATAGACTCTCGCCTGACAATCGGTTTCTTACTGAATTTTTTCTGCATTTCATTACTGAAAAGGGCTGTTCATATAAAAATGAGAAAGCAAACATTGCCATAATTTTCTGCGCATGATTAATTAGCTTTGGAAATTCATCTTTTGGTAAGGATTTATAGAAATTAAGCTTATCTGTATTTAAAAATAGCTGTTTTAAATTATTATTACATTGCAATTCTATAATTTTTAATTGTAAATCTTCCATCTGATCTCAGGATTAATATTAAAAGGCATTGAAAAAATATCTAAACATGGTTGGATTTTTTTAAAGTCAGCAAATCTGGCCTCAAGTTCTGAATACAGTTTTAATAAAGATTGTGAAAAGACTTTTAATTTCTCTCCACTCACAGGCCTCAAAGCATTAAGTCTTGGAAAATGAGTCAAATCATTTTTTCCCAAAGACATAAAAAAATATAAACAATTGAGTTTTAAAAGACCTCAAACTGCCCCGAGTTTCATCTATAAATTGATTTCTTCCCTGTAACTTCTTGTTCAGTTTATTATAGTGTTCGAGTAAATCAGTGAAAAAAGCAAACTCGATACACAAATTCTCATACTCCAATATTTCCCACTCATCCCAAATTTCAGTTTTGGTTTTTAGAAAAACTTTAATTTCTTCGAGAAGACTCCAAACTCTCGAGAAGGAATGCCCACAACTCAGCCACCTGATCGTTGTGTAATTAAGTACATCTGAAAATTCTGCATCAACTTGAAACTTGAACTTGAAATTGTCGATGTAACAAACCACGGGCTCGAATGGTATTAATTAATTTTAAAATAATATTAAGTACGTGGTTAGTATCCAAGGCAGCCTTGCAAAGAACATCTTGGTGGATTATACAATGTAAGAAAATTGTTTCGCTTTCAGGATTCTGACTTTTATAAACTTCTGCAAACCTTGTATTTTTTCCCACCATGTTAGGTGCTCCGTCAGTTGTTAAATTAATTAATTTGGAAATTGGGGCATTAAGAGATTCCATCCCCTCTCTAAATTCATCATAAATTATTTTTCCTGTCGTCTTTCCTTTCAAAGATCTCAAACGAGCAAGTTCTTCGGTTATTACAAAGTTTTCATCGACTTCTCTGATACAAATTAGAAGCTGGGCTGTATTACTCCTGTCAACACTCTCGTCCGTAGTGACTGAAAAATACTTAAACTTTTTAAGACGACCATCGAGTTGATTGGTTAAATTAGAAGAAATCGCTTCAATTCTTTTTGTGACCGTTCTACATGACAGCCCTATAGATTCGAAATCTTTTACCTTTTCTGGGCATAATACTTTTCCAATGCTAATTAGCACATCCTTAATAAATTTTACTTCAGAAAACGGTTTGTTACTTTTTGCTATTTTATAGCCAACAATGTGACCAGCTAACGTGGAGGATCGCTGGACACTTCTTTGATTTTTAAAAAACATTTGCTGACTAGATATTTTTCTTTTCAATTCCTCTGGATCAACTTTCTTGTGTTCATCTGTCATTTTGTAGTACTTCGACCCAAGATGTTTTGAATTAAAGTGCCTAGCGAGATTATAATCTTTTAGTACAGCTACCGATTCTTGGCAGATAAGACAAATAGGCTTTTGGTTATATTCCATAAAGAAGTACTTCCATGTCCACTCTTCTTGAAATACTCTTCATTCTTTCTATTTTCGATTGACATTTATGGGGTATTTACAATACACTTTATTATTTTAATTACACAAATAAAACTGTACGTTGGCAACTTTATAATTTTACTTCACAATTTACTCTTTACGTCACGAGATTTACACTTTTACTGATTGCTGATTAATCTATCGCTGGCCCTTTTATATTTGTTGCGCATGTTGTCTCGAATATTCAAGAATCTCCTAGATCTCACATATAATAGTTGTTGTTATGTTATACGTTCAGTTTTCTATATTAGTTGTTAGTGTTTTATGATGTTTATGTTTCTTCTTGGAATATTGCATCAGAAAGTCGTTGTTGTCTTGTGTGTACAATATTTCCCAGAAAACTACGCAGTTTGGACACAATATAATATGAAAACATCGCATTTTTTTGCTAAAATTGTCAATTTATATCTTTTTTAAAATGTAAATTTATTTTTTGGGCATAATTTTTTTAATAGGTGATTAATTTTTTTTTTGAAAAACGCTCGTCGGGCCGTAGTTCGCCCATCACTGCTATAGACTTTCAAGGGATAGGAAATATGGGCCGCGTATTTGAATCTTTGCGTGTTATGGGGATGACGATTAACCCTCTGTATAAAACTTTATCTCTGATGCGAAGCTATTTTCTAATAATTGTCTATCAAAAGTTCTATTTTAGTTTTCTGTCTATTATCCAACAACTCAATTTAAACCCTCGCCCTCTTAACAAATTTATATACAATAAGACAGCACAGTAGCTCCCATTCGGATAAAGTTTTACAAATTGCAGATTAATATTAAATATTTTATTTATTCTATACAATTTTGAATTAATTCTACTGTTAAACATATATTTAACCCCCCAAACTGCAACAATTTGACCCCACACAAGTGTGTGTACTTGTAATAATAGAATAAAAATACAAAATAAATAAATGAAAAACAAGAGAACTTTCAAAAACCCTTAATTATTGAATTGAAATAGACATATGTACACCAAAAGGTTTTGTTATTTTCTTCGTCACCTTTCTTATACTTCGACTATTTGCTTCCCTTCAATAATTGTCAAACCATAAAGTACAATCAATTTTAATAATAAATAACAAAATGCTATGAAAAAAATAACAGTTAATAAGTATTTAAACTTTGTGAGCATTGAAAAAACGCCCTTAATTGTTGTGAAATAAAGAAAAAAATGTGACAATTGTTCAATGGACTTAAAACGGCACTTACATAATTAAGCTAAAGGGTTTTTTAACAAGAAGTTTTTGTTTCAAAGATAAAAAATTTAGATTAAAGTTATTCAAATTGTTATTGTATTACGAAGTGTAAAGTTTGGCAATTCTGAATGAAAAATAATATCTGGCAAATGTCCACCACGACCACGCTGACAGATGTCAATGACCCTCCTATTTCGTTAATCACATTACGGATTTTGAGTTTTAATGCTCAAATCGATTCGATTGGCTCCGTAAAAACTCTGTCCTTATCATAGTTCCCCAAAAAATAATCCAGCGGTGTTAAATCACACGATCTGGCAGGCCGCTTAACTACTGATTGTCGTGAAATTATGCGATCGGGAAATTTGGTTTGCAATAAATTTAACGTTTTATTGGCTGTGTGACATGCGGCACATGTCTGTGATATTCACGTCGTCAATAATAGGGCAATATTAAGTTGTTAACATCTCGCCATCCATAAACATTTTCAGCTTAATCTTGAAAAAAAAACGTCCCAATCACGTCTCCCCACCACATAGACAAATCCTTGCACAAAATTCGCCCAATTGTTGAAAACGTCGAGGAATTTAAATCTGCTTTAACGCTGTGTCTCACGGCTGCGATGGATTCAGCTGAACGACCCGGTCGACCAAGCGTTGGTGTTCGCACATTTTATATCGAGCATGTCGACTCAAATTCTTGTTTTCCGAGAATATCGTGAATTTTACGAAATGTAACTTTAACAGAAACACCTCTTACGTAGTGGATTTTAATTATACGTCAAAAAACTAAATGTTGGTGTTGCCACAATTGAAAAACCCGATATAAGAAAAATAATATCTATTGCCACTCCCTCGTAAAAGGAGTTATTTTTTACGAAACCATATAAAGATTAAAATTTGCAGTTCTGTAATGAAAGCAGAAATAATGAAGGAAAGCTTTTAATCGTCGTAAATACATCAGGAGGAGTGTCGAAATGAAAAAAGCAAAAGAGGAAAGAAAAATCTGTAGAAGAGATTATCTTTAAGTTTTTTTTATAGAATAATGGCATTTTATCTAAACTTGAGCTCGTGTACATACTTTTAGATAATTTATGAGAGAAATGGGTTTGCAGTTGAATTCGATTGATTATTGCAGCCTGTGGGTTTGGCTATTATGCCAATATGATGTTCTTTTAGTAGATGATTACTGCAACAATTGTACAAAAATATTATTAAAAATAAAACATGTAGATTATTTAGCTAACGTTTTGTTTTTTGTTAATTTGTTCCATTTGACTGTTATCAGTTATTATTTGCTCATTGCACTGAATTTTCTTTGTTAAATGCCGTGCGAATGGTATTTGCCTGATTAAGAAAAATGGCAGAATTATTTTTTTTTTGAAGAATATGCCATTAGTTTCGCGACTTGCGAAATTTTCTATAAGGCGTATATAAAAACAAAAAAAAAAAAACGATTTGTCTGAAGAAGTTCAAAATTGTTTTAAACCGCCAGCAAGAGGTAAAAACGTCTGTCGCTGGGCTTTAAACTGTGGTATAGTACGTAGTCTTTGTTACTAGCACAGCTTTCAAAAAGGCAACATTTTTATTATACTTTTAACAGTTTTGTATGTTCAGAAAAACTTTTCGCATGCGGAAATTCTTTGCTTTTACGGTCCTTATACCCGAGAGATTTATGCGGGGAACCATGAAAGCAAAGGAAATTTCATTGGTGTTTCTTTAATGGTCCGGAAAAAAGCTTGTATAATTGATATGCTAGAATTGGGGTTTCCGAGTACTAAAATGAATTAGAAATGTATACAGCTCCTATCCAGACAAAACATGAATTGAAGGAAGAAGTTGTTGTTCTAGTAAGATATTTTCGTTCGCCGGTCTATTGCTCTAAAAAGAATTCAGTAGGGTGGGTTTCATGGCATGCTGGCTAAAGATTATAGTTAAAATGTCAAAGATCCAAGTGTGGGATATGATAGCCGATAAACGAGTTTTTCGTAAAATGGCAAACGAATTCTCTATTAATTTGGCTTTTGATTCTTTTGTTTTATTTTTATAAATCCAGTAGCAGTTAATTAAAAGACAAATAAAAAGTGTTTTAATCCAAATAACTTTAATGATTTTTAATTTCAGTGTAAACATAAGAAATAACAAAAACAAGACGTGTAGTTATTATACTGCAACTGCAGGGTGTTATTGAAAAAAACGTTATCCATAAAAATTTATAATAAAACTGTAATTTATATTATTAAAAAAAAAACATACAGCCCAAAAAGAACTGATCCAACAGTTAAACTACAGAGGGAACAATATAGTTTCGGAGTTGTCATATAGACAAGATAAAAAAGTATTGTCTATTATGCTCATCCGCGATAGCTCCCAGAATTTACGGTCTGCCCAACATTTTTAAAGGATACAATTCGAATGTGCCTTTACCAATTTTCAAAATACTTTGGATAAATAATTGGAAGGATTGTATCTCATAAGTACAATATCAGTGTCTTAAATCAGGAAAAAAAGCAGCTAAAATCAATAAGACTGAATGATAATGAGGTCCTATCATTTGACGTAGTTTCGCTTTATACGGAGCATAATTGAGACATTTCTTAGAATATCAAGATCAAAGTTTCTTAGGATACTAAAATTTTGTCTCACCGATAATAATTACTTTGGAAATATTTACAATCAGACGTTTGGAAAGCCAACTATAACTACTATAACTAACATAATACTAGAAAACCTATTGGACGAAGTATTGAATGAATGAATTAACGAATAAAAATATCATTGTAAAATAAATAGTAAAATATGTAGATGACATTTTAGTCATAATCAGACTTGACGATAAAGATAAAGTTTTTAAATCTCTTAATTGTTATCATCCAAAAATACAATTTACTGTTGCAGATTAAGAAAAATAATAAATTGTCATATTTGGACAGATAGTGTGATTCGTTTTACATCCGCACCTGGCTATGTAGCCTTAATCAGATGGTGGACAAACCACAATTGTATAATTTGGAACGTCGTACTTGTGTCCTAGGAATCCAAAGACATAATTCTAAGCAGGGCAGGGCTGCAACCATCACACCTTGCTAAAGAGTTGGAGATTTTCAACTCCTGTCCGGAATACATGTGTAGCATGCTCACTGGACTGGATCATTCACTTAGGACGTCATTAACAGCGAGATGATCCTGGCCACCATAATAACCGTTATACTGTTATGGAGCCGCGAAAACACAACCACCACGTTACTCCCATATAGGGGCCAACCTCAATGATCAGCCAGAGAATTATTAAATGTCTAAAGAGACAAATAATGAACTCTGGGGCTCACTGATCCCCGTGGAAATAAAGTGGAGCTTCCAGTTGACTCCCTGCCTGTCTTCAGGGGACTGGGCTTCCTTTTTTCCCCCAGTTGCACAGATCTAGATAGCTGTTACATACTATTAAGACCATAAATGTGCCCCCGGGGGGGATGTCATATTTGGACAATATGCTTCAACGTGAAAATGATAGAACAATTTTCGATTGGCGCGAAAAAATAAAACGTCTGGAAGACGCTAAAAACCACATTTCGCAAATAATCAATATTGAAAAAAAAAAGTTCATCTTTAGAGTCTTAACTATTAGTGATGATCAATTTTACACCAAACAATATTTAAACAAAGCAGTTTTCCAAGAAATTTTATTAATAATTTAATTTAATAAGTGGAAATAAAATGGATGATAATTATCCTCTTAATAACAATATTAATATCAACCAACAATTTTTTACAGTGTAAAATTTATACCCGGCTTTTAACAGATAATACGAGCTTAAAATCAATAATAAAAACAGAGGAAATAAAATTTGCTTATAAACCAAATTGAATAGAATATTTACAAACATGAAAGATAAAGTAGAGAAACAAAAACAACAACAAAAAAAGCAATGTGGTATATGAAATAAAATGTAAAGACAGTGACAGAGAAAGCTGTGATTTGATATACATTGAAACGACAAAACGAACATTGAAGACGAGAATGTGTGAACATAAAAATGATATTGTGAAACAGAGGGAAACAACAGCATTATCACAGCACATAATAAAGACAGGACATAAGCCTGACTTGGAGATGGTAAAAGTTTTGGATATAGAACACGAAGAAAAAAAATATATACAATAGAGACTCTCCGAATACAATAAAATATAAATAATACCATGAACTTAAAGGAGGATGAAGATAAGATAAATAAATACTAACTATAGTGCTGTGATAAGTCAGTTGTAATAGAATTGCGTAATAATAGAAAAACTATGTGAGAATAATTTATGTCGTAGTTGTTATAGAATGTAAAATCAATAATTATTAGTCTTAGTAGCGGTCTTTTTTAAATAAATTTAACACTATATTTTTTCAATATTTCGCTTTCCTGTGGAAAGCTTCTTCAGGAAATTATTTTTTTTTTATGAAGAAGCTTTCCACAGGAAAGCGAAATATTGAAAAAATACAGTGTTAAATTTATATAAAAAAGACCGCTACTAAGGCTAATAATTATTTATTTAAAAAAAGAGGTCGAATAAAAATAATAAGCAAAGAATGTAAAATCATTAAAATTAAGTTATACAAGTTATATGGACAAGATTACATTGTAAGTAGACTATTTTGGTGTTTAAAAAAATTGTTGTAATATAAGAATTTATTTTAATAGACAAGTCCTTTAAAAAAAAACTTGACGAAACGTTGGGGAGAAAATGAAATTAAGGTTTTTATTGACATTTAGTGTGTTGGGTCGGAATAGCTTAAAATTGTTAATAGCATGTTCAGACATACATTTTTAATTGACTCAATATTCGGTTTATTGGCAATATTATTTTAGTGTTCAGGCATACTAAATTTAGCTAACTCAATAAACATTTGACAGCTGGAAAACAACTTTGTTTTTATTTCAGTCATAAATTTTATTTTATAAAAATGGAAATAAATTCGTTTATTAAAAAGCAATTACTAATGTATAATAGAAATGCTCAGTTTTTACGGTTAGTGCGATCGTGTTTTGATTTAAAGTTGGCGGTACTTAAATATAAAAAAAAGAAACCAACAGCTCGTGCTTCTTCTATTGTTGGAGAAAAATGCAAATCAAAGATCTTTGTGGAAATTGGTATGTAAAATATGAACAATTTTGTTAAAATCAATTATACCATTTTTAATGTTTTGTTTTACATTGATGGCATATGTCAGTGTAGATAAGTGGTACATAATTTTTTCTCACTGTACACACCTGTTAACAGTGTTGTATATCAAGGTTTACTCAATATTTATAACAATTTCGTACTTATTGAAGAATATTTGAAGTCTAGTATTGTATGGAATATTGAGCTCAATAATGGTATTAATTCGATAATCTCAATAATTGTGTATGTCTGAACACAATATAAATCAAATAACACATCCTAATTTGGCCGAGAGATAATTTTTGTTGAAAACTTTTGTATGGACTCAAATATAATTCTCATATTTTTAAATGCAGTTTCTATATTTAAACATTAATTTTTTTTAGCTTTCACGAAAATTTAGATAAAGGTTATCTAACGAGGCATGTCCAATCCACAACCAAATTTTTATTTTTCTCCAATATAATGAACTGTTAGCATAACGGTTATGATTATTAAAAAAAATTAATTAGCTGCACAAAAATAAATATTTTGTCGTAGTTTCTATGAAAGAGGCGTTCCCATATTTTAATAAGCATTTCGTTGAGCGTTTTACTGACTAATAGTTAACCAAGAGTATTAATAAGTTAGATCTGCATATAATGCATGACAAATAATTCTTCAAACAAAAAGACCGGCTGGCAGAAGACCATCGAATATGAAATGAATTTTGAATGGGAAAGTTTCAAGAGATATAGAGTATAAGGGTCCCCCCTTTAATACTTATTTTATTTTCATTCTTGCTGTTTGAGTGGGCTTAGTTATATATTAGCTATATTTCACCACTTACACCTTTAATAATGCAACCTTTAAATTATCTTTTAATGTTTGTGTATAGGCTTTTTATAACGTTTTGTAACTAGCAGCTATAGCGATATGTTTTAAGTTAAAATTTTAAATTCCTGCCTCAACGCTTAAAAAAAAGCTGATGAATTCAAAAACATAGCCTTCCAAAGATTAAAAAAAATATTAAATATTAATTAATTGTTTTTTTTTATTACAAATATAAAAATGCAGTTAGATTTATAGTTTCCTGTACATTTTAAGTCCTTTATTCATTAGATATGGTTCGAAATAAAGAACAAGGAAATTTGTTTTTGCAACATCAACGTGTTATTTCAACTAAAGAAAATGTCCTTAAAAGCCTGAAGAATGAATAATGTTATTCATCAGAAAAAGTTTAAGAAAATGAAAATCATGTTTTACTAACGTTTAAAAATACTCAATTTATAATTATTCGGAATCATTTTTAATATAAGCAATTTTATTTCGTGCTTGATTCCTCTAAATAAATATTTCATGATATTCTCACAAAATATTTATTACAAAAATTTTTATTAAAAAATAAACATCTTACGATATTCTCATAAAACATTTATTCAAATAGAAATAAAAATATTTATAATGTATTGTAATGGGGGAGAGCACATCCATATTGCAATTTCACTATTGCTTAAGTAGCTCATCAGTGAATTTTACCCCAATATTGTATAGAAAAACCTAAGAGTCTTATATCCAAAGCCAAACTGATTCTATGAGAATTTTTCATAAAATCAACATAGCATAGACAGCAAGACTCAACGACACTTCCATACTAACACTACAAAACATTTCAAAACAGCAAAAAAAAAAAACATTATTTATTTTCAATCATTTCTACATAAGGGTTTCCATTGGAAACCATTCATATGTAATTTGAAAATTCCAGAAAATAAAAAATATTTGTAAAAAATTTTACATAATAATATCATAAGATGTTTACTTTTTAATAAAAATGTTTGTAATAAATATTTTGTGAGAATACCATGAAATATTTATTTAAAGGAATCAAGCACGAAATAAAATTACTTATGTTTAAAAATACTTTTATTTTTGTTTTATAAAGCTCTTAAACTTAAAACCATTAAAATTTTCTTAGTATAAAAGTTTCTATATTGGATGCTTAATCGTTCGTACCTAAATGTTAAAACCGATTTTGAGCAAATTTAGAATAAAAAAAAAATTTATACGGAAGACCACAAAGGATATATATTTTATGGGATTTTAAACCGAAAGGGGAGATTAAAAAGAGAAAAAGTAAATTCAAGTTAAAAACAAATTAAATTTTATATGGCAGAAAACGAAGAAGGGCAATGTCTTCAAAAGTTTTAAAAATTTTTACAGACTGTTTTTCACAACATAATGCAACAATGTTGGATGATCTATTAATGTTTAGAAAATAATTATAAATTACTTATTATAAGACTAAATAATTTAGTATATGAAATCATTTGAATTTTCTCATATATTCCAAACATATTTACGCTGTTATTAAGTAACGATTTTTTTGGCCGCCTTATGGATTATACAGCAAAACAAAAAATAAACAATAAAAAATAAGTCATTACAAACCTAATTATTAAAATAAATCCAATAAAGATACAAGTTCTTGTGATGACAGAAAATGCTTGAGTTTTTTTTTGTTTTGAACTTTAATTAAATAAACACAAATTTTAGATTTCTAAAAAAATGTCACTTTCTACACTGTTATAGTTTTAAACCAAGTAGTTTGATATATATATTTCACGGAATACATATACATATATTTTTTTTTTAATTAAAAACAATTTGAATGTTTAATCAAAACGGTTTTAAAAAACTTATTTTGGAAAAATTTAAACTTTTTTCAAAATTTATTAAATGAGTTTATGTTATATTACGGCAATGTTTTATAAATATTTTTCAAGCAATATTATGCAATATTAAAGTGTATTATACAGTTTATATTTAAGTCACAGGTTTTGCCAACAGACACTAGGTAGGTATATGATAACTATTTCTTTTTTAATAATTAGGTATATTAACCAAAATAATTATTGATTTCTGTTTAATTAATTTAAGTATGATGATTTTTATTTTATTATTTATAAATTCCTCAACACTTTACAGATCTTTTCTTTAAAAAACATAAGAATTTTAAACGTTGAGCTTTGAATAACCGCAGCCATTTGGTATATATAAGTATTTAATACAAACGCGTCCACAATCGTTCAATGCGTTTTTAAGTATAAAAATTCAAATTCGATTCTGTATTATTGGGCCATTTAATTTTAAATGGCCGACACAAAAAAATTTTCCCTTTTTTAGGGTAAGTTAAACAAAGAAACCAATATTTCAAAATCCATCTCATATTTAATGCTCTCTCATGAAAGAGGCTTGCATCCATACACAAACACACACTCTCAAATTAGTAAAGCAAACAAACCAGCCAGCATACAATACAAACACACAGACTGGGCATTCATTTATCAAAAATTTAAAAAACTATTAATCCAACCAAAATTAATGTTGCCTTTTGTATATATGGCAATGTATATATATGTATATAATTACGCACACACTTAAAAATATTTGTATATAGTTATATGCTTTTTTGTTAGAGCATGTGCTCAGGCGCAAAATCTTATGCTCTTTACTCAATTCATTTTACAAATATAAGGCGGAGCTAACAATCGTTTGCCTGTTGTTTTTTTTATCCCCCGAATTTTGTTTGTGTATACAATCACACTTTTACACTGCAGTATGGCAGCTGGCCGTCACTTCCATGGATTTTTGTTTTTTGTCTGCTGGGTGTTAAGTGTTATTGTTTTTTTTCTTTTTTTTATAGTTTAACTTGAGTTTTGTTTGTTGGGTTCATCGCACCATTTACTAGAGGATTTCTGGTTTCATACTGCACACCACTTGTACTATACATGCGTGTGTGTGTGTGTACATTTATAAATATTGTTGGAATTATTTTTGTTGTTGCTTTTAATAAAATGTTAAATACGGTTTGAGTTTTTCGTATGCCACAAAAGAACAGGTTTAATTTCTTATTATTATTATTATTATTGTTCTTTTAATCAAATTTTCTTAAAACTGTGTTAAGAAAATGAAAACCAACATTTTTAAGCTGAACGAATTTGATATTGTCTGTAGAATAAGATCAAGTGAGGCGGCTTATAAAAAACATTTAATATTTTTAAAAAAATTACATTTGTTAAGTGAAAATGTTTGTCCGGCCATGATGTAACACCATGCAAAGCTTGTTATATTATAAAAAAAAATTTAATTTTTTTTCATAAGTCGATTACAATTGATATACAGGGTGTCTGCTTGGAAGGTATACTATTTACTATGTTTGTTTATAGTTTTTGTCCGGAGTAGTCAAATCAGGCGACCGTGGAGGCTTATCAACATCACCATTTCTTAAAATAACTTTTTGGAGAAAGAGGTCTCACATATCCATAACTATTTAAATGAAAATGTGCCGCCTCGTCACTCATTATGATTGTTTCATGAAAAACGGGGTTGTCATGGGCGAGCTATAACATCCTATTGGCGGCTTAAATGACTTATGGAAGAATTTCTTGCGTTAATTGAATCTTATATAGAAACAAATGTAAATCAATGGGCAAAATTGTGGCCAAAGTTGTTTTTTGAAGCCCAAACTCCTGAGCACGGCGTCAAATTGAGGTTGATGGATTGTTTTGAACACTTTCTTGAGCAGCACTAGTGTTTCTAACCGATCTTGCAGTACACTATGGTTCAAATTCTCTTATTTTCAAAATCATTCACTGCACGATAAATAGATCGTTTTGTTCACACGTTGTTATTTCCAAAAATTTCACTTAACTTTTTTATCGTCACAGTAATCAATAATTGATTTTAATAAAATGTTTTAACGATATTAAAACACGTTGGTTTATCCGAATATTTTTTCCATAATGAATTCACGAATGCCTAATATGTACTGTCAAGACTAATGTTTACCAAAATGGAGGCAAAGGCAAAGCAGAATACCTTCCCGGCGGCCACCCTATAGATATTTCACAATAACAATATAAAATATAAAATAATAGAATATTCGTTCATATTGATTGTCTATGAGTTTTCTCAGATTCTATTGCATAATTTTTTACGGATCCTGGACTCTAATGCTTTTTTGTAGGGTACCTAAACAGTTAATATTACTGCAATGTTTGAATGTCTGGCCCACGCCTCTATATCTGGTACATTTTTAACTACACACACTTTAAGACACACAGATGATAAAAAGGGCGATGAGCTTTTCACGTATATGTCTTAACTATTTAAAACATCATGAAAAGTAGTTACTTTTACTTAAATATGCAAAGGGTTTTTCAACAGGAAGTTGGTTTTCTAAAACAAAAAAAAAAAAATTTTGATTAAGATCATTTAAATTTTTATCGTACTACGAAATTATGTATGAAAAATGATATTAGACAAATGTCCACCACCACCATGCTGACCAGATGTCGATCCTTTCACCGCAGTTTTTTTTATCAATTTTTGGAAAAATGGCGGTCCTATTTCGTTAACAATATAACGGATTTTGAGTTTTAAGGCTGAAATCGATTCAATTGGCTTCGTGTAGACTCTGTCCTTAACATAGCCCCACAAAAATGAATATGTAATCTAGTGGTGTTAAATCACATGACTTGGCTGGCCACTTAACTGCTGCTTGTCGTGAAATTATGCAATCGGGAAATTTTGTTCGCAATAAATTGATCGTTTTATTGGCTGTGCAAAATGTGGCACCATCCTGTTGAAACCACAGATCAGTTAAATCCACGTCGTCAATAATAGACTAAAATTGAGTTGTTGGCATCAGGCGACCGTTACCGCATTTCCAGCCTAGTCTTCGAAAAAAAAAACGGTCCAATCTCGCCTCCAGATTACATAGCGCACCATACAGTGACACGTTGAGCTTGCAAAGGCTTCTCCGTAAACGTTCTAGGATTTTCAGAAGCCTAAATGCGGCAATTTTGCTTGTTGACGTACCCTGACAAGTGAAAACAGGCTGCGTCTGAAAAAATTATTTTTTCAGAAAAACCAGCCGGTTTCTTCTGAATGAATTGAACGAATCTACGGCGATGTGAATGGTCTGTCGGCTTCTATTCCCCAATTACTGATAACGTCGAGGAATTGATAAATTTGGATCTGCTTCAACACTTTGGCTCACGTTGAACGACCCGGTCGGTGTTTGCACATTTTGTTTCGAGCCTGTCGACGCAAATTTAACGACCAAATTCTTAATAGCAGTTTCAGAAACACCATTATGTTGTCCGAAAATATCACGAATTTTACGAAATATAACTTTAACAGAATCACCATTTTCATAGTGGATTCTAATTATTTTAATGCGATTTTCGTGCGAAATTGAATTCATTGTAAAGTTATTTACTGAGTTTAAGATCATAACGTTTTGTTCGCAATATTATCTTAAGTGATGTTTTTGTTTTTATACTGAAAGTTTTTTAAATAATTATAAAACTGGCATGATAAATAATAAACATTCTGGCAATAGTGGTCGTTAAAGTTCCTGAGACCAATAATCTTGCTCCATTTAATAATATTTTTGTTAGACACAGAATTATACAATTTCTTCGATTTGAAAAAATATAATCGATTTTTAATTAAAAATACACCCCCAGTGTTCAATTCTTTACACTCAAAGAAAACCAATTTCCAACTATTTCAGTCTTGAAATTGAAATTTTTAGGTTTTTTATTATAAAAACGTGCAATTAACCTATTTAATGTTAAACAAAATTTTGTTGAATCATGGTAATATAATGTTTTTTTTTGTTTTTAATTAGTAAAAATTAAATAAATAAGTTTAAATACTGAACCGAATCAAAAGAAATCGAAGAAAGAATAACAAAGTATAGACGAAGAAAATAATACAAACCAACACCGACATTATTTCTTTTTTTTTTCATTATTATTTCTTAAGATTTAAGATTTTTTTAGCTGCATCTCAATTACATAGTGGCCATTATTAACAGGGTCTGGTTTATGTGCCAGGAAGATACATGCAATGGCGACTCAATAATGATAAGGAAAATTATGGCGCTGTTTTTTGTTTTTTTTTTTTTGTTACATTATAATTTCCGGTAACTTTGTCGGTTTTTACTTTTAAATATTTTCAAACAAAAAAACAATTATAAAACCATAAAATTGTTATAAAATTAAAAACCAATTATTAACCAGAATTTTTAGGCAATGAAAAAAAAAACTGAAACGATTCTTAAGTCGTTGAAGTTTCTTTTTGTGTAATTTTTTTGTAACAACATTTTGCGAGTTTTTTTTTTATTTAAATTAATTTGTTCTGCTTGTCTATTCTTTGTTTCTAAAGAAAATTAGTGATTTTTCTTTTATTAATAAAGGGTTTTTCAACAAGAAGTTTGTTTTCTAAACCAAAACAACAAAACATTAAGATTAAGTTGATTGAAATTTTAATTGTATTACCAAGAGAAAAGTTCGGCAATTGTTTATGAAAAATGATATTTGGCAAATGTCCACCACGACCACGATTCCTTCATCAAAGTTTTTAAATCACTTTTTGGCAAAAGTGGAATCAGGTTATGGAGAGGAGGAAAGAGGGAGTAGTGTTTTTTTGGACATTGAATTTGTACTTTTCTACATTGAAAGTGACAGGAAGGACCTCTGGAGGCAGTTTGTACCTCATACGGACTGTTCTGCTAAAAAACGAATTTTTCCTGTAATGCGTAGTGCGACTCACTCGAAAATAAGCCACAAATTGATGAGCTCTCAACGAAAATGTTAAACGTGCGAGTAACGTTAGAGCACTTACCATTATAGTAACGATAAAACAGTGAAATACAACCCACATTGCGTCGATGCTCCAGCGAATCAATAGAGTTTGATACCCTACTGTCCGGATATAGGTCGTATAAATAGTACGGCGATCTCTTACACCGTTTGAGGCACCTGAAAACTTCTTAAGAAAGCTTAAAAATATGTTTAGTCCAGCGAACATGACACTGACTTTTCATGCCAAGAACATCAAGAGTTTCCGATTCCGTAATACCTATATCACCCATAGTAACAACTGCAGCACCATTTCCGAACACAGATCTATGTGTAAGGATGCAGCATTGCATCTTACGGGCATTGAAATCCACTCTATTCACACGACCTCATTGCGAGCTTGTTGTGAGATCGTGATTGAGCGTATCATTCATGTTCCACCTTTTGGAACTCACCTCCAACTGGTTCGGTCTATTACCAAATGAATACGAATGACAAAAAGTGCTGTCATCTGTGATTTCAGTAATCGAACTCGCATAGTTCGATTCCTGAAAGAATTCGATATAAATCTGGAGAAATTTTCACCGACACCAAATGCAACAAGTTAAGGCAGACGCGCATCAAGCTACACTCATTTAAAAGCCTTGGAAATATTTACAGCTACCACCTTACTTACTCTCTCTGAAATGACGTGACAAGGTTTACATGTGCACCTGGCCGTGGGCCGTAATCAGATGTTGGCCATTACCACTGCGAAAGCAACGCCATTCACGCCCTAGAAGGCCTTCGGATACGTATATCCTCTGGTCACTCCTAGTAGCAATTTCGAAAGCCCGAAGAGTTGGAGACTATCCAACTCCTGGCCCAGAACACATGAAGCTTAATATAATTAAGAACACGACGGCATTCATACTCACTGGACCTGTATCATTGATTGTGTTCATTGTGAATGATCCGACCCACAAACTCAAACGAGGTCCTCGAAACACACAGCCACCGCGATACTCCCGAAGGGCCTTTCTCAATAATCAGCCAGAGAATAGCTAAATGCCTAAAGAGACAAATAGCGGAACTCTGCGTGCTACTGATGCCCGTGGAAATATAGTGGATTTTCAAGATGACTCCTATTAGCCTTGAAAGGGACTGGGCTCCCTTTTACCCCGCAAGACACCACAGTCTAGATGGTAGTTGCCCCCGGGGGGAAGGACTCTTTCCAAAATGATGTATGGAGTTGCACCATTATTCCAATACGAAAGCCAGCATGTTGCTCGTAGACCGCCTCCTACGAAAACTATACTGTCGAACGCTAAATAAGCTGCTGGACTCCTGGTACCACACAAGAAGAAAATTAATCATACTTTTCATCACTTTACAAAGTGCAGAACAAATTGTAATTGGACTGCACTTATTTTCAGTGTTGTTAGCCTCACCTTTTTTGGCGATCGGCGTTACATTAGCAATTTTCCAACACTTTGGAAATTCGCTGACATGATACAACGTACTGAAAAGGGCAACTAACAGAGGCGCTAGCATTAAACACATGACGAATAATGAGTTTTAAGGCTGAAATCGATTAGATTGGCTCCGCATAGACTCTGTCCTTAACATAACCCCACAAAAAGTAATCTAGTGGTGTTAAATCACACAATCTAACTGATCACTTAGCTGCTGAGGGTCGTAAAATTATGCGATCGGGAAATTTGGTTTGCAATAAATTAATCGCCCGGCACCGTCCTGTTGAAACCACATGTAGTGGTAAGCACGTCGTCAACAATAGGCCAGAATTGAGTTATTAGCATCTAGTGATAGCGTGACCCATTGGCTGTTACCGCATTTTCAGTCAAGGCTTCTCAATAATCGCTCTAGGAATTTCAAAAGTCCAAATGCGGAAATTTTGCGTGTTGACAAACCCTGACAAGTAAAAAAGGTTTCGTGTGAAAAAACGAGTTTTTTTGAGAAAAACCAACAGATTGTTCCCCAATGAATTGACCGCAGACCGCATAGCGCACCATATTTTTCAGAAAAACCAACCGATTGTTCCTGAATGAATTGAGCGAATCTACGGCGATGTGAATGGTCCGCCGGCTTCAATTCCTGCACCAGTTGAACCTTATAAGACTTCAAAGTCAAATGCTTACGCAAAATTCGCCATGGGGTGGGTTTGCATATTCCCAATTGTTGAGAACGTCAAGAGCAACACTGTGGCTCACGGCTGCGGTCGACACAAATTAAACGACCAAATTCTTAATAGCGGTTTAAAAAGGTTTATTATGTTGTCCGAAAATAATACGAATTTTATGAAATGTAACTTTAACAGAACCACCATTTTTATAGTGGATTTTAATTATTTTAATGTGATTTTAATGCGAAATTGAGTTCATTGTGACAATTGCCAATGCATCTACTGCGAATATGTAAAAAAAATGAATACCGATACAAACTTCTTGTTGAAAAACCCCATATAACTCATTGTGTTTTCGTAGTTCGTACGTCACAGAACAATATTCGCATAGTAAAATTTAATTCATTGGATTTGAGATGACTATTCAAATTTATTTTAAACTATAAAGTAGACTATAGCAGAGGATGATCCGTCACATTATCATTGTCATCATCATCAACGTCATCATCATAGTGATTTTTGTCAGTGAATGAATTTTTGTAGTAGAAAAAAATTTTTATTTTATTTGGCGCTTGAATTTATTAAATAATATTTAGTGAATGAAATGCTTTCAATAATTTACAAACCGAGTTAAGAATGAGAAGAGAGAGAGAGAGAGAGCGAGTGAGAGAGTTAAAAACAAGCAAGAGAAGTTTTTTAACCTTAATAAGCGAAAGTTTTGTGGAAATTTTTTGGTAACAAAATATATCGAACATAAAATCTGAGGTTAACTAGTGCAGTTATCTAATAGTATATGAAAGGTTGATATGAATTACATGTCAGGAGTTGAATTACTCGTTAATCCATTTTAGTGAACAGATGAAAATTGTTCCTGTTCTCTGCTGTTGTTTTGCTCTTTGTATGATCTTAAGTAGTTATGGGAAGAATAATTTAATTTTTCTATTTTATGAATGGTTTTTACTTTAAAGTGGGAGTTCATTTGTAAGAAAACCCCAGGATTTTCTATATAATGCTCTGTGGATAACCATTCTACATTGCAGTAACATCATTTGGCTAGAATCTATAAAACATATAAGGAGGAAATTTCATGTCTAATGTTTTCTATTAACAATTTATTTATTATTAACGATTTATTCTCCAGTTCGAATACAATGGTAACACTCGCCTCAAGTATAACTATTTTATGCTTTAAGTAGCCAAAATTTTGTGGCTTTTAATGCTTGTTTTTAGCTGAACTGCTGTTTAGAAATGAAAAGAGTAACGCAAATCATTATCAAGTTAGAAAACACTTGCAATTTTTAGGTGTTAAATTGTTAAATGTTTAAAAATATCGATTTCAGTTTAAACAAATTATTTCACAAATCATCACATTTTGGTGCGTTTTTTTTTTGTGTATATTTAGCATTTCTTGTTTTTATTTTTTTGTTATAAAATTCTTGACCTAGAGAGTGATGGTGATGATAATGATAAATTTTTAACAATTCACAATGTTATGATGACGTTGGATGACTATAATGATAATGAGGTATGAAATGATTTGAAGATAGAGTCTCAAAACTATGTTTGTTGTAGTGTGTTGATTTGTTTGTAATGACTACAACTTTTTATTATAAAAATTAAGTTTTTAGAATTTTAAAACACAAAATAATAATATGATGATTGTTAGTTTTTGGGGGAAAAGCAAAACAAAAAAAAAAAATGAAAAAATGACAATAAAAATTTAATTATATAACATACGAGGGTAGTATGTCTTTATGAATTATGAAAAGTGCCAAATTTCTTTTGGTTATTGTATAAAAAAGCTTAGCGCAAGGATAGTATTAGTGACGAAACTGAACAGCGTCTCTGGAAACTTGCACACAATTTAACACCAAAATGTAACAACCACAATTTACAAAGCTTTTAACTGCCAGACCGTATTCTTTACTCATGCCAAGGCAATTCTAAGTTTTTGTTGTGCACACGGCTGCAAATTTTTGCATAAAATATTAGGTTGAAATAATAGCAGCCTTACCGATGGTTGCTATAATTAAAAATTAAGAAAATCGTATTAACTATGTGTTTATAATAACTCTATAATAACCATAATATGTGCTCTGTAAAAATATATGGTTGTGGTGAACAAGTTATGGTTGTTTGTGTTGCGATAATTTTTTTAGTTGGCAAACCAAAATTTTGATCATTTAAAGATTATTGCGCTCAAAAAGTCAAACATAGCTGCTTTGAAGTATGTAAATAATAAAATGATAAGAAAATAAAATTGACATTAGAACCAACAATTTAAACCTACACTAAAATACATGATCGCAGATAATTAAATAATTAAAAATTAAACATGTTATGGTCCACACACTTAAATATAAATATTGTTTAAAATTTAAATTTTAAAAATTATGATCGTCAATATTAGATACTAGATGTAAACTTTGGAAATTGTCACACTTGCGCTTTTGCAATTTTTCGAATAAACTTAATCCCATAAAAACTATATTTGCTCATCGTATAACAATTTTTAAATGTTTATGCTTAAAAAAATTATGGTTATATATAACACAATGATATTAAAAATTATTTTATGATCATAATATATTTCTTCTTCTAAATCTGTTTGTAGTAGATTATGGTTAGCTCAACCCTGTAGGTGCCCCTGTAGGCTAGTAGGTAGTGTGCTAGCTTACATGACAGGGGGTTGTGGGTTCGATTCCCAATAAAGACCTTGGTTTTTTTTCACTACAAATAAAAATTGACTGTCGGTTGGACTGCTCAGTGATGAAGGCATAGTCACTGGTCACTGAGCTGTCTTATACGACAGTTAATATCCGTAACTATCCTTCTACTTTCACCGCCTGTCGCATCTCTTCTCTATCCCTTTCCAAAAGAATGTAGCACGGTACTTGACTAAATAGGCATTGTTGCCTAAAGTGCTACTTTTCTTTAAAAAAAAACATGCTTTTCTTTGCGTGTATATCCGCGGCTTATTTGTTCCTATTTGAAAGAATTTCTTTACCAATACATATTTGCTGATATACTACTAAACAAAAAATAATTAAGATAATGTGAAAAATCTTTTGTCACGTTCACACATGCCGAAGAAAGCTAAATATGCTAGACGCGTTATGAACATGTGAAAAAATGGAATGACAGAATATAAAAGAGAAGTATGTCCTTTTTCTGCTTATTAAGCAATAAAAAATCTACTGTTATTTTATCCAAATAATTATTTATCATTAAGATATTGAACATCGATCGGTTAATACATTTAATAAGTGCTTGACTGGGGCCCTTAATTTAATGGTAGCCAATGCTGGCTGTTATATCCTTGAAACTTCTTGTACTTCCTGCCGACACATTACCACTTTAGTAGTGCCTTCAAGGGATTATCGTAATTTATTTAGCGCCAGTGTGCTTCATTTTCCTATAAAAACCAGCCCATTTCCACATAATTCGCGAAGTCCTGTTCGATCAAGAATAGAATGCCCATTGATGAAGAAATAAAATAGCTTTCATTTTGTTATTAAAAAGTTTTTATATTCGAGAATATGCTTTGGACATACAACATTTTCAATCAAACTAAATGCCTCCCTCGTCACTCATTGTGATTTTTTCATGAAAATCGATGATTGATTTTGATAAAATGTTTTAACGATTAAAACACGTTGGTTTATCGAATATTTCTCCATAATAAATTTGCCACGTGTCTACTTTACGACTGGCAAATATAAACTCTCACTAATGTTTAACAAAATGGCGGCAAAACAAAGTAGTATACTTTCCTGGCGGATACCCTGTAAATAATTTGCTTTTTTTTAGCAAAATTGCTTTCTACTTTATTGTCAAAACCTCGCAATTTGTATTCCTTATTATATTGTTATTAACGCACAAAAGGAATAAGATTCCAAAAATCTTAATAATCTAGACTTTTATAGACTAAACAGTGATGGGCGAACTTTTTGGGTGGCGGGCCAATAAATTAAAAAAAAATTTTGCGGCGGGCCATTAAATTAAAAAAAACATTGTTCAATTAAAAGTTCGGTTTAACCCATATATTTATTAGTTATATTGCGTAATATTTTAAAACAACATAAACATTTTATAAGATGCGGTTTATTATGATTTTAAGATTTTCCAGATGTATGGGAAGCAGGGACCTGTTTCTGACTTGACATAATTTCCTCAAAATCTAGTTCCAGCTGGGAGGATGCGACTTTTAATAAATTAAATAGACTCTCGTCTGACAATCGGTTTCTTATTGAATTTTTTCTGCATTTCATTACTGAAAAGGCCTGTTCACATAAATATGAGGAAGAAAACATCGCCATAATTTTCTGCACATGATTAATTAGCTTTGGAAATTCATCTTTTGGTAAGGATTTATAGAAATTAAGCTTATTTATATTTAAAAATAGCTATTTTAAATTATTATTACATTGCAATTCTCTAATGTCCAATTGTAGATCAGATGGAACATTCTCCGGATTAACATTAAAAGGCATTGAAAAAATATCTAAACATGGTTGGATTTTTTTTAAAGTCAGCAAATCTGGCCTCAAATTCTGAATACAGTTTTAATAAAGATTGTGAAAAGACTTTTAACTTCTCTTCACTCACAGGCCTCAAAGCATTTAAGTCTAGGCAAATGAGTAAAATTTTTTTTCCCCAACATTTAGAAAATATAAACAATTGAGTTTTAAAAGACCTCAAACTGCCCCAAGTTTCATCTATAAAATGATTTCTTCCCTGTAACTTCTTGTTCAGTTTATTATAGTGTTCGAGTAAATCAGTGAAAAAAGCAAACTCGATGCACAAATTCTTAACCTCCAATATTTCCCACTCATCCTAAATTTCAGTTTTGGTTTTTAGAAAAACTTTAATTTCTTCGAGAAGACTCCAAACTCTCGAGAAGGCATGCCCACAACTCAGCCACCTGATCTTTGTGTAATAAAGTACATCTGAAAATTCTACATCAACAAAAGTTTTGAAATGATCGATGTAACAAACCACGGGCTCGAATGGTATTAATTAATTTTAAAATAATATTAAGTACGTGGTTAATATCCAAGGCAGCCTTGCAAAGAACATCTTGCTGGATTATGCAATGTAAAAAAATTGTTTCGCTTTCAGGATTCTGACTTTTATAAATTTATGCAAACACCGTATTTTTTACCACCATGTTAGGTGCTCCATCAGTTGTTAAATTAATTAATTTGGAAATTGGGGCATCCAGTTCCATTCCATCCCCTCTCTAAATTCATCATAAATTATTTTTCCTGTCGTCTTTCCTTTCAAAGATCTCAAACAAAGCAAGTTCTTCGGTTATTACAAAGTTTTCATCGACTCCTCTGATAAAAATTAGAAGTTGGACTGTATCACTCCTTTTAACACTCTCGTCCATAGTGACTGAAAAATACTTAAAATTTTTAACACGTCCATCGAGTTGATTGGTTAAATTAGAAGAAATCGCGTCAATTCTTTTTGTGACCGTTCTACGTGACAGCCCTATAGATTCGAAATCTTTTTCTTTTTCTGGGCATAATACTTTTCCAATGCTAATTAACACATCCTTAATAAATTTTACTTCAGAAAACGGTTTGTTACATTTTGCTATTTTATAGGCAACAATGTGACCAGCTAACGTGGAGGATCGCTGGACACTTGTTTGATTTTGAAAAAACATTTGCTGACTAGATATTTTTCTTTTCAATTCCTCTGAATGAACTTTCTTGTCTTCATCTGTCATTTTATAGTGCTTCGACCCAAGATGTTTTGAGTTAAAGCGCCTAGCGAGATTATAATCTTTTAGTACAGCTACCGGTTCTTGGCAGATAAGACAAATAGGTTTTTGGTTATATTCCATAAAGAAGTACTTCCATGTCCACTCTTCTTGAAATACTCGACATTCCGAATCAATTTTTCTCTTTCTATTTTCGATTGACATTTAGGGGGGTAAAAAACTTAGACTATTTTACTATTGCACTTATATTTACAATACATTTACAATTTTAATTATACAAATGAAACTGTACGTTGGCAACTTTATAATTTTACTTCACAATTTATTCTTTAAGTCACGACATTTACACTTTTACTGATTGCTGATTAATCCGTCGCTGGCCCTTCTATATTTGTTGCGCATGTTGTCTCGAATATTCAAGAATCTTCTAGATCTCACATGTAATAGTTGTTGTTATGTTATACGTTCAGTTTTGTATATCAGTTGTTAGTGTTTTATGATGTTTATGTTTCTTCTTGGAATATTGCATCAGAAAGTTGTTGTTGTCTTGTGTGTACAATATTTCCTAGAAAACTACGCAGTTTGTACACAATATAATATGAAAACATCGCATTTTGTTGCAAAAATTGTCAATTTATATCTTTTTTAAAACAAAATGTAAATTTATTTTTTGGGCATAATTTTTTTAATAGGTGATTAATTTTTTTTTGAAAAAAGCTCGGCGGGCCGGATTAAAACCGTAGTTTGCCCATCACTGGGCTAAAGTATGCTAAAAATAAGATCAGTGCGTTATTTTAGTGTTTGTGTTCACCAATCAAAAATCGTTGTGTACGGTATTTTGGTTGCGTACACATATTAGTTAAAAATTTGTGTTCTTTGAACTGCACGCTAAGATAGCCGTACTGTTTTTTCCGAACACTGATTTAAATATCTACGCTACAATTTAATTCTGTATACAATTTACGCTTATAAATACAAGTATACAAAAGAAAAATAATTAAAACAGGCAGCCATATCTTTCCACACTAGAAGAATCTTGACTATTTTAATTGTCTATTAATGGAATTCTAATAAGTAACCAAAACCTCTAAAGGAAATAAAATCATGTGTGTTCTCTAACAGTGTTGCAATTAAAAAAAAAGCGTTAATAAAATGTAACATTATGTAATATATGTACATACATATCTAAATGTATGATATAAAAAAAATTAAATAAAAGGATATTGAAAAGGCTTTAATATCTTTAATACATAAAATTCATTATAAATATAATGAAAATTTTTTCTTATTGTTTCTCCAGCGATTATTCACAAACAATTTTCAACTCAATCCCTTTCTTCGAATAAAAACCAAACAATTCATTTCTATTTTTATTATTTGTAATGCCGGTAGACCATTGAAAATGATACTGAATAAAAAATATAGCACGAATTATGTTGCGTTATAGTTATTTTTAAACTGAACTGTATTATTTTTTTTATTTTTAATAGTTGAGATGGATTAAAAAGAAGGAAAACATATTGTTTTTTTTTTTTTGAGTTATTGTTAATAATTTTTGTTACAATTTTTGAAAGTAATGATGACCACGTAGAAATAAGTTTTTTTTTTTATAGAGAGACAATCTACCTGCAACTGACCCAACTTTTTTAAATATCAAGTAGGTGCATAGAGAAACTAGAATTAATGAAGCATTAGACAAATAAAAAAAAAAAAATTAAATAAACAAATAAAATAAAAATGAAAATGGGAGTATCACAGAGAATAAACTTTTTGTAACAAAATGCAGCACCTGGATGAATTCAATATAAAAAGGATTTTTTTTTGCTTAAACAGGCAAATTGGTGGTTCTCAAGTTTTTTTTTCTTTGTAATTAAAACTTGAAGTAGACTTAGGTGAAAAATTAAATTTTAATCTAAAGGCAAAATCCTGTAGCACACTCTATACTCAATAAAAATTTACATTTTATGGCAGGGAGAAGATGGCTCAAAGTGGCCAAAAAAAAAACGAAGCCTGATGCTTTAGAAAATATCGGTATGAAAATCGTATTAAAAGAGGAAGAATAAATATAAAACTTAACACATATTTAGTAGTCCCTACGGCTGCATAATTGATTTGACTACTTGGTTGGTAAAGGGAGAGAAAACAAACATCAAATTCCAAGCAGCCTTGAGCAGAAAAAAATGCTGTTGAGTACTTGCGGTGGTATTGAGCGATTTCGTTTAAAAAGTCAATGTGAACAGTAGTCTGAGATGGAATTGGGGATAAATGACAAGAAAAGTAGCAACATAAATAGGCTGATGTTGGTAAAGTAGGAGATCGTGAGTTCACTGCGGTGGCTGATTTAGCTTGTCAGCTGACATTTTGCTACACGAAATGTCAATTAGTTCAGGTCTCATGGAGTCACAGATTAGTTTGGTGTAAGAAAGATCGTTAGTATAAAAAACTGAAACGAAAAAAGATGACAGCAAATATCTTATTGGATGCCGGCCGAGCGTTATAAAATTTTAATTTTAAACTAAATGGCAAAGTTTGGTAATAAAGTGGCAAAAACAATTGTATATTTTTGCAAGTCGTAGAAATTTAAGACGAGTATAATCGATTAAGACGTATGAGACATAAAAGAAAAATGTTGAGGAGCAAAATTTACATGAAGTAAAACAAATAACAACATTTGAAATCATAAAGTTATTATTATAATAAATAATATTGAAGACCCTAAATTATAATCTTTGAACATTCATTTGAAATCAACTATTTCAGTTGTTTTTAACATTTTATAAATCTACAACTTGAAGTTCACAAAACATAAGAGAACAGTTCTTACTGTTGTTAGTTTCCTCTGCCCCTTCGTTCGGACTCGAACAAACAACAGCCCGAAAGGGTAAAGGAAAATAACTAATAGTATTTCATTTACTGCCGGAAATATTCTAAACAACTTAATACAGAACAGTTCTTAGTTATGTTTAACTCTTTGTAAATTAAATAAAATTTTTTTGGTTGGAGACAGTTAAAAACCTGTTTAAATCACGAGAGGCAAAACAACACAAAAAAAACTGGAATTTAAAACAAGATGATCAAGGAAATTGATGAAAATATTGTTGGTAAAAAATGCAAAAATATTTTTATTTCAATAGTAAAAGGTTTTTCAACAAAAAATTTATAATTCAATTGTGACAACATCAAACAACACGATAGTTTTGACTTTTAGTTATTTGACGTATTTGTGGTAGATGCATTGGCAATTGTTACAATGAATTCAATTTCGCATTAAAATAATCAAAATCCTTTATAAAAATTGTGATGTTGAGAGCTCATCCATTTGTGGTTGATTTCCAGTGAATCGTACTACGCATTATAGGGATATTTTGTGTTTTTTTAGCAGAACATTCCATGTGTGGAATAAACTCCTTGGAGAGGACTTTCCTGTCAATGTAGGAAACGTTAAACTGGAAGTCCACAAACACTACTCCGTCTTTCCTTCTGCCAATAACCTAATTTCCAAATTCTGGCACAATGCATTGCATGTGTGGGGGGTATTCCTCTGAGTGCTGGTCAGAAAAAATGAGATCCAAATTTGTCAATTTTTTGGGTTATAAAAAATCATGACACATTTTGCGTAAGGAAACCTTACCAGGTTCAACTGCTGCAGGAATTGGAGCTATTCGCATCACCGTTGATCACCGCTCTATTCATTCAGGAACAACCGGTTCGTTTTTCTGAAACACAACATTTTTTCAGGCAAAGCTTTTTTTCACTTGTCAGGGTATGTCAACAAGCAAAATTGCCGCATTTAGGCTTCTTAAAGTCTCAGAGAAATTACTGAGAAGACTTTGCAGGCTCAACGTGTCACTGTATGGTGCGCTATGTGGTCTAAAGGCATGATTGGGTCCTTTTTTCGAAGATGAGGCTGGAAATGCGGTAATGGTCAATGGATCACGCAATCGCGAGATGCTAACAACTCAATTTATTCCTTATCACTGACATATGGTTTCAACATGTCACACAGCATGCCATTCTGCTTACCTGAATTAATACGAACCTAACATTAGAACTGCCTGAACGCCTGACTGACTCACCAGTACAAACCACAGCGCTCGCCTTCGACTGCAAACCAGCTATAGCTAGTACAGGAAATAGCAATAGTATTTCACACAGCCATTGAAACGATTAATTTATTGCAAACCAAATTTCCCGAATGCATAATTTTACGACATTCAGCAGTTAAGTGGTCAGCCAGATCGTGTGATTTAACACTACTAAATTATTTTTTGTGGGGCTATGTTAAAGACAGAGTCTGAACGGAGTGTCAATCGAATCGATTTCAGCCTTAACGTTTAAAATCCCTGATGTGATTAACGAAGTAGGGCCGCCATTTTGCTAAAAAGTGATGAGAAACTTTGATGAAAGAATCGACATCTGGCAGCGTGGTCGTGGTGGAAATTTGCCAGAAATCATTTTTAACTCATAATTGCTCAACTTTTCTCTTCGTAATACAAAAAACATTTGAATCATCTTTTTTTTTTGTTTGTCTTAGAATACAAACTTTTGTTGAAAACCCCTTTATTTAAGCTCAAACCGAAATGTAGCTAAATAATAAAATACTAAATATTAAAATTAAACACTTAATGGCAGCTGTAATTTCTTTGGCTCTCTTGGCTTCCAGTAGTTTCTTTTAAATAGATTTTCAAATATCAATAGAACAGATAAAACAAGTTGAAAAGAGGTTATTAAAAAAAGTGAAGTCTATAATAAGATTTAAAACTAACAACAAAACCAGATTTATAAAATTGTTTTAAGATTGTTATTATTAAGACAAAAAGAAAACAAAATTATTAGAAGAATTTCAAGTTGGTTATCCGAGAAAGTTGTGTGTAAGGCATGTGTTAATACATGAACTTTTACTTATTCCATTCCAAAATCTTGATTCGAGTAAAGCAATTTTTAATTAAGAAAAGTCTTACAATTAATTTAATTACAATCGTATGATTATAGCTCAAGTTTAAGTAGCGTGCTTTTACTAATCAAGTTTTTAATTTATTTAAATAATTAAATATGAACTAATCTTTTAAGGGTCTTTTAAATAATTTAACGATTTTATTTTTCTCGATATCGAGAAAAATGAAATCGTTAAATTATTTAAAAGACCGTTAAAAGATTAGTTCATATTTAATTAAATTAAAAAAAGGTCGAATAAAAATAAAAGTAATTTATTTAAATATTTTTTAATTTAATAATTGATTCTATTCTTTAATTATTTATTAAAGAAAAATGTAATTGAGTTGAATAAAAATTTTATTGAACTTTTAATTACAAAATCAATCATTGATTGAAAGTAAGGGAAATATATAATTCTGCAGCTTCTAAAGTATTAGTCCGATTACGTTGGCACTTTAGACGGCTATAGTGCAGGTCTAGGTTTTCTGATTCCATTTAATAATTAATGCCTTAAGTTTGCTTTTTTACAAAAAATTAATATATTTTAGAAGGCTATCATAACTCTAGTATTAATAAAAATTTTGTATCTTTTTCTAAATGTTTTTTAAAGGCTTTTTCAACAAGAAGTTTGTTTTCTAAAACAAAATAAAATAACAAATTTAGATTAAGAGGATACAAATTTTTATTGTCTAAAGAAGAGAAAAGTTCGGCAATTATGAATGAAAAATGATATCTGGCAAATGTCCACCACGACCACACTGACAGATGTCGACTCTTTCATCAACGTTTTGATTTACTTTTTGGCAAAATGGCCCTATTCCGTTAATCATATCAAGGATTTTAAGTTTCAAGGCTGAAGTCGTTTAGACTCTGTCCTTAACATAGCCTCACAAAAAGTTATCGAGTGGTGTTAAATCACACGATCTAGCTGGCCACTTAACTGCTGATTGCCGTGAAATTATGTGATCAGAAATTTGGTTCGAAAAAATTTCTCGTTTCATTTATTGTTTGACATGAGGCACCGTCCTGTTAAAACCGCATGTCAGTGCTATCCACCTCATCAATAATAGGTCGAAATTGAGTTGTTAGCATCTCGCGATAAGGTATTTCATTGATCGTTACCGCATTTCGAAAAAAAAAAAACGGCCCAATCACGCCTCAAGACTACTTAACGCAACACACAGTGATATGTTAAGCATGCAAAGGCTTTTAAAAAATCGCTCTAGGATTTTCAAAAATACAAATGCATCAATTTTACTTCTTGACATACCCTATCCCCCGTGGGCACATATATATGGTCTTTACAGAACTTCGACTATCTAGACACAGTGCAACTGGGGGGAAAAGGGAGCCCAGTCCCCTGAAGTCAGCAGGGGTACAACTGGAAACTCCACTTTATTTCCACGGGAATCAGTAAGCTCGCAGAGTTCATTATTTGCCTCTTTAGACATTTAATAGTTTTCTGGCTGATTATTGAGGTTGGCCCCTATATGGGAGTATCGTGGTGGTTGTGGTTTCGCGGCCCCATAACAGTATAATGGTTATTATGGTGGCCAGAATCATTTCGCCGTTAATGACACGCTAGGTGAATGATCCAGTCCAGTGAGCATGCTAGACATGTGTTCTGGAAAGGAGTTGGAAAGTCTCCAACTCTTAAGCAAGTAGTGATGATCTGCAGCCCTGCTTTGGAATCATCGAAATAGAAAGTTCTGTTGCATAGAATTATAGCTTCGGCTTCCTAGGACGAGCATGACGTTCCAAATTATGCAGTGGTTTGATCCACCATCTGATTAAGGTTTCATGGGCAGGCGCGGATGTAAATCCAATCACACGTTGTTGACATACCCTGACAAGTGAAAATGGGCTTCGTCTGAAAAAATTATTTGATCTGAAAAACCAATGGTTCCTGAATGAATTGAGTGATTCTACGGCAATATGAATGGTCGGTCGGCTTTAATTCCAGCACCAGTTTAACCTTGTAAGGTTTCAAAGTCAAATCCTCGCCATGTGGTGGTTTTGGATAACCCCAGTTGTTGAGAACGTCGATGAATTGACAAATTTTAGATCTGCTCTAACGGATGTTTTCAGTTCAACGACCTGGTCAAACATGCGTTGGTGTTTACACATTTTGTATTGAGTCTGTTGAATCAAATTTAAAGAACAAACTCCTAATAGCGGTTTCAGAAGAACGATTATGTTGTCCGAAAATATCACGAATATTACGAAATGTAACTTTAACAGAACCACAATTTTTACAGTGAATTTTAAATATTTCAATGCAATTTTCATGCGAAATTGAATTCATTGTAACATTTGCATATGCATCTACTATGAATGCGTCAAAACACTAAATGTCAAAACTATCATGTTGTTGATGTTGCCACAATTGAAAAACAAACTTCTTGTTTAAAAAACCCAATACAAAACAAATTTTTAAAGCAGTGAATTAATATTAAAATCTTGGTTATAACTTCACAAATAACTTACAAAGGATAGTGGTTAATTTTTTGCTTAATTCAATTCCTATTACTTTAAATCTAATAAATATTAAAAATTTTTTTCCTGAATACTATAAAACTGGTTATCAGAAAGACCAGCTAAAGAAGACATTGCTAAACGTGTGGCGAGACATTTATAACAGCACAAACAGCATTCATCTCAAATAATGGCCTCCGAAGGAGAGTCATTGCGTTTTTATGGCGTAACATTAGACAGATTTATGTATTTGTTGATTCCAATAACTATGCTTAATAATTAAAAATTTTATATTCTCTCTTGTTAGGAAATTTTCGGTTAAATAATTTTTCTTTTTTATTTCAAAAAATTTTATGGACAAAATGAGAATTTTTTTTTTGTGACATCTAACACAAAAATGTTAAAAGCTTAAATAAAGTATATAAAAAATATAACTGTGTTTCGTTGGCATGCAGCCAACTTACGGCTACAAGTATTATCTGACTTGTTTAATATTTATTCAAATTATTTTTAAAATTGTTCATAAAAAAAAAAAAAATAATCAAATAAATTGTGTAAAAAGAATTATGTAAAAAATATTATTTTTCTATTCTTTATATATTTGTATGTTAGCATGTAGGATGTTAGATATTTTAAGGTTTTATATTGACCAACATAAAATTTCGTAATAATAATTAAAAGAATCCCACGTATGTTGAAGTTATAAATTGCCTGTCATTGAAAATTTTAAGAAAAATCGAACACAAAAATAATTATTATTTTGAAATACAAATTAAGTCCCGTTGCGAGTTTGTTATGTAGATTTTATAAAAATTATTGTACCTATTGTCTGTTGGATTTTTTTATTATGCACTATAACATAATAACACACCATAATATAATTATAAAAAAAATTTAGTTGTTTTATTGTGAACATAAAACGGCAGCTGTGATCAAGACATAGCAGAACAGAACAACAGTAAATGTGTTATTTAAAGTTGGTTTTAATTAATACACAAATAGAAACAACAAATAATGAAAAGTAAAATGAAATCAAAGCATAAAATGGCGTCGGCAAAGATGGCATTTTTAATACAAAATAAATCGCTTTCGCCAAATAATGAAAAACAAAATGAAATTAAAGCATAAAATGGCGTCGGCAAAGACGGCATTTTAATACAAAATAAATCGCTTTCAAGGAAATTAAAAGAAAAGTGTTATTGACTTGGATTTATGGCAGCACTCACAAGGACCTAGTAGGATAATTGACACCACAAATAAAAGCAGGAATGAAACGAAAAATAGATGAATGCTGCACTTAAAAAAAAAAACTCACAGAAGGGTGAAATTCCACAAAAAAAAACGTCATTTTACACAAAATCGATAAAAAATTTTTGAAAATCATTAAAAATCAAAATGTGTGTAAAAATTTAAACAAAAATCAAGAACTCAATTTTAATTAAAAAATCAATATTTTTGCTAAAATCTCACAAAACGGAAAATTGTTACAAAATCGGCAATTAATAGAAATTCTAAATTAAAAAATATAAATATGTATTAATCTTTTAAACGGTCTTTTCAATTAAATTTAATATTTTTTCAATATTTCGCTTTCCGATGGAAAACTTCTTCAGGAAAATTAATTTTTAATAACAAAAATTATTAACAAATTTTGAAAAATTTTTTTTCCAATTTGCTAATAATTTAATATAATTTAAATAATAAAATTTTTTTTTTTTAATTTGTTAATAATTTTTGTTATTAAAAATTAATTTTAAGCGAAATATTGAAAAAATATTAAATTTAATTAGAAAGACGGTTTAAAAGATTAATACATATTTAATTAAAATAAAAAGGTCGAATAAAAATAATAATCAAATTAAAAAAATTTAAATTCAAACTTCATAATAATACAATAATAAAATAATTGAATTAATAACAATAATAATAAAATAAAAGGGTTATGAAAAAAAAACACCGAGAGAGGTCACCAAAAACTTAAGGAAAAGAAAAATACAACAAAGAAAATAAAAGAAACGTTATTTTACTTTAAAAAAAAATTCAAATCAAAAATTAATTATTAATAATTAAATTAATTAATTGAAATTAAAAAGAAAAAGTGTTTTTTTTGAGTACGAATTGGATCACGGCTGAAAAAGATGTCTTCACATCGAAAGCGCTCTCCGTTTACACCAAACGAAAGGACAGAGAGAAATGACAACATTTATTGGCGAAGGAATTCTTTCTCCTACTCTATTTCTTATTTTTCTAAATGATTTTCTTTGTCAAACTTTCAACTCTATATACTCTTTCGCAGCACCATTTGTCATTCGTATTCATTTGGTAATAGACCGTACCAGAAGGAGGAGATGAGTTCTAAAAGGCAGAACATGAATGATACGCTCAATCACGATCTCGCGCAACAATCTCGGAATGGAATGGTGTCGTGTGAATAGAGTAGTAGATGTGTGATTGAAAATGGTGCTGGACATATTACTATGGATGATATAGATATTACGGTATAGGACGCTCTTGATATTCTTGGCATGAAAATTAAGTGTGATATTCGAAGGATTAAACACATTATTCAAGTTATTAGGTGATAAGATTTACATCTGCACCTGGCAGTGAGCCTTAATCAGATGATGGTCATACAACTGTGAGTGAAAAGCCCTAGGAGGCCGAAGTCTAATTCTAGCAACAGGTCCTTCCTAGTAGCAATTTCAATGATTCCATAACAGGACTGCAAACCACCACTCCTTGCTGAAGAGTTGGAGACTATCCAACTCCTGTCCAGAATACATGTCTAGCATGCTCACTCGATCTGGATCATTCACCCGTTGGTGTTATTAAAGGCGAGATGATCCTGACCCACTTAAATCAGTTCATGCTGGGTCCGCAAAACCACAACCACCACGATACTCCCGAAGGGCCAAACTCAATAATCAGCCACAGAATAGTTAAATGTCTAAAGAGACAAATAACGGAACTCTGCGAGCTTACTGATTCCCGTGGAAATAACGTGGAGATTCCAGTTGTACCCCTGCTGACTTCAGGGGACTGGGCTCCCTTATACCCCCAGTTGCACAGGTCTAGATAGTCGAGCGTTCTATAAAGACCATAAATGTGCCCCCGGGGGGGGGGGGGGTAAATTTAAGTTATTAAAGAAGTTCCCAAATGCCTCTAAAACGCCAACAAATACCACCTATATCTGTCTAAATATGGAATACAACTCTCAGGTATGGGCCGGCGCTCCAAAGTCTATTTTGGAGTTAATCGACGACGTATTAGAGAGGGCCAAGAGGCTCACTGAGAACAGTAGGGTACAACTCTATCGACGCCATGTGGGATGTTTTATCGTTACTACCATGGTAAGTGTTCTAATGGAAATTAGAAAACTTGTTTCCGTTACTTGCACGTTTTTGGGTTCTACTCGATTTTTATTGAGAGCGAATCTATTTGTGGGTGATTTTAAATTGAATCGCACTATGTATTACAAAGAAAACTCGTTTTTTTTTAGCAAAACAGTCGATATGTGGAATAAACTTCCTACAGAGGTATTTTCTGTCACTTTCAGTGTAGAAAAGTTCATATTGAATGTCCACAAACAATACTCCCTCTCTCCTCCTCCTCATAACATAATTTCCTAGTTCTGGCATGGATGCATTGCATGTATAAGACTCTTAAATTTTCTATACAAAATTTGGGGAAAAAGCCATCGATGATCTAAATGGCTATATGGATATGCGCTCCCCCGCAGCAATACATTTAAATTATATTTGTTGAATAAGAAATATTTTATCAAAATATAATTAAATAGTTATTAGTTATTATTTTATTAAAAAAATATTTTATCAGAATATAATTAATAAATATCTCTTATTCTTTTTTACGGTCTTTTTAAATTAAATTAACAATATATATTTTTTTCTTTTCGATATTTCGCTTTCCTATGGAAAAGCTTCTTCAGGAAAAAAAATTTTTTTTTTTTTATTAACGAAAGGAAATGAACGAAGAATAAAATTAATAAAATTTAAATTTTTAGCAATAAATTTTAAAAGTTCAAAACAAGAATAAAAAGGCTGAAATATTACCAAAAATATTAAAAATATTTTTAAAAATTACCACACACAAACTTGAGTTTAGTAAAATTCAATTAAATATTTAAAATTTTATTGTTGTAAGAAATGAAGACAAAAAAAAAAAAATCCAACACTTTGCTAGAATTGATTTTTTTTGTTATAATTAATTACTTAAAATAATTATTTTTCTTGCAGTAGAAGAAAATATTTTATTTATGTTTATTTAAATGAAATAAATAAGGAACTGAAATAAGTAGGACTTCATAATTTTTATGATAAAAAATTAAAAGGGACAAGGAATCTTATGTTATTTAACTGAAATAAGTAGGACTTTCATAATTTTTATGATAAAAAATTAAAAGAGACTGTACTTCTTAATTAATTATTAAGTTCTTTTGCAGTTTTCACATTAATGTCTTGCTTTACCCTTAACGTAAAGTCTTTCACAAGAAGGGAAAAAAATTAATAATTTCAAAAAAAGGAAAAAGTTTTATTAAAACTCGCCTAAGCCCTAAATACTTTTCGGCTTTTGTGTACATAATTCATTTTTTTTTTAATTTTATTTTGATATTTTTATTGTGAAGCCAATTCCCCAAAGAGTGAGTTGCATGTAAATTCAGCCGGCGGATTTAGTGAATTTTCAATTCAATTTGATTATTTGGGTTTGTTTCAAAAACTAGTCGCATAACAAAATATGAAAGTCACTTACTATTGTAAGGAAAAATAACATCACACAGGAGCTGAACATGGCAGTATAGACAGACAATACTACCAGTTAGTCAGTCAGTCAGTCATTAAGTCAGTTAAATCTATTAATTGTCGCATTCTAAAAACAAATTTTGTATACCATTGTTCGTTGTCACGTTTTGAATTGAAATGCCAAATGCCATGTCTATGTCCCTATAAAATTCACACCTTTTTTTTTGTAGCCTGGTCACTGTATTATTTTTTTTTTGTTTCATGTTTCAAATTCCAATAATTTTTTAAATAAAATTTTTTAAATTGCGTTTCCAAAGTGATTAACTTATGATATTTTTAAGTATAAAAAACTAAATGAAATTAAGATGTTTTATATATTTTTTTGCCTTTTTTTCATTTTAAAAGTATTTTTTGTTGTCATTTAAGACACAACTAAATGTTAAGAAAAAACATTTTTGTAATTGATACAAAATGAGTTTCAATTTCTTTTATCATTTTTTTTTTTTTTCTGCTTTTTTTGTTGTTTAATAATTAAAATACAAAGTCATTTAAGGACGAGGACATGTTAAAACTAAAATCGATTTCCGTAAATGACAATAAAAACAAACATTTAACATTTTTAATGTCTTCTTTAAACACAAAATTCAATAAGAAAAAGGTAAATGGAAAAGTAAATTTAAGCTGGAAATATATTAAACGAAAAATTGTTTTTAATCTATAAATTATTTTTAAAATATATTTTTGTTATTAATGTGGCAGCCAAGAATCTAACATTTTGGCTTTGAAATAAATCAGTTCGAATAAAAACTTTCTTCATCGCTGATAGCACAGTATGCTTGCTATCATAAAACTTTATAGACTAAGAATTGATACACTTCATAAAATTTTTGGGGTTTTACCAGAATAATTTAATAAACAAATTAATAAATATTTAAAAATATTTTTATTTATGAGAAAATGGAATTCGCAGCAATAAAAAGAATTTCCAGGAAAAGTTTAGCCAATAAAAAATTTTATCAATCAATAAATTAGTTAATCTACGTTAACTGGGCTAAATTCCTTGAAATATAAATATTTTAAGGTATTCTCAGAAAATATTTATTACACAAAAATAAACATAATATTTTTTTTTTAAATAAAGGCTTTTCCAACAAGAAGTTTGTTTTATAAAACAAAAAACAAAAATTTTTTTTTAATTAAAATGTTTCAAATTTTTATTGTATTACGAAGAGAAAAGTGTGATGGACGCTGACAGATGTCGATTTTTTTAATCAACTTTTTTAAATCACTTTTGGGCAAAATGATGATAGGACCTATTTCGTGAATCACTTTGCAGGTTTTGAGTTTTAAGGCTGAAATCGATTCGATTGGCGCCGTATCGACCTTGTCCTTAACCTAGTCCCACAAAAAATAATCCAGTGGTGTTAAATCACAAAATCTGGCTGTCCACTTAGCTGCTGATTATCGTGAAATTTTGCGATCGGGAAATTTGGCTTAAAATAAACTGCTCCTTTCATTAGCCGTGTGACATGCGGCGCCACCGTTCTGTTGAAACCACATGTCAGTTGTCGCCAATAATAAGCCAAAATTGAGTAGTTAGCGTCTTTCCAGCCTCAACTTTGAAAAAAAAGCGGCCAAATCAGCACAAACCGCACCATTCAGTGACACTATGAGCATGCAAAGGCTTCTCAATAATCGCTCTAGGATTATAATTGTAGCCCAAATACGGCAATATTGCATTTGTGCTTCGTCTTAAAAAGTGATTTTTTTCAGAAAAACCAAACGCTTGTTCCTGAATGAATTGAGCGAATATACGAGGATATGAATGATCGATCGGTTTCAGTTCCTACACCAATTCATCATTGTATTCTTCAAAGTCAAACTCTTACGCAAGATTCGACATGTGTGGTGGTTTTGAATAACTCCAATTGTTGAGAACCTCAAGGGATTGACCAGTTTGGATCTATTTCAACACTGTGGCTCACGGCTGCAATGTTTTCAGTTGAACGACACGGTCGAATAAACTTTGTTGTTCGCACATTTTATGTCGAGCCTGTCGACTCAAATTTAATGATTAAATTTTTATTAGCTGTTTTAAAAGGACGATTGATTATGTTCTCCGAAAATATCACGAATTTTATGAAATTTAACTTTACTGGATTTTAATTATTTTAATGCGATTTTCTTGCGAAATTGTATTAATTGTAACAATTGTCAATGCATCTACTGCGAAAACGTCAATGTTAAAACTATTATGTTGTTAGTGTTGCCACAACTGAAAAATAAACTTCTTGTTGAACAGGCAGATATTTCCACAAAATATTTATTACTCATAATAAATCAATAATTTTTTCTTAAATTTAAAAAAAAAATATACTATATATATATAATTATATAATATATTATATATATATAATTTGTGTAGCCAAATGATGTACATCCATACAAAAAACCCTTTTTGCCACTTTATGAGGGAATTTTTCTTTAAGGTTTAGCGAAAAATAATTTCAAGATGATGCGTACACGAATTGCTTTTCATTATTGCAAATTTTGTAGCTAAGCCTCGTATATTTTAAAATATTTATGTTAATAAAAGAGAAGTGGGGGATTTTTACTAAAAGCAATTCAGTTGCCCCGCAGATTTAACATTTTTATAATTCAGGCTCTTCTCAAATTAAGGTTTTAATTTTTTTCGTAATTTGTTATTTTTTTAATATTTTTTGTTTTTTGTATATATAACTTCTGAAATTATTTTTCCATTAGATTTCTAAACTTTCATTGTAATATATTAATATATATAGGGTGTTTTGGTAGAGGTATAGAAATTTGAAGTGGAATGAAGCAAAGATAAATATTTTGTATTGACATAAAATTTACTTAATTCGAAAGATAATCAAACTTGTGCTATTAAATTTTCAATATGACTTTTGGCATATGACTGCCACGTTTGGCTCAGAAATCCAGAATTTAGGATCGTATGTTGGTAATAATGCGGCAAATATTGTCTTCCAAGTTTCGTTAGTTCGATCAAGTTGAAAAACAAACATCTATAATTTATCACATAAAAAAGATAAGATTTCATTTTCAAAATTCTAAATTCTACGAGAGAAAATTTATTTGCGGGTTTGAATTTTGAACATAAATTTTAAATGACTTTCTGGCAGCAGTCATGTTATGCTCTTGAAATTTTCTTTTTATAAGGCGGTATTTACAGTGAATAAAATGCAGCTAAAACTAATGCTTAAAATAGTTTGACATCCACTTAGAGAAATTTTATTCGAGTGCACTCTCGCTACTTTTCTTAGTTGCGCACTAACACATTTAAAAGTCGAATGTGGTTAAAATAATTTAGCGCAATAAACTTTATTAGATCTAATCTAAATCCAAGAACACGAATTAAAACAATTACAAATTTTGATACGTATAAAATTAAAATAAATTTTACTTGATTCTAATTCATGACCACCACCCTGCTCTGCTAAAAAAACAAAAACAAAGAAAAAAAAAATTAAATGGATTAATGGCTCTAAAGGAACAATTTTAACATTTTGTGTTTCCTATCACGACATGATTAATAATTTCTCTGACGTTTTTTTTTTGTTCTCTTTCTTTTTAAAACTTCCAGAAACTTGACATTTTTAGTTGACAGGCTGCTTATTTTTTTATTTTTTATTTTTGTTTGGAACAAATAAAAATGAGCACGAAAGTTATAAAATGGAGAAAAAACAAATAAATTAAACAAAAGTTTTTTGAAGGATGTTTGCTTTACAAACATTTATTTGATGAAGGTTGAGTAGCATGGTATGATGTCGTAATTGAGCAAATAAACACACACATGCATACACGCTCGCAAGTATTAGAAACAATTTTAGCTTTTTAATGCTTTGCCCCCGCCGCTCGTTAGTTATCTGTTTCATCTTTATACATAAAATTTTTATTTATTTTTTTTATTTTCTTTATTGTTGTTTTTGTGTGCATAAACCTGCTTAATACCCTGGATCAATATAATTTTTATTAATGTTAAACTGCCAAAACGGAAAGAAAGTTTTTTCTTTACATTTTTCTTACTTTTCTTTTCCCTTTTTTTTGTGTTTTTGTTGTTCTTATAGCACAGAGTGTCCGCCGGGAAGGTATACTACTTCGTTTTGTCGCCATTTTGGCAAACATTAGTCTTGGCAGTTCATATTTGGCAGTCGTGAAGTAGGCACGTGGAAAAATATGCGTTATAGCAACGTGTTTTAATCGTTAAAACATTTTATCAAAATCAGTCGTCGATTACTGTGACGATGAGAAAGTTATGTGAAATTTTTGGGATAAACCAGGTGCCAACAAAACGCACTATTCATCGTGTAGTAAATGATTTCCAAGAAAGAGATTCGTATTGCAAAATCGACTGAAAACACTACTGCTGTTCAAGAAAGTGTAAAAAACCTTCCATCAACCTCGATTCGATGACGTACTCAGGAGCTTGGTCTCCTCCTTTGGCAACGAGAACTTTTCCGCAAGACCATTTACGCCGCCGTATATATGCCAACAGGATGTTGCAGTTCGTTCATGGCAATTCCGATTTTCATGAAAAAAATTAATGACAGACGAGGCACAATTTCTTTTGAATAGATATGTGAATAAATAATAGTCGGTTCTGGGGGAATGGGAAACCCTCAACCCTTTGCATCCATTAAAAGTGATGGTTTGGTGTGCAATTTGCTCAGGAGGAATCATTGGACTTTACTTCTTTGAATATCATTGAATCATTGGACCTTCTTTCTTGAAAACGGTGTAACGGTAGCTGTGAATAGAGAGCGATGCCGTGATATGATTGAAAACTTTTTAACGCCACAGCTGCATGTTTTAAGCTTGATTAACATGTGGTATCACCAAGACGGTGCCACATCGCATACAGCCAGGATTATAATGGAATTACTGCGAGAACTCTTTCTACAACAAGTTATTTCGAGAAAGGGTGATGATTTGACTGCTCCGGAATTCTTTTTGTGGGGATATCTAGTTTATGGAAACAAAGCAGAAACGCTTGAGCCACTCAAACAAAATATTCGTGATGAAATTAATGAAATACCGCGTGAAATGTGTGAGAAAGGCCTCGCATTTGTGAGGCTAACAGAGGCGGACATTTATCTGATATTGTATTCCATACATAATTGCCGACATTAAATAAAACATTTATCAATATAAGATCCATTCTCTTTCATTTTATCAAAAGTTATAAATAAACAAAGTAGCATACCTTCCCGAAAAACACGCTGTATTAGTTTACTCTCCATGTGAGCTTTATTTAATGGCATAATAACAAAAAAAAAACCAAAACATTAGTTTTTTTCGTACTGCCTCCAAAGTTTTCCATTTTATCAGAAGCAAAGGAAGCAGCTACACTGGAAGCAGTTGCTGTTAAATGTAACACACCCCTGCCGACCGACCAACTGTGTGCATTTTATTTTCACATTAGTATTTTTTGTTTGCTTTTATATATAAAAAAAAATAACACTGTAAGAGATTTGAGTGGAGAAAAGGATATGTGTTTTCTTAATAATCCCCGTAATCACCAAATCAATAAAATTTCATTTTTATTAAGTTTATTTCATGCATAACATAACATTCATTTCATTTCTGAATAAACGATTAAAATTATTTGGAATTTTGTTTTGATATCTGTAAAATTTCAATTTCACCAATTACGATAAAACACGACTAAATGGCCACACTTTTTTTTTAACGTTCTTTTTATAACAGATATTTATTAATCCATTTTTTAAAAGGGTTCACCATAAATCAGTATTAATTAATTGGTACTAAATACTATGGGGGATGTAAGTATTAAGGAATCAGAAGCTCTTGATGTTCTTGGTATGAAAATACAGTATGATGTTCGATGGACTAAGCATATTTTTCAGGTTTCTCAAGAAGCTTTCAAGTGCCTCGATTTCCTAAAATGGTGTTAAAGATACCTCACTAACTCCGATCTTCGTGCTATTTATACCACCTATATCCATCCAAAAATAGAATACAACTCTCATGTATGAGCCGGTGGGCCAAAGTCTACTTTGGAGTCGCTCGTCTGCGTATAAGAAAGGGCCAAGAGGCTCATTGGAGACAGTAGGGGATCCAACTCTATTGATTCTCTAGACCATCGACACAATGTAGGTTGTATATCACTGTTTTATCGTTATTAAAATGGCAAGTGCTCTCTAATGACATTAGGGAACTTGTTCCTGTTGCTTGCACGTTGTTGCGGAAAATATTTTATTAAATACTTAGCTTAAGGCTCAAGAGAACGGAGTAATAAATGAGACTAAAGAGGTCAGTGATGGCAGCTTTTATAAAGCAAAATCACGAACGAAGCTCATTGATCTTGGCGGTTATGTAAACAAGCAAAATTGTTGCATTTGGCGCACAGAAAACCCGCATGCAGACATTGAAAAGCCGACGAACCCAAAACGAGTCACTGTTTGGTGCGGATTTTGGTCCAGAGGCATAATTGGGCCATTTTTCAGGAGTGGCCGCTACAGTCAATGGCGATCGTTAACGGGCCATGTTGAACGAATTTTTGTTCACAAAAATTTAAGAGGAGGATATTGGTTTCAATAGGACGGCGCTACGTGCCACATCAGCCGTAGCTGTGTAGTTTGGTTTATATTAAAAAAAAAGTTATTTGGCGGACCCTTTAATATGCAATGTTTGTTAGAATATAAAACATAATGACTAAATAAAAAAAAATTAAATAAAGGTAAATATAACTCGCTAACTAATAAGACAAGTAGAGTAGAACACGCAAGCATAATTTCTAAAACTAATTTTAAATTATTTAAAACTTTTAACTTTATTAAATGGTTACCCCATTGGAAATAATAAAATGTTAAGCATTTTTTATGAACGCAATGAGCCGACATTAAATCTTAAAATATTTCATAAAATTTCTTGAAAGTTCACACGCATATTTTTGTGACAATTTAATTTCAAGAAATTTTGATTTGTTTCATTTTAAATGATCTCTGTAATTTCGTTGGCTATCTAGCCTTCTGTTAGCTTTGCTGTTAACTATGATAGCTAAAGCGTCTATTTAAGTTCATCATCAAATGGGCACAGTGGTGTTCAAACAAAAAAAAAAATGTAGTTCCATTAATAAGAACAATAAATTGCACTGTGAGAAAAGTTAAGTTATCTAAAAGAAAAATGATACTAAGGATATTGCAAAAATATAATTATTATATGAAATTAAAATGAAAACAGCAGTGTTGTGAATAGTTTTTGTGTGAAAGCAAAATCAAAATTCTTGGCCAGATATAGTTTTGTAAAATCAAGCGGGCAATTAATAACTCTAAGAAGAAATGAACATTGAAGGTACTATATATAGGGTGGTTTTTTATCGAGGTATAGGAATTAATAAGTTGGCAACACTTTTGTAATGAGCAGCCGTTTGTAATTAAGTTTAGTTTGGCATTTCAACATGAATATACTGACGGCGCATCTCGTCAAATACTGGCAACCAACGGACACCTATTTTCGGCTTAATTTTTATATATATAAGATAAAGCCCGATCTGTCTGGGGATTAATAAAACGCTGGGCTAAACAGTTTACTGACCGAACGAATAACGAAGAAATTCTATACATATTTAGTTAGAATTATTTTGGAATATGGTTTAGTTTAGGACCCAACCTATAATGTCCATATTAATACTGTCGAATCTGTTCAGAAACAATTTCTGCTCTTTGGAATAAGCGAAAGCTACCATCTTACCGACGCTTAAAAATCGTAGAACAAAATTGAATGTTAGTTTCGTTCTTAATCTTATTAAAGGAAATGTGTCCTGTTAATTTATAATAAGTAATATATCTGTTTTTTAATGTTCCATCACGTCCTACATGTAATTTGATCCCGCTATCCATATAATATATATGCTAGCTAACTGGGATCCGTTATTGAAAACTTTTTCTGAATTTAATAAATATTATAGATTTATTGATTATTATAAAACATATAAGTATACTGTTAAAAAAAAAATATTGTTCTCTCCTTGAATAATATTGTTATAGTTAATTTTTATATATAACTGTGGGTATATTAAACAATTCTATTGTTATGACGACAACAATATGATTCTAATAAAAATATTGTTATAATTATGTAGAAGTTGAACCATATTATAAAATATTTTTATTATATTATGGATATATCAGCCATGCTTTACTTAGCATTTTTAATTTAAAAAACATTTTAAAAATATTTTATTATATTTAATTCATATTTTGGGAAAAATAATATTAATTGATAACAGATAATTTCGGTGCAGCATTTTACAGTCTTTGATCGGTAATAAAAAGAAATTAACTCTTAAAAGTTCAAAAACTGCATAACCTTGCATTATTCTAATAACGCAGAGAGTTATTTGTATCAAACATTTGGTTGGTTATAATCGTTAAGCTTAGTTCATAATATTGCTTTAACCACCATACGAGTAAACGATTTTTTCGCTTTGTATTTTGTTAACATTTATTTTATTTATTTATTTTTTTTTTTTGAGAAATGATCAGAGAATGATTTGCTAAAACAAAATCTAAATCATAGGATGTCGTGCATAAGAACGATACCCTCAACACATACATAAAACACTTGTGTAATAAAAGTAAAAGGAATGTATGTGTAAATATATTGTATATGGAGTAAATAGTCAGGCTTATTGCCTGTCTATAGGCGTATAGAAAAATGAAAAGAATTAAATGTTCACTTATGTGTGTGTATGTGTGTATAGCTAGTTTTCGTTTGCTTATTTCTTTAAGAAATGGTAGTAAATATGTTTTAGAATGGTGATGACGATAACACTGTTGAAGGTGGTGGTGGTGGTACTGGGGGTGGGTGCGTGTTTGAATAATATAACATGAACTTCTATTAAAAAAAAAAAAAAACTTTTTTTGATATGTTCGTGCTATTTATTTATTGTTTGCTACTTTCATTAGTAGTTTCTATTTATATGGCATTTGGCCTGTTTCGTTATTGCATAAAGAAATCAAATTCTACTTCCATTTAGTATAATCGCTCTAATATCGACAAAAAAGTAATAAATAAATAAATAAATACAAACGCGTGTTTCATTATTTATTTATAAGATTAATAGCTAATGTTGATATCGCTGCAGCGCCATATCCATTACATTGTTGTTGATTTAATACTTCGAGTGTTAAGATATGAAATTATAATTAAAGTAAACAATTTTTGATAAATTATGCCGTAGAGTAAATTTTGAGTTCTAAAAAAAATTTTTTGTTTAAAAGCATAAAAATATATTTACGTAAGTGATCTGTTTTTCACCAAAAAAGTTCATAAGACTTTTGACACTTCCAACAGAAAGCAATATTACGACTTATCTTAATAAGAATATTAAAAAAAAATTCGTTATTCTCTATCAATTTGTTGAGCTTGAAATTTTAGTACTATTTTAAAAATTAAATAAAAATTAAAATTAAAAAAAGAAAGAAAGAAAAAAAAAGAAAACTTTAAAAAAAAAGTTAGATACAAACAATTTTCTTAAATTAAAAATTATCTCAATGAAATTATTTGAAGCTAATCTGCGGTAAATGTGCTAGATTCCTAGCAGTGAACTGGTCATATGGACGTACTTTCCCTGTAGTAATATTTTAAAATTTTTTAATAATAGATATTTTATGAGAATATCGTAAAATATTTATGTTTAATGGAATCTAGCACAATCAAATAATTATACAGTGATCTCGCAGAAACGTGAACTAATTTTTACCGAGGGTGTTCACGTTTTAGATTTTTTCTCTTTTAGCTTTTAGTCTCTTTTATCTTTTATTTAAATTAAAATAAAGTGCGTTATTTTTCACCTATGAAACTTGTTTTGATTCTACTTTTTGTAAGTTCTTGCCATATTTTAATATATGTACTATGCTACTATATGGGTTGCAAAAGGGTTTCCAAGCTACTCATGTCTAAATTAGTACAGAGATCTTTCCGAAGCTCCGAAGAATGCAGTGTTTTCCGTTTTCCACGATCCGAAAATGTATTATTAACACATTTCGAAATTGCATCTTTTTTGTTTCTTATTGAACAAATCGTCGATTTGGCGACATTATACTTTTTCGACAAACCAGTTACAGATGAACCTTTCCCTAAAAGCTCTAAAATATCTAACTTTTCTTGAAGAGTTAACACTTTTGATTTTTTATTAGACGTATTTTCAATTAAAATATTTTTATTAAATCTTAATCTTTTAAACGGTCTTTTAAATTATAACGATTTATTTTTTCCGATATTTCGCTTTCCTGTGGAAAGCTTCTTCAGGAAATTATTTTTTATATTTTTCAAAAGCAATTATAACAATTTTTTTTTCAAATTGTTATAATTTTTTGTTTTTGAAAAATATAAAAAATAATTTCTTGAAGAAGCTTTCCACAGGAAAGCGAAATATCGGAAAAAATAAATCGTTATAATTTAAAAGACCGTTCAAAAGATCAAGATTTAATAAAAATAAAAAAAGGTCAAATAAAACTGAAAATAATTAAAATATTTTTCGAGATCACTTGTTTATATTATTTATATGTATAGTCAGCACAGAGAAATGCTTCCAGTAGTACTGCCGCGTTAATACCAAAACTACTTATCATGCAACAAAAGTTGTTTACAACAAACAAACTACGAGATTCTTCTGCAGGGAATCTCAACATTTTTAAATAAGCTTTGATAAAAAGTTCACGTTTTAGAGTAGTCAATGTAAAAAAAATGTTTATGTTACAGGGTGTTTACGTTTCTGCGAGTTCACTGTAGTTTAAATAATACATTTTTTTTTTATTTTTATTTGAAATTATTTTGAAAATATTGAATTGAAATAATTTCTGTTAGCAATATCACTATTTTCAATAGTGCTTATGATTTGTAAATAAAAGGATTCATCGACAATTAGTTAAAAAAACTGAAAATTTCATCTCTTTGAAGCGCTAACAAAATAGCCTAAAATATAGACCATAATTTTGAAATCGCAATGCTATCACATATATATATGTCGTATTCGTAGTAGATGTATTTGCAATTGTTAAAATGAATTCAATTTCGCACAAAAATCACATTCAAATAATTAAAATCCATTTTGAAAATGGTGGTTCTGTTAAAGTTACATTTCGTAAAATTCGTTATATTTTTGTCGTCCTTCGCAGAACACTATTAAGAATTTGGTTGTTAAATTTGAGTCGACAGAGTCGATACAAAATGTGAACTGAAAAGATCGCAGCCGTGAGCCACAGTGTTGAAGTAGTAGTAGACGTTCTTAAGAATTGGGGTTATCCAAAACCACCACATGGCGACTTTTGCTTAAGAATTTGACTTTGAAGCCTTACATGGTTCAACTGGTGCAGGAATTAAAGCCGCTCAATTCATTCAGGAACAACCGGCTGGTTTTTCTGAAAAAATTATTGTTGTCGGGTGAAGCTGCCCAAACTCCGCTGTGGTGATATTCCTCGAATTTTGAACACGAAAAATAAGAAAACAATTTAATTGATCACTCTTTCTTTTGACTTGTTTTTATTTATTATTATCAGTTAAATGTTACATTGTCAGTTTCTTTCACAATATGTTATGTTTGAAATTGAATTAATATTTAAGCATAAATGTTAAAATTCTTTTTTGTATCACCACCGGACGCAAGTTTCTCGAACGTTTTTTTTTTTCAATGCAAAATGGCCACTTAATGCCGCAAGTATTTTTCTTTCTTTTCTTTTTAGAGATAACAAAGAAGTAAAAGACATATAATAAATCGATTAAAATGGTGTCCATCCAGCGATTTTGCTGTGGCGGCAACAATTATTTTTTCACACGAAGTCCAGTTTCACTTGTCGGGGCAGGTCAACAAGCAAAATTGCCGCATTCGGGCTTCTGAAAATCCTAAAGCGATTATTGAGAAGCCTTTGCATGCTCAACGTGTCACTGTATGGTGCACTATATGGTCTGGAAATGTGGTAACGCTCAATGGGTCACGCTATAGCGAGCGAGATGCTAACTACTCAATTTTAGCCTATTATTGACGATGTAGATATCACTGACATGTGGTTTCAACAGGACGGTACCACATGTCACACAGCCATTGAAACGATTAATTTATTGCAAACTAAATTTCCCGATCGCATTATTTTTACTACAATCAGCAGTTAAGATTGTGTAGTTTAACACCACTGGATGATTTTTTGTGGGGCTATGTTAAGGGCAGCGTTTATACGGAGCCAATCGAATCGATTTCAGCCTTAAAACTTAAAATCCGTGATTAAATATGACCGCCATTACGCCAAAAAGTGAGTAAAAACTTTAATAAAAGAATCGACATCTGTCAGCGTGGTTGTCGTGAACATTTGCCAGATATCATTTTTCATTCATAATTGCAAAACTTTTCTCTTCGTAATACAACAAAGTTCCATATATCGTTAGTTAAATTTTTTGTTTTATTGTGTGTTAGAAAACAAACTGCTTGTTGAAAAACCCTTTATATGAACATATTTTTGTTGAAGGTTTATTAATTTTCAACTTATTTCGAAATTGTACTTTAAAGCGTCTGCCATCCGAAATTTATGTTTCGTACAATCAATTATTATTTTCAATTTGTAAATGGTAATTAAAATATACTTAAAATTTCATTACCATTAGTAAAATTAATTATAATTGAAACAAATGAAAAGCATTAAATGGTAGTTGCTAAATTTGTTTTGTCACTATTTTAATGGGTTAATGGTAATAAAAAAGCAAAAAGAAGCCCATAATATAATTTTTTTTAACGGTATGAATTGTAAATAATAATTGTTAAATTAAATTAAATTTATTTTCATTGCGAAATCAATCAAAATTATTTATAAAATCACGAGATTTAAACACTAAGGGTTTCGTTGTTATATTTGGGCTGCCCCATTTATTAATTCTTCATTTCACAATTTTTTCTTGTAACTTTTCTTTCAAATTCCATTTGAATTTAATTTTTATTATTTTTCATTTTAAAATCGTGACATTTTTAAAAGTTGAACAATAGAAACTGTGATACAACATACAACTTCCAATAGGTTGTGAACTGGACATACCGTCATACATTCTTTCTTTACATTCATTCATAAACTAAATGTTTGTTGAGTTATTTTATTGTAAACTAATTACACACAACTTTGAGTTTTAATTAAATAACACGATTTCATTAGACGATTATCCCCATTTATTCGCAAAAATGCACCATGATAACTTTATTACTTTAATAGATAAAATCTGCTCAACTATTGGTTACGTTCAATTTTAGACTGACTGACCCATAAATGAGGAAGATTTTAAATGTATAGTGTTTGAGGATTTTAAAAAAGTTTAGTAATTTTGCACTTTTGAAAAGTTCTACATTTGCATTTTACTACACATGCCGGTGGTTATAATTATTCAGTGTACATGTTTGTTGGATTGTGTGTCTTTTTAATCTTAGTTCGTGGAATTTAAATGTAATATGTTGTTAATTTGTTTTCATAAGATTTCTTGGCAGCTTTTTGATTTGTTAACAGACGAAATAGATCATTTCACTTTAGATTTTTTTAGTGAAATTTTCTTTTTATAACTTCAATTAAGTATATTCGCAATAATACGCTACATTATTTACTCTTGAAAGTTTGAAATGTCTACCATAAATGACAATTCAAAATAAAAGCTAAAATGATGATTTCTATGAGGACAATTTTTGTTTAATTAAATTTAAGGGAACAAGGTAACTATGGCTCTTCAGATAGAAGCCTACGACAGACATTGTAGTGAGAAGAATAGGGCAATGTTCCTACCCTGTAAACATTAAAATGTCTTAAAATGGAATACAATATTAGACAAATGACCGCCTCTGTTAGTGTCACAAACGCAAGCCCTTTTAAGCACATTTTCGTTACATTCTCACACATTTCATGCGGTATTTTATTAATTTTATCACGAGTATTTTGTTGCTCAAGCGTGTCTGCTTTGTTTGTATAAATCTTGTTTTTCATATATCCGCATTAAAAGGAGTTTGGAGTAGTCAAGACAGGCGACCGCGGAGGCCAATCAACATCACTATTTCTTGAAATAACTTGTTGTGGGAAGAGGTCTCGCAGCAATTCCATTGTAATTTGGCTGTATGCGATGTGGCACATGTTAATCAAACCCAAAGCATGCAGTTATGGCGTTAAAAAGTTTTAAATTATATCACGATATCGTTCCCCATTCACAGTTACCGTTACACTGTTTTCATTTTCCAAGAAGTAAGATCTAATAATTCCTCCTGACCAAATTGCACCCCAGACTGTCACTTTAGCGGATGCAAAGGTGACTGTTGAATAATTTGAGGGTTTCTCATTCCCCATAACGTAACCATTCACGTAACTTTCTCATCGTTAGAGTAATCGATGATTAATTTCGATAAAATGTTTTAACGATTAAAACACGTTGCTTTAACGAATATTTTTTTATAATAAATTTGCCACGTTTCTACTTAACGACTGTCAAGTATGAGCTGTCAAGACTAATGTTTACAAAAATGGCGGCAAAAAAAATAGTATACCTTCCCGGCAGACATCTTGTAGAATCGTTTTACCAAGATAAAATTGCAAAGTAGTTAATAAGAGTTAAGATTAAATAATTTTGCCTTGCTATAAGCAAGATATCATCAAATCGTAATAATTTTCTTTTGTAACAACGAATATTCTTTATAATATTAAATATTTTGTCGGTTATTTGTTATTTTAATTAAATTTTTTAAAGATAAATTCAATTCAATTCAAACTTACCAGTTTCATTATCGATGGTGAAGGGAATGCCGGCCCATTCATCAACCAACTGATCGTCATCATTGTTATCAATGTCTTTTGGATCATATTTAGACTATTTTTAGAAATAAAAATCAACACAAATTTATTGTTTAAAAGTTAAAAGTAGGAAAAAAAAATTGTGATAAGAAAAATGTTGGCAAATCGCAAATAACTTTTTCTGTTTGATATGGAATGTAATCTACATTTATGCGAGTGAATTAAATATCTTAAAGATTTATTTTAACAAATGATAAATTTCTTTTATTGGTACACGTTAAGCAAGATCTGTATTGTAAAACTATTTTGTTTTGGATTATTGTTTTGGGTCTTAAAATGATGCGGGCTTAAGGAACCCCACCGCTATTGGTTCTCAAAAGATACGAATTTTAAGAAATTCAAAATTTACTACAAAAAATATTTCAATCTATTCAAATTAATGTTAAGAAAGAGAACAGAGAATTTTATTTGTTGATTCTATTGTGAGAGAATTGATTAGTTATGTCGTCTTAACTTTACTAAATCTTCAATATAAACTTGTGCTCAAAACGTAAAAAATTTGTAATCTTGATAGAAATTTAAAGTTTATGAAATCGCAAATAAATTACACAGGCCAACGATGAAAAAACTTGTTTACCCAAAAAACACTGTTCTTATGTCTTTTAGGGTGCTGAACCCAAATCTAACAGTTATTAGGCTGTATGTAACACCTACCATTTTTTTACATTTGTATCTGAATTTATCAAATGTTGTGATTTATACGAGGGCTGCTATTTATATTTCTGGCCTGGTAACACTGACTGTTGCCAGGCACCAGCTGTTGTTTCCAGTGCAACCTTCACATTGTTAAACATAACCTCAACCAAAACATTTTGTCATTTTATTGTTGTTAGTGTTATTAATGATAGCAGGTTGAAAAAGTGATCTTAGGAGAAAATGGAATCAACTCGTGAACATTTTCGTGCAATAATTTTTTATAATTTTCGACGTGGCCTGACACGACAACAGTGCACAGATGAACTTAATTCCTTATATGGTAATGAAGCACCTTCTTACAGCACCATTAAAAACTGGTATAACGAATTCAGTCGTGGCCGACAATCACTCCAGGACGAACCCCGTGAAGGTCGTCCAACAACGGTTGTTGTGCCAGAAAACATCGCAGCTGTGCATGAGCTGATAAAGCATGATCGTCATGTAACATATTGCGAGATTAAGGCATCTGTAGGGATTAGTATGACAAGCATCAATAAGATCTTGCATGAACATTTGCATGTGAAAAAGGTTTGTTCACGTTGGATACCGCATAACCTGACAAACGCACAAAAGGATGCTCGTGTTGATTGGTGCAAGAAAATGTTGCAGAAATTCGCTCAAGGTGCATCAAAGGTAATTTATAATATTTGCGCAGGTGACGAATCATGGATATACTCATACGATCCTGAAACAAAACAGCAATCCACCGTATGGATCATTCAAGACGAGCGAAATTCCACCAAAGTTGTTTGTGGAAGAAGCACATCAAAGCAAATGGTTGCCTGTTTCTTCGGCATTACCGGTTATATGGCGATTGTGTCATTAGAGCAACGTAAGACGGTTAATTCGGCATGGTACACCACTATTTATTTGCCAGAAGTCTTTGAGAAACTTCGGGAAAAGTCAAAGAAAAGACGCAGCATTCTGCATCACGACAATGCGAGCTGTCACCGATCGGCTGAAACAATGGAGTTTTTTACAGGGCAAAATATTGAATTGATGGGTCATCCGCTGTACACCCCTGACTTGGCACCTAATGACTTCTTTTTGTTTCCGAACATCAAGAAAAAACTACGTGGACAACGGTTTCCCACACCTGAAGAAGCAGTTTCTGCATTCAAAACCCATGTTTTAGAAGTACCTAAATCGGAGTGGAAAAAGTGCTTTGAAAATTGGTTCCACCGCATGCAAAAATGTACAAATCTTCATGGAGAATATTTTGAAAAACAATAAAATAGATTTTGTCTTTAAATATTTGTGTTTTCATCCTTAGGTCACAAATATAAATAGCAGCCCTCGTAGTTTAAATGGAATTGTAAAATACAATTTGTACTGAATATAGAAGAGTTAGCAGCACTGTTGAAACGCATGTCATTGTTCCCAGCTGATATTGTGTAACCTAACCTTATTTTCTGGCTACAGTCTTACAGTGAATGTGTTCACGTGTTCAGTAAAATGTCTCATCGCGGTTGTAAGAACTCTGCAGACCGTTGTTTTAATATATTTGTGGTGTGTTTGTAGTTAAAAAAACACCAAAGAACCATTACAGACTTTGTGAAAAAGGTGTATTTCTTATATTTTGGAACTAAATTTGGTGATCAGAACAAATCTTGGGCCCCACATAAGGTTTGTTATGTTTGTGTTGAAGATCTGAGAAAGGGGGAAAGAAAGGAGAAAACAACTTTCAAGTTTGCTGTTTCTATGGTATGGAGGGAGAGACGTGATTTGATTTACATCCGCACCTGGCTATGGAACCTTAATCAGATAGTGGTCAAGCCACTTTGCATAATTTGGGACGTCATGCTCGTCCTAGGAAGTCGAAGCCATAATTCTATGCAACAGGTCTTTCCTAGTTGCAACTTTAATGTTTCCAGAGCAGGGCTGCAAATCATCACTCCTTGCTTAAGAGTTGGAGACTATCCAACTCCTGTCCAGAACACATGTCTAGCATGCTCACTGGATCTGGGAACATTTCACCAGGTAGGTGTTATTAAAGGTGAAATGAACCCGGCCACCATAGAACCATAAACTGTTATGGGCCCGCGAAATCACAACCACCACGATACTCCCATATAGGGGCCAACCTTAATAATCAGCCAGAGAACTATTATAAGTCTAAAGAGACAAATAATGAACTCCGCGGGCCTCTGATCCCCGTGGAAATAAAGTGGAGCTTCCAGTTGTCTCCCTGTCTGACTTCAGTGGACTGGGCTCCCCTTTTCCCCCAGTTGCACAGATCTGGATAGCTGTTACGTACTATAAAGACCATAAATGTGCCCCCGGGGGGGACGGAATGGAGGGAGTCTAGAAACTACCTTTGCATAATTCAAAAAACAAGAGGGTAATAAGCTATCCTTTTGTCCGCTATCCGACCAGTAGGGCATGATGAAGATTTACCGGTCCCAGAACTACCAGAAAATTTGGCTTATGTTCAACCAGCACTCGGGGGATGACCCCTACACATGCAATGCATTGTGCAAGAACTAGGAAATTAGGTTACGGGAAGAAGGAAAGAGGGAGTAGTGTCTGTGGACATTCAGTTTGAATTTTCCCAGATTGAAAGTGACAGGGAAGACCTCCGGAGGCATCTTATTCCACATACAGACTGTTCTGCTAAAAAACGAATTTTCCCTGTGATGCATAGCGCGATTCACTGGAAAATCAACCACAAATGAATGCGCTCTCAACGAAAATCGTGTTGAGAAAACTTGAAATGTTTTCTGGTGTACAGTCGGAGAGTTCCAGTGTACTTCAGAAAAAAAAATTGCCTCAACTGTTTACGCAGATCGAGCTTAATGACTTGGTTAGGGATTTTGGCTTAATGAAAGAAAAAGCTGAATTGCTTGGTTCTAGATTAAAAGAAAAGAACTTGCTGGCAGATGCAACCAGCATATATGTGTATAGGAAGAGCGAGCGGCAGATTTCAACATTTGTTGATCGAGAAGGTGATTTAGTGTACGTTTCAAACATTCCAGGTCTAAAAGATGAGTTCGGAGTTAGATACAACAAAGAAGACTGGAGTCTATTAAACGATTCATCCAAAACTAGTTTGAAAGCTGTTTTATTATACAATGGTAGCATTTATGCATCTATACCTATTGGCCATTCTGTACATATGAAAGAGAGCTATGAAAATCTGAAAATAGTGTTGGATAAAATTGGCAATTCTAGTCATGGTTGGATGATATGTGGTGATTTAAAAGTGATTTTGCATGCTTCTTGGTCAGTAAAGAGGTTTCACAAAATTTCCATGTTTCTTGTGTGAATGGATCAATAGAGCTAGTGATCAACATTGGCCTTTAAGGGAGTCTTTATAACCCGACAAGAGAAATATACTCGGCAAAAACCTTGCAGATCCTCAAAACATTTTCCTACCAGGCCTCATGAAGCAGTTTATGAAGGCATTGTCTAAAGATGGACCTTGTTTCAAGTATCTCTGCCAAAAGTTTCCAAACCTTTCAGAAGCTAAACTCAAAGAAGGCGTCTTTGTAGGGCCTGACATTCGAAAAATTATGTTGGACCTTAACTTTGAAAATACAATGACCAGAAATGAGAAAGAAGCATGGGTGAGTATCATTGAAAGAAGTTGTTAAAAAATTCTTAGGAAATTCAAATGACCCAGAATATGTTACAATTGTAGCAAACATGTTAAATAAGTTTGATTTGTTTGATGAGCCTGAAAATTTACTTTTTGAACAGTCATCTTGACTACTTCCCTAAAAATCTGGAAGTCTTTAGTGAGATACAGGGTGAACGTTTTCCACCAAGACATCAAATTATTGGAAAAACGCTACCAGGGCCGCTGCAACACCAACATGATGGGGGACTACTGTTGGTCACTTCGCCAAGAAACTCAACAAGCAACACATCGCAGAAAAAGCTGCACAAGAAGCTTCAAAGAAGAATGAGAGGAGAGGAAATAAAAACCATTTCCATCTGACTAATGAAACCTCTGCACTATGAGTTTTTTTTTATCATTTTTAATGACTTAACGTAAACATACCGTCTCATTAATGTTACACTATACCTTATGGAGATTTCGAAATGAACAAATAACAAAAAAAAAAGATTGCTCACAAATTATGGGTGATACAGATTTGGATTCAGGACATAAAAATCTATAAAAGCCCCCCATTAAAGTGAAAAAAGTTAAAAAAAAATTTTTTTGTTGGCCTGTGTTATCATTTGAGAAATTTAATAAAATACCAAAATGATGGTCTCTTAAGCACAAAAAAAAAAGTATTAAATAAGTATGAGAGCAAAAGAGTATGAGTATGAGAGTTAAATAAGTATGAGAGCAAAAGAGCATGAGCATGAGAGTAAAGTTGTTTCATAATGGAATGATGAGAATGTGTTTATTTAATTATACTTATGAATATGAATTAAATGATTAAATTATTTACTTTATTTTTAATAAATTTTCTTTTTAAATTCAATTTTGACTTACATTATCTAGTTCGAGAGCTTGTAAAGCTTCTAATTTTTCAATATCATCCTTGTTAGCCGTAGATGTTTGTAAAGCTTTAGCTGATGTACCTGCATCAGCCAGTTGGGCCCATGTAAGACTATAGCCCAAATCGACATCTTGTTTCCATAAAACTTCAACAATTTCACTTTCCTAATTTTTTTTTTCAAATATATTTTGTTTATTTATTTAATGCAGACAGATTTAGAAACCCCACACACCATTCGAAAGAAATAAGAGCGAGAATTTAGAAAAAAAAAAAATAAAAACGAAAATGAAGAGATAAAAGAGGAAAAGAAAAGGAAAAAATATAAAATGTTGAATTGCGTATTAAATTGTTTGTTTTTATAACTAAACAAAATTATATTTATTTATGAATAAAAAGAGAATTGTAATGTGTATTTTTAAAATATTTTTAAAACCTACTTCGTATATATAATGCCGCATGTTGCTAAATTTTATTTATTTGGAGCAGCAGTAGTTATTTTTCGTGGCTGGATTTAAGCCTTTTATATTATTTTTATTTTGTTTTTTTATTTTTTATCAAATATACATTAAAAAATAGATAACAAAACTTAAAGTTTCTTTATTAGGAGATTTTTGAGAATATTTTTTTATATTTAATTTAATTAGAATTCTGTTGAAATCTAGAAAAATTGAAGCATATTAAAGTTGATGAAATAATTATTTGAATAAAATTAAAATAGTTATACGAAAAGAACACTGACAAACGGCCGAAACCTGTGTGTTCACAAAGCAAATTTGACGCAGGTTGACGTAAAATCATACCCAACTAGAATATAAAATTTAAATTTAGACTTTTACGAGTTCATAATTGAAACAAGCAACATTTCGTCAAAACAACTATACATTGTTTTAAGTGTGTAAATACTTTTGTGACCAGTTGATCCTGAAGGCAAACAGTACATAGCTGGTGGAGAGTGCCTGGAGAGAAATATTAGAAACGCTAGCAGCCGAAATTCAAAGGCAGATTGTTATGAGTGATGAAACTGAGGAGGATTCCAGTTAACCGCTCTACACGATTTGACACCACAAGTAGCCATAAAATATAATAATGGCTGATGACTAAATTCTACAAAAGTATTTGAGTCAAATCCACATCAAATTTCATCATCCATGCCAACCTTATGGTATAGAAAATTTGTTAAACTACTTGTTTATGCGTTATCGTATTTGATAAACCAAATTACAATGGTCAATGCGCAAAAAATTTTCAAAGATTTTTTCTTTAATAAAAACAATATGAACTGACCTTATCAATTTGAAGTATTTGAAATAATTGATAAATATAAACAATATAAAAACAGCTATTTTGAGACCTTAGAACTAATACTTATATCAACTAATGGCTATCGTTTTAACTATTTTTTAATATTTAATGTATTTTGCCAAAAAATGTTCCACTACAGAGAGAGTTTGATTAAAATCATAAACTGTAGGGTTCATAAATGCTAGTATGAGCAAAGAAACCAGGGCAGTATGTTGTATTAAAAATTTATAAAAAGAAGCAAAGTGAGTTGATCAAATTAAAAAAAAAATTTAAAACCAAAATAACACATGTTATCATACCTAATCTGAAATACATACATATCGATGTAGCAAAACTTCACAAAATTTTTACAATTTAAAAAAAAAATTGTTTTTGTTTTAAACACGTTTTCTCTCTTCTCTATAAACTATTAAATTCGAGTATATATAAAAAATATTTTTAAGATTTGTAAGTTGTAAAGGTTTTACTTAGTCGACCTTGTAACCTAAGATAGACATGCTGAAAAAAAAAATAAGTTTTAAGCGTCTAAAAAATAAAAACTATAAACTCTCTAGTTTAAATAAAGAATTATCACTTTACATCACTGGCTAAGATAATTATTTTATTTTCAAAACGTTAAGTATTTTTTATTTAAAAAAAAATAAGTGTGTTTTCTTTAAAATTTTAAATAATTTTTATTTGATAATTTGTATATTTGATTTATTTGCAAATAATAATTATTATTTTTTTATTATAAGTTTCAATCATTGCTTTTTATTTAATGATAGTTGTTGTATGTAACATTTGTTTTAACGCGTCTCTATTTGTTAATTGTTTTAATGAAACTATTTTTTACTCCTCATTAAATTTTAATTTACCTCAAGAATACCACGAGTCAAATGAAAATTTTACAAAAAAAAAAAACATTTAAGAGAATTTAACTTAAAAGTTTGTATGGACTTGTTCACTTATAATTTGAATATTTTTTTAATATAAATTATAGGGTAAATATCAAGAGTTTGGCTTTGGAGTAAGAAAGAAAAGATCGTGAATAAAAAAAAATGCAACTGATAAAATTGATGACCATTCATTAATGAAAGTTATTCATTTTACCTACATGAGTAGATAGGACCTTAACAACAGAACTATCTATATGTGAACACTGACTCGAAAGCCACTGACGCGTTGGTGTTCGCACATTTAGTATCTATTTAGCCTATCGACTTAAATTTAACGACCAAATTTTTAATAACCGTCGCAGAAGGACTTTATTATTGTCCGAAAATATCACGAATTTTACAATATATAACTTTAACAGAACCACCATATTTTCATAGTGGCTTTTAATTCTTTTAATGTGATTTTTGCGCGAAATTGAATTCATTGTAACAATTGCCAATGCATCTACTATGAATACGTCAAAAAACTAAGTGTCAAAACTATCTTGTTGTTGCTGTTGCCACAATTTAAAAACACACTTCTTGTTGAAAAACCCGACACATAAATTAAAGATAAATCTATTTGCCACTCAAATCCTTATTTTTGTAGTGACAACAACCACCCCCTAGATTGGTAGGCTAAGTACACTTATCTACTAGCCTACCGGGGCAGCTTTCATTTCTAGAAGGCCGATGTTATTGGAAATTAACTGTCGTATACGGCAGCACAGCGACCAGTGACTATGCCTTCATCACTGAACAGCCTCACCGACAGTCAATTTTTATTTTTTTGTAGTGAAAAAACCACCAAGGTCTTTGTTGGGAATCGCACCCACAACCCTAAGACTGGTAAGCTAGTACACTACTTACTACTAGCCTACAGGGGCAGCTATTAATCATCTCCTGTTTCATAGTGTTGCTTAAGTGCGAACTAGCATATGCGGGTATATTTTCAAACTTTAGCTAGAAAAAGTAACCAAATCGAGAAAAAATCAGCAAGTATACAACACATTAAAAGAAACAATTTTGGTTAAAAGCAAATAAAATGGCAACGCTGTTTGAGAATCTAAAATTAACGAAATGATTAAAAAATTATACAAAAATAATGTTGTAACATTTTAATGTTCTGGGCTTGGAATGACTATTTAATTCTCTTGACGATTAAGATTAAAAAAATTTGAAAGCTTTTTAGAATATATTTTTCAAGCAAATTATGGACTTACTTGTACGCCTGCATAGGTTATCCGGCAGCCGATGCTTTCACCTTATTTAACAAATAAAGTTTATTACATTATAAAAACCAAACATTAAAATAATCACCCGATATATATTTGTTTGTTGTTTTCAAAAGAACTGATAAGACATTATATTTTCAGTTTTTTGTTTTTTTTTTTTGCTTTTTAGTATATTTAAAGATAAGACATATAAGCTCTGGATGGCTGTGTTTTTAAAAATTTATTGAATTAATAGAAAAATCTCTTTTTTAAAGAATTAAGAGAGGAATGACAAACTTTTTTGGAAGTTAAAGGTTTTGAATTATATTTGATTTGTAAAAGTTTAGTTGCGATAAATTTTGAATCCGAAAAATGAAAAAATGAAAAATTTATTACCAGGGTTTTTCTATTATTTTCTATAAAATATGAATAAGATAATAAATAATCAAAAGAAAAGAAAAACTTGGAAGTTTCTCGAAAATTGGAATTAAAATCAAATGATTGTATAAAATATTTCCATTAAAAAAATTAAAAACACAAAAATAAAAAGTCAGAAAGAAAATAATTTTTTTTAAGGATATATTACGGAATTGTATGCTTAACAATTATTGTATACTCATATTTGATTTATTTTTATATTTTTGTATAAAAAATGTTAACAAAACTTTTATTAATTACCAAAAAAAAAAAAAATTCTGTTTTACTTAAAAAATTACAGTTCCGAACAAAAATTGGAAAGTTATTATTTAAAAAAAAAATTTTTTCTATCTATCACAAAACAATATAATATTTATAACCATTATCTAATAGCAAATTAACGTATGTTAAGTTTGTTCTGCTGTAATCAAAACATAATTCAAATGGAAAAAATAATGTTTAATTTTAAAAATATTTTTATTATCATTTTATATTAAATTCGAGTATAATTTTTGTTCTAATAACTGTCCCAGCGCCCTGTAGGCATCATTAGAGCAGGTTGAGAGTTATATAAACTAGTTTGTACAAAATTGAACTTATTAATATTTCTACTTTATAAATAATAATATATAATATGTAATATTATTCTTATGAGCTTTTAGTATTAATTTTACTAAACTTTCAGAAGCGTTTCAATTTTATTTAGCAAAAGTATTCCTTACAATACGATTTAAATGCTGATATTCTATTTGTTAATTTCAAATAAGCAGGTAAGTGCTTAAATTTCATATTTTCAATAAAATCTATGCGTTATTTAGTTTTTTACATTCTACATCTTGGAGTTCTTAAATTATTGGATCGATGATCTGTAAAGCTTACAACTTGATGACCAATGTTATGCAAGGACGTAAAGACATATTTCAAAACCTGATATAAATCGACAAAACTATTTTATATAAATAGATGAAAGTACTTGTAATTCTTGATTATTCTAAATTTGTTTAAGTAAAATTCGACTAGTGGTTCTTGAGTTATGTTAAAACAAAAGGGCCTTATCAGAATTGAGTCGCGAATCAATCAGCTGAAAAATGCTGTAGTGTGTAATGCAACAAATTGAGAGGTGGCACCTGGTGGCACTCTTGAAATTGATTAAAAATGTAAAAACAGATATGAAACAATGTATAAGTAGTGACTTCCAGCTGTAGGAAAGTATAGCTAAAATTGCAGGTCCAAATGTTGGGAGAAAAAAAGGATTTTTTTTATATGTCCATAAAAATAAACAAACAAAAAAAAACTTAAGTCTCTGCAGAGTTTATTTTTTCAATTTTAGTACACTGAAATATTCTACTTTAAATAGAAAATAGAAAGAAAAACGTTAGCTTACATAATAAATTAATATTTGTTTTGAAATTCTTAGGTTTAAATTAAGTTGGTTCAGTAAAACATTCAAGTACTGAGCTGGAGACTGCTATAAAAAAGAAACTAACACTCAGATCGAAGTAATTCTTTTTGATTTGATGGTACCATTTAGTCTAAAATTTCAAAATATCATTGCATAGAGCATGAAGAGTATGTTGACAATTTTAATTTTTTCCGCGAAATCCCTAGTGTGCGGCGCTAAGTGCCACACAGCCGTAGCTGTGTAGTTTTGTTTATAGCATTTAAAACAAAAAGTTATTTGGGCGACCCATATTTACAAGAGTTTTTAAAATTTAAAATACTTTTAATTTCAAATCACCAAGTTGAACCAACCAACTGGAAGAAGTAGATTTATATGAAATAATCAAGTTTTGCTAGCAGAGTAAAGCTCTTAAGATTTTAAGCATATAATTTTGTCTAATTTTAATAACCGTTAGTCATCCAACAAAAGTCCAACAAAAATCTTTAATTATGTTATTTCCCTCGATTCTATTTAAATTTAACATTTTTTTTTATTTTTTTCCACAATTTTTTTTGGCGATTTTTGCATTGTGTTTTGGAATTTTCCTGATTCTCGTAAATGTTTTTAAAACAAAATTGTATACAAAGTATGTATTTATTAACTTAACCGTAATTTTTTGTGGCTCATCCCACTAATGGCTGTGATTATCTATGGCTAAATCTTTTGTGTAAAAATTCCAAAAATTTTATTTCGCATTTCAAAATCCTTTTCACAGTCATGTACCTGTTTGAAGGTGTTTCTTTGTCTAATCTAATCTTGTACTCAGAGCATTATTTTGTCGTCTTTTAAAAATTTCCTTAATCTGATATTTTGTTTACTCGGTTGCTGTTTAATTTTATTTTGTTGTCTTGGTTAAAAACAATATTTTTGTGTTGGCTTAATTTTTCCTTAAGTTGTTGACTTGTCAAAGGATTAAAATTGTTGGTTGATTTTTCGTTTTTTGGGAGTTTTTTTTTTTGCGTGTAGCAGCGTTAATAATGCATCATTAATGCTTTAATTTGAGCCTTTTCTGGTGGAATGATTTGCAGAAAATTATTTTGCCAAAAAAAACAAACATTTAAAAAATTGCAAAAAATAAATTCAAAGACACTTGAATTTAAAATTTGTTAACAAAAAAAAAATATAAAACTGGAATTAAACTTTATTTTTCATATTTTATATCTAAAAGCTTTTATAATCCTTTTTTGTTTCGTTTTTGTGCAAGTGATTGACAAAATAATAATATATTCCAAGTGTTAAATTAAGTATCTCTTGGAATATAAACGTAATACATTTTTGTTTATAATTCAGGCGCATTAAAGCTTTTAATTATAATTGTTTTTAATATAATAATTGTGTAAAAAATATAACCTCATAGCCGTGATACTCCTCATCAAAGCATTCTACCAAGATTTAAATTTTTTTTATTTTTAACTCTTTTGACTAAATGAGAATTAAGTGTGAGAAATGAGAAATCTCAACCTCATTAAACTCTTGAAATTTTTTTAAGTTAGAGCAACAACTGCCTGTGTCATTTTAAATATAAATCAAAGCATTTAATATAATAAACATTTAGCACGGCATACGTCTTTATAATTGTGTGTTAAGTTTGAAAAAACTAAAAAAGAAATTGTTAACAAAATGACATAAGAACAAAAGCACGAAAACAGAACAATTTTGTTGATGCCGCTGTGTTCAATTTTAGGTTCAAATAAATAAAATAAAAAATAAAATAGATCGTTAATTTATCACTGAATTTATATTTTTTCTTAAATTGAATTCCTTGCATCATCAATCGCTTCTTATAAAATATAAATTTGCTAAACGTATTTCAGAGATCGTTATGATCGGGTTATTAGAAAATTTACAGTCAAATTTTAAGAAAAGCTAAAAATATTTTTTTTTTCATTTAGCAAGAAAAAACTTCAATATCAGAATGAGAATTTTTCAAATGACAAAAACTGCCACTGTCTCTTACACTTCTTTCTGCATTTGTTTCAATACATACCAATTTCTAATACAGCCGTAAGTAAGACATATTAAAACTAAAATTATCAACATTTAATCTATGTTAAATATTAAATATTTGGTATCACTTCTCCTTAAAAAAGGAATTCTCATTCTGTCAGTTTTATTAGAAAAAGAAAAATAGTTTTGACTGGCTTAACCGTCCAGTGAGGTGTATAGTAATATTTCTCCCTTTTCTTCATAAAATTTTACATTTTTCATATTATTTCAACATTTTCTGCAAGTTAGCCTTATACTTTGAAAAAAGCACTCTGCTAGATGTTAATGGTAAATTACGCGCATTATAGCTATTAAACAATATTCTAAATTATTAACGAACTTTCGAAATTTCCCGTTTGGAAAATGGCACTATTCTTTGCCTGCATGTTATTTATCAATTAAAAATTAAAAAGAAGAAATATGCCACAAGCATATAATTCTCAATTGGTTTTAAAATTTACATATGTTCCCAAGCGTTTTTCAGAAAATTAAAAAAAGAAATGTTACCACTGAATACTAATTTTTAATGTCCCATATTAAGCTATCTGTGAAGAAATAACTTTCCATTTCAAAAGAAACGCATTTTTAGGAAAAAAGGAAGCAAAAAAAAAAAAAAAAAGAATGTAAAACCAGCGAAAAAATTGGCCACAATTTATTGAAAATTTGTGATGGCCACAAATGAGGAAGTTAAAATTACATATTGCCAAAAGAAAATTGCTTTTACAGTAGTTGCCTATAACAACAGCAACAAAATCCTGGGCACTTTAAAAAAATTAGTATTCTATTGTGACGACCAAAAGTCGGCAGGCTTGTTTTTGGACCACATAAGATAATCAATTAAACTGTATACATTCTTCACATTTCTTAATTTTTATTGTTTAATGAATTTCATAATTTTTTAAAAAGAGAACATTATTATTAAATGAATTCCATTATACACTTTTCATATTTTATAATTACATTTATTATTTGTTTAATGAAATACTTTAAATTAGAATGTTATTATTTTTAAGACAAAGAATAGCCGTTAAGAAGCGCCACCTATTGACATGTAGAGGATACATCCGAGAGAAAACATACCATTAAACACAACCCTAAACAGTCACAAGGAGCTGGTCTTTAGTGGTATGGGTGTATATGTGTGTCTGGCAGAGCCATATGAAAGCGGTTTAATTTAGTATTTTAGAAGATTTAGCCAAGGGCCAGCAATCGGGAAGGGCTACTTTTAAGTAGAAGTTAGAATTTTATTCAACTTAATTAAAAAAGTCTTGCGAATAGGTTCAGCTCAGTTAATCAAAGTCTGAATTTTATTCGACTTTGAATTAATTGGGTATAGCTAAGGTTTACGGCAAAGCAAGTTCTGTCGCTGCTTCACCTGGCCAATATGGGACATTGACTGACTTAACATGGGACATTAAAAAGTTAGTATTCAGTGGTAACATTTTCTTTTTAATTTTTTGAAAAACGCTTGGAAGCATATGCAAATTTTAAAACCAATTGAGAATTATATGTTTGTGGCATATTTCTTGTTATATTCGCCTAGGTGACAGAGGACAGAGCAAGGCCGCGCTTTGTTCAGTCAGACCAGAATTTGATTCGCTCTAGCTGAACCGAACGGATACGCTTGTGAAAAAGGCTAAAATCAATTTAGACGTGGAAAGGTTGTCTCAGAATAAAATTCGTCACAACCGCAACTAGTCGAAAATTGGTGGACAGGCAAACTGTTCTGCTTAGATTGGACCAGAATCTTATTCGCTTCAGTGTGAGAAGCAGTAGGCTAGCCGCCGGAGAGTAGGTGTCGACCTGCGAGAACTCTTGAAGGCCGCACAAAACGGTGAATCGTCGTTGGCGTGCTCCAATAGTGCAGTGGTATAAATTTAAGAGTGAACTTTAATAAAAATTGTTATTAAAAACAAAAAAAAATGTGTCACTCGTGTTATAGGGAACCCTGGACGTTGCGAGCTACATATATCCCAGCGTATCGCGAAAACGTGTCGTTACACTACATAATTCAAAATTTTATATTTTTATCACTTTCCGGCTAAACTCTTAAATATTGGATTAAGAAATACAAACAGATTAATTATTTTATTTTTTTTAATTTTAATTTTTAATTTCACAAATTTTAATCTTTGTAGTCACAACAAGTAGCATAATTAAACAAATATTCTTACAACAACAAAAAATATTAAAAAAAATAAAATCCAAAAAACCAATATAAAGAGAAAAAAACCATTAAATAGCTGTCAGCTTTAGCATGACATAACACAAAATTTAAACAACAAAATACTGTCACAATGACAGTTGGTAGTTTTCTTTGCTGTTGTGTCTCTTTATTTGGTAACGCTGTAGCTGTACACACAAATGACTTAATTAAAATGTTTTCAAGCCCAGTCAGCCATCATCGAACATCGACCAACAACACCAACTACAATTTTGTTGTTAAAAGTAACAGAAATTTTAAAATTGTTTTGTTGTATGGAATAATTCAATAGTTCAAAAGAAGCCAATTAAGCAGCCTTTTTTTGTTTTTTTTTTGTTTGTTAATATGTAAGTTTTTGTTGTTATTGTATTGCTACCGATGATTGGGCTTTTCAAGTTTGCTCCCTTTCTTTTGTGTTCTACTTAAATACTTTCTAAGAAAATTTTGTTCCGTCTTGCTGCACTGTCGAATGACATTTTAAATTGTTCAAGACAAATAATTAAAACATGAATTTTAAAAAGAAAAAGAAATTTTTATTACAGCAGAATCAAGGCTTTTTTTAAAACGAGTTGAAATATTTAAAATGTGTCTTTAGCAAAATTTAATTTAATTATAAATTGCCAAGTGCACCCTTTAATTTTTAATTTTATGTTTTTTTTTTTAATTTTTTTGTTGAGATTATCTTAAAAATTTAATTTTATTTTTTATACTTGTTATTTATTATACAGGGCACAGCTGCTGTGTTAACTTTTTTTTTTTTTTAAGAGAAGTAGCACTTAAGGCAACATTGCCTATTTAGTCAAGTACCGTGCTACATTCTTTAGGAAAGGGATAGAGAAGAGATGAAACAGGTGGTAAAAGTAGAAGGATAGTTACGGAAATAACTGTCGTATAAGACAGCAAGAGCGACCAGTGGCTATGCCTTCTTCATCGCTGAGCGGTTTCATCGACAGTCAATTTTTATTTTTGTAGTTAAAAAAGCAAGGTATTCAACAAGCTAGTACACTACCTACTAGCCTACAGGGCCACCTAACAAGTGTAAAATAAAACTGCTTAAAGAAGTTAGTTCACCAAAAAATGGAGAGAAAAACACACGTAAAATGGATTTTTGTTTCTAAAATTTTGTTCATTGTAAAGAAAAATTCATTGCATGGAAATTCACTATACGGAGATCAAAATACTTTAAAAGTGGAACGAAAAAACTGTGTTGTTGATTTTAGTTCATAATAAAGAGAACTAACTGCATTGTATAGAAGTTCACTATAAAGAAAGTTTAATTTTTTTTCTTTTTAAAGAGAAGTAGCATTTCAGGCAGCAATGTCTATTTAGTCAAGTATCGTGCTACCTTTCTCTAGGAAAGGGATAGAGAACAGATGAAACAGGTGGTGAAAGTAGAGGAATAGTCGGAAATTAACTGCCGTATATAAAAGACAGCACAGCGACCAGTGACTAGGCCTTCATCGCTGAGCAGCCCCACCTACTGTCAATTTTTATTTTTGTAGTGAAAAAAAAAACCAAGGTCTTCGTTGGGAATCGAACCCGCAACCCCCACCCCCATACTGACAAGCTAGTGCACTACCTACTGGCCTACAGGGGCACCTGTATTTAGAATCTGAAAATGGCTTAACTTCTTAAAAATAAAATTAATTGATAATTTGAAAAATTTTTACTTAAAAAATTTCTTAACAAGTTTAATTGTTACTGTTAGCGTTTTTCCACTGTATTAAGCTGTGACAGTTTTCCATTAAATAAAAAAAAATACATAAATAAATTAACTTCCATAAGACCTACAGTATTGATTTAAAACAAGTAGTGAAAATATATTCACTCACATTTGAACTAACAGTTCGTCTCATACTAATTTGTGTGTTAAAGAAAGGGAAGCATTTAAAATGAAAAGAGGTGGCCATATGAGAAGAGAAATGCAGGCGGCTTTTAAAAGTAAAATATGAAATAAAGAAAAATCGAACAACTACATCAAGAAGAAAATTACAAAAAAAAAAGAAAAAATACATAAAAAAAATCAAGTAATCAATCATTTACAATGGAACCACGCCTATGCTACCCGGTGATTAGTCAGCATAAAATAAAATATGGCTAAATATTGTATTATTTACTGTTGTTGTTGTAGTTGTAGTTCAAAGTGGCGGCTTGGCGGCATCATTGGTGTTATACACCACTGTTATTTAAGCCGATGCTGCTGCTGTTGCTAATACTTTCATTAGATGCCAACTTAGATACCAAAATATCTCTCATCTCATTTAAACATTCACAGTATGTGAGCAGCATGTGAGACAAGGACAATAATACAAAAAGAAAACAGCCACAACATTACACAGCATCTCCTTCTTTGTGTTTTCTAATACACACACACACACACACACACACTGAAAATCACCCCATTTTTAGCAAACACAAAAGAAATTGAGTTCCTGGCTGAGTTGCATCAATTAAGTAAAGCGCATGCTTTATCTTGTTAAGGGTGAGTTTTCTTTCTTTATATATACTTCAGCTTCAGACTTTAGATATATTTCATTAAATTCTTCATATACATTTCATATATGTTTGTATGTACTCATGTTAGTATATTAATATTGGCATCATTTCCTAGAAAATGGGGCCCATATTGTTGTACAAATTTCATTAATTTATCTTTCGTCTTGGTCTAGTGAACCAATAACTTGAAAGTTTAATTAAATTTTGTATTCAAACAGTAAGAGTTTGGAGTTATAATAATTTATTATAAATAAATTGTAAGTCTGTGATAAATGGTTAACCAATTTGATACGCATTGTTAATTTTAAATTTTTGTTTTTTTGATCGTTAAAGAAATTGTACGCCATTTTGAAAGGTGTAAAAGGAAAACTGTTCAACAAATTTATGAAGAGTTTCTTAAAACAAAAATAATTTTTCTAACCTTTAACATTCGACACCTGTCTAATACATCTTGTTGTTTAATTGTAAAAGAACATATTTTATAATTACTAAGTTTAATTTTTATTGTTTTATACAGGGTAACCGCCGGGATGGTATACTATTTTGTTTGTTTATAATTTTTGTTTAAATGAAATGCCAGAGTATGGATCTTTTATTGATAAATGTTTTATTTAATGTCGGTAATTATCAGATAAATGTCCGCCTCTGTTAGCCTCACAAATGCGAACCCTTTTGAGTACATTTTTCATTACATTCTCACACATTTCACGCGGTATTTCATTATTCTCATCACGAATATTTTGTTTGAGTTGCTTAAATGTTTCTAGTTTGCTGGCATAAACCTTGCTCTTCAGATACAGCCACAAAAAGAAATCCGGAGCAATCAAATCAGGCGACCTTGGAGGCTAATCATTACCACTATTTTTTGAAATAACATGTTGTGGAAAGAGCCCCGCAGTAATTCCGTTGTAATCTTGGCTGTATGTGATGTGGCACCGTCTTGTTGCTACCACATTGTTAATCAAGCCTAGAGCATGCAGTTGTGATCATATAAAGATATCACTCCCCATTCACAGTTACCGTTACGCCGTTTTCATGTTCAAAGAATTAAGTTCCAATGATTCCTCCTGAACAAATTGCACTTCAGACTGTCACTTTTAATGGATGCAAACGTAATTGTTGAATAATTTGAGGCTTTTTGAATCCCCCCAGAACCGACTATTCTATTTATTCACATATCCATTCAAATGAAAATGTGCCGCCACGTCCCTCATTGTGATTTTTTCATGAAAGTTGTATGACGGAGTAAATGGTTTTGTGGGAGAAGCTCTTGTGTCAACTGAATCATATAAGAAAAAAAAATGCAAATCCTTGTGCAAAATTTTGGCCAAAGTTGTTGTGTGATTAGATTTACATCCGCGCCTGGCCATGAAGCCTTAATCAAACCACTGCGTAATTTGGAACGTCATGCGCGTCCTAGGAAGCCATAATTCTGTGCAACAGAACTTTCCAGTTGCAACTTCGATGATTCCAGAGCAGGGCTGCAAATCATCACTCCTTGCTTAAGAGTTGGAGACTTTCCAACTCCTGTCTAGAACACATGTCTAGCATGCTCACTGGACTGGATCATTCATCTAGCGTGTCATTAACGGCGAAATGATCCTGGCCACCATTTTAAACAAAAGACCTGATATAGGGCCGCGAAACCACAACCACCACGATTCTTCCATAAAGGGCCAACCTCAATAATCAGTCAGAGAAACATATAAATGTCTAAAGAGACAAATAGCGGAAACTCTGCGGGCTACTGATTCCCGTGAAAATAAAGTGGAGTTTCTAGTTGTACCCCAGCTGACTTCAGGGGACTGGGCTCCCTTTTTCCCTCAGTTGCACAGGTCTAGATAGTCGAAGTTCTATAAAGACCATATATATGTGCCCCCGGGGGGTGCCTTCTAAGCAAGGCGTCAAATTAATGTTGATGGATTGTTTCGTACACTTTCTTCAGCAGCAGTAGTGTTTTCCGCCGATTTTGCAATACGTTGTAGTCCATGCTTACACCTATAGACTCTCTTTCTTTGAAATCATACGTACGGCGGCGTAATTGGTCTTGCAAAAGAAGTTCTTGTTGTCGAAGTTGTTCTTTGAAGTTCAAGCTCCTGAGCACTGCGTTGAATTGAGGTTGATGGAATTTTTTTTAACACTTTCTTAAGCAGCAGCAATGTTATTCAGCCGATCTTGTAGTACGTTTTTTACCATACTTACGCTATACATACTTACGTGCGTTTTGTTGGCACGTTGTTTCTCCCAAAAATTTCACGTATCTTCCTTATCCTCACAGTAATCGATTATAGATTTTGACAAAATGTTTTAACGATTAAAACACTTTGGTTTATCGAATATTTTTTCATAATAAATTTGCCAAGTGTCTACTTCATGACTGTCAAATATGAACTCTCTATATTAATGTTTACCAAAATGGCGGCATAGCAAAGTAGTATACCTTCCCGGTGAAGATTCTGTTCTTGTTATACCAGAAAACTTTTTTTATTTCCGAATTGAATTTGTATATGTCAAACAGTTTAAAAAATAAGATCTATGATTACATGCGTGAGAATACATCTGTATAAGGACACCCTTTACTGCTTAACTTAATTGAAGTATAATTTTTTTATTGCAGCGGTCATTATACTACAACTTCTGTAAAAATTTCAAATGTCTAGTTACTGCAGTCCCAGAGAGGTCTGTGAGACACGGACATTGTTTTTACGAGTGATTGTGAACTCTATATGCAGTTATCCCAGCAAACACAAAGAAAGAGATTTGAAAAATTAAATTTTTTTTATAGCAGGTACAATTCGAAAATGTACTAATTTTCTGGGTAATGTACAAAAAGTGTACAGACATAATGCAACGTAACGTTTTTGCTATCATTTTTAGTCCGTCTGTCACAGCCATCTATCTGTGTAACCGTAATAGGCAGACTGTAAAAATTTTCGAACATGGGCGCTTAAATAGCTAACACTAAAAAGTAAAAGGTGTTCCCAAAATGATGTGATATCTAACTGATAACAAGTAAAAAATATGATAATTAAATTAAGGAATGTCCCAACAGTGACAGCAATAATACTGTCTTCAGAACAAGTACAATAAATTTGCAAATAAAATATAAAGGGTGTTCCTATAATGGCGTAATTTTAAGCTATAGTTTTTTAACGTTAGTAAGCTGGCATTAAAAATTTACACCAGGTATTTAGAAATATGTCCTTTATAAAAAGAAGCGTAAACAATAAATTTAAAAATTAAAGGCTACTTCATAGAGGCCGATATTTTGACAAATAGCGTGCTATCTTTTAAACCATTAAATATAGACGCTTGAAATTAACTAAGGGCATGTGTTGCTAAAAGGACGAGTACAAAAAAAATAAATAACATTAAATAAAGGGAATCGCAATAGTAACGCAACTGTAATAGACTGAGTGTGAAAAATTCCCTTAGATAACGTAATGATGGTGGTTCGCTATAAAAGCATATAAGAAAAATTTAAACTAAAGGTGTTCCAATCTTAACGTTATTTTTACAAAACCTTATTCAACATTTGGAATTGATTATTATTCCGTTGTAACAAGTTAAAAAATTAAATTAAAATATTGCTCATATATGGTGAGGTGCCCCTGTAGGCTAGTAGGTAGTGTACTAGCTTGTCAGTATGGAGGTTGTGGGTTCGATTCCCAACGAAGACCTTGGTTTTTTCACTACAAAAATAAAAATTGGCTGTCGGTGGGGCTGCTCAGCGATGAAGGCATAGTCACTGGTCGCTGTGCTGTCTTATATACGACAGTTAATTTCCGACTATCCTTTTACTTTCACCACCTGTTTCATCTCTTCTCTTTCCCTTTCCTAAAGAAGGTAGCACGGTACTTGACTAAATAGACATTGTTGCCTGAAGTGCTATTTCTCTTTAAAAACAAAAAAAAAAAACGAAACCCTTGGAGTGATTCCATCTCGTTCTTGGGGGTTTAATTTCATTTCTGCTCGAAGCGAGAGCACAAGCACAAACGAAGATTGTTTTGGATTGGAGATCTCATATCGTCTCTCCAATGAATGCAGCGTATTTCAAACAAAAACAATCACGTGCCTTGTATGTTACTATGGGACAAAAACTCCACCTTTCTCTTGCTTAACTAAAAGTTAAACATAAATATTGATATAAAAACAAAAGCGATAAAAAACCGCTTCAATTATAGAAACAAAAAATAAACAAGTGTTTTTTTTATAGAAGAAATAAACTCAAACAAGCGAGGTGTGATCAATGAATGATGCTTTTCAATAATTAAAAAAAAAAAGATAGATTTTATCGTTAAAAAAATCAAAGGAAGCGCTTTTGAAAAGTAAAAGATAAATTGATTTTTGATCGTTCAACAAACGTTTGAACAGTAATTTTTGTTTTTTTTTGATTCTGAATTTTGGTTTAAAAACCTTTAAAATCCTGACACTGATGATGGATTTAATTTTGATTCCTGTTTGACAAATAGTTTGTAAAACAATTTTGCTGTGTTGTATGCCGCCTTAAATAAAACCACAACTAATTTAATGCACAGAGTTTCTTTTTGCAATTTAAAAAGCCAGAAAAAAAAGAGTCAAATCATGACAATAATGAGTTCTATTGCACAAGTGCATCCATCCATCAGACCATTTAAACTAGAAGAAGAAGGAATTAAAATCAACAAGGTTGTTTACGATTGCCTTTCTCTCTCTCGCTCTGTTCTAACTCTGTCTGTGTTTTTTGTTTGCTGCTTAAACTGTTGAATTTGTTCGTTTAAAGATCATTAATAAAATATTTAAAAAGATCTTTTTTTTTAACGATTCATCAAACATTGATGTTGACACCACCAACTGTTTGTTGCTTTTTTTATCGTTTTGTTATTTGCTTTTACGCAACAGGACTTCTGTTACATGCAAACATGACTGGTTGTATGTTGTTTGTATGTATGGTGTATAGTATAGTAAATTAGTCATTTGATGGAACTGATAGTATGTTGTGTTAAGTATTAATCATTTGGTCAATTGCAGTCAAATTGTTTTAAAGTTTCACTTGATCATTTTAATGCCACCTACAATGAATTTCATTCTTTAAAATTTCAAGAATCTTTTAAGAGAATTATTTTGCTTTAATTTATAAATTGTTTTTTTTTTGTTTTAATTGAAGGAATCTACATATAAAACACTAAACAATTAATGACAAACGACAACATTTTTTTATTCTAACGACAAGACCAAACAAGATTTGAATGATGATGATGGTGTTCCTATTGCTTCGAAATTGCCTGTTTAACAATTATTTAGCCTTACGACCATACCACCACGTAAACGAAATGTGACATTTTTTTTATTTTTAATATCTTGTACAGGGTGTCTGTCGGAAAGGTATATTACTTCGTTTGTTTATAATTTTTGATTGAATGAAAGAGAATGGATCTTATAGTAAAAAATGTCGGCAATTATCAGATAAATGTCCGCCTCTGTTAGCCTCACAAATGCGAGTCCTTTTGAGCACATTTTTCATTACATTCTCATACATTTCACGCGTTATATCATTAATTTTATCAAGAATATTTTGTTTGAGTTGCACAAGCGTTTTTAGTTTGTTTGCATAAACCTTGCTTTTTAGATATTTTCACAAAAAAAAAGTCCGGAGCAGTCAAATGAGGCGGCCGTGGAGGCCAATCAACATCATCATTTTTAAAATAACTTATTGTGGAAAGAGGTCTTGCAGTAATTCCATTGTTATCCCGGCTGTATACGTTATGGCACCGTCTTATTGATACCACTTGTTAATCAAGCCTAAAGCATGCAGTTGTGGCGTTAAAAAGTTTTCAATCATATCATGATATCGCTCCCTAATCCTAGTTACCGTTACGTCATTTTTATTTTCAAAGAAATAAGGACGCAAGGACGACTGTTGAATAATTTCCCCACAACCGACTCTTCTGTTTATTCAAATATCCATTCAAAAATGTGCCTCCTAACTTATTATGATTTTTTCATGAAAATCAGAGTTGCCATGGTCTTACAAAAGAAGTTCTTGTTGCCAAAGTTGCTCTTTGAAGACCAAGCTTCTGAGCACAGCGTCGAATAGAGGTTGATGAATTGTTTGAACACTCTCTTGAGCACCAGCAATGTTTTCAGCCGATCTTGCAGTACGTTGTAGTCCATGCTTACGCCTATCACCTACCGAGCCTCATTTATTTACCTCACGGTAAATTGTGCGTTTTGTTGGCACGTTGCTTCTCCCATAATTTTAACTAATCTTTCTTATCGTCACATTAGTCGATGATTGATTTTGATAAAATGTTTTAACGATTAAAATACGTTGGTTTATCGAATATTTTTCCATAATAAATTTGCCATGTGTCTACTTCACGACTGCCAAAATGACGGCAAAACAAAGGATGTCTTGGTTCTAGATTTCTGCTCACGAGCCTTTGTTTACAAAATATGTAAATGCAACCATACACAAACTACAATATTTGGCGACTGCGTAGGAATTCGATTTCATGATCTTCTCTGCCACACATTTTTGTTATTTTCATTATCTAACTAGGACCTGCTTTAAGTTTCGATAACAATTTCCTTGTTTTCTTAACCATCAGTTCTTTACTTTTCTATTCGAAAATTAAGTAGAGTTTGAAGTCTGTTTGCCATTAATTTGCCTTTAGGCAAACTTATTTACCGCGCTTACTCGACAACAATTATTTTTCTTTCTACACAAGATTCTGTTCTGGGATTTGAACTTATGGTTGTGTTTTTGTTAAAGAAACCTTTAATCTAACAAACAGCCAGTGCGATCCCTTTTTATGCGGAGATATTGAGCTTAAAACACACACACACATCCACATGTATTCAAGAAGAATTTTTATTTATTTATCATATCCTTACAGACAACAACAGGTGGCCCTGTAGGCTAGTAGGTAGTGTACTAGCTTGTCAGTATGGAGGTTGTGGGTTCGATTCCCAACGAAAACCTTGGTTTGTTTTCACTACAAAAATAAAAATTGACTGTCGGTGGGGCTGCTCAGTGATGAAGGCATAGTCACTGTGCTGTCTTTAAAAACGGCAGTTAATTTCTGACTATCCTTCTACTTTCACCACCTGTTTCATCTCTTCTCTATCCCTTTCCTAAAGAAGGTAGCCAGCTACATGACTAAATAGGCATTGTTGCCTGAAGTGCTACTTCTCTTAAAAAAAAAAAAATAAAAAAAAGGACAGCAGTATTTAATACATTTTTACATTAATTATTCAAAAAGAGAATAATAGTTTCCTCAACAGAATGTATGTTCTGATAATAAGCAATAAATCTATAATTTTTTATTAAATTCAGAAAAAATCTTCAACAACAGATTCATGTTAGCAAAGTTAGCTCTTTACACTTGTAGGGATGGCGAGATAAGATTACGTGTAGGACGTGATGGAACATTAAAACAGATATAAATTATTAAAAATTAACAGGACACATTTCCTTTAATAAGATTAAGGACGAAACTAATATTCAAAATTTTTCTACGACTTTTAAGCGTTGGAAGTTTAATTAAAGCAAGTCCCAAACTATAGAGTCATAATAAGTCCAGAATAAGTCTAACTAATGATGTATACAATTGCTTCATTTTATAAGGTTCAGTAAACTCTTTAACCCAGCGAAATATCGAAAAGGAAAAAAATATAAATTGTTAATTTAATTTAAAAAGACCGTAAAAAAGAATAAGAGATATTTATTAATTTTTTTATTTTTAAACAGGAAAAAGGCAAGAAAAATATGCGACTTTGTCGCATTGGGCTGTCTGGCAACACAAAAATTGCCGTTAAGATCACTATATCAGAAAAATATTTAAAGAAATTGTCTTGAAAATTAGATATAAATAAAAATCGTATCATTAAAAAGAATATAAAATATTTTATATCCATCTTTCCGTTCAACAGAAAAAATTCTTCATCGATTTCCTTTACCTTCTGAAGTTCGTACGTCTCCCTGCAATTTGTTTACATTTCCAACAATTTGCATAATAGACAGAAATGACTAATTGTTGAACATGAATAAAATTATTTTACTTGCAGCAGCCAACATCAGATCACATCATAATTCAATATTTCAATCTTTTTGAAAAGTATGACTTTTGTGACAATAGACGGCGTTAATATTAACGAGCACGCACAGAAGCTTGTGTTAATAAAAAATTTAAAACAAAATGCAATTTTAATGCATTTTTTCCATTGCAAATATTGTTTAAAAAAATAATCATGCATGTTGTTGCTTTCGTTATGTCACACAAGTTGCGCTTTCAAAAAAAAAAATTATATTTTCTCTACTGTTGTAATTATAAACTTAAGTCGTTTGCCAGTTAACCAATGTTTAAAATTTGTATGCATGTGTGTAGACATTAGCAAAATAATTACTATTTCTTTGTCTGTCTTACGCACCCATCAATTGCCAATTTTACCCACCCACTATAATTATAATTTGCTATTAAATTGATTGAACTACAATAAAGTGTTGGGAACTTCCTTTAAGCCTGTAAATAGTAACAGGTGGCATCATTGTTTAGCTATTAAATGCTTCTGTTGATGTTGTCGACGTAGCGAAACCAAAACAAAAATACATTGCGTGCGAATTTTAATAGAATAACATTGCCATCATAAAAAACACTAAACTATAATTTCAATTTCATTGCAAAGTCGCAATAAAATAAAACAAAAAAATATAGAAAAACTTTCTTTTAGATTTTTGAAAGATGACAGCAAGTAAAACGCAGCATAAAAACAATTTCATTAAAATAGTGAGTTTGTTTGTGGGCAATTGACGGAATTTTTTGTTATTTTGCTAAGTAAAAAAAAAATATAAACAAATTTTTTAGAAGCCACAAGGTTCTACAGACGAGAGGAAACAAAATTTAACAAACCAAGCGTTTCAAAATAAATTAAAAACACGAGGGCTGCTGTTTATATTTCTGGCCTGGTAACACTGACTGTTGCTAGGCACCAGCTGATGTTTCCAGTGCAACCTTCACATTGTTAAACATAACCTCAACCAAAACATTTTGTCATTTTATTGTTGTTAGTGTTATTAGTGATAGCAGGTTGAAAAAGTGATCTTAGGAGAAAATGGAATTAACTCGTGTACATTTTCGTGCAATAATTTTTCATAACTTTCGACGTGGCCTGACACGACAACAGTGCACAGATGAACTTAAATCCTTATATGATAATGAAGCACCTTCTTACAGCACCATTAAAAACTGGTATAACGAATTCAATCGTGGTCGACAATCACTCCAGCAGGAATCCTGTGATGGTCGTCCAACAACGGTGGTTGTGCCAGAAAACATTGCAGCTGTGCATGAGCTGATAAAGCATGATCGTCATGTAACATATCGCGAGATTGAGGCATCTGTAGGGACAAGCATCAATAAGATTTTGCATGAACATTTGTATGTGAAAAAGGTTTGTTCACGTTGGATACTGCATAAGCTGACAAAGAAGAAAATGTGCAAGAAAATGTTGCAGAAATTCGCTCAAGGTGCATCAAAAGCAGTTTATAATATCTGCACAGGTAACGAATCATGGATATACTCATACGATGCTGAAACAAAACAGCAATCCACCATATGACTTCTTTTTGTTTCCGAACATCAAGAAAAAACTACGTGGACAACGGTTTCCTACACCTAAAGAAGCAGTTTCTGCAGTCAAAACCCATGTTTTAGAAGTACCTAAATCGGAGTGGAAAAAGTGCTTCATGGAGAATATTTTGAAAAACAATAAAATAGATTTTGTCTTTAAATGCTTGTGTTTTCATCCTTAGGCCACAAATATAAATAGCAGCCCTCGTAGTATACTTTGTTTTGCCGCCATTTTGTTAAATATTAGTCTACACAGTTTATATTTGGCAGTCGTGAGGTTGGCACATGGCCGATTTATTATAGAAAAACATTCGGTAAACTAACGTGTATTAATCGTTAAAACATTTTATCGAAATCAATCATCGATTATTGTGACGATGAGAATGTTACGTGATATTTTTTGGAAGAAACAACGTGCCAACAAAACGCACTATTTATCGTGCTTTGAGTGGTCAGCCTACACACTGGCCTACTGACAGCAAAAAATTTTGCTGTCACAAAAAATATTTCAAGAGATTTACTCACTGTAGAAGCTTCAATGGAAGAATCATTCTCTAACCATCGTAACTATTTGCAACCCGTTTAGAAAACTTTTGTTTTTTCCTGATACAAATATGATCAGTCGCATCAATTGGTTGAGTTTTAAAAAATATCTCGGCAGCCATTGTTCGGAGAATATTTTGCTAGGAACATAGGAGGACGTGAAAATATTAAACACGCAGCTCAGCATGCAACAGACTACTTTCGGTTACATTTATTCTGCAGAGATTGAATGTCTTGTAGCGGAAAAATGAAGAGCTAGAAGAGATTAGCAACAACACAGATCACCCCAGCAGAGACTTAGAGAATGCACAAAGCAGCTTAGAGACTTGCTAGCATTTGAAAAAACTGCATCTTTTGAGGAATATCTGGAGGGACTCCACCAAACTTTAATTATTCTTTATGGCGTGCTACAAAAAACCTTAAAAGGCCCGTTGAGTACAAGCCACCTTTACGTAATACCAGTGCAGATTGGGGAAGAAGGAACGCTGAAAAATGCGACTTGTTTGCCGATTACTTGAAAGATGTATTTACCCCACACATATGTACTGATGCAACTATGCTCGACAAATCAACCCCCTCGACCCTTAAAGTTCAGGTTGGGTGAGGTGCAAAAGTTAATTGCCGAAATAAACCCGAAAAAAGCTTTTCATATGGACGATATTAGTAACAAAATGTTGAAAGAGCTTTCTAGTATTGCAGTCAGAATCATGCTATTCATTTTTAATGCCATTTTACGGCTTGAATACTATCCTGATCGCTGGAAGCTTTCCAAAGTTATAATGATAACAAAACCGGGTAAAGACCTAACCAAAGCCGAGTCCTATATAGACCCATAAGTCTATTACCAACTATTTCAAAGGTTTTCGAAAAGTTGCTCATGAATAAATTGTCGCCAATGCTAAAGGTTAGTGGGTGTATCCCAAACCATCAATTTGGTTTTAGAAGTCAACATAGCACAATTGAACAAACCCATAGATTGGTTTAGGTGATAAGAAGGACTTTTTAAGAGAAGAAGTAGTTCAGCTATTTTTACTGATGTTTTTCAGGCTTTTAACAAAGTGTGGCATGAAGGTCTATTTCTAAAACTGACCGCTCACTTGCCTTGTAATATAAGCAACCTATTGAAAAGGTACATAATTGGACGAAAATTTCTGTTGTTGAAGGAGACTTTGTTAGTTGATCCAAACCAAATTCCTCAGGCATACTACAAGGTAGCACTCTTGGGCCAGTTTTATATTTGATATATAGCTGCGTTATGCCTGTAAGTGGAACTATCCAAATTTCTACGTTTGCTGATGATACAGCGTGTCTAAGTTCGCACGAAAACTCCCATCAAGCATCCATAAATCTTCAGCAACATATAACTCAGTTAGAGTTGTGGTTAAAATTATGGAGTAATAAAGTGAACGTTCAAAAGTGAACGTTCACCCTGCGAAGAGATAATTGTTCACCCGTTCGAATCAGTAATCACATTGTTCCTCAACATACTCATGTGAAATATCTTGGTAGACATCTTGACCGTCGCCTTACATAGAAAAATCATATTGACTCAAAGCTAACACAATTACATTGGCTCATTGGCAGGTACTCGAAACTTAGCCTAGATTGTGAACTTCTAATTTACAAGACCATTTTTAAAACCAATATAGTCTTACGGAATCTAACTTTGGGGCACTGCCTCAGCTTTAAATGTGGATAGAATCCAACGTGGACAAAATAAAATTTTGCGGTTAATAACTTCTGCTCCATGGTACATCAAAAATTCAAACATACATTCTGATGTATGGTGACTACAGAAATCATAAAATATGCAGGCAAACACTTAATGAAGCTTTAAGACCAACCTAATCCCCTTGCTAGCAATATTTTGGATTATAGTGGACAAAGCAGATTAAAAAATTTGGAATACAGCAGCTCTAATCCTCAATGCTACAGATGACAGATACATCTTAAAAATATTTGTTTTGTTTTTTTTTTACGCCAATTTTGTTTTTTAGCCAAAACGACAGGTCTGGCATGGTCGTGACTAATGTAACTTTTTTTTAGAATTTAACATTTCAAAACTTATTGTTAGTTTATTTTCTTGAAGATACAATAACTAATTATTGAGAGTTTAAAAAAAAAAAATTATCGTGTAGTGAATGATTTCGAAGGTGATAGACCCAAGCATGGACACAACGTACTGCAGGATCTGATGAAAAAATTACTGCTGCTCAAGAAAATGTTTAAAACAATCCATAAGCTCAGGAGCTTAGTCTTCAAAGAACAACTTTGGCCACAACATTGCACAAGGATTTGCATTTGTTTCCATATAAGATTCAGTTGACACAAGAGCTTCTTCCACAAGACCATTTACGCCGCCGTACATATGGCAATAGAATGTTATAGTTAAATATATTAAAAACTCGGTTCTAGATCTGTAAAAAGCTTTACCAATTTCATAATTTGTTTTTGTTGTGCTTAAAAAGGTCCTGCAGCTAGACCGAGACAACAACGGGTACTTAATAAATCCGACTACTTATAATAAATAAAATCGCCAAGTGCGAGATTCACTGATAAAGGATGTTTACGGTATTATGTAAGAGCCACCCTTTAGTTCTTGAAAATTTTAAGCGCTAACAAATATCGGTACAAAATATTATATAGCCAAAACGGATCTAAAAAAAACATCTTCTTCTAAAGTCTAAGAGCCTACAGTTGAATATAAAAAAAGATTCTGTGGGAAACATTTAATTGTTAACTTAATTACTGTATAGCGGTTCCTGAAATTAAGGCCTTTGGACAGACGGATATGTAGACATTGTAGCGATAACCATTATAGAATACGTAACCTTAAAAACGACACTGCAATCAGCTTACATTTTCTTTTTCTACCTTTTTCTTTATTTGTTCCACTTTTTGCGTGTCACAGTGTTAACAATACGCAACCACTAATAATTTCTAACTTCAAAACAGTGATGTTAGCCTGCCTGGCTACTTACTGAATTGCGCACGAATTATAGAAAATTAAACAAAACAAAAAAAAAAAATCAGGCAAAAATTCATGCAACTACAAGTCATCTTAATACTTGAAGAGGCGTTGTTTCACTATTTTTCACATTAAAACTTTATTTAAGAAATTATAATTTAATTGCACAAATACTAATAAATAAATATTTTTAATGTTTTTTTTACAAATTTTGTTTTATGCGCACATGCTTGGCATTAAATATTTAAAGTTGAATATTTTTCAAAAAGGGGGAAAATATTCCATGGTAATTTGTTTAATCAAAACAGTGCTTAAAGCCTCAATGTTTCATTTTTTTATTGGGACACATGAAATATTGTTTTGATGGGAAAAGAAACAACGTAAAAATATCAGAAACATTTTTCAATTACTTTAGTAGCGACATCTTGATTCAAGTTCATCATTAGTTATTGCACGTACCTATGGCAAAGGTTCAAGTATTTGCTAAATTATTCTCTTCAAATGAAAAAGAGCTTCAAATGTTTACCAACAATAGTTAATAATTTAAGCAACAACAAGCTTTACATACAAGTTTCTAATATAAAAAATTTTGCCAACATGTTGATTAAAGCTTTTCGTTTGTTTTATCCAAAATAGATACAAGAAGTTTTTCTCTTAAAAAATTTTTTTTTCTATTTCTCAAAAATTAAGAGAAAACCGTCAAAATGTTTTTTTTATTTCTCAATAAAATAAGCCGGTCGGTTAAGTCAGATGTTTTAGAATTGTGGTGAAATTGTGATAAATTTTTTTTTGTTTGTGAGAAATCATGTGGTAGATTATTTACTTGTTTGTTTATATTTGATACGTGACCTTTGTAATGGAGCTTACTTTTTACACAAAATGTAAATTTTCATTTAAAGACTATTTATTATAGAACTTTATTAAGTCATTCCGTAATGACAATGCAAAACGACATGATGCATAAGGTTATTTATTTATATTGAAGTCAAACAAAATACATTAATGCAGAGTTGCCAGTTTAGCAGAAAAGATTAATTTATTTAAGAATTTTGTCGATTTTTTTATTGCAGATTTGTAGTGTTTTGTTTTCAAATATAAAAATAAAACTGAGTAAGGATTCTTAAATAAGATTGTGGATTTAGCGTGTAAATGTCTTAATGGAATAGTGTGTGATACGCCTCGTAAAAGAAATAATTAATAGGTTGGACCGCACGATTTTGGCGGACAATAAAGAAACAATTTCAATCATTATTTGAAATCAGTCGATCATCAATTGCCTTTGTAAATAATAGTTATATCGTGCACCGTCTTGTGTATCATTTCGTAGGGTGGGGTACTCTCGGTACCTGGCGGTGTAAGTAGGATGAATGTGTTTGCATGTGAGGTGTTCAGGAATTGGAGGAATAGGGTTAGTAGTAGATAGATTGGTTTGATTCTGGTTTTGGGGTGAGATGAGTCAGTCCTTGGCTTGAGTGTGGATCGGCGGTGCTACGTCTAGTATTGAACGGTTGCACTTTTATTCCACTTCTCCTTGCCATAGACCCATAGCCCCCTGTTTGCATGTTTGCGTCCGTGTACTGGTGTGTGAGTAGGGTGTGAATGTGTGTGTGAGGCCACTTGTTTGGGTTATTTGGGACTCAGCTGGTGGTAACAGTTTGACCGGATACTATAAACTGGTACCACGGGTGCCAGGTGCCCCTGAAACTTCGGTTTCAGCCTGGCAGTTGGTGTGGCCCTTCGGGAGCTTCGTGGTGGCTGTGGTTTTTACCCATATTGCGGGATGAGCGTATTAGCTCTCGTGGAATTGCATTGCCACAGGGATACCGTGACCCATAGATCGGTAGGAGTGTTAGAAAGGCTCCGCTCCTCACCAAGGGGGATGTCATGGCCAAAAACATGGCATCGAATTGGTACTCATGGTTTGCACATGGGGGCGTTGGTGGACGCATTGTATTCACACGGTGGTAGGACCACCGTCAGTTTGTGGCCATCACGACTAGGTACTGACGTTAATCTGTATCACATCTGTATCATTTCGTAATTGCCACACGGTTGAATAATGAAAGTTAACATAATCAAAATTTACCTAAAGCGTCGTAATTTCTTTTTAATGAAAAATTGTGTTATTTTTTGTTTTATCTTTCTTTTTGCCAAGTACAATAACAACAATAAAAGTCATGCAATTTTTTTAAAGTATGGTAACATTGTCAATAGTACCGGATGTCCGCCGGGAAGGTATTAATATTTTGTTTGCTTATAATTTTTGATTAAATGAAAGAGAATAGATCTCATATTGATAAATATTTTATTTAATGTCGGTAATTATGTTTGGAATACAATGTCAGATAAATGTCCGCCTCTGTTAGCCTCACAAAGGCGAGTCCTTTTGAGTACATCTTTCATTACATTCTCACACATTTCACGCAGCATTTTATTAATGTCATCACGAATATTTTCTTTGAGTTGCTCAAGCGTTTCTGGTTTGCATAAACCTTGCTTTTCAGATATCTCCACAAAAAGAAGTCTGGAGCAGTGAAATCAAGCGACCGTGGAGGACAACCAACATCACCATTTCTTGAAATAACTTATTATGGAAAGTGGTGTCGCAGTAATTCCATTGTAATCTTGGCTATGTGCGATATGGCACCGTCTTGTTGATAACCCATATTAATTAAGCTCAACGCATGCAAGGGTGGCGTTAAAAAGTTTTCAATCATATCACGATATAGCTCCCCTTTCACAGTTACCGTTACGCCGTTTTCATTTTCAAAGAATTAAGGTCCGATGATTCCTCCTGACCAAATTGCACACCACACTGTCACTTTTAATGGATGCAAAGGTGACTTCGAATAATTTAAGGGTTCCTCATTCCCCAAAGCCGACTATTCCCTTTATTCACATATCCATTCAAATGAAAATGTGCCTCGTCACTCATGACATGAAAATCGGGGCTGTCATAGGCAAGCTGTAACATCCTACTGGCAAAAGTACAGCGGCATGAATGCTCTTGTAAAAGAAGCTTTTGTATCAACTAAATCTTATATGGAAGCAAATGCAAATTCTTGTGCAAAATTGTGGCCAAAGTTGTTCTTTGAAGACCAAGCCCGTGAGTACGGCGACGAATGGAGGTTGATGGATTGTTTTGAACACTTTCTTAAGCAGCAGTAATGTTTTCAGCCGAAATTGCAGTACGTTGTGGTCCATTCTAGAACCTCTCACCTATAGACTATCTTTCTTCGCAATTATTCACTACACGATAAATAGTGCGTTTTGTTGGCACATTGTTACTCCCAAAAATTTCACGTAACTGTCTCATCGTCACAGTAATCGATGATTGATTTTGATAAAATGTTTTAACGATTAAAACATGTTCGTTTATCGAATATTTTTTCATAATAAATTTGAAATATGTCTACTTGACGACTCCCAAATATAAACTGTCAAGACTAATGTTTACCAAAATGGCGGCAAACAAAGTAGTATACCTTACCGGCGAACACCTTGTGGTGTGTACCTCTATTTCTGGTGATTAAAGAACAGTTTTTATTTTCTATAGACACGCTTCAATTTGCGGCGATTTTTATCGCACTTTTACAAATCACAAATTAATTAAATTGGATCAGTTTGTGTCAATCTATTTTTGAGGTTTAAAGCAGACATATTGCGATTTAGGGATAAATTTAAGCGAAAGAAATTTGTAATAACATGGGCATTTTTATATGCCCATAAAATTTTATGGAAACAAACTTTATACTCCAGTCATGTCTGTATTGTGGTCTACAGACTTTAAATTTAAAGATATAAGAATTAATGATTCCGCCGGCTTATAAAGCACCTCAAGTGGCTGAGATTTTGTGGATGTAATGGTTTCTCCCTAATAGCTCCTGTAGGTTAGTAGGTAGTGTACTAGCTTATCAGTCTGGGGGTTGTGGGTTCAATTCCCAACAAAGACTTTGGTTTTTTCACTACAAAAATAAAAATTGACTGTCGGTGGGGCTGCTCAGCGATGAAGGCGTGGTCACTGGTCGCTGTGGTGTCTTTATACGGCAGTTAATTTCCGATAACATGGGCCTTCTACAAATGAAAGCTGTTCCGGTAGGCTAGCAGGTAGTGTACTTAGTCTACCTAGGAGTGGTTGTTTTCACTACAAACAAATAAGAGCTTACGTTTAACTAAAATTAAGCGTGATCGCTTAAAAATTAATATCAGTGTCGAGCTTAAACTTCAAGAATTTTCCAGTATTGCCCTGCTGCTCTTTATTTTATTTATATAAATTAGAAAAACGCATAAAACCAAACACTAAGCGCCGAATCGGTTAAAAAAAAAGAATGTTGCCAATAAACAACACAGAAAATCGCGGTATATTCACTACACGCGATCTCCGAAACCAAATTTTTAATTGCTTATAAGGCCCAACTATATTATGCATATACTGGGTTAAGGCAACTTAAGCAACTGTGCAAATGCCTAATAATCATATGCGTCAAACTATAATGTACTTAACAAAACTTTTCGTCAAATATCATTTGCGTAAGCAAAGTACGAAACTGATCGTTTTGCATTGTTTTATAGATACATTAGTAAACAAATTTCAATGGAGGGCAAAAAATATTTTATCTGAATTAAATAGAAAATGTACAAAGAAAAAATAGCGCATATGACAAAAGAGACGCGTTTTATTATAACGGCAAATTCAAAGGAACGAGGGCCTTTAAAATTTTTATTTGCTTTTCCATTTTTTTAACACACAATTTGCAATAAAATTTAATTTTGTATTGTTTATACATTCAATGATGCACCCAGTTGCATTTTTTAGTACTTTTGAGCCAAATAATACATATAGCGATTTATGTGTAATTTTTCCTTTGTAATTTTCTTAAAACTATTAACAAAAAATTAGAAATTTGTATAAGGATAGTTTTAAGTATGCAAAATATTATCATTAAACGACTTTTTGCTAATAAATTTCACGAAATTATTTTTTTTTTGAAAAGTACGAATAAAACAAATGTGCAACTGTGCATAATAATTTCTATATTCATGTAAGTACAATATAGCCACGTAAGAGTCTTCAGTGATTCACTTTAGCGTTTGACAGAATTTTCGTTCAATTTTTGACATTAGCTTAAGCTAGCTTATGCATATTATAGTTGGGCCTATAGTGTTTAAATTTCGTCTTATTTGAGGATCGAGGTGATTGAAAGAAAAATCTTAAATAAAACACTTTGGAAAAAAGTTATTAATTTAATTAAGTGCTTATTTTAATCGCTTATTTATTAAAAAATGAAACCTGATTTGTTAACTTGAAATAAAAGTTTTTGTTTTTTAAATTTCATAATTTCAAATCTGTTTTTGGTTATTTTCATGTTATAACTTTTGCAGCAGTTTTTTCTGCTGTGTACGGGAGTGAGTCATAAAAAACCAACAACTTTGTTCTCAAAGTTATTACTGACTGACTAAGAAGTTTGTTAGTGCTTGTTTGCACCTAAAAAAAATATTTAAATAATAAAAACAGCTTTCACCGCAAAAGTTATTAAATTTGTTTTGTAAACAATGTGGTGTTCTCTAAAAAAAATTGTTTGTTTTATGCTATAAATTATAAACTTTTTAAAGCTTAATTTCTACTAAAAACGAACTTAACATGCTTTTTGAACAATTAAAAAACCTAGACTAGGCATATTAAAATTAGTTGACTTCACTGGATAGAGTTGTGTTTAAAGGCTTCGTTAAACTTAAAACGCCAATTTGAAAATGTAGAAATAGAAACAAACATGCATTTGTAACATGACCTTATGCTTATGTTGTTTTTATGTTCACAAGTTTTTAAGACATACATACGCATGCTTTTAAATAAAACAACTAATAAAGAAAAATAATTAAAAACTTAACAATCGAGTTAACAATCGAAATGCTCTTGATTCAAAGTCCCATGTGCCATAACAATGTTATCGTGTTCGTATTAGCAACAATGTTAAGTGTTCACTGTCTTGTGAAAAGCTTAGGCTTTAGACTGCAAAGCTGCAAGGCTGTTGAACGGAATTAGTAGCACAATAAGTTAAGATAAGGCTAAGATTAGCTTAAAAAAATTTTTTCTGAAGACAAGAGCTTGAAGTCGTGTTCTGTAGTATCAATATGGCTCACAGCTCATAACGCAATTGATTTATTGAAGGAAACGTTTGGTAGCCATATAATTCCACGTTTCGGACCCGTGAATTAATCTTTAAAATCGTGCGATTTCACGCCGCTGTGGGGGATATATGAAGTCGCAGGTCTACGCCAAAAAACCCATAACGATTGACCACTTGAAGGACAACAATCACCGTGTTATTGAAAAACTCATTGAATATTGGACCTCCAGCTTAGACTACACGTCCGAAATACAATGAATTTAATGTCAACAAACAATTCGTCTTAATGCCCCTTGGGTGCCCCTGTAGGCTAGTAGGTAGTGTACTAGCTTATCAGTATGGGGGTTGTGGGTTCGATTCCCAACGAAGACCTTGGTTTTTGTTCACTACAAAAATAAAAATTGACTGTCGGTGGGGCTGCTCAGCGATGAAGGCATGGTCACTGGTCGCTGTGCTGTCTTGATACGGCGGTTAATTTCCGACTATCCTTCACCACCTGTTTCATCTCTTCTCTATCCCTTTCCTAAAGAATGTAGCACGGTACTTGACTAAATAAGCATTGTTGCCTGAAGTGCTACTTCTGTTAAAAAAAAAAACAACAAAAAAAACAATTCGTTTTAATGTTATTCATTTTAAAGTGCTATACCTCTATAAAAATAACCGTTGTATATGTTTACCATAAAAGGCATTTGCTTTTTAAAAGAAATCATTGCTTAAAAAAATGTTTTATTTTTTTAAATTATTAAACAAACGTTTTAAAAAACAGACAGAAAAGAAACAAGCTCCCACTTAACAGAATTTATACACCTTTGAAAGGTTAACAAAGATCGCCAAACACATTAGCTCATTTGCCCTCCTACAACACTAAAGTAATTAACTCCTCTCCAACAAACATAAAATTATCATTTGATTTTGATTGCTTGTGCTGAGCGTGGAGAAGACAATGCCTTTGAGTCATACATTTATGTGAATATTTATGTATTCACACATATATATAGTTCTTATAGATGGAATTTCATGAGACGAGTTCAAGATTAATTCAGGGGTACCACAAGGTACCCCCTCTGTCATTTTTAATGGATGCGGAACCAACTATTCCATTAATTTACATATCCATTCAAATGAAAATGTGTCTCGTCACTAATTATGATTTTTCATGAAAATCGGGGCTGTCATGGACGAGCTGTAACATCATATGCTTTTGAGTCATACATTTATGCGAATACATAAGTTTTAGATGGGATTTCATCAGACGAGTTCAAGATTAATTATTTCTCCTACTCAATTTCCTATTTTCTAAACGACCTGCTTTGTCAAACTTTCAACCCCATATTCTCTCTCGCAGATGACAGCACCGTTTGTCATTCGTATTGATTTAGTATTAGACCGAACCAGTTTTAGGTGAGTTTCAAAAGGCTGATAATAAACGACCTCGCAACAATCTTGAAATAAGATCGTGTTAATAGATCGATTTTAATGCCCGTAAGACACAATGTTGCATGCTAACGTATAGATCTGTGTTCGGACGTAGTGCTGGATCTGTTACTATGGGTGATGTAGGAATTACGGAATCAGACGCTTTTGATGTTCTTGGCATGAAAATTCAGTGTAATGTTCGATGGACTAAACACATTTTTCTAAAGAAGCTTTCAAGTGCCTCGGTTCTCTAAAACTGTGTAAGAGATACTTCACTCCATCTGATCTTCGTACTATTTATACCACCTATATCCGTCCAAAAATGGAATACAACTCTCATGTATGGGCCGGCGCCTCAAAGTATATTTTGGAGCTGCTCGACTGCGTATAGAATAGGGGCAAGAGGTTCATTAAGGATAGTAGGGTATTCAACTCTATTCATTCTCTAGAGCATCGATGCAATGTAGAATGTATTTCACTGTTTTATCGTTACTACAACGGTAAGTGCTCTAATAAAATTAAGGAACTTGTTCCTGTTACGCGCACGTTTTCGCGTTTAACTCGATTTTTATTGAGAGCGCATCCATTTGTTGTTGATTGGCCAATGAATCGCACTACGCATTACAGGGAAAATTCATTTTTTAGCAGAACAGTCCATATGTGGAATAAACTCGCCCCAGGGAGGCCTTTCAATGCGGGAAAATTTAAATTGAATGCCCACAAAAATTAATCTCTCTTTCCTTCTACCCATAACCTAATTTCCTAGTTCTGGTATAATGCATTGCATGTGAAGGGGTCATCCCCTGAGTGCTGGACGGCGAAAATAAAATAAGTAGCACTTTAAAGGAATTTTATTTTTTTATTTTCTAATTTAAATTTTCACCATGCCCGCTCTTAAAAAATTTGTTTTTTTTAAGTCAAATTCAAAATAAAGGGTTTTCTACAAGAAGTTTGTTTTCTAAAACGAAATGAAACAACAATTTAGATTAAGATGATTTTTTTTGTTTTTTTTTTTTTTTTAACAGAAGTAGCACTTCAGGCAACAATGCCTATTTAGTCAAGTACCGTAATACATTCTTTAGAAAAGGGATAGAGAATAGATGAAACAGGTGGTGAAAGTAGAAGGAAATTAACTGCCGTATAAAGACAGCACAGCAACCAGTGACTATGCCTTCATCGCTGAGCAGCCTCACCGACAGTCAATTTTTATTTTTGTAGTGAAAAAAAACCAAGGTCTTCCTTGGGAATCGAACCCACAAACCTCATACTGACAAGCTAGTACACTAGCCTACAGGAGCACCTACAGTCTCCTGCAAAACTATAAATCTATAAAACCGTAAATTTATGAATCGTAAAACATTATGAAGATTAAGATGATCCAATTTTTTTTTAGTATTACGAAGAGAAAAGCTCAGCAATTGTAAATGAAAAATGAATTCTGACAAATATCCACCACGATCACGCTGACAGATGTCGATTCTTTCATCCAAATTTTTAATCACTTTTTGGCAAAATGGCGGTTCTATTTCGTTAATCACACCGCGAATTTTGAGTTTTAAAGGCTGAAGTCGGTTCTATTGTTTCCGTGTAGAGTTATGCACTTAACATACCCCATAAAAAATAATCCGGTGGATTCAAATCACACGATCTGGCTGGTTACATAACTGCTGATGGTCGTGAAATTATGCAATCGGGAAAATTGGTTTGCAATCAATTGATCGTTTCATTAGCTTTGTAATATATGGCACCGTCCTGTTGAAACCACATGCCAGTGATAGCCAAGTCGTCAATAATAGGCAAAATTGAGGTGTTAGCATCTTGCTTGCGATAGCGTGATCCATTGACCGTTACCGAATTTCCAGCCTCATTTTCGAAAAAAACGGCCTAGTCACGCCTCCAGACCTCATAGCGCAACATACAGAGACACGATTGCCATGCACAGGCTTCGTAACAATCGCTCTAGGATTTTCAGCAGCCTAAATGTGGCAATTTTGTTTGTTGACGTACTGTGACAAGTGAAAATGGGCTTCGTCTGAAAATTTTTTTTCCCGAAAAACCAGCCGGTTGTTCCTGAATGAATTGAGCGAATCAACGGCGATTTGAATAGTCGGTCCGTTTCAATACTTCCTGAGAAGCGAAAATGGGCTTCGTCTGAAAAAATGATTTTTTCAGAAAAACTAGTTCTTTCTGAATGAATTGAGCGAATCTACGGTGATGTGAATGGTCGAGCGGTTTAAATTGCTGCACCAATTAAACCTTGTAAAGCTTTAAAGTCAAATTCTTACGCAAAATTCTCCATGTGTTGGTTTTGAGTAACAACAATTGTTGAGAACGTCGAGAAATTGACAAATTTAGATCTGCTTCAACATTGTGGCTCACGGCTGCGATGTTTTCAGTTGAAAGACCTGGTCGAACAGGCGTTGTATCTAGCCTGTCGATTCAAATTTAACGACTAAATGCTGAATAGCATTTTACGAAATGCAGCTTTAATAAAATCACCATTTTCATAGTGGATTTTAATAGTTTAATGCAATCATCGAGCGAAATTTAATTCATTGTAACAATTGGCAATGCATCTACTATGAATACGTCGAAAAACTAAATGTCAAAACTATCCTGTTGTTGGTGTTGCCACAATTGAAAAACTACCTTTTTGTTGAAAAATCCGATGCTATTGGCGATTGACAAACTAGTTGACAAAATCTAACGATTTTGTTCGCCCTAAGTCACAAATTAAAAAAGAAGGTGTAAAAAACACACTAAAGAGCAGTAACAAGCAACTAAAAGCTGTTATTAGTTTTTGTTACTTAATTTTAAAAACTTTTCTGTATAATAAAGAGTCAACATAAAACTAAACTGACTTCACCTTGTATTTTTTGTTAAATTAGTCGCACAAAATATGTGTTAACTGGTTTTACATTAAATATGGGTTAACTGTTTTCAAATAACAGAAGATCATTTTTAGAATAAATTTAGAATTTTTACTGGAATATATAAATATTTAAGTTTAATTTTTTCTTATTTGTTAACATCCATAATCTTTTATTACTTTAGTTCATTTTTATTTTTTTTTTACCGCTTGCAGTGTCGTCTATCGCTTGTAGTCATGTTACTGTTTTGCTTTACAAGTTCAATTCCCTTTTATATACATTTAGCAAACAACCAAAGAAAATTACTCTCTTCTTGTTTTCTTATATTTTCAGCAGAGTTAAATGTGTTTATCTCCAAAAATGGGAATGAAAAGTATTTGGGGGATTTGGATTTTTTTATTTAATGTGTTTTGTTATAATGCTTGTGAAGAATAATTATTTTCGACAATAAACTCAAAAAAAATTGCATTCGTTCGAGCAGGATAACAGTTAAACTCGAAATATATACCAAACAATTTGTTGAGATAATGGGAAGAACTATTAAGGAAGTGAACTTTTTGATTTCTCTAATCGATTCAATAAAATATAAAAGTAGGGCGATTTTTAAAAATGAGTAAATTAATTGAAATAAAAGCAGTATTATTTTTGGGGAAATTTTCGGAGATTGGGAGTAATTTTGTTTGGAAATTTTAGATTGGAAAAGAAGTAGGAAGCCCTGACTTTTATTTTAAAAAAAAGTTTGCTAGATATAATTAGTGGGAAATCGTCAACATTTGTAGGAAGAAACATACATTAAATAAAAGGCATTTCTCTTGCTAAAAAGAATTATGCGTCAAATACATTTTTAGTGTATCACACTTTGTACTAATTAAAATAAAAAAATAGGAAAAGAAAAAAAAGTCAAGTGTTTAAAAATATTTAAACATTCTTTAAGTAAAGAAGAAACGAAGTAAATATTTGGTAAAAATTGAATTTAGCCGCTGTAGCTTATTACTAGAAACCGACCATTTCTTAAATTGGATAAACCCAAGACTACTATCCAACACAATTATAAAATTTATGCGCATAAACATTCAATGAAAAGTTGCATATCGCGTTTGGGTGCCACTTTGTCTTACAAGACAGATGTAGCTCAAAATACAACTCTGATGCATGATAAGATTTACGTCAGTACCTAGCTGTGTAAGCCATAACCTGACGTTGGATCATACCACTGTGGATGATATGTAGCGTCATCCTCCCTCTAAGAAGCCTTTAGATATGTCACTCCTAGTTGCAACTTCAAGAGTTCGGAGCACGCCCACGTCCCCATTCCTTGCTGAGGAGTTGGAAACTATCCAACTCCTGGTCCAGAACCCATGAAGCATAATCAAATTTACGAATACAACCGCAATCATACTCACTGGACCTGGACCATTGATTGTGTTCATTGTGAATCATCCGACCCACACAACTCAAACGAGGGTCTCGAAACCACAACCACCACGATACTCCCGAAGGGCCAACCTCAATAATCAGTCAGACAACATCTAAAAGGCTAAAAAACCAAAAAAATCTAAACTCTGATGCATTACTGATTCCCGTGGAAATAAATTGGAATTGCCCAGTTGGCCCCTGCTAGCCTTTTACCCCCGGTGACACATGTAATGATGGTGAGATTCCTTCAAAACATATCAATGTGCCCCCGGGGGAGATACATTATGTGATTTGATTTACATCTGCACCTGGCAGTGAGCCTTAACCAGATGGTGACATACCACTGGGAATGAAAAGCAACGTCATTCACGCCCTAGGAAGCCAAAGACTAATTCTAGCAACAGGTCTTTCCTAGTTGCAACTTTGATGATTCCAGAGCAGGGCTGCAAACCACCACTCCTTGCTGAAGAGTTGGAGACTATCCAACTCCTGTCCAGAACACATGTCTAGCATACGCACTGGATCTAGGAACATTCCACCAGGTAGGTGTTATTAAAGGTGAAAATATTTACAAAAATAAATATGCGTGAATTTAAAATATTTAGCCGGAAAAAGAGCATATTGAAATTAATTGACGTAAATAATTTTTAGATCAAATTGGTTTTTGTTTGCAGACTTTCGAATAATCACTCTTTGTGCCCTGTACATTTAAAGTTAAAGGCCAATTTAAATATCTACAAAGGTCATTATTTAAGAAATTCTTAAAATTACTTTCACAGTGCAAAAATTTAACAAAAAATAATGTTTAATTATTTTTGTCAAGAGATCAGGAAAAATCGTTTATATTGCTTTTTAAATTCAAGTCAAATCTGGCAACATTGATTAAAGGTAAACAAAATATTGCTCTCATTCATTCTCTGTTGAAAGTATAATAAAACGGAAATCAGAGAACAATTAATCAGTTTTATTTGAATATGATAATCCACAGCAACATTTCATTTCATTATCTACTTGAGCATATTTGTAAATTGTGTTGTAAAAATCCAGCGTTTCTTTATTTGACCCATTTCGTTAAACTTAAGTGGAGGTCTCTTATTTTGGTGTTTTAAGATTTTTTTACTTCTCACTGAGATGTTTTTTATTAAACAATAAATATAAAATTTATTATTACCTGTTTTAAAATAATGGGAAGATGGAATGTAAAGGGTTTAACCTGTTTAAGCGATGTTCATGGAGTTTACAGGTGCTCAAACTCTACAAATTACTAAGTAAGTGATTAGGTTTCAATGAACTTAACGGTACAAATATAGCCTTCTGTCGGGTTTTTAATTGTGGCAACACCTAGAACATGATATTTTTGACATTTAGTTTTTTGACGTATTCGTAGTTGATTTATTGGCAATTGTTACAATGAATTCAATTACGCTCGATGATCGCATTAAAATATTAAAATCCACTATGAAAATGGTGGTTCTGTTAAAGTTACATTTCGTAAAATTCGTGATATTTTCGGACAACATAATCGTTCTTTTGAATTGAGTTGTTAAATTTGAGAAGACAGGCTCAGTACAAAATGTGCGAACACTAATGCGTGTTTCACCGGGTTGTTCAACTGAAAACATCGCAGCCGTAAGTCACAATGTCGAAGCAGATCTAAATTTGTCACTTCCTCGACGTTCTTAACAATTGTTGTTACTTAGAACCAGCACATGGAGAATTTTGCGTAATAATTTGACTTTAAAGCTTTACAAGGTTTAACTGGTGCAGCAATTAAAATCGCTCGACCATTCACATCGCCGTAGGTTCGCTTAATTTATTCAGAAAGAGCTGGTTTTTCTGAAATAATAATTTTTTCAGACGAAGCCCATTTTCACTTGTCAGGGAGAATTGAAATCGACCCACTATTCAAATAGTGGTTTTTCTAAAAAAAAATTTTTTTCAGACGAAGCTCATTTTCACTTGTCAGAGTATGGCAACAAGCAAAATTGCCACATTTGGGGTGCTGAAAATCCTAGAGCGATTATTGAGAAGCCTGTGGATCGCAAACGTGTCACTGTATGGTGCGCTATAAGGTCTCGAGGAGTGACTAGGCCGTTTATTTCGAAAATGAGGCTGGAAATTCGGTAACGGTCAAGGGATCACGCTATCGCAAGATGCTAATAACTCAACTTTGGCTTATTATTGATGACATGAATATCACTGACATGTGATTTCAACAGGATGGTGCCACATGTCACATAGCCAATGAAACGACCAATTTATTGCAAACAAAATTTCCCAATCGCATAATTTCACGACAATCAGCTGTAAAGTGGCCAGGCAGATGGTGTTATCTAACACCACTGGATTGTTTTTTGTGGAGCAATATTAGGGACAGAGTCTATATGGAGCTAATTAAATCGATTTCAGCCTTAAAACTCAAAATTCGTGATATGATTAACAAAATAGGACTGCAATTTTGCCAAAAAGTGATTAAAAACTTTGATGAAAGAACCGATATCTGTCAGCGTAGTCGTGGTGGATATTTTCCAGATATTAACTTTCATTCATAATTGCCGCATTTTTCTCTTCGTAATACAATTAAAATTAGAATCATCTTAATCTAATTTTTTTGTTTTATTTTATTTTAGAAAACAAGCTTGTTGCGGAAAACCCCTTTATATAGCAGAATCTCTTTAAAAGGACTTAAAGGAAAATTTATTTATACCGGGAAATAATATTACTTTATTTTGCCGCCATTTTGGTAAACATTAGTCTTGACAGTTTATATTTGACAGTCGTGAAGTAGACTTGTGGCAAATTTATTATGGAAAAATATTCTATAAACCCACGTGTTTTAACGATTAAACCACAATCCCGATTTTCATAAAAAAAATCATAATGAGTGACCAGCCACATTTTCATTTGAATAAACAGAACAGTCGGTTTTCGGGGAATGGAAAACCCTTAAATTATTCAACAGTCATGTTTGCATCCATTAAAAGTGACAGTCTGTTGTACAATTTGGTCAGGAGGAATCATTGGACCTTAATTCTTTGGAAATGAAAACAACGTAATGGCAACTAAGAATGGGGGGGATATCGTGACATGATTGAAAACTTTTTAGCGCCACAAATGCATGCTTTGGGCGTGATTAAAATGTGGTATCAACAAGACAATACCACATCACATGCAGCCAGGATTGCAATAAAAATACTGCGAAACTTCTTTCCACAACAAGTTATTTTAAGAAATGGTGATGTCGATTGCCCTCCACGGACGCCTGATTTGACTGCTCCGGATTTCTTTTTGTGGAAATATCTGAAAAGCAACGCTTATGCAAACAAACCAGCAACACTTGAGCAACTCTAAAGAAAATATTCGTGATGAAATTAATGAAATACTGGGTGAAATGTGTGAGAATGTAATGAAAATTGTACTCAATGTGAGGCTAGTAGAGGCGGACATTTATCTGATATTGTATTCCGTACATAATTGCCGACATTAAATAAAACATTTTACACTATCAGATCCATTCTCTTTCATTTAATCAAAAATTTTAAACAAACAAAGTCGTATATCTTCTCGGGGGACATCCTGTATTTAGTTTTCTTTGAAGGACTAAATAACTAGTTTTTATTTCTGCATATAACACATTTTATTACTATTTTGACACTATTAATTTAATTTTTCACATTTAACTTTCGAGTTTATAGCTGAAGTTGTAATTTAACATTTGAAGGCAAAACAAACGATTTTTAAAATGCGATAACAAAAAGAAAAAAAAAGTATTTTATTAAAATATAAAAATAAAAATTTCAACATTAAAAGCCAAATTATAATTTTAATAGAAAAATATGTGATTATAAAATTTTAAATAAACATTTAATTTTTATTTTATTTATAAATTCATTATGACAACAAACATCTTAGAAAAAAAATTAAGCGATTTTGTCAAAATAACAAGAATAAGCAAACATTTTAAATAGAATGAAATAATTTTTGCAGTTTAATTCCATTTACTTTAAAATAATGGTAATTGAGGTCATTATTAATTAATTTTAAACAATTCATTACATTGAAAATATGATTTTTATAGATTCGCTGTTGCGACAAACAAAATATAAAGAAAAAATTTAAATCTTAATAATTTGCTCAAGTTTATCCAGTTTCGTTGCAGATAATAAATAATTGAATAACATATGAGAACACACACACACACATAAACATATATGTATGGCAGTTTTATTAAAAACACTGCGCAGTATTATTATAAATGCAGGTCATTTGTTATAAATAAATATATTTTTTTAAATTTTATTTTTCAAAACAGTCAATAATTTTTAACAGTGTGATTATTTATTTTATTAAAAAAAATTAAGAAAAAAAATCCTTTTTTATTTTAATTTAAAAGAAATTGCGCGTTTATTTATATTTCGCATTTATAAGTAATTACGTTATAAAAAAAATAGATTAAAAACAAATAACAATAACAACAAAGTCCATTATTTCTGTTTATGCTTTTATTTACAAAAAAGAATGATTTTTTTGTATTTTTGTCAAGAAAAAAAAATAATTTCAGTGTATAGCTAAGAGAGATAAAATGCTCTTGAATTTGCTAGAATTTCTGAATTTAACTAAAATATCTTAGAATAGTGATAGTAATATCTGTGGCGCAAATCAAAAACCAAAAATTTGCAACACAAGTTTTGAGGAGTTAAATTTTAAAACAATGTTCGGTATGATGAAAGTAACTGTGGTGAAATTTTTACCCCTTAACAGTGAGTGCTATTTTGGAATTAATGAAAATTCTTAAATAATTGTTTTATTTTTATATTAATTGCCATTTTGAACTAAACCAATAAAAGCTTTTTTAACGCAGAAAATTGTTGTGTTTGTCATAAATGTTTTTAATTTCACCACAAATATATCTGCCCCTTAATCGAAAGTAACACTTCAAAACTTTTTAGAAAATATAAAAGTAAGTCATAGACAGGGTTTTCGCCGGGAAGGTATACTACTTTGTTTGTAAATAATTTTTGATTAAATGAAAGAGAATGAATCTTATAGCAATAAATATCAATATCAGATGAGTGGCCGCCTCTATTAGAATCACAAATGCAAGCCCTTTTGAGCACATTTTTCATTACATTCTCACACATTTCACGCGTTATTTCATTAATGTCATCACGAATATTTTCTTTGAGTTGCTTCAGCATTTTTTGGCTTGTTTGCATAAACCTTACTTTTTATATATTCCCATAAAAAGAGTCTAGAGCTATCAAATTAGGCGACCGTGGAGGGCAATTAACATCACCATTTCTTGAAATAACTTGTTGTGGAAGGAGGTCTCACAATAATTCCATCGAAATCCTGGCTATATGCGATGTAGTACTTGATGTACTGTAATGCGATATAGTCTTGTTGATATCACATTTTAATCAAGGCCAAAGCATATAGTTGTGGCGTTCAAGAGTTTTTAATCATATCTCAATATCGCTCCCAATTCACAGTTACCGTTACGCCGTTTTCATTTTCAAATAAATCAGGTCCAATAATTCCTTCTGACCAAACTACACAGTCACTTTTAATGGATGCAAAACTGACTATTTAATAATTTGAGGGTTTCCCATTCCCTAAAATCGACTATTCTGTTTATTCACATATCCATTCAAATGAAAATGTGTCGCCTTGTTACTCATTATGATTTTTGCATGAAAATCGGGGTTGTCATGGGCGAGTTGTAACATCCTATTGGCATATATAGGGCGGCGTAAGTGATCTCGTGGAAGAAGTTCTTCTCTCAACCGAATCTTATATGGAAACAAATGCAAATCCTTGTGTAAAATTCTGGCCAAAAGTTGTTCTTTGAAGAGCAAGCTCTTAAACACTGCGTCGAATGTAGGTTAATCGACTGTTTTCAACACTTTCTTGAGCATCAAATTTCAGACGATCTTGCAGTACGTTGTGTTGCATGTTTGGGCCTATCACCTACAGTTCCTGTTTTTGCGAAATCATTCACTACACGATAAATAGTGCGTTTTGTTGGCACGTTGTTTCTCCCAAAAATTTCATGTAAGTTTCTTATGATGACAGTAATCGATGATTGATTTTGGTAAAATGTGTCAACCATTATAATACGTTGGTTTATAAAATATTTTTCGTTAATAAATTTGCCACGTGTCTACTTCACGACTGGCAAATATGAACTGTCAAGACTAATGTTTACCAAAATGGCGGCAAAATAATGTAGTATACCTTGCCGGGAAATACCCGTTATTCTCCATTATAACCAACTGATTAATCTAAATAATGAAGACATTCTGTTGAATTGTCAAAGAAAGTCAAAGCAAATTGTGTTAAAGGACGAACTTCATTGTTTATTTATGAAAAATATTGCAGAATTTGGAGATCTTACAGAAGACATCAATACATCCAAATAGATATACCGTTTGGTATCTTAGTTCTCCATTAACGAAACGCAACTTCGGGTTACGTTCTATGGAATTATTATCAAGAACAATGATTTCTTGTTTGAAATTATGAATAACGCCTTATTCTTAAACGAAGCGCGACTTTTAGTTACGATTATGGAGTCTCAATGATGTCTCTGAAATGTTCAATTGTTGAGAACGACGGTGAATTGATGTTGATGGCGCTTCACGACAACTTTTTGCCACAGCAGCAATATTCTCAGGTGTACGCACTGTTTTTGGCTTTTCACGCTTTGGTTTATCGATGAGGATGCCAGTTTCTTTCACTTTTTTCACAAGATATCGAACATACGGAGCTGACGGTGCTTTTCTCCTTCCAAAATCCGCACGTAATTTTCGCACACATTCTGCAACATTTCCATGATTTTCAAAGTAATGTCGCAATATTTGACAGCGTTGTTACAGCGTATACTCAACGATATTCGTTCAACGGAAGGATAAAACTAATTACCTGTCAAATCAAACCTGAGCTAAGTGTACCATTCACGAAATAAGCACTAGTTGAAAAAAGAAAACGTTAGATGGCGGACCCTTTTTTTCTTATTGAAATCTGAATTTGGAAATGTGTTAAAATTATTTTCCAAAAGGGATTCTCTGCTATAAAATGGTTGTCTGGTTGATCATAAATGTTCAAATATGCTCGAAATTTCCTGTATAGGGAAATAGTTTATCACATGTTATATTGAAAAGAAAGTATTTAACAGACCAAATTAGCTTCAAATACACATTTTATAAGAATGAATTTTCTTTTTGCTGACTTTTTTGTAATTAGAAAAAAAATTACCCAAATATTCGTGAATGTGTAATTATATTTTTAATTATCTTTATATAGTCACGTGTAATTTTTTTGCCTTTAAAATGGAATGATATGATTTTTATAGGGATGAAGTGCACTTATACTAATGCCACGGGGTGTATTTTAAAACAATTTGTATTTCATCATTTTATTGATTAAACAATAAGTGGTGATATTAATTTTTTAACAAGCGTTATGTTATAATTGAGTTATTTGTAACTTATATTAATTAGAATTATTTTAAAATCAATGGAAACTTTTAGAAAATGTTAAAATTTGTAACATTTTCTGATATAAAATTTTTTTAGTTTTAGTTTTAAAATGCCACTTCCATTGTATAATAATCCATTGCTTCGTAAGAACTCTCTGATATCAACTAAATCTCGAGTTTTACATACATAAGTTCATGGACAAACATACATAAATATGATCTCAAAGAGCAAGATGGTTCCTAATTTATTGTTAATGCATTTCTTTTTCAAAGTATTTTATTTTGAAATAAAATATTTAAATAAACATTTTTAAATAAAATATTTAAATAAATATTTTTAAATAAAATATTTAAGCATAAGATTACAAACATTTATCGTTATATATTATTTTAAATTAATAACAAAATTAAAAAAAGTAAATTAACATATAAATTTTTTTACTTTTCATATGATGTAATGACGCACTAACTGCCTGCGAACATTTCACAGTTTGCTCTGCTTTTAAAATAAAAACACAGGCCTTTGCAGTATTAAAATTGGACAATAAGGAAGTGATTTTGTTATGAAGGATGTTGCTGTGCTCTGTGCATGGAGGCGTATTTGTAACGTCTGTCATTTCGTTAATAGTTTCTACAACAATAATTTTCTATTCGTGTAAACATGGAAATACAAAGATAACGAGCGCCTGTATTTTTATCTACTTTTCTTCCTAAATGCTTTAGTTTCCCGCATTTTATTTTAAAATTCGAAATATAGCAAAAAAATAAACAATAGAAAAATATCAACCAATCGAGAGTTTACTATGGAACCAAAATCATTGAAAAGTTATTTGTTTTTAATGGAAAAAGATTCAATTAAAAAAAATTAAATAAGAAAATAAATTCTATCAATGACAATCACAATGACAGTCACAAATATTTAAAATATTCAACAAAAACATAAATTAAAAAAAAAAATCTTGAAATCACTAACACAAAATTTTTTCACCGAAAATCCGACTACGCTGACATATCTGCAGGTTGAAACACACCATAAAATCTGATGAGTGTCTGTTCTTAGCAAAATAGCAAGAAAACAAAATAAAACTCTGATCGTGTGGAAAATATTGTTACAGTTATTCCTTTTAAGAAACGTTTTGTTATATTGTTTTATGCAAAATAATAACTCAGCACTTTACAGTTTTAAATTAAATTAAAACGATTTATTTACATGCAAAATAAACACGATGGTAACTGTGTTGTATTTACTTACTGCTGACTCAACTTGAATTAATTCATTTGCCCAGCAAGTGGTGTTTATATAGTTCTTTTAAGCGGTTCTGCATGTATATAAAAATATTCTATTTTAACACCAGCCCATATTGTTGTTGTTAATATCATATGATTTAGTCGCCTGTTTGCCTACGTGTTTTATTTTTGTTCTGTGTTAGTTGTTTTTGTTTTCTGTTGTTTAACTTTTTCGTAGAATTTCTTACAAGCGTGTTGTTTTTCCCCCCCGGGGGCATATGATAGTATTTTTGGAACCTACTATTCCATTTAGACTGGTGTCTTGCGGGGTAAAAGGGAGCCCAAAGGCTAGTAGGAGTCACCTGGACAATCCACATATTTCCACGGGAATCAGTATGATCGCAGAGTTCACTATTTGTCTCTTTAGACAACTAGCTGTTCTCTGACTGGTTATTGAGGTTAGCCCCTATATGGGAGTATCGTGGTGGTTGTGGTTTCGAACCCTCGTGATAGTTTGTGGGTCGGATCATTCATAATGAACACAATGAATGGTTCAGGTCCAGTGAGTATGAATGCCGTCGTGTTCTTAATTATATAAGGCTTCTGGCTGCACTCTTGAAAATCAAGCTAAACGCAAAAACGTGCGAGTAACGGGAACAAGTTGTCTAAGTTCTTTAGAGCACTTACCATTGTAGTAACGATAAAACAGGGAAATACATCCCACATTGCGTTGATGCTCTAAAGAATCAATAAAGTTGGATAGCCAACTGTCCCCAAATTATACACTTAGACCTCTCTTTAGGCGGTCAAGCAACTCCAAAGTAGACTTTGGCGCGCCGACCGATACATGAGAGTTGGATTCCATTTTTGGACGGATATAGTTGGTATAAATAGTACGAAGATCGAACGGAGTAAGGTTGCTCTTATACCGCTCCCCCACGGGGGCACATTTATGATCTTTATAGAACGCTCGACTATCTAGACCTGTGCTGCTTGGGGGTATACGGGAGCCCAGTCCCCTGAAGGCAGCAGGGGTCAACTGGAAACTCCACGTTATTTCCACGGGAATCAGTAGCCCGCAGAGTTTCCGCTTTTTTTCTCTTTAGACATTTAGCTGTTTCTCTGACTGATTATTGAGGTTGGTCCTTCGGGAGTATCGTGGTGGTTGTGGTTTCGCGGCCCCATAACAGACAGGTCAGTTTTATATGGTGGCCAGGATCATTTCACCTTTAATCACACCTACCTGGTGGAATGATCCTAGATCCAGTGCGCATGCTAGACATGTGTTTTGGACAGGAGTTGGATAGTCTTCAGCTCTTCAGCAAGGAGTGGTGATTTGCAACCCTGCTCTGGAATCATCAAAGTTGCAACTAGGAAAGACCTGTTGCTAGAATTAGTCTTCGGCTTCCTAGGGCGTGAATGACGTTGCTTTCCATTCCCAGTGGTATGACCACCATCTAATTAAGGCTCACTGCCAGGTGCAGATGTAAATCTTACCACGGAATGGTTTATACCGTTTTTGAAAACCAAGGCACTGGTTTTGAACATCACATTGAATTTTCATGCCAAGAACATCAAGAGCTATAAGGGCTCAACAAGCGTGTGGTTGTTGTCTTTTGGGTATAAGATTTGTTAGAAAACTAGTCAGTTTGTAAAATGCACAGTGGGTCATTACGTATACTTATTTTTTTTATTTCACAAAAAAAACAAACAATTTCACCATCAATAAGCAAATTGGGTAAAAACAAAAGAAAATGTAAAACAAACTGATTCTTCTAGAACACATTAATATCGATGTTAATTTTTATGCAGTTTTTGTTTTGATTCATTATTTTTTTCTTAGAATATAATTATTGAATGCAAAAACAATAAAAGAAAATTATAAAATTACCTGCACTACCCGTTTTACCAAACTCAGAAAACGTTGCAATATTTTTGATGCATTAATTTGCAAACATTATTTTATATTTAATTATTAATTATGGAATCAAAGCTTTTGTTTTGGTAACAGCGCTTCGAATGTATAACAAAAGGAATATGAAAAAAAGCAAAAGAGGTCGGGATAATAAAATTCTAACAGTAAGAGCAAAGAAAATTATGTAAAAGCAATTTGTAGACTCTTGTTTCAATTACTCAATAGCATTAGATTATTGATATAAATTTGAAAGTAACTAATTTTTTTTTAATTTTTGTGCAAAAGTTATTTACGACGTATTTACCAAATCATTTTGATTTAAAAATAATTTCTCTAAAATTTACCTCTTTAGTTAATTCCACGGTATTGATAAAAGGACTTAAATCCACTGGATTGTCGTTGACATTACTGCCATTGCTATGTTCATCGTTTGCTACCGCGTCGACTTCCTCTTTTTTAATAGAAACTTGCGAAATGGCCACTTGATCTGTTGTTAATGTCGTAATGGTTCTGGTATTCATAACACCCATTAATAAAATTTTGTCATCTTCATCATCCAGCTCTTCGAGCTTAATACCAGCTCCCTCATCGGGATTAGGAAATGTATCATTTAGAGCCACTGCACCTTCTGCTTCTGAAGTTGTGGCTGAACTCACAATAGTGGGTAGAAAAGCATCCAATTGCAAATCAAATAGATTGTTGTCTTGTAGACCATCTTTAAGCGGCAAGTTGCCATAGTGTGAGTTCATTATGGGTAAATCATTGAAATCATTTAGATCTGCCAAATTTTGCTCCCAAACGGAACGTTGATCTTGAAAGTTTTCTAAATTCAAAAATAACTCCATTTCAGCTGGTGGCAAATTAGTCAAGACAGAGGAATTTAATGCTCCTGGCGCCGATACAACAGAACTTACGACTGTTATCGAACTGGAATTTAAAGAAGTTGCGGATGTTGTTGCTGTTGCCGATGCCGACGTTCCAGTTGATGGGACATTATTTGTTGCAGCTGTAGGTAATGGTTGCATTTCTTGCATGGCTGATGTTTGATTAAGATTTTCATTGGAGACATTAAGCAAATAAGCCGTGACATTGTATTGATTCTCGAGATGATCATTTTGTCGATCAAATCGTATTAAATCCTCAATTAACGGCATCATAGTCTTACGATTGGCATATGGATATTCAACCATTGGCACTGCTCGCAACATTTCTAATTCCCAACCATCGCCATCCCGCAGCTCTAGCTGGGAATCCCAATTGCGTAATCTTTGATCGGGGTCCACTTGCAACAGACTTAAGGCCAGAGCCAATTGCAACATTTTCATTGCGTATGATTTTTTGTTCGAGATCATTTTGTTTGTATTGTTTTTCTATTTGTTTCTGTATTTATTATTTTTTTTTTGTAGCTAAAGCAGGCAGCACAAGAGTAGTAAGTAGAAAATATCTGCGGAGGTCGCTAGCACTGCGTTGTACAGAGAAATCAAATTGTAATATTATGGTTTGTTATTTGTAATCAACAATAACAAATTTTGTTGTCACGGTGTTGAGGAGAAATAAGGCCGCGTGCGTAGGTGTTAAACAAAGCAAAATTGTTTGTTAAAAAAAAAACACAGAAAAGCAAAGAGAATAAACTGACCGACCGACCTCCTCCCCCTGTGTGCTTATAATGTATGACAAAATCTTTTTGAACTCTTCTTTAGCAGTTTAATTATGATGTATCCTTCCTTCTTCCTTCACGCTTCTTTTGTTTTATCCAATATATATTTCTTTCAATTAATTATTATTCTTCTCAACAATTAGTTGGTTGTTGCAGTAGCTTTTGGAACGCAATTTACGTTGTTTTTTTGTTTTTTTGTTTTTGTTACTTCCTAAAAAAGCCTTTTGTTTATATTTAGTTTTTATTTTTAAATAAATTCGTAAATTTTTCTTTCCTTCACTTGTTCAGTTTGAATAAATAGCAATGACCTCGTTGGCCAATAAATGGCCCCGAGTTTGCGTCTTTATGATTTAAGTTTTCTCAATTTGTTGTTGTTTATTCTTAATAAGTTGTTGTTGGTTTTTTTTAAAGTGTTTTGCAACAAGTAAGCGCTCAAATCTAAAACGAGATAAAAGAAGTAAAAGAAAAAGTTAATGAGAGTTGAGTTAAACTGTTTTTAATTTGAATAAAGTATTGAAGAAATGTTTGATGAATATAAAAAAAATGTTATATTAATAAGAAGCAAAGAACATACAACATAAAGAGTTGATTTAAAAACATTTGCAAAAAAAGTTATAAAAATGTTGCTGTGACTGAGAGAAAGCCAGTACGACCAAAAACAAAAGTCCGAAAGTCCAAACTAGAGATCGAACGATCTCAAAGTCCCAGTAGCGAAAGGTGAATGAGTAGGCAACTTTTAGCACAATATTTTTTTTTAATTTCCAATGCTAAGAATAACGTAGCAGCTTTTCCTTCCGGGCGTAAATCGTGCAGACAATATTTGGCAATAGCAAAAAAGGAAAAATTCGTTGTGCAGTAAACGCAAATGCCAAACCCAGTCGCTGTAGTAACAGAACAAAGTTAATTCGGAGCCCACGTTATGCGGCTGAAGCTTCCTCATAATTATGATTGCTGATGAAATTAATGAAATACCGCGTGAAATGTGTGAGAATGTAATGGAAAATGTACTCAAAAGGACTCGCATTTGTGACGCTAACACAGACGGATATTTATCTGATATTGTATTCCACACATATTTGCCAGTATAAGACTCCATTCTCTTTCATTTAATCCCTCCCGGCGGATATCCTATATTAAAAAAAATTTAAATTTTTAATTCGTGTGTGGATTTTCTGAAAAAAAAAATCGGGAGTTTTTTTTAGAAACCTTAAAATTTGAATTTTTATCAGTTTTGCGAAATCCGAGTATTTTTAGAAATTAATCCCGAATGAAAAACGTTGTGCGACAAAGCTTCTCCTCTTCCCCTACTTAAACATAAATCCTTTAAAAGGTCAGACCACCACCATCAATCAGCTAATCATGCACTGCCCAATTTTTACTTTTTTTTCTGTTAAAAGTTTTTTTAAGAATAAAATGGAACACTTTGAGATCATTTTCAAATTATTATGAAAAAAATGAAGGAGCCAAAAAATATTAAGAAAAAGAACATTTAATTTTTTTCTTCTATTTATTCATTATGATTTATAGTCGATGCACATTGGGCCATTTACATTGGTCCATATTGCATTTAATGTAATTTTGAAGTTAAAAAAAAAAAACAAAAACTGAAGAAAACCAAATTTACTTTTAAATTTTTTATTTACTTTATTCAAGGTCAAATATGGTTTAAATTATATTTTTCAAAAATAATTTGATAAAATTCGCTTATAACAAAAAAAAAAAAAAAATCAGAAAATCTTAAGTTTGTGCATTTATAGAAACGACTGAAATAACTTTAGTGAACATTTTGTTATTAACGCATTTGAAAATAATTTAATTTAATAATTGAACATTGCAAAATAAATGCAAAAATAAGCTTTTTTTATAAACAATAAAATATTAATAAAAAATTATTATTATAAATATTTATAAAGGCACAAAGATTCTTCTGGGGTTGCTAAACTTTAACAGGAAAAAAAAACAAGAAGAAAACGTAAAGTTCTTAAACAAGGTGAAGGTGGTGGCCTTATAGGTTTTGGAAAATTCAATAAAATACAAAAAAAAAATAAATAAATAAAATAAATACAAGAAAATGCTAATGTAAAATATTTCAAAAATAAAAATATATTATTTGATTGTTGTTCAAGTTTTAAAAATTGTTTAATTAAAATAATTTTTTTTTTCTATTAAACATTTTGTTCTTAAAATAGAAATTAAAAAGATTTTTCCATTTCCATTTGCATTGGCATGGGGTATGTTTGTTGTGTTCTAAAGAAGAATTTCAGACAAAGAAATGAAAATAAAAATTCAATGTGACAAGCAGTTGGTACACTGTTAAACACACACATACAACAGACATACAGACAGATACACAAATAGAGTAGCAGCCGATATAAATGAATTTAATAATAAATCTTTTCTTTACAGAAAAAAACAAAAACAACAATTATATTCACCTTTGTTAAAGAACAAGACTAAAGATTTTGCTTTAAATGTTCGTAGCTTTTTTTTTCGAGCTGACATTGTTTTTCAAACTATTGTCAGCATCATGTCAACACAAATGTCGATGATCTCATTGGTGTAAAAATTATTTTGTATTTAAGTTATGGACGACAACCTACATAAATGCTAAATATCATAATGTTGAAGTTATATGCAACATTTAATCTCTGAAAACGGCATACCATAGCAGTGTCTTTCACACTTTCGAAATATTTTTAAAATTTATGAAAAATTTTTAGCGGTGTAACTTTTGCTGCTTGTATAATCGCCCAATTTTGGCACTTTGTGCAAAACTCTTTACGCTAGCCGTATTGGATTTACTTGCTTTTTTTTCTTTTACAAAAGATCTTACCAACTTAATCTGAAAAAAACTACTTCGCTTTTATCCTTGGTAGAGCCTTGGTTAATTAATTTTTTTTGTTTAAGTCACAAACTTTCATTTTTATTTTTTTTTTCTCTATTTAATTCTACAAACTTAATTTGCAGAAATTAATTTTATTTTTGATATCAGTTATTGTAGCGTACTTTGCACTTAAAATCCTAGAAAGTAGCAAAAATTTAAAAAAAAAATTCTTTCAGTGTATTTTTGTAAGGCACTCTTTTTGTTGAGTGTACTTAATTTTTCTTGTTATGATATTACTTGAGCTTCTAACCTGCATTTGTGTATTTAAGATGAATTAACCATAAATCTATATATATATCGGGTTTTTCAACAAGTAGTTTGTTTTTCAATTGAGGTAGCACCAACAACATGGTAGTTTTGACATTTAATTTGTTGACGTATTCATTAGATGCTTTGGCTATTGCTACAATGAATTTAATTTTGCACGAAAATCGCATTAAAATAATAAAAATCCACTATGAAAATGGTGGTTCTGTTAAAGTTACATTTCGTAAAATTTGTATTATTTTCGGAAAACGTAACTGTCCTTCTGAGACCGCTAAAAAGAATTTGGTCGTTAAATTTGAGTCAACAGGCTCGATACAAAATGTGCGAACACCAAAACGTGTTCGACAGAAACGTTTAACTGCAAACATCGCAGCCGTTAAAGCAGATCCAATTTTGATATCTCGACGTTCTCAACAATTGGGGTTACCTAAAACCACCACATGGCAAATTTTGCGTAAGGATTTCACTTTGACGCCTTACACGGTTCAACTCGTGCAGGAATTGAAGCCGACCGACCATTCACATCTCCGTAGATTCGCTTAATTCATTCAGGCCATTTTCACATGTCAGGGCATGTCAAGAAGCAAAATTGCCGCGCCTGGAATTTTGAAAATTCTGAAGCGATTATTAAGAAGCCTTAACATGCTCAACGTGTCACTATATGGTGCGCTATGTGATCTGGAGGCGTCATTGGGCTACTTTTTGCGAAGATGAGGCTGAAAATGCGGTAACGGTCAATGGATCACGCTATCACGAGATGCTAGCAACTCAATTTTGGTCTATTATTGAGGATGTGGTATCACACAGCCAATGAAACCATCAATTGATGGCACAAATCAAATTTCCCAATCGCATAATTTAATGACCATCAGCAGTTAAGTGGCCAGCCAGATTGTCTGATTTAACACCACTGGATTATATTTTGTGGGGCTATGCTACAGACAGTCTCTACGTAGCCAATCGAATCGATTTTAGTTTTAAAACTCAAATCCGCCATTTTGCCAAAAAGTGATTAAAAACTTTCATGAAAGAATCGTTATCTATCAGTGTGATCACGGTGGACATTTGTCAGAAATTATTTTTCATTCATAATTTCGGAACTTCTCTCCTCTTCGTACTACAATAAAAAATTTGAATCATCTTTATCAAAAATTCTTTGTTTTATTTTCTTTTGGAAAACAAACTTCTGGTTGAAATACCCTTTATATATATAAAAATGAATTGCTGTACTTTATTCTTTATACCTATAAGACATATCTGAGAATGTTTTGCATCGTGTGCACCGTTAAACTTTAAATCCTACACTACAAATGACACTGGAAATTTTTGGTGATCACCATCAATATCAACATTTTCAGTCGCGTGTGAACTGCCAGCAAACTTTTCTAAGATCATAGAAAGCATAGACGAATTGAGGTAACAAGTTTTCTTAAACATTGTACAGAACTGCAAAAATCACCAGTGACTCAGTACGCGTGTTACATTAGCAACCAAAAACATCGATGTCATCAATACCATCCACCAACTTTAGGCGCAATAACAAACATATAACTTCATCGATACGGTGGTGAATCAAGAAGAAGTTGTCACTATCCAAATGAATTCTTGATTTCGCTAGACTTGCCAGGCGAACCACCGCACGTTCTTACATTGAAAATTGGCGAGGGAACCCACCAAACTCTCAGTCAAGAAAATAATAGACATTGTTATAGAGAACACAATTTACACTGGGAAATTTAAAGGTAGAAACGCATTGTTGCCACGTATCCTAGTAATACGATTACACTTGCCATTCCTGGTACGACTCACTTTTGCAATGGCTATCACAACAAAGCACAAGGATAATTGTTGCAAGTGTGTGAATTAAAATTGGTGAAACCATGTTTTTCGCAACATTAAAATTGGGCAGCTCTGTGTGGCTTGCTCACGCGTTGGAAAACCTTTTGATTAAGCATTCACGCACTAAATGAAATTGAAAGGAAAGGTTGTAAAGCCGCAATTTTTTACGAAGTAAACGAATTCAATAAAATAACTAAAAATCAATTGATTATTTGTGTTAAATCTTACTTGAAAGTTGTTTTATTGTAGTTAGTGGCATAGAAACTCACGCAGGGTACACAGCTAGTAACTTTATATTTTTAAATAGAAAAAAGTTTTTCTTTTTTTTTATTACTTTCTAACCTCAAAAAACTTAATGCATTAAAGCTAAACACATTTTTGAATTATAGTTTTATTTCTAGTGTTTCTAATATAACTTCTACACTAAAAAAAAAAATATTAAGTAATCCGCTGGGATGTGAAAAGTGCGGTTAGTGGGGAATTTGCTTAAAATCAGCCCGAAACTGTTGGTTAAAATTCTAACTCCTTAAACCGAAATCTAAATTTATTTGGAGGTGAATTATATTTTGATTTTTAGATACCTTCGCGGCAAGAAGTAAGAGAAATTTATTTAAATTAAGAATGTGGTTGTTATTTCGATGTAAATAATAATCAAACTTCGTTTCTACATTTGTATGTGTTGTTTCCATATGCAGGTATTAAAAAAATCTTTGACTATAATACTGTTACGGATGTGTCTTGCCTAAGTTTTTAAATAAAATAATTAAGCAATAAAGTAAACTACTGGGTATGTTGTTTACAAACTTCGAAAAGTCGTGGCAAGCTACAACAGTACAACGCAGGCGCCCCTTGTGAGCGGATAGGAATGGATATCGCAGGTCTATTCCCTGTCAGTAATGCTGGAAATCTGTATCTGCTAGTAGTAATACAATATTTCAGCAAATGGCCCGAAGCGTACCCCATTCCTAACCAAGAGTCCAAAACGGTGGTAGATGAATTTGTAAACAATTGGGTGTGTCGATACGGTGTTCCAACAGAATTGCACTCCGATCAGAAACGAAATTTTGAGTCTGCGGTACTCAAGGAAATCAGAAAGACGAGAATGACACCACTGCATCCACAGTCCGATGGAAAGGTAGAAAGATTCAACCACACCCTTGAAGAATATCTCAGAAAAGTGGCCAGTACACACCAAAAGGATTGGGACGGGCATGTACCAAAGTTGCTTCTGGCATACTGATCAGCTATCCATGATTCAACATCATGTAGTCCAGCTAAAATCGTGTTTGGAACTGAGCTCAAACTACCAGCCGACTTAGAATTTGCCGTTAAACCGATTCCTGCACACAACGATAATGAAAATGTTCCTCAGATACAAGAAGACCTGCACGAGCTTCATGAGTTTGTCCGCAATCGCAGTAAAATGTCCAGCGACAAAATGAAAGCCAGATATGATCGAGCAGCACAAATACGAAAGGATTTACAGAAGGACAACTGGTTCTACTATATAACCCACAACGAAAAAAAGGACTGTCACCCAAACTGCAAACCCACTGGGAAGGACCATACAAGATGATCAAGAAATTGAATGACATGGTTTATCGGATACAGAAATATCAAAGTCCGAGGTCTAAAACGAAAGTGGGTCACTTGGAGCGGCTGGCCAAGTATGGCCGAGGGAATATTGAGCTTATTCGGGACGAAAAGGCTTAAGTGGGCGGCAGTTTTACGGATGTGTGTTGCTTAAGTTTAAAAAAAAAATAATCAAGCAATAAAGTGAACTACTGGGTATGTTGTTTACGAACAGTGTGGCTTGCTAAGAAAACTTATGGCAAAACAACAAACTTTCTAGTTACAAACTGCGTAGAAATTTTAGACACGCGAACAACAACAATTTGATATTCTATTTACAAACTGCGTGGCATGCAAGACAAAAACAAATTTCTGTTTACTAACTGCGTAGAAATTTTATACGCGCAAGGCCACAACAAACATGTATGCTGTTAACCATCTGCGTAGTTTTATAAGAAACCTTTTCTACAAAAGACAACAACAAATATCTTAAAATAAATCCCAAGCAGAAACTTTATCAGTATAAAAACAAAAACAAAAATACACACAGACATACTGGCGCCTATACATTGAATTAACAACAAAATGTGATACAAAGGGATTAGAAGATTCTTAAATTTTTTAGATTTGTAATGGACAAATATAAAAGGGCATCGTCTGAGTGGATAGCCAATCAGTGTAAAAATAAACGACGCGTAGTAAAGACGTGCATCTTAAGTAAATTGTTCAGTAGTGTCAACTTTGTGCAGTTCAAGTAAATAAAATTGTTATTAATTTAAAAACTCTTAAAACTGGTGTTATTCATTTTGCAATAAAGAACTCACAACAAAACGTCTTTTAAAGTTATAAACGTAACAATATAATTACTTTCTGAATAGCAGTTTCCCTTTTGGGGTTATAATTTAAAATTAACGATATTCGTCCTAATTTAACAAATAGTTTGTGAATTGTCGATTACTAAAAAATAGTATTCATAAATAAGCATTTGGTAGTTCTATAAATATTCATATTGATTTTTTAAAATAAATTTTTTATTTAAGATTTATTATTTGTCTAAAAATAAAAAAATAAATAAATAAATAAGTTTTTCAAGGTAAAAAAACAAATTGTGTTATTTATTTTACTTGACGTAAAGTCTTGCGATATTTATTTTTATAATAAAATGTGTGTGTTGCGTAAGTAGGTAGGCCATTACGTGAAAACATATTTAATTTAGTAAATTTATTAAATAGTCGGCTCTATTCCTTTTGGCGTTACCGTTTAAGGCATCGTCGTTTCTAACGTCGCTTCATTTTTAAATTGAAATACTTAGCAATAAAGGAGAGAAGTTATAGAAAATAAAACAAAACAGTTGGCAGCACTTGAAATATTTTACCTTCCTATAATTCACACAAGTGTTTGTTTTTAAATTACCAAAAAAAGAAAAATATCTTATAAAAGAAAAAACTAAAAAGAATGGCGAGCAGTAAAGTTTATTTTTTCAATTCAAGCGATGTGAGTAAATTGGAGGACTTTACGTCAAAACATAACTATTTCGATCCAGGAACTATATACATGTACATTATTCTTGAGGTTTGTAAACAAGTTACAACATAATTGAATTGCATTTCAAAATAATCTATGCGTTACTAAAAAGCGGCATGCGAAATTACGACAATTACACCAAGAATAAAATAAACAGAAGTTATGCCAGCTTGCAAAATTTAGACAAAATTTAAAGGTTTGATTATCTTCCGAAGCCGGGATTTTTTCCATTTTATGAACTAAAATTTCAAATTATTTATTTTCATTTTTGTTTTAGTGGTTGCAGAAGAATGTTTTTTGTGTCGCTACTTTTTTCATTTCGAAATGGAGAATATCGTTATATCGAGCTTTTCAGTCAAAAGTTTGTTTTTCAATTGTGGCAACACCAACAACATGATAGTTTTCACATTTAGCTTTTTGACGTATTCGTAGAGTAATTGGCAATTGTTACAATGAATTCAATTTCGCAAGAAAATCGCATTAAAATAATTAAAATCCACTAAGAAAATGGGGATTCAGTTTAAGTTATATTTTATAAAATTCGTGTTATTTATCGGAAGGACGATTACGTCCTTCTGAGACCGCTATTAAGAATTTGGTTGTTAAGTTTGAGGCGACAGGATCTATACAAAATGTACAAACACATAGCAGCCGTAAGCCACAGTATTGAAGCAGATCCAAACTTGTCAATTCCTCGACGTTCTTAACAATTGGGGTTATCCAGAACCACCACATAAGAATATGACTTTGAAACCTTACACGGTTCATCTGGTGAAGGAATTGAAGCCGACCACCGTCCAATCACATCTTCGTAGATTCGCTAAATTTATTCAGGAACAACCGGCTGGTTTTTCTGAAAAAATTTTTTTTCAGACGAAGCCCGACAACCAGCAAAATTGCCGCATTTGGGCTTCTGACAATCCTAGAACGAAGCCTCTGCATGCTCAATATGTCACGTTATGGTACGCTATGTGATCTGGAGGCCTGATTGAGGCTGAAAATGTGGAAACGCTATCGCGAGATGGCAATAACCCAATATTTACAACGTGAATATCACTGACGTGTGGTGTGAAACGATCAATTTATAGCAAACCAAATTTCTCAATCGCAAAATTTCACGACAATTAGGAGATAAGTGGCCAGCCAGATCAGATGATTTAACATACTGGATTATTTTTGTAGGGCTATGTAAATGACAGAGCCTATAAGAAGCCAATCGAATAGATTTCAACCTTAAAACTCAAAATCCGTGATGTGATTAACGAAATAGAATCGCCATTTTGCCAAAAAGTGATTAAAAACTTTGATGAAGGAATCGACAGCTGTCAACGTGCTAGACATTTTTCATTCATTATTACCGAACTTTTCTCTTTGTAGTACAATAAAAATTTGAATCATAATTTTTATTTTTATTCGACCTTTTTTATTTTAATTAAATATGTTTTAATAATTTAATCGGTCTTTTTAATTAAATATTTTCGATATTTTTTCAAAAAATTTTCAAAAAATATATCGTTAAAGTTTAATTAAAAAGACCGATTAAAAGATTAAAACATATTTAATTTAAATCATATTAATCCAAACTTTGTGTTTTAGAAAAGAAACTTTTTATTGAAACACCCTGTATTTTCGTTAAGTGTCAACAACACCAATCAATGGTGATCGGCAAACTTTCCTTTTTATTATGTTGTCATAAGAAAGCAAAGTTTATTTATTCACAGAATCAACATCTAGCAAAATTTATTATCAAATATCAAATAATTATCCACAAAAGATAAGACAAGGCATCGACAATTTTACAGACAAAATAATTATTTAATTTTTTCTAATCACCCTAAGAAAAACTGAACATCTCTCAAAATTTTTATAAATAAATAATAAAATAAATGAAAGCATGAAAACAAAAAGTTTGGCAAAACAAAAAGTTTATTTACCTTTTTTTCAATTGTTGTAGTTGTGTCCTTAGAGATGATAATGCTGGTGTTTTTTTTTCAAATTGTTGCTGCAGATAGAAGTCAAATAGTCAATAGGAAACAGCTGATATTTTGATATTAAAAAAATCGTTGCTATTTCGTTGTTAACCTTCTTATTTTCTGCTGATGCTGACTGCTGGATATAGAAGTTAAAGATTTAGTGCATTTAGCACTTTTTTCCAAATAAAGTAAATAACATTTACTTAATTAAGAAAAAAAAACAACAGGAAACTTGTTTGGCGTAAAAGTAAAAATTATTAAAAATTAAATAATATAAAAAAAACCATTTAAATATCTAACACTTTCTTGTTATTTGTTGTTGTTTTTATTGCAAGTATAATCAAATTGTTTTATTAGCATTGTTTTTGTTGATGTTGTTGTTGCTCTTTTTATTGTTATCTTAAGTGTGTCCTTGGACTTGGCCAATAAACTTATTTCATTTAACAGTCAAAATAACAGACAGAGCAGAGAAAATTTATACACAGAAATTTTTATTAAATAAAAATCAATTCTTTTGCAAATTCATTACAAATTTCAGTTCGAAAATTTAATGTTTTCTAATCTTCGCTGTAAAATTTCAGAATTTTCTAGAACAAATTTTCTTCTTTAAATCGAAAAAACTAGACTAATTTCATGGAAAATTTAGAATTTACGTTTATTCTTGGTGTTAAAGACCTTGTCAAGTACTTTACGACCGTAGTTGTGGCAATGTTGTTCCCCAAGTGGTCAAACTTTTCGGGCTAATCGCCGTAGTCTTCATATATTTCCCTAAAAAATAGTCCAGCGGTGTTAAATCGCACGATTTTCTAGGCCAATTAACGGCTGCGAGACACGCAACAATAAATAATAAATAAATTAATAATAATAAATCAATTCTGATTTACATTATGTGATATGTTGCAGCACCGTCTTGTGCTCCTGTACATTATGGCTCTTCAATTGATGATTCCTCTTGGAGGCACATTTATTAGTCTGTATGGATTACTTGACAATCTAGACTTGTGACGTTCGGGAGTATAAGGGAGCCAAGTCCCCTGAAGGCAGCAGGAAGTCAACTGGAAGCTCCACGTTATTTCGACGCGAATCAGTAAGCCCCAGAGTTCCGCTAATTGTTTCTTTAGACTTTTAGCTGTTTCTCTGACTGAATATTGAGGTTGGCTCTTCGGCAGTATCGTGGTGGCTGTGTGTTTCGCGGCCCCTCATAAATTTGATAAGCGGACCAGTATCATCTCGCCTTTCAAAATATGGTACTAGGTATTTATATAGAGGTATTTGTATATGTTACAGCGATAATCAAAAATTTTTATTTAGTATCCAGCAAATTTATATAAAGGGTCAGCCAAATAACTTTTTTTTGTTTAAATGCTGTAAACAAAACTACTGAATATTTTCTCAAAATTATTTTTTTTTTAATAATCGAAAATAACTTCATTCAAATGGCTGTCTCGACTGGCCATGCAGTAGCCTACACGATCGGTCCAATTTTTAAGTACATTATCGATTGTGTGCAGCTGTATTTCACCAATGGCTTCACGAATATTGTCCTTTAAAGCGTCAATTGTCTCTGGCTTGTCGGCGAAAACACTTATCTTTAACAGCATCCCACAAATAATAGTCAAACGGTGTCAAATTGCAACTCCGAGGTGGCCAAACGACATTAGCTCGGCGGCTGATAATGCGATCTTCAATAATAGGGCGCAAAACATCGAGTGTAGCTTCGGCTGTGTGGCACGTAGCGCCGTCCTGTTGAAACCAAATGTTGCCAATATCTTCCTCTTCAATTTCGGTGAACAAAAATTTGTTCAACATGGCCCAAAAACGATCGCCATTGACTGTAACGGACACTGTTTGCTCATTTTCGAAGAAAAGTGGCCCAATTATGCCTCTGGACCAAAATCCGCACGAAACAGTGACTCATTTTGGATGCATCGGCTTTTCAATGCATGCGTAGGGGTTTTCTATGCCCCATATGCGACAATTTTGCTTGTTTACATACCCGCCAAGAAGAAAATCAGCTTCATCTAAAAAGAGTTTTTTTTTTGCAAAATCGGCATCTTCTGTAAGTCAATCGCAGGCCCACTTAGCGAAGCAAAAACGCAGTGGATGGTCACTTGGCTTAACTCCTGAACCAAATGGACTTTGTATGGCGTCATACTAAGGTCTTTATGCAAAATTCGTCGCAATGATGTTTCTGTTCAATTGTTGAGAACGACGGTGAATTGATGTTGATGGCGCTTCACGCACTTTTTCTGCCGCAGCAGCAATATTCTCGGGTGTATGCACTGTTTTTTGGCTTTTCACGCTTTGGTTTATCCATGAGGATGCCAGTTTCTTTCACTTTTTTTACAAGATAACGAACATACGGAGCTGACGGTGCTTCTCTTCTTCAAAAATCCGTACGCAATTTTCGCACACACATTCTGCAACATTACCATGATAATGTCGCAATATTTCCCAGCGTTGTTCAAGCATATACACAACCGTAAACGTTCAGCGAAAGCATAAAACTAATTATCTGTCAAATCAAAAATGAGCTATCATTTACGAAATAAGCACTAGTTGAAAAAAAAAAATGTTAGGTGGCGGACCCTTTACATGAATTTGATATAAGACATTATATTAATCTTTAATCTCCCTTTAATTAACATCCACCAGCAGTAAATAGAGATGCCAAACGGCAATCTTGAATTCTGATATCCCTGAATTTTTTTGGGATCGGAAAAAAATCCATTTGGAAATTTTAAAAATGTCCATATGCGAAACTCCGTATTTTCACGTTATTCTTAATCCTAAAAACTTAAAGAACAAATTTTGAATATAATCTCTACAGCTCAGAAATCTACAATGCCATGGCCTTCGGATGCTTTAGTTCGTTAAGCCACACCTTTCCAATTTTGGCCAATTTTGGGGCATATTAAAATTTTTGGAGGGATTTTTAAAATCCCAAACCCGCATTTGTTAAAAATTACAACAATCTAACCAGGAGAAGTTAAAAAGACTGCTGCTAATATTATGCTTTCGTTATTTTTTTATTGCTGTTCTTGGAACGCTTTTAAGAAATTTATGAATTTTAATTCGTGTTTTTTGGCAACACTGTATAAATCACAAACAAAGAATTGTTTTTTTTTAATTCAAAAACGTGTACAAATTGCATTTCAATAAATATTTTGTACATCCGTACATATTTTCAAATACTATCATGCCTCCCTCCTCCTCACCCCACTAAACAACAATGTGTTATATTGAATTTTATTATGAATCACTATTATTTACTAAAATGCTTTTATTTGACATCAACTTTTGTTGTTGCACTCTTGCTATTTCTTTCTTTTCATTTTGGCTCTCTATTTAATGCGTCTCTTTGGTTTTCTTCTATACATTTTGTATGAATAAAGTTTGAAGGTAAAAGATGTTTCTTTTATTTTATTTTATTCAATATTATTTATTTATTCAATATACAAGTTGATTTTAAAGAATTTTGCGTAATCACAATTTCTATAAAATCAAAATTCCATAGCTGATTTCGATAACAGAATAAAAATTTTATTTTTAACACTTAAAAGCCAATAACAACAGCAAATAGTCATAGGAATGCATATTATCTGTACTGCAGGCTATAAATATGAGAAAGTGTTTTAAACTATAACATAAATAAACAAATTAATATTTTGTGGATTTTATTTAAAAAACCAAAAAAAAAAAGAAAAATTCTGAGTATGACAAAAACAGATATTGTTAGACAAGGCTAACAAGGATGGCAAGCTGTTATAAATGTACTTTTATAAAACAATTAATTTGGTACAATTTAAACTTTAGAACATCGCTAAATTGAAAAAGGTACTTTTATTGGCACTCATGTTAAGGTAATATGTACTGGGTGCTCAGAAGCAGGAGCTCGTGTACTTAAGAGACCAAGTAAAAGAAAAAAATAAAAATCGCAAAACACAGGGTGTCCGCTGGGAAGGTATACTACTTTTTTTGTTAATAATTTTTGCTTAAATGAAACTGAATGGATCTTATATTGACAAATGTTTTATTTAATGTCGGCAATTATGTATCAAATACAATATCAGATAAGTGTCCGCCTCTGTTAGCCTCACAAATACGAGCCCTTTTGAGCATATTTTTTATTACAATCTCACACATTTCATGCGGTATTTCATTAATTTCATCACGCATATTATGTTTAAGTTGCTCAAGCGTTTCTGGTTTGTTTGCATAAACCTCGCCTTTCAGATATCCCCACAAGAAGATGTCCGGACCTGTCAAATCAGGCGACCGAGAAAGCCAATTAACATTCTTCATTTCTTGAAATAACATATTGTGAAAAGAGGTCTCGCAGTAATTCAATTGTTATCCTGGCTGTAGGCCATGTGGCACCGTCTTTTTGATACCACATGCTAATCCAGTCCAATGCATGCAGTTGTGGCATTAAAAATATTACGATATTGCTCCCTATTCAGTTACCGTTACGCCGTTTTTATTTCCAAAAAAGTAAAGTTCAATGATTCCTCCTGATGAAATTGCACACCACACTGTCACTTTTAATAAATGCAAAGGTGAGTGTTGAATAATTTGATGGTTTTCCATTCCCCAGAACCGATTCTTTTATTTATTCCCACATCCATTCAAATGAGAATATGCCTCCTCACTAATTTCTCATCATTACAATAATCGATGATTGATTTTGATTTTTTAAATTAAAGTTGATGGATTATTCTGAACACTTTCTTAAGCAGCAGTAATGATTTCAGCTGGTCTTGCAGTCTTGCAGTTGTGGTCCATGCTTAGGCCTTTTACCCACAGGCCCTCTTTCTTCGAAATCATTCACTTCACTTTACCCCCCGGGGGCACATATAGAACTTCAGCTATCTAGACACAGTGCAAATGGGGGAAAAAGGGAGCCCAGTCCCATGAAGTCAGCAGGGGTACAACTGGAAACTCCACTTTATTTCCACATTTAGACATTTAATAGTTCTTTGGATGATTATTGAGGTTGGCCCCTATATGGGAGTATCGTGGTGGTTGCGGTTTCGCGGCCACATAACAGTATAATGGTTATTATGGTGGCCAGGATCATCTCACTGTTAATGACACCCTAAGTGAATGATCCAATCCAGTGAGCAGGCTAGACATGTGTTCTGGACAGGAGTTGGAAAGTCTCCAACTCTTAAGCAAGGAGCGATGATTTGCAGCCCTGATCTGGAATCATCGAAGTTGCAACTAGAAAGTTCTGTTGCATAGAATTATACCTTCGGCTTCCTAGGACGAGCATGACGTTCCAAATTATGCAGTGGTTTGGTCCACCATCTGATTAAGGCTTCATGAACAGGCGCGGATGTAAATCGAATCACACTACACGATAAATAGTGCGTTTTGTTGGCACGTTGTTTCTCCCAAAAATTTCACGTAAATTTCTTATCGTCACAGTAATCGATAATTGATTTTAATAAAATCTTTTAACGATTAAAACATGTTGGTTTCTCGAATATTTTTCCATGAAAAATTTGCCACGTGTCTACTTTACGACTGCCTAATATGAACTATCAGGACTAATGTTTACCAAAAACAGTACACCTTCCCGGCGGACAACCTGTTTCACCATTGAGTGATTTGTTTACTAGAATTTCAACTGCAAGCAATAAGAAATTAATTCTTAATTCTACTACTACAATCTATAAAGACCATCAACAATCATAGGCCCTTCCCTTTTAAGGCAGTGTATCGTTTACTATGACAAGTCATGTCAAAGGCCCTTTTTAGGGCTAAACATACACAAAACGAGTAAAAAATCGTTTATTTATTACCCTAAATTTTGGGAACTCCTTCCATGGTCGTTAGCTGGCAGTCTAATTTTCTTTTATTAATATTCTCTATTACTGCTATGCACTTTTCTTGCAATATGGGAATTATAAGACAACAGCCAAATGCTGGTACTTAAGCAATTTCTTCCAAGAGTTACGAAGATATAACAACATTAAAAAAAAAATTATTTAAGAGTTTCTTAAAGACATGTCTACTAAAGGAGATAGTTTCAGTCTTCAGATTTTTAAACTGTCGTATTAATTTTCTGACAAAATTTTCTAAATTTTTGTATTTTTTTTTGTTTTTCTTTTTAAGAGAAGTAGCACTTTAGGCAACAAACTGCTATTCATTTACCGTTTCTTTCAACTTTGGGATAGGTAGCAATGCTTGGGCTAAGCTACCTCTAGAACAAGCAAGGCGCGTGCTACCTTCTCTGAAAACAGTATTCTTGTAGCTTCTAGAAAAAATGTTAGTTATATGTGTGTCAAGGTACACAGATGATTTAATTGCTTAATATCTTCTTAAATGGTTTTCACTTTCACACTTTGTACCACAAATAGTTACAGTTTTCATGCCTTTCCGTCTTTGCTGGCTGTTTGTTCGGTATTAAGGGTTCAAAGTGTATTTTTTACTATTAGTTCTAATTTAATTTTATTACTTAGCAGAGACACGAGCGTAACAAAATAAAAAATTTATAATTGTTTGTATGCAAATGTTTGTGTTAACACAGCAAAAAAATTTTTATAAAATTCTGGTTATAAATTTTACAACAAAAGTTATCTTTTGTTAAATTTATTTACAACTTGATCACAAAAAGTACAAATGAGGAAGATTTTTGGTACGTTTTGAAATTATGCGTAGCTTTCCTGCTTATTGAAACAAATTAAGGGAGCAACTTTTGCAAAGAGAGTACAATACAATGTTGCTTTACGGTGTTGTCGGATGGTTTTTATTTATTACGAAAGCAAAATCAAATTAAAAAAATCACCAAAACCACTTATTTATATTAATACTAATTCATAATACATTAAACAGTTAATGTTCAAGCAAATTTGATTGTTTTTATTTGAATTTAATATTTTCTATGAATGTGTAAGAGCACTACTCTTGTGATACATTGAACCAAATTATGCACACAACTGATCACTTTATCGAAATATTCATTATAAAGAATACAGAACTATAATCCTAAAATTATTTTGTTCTGATTTTTTACTTTCTATAGACTGTATCTTCAACTACATTTACGATTTCTTAAAAAAAAATATCAGTTCATTTCTCAACACTAATTTCCAAACTTTTACTCGTTTTTATTAATTTTCACTTAAAGGAAATGTTTTCACTCTATAGGAAAGGAGTATGCGTTGTTCGTATAAAACACGAGTTAACTATGTTTTTATTTAAGATTACCTTGTCTCGGAGCTTATAGCTTAATGCTTCCTGTATTTCCTTTTAGAACATAATAGGGGCCGAATCGTCAGAAAGAAGTTAATATATAAATACAATTTATCTTACAACTTGATTGCAATGCCCAAACCGAAATAATCTTTGAAATTTGAGCCATATATATATATATATATATTATGGCGTATTATATGCAATCGGATAAGTATAAATAGGGAGGTTTTTATGGAGGTATCAAAATTTTAAATGGAATATAAAAATGTTTTTTTTTTTTTAAATTGACTTGCATTTTACTTTATTCGAAGGATATAATTTAAATATGCCTTCTAGTATATGACCACCGCGTCTGGCTAAAAGATAGTCAAGGGAGTTTTTCCAACATTTGTGGTCGTATATCGACTGTTAGGCGTGGACTAGTGACTTTAGATATCCCTACAAAAAATAGTCTAGAGGCATTAAATCCCATGATCTTGGAGACCAATTTACGGTTCCGGTATATGGTATACCTATACGGCTACCAAATATTTCCTTCAACAAATCAATTATCTTTCAATAAGTCATGCTTGTTCAATTGTTGAACAAAAAAGTTAGAAACCATGGCTCTATAGCGGGTTTTGTGTATGTAACGGTGTCTCAACATACACTGGCGAATTATCGTCATACAAATAAAAGCAAGCTTGATGGCTAAACAAAATTCGCTTATGAAAACCGGGATTAACGGCAATTTTGTTATCAGCCTAATTTGAAAGCTTTGTTCCGGCGTCAGTTTATTTCTGTTAAAATGCCAAAGCAAAGTAAACATAAATCACTTGACAGCTAACGAAATGGCCGCCAGATAAAAAGTAATCTCAACTTGTTTGCCTTAAACAAGCGCAAATATGCTGTTCGGAAGCAAACTAGCCTCAAGTAATGTCAGTGTCCGATCTATAAGCGATCGTATAAAATTCAACTACAATATGCTATAAAAATTGATTTTTCTAATGGGTTTTACTAAAGAAGTATGTGCTATTAAGCAGGTAGTGGAAAACAGAAACAAATTTCTTTAACAAATGGAATATGTTATTTTATGAAATAAATCAAAATTCAGACATCGTTTTCTAGTATCGAATCGTATAATTTAAAAGTAAAACTATTTATTTAGTACAGTTTAGAGTAATATGCACAATACTTTATCAGTTTTCAATTTGAAGGAGACAACGATACATTCTAAAATAATTCGTCCTTGAAGTCTATAGAACAAAAAAGTTTATAAAATCTTGGTTCTATAAAATCTTTGCCGGGCTTAATTTTTCGCATAAAGTAATTGCCAGAATTTTTAGTCAACAGCTTTTATAACTATTGAAGTGTAACGATAATTTAATTTTACCCACAAGTTTTTTAATCCAAATTTTTACATTACGTTAATTATCGTTATAGAATCATTGAGCTAAATTTAAAACAAGGTTTTGTAATTGTATAATAATAATTAATTGTAAAGTAGCAGTAAACCCCATGAATTAGAAAGGTTTAACTCATTTCCTGGAGCTTTTATATAAAAGTTAAAAAAGTAATTGATTTATTTCAATTTATCTGTAACGATTAATGTTGGTATTCGGTATTTTTATCTATTTATTGCAGTTAATAATAATAAATTATTAAGACCCATACGATGCTCCAAAGGTATACATAATTATCATTGTTATGTCATAAAATAAGCCTTTATTTGGGGTGCTCACATAAAACTGTGTAGTTAGAGTCTTCTCTTAGTTTTTAATCCACAATTTTCGCCGTTCCGGCTATTTCCCTCGTCCACTAACTGTGGATACATGGTACCTAGCCCGGAGATACCTCCGCACACCATTGCACGGCACACAGAAAACAGAGAGTGAGCTGTCGTTAAGAAGATTAGTGGCAAATAAAGGCTGAAGATTTATACCGAATTAACCAGCCGCCTTTTATTTAACATTTGCACAACACGACCCTGAACACCGTTGAGCATACCCTAGCAAGCTGGGTAATCGTGTCGTTACAGCGCCTACACTAAAGCAGCTTTTATGCGTTGAAGTGATAAAGTTACCATCATGTATTTTTGTGGGTATAAGTGCGAATAAAAGTAAATAAATCGTATAATTTAAAATAAACCTCTTGTGTTTATTTTGCAAAAACAGAACTTAATATAATGAAACGTTTATTAAAGGAATAAAGTTAACAATATCTAAGATTTAATTTTAATTTTTCTCGATTAAATTTTCCTATAGATAAATTGCGACAAATGATATTTTTTTTTTCATAGAAACTTTATAACAAGAAATCTTTTTTAGAAAAAATGTCTGGTGAAATTTTCAATTGTAAAAACTTTACTTTATCTGTATTTATTGTACGTCGTAGCGTATATGATCATGATAAGTTCAAAACGGTAATATGCCCTTTAAGAGCGTTCAACTGTACTGTTTATTTAATTTCTAAATAAACATTAAAACTCGTAAATATACAGAGAAATTTTCTTAAGCAAAATTCATCGCATTTAAAAAAATTTGTTTTTTTTTTGTTTCGGACCAATAGAATTAGGAAATTAGGTTATGGGGAGGAGGAAAGAGGTAGTAGTGTTTGTAGACATTCAATTGAAAGTAACAGGAAAGAGCTCTTTAAGGGAGTTTATTCCCCATACGAGCTGTTCTGCTAAGAAACGAATTTTCCCAGTAATGTGTAATGCGATTCATTGGCCAATCAACCACAAATGGACGTGGGCTCAATGAAAATCGAGTTAAATGCAAAAATGTGTGAGTTTCGGGAACAAGTTCCCTAATTTCGTTAGAGCTTTTATCATTGTAGTAATGATAAAACAGCTAAATACAACCCACAGTGCCTCGATTCTCCACAGAATCTAAAGAGTTGGATACTCTTGGATACCTGGTTGGAGCAACTGCAAAATAGACCTTGGATCGCCGGTCCATACATCAGAGTTGCTTTCCATCTTTGGACGCATATAGGTGGTATAAATAGTACCAAGATTAGATGTAGTGAAGTATCCCTTACACCGTTTTAGAAAACCGAGATACTTGAAAGTTTCTTTGGAAACCTGAAAAATGTGTTTACTCTATCGAACACCACACTGAATTTACATGCCAAGAACATCAGGGGGTTTTGATTTCGTAATACTTATATCAACCATTTAGGTGCCCCTGTATGCTAGTAGGTAGTTTACTAGCTTATAAGATTAGGGGCTGTGGGCTCGATTCCCAACAAAGACCCTCGTTTTTTTTCACTACAAAAATAAAAATTAACTGTCGGTGGGGCAGCTCAGTGATGAAGGCATGGTCACTGGTCACTGTGCTATCTTATACGACAGTTAATTTCCGTAACTATCCTTCTACTTTCACCACCTGGCTCATCTCTTTTCTATCTATTGAGTATAAAGAGAACACTGAAGATGGCAAATAGCCGAAACCGGGTTGTCCACAAACCAAATTTGACAAGGGTCGACGTAAAACCGTATCCAAATAAAAATAAATTAAACTCCGTCGGAAAATATACGCACATATCTTTTCTATCCCTTTCCTAAAGACTATAGCACGGTACTTGACTAAATAGGCATTGTTGCCTGAAGTGCTACTTCTCTTTACACATAAAAAAAAGGTGCAGCACCATTTCCGAACACAAATCTATGCGTAAGCATGCAACATTCCATCTTATTATGGGCATACAACTACTGTATTCACAAGACCCCATTCCGAGATTGTTGCGAGATTCAATACCAAAAAGCACACTGAAGGAAAAGTATGATATTGTAGGAGTGCCTGCAATTACAGCTTTCGCCCATGATATTAGAGAAACGAAAATTATCTACGCTGGTAGCGGTTATCAATTAACGACCTTGATTTTATATTTTTAATTATTTATGCGAGAAGTTTTAAAGATCAAACGAAAGAATATTTCAAAATATTAGGAAATCACAATATTAAAACGTAATTTTTTTTTGCAAAATAAAAACTTTTATATTTGCGATTTAAAATCTTCAATCTGGCAACCCTACGCCGAACTTCACCAGATAATAAAGGCATGAAATAGATGGTGTTTATTCCACGATGTCGTGTTTTGATTTGTACAGCGTTTAAGAGTGCACGTTCACGAGTTTATTTAAAATATGTCATTTATTTAATTATGCATTTGCAATAAATAAATAAATTTAACTTAATATACAAAGAAACGCAATGAAAAAAATAACAGCCAAACAAACAACAGTACAAAAACAACACTAACATTCATATGGGCAACAAGAAGCAACACTACGAAAACATTGTTGATGATAATTAAATGTTGAAAATATAAACTTCTTTTCCTCTTTTTTTTTAATTTACGTAGTTTAAACTATTTTTTAACTGATCTTTGTGTTATTACTTAAGTTTATTTTATTAATTTGACAGGCAAAAACGTGTTTCACTTGCTATTTTGCACCACCTTTTATTTTTAATTTTGTTTTTTGTGTCAAGTTTCTTTCATTGCTCGTACTTTGCACGTTTTATTCCTTTTTTTTTTTCTTCTCTATATTGTTTTTACTGAAATTTATTACAATTCACTTTTATAAACTTCTTTTAAATATTTTTATTCAAAAGAATTTTTTTTGTTGTGATATTCCTTATGCACTTTAATTTATTAAAATTTTTAGATTAACTATGTTTTTGTTATAGTTGTTGCTTTTAATTTATTGTATTTACACCTTATAAACGCGTTTTTTTCTTGTATCGGTTCATATATTTTTTTGTTTCTTCTTTGTTTTACTTAAGTTTTATAGCAAAACGCTAGTTTTTTTTGTGTTGTGATTCCAAAAAATATCGGTCGACTGATTTCACGAAATTGTCCGTGTTTTTTCAATAGACTTCTTTTGTTTTAATGTTATTCCACCACACTGACGCGTCGAGCAGAGAAACAACAAAGAAAACAAAACAAAATGTCGTAAAACAAGTTACTCTTTCTCTCTTTCAAAACTTATCGAACAACAATACAGTGGGGTGAGAGCTTTTATATTGCTTTCATACGTTTACGAAAAAGCTCTGCCATTTTAGGATATAAACATGTATATGACAAATGTTTATAAACCTTTTTTATTTTTTAGAACTATAAAATATGTTTGTGTTGCTTGGTTTTTCCAACACGATGTTGGGAAGCCAGGATGGCTTCAAGCAAATGGGGGTTTTTCAAATATGTTGGGACCTTTTATGATTAAAAGATGGATGGATGTAAAATTGTTTGTATTAAAATTAATATCATGCGATATTTTTATATCTTTTCAACGTCGGGACGTGTAATTGGATTACTACAATCTAATCTAATATTATTGCTTATTGTGGTGCAAATTGCCTTTAAAAATTTCGCTTCAAAATTAATATTTAACGCACAAAGTACACAGTCAAGGTAAAGAAAAATGGTTTGAATATGTATAAACTTTTGTTCAAAGTATGGAACAAAAGTTACTTTACTTACGTTAAGTAAAATTGTAAGTAAGTAAATTATTTTTAATTACCTTAAAACTATAGGGCCTTCTTAGCGTGAAGAGAAACAAACGTCTTTAATAAAAATAATTTTAGTTCATTGAATGCAAACCCAAGCACGACGAATCAAATTTTATTGCAAAAGTTTATCCACCCTTATTCTGTTTGGCGACGTCAATACAAAACGACATCGCTTTTTATCATTTGCTGTAAATCCGTATTCTCGTTGGCAATATTGCCATTTATTGATGACTGGCAATACATGTTCGGTATTCTATAAAACAATTTGACGCTGATGTTGCCTTAAATTGCCGTTGATATTGTCGTTTGTGATTTTGGTGTCGTGCTGTTATAAACAAAAATTTAAACAGATTGAAAAAATTAAAAATACAAAATAAAATTTAAAAAAGTACGATTAAATTGGAAAAAATTAAAACTACCAACGCCAACCAATTTGAAAAATTAGTGAAAGAATTGGGAAAAAATCCATCACTTGCTAAGGGATTTCGAAGAGGCAGTGTTCCTACTAATTATAAGGAACAATGGGAAAATGTTGCAACTGCTCCTAACGCCCTTTTGGCCCACCAAATAGAACGAGTGATGGATGGCAAAAGGTATGGTATGCAGTTCTTTACAAATATATTTTTGACAAAAATCTTTTCTCAGACTTAGCAGTTCAGGCAACAATGCCTATTTAGTCAAGTACCGTGCTACATGCTTTAGGAAAGGGATAGAGAAGAGATGAAACAGGTGGTGAATGTAGAAGGATAGTTACGGAAATTAACTGTCGTATAAGACAGCACAGTGACCATGCCTTCATCACTCAACAGCTCCACCGACAGTCAATTATTATTTTTGTAGTAAAATAAAACCAAGGTCTTTGTTGGGAATCGAACCCACAACCCCCATTCTCATAAGCTAGTACACTACCTACTAGCCTACAGGGGCACCTAAATGGGTGATATAAGTATTACGGAATCAGAAGCTTTTGATGTTCTTGGCATGAAAATTCAGTGTGTTGTTCGATGGACAAAGCACATTTTTCAGGTTTCCGAAGAAACTTTCAGGTGCCTCGGTTTTCTAAAACGGTGTCAGAGATACTTCACTCCATCTGATCCAAATATATTTGTTTAAAAAGGGAAGTAGCACTTCAGGCAAAAATGCTTATTTAGTCAAGTACCGTGCTACCTCCATGTTTTAATTCATTTTTCTTTTGCCAAAATGGCCCTTCGGGAGTATCGTGGTGGTTGTGGTTTCGCGGCCCCATAATAGACAGGTCAGTTTTATTTGGTGGCCAGGTTCATTTCACCTTTAATAACACCTACCTGGTGGAATGTTCCTAGACCCAGTGAGCATGGTAGACATGTGTTCTGGACAGGAGTTGGAAAGTCTCCAGCTCTTCAGCAAGGAGTGGTGGTTTGCACCCCTTCTCTGGAATCATCAAAGTTGCTACTAGGAAAGACCTGTTCGGCTTCCTACGGCGTGCATGACGTTTGCTTTTCATTCCCGGTGGTTTGACCACCATCTGATTAAGGCTCCATAGCCAGGTACAGATGTAAATCTTATCACGTAATCTCCATATGCTGTCCCTCCGGGGGCACATGATAGTCTTTATGGATCCAACAGACTCCTTCAAGGCTAGCCTGAAGCCAACTGGACCATCCACTATATTTCCGTAAAGCCCCGGAGTTCAGCTAATTGTTTTTTTTAGCCTTTTACCTGTTCTCTGACTGATTATTGAGGTAGACCCTTCGGGAGTATCGTGGTGGCTGTGTGTTTTGAGGCCCTCGTTTAAGTTTGTGGGTCGGATCATTCACAATGAACACAATGAATGGCCCAGGTCCAGTGAGTATGAATGCTGCCGTGTTCTTAATTATATTAAGCTTCATGCGTGCTGGACCAGGAGTTGGATAGTCTCCAACTCTTTAGCAAGGAGTGAAGGCTGCGGCCTACTCCGGGCTTTCGAAATTGCAGCTAGGAGTGACCGGAGGATATACGTATCTGAAGGCCTTCTAGGGCGTTGCTATTCATTCACAGTGGTTATAGCCACCATCTGATTAGGGCCCACGGCCAGGTGCAGATGTTAACCTTATCACGTCATCTCCATATGCATCCCAAGAGATCACATTTATATGTCTTGACGGAATCTCATCGTCATTACATGTGTCACCGGGGGTAAAAGAGAGCCCAATCCCCTAAAGGCTAGCAGGGAAGCTAACTCGACAACTCCACGTTATTTCCACGGGAATCAGTAAGCCCCAGAGATCAGCTTTTTGGCTTTTTACACTTTTTGCTGTTCTCTGACTGATTATTGAGGTTGGCCCTTTGAGAGCATTGTGGTGGTTGTGGTTTCGCAGGCCCCCATGAAATTTATGTAAGGGGCCAGGACCATCTCACCTGTACTCAGAACAAAGAGTGATTGATTCACATCCCGTCAGCGTACTTATCATGTGTTCTGGACCAGGAATTGGATAGTCTCCCACTCTTCATCAAAGAGTGGGGGTTGGCGGCGCTGTACCGAAAGTTCCGAAATTGCAACTACGAATGACTTGTTGCTAGAATTATATCTTCGGCTTCCTACGGCGTGAGTGTACGCATCATATCAACCAAGTCGTTCGTTGAGTTATGGCATACAATCACGAGGTACCGACCTAAATCTTATCACGCATCCCCATATGCATAAAGAATATGATATAATGTCCTTGTGTATGCAATTGGATGGAAATTAGTTTTGTCAAGACCCCAAAAGAGCTGTAGAAAATTAAACCCCATCAATATGCAAGATATAGTTCTGAAAGAGGTTGTCCTGAAATGCAACAACTTCAGTCTAATAAATAGTGGAGTTATGGTAGAAAATAAAAGTTGTTATTGTACGTATTCCTCTTTTGTATATCGTTTGTGCGTTTACATTTTTATATTGAAAATCGAAAATTTTTGAAAAAAAAACAACTCACAAAATCGGAAACTCTCAAAATTCCGAAAATTCGGAAAGAAAAACTATAAATAGTTCAAAAGCTCTTTAGATAATTCATAATTTAAATTACACCAAATTATCGCAAACAAAATTAATTTATGTAATAACAGCTGAGATAAAGACTGTGCAAGCTACGGCACAGCCGCATATAGCACTTTCACTTGTTTTATTGTCATTTTTTTGTGATTATTTTTTATAATTTTTTTCTTGTTTAAATTTGTAAAATAAATAAAAACAAATTACAATTCTCTTTTGTATATTTTTAATTTTTAGATACTTTTCCGATTTTTCTTACCTGTGATATATAACGTAAGCTACCTCCAATCTCAAGGGCATGAGTTGTCGTTACGTCATCATTACTGTTAATCAATTTGTTATTAGTATCACTCATTGTAGTTGTTGGAATCACAGTTAAGTGGGGAGTTGGTGCCTGCTGTTGATAAACCTCTTCAATGTCGCTGATGGGCGAGAGGGATTCTAGTTGAGGCAAATCTTCCAATTCAATCATCTTATATAGTCAAGAATTAAAGGTGCTTAAGATTATTTAAAAAAAAAAGAAAAGTTAAAATGTTAGAAATATATTTAGTTTTAGTTAAAAAAATGTTTAATTTATTTTTAATACATGTAGGTATATACTTATGTATGTAACTGTAAGCTGACCGTCTTGCTGGGTTTTTTCGCTATTCGTTGGAATAACATTTTATTAGTCGTTTAACCGACTAATAAAGTTTTACTTTCTGACTTACAGGCATTTTCTACCGTTAATTTATTTAAGAAAATGATCGAAATATTTTATGTTTTTACGAATTTTTTGTTCACTTTTTTTAAAACACTACAACTGAACTTATTTTTGCTTTAGTTGTATAATATCTTTGGTTTTATTATCGAGGTTGTACTTTAAAAAGTTTTTAAAGCTTTTAACACTTGTAACGGTTTCATTTAAAGCTGTTAAAAATTTTTTTTTGCATTAGTGCCGAAAAAATACTTTAAACAATGGCGCAGTATCTTAGAGGCATAATGTAAATTGACCACCGTTATGTTGGAAATGTATTGGTTTTTTGCAATAAGAAGTTTGTTTTAAACTGTGGCAACACCAAAAAATAATAAAGGATCAGCCAAATAACTTCTTTTTTAAATTTTAAATGCTATAAACAAAACTAGTGAATATTTTCTCAAATTTCTTTTTTTATTTGAAAGTACAATCCTTCTGGTTAATAATGGAAAATAATTTCATTCAAATGGCTGTCTTGGTTGGCCATGCAGTAGCCTACACGATCGGACCAATTTTTAAACACATTATCGATTGTGTGCAGCTGTATTTCACCAATAGCTTCACGAATATTGTCCTTGAAATCGTCAATTCTCTCTGGCTTGTCGGCGTAACACTTATCTTTGACGGCACCCCACAAATAATAATCCAATGGTGTCAAATCCCAGCTCCGAGGTGGCCAAACGACATCAGCTCTACGGCTGATAATGCGATCTTCAAAAATAGGGCGCAAAACATCGAGTGTAGCTTCGGCTGTGTGGCACGTAGCGCCGTCCTGTTGACACCAAATGTTGCCAATATCTTAAATTTTTGCGAACAAAAATTTTTTCAATAAGGTGGCCCGATAACGATCGTCATTGACTGTAACGGCCACTCTTTGCTTATTTTCAAAGAAAAATGGTTCAATTATGCCTCTGGACCAAAATCCACACCAAACAGTGACTCGTTTTGGGTGCGTCGGCTTTTCAATATATGCGTGCTGGTTTTCTGTGCCCCAAATGCGCTTGTTTACATACTTGTTTACATACCCGCCAAGATCAATGAGCTTCATTTAAAAAGATGATTTTTTGCAAAATCGGCCTCTTTTGTAAGTCGATCGCAGACCCACTTAGTAAAGCGAAAACGCATTGGATGGTCACTTGGCTTCAACTCCTGAACCAATTGGACTTTGTATGGCGTCATTCCAAGGTCTTTATGCAAAATTCGCCTCAATGATGTCTCTGAAATGTTCAATTGTTGAGAACGACGAAGAATTGATGTTGATGGCGCTTCACGCACATTAACTGCCAAAGCAGCAATATTTTCGGGTGTACGCACTGATTTTGGCTTTTCACGCTTTGGTTTATCGATAAGGATGCCAGTTTCTTTCACTTCTTGCTGACGGTGTTTCTCTTCTTCCAAAATCCGTACGCAATTTTCGCACACATTTTGCAACATTACCATGATTTTCAAAGTAATGTCGTAATATTTCCCAGCGTTATTTAAGCGTATACACAACCGTATACGTTCAGCGGAAGGATAAATTATCTGTCAAATCACACATGAGCTAAATGTTACTATTCACGAAATAAGCACTAGTTAAAAAAAACGCTAGATTGCGGATCCGTTACAACTGCTCAAAATTAGATGATTTTTGTTACGTTCGTGGTCATATCGTTCCAAAAATAGGATCGAAAAAACTTGTTTACTGAGAAATTTTTGTTGATATTGTTTTGAAGAAACAGATTTAAGTGGTGCAAATTTTTAGGTGTGTGCACAGTGTGTAATGCGTGATTTGATTTACATCCGCACCGACCAGCTAGTCATAATCAGATGGTGGTCAAACCACTTTGAATGATTTGAAAACGTCATTCACGCCCTAGGAGGCCATCGAATACATATATCCTCCGGTCACTCCTAGTAGCAATTTCGAAAGTCCGAAGTAGGCCGCAGCTAAAGAGTTGGAGACTTTCCAACTCCTGGTCCAGAACGCATAAAGCTTAATATAATTAAGAACACAACGGTATTCATACTCACTGGACCTAAACCATTCATTGTGTTCATTATGAATGATCCGACCCACAAACTCTCATGAGGGTCTCGAAATACACAGCCACCACGATACTCCCATATAGGGGCCAACCTCAATAATCAGTCAGAGAACAATTAATTATTTCAAGAGACAAATAGTGAACTCTGCGAACGTACTGATTCCCGTAGCCGATGGCTCCTACTATCCTTTAAGGGGCCTGGGCTCCCTTTTACCCCGCAAGACACCAGTCTAGATGGAATAGTAGGTTCCAAAAAGACTATCATATGCCCCCGGGGGGGGCACAGTGTGTAATGAAAAAGGTGTACAGTTTCCTTTTATGAATTCATTGAACGGATAAAAATTGTCCCGCTTTTAATGCAACATTTCCAGTAAAACCCGGTGCTTTCCACCCAAATCTCACCAATCCGACCAAAGTGAATGACTAAATTTGCAATATGGGATATATTGCAAATAATGCACCACCGGTAACACAAATCGAAATATATTGCAAAAACTCGCGCAGCAAAATGTTAGCACAACACCTTGTTACCTTTTTGTTAGAATTAGCTTAGGAATCGGACCAACAAGGAGAGGGGTTCAATCAGGTGACCGTAACAATGAAAAAGTGATTTAAATGCAAATGAGAACTTTAAGATAAAAGCACCGATGACGATGACATTGAAATTGGTGAATACACTGGAGAAGACATGCCCTTGAATATTATGTTTCACTTGGATGGTAATATGAACATGAATATGATAACCTACGAAGAAAACAAGATCATCAAAAGCAAACCATCACCTTTAACGTAAATGGATATTAAAAATAATTAATAAAGTTTGGGCTTCTGAAAATCCTAGAGAGATTATTGAGAAGACTTTACATGCTCAACGTGTCACTGTATGGTGCGGTATGTGGTCTGGAGGCTTGATTGGGCTGTTTTTTTTCGAAGATGAGGCTGGAAATATGCACGCTATCGCGAGTTGCTAACAACTCTATTTTGGCCTATTATTGACGACGGTGTCACATGTCATACAACCAATGAAACGATCAATTTTTGCAAACCGAATTTCTGATCGCATAATTTCACCATAATCAGCAGTTAAGTTGCGAGCCAGCTTGTGTGACTTAATACCACTGGATTATTTTTTGTGGGTCTGTGTTAAGGACAGAGTCTTTACAGAGCCAATCGAATCGATTTCAGACTTAAAACACAAAATTTGTGATGTGATTAACGAAATAGGATCGCCATTTTGCCAAAAAGTGATTAAAAATTTTAATGAAAGATCGTCATGGTGGACATTTGCCAGAATTCATTTTTCATTCATTACTGTCGAACTTTTCTTTTCGTAATACGATAAAAATTTGAATTATCTCAATCTAAATTTTTTGTTTTATTTTGTGTTAGAAAACCAACTTCTTATTGGAAAACCCCTTATAATTAAGAATTGTTGATTTTTGTCAAGCTCGTTTTACTGTTTGTTATATGCATAAGTCGGAAGCGAACATATTTTTTTAAAACCTTTTTAAAATGCTTTAGAACTACTCGGTCCTAATAATTCCACAATAAAACTATGAAATATTCTTCAGAGAACAAAAAATTATTATCGACAGCTTTTTATAGAGAGAAAAACAAAATAAAACACATTCAAAATATTCATATTAATTGAATGTTATTCATAAACAGATATTTTATATATTTTTAATAAAACCAGTTTTCATATTTTAAAATGTTTTTAATTATATTCCTCAACAGATTAATTATTGGTTTGAAAAGCCCTTCAAGATGTATGTAAGTGATTTACATACAACTTGTATTGAAATGTGATGTGTTGCCTGCCTTTCATGGTTGCTACTGTAATTAGAGTAGGGTTTGCACATTATTTTTGAATTGCATTCCTAAAATGCAAAATTTTATCTCCAATAATCCTCCTGCTAATAACATTAGTTTCGATATAAATTTGCTTTACTTCTGACGGGTGAGGTTAGGTTAGGAAATAAATTCAACTTATCAAAATAAGCGTTTAGTAACACGTTTTTTTACAACATCAGTTTTATTGATTACCCACTTAATCTTTATGTCGACAACCAATAATATTCCTTTAACTATACAACCATCATACCTGTGTAGGCTGTGCAGTCTGGTAGTCGATTTATTCTGAAAGATCTCTTGTTTTTAGCTTTTCGGGATAAATTTAGAAGCCACAGACTATGTTATGAAAATAAACGCCGTTGCTTTTTTTGCACTGACTACATTCTCTTGTATACTTTAATAAAGGGGAATTTTCTTATAGAAAACTTGTACAGGAATGTAGTTGTTGTTTATTTAGCACCCGTTGCTCATTACAATACAATATTCGTTTTCATTTTTACTTTGCATTTGCACAGTGGTTGCAGAAAAATAAAAAAATTTTAATATTATAAGAAATTTACCTATTTAACAACTAAATACATCTATACATATATTATATACATATGTATGTGTATACATATTCGTATGTATATAAAACTATATCTATTTCGTTGTTTATTTAACAGTTTATAGATTGAAAAACAACAACTTGCGTTATTATAGGTGATGGAGAACATTTTTGCCCGCTGAGTTTTCTAATCCCAGAGGAAGAAAAATTAAATTATTAATCTTTGGATCTAGTATATGGTCTTATGTTCCAAAGAAAAGTTGATCGTTAGTAGTATTCTCCATATCGTATTACAACATCCAAGTCGAAGCTCCTTTCAAGGCAACATTTACATATTTATAAGAAATTCTATCTGGCTGGCCACTTAACTGCTGATTGTCGTGGAATTGTGCGATCGACAAATTTGGTTTGCAATTAATTGATTGGACCATAAATTGGCTGTGGGATATGTGCCGCCGTCCTGTTGAAACAATATGTCTTTGATATCCACGTCGTCAATAATAGGTCAATATTGAGTTGATAGCATCTCGCGATAGTGCAATTCATTGGCCGTTACTGCATTTCCAGCCTCATCTTAAAAAAAAAAAACGACCCAATCAAGTGAACCATTTCACTTGAATTCAATTAAAAGAACACATTTTTCGGACCAGCATTTAGCAGATGGTCTCTACTCTTGCAACGCATTGTGCCAGAACTGGGAAATAAGGTTATGGGGAGGAGAAAAAAGGGATGGTAGTGTTTATGGACATTCGATTTGAATTTTCCTTCATTGAAAGTGACAGTAAAGATCTCTGGAAGGGGCTTATTTCACATACGAACTGTTTCTAATGTATAGTGCGATCCACCGGTCAACTAACCACAATTGGAGGGCCTCTTAATGAAAAGCTTATTAAACGCAAAATTATGCGAGCAACGAGAACAAGTTGCTTAATTTCACTAGCGCACTTAACATTGTAGTTACGATAGAATAGTGAAATACATACAACGTTGCATCAATGCTCTAGGAAATCAATAGAATTGCATAGCCTTCTGTCAACAATGAGCTTATTGGCCCTCTCTTGTAAGCGGTGGAGCAACTCCAAATTAGACTTTAGACATGAGAGTTGTATACTATTTTTCGATGGATAAAGGTGACATAAAGAGTACAAAGATCAGATGGAGTAAAGTATATTTTACACCGTTTTAGAAAACTGAGGCACTTGAAAGCTTCTTTAGAAACCTTAAAAAATGTGCTTAGTGCATCGACAATTATACTGGATTTTCAGCTTTCGAATGCTTAACACTTATATCACCTATAATAACAGATGCAGCATTATTTCCGTATACACATCTATGCATTAGCATGCAGCATTAAGTGTTATGGGCATTAAAATCGATTCTTTTCACACGACCCCATGGGAAGATTCTTGTGAGATCTTTATTAAGCGCATCATTCATATTGTTAATTTTATAAGTTTTAAAAACGTTATAATGTGAGTTCTTTATGGCATAACAAATAACACCAGTTTTTAGAGTTTTTAAATTAATAACAAGTTTATTTATTTTAACTACACAAAATTGACACTACAAAACAATTAACTTAAGATGCACGTCTTTACTTCACGAGGTTTATTTTTACACTGACTAACTATCCACTCAGACGCTGCCCTTTTATATTTGTCCACTAGAAGTCTAGAAAAATTAAGAATCTTCTACTCCCTTTGTATCACATTTTCTTGTTGTATGTTGTTTATTCAATGTATAGTGTGTATTTTTGTTTTTGTTTTTATACTGATAAAGTTTCATCTTGGGATTTATTTTAAAATATTTGTTGTTGTCTTGTGTAGGTAGGTTTTCTCAGAAAACCTCCCAGTTAGTAAACAGCATATCAAATTATTGTTGTTTACGTGTATTAAATTTCTAAGCAGTTTGTAACTAGAAATTTTGTTGTTGTGCATAAGTTTTCTTTAGCAAGCCACGCAGTTAGTAAACAAAATACCCAGTAGTTTACTTTATTGCTGAAATATTTTCCTTTAAAACTTAAGCAAGACACAACCGTAACAATATTTAGCCTTTTGGGCCCCACCTGCACCTTAGTTAAAGTGGAGGAACGGTTGGCTCAAATTCAACAAATTGCTATCTTACAATTTAAGTAAGAAATTGACAATAATAATAATAATAATAATAAAATTATCATTGTTTTATTTATAAAACATTTATAAATTTTATAGGGGTTGGCGATTTATAGTAGCAATCATAATAGCAACTGTATATAACTCGAGACCTAATTTAACGGCCCAATTTCCATGTAAGAAGAACATGCAACATTTCTTGTAAATTGTTTTGTTCAATATTTGATTTGATGTGAACTAACCGATAAACAGTAATCACGTATTTGGCAGCAAAGAAGAACTGTCAAAAAGTGGCAGGCAAGCAAAGGCTGTTTGAATGACGTTTTGTTTGTAAACAGTTTTCTAGATTTTAACACTCAATAAAATCAAGTTAATTATTAATAAATACGTATGTACATCATACATTTTTCTATGAAATAGTAGAGCTCATTGGCAAATAAATAAATAAATAAATAAATATTTTTTTGTTTAACAAAATGGGAGAGTATAAGAGTAAATGAGACAATATGTTCTTACGAAAAAGCACTAGAATAACAACAAGAGAGAATGAATTTTTATTAAAAAAAATTTATTCGGAGACACAATAAACTTTTTCAAAAACTTATGCTCTTAACATTTTTAGTAATAATAATATATTTAATAACTATCTTTATTCGAGTGAAAATCGCAAAAAAATTTATTTATTTTTTGTATTATAGTTATAAGATCTATTCAAGATCGTAATGCAAATCCTGCTCAATCTTGTTTAAAGTAACACAAATTCGCTTAAAGAGCCTTTTAGAAAAATTTAGCAAGTAGAAATATTTATGAAAATGTAATTTAGTTTCTCTTCTTGCTAAGTTCACTTGTTTATTGCTGTGCTCTCAGAAATAATTATTTAAAAATTAGCAAAAACAAGCAAAGTGTTCTCTGGAAAAAGTTCTTTTAAAACAAAAAAAAAAAATAGAAATGGAAAATTAAAATGAAAAACAATTCAAAACTAATTTTTAGGGTTCCGTGCACAAATTATAAAAATGTAACCCTGTTGTTTTCGCTACAATGGATGGATGTTCATTTGTGACAATCCTCTATATCTGGAACTGTAATAGATAAAGTTTAGAAATGTTTACAAAAAATCTATATAACAACAAATAAATAATAAAAACTAGCATATCCGGCGAACTCTGTTTCGCCACCAGATGGCTCCGTTTGTTGTAATATTTCGTAATTTACTGCATTATCGGGATTTGTTATGGAATCAACGGATTTGTATGTCACCAAATCGCCATCGATCTTTGATTGAATGGTGAAATTCAGTGCATGTTGTACATGCATTCTTTGCGGCGAGAATTGCTCCGTTTACTTAACCAAGCATAATTCTGATAATGTTTGGGAAAACATTTTCAATAAGGGCTAATTGAGAGTCTACAAATCGCCAAAAGTCATTGGTAAGAGTAATTAATCCAGCTGTTGCATCAACTGGAACTTTTCCATTTCCAACAGCTAACAATTGTTTGGAATATTGTGCAGCACTTTGATCATTTTGAAGTTGAACTCTCATATTAGTGGTTAGCGATAATGTTTTTACGTTATTCCACAAAGGTGATGCCTTCAGGCAAGCATTCAATTCATCTGCAGGCATTGCATGGAAAATTACTGTGAACGTCTGCCTGAAATCACCTGCCAGCAATATCATCAAGTCGCCAAAGATGTTGTTATTTCGCCGAAGATCCTTCTGTGTGAAGTTAAGTGCTTCAAGTGATTTCTTATGTGACATTGTGCACTCATCCCAAACAATGAGCTAACATTGCATCAACAATTTTTCCATTGTACTGGATCGGGAAATATTGCATGTTAGAGTATCAATTGTGTTTAAATTGAGTGGCAACTTAAGCACCGAATGTGCAGTATGACCGCCATCTAGAAGAGTCGCCGCAATTGTAGCGGATGCTAACGCCAAAGCTATGGCACATCTTGATCGAATAGTGGCCAAAATCAATGAAATGACAAATGTTTTCCCTGTTCCTCCAGGTGCGTCCAGGAAGAATAGACCACCAGTATTATTGTCCACCGCTTGATACTTGTTTTTGCTGTTCATTCAGCAATGGCAAATTATTTCGAACGAATTCCTACAAGGTATCAACATTGTATTGCAGCTCTCGATTTAATTCTTGGATGAATGCATCGTGCATCTCTCGTGGAATCTCACCGTCATTACATGTGACAACGTGTGTAAAAGGGAGCCCAGTCCTCTAAAAGGCTAGCAGAGAGTCAACTGGACAATTCCACTTTACTTCCACGGGAATCAGTAAAGCCTCAGAATTCAGCCTTTTGCGTTTTTTAGCCTTTTAGCTGTTCTCTGACTGATTTTGGGTTGAGGTTGGCTCTTCGGGAGTATCGTGGTGGTTGTGGTTTCGAGGCCCTCATTTGAAATATGTGGGTCGGATCTTTCACAATGAACACAATGAATGGTGCAGGTCCAGTGAGCATGATTGCGGTTGTGTTCTTAAATTTTTTTAAGTCTCTAACTCTTCAGTAAGGAGTGGGGGCGTTGGCCTGCTCCGAGTCTTGATATTGCTACGAGGTGACTGGAAGATAGATATATCCGAAGGTTTCCTAGGGCGAGGATGACGTTACATTTCATCCACAGTGGTATAATCCACCATCAGGTTATGGCTTGCACACGTAAATCTTATCACGCATGATCATACCGAACAAACAGCCAGCAATGACGGTTTACACCGAAAGGGATATCGTCAGTATTTCATTTACTGGCGCAACAAATTTAAACAACTTAATTCATTCATTCTTCATTCGATTGAAATAATTTTCCAAAAAAAAAAAAAAAAATGAAAAACAGACAAGTGTTACAAAACCTTGACTGCCAGATGTGCCCGATTGTGCGACTGTATTTTAAGTTCTTAAAATGCCTAGAAGGCAAAATCTTAATTTCGAAAATACCTTGGCTACCAGTGTATGAAATTTCATTTAATCCGTTTAGAAATTAACAAATTTAGGAGTTATTTGAGACACACTACTTCAAAATATCTGTACCCGATAGAAAGAACGTTCTCATTTGAAATACCTAAAGCGAAAATTTCGGATACTAAATTTCATAGAAATTGGGACAAAATTACCGTTAGTTGTTCAATATAATTAATAATAAAATTAAAAAATCTACCACGTTCGCATACGGACTTGATATATATAAAGCGGACATTTTCACCTTTTCTTAACTGGTTCAGTTTTCTTGATCCTTTTTGATATTTAAATTTTTTTTTGTCCCGCTAAGGGATATTAAAGTACTTTTTTTGTTATTTTAGTTTTGATATATTTACAAATAAATGGCGTTAAAACTTTGAAGTTTTTTAAAATAAGATTCCATTAACTACTATACTTCGGAGCAGTATCGCCGTTAATGATACGCTAGGTGAATGATCCAGTCCAGTGAGCATGCTAGACATGTGTTCTGGATAGGAGTTGGAAAGTCTCCAACTTTTAGGCAAGGAGTGATGATTTGCAGCCCTGCTCTGGAATCATCGAAGTTGCAACTCTAGAAAGTTCTGTTGCATAGAATTATAGCTTCGGCTTCCTAGGACGAGCATGACGTTCTAAGTTATGCAGTGGTTCGATCCACCATCTGATTAAGGCTTAATGGCCAGGCGCGGATGTAAATCTAATCACACGTTTGCTTTAGAGCCAGAGACTATCTTAACTCCTGTCGGATCATTGGTAACATTCTATTTATAATAGAAATGAGCCCATCCACCTTCTCGACATTTGGGTTTAAGTCGCGTAACTCAGCGAAGGGGCTCACAAATAACTGCTACAGGTAAGGTGGTTTCCTTCAAGTTTCAGGGCTCTGCAAGCTTAGGCGATTGTTGCCGCCTTCTACCCTAGAAGCGACAACGTAAAGGTAAGAAAGGTCATCAAAACTACATGTCGCTGGCGGGAATAATAATTTTGACAGTTAAACGTAGCAAACTTAAAATAAATTAATTGGCTGTGTTATGCACCTTTTTTTTAATATTTCGAGTATTTTTAGTGATAAAATTTACATCTGCACCTGGCCGTAAGCCTTAATCAGATGGTGGTCAAATCACTGGGAATGAGAAGCAACGTCATTCACGCCCTAGAAAGCCGAGAACTAATTCTAGCCACAGGTCATTCCTAGTTGCAATTTTAGCGGTTGTAAAGCAGGGTTGCAAACCACTACTCCTTGCTAAAGAGCTGGAGACTATCAAACCCCTGGTCCAGATGGCATGAAGTTTAATATAATTAAGAACACGACGGCGTTCATACTTATTGGACCTGCATCATTCATTGTGTTTATTGTGAATGATCTGACCCACAAACTCAAACGAGGGCCTTGAAACACACAGCTACCACGATATTCCCGAAGGGCCTACCCCAATAATCAGTCAGAGAACAGCTAAATGCCTAAAAAGACAAATAGCTGAACTCTGGGGCTTTACTGATTCCCGTGGAAATATAGTGGATTTTAGAGTTGGCTCCTTGCTAGCCTAAGGGGACTGAGCTCCCTTTTACCCCCGCAAGACAATACTAGATGGTTGTGTGATCCATAACGATTTATAAATGTGCCCCCGGGGGAGATTTTCGGGTATAATAATGAACCAGTCTACTTTGGTGTAACAGTTTATCAAAGGAAGGGAAAGGATTTCATTATTATTCTTTATAATACAAAGTGTCCGCAGGGAAGGTATACTACTTTGTTTATTTATAATTTTTGATTAAATGAAAGGGAATGGATCTTATAGAAATAAATGTTTTATTTAATGCCGTCAATTATGTATGGAATACAATATCAGATAAATGTCCGCCTCTGTTAGCCTTACAAATTTGAGACCTTTTGAGCACATTTTTCATTACATTCTCACACATTTCACGCGGTATTTCATTAATTTCATCACGAATATTTTACTTGAGTTTTCTTAAATGTTTCTGGTTTGTATGCATAAACTTTGCTTTTTAAATATCCCCAAAAAAGAACTCCGGAGCAGTCAAATCAGGCGACCGTAGAGGCCAATCAATTTCTTGAAATAACTTGTTGTGTAAAGAGATCTCGCAGTAATTCCATTTGTAATCCAGGCTGTATGCGATTTAGCAGCGTCTTATTAAAAAGTTTTCAATCATATCACGATATCACTCCCCATTCACAGTTACCGTTGTCCCGTTTTCATTTTCAAAGAAGTAAGGTCCAATGATTTCTCCTGACCAAATTACACACCAGGCTGTCACTTTTAATGGATGCAAAAGTGACTGCGAAATAATTTGAGGGTTTTCCATTACCAAGAACCGACTATTCTGTTTATTCACATCTCAATTAAAAAGATAATGTAGCTCATCACTAATTATAAGTTTTTCATGAAAATCGGGGTTGCCATGGGCGAGCTGTAATATCCTATTCGCATATCTACGGCGGCGTAAATGGTCTTGTGGAAGCAGCTCTAGTGTCAACTAAATTATATGGAAACAAATTGCAAATTCTTGTGCAAAATTGTGGCCAAAGTTGTTCTTTGAAGACCAAGCTTCTGAGCACGGCATCGAATTGAGGTTGATGGATTGTGTTAAATACTTTCTTGAGCAGCAGTAATTTTTTCAGCGGATCTTGCTGTACGTTATGGTCCATGCTAAAGTCTATCAGCTACAGACTCTCTTTCTTCGAAATCTGTTCTCCCTAAAATTTCTGTTTCTCCCAAAAATTTCACATAACTTTCTCATCGTCGCATTAATCAATCGATGATTGATTTATCGAGTTGGTTTATCGAGTATTTTTCCATAATAAATTTGCCAGGTGGCTACTTCACGACTGCCGAATATGAACTGTAAAGACTAATGTTTACCAAAATGGGGTAAAACAAAGTAGTGTATCTTCCCGGCGGACACCCTGTATTTGATGCTCTTTAAATCGAAAAAAAAGTGTGGGTGTTTAATATTTTAAGGCAGTGTATTAAAAAATAAATATTATTAAAATTTCCAAATGACTTTTAAGCGTGAAAAGCTAAAAATTCTTTTAAAATATTCTGCAGCGTTCGGTCACAAAACCAACAAAAATAATTCAAAAGCCGATTATCGATTCGACTAACAAAACAAAAATGTCGTTTTATTAATTCGAAATTTAAAACAAACGCGTATTTTAAACAGGCTTTTAAAATCTTACGCTTAAAAGTGGCGTTTGTTAATTCATTTGAAATAGTTTTAAATAAATTATTGATTTTAGCGCTGATTTAATTTTGCTGCTGTTATTAACTATTCAATAACACAAACGCATAGTAACAACAAAACTTAAATTTTTTGTAAGCAGATACTCTGCTATTTATAATCGAATTATACATTTTTTCTGTTTGAATTATTTAAAAGATCTTTGCTCACTTACAACTCTGTGGCGCCTTTTTTATCGTGTTTAACTGGTTACACAAAATTATCTGTTTTTATAATAATTTTTTTTCTTTTTTTTTATGTAAATTAAATTATTAGTTTATTTTTTATATTTAACACACTGCGATAATTTTTATCTAACTAAAATTTCTAATCAAAAATTTATTTTGTTTTTTTTTTTGTTGTTTTTGCATCACTTAAAGCTTTTTTTTATTTCAATGTAAACATCTCTTTAACACTTCTTCCACTGTTTGTTTTTATTAATAACACACTTATTCAATTTTTGCTATCGTTGTATTAATAATTAACAATATTTTTTTTTGTTTGTTTGTTTTCTTTGAGCGTTAAATTTTAAAATTTGTGTCACAAATTTTATAAATTTCATGAAATTGTAATTGATTCGGTCTAGACAAGAGCTGCCGCAATACTATACTCCCAGAAGTGGAAACTGAATACTTTGACAGTATTAATTGATAATAAGAGTTTGGTCAGCGCAGTTTCTCCCGCTGAATCAAAGTTTTTGAGCATAAAAGAGTACTCTTTTTATATGCCAAGAAACTGATAACAAGCCATACGATTTCTTGATAGGCAATTACGTCGATCGTAACTAGAAAAAACGCGCAAATACAAATAAAATTAGAGAATACAAAAATCACTTTTTTGCAGCTTTTTGTTTATTTTTATTATTTTTATTTTGATTTTTAACTCAACACTTCACCCTGGATGTCGTGACTAATTAAAGCTGTTAAAATATTTCTGACGACCTTAGTTAACCGGTGGGCAAATTTGAGATTAGGAAGTGAATTAACTTAAAATCTACACTTTTTATTGACAATTTAAATTTTATTGCTACGAATTTAAAGTAGGAATATGGAAATTAATAACATAATATAATGTCGGTCAAGTCCGTTCCAGTCTTTTCACAAAAGTTTGAATTACATTTTGCAACAAAGTTTCGCTTATCTCATCAATGCAGCGCCAAATTTCATCTCTCAGAGCATCAATAGCTTGTAAGACCGATCTTTTAAATGGCTCCAAAAAAATTAATATTGCAACATTAAACCACAAGAACGAGACGGCCAATTGATAAGGCCAAATCGAGATATTATGCGACCGGCAAATTTCTTATGCTGTAACTGAATTGTTTGGCTGGCTGTGTGACTTATGGCGTCGCCTTGTTGAAACCGTGGATTATTGATGTTAACATTAGCCAATTGTGATCACAAAAAAAAACTTCACCGATGTTAAGTAGAAATATGGAAATTAATATCAGAATATAATGTCGGTGAAATGTCTGCCTCTAGCAGGTCGGCAAATGTCCGGTCTTTTCACAAAAGTTTGAACTATATTTTGCAACAAAGCTTCACTTATCCCGTCAATGTAGCGCCGAAATTCATATTTTAGAGCTTTAGTTGCTTCTAAGCTGTTCGCATAAGCCCGTTCTTTCAAATCGTTCCAGGAAAATAATACAGCGACATTAAACCAGAGACGGAGGAAGCCAATTGATAAGGCCAAATCGAGATATTGTGCGAATTTCTGCAAATTTCTGGATGGCTGTGTGGCTTATGGTGTCGCCTTGCTGAAACGAATGATAACCTTAGATAATTGTGGTTATTTTTATTGGTTATTATGATTTGGTAGCATAGAGTATTCACGGCTCGTTTCGACAAAATACATGCCGACTATGCCACCTGACCACAAAACCTACCATACAGTCACTTTTGCAGGACTGTAAAATTTATGAGCCCCAAATGCAACACTTTTGTTTGTTTACATAACCGGCTAATTGAAAATGGGCTTCTTCACTGACGATAATTTTGTTGTTTTCGTTCAGTTTTTCAAACAGTGAATTCACAAACATTCGACGGAAACACTGATCGACCGACTTTAATTCTTCAACGAGTTGAACTTTATAAGTCTGAAAATCTTGAATGGAAAATTCTCTAGTGATGCTTAAGTGTTGCGAACGACAAGAAGTTGCTGTTCCAGATTTATTACTAATACTTTGCTGTATAGCGGCTATGTTTACATTAGTATAGTCACTACGAGCGTATTGTTTGGTTTATTTTCAGCAACAATACCGTGAGAGCCTCTTTATGCTAAATTCTCTAGTGATGCGAACGTCAACAAGTTGATGGTCCAGGTTCATTCCCAATACTTTTATGTACAGCGTCTATGTTTTGCATCACTACGGCCACTACAAACATATTGCTTAGTTTATTTTCAGCAACAATATAGTGAGCCTCGATTTAGCGATTAAACTGCTCACAGCCTGATTACGGGAAAAGCCTATTTGAATTTTACGACGTTATACAGGAAATTTTGCACCATTTCAATAGTTTATTTTTTTGCTCAAATCTAACGTCACATTATTAAAATTTCCCAGCTTTTTAGTAAATAAATGTCAAATCTGGAAATTCAATTATTTGACAGACATCGCCGGGATGATACCGGCGGATTTACAAGCGGAGGAGCGTGCATGGGCCTTTACCATTAGACGGGAGGGGGAACGGACTCTCCCGGATCTCAGGTCTGAAACGGTCGGAAAATGGCACACCAGGTGGCGCGAGGGTGGTCAGGGAAGTTGGACGGCCAAACTCATCCCTGAAGTGGGGAAATGGATATGGAGAGGACACGGGGATGTGAACTACTACCTGACATAGATGATTTCCGGACATGGCTATTTCACGAGCTACCTCCACAAAGTGCACAAGTGCACAACGCCATTCTGCTTGTTCGCAGGAGCGAGGACCATGGACGATGCGGACCATACTTTTTTTGCGTGTCGACGCTGGTCCGACTGTCGAGGACGGCTAGAGACGCAAATCGGCGCGATAACGGCCGAGAATATAGTGGATAGGATGACGGACAAGGCGGAGACCTGGACGAAGAAGGTAGACCTGGACGAGGCTCACAGCTCCGAGATGACGGAGCGAGAACCGGCTGATACGACCGGGTAACGGCAAAGACCTGGTCGGAGGTAGCGAGCGACTCCGGACAGGTACCCCGAACAGGGAGGACACCGATATGTAGTGTGAAAGGGGAGCCTGGACGCTGGTGCATGTATTATTTGGTGCGTAGGCACTGAGAACGGAATCCACCTTGAAGTAATGCGAAGGCGGTGCCGGAAGAGTAAGGGGGTTTTTTAGTCGGTATGCCGGTCAGGAGAGCTCAACATATCACAGTGAGTGACGACCTACTACTAAAAAAAAACCAAAAAAAGAAATTATTTGACAGACAATTTATTTCCTAACCTCAAATTTGCCCATCCAATATATCATTTCGATTTGGGTAGAAAATTTAGTACAAAAAACGAAAATTAAAATACAAATTCTAAAATAAAGTAAAAACTTAAAAATAATCAAAAAAAAATAGAAATTTTAGTAAAAAGTATTAAATAAAGGGTTTTTCAAAAAGAAACTTGTTTTCTAAAACAGTTAGATTAAGATAGTTAAAATTTTTATTGTATTACGAAAAGGAAAGTGCGGTGTCCACCATGACCACGCCGACACATGTCGACTCTTTCAACAAAGTTTTTAAACACTTCTTGGCAAAATGGCGTTCCTATTTCGTTCATCATATGACGGATTTTGTGTTTTAAGGCTGAAATTGATTCGTTTGACTCCGTAAAGACTCAGTCCTTAATACAGCTCTACAAAAAAGAATCCAGTGGTGTTAAATTACACGATCAAGCGAGCCATTTAACTGCTGATTGTCGTGGTTTGGCTGTGTGATATATAGCAACGTTCTGTTGAAACCACATATCAAGGATATCCACGTCGTCAATAATGGGCCAAAATTGAGTTGTTAGCATTTCGCAATAGCGTGATCCATTGACAGTTACCGCATTTCCAGCCTCATCTTAGCGTTCCATACAGTGACACGTTGAGTATGCAAAGGCTTCTCAATGATCGTTTTAGGATTTTCAGAAGCCCAAATGCGGCAGTTTTGCCTGTTGACATACCGCGACAAGTGAAAATGGTCTTCGTCTGACCACATTTTTACTGTTGCGCAACCTTTGTGTAGGTGTGCAAAAAAGTTTGATTTTCCGGCCAGCTCTGTCTCTCCTTCAGGGGTGACTCCTCAACCTGGATTGTACTGTTCCCAACAATAAAAAAAAAAATTTAAAAAAAAACATCACGAAATTCACTACGACTACAATCTACACTTTACCTTGTACTGTACCCCGCAAGATTCGACCTTAAGCTGAACTTTATATTAGCGCTCAGCTACGTCGTCCATCCCTACCAATGCCGTTAAATTCAATTATATTCGCTCATTTTTTTTTTAGAAAAACCAACTGATTGATCCTGAATGAATTGAGTGAATCTACGGCGATGTGTATGGTCGGTCGGCTTCAATTCCTGCACCGGTTGAACCTTTTAAGGCTTCCAAGTCAAATTCTTACGCAAAATTCACCATGTGGTGGTTATGTATAACCTTAAGCGTTGAGAACGTCGAGGAAATGACGAAATTTGGATATGCTTCAACACTGTGGCTCACGGCTGCAATATTTTCAATTGAACGACCCGTTCGAACATGCGTTGGTGTTTGTACATTTTGTATCCAGCCTGTCGACTTAAATCTAACGAAAAAATTCTTAATAGCATTGTTAGAAGAACGATTATGTTTTCTGAAAATATCACGAGTTTTTCGAAATGTAACTTTAATAGAACTTTAGTGGATTTTAATTATTTGATTGCGATTTTTGTGCGATATTGAATTCATTGTAACAATTGCCAATTCATCTACTAAGAAAAAGTCAACAAACTAAATGTCAAAATTATCATGTTGTGGGTGTTGCCGCAATTGAAAAACAAACTTCTTGTAGAAAAACCTAATACAAAGATAACCAGATAACAGAAAATAACTTTTATGTATTTAAGTGAAACTTGCATAAAAATCTGAAGTTTTGATGGATTGTTTTGAACACTTTCTTGAGCAGCAGCAATGTTTTCAGCCGATCTTGCAGTACGTTGTAGTCCATGCTTGGGTCTATCACCTACATATCCTCTTTCTTCTTCGAAATCATTTACCACGCGATAAATAGTGCGTTTTATTGGCACTTTGTTGCTCCCAAAAATTTCATGTAACTTTCTCATCGTCACAGTAATCGATGATTAATTTCCATAATAAATTTGGCACGTGTCTACTTCATGACTGGCAAATATGAAGTATCAAGACCTTCCCGGCAGACACCCTGTATATAACTACCAAAAACCCATTCAAATCCTCAAGTTGCCACATCAAAATTTAGAGCGCCAAAAAACTTCACTTTTATTTTTTTTATTTTTTATTTTTAATATTTTTTTTATTATATATATTTTGTTTGTGGTTTTATTTATTATTATTTTTTTGTGTTTTTCAATTTTAATATACATTTAGTCAAATTAAAATTTCTAATTTTATTCCCTTCATTATTTTAAAACTAATTTTTCTTACATACACATTTAGTTTACTTTTACACAAATTTGTTATTGTAAATAATTAATAATATTTGAGTTTTATTATAATTATTTTAAATCGCTTATAATTTACTTTTGCCATTAACCAGTGCCTAAGTTATTTTTTTTAATCATTTTATACCTTTAAATTTAAAACATTTAAAATTATTATTTTTTTAGTTGGTTTTAAAAGTTAAAACTAAATTTTAAATAAAATTTACTAAATAGATTAACTAAATTTGTTTGTGTTTGTTTATTATACATTTTTGTACAAAAAGGCAAAAAGTTAATAAAGTTGTAAATGTGTGGCTGTTCTGTGTGTGTGTGGCGTGTGTGTGTGTTCTTTTTTTAATATTGATTTTTAATCGAAATTTTTAAGAAATATTTGAAAAAATTTTGGTTTTAAATAAAAAGTGGACGGATATAAAAATTTAAAAGTTTAAAAATAAAATTTTAAGAAAAATGAAAAAAAGTGTTTTTAATTAAGGAAAATAAAAAATAAAATTAAATGAAGTTGTAATTACAAACTGTATTCGAAGGACCTAATTTTTAAAGTATAGCGTTCGCATGTGGTGACTTCAATTAGCGTTTGATTTTTAAATGTAGAATTTGTGTTTTTAAGCTGCAAATGTTCAAATAAAAATTGTTATTTGATTATCAAACACACATAATAATTAATTTTCTTTTTAAAAGCTTGACAAACATTTGACGTAGTGACTAAACCACACAAGCCTGTCACATGCGTGACAGGATGTTACTGTTGCCGTCAGTTAGATAAAAAAAAGTTGTTTCTTTATTTATATTACGTTCAGTTGCAGCCATAAACATGTTTTTGGGCAACACTGTTGTTTAAGAAATTTTTTACTTCTCATTTGAGAACCAAAAACTTTGCAACCTGTTACACAGCATGATATACAGCAAATGGTTCTAAAGAACAAAAATTATGTTACGCGAAAGACGATTTCTTTCATTTTCAAGTTGGCTTAAATGTGCTTAAAATGTGGCTTAATCTCATTATCCAGTTAAAGAAAACTGCAAGCTAATTGTGGGTTGAGTAGGGCATAAAAAATGTATGTCATTTCTTCAATTGCTGCGGCTAATGCACCTTTTACGCGGCATTTGGAGTGGCAATAAATAAACGCAATGACTTGCGCATATATCACTAATGTCTTTGATTAATTATTAATAAGTGGAAAAAGCATCTGTCAAAAGACAAAAAAACGAGAAGAGCTTGATCGGTATTAGGTGAATTTCACTAGCTTCCAAAGATCGATTTATTATGCTATTAAACACTTGCGTAACGTAAAGCTATATATACGTCACGTAATAGTATGTATGCGTAACGTAAAACTTTTTTCAAGTGAACCCTTTTCTCTATATCACTGTTGCCTAAAGACAAACAAGCATAACGAACAATTACACCTGGCAAGAAACATAGAAGTTATAACTTATAACACTTTAACGGAAAGGGAGTGAATGAATGACGTAATAAATGAATTGGATCTTGGAGCTGCTAACATACATATGTAAAAAGAATTTAATTAGATAGAAAACTGTAAAAGAAAATCTTAAGCGCAATATGTGCGAAAATAATAATTTAAAATTTTTTTAGAAAACAATTTTAAAACAGTCTTACGTCAAGGCAAAGCATCAGTGATTTGCTGAAGACCAAGTGCACTAAAAGCTAATAATATTTGAACTATCTTCACCCCAAAATATGTGAATAAAGTGGAAATTTACTTAAGAGTTTCTCTGGCAGAAGATGAAAATAAAAACGTAAGACTAGAAACGTAAAGAACAGTGTTAATAAAAACAGATGACAATGGAAGGCATCTGATCTAAACTAAAAATTGTGACAAAATAAAAGTGCATAAATGTACGTAAAGAAATTAGTGTTCCAATTAAAGACCACAGGCGGATATATACTAAATTTTTATCATCTTTAGGAAAAGGCGGCGAAGAAACAAAAATTTTCAAACCTGCCTGACAGCAAAAAAACAAAAATGTTCTTAAGTCATAACTAATTACGATGACCCAGAAAGAGGCCATAGATTTTAGAAATAGCCTAAATAGAGTTAGTATTATGTCTGTTATTGTAAATAGTGCTGGGTTATGTCGTTCTCTTATTAGTGTCGTATCTACTCATGCAGGTAAATAGTCTCTCCGCTTGGCATTTTATGTTGGCCTAATTTAATGTTTCCGTTTTTTATTATTTGTTGATTAGGTGTAACCCTCTGAGGCTGTTTTTCGTTGTCTGGTCACAACTTAATACCAGAATAGAAAAGTTTGCTTCGTTGAAGCTTAAATACGAGGGCCACTAATTATATTTGTGGCCTAAGGATGAAAACACAAGCATTTAAAGACAAAATCTATTTTATTGTTTTTCAAAATATTCTCCATGAAGATTTATACACTTTTGCATGCGTTGAAACCAATTTTCAAAGCACTTTTTCCACTCCGATTTAGGTACTTCTAAAACATGGGTTTTGAATGCAAAAACTGCTTCTTCAGGTGTAGGAAACCGTTGTCCGCGTAGTTTTTTCTTGATGTTCGGAAACAAAAAGAAGTCATTAAGTGTCAAGTCAGAGCTGTACGGCGGATGATCCATCAATTCAATGTTTTGCCCTGTCAAAAACTTCATTGTTTCAGCCGATCGGTAACAGCTCGCATGTCGTGTTGCAGAATGATGCAACTTTTTTTGATTTTTCCCAAAGTTTCTCAAAGACTTCTGGCAAATAAATAGTGGTGTACCATGCCGAATTAACCGTCTTACGTTGCTCTAATGGCACAGTCGCCACATGAGCGGTAATGCCGAAGAAACAGGCAACCATTTGCTTTGATGCGCTTCTTCCACGAACAACTTTGGTGGGATTTTGCTCGTCTTGAAAGACCCATATGGTGGATTGCTGTTTTGTTTTAGGATCATATGAGTATATCCATGATTCATTACCTGTGCAGATATTATAAACTGCTTTTGATGCACCTTGAGCGAATTTCTGCAACATTTTCTTGCACCAATAAACGCGAGCATTCTTTTGTGCGTTTGTCAGCTTATGCAGTATCCAACGTGAACAAACCTTTTTCACATGCAAATGTCCGTGCAAGATCTTATTGATGTTTGTCATACTAATCCCTACAGATGCCTCAATCTCGCGATATGTTACATGACGATTATGCTTTATCAGCTCATGCACAGCTGCGATGTTTTCTGACACAACAAACGTTGTTGGACGACCATCACGGGATTCATCCTGCAGTGATTGTCAGCCACGATTGTTTTCATTGTACCAGTTTTTAATGGTGCTGTAAGAAGGTGCTTCATTACCATATAAGGAATTAAGTTCATCTCTGCACTGTTGTCGTGTCAGGCCACGTCGAAAGTTATGAACAATTATTGCACTAAAATATTCACGAGTTAATTCCATTTTCTCCTAAGATCACTTTTTCAATCTGCTATCACTAATAGCACTAACAACAATTAAATGACAAAGTGTTTTGGTTGAGGTTATGTTTAACAATGTGAAGGTTGCACTGGAAACATCAGCTGGTGCCTAGCAACAGTCAGTGTTACCAGGCCAGAAATATAAATAGCAGCCCTCGTATGGAGGCCAGTTATGGAAACGCTATAAAGATAAAATATCTTCTTTGAGCAGGTTATACTCAGCCTACTCGTATACTAATAAGTATTGACATAGTGATAAGACGAAATTTTACGTAACTAGAGAATCAATAAACAAACTTTTATAGGGTCCTTTTTGTAACAACGAATTCTATTGTCTGGTTACTGTTATCAGAATATTAATCGAGGAAGTCTACTATTTCTCTTTTTTTGGTGACTAAAAAATCACTAGACGAATTTTGCAGTGTCCCAATTGAACTGGTAAAAAACTACTGGACGCTTGCAGTCAAGAAGAACACCTTCTCCATCTTGACATGTGTTTTTGGAGTGCAAAAGGCGGCAACAGTCGCCTTGGCTGGCAAGATTAGGCTACTGCTGAAAGAATTGAATACTGGAGATTAGATTAGTAATTTACCAAACAGCTACCACGGAAATCTATAGCTACGGTCCTATGGCGGTTAATAATGAGAGGGAGTAAAAAAAGGCCCGGACTTAAGGTGGGCTGCAACGGAGTCTGGTATATGGCGGAATGACGATTCTCGCTAGATACGTAACATATTTTCCCCACCTTAAACTCCAAAAAAAAATTAATAAGACTCTTTGGGGAGTAACGTGGTGGTTATGGTTGATACCCAAAAACCTCGGGAATGTGTGGTAGCATTCCTAATCGATGTGTTGTTACATTGCAACAGAATGTACGGAAGTTTAAGATAAGCTCCGGCTCTTAAGCAAGAAGTGGGGGTACAAACCTGCTCGCTATGCTTTTAAAATTACCACCTGAGGTATGTTATGCACTTTAGGCGCATGGGTAGATGCATAGTTATTCACCCAGTGTTAAGACCACCCTTAGATTAGAGCCAAATGGCTGGGTGCTGAGGATAATCTCTATTACATATTGTTGGAAAATCAAAGTAGGCGTTTTTACAAAGCCTACTTGATTTGTGTTGTAGGCAAAAGCACATCATGCACACGCACACATGTATGATATGTGTGTATTTTTTGTCTTTTGTTATTTTTCATTCTTTTACTTGAACTAAAGGTGACAAGTCGTGTTTTAAGAGAAATAAAAAAATAAAAGAATATAAAAAGGGAAAGTACAAGTGTTTTATTTGGAAGTTTATAAAAGGAAAATTCTACAAGTGTTTTATTTGGAAATCTATAGAGGATGAATTCTACACATACATATATACATCAAGGGCATCCTAAGTGCCATTCCCCAGCTTTAGAATAAAATTTAGATTAAAAAATTATTAAAACTTTTGAAAATCAAACGCTAAAAAAGGCACCAGTACGATCGATTTAACTTAATTTGAATGTTTTAAAGAATAAAAAATAAAAAATATTTTTATTTTAAAATTATTTCAAATTTACCTGCCATTCTGTTCATATCAATCAATTATTCTACAAAATATTTATTTTTGTTTTTCTTTTGTTTTTTACTGTAAAATTTCATTAATAAAGTTTTTGTTGCTGTTTTTTGTTTTGTTTATTTGTTTGTTTGTTTGTTTTAAGTTTAATAATATTTTAATAAAGTTATTGTTATTTGTTTTCCATAATTTAGTTGGTTTATTTAAAGGGTAAAAATTCATCCAAAAAGTTTGTTGTTGTTGTTTTTTAATAAATTTTTGTTTAGTTTTTGTTAATATCGGCTTTATAATATTTTGTTTTTTTTTTTGTTTTTTATTTATTTGTTTACTACGATTGACATTTGTTTAGTTGCAAAAATAAACTTGATTTTTAAAAAAAGTCTTTCTGTATTTAATTTTTATTCTTTATTATGAGAAAAAATATGGCTTCTTGAAAAATTAACTCCCATGAAAGGTGACCCGAATGTTTTTATCAATAAGTTTATATTTTTAACATTTAGAAAATTTTAACCAACATTTTTCTTAAATGCAACCGTGTTAATACAGTGTGTCCGCCGGGAAGTTATACTACTTTGTTTTGCCATCATTTTGGTAAACATTTGTCTTGACAGTTCATATTTGGCAGTCGTGAAGTAGACACGTGGCAAATCTATTATGGAAAAATATTCGATTAACCAAAGTGTTTTAATCGTTAAAACATTTTATCAAAATCTATCATCGATTTTTGTGAGAATGAGAAAATTACGTGAAATTTTTGGGAGAAACAAAGTGCCAACAAAACGCACTATTTATCGTATAGTGAATGAATTCGAAGTTACTTAGCCGAAGCAGGAACCACAACGTACTGCAAAATCGGCTGAAAACATTATTGCTGCTCAAGAAATTGTTCAAAACAATCCATCAACCTCAATTAGGTGCCACAGTAGGCTGGTAGGTAATGTACTGGCATATCAGTCTGGGGGTTGTGGGTTCGATTCCCAAGAAAGACCTTGTTTTTCACTAAAAAAAAAAATTGACTTTCGGTGGGGCTGCTCAGTGATGAAGGCATAGTCACTAGTCGCTGTGCTGTCTTTTATACAACAGCTAATTTCCGTAACTATCCTTCCACTTTCACCACCTGTCTCATCTCTTCTCTATCCCTCACCTAAAGAATGTAACACGGTACTTGACTAAATAGGCATTGCTGCCTGAAGTGGTACGTCTCTTTAAAAAAAAAAACCTCAATTCAACGCCATGCTCAGGATCTTGGTCTTCAATTAACAACATTTTTGCACAAGGATTTGGATTTGTTTTCATATAACACTCAGTTGACACAAGAGCTTCGTCCACAAGACCATCTACGACGCTCTACATATGCCAATAGGTTGTGATTAAACAGAATAGTCTGTTCTGAAGAATGGGAGACCGTCAAATTATTTAACAGTCACATTTGCATCCTTTAGAAGAGGCAGTCTGATACGCAATTTTAGAATGAGGAATTATTGTAAGGTCGAAACGAAAATGACATCATGGTAACTATGAATGGAGAGCGATATCGTGATATGATTGAAAACTTTTTAACGCTACAAGTTCATACTTTCAGCTTGTGGTATCAATTAGACGGTACCAGCCAGGATTACAATAAAATTACTGCATGACCCCTTTTCACAACAAGTTATTTCAAGTTATTTCACGGTCTTCAAGTTATTTCACGGTCTCCTAATTTGATTGCTTCGGACTTCTTGTTGTGGGGATATCTTCAAAGCAAGGTTTATGCAAACAAACTAAAAACGCTTGAGCAACTCACACAAAATATACGTTTTTTTTTTTTTAATTTTCCTTAATCATTGAATCTGTCACATTATTACGAAATTTACAATGAGTATTCAAATAGCCTAAGAATAAAAAGTCTTCGTTGCCACTGAACCACAACGTTAAGTTCCCACGGGTGTTGTCTTCATCTGATGAGTTCAAAGGTTCCCCTCCTTTTAAGATGTTTATGGCCCTCAAATATGAGCAAGTCTCTTGCAAACTGATTTGGATGAGTTGTAACTTTTGATTTATAGTTTGTGATAACTAACCTAGTATCTTCACGAATAGTGGGAATGCTGAGATCTCTGTGAATATTATTATTCCTGATGTACCACGGGGCACACGTTATTATTCGCAGGAGTTTTGACTGTCGTCTTTGTAGTTTTTCGATGTTTGATAACGAAGCAGTTCCCCATAGTTGTATACCGTATAACCATATGGGCTTTAAAATGGCCTTATATAGAAGGACCTAGAGGTCAAATTTTAATGAGGATCTTGCTCCGATAAGCCAGTAAAGTTGGGCAGATTTCAACTTTATTTGTGTTATTTTTGCCGCTATGTGGAAAGTCCATGTGAGACGTCTATCAAAATATTCAAGATGAAATTAATGAAATACCGCGTAAAATGTGTGAAAATGAAAAATGTGCTCCAAAGGGCTCGCCTAACAGAGACGGGCATGTCAACTGATATTGTATGCCATATATAAATGCCAACATTAAATAAATTATTTATCAATATAACATCCATTCTCCTTCACTTAATCAAAAATTGTAAACAAGTTAAGTAGTATACCTATCCGGCGGACACTCTATATGTAAATGTAGCATACACAATGCGTCTATTTAAAAGTGGGAATAGAAAATATTTGAAGCTGCAAATGTTTTTAAAAAAGAAATTAATGATTTGTAATTTAAACAAAAAAACTAACGCCTTAATTTAGGACCAAACTAAATCCAAGGTTGGAATTTCCTCTATATTATTTTCATAGTATTTAATTTTTATTTGGGTTATTATTCTAGAAGCCAAAATTTAGAAATGAGAAAATCTTAAAATTTTTAAATAATAAAAATAATTATTTTAAATTGTAAAATAAAATAAAAAAGAAATAAATAATAAAACTCTTTTATACCATTTCTTTTTTTTAATAATTATTATTAGTTAAAAAAAATTGTGCGCTTCTTTAGACTGGTTAATGAATGTTATAATTAAATAAAAATATTATTTGCAATGATAATTTTGTAGGCTTCTGTAGCTAAAGGGTGTTTTACCCACCCTTTAACTCATTTTTTAATATCACTGCAATGTCTAAGCAGACTCTTGAGGAATATTAAAACATTAACATTGACATGGTACGGGGGCGGATCAATAAGTCCGTGACTTTTCAAACTTTGTTCGTAGTTATATGAAATGTAACACTGTTCCCATCATAAATGTGGTCTTTATAAAATTCCACTATCTAGACACACTGCAACTGGGGCAAAAGGGAGCCCAGTCCCCTGAAGACAGGCAGGGAGTCAACTGAAAACTCCACTTTATTTCCACGGGAATCAGTAAGCTCGCAGAGTTCATTATTTGTCTCTTTAGACATTTAATAGTTCTCTGGCTGATTATTAAGTTTGGCCCCTATATGGAAGTATCGTGGTGGTTGTGGTTTCGCGGCCCCATAACAGTTATAATGGTGGCCAGGATCATCTCACTGATAATGACACGCAAAGTGAATGATCCAGTTCAGTGAGCATACTAGAAATGTGTTCTGGACAGGACTTGGAAAGTCTCCAACTCTTTAGAAAGGTGTGATGATTTGCAGCCCTGCTCTGGAATCATTAAAGTTGCAACTAGAAGGTTTCTGTTGCACAGAATTATAGCTTCGGCTTTTTAGGATGAGCATGACGTTCCAAATTATGCAGTGGTTAGATCCACCATCTGATTAAGGCTTCATGGCCAGGTGCGGATGTAAATCGAATCACACTACTCTCAAATCTTGAGCAAGTGTCGTCATTTACTTTGCGTTTTTTTTTTGGACCAGCACTCAGGGTATGACCCCTACATATGCAAAGCATTGTGCCATACTGACAAGCTAGTACAATACCTACTAGCCGACAGGGACAGCTATTTACTTTCCGTTTAACAGCTGTTCAAAATATGCAACCCTGTGTATTTTTCTAAAAATGGAAAAAAGTGAATTTCGAGTGCGAAAATTTTGCGAAAAAAAACCATCAATCAAATCAAGGAAAAGCTTGATAAATACTATGGGGACTCTGCAACATCGATTTCAATGGTAAAACAAGTGGTTTACTGATTTTTGTTGTGGGCTACAAATTGGTATCTCATCCGCCATATTCTAAGGATTTAGCCTCTAGTGACTACTTTCATATTTCCAAACTCTAAAAAATGGCTCAAGGTGGAAAGAGATTTAGCTCCAGCGCTGAAATTATGGACGAAACAAATGCTTATTTTAAGGACCTCGAAAAATCCGATTTTTTGGAATGGATACAAAAGTTGGAGAAACGTTGAATTAAAAGGAGATTATTTTACAAAATAATTTTTTTTTTCGATTATTACAGAGTCCCCATACATCATCGATTTCAATGGTAAAAAGTTGTTTATTGACTTTCGTTGTGTTCGCACAACTACGAATGACGCTGAACGTTCTGGACGCCCAATTGAGCTCAAAGCACCCGAAAATGTCGAAAAATTCGGCTGTATCTCACAAGAAAAAAATTACTCATGCTTTCTCCATCACTTTAAAAAGTGGAGAAGAAATTGCAATTGCCCAGTAATTTTCAAAATTGTTAGGCTCACCCTTTTTGGGGAATGGCGTTACATTAGCAATCTTTCAAAATATTAGAAATTCGCTGGCATTTGGGGCTATTCTGCGTTTCGATTCGAAACGAAATTTTCTCCGTCTGGCAGCTGTGGTCTTTTGCGTTTCGATTCCGCTAAGTTTCTTTCGATTGTATGTATTCTGCTCCATTTTTCTCAGTTGCTTTTTTGTTAACGGAGGGGTTTTCTTTAGCTGTGTTTTTTAATTAAAAAGTTTAAAAATGTAAGTAGAAAATGAGATAAAATGTTTAGAAACGATAAAAAAAAACACTTAAAATTATTTTTAATTAATTTATTTAAATAAATTAATTTTTTTCTTGTTTTCAATTGTTGATTTTTGTACCCGAATAGGATGTGTTTTTTATGTGTTACAGGTTAAAAACAACAACACCGCAGCAGTATGAAAAATTGGCAAATTTAATGGCATCTAAAGCAGACATTGCATGTGGATACCACCAGCGATCAAAGGAAGAAGTGGCAGTGCTCTGGAAGAAGTTGCAGGAGTCCTCAATACACTAGGTCCTCCATTACATTCGTTTATGAAAATGATAACAAACTTGTTTATTTTGCTATTTTAATTCTACATTCCACAGTGATGCTATCAATTTTGTAAACATTGTTGTCTTCTTCTTTTTCTTTCGATTCCGTTTTTCTTCAAAATACCAATTTTCGAGCGCAACGGAACTGAATGCGTAGACTTGATCGAAACGCAGAATTGGGGTGATTATAAAACGTGCTGAAAACAGCTGCTAACAGTATTGTTTCAAGAGCAGTGCTGGAATCCCATTCAACCCAGGGTATTTGTTGATCTTAAGATCTGCTATGAACTGATAATACTTATTTATTTTTCATTAATTTCAATTAATTCAAAATTTATATAAATGAACGGAAAATAAATTGCAATTCCTTTTAACAAATTTATTTGAATTAGAAACGAATTGCAATTCATTTTTACCAAATTCAAATTTCATTCAATTCAATTTTTTGTGTGAAAAGGATTAAATCAAAATTTAATAATTCACTGCATGACCGATTCGCGAATTGATTCAAAAATAAATCCTTTCATTTACAGCTCTGACATTAAATTATTAAGAAACTTCCAGAGCTGTATTTATTTGTTTGCTATTTAAATAAATTTTGTTGCTAAGGAAGAGTAGAGCCATAGGAAACATTATGACGTTTTTCTAAGCGAACGAGAAATGAACCTCAAAATTCAATATATTTGCAATTACCGGCCCTTGCAGCCTACTACTGGCATAATAATCTGAGATTAAAAGCGTGTTTTAGTATGTAAAAAAATGGGTCAGAGAATCTTTTCTTAATTTAAGGTGAAAAATAAAATTGACTCACAAAACTTTAGGCTTTAACTTTTTCTTCAAAACAGAAAATGGGGCAGGCACTTGTAACATTTTTGAGAATCAAAAGCAGATAATTCGAAATTTTACATGTCGCAGTCTTTGTTTTAAAGCTTTGGCTTGAATCGGCATGCCGCTTTAAGGCGCATAAAAAGAGGGCATCAAAAGAGATTTAAAATGTAATAAAAATTAAAAATCAAAAATATCAATAAATTTATTTAGAAATTTAAAAAAAAAATTATTATTTATATTTTTGTTTTTGTTTTGATTTTTTTTTCTTTTGTATTCATAGTGTAAAATTTCATTTTTGCAAGTATTCCAAAATATATATTTATTATTTACTTTATTACTTATTTTATATTATTTTTGTTTTTATTAAAAATTTATATTTCTGTATCATTTTTATAAATATAAATTTTTTAATAATAATTAGCAATTTTTTATTTTTAATATGTATTAAATTTTTACACATATTTTTTTAAGTAAAATAATTTTAAATGATTTAACAAAAAAGGAAGAGTCTATGGATTTTATTTAATTAAAGTTTTAAATATTTTTTTAATACATAAAATGTATTAAATTATTTTATTAATATATTTTGTATTTATTTATTTTACATATCTTTGTTTGTATTTTTTTTAATACATCTATCGTTACACTGCTGTAAATTACACAATACATTTTTACTAAATGATAATTTTTTTTTTTATAAAACTAATTTTGTTTGTTTATTTTACTTTTTGTTTTTAGTTTAAATAAATAAATAAATAATAAGATAAAAATTATTGGGTTAATTATGTATTTAGCATGCTATCCACTATTTTCCTAACTGCGTTTTAAAACATTCTATGGAATTTGTAAGCAACTTCTCACTAAATTTTAAAAGTGTGTTAGGTAAAGTGAGAGAAAAGGATTTTAAAGGACATTTGATTGTGTGACCCCCTAGTAAAATCGTGTATTTGCATGCATGCAAATACAAAGTTATTAAAAAAATAAAGTTTTCCATTACCTTTTTATTATCCGTTTATGTAAAATATGTATATAAATCGTTTGATTTGTAGGCATTATGATCTATAACTACAACTTCTTACAGAAGTTTCTGCTAAAAAGCTGTCTCAGCTAAATTTTAAGAAATAACGTTTAAACGCAAACATATCGTCTAGAGGAATATATTTATTGAAACATTATTAATTGTTGACCCAACAAAGTGAAATTAAAGCAAATTTTTTTATATCGAAATGAACGAAAAATAAAAAACGTAAGAACATATCAAATCGTATAAACTGGAAAAAGCTTTATTATTTACCAGTAAAATTTTCCAAACTTAAAATCCAGTTGGGGCCACAAGAGCTTTACAGCTCTGCAATACAAACAGTCTTTAAAAGACATCACTTTCACCTATAGAATGAAGTCATTAAGTTGCCTTTAATAGTGTTTAATGCAGTGGCCTCAAAATTTTGCACAAGTGACAGCTTTCAATTTTTGTGAATTTTGACAAGCAAAAAGCAGCTTTCGACAGCTTTAGGGTTGAATTTATACGAAATATTAAAACTGATATAATAAAATTTTTGTTTTAATTTATTTTGCCAACAATGTCCAGCTTTTGGGGGATACTAGCAGACAATAGCCTTTTAATAGACAACGGTATCAAAAATAATGATGTTACGTGCAAATTCAAGGTCACGATTTACTAATCTGCAGAATCGTAAAAGTAATTCTCCAGAAAATCTGATTGAATTCTGAGCTACTTAGATGACTCAATTGAAAATGCAAAACTGATTGCATAGAAATTATTATTTTTTAAAATTTTTAAGCTCATAAAAGCTCTTAACTCTATTAAGCTGTCCAAAAATTTGGACAGTTTATTTCTCAGGTCTATGGGATTTTCTTGTGTTTTAAATAATTTGGAACCTACTATTCCATTTAGACTGGTGTCTTGCGGGGTAAAAGGGAGCCCAGGCCTCTCAAAGGCTAGTAGGAGCCACCTGGACAATCCACATATTTCCACGGGATTCAGTACGCTCGCAGAGTGCACTATTTGTCTCTTTAGGCGAGATGTTCTCTGACCGGTTATTGAGGTTGGCCCCTATATGGGAGTATCGTGGTGGTTGTGGTTTTGGACCCTCCTGAGAGTTTGTGGGTCGGATCATTAAAATTAACACAATGAATGGTTCAGCTTCAGTGAGCATGAATGCTGTCGTGTTCTTGATAAAAAAGAGCTTCATGCGTACTGGACCAGGAGTTAGAAAGCCTCCAACTCTTTAGCAAGGAGTGAAGGCTGCGGCGTACTTCGGGCTTTCGAAATTGGTACCAGGAGTGACCGGAGGATATACGTATTCGATGGCCTCCTGGGGCGTGGGTGATGTCCAATCAACCAAGTGGTTTGACCACCATCTGATTATGACTATATAGTCAGTGCAGATGTAAATCAAATCACGCACTGTACACAGCGATTCTTCACACATTTATCGGTTTTTATGGAATACTTGACCATCTAGACCTGTACTGCTGCGGGTATAAGGAAGCCCAGTCCCCTGCAGGCAAGCAGGGAGTCAACTGGAAGCTACACGTTATTTCCACGGCCCCAGCATGAACTGATTTTGTGGGCCAGGATCATCTCGCCTTTAATGCAACCAACGGTAGAATGATCAGCATCCAGTGAGCATGCTAGTTATGTTGTCTGGACCAGGAGTTGAATAGTCTCCAGCTCTTCAGCAAGAGGTAGTGGTTTGCAACCCTGCTTTGGAACCGCTAAAAATGGCAACTAGTAAAGACCTGTTGCTTGAATTAGTCCTCGGCTTCGTAGGGCGTGAATGACGTTGCTATTCATTCCCAGTGGTTTGACCACCATTTGATTAAGGCTTACGGCCAGGTACAGATGTAAATCTTATCACGAAAAATATACCCAGCGATTTGATCTAATTTTTTATTTTTATTTAAATTTTTTTTTTATTAAAAATGGTAAGTTAACATTATAGTGGAAGACGTTAAACGTCTGTCTTAGATATCCAATTTAAACGTTAAGCTATCTGGCGGTTAAGCTTAAATCTGTAACAATTTCTGTATAATCAGAGAAGTGCTTTCTAAATTGACAGATTTAGATTTGCGTAGTAGTGTGGCCAATACATATAATTTTTGGCGATTTCTCTAAGTTGCCTACAAATCATTCTACTGAATTTTCTTGTGAATGAATCGCATGATTGTATAGAATAGTTAGTCGTGGTCTTAAGCTTTATATGTTTACATATTTTGTATAACTTAAGCATATTTTTATGCTGTAAATAGAATTATAAAATTTAATTTTTAAAATTTTTGTTGACTTTTTTGTAGTTGTATGTAATCGAACCTAAATATTTAACTAATTTATCAAGAATATATAGTCTTAATTTATACACCCTAAATAAGTAGATGATGCAAGTATGTATATATACTCGTATATTCTTTAATACTAAATTATATTAAAGTTCTTTGACATTAATTATTATTTACTGTTTTGGTTATTTTTCCAAATGAACAACAAAAAATTTAAGGAAAAACAAAAGAGAATTTTACTAAAAATTACTAAAATTTAATAGATTTAATTGTTATTTTAAATTTTATGTGGACTTTTTTTTGTTACGACAACAAGTGCAAGTCAAGTGTGTTTATATTATATTTCTAAAATTAAATATTTAAATTAAGTCTTGTTTTTGTTTTTAAGTATGTATTATAAAATATAGAATAATTTAAATGTATAATATAAATATAATAAATATAATTTATAAATACATGATATGATAAATTTTAATTCAACTACAAGAAATAGTTCATGTTGTCTTACCAATCAGCACTTGCGTTTGTTTTTTTTTTAATATGTTTGTATGTTGATGATGTCCTTTTTTAAGATTTAAATAAAAAAAAAAAATATAAAAAATTAAAAATTTAAATTTATGTTCAGTTTTGTTAAATAAATTTCCAATTATAATTCAAAGTATTTTTAAATATAAAAATTAAAATATTATATTTTGGTTTTGTTATGGAAGTTTTGTGTTATGGAAGTCGGGTAAATTTTTATAAATTTTTTTGTCAAAAGTTGACTGATTTTGTAAATTTAAACCCTTAAAGATATTGAAAACGCAATTCTATATATACTTTAACTCTTAGACAAATATGTATTTCAAATTGGCTATTGAGGTGAATGTATTCACCCATACATACCTTCTACAAATGATTGGCTTTTAATAATTTTAAAATATCAAAATTGCTTTTTACGTGTATTGTGTCTGACAATAGAACAGAATTTTCCAAAAGTGAATTGCTTGTTGAACATAGTGCACTCACCCGCTATGTATACGCCTATTCTCCAAAAAAGCTAGCATAATTTCATGAATTTTATCACTGCCAGGAGAAAAGAACCCCATAAATACTCATTAAAAATCCTCTGACTTAATAAAAAAAAACTTTGCTGAGAATTTCAATATTCTGTAAAAATATCATTTTATATTTTTAAATCTTCGAGTCTAAACTAAAAAGTTTAATTTAATTAAACTAAAAAAACTTTCCTATAAATTTAATACCATCATATTGATACGTTCAATATGATGGCAACCCCAAAATAAAAACCCATCAACTTGATTCATAGGTGTCCGCCGAGAAGGTATACTATTCTTTTTGCCGCCATTTTCTTGAAAATTAATCTTGACAGTTCATATTTGACAGTCGTGAAGTAGACACGTGGCAAATTTATTATAGAAAAATATTCGATAAAGCAATGTGTTTTAATCGTTAAAACATTTTGTTAAAATCAATCATCGATTACTGTAACGATGACGAGGCATTTTTTATTTGAATGGATATGTGAACAAAAAGAATAGTCGTTTCTGAGGAATGGGAAACCACTAAATTATTCAACAACGTGGAAACAAAACGCACTATTTATCGGGTAGTGAATGATTTCGAAGAAAGAGGGTCTGTAGGTGATAGGCCGCAGAATGGACCACAACGTACTGCAAAATCGGCTGAAAATATTACTCCTGCTCGACGCGAAATTCGACGCCTTGATCAGGAGCTTAGTCTTCAAAGAACAACTTTGGCCACAATTTTACACAAGGATTTGCATTTGTTTCTATATAAGATTCAAATGGCACAAGAGCTTCTCCCACAAGACCATTTACGCTGCCGTGCATATGCCAAGAGTATGTTACAGCTCGTCCATAACAACTACGATTTTCATGAAAAAATAATAATGAGTGACGAGGCACATTTTCATCTGAATGGGGAATGGGAAACTCCCAAATTATTCAATAGTCACAACGGTAACTGTGAATAGGGAGCAATATCGTGATATGATTAAAATACTTTTTTTTTAAAGAGAAGTAGCACTTCAGGCAACAATGCCTATTTTGTTAGGTACCGTGCTTCATTCTTTAGGTAAGGGATAGAGAAGAGACGAAACAGGTGATGAAAGTAGATGGATAGTCGCAAATTAACTGCCGTATAAAGACAGCACAGCAACCAGTGACTATGCCTTCATCGCTGAGCAGCCCCACCGACAGTCAATTTTAATCTTTGTAGTAAAAAAGCCAAGGCCTTCGTTGGGAATCGAACCCACAACTCCCATACTGACAAGCTAGTACACTACCTACTAGCCTACAGGGGCACCTAATCAGTGACGAGGCACATTTTCATTTGAATCGATATGTGAATAAATAGAATAGTCGGTTCTGGGGAATGGGAAACCCGCAAATTATTCAACAGTCAGTGTAAACTCTGGAAGCTCCAGAGTTTACACTAATTGTCTCTTTAGACTTTTAGCCCTTTGGGAGTATTGTGGTGGTTGTGGTTTTGCGGCGCCAAGCATGAACTTATTATGATGGCCAGGATCATCTCGTCTTTAATCACACCAACGGGTGAATTATCCGGATTCAGTGAGCATGCTAGTCATGTGTTCTGGACCAGGAGTCGGATAGTCTCCAGGTCTGCTTTGGAACCGCTAAAAATGGCAAGTAGTAAAGACCTATTGCTAGAATTAGTCCTCGGCTTCCTAGGGCGTGAATGACGTTGCTTTTCATTTGCAGTGGTTTGACCACCACCTGATTAAGGCCTACGGCCAGGTGCAGATGTAAAACTTATCACGAAATACCTTACCGGCAGACACCCTGTTATTGTTAAGAATAATAATGAAATCCTTTCCGGGAAGATAACCCGGCTTAAATATTTGAAAGAATTTTTACACAAGTAAATTTAATACAGAAAATGTTTACAAAATATAAGTTTTAAATCTATACCTCATTAGCTATACCCGGTGTTCTATGCTACTCCCAGGGTAAAAATATATATTATATATATGTGGTGTATGTCAGTACACATACAGCAAAGGAATCCTAATAGGAACAAACATATTGTATTTGTTTTTCATACCGTTGAGTTACGTTATCCGTAAGAAACATTAAACCCTGCTGCATTGTGGATTTTCAAGAATATTTATTTGTAAAGGGCTTAAAATGTAAGAAAATAACTAAATAAAAAAATAATAATAAATTATAAATATAGAAAAAATGGCTGTTGCTTTTTCAGATTAATGGAGTGAGTGCTTATTAGGACTAGAACTATTGTATTTTTTTTATTATTTTGAAACATAAAGCTAAAAAGATAAAACTTTTAAATATTTTTGATTAATCTTAGATAACACAAAAAGCAGAGTGGCTCCATGAAGTGCTAGAAAATTTGAGCCAAAGTTTCCAGTGTGTTTTTCACATTCAAAGTTGGAGTGAATTTCAATTTTCCTAAATGTCCCAAATTTGTTTAAGCTTAAAGACTTTTGCCTTTTTTTCCTAAGGCTATTTTGCATAACAAAAGTGTTTCAAAGATAATTAAGTATTTTAATTATAATGAGAAATTTTGTAAAAACTATCAGAATATCATTTGTTTTTCTTCTTTTATTTTTAGTTTCTGTAAAAAATGGCCGCCAAAAAACGTTATTTATATACGATTGTGTCTAAATGGCCATGGACATCACAATAAGTGTTAATAAAATAAAAATATTTGTTAAAAATAAGCATTAATATCCATATTAAAAATTTAATTGAAATGGTTTTACTTCTTTTTTATAAAATAAAATAAATACATTTCTAAAACATTAAAACGAGTGATTTGCAGAACACCCCAGCCATTAATTATTTAAAGGGTGTTTTGGCACAAGCCAGAAATATTATACAATTAAAAAAAAGAATAAAAACTCTTAAAAATATTAAGAAATCTCAGAATTCTGGCAGTTTTTTATGATTTCAAAACCAGGATAATTAAAATCCCCAATCCCATGATTTTTAAAAATTAATGGGCATCACCAATCGTCTTTTAACAAAGTGAATATAAAAATTTTAATTTTTTATGAAGTAGTTTATCCAAAAAGAAAGTTTTTAGATAACTGAATTTTCAAAATAAATTTTTATAAATATTTAAAAAATAAATATTTATTTTTAATGTCAAACGAATAGTGTTTGGAAACAAATGAAAACAAAATTTACTTAAGTTTATAACTTTAATGTTTAATAAATATAAATAAACATATATATTTGTTGTTCTTATTGCTGTGGCTTTTTGTTGTTGTTGCAGTTGTGAATTATCAAAAAGGAACATAATTACAAATCAGGATTAGAGTAAATTTTTGTATTAATAAATTTTATTAATTTTTACTTAATTTATAAATCATTTCATATATTTTATGTTCTTTTTATTAAATTATGCTTTTAGATTTTAACATAGTGTTTAGTGTGTTATTTTAATAAGAAATTAAAGAGAAAAAAATATAATTTTTGCGATAATCTGGTAACTTTTGATTGTTTGTTTGTATGTTTGTTTATTTGTTTCTAAAAGGATTATAATAATTCTATACAGATTTTACAAAGTTGTTTGTTTTTGTTTTTAGTTACTAATTTTAATGAATGAATGACTGGGCAACTGAATGTATTTAATTTAAAGAAAAGAATTTGTATGATTTTAGTGGGAATGTAAATTACTTTCTACCCATTTATACAGTGATATTTGTGATCTAGCCACCCATTCAACATTGGAAGCTACACTACTTAAAGTCATATTTAAAACTTCCATGCCTGGACCTCTTCCAAAGCGATGCACTAAAGATTTGAGCTAAACGAAAAATTGCAAAATATTTCATAAATTTTAGTTTGTTTTGAAGTAAAAAATTAGAAAAAAACAAAATGTATTTTACTCACCTCATCATAATCGAATTTGGTGGCACCATATTGTGTTATGGCTGATATAACTTTAGCAAATGCTACTGTACCCTGACCCATACGTGACTCTAAATCGAACCATTTGGCTTGTAGAAATCTACAGGCCATAGCGCCACCTGTTGGTGTACCAGCTATCGCTTGTAAAACTTGTACCACTTCAGCGGTGGGTAACATTGTCACATGTGACAATAAACGATTTTGTAGCCAGGCATCTTTTGTGCGCCCTAAAGCTCTTAATAGCTGCATACGTTCTATATAACTTTCCGATGTTCGCTGCAGTGTAACAAAACGTTCCCAACAATGCTGCCAATAAATATACTCTCCCGATAATATAGAACCAGTATAGACAACCTTTAATCAATTACAATAATATATTATAATTTATATTTGAATAAAAAATTTTATTTTACCTCTCTTAAATTTGGTGCTATTGCCGTTCCATTGTAGTAGAGAAACTGATTTAACATATTTTTTGATTTTGTTACACTATCAATATCCTCCCACAGTACTGAGGCCAAAAGAACTTCCGGTCGCATTAATCTGCAAATTGAAAATCAATTTAAATTTTAAAAATATAAAAGAAAAAAAATAAATAAATATGTATTAATCATTTTAACGGTGTTTTTATTTAAATTTAACAATATATTTGTTCAATATTTCCCTGCAGGAAATTAATTTTTATAAAAATAAAAATTAGTAACAATTTGAATATTAAAAAAAAAATATAAAAAATATTTTTAAAACTCACCTGGTTGCCTCATCACCATCATCATTCCAGCCAATTTTCTCTATTACCGTGGATAATTTCATTTTTATAAATTCAGAAAGCATTAGAAAACATTCCGAATATTTTAAAATGCGACGCCATTTTTCTAAATGTCTCAAAGCCAAAGCCATTGGACCCCAATTTGTTTCGCTGGGCAAATATTGTATCATATTCATGGTGATTTCACAAGGCAGTAAATTGGCATGACAGAGGGTAAAAGCATCTGATAACAGTCCTAAGCGATCCTGTTAATATTTTTTATTTTTCACAAATAATAAATAATTTTTTTTTTATAATAAAATCTACAACTTACTTCACCCGAAAATTTATCAGGATCATTGTTTAAATCCTCAATAATGTTCGCCCAATTATCATCGTTATATAAAACACGATAATAGCCTGATTGTCGAGCATTCACTTTAATCCATTTAACATTTTCAGCAACATTGAAAGTAACTAAATTTGAAAAAGAAAAACAAAAAATGAATTTAAAAACTATAAAAAATATAAAGTTATTTCTATATTATGATCACAACAACAATATATGGTTGCGCTAAACAAAATATAATTATTTTTAAACAATATTTTAGTTACACACAAAAATCGCAACATGGTTAATTTGAATTAAAAAATTTATGCTCAAACTCTTTTTACTATCCCCAAAATAATATAATATTTTTAAACATAATATGATAATATTATAAATAAGAATTATTATTCAAATATAATTTTCAAAAATAAATTGGTGAAGCCCTTAGCTGAAATGCTTTTCTATTTAGTTGCAAGTTATTGGTTGACTTGAAAACGTTAAGTCTGGAGATAAAAAATAACGAATTCTTAGAAAAGGATATTAAACAAAAATAAAAAAATTAAGAATCTAAACATTTTTTAATAAATAAAAAATATTCAGACAAATCAAATTGGTAAGTAAAAAAATCTCAATAAAGATAAAATAATTTCTTTAAAAAGGGGCCCGATAACAAATATATTGTTGTTATTCCTCTCCAGTTTAGAACACGGCTTAGTAAACGTTTTCAGAATAATGTCCTCACAGCGAAAGCGCTCACCGTTAATACCGAACAAAGGCGAAAGGTAATGACAACAGTATTTCATTTAATGGCGGAACAAATCCAAATAACTTAATACTGTTACGGATGTGTCTTGTTTAAGTTTTGAAAGAAAATATTTAAGCAATAAAGTAAACTACTGGGTATTTTGTTTACTAACTGCGTGGCTTGCTAAAGAAAACTTATGCACAACAACAAAATTTGTAGTTACAAACTGCTTAGAAATTGTATACACGCAAATAACAACAATTTTATATGCTGTTTACTAACTGCGCGGTTTTCTGAGAAAACTTATCTACACAAGACAACAACAAATATTTGAAAATAAATCTCAAGAAGAAACTTTATCAGCATAAAAACAAAAACACACACAGACCTAAAGGCGTCTGTCTATACATTAAATGAATAACATAACAACAACAAAATGTGATACAAAGGGAGTAGAATATTCTTAATTTTTTTAGACCTCTAGCGGACAAATATAAAAGGCAGCGTATAAGTGGATAGTTATTCAGTCGAAAAATAAACCTCGTGACGTAAAGACGTGCATCTTAAGTAAATCGTTCTGTAGTGTCAACTTTGTGTGTAGTTAAAGTAAATAAATTTGTAATTAATTTAAAAACTCTAAAACCTGGTGTTATTTATTTTGCAATAAAGAACTCACAACAAAACCGTTTATAATATGTATAAGCGTAACAATACTATTGTGGCCGCTAATATTATGTTTGTTTACATAATAATGCTGCTCAATCATGTTTGCTTCTTGCTTGTGGCGAGAGCATTTGGCCGAAAGCAACGCAAGTGTAATTCTTACCATCGACATTTTGCATCCATAATGTTTCTGTTCGATTATTTAAATCGGTTACATAAGTTATGGGAAAAATCCATTTCATTTGTTGCGGAGGTTTCTGTTTGCTAGCTGTTGTTGTTGTTGGTGTTGTACTTGTGCTTGTTGTTGTTATTTCACTTGAATTTAATGTTGTTTTATTATAATTATTGCCATCGTACGTTTCATCGTGAATGGCTAGAAATTCGGCCGGCTTGAATGGCTTTTGTGATATCGTTATCTTATTGCCCAGCTTTGTAACTGTTAGTAGGGGAAAGCCAGATTGATGTGTCCACAAGGACATCATATCCTAAAATGAAGCAAAGCAGAAGAAAAATAAATTATTTTATAATTTATTTATAATTAAATAAAATGTATCTAGTCCCTATCTTCACACTTATGGCATTCTTTTTTTATCAGCGAATCAATTTTAAGACCGTGACGACAAAGTCTTATTATGTAATTTTAGTCTTAGCTCGAAATATCATATATGGAAAATATGTTCCTAAGTCCACAGTTAATGTGAATCGAAATAATTTATTTATTTTAATCGTTTCCTGGAATGGCCAACCGGACATAAAAATTTTATTATTGGGAGAGTTTACATACGTCTCTACTGCATTCAAGGCAATTCCAAACGAATTCGAGGTAAATAGCAACAGCGTATAATTTATTATTATTATTCATATAAAAACTGTTCTATGTTTTCTAACGGCGAAAATAAATTAATTCGCCGTTACTATTATCTGTAGTAAATTTAACGTGCCCTTTTAAATTAAAGTAAATTTACTTGGAGGCTTGGAAGTCGTCCCGCTTGCAAAGTTTTTCGCTTTTGCAACCATTTTTTTTTTAATTTACCAAGGCGAAACTCAACGAAACTTTAACATAAAAATGCTCAGCAAGATATGCTCTCAAGGGTAAAGAGTAAAATAAGTCAAGGATTTGAAGTTCAAAATAAATATTCAAACTTTTTCTTTTTCAGCTTCAGAAATGTAGTCGATTTATTTTTATTTAAGAGAAGTAGCACTACAGGCTACAATGCCTATTGAATCAAGTACAATAATACATTCTTTAGGAAAGGGATAGAGAAGAGATGAAACAGGTGGTGAAAATAAAAGGATAGTCAGAAATTAAATGCCGTATAAAGACAGCACAGCGACCAGTGACTATGCCTTCATCGCTGAGCATCCCCAAAGACAGTCAATTTTTAATTTTGCGGTGAAAAAAACCCAAGGTCTTCGTGAGAGCTGGATATTTGTCTATTTAAAGCAATAAGCAAATTATCAAGAACATAAATAAAAGTAATTTTTTTTATAAAGGGTTTCTCAACAAGAAGTTTGTTTTCTAAAATAAAATAAAACAAAAAAACTAGATTAAGATAATTCAAATTTTTACTGCATTACGAAAAGAAAAGTTCGGCAATTATAAATAAAAAATAATATCTGGCAAATGTCCACCCCGACCACGCTGACAGATGTCGACTCTTTCATTAAAGATTTTAATCACTTTTTCGCAAAATTGCGATCCTATTTTGTTAAACACATTTTAAGGCTGAAATCGACTTTGTCTTTAACATAGCCTCACAAAAACTAATTCTGGAACTGGCCACTTAATTGCTAATTGTCGTGAAATTATGCAATCGGGAAATTTAGTTTGCAATAAATTGATCGTTTCATTCGCTGTGTGATATATGCCACCATCCTATCGAAATCACTTTTTATTGATATCTACGTCGTCAATAATTGGCCAAAATTGTGTTGTTAGCATATCACGATAGCGTGATCCATTGACCCTTAACGCATTTTCAGGCTCATTTTCGAAAAAAAAACGGCGGAATCACACTTCCAGGTTACATAGCGTACCATATAGTGACACGTTGAGCATGCAAAGGCTTCTCAATTATCGCTCTGACAAGTGAAAATAAAAGAGAACACTGAAGATGACAAACGGTCGAAACCGGTTTATTCACAAACCGAATTTGACGAGGGTCGACGTAAAACCGTACCCAAATAAAAGTAAGTGAAAATGGGTTTGTTGTACCGGTTATTCCTAAATGAATTAAGCGAATCTACAGCAATGCGAATGGTCGATCGGCATCGATTCCTGCACCAGTTGAACCTTATAAGGCTTCAAAATTCAATCCTTACGAAAATTCGCCATGTGACGGTTTTGAATAATCCCAATTGTTGAAACCGTTGAGGAATTGACAAATTCTGCTTCAACACTGTGACTAATGGCTGCGATGTCTTCAGTTAAATGACGGGAACGAACACGCGTTGCTGTTCGCACATTTTGTATCGAGCTTGTCGCCTCAAATATAACGACTAAGTTTTTAAAAGCGGTACGAAAATATCACGAATTTTTCAAAATATGACTTTAACAGAACCATTATTTTCATAGTGGATTTTAATTATTTTAAGGCGATTTTCATGCGAAATTGAATTCATTGTAACAAATATCAATGCTCTGGACCTAACGGTCAAGAGAAACATAATTCTGAACAGGATTGGATATGAGATATACAGGCAACCAACAGCAACGGACAAGATAATACACAACTCATGAGATCATCCCCAGCAGCACAAAAGCTCAGCAATCGGACAGTTAATGACAGGACTCGAGGGAACACCACTAGCACGGTGAATGTATATGGGGTAAATGGGAATAATATACACCATAGCTGGGGACAACATCAGGAAACAAATTGGAACGAACAGAGAACAGAACAAGGAAGAGGAGAATGAAAGGGGGAACTGAGCTACAATAACATATATGGAAAGGTCAACGTACGGACTGGCGAGATTCTTTGGAAGACACAACATCAATACGGCATTCAGGACAAGGGATAACCTGGGCAGATTACTATGGAATAGAACAGCCGGGACAAATATACTAGACAAACAAGGAGTGTACAAATTAACTTTTACATGCCATCACAGTTATATCGGGCAAATAGGACGAAAAATTAGGACCAGATTTAGAGAACACATTACAGACTATAACAGAAAACTATGAGAACCAAAATCAACTCCAGAATCAAATTATGCGAACCACATATTCAACAACAAATGTACAACAGGACATATAAAAACAACGGTTAAACTGCTTTATACACAGCACAAGGGAAGGAGACCAAATGTATTAGGAAACATGGGAATATACGAACTGGAAACATTTGACGGATGAATGATGGATGGGCAGAGTGTGATTTGTTTTACATCCGCGCCTGACTATGTAGTCTTAATCAGATGGTGGACAAACCACTTTGTATAATTTGGAACGTTATACATACGTCCTAGATAGCCGAAGACATAATTCTAAGCAACAGAACCACCTAGTTGCAACTTGAATAATTCCAGGGCAGGTCTGCAAACTATCACACCTTGCTAAAGAGTTGGAGACTTTCCAACTCCTGTTCAGAACACATGTCTAGCATGCTCACTGGACTGGATCATTCACTTTGCGTGTCATTATCAGTGAGATGATCCTGGCCACCATAATAACCATTATACTGTTAAGGGGCCGCAAAACCACAACCACCACGATGCTCCCATATAGGGGCCAACCTCAATGATCAGCTAGAGAACTATTATAAGTCTAAAGAGACAAATAATGAACTCTGCGGCTCACTGATCCCAGTGGAAATAAAGTGGAGTTTCCACTTGACCACCTGCCTGTCTTCAGGGGACTGGGCTCCCTTTATACCCCAGTTGCACTGAGTCTAGATAGTGGAATATTCTATAAAGACCATATTTATATGACCCTGGGGGGAAAATGATGGATGGGCAAGTGAACACTGCTTCGGATACTATGTTTGAATCATTGAAACATTTTTACAAGAAAACAAACATTACACTAACGCAAACACGTTACGCGGGTGCACAGGACCGCGGCAATAGGGAACCTCATAAACGTACAATTGCAGATAATTATGTCATAGGAAAAGACCCAATAGATTCACATATGAACACAGACGGATAACGAGCAGGGTCGGGAAAGGATTTAGGAAGGAAGGGAGACGAACGAAAAGGGAGAGAGAAACGGACAGAGAGGGAAAGACAAATTAGGTAAAAACAGGCAAACGAAAAAGGAGAGGGGAAACAGACAAGGGGAGGGAAAGTGACGAATGCAATGGAGATAACACGAACAAGACGAGCTGTTTTAACACAGCTGACAATGAGACGCAACTAGTATGAGGGGAACACTCAAGATGGCAAATGGCCTAAACCGATTTGTTCACAAACCAAATTTGACGAGGGTGGACGTAACCATACCCAAATAAATATAAACGCCAATACATCTACTGCGAATACGTTAAAAAAAACTAAATATCAAAACTATCATTTTCCTAATGTTGGCACTTCAACTTCTTGTTGAAAAACCCGTTATATCAATTGTAAAAATGGAAGAAAAAATAATAAAATTAAAATAAAATTATTATGTTTGAGTAACTTTTATTTCAATTAAAACTCTCGAAATAGAACTTTTCTTTCATAGAAATTTTTCTTCGTTCTTTTTCGCGGTAAAGCGACTCTGTAGTCTAATGAAGAATAAAGGTGGCAACTCACCTTAATATTTTTTGCACCATTAGCTTTTTTGGTGCATATAGTCCATAAATCTAAAGGTTCAGCAGTTTTAAAGCGATTTAATTTAAGAAAACCTCCCAAACAACTTCTGAAACGATCTTCTCCTATAGCAGTATGCAACATCGAAAATATAGCGGCAGTCTGAAATTATATGTATATATATATATACGATGAAAAAATAAAAAAAAATATTAAATTCAAAAAGCCACTCACTTTTTGTATAAAGAATTCCTCATTATTACCATCATGGCTAGTGCCATTCATTATGCTATCCCAACCCTGTATAGCATCAATATCTAAGGCAGCCGTAGCCATGTTTAATAAATACATTTCACTTAAAGGCCAGTTTTCCTGCAATGGCGACAGAGTGTGTATGCCTAAATATTTGATTAAACCCTCCCACAGCCACACATCCTTGAGTACTTTTCTTGATGTTATGCCGCCAAAGAATTGACGCACTATTGCTTCGGCCACTAGCAGTGTACTTTTTTGATATTGTTCCGTTGTTTTGGACTCGGGATCAGTAAGAAATGATGTTTTCAAAGTTACCAAACCCAAAGATGATATTATATTGCGATCCAAAGATGGCAGAGCAACAAAGTCAACTTTTGTTAGTGGATAGCTGACATCCAGCCACGTTTGCATGTATTCTAAAACATCACGGGATGTATGCAAAATAAATGATGATCTTGGCAAAAGATCCCTGGGAGCGTAAAACGTATAAGAAGGAGCTCTCTTAATTGTTGAGCCTGTAGACTGGCTTAGGGCGGTTAGATTTTTGGTATCGAAGTCTTTGGAAGGTGATAATGCTGTCGTTATCGCAGATAAATTTCTACCCAAAATATTAAAATTGAGTGAATGTGTTAGAGCGGTTATATTACGCACTGGTGGCTTTTTCTCCTTCTGTTGATTGTAATTATTAAGTTGAGAAGATTTTTTGCCACCCGTTCCGTAAGGTGGTGTTGGCGTTGTTGGCATATATGCAGCAGATGGCTGTAAAGATTCCCTTTGAAAATCACTAACAACCCATGCGACTGCATCGGCTGGTAGCGGTGGTGTTTCAATAAAGTCATCACGTAACTGTAAAATTAATAAATAAAAAATTTTTACATTTTTTTTTGAAATGTTAGTTTCATTTTAAGGTGACTTACTAATCCTGTGCCCATATAGAAACCTACATCCTCTGTTGTATGTACAATGGAATTGGAAAGACCTATATGGAAACGATCTCGAAATACTGAAACTCTAAAGGGTGCCCTTATGTGCGGTTCATCGAAACAAGGGAATGCCTTTCGAGCTCCATTTGGCTGGAATACTGTGGCAGCTAACAATCTAAAAGTTAAATGCAAAATTAAATTCACTAGTGTATCCTCTTTGTTAAATTTATATATTATATAAATTCCGGGATATTTAGGCTCTTGAGAAATACAAAAGATTCTTTAAATTAGTGTCTAAAAATTTAAATTTTTTAAAAATCGTTTTAAGCAGGAGCAAAAGCAAAACGAATTATTTGAGCTTTGTTCCCTGCCATTCATCTGCCGGCTGTCCGCTGGGAAGATACACTATTTTGTTTTGCCGCCATTTTGGTAAACATTAGTCTTGACCAGTGATGGGCGAACTTTTTGGGTGGTGGGCCAATAAATTAAAAAAAAACATAGAGGGTCATTCATTAATAAATTATGGGGTTGCTGTTCAATTAACAGTTCGGTTTAAGCTATATATTTATTAGTTATATTACGTAATATTTTGAAACAACATCAAAATTTTATAAGATACGGTTTATTATGATTTTAAGATTTTCCAGATGTATGGGAAGCATGGATCTGTTTCCGACTTGACATAATTTCCTCAAAATCTAGTTCCAGCTGGGAGGATGCGACTTTTAATAAATTCAATAGACTCTCGTCTGACAATCGGTTTCTTATTGAATTTTTTCTGCATTTCTTTACTGAAAAGGCCTGTTCACATAAATATGAGGAAGCAAACATTGCCATAATTTTCTGCGCATGATTAATTATCTTTGGAAAATCATCTTTTGCCAAGGATTTATAGAAATTAAGCTTATCTGTATTTAAAAATTGCTGTTTTAAATTATTATTACATTGCAATTCTATAATTTGCAATTGTAGATCAGATGGAACATTCTCAGGATTAACATTAAAAGACATTGAAAAAATATCCAAACATGGTCGGATTTTTTTAAAGTCAGCAAATCTGGCCTCAAATTCTGAATACAGTTTTAATAAAGATTGTGAAAAGACTTTTAACTTCTCTTCACTCACAGGCCTCAAAGAATGAAGTCTTGGCAAATGAGTCAAATTTTGTTTCCCAAAAACATTTAGAAAATATAAACAAATGAGTTTTAAAAGACCTCAAACTGCCCCAAGTTTCATCTATAAATTGATTTCTTCCCTGTAACTTCTTGTTCAGTTTATTATAGAGCTCGGTTAAATCCGTGAAAAAAGCAAACTCGATGCACCAATTCTTACCCTCCAATATTTCCCACTCATCCCAAATTTCAATTTTTTGTTTTTAGAAAAACTTTAATTTCTTCGAGAAGACTTCAAACTCTCGAGAAGGCATGCCCACAACTCAGCCACCTGATCTTTGTGTAATAAAGTACATCTGAAAATTCTGCATCAACTTCCGATAAAAACTCTTGAAATTGTCGATGTAACAAACCACGGGCTCGAATGGTATTAATTAATATTAAAATAATATTAAGTACGTGGTTAATATCCAAGGCAGCCTTGCAAAAAACATCTTGATGGATTATACAATGTAAAAAAATTGTTTAGCTTTCAGGATTCTGACTTGTATAAACTCCTGCAAACCCCGTATTTTTTCTCAACATGTTAGGTGCTCCATCAGTTGTTAAATTAATTAATTTGGAAATTGGGGCATTAAGAGATTCCATCCCCTCTATAAATTTATTATAACTTATTTTTCCTGACGTCTTTCCTTTCAAAGATCTCAAACAAGCCAGTTCTTCGGTTATTACAAAGTTTTCATCGACTCCTCTGATAAAAATTAGAAGTTGGGCTGTATCACTCCTGTCAACACTCTCGTCCATAGTGACTGAAAAATACTTAAACTTTTTAAGACCTCCATCGAGTTGATTGTTTAAATTAGAAGAAATCGCTTCAATTCTTTTTGTGACCGTTCTACGTGACAACCCTATAGATTCGAAATCTTTTACCTTTTCTGGGCATAATACTTTTCCAATGCTAATTAACACATCCCTAATAAATTCTCTTTTAGAAAACGGTTTGTTACTTTTTGCTCTTTTATAAGCAACAATGTGACCAGCTAACGTGGAGGATCGCTGGACACTTCTTTGATTTTTAAAAAACATTTGCCGACTAGATATTTTTCTTTTCAATTCCTCTGAATGAACTTTCTTGTCTTCATCTGTCATTTTGTAGTACTTCGACCCAAGATGTTTTGAATTAAAGTGCCTAGCGAGATTATAATCTTTTAGTACAGCTACCGGTTCTTGGCAGATAAGACAAATAGGTTTTTGGTTATATTCCATAAAGAAGTTTTTTTTTTGTTTGATTTTTTTTGTTATATATATTTATATCAAAATTGGTGCTCCTGTAGTCTAGTAGGTAGTGTACTAGCTTGTCAGTATGGGGGTTGTTGGTTCGATTCCCAACGAAGACCTTGGTTTTTTTCACTACAAAAATAAAAATTGACTGTCGGTGGGGCTGCTCAACGATGAAGGCGTAGTCACTGGTCGCCGTGCTTCCTTTATACGGCAGTTAATTTCCGACTATCCTTCTACTTCACCACCTGTTTCATCTATTCTCCATCCCTTTCCCAAAAAAAAAAAATATTCCAAAAAGAAGTAATTCCATGTCGACTCTTCTTGAAATACTCGACATTCCGAATCAATTTTTCTCTTTCTATTTTCGATTGACATTTATGGGGGTAGAAAACTTAGACTATTTTACTATTGCACTTATATTTACAATACACTTTATTATTTTAATTACACAAATAAAACTGTACGTTGGCAACTTTATAATTTTACCCAACAATTTATTCTTTACGTCACGAGACTTACACTTTTACTGACTGCTGATTATTCCATCGCTTGCCCTTTTATATTTGTTGCGCATGTTGTCTCGAATACTCAAGAATCTTCTAGATTTCTTATATAATAGTTGTTGTTATGTTATACGTTCAGTTTTCTATATTAGTTGTTTTTGTTTCATGCTTTTTAGGTTTCTTCTTGGAATATTGTACAAGAAAGTTGTTGTTGTCTTGTGTGTACAATATTTCCCAGAAAACTACGCAGTTTGTACACAATATAATACGAAAACATCGCATTTTTTGCTAAAATTGTCAATTTATATTTTTTTTAAATGTAAATTTATTTTTGGGCATAATTTTTTAATAGGTGATTAATTTTTTTTTTTAAAAAACGCTCGGCGGGCCAGATTGAAACCACTCGCGGGGCGGATGTGGCCCGCGGGCCGTAGTTCCACAACGTGTTTTAATCGTTAAAACATTTTATCAAAATCAATCATCGATTACTGTGATGATGAGAAATTTACATAGAATTTTTGAGAGTAGCAACGTGCCAACAAAACGTACTATTTATTGTGTACTGAATGATTTCAAAGAAAGAGGTTCTGTAGGTGATAGGCCCAAGCAGGGACCACAACATACTGCAAGATCGGGTGAAAACATTACTGCTGCTCAAGAAACTATTCAAAACAATCTATCAACCTCAATTCGACGCCGTGCCCAGGAGTTTTTTTCCATACAAGATTCAGTTGACACAAGAGCTTCTTCAACACCATTATTTGCGCCGCCGTACATATGCCAATAGCTCACCAATGACAGCACCGATTTTCATGAAAAAATAATAATGATTGGCGAGGCACATTTTCATTTGAATGGATATGTGAAAGAACAGGATTGTCGGTTCTGGGGAAATGGGAAACCCTCAAATTATTTAAAAGTCACCTTTGGATCTATTAAAAGTGACGGTCTGGTATGCAATTTGGTTAGTAGGAATCATTGGACCTTGCTTCTTTGAAAATGAAAACGGCGTAACGATAACTGTGAATGGGGAGCGATATCTTAACGCAGTACTTGCTTTGAGCACTACTGCATCCTCTACTAATATGAGCAAATTATTTAGAAACATTTTCTCTTCTGGCGGCTTAGATCAATATTTTCAGATTAGGGGATTTATCCACAAAAATGTGGATGTTAATATAAAAGTTGGGAATAAAAATTTTGTTTGTGGTATTTTTGGGGAAATTTTAAAAATTTTAGGAATTTATATTTTTTACAATATGATTTTTATTTTCATTTAAAAATTCTTTCTTTCGGTGTGACAGCAAAAATATTAGTTAAGATAAAAATGCAAGGATTCGACATTTGAAAAATACGGTGATTGCGAAAGATTTATTTCCAGATATCAGTGTTTGGTAAACTGTTTTAAGATCAGTTCAAAAAAACATTCCCAACAAATAATATAAAATGCATAAAAATTTCTATAAGAAAATAAAATGCCACACACAAGGACTGAGAGCTGTTAAACACACAAACACTACTGTTCTGTCTGTAAATACTGCAATAATCTTACACAAAAAAAGTTTAAAATAAAATTGCCAAGAAATCCCCAAATCATCTAAAATTTCCCCACAGAAATTACCCAATACCCAACAGAATTTCTTATCTACATTTTGAAACGATTCCCCGTTTTTGTGATAAGTGTCCCTAACCTCAAAATACTGGAGAAAAAAGAAGGTTCAAAATACCTAAAAGATGGTGCTATATTAAGTTATTCGATTTGACAGCTCAATATGCATACTGCTTTTGATTTAATCATTTTAGCTGTGTGGTCACAGGGGTCCATTTGTCAGCTGTCAAGAGATTTGTGTTTAGTTTGGTTTGGGATTTGAACGTGAATAGACTGATGCCTGAACAACGTTTCTAAATTGTAAAAATTGGACCGCAAACGAGTTTGCCGTTGATCCCGAATTTTGGTTAGCGATGAAGCTTACTCTTGTTTGAATCGATGCGTCCATAAATGAAACTTTCATATTCAGAGTAATGAAATCCCCACATGTATTTTGAGACACCATTGCATCTAGAAAAACTGACTGTTTGATGTGTTTTATGGATTGGTGATGACCGCTTTCAAGTCATAATTAGTGACTTCATCATCGTTAAGCAAATGAACATCTGTGATGTGCAGAAGAGCTGTGCTTTCTACAAGACGGAACAACATGACGCACTTCTTGTGCCGCAATTGATTTATTGAAGGAAATATTTGGTAACCACATAGTTGCACGTTTCACAAAACCCCTGACCACCAAGGTTGTGCTTTATAACGTCGTTAGATAGTTTTCTGTAGGAATATATAAGGTTGCGGATAAGCCTGGAAAAATTCACACTTAGTTGACAAAATTCACCGCGTTATCGCCAATATATGGCCACAAATCTCATTGATTTTATTGGGCCTCCAGATTAGACTACATCTCAGCTAGCCAAATAAGGTGCATTTCAGGTCAATATAAAAAATTCTTCTATGTTTTATTACATACTAAATTTCTATATCTCCATAAAAACTACCTACAGATAGCAGTATGTACTTTGTGTTCTGCGCAGAGTATATATTTTTCAAGATATGACAGGTACAATTAAAACTGTTCAAGTCTAACCCTTCACTGACTGCTTTGTTTTGCTATATTCGTTTTATTCTTTAACCTATTATTGACGAATAGTCGATATATAATATTACGTGTGCGTCTTGCTTAAGTTTTAAAAGAAAATAATTAAGTAATAAAGTAAACAACTGCGTATGCTATTTATTAACTGCGTGACCTGCTAAGAAAACTTATGCATGCAAGACAACAACAACTTTCTAGTTAAAAACTGTGTAGAAATTTTATACACGCTAAGCAATAACAATTTGGTAGGCTGTTTACTAACTGTGTAGTTTTCTAAGAAAATTTATGTACACAAGACAACAACAACTATCTTATTCTAGACAGAAACTTTATCAGCACAAAAACAAAAACAAAAATACACACTGACCTAAAGGCGTCTGTCTATACATTGAATGAATAACATAACAACAACAAAATATGATACAAAGGTAGTAGAAGATTCTTAATTTTTTTGGACCTATAGCGGACAAATATAAAAGGCAGCATATGAGTGGATAGTTAATTAGTTGAACAATAAACCTTGTGAAGTAAAGACGTGCATCTTAAGTAAATTGTTCTATAGTGTCAACTTTGCGTGTAGTTAAAGTAAATAAACTTGTATTAAATTCAAAAACACTAAAATCTGGTGTTATTTATTTTGCAATAAAGAACTCACAACAAAACGTTTATAAAAGGTATAAAGTATAAGTAAGCATATAGGTATAGTACTTTAAAATAAAGCAAGAATGATATTTTTAAATTGATATGAAATTGGCTTCAATCGAAAAGTAAACTTATAATTTAATATTGCCGTTTTCCGTCCCAACTGGCTGGTTTGTATTCGATCGCGAGCGCTTTCGATGGGAATGCGTCATTCTCAAGCCGCGGTTTAGCGGTTAATTTAAACATGACTTCTGGGATATAACCGCAACCACTGGCTTGGCCACAGTCCAATTTGAAATGAATGCTCTTCTTAGGTATATTCTTGTGAATAATAGAGGGGCCGAAGTATATTGGGTTGGATTTTCGTATATGTAATACTGAATTCGAAAAGCGTTTCGTTCAATTTGTAATTGAAATTATATTATTGATTCATCTAGTAACGATTGTTAATTTTTTATAACAATCGTTACTAATGGAATCGTGAAATTAATCGAAAAAAAAAATCTATTTTGAGCAAAATCAGGTTATTTTAAACATTGGTATTTTTTGAAACGTTAAAAATGAACAACCGAAACTTAACAACCGGATGTTAGTCAAATGACTATATATCGCTCGATAAAGGAGTTTTAAAGAAATATTTTCTTTTTCTTCTTAATGCTATAAAATACATTTTATTAAGAAATATTTTGTAAAATAATATGTAACGAAATTATCTTTATAACTCTGCTATTAGAACCCTTAGCATTACATCCATTATTTACTTACCTTTCTATGCCGTTTGAGCTTTCATATTGATCGACATAAAAACCCTCTGGTTCAGGATTTAATTTTGAATACCAACGTAAATTAAGCGTATAATTAGATTTCTTTTTCAATTTGTCTTTTACCTCAATATACAGCTGCTGTCTAGGTGGGTATTCTAAAAATTTTATAATTTTGATGACACTTCCCCTATTGCCAAGTGGCACAATGGCCTGCAAATGACAAAGAATTTAAAATAAAAATATTAAGTTATTAGAAAATTAAAAAAGCATATCTTAACAATTTAATGTTTTAAGATTTAATAATAGTGATAAAACAAAAATCCAAAGAAATTTTCGACTTACCTTTTCTGTCACATTTAGATCCTGTATGTGTAAAACAACAAAATTGGTTTCCTTTTCAATAAACAGATCGATAGTCACTTGACCTTAAATATAAATAAAAATGAATAAAAAATAAAATTAATTAGTGTTTATAAGGCGGGACAAACACACAAATTTAAGGGTGAAGAAGCAGTTGATTACGTGTTATTTACGTAATTAATTTAACTTAATTTACTCGCTTATAAAGGATTTTTCAACAAGAATTTTGTTTTCTAAAACAAAAAATTTAGATTAAGATGATTCAAATTTTTATTATACCACGAAGAGAAAAGTTCGGCAATTATTAATGAGAAATTATATCTGGCATATGTCCACCATTTCCATTCAAATGAAAATGTGCCTCGTTACTCATGGTTGTCATGGGTGAGTTGTAACATTCTATTGGCATATGTACAGCGGCGTAAATGCCCTTGTGAAAGAAGCTCTTGTGTCAACTGAATTTTATATGGAAACAAATGCAAGTCCTTGTGAAAAATCGTGGCCAAAGTTATTCTTTGTAGACCAAGCTCCAGGAGCACTGCGTCGAATTGAGGTTGAAGGGGTGGTTTGAACCCTTTCTCGAGCAGCAGTAATATTTTCAGCCTATATTGCAGTACGCTGTGGTCCATGCTTGGGCCTATCACTTAGAGACCTTCTTTCTTCGAAATCATTTACTACACGATAAATAGTACGTTTTCTTGACACGTTATTTCTCCCGAAAATTTTACATAACTTTCTCATCGTCACAGTTATCGAAGATTGATTTTGATAAAATGTTTTAACGATTAAAACACGTTGGTTTACCAAATATTTTCCCACAATAAATTTGCCACGTTTTTACTTCACGACTAATTCTTACCAAAATGGCGGCAAAACAAAGTAGTATACCTCTCCAGCATACACCCTGTATAAAAAATGTTTTTTGGTTATGTATTACCTATTGCGATCTTAGAGGGTACGTTTTTACACTTCGTGTACGGAACCTTTAGAAAAGAAATTACACCACCATAAATTCACACGATTTAAGAAATATTTACTTATACGAGGGCTGCTATTTATATTTGTGGCCTAAGGATGAAAACACAAGCATTTAAAAACAAAATCTATTTTATTGCTTTTCAAAATATTCTCCACGAAAATTTATACACTTTTGCATGCGTTGAAACCAATTTTCAAAGCACTTTTTCCATTCCGATTTAGGCACTTCTAAAACATGGGTTTTGAATGCAGAAACTACTTCTTCAGGTGTAGGAAACTGTTGTCTACGTAGTTTTTTCTTGATGTTCGGAAACAAAAAGAAGTCATTAGGTGCCAAGTCAGGGCTGTATGGCGGATGACCCATCAATTCAATGTTTTGCCCTGTCAAAAAATCCATTGTTTCAGCCGATCAGTGACAGCTCGCATTGCCGTGATGCAGAATGATGCGTCTTTTCTTCGACTTTTCCCGAAGTTTCTCAAAGACTTCTGGCAAACAAATAGTGGTGTATCATGCCGAATTAACCGTCTTACGTTGCTCTAATGGCACAGTCGCCACATGACCGGTAATGCCGAAGTAACAGGCAACCATTTGCTTTGATGTGCTTCTTCCACGAACAACTTTGGTGGGATTTCGCTCGTCTTGAAAGACCCATACGCTGGATTGCTGTTTTGTTTCAGCATCGTATGAGTATATCCATGATTCGTTACCTGTGCAGATATTATAAACTGCTTTTGATGCACCTTCAGTGAATTTCTGCAACATTTTTTTGCACCAATCAACACGAGCATTCTTTTGTGCGTTTGTTAGGTTATACGGTATCCAACGTGAACAAACCTTTTTAACATGCAAATGTTCATGCAAGATCTTATTAATGCTTGTCATACTAATCCCTACAGATGCCTCAATCTCGCGATATGTTACATGACGATCATGCTTTATCAGCTCATGCACAGCTGCGATGTTTTCTGGCACAACAAACGTTGTTGGACAACCTTCACGGGATTCGTCCTGGAGTAATTGTCGGCCACGACTGAATTCGTTATACCAGTTTTTAATGGTGCTGTAAGAAGGTGCTTCATTACCATATAAGGAATTAAGTTCATCTGTGCACTGTTGTCGTGTTAGGCCACGTCGAAAATTATGAAAATTATTGCACGATAATGTTCACGAGTTAATTCCATTTTCTCCTAAGATCACTCTTTCAACCTGCTATCACTAATAACACTAACAACAATAAAATGACAAAATGTTTTGGTTGAGGTTATGTTTAACAATGTGAAGGTTGCACTGGAAACATCAGCTGGTGCCTAGCAACACTCAGTGTTACCAAGCCAGAAATATAAATAGCAGCCCTCGTACTTTCTTATTCAGGTTGACATTTTGGATCCCAATTGTGGAACACCTGAATGGAATATAACATCCTTTGTATTTTACTTTATAGAGCTTTTATGATTTACTTCATGCTACAGGCATACAAATATCACGTACTGTGATATAACAATATCCATATTTTTTTTTATTAAAATTGACGTAACGCAAATGAAAGTTTTTCAACGCTAAATTGTTCGAAAGCAACATAAATAAAACTGTATTTGTTGGCTTGTATGTTTGCAAGTTTGTTTATAATTAGGTAATACAGATATAGATGGCAAGACTGGTCATTTTGAAACTTAGATTGGCTGTAGTTCTTATCCCTCTCATGCCCGATGTTGCGTATATGCAACATTGTATTTATGAGCGTGTAAGTACCGCTGTTTTAAATATTTTTTTTTAATCTTTCACAAAAATATAGCCTGCTGTGTTGTTTAAGCTTAATGCTAATTGGGTGGTAGTCAGCTGTGCACGTGTTTAGTTAGTAAAAAAAAAATTTAATGAAATTTCACAGGAAGAATGTCAAAGCATTGATGAGCAAATGCTTGCACATAAAGGCATCTTATTATTTGTAAACATATGTAATACAATATTATTATTGAATATATTGAATAATACAATAATATAGGTCAACACAGTTTGAAACAATATCTGCCAAAGCAGCCCCACAAGTGGGGTTTCAAAATGTACACTAGAGCTGGTGTATCTGGGATTATTTATGATTTTACTTTCTACATTGAAGAAGGAACGTGCAAGTCTTATGGTTTGTGAATATCATCAGACGTTTTGCTATTTTTATCATCCAATATGCCAGCAAATCAAAATTTCAAACTGTTTTTTGACAATTGGTTTTCTTAAATAAGCTTGATGATTGCTCTGAAAGAAAAAGGCTTATTAGCCGTTGGTACAATTAGAAGTAACCGATTGAAAAATTGTACTCTCAGTAGTGAGAAGGAACATCAAAAACGAGGACGAGGATCAAGCGATTTCAAATATGAAGCAACGCACAACTTGATTGCTTGTCGTTGGTATGATAATAAGAGTGTACAACTGGTTTCAAACTATGCAGGTAAGAACCCCATGGAAGAGATGGTGCCGCAAAGAGAAGAAATTTATAACTATACCTGGTCCAGGTATAGTAGAATGCTACAACAAGCACATGGATGGGGTTGATCTTGCGGACATGCTGCTTGAATTGTACAAAATCAACCACCGCTCAAATAAATGGTACATGCGCATAGTATACTGGTTGCATAAATTCGAGTTTAGTAAACAGTTGGTTGTTATACCGCTGAGACATTACACATACGGACGGCGAATTGAAGTATATGCCGCTCATAAATTTCCAATTGGATGTTGCTACCGAGCTTTTGAACGCAAGTCAAACTACAGTTGTCGCAAAAAAGAGAGGACGTCCATTATCACTGCTTTTGACAATGAATTCAGGAACTTCATCCATATTCACCAGCGCCATCATCACCATCTCCTTCTACGGGTTCTGAGTCAAACCCCTATAAAAGAACATATGTTGCAGAGCCTGCAAAATCCCTACGATTTGATGGTTATAATCATTGGCCAGAATGGGAAACAAGAGGCAGATGTAGACTATGCAACACTGGGTTTCCAAGCTGTAATTACAGCAAATGCAATGTGCACTTGTGCTCCAATCCTCAAAAAAATTGTGTTGTATCCTACCATACATAAATTGAAATAAACGGCATTTAAAAAAAAATCAACTTGTATTTAAATTTATAACACCATCGCCCAATGTTGCCTATACGCAACATCCTCTAGCTCTTGAACCAGGACACCAAGGACAATGAAATTTTTGTCAGTTGATATTGAGGTCAACTCTATCTTATATGTCTATTAAAAAAAATTTTAGCCATGCCCTTTTTAATTCGGGCATGAGAGGGTTTTTTCCCCCATAAGTATAGCCCTATATAATAATAGCGCTATATCTGGAAAAGTACTTTCAAAATTTAATACAGTTCACGGTGAGAATGAAGTTGATTTTCGAATAAAAATCTTGCGATATAGAAGGCGTCAACGTCGACACCTTACACGAGGTAATGAAACTTTAGAGAAAGAGCTTAAAGTTAAGAAGAAAGACGGACCAAAAAAAAGGTTCCCAAATACAAAGTACCTATTCTAAAGAACTTTAAAAGGACGTTTATGAATTTTGTGTGTGTTACACTAAAGATAATGCTAAAGAAGCGGGAAGGAATACACACCTTTACAAGAAAATTATTATTTTTGAAAACTAGAATAGTGGGTCTTGGAATTGGTGTAGGTATGTTATTAATTACTCTATATTTGTGGTACTATAATAGTACTAAAATAGATTAAAAATAATCAATATAGTGTACTGTGCGAGTAAACATAGTTGATTTTAAAATAAAATGTTTGCGGTATAGAAGAGATAATCAAACGTTATCCTTACACTAAAGAATATATATGATGAGTCTCTTTAAATGTAATATTCTACAAACAAAGTCATTCTTTTCTATTATTGTAGACAAAGAGAACTAAAGGGTTCTTTGAACAAGAAGTTTGTTTTCTAAAACAAAATAAAACAAAAAATTTTAATTAAAATTGTTTAAATTTTTATTATATTACGAAGAGAAGAGTTCGGCAGTTGACAGATGTAGATTCTTTCATCAAAGTTTTTAATCATTTTTTTTTTGGCAAAATGGCGCTCCTAATCACACCACGAATAAGGCTGAGTTTTAAGTCTGAAATCAATTTGATAGGCTCCGTATAAACTCTGTCTTTAACATATTCCTACAACAAATAATCCAGTGGCTGGCCACTTAACTGCAAATGGTCGTGAAGTTATGCGCAATTTGGTTTGCAATAAATTGATCGTTTCATTGGCTGTGTGACATGTGGTATCGTCCTGTTGAAACCACATGTCAGTGATATCCATGTCATCAATAATAGGCCAAAATTGAGTTCTTACCATCTCGTGTAGTGTGTTCTATTGACCGTTACCATTTTCAGCCTCATCTATGAAGAAACGGCCCAATTACGCCTCCAAGTCGCATAGCGCACCATAAAGAGACACGTTGAGCATGCAACGGCTTCTCGCAAAACAAGCGGCAATTTTGCTTGTTGAAGTGAAAATCTGCTTCGTTTGAAAAGAGTTTTTCAGAAAAACCAGCGCGGGTGTTCCTGAATGAATTGAGTGATTCTACAACGATGTGAATGATCGGCTGCCTTCAATTCCTACACCAGTTGAACCTTATAAAGCTTTAAAGTCAAATCCTTAGGCGAAATTCGCCTTGTGATGGTTATGGATAACTCCAATTGTTGAAACGTCGAGGAATTGACAAATTTGGATCTGCTTCAAAACTGTGATGTTTTCAGTTGCATGGCCCAGTCACAAACGCCTTAGTATTCGCAAATCTTGTATCGAGTCTGTAAAATTTAACAGCCAAATTCAAAAAAATATCACGAATTTTACAAAATGTAACTTTAACAGAACCATCATTTACATAGTAAATTTTAATTATTTTAATGCGATTTTCGTGCGAAATTGAATTAATTGTAACATTTTCCAATGCATCTACTACGAATACGTCAAAAAACTAAATGTCAAAACTATTATGTTGTTGGTGTTGCCACAATTGAAAAACAAACTTCTTGTTGAATAACAAGATAAACAACATCAAGAGCATTTACTCCTAGTGTTTGGCATTTGGAAATCTAAGACTGCAGGTTAGTCTCTTATATATTTTAAATTGTAAAAGCTTCATTATAGATAATGTGGCCAGATGGCTTTTTTTTCTTTCGTTTGTTATAAATAAATACAATTTAAATAAAACTTTAAATTTGCATTGCACAACAAACCTTTAACATCCAACGTTGTCAGATTCGGATGTATTGTGACCATATAACGCAACGGTCTTATAAATGTTGGCAATGTTATATTTAACCATGGAAATGGTTCACCATTTGTTGCAATCGGATTAAATGGTTGAGTGACATTTTCTTCATCCGTTTCAACCCCAGTTGGCAATTTACGGGCACACGAACAATCTGAAATAGGAAATCAAAAAAGAAACTCATTACTCACACGTCACCTCTAGACTTGTCAAGAGCTATCTTTATTTTGTTTTTTTTTGCCTTTCTCTTATCGTTTCTTCTAACACAAGTTTATTTATTATTAAAAAAGGAAACAAAAAACACTATGCTGTGAATATTTTCTTTTTTTTTTAATTAGTTCAACTTAAAAAAAAAAGAATAGTTAAAGATTAAAATTGAATAAAGATTGCAAAAAATTTAAACATTAAAAAACAAAACAGAAAAAATGTCTTTAATACAGAAGGAATAAAAAGGGGACATTTCAGTAGAATGAATATTTATCGATTTAATTTTGTATGTACTAAGCATTGGCATGGCTAACCCAACAAACATTTCTTTGTTTAAAGAGCATAAATATTGTATTTTTGGAATCAATTTGTGATTAAGTTACAAAAAGATAAACTCGAAAATTTTGACTTTAGCAACAGGAAGTTAGTGACCTGTTGAGAAATGCATTGAATATCAGTATTTGATGTACAAAAGCGCCAGTTTGCTATGTTCAAAAAATGTAAGCTACGAGAATAATAAACGAATAGTTAATTGATTTTGTTATTTCCCCTAAGCATCTAGATCTAGAAAAAATAATCATTTAATCATTATTTGAGTATCGTGTACTTTTATAATGTATTTCGGATAGCAGGGTTCGTAGTGATGCATTTTGAATTCTGTTACTGTTCTGTACTGGACAAGAAAGCCCGAAAGGAAACTTGTTTATTTTAAGTATAGAATTAATGGCAGATGGATATTCTACAAATATTTGAGCTTACAGGAACGGACTTTACGATGCACACGACAAAACCATATAAGGCGTGAAGTGGCTAGCTTCCGAAATACCACCACTCAATAGAAATAAAAATATTTGCTAATTAGGAGATAGAAAATTTTGTACCAACAACGACATCTTCAAATTGTACTTACGGCGTGTAAGCAAATATGTAAAGAAGACGCGGTACAAATAAGAAAAATGTCGATAAGGGTCTTATTGACTCCTTTATAAACTACTGCATAACTCCGAATGCAAGTGAACTGCGGCAGAAGTTCAAACTTATTAAATCTAAAAGTTTCAAAGTGGTGCAGTAAAGGAAGTTATTACAAAAAGGGAGAACATTATCACAGTATGTTAATGAGCAAAATCAGGAAGAAATGCGTGATCAGATTTACATCTGAACCTGGCTGTAAGCCCTCATCAGATGGTGGTCAAACCACTAAGAATGAAAAGCAACGTCGTTCTCGCCCTAGGAAGCCGAACCCTAATTCTAGCAACAGGTCTTTCCTAGTTGCAACTTCAGTTTTTCCGAAGCAGGATCGCAAATCACTACTGCTTGCTGAAGAGTTGGAGACTATCCAACTCCTGGTCCAGAACACATGTCTAGCATGCTCACTGGATCCGGATTATTCACCCATTGTTCTCAAATTCATGTGGGGCCGCGAAACACACAGCCATTATACTGTTATGGGGCCGCGAAACCACAACCACTACGTTACTCCCATATAGGTGCCAACCTCAATGATCAGTCAGAGAACTATTAAATGTCTAAAGAGACAAATAATGAACTCTGCGACTCACTGATCCCCGTGAAAATAAGTGGAGCATCCAGTTGACTCCCTGCTGCCTTCAGGGGACTAGCAGCATACCCCCGAACGCCCCCCGGGAGCACATAAATATGGTCTTTGTAGAATTCCACTATCAAGACACAGTGCAACTGGGGAAAAAGGGAGCCCAGTCCCCTGAAGACAGGCAGGGAGTCAACTGGAAGCTCCACTTATTTTCACGGGGATCAGTGAGTCGCAGAGTTCATTATTTGTCTCTTTAGACATTTAATAATTCTCTGACTGATCATTGAGGTTGGCCCCAATATGGGAGTAACGTGGTGGTTGTGGTTTCGCGGCCCCATAACAGTATAATGGTTATTATGGTGGCCAGGATCATCTCACTGATAATGACACGCAAAGTGAATGATCCAGTTCAGTGAGCATGCTAGACATGTGTTCTGGACAGGAGTTAAAATCTCCAACTCTTTAGCAAGGTGTGATGGTTTGCAGCCCTGCCCTGGAATCACTAAAGTTGCAACTAGGTGGTTCTGTTGATTAGAATTATGTCTTCGGCTTCCAAGGACGCATGTATGGCGTTCCAAATTATACAATTGTAGTTTGTCCACCATCTGATTAAGGCTACAAGCCAGGTGCGGATGTAAAACGAATCACACTATCTATACCCCCGAACGATGCAAGTCTAGATGGTTAAGTAATCCATAAAGACTGATAAATGTGCCCCCGGAGGGACACACAATCAGGAAGAAATTACGTAATAAGATTTACATCTGTACATGGCCATGGAGCCCTAATCAGATGGTGGTCAAATCACTGGGAATGAGAAGCAACGTCATTCACGCCCTAGAAAGCCGAGGGCTAATTCTAGTAACAGGTCATTCCTAGTTGCAATTTTAGCGGTTGCAAAGCAGGGTTGCAAAGCACTTCTCCTTGCTGAAGAGCTAGAGACTATCCAACCCCTGGTCCAGATGGCATGAAGTTTAATATAATTAAAAACACGAAGGCATTCATACTTATTGGACCTGCACCATTAATTGTGTTCATTGTGAATGATCCGACCCACAAACTCAAACGAGGGCCTTGAAACCACAACCACCACGATACTCCCAAAAAGGGCCAACCTCAATAACCAGCCAGATAACAGCTAAATGTCTAAAGAGACAAATAACGGAACTCTGCGAGCTTACCGATTCCCGTGGAAATAACGTGGAGTTTCCAGTTGACCCCTGCTGCCTTCAGGGGACTGGACTCCCTTTTTCCCCCAGTTGCACAGGTCTAGACAGTCGAAGTTCTATAAAGATCATATAATGTGCCCCCGGGGGGGGGGGGGGGGGCAATCAGGAAGAAATATTCATTACTGCTCCATCAAACAGATAATTTCCTTCGATGTAGATCACGAGCGACACTTTGCGGAAGTACAGGGTGTCCGCCGGGACAAGGTTTACACTTTGTTTATAATTTTTTTGATTAAATAAAAGAGAATGGAATTGATAAAAGTTTTATTTAATGTCGGCAATTATGTATGGAAAACATATAAATGCCCGCCTCTATTTACCTCATAAATGCGAGCCCTTTTGAGCACATTTCTCGCGGTATTTCATTAATTTCATCACGAATACTTTGTTTGAGTTACTCAACCATTTTTAGTTTGTTTGCATAACCATTGCTTTGCAGATATCCCCGCAAAAAGAAGTCCGAAGCAATCAAATCAGGTGACCGTGGAGATCAGTCAACATCACCATTTCTTGAAATTACTTGTTGTGGAAAGAGGTCTCGCAGTAATTCCATTGTAATCCTGGTTGTATGCGATGTGGCACCGTCTTGTTGATACCACACTGTTTATTAAGACCAAATCATGCTGAATTAACAGTGGCGTTAAAAAGTTTTCAATCGTATCACAATATCCACAATATCGTTCCCCGCTCACAGTTACCGTTACGCCGTTTTCATTTTCAAAGAAGTAAGTTCCAATGAATCCTCCTGACCAAATTGCACACCCGACTATTACATTTAATGGATGCAAAGGTGACTGTTGAATAATTTAGGAGTCTCCCATATCTCAGAAACGACTATTCTGTTTATTCACATATCTATTCAAAAGAAAATGTCCCTCGTCACTCATTGTGAGTTTTTTATGAATATCGAAATTGTCATGGTCGATCTGTAACATTCTATTGGCATATACGGCGGCGTAAATGGAAGAAGCTCTTGTATCAACTGAATCTTATATGGAAACAAATGCAAATTCTTGTGCAAAATTGTGGCCAACGTTGTTCTTTGAAGACTAAGTTCCTAAGCACGCCGTCGAATTGAGGTTGATGAATTGTTTTGAATAGTTTCTTGAAGTAATGTTTTCAGTCGATCTTACAGCACGTTGTGGTCCATGCTTAAACCTATCGCCTACAGAACCTCTTTCTTCGAAATCATTCACTACACGATAAACAGTGCGTTTCGTTTTCACGTTGTTGAATAATTTGAGGGTTTCCCATTCCCCAGAAATGACTATTCTTTTTATTCACATATCCATTCAAAATGAAAATATGCCTCGTCACTCATTTCTCATCGTTACAGTAATCGATGATTGATTTTGATAAAATGTTTTAACGATTAAAACACATTGGTTTATTGAATGTTTTTTCATAATAAATTTGCTTCACGACTGCCAAAAATGAACTGTCAGACTAATTTTTACCAAAATGGTAGTATATACCTTCCCGGCAGACACGCTGTAGAATTTGAGGGGAAAAAATTTAAGGATACTAAAACTGGAAGTTTGAATTCTGAGTGCAATTTGGCAAACATCGAAAACACGAGTTCAGCCAAAGATGCAACAACTCAAATTGGGGTTCACAAAGGCAAAATGAATTGGAGTGAGGGGAAGAGAACTAGAATCATAGAAAGGTCGAAAATAAAATTTTAACACGGCAGCAACTTTGCTGTACGAATGTTCGGCATTAACTTAAATTTCAATGGGTATGATAAGCAGAAGTGTATTGGAAATGGATAAAACGAATAACATCTCTTAAGCGCAAATGTTGGAAATTGTGCAGAACTTTGTGACGAAAGTATTGACTCATCACGTCATTTGGGCAAAGTTAAGTGACTGAAAAATATAATATTCTCGAAATCTTTTTTAACTCCTTCCAGGTGCAACATTTTATATCATTTTCAATATTTTAAATCGAGTTAAGCTTTTTTTGCTTTTAATATAAAATTCCTGTATAATATAAATAACTAGCGTGCCCGTGACTGCTTTACAAGCCATTTGTGGTTTGTTTTTATTTTGCAGCGTGCTTTTCTGTGTGCGCGAAAAAATTCAATCATTCAAGAAAATTAATCAGAAAGAACACAACTTTTTTTTCGTTTTAAGGTTTTTTTTTAATAATTTTACCTTTTTCACAATTCAATATTTTTGTGTGCTTATATAATACGTCTTATTCTATGACTATACGACATTCTACGATCGATTTTGGTTCGCGGTATAGACAAACAAAGCAGTTGGTTTATTAACACGTGAACCGTGCGAGAAACAGGGATCATTGCAAAATCAACACGTATGGGGAACTGAAGCCGTTTAAAATCAAACAGCAATTCTGGAGGAATCATAGCAATGCGTGATATCAACACATCCTCGCCCTTGTATTTTCCTTTTAAAATTTTTATTTCAATCACATTTTTTATGACTTTTTTGACTACTAAATGTGTCGCATTGAAAAGTCGTGGCTGGCAGATATTTCAAAGCAAAATAATTGGTTCACGAACTTTTTAAAATTCGACTAGATAATTTACAACATCGTATTGATTGGTAACAGAGTCAACCGATTTGTAGGAAAAAATTTCGCCGGGAATGTCATTCAAAATTGTCACATTGATATCCGAAACATCTGCATTTTTCGCAGCTAAGATAGCTCTTTCCCCCAACCAATTATGGTTTCTAAAATTTTGTGCAATACCGGGAAATACGTTTATGACCAATTTATGTTTTGACTGTGCAAAGTGGCAAAAATGATCGGGAAGCGTAATCATTTCTGTGGTGGGGTCAATTGGAATTGCGCCATTCCCAATATCTAACAATTTCTTTTAAAAAAGTTCGGCAGATGGATCATCTTGCAATTGAGCACGCAAGTTACACACACACACACAAAAAATGCAACAAAATATGGAAAAGAAAATTCTGTATTTGTTTGCACATCCACTTACTATGAACATGAGCATATTTCGATTTGTATTGCCGTCGCATTCTGTGCAAGCACACACACACACACACACACACACTGCAACGTACAAACGAAAACACACATTTCATTTGATACAAAACATTGAGTCGAAGTATGCAATGGAATAAAATTTTGATTTTTTTAAAAAATTTGTCTTGTTTCAAACACGCACTGTGGACGCACTATTATGCGTAAATGCATGAAATAAAGACACACAAACCAGCGAACTACCATTACGAAGGTACTGTGATTTCCTGAAAATCCGACGGCGCATTTTGTCAAACACTGGCAACCAACGGGCATCTATTTTGGGCTTAATTTTTATATATATAGAAGATAAAGGATATGATATTGTTAAGCTTTAAGGGTAAGCTGACTTATATTCCAGCTCTTTATAAAAGCTTTTTCAATTTTGCCATATACTCCTTTTCGTTAATATGGATTATTCTTAAACAGCTTCCTTGAACAGACAATAGGGAATGAAAACTAATGTACTGTCTAATGCTAACGATATGATCTAGGATATTTATTTCGTCAAACCTCAAATTAGCCTGGGAAATTTCATTAAAATAATTTTAGGGAATTGACTGAGAGTTAAACTCTCACAACTACAAACAAACGTCATTGAAAACTTCATTTGCAATAATGGTAAAAAATTTAATAAAAATAATTAACTTAGTATGAATCAAGAGAAAAGCAAAGAGAGAGAGAAGGAAATGAGATTTCATTCTATTATTATAAAACGTGTTGCCCTTAAAGGGAATTAAAATTAATTTCTGCAAATCAGTTTTATTATTCTGCAGGTGTTCTCTCATGTATTATCGCAAACTTGTCTCTCAGTAAAAAATAGCTATTCTAAGCCTTCTCCTCACCTCCGGGGCAAATTAAGAACTAAAAAGATTTAATTTAATTTATAGTTGAATTCCAAAAATTTTTCTACAATTCAAAAATATTTGTTGGGTAAGCTTTTGTTCTCTCATGTGTTTTATCATGTTAAAATAAATTAATAATAAATACAAATACATAAAACATATATACTATTTTTATACATACATACATACATATATGCATATGGACATATGCACTTACACACGTTTATTTAACTTAAACTTTTTTTTAACACTAGATTGAGGAAATGCAACAGAACAAAATTAAATAAAAAACAAGGATGCAACTAATTGATAAATTGAGTGTAAAGAAAATGTTATATCTAGCTCTAAATGAGTGTGTATCTGTTATGTATGTGAGTGTGTTGGTGTTTGTGTTAGTTTAAAACATTATTAAAAATTTGCAAAAAATTTGTAAGTTATAATAATAAATTTATAAATTTTTACATCAAAATATGAAATTTATGCTCGTCGGGTCTTGTACAAATGAGACTGATTGAAAAAAATATGAGTAAAGATATCAATTTATCTGGATGTAAATGAAGATTTCTACGCTACATAAATATATTTTTAAATAGCAATTATGCTTATTTGAACTTTTTAATATTTTATAAATAATTTTGTTCAAGCACAAAGTCTTTACATACAAAATTAAGTTAATTTTTTTTTAATTTTTGTTTTCAATATTTCACCACACTATTGGGTGGTAAGATTCTGGCATTTTAATTTAAATATAACTTCTGGCATCTAACCCAATGGATTGAACGGAAATAGTCTAACGAAGTTGAATCGAAAGATCTTGGAGGGGCCAACACATGGGGCCGAAACGAAAATATATTTTTCCCAATCACACCTCTAGACCACGTTGCGCACAATACAGTAACACGTTAAGCATGCAAATGCTTCTCAATAATCGCTCTAGGATTTTCAGAAACACAAATACGGCAATTTTGCTTATTGACACACCCTGACAAGTGAAAATGGAATGAAATGATTTTTTTCAGAAAAATCAGCCGATTGTTCCTGAATGAATTGAGCGAATCTACGATGGTATGAATTGTCGGTCGGTTTCACTTGCTGTACTAATTGAAGCTTGTAAGACTTTAAATTCAACTTCTTATGCAAAATTCGCCATGTAGTGGTTTTGGATAACCCCAATTGTTGTGAACGTCGACGAATTGACCAATTTCGATCTGCTTCACAACTGTGGCTCACGGCTGCGTTATTTTCAGTTGAACGGCCTGGTCGTTCAGGACGTTTATATTGTCCGAAAATATCAGGAATTTTACGAAATGTAACTTTAAGAGAACCACCAATTTCATAATGGATTTTAATTATTTTTATAAGATTTTTATGCGAACTTGAATTCATTGTAAGAACTGCCAATGCAAACTAAATGTCATTTTGTTAATGTTGCCACAATTGACAACCAAATTTCTTGTTGAAAAACCCAAACTTCTGGCTTATAATCGAATGGATCGAAAGGAATGTTGTCCTTCATGTGGTCAATCGTAACGGGCTTATCATCGTAGACTAGCGACTTCACATGTCGCCACAGAAAATTGTCTAGTGTCGTTCAAGCGAAGGATTCTGGAGGTCAGCTCATGGATCCGAAACGTAAAACTATGTTGCGTTATCTTGTTGAAACCACAGCTCCTGCACATCATTACTATTTAATTGCCCTACGCTACGCTATGCAGCAGCAATGAATTTTTCTGTACGCACGGTACGACAACTCTGGGTATGTGTGTGATCATTTAGCATAAACGCGGTGCGAAAACGCTCAAAAGTTAATTAAATTAATTACTCTGATAGATAATGCTAACCCTAAAATGTTAACCCTAAAAGTTTCACGGTAGGTATTTCGAGTAGAACCATGATTTTCAAAATAAATTTGCAAATTTAGGAAGCGTTGTTCATTTGATATTGGACAAAAAGGCCCCCAGCTAAAAATAAGCTGCCAACTTAAAGTTCCGTTCCTACACAAACTACATTCTTTATTTTAAGAATAATAAATTTTACCCTCCGAACCTAAATCGCTTAAACTAAGGGTATTAAACCAAAGTAAGTTTGAGGTGAAACTAAAAATATTCGAATATCTTAAGTTTTACCTTAAAATCACTAACGTTTTTTTATTCTTATTTTACTCGATTTGAATATCGAGCAGATTTTGAAATATATTGCCGTCTAAATGAATAAAAAAATTCTTTTAATTTTCGAGATACTTAAAAAAAAATTTATTCAATTTTATGGACGTGGTGTCATGTACAGTGACAGACATACTAAACAATTCATTAGTAATTAAATGAATTGTAATTTTAAATTAATCGAATAAAAATTAATCGATTAATCGAATAACGGGTAACCGATTCAAAATATAAAAATAAGCTGTAATTTGTTTAAAGTCTAACATAAATTTATTTTAGCATTTGTTTAGGTTTTTATATTCGTCTAACATTAAGCGCCTAGGTAGTAACTTTAAAATTGCTTTAATTCTCTATTCGTCCATGTTCTCATCAATAGCTGGCATTCTCTTTTTGCTATGGAACTGCCTTCAATGGAGTAAAAAATATTTTCAAATGATTAAAACTAGTTTAGGGAAACTGCTGTTTTATTTTGTTTGATGTCTTTTGGGGGGAGGGGGGAAATGACAAGTCAAGACAATGACTAACATTTTTGCTTTTTTTTTTTTTGTTGGACACAACAAACATGCCTTGTAGTACAAATAAAGTTTTCTAAAAGAAGAAATGAAAGAACGAAAGAAGGAAAGAAAGAAAGAATAAAAGAGAATTTAAAGTAGAACAAGAAGAGTATTACAAAAAACAAGGTGGAAAGTGGGTTATAAAAAAGTTAAATTGATTTGTTTTCTACTTTTTGTTTTATTAATTTATTTATTTGCTTAAATTGTAATGAATGTTGTGTTTCATTGTTGTTGGTTTGATTCTGGGGTTTTTTTTTACTCACACAAATAAGAAAAGAATTAATTGAAATCTTTTACTCACATTTTTACCAATCAAACAACAAGCATAATAGAGATATTTATTTATATTTTAATTAAATACATAAATAAAAAAAGAAGAATATATATTTTAAGGTAATATTTTATTATATTATACTTATGTATATGTATATAATTTGAAGAAATTTTTATTTTTGCAATAGAAAAAATTTTCAGTAAAAAATAAATTTCGAAAATGACAAAAAAAAATTAATTTAAACAATGTCAAGATTGTTAATATATTTATGTCTGTTTGTTTTTGCTTTAAATTAATATATGAAATATAAGCTGCAGTTTAAAGAATAATAAAGAGTAATAAGGAAATTTACAAATTAAAAGAAGCAATCGAATGACAGATTTAATTAAATGTTTAATAAATCATAAAATCATGTTTAATTAAAAACTTATTTCAGCGATTTCTGTGCGTAGAATTCCTTCCTGGTTTTGTTAAACTGAAAACCGCAATTCCCAAATCATGCATAAAAATCACCAAAGTTGTAATTTTTATACACATAAATTTTAAATATGACCTTAAAGACATAAAATACTTTTAAAAATAAATAAGTTTTGGGATGCTAAAAATTCCGTAAGCAAGCCAACCAGGAGATTCAGAGGTTACAAATTTAGCAAATTTGCAAAAATTTTCCTATCGGGTTTTTCAACAAGAAGTTAGTTTTTCAGTTGTGATAACACCAACAACATGATAGTTTTGATATTTAGTAGTAAAAGCATTGGCAATAGTTATTAAATCAATTTCGCAAGAAACTCGCATTAAAATAATTAAAATCCACTATAAAAATGGTGGTTCTATTAACGTTACATTTCGTAAAATTCGTGATATTTTTGGACAACATAATCGTTCTTCTAAGACCGCTATTATGAATTTGGTTGTTAAATTTGAATCAACAAGCTCGATAAAAAATATGCGCCAGGTCGTTCAACTGAATACATTGCAGCCGTGAACCATGGTATTCAAGCAGATCCAAATTTGTCAATTCCTCGACCTTCTCAACCATAACATGGTGAATTTTGCTTAAGGATTTGACTTTGAACCCTTAAAACAGTGATGGGCGGCGGGCCAATAAATTAAAAAAAATCCTGCGGCGGGCCATTAAATTAAAAAAAAAAACATAGAGGGTCATTCATTAAAAAATTATGGGGTTGCTGTTCAATTAAAAGTTCGGTTTAACCCATATATTTATTAGTTATATTACGTAATATTTTAAAACAACATAAACATTTTATAAGATACGGTTTATTATGATTTTAAGATTTTCCAGATGTATGGGAAGCATGACTTGACATAATTTCCTCAAAATCTGGTTCCAGCTGGGAGGATGCGACTTTTAATAAATTAAATAGACTCTCGCCTGACAATCGGTTTCTTATTGAATTTTTTCTGCATTTCATTACTGAAAAGGCCTGTTCACATAAATATGAGGAAGCAAACATTTCCATAATTTTCTGCGCATGATTAATTAGCTTTGGAAATTCATCTTTTGGTAAAGGATTTATAGAAATTAAGCTTATCTGTATTTAAAAATAGCTGTTTTAAATTATTATTACATTGCAATTCTATAATTTCCAATTGAAGATCAAATGAAACATTCTCAGGATTAACATTAAAAGGCATTGAAAAAATATCTAAACATGGTTGTTTTTTTTTAAAGTCAGCAAATATAAAATTTCATTCATATGCTTTGAAAATGTTAAATCAACACCATACCTGGGACTTGCACATTTAATAAGTGAAGTCTTTGTATGAAAAACCATTTGAAGGTAAAGCTCGTAGCTCGCAGCATAATAAATTTATTTTATTTTTAATTATCCATAGATACTGTCCAATTTATTTACAAATTTACGGAGCTTTCAGTAAAATTGTATGTTGTGCGAAAATCATTTGTAAACTATTGACAGTTTAAAGTTTCCATGTCTGTTTAATTTAGAAATAATTTAATAACTGATAAAATAAGACTGTGACTATTCACAACCATTAAAATCACAGAAACAGATTTTTCGACCAACTCCCTTAGTTAATAGTCCACTTTTGTAGACAAATTGGCTAATCTGGCAACACTCAACTTTAGATTAATTTTTAAGCGCAGATAACTCGTATACTTAAGAAGATAACTTTACCCTTTACACTTGCCATAATTAAGGGGCGGAAATGACTTTTTTTTATTTTTTTATTCGAAAATTTATTGTATCCACTTTTGCAGTGCTCCCCAACCTCGAAAAATTATCTAAAAGCATCATCATAAGTTGTTTTTCTATCTTAAACGACTTCCTATTAATATTCATTACTACGAATTTACTTGATTTTAATCTGATTTATAGACATTTTTCTCTAAATGAGATATTCCACTTTTTAAATTCAAACTTATACCTTTTAACTTGTTAATATTCAATTCACGTATAATTGCATTTAAAGCGACAAAAGGCATTACTACAGTTTTAATCTCATTAGCCGTTGTCTGTTATTTATCTAATGCATTTTTAATTGTAAATAATTTTTAATTGTATTCTTTTATGTTTACATGCATTCACGTAAGTACTTTCATAGAATGAATCACTACTAATGCTTAGGGTGTTTTTTTATAGAGGTATAAAACTTTAATCTGGCAACACTTTTCTAACTCATGGCCATTTTGTCAGCTGTCAAGTGATTTATGTTTAGTTTGTTTTGGCATCAATATCAATATGAATAGACTGACGCCTGAACAACACTTCCAAATTGTAAAAATTGAGTCCAAAACACGATCCCTCTTGATCCCGATTTCTATAAGCGAATTTTGTTTAGCGAGGAGGCTCTTTTTGTTTATCAATAAACGGAACTGCCTTAGTTGGACTGATCTGTGTGCTTTAAGAGCTGATTGCATCATTGGTTCGCACTTTTTATAAACGATGCTCCTCAGCACGTTACACTCAATGGTGGCCATGATTACTGACTTTTTCGTTCATTAACTAAACAACTATGATGTCCTGCATATATGATGTGCAGGACATCATTTCTCAATTCCTCGACTTTCTCAACCACCACATGCGAAATTTTGCGTAAGGATTTGACTTTAAAGCCTTGCAAGGTTTAACTAGTGCAAGAATTGAAGCCGACCGACCATTCACATCGCCACAGTTTCGCTTAATACCTTCAGGAATAACCCGCTGACTTTTTTGAAAAAATCATTTTTTTAGACGAAGCCCATTTTCACTTGTCAGGGTATGGCAACAAGCAAAATTGCCGCATTTGGGCTTCTGAAAGTCTTAGAACGATTATCGAGAAGCCCTTGCATGCTCAACGTGGTACGATATGTGTTCTGGAGGCGTGATTGAGCCGTTTCTTTTTTTTAAGATGAGATTGTAAATGCGCTAACGGTCAATGGATCACGCTATCGTGAGATGCTAACAACTCAATTTTGGCTTATTACTGACGACGTCGATATCACATCTATGATGTGCAGGACATCATAGATGGTTTATTGAAGAAACCTTTGGTAACCGCATTAGCCACGTTATTGTCACTTTATAGCCGTGAATGTAGGAAAAAAGGCGTCGAAAATTTGATCTCCAGATTAAACTACCTCAAAATTATCTTTCGATTAAAGTAAATTTTATGTCAATTTCAAATTTGCATCTTTCCTTTATTCCATTTTAAAATTCAATACCTCTATAAAAACACTCTTTATTTATAAGTAGAGCCAACATAAAGCCTTTATGGCATTGAAAGAGTAAAGACTTAATCTAATAAACAAAATAACATGCGCTAAATATACAAAACATTAAATATCTGAAAAAAGAGGAGATGGCTGAGATTTAATTGAAGTGGCTAAACAAACATTCTTTTTTAAAAAAATGTATGTCCATCCTTTGTAGTTGCCATTCTGCTCTTAGTTAGTTAGAACAGGAACATAAATTGACGAAAGCAGACCATTAGAATTTACACACACGTTCTTTTAATTACGTTAATAAGCAAGGATAAAGGAAATAGTTACTTGAAAGGATGTGTTTTTTAGTATTTGAAATTTTTTACTAATTTTGAAAAATGAAAATTAAGTGGACTAAAGAAATAAAGGATTTGAAACCAACAACCAGTCACTCTACTTCAATAGCTATCTTCTCTATCATTTCGCATTCAACAAAATTGACTGACTATTACGGCAAAATTTTTAACACATCAGCATCATTATAACGAACTATTTACTTTTAGTTCACAAAAGTCCAACTTAGTTTAAAATTCATAAACAACTTCCAACTCTCTTTTTTTTAAATCGGGTTTTTCAACAAAAAATTTGTTTCTCAATTGTGACAGCACCAGCAACATGACGGTTTTGACCTTTAGTTTTTTGACGTCTTCATATGGACGGTAAATTTTTTTTAAAGAGAAGTAGCACTTTAGGCAACAATGCCTATTTAGTCAAATACCGTGCTACATTCTTTAGGAAAGGGATAGAGAATAGATGAAACAGGTGGTGAAAGTAGAAGGATAGTCGGAAATTAACTGCCGTATGTAAGACAGCACAGCGACCAGTGACTATGCCTTCATCGCTGAGCAGCCCCACTGACAGTCAATTTTTATTTTTGTAGTGAAAAAAACCAAGGTCTTCGTTGGGAATCGAACTCACAACCCACATATTTACAAGCTAGTACACTACCTACTAGCCTACAGGGGCACCTAATTTGAGTCGATAGGCTCGTTACAAAAAGTGCAAACACCAAGGCGTATTCGACCGGGTCGTTAACATAAAAACATCGCAGCCGTGACTCACAGTGTTGCAGCAGATCCGAATTTGTCAATTCCTCGACGTTCTCAACAATTAGGATTATCCAAAACCACCACATGGCGAATTTTGCTTAAGGATTTGACTTTAAAGCCTTACAAGGTTCAACTGATGCAAGAATTGAAGCTTATCGACTATTCACATCGCCGTAGATTCACTCAATTCATTCAGGAACCACAGGCTGGATTTTAAGATAAAATTAATTTTTCCAGCAGAAGCCCATTTTCACTTGTCAACAAACAAAATTACCGCATCTGGGCTTCTAAAAATCCTAGAGTGATTATTAAGAAGCCTTTGCCTGCTCAACGTGTCACTGTATGGTGCGTTATGTGGTCTGGAGGCGTGATTGATGTTTTTAAGGTTATAGTAACCTGATTGAACCTCTGTCCTTGCTCGTCCGACAAGGCGTTGTGCTAACATTTTGCTGCGTGAGTTTTTGCAATATATTTCGATTTGAGTTACCGGTTGTGATGCATTATTTTCAATTCCGATTGGTCGGATGGGTGAGATTTAGGTGGACAGCAGTGCGTTTTACTGAAAATGTTGCATTAAAAGCGGGACAATTTTTATCCGTTCAATCCATATCAGGAATTTATGCACGCATTGCATCTGGATTCATCATGTCCAGTTGGGTCTTGAACCCAAATTACTGGCTTCATAAAAGAAAACTGTATACATGTTCACAAACCAAATTTGATGAGGGTCGACGGAAAACCGTACCCAAACAAAAGAAAAATCAACCCCGTCGCAAAATCTAAGCACATATCAAAACTGTACTTCTTTTCGATTGCACACTGTGCACACGCTGTTAAATTTACACCACTTAAATCTGTTTCTTCAATATCAACGAAAATTCCTCAGTAAACAGTTTTTTCGATCCTATTTTTGGAACGATACGACCACAAACGTAACAAAAATTATTTAATTTTGAGCAGTTGTAACGGGTCCGCAATCTAACGTTTTTTTTTTAACTAGTGCTTATTTCGCTCATGTTTGATTTGACAGATAATTAGTTTTATCCTTCCGCTGAACGAATATGGTTGTGTATACGCTTGAACAACGCTTCGCTAAGTGGGCCTGCGAGCGACTTACAGATGCCGATTTTGCAAAAAAAATCATCTTTTCAGATGAAGCTCATTGATCTTGGTGGGTATGTAAGCAAGCAAAATTGTCGCATTTGGGGCACAGAAAACCCCCACGCATACATTGAAAAGCCGACGCACCCAAAACGAGTCACTGTTTGGTGCGGATTTTGGTACAGAGGCATAACAGGGCCATTTTTTAGGAGTGGCCGTTACAGTCAATGGTGATCGTTATCGGGCCATGTTGAACGAATTTTTGTTCACAAAAATTGAAGAGGACGATATGGGCAACATTTGGTTTCAACAGGACAGCGCTACGTGCCACACGAAGCCGAAGCTGTGTGGTTTTGTTTATAGCATTTAAAACAACAAAAGTTATTTGGCGGACCCTATACAATAAAAATTTCAATCATTTACATTTTTTGTTTTGTTTTAGAGAACAAGCTTCTTGTTGAAAATCCCTTTATTTAGTTGATACAACAACTTTAAAGTGAGCTATCAAATGTGGGATAAAGCTTTGAGTGTCTTCATGACACTTACTTCCACATTAAATGACTCGCTGATTTTAATTTGTCACTTAAAATTAAATGCAAAAATTCTATCGACTGACAATCTAAAATAGAAGTAAACGAATGACTAGAACGCTTAAGGCCTGAAAAAATATTTTAACTTAAAAAATAAATCCTGTTAAACTACAGATTTTTGGATTTCCTATATAAAGGAACTCTTGTTTGTTTATCAAGCATGAGCTGTTTGAACAGCCAATGAGACCATAATATGATGTGTCTGCGTCCAAACTCTAACAGCTGGATAACTCGGTTCACACCAGTTTTTTTACAACTAACTCAGCCACGACTTCTTCGATTTCCATTGAAGAATGAACTATGATTTTCACGTTCAACGATGTAGCCGATTTAATCGTCTTACTTTACTTGCTGTTTTAAAATACAGGTAGCTTCAGAAAGGCCTTTTTGTTTCGGTAAGATTTGAACTGTTGTTCAACCATTTACTATTCGTTTAATAGAGCCTTAAGTTTTCTTTTCACTTAAGGTTTTATTAGGATGTGAACTTATGATCGTTTATTAAAGCAGCCGCCACAGCTGCTCTACATTTGTTAACTAACTTTGCTTTTATTCTATTTTACCACGTACAATTACAACGCAAGTTTTAATAGTAACTCCACAGCAACTTACCTAGCTGAGATATACGTAAAGTGATTTAACATATTGTTACAGATGTGTAACTACTGGGTATGTTCTTTACTAACTGCGTAACATGCAAGACAACAACAAATTTCTAGTTACAAACTGCGTAGAACTTTTATACACGCAAGGCAACAACAAATCTGTATGCTGTTTACCATCAGCGTAGTTTTCTAAGAAAATTTATCTACGCTAGACAACAACAAATATCTTAAAGTAAATTCCAAGAAGAAACTTTATCAGTATAAAAACAAAAATACACACAGACATCCTGGCGCCTATACATTGAATAAACAACATACAACAACAACAAAATGTGATACAAAAGGAGTAGAAAACTTTAAAATTTTCTAGAATTTTAATGGACAAATATAAAAGGGCAGCGTCTGAGTGTATAGCCAGTCAGTGTAAAAATAAACACAGACATACTGGCGCCTATACATTCAATAAGCAACATACAACAACAACAAAATGTAATACAAAAGGAGTAGAAGATTTTAAAATTTTCTAGACTTTTAACGGACAAATATAAAAGGGCAACGTCTGAGTGGATAGCCAGTCAGTGTAAAAATAAACACAGACATACTGGCGCCTATACATAGAATAAACAACATACAACAACAACAAAATGTGATATAAAAGGAGTAGAAGATTTTAAAATTTTCTAGACTTTTAACGGACAAATATAAAAGGGCAGCGTCTGAGTGGATAGCCAGTCAGTGTAAAAATAAACCTTGTGAAGTAAAGACGTGCATCTAAAGTTAATTGTTCTGTAGTGTCAACTTTTTTTTTATAGGACCAGCAACTCAGGGGATGATCCCTACCTATGCAATGCATTGTGCCAGAACTAGGAAATTAGGTTATGGGAAGGAGGAAAGAGGGAGTAGTGTCTGTGGACATTCGATTTGAACTTTCTCAGATTGAAAGTGACAGGAAAGACCTCCGGAGGGATCTTTGTAAGTAGTTAAAGTAAATGAGCTTGTAATTAAATTAAAAACTCTAAAATCTGGTGATATTTATTTTGCATTAAAGAACTCACAACAAAACGTTTATAAAAGGTATAAACGTAACAATATTATATCCACAAATAATGCGATATTATGCATTATTTTCCCAAATTAAATCAAGAAATCAGAAATGAAATTCAAATGCCTAAAGATTTTGCTACAAGACAGGTTTTTCTGCAGGAAGCCTTAAGGAATAATATCTTGCACACGGTGAAAAAACTTATTCAAATAAAGCTGGGCTAAGTTACAACTCCTGTCTAAATACCTTAATTTTAAATATCAAACAGCTTTTAGAGGATGCCTTTTGCCAGAGATCATGCATAAAAAAGGCTTTCAAAGGCAAACAACAACTACAAAGAATGTCTATGAAGTTTTCTTTTATTTGTGCATTTTCCCTTTTTAAAACAACATTAATAATTCATTTAAAAGGTGAATTACAAAAAACCAACAACAGCAACAAATAAAAGTTAAAGGAAGAAAAAAAAATAATATATATAAATGTAGATATTGTTGTCATACCGCATAAGGATTCAATTAGTGTTCAAATAATGTATTGTAATGCAAGTTATAATGTTCTTCCGCATTATAAAAAAAAAACTCACATTGACTTTTTACAACATGAAAAAGGACCTGTGCTTGCCACATCATGCACATGGGCACCATACAATTTACATTTGTTTGTCTTTGCACAGGATATTGAATAATTTAATAGTAACAAACCGCAAAAATATAACACAAATGATATTGTGTGTGGCTGTGTGTGTTTTTTTAATAAATATAAAAAAAGAAAAGTAACATGAGAGTAGCAGAGATATGTTGGGAGCAAATTTTAAAGCATTTCGCATAAAAGTACAATAGTAAAATTTAAAAGGTGTGGATGTTGACAATGTTGTGATTAAAAGCACTTAAGTTTTTAAGTTATTTTTATGGAAGTATAATTCCTTCTAGCATTATAATTTAAAGATGATTTCGGCTATATGTATAACTAACACAGCTAGCTTGGAGTAACAATTTTCGATGACTTTTTCCTACATTTAAGGCCGTCGTCTATTAGTTATTACGCAGAAACTGTTGCCCCCCAAATAATCAATCGTTTAGAGCTTATCCACTTGAATCGGCGATTTCATATATACCCACAGCAAATAATCTAATGGTGTTAAATAGTACGATCCTGGAGGCAAGTTCTATGAAATTATGCGGTAGCCAAAGGTTTTCTTTAATAAATCAATGAGCTGAGTAATATAATGTGCTGCACACTGGGAATTTTTTGTATGGAGGTGAGGAAAAAAATATATTTGTCAAAAAATACAGTGATTTCATCACAAATTTAGTTTTATTTATATAATAATACACAAAAGTAATCAAAATAAAGAAAGATAGAGAAATATCGATCGCTACCTGCAATGTAAAAAGCGATAACTAGCAAAAATATTTAAATGATTTTTTTTTTAATTTTTAATTTAATATTTATTTTAAATCTATTTTGAATTTATTATTCTAAAAGAGCCTTAAATCGTCGCATATATCATGGGAAATAAAAGCAATTAATTTTGTCAGCACCTACCTTCTGAGGTATAGGTGATATATTAAAGTAAGGATTAGCTGCAAAATATCATTGCATATTGCATGAAGAGTATGTTGACAATTTGACTTTTTTCCGCGAAATCCCCAGTGTGCGGCGCGTTAATTCGTTAAATATTTTAAAAAATTCTTTTTTGTAATTCATACTTGGAAATAAATCGCTGCAACTGTTATCGTGGAAACTTTTGTCTTAAAAAATCAATTCGATTTCGTTTGACCCGCAATTTCTTACCTTAAAGAATCTTTTAAAATGTAAAAAAATACAATTTTACTTTATTTGGCATCTAAGTAAAAACTTAATAATATTTTTAATTTATTTTTAAACCATGTTTTTTCGAAATCAGTTACACTTTTAACAAAGTGAATTTCCGAATTATATTGGAAAAGATAAAAATATAAACAATATAAATTTTCTTTCAGCTATAGATCTTCTTTCTTCGAATCCTAACTGGGTTATTTTTGTGGCTTCTTATGGAGTTAGTTTTCCTATAGGAATATCCTTTCATCTTTAATTTTATTTTTTATATACTTATGCTTTCATAGAGCCCGCAAGTTGTAATAAATATTAAAATTTGTATAAAACCCTTTATACAATAAGAACATATATGTCAAAATAACACCATCTATGGAATGACCCTAAAATTTTTATATTCGTTGTTTACACTTATTTTTATATTGTTTATATTTATACAAACTGTGCATTACTACTAAATATCTGGCTACTACACTTGAAAAACTAAAACCATTTACTATAAAATTACAGCACTTTAGTAATACCCTTTATTGTCTACTTTTATTTTGCTTTTACCGAAATACTTTTTTATATCGATTAAAAAAATAGTTAATCTTTAAGTGTAGATCTAAATCAATGCCACATGAAAATAGCTTTTTTATTGGGATACCCTCTATTTACATTTTTTTTTTAGTTGCGGCTATAGAAGGCATAGTTTTAATGACGTAGCTGCCTATGGCAATTCAAAAAATAATCTATAATATAAAAATAAGTAGGGCTTTCCTTCCTGACGCTATAACTATAACTTTAGAACGCACGAAAAAATTTCAAGAGAAAACCAGCAAAACAGGAAAATTCATTTTTCACATACAGCGCCATCTGTGATATATAGCGTGGTGTGTGAGTATCCCTCATGAAAATAAGTACGTTTCATTTTAAGTAAATGACGCCGTGCGCTAGGTCGCATGTATACTGGTCATCCTAGATGATGTAAATTTACGTGGACCGAAGACATTTGCGCATTTGAAAACTGTGAATATTCACCAATGCCAATCATATCGAGAAGCATGTCAATTATTGGGTTTGCTGGCAAAGGATTCTCATTAGAATTTAACACTTGCGGGTTCAGTTGTTTCATCAAATGCGTACCAAATACGAACGCTTTTCGCTATTATCATCACCACATATTTCCCTTCACAACCAATTCAGTTATGGAACAAATGCAAAGACGACATTAGAGAAGATATCTTGCTTCGCTGGCGCATTCAAACGAATACTCCCGACATGCAAATCACCGATGAAATATATAATGAAGGATTGATTCTGCTTGAGAATCAATGTTTGACTATTGCAAACAAGCTACTGATTGAAGTAGGAATGATTGCGCCAAATCGATCGATGCACCATGCACTCAACCAAGAATTAAATCGAGAGCTGCAATACAATGTTGATACATTGCAGGAATTCGTTTGAAATACTGTGCCGTTGCTGAATGAACAGCAAAGACAAGTGTACGAAACATTTATGCAAGCGGTGGACAATAGTACTGGTGGTCTATTCTTCCTGGACGCACCTGAAGGAACAGGGAAAACATTTGTCATTTCCATGATTTTGGCCACTATTCGATCAAGATGTGACATAGCTTTGGCGTTAGCATCATCTGCAATTGCGGCGACGGTCGTACTGCACATTCTGCGCTTAAGTTGCCACTCAATTTAAACACAATTGATACTCCAACATGCAATATTTGCAATATTTCCCGATCCAGTGCAATGGGGAAATTGTTGATGCAATGCAAACTCATTGTTTGGGATGACTGCACAATGGCACATAAGAAATCACTTGAAGCACTTAACTTCACACTGAAGGATCTTCGGCGAAATTACAACAACTTTGGCGGCTTGATGATATTGTTGGCTGAGTGTGATTCGTTATACATCCGCACCTGGCTGTATAGCCTTAATCAGATGGTGGACAAACCACAATTGTATAATTTGGAACGTCATACATGCGTCCTAGATAGCCGAGGGCATAATTATAAGCAACAGAACCACCTAGTTGCAACTTTAATGATTCCAGGACAGGGCTGCAAACCATCACACCTTGCTAAAGAGTTGGAGACTTTCTAACTCCTGTCCAGAACACATGTCAAGCATGCTCACTGGACTGGACCATTCACTTTGCGTGTCATTATCAGTGAAATGATCCTGGCCACCATATTAAACAAACCTGTTATGGGGCCTCGAAACCACAACCACCACGATACTCCCATATAGGGACCAACCTCAATAATCAGCCAGAGAACTATTAAATGTCTAAAGAGACAAATAATGAACTCTGCGAGCTTACTGATTTCCGTGGAAGTAAAGTGGAGCTTCCAGTTGTCTCCCTGTCTGACTTCAGGGGACTGGGCTTCCTTTTTCCCCCAGTTGCACTGTGTCTAGATAGTGGAATATTCTATAAAGACCATATTTATATTCCCCTGGGGGAGATATTGTTGGCAGGCGATTTCAGGCAGACGTTGCTGCAGATGAATTAAATGCCTGCCTGAAGGCATCACCTTTGTGGAATAACGTAAAAACATTATCGCTAACCACTAATATGAGAGTTCAACTTCAAAATGATCAAAGTGCTGCACAATTTTCCAAACATTTGTTAGCTGTTGGAAATGGAAAAGTTCCAGTTGATGCGACACATGGATTAATTACTCTTACCAACGACTTTTGCCGATTTATAGACTCTCAATTAGCTCTTATTGAAAATGTTTTCCCAAACATAAGTGAGAATTATCAGAATTATGCTTGGTTAAGTCAACGGGCCATTCTCGCTGCAAAGAATAATGATGTACACGCACTGAATTTAACCATTCAATCAAAAATCGATGGCATACAAATTCGTTGATTCCACAACAAATCCCGATGATGCAGTAAATTATCCAACCGAGTTTTTGAACATTCTGGAGTTACCACGATTTCCACCACATAACTTGCAAGTCAAAGTTGGTTCAGTTATTATGATATTGCGTAATTTGAATCACGCCGCGACTTTGCAACGATACTCGACTTGCGGTGAAAAGACTTATGCCGAATTTGACTGAGGCAACCATTGTTAACGGAAACAACGCAAGTGAAAATTTATGTATTGATCGAATACCAATGATTCCGACTGATCTTCCGTTTGACTTCAATTTCCGGATCGCCTTGCGTTCGCAATGACAATTAACAAGTCGCAAGGCCAATCGCTTAGTGTTTCCGGGATAAATTTAGACAATCATTGTTTTTCACATGGGCAGCTATAGGTTGCGTGTTCACGAGTTGGGAAACCATCCGCTTTATTTGTGTTAACGTCAGACCAAAAAACAAAAAATGTGGTTTACCAAAGACCACTTCAATGAAACGGATAATTTGCGGACACGTAAATTGTTTCGATTCAGTATTTACTTTGGATTCACTTTCATGTTTTACTTAGAGAAGTTCAACGAAATTCCACTTCATTTTTATAATGGAAATGAATTCATTACTGTTGTGCAATGAAATAAAATTTTTCCTTCCAAATATAAAAAGAAAAATAAATAATTTTTCTTTATCTTTTAATCCCCAAACGAAATGTTACAAAAAACGAAGTCATCTGCTGGCAAACGTGGCGAACGTTCGCCGGGTTTGCTAGTATTTTTATGAATATATCGTCATTTTAGGAACACCCTGTTTTAGTGTAATTAAAGGATTATATGATATTTCCATTAAAGACGAGATTTTAACGAATATTACTTAACACAGGAGTTTGTATAAAAAATTTAAATTGTAAATTAAAGGGTGTTTCCATAAAAGTAGCGATTTTAACATTTGAACCAGAATATGCGGAGATTTTTGATTTTCAACAATAAATAATAAAAAGATTAAATTTTAAATTTAAAGGCTTTATATGGAAACCCGGCATATGTGATTCCAACGCCCCCCGCCAAGTGAGTACTCAAAACTGTTTAAAGGATTCACATCATCATTTTTATGTTTCAGTTTCCCTGGCCATTTATGAAAAAGCTTGAAAATTACAAATTATTAATTTGAAATTAGCGGCCTGTGGCTTTGGAAACTATAAAAAAATTTAGCGAAAATATGCTGTTAAGCAAAAAAGTTATGCCCTCTTGGGTTTATAGAATTCCCAAAAATATTTTAATGGTGAAGCCAAAGTTGCCATTAACTGTCAGTTTCTTTTTCGGATAAAATTAAAAAAAAAACTCTATTTTTTAATTTGAATGTAAAAAATAAAAACAAATACAAAAATCAAGTGTCAGTTTCGAAATATATTGGCGTAAAGAAAAAAGAATTATGTAACACTAAAATAAAACAAAATAAAAAATATATAAAAAATAAGCGAACTGGTCATTTTTATGTCACAAAAAAAAAAACAAAAAAAAAATGTATAAATGGAATAAAAAAGCTCTTACCATTTGAGGGACCAGCGTAGGCAATTATTAAAGCGGTGAGTAGAAGTGAACCCAACACAATTCCAGCCACTAGGAGGGCACGTTTTTGTGAACATACAGCAACACCGTTGCGTGTTTGACGGCCACCACTAGATTCGCCACCTGCAATAAAAAAATTAAATAAAACACAAATTATTTGTTTTGTTTTTATATTTATAAACATTTGTGTGATTAAAAATTTATGTTTCACATTTTCTTTTTAAATATTCGTAGTACTTGTTATACTTTAGTTTGTATTTTATGAGTTATAAAGAAAGCTTTTGTATACTTATGGTTTAAAAATGTTTAATTTATTTTTGTTATAATATTATCAAATAACATATTTGGTAGTTATAAGTCCAGGGCTTTTTTAAATTATATTTAGAAAACATACCATAACGAAATATAAAAAATATTTCCTAAGTTATTTATAATTATTCGGAATCTTTTCCGTGCTTGATTCCTTTAAATAAATATTTCATGATATTCTCACGAAATATTTATTTCAAAAATTTTTATTAAAAAATAAACATCTTATGATATTCTCATAAAACATTTTTTCAAATAAAAATTAAAATAAAAATATTTGAAATGTTTTTAGGTTTTGTTGTCTTTTTGCTGTAGTAGTTCAGTTAAAACTCTCATTTAATCAATTTTGCTTGATATATAACACTCTTGAATTTTCTATAGAAAATTTAGGATAAAATCTACTGATGATCTACACGAGCAGTAGTGAAATGGCAATATATTAAAGATATTTTTTTCAATAATAAATATATTATGAGAATATCATAAAATATTTATTTTTAAACAAATCTATCACAAATTCACGTAGATTAAACTAAAAAAAATTTAATTTTAATAGTTTTTAATTAAAAGGAAAAGAAACACTTGTTAAGATATTTAGAAATAAAAAATCTTTATATATATTTAATTAAATATATTTTTTAAATATTGTGTCTTGCTTAAGTTTTAAAATAAAATAATTAAGCAATAAAGCGAACTACTGGATACGAACTGCGTGACTTGCTAAGCAAACTTATGGTATAACAACAAAATTTCTAGTTACAAACTGCGTAGAAATTTTATACACACGAACAATAACAACAAACATATATGCTGTTTACCATCTGCGTAGTTTTCTAAGAAAACTTATCTACACTAGACAACAACAAATATCTTAAAATAAATTCCAAGAAGAAACGTTATCACTAAAACAAAACAAAAACATTGAATAAACATAAAACAACAAAATGTGATACAAAGGGGGTAGAAGATTCTTAAATTTTCTAGACTTTTAATGGACCAATATAAAAGGGCATCGTCTGAGTGGATAGTCAGTCAGTGTAAAATTAAAGAACGTAAAGTAAAGACGTGCATCTTAAGTAAATTGTTCTGTAGCCTCAACTTTGTGTTGTTAAAATAAATAAAATTGTAATTAATTAAAAAAACTGGTGTTATTTATTTTACACTAAAGAACTCGCCACAAAACGTTTATAAAAGGTATAAGCGCAACAATATAAAGATTTTTGTTTTCTAAAACGAAATAAAACAAAAAACTTAAATATGAGATATAAGATTTAAATTTTTATTATCTTACGAAGAGAAAAGTTCGCAATTATGACTGAAAAATGATATCTGGCAAATGTCCACCACTATCACGCTGATAGATGTCAATTTTTTCGTCAAAGTTTTTGATTATTTTTTGGCTAAAATCGATTCAATTGGCTCCATATGAACTCTGTCCTTAACATAGTCCCACAAAAAATACTCCTGTGGCGTTAAATCACAGAGTCTGGCTAATCACTTAACTGCTGATTATGGTGAAATTATGCGATCGGGAACTTTGGTTTGCAATAAAATGATCGTTTCATTGGCTGTGAGTTGGAACAACAGGTCAGTGATATCCACATCGTCAATAATAGGCCAACATTGAGTTTTGTTAGTGACACGTTGTGCATAAAAAGGATTCTCAATAATCGCTCTAGGATTTTCAGAAGCCCCTAATGCGGCAATTTGTCTTGCCGACATACTCTGACAAGTGAAAATGGGCTTCGTCTGAAAAACTTAAAAACCAGTCGTTTGTTCCTTCAATGAATTGAGCGAATCTACGGCGATATGAATAGTCAGTCGGCTTCAATTTCTACACCAGTTGAACCTTGTAAGGCTTCAAAGTCTAATCCTTATGCAGAAGTTGCCATGTGGTAGTTTTGGATAACCCCAATTGCTGAGAACATCGTAGAATTGACAAATATGGATCTGCTTCAACATTGCGGCTCACGACTGCGATGTGTGTTTTCACTTGAACGATCCGGTCGAACATGCATTGGTGTTCGCCATTTGTATCAAGTCTGTCGACTCAAACTTAATAACCAAATTCGGTAGGACGATTATGTTATCGGAAAAATCCGAATTTTATGAAATATAACTTTAACAGAACCACTATTTTTATAGTCGATTTTACTTTTTTTTTGTTTTTAAAGAGCAGTAGCTCTTCAGGCAACAATGCCTATTTAGGCAAGCACCGTGCTACATTCTTTAGGAAAGGAATAGAGAATAGATGAAACAGGTGGTGAATGTAGAAGGATAGTCGGAAATTAACTGCCGTATATAAGACAGCACAGCGACCAGTGACTATGCCTTCATCGCTGAGCAGCCCCACCGACAGTCAAATTTTATTTTTGTAGTGAAAAAAACCAAGGTCTTCGTTAGGAATCGAACTCATTAGTCTACAGGGGCACCTAACTTATTTTAATGCGAAATGGAATTCACTGTAACAATTGCCAATGCAATGAATATGTCAAAAACTATCATGTTGAAAAGCAAACTTCTTGTGGAAAAACCCGATAAATTTATATATAATGTTTTTTAACATTACTGCACTTTAGAAATGTCCAAATGGGGACGAGTAGATTTTTATTGGTCGTATAATTTAATTTTTTATTTTTTCAGTTAATCTACGTTAATTATGCTACTTTCCTTTAAACATAAAAAGAAAAGTGAAGGTGAAGGTTTTTATCCAAAGTGTAAAATTTAAATTCTAGAAAAAGTCACTTTATTAAAATCAGTGCAAAAATATCAAAATCAGAAAAAATGAAAAATTAATGTTGGCAGCTAAAAACGTTCGATAATTCAGGCGACATATGGGGATAACAAGTTTTAGTGAGAATAATAATCAATATCGATTACTTTAAATTATTCAATCGGTAATTTTGCACGCTAAATTTTAAATTTAATTTAACGAATTGATTTGTATTTTTAAATCTGCCAGCTAAATTTTTGTTTTTTGGTTAAGTTGAACATCAGTTTCGAATGCATATATTATTGCTGATGGCTGTAAGTTATTATTTAAGTATTTCTATAGCGATTTACTTTAAAACGATTGATTGAATAAGAGATATGGACCACCCTACAGCTTAAGTTGTCTTGAGCGTTTAGATGCCACTTATAAACAATTTTTGAAATTTTTTGCGAAAATATTTTTTGTACATTTTCATTTCTTGTTCCTGAAGATGCCAGCTTAGAGTGTGGCAAAATATTGAACAAAAAAAACACATAAAATTTATTAAATATTAAAAACTAATGCTTTAAATATTAAATAAAGAATTTTAAGTCACGCTTAAGTTTGTATTCTTAAGCGTTTTTTTAGGATGTAAAATTTGTTTCCTAAATTCTAATTTTCTTTTCAACTTATTTGAAAATAGCGTGACCAGCAGCTTGTTAATGCGATAGTAATTTTTTCTTTTGGATTTAACAGCAGGAATCTTGAAATAAAAAGCCTTAAAACAAACAAATTCTATCGCTTAAGATATTTTTTTAAAAAGTAAATTTTTTCTTCTTATATCAGAGTTCACTTGTTATTAAAATATTAAAAATTTCCAAAGTATTATTATTGTAAGTAAAAAATTCAAAATTAACAAAAGTATTAAAATTTTATATTCGATTTTGATTTCTTTTATTTAAAACAATCCAAAACAAGAGAAGTGTGTGTAAATAAAAGTTTAAATTTACCTGATAAAAAAGCACAATCATCCAAATCAGGATCATTTGTCATTTCGATACGTTCACGTCGCCAAACCTTAGAGCCTCTCTGACCGCCGCCAACGATCGAAATCTTAACGGGGCCACTACCACTTTGTCTTCCTGCCAATACGTTCGTTTAAAATTTTTGCTTAATAGCGACAACTTTGTGGCAGTTTTCTTTTCTTTTTTTTTTTAACAATAATTCACTCTTTAATTGAAATTTAAATTAACAAAAACAAATACAAAATACACACACACACAGACATTTTTCTTATTAAAGTAATTTGTAAAAAAAACAAAAAAACCTAAACAGTTGTTGATTTCGTTGTTCCTAACAATTTTTGTGAATTCCTTTCTTCGCTTACATTATGTCTTTTTCTTTAATACTAAGGATTTTTAAGATATTCATTTATTGCCATAAATTGACACAAAAGGTTGACATTGTTAAAAGCCATAAAGATCTTACCATAAAGATGTTAGAAAAAGAGAAAAAAAGAAAGAAATTGAACTTTTATCAATTGCCAGTTGTCTTAGTCATTCACTCTTTTACTTACTCTTCAAAATCTTATGTTTTATATATTAACTAAAAAAAACATTTTCAAACAACCACCAGTATTGAAAATACACTTATCCCCCGCTTTACATAAAAAACTGTGTAACTTGAAAAATTCACTCGTATATGGAAAAACCGAGCTAAACGAAAATCACTATAAAAAAGCCCTTTTTGTCAGTTTTTAATATGATGAATAACAAACACATTGAACGAAAAATAAATATTAATGCATTTAATATCAAACACATTTAACAAATTATAAGAATATTAATTTATTTCAATAATAACACATATATAAAAAAACCTATTTTAAATATTGCATTTTCTTTATAGATAAAAATTAGAATTAGAAATTCATTTAAGTTGGTTGCGATAAATACTTGCTGAAAGTATTTTCATCCCTTTGGAAATTTTATTTAACATGTCAATAAAATATGGTGTTTTTTTCTGAAATCTGAAAGGATTCATATATTATTCCTTGTTTTAAATCAGGTAACAGGTCTGATATTTCAAATTACCGTGGTATTGCAAAATTAAGTACTATACCTAAATTATTTGAAAAAATTATCACTAAACATTTATGCTTTCATACATCAAGTTTGATAACCAATAATCAACATGGATTTCGGAAGGGATGCTCTGGCATGATAAATCTTTTACACTTTTCAACAATTATACAACAAACTGACGTTATATATGCTGATTTCAGCAAAGCATTTGATAAAATAAATCATATCCTCCTAAAGAAAAAAATTGGAATTAATAGGTTTTGCCGATTTAACTGTCAACTGGATTTACTCTTACCTAACAAATAGGAAAAAAAATTGTCCGTTTTAATAACGCTTCCTCTAGATGCATAAAGGTTCTATCTGTAGTACCACAGGGAAGCCACCTTGGGCCGCTCCTTTTTTGCTATTTATTAATAACTTGCCTGATGTCATTCAATCAACCAATATTTTAATGTATGCTGACGATGTAAAAGTTTTTCTTAGTTATTGTCAAGTAACTGACCAACAACGCCTCCAAGGTGACCTTAACTCGTTTCACAACTGGTGTGGAATAAATCGTATGGAGCTAAATCTCAAGAAATGTAAGTATATGTGCTTTGCTAGAAAGAAACCGATAACTGCATGCTACTATATCGATGACCATCATTTGGAGGAAGTTGACAAAATACTAGATCTTGGATTGCTACTTGACTCCAAACTCAATTTTATTGCACATATCAATTTGACAGCAAACAGAGCTAGAGGTGTACTTGGATTTGTAAAGCGTTGGGCTAAAGATTTTGATGATCCATACGTTACCAAACGCCTTTATATGTCCCTTGTCAGGCCTATTCTAGAGTATGGATCCGTCATTTGGGACCCTATATATAGAAAATACTCAGATGTTTTCGAATCTGTTCAAAAACAGTTCCTGCTTTTTTGCCTCCGTGGTTTGAACTTTAACCCATTGGACTTACCTGCCTATTCAGCTAGACTTTCTCTTATTAAGCTACCAACTCTAAGGAGTCGTAGAACAGCACTTAATATTTCGTTCAATTTTGGTGTGATAATTGGCGACGTTTCTACTCATTCACTTATTAACAGTATTACTCTAAATATACCGCAACGCCCTACACGACATTTTATACTTTTAGCAGTGGAATTCTTTCGAGCCAATTATGCTAACGCGAACCCTTTTAGGAGAATTTGTGAAGATTTTAATACATATTATAATTGCGTAGATTTCAATTTGTCAGTAAGCACAATAAGGAATAACTTACTAGTTTACCTGAACAACTAACTAGGTGTTTGCATTTATGTATATTATTTTTCACAAAAATTTTTTTATTGTATGTATATTAAATTTAAGCAAATTTTTATGTTGTATGTAAAGCCAGTATATTTGTATGTGTGTTAATTTAAGATAATTTATATTGTATTTTAACTAAAATGTCTGCAAGGAGGTTCATTTCCGTAGACAATTAATGATAAATAAATAAACATTCTATTTTCATTCAAATTTAATTGCTCACTTTCGCTTTCAGCAATACGCCTTTTTTAGAAATTTGTACAATATCACTTTCATCGCTAGACCACACTATCTCATTAGATTCTTTGTTCATAGAATTTAAACTTCCGTGAGATTTTGCAGTAAAAAAATCTGATATGAGCCATTGCGATTATGTTTAGCCATATCTTCGTATACCTCTTCGTATAGAGATAAAAGTTGGTTAACATGTCGTTGAAATATAAGAGCTTGTTCAACATTTGTATAGTGTTTTTGAAAATAGTTGCCTAAATTTCTTCCTATTGCAAGACCCTCACGTACGATCTCTGATGTAAATGCACTCGGTTCGTTTTCATCGATATCTCAGATAGACTATTATTTTCATTACCAGTATTTTTTCTACCATTTCTACAACGTCATCTTCGTGTAATTCATAATTATCCATTATTTCGGATATATCTGCTTTTTTCATATCTACGAAGCCCTCTCAAGCTAACGTATGACCTATCTCAATTATCTGAGAGTGTTCATTTTCTAGGAACTGTTTGTTATTGTTATCTTTTACTATAGTAGCTCATACTGCTTTCCAACGCGCATGGAGCGTTATTTGTTTGATTTCGATGTATGACATTGCTATATGCTTGATACAATCTAAGATTGCAAAATTTTTTCCAAGCATCAATAATCGAGAGAGATTTTCCAGTTTCGATTTGATCCAAAATATATTCGAAGGACTTTTTAATGTACAGTGCCTTGAATGTAGAAATTATCCCTTAATCAAGGGATAATGTAACACAGAAGTTGTACTTTTAGGTAGAAATACTATTTCAACATTTTCCTGTCGTGAATCTTGAGGGAGACCAGGAGCATTATCAAGAATGGAACCAACCATTGAACATGGTAGTGGTTACCCAAACTTCCTCATTGACGTTTCAATATACCGAAAGATTCTTAACATCTATGTTTTTGAACGAACGTGGCTTAATGGCTTTATTAATTACAAATGGTTTCATAATGTAATCGCCAGAAGCATTACTACAAAAAAGAATTGTTATGCGATCTTATGCTGCTTTGTGGACACTAGCTGATTTGTTGTGTTTAGCTAAAAATGTTCTCTCAGGCATTTTTGTCGGGAATAATCCGGATTCGTCGACATTAAACACCTGAGAAGGAGTGTAGGAAAGTCCTAGGGAAATTTTTGTGATACTTCTAAATACGCAGACGCTTGCTCACCTTTTAATTTTAGACTATGTAAAGAGTGTCTTTGCTTAAAGTGTTCATGGCTTGCTTGGAAAGTGACGGCAACTGATTCTCGATTTTCTCATAAATTTTTAAGGCCTTATTTTTTATGGAGTTGGTATCGATAGGAATTCGTTTTTAGCCAGATTATCAAAGCCTTCTCCATATTTTCCATAGCAACATTTCTGTTAATTGCTTACCTTGAATAAACTTACGCTATCAATTACATATGTATAAACACTAATTAAAAACAAAGTTTGAAAACAATGATGCACTTTGTTTTCGTATTTCAAACAAACTAGCTTACACTACACACATAAAATTTAGTTTTGATCATAAAACGGGGAGTTTCCATCTTATCTATTTTGATTATAGACATGGACTGCTAAGAATTCGTAACTGTACCATACATTTTGTAGTGTTGCATTTTAACAGCAAAACAATGAAAATATTATTGTAGACATAAGTAAATTATTGTTTAGTGTTTATAATTTCGTGTATATGCAAAATTAATAAATTTCGTTAAAGAAATTTTTTTCAAAAACTGTGTAAGACCAAAAATGTGTAAAACGAATGCCGTGTAAAATGGGGGATAGGTGTACGTTTGTAAGTTGTTGATGGATACGCTTTGCCATCCTCCCTGTGCATTTTAAAAAGTCTTAAATTTTAACTTTCAAAAGACATGAAAATCTTATTTTATAGAATTTTTTATTTTTATGTATTTTTACCCTACACTAAAATGTAAGTTTACGTTGTTTACTTTGCCATTTCAAAATTTAATATCTAAAGTTGTTGTTGTTGTAATAAATATGGCTGCATTTTAGTGTTCAATTACTTCAACTCAGGTTTCATTTTATAATGTGAACATGAAAAAATATATTTTTCAGCATTAATAATAAACCATATTGATAGAGTTCAACTGCCATGCCTGTTGTATTAAGGATATTAAGAGACACCCTTTAATTTTTTTTTTATTTTATTATTTTTATACCTGTTTTTATAGTCAGTTAAGTGATGTGAAATCCTTATAAATTTATTAATAAAAAAATACGTTTTGTATGGAACCAACAGTACAGTACATTTTTATTGCGATACATTATAGTGATGTAATTTACGTTACTCTTTAAAAATGCATAATATTCGGCTAGTACTTCAATTATCTTTTTCCTTTAACCTTAGCAATAGACAAAGGATTTAAAAATAATTATTTATTTTGAAAAAAATAATAACAAATGATAATACAAACTTGAACTTCGAAAATATCCCATTTTTGTGTTGTGACTGAACTCCTCCTAAACAAACGGCTGGACCGATTTGCATAAATTTTTTTGTATGCGTTTGGGTGGCGCCCGGGTTTAGACTTACAATGCGGTACAAAGGGGCGGGGTACCTCCCATACAAACCACAAATTAGAAATCTATTATTTCTGCTCCTGATAACGGTATTTGCCCAAAATTTGGTACGCCACACACTGAAGATTTTTGTATGGAGGTGAGGAAAAAAATATATGCGTCAACAAATGTAGTGATTTCATCATAAATTTAGTTTCTATATATGTAAAATATAGTAATACACAAAAGTAATCAAAATAAAAAAAAATTAGAGAAATGTCGATCGTTACCTGCAATGTAAAAAGCCATAACTAACAAAAAAATTTAAATGATTTTTTTTAATTTTTAATTTATTATTTATTTTAAATCTATTTTTAATTTATTATTCTAAAAGAGCCTTAACTTCGTCGCTTATAACACTATGCTTTTTCTGCCTAAATGAAGGCGTCAAATGTGAAATCATGGGATCTGATGTTACCATCATTCGGTGCATAAAATCTTCGTTCGTGGCAATTCGACTGCATTTTCTGGATTGCCTTAGGCGATATTTTTTATAGTCGTTGTTACGACTTTCCTGAAGCTCTTCGAATAGTAGGCCTACAGGAAAAATACACTTTTCAATTATATCTTTTCCATGAATCAGAATTTTGTGAAGTGTAGGTGGGGGATATTGTACCACTCGTGCAGTGCAACAAACTCACCAAATTGTTTTGGATCTACTACCTCGGTAATTGTTATAGTTTCGAGAATTATTAAAAACCTCTTGATTATATTTTCATCCAGACCCCTTTATATCGGAAATCAAAACAGGATTAGCAAAGAATCTTCGTAACGTATTTCATGAATTTGTCGTACCAGAGCCTTGCTTAACAGTATTCCTGTATTCCTATTTTCTCTTTAAGTTCACGCTTTATCAAACATTTTCAGGCTTCTTTTATCGGACGAGTATTTAAATTGACTCTCCCACGTTTGAATTCAATATTATAAGCTACATGCAAAAGACACTCCATCAGCTTAATACGCGCATGTAGTGGTGACATTATTTTGTTCTGTCTTTGTCAAACTCCAGAAACTTCGAGCATAAAACCCCAAATGAAATATAGAAACTTTCCATTGTCGTAAAATTCTTGGGCCTTAGTTTCAATTATAATTAAAAAACCGCAGAAAAATCGCCTCAACTTTTCGCGTTCGTCGGCACTTGTTGAATGCCAAAAAACGATCCATGATCACCTATAAATACTACGTACTTTTCTATATTTTACTGACAGTTACTAATAAAAAAAGAAATAAAAAGAAAAACGTTAGCTCACATAATAGAATAATATTCGTTTTGAAATTCTAAGGTTTAAATTAAGTTGATTCAGTAAAACACACAAGTACTGAGCTGGAGACGGCTATGAAAAAAAAAACTAGCAGTCAGATCGGAGTAATTCTTTTTGATTTAATAGTACCATTTTGTCTAAAATTTCAAAATATCATTGCATAGTGCATGAATAGAATGTTGACAATTTGACTTTTTTCCGCGAAATCTCCAGTGTGTGTCGGTTTGGTTTTTAAAGTGCTGCTGCAAATATGGGCGGGATTGTACAAAAGGCCGTGGTGGTATCTCCCATACAAACCACAAATTAAGAATCCAATAAATCTGCTCCTGCTAACGGTATTTAAACAGAATTTGGTATTTCGGTTAAGTGAACATATTTTAAGTTCTGCTCCAAATATAGACGGGATTTTATTAAGACGCGTGGTGCCTCCCATACAAATCGTCTTTATGTATATAATTCTACTGTACTGTAATACTGTGTGATTCGATTTACATCCACGCCTGGCCATGAAGCCTTAATCAGATGGTGGACCAAACCACTGCCTAATTTGAAACGTCATGCTCGTACTAGGAAGCCGAAGCTATAATTCTATGCAACAGAACTTTCTAGTTGCAACTTCGAAGATTCCAAAGCAGGGCTGCAAATCATTACTCCTTGCTTAAGAGTTGGAGACTTTCCAACTCCTGTCCAGAACACATGTCTAGCATGCTGACTGGATCTGGGAATATTTCACCAGGTAGGTGTTATTAAAGGTGAAATGAACCCGGCCGCCATAGAACCATAGACTGAAATTGGGCCGCGAAACCACAACCACCACGATACTCCCATATAGGGGCCAACCTCAATAAAATCAGTCAGAGAACAGTTAAATGTCTAAAGAGACAAATAACGGAACTCTGCAAGCTTACTGATTCCCGTGGAAATAAAGTGGAGTTTCCAGTTGTATCCCTGCTGACTTCAGGGGACTGGGCTCCCTTTTTCCCTAGTTGCACTGTGTCTAGATAGTCGAAGTTCTATAAAGAACATATATATGTGCCCCCGGGGGGGGGGGAACTGTACGGTACTACTGTATGTCACTGAATACATTTTTTTTTGTATGCGTTTGGGTGCCACCTTGGATTGTTTACATTCACAAACCTGCCCGGCAGAGGGCGCTGTAGTCGCTTTCAACTACACTGTATCTACACGACTGGATCGACTTGAATGAATTTTTGATATTACGTGGCATTTACGTAAATATTGAGCGTTGTTTACTTGAAAAATATGCACATGCCATAAAATGGTCGCCAGTCGCCAACTGCCTCCAATGAGCCTTGACAGATGACGGTGAAAGGCCCAAAGTAACATGGACTCGATTACTGCCGCCGTTAAAACAGTCGCGGTGGGCATCGAGCTTATTTGTTTGCATTTCTTCTCTGCGATCTCACAAATTCGTTTCCAATGGGTCAGCTAGTATAACTACTAAAATAGGTGTTCATGTAAAATGAGTTTAGGCCAGGGGGTACGAAAATAAACAAAACGAAACGTTTGCTAGCCTTTTGTAGTGAATTAACCTTTGACTCATGGTTTAAATTAAATAGTTTTAAAAAGTTTTTTATTTTTGCACGACATATTTCAGAAACATTTCGTGTGTTTTCATACACTGACTTAGATTCTCTCGTCTTTCACTTGTCTTATTTAGTTTCTATTCATTTTGTACGAGAAGTTGCATATTTTAAAATTCCTAAACCGAAATCCACATTTAGAAAGCTTTATAGACCTCTGCTATGAGCAAGTGAAATTACTTTTGTTCAATTGACGCAGCTATTTAAAAATTATTGATTTATTTCTAAAATATTTTGTTTGTGCCGTCGAATATTATTACGGCCACCGCAGGTTTGGTCTTGTTGAAGCCAGCAAAATAATCAGCTGTTTTTGTTATTTCAAAATTTTGAAACGATTTATCGTCTTGCCTAATGGGTAGCAAAATGTCGCATTTTAGCTAGTTTAGCTGCAAGGCTTTCAGAGATAGTTGGCAACGAAAGATAAGTTTCGATAATATATATTTAAGAGTTTCTTTATTAAAAAAGAATGAATAAAAAAATAAGCCACTGTAAAAAAGAAACTAGTAAAATTATAATTAAAGTAATCTACCCTGAATCAAAGTTACCAAAAAAATATTTTAATAAATTTGAACATTTCTGGATCTTATAAGAAAACCAACTACTTAAAAAATCGCCTAATCCAATATAAAAATTAAAGAATAATAAAACTTAATTTTGATATTTTCCACAAATTTAGCTTTAGGGCTTCGGCCCATACATGAGAGTTATATTCCATTTTTAAGTGGATATAGGTGGTATAAATAGTACGAAGATCGGATGGAGTGAAGTTTCTTTTACCGAGATACGTGAAGATTTCTTTAGAAACCTAAAATATGTACGTAGTCGATCGAACATCACACTGAATTTTCATGCCATGAACATTAAAAACCTCCGATTTCTTAATACCTTTATCACCCGTTATAACAGATGCAGCATCATTTCCGAACACAGATCTGTGTGTGGGCAGGCTTATGAGCATTTAAACAGACTCTGTTTACACGACCCTATTTGGAGATTGTTGAGAAATCGTGATTAAACGTATCATTTATGTTTGCCTTTTGGACCCCACCTCGAACTGATTCGGTTTTTTTACTGAATACGAATGGTAAAATGGTGCTGTCATCTACGATAGAGTATATGGAGTTGAAAGTTTGACAAAGAAGGTCATATTGAAAAATAAAAAAATAGTGTAATAACGGAGCCTTGTGGTATCCTTGAATTAACATGGAACTAGTTTGATGAAACCCCATTTATAATAACTTGTATAGTGTGATTCCTGATAAAACTTGAATTAAATCCGAAGAAATTATCACCGGCACCGAAAACGACAAGAAAAATAATAATTCTTGATATTAACCCCTTAAGTGGAAATGACGAGTGTCGCCCGCAATTATTTTCTGTGCCAAATTCGACATTGACGCCGCATATTAAAATGTTTTAAAAGCAGTAGTAGTAAATTTAATAAACTTAAAAACAACCGTTATGATATTTATGCATTATCTTGGCTTCCTTGTTCTCTAAAATTCTCTCATTGTAAATATAACGGTACTGGGCGTTTTGTAAAAGAAAACAATTTTAATTTTTCCTTATTCAGTTTTTCAATGAGTTTTGTAGAGTGCTGTAGTTTTTTAGCAATATATTTTGCTATTTTTGGGAGGTTGTTTTATAAAGTTTTTATAACTAAAGATAACAAATAAATAGTCTGAGCACGCATGTTTCTTCGAAATTAAATCGTAAGACATGTTTCTTTTAATATATAATGTATTTTTGCTGGGGTAGTTCTCAGAGCATGCCCAGTGGTGCCAGTAATACTTATTGTTAATCTTTTTTTTTTAATCAAAGCCACAAAATAAAAAAACCCAAACAACTTTCTTAATCACTTTTATTGTTATCTTTAGGTTTACAATTTGGAGTTTTTAATTTTAACACTCGAACACAAACAATTTTACATTTTATGCCTTGAACCCGACCGACTTAGATCTCCCGTATCGCGTGCTTGTACTCGGGAGGTAGGATATTTAATGCCCTTGCCCAGTGTTTACTTTTTAATTTTCTTGCTTGATTGTTAGTGTCTCACCATGACTAGGACCTATGGCTGTAATAACTAGTAGTGTCCCTCTTCACTACAACTTCTTGGTCTGGGGACTATGGCTGTAATAACCAGTAGAAACCACCTACCACTACCTGTTGTTGACCTGCATGTCTTGGTGGCCTTTTACTATCGAGGCTGTAATAACCTGTGTTAGTGTCCGTTTACCAAGACGGCGCAAGCATAACTGAATTTGTCGTGATCATCACACCCACCATCAACCAATCATTACCACTAAATCATTGACATCAAACAATCTCACCAATACCCCGCCAGTTTAGCCTCTTTCTTATTGTGACTGATTCTCTTTCACTCTTTTCTCTTAAATTCGACTAATTATAATAACTCATTCGAAAGATAAGAGACTATTATTAATACGTCATCATCGATTCAGGAACATAATAATAACGATAATTACTAATAATAATATCGATAAAAAAATGTTAATAATAATTCACAAAAATTCTCAATTCAGTATGATAATTAATAATAATAATAATATTGATCAAAATTATAATAATACTCTATATAAAACTATTAAAAAAAAGATTCGTTTGTAACGAAAGTTTACTTCGTTACAAATAAAAGAATATTTTATACTACGTAATTTTATTATTCGTGCTTGATTCCTTTTTTTTTTAAGGAATCAAGCACGAATAATAAAATTACTTAGATTGAAAATGATTCCGATGAATAAATTACTTATTAGAATATTTTATATTTGTAATTAAATTTCAGTACAACTTATAGAATTACTGATATTTTTAAATTAAAATCAATAAAATTTACACGTTATAAAATTAAATTGCAGTATTTTCAATACTAGTAAAAACCCTTTTTTACAACAAAGCGCCATCTATGGTTTTGAACAACCAAAATTAAATATTCAAATCATTATATCGGCGTTTTTGAACAAGAAGTTTGTTTTTTATGGCAACACCACATAGTTTTGACATTTAGTTTTTTGATGTATTCGTAGTAGATGCATTGGCCATTGTTCCAATGAATTCAATTTCGCACGAAAATCGCATTAAAATAATCGCATTGAAAATGGTGGTTCTGGTTAAGTTAAATTTCGTAAAATTCGTGATATTTTCGAACAACATAATCGTCCTTCTGAGACCACTATGAAGAATTTGTTAATTAAATTTGAGTGTAAACAAAAACGCGTGTTCGAACGGTTCGTCCAACTGAAAACATCGCATCCGTGAGCCATAGTTCTGAAGAACATGAAAACCACTACATTGAAAATTTTAAGTAAAGATTTGACTTGAAGCATTACAAGGTTAACTTGGTGCAGGAATTGAATTTGACCGACCATTGCCGTAGATTCGCTCAGGAGCAACCAGCTGGTTTTTCTGAAAAAATCATTTATTTGGACAAAGTCCATTCTCACTTGTTAGCGAATGTCAATAAGCAAAATTGCCGCATTTGGGCTTGTGAAAATCCTAGAGCGATTATTGGGAAGCCTTTGCATGCTCAACGTGTCACTATAAAGTGCGGCATTTGGGCCGTTTTATTTCGAAGATGAGTCTGGAAATGCGGTAACGGTCAATGGATCAGGCTATTGTGAGATGCTAACAACTCAATTTTGACGTGTGGCTTCAACAAGACGGTGCCACATGTCACACATCAAATAAAACGATTAATTTATTGCACACAAAATTTTCCGATAGCATCATTTCACGACAATTAGCAGTTAAGTGGCCAGCCAAATCGTGTGACTTTACACAACTGGATTATGCTTTGTGGGGGCTAGATTAGGGACAGAGTATAGACGGAGCCAATTGAGTCAATTTCAGCCTTAAAAACCAAAATCCGTGATATTATTAACAAATTACAACCGCCATTATGCCCGAAAGTGATTAAAAACTTTGATGAAAGAATGGACATCTGCCAGCGTGTCTGTGGTGGACATTTGCCAGACACTATTTTTTCATTCATTTAAATCATTTAAATCTAATTTTTTTGTTTTATTCTGTTTAAGAAAACAAATTTCTTATTGAAAAACCCTTTACAACCAACACATCATATGACCTTTGAAAACAACTTTGAAATAAGATTTGATGCAAGGCGGCTGCAGCGCTTTAAGTTTCACCTACTTCACCAAAACCAATATACTTCTTCCACTCTTTTTTATTTAATTATAAGAAAATTATTTAATCAAATAACTATAGCACATATTTAAAAGTCTGCTTTGCATAGAAAAAATTTCAAAGATTTTTTTATAAACTGGAAAAATAACTATTTTGCCGGTAATACAAAAAAAAAAGATTCAAAAAAACGAAAACAACGTAAGTCGACATAAAAAAAAAAAATAAAAATTCGTGTATCCCTGTGTGGAAACTTGGTACATTGGACGGATAATAAAACTGCTGTTTTTTTTTCTTGTGTGCATAAAAGGGAGACATAATTGTCTGTCTATAGTTTTGGCAGACAGCCAAACATTCACACACATACACCTACCTATAAATTTACAATCAAGAAGAAGCCACATTGAAACAAACACACATACACCATTTCTAACAAAAGCTTTCAACTGGAACAAAATGCAGCCGAAATACCAACATTAAGCAACCTTCGCTTCTCCTCCTTTACGTCACAGTCACCCAGCCAACTAACCAACCATCTCATCTACACAATCAACTTAAATTATCCTCTAGTCTTTAGTCTTATTTATTTTGTCTGATACAGCCGCCTCTGCTGCCTCTGCTGCTGCTGCAGCAAAACAGCAGCATTTCAGCTTAAAAATACTTGTGTGTGTGTGTGTGTTGTATTTGATGCAGGCATGTTGTAAGCGATTATAAACAGGCATCATCACATGAATTTTTATTGTATTATGCTCTCCTTTCAGTTTTTATTCATTTAGCATATAAAATACTAAATCCGCATGCTTTTTCCACCACCACATACACATTCATACCAAAAAAATATATATATTTTTATTATTATTATGAAGAGTATCCTTGGTCTTGTACATCTATTCACGTTTTCAATGTCGTGTAGAATTGGTAGTCGGTTGTCGGTTATTGGTTGTTTGTTTTTCCTTTTACATTTTACATTTTTTATATGCAACAACACGAACTGATAGCAAAAGAAAAAAAATTACTATTTCTTAACCGTGCTTTTGAGATCTCCTTTTTTTTGTTATTGCTTAAAAATCTAGCAGAAATTTACGATGATTCAAAACACCAACCCCCCCGTCTCAGCCACCTCCTTCTATAATAACTGCAGTGCCTGTTACTACCGGGTAAAAGGCGATTAGGTGGGAAAATTTTACTTCAGTTTGTATTTCCGTTTTTGTTTTTTCCTCAGCCATTAAGCAACAAATATGCAGACATCGATAGCTTTGTTTTTGTTGTCTTTGGGGGAGGGGGGAAAAAAGTATATTTAAGGATTAAAATTGATGCCAAAAAAAATTGAGTGTTAATTACATGTAATTTTTCATAGTTGCTTTTCTTTAATATTCTATTCACTATTTGTTATTTTATACCTTTATCATCCAAATGTTATCACGGTATAGATGTTATATTATGATCAGTGTTGGATAACATAATAGAATTCTCTATTTAAGAAAATTTTTCAAATTTATTCAAATTTTAGTATAACAAAAGTTATACTTCTTCTTTGTTTCCTTTTAAGATCTCACGCCAAACATTGCTTTTGTATAAGAAATAAAATTCTTTAATTACATACAGGGTGTCCTCTGGGAAGGTATACTTTTTTATTTCTAATTTTAATAAATGACATAGAATGGATCTTATATTGATAAATGTTGTATTTAATGTCGGCAATTATGTATGGAATACAATATCAAATAAATGTCCGCCTCTGTTAACCTCACAAATGCGAGACCTTTCGTCACGAATATTTTGTTTGAGTTGCTCAAGCCTTTCTGGTTTGTTTGTATATCCCCGCAAACAGAAGTCCAGAGCACTCAAATCAGGCGACCGCGAAGGCCAATCAACATCACCATTTCTTGAAACAACTTGTTGTGGAAAGATGTCTCGCAGTAATTCAATTGTAATCCTGACTGTATGCGATGTGGCACCGTCTTGTTGATACCACATGTTAATCAAGCCTAAAACATGCAGCTGTGGCGTTGAAAAGTTTTCTATCATTTCACGATATCGCTCTCCATTCACAGTTACCGTTACTCCGTTTTCATGTTCAAAGACCCAAGGTCCAATGATGCCTACTGACCAAATTGCACACCATACTGTCAGTTTTAATGGATACAAAGGTAACATTCTCCAAAACACACTATTCGGTTTTCACATATCCATACCAATGAAAATGTGCCTCGTCCCCCTTTAGGCTAGTAGGTAGTGTACAAGCTTGTCAGTCTGGGGGTTGTGGGTTCGATTCCCAACGAAGACCTTGGTTTTTTTCACTACAAAAATAAAAATTGACTGTCGGTGGTACTGCTCAGCGATGAAGGCATAGTCACTGGTCGCTGTGCTGTCTTATACGACAGTTAATTTCCGTAACTATCCTTCTACTTTCATCACCTGTCTCATCTCTTCTCTATCCCCTTCCTAAAGAATGTAGCACGGTACTTGACTAAATAGGCATTGTTGCCTGGCACTTTTCTAAAAAAAAAAAAAATTTTCCTCGTCTCACATTACGATTTTTTCATAAAAATCGGGGTTGCTCTGAGCGAGCTGTAACATTCTATTGGCATATGGCGTAAATGGTCTTGTGAAAGAAGCTCTTGTGTCAACTGAATTTTATATGGAAACAAATGCAAATCCTTGTGCAAAATTATAGCCAAAGTTATTCTTTGACAACCAAACCCCTGAGCACGACGTTAAATTGAGGTTGATGGATTGTTTTGAATACTTTCTTGGGTAGCAGTAATGTTTTCAGCCGATCTTGCAATACGTTGTCCATGCTTCGGCCTATCACCTACAAACCTTCTTTCTTCGAAATCGTTCGCCACAGTAATCGATAATTGATTTTGATAAAATGTTTTATCGAATAAAACACGTTAGTTTATCGAATATTTTTCCATAATAATTTTGTCTACTTTACGACTGCCTAATATGAGCTGTCAAGACTAATATTTACCAAAATGACGGCATAAGAAAGTAGTATACCTTCACGGCAGACACCCTATACTTTTATTCTTATCAGCATGAGGAGTATAACAACACAAATCGGTAATTTTATGTTACCATTCTTTCACTCAGTTTTGGCAACCAATTGACAATTTACGATCGCACCCTACCTTAAATGAATCTTGTGCTATCACCAGCTTAATACTATCAACTATTTGGATTTAAGGCTGTCAACTGGTAACTATCTAGCATCTTTGTGATAATAAAGTCTTTAAAACTAACTAACATATTTGATGGTCTAGGGCCATATAGTCTATTCACATACAATTTACGCTGCTGTCTCCTTGCGGGCACAAGCTATTTTCTTGAACTTTCACTTATACAGCTATCGAGCTTAAGATAATATAATAATATCCAAACAACTTTTTCGACATTTTGTCGAAGTTTTTCGGTACAGATTTTTGATGATCTTTGCAGGTGCATCCCATAGTCATCTTTGGCAAACTTAGAAAATTCGCCGATATGGATAAAAGTTTCATTTGTGTAAAAATATCTTTCTGACAAACAGTGCCGAAAAAGATGTCTGCTAATTATATTCGCTGGAATTCAGGCAGCGTCAAATCTCAAGTATGTACTGAGACGATCTAATGCCATTAAAATTGAAGAACATGTTCAAGGAAAATTATCGTTTTGGAATTAAAAAAGGCTCTTTTGTCAAAACATGGACGTTTGTTACAACAAGAGGTCTTGTTCTATTGTTTGCTCTATTTAGAAGTCGTAGAAGTCTGTGCCTAGATGCCGTGGTAAGGAATTTAATGATTTTTTTTTTGGGTTCTTGACCAGCACTCAGGGAATAACGCCTACACATGCAATTCATACTGCCAGAACTAGCAAATTACACTATGGGTAGGGGGAAATAGGGAGTAGTGTTTGTGGATATTCGATTTGTGAACTTTCCTATATTGACAAGAGGCGACAAGAAAGGCCTCTGGAGAGAGTTTATTCCACATACGGGCTGTTCTGCAAAAAAAACGAATTTTCCCTGTAATGAGTTCATTGGCCAATCAACCACTAATGGATGCGGTCTCAACGCATGTTTTCCAATAATTAATTTTTTACTAGACAGTTTCTAAAGATGGGTTTCTTATTAATCATAGAAACGATAACCACACTTATCATACTTCAGACGTCCTTCACATTATAACTTTTTAAATAACCGTTATCCATCTCTGAATGTGATGATGTAAAATTTAGTCATATTGCAGAGGAGTTGACTCTTATGAGTATTTTTGTATTTTATATGATTATTAGTTGCTTTTTTTGTTGCCCATTTAATTAGGATATTTAAATTATTTATGAGAGCTTAAGCAATTTAATTTGGACATAGTTCAAGTGCCAAGTAAATAAAAGTTAAGCCCTTTTATGCACTACAGAAATTATTGTAGCGTGCAAAACAAAATCAAATTAAAGACTTTTAAATTTTATTTGTAGAAATTTGATAAAACATGAGGAGTAAGAGTTAATGGTAATTAAAAGATTTTAGACTAAAACGTCTGTTTTGAATGTTATTTATGAAAGACTGTAAAGGATGCGAACATCTGTGCACTTTTGCGAAAGCAACAGCATGAGATAAAGAAAGTTTCGCTGCGTATATGCGCAGTCAACATTCTGCAGCAGAGTTCGAACTTTCTTTTATACAAATCCGGTCATTGTGATTTATTAAATTCCTTTAAAGCCTGGTATTCTATTTAAACTTAATTAATGTGCTGCCCAACACCGACTATTTCATTTTAAAACTGATATTAAGGAAGTGTTGTCAATTCGTAATTTAATAGAAATTGGCGATTTCGACTGCTATTTTTTTTCGATGTAAATGAAAGTCAATATACCGGGTATACGCCGGGAAAGTAATACTACTGGAAGAGAATGGATCTTATATCGATAAATGTTTTATTTAATGCTGGCAATTATGTATGGAATACAATATCAAATAAATGTCCGCCTCTGTTAGCCTCACAAATGCGAGCCATTTTGAGCAAATTTTTCATTACATTCTTACACATTTCATGCGGTATTTCATTTATTTCATCACAAATATTTTGTTTGAGATAGTCAAGAGAAGAACAAGTCCGGAACAGTCAATTCAGACGACAGTGAAGGCCAATTAATATCACCATTTTTTTAAAATAACTTGTTGTGGAAAGAGGTCTCGTAGTAATTCCACTGTAATCCTGCCTGTATACAACATGGCATCATTTTGTTGATACCACATATTAAGCATGCAGTTGTGACGTTAAAAAGTTTTTAATCATAACACGATATCGCTCCCCGTTCACAGTTACCGTTACGCTGTTTTCATTTTCAAAGAAGTAAGGTGGAAGGATCCTCCTGGCCAAATTGCACACCAGACTGTCAGTTTTAAGGCATGCAAAGGTGACTGTTTAATTTGAGGGTTTCCCATTCACCAGAACTGACTATTTCGTTTATTCACATATCCATTCAAATGAGAATGTGCTTCGTCACTCATTAGGATTTTTTTATGAAAATCGGGGTTGTCATGGACGAGCTGTAAGATCTTATTGGCATATGTACGGCGGCTTATATGGTCGTGTGGAAGAAGCTCTTGTGCCAACTGAATCTTATATGGAAACAACTGCAACTCCTTGTGCAAAATTGTCGCCAAAGTTGTTCTTTGAACACCAAACTCCTGAGCACGGGATCGAATTTTTTTTTTTAAGAGAAGTAGCACTTCAGGCAACAATGCCTATTTAGGCAAGTACCGTGCTACATTCTTAAGGAAAGGGAGAGAGAAGAGATGAGACAGGTGGTGAAAGTAGAAGGATAGTTACGGATATTAACTGTCGTATAAGACAGCACAGGGACCAGTGACCATGCCTTCATCACTGAGCAGCCCCACCAACAGTCAATTTTTATTTGTAATGAAAAAAACCAAGCTCTTTGTTGGGAATCGAAGCCACAACCCCCGCCTTGTAAACTAGTACACTACCTACTAGCCTACAGGGGCAGAGGTTAATGGATTGTTTTTAACACTTTTTTTGAGCCGCAGCAATGTTTTTAGCCGATCTTGCCGTTGTGGTCCATGCTACGACTCTCTTTCTTCGAAATAACATTGTTTGTCCCAAAAATATCACGCAACTTTCCAATCGTCACACTAATCGATGATTGATTTTGATAAAATATTTGCACGATTAAAAGACGTCGAATATTTTTCTATAATAAATTAGTCACGAGTCTACTTCACGACTGCCAAATATGAACTGTCAAGACTAATGTTTATCAAAATGCCGGCAAAACAAAGTAGCATACCTTCCCGGCGGACAACCTGTATCTATCCACAAATGGAGGCGATAACCAATGTGATATTGAAGTCTTTAGTTTCATGCTCAATTATTAATTAACATTAATCAAACTCTATTAGTCACGCACACTATATACTCGCACATTAATAAATAAAATAATAAAATTTCATTTTTGGAATAATTTTAATTATAAAAATAATTTATTTATTTATAACGCAGATTTTAAATGAGCAGCATCAATTTTATTATGCGTTAATTGTTTATAACAACAGCACAAAAACACACAGACGTTACAAGTAACTTAAATAAATGCGGCCAAGAACATTACACACACACACACACACACACACACACACACACATACGCACATATTAATGTCAAAGTCAAAAGGATAATAAATATAATTTTTATTGTCTACCAAGAAAACCTGAAGATTCTAAAAATTTATTTTTTGTCTCTAATTTCCTATCTGTGTATATATACATGTGTGTAACACAAAACACATACAATGAAATAAAAACAAAGGCGGGAAAAAGGTTAACTAAACAAAGGAAAAAAATGAAAATATAAAATGAAAACAAACAGAGCAAAAGATTGATGAGGCAAACTAAATGTAAAGCATATGTTAAGGCGCCTAAATGCAACATTAAAAATATTTAAACGGACCCTACAGGAGAGAAAGAGCGATTAGATGGAAACTACTAATTAAAACAACATTAAAATTTGGAGAGTTTTTTTTGCAAAAACAAAGAGAAATAAAGTAATGTTTATGGCAGAGAGGAAAAAGAGTAAAACACTTGGAAAAGAAAAAGAGTAAGAGCAAAGAGTACAAATATTTAAGAAAAATACATTTCAACATGGGAAAATTATAGGACCAAAACAAAAAAGGCAATAAATAGCAAATAGTTAAATAAATTGTTTAGAAAGAGTTATGAAAATCTTACAAAACAGTTACAGGGATAAAGAAACAGCAACGGAAGTTTTCAACAAAAGGAACTAAAATGAAAGTAAAACACAAAACAAAATAATATTCAACACCAGAGGAAGCGGGTAGATAGCAACGACTACAATTGTGTTGTAAGTACAGAAAGAAAAAAAAAATAACAATTTTAGCATACAATTTACGCATACAATTACTCATCCCTTAAAAAAAAGTTACAAAAACCAAAAAATAAATTAAGTGGAAGAAAATAAGGAAACCTTTCCCCACGCAACACATCACCTCGATCAGCAGCTCAGGCATTTTCATTTGATTCCATCCATTTTTCTTACTCTAGTTTCACATTCTCAACCACTTGATTTCAAAATTCATCATTTTTTACTTCGTGATGAAAACCATTCAATCTAGGAAATGTTACAACTCTTTATAAAGAAACAAAAACAACAACAATAAACACAACAACAATGGTAATAAAATTGTATTAAAACTAAAAAAAAAAGTTTTTAAACTATTTTGTGTTGCGTTTTGTATTTGTGTATGCACATATATTAGAATGTATGTGTGTGTGTGTGTATGTATGCATGTATGTAAGTATGTCAATAGTGTAATTTCCAATGAATATTTGTTTTCCTTTTTACTATTTCACTAAACGTGGGTAAATTGAAAATGATCTGTTTTTTAATAACTTAATTAAATTAAGAATTTTCAATTCTAACAGATCAATTAAATAGATGTTAAACACAAAGATGATAAACAGGCCATCGACCACAATCGCGGTAGTCGCAACTACCGCTACTAATGTCGCAAAAGTATAAAGAATATGAAATGCTTAAATTTGGCTTGACAACTAATAATAAATAAAATTGAGCGGGGAGACATTATGAACCTCAGCTTAGCTATGGGTGATGTCAGTCAGAGAACAACACGACAGCTGAGTTTTCAAACTTCACTGCAGAAAAAACTACACAATTAATTTGATATGGAGGCTTTGTAAAACCAGGAGGCCTTGTTTTAAGGAAATGAATTATTTTTTAATGTGATGTCATACAATTACAGTGTTACCAGCACATATAGTTTTTCAAATTTACTTAAAAATTATACAGTCATTCGAAATATTTATCCTATGAAAATCCATGATTTCCCGACAGCGCTGCATTATTAAAAAATGTTGTTTTTAAGGAGAAATATAAAATGCGATTAACTGTAAGTTGATCACAATGACATCTTATAGTTTAGTTCTACAACAACTGTTCGTCGTAAAAAATAGTCGCCAAATCGTTCTTAAACTCTTCGTTCACTTTGTCGTAATTGAACGAACAGAGTCTTGGTGATCTGTGAATAAAATTAAAATTTTGCATAAAAGCAGGTGATATGGATAAGAACAACAATCTTTCTAATTTTTCCTATTTATCAACAACTGAACTAGACCGCTTAATACAATGGAAACCGAAAAGCTTGAATTAAAAAAAAAGACTTTACAAAATTAAACGATTTTAAATGATACACAACAATGATTCAGTAAAATGTTTGCATTACTTTTTTCAATTCTATGAATCGTTTAACTATACCCGTTCGTTCATGAACGACACAGCTCTGGCAAAAGCAGTTTTCAATAATGCTACTTTTTCTAATCTGAATGAAAATAATATTTAGAAATATTTTATTTATTTAACATTTAAAACACTGTTCATTCGTTTAACGTTTAATTTCTCAAAAGCAAAAAACCTGATAGAAATCGGTTATTATATAACAGATCTCGGAAAACTATTATCACATTTGGTAATTATCCAAGTTTAAGGGCCTTTTAAATATTCAAATTTCTACTAAAGCCAGACACAGTGCGTACACCCGAGAATATTGCTGCTGTACCAGAAAGTGTGCGTGAAGCGCCATCAACATCAATTTGCCGTCGTTCTCAATAATTGAACATTTTAGAGACATCATTGAGACGAATTTTGCATAAAGACCTTGGTATGACGCCATACATAGTCCAATTGGTTCAGGAGTTGAAACGAAGTGACCATCCAATGCGTTTTCGCGATCGACTTACAGAAGATGCTGACTTTGCAAAAAGAAATAATCTTTTCAGATAAAGCTCATTTGGATCTTGGCGGGTATTTAAACAAGCAAAATTGTCGCATTTGGGGAACCGAAAACCCGCACGCATACATTGAAAAGCCGACGCACTCAAAATTGGGCCATTTTTCTTTGAAAATAAGCAAAGAGTGGCCGTTACAGTCAATGGCGATCGTTATCGGGCCACCATGTTGAACGAATTTCTGTTCACAAAAATTGAAGAGGAGGACATTGGCACCATTTGGTTTCAACAGAACGGCGCTACGTGCCATACAACCGAAGCTACATTCGATGTTTTGCGCCCTATTTTTGAAGATCGCATTATCAGCCACAGAGCTGATGTCGTTTGGCCACCTCGGAGCTGCGGTTTGACACCGTTGGACTATTATTTGTGGGGTGCCGTCAAGGATAAGTGTTACGCCGACAAGCCAGAGACAATTGACGCTTTAAAGAGCAATATTCGTGAAGCCATTGGTAAATACAGCTGCACACAATCGATAATGTCCCTAAAAATTGGGTCGATCGTGTAGGCTACTGCATGGCCAGCCGAGGCAGCTATTTGAATAAAATTTTTTTCTATTATTAACCGGCAGGAGTGTACTTTCAAATAAAAAAAATTCAAGAAATTTTTAAACAAATAAAAAGCTATTTGGCGAACCCTTTACAAAATTATTTTCACTTTTACTTATCTTAATGTCATTCAAAAAAAATCAGGTAACTCCATTTCTGTATCCATAACTGTACGCAAAATTTTAATTTTATGAAAATGCAATAAAGAGTTTTTCAACAAGAAGTTTGTTTTCTAAAACAAAATAAAACAAAAATTGAGATTAACTATATTAAAATTTTTATTGTATTACGGCAATTCTGAATAAAAAATGATATCGGACATATATCCACCACGACCAGGCTGACAGATGTCGATTCTTTCATTAAAGTTTTTAATTACTTTTTGGGAAAATGTCGGTTCTATTTCGTTAAGCACATTACGGATTTTGAGTTTTAAGAATAAAATCGTTTCGATTAGCTTCGTATAAACTCGGTCCTTAACACAAAGCCCTACAGAAAATAATTCAGTGGTGTTAAATAACACCCTCTTACTGGCCACTTAACTGCTGATTGTCGTGAAATTGTGCGATCGAGAAATTTGGTTTGCAATAAATTGATCTTTTCATTGGCTGTGTAACGTGTGGCACCGTCCTGTTAAAACCACATGTCAGTTATATCTACATCGTAAATAATAGGCCAAAATTGAGTTGTTAGCATCTCGCGACAGCGTAATCCACTGACCGTTGCCGATTTCCAGCCTCACCTTGGGAAAATATGGGCAATCACGCCTGCAGATCACATATCACACCATACAGTGACACGGTGAGCAAGCAAAGGATTCTCAATAATCGCTTTAGGATTTTCAGAAGCCCAAATGCGGCAATTTGCCTACTGACATACTCCTGACAAGTGAAAGGGGCTCCGTTTGTTTAATAGGCAACAATGCCTATTTAGTCAAGTACCGTGCAACATTGTTTAGTAAAGGGATAAAGTAGAGATGAAACAGGTGGTGAAAGTAGAAGGATAGTCGGAAATTGACTGCCGTATAAGACCAGTGACTATGCCTTCATCGCTGGGCAGCCCCACCGACAGTCAATTTTTATTTTTGTAGTGAAAAAAAAACCAAGGTCTTCGTTGGGAATCGAACCCACAACCCCCATACTGACAAGCTAGTACACTACCTACAAGCCTACAGGGGGCCGGTTATTCCTGAATGATTTGAGCGAATCTACGACGATGTGAATGGTCGGTCGGCTTCAATTCCTACGTCAGTTGAACCTTTAAAGGTTTCAAAATCAAATGCTTACGCAAAATTCGCCATGTGGTGGTTTTGGATAATCCCAATTGTTGAGAAGTACGAGGAATGGACAAATATGGACCTGCTTCAACACTGTGGCTCACGGCTGCGATATTTTCAGTTGAACAACCCGGCCGATTACGCGTTTTTATTCGCACATTTTGTATCGAGCCTGTTGACTTAAATTTAACGACCAAATTCAGACGGACGGTTATGTTTTACGAAAATATTACGAATTTTACGAAAAGTAACTTTAACGGAACCACCATTTTCACAGTGGATTTTAATTATTTTAAATATGATTTTCGGGCGAAATTGAATTCATTGTAACAATTGTTAATACATCTACTACAAATACGTCAAAACTCCAAATGTCAAAACTATCATGTTTTTGGTGTTGCCATATTAGAAAAACCGATTATATAAAAGTCACATACTGCAGTCACGTATATTATTTACAAATAATTTACAACTCACATGATGACGTTTAAAGCCAACGGTGAGTGTACTCATGCAGTGATGTAGCCGCAATCTTCTATTTGTTTAAGGCATTTTTCGAAAAGGTTTCCCTCACACTGCCATACGAGGTGAAAAAGCATAGTTAAGCATAGCTAAGGTGTATAATGTATAATTAATATTGTTTATAATCATAATTTTGATTTTTTAGAATCATGTTGCGCTTCGACATGATCACAGTTTATTTATTGTAGCACTTATTATTTCCTAAAGTTAACTTATAATTATATTTGATAATATTTTAAAATAATGTGATAATAATAATCACGTTAAAAATTTTATACAAAATTTTCTATAAGCATTTATTGATCATAATATGATCATACAAATAAAAGCGATCAAATATATTTAATTTTTTTTTTTAAAAGAAAGAATTAATTTTAATTTTTATTTTGTTTTCTACCATTCGATGGGACGCTGTACTAAGAAATGGTGAAAGCTTAGTGCTTAAATCTAAAATATAATTTAAGTATATTTATTTTTATCTATAGGGTTTCAAATAGAGACTTTGACAGTTTCTGGTTCTAAATTCGATTTTATATTTTTAAGGATAACTTGCACAAACGATAAATGCGTAACTTCTGTAAAATCGCTACAATGTCTATATGTTTGTCTTCGCAATTGGAACCGCAATAGATAAACACTTGAAATTTTCGCAAAGGGTGTATTATTTGGAACGCTAAAGTAGGAAACATTAATATTAATTTTGAAATTTCCACAGAACTGTTTCTATTTATAACAAAGAGCATAAAAAATAAAATTAACAAGCAAAAGGTAACCCCATGGTAGACCTTTTTTGACATATGCTGTCTTATTTCTTGAGCGAGTATGCTCGCAAAAAAATTTAATTTTCACCTAAATAAAGTTTAAGTTTTAACTAGAAAAATATAATATAAGTTTTAAATTTAAAGGGTGGTCTTTATATGATGCGAACCTCTTCGCAGGTGATTCCTCATCGAACTGGGTGAATTTTGTTAGCAATCAAATTGCAAACATTTTATAAATTTGTATTATAATCGATGTTATGTGGTTCACCCTGTATTTATAAATACAATACAAGTTTTTTTCATTTAATTTAAATGAGCAATTAAAATTTAAGTAAGTAACTTTAGAGCCAACCCTCGCATATGAACTTTTCTTCAACACCTTAGTATTGCTTCTTGTTAAAAAAAAAAATTAAGTTGTTGTTCGTTCTTTAAGTTACAAACTTATTTAGTCCAAAAGCAAAACAATTAATATTGCCCTTTCGTGTTCATCCAGCTAAAAGCAAAAAGAGAGAATGGGAGAGAGGAGAGAGGAAAACGCAAAACAGGCTAACGGAAATATAGGCTAAGGAAAGGTAAAAATAAACGTGAAAGAGTTACTAATTCAAATAAAACACCTTTCACCTTTTGCACACAACGAAACCAACAACAAAAACAACAACAATTATAATTACTAATATTATTATTATTCTTATTTATTAGACAATTTTAGTGTATATAATTATACTTGAATGTAGAACAAAGTTCAATAGAAGACTTTAAAATATAAAAAAAAAACAAATCATATTTTAAAGGTTATAAATGAAACTTTAAAGAGGTTTCCTTGAAGAAAAAAAAATTTTTAAAAAAAATCAAAATAAGTTTTCACTTTTCTTTTTTTCTTCTATTTTAAGGGTGGCATTTTTTCTTTAAACTTTTCGACTTGTGTATTTATTTTATGATTATTATTATTATAATTATTAATATTTTGATATTTCAATAAAAAAAAATCACAATTTTTTTAATATTTACACAATTTTTTATATTATTTGTTGGGAAAAAAAATTATTTTTGTTGTATAGAAACTTGTTTTATAATTCAGGCATTCTTCTTATTTCGTTTTTAATTTATGAAATTCCGTTTTTAGGTTCACTTTGCAGATTGAAGAAAAATAAATAAATAAAAAAATCAACTGTTGTTGTTTTCCCGTAAAATAACGGTGGCTTTAGTTAGCAGTTATTTTCTTATGGACTTGCGTTTCCCAACTGGATGCTGCTCGCAACTTTGCCAAACATTTCACTCAGTAGTTGCTAGAAAACCTTCTGTTTTTGCTATCGCTGTTGTTGTTGTTGGTTTTTATTGTTTTCCAACCAACCCCCTTCTCGTATACATAAATATTCCCTTTCTGTCCACACAAAATAACTTTACGTTTTATCGTACAAAGTACAAAGTTTTTCTTCCATTCCATTTTTCTATGCACTTCCCAATATTTTATACGATATTTACCGCATGCTTCAAACATTTATTTAAAATTTATCGGTTTATCTGCGATAACTAGCGCATGCGATATTGAAACGTAACAGCTACGACAAAATAGCAACAACAAACACAACAACAACAGCATGTGTGTTTTAAACAAAATAAAATTATAGAATCTTGTCTACAAGTTCGCATGGAATGCACGTACACTTGTTTTATTTATTTATTTTTGTTTTTATAATTATAACGGAGATTTGATTAGAATCATCTCTATGTTCTCAACTCTCTTAAGTACAACTTCTCTTATTTCTATTCACTCATTGCAATAGTTGAGCACTCACTGAAGGAACGTAAATAGAAAAAAAGAATCCAACGGCACTAAAAAAAAAATAAATAAATACTCGCATCATCCGTGATAGAAAGCAGAAATGGCAATTGAGCTTTTCTTTTCTCTTAGCGTTTTTTAAAAAATTTAAGGTCATAAAATATTTACAGTTTTATTTTGGCGAAAACCTTACACTTGAAAAAAATTATATATAATTAAATGAAGGACTAGATAATTAATTTAATAATTATTAAAATAGAAGTATCGACAACGATATGCAGGTACTTAATTAGGATTTTAAATAGTTCTGGGCTTCTATTCGCCTTTCGAGTCAAATCCACAAACAAAAAGTAGTATTGACAGGAAGTCCCTATTCTTAACCCAATAAAACCATCATTTCTATTCAAATTCATGCACAAATATCCACTATCATTTTTCCCTTGTCAAATGTTCCTGAGTGTTCTTTGGACTCTATTTCTTACTCTCCATAACTCCGGCACCGGCAGTGAGCCATAATCAGATGGTGGCCATTACCACTGTGAACGAAAAGCAACGCCATTCACGCCCTAGAAGCCATCGGATAAGTATACTCTCCGGTCACTCCTAGTAGCAATTTCAAAAGCTCAAAGTAGGTCGCAGCCTTCCCTCCTTGCTAAAGAGTTGGAGACTATCCAACTCCTAGTCCAGAACGCATGAAGCTTATATTAATTAAGAACATAACGGCATTCATACTCACTGGAACTGAACCATTCATTGTGTTCATTTTGAATGATCGCACCCACAAACTCAAACGAGGGTCTCGAAACACACAGCCACTATGATACTACCAAAAGGGCCATAACCTCAATAATCAGTCAGAGAACAGCTAAATGCCTAAAGAGACAAATAGCTGAACTTTGCGGGCAACTGATTTCCGTGGAATAACGTGGAGCTTCCAGTTGTACCCCTGCTGACTTCAGGGGACTGGGCTCCCTTATACCTCCAGTTGCATAGGTCTAGATAGTCAAAGCTCTATAAAGACCGATAAATGTGCCCGTGTAATCTTAAGGTCTGTTGCTTTATACGCATTCACTGTTACAAACCTACACAGGCATCCGTACAAAAATACTTTGTGACTCCGCCGAAAAATATTCGTTAAACCAACGTGTTTTAATCGTTAAAACATTTTATCAAAATCAATCAACGATTACTGTAGCGATGAGAAAATTACGTAAAATTTTTAGGAGAAGCAACGTGCCAGCAAAACACTTTATTAATCGTGCAGTGAATGATTTTAAAGAAAGAGGGTCTGTAGGTTCTAGGCCCCAGAATGGATTACAACGTACTGCAAGATCGGCTGATTAACATTACTGCTGCTCAAGAAAGTGTTCAAAAGAACCCATCAACCTCAATTCGACGCCGTGCTCATGAGCTTGGTCTTCAAAGAAATACTTTGGCCGCAATTTTTCACAAGGATTTGAATTTGTTTCCATATAAGATTCAGTTGACACAACAGCATCTTCCACAAAACCATTTACGCCGCCATACATAAGCCAATATAATGTTACAGCTCGCCCATGACAATCCCGATTTTCATGAAAAAATCATAATGAGTGACGAGGCACAGTCTCATTTCAATGGATATACGAATAACCAGAATAGTTAGTTCTGGGGAATGGGAAACCTTTAAATTATTCAACAGTCACCTTTGCATCCATTAAAAGTGATAGTCTGGTGGGCAATTTGGTCAGGAGGAATCGTTGGACCTTACTGCGAGACCTCTTTCTACAACAAGCTATTTCAAGAAATGGTGATATTTATTGACCTCCATGGCCGCCTGGTTTAACTGCTCCGGACTTCTTTTAGTGAGGATGCGTGATAAGATTTACGTCGGTATCTAGCCGACGGTAGATCGAACCACTTGGGTGCACCCACGCCCTAGGAAGCCGAAAACATAATTCTACCAACAAGTCCTTCCTAGTTGCAATGTCAAAAGCTTCGGAGCAGGGCCGCCAACCTCCACTCCTTGTTCATGAATTTAATTAAGGGGCCTGGATAATCTCACATCTAGGGTGAATGATCCGGATAGTTGGATAGTCTCCAACTCGTGGTTCAGAACATATGGCAAGCATGCTCACTGAATCCGGATCATTTCATTCACCCTTTGTTCTAAGTGGAGGTGAGATGTTCCTGGCTCCTTAATCAAATTCATTAGCAAAGAGTGGGGGTGGGCGAGCCTACTCCGAAGCTTCCGAAATTGTAACAAGAATTGACCTGTTGCTCATGAGGGCCGCGAAATCACAGCCACCACAATGCTCCCGAAGTGCCAACCTCAATTATCAGTCAGAGAATAGCTGACATGCTGAACTCTGGGGCTTACTGATTTCTATGGAAATTTAATGTTGGCTCCCTGTTAGCCCTTAAGGGACTGCGCTTCCTTTTTTCCCCGTTGACATATGTAATGACGGTGAGAATCCGGCGACATATAAATATGCCCCCGGGAGGTTTAGTGGGGATATCTGAAAAGCAAGGTTTATGCAAACAAACCACAAACGCTTCCAATGTAAACAAAATATTCGTGATAAAATTAATGAAATACGGCGTGAAATGAATGGTCCAGGTCCAGTATGAATGCCATCGTGTTCTTAATTATATTAAGCTTGATGCGTTCTGGACCAGGATTTGGATAGTCTCTTACTCTTCAGCAAGGAGTGAAGGCTGCGGCTTACTCCGAGCTTTTGAAGTTGCAACCGGAGGATATACGTATTCTTCTAGGGCGACGATGGCTCATCCACAGTGATAATGGTCCACCATCTGATTAAGGCACACGGCCAGGTGCAGATGTAAACCTTATCACGTCATACCTTCCCGGCGAACATCCTGTATTCGTTAACTCGTCTATCGTTGCTACACAAACATTGTCCTCCGGCAGATGTTATTTATGCAGCCAATGATAGCTGTCTAAAGACAGCATGCAGGGAATGAATAGCAGCTATAGCTGTCTCTTCACATGTGATATCTAAGGCTTCGTTTTATTCCATTCACACAACAGTTTGTTAGTAGAGAAATTGACAGCTTATCCAACTCTGTTTATCAGAAAATACGGATTCAAATCTTTCACCTCGTGTTCTTAATCTATTTTGTGATATATAAAAACGATGAAAAACTCTTTTCACTGAAGAGTTAATACTAATTCTATCAAGTTTTGAAATGGTCTTGATGTAGCGGTATACTGATTTCCTTTTTTGGGACTGTTTGTGAATTTTGCGAGCCCGATATGTGACATTTTAATTTGTTTTCATAAATTGAAAATGAGCCTCATCACTAAAGATAATTTGGTTAAAAAATTTAAAACTGAACGAAATTAAAAAACGAAATTGAAAAATTTTTTTCAGTTTTTCAAGCAGCCAATTCCCTAACGTTCGACGCAAATATTGGTCGGTCGGCTTTAATGCTTGAACGAGTTGAACCTTATACGCATAAATACGAAGATCGTTATGCAAAGTCCTTTAGCGATACTTAGTTGTTGCAAACTTTGATGAGTTGATGTTCCAGGGTCATTTTCAACACTTTGCTGCTTTGTGGCTACTACGAGCGTATTATTTTTTATCTACTGTCCGAAACTATCCTAGTACTTTCACCACCTGTCACATCTCTTCTCTATCTCTTAACTAAAGAATGTAGCACGGTACTTGACTAAACAGACATTGATGCCTAAAGTGCTACTTCTCTTTTTGATAAAAAAAAAATCCTCTACTGTCAGCAACAATACCGTGAGCCTCGTATTTATTACGTGTAGTGATCTCAGAAGGAGCCTGACTACGAGAAAAAGCTGTTCAAATTTTTCGAAGTGATAACATTTTTATAGTAAATTTGCACAATTAAATAAGTTTGCTTAAGAGTGTAACGTTCGATGCAAAAAATGTCCCCACTGTTTACTAAATAAATGACAAAATATGGCAACCCGCGTCTTGACATTTAAATATTTGACAGATAATTTACTTCAAATAATGATTCTTTTTTAATTGTGGATTTGTAATTATTATGACTGGGTATATAGTTGTTTCTTTCTCACAGTTCACTTATCGTTGCTCAGTATTTACGGGCACCCTATAAAGTGCAATCACAGCTTCTTTGCGATATGCTGACTGCCGTTTCAACCTGTTTTAAGGATCTTTCACATATAACCAAGTAAATAAAAATAAAGATTTATAAAACGAACATGGTATTTCTTCCCGCTTGCTGGCCATTAGCTACACCATGAAATTAAATTTGGAATTTTTATAACCGCCCTCCAGGGCCTATTAGCTGATGTATGGGATACATTAAATACAAATGAGAAGTAAAATGTAATATAGATCTAAGCAACTAACAAGCGTTACAATATGAAAAAACAAAACGGTGGCATCTCAAACTCGTTCTTTACTGACGAATCATTTATACAAAAAAAAATGGCGGAATTTCTTTAATACAATCCTAAACGTCTTTTAATACCTGAATAGTTGTGGTTTTTTGTTGCATTAGAAGTTTCTCTTCAATCATTCTTTATTAAATAAAAAAATATATTTTTAAATTTTATGAATTATTTAGGCGATTTTTTTAGCAAATAACTAAAACTTAAAAACTTTCTCAAAGTTGACAACACTAATTTACATTTTGTTTATATTTATTTTTGTGCGTGTCTTTTTTATGATTTTTACTTTTAGTTTCGCTGTTGTAAGTTATTTTTTCTTCTTCTTATTTTTCTTCTTCCTTTTCCTTTTCATTTCCATTTCCTTTCTCTAATACCGCTTTAACACTTTTATTCCTGAAGCATTGTTACTTACAACCACCTCCCTTCCATTTACAGCCCACAATGCACACACACTCACAATTTTCGTTTCTCGTTTTTAGCTCCTTCAACGTTCCTTCGTTAGTTTCAGTGTTTGTTTATTTGAAGAGTAAAAAAAAGTGGTTATTTTATTTTTTTTAAGTGTTATTTGGTTACATTTTGTTCTGTTGCTATTATTTTATTAGTATAAATAGATTCCAAAACGAGGAACTATTATTGTAACACAAGCTCATACAAATTGAGTTTATTAAAGCATCATTGTTTTGCAATATCCCAGCAAACCTATAAGTTTGATCTAAAATTGAGAATGATTAAAAAAAAGTGTTTAAAAACAAAGTGTTGTTTTAATAAAAAATAGGAATTCATTTTCAATTTAAAAAGTAAAAGAATTTGAAAACTAAAAAAAAATTATGGTTCGTCCTTCTTGAAATTTAATTTAATTTAACTTCAGTGACCTTTTATATTTGGTGTTTTTCACAGAGGTATAGAATTTTAAAATGAAATAAAATAAAGATTAATGTTGTTAAATTGACATAAAATTAACTTTATTCTTCTGAAATTATAAATTAAATTTGATTTCTGGAATATGAACGACTGGCTTAAACGTGGTCTAATCTGGAGATTCAACTTTCCATAACTTTCTCCAATATTTGTGATCGTATATCTGCAATAACGCGGCCACTGTTGTCTTTCAATCGCTTCAAGCTTATTGTCGTAGAACGGCGTCTTTACATATCCCCACAGAAAATAGGTTAGCGGCGTTAAATATCACGATCTTGGAGGTCAATTAAGGATGCAAGTGATTCCTTCAATACATCGATTGTGGCATGAGTTGTGTGACATGATGAGCCGTCTTGATGAAACTACAGCTGCTGCACATTATGTTTGCTTTTAAAGAAGGACGGACCAGTTATTCCACCATCCCAAAAAGTACACCAAATAATCAGGCTTTCAGGATGTAGCGGTGTCTGAGGATTGTCATCAGCAGTTTCGTTTGTTGACAACAAAAGTAAACTTCATCGCTAAACAAAATGCGGTTGTGATAATTCAGGACCAACGACAATCTACTTTTAGTTCCAGTTCACACAATTTGAAAGCGTTCTTCAGGTGTCAGTCTATATATGTTAAAATATCAAACCAAACTAAGCATGAATCACTTAGTAGCTAACAAAATGAACGACAGTTCAAAAATGTTGCGAACTTCAAATTCTATACCTCTATACAAAAAGCACTCCATATTTAGTGTTAATAATTTATAGAAAAATATGTACTGTCAACTTTTCTTTTATAAGAAATTAACAAACGTCGATTCTTTCTAATAAACCTTTAGTGATTTTTTTTCTTTTATGGCAAAATAATAATACAGCACTTTAAAGTTCTAAACTAAGTTAGACGATTTATTTTTTTTTTATTTTTTTAATCGACCATTTTATATTTTAAATAAATATTTGTTATTCTTTTCAACGGTCTGTTTTAATTAACAATATATATTTTTTTTTTCGATATTACGCTTTCCTGTGAAAAGCTTCTTTAGGAAATTATTTTTTATTTTTTTTTTATTTTTTAAAAATAATTTCCTAAAGAAGCTTTCCACAGGAAAGCGTAATATCGAAAAAAAATATATATTGTTAATTAAAACAGACCGTTGAACAGAATAAAAGATATTTAGTTAGACGATTTATTTACTTCCAATACACATAAAATAAACACAATGGTAACTTTGTTGTTTTTACCCACTGATGAGTTAACTTGAATTAATTCATTAATTCATTTGCCCAGCTAGTGGTGCTAATATAGTTCTTCTAAGCGTTTATCGCACATGCTAAAATATTCTACTTTAATACATCATATTGTTGTTGTTGTTATCATTCAGATTAGGCGCCTGCTTGGCTGTGTGCTTGGTTTTTTCCTGTGTTAGTTGCTTCTGATTTCTGTTGTTTACTTCTTTGGTGGAATTTCTGATAAGCATGTTCTTGTTTTTTAGTGTGTAAAAGATTTCCTAAAAAACTACGCAGTTTGTAAAATGCACAGTGGATCGTTTCGTTTACTTTTTTACTGTTAATTATTTTTTTTTTTACAGTTATCGTTCGATGTGGTGTTTTTACTTAAATACAACAACGAAGTAGAATTATTTCAAGTTTTTTACGTAAAAAGTTGCACAAAAGCTGTTCCTAAAATCAGACTGTACGATACAGATCGACCCTGCTAGAAAAATAAGAAAACTCAAAAATCCTTCAAAATGTCATCACAAAAAATTTTGTAAGACGAACTCTTCACATTTGTAAGAAATGTGATAAACTATGCCCCGGATGTATGAAATCATTTTAATAATTAATTACCACTGCGGACATTATTTTATTTTGTTATTGCTTTTCCAATTTTGGTATTTACTTTTTGAACTTATATAAAATATATATAAAGGGTTTTTCAACAAGAAGTTTTTTTTTCTAAAACAAAAAATTTACATTGAGATGATTTAAATTTTTGTAGTTTTTTTTAAGCGATCTTTTTTTATTTATCATTAATAAATATCTTTTTTTCTTTTTAACGATCTTTTTTTATATATTTTTTCTTTTCGATATTTCGATATTTCGCTTTTTTTTTGAAAAAGCTTTCCAAAGCGAAATATCGAAAAGAAAAAAATATATAAAAAAAGATCGTTAAAAAGAAAAAATGATATTTTTTGATGATTGAAATTTTTATTGCATTACAAAGTGAAAAGTTCGGCAATTATTAAAGAAAAATGAATTCTGGCAAATGTCTAATACGACCACATTGACAGATCTCGATTCTATAATCAAGGTTTTTAATCACTTTTTAACAAAATGGCGGTCCTATTTCATTAATCACATTACGGATTTTGAGTTTAAAGGCTGAAATCGATTCGATTCTGCCCCTAACATAGCTCTACAAAAATAATCCAGTGGTGTTAAATCGCACGATTTGCCTGGCCACTTAACTAATGATTGCTTGCAATAAATTAATTGCTTCATTAGCCGTGTGACATCTGGCACAGTCCTGTTGAAACCACGCCGTCCATAATGGGCAAAAATTCAGTTGTCAACATCTCGCCATAGCGTTATCCATTGACCATTACCGCATTTCCAACCTCATCTTCGAAAAAAAAAACGGCCTAATCACGCCTCCAGACCACATAGCGCACCATACAGTGACACGTTGAGCATGCAAGGGCTTCTTAATAATCGCTCTAGGATTTTCAGAAGCCCTGATATACCCTGACAAATGAAAATGGGCTTCGTCTGAAAAAATGATATGAATAACGCCAATTGTTGAGAACGTCGAGGAATTGATACATTTGGATCTGCTTCAACACTGTGAATCACGGCTGCGATGTTTTCAGTTGAACTACCCGATCGAACACGCGTTGGTGTTCCCATATTTTATATCGAACCTGTCGACTCAAATTTAAGGTCTTAGTAGTATACCCTCCAAACGAACACCCTGCATTATTTTAAATATTTAATTTTTGGTTTGCTGGGATCACTCATGTCTACACATGGATGTATGAAAGTAAATATGTGTTTGTGTGTGGTTTTGTATGCTCGTAATAAAATATTTTATTTACAGTTTTATTTATGAAGTGTTGCTAGCCGGTATTTTAATTTTATAATTCACAACATGTGTTCTTGTCAACTGGCAATCTTTTGCATCCCTCCCTCGTTTAACCAAGTTTTGTCCATTTGAAAGCCAGAAAGTTTTGATGCTGTCATTTGTTGAAATCAAAGATTTAAATGAATTTTCCATTTAGGGGTTGCTGCGTTAGGCAGTCACTATGTATTTCGTTACAAGAGAATTTAAAACGCAGTACCAAATATCTATTTGTGTGTGTGTGTGCATATGTGTGCGTGTGTGTATCCATCTAACGTTAAAGCCATTAAAGCTGCTCTCTAAAAAATTCATGCACATAATTTGTTTTTTAATTATACTATTGAGAATACATGCAGTCGAAAGGCATCCCATTTCGTATTAAATAAATTATTAAGGACTTAAAAAGATTTCTACTTCAAAGCTATTCAACTCTAACAAAAATTCCTGAAAGTAAGAAATATCTTAAAGAATATTTAATAAAAAAAATTTATTAGAAACAGACGAAAGTGTGTGATTATACTTAAACTTATTTATAACTAAATTCTAAAGGTGAATAAAACAGGCTTTAAGCTGATGGGCCGTCCTATGGGAATGAAAGCTCATTTCAACAAAGTTTTCTTCGCTTAATAACAACAACAAAAATTAATGTATCGAAAAAACTTTATAAATTAAAATAAAATGAATTATTGGTCTTTAGTTATACTGAATTACAATTCTTGATATATAAGCTAATAATGGCGATTTGGACAAATTATGGCTTAACTATAACATAGGTGAACACAAAATGTAAATAACAAATATGATATTGTAAATTCAAAAACTATTTGGAAAACAGTAGATGGGAACTTTCGACTCACCCAGCTTATAGCCTAGACCTTGCCTCTTCTGATTTCTGATGCAGAGAACGAGGTAACAAAAATTGGCTCGATTTATTCTTTACCTAAAAAGTGGAGCAGCTCTTTTGGTGGGAAATCTATATGCTGCCAGAAAAAATCTAGTGGGTCTTTCAACTGAAAACGTCGCAACGGTGAGCCACAGTGTTGAGGCATATCCAAATTTGTCAATTCCTTGTTATGTGGGGTTATCCAAATCCATCACTTAGCGAATTTTGCGTAAGGATTTGACTTTGAAGCGTTACAATTGGTGAAGGAGTTGAAGCCAACCGACTATTCAAATTGCCGTAGAATCGCTTAACTCATTCAGTAACAACCGGGTAGTTTTTCAAAAAAAATCTCATTTTCACTTGTCAGGGTGTCTCAACAAGCAAAATTGCCGCATTTGGGCTTCTAAAAAATCCTAGAGCGATAATTGAGACAGCTTTTGCATGCCCAACGTATCACTGTATGGTACGTAATGTGGTCTGGAGGCGTGATTGGGCCGGTGAATAGATTACGCTTTCGCGAGATCCTAACAACTCAGTTTTGGCCTATTATTAACGACGTGCATATCGCTGACATGTAGTTTCAGCAGGACGGTGCCACATGCCACACAGCCAATGAAATCGCAAACCAAATTACCCGATCGCATAATTTTACGACAATCAGAAGTTAGGTGGCCAGCCAAATCTTGTGATATAATACCAGTGGATTATTTGTTGTGGGACTATGTTAAGGATAGAGTTTATACGGAACCAATTGAATCGATTTTAGCCTTAAGACTCAAAATCTTGTTGGAAAACCCTTTATTTCAACTAAAAAATTTAATAATTTAAAAATCTAAATAAAATTAAAAAATCTAATAAAAATTCTTTTTTAAAAGGGTGTCGTAAAAATGTGCGACAGCCTTTTTTTGGGTTTCTCTTATCGAGTTCCACAGAACACAAAATGTTCTTATGTGTATGAAATACCTCCATTATTTCGTTGCGGATCAACTGGATGTGTAAGATTTGAATTTTACACTTTTTGTTCACCTACCGAGCAACGAAAAATATCAAAGTAAACAAACAATAACGCACAAGGAGTTGCAAAACTGATGGTAGTCTTATTTGCCCTTTGAACCATGACGTGATAAGTTTTACATCTGCACCTGGCCGTGGGCCTTAATCAGATGGTAGCCATTACCACTTTGGATAAAATGTAGGCCTTCGAATACGTATATCCTCCAGTCACTCCTAGTTGCAACTTCGAAAGCACGGAGTTGGCCGCAGCCTTCACTCCTTGCTGAAGGGTCGGTGACTATCCAACTCCTGGTCCAGAACACAAAAAGCTTAATATAATTAAGAACACGACGGTATTCATACTCACTGGAACTGGACCATTCATTGTGTTCATTGTGAATGATCCAACCCACAAACTCAAATTAGGGCCTCGAAACACACAGCCACCACGATACTCCCGAAGGGCCTACGTCAATAATCAGACAGAGAACATCTAAATGCCTAAAGAGACAAATAGCGGACCTCTGGGGCTCACTGATTCCCGTGGAAATATAGTGGATTGTCCACTTGACTCCTACTAGCCTTGAAGGGGACTAGGCTGCATTTTACCCCGCAAGACACAAGTCTAGATGGTTGTTGTAGGATCCATAAAGGGGGGAGCCCTTCGAACCATGTCATAAATGCTTTTCACTAAGAATTTTATTCGAAGAGTCGTCCATTATTTGCCAAGAATAATGATTCCAATTCTTCTTTCCGCCCCTTTTTTTTGGTTGGTATAATTTGTCCCTCTGCTCTTGGGCTGTATACTTGAATTGTTGTTGCCTTGCACGATACTGCTCTATTGTAATTGGTTTCGGTCCTGCATTAGTTGGAGTTGGTACATATTCAGGTGCTTTTGATGTGGATGTGCCCTCCGGAATATATTCTTCCGTTAGGAGTTGGTCCCATTTCTTGAAGACGGCGTCTATTTCCTCTTAGTTGGTCATCGGTTTGTTAGGCAGGATATTATAAAATTTTCCAAGATTGTTTTCTTAAGATTTTTGCAGGATCTTATTTAATAAAATTGGCAGGATCTTAAATTTTTGCAGCAATAAAATTGGCAATAATAATTCTTTATTGCTTCTCAGTGAAAATTTGGCAGGATCCCAAAATTTTGGATAATAATAATTCTTTATTGCTTCTCAATGAAAATTTGGCAGGATCGCCATGTAGGAAAGGAGGACGAAGTTGGTTTTGAATAAAGGATATAATCCTAAACGGCAGGATCAATTTTTAGTGTGCGGTTGTGTGAGGTGTTGTGTAAGGGTCAGTATTGTCTTAGCACTGCTGCCGCTTTACTGCCAGCATAAAAATGCCGATTTTCATGAATTCAGTATTGTCTAAGCACTGCTGCCGGTTGATTAAATGAGGATCTTCTCTTTTACCTTACGAATGTAATTAATTTTATTGAACAAATATTTACAGCTTATATACTAAAATTATGTCTATTCAGCATAATTACATTCAATTAATTTTCCCATGAATAATAAAAATAATTTGTATTATTTGATACCAAGTTCATGGTCAAATAAAATTATGTTGATGTTGACGAATAAAAATATATTTACAGTGTGTCTTAAAAATAAAAGTATAAATATAAAATTTGTGTTTAACAGTGTGTCTTAAAAATGAAAGTACAAATATTAAAATTGTGTTTATACAGTGTATACACACTACAAACCAATTACAATGCCAGCACTACAACAGTCATTTGTTTTTCGATAATAACACATGAATTATCAAAAATAGCAATTTTTAAGACTATTAAAGCCATCCAGATGAATAAGTAGTTATTCACTTAAGAGAATTCTTTTGGAAAACTTAGTGTTGTTTACTTGATAATGTTCTCTAACCCCATGAAAATGTGTTAAAAACTTTCAACTGTAAGCTGAAATATATTTTTTGTAATTAACAGCACTTCATTTTCGAAATATAAGAAGCAATTTACAAATATTACATTAATTTTGTTGAACTCTTTATTTAAAAAACAAATAATTTCTTCTATTCTACATAATAAAAACATATAAAACAACTCACTGGAAATAGTTTGAGGCTGAAAGAAACGATCACACCAGACACATAAAAGCGGAACTAAAAAATAAATTTATTAAAAAAAAAATATCGTTAAAATATAAAATTGAAAAGTTATTGAATGGAACTAAACGATTCGAATTAAAGATGCCGATTCAGTAATGAATATTCGAATATGTTACTTAAGAAATATATGAGATTATGATTTTTCAAAATTAATTTTTAATCTGTTGAGATATTTGTTTAATGACGACAAAATAAATAGCACGTTAATTTTGTTGTATGTTATCCTAATACATTTAACAAATTTTTGAAGAATATTTCAAAATTATTTTTAGTTTGCTGAAACGAAAAAGAGAAGACTCCAACTTTTCATTACACCTTGACACTTACGGACACACACCAAGACGATTGTATGGCACTACTATTTCCTGGCAAAAGAGGACAAAGACTGGGCATTCGTGAAAATATGGAAATCTACAAAAGAAAAACTCAGACACAATTTTCACACCACTAAAATTACTCATACACTCGAACAAACGAAAAACGCCCTCAGACGGATAACATACCTGGAAAATAAGAAATGACGGAAATATTAAAACTTAGCACCGCGTAAAATGCCAGGTAGTATGCATTCTACCTACATGACCTATACGACCGTAATTACGTGATAAGATTTACATCTGCACCTGCAGTGAGCCTTAATCAGATGGTGGTCATACCACTGTGAGTGAAAAGCAGCGCCACTCACGCCCTAGAAGGCCGAAGTCTAATTCTAGCAACAGGTCCTTCCTAGTAGCAATTTAAATGATTCCAGAGCAGGGCTGCAAACCATTACTCCTTGCTGAAGATTTGGAGACTTTCCAACTCCTGTCTAGAACACATGTCTAGCATGCTCACTGGATCTAGGATCATTCCATCAGGTAGGTGTTATTAAGTGAAATGATCCTGGCCACCATATAAAACTGACCCGCGAAACCACAACCACCACGATACTCCTAAAAGGGCCAACCTCAATAATCAGCCAGAGAACAGCTAAATGCCTAAAGAGACAAATAGCAGAACTCTGCGAGCTCACTGATTCCCGTAGAAATAACGTGGAGCTTCCAGTTGTACCCCTGTTGACTTCAGGGGACTGGGCTTCCTTATACCCCCAGTTGTACCAGTCTAGATAGTCGAGCGTTCTATAAAGAACGATAAATGTGCCCCCGGGAGGGTATACGACCGTAGTGAAAGAACTACCTAATCCCGAACACTGACCCACAGTACAGTTTAGAATACGACTTGAGAATAATGTCATTATACAGAAAGCGCTCTTCGTTCAGCCAGCAAAGACGGAAAGGAATGATAACAGTGTTTCATTTATGGGTGGAACAAATCCAAACAACTTGATAATAGTTTGATTTTTGAGAAATACGAATATTGCGCACACAATTAAAGACTTTCCAATACCCTTTTATAAGGCATTTCAAGAGAATTTGTTATTTTCTTGTTTACATTTTTCCAGTCGTACAAGGAAAAAAAAACTAATTTTGTTACATGAAAAAATTAAACCAAAAATTTAATTTGAAGAACTTAGGCGCGCACACACATCAAACTAGTGTCAAAATTTTATACAGCAGGCATTGAAAATCAATATTGTTTTAAGTTTCGTCAAACGCAGCTCAATAAATCAATCAATACGTATGAGTTTTTTTCCTTTCTGTTTATTAACTGGGTGTCCCCCGGCAAGGTATATTAGCTTGTTTTGTCGCCATTTTGGTAAGCATTAGTCTTGGCAGTTCATATTTGGCAGTCATGAAGTAGACATGTGTTAAATTTATTATGGAAAAGTATTTAATAAACCAAAGTGTTTTAGTCGTTAAAACATGTTATCAAAATCAATCATCGATTACTATGACGATAAAAAAGTTACGTGAAACGTAATAAAACCAACCACTTATCGTGTAGTAAATTATTTTGAAGAAAGATGGTCTATAGCTTATAGACTGAACCATGGACAACAACGTACTGAAAGATCGGCTGAAAATATTATTGTTGCATAAGAAAATGTTCAAAATAATCCATCAACCTGAATTCGAAGCCGAACTTAGGAGCTTGATCTAGAAAGAACCACTTTAGCTACAGATTTGCACAAAAGTTTGCATTTGTTTCCATATAAGATTGAGTTGACACAAGAGCTTCTTTCACAAGACCATTTTCGCCACCATGACAAGCCCGATTTTCATGAAAAAATCTTAATAAGTGACGAGGCACATTTTCATTTGAACGGATATGTGAATAAACGGAATTGTCGATTCTGGGGAGTGGGAAACAAACAGTCACCTTTGCATCCATTAAAAATAATAGCCTGGTGAGCAATTACGTTAAGAGGAATCATTGGACTTTACTGATTTAAAACTGAAAACGGCGTAACTGTAACTGTAAATGGGAAGCGATATCGTGAGATGATTGAAAACTTTTTAAAGCCACAAGTGCATGCTTTGGGCTTGATTAACATGTGCTATCAACAAGATGTTGCCACATCGCATACAATGGAATTACGGCGAGACCTCTTTCCGCAACAAGTTATTTTAAAAAATGGTGATGTAGATTGGCCTACACGGTCGCCTGATTTGACTGCTCTGGACTTCTTTTTGAGGAGAGATATCTGAAAAACATGGTTTAAACCAGCAACGCTAACAAAATATACGTGATAAAATTAATGAAATACCGCGTGAAATGTGTGAGAATGTAATTAAAGAGCTCCTCAATAGGCTAACAAAGGCGAACATTTATCTGATATTGTATTCATGACATTATTGCCAATATTAAATAAAACATTTATCGATATAAGATCCATTCTAGCAAAAGTAAGTTCCATTAAGTATCTAGGGATTACATTGGATAGAAGATTGGCCTGGAAGCCACATATTAAAGCTAAACAAACTCAGCTAAAGTTAATAAGTCGTAAACTCGATTGGCTGTTGGGACCAAAATCAGAATTAAATTTAAATAATACATTGACTATCTACAAAGCTATCCTGAAACCTGTCTAGACATATGGAATTATGTTATGGGGAACAGCAAGCAAATCAAATATTGATATTTTGAAAAGATATCAGTCTAAAACTTTAAGACTAATCACTACAGCGCCATGGTTTGTCTTCAACAAATGCATTCCTAGAGATCTGAATATACCCTCCGTAAGAAAAGAAATTCAAAGGTTTAGTGAAAACTTCCCTTCCCCCTTTCCTTTTATCATTATTAGTATTAAAATACTTTTACAATATATTCTCAATTACAATTCAGCATTTTCAAAACTATAAATTAACATTGAATCTTACAAAATTAATACATTTTCTTCTAAATACATTTTCGTTAGTTTCATTTTTCATATTATTTGGAAGAGCATTAAAAAGCTGCAATCCCTTGTAAAACAGTGACCTCTGCATTTGTGTTGAGCTCACTCTGTTTATCCGAAAATCATTCATATTTCTTAGTTCGTACGGTTGGCTGTCCCCAACATATCTGATTTGCTCACATAGGTATCTCGGCGCATCTCCTAGTTTCATCTTTTTTATAAATATTAGGGTGTTAAATTGAAGTCTTTGTTTCACATTTAACCATTTAAGTCTATGTAGCATTGTGCTTATTTGCGTATATCGATCACATTTTAAGATTATTCTCATTGCTTTATTTTGGAGTTTCTGCATTCTTGCTAAGTGAAGAGTATTGCTACAGGTATATAAAATAGTAGAACCGTATTCAAAGTGTGGTTTTATAATAGTATTATAAATATTTATTGCCGTTGTCCTTGATATTTTTCCCCTGATTCTTCCGAGAAAACTAATTTTTTTACCGATTTTCTTACATATGTGCTCACTATGTTCATTAAAGTTTAGATTTTTATCAATTATAAACCCGAGATACTTAATATGGTCTACCTTTTCTATTTCCGAATTATTTAATTCAATTGTTTGATTTGAATTTGTGTTAATTTCAATTATCTTTGTTTTGTTTTCATTAAGTTTAAGTTTATTCATTTTTAACCAATTATTTATTTTATTTATATTATATCTTATAATCTCTCGACATTCTTCTTCCTTTTCTGCAACAGCATATATAAGGGTATCATCAGCGTATAGGACTATGTTACATCCTTCTAAAATGTTTGGCAAGTCATTTATATATATAATAAACAATAATGCGCCCAATATGGAACCTTGTGGAACTCCGAAGTCATTCAATATTTCTTCCGATATTATATTATTTACTTTCGTTGTCTGCTTTCTATTATCTATGTATGATTTAAACCAATTAAGCTCTTCTCCTCTTATTCCATACATATAAAGCTTTTCTAACATGACTTCCCTGTCAATGGTTTCAAAAGCTCTTTTAAAATCCAGAAAAATCGCAATCATAGTGTTATCTCCTATCTCCTTCCATTTACTTATGACATAATTTAATGTTGTTTCACATGAGTGTTTTTTACGGAATCCTGATTGATATTTCGAGAGTATATTGTGTTCCTCTATGTACATCTCCAATTGAATTTTCACTACGGTTTCCATTTTTTTTTCACAAGTTTTTAACGTATTTATTGGTCGATATTCTTCACATTTCTTTGTATTTGCAACTTTTTTAATTGGTGTTATCATGCTCTTCTTCCAATTATCTGGAAAGGAACCAGTTTCCAACGATACATTTACTATTTTGACTAACAGGTTACCAATTACATCCCAGTTGTCGATAATAATCTTATTTGATATTCTATTATAATCAGTCTTATTTTTCATTTGTTTTACTAATTTATACAGTTCTAGATTACTGATTGCACGAAATGTAAAAAAATTATTCACATTGCCTGTTATTTGGTTCACATATTGCACATTATTTATCGATTCCCTTATATCACTTACGCTATTTACAAAATAAGAATTAAATTTATTTGCAATATTATGGCTATCATTATATTCTACATTATCAAATATCACAGATTTTATCATGCTTTTGTTACCATTAAGTACAAGTTTTTTTATTTCCGTCCACATTTGTTTCTGGTCTTTTGAATTACAAATTTTATTATTTATATAATTATTCTTATTATTCTCAATTTGTACTTTATAATTATTTCTAACTATTTTATATTCTAACCATTTTTGGCGATTATTTTCTATTTTGGCCTGTAAATATTTCATTATTTTTTCCCTTTTCATTATCCTTAGTTCATCCGTAAACCAATTATATATATTTTTATCTTCATGCATCTGTTTTTTAACCGTGCATTTTTTAACTGCTTGTTCTAAACATTTATCAAACAACTCAACATTCTCATTTATATCTCTTCCGTTATCGTATCTCATGTTGGTGGACAGTTCTGTATTAAAAGTTTCTTTATTATATTTAAATATCTCAATCATTTTATCTTCACTTTGTGTTTGACTATTTACTTTCGGGATAATAATATTTATAATTTCATGATCTGAGATTTTATTTTTTTCATCATTATTCACTATGGTATTAAAATTATTTGTTATTACGTAATCAATTATTGTTTTAGAATTTTCTGTTACACGGGTGTATTCATTTACTATTTGCTTTAGACCATTGTCAAGTAGTAAATTCTTAATTCTATTCTTATAAGTGTAGTCTCTTATCCAATCCATATTAAAGTCACCAGCTATTAAAATATCATTGCCGTTTAAGTAACTATCACTCAGTTCTTCTACTATATCTTCAAATACCGCACAAAATTCCGCTTCGCTATGACTAGGAGATCTGTATATTGCTCCAATTATAATGGTATAGTCGCCAAATGTGGCTCTGCAAAATAAAATCCAATACTTCATATCATCCACTCTTTCAATTAACTTAATAATATTCCAGTGAGTCTTAAAATATATTATTACACCTCCAGTTCTGCTCGATGTCGATAACAACTTGATATAGTTATACCCTTGCAATTGTAATTCTTGGTCCTCAATTTCTTCTGTTATATGTGTTTCCGATGCAATAAAAATCTGCGGTTCCTCTTCTGTCAAAATAATTTCAATTTGGTTATAATTATTAATAAGACCCTGTACATTTGTATACATTATACGAATTTCTTTTAATTGTTATGGTGCCAGCCCAATATTTCTCATCTTGTTCTTTAGTTTGTTTTGAAACACCGGACATTCTCTATCATTTGTATAGTGATTTTCATCTAATCCCATGTTTAGTTTGTTGTTTACTTTGATACAATTTATACATTTCATTATTTGTTCTTGATTTTCACAATTCTTTGTTCTGTGCTGTCCATGGCATCTTAAACATATTTCCTGGCTCTTACATTCCTTTGCTAAATGATTGTATCCTTTACATTTCAAACATTGTGTGATTTCTGTTCCATCATATACTTTACATCTTTCCCAACCAATGTTTACTCTTCCCTCTTCTATAATTTTATTATAAGATTCACTGTCAATTGTTAATTTTACACTATACATTGTTTTATTATTTCTCACAACTTTATATTTCTCGATAAATTTAAAATTAGTGTTTGTTAAATACGGATTCTGTTTTTTTATCTTCTCAATAATTTCATTATCCTTATATTCAAAAGTCATTCCAGTTATTTTTATTTTAAACTCCGATCTATTAGGTACTTTGATTTCATAATTTTCCGGTATTTTATCTTGAATTGCACTCTTAATTTTTTCCCTTTCTTCATCATTTTCACTCTGGATAACTATAGTTCCGCTTCTCTTACTTACAACGTTAGTTATTTTTAAGTCGGCTGGATTGATTTTATTTAACTCTTCTTTTGTTTTATTCACCGACTGTTTTTCCTTTGGTTTAACAATTAGGGGTAAATTTTTTCTTACATCTGGTAACCCTTTATTTTTTACTGCTTCTGCATACGATGTTTTTGTTGTTTTTTTGGACGACTCATTTATTACGTTTGTAATTTTTTTGCACATATTATCATTTTTTTCTTCTATAGCTTCAAATAGCTTTTTGTTGTTGTTTTCAATTTCGGCTACATTACCAAATAATTTTTTTATGTCCTCAACATTCTTCTCACATAATTTTTGAAATTTTATCATTTTGTTCATTCTTTCTTCATATCGTGTCTCAATAGCCTCTAATAACTTCTTAATCTCATTTTCATTTTGCTTAAGCGATGTTTTAAATTCATGTTTATAGTCCATTAGGTTTTGCTTGCTTTTGATAACACCATCTTGAATTTCTTTTACTACCATATCAATGTTTTGGATATATTGGATGCAGTCATCACACATATATCTAATATATTTATTTTCATCCATAATTTTCACCGAGTATTGGTCTATTCCCGCGCATTTTTTAGTAACGTGAAATACCTTGCCACATACTCCACTGCAAGTTATTCCACTTTCACCCCGTATTGCTGATCTGCATTTATTGCATTCAGCCATATTGTCTTTTCCCAGTCCACAAAGTAATTATTTTTAAAAGTTTATATTTTTTCACTAATTAACAGTGTATTTAATTAAAATGTTTTAACCTAGCAAATTTTCCAAAATGCCGGTTAGCTTTAATCTATCTATCTATCTAAACTATCTTGAACGATTATGTAACCACATAGCTCTAGCTATCTAGCTGCTTCACTATTTGATGACAGCTCTAAAACTAGAATACTTAAACGTATTCATATTTTAGACTTGCCTTTTAGAAGTTAGTCAATTAAAATGTAATTTTTAATTTTGTAAATATAATTATCTATTATAAGTTTGCTTAAATAGTTATATAGTTTATTGAAGCTATATAACTCCTGTTATCTAATGTATTAGTTATAAAATATGCTTATTGTCCTTAAGTAGACAGATTGCAAATAAAGCAAAAATTATAAAAAACAGGATCCACTCTCTTTCATTTAATCAAAAATTATCAACAAACAAAGCAGTATACCTTCCCGGCGGACACCCTGTATATACGTAAACAAAAAAAAAGTGATCTATCACTAGTTTAACTGTAATGATGAATTGTCTGCTTATTTGTTTAATAAAAATTTAATGAGTTCAAATCCCAATAACACCATGACTGTAAGTGGGTTGTTTACTTAAAGGACGAATAATTGAAAAACAGTAAGTCAAACCTTTAGAAATCTAGACAAAAAGGAAGAAAAGTGTTCTAAGAAATGATATTGGTTGCTTAGAACATCATCCTCGGTCATTAGTTATTTGTTAAATAATTCGTTTCATTTAACGCTGAGCACTCTTCACAAATTAAAATTTAAGTACGTTTTTCCTATTGAACTCATTTTGCAAAGAGTTTTTATAGGGCTTTTATTTTTTCACATGCAGAGTTGGCTTATTCATGGAATGGCCCATAAGTTCGCTTGCCATAACTAGTTTATCTAACAGCACTTATTTGCGTGAAAAATTTTTGTGAGAGCGTTAAATGCCGAGAAGTTGTTCCTTTAAATTGTTTATTTGTTAAAAAAAAACAATAATTCGAATTATCAAAAGCAATTAGGAAATGTAGATTGTTGTTGTTGTTTTTTTTTGTTTGGTTTCAATATATTTTATTTCTTAGCAAAAAATTTTGTGCAAGTTTTATTGAATTTAGAACTTAAATTGTAAAACTATAACGATTTAAACTTTCTATCTAACTTTGCCTGCATTATTTTTAAACTTTACTTTGTCGTTTACCATCTCCCCCCCTTTTAGTTAAGACTTTAACACATTTCAGTCCAAAAATAGAACTACAAATCACCCTTTTGCTACACTTTTCTTAACTAGCCTTGTGGGCATTTACTTTAAGTTTTTTATTTCGTTATTTTCTATGAAATAATGAATTGAATTGAATCACTCCTCTTGCCTTGTTCTATTTTGTTTTTTTTTTTTTGTTTTTTGCTTTTGTTTAAGCTTCCTTCAGGATAAAAACTGTTCAGACATTTCATTCGTATTTCTATTGTGAGTTTTTGTTTTTCACTTTTTATTTTGATACACATTTGTTATTTTTTTGTTCATGTTCATGTTGTTGATTTTTGTTATTGTTGGCGTTGCATAAATGTGCGGTTACATTGTCCAAAAAAAGCAACAAAATAGTCATCAATTCCCTTTGCTAAGTAAATAACAAATAAATGCGACTCCATTCTCCTGCTACTTTTTCTGATTTTATTTCCTTTGGAATCCTTTATTTTTCCCCCAAAAAATACAAATGCTTTATTATCTATCACTTGGATAATGGTGAGTAATTACAACACTGATGAACGTGTGTCGAGTTTAATGACTGTTGAAAGCAGAACAGGAAAAAGCAAAACTTTCCCAACAGAAATGTTTACATTTTTATGTCATGTTACAGTTGTTGTAATAATTAAAATATTAGTCATTCTCCTTACAGCTATTTTGAATTGTAATCGTGAGAGGAAGAAAACGGAGAAAGAGAGAGTTGATGTGTATCTCAAGTGTTATGTTAATTACTAACATTAAATAATTGCTCCTGTAGGCTAATAGGTATTGTACTAGCTTGTCAGTATGGGGGTTATGGGTTCGATTCCCAAGGAAGATCTTGGTTTTTTTTCACTACAAAAAGAAAAATTGACTGTCGGTGGGGCTGCATAGGCATAGTCACTGGTCGCTGTGCTGTCTTATATACGGCAGTTAATTTTCGACTATCCTTCTACTTTCACCACCTGTTTCATCTCTTCTCTATCCCTTTCCTAAATAATGTAGCACGGTACTCGGCTAAAGAGGTATTGTTGCCTGAAGTGCTACTTCTCTTTAAAAAAAAAGCCGATAAGATAAAAAAATTACAATCGAATAATAACAAAAACGGCAATTTATTCCCATTTATCTAAGAATATAATTGGGAACTACCCAACTACCTAAAAATAACCAATCCTTTATTTAACTTAAATTTCTCTTCAGATTGACAAGATATAAGTCAAAAATGCGATTTACTGAAGAAAAATCTGGAGCACGCAATAATATGCAAGAGAAATTACACCTTAAAGAGAGCCATTTAAAAAAAAGGTAAAAGAGAATTACAGAGATCATATTAGAAATTCTCATTTAATTTGTAAAAATTACTTTCTCATCTTTCTGTTCCTTTAGCGTTTTTTAAGGGATTTAAATATTTTCAATTATGTCACTATATATATGGGATGAAACGACAGCTTCAAGCAGAATATTTTATGCATTTCAAAGTATATGGAGAATATAGCTACTTAAAAACACAGTTATACTAGTTCAGGCAAAAGTCGTAACATTAAAGTAACAGGGATATGAATAAAAATTATCCATTCTTTATATAATAATAATCAAGGGTCCGCCAAATAACTTTTTTTTGGTTTTAAATAAACAAAACTACACAGCTTTGGCTGCGTGGCATGTAGCGCCACGTCCTATTGAAACAAAATGTTGCCCATATCCTCCTCTTCAATTTTTGTGAACAAAACTTCATTCAACATGGCTCGATAACGATCGTCATTGACTGTAACGGCCACTCCTGAAAAATTGCCCAATTATGCCTCTGAACCAAAATCCGCACCAAACAGTGACTCGTTTTGGTTGCGCCGGCTTTTCAATGTTTGCATGCGGGTTTTCTGCGTCCCAAATACGACAATCTTGCTTGTTAACATACCCGCCAAGATCAATGAGCTTAATCTGAAAAGATGATTTTTTTTTGCAAAATCGGCATCTTCGGTAAGTCAATCGCAGGCCCATTTAGCGAAGCGTGGATACACAACCATATTCGTTCAGCGGAAGGATAAAACTAATTATTTGTCAAATCAAACGTGAGCTAAGTGTTACTATTCACTAAATAAACACTAGTTGAAAAAAAAACGTTAGATGGTGGACCCTTTATTAAAACAGAAGGCCCGAAATTCTTAATATCGAATCATTCACTGCCCAACCCTGAATATTTAGTTCAATAAAATCAATGGAAGAGTCAGCAAAGGGAAGAGGAAGAAATGTCGCGGGCGAAACTGTTTCTCGGCTGTAAGGATTTAAGTTAAGTAAAGTTTAAATACAGACAGACTAACTTTTACATATGGAGTTTAGTGTAGGTGCCCCTGTAGGCTAGTAGGTAGTGTACTAGCTCGTAAATATGGGGGTTGTGGGTTCGATTCCCAACGAAGACCTTGGTTTTTTTCACTACAAAAATAAAAATTGACTCTCGGTGGGGCTACTCAGCGATGAAGGCATAGTCAATGGTCGATGTGCTGTCTTATATACGGCAGTTAATTTCCGACTATCCTTCTACTTTCACCACCTGTTTAAGCTATTCTCTATCCCTTTCCCTTTTCTAAAGCATGGTACTTGACTAAATAGGCATCGATGCCTGAGGTGCTATTTCTCTTTAAAAAAAAACCAAAAAAAAATGGTCGATATCTTTTCTCACCGTGAACTTTTTGAGCTGCCATTTTTATTAAACAAAATAGGATCATGAGCAAAGTGGCGAAGGAAACAGGTGATAGAGAGTTTATTCTCTGAAAAAAATGCCAATGGATTTACACGGACGAAATTGACAAAAAAAAGCCCACATAAAATGTAAACGCTTTGATGTCATGCTAGAAAGGAAATAAAATTTTATTAAGTGCGAGACACTGTGCGATGAGAAAAGTTGTTGGCAGCACGAGCTTCACTGAAAAAACGATAACCTTTAATTACAATTTGGGTCCAAAAATTATTGGTAAACGATAAGGATGGCAGAATGATTCACCATGGTAATAGTCTGTTCCAACATACACCCCAATTCCAGAATATTTTCCAATTACCAAATTTTTATAAAATCACAATGAAAGAATTTGTTAATTCTATAAGCCACAACATAAGTTTATTTTGAAATCCATGCTTGGGGGACTTAAAAACATTTGAAAAAAGCTTAATGAAGCGTCGATAAAGTAAAATTAATTTAAAAGAAGCCTGTCTCACAGTTGGCAGGATTATATTACACTAGTATATCTCTGATTTAACTAACCAACTTAAAACACAAAACAAAACTACAAATTTAAAGACTTAATAAACATTAAATTATTTTATAAACGACAAATAAATACGACAAATTCAATAAGTCCGTCAGACTCGACTAAAAATTACCTGATTAACAGCCTTTAATTTATCCAACTTATAAAATAAAAATTAAAATTACTTTTACGGTGGAAATTGATGGTTAGAGTCAACCTTGGAATGTGTTTATAAATTTTGCAAAATCTCAATGTCAAACTTTATAACTTAACAACGAATTAAAGCCCAGCCCAGTTTAAATATTAAATAATATTAACAGCATTAACATAAGCACAACTAAAACAACACCAACAACATTAATAAAGAAAAATTTCACAAAAAAAAGCAAAACAAATTGAATCTCCCTTGTTAAGCAACATAAGGTAAAGTGTTGTGTTGTAGTTACACATGCATATGCTTAACTAAATATATATTTATAAAGTTGATATACATATGTACACAAGTAGATGCAAGTGACAGATTATTTGGTACTTATTTTCATAAACGTCTGTATGAATATGTGTTGATGTGAATGAGTGGGTGTCAATGATGAATTTGCCAACGGCAATTTAGTTTCTGTTTAAGTATTTATGTGTATGAAACTCATGTACACACACACACACACACAAACACATGCGCTCGCAAATAAAAAGATATAAAAAAAAATGTTTGTTAAAACGTTGCCATATTGTTAATTTTTTAAAAAGGGATATTTAAAACTCTTTCTTTTTCAAACTATCTTGCGTCATATTTGACATTTAGTTTTTTGACATATTCCTAGTAGAGATGCATTGGGAATTGTTACAATGAATTCAATTTTGCACGAAAATCGCATTAAAATAAGTAAAATCCACTATGAAAATGATGGTTCTGTTAAAGTCACATTTCGTAAAATTCGTGATATTTTTTTGGTAAAACATAATCGCCCTTCTGACCCCGCTATTAAGAATTTGGTCGTTAAATTTGAGTCGACAGGCTCTATACAATATGTGCAAACATCATTCAGCCGGGCCGTTCAATTGAAATCGTCAAGGCCATAAGCCACTGTGTTGATGCAGATAGAAATTTGTCAATTCCTTTGACTTTGAAGCCTTACAAGGTTCAACTAGTGCAGGAATTAAAGCGGACCGACCGTTAGCATCGCCGTAGATTCGCTTAATTAATTCAGGAATCACTGGCTAGTTTTTCGGAAAAAATCATTTTTCCAGACGAAGCCCATTTTCACTTGTCAGGGTATGTCAACAAGCAAAATTGCCGCATCTGCGCTTATGAAAATCCTAGAACAATTATTTAGGAGCCTCTGCATACTCACCGTGTCACTATATGGTACGCTATGTGGTCTGGAGATGTTTTTTCTTCTGAAAAAGCGATCACGTTATAGCGAAATGCTAACAAATCAATTTTGGCCTGTTATTGACGACGTGTATATCGCTGATATGTGGTTTCAACCGGACGGTGCCACATGTCACACAGCCAATGAAACGGTTAATTTATTGCAAACTAAATTTCCAGATCACATAATTTCATAACAATCAGCTATTAAGTGGCCAGACAGATCATGTGATTTAACTCCACTGGATAATTTTGTTTTAAAGAGAAGTAGCACTTCAGGCAACAATGCCTATTTAGTCAAGTACCGTGCTACATTCTTTAGGAAAGGGATAGAAAAGAGATAAGACAGGTGGTGAAAGTAGAAGGATAGTCGGAAATTAACTGTCGTATAAAGACAGGACAGCGAATAGTGACAATGCCTTCATCGCTGAGCAGCCCCATCGACAGTCAATTTTTATTTTTGTAGTGAAAAACCAAGGTCTTCGTTGGGAATCGAACCCACAACCCCCACACTGACAAGCTAGTACACTAGGTACTAGCCTACAGGGGATTATTTTTTGTAGAGCTATGTTAAAGACAGAATTTTATCTTATCAGGCTCCAAATCCGTCATGGCTGCCTGGAATGCAGTCTAATTTGGAGGTCCAACTTCCGATGAGTTTTTCCAACATTTTTAGCCGTACATCGACAATAGCACGACGAATGCCATCCTCCAAGTGGTTAAGCATTTTGGGAATATCGACGTATACTAACGTCTTCATATAACTCTACAGAAAATGCTCTAGCGGCATTAAATAACATGATCTTGAAGACCAATTCCGAAACATGACACTATGTAGTTGTCAAGCTTCTCCTTCAATAAATCACACAGCTCTGTGCCTTGTTGTTGCTCATGCACATCATGGTTGTTTAATTGATGAACGATTAATTCAGTAGTTATAACTCTGCAGCAATCAGCATCGTTTTTAAATAAGTACTGACCAATGATGTCATCTGCCCATAAAAAACACCAAGCAGTCAGTGTTTCTTGACGTAACGGTGTCTCAACACACACTTTTGGATTGTCATTACATCAACTATGGCAACTTTTTTTATTGACGTATTCATTCAAACAAAAATTAGCTTTAACACTAAAAACGCTTGTGAATATCGGGATCAATGGCAATCTAGTTTAGGATCCAATTTGTATAATTTAGAAACCTTGTTTAGGCCTCAGTCTTCTCATGTTGAAATACCAAACTAAATTAAACATAAATCACTTGACAGTTGACGAAATGGCCACTATTTAAAAAAGTGTTGCTAACTTAAATTTCTGCACCTTTATAAAAAGGACTCAGATAGATATAAATCTGCAACGTTCACAAGGGTATTTGCCCTGAAGAAGGACTTGCACTTTAATAATATCTATGTTCCTTAATCTCGGAAAAATCTTGAACACTGATAATAAGACATTTGATAGACCAATAGCTAACGAATGCCATGATTTAAAATTTCGTTAGAATATTGGGTAACGAATGTGACAGTTTCAAAAAATGAAACTTGAACATGAGGGTCTGCTTTCTTATAGAAAATATTTTCAGCTTTTTGGAAAACGTGCAAACGGCAACACTACACTGAACTATCAACATTATAGCAACCATACACTGATACATTTTATAACAACATTGAAGTGGGAAAAACTAACACCACAATAAATACACTAACACTAGTGAACCATGCATGTCTATGCAATGTAATTTATTTGCATAGAATTGACTTGTGGTTGGAAAACTACTTAAAAGCTAATCAACAAAATTATCGATTTAATTTTTATTGTTTTTATTTAAATAGAAAAAATAAAATAATTAAAAGAGAAAATGTTGCTTTAATGCAACATTTACTTTATTTGTGGAAGACACATACGAGTGTTTTTAAATTTCAAAACAATTGTGATAAAAATGTTTGCTTTCTTAGCAAAGATAAGATTACAAAAGCTTGAATTCCAGTTATACTTGATTAGCTACGATAATGAACTTAAGAACGACTAATGATGTAAAATTGAAAATAAATGATGTGCCTCCATTATTAACAAAATGAATCGTATTAAAATTAGAAAAAAAAAAATAACTTCAGACACTAATAATGGCATAATGAAACAGTAGTGATTAAAGAGACATTAACATTACTAATACGATATTTCTGTGTTCCATATTCCATGTAACATTTTAGTTATCCGTATTGAGTTTAATAACTTTAATATTTCACAATGGGATCAGAAAAAATGGAGTCAGGAAAAACATGTTCTTCTTTCAGAAGCAGGGTTCAGAATTTTTCATTTATGAACATTCAAAAACCAACATTCATGATATTTTTCATAAATGAGAAATCTAAAATTTTATATTTAGTTTTCACGCTCATAAACGAACAACAAAAAATGTTCTGCTTATGTTCATACATGAATGCGAACAACAAAAATTATTAGTCTTATTCATATGTGATGTATGATAAATTAGCTTCTTCTCATTAATGTTCTTTTTCATAAATGTATATGTTCACTTATGAACGTTGAAATTTTATAAAATTTCTCATAAATGAACGTGAAAAAATTTTCTACCTACGATCGCAGTTTACCGTAAAATGTAATAAAAACACATGGGTTCATATTAACTCAAAATACAATTTTGCAATATATTCTAAAAGAAATAAAAAAAGCTCTTTTTCTGCGTACGCCGACAATTGCACATTATCAAATATGTGCGTTTATGTACGCGAATGCTTAACGCACATATTTTTATGATCTTTTCATTTATGAAAAATTATCAAAATTGTAAATATTAAAAAATGAACACTTGTGTGTTTCTCCTCATTTTTTCACTTATGAATAGAAAGAAAAAAATAAATCGTCGCATTCACAAATGAGAAAACACAAAATATTTTGTAATCTCTCACACATGCATGAAAAGAAGCGGCTAAAAAATGAAATGTACACATTCACACATCCATGAACAGTGAGTGAACACTTCGGTACTCTGTTCAGAAGTAACACAATAGAATCCCAAAGTAGGACGCCTCGGATTATATAAAGCTTGCTATCTATTTTATTCTTCATCATTCAAAAGATTACTTGCAGTTGAGAATTCTTTGACAATCCTTTCAAAACAAACTCAAACCTGTAAAATTATAATTTTTTATTTTACTAGAATGAAATAAGGATTCTTCTACAATCGGCCTGGCCATTAAGAAATTGCAGGTTTATTTAAAAAATATTTTTTTATATATAAAATATCACAATGAGATTTTTAACCAAAATAAGTATAAAGTCGTGATTACATCGAAAATGCATTTGCTGGGAAAATCTATAAATAATGGGTGTTTTTTTATAATGTAATAGAACTCTCAGTTGGAAATACTTTTTAAACTGGCAGCCATTTTGTCAGCTGTCTAAGTGATTTATGTTTAGTTTGGTTCGGCATTTCAACATGAATAGACTGACGCCTAAGCAATGTTTATTGGGAAATCATAATTCTGTTCAAAATACCCGTTCCCATTTTTTATAAATAAATTTTGTTTAGGAATAAAGCTCACTCTTGCTTGAATAGAGACGTCAATAAACAAAACTGCCATATTTGGAGTGATGACAACTATCAAGTGTGTGTTGAGATACCATTACATCCAGAACAAGTGATTATTTAGTATGGTTTATGGATTGGTGAAATCATTGGCCCGTACTTAATTAAAATCGATGCTATCCGGAATTTTACAGACAGTGGTAAGCGCTATAGAGCCATAATTATAACTTTTTCGTTAATTTAATGAAGGAAACATTTTGTAACCGCTTAGTTTCACGTTTCGGACTCAAGATTTTACGATTTAACCCCGCTAGACTATTTTGTGTAGAGATATGTGAAGTCGCTAGTCGTCGCCGATAAACCCTAAGCGATGGTAGCTTTGAATGATAATATTCGCCGTTAAAAGGACTTGCAGATTAGACTACGTAACGTGACGATCACATACCAAAAGGCATATTTTAATATGTGCGTGTATTGTCCAACAGGGTTTGATATAATTGGGTAGGATTTTACGCATCCCGCGTCAAATTTGGTTTGTAAACATACTATAGAGTATTCTATACTATAGAGCAATGATGGGCGAACTTTGGCCTGCGAGAGGTTTCAATCTGGCCCGCCGAGCGTTTTTCAGAAAAAAATTAATCACCTTTAAAAAAAATTATGCCCAAAAAATAAATTTAGATTATGTTTTAAAAAAGATATAAATTGACAATTTTAGCAAAAAAAAATGCGATGTTTGTCCAAACTGCGTAGTTTTCTGGGAAATATTGTACACACAAGACAACAACGACTTTCTGATGCAATATTCCAAGAAGAAACATAAACATCATAAAACACTAACAACTAATATAGAAAACTGAACGTATAACATGACAACAACTATTATATGTGAGATCTAGTAGATTCTTGAATATTCGAGACAACATGCGCAACAAATATAAAAGGGCCAGCGATGGATTAATAAGCAATCAGTAAAAGTGTAAATCTCGTGACGTAAAGAATAAATTGTGAAGTAAAATTATAAAGTTGCCAACGTACAGTTTTATTTGTGTATTTAAAATTGCAAATGTATTGTAAATATAAGTGCAATAGTAAAATAGTCTAAGTTTTTTAACCCCAATAAATGTCAATCGAAAATAGAAAGAGAAAAATTGATTCAGAATGTCGAGTATTTCAAGAAGAGTGGACATGGAATTACTTCTTTATGGAATATAACCAAAAGCCTCTTTGTCTTATCTGCCAAGAACCGGTAGCTATACTTAAAGATTATAAACTCGCTAGGCACTTTAACTCAAAACATCTTGGGTCGAAGTACTGTAAAATGACAGATGAAGACAAGAAAGTTCATTCAGAGGAATTGAAAAGCAAAAAATATCTAGTCAGCAAATGTTTTTTAAAAATCAAAGAAGTGTCCAGCGATCCTCCACGTTAGCTGGTCACATTGTTGCCTATAAAATAGCAAAACGTAACAAACCATTTTCTGAAGGAGAATTTATTAAGGATGTGTTAATTAGCATTGGAAAAGTATTATGCCCAGAAAAGGTAAAAGATTTCGAATCTATAGGGCTGTCACGTAGAACGGTCACAAAAAGAATTGAAGCGATTTCTTTTAATGTAACCAATCAACTCGATGGACGTCTTACAAATTTTAAGTAATTTTCAGTCACTATGGACGAGAGTGTTGACAGGAGTGATACAGCCCAACTTCTGAAGAACTTGCTTTGTTTGATATCTTTGAAAGGAAAGACGACAGGAAAAAAAATTTATAATGAATTTAGAGAGGGAATGGAATCTCTTAATGCCCCAATTTCCAAATTAATTAATTTAACAACTGATGGAGCACCTAACATGGTGGGAAAAAATACGGGGTTTGCAGAAATTTATAGAAGTCAGAATCCTGAAAGCGAAACAATTTTTTTACATTGTATAATCCACCAAGATGTTCTTTGCAAGGCTGCCTTGGATATTAACCACCTACTTAATATTATTTTAAAATAAATTAATACCATTCGAGCCCGTGGTTTGTTACATCGACAATTTCAAGAGTTTTTATCGGAAGTTGATGCAGAATTTTCAGATGTACTTTATTACACAAAGATCAGGTGGCTGAGTTGTGGGCATGCCTTCTCGAGAGTTTGGAGTCTTCTCGAAGAAATTAAAGTTTTTCTAAAAACCAAAACTGAAATTAGGGATGAGTGGGAAATATTGGAAGATAAGAATTGGTGCATCGAGTTTGCTTTTTTCACGGATTTATTCGAGCACTATAATGAACTGAACAAGAAGTTAAAGGGAAGAAATCTATTTATAGATGAAACTTGGGCCAGTTTGAGGTCTTTTAAAACTCAATTGTTTATATTTTCTAAATGTTTGGGAAAAAAAAATTAACTCATTTTCCAAGACTTAATGCTTTGAGGCCTGTGAGTGAACAGAAGTTCAAAGTCTTTTCACAATCTTTATTAAAACTGTATTCAGAATTTGAGGCCAGATCTGCTGACTTTAAAAAAATCCAACCATGTTTAGATATTTTTTCAATGCCTCTTAATGTTAATCCTGAGAATGTTCTATCTGATCTACAATTGGAAATTATAGAATTGCAATGTAATAATAATTTAAAACAGCTATTTTTAAATACAGTTAAGCTTAATTTCTATTAATCCTTACCAAAAGATGAATTTGCAAAGCTAATTAATCATGGGCAGAAAATTAAGGCAATGTTTGCTTCCTCATATTTATGTGAACAGGCCTTTTCAGTAATGAAATGCAGAAAAAATTCAATAAGAAACCGATTGCCAGACGAGAGTCTATTGAATTTATTAAAAGTCCCATCCTCCCAGCTGAAACCAGATTTTGAGAAAATTATGTCAAGTCAGAAACAGATCCATGCTTTCCATACATCTGGAAAATCTTAAAATCATGATAAATTGTATCTTATAAAATTTTTATGTTGTTTTAAAATATTACGTAATATAACTAATAAATATATGAGTTAAACCGAACTTTTTATTGAACAGCAACCCCATAATTTTTAATGAATGACCCTCTATGTTTTTTTTTTAATTTAATGGCCCGCCGCAAGATTTTTTTTAGTTTATTGTCACGCCACCCAAAAAGTTCGCCCATCACTGCTATAGAGTATAGAAAAAAAGAACACTGAAAATGGCACATAGCCGAAACCAGTATGTTTACAAAGCAAATTTGTCGCGGGATGACGTAAAATCATACCCAAAAATATTTTATTAACAATAGTGTTTCAAATAACAATTAACAATAGTGTTTTATAATTAAAAAAAAATTATATTTGTTTTACTCCACATTCTGTACCTCTATTAAAGGCACTCTATATTTGCTTTAAAGGCAGTGGATGCATAATAAGGGCATAAATCGCAAATACTGAAATAGTTACAAGCATAAATTATCAATCAAAATACGAGCACAGGCTGGTCAAAGTTATTGGCTACCCGAGATACTCTCTCCACTTTCGAAACATACTTAGAAAATCTGAAAAATTAAGTTTTTATTTTATTTATTTATTTAAATAAAAAACTGTTAGTCCTTTTAATTTAATTTAACAATATATATTTTTTCAATATTTCGCTTTCTTATGGAAAGCTTCTTCAGGAAAATTAGTTTTAATAACAACAATTATAAAAAAATTTAAATTTGAAAAATTTTTTCAATTTGCTAATAATTGTTGTTATTAAAATTAATTTTCCTGAAGAAGCTTTCCATAGGAAAGCGAAATATTGAAAAAATATATATTGTTAAATTAATGAAAAAAGACCGTTAAAAAGAATAACAGATAATAATAATTTATTTATTTATTTTATAAGTAATTTATTAATTTAGCTGTTGTCTTTGTATAAAAAATTCGTTTAATCTTTATTTTTTATTTTAGTTCTCGATATTTCGGCAAACCATTGAATGGCATCTTCAGGAAAAAAAAATGTATAAATAAATTATCAAACTAATCAACACTTAATCAAATTCATCAAAAATTAATCAATAATTAATTGATTAATTTGATAAATTGTTTATACATTTTTTCCCCTGAAAATGCCAACCAATGGTTTGACGAAATATCGAGAACTAAAATAAGAAACTAACATTATTCATTATAAAGACCTAGTAATTAATAAATTACTTATAAAATATTAAAAAGGTCAAATAACTATAATTATTATTTTATTTATTTATTTTATTAATCTTTTTTTAATTTTGAATTTCTGCAAAATATTTGAGCAAAGCAACTTTTAGATCAATTTTCTATTCTTTGGTGACAACCTAATTTGGAAAAAACTTTTTTTTTGGATTCTGTTATTATTTTGAATAAGGATATAAATTATAATTTTTAAATAAATTAAATTCAAGAGATATTCCAACATGTTTTCGGACACTTCCCTTGTGACGACTTGACAAACTTATTTTATTTAATTTATTTGAAACAAAATGTTTTATTTTATATTACTTTAATTAAATTAATGTGAACAGCAAAAAAGAAAGGACAAAATAACACAGTTAAATAAAATATAAAGTAACGTTGCACATTTTATGCTCGCAATAGAAAAAGTGACAGAAGTCAATCAGAATTAAAAAACAAAAGCAAAAGATCTTTTAAAGAAATCCATTTCTAAGGAATTTTTCATGAAGCATAAATAAAAGCTAGAAAGCCATTTAAATTGTATGTTTCAGGTTTTTCAATAAGAAGTTTATTTTTCAATTATGACAACACCCATGATAGTTTGGACATTTAGTTTTTTGACGTATTCGTAGTAGATGCATTGGCAATTGTTGCAATGAATTCAATTTTGGATGAGAATCGCATTAAAACAATTAAAATCCACTATGAAAATGGTGGTTCTGTTAAAGTCATATTTCATAAAATTCGTGTTATTTTCGGACAACACAATCGACCTTTTGTAACCGCTTTTAGGAATTTGGTGGTTAAATAAAATTTGAGTTGATAGCCTCAATATAAAATGTGCGATCGGGTCGTTCAACTGAAAACATTGCAGCCGTGAGCCACAGTGTTGACGCAGGTCCAAATTAGTCAATTCGACGTCGCTCTCAAAAATTGGGGTTATTCAAAACCACCACAACGTGTGATTAGATTTACATCTGCGCCTGGCCATGAACCCCTAATCAGATGGTGGATCAAACCACTGCATAATTTGGAACGTCATGCTCATCCTAGGAAGCCGAAGCTATAATTCTATGCAACAGAACTTTCTAGTTGCAACTTCGATGATTCCAGAGCAGGGATGCAAATCATCATCTCCATCACTCCTTGCTTAAGAGTTGGAGACTTTCCAACTCCTGTCCAGAACACATGTCTAGCATGCTCACTGGATCTGGGAACATTTCAACAGGTAGTTGTTATTAAAGGTGAAATGAACCCGGCCACCATAGAACCATAGACTGATATGGGGCCGCGAAACCACAACCCTCACGATACTCCCATATAGGGGCCAACCTCAATAATCAGTCAGAGAACAGTTAAAAGTCTAAAGAGACAAATAACGGAACTCTGCGAGCATTACTGATTCCCGTGGAAATAAAGTGTAGTTTCCAGTTGTACCCCTGCTGACTTCAGGCGACTGGGCTCCCTTTTCCCCCAGTTGCACTGTGTCTAGATAGTCAAAGTTCTATAAAGACCATATATATGTGCCCCCGGTGGGTTAAAAACCACCACATCGCAAATTTCGCGTAAGGTTTTGATTTTGAAGCCTTACAAGGTTCAACTGGTGCTGGAATTGAAGCCGACCGACCATTCACATCGCCGTAGATTCGATCAATTCATTCAGGACCAACCGGCTGGTTTCATTTTTTCAGACGAAGCCCAATTTACCATTTGACCTTCCGAAAATCCTAGAGCGATTATTGAAAATCCCTTGCATGCTCAACGTGTCACTTTATGGTGAACTATGTGGTGTGGAGGCATGATTGGGCCGTTTTTTTTTCGAAGATGAGGCTGGAAATGCTGTAACGGTCAATGGATCATGCTATCGCGAGATGCTAACAACTCAGTTTTGGTCTACTATTGACGACGTGGATAACACTGACATGTGGTTTCAACAGGACGGTGTCACATGTCATACAGCCAATGAAGTGGTCAATTTCTTGCAAACCAAATTTCCCGATCGCATAATTTCACGACCACTTGCAGTTAAGTGGCCAGACAGATCATGTGATTTTAGACCATTGGTTTATTTTTTGTGGGGCTATGTTAAGGACAGAGTCTATACGAAGCTAAACGAATCGATTTCAGCCTGAAAACTCAAAAAGTGATTAAAAACTTTGATGAAAGAATCGACATTTGTCAGCGTGGTCGTGGCGGACATTTGTATGAAATAAAAATTTGAATTATCTTAATTAAAATTATATAATAGTTATAATTTTTTGACCTTTTTTTTTATTATTTTTTAGTAATTAATTTTAAGCACAAGGTCTTATTTAATAAAAAATAAAGTTTTTTAAAAAAAAAAAAAAAAAAATTTATTAAATAAGACCTTGTGCTTAAAATTAATTACTAAAAAATATTAATTAAAATTTTTTGTTTTATTTTGAAAACAAACTTCTTGTTGAAAAACCCTTATATATACATATTAAACGTATTGACCCACTACACTGAAAAGCAACATTTATTTTTCCTTTTATACTCCAGAGAAACAATAGAAACAATAAAATTCATGACTCTTAACGAAAGAATGAGGAAAAGATATAAAGAACTGTGATATAAAAACAAAAACACAAAAAAAAATAATAATAAAGTGATAAGATACGTAGCAACAAATGAAACACATATGTACATATATATATATGCAAACATACACACTTACTTTTAGTGCAAATGCAATTTATTTCAAAAAGCCCAGAAAGGAGTAATGCACACGATGTAATGTAATTTTCATAAAATGGATAGCATACATTTAGGAGTTTATGTTGAAACATACTTATACATAAGTTTTTGTAATGGCAAACGTATATGGATATGTGTATGTGTATATTTATGTAAATATGTGAAGGAGTGAGTTTATAATAAAATCTATGTTAGCCTGCCAAGAACAAACACTCTTAAAATGACTTGAGTTTAAAGTGGCGTTTTAAGTATCTACCGCCGACTCTACTGACTCTACTCTACTAAATATTTACCGTTAGAACATAAAAAAAAATTTTAACGTTCCTATATAGCCTTGCGTTCCCGTTTTGGAGTACAAGACAAATAAACAAACAATCAGAAAAATAATAATAAAACTCATCATCATCATCTATATGTCAGTATACTACCAGTTAGTCATTCAGCCAGTCAGTCAGTGAGTCAGCTGCGGATGATTGTTTGGCAGCCAGTGTTTGTTTTGTAGGGATTCCTGGCAAAATAAATATATTTGTATGTGAAATGAAAGTGAAGGTGGAAATATGTGTTTTTAGGTCATCACAAGGTGCTCATACAATAGAAAAAAAATTGTGGTAAAATAACAGTAAAAGCGTCAGCTGCAATTGAAACTGCAATTACAATACATACACACACGCACATGTAACTGCAACATTAACCAAACACAAATATATTGAAACTGAAACTGTAACTCTCAAAACAGTTACTGAAACAAATACACATGCTCGTATATATAAAAAAAAACTGAACATTTCAAAAATAATCAACATCCTTCAAGCAAAACGTAGGCAAAACATAAAACAGGAATAAGAAAAAAATTAAAAGTCGAGTTGGAAAGAGAAAAAAAAGAAGAAGCAGAAGCGCTTTATGCAAATAAAAAAAATATATATAATGAATATAGTACAAGTACTGGAAGGTAGAAAAATTCATTGAAATTTTCTAAACATAAAGAAGAAAAGCCTAAATGTTTTAAGCGAGCGTATATATGTATGTGTGTATGTGTGTGTGTGTGGATGTTTGCTTTATGATGGCATGATGATAAAGTGAAATGTAATGTTTTTATTCATTTTATTCATTTTTTTCTTTTTGTTTTTGTTTTTAATAAAAAGCCACTTGAAATTGTTGTAACAAATATTGTAATAATAACGGAAGCATGCCAGCAACTCGGTAACGGCAGTACAGCACAGACACTTTTCTTCTCGCTCCAGAAAAAAAAAACATTAAAATAATAATAATATGAACAGCAACAATAAACACAGCAGTTTGTACATTTGTATACTGTTTTTATTTAAGCACTTGATGGCATCACATGTAATTAAGTCGCAATCAGGACCATTTTTGCACGATAAGGTACAACTCTGTTAATAATTTGTTGTATATATAATTTGAATTATTATTCTAAAATTTTGATAAAAAAAATTATGAAACAAATAATAAACTGTGGTATAGAAAGAAAACTTAAAAAATGTTTTAAACGTTAAAAGATATAGAACCCTGGCATTGGCCCAGAAAACATAAAATGAATATTTAGTACTTTTTAAATCCTAATGCTTTTTTATTATCTTTCACCTTCCATTGAAATGGTGTAAAATGAAGCTATTTCTCATTATGGAGTCTTAAATATTCATTTGTGAAAACCTAGTGACTTTTTATAAATAGAAGAATTATTCGTTTTATTGCTCTGCGTTTGTTTGTTTATGGTTATAAATTTTCTGAGAAGCTTGGATTACTTGCGGAAAGTTTATGTATGCTCATCTGAAATTTTACTATTTAAAGCCTCTTTTCATTTTAGTGGTATGAGCCAAGTATAGGCCACCATTTAATTTAAAGTTTAACGTTTTCATTATTTTAAAGTTTTCATGCAATTCAAAAGATAAGAGCTTATACGTCAAAATTACATCCTCTATGGAAACACCTATTTTATATAACGTGACAGGATAATGGTTTTTAAAAAAAATCGATATCCGTCGCATATACTTCTTTCTTTGTTTATAATTTTTGTTTAAATAAAAGAGAATGGATCTTATATTGATATAAGTTATATAAGACGTTATACGTCGGCAATTATGTATGGGATACAATATTAGACAAATGCCCGCCTCTTTTAGTCTCACAAATGCGAGCCCTTTTAAGCAAATTAAGATATCCTCACAAAAAGAACTCCGAAGCAGTCAAATAGGGAGATGTGGAGGCCAAAGACCGATATATGTGCCCCCGGTGGGAGGGTGAAGAAGAAATATTCATTACTGCTCCATCAAACAGATAATTTCCTTCGATGAAGACCACGAGCGATAATAATACTAAGCGAAAGTACAGGGTGTCCTACTTTGTTTATAATTTTTGAATGGATCTTATATTGACAAAAGTTTTATATAATGTCGACAATTATTTATGCAATAAAATATCAGATAAATGTCCGCCTCTTTCAGGGTCACAAATGCGAGCCCTTTTAAGCAAATTTTTCATTACATTCTCACACATTTCACCCGGTAATTCATGTATAATTTGTTGCTTAAGCATTTCTGGTTTGTTTGCATAAACCTTGCTTATCAGATATCCTCATAGAAAAGAACTCCAGAGCAATCAAATATGGAGATGTGGAGGCCAATCAACATCACCATTTCTTGAACTAACTTGCTGTGGAAAGAGGTCTCGCAGTAATTCCATTGTAATCCTGACTGTATACGATAAGGCACCGTCTTGTTGATACCACATCTAAATCAAGTCCAAAGCATGCAGTTGTGGTATTAAAAAGGTTTTAATCATATCACGATATCACTCCCCATTTAGAAATACTGTTGTAACTGTTGAATAATTTAAGGGTTTTCCATTCAGATGAAAATGTGCCTCGTCACTCATTATGATTATTTCATGAAAATCGTAGTTATCATGGTCGAGCTGTAACATACTCTTGGTATATCTACGGCAGGTAAAATGGTCTTGTGGAAGAAACTCTTGCGTTAACTGAATCTTATATGGAAACAAATGCAAATCCTTGTGCAAAATCTTAGACAAAACTGTTCTTTGAAGACCCAGCTCCTAAAAACGGTGTCGAATTGAAGTTGATGAATTGTTTTAAATACCTACTTAACATTAGTGCAATGTTTTCAGCCGATCTGAGAGTACGTTGTGGTCTATGCTTGTGCTATGGACCTATCACCTGCAGACCCTCTTTCTTCGAAGTTATTCACTACACAATAAATAATGCAATTGTTGGCACGTTGTTTCTCTCAAAAATTTCACATAACTTTTTCACCGTCACAGTAATCGACGATTAATTTTGATAACATCCCTTAACGATTAAAATCCGTTGGTTTATCGAATATTTTTCCATAATAAATTTACCATGTGTCTACTTCACGACTAACAAATATGAACTGTCTAGGCTACCAAAATGTGTCTCGAGACACATATTCATTTGAATGGATATGTGAATAAACAAATTATTCAACGATATATGCTTAGATTTTTCAACGGGGTTAAAATTACTTTTATTTGGGTACGGTTTTCCCTCGACCCTCGTCAAATTTGGTTTGTGAACAAACCGGTTTCGGCTGTTTGCCATCCTAAGTGTTCTTTTCATACTAGTTGCGTTCTATTGTCAGTTGTGTTTATATAGTTCGTGTCTCCCTTCGTGTTATTGCGTTCGTCACTTTCTGTCTTTTTTGCCTGCATCTCTCTCTCATTTTTCGTTTGTCTCTTTTTACCTAATTTGTCGCTCCCTTTTTCATTCGTCTTTTTTTTTTTTCTAATTAAATCCTTTTACGATCATGCTTGTTGTCCGTTTTTGTTTATGTGTGAACCTATTGGGTTTTTTTTCTCTTTTTTTTATGTGACATAATAATCTGTAATTGTACGTTTATGCTGTTCTTTATTGCTTTGGTCCTGTGCACCTGTGTAACGTTTTTGTGTTGATTTAATGTTTGTTTTCCTGTAAAAATGTTTCAACGGTTCAAATATTGTGTCCGAAGCACTGTTTATTTGTTCATTTATTATTCGTCCGTCAAATGTTTTTTGTTTGTATATTTCCATGTTCCCCAATACATTTAGTCTCCTTCCTTTGTGCTGTGTATGAAGCAGTTTAACCGTTGTTCTTATATGTCCTGGTGTACATTTGTCGTTGAATATATGGTTCGCAAAATTTGATTCCGGACTTGATTTTGGTTCCCGTACAGTCAACAGTCACGTTTGTATCCATTAGAAGTGACAGTCTGGTGTGTAATTTGTTCAGGAAGAATCGCGCCACCTTATTTCTTTGAAAATGAAAGCGGCGTAACAGTAGTAAATGGGGAGCGATATCGCGATATGATTGCAAATCGCGACACCTTATTTCCTTGAAATTTATAAAAACAACGTAACGGTAACTGTGAAAGGGGAGCGATATCGTGATGTGATTAAAAACTTTTTAATGCCACAGCTGCATGCTTTCGGCTTAATTAACATGTGGTATTAATAAAATGGTGTCACATCGCATGCAGCCAGGGTTACAATGCAATTACTGCGAGACCTCTTTTCATAACAAAATCAGCATTTCAAGAAGTGCTGATGTTGGTTGGCCGCCACGGATATCTTTTTGTGGGAATATCTGAAAAGCAAGGTTTATATAAACAAAGCAGAAATGCTTGAGCAACTCAAAGAAATATTCGTGATGACATTAATGAAAGGCTGCATGAATATATGAGAATATAATGGAAAATGCGCTTAAAAGGGCTCGCATTTGTGAGGCTAACTGAGGAGGACATTAACATGATATTGCATTCCATATATAATTGCCGACATTAAATAAAACATTTATTAATATATATCAAAAATAGAAACAAACAAAATAGTATACCTTTCCGGCGGACACTCTGTATATAAATTTAATTTTATTTTAATTTTTAAGAAATAATTTCAATTTTTTTCACAAAATATTATCAGCAAAATATAAATTTTGTATTAAAAAATAATAATTTATTTTAATCTTCCCTGTACTACAGTATAACCACTAATGATCACCGTAAAATTATGCTACTATTTCGGTGCAAACATGTGCTACTTATTCAAATAAAATACTTTTAAATATCCTCACAAAATTACTAAAACAAACACACACACACTGGCAAACACTTGTCAACAGTAAAAAAGTGTTGGCTTTTTTTTGTAACGCCAAACAATTTTATGTCACAAATTACGCAGTATAATTAAAACAAAAAATACACTCTAAAATTATAATTATTCGGATAACATACATATGTATGCCTGTCAGCAATAGACGGCGGCATGGGTGAGTTGTTAGAAACAAAATTATGATGACTGTTTTTTATTTTCGAAATCGTTCATTCACCTTTAAAGTTAAAGTTTTTTTTATACTTTGCCAGTTCGGTTATGCTTAAATTAAAGTAAAAGTTTTTAATTCGTTATATTAAATTTTCCACTGTTTTTAGCAACGTTTCCATGATTTTTAGTTATTGATTGTTTAACACTTCTTATTCTCTTGCTCTCTTATTAACTTAAAAAACTTATGATTGCCTGTATGAGAAAATGTGTTTGACTATTCTTGCAATTAACAACAACAACATCTACAGCAATCAATTACACTTATATGACGGTCGATTACATTTCAGTTTTTAATTAGTCGGTTTTATTCAAGTGGTTTCGATTCTTTTATTAAAACAACAACAACAACAGCAACAGCTTTAGCATTCGAATTTTAAAAATTAAACAAAGTGCACTTAAGCACGGTCTACCAATTATGTTATTTTTTTTATTTTTTAACATTATCCTTGCTGCTAGGACTACTATTTAACAAGAGTATAAAAAGTGATTTCTCGTTTTTCAATTGAGTAGAATAAAGTTTCTCTTTTTTTTTTCGTTTTTCGTTTGTTTAATATTTATAACTATATGACTATAGTATAGTTATTTAAGAAAAAGTGTAGGTAGAAGGTGGCAAAATATGTTAAAAAAGATATTGAAAGAAAAAAGAAAAAAATAACGCTAAAAATTATTATAAACGTACGAAGGTAAAACGAAAAGTTTTTAACATTTTCAAAGGAACTGAAATTATATTATTATACACTATATAAAAAAATTTTATAATATTCCTTATTTAACACAAAAATATTCATAAAAAGATAATATTTGATATCCTTGCACTGCAAAATTAAAGCCCATATTCGATTAAATTAATAAAAATTTTAATAGATTTAATATTTAGTTTCATTGGCTTAATTAGTTAAGTTGAGATGCCTTTCTAAACTATCACGTTATATTTAACGATCTGCAATATCCCATAGATTTTCTATGGAACTGAGATCAGTCGCTTATTAGTCACTAACCACTCTCTCACACATTTAGCTGTATTGTTACGGATGTCTCTTGCTTAAGTATTAAAATAAAACAATTAAGCAATAAAGCGAACTGCTGGGTATATTGTTTACGAACTGCGTGGCTTGCTAAGAAAACTTGTGGTACAACAACAAAATTTCTAATTACAAACTGCGTAGAAATTTAATACACAAACAACAACAATTTGATATTCTATTTACTAACTGCCTGGCATGCAAGACAAAAAAAAACAAATTTCTGTTTACTAACTGAAGGCCCAAGACAACAACAAACATGTACGCTGTTTACCATCTACGTAGTTTTCGAAGGAAACTTATCTACACGAGACAACAACAAATATTTTGAAATAAATCCCAAGCAGAAACCTTATCAGCATAAAAACAAAAACAAAAACACACACAGCCATACAGACGGCTATACATCGAATAAACAAGATACAACAACAAAATGTTATACAATTGGAGTAGAAGATGCTTAAATTTTCTAGACTTCAAATGGACAAATATAAATAGGGCAACGTCTGAGTGGATCATCAATCAGTGTAAAATTAAACCTCTTGAAGAAAAAACGTGCATCTTAAGTAAATTGTTCTGTAGTGTCAACTTTGTGTAGTTAAAGTAAATAAACTTGTTATTAATTTAAAAACTCTAAAAACTGGTGTTATTTATTTTGCAATAAAGAACTCACAACAATACGTTTATAAAATGTATAAACGTAACAGTATTTTTCGGGACATTATCCTGTTGATGTATCTATTTTAGCGGCATTTCCTCCTCCACATGTGCTAACGTAATATGTCTTTGTAGACAAACCGATAAATTATGCCTCTTAACCCAATTGACCCAATTCCTTGGCCTGAAAACTCAAAACTCTTTAGTTACTCGTCAGAACAGAGTACACTTTTCACTAAGAATCTTACACCTATCTTTGATTTCTTTTGATTATACCATGTCTTATGACGCTATCCAATTCAATGGCCCGAAAAACATTCCCATACCAGTACTTTTCCTCCTTCGTGCTTCACATTGCCTTTAGTAAACCATGTCTTATGACTCTGTCCTCTGGGTCTACGCACCAACTTTAAACCGCCAAAACCCTTTAAATTAAATTTTGACTCGCCAGAACAGAGCACCGTTTTCCTCAGTCCATCTTACATGTCTCTTTCATTTCTTTTGAGAAATTAACGATATTTTTGGGCTTCTGTATGTTGCTAAGCCACCTGCCACAGCTCGTCTTGGATGGATCTGGGGGTAATGTATTATTATAGTTATTGCCACAAACGGGTACTTTTTTATAATGTTAATTTTGGTTATTAGCTCGCAATTGCTGGTTTTTCGCGATCGATCGGGTAGTTAAAGAATCTGTAAAACGGAAATGGCCTTTAACTCGAGAAATTATGGTATGGTGAATGCCACGTCACTGATTCTCCTTCATTGTAATCACAAATTATTTTTCTTTATTTGCATTAAATACTTATCGCGATCCATTTTATATATTCAATTTTAAAAAAGATTCACAGCGACTTTAAAGGATCACAAAGTACTAATGGACACGTGCAAATTTGCTCCATACTTCCTTAAAATTAAGTTCTAAATAGCGGTTTTTATAATGGCATACAAATTAATAATATCGATTTGGACAATATATGGCATAACTATCACACATGGTTTGTGCTTAAAGTGGTGATTTCGACGCGAAAGATAAGGAAAAGCCTTACCAAGTAAAAAAATTTGAAGATGAGCAATTAAAGCATTACTCGAGGAAGATTGTTACAAAACGCAAGAAGAACCTGCATTAACATTGGAATTCCTGCAAAAGCAAGGTGCCCCTGTAGGCTTGTAGGTAGTGTACTAGCTTGTCAGTATGGGGGTTGTGGGTTCGATTCCCCACGAAGACCTTGGCTTTTTCACTACAAAAATAAAAATTGACTGTCGGTTGGGCTGCTCAGCGATGAAGGCATAGTCACTGGTCGCTGTGTCGTCTTATATACGGCAGTCAATTTCCGACTATCCTTCTACTTTCACCACCTGTTTCATCTCTTCTCTATCCCTTTCCCAAAGAATGTAGCACGGTACTTGACCAAATAGGCATTGTTGCCTGAAGTGCTAGTTCTCTTTATAAAAAAAAAAAGGATATTAGGACTCACATGAAGTAAAGCCGAGAGACGTTGAAAGGCAATTTTGCATTTCCGAAATTATGCTGGGACGCTGCAAAAAAAAAGTCATTTTTGCATCGTATTGTCACTGATAATGAAAATGGATACATTTCGATAACCTCAACCTCAAATTCCAGCCAACCAATCAAATCAACGCCGAAGCCGAATATCCATGACGCCAAGGTCTATAATTGGTGCGATCAAAAGAATGTTTAGTATTATGAACTGTGGAAATCGGGTCAAACAATCACAATTAGTTTGAAAAGAATTATGATGCTTCAAATATTTATTGTATTACGAAGAGAAGACTTCGTCAATTATAAATGAAAATGCAAATGTCCACCACGATTATGCTGATAAATGTCGATTCTTTCATCAAAGTTTTTAATCACTTTTTAGCGAAATGGCCATCCTATTTTCTTAATGATATCACGGATTGTAAGTTTTAAAGCTGAAATTGATTCGATTGACCTCGTATAGACTCTGTCCTTAATAATCTATCATTAATAATAACCCAGTGGTGTTAAATCACACGATCTGTCTGGCCACTTAACTGAAATTATGCGTTCGGAAAATTTGGTTTGCAATAAATTGATCACTTCATTGGCTGTGTGGCATGTAGCACCGTCCTGTTTAAACCACATGTCGGTGATATTCACATCATCAATAATATGCCAAAATTGAATTGTTAACACCTCGTTCATTAAAAAAAACGGCCAAATCACGCCTTCACGCCAAATAGCGCACCATACAATGACACGTTGAGTATGCAAAGGTTTCTCAATAATCGCTCTAGGATCTTCAGAAGCTCAAATGATGCAATTTTGCGTATTGACATACCCTGACAAGTGAAAATGGGCTTCTGTTGATTGTCGTAAAATTATGCGTTCGGAAAATTAGGTTTGCAATACACTGATCTGGCTGTGTGACAAGTGGCATCGTCCTGTTGAAACCACATGTCAGTGATTTTCCCGTCATCAATAATAAGCCAAAATTGAGTTGTTAGCATTACGCGATAGCATGATCCATAAGCCGCATTTCTAGCCTCATCTTAGAACAAAAACATCCCAATCATGACTTTAGACCACATAGCACACCATACCGTGATACGTTGAGCATGCTTCGTCCATAATCCCACTAGGAGTTTCAGAAGCCTTAATGCGAAATTTTCTTGTTGACATACCCTCACAAGTGAAAATGGGCTTCGTCTGAAAAAATTATTTCATCCGAAAAACTAGCGGGTGTTTCTGAAAGAATTGAGGGAATCTACGGCGAAGCTTTGCAAGACTTTAAAGTCAAATCTTTACGCAAAATTTGCCAAGTGGTGGTTTTGGATAATCCGAATTGTTGAGAACGTCGAGGAATTGACAAATTTGCATCTGTTTCAACACTGTGGCTCACGGCTGCAATGTTTTCAGTTGAACGACCTGGTCGAACACGCGTTGGTGTTCACACATGTTGTATCGAACTTATCGACTTAAATTTATTGACCAAATTCTTAATAGTGGTCGCAGAAGGACGATTATGTTGTCCGAAAATATCACGAATTTTACGAAATGTAACTTTAAGAGAACCACCATTTTCAAAATGAATTTTAATTAATTTAATGCGATTTTAGTGCGATTTTGAATTCATTGTAACAATTGTCAATGCATCTACTACGAATGCGTCAAAAAACTAAGTGTCAAAAAACTATCATGTTGTTGGTGTTGCCACAATTGCAAAGTAAACTTTTTGTTGAAAACCCCGCTATGACGGTAGTTATTATTGATGATATTTTGTTACATTTGAATAAAACAGTCAGCATTCAATGTTATGTGCTTTAGTGTTGCCACCAGATTTCTATGCTTGTTGCCGTAATTTTATAAACAAAAAGTTTTTATTATTTATTATTATTTTTATAATTTTTATGTATTTATAAATATATTCTTTCTTAAGTTATAAACATATGCATAAAAAGTGCCTGTTGCCATTTGCCAACAGGTCTCCGTGCTTCAGTTTTGTCCAACACTGTATATTAAGGTCGATGACAGAACTAAGATTAAAATAAAGTAGTTAAAAAACGTTTCATAAATATTGTCAATGTTTTTTTTATATTTGTAAAATATACAGAGTACATTCGCCACTACGTCTGATATAAAGATATCTGATATAAGATATCATAAAGTTTATATTATACCCCCCTCAAAAACGCCCATATTTGCTCAGTTATTTTTTGCTTATATAAATTTTGAAAAAGGCACCAAAATTATTTGCCATGATAAAAGGAAACGTCCGTCAGTCAAAATCTATTTCATATTTTACAAGCTGTATACCGCTATGAAAATTGGTTCGCCCTTTTGAGTGACCAGCTTTGACGAATTTAAATAAAGCTTGTTTCCAGAATCCTTAGAGTATTAAATAAATAACTTTTACAGATTTTAAACTATCAATTGACTATCAATAAGACTTTAGCCGCAAGCAATTTAATTAACAATTTAAATTTTAACATTTATCTGTTCTATGTAAGAATCCTTAAGTAATCCATTGTCCTTTAATTTATGTCCTTGATAGTTGATTGTGTGTCTATATGTCACACTTTCAAATTAATCTCTAGTCGATTATACATCAATAATATGTAAAATCTCAAGTGTGTATTTCGTTTTTGTAATTGTCCTTTCTTGTCATTACTTTGATGTTTTCAAAGTTAAGCTGATGGTCGTCCAATTCAAATACAGTGGGCTGCCAATATGCCAATTATGTAATTTTCTTTAATTTAGAATTTTTTTTGCTACTTTATATTTGAATTATGTGAAACCATGTTTATCTTTGATTTTTTTCTTTACACAACCAAAACGCCTTTATTGAAATAATGATATAATAATGTTGTTGCTTTCACTACTAGCAAGTACGATGTGTGTGTGCTAACATATGGCGAAGAAATTTGTATGCAACAATTGTAAATAAAATTTTTTAAAAAAAGTTGCCAGATCTTTTTCTTTTATAACAATCTAGGCGTTTTAAGTCATCTTTAAACAAAAAACCGCAGTTACATGCAGCAAGCAAAACATCGAGTAGGGAATTTTTACCGTATAAAAATAAAATGTTACTTAATTGAGCTAATAGTTAACTTATAGTGAGGTCAGTAAATGAAACGTATTTTATTTTACATTTAAAAAACTACAACGAATAAATAAAATTCTAATCAATAAAAAAAGTTGCCAGATCTTTTTCTTTTATAACAATCTAGGCGTTTTAAGTCATCTATAAATAAAAATCGCTGTTGCATGCAGTAAGCAAAACATTGAGTAATGAATTTTGACTGTATACAAATAAAGTATTACTTAATTGAGCTATTAATTAACTTATAGTGAGGTCAGTAAGTAAAACGTATTTTATTTTACATTTAAAAAACTACAACGAATAAATCAAATTCTTATTTTCATTCGCATATAAATTTTAATTTATTCGAACAAGATAATATGCATGTGCTATTGGAAGTTAAACAAAAATCAGTTTCTATAAAAAAAAATTCCACATTAGTATTTATTATGTTTTTTAAGTTTAAAATTTTTGCTTATACAATCGTACGTTTATTTGAATATCCTTATTTTAGATGTTTTCCCCCCCTTTACACTAACGCGCTGTATTTTCCTTAGTCAGCAATTTAAACCGTTTTTCTCCTATCAATTGTTACAGTTACTTTACTTTCAAATTCCATACTGTCAGTTTGTCTTAACTTATAACTTTAACACACACAGACGTTGCCACCAAATTTATAGATTTCAAAGATTATTTTATTGCCAAAAGGTTTTTGTTTCTTACAGATTTACATATAAAAATCTATCTATTTTACAACAAATACAAAATATCAGAAAGTTGTGCAGCTGTTGAGCATACGTTTTTTTATGGTTTGTTAAATGACAATTCTGTTTTATTGCCGTCTTTCAACTTCAGACAATTCAGACAATAATAAGGATGTAGAAATGATGAAAACATTTAAAAAAAAAAAGAAAAACTTTGACTACTGTTCGATTAATATGTCTTAATGACAGATTAAGATTTTATGGCTGCTTCAATTTAAAAAGATTTTCTAAAGAAAAGAAAATCTAGTTTTATTGCCATTTGTGTGGTTCAATTAAAACACTAAAAAGAAGAAACATAAATTATGACAAAGAAATTTGAAAGCTGAGCAATTTATGAAATATTTATGACAAATATTTTATGACAAAAAACAACTTGTTATTTATTGTCAGTAAGGGCGTATAAGTGTTAGAAGATTTTTAAAAGAACAAATTAATTATACATCACTATTGTCACACTTAAGGTTGCTACAAGTTTTTGTTTTTAATATTTTTTAATATTTTTTTAATTTTTTTTTAATTTTTTTTAATTTTTTTAGTTTATTTTTTAATTTATATCGAAAGCTTAGCAATTTATGAAATATTTATGACAAATATTTTATGACAAAAAACAACTTGTTTTTTATTGTCAGTTGAGGCGTATAAGTGTTAGAAGATTTTTATAAGAACAAATTATAATACATCACTATGGTTACACTTAAGGTTGCTACAAGTTTTTTTTTTTTTAATTTATATCGCATTAAAATAATTAAAATCCACTTTAAAAATAGTGGTTCTGTTAAGGTTACACTTCGTAAAATTTTTGATATTTTCGAACAACATAATCATTCTTCTGAGACCGCTATTAAGAATTTCATTGTTAAATTTGGGATTCAAATTGAAGCAGATCCAAATTTGTCAATACCTCGACTTTCTCAACAATTGGAGTTATCCATGGTGAACTTTGCGTGAGGATTTAACTTTGAAGGCTCAACTGGTGCAGGAATTGAAACCAACCGACCATTCACATCACCGTAGATTCGTTCAATTCATTCAGGAACACTCGGCTGGTTTTTCTGAAAAAAGCATCTTTTCAGATGAAGCCCATTTTCACTTGTCAGGTTATGCCAATACGCAAAATTGCATCATTTGATCTTGTGAAGATCCTAGAGCGATTATTGAGAAACCTTTGCATGCTCAACGTGTCATTGTATGGTGTACTATTGTGGTGTGGAGGCGTGATTGGGCCATTTTTTTCAAAGATGGGCGAGATGTTAATAGTTTATTATTGATGACGTGAATATCAATGACATGTGGTTTAAACAGGACGGTGCTACATGTCACACAGCCAATAAAAATTTGAAACACTGCAGCCGTCATTTTTAGCTTTGACATAAATTGTGTCAAGTTCTTTGTTGTACTTATCTGGATTAAGTGGGATTACCTTAAGTCTATGTGTCATATGTCTAAATGCTGCTAGCTTATGTTGGGTATGATACTTCGAGGTGATGTGAAAGGTTATATCCATCGTAATTGGTTTGCTATAGATGTCAGTTGTTAAAAAGTCACATCCTCGTATTATTTTGATGTCAAATAGTGCAAATATCTATCTGGTTCTTTTTCCATTGTGTAATGTAATGTTATTGGGAATTGTGTTTAAGTCTGCTAGAATTTGTTCGGCGTTATCTTGTTCGAGGATGCATATGATGTCATCTAAGTATCTGTTATTTTATATTTTTCCATGAGTGTTTTTACGTGTAGTGATTCGAGATGTTGCATGGAAATTTACATGAAGATTGAGGATGTTTGGTTTCCCATACCGAGTGCGTCAGGTAATTTGTAAAAGTGGTTATTAAATCTGAAGTAGTTCTGTTTTGTTATTATCTTTTCAATATCTACAATATCGGTCATGTATTGATTGGTATATTGTTTTATTTATTTAAGCGATAAACTTGAAATAGTCAGAAAGATAATTAAAAAGAAAGATGATTTAAAGTTCACAATTTGGATTTTTTCATGTATAAGTTCAATTGAAAATGAACTTATACATGAACCAACCAATATATTTCAAATATAAATTATTCGATTAACCTACTACATTATTGTTATTAGGTTAAACATTTTTAAAATATTATTTCAAAAGAATGTATTTATATTAAATTTTTAATTAACGAATAATCGAAAACCTTTTCGCTACCCAATATTTGAATATATTGATTATATATCAAATAAAAAACTCAAGCCTGACTTCGATTTTTCTTATTAAACCTCTGCTGATTTGTGGGCTTAAATTAGACTTTGTTTAATAAAATTTAACCAAATTGCGAAATCATAAAAAGGGCTTTTAAAATCAAATAATCGCTTAATCGGTTAACCAAAAAATCAGTATAAATCAATTAACAGAGAATTATAATTAATTCAAAACTCTAGTCTTCATAAAATCTTAAGTTAAAGATTTTATTATTTATATTTTTATTTAATTTATTTTATTAAAAATTTATTTTGGAATTTGATTATTCGATTAATCGAATAAATCTTAATGACTAATAAATCGATTTAAAACTCAACTCGTCAAAAAGATAATTAAAAAGTTTTAAATTTAAAATAAAATATTACCTATTCACGGTTTGTATAAGTTCAATTGAAAATGATCTGATTTATTTCAAATTTAGTATTCATTTAAATAACTTATTTAAGGATTTATTTCAAAATTTATTTAAAACAGTTTCTTACTTTTTGGAAATACTTAAAACACTTCACATTCATAAATTATTTAATGCATCAGAGTATTTTGAAAGTGTGTTATGAGATGGAATGAAATGAATAACTTGAGTGATAATGTTTTTATTGTTCAAACACCCACACACATACACATACACATACACATAAAACCAACCCACTCACAAATGCCGAAGGGATTTTATAGTTTTTATTTGTAACTTCTTATTTTCGTACGTTTTTTTTTTGTAATTTTTTGTTGAAAATACAGAAAAAAGCAAATTATATTCATAATAAAATAGGTGAAAATCTTTGAACAATGCATTAAAATTTACAAACACTGATGTGAATAATTATAACTGTACACAGAGAAATGCGTGCAATTAAGCAATTGCTGTTATTGCCGTTATACGAGTAAGAGGAATCCTGCCAGAAAACACAGATATTTAAAATTGCCTTGTGTTGTTTGCAGATTTTCATTTTGAGAACCTAAATAATAAACTAGAGGATTGTTCACAAGCTGCCACAAATACAGGACTTTTTGACATCTCTCTCTCTCTCTCTCTCTGCTTTACTTAATAAATTTTACTTATATCGCCCATCGTTATATTTCAACTAAAAATTTTTTTCTGTTAACTGACTAGATCAATATTAATCAATTAGAAATGAAACCTGGTCAAAAGAATCGTTATTTTTTATTATTTAAAAGCCATATGTTTATTTTTAATTGTTAGTAATCGAATAATCGACAAAATTCCGTTCCCGATTATTCGATTAAAATCAAAATTTTATTGATTATATATCTAATTAAAGAAACTTAAGACAGATTTTGATTTTTCTTATTGGGATTTGTGGGTCGCACAGTACTTTTTTCTTTTGTGAAAGATCAAATCCAACTTTGTTTTGATAAAGTCTACTTATATCGCCAATCAATATAATTCAAATATAAATTATTTGGTTAACCTACTAAATCAATATTAATCACTTAAAAACTATTAAATTATTATTTCAAAAAAAAATTTTTTTTTTAATTTAATCGAATAAATTTCTACCACCGCTTGTTCGATTAAAATCGAAATTTTTTAGATTATATATCTTTTTTTTGTTCTTGTGAAGGAACAAGGCCAGCTTTTATTAAAAAATTTTACTTACATCGTCAACAAATATAATGCAAATATAAATTATTCGATTAACCGATAAAACAATATTAATCGACTAAAAATTATTAAATTATTGTTTTAAATATATTGTTTTAATATATTTATTTTTAGTTTTAATTGCTCAAATAATCGAATAAAATTTTATCCCCGATTATGCGATTAAAATCAAAATTTTATTGATTGCATAACTTTCTTTCTTGTGCAAAACCAATTCTAGTTTTGTTTAATATAATTTAGTTATATTGCTTGCACAAGAAAGTAAAATATGCAACAAAAAAAAATTTTACTCGAATAATCGAACAAATTTCTGCCATCGTTTATTCGATTAAAATCAAAGTTGTTTTAATTATATATCCCTCTTTTTTGTGAAGTATCAAATTCAGCTTTATATCATAAATTATTCGGTTAACCGAAGACCCTTCCGATACTATTTATACCATAAGTCCAAACATGGAATATAACTCTCATGTATGAGCCGGCGTCCCCCTAGGGGCACATTTATGGTCTTTATAGAACGCTCGACTATCTAGACCTGTGCAACTGCGGGAAAATGGAGTCCAGTCCCCTGAAGGCAGAAGGGGTCAACTGGGAACTCCACGTTATATCCACGGGAATCAGTAGCCCACAGAGTTTTCGCTATTTGTCTCTTTAGGCATTTAGCTGTTTCTCTGACTGATTATTGAGGTTGGCCCTTCGGGAGTATCGTGGTGGTTGTGGTTTCGCGGCCCTATAACAGACAGGTCAGTTTTATATGGTGGCCAGGTTCATTTCACCTTTAATAACACCTACCTGGTGGAATGTTCCTAAATCCAGTGAGCATGCTAGACATGTGTTCTGAACAGGAGTTGGAAAGTCTCCAGCTCTTCAGCAAAGAGTGGTGGTTTGCAGCCCTGCTCTGGAATCATCAAAGTTGCAACTAGGAGAGACCTGTTGCTAGAATTAGTCTTCGGCTTCCTAGGGCGTGAATGACGTTTGCTTTTCATCCCCAGTGGTTTGACCACCATCTGATTAAGGCTCCATAGCCAGGTACAGATCTTATCACGTATGGGCCGGCGCCCTAAAGTCTATTTTGGAGTTGCTCGACTATGTACATGAGAGGGCCAAGAGGCTTATTGGGGGCAGTAGGGTATCAAACTCTATTGATTCTCTAGAGCATCGATGCAATGTGTAATATATTTCACTGTTTTATCGTTACTGCAATGGTAAGTGCTGCAATGAAATTAGGTAACTTGTTCCCGTTACTCGAACGTTTTCACGTTCAACTCAATTTTCATTGAGAGTGCATGCATTTTTGGCTGATTTTCCACTTAATCGCACTACGCCATACAGGGAAAATTCAATTTTTAGCAGAAGAGTCCATATGTAGAAGAAACTCCCTTCAGAGATCTTTCCTATCAGTTTTAATGTTAAAAAGTACAAAGTGAATGTCCACAAACACGGCCCCCTCTTTCCTCCTTCCCATAACCTAATTTCCTAGTTCTAGGACAATGCATTGCATGTGTAGGGGTCATCCCCTAAGAGCTGAGAAAAAAATTTATCTGTTAAAGTAATATATTTATTTTTAATTTTAATTGCTCGAATAATCGAATAAATTTCTATCACTGCTTATTCGATTAAAATTGTTTCGATTATATGTTTTTTTTATCTTGTTTAATAAAGTATAATTATATCGCCAGTCAATATAATTCAAATATAAATTATTCGGTTAACCGAATAAATCAATATTAATCGACTAAAATTTATTAAACTATTGTTTTAAAGTAATATAATTATTTTTAATTTCAGTTGCTCGAATAATCGAATAAACTTCTGTCACCGATTGCCAACCAATATATTTCAAATATAAATTTTTCGATTAACCCACTACATTATTGTTATTGGATTAAACATTTTTAAATTATTATTTCAAAAGAATGTATTTATTTTCAATTTTAAATTTTCGAATAATCGAATAAGTTTTCGCTACCCACCATTCGAATATATTGATTATATATCAAATAGAAAACTCAAGTCTGACTTCGGTTTTTCTTATTAAAACCAAACAATATACAAATTTAAATTAATATGCCAATATAAATTAATCGCTTAACCGAAAAATCAGTATATATCAATTAAGAGAGAATTATAATTAATTCAAAACTCTAGTCTTCATAAAATCTTAAGTTAAAGATTTTATTATTTGATATGTGCTTGGATTTTACGACGGGGTTAAAATTACTTTTATTTGGGTACGGTTTTCCGTCGACCCTCGTCAAATTTGGTTTGTGAACAACCCGGTTTCGGCTGTTTGCCATCTTCAGTGTTCTTTTCGTACCAAACCAAATTTGACGAGGGTCAACGGAAAACCGTACCCAAATAAAAGCAATTTTATTATTTATTTATTTAATTTATTTTATTAAAAATTTATTTTGCAATTTGATTATTCGATCATTCGATTAATCGAATAAATCTTAATGACTAATAAATCGATTTAAAACTCAACTAGATTGATTAAAAATTTTACAAATTAATGCTTTAAAGTGTGATATACTTTCAAGACTTTTAAAAACAAAATTTCTGATTTTAAACGCACAAGAATTTTATTAAAAAGAATTTTACTAATAAAATTTAATTCTTTATCAGCTCTGATCTCACCAATATTTTGTACATTCTATAGAATTTCTTCATTAAAACATCAACATGAAAACGATTTAGTTGTTTATGTTGACGTTGTCAATGTTGCAGTCGCTGTTTGTTGTCCTTGTTTTTGGTTGACGACAACATCAACGACAATGAATGCCAAGAGATGTCGAAAGGAAAAGTATGGGAGTAGAAAAAAGAACCACTTAAGGGTTCTTAACTTAATTATGAAATGAATAAAAGCATTTAAGGGAATATCAACAGACGACGGTGATTACTGAAACAGATGAAATAAACACATACACACACATAGATTACAACAGTAATATAAAAAATAGAAATAGAAATAAAAATAAAAAAGGGTGTATGAATAAAAAAGGAACAGTACTCTTCCTTTGAAGTTTTAAAGTATTCCTTACGGCATCCGCCTTCATTAACGTGAACAATTTCTAAGAATTTTAATAAATTTTTCTAAACCATTTTAATTTACCGTGAATGCAATAAATTAATGTTTTAATGATAATGATGGTAAATTTTGTTTAAAATTTTGCTAAAATGTTTTACCAGGAGGGCGAATCTATTACAGGTGATAGATAGTGTTCATTTTTTCTATTGCCATAATTTTTTTATATAGATTTTGAGGTTCAGAGTAATGATGGGAAACACTGCATTCAGTATTGCCATCAGGTGTAGTATATTCGCCTTGATGTTGCCATGTATTATCATTTGAATTAAAAATATTTTAGTTATTCAACTTACCAAATGTTAAGCCATTTGTTTGTTTTTCTTTATCCTTCTCCTTGTCCTTATCCATTTTTTCGCCTCCCAATGGCTCGAGTTCTATGCCATCCATGGTGGCCACTTTGTAGTCTCGTTTTGACATGTTGCCACAACAAAAACCGCAACATAACATTTGACCAATTTTGAAACCAATTTTTCTATTTGACTTAATGTGAAACGTTGTTTCGTTTACTTTGTTTTATTATTATCGTTTTAGTGAATGTTAAGGGAAATTGTAGAGCTACAAGTTTTTGGTTGTGTTAAGTTTATTTAATGTGTTTGAAAAGGTTAAAAGTTATTTTTTTATACGACAGTGATTGTGATTGGTATTGGATTTCTTTCTACTTCTATTAAAGAGTTAAAACTTGGACTAGAACTACGGGTGTAAATGATATTGTTGTAAATTGGGATAAAAGATGCAAAATTGGTCCGGTATCTGAAAAGAAAAGAAAAAAATATAAATATAGCCGAAATAATCGAATATAAGTGAATTTTTTTTTCGATATTTTCGACAAAGAAAATATCTTTTTTCCTCCTACAATTTAATAAAACTATTTATATATTTTTCAATTTTTAAAAAACTTTTTCTCAGCAGAATTAGTTTAATAATAATAAATACTTGAGTAATTTAAATTTTATTTTCTAAAGTTATTAAGCAGCGCAAATTATTTCACATTTTCTTAAGCTAACTTTTATAGAAAACAAGACAAATTAGTCACTAACAGAATGTTATACAATGTTTAATTAAAACAACTAATTAACTAACAACATTTCCAGTGATTTTTGTTCATTTTCATACATTAAACATTTAAATATTAACGTTGAGTTATTTTTAAAACAATTGCATGCGACACGCACTTTTTTTAATTATAGTTTCTAACTGTTCTTAGTCATTAATGTCAAATAAAACGAAATTATTATTATTATTTAAAAGCTTAAAGCCAATGATCAGGGTTTCCAAATTCCTTATGAGTTGAATTCCAAAATTAAAAGTTTTAATTCCCAGAAATATTTTTTTTATACCGGGTGTCCGCCATTTTCGCAAATATTAATCTTAACATATCTGGCGCAAAGTTGACACATAGTTTCACATTTCGGACCTATGAATTGGCCTTCAAGATTGTGCGACTTAACGCCGCACATAGAGGTATTTCAACGATCTGGGCGGCCAAAATTATTTTTGTGCCTAAATGTACATATCTTGTCGAGTACAACAAGACTGTGTCGTTGAAATTTGCGAAACCCTCTAAAATCTTAAGTTACGGGTAAAAAACCGGGTTTTCTGCCCTTTTGCACATATAAGCTAGTAACTTTGTTGAATATCAACCGATTTAGAATTTCTCAGTGGATTTAGAAAGAAGAGACTAAGCCATTTCGAAAATATGAAAATGATACTTAAGTAATATTGAGACATCTGTGTGTATTCCTCCAGCAAACTAAGTTTTGCAAAAAAAAAATTGGGTATTTTTCAAGTTTGGAGATGTTTTTACACAGTTTTTCATTTAGGAACCGTATAATTTAAGACTGTAATATAAAAGTATGTTTATTTATGAGTAAAATGCAACTTTGGTTTAAAACATCCGTTAAAAATTGACTGAGTTAATGAACTTTTAATAAAACCAAAATGCTGGAATAAATACGTACTCAAAAGTAATGAATAAAAAAAAAGAAATGGTATGTAAATGATGAGATACAATGATAAATAATTTCTTTTTTTCTTTAATGAAAACAATATGCACACGAACTCGACATAGACAACAACGATTTCTTTTTATTGCAAAGTTAGTTTTATTATTTGCAAAAACTCAACTGACAGAAAAAAAAAGCTTTTGAGATCCAAAATGTTTAAGATGTCAAAAAAGTGCTTATCCGGGACTATCCGGGAAAAATTTTTTGCTACTTCAATTGAATAATGCTAAACAAAAGAAATTATTGCTTGATCTACCTTGATAACATATCAAAAAGCATCTTGAAAAAGAAATTCAACAAAAATTTACTACAAAAATAACCTTACTTTCAATCAATAAAAAATCAGCATTGATACGACTAATTATATGTTGTTAAATGATTTTTCATAAGTCCATTATCTGAAGTACTAGGATCCATAATTTTTTCCTTGTGCGATTAACTTGTTTTGCTAACATTTACGATGAAAACCGGTTGTTTTGTAAGGGAACCCAGTTCTATTATGAGAACTCTGTGAAACACTCAACTTTCGACTGCACGTACGTGCGCGTGATGCGCGGAAAAAAAATTTTGGTTGTTGTCTCATGTTCTTTGGAATGTCTTTTAACGCAGTGACTATTTTTTTTCAATATTATTCCTACTTTGACTTTTGGGGTTTTGGCCGCCCAGATCGTTGAAATACCTCTAAGACTATTTTTTGTGGGGGATATGTGGTCGCTAGTAAATAAGCCTGAAACGATTGACCTCTTGCAAAATACTATTCGCCGCGTTTTTGCTAATGTACACCCACAAATGTTGAAAAAAGGGTTATGGAAACACTTTTTAAAAACCAACGTGTTTTAATCGTTAAAAAATTTTATCAAAATCAGTCATCGATTACTGTGAGCTTCTTCCACAAAACTATTTACGCCGCCGTACTTTTGCCAATAGGATGTTACAGCTCGCCCATGACAATTTCGATTTTTATGAAAAAATCATAATGAGTGACGAGGCACATTCTATTTTAATTGATATGTGAATAAACAGAATAGTCGGTTCTGGGGAATGGGAAGCCCTCAAATTATTCAACAGTCACCTTTGCATCCATTAAAAGTGACAGTCTGGTGTGCAATTAGCTCAGGAGGAGTCATTAGACCTTACTTCTCTGGAAATGAAAACGGCGTAACGGTAACTGCGATATCGTGATATGATTGAAAACTTTTTAACGCCACAACTGCATGCTTTGGACTTGATTAACATGTAGTATCCACAAGACGGTGCCATTTTGCATACGACCAGGATTACAATGGAATTACTGCGAGACCTTTTTCCACAATAAGTTATTTCAAGAAATGGTGATGTTGACTGGCCTGCATGGTCGCCTGATTTGATCGCTCCGGACTGCTTTCTGTGGGGATAACTTAAAAGCAAGGTTTATGCAAACAAACCAGAAATGCTTGAGCAATTCAAACAAAATATTCGTGATGAAATTAATGAAATACCGCGTAAGATGTGTGAGAATGTAACGGAAAATGTGCTGAAAAAGGCTCGTATTTGTGAGGCTAACAGAGGCGGATATTTATCTGATATTCTATTCCATACATAATTCCTGGCATTAAATAAAACATTTATCAATATAAGATCTGTTGCCTTTCATTTAAGCAGAAGGTATTAACAGAGTAGTATACCTTCCCTGCGGACACCCTGTATTTTCCGTCTTTCTTCTCATTGGTTTTAAATTATTTTTTAGTACAATTATTTTTAATTAATTATTTTTAAAAAGTGAGTTAATTCTCATTTTGCTTCTTATTTTAGTCTAAATTGAGTTTATTGCCAAAGAAAACACTTTCTACAGAAACATTGCTTTTAGCTACACAAAATATAGTTAACACTAATTCTAACAGATCTTTAAATTTTTCGTATTCAGCAGCTGCCATATGTTTATTTATATATTTTGCAAAATAAATAACACCAGTTTCTAGAGTTTTTAAATTAATATCAATTTTATTTACTTTAACTATACAAAGTTGACACCACAGAACAATTTGCTTAAGACGCACGTCTTTACTTTACGAATTTTATTTTTATGCTGACTGACTATCCACTCAGATGTTGCCATTTTATATATGTTCACCAGAAGTCTAGAAAAATTAATAATCTGTTACTCCCTTTGTATCACATGTTGCCTGTATGTCTGTGTGTATTTTTGTTTTAATTTTTATACTGATAAAGTTTCTTCTTGGAATTTATTTTGAGATATTTCTTGTTGTCTCGTGTAGATAAGTTTTCTTAGAAAACTGTGCAGCTAATAAACAGCATACTGTTTTGTTGTTGTCTTGCGGTGAACAAATTTCTAAGTGATTAATAAACAGAAATTTTATGTTGTTTTCCGTGCATAAAATTTCTACGCAGCTTGTAACTGGAAATTTGTTGTTGCGCGCATAAGTTTTCTTGGCAAGCAACGCAGTTAGTAAACAACATACCCAGTAGTTCACTTTATTGCTTAATTATTTTCTTTTAAAATTTAAGTAAGAAACATCCGTAACAATGTAATATAATATAATATAACATAACATAATATAATATAATATATTATAATATAATATAATATAATATAATATAATATAATATAATATATAATAGATTTGTAAAATAAAAGTAAAAATCTCTTTGTTTAATTAAATCTTTCATCGAAACATTAGTTCCATTCACGCAGGCAAACTAAAGCTTAATAGGATTTAAGAAGCCCGATAACTTAAACGAATGCCATCGAATATATTGTTTTAATTTATTTATGTGCAGTGTCCCCTAACTGTACTAAATAGAAAAAATAATGCTATTTATTATTCATGCCATAACACACAATCATTAGCGTTTGTATATTGATTATTCTAAATTAAACCATATAATTTGAAAAATATAAATTGATTTTCAATTTTACTTTACAAGTGTGCAGGATTGTTTGATGTTGGTTGCAATTCCTCAAGAAGTAAGTACTGCTCAAGTATAAACATGTTGTCGGAAACATAAATAATAAGCATACAACTTCGGCAACATAGATGTTGACAGCGCTTTATAAGAAATGGTAAAAGGAATGAATTTAAGGAAGTTTAGCATGCTTAAAGGCTTATAATAAAAGAATTTATCCCACTTTGAGGATATATTCCGTAATCTGGCAATACTGCTTATGATTTGTTTTAACGTTACAAAGTTTAATTAATCATTGGCTGTGCTCACTTACTCCGTTGCTAAGGAATAGTAGAAAAACCCTCATGCCTTGAATTGAAAAGAAAAAACAACATCATCATTTAAAAATACTAAAGAATATGATAACATCATTAATCATAACTGTGTTTCTTAGTTGATGTATAACATTTGAAACGATGTTTTTTTTAAGTATTAAAAATCATAACTTTCATTTCAAACAAATAAATAGAAAATTATTATTTATTTTCTTAACAATAAAGTGTTAAAAATAAATTCATTTGCTTTTTTAGTTTGCAAAGCTCTTAGAAATTCATGTTGGAAGGACCAGTTAGTTAAATCCATCAACACTCCATCCATCTTTCAAAAAATAGGAAAATGGAAATGTAAAAAAAATTTATGAATTAAATATTATTTTATTTTTTATTTTCTTAAAATAAAAATATTATTGTTAGAATTCGTATAGTTGGCTTTAATAAATTTTGGCAGTAAGATGACGTTACCCAACAGCTTTTATTATACTCCAAGAATATCCCAAAACAACTGAATATAAAAATTGAGGTTCCACTGAACAAGTTAAAAATATATTGCAATAAAATATTCACAGCTTTGTCTAAAATACATAAGAAATAGTGATTCATATAAAAAAGTGATTCAGCATTTTCTTAACGTAAATTGTTCAAAAACTCTTAACATTTGATTGATAATAAACTTTTTTCGAAAAATGTTTGCGGGCATTCGCAGAAGCCCGCCTTTATCCTAAGAGGTCGATCTTTCGTAACTTTACTCAAAATTGCCTCTGCTTGGCCTCTGTGAATAGGATATCATAAGTGGTTTATGAGCTACCGAATTATTTCCAAAAAAAAAAAAACGTTTTCCAACCACTGTGCGTCGTCCTGGTGAACAAAAAAGACAGTAATCATGGCTTCATAGCAGTCACCAGTGGCTATTACATTCTGACCAGCATCATTTTCGCAGAAGTACGGACCAATGATTCAACCAGCCTATAAAACAAACCAAACAGTCAGTTTTTCTGGAAGTAATGATGTCACTGATCTTTGCCCAGATAAAACAGTGATATCTTGAAATACGGCAAGCTATAACATCCTATTGAAACGTTGGTTTATCAAATATTTTTCCATTATCAATTTACCACGCGTCTACTTCACCACAGCCAAATATCAACTGTCAAGGCTAATGTTTACCAAAATGGCCGCAAAAGAAAGTAATATACCTTCCCGGCGGACACCCTGTGTCTTCGAAATTTACTGTTAATTCTATGCTTAACTAACCAAACAAAATGAAAATTAGACAATATAGATAAATCAAATTTAATGTTGTCGATATATTTTTTTTTTGGACCAGCACTCAGGGGATGCTCCTGAGCACATGCAATGCATTGTGCTGGAACTAGGAAATTACGTTATAAGAAAAACAAAGAAGAGGAAGTAGGGCTTGTGGATATTCAATTTAAACTGTCCTACAATAAAAGTGACAGGAAAGATTGCTTTAGGGAGTTTATTTCACATACGGGTCTGTTCTACTAAAAAACGAGTTTTTCCTCTAATGCGTAATGCGATTCACTGGCCAATGAACCACAAATAGATGCGCTCTCACCGCAAATCGAGTTAAACGCAAAAAACGTGCGAGTAACAGGAACAAGTTCCCTAATTTCATTAGCGCACTTTTTGTTTTTTTTAAAGAAGCACTTCAGGCAACAATGCCTATTTAGTCAAGTACCGTGCTACCTTCTTTAGGAAAGGGATAGAGAAGAAATGAAACACGTTGTGAAAGAAGAGGGATAGTCGGAAATTAACTGCCGTATAAGACAGACACAGCGACCAGTGAGTATGCCTTCATCGCTGAGCAGCCCCACCGACAGTCAATTTTTATTTTTGTAGTGAAAGAAACCAAGGTCTTCGTTGGGAATCGAACCCACAACCCCCATACTGACAAGCTAGTACGCTACCTACTAGCCTACAGGGGCACCTTATTACCATTGTAGTAACGATAAAACAGTGAAATTCATTCCACATTGCGTCGATGCTTTAGAGAATCAATAGAGTTGGATATTCTACGGTCGAGCAACTCCAAAATAGAGTTTGGGAATAAGAATTGTATTCCATTTTTGGACGGATATAGATGATATAAAAATACGAAAATCAGATGAAGTAAAGTTCTCTTAAACCGTTTTAGAAAACTGATACACTTGAAAGCTTCTTTAGAAACTTAAAATTTAGTTTGATTTATACAGTAATACACAAAAGTAATCAAAATAAAGAAAGTTAGAGAAATGTCGATCGCTACCTGCAATGTAAAAAGCCATAACTAACAAAAAATTGTAAATGATTTTTTTTTTTAATTTTTAATTTATTATTCTAAAAAAGCCTTAACTTCATCGCTTATAACGTTATGCTTTTTCTGGCTAAATGAAGGCGTCAAATGTTAAATCATGGGATCTGATGTTACCATCATTCGGTGCGTAATATCTTCTTCATTCGTTGCAATTAGACTGCTTTTTTTGGAGTGTCTAAGGCGATATTTTGTATAGTCTTTGTTACGACTTTCCTAAGCCTCTTCGTATAGTAGGCCTACAGGAAAAATACACTTTTCAATTATATGCTTGCCATGAGTCAGAATTTTGCGAAGTGTAGGTGGGGGATATTATACCACTCGTACAGTGCAACAAACTCTTTTGCCGTCTCCAAACAAAAATCACCAAATTGTTTTGGATCTACTACCTCGGCGATTGTTATAGTTTCGAGAATTATTGAAAACCTCTTGATTATGTTTTCATCTAGACCCGTGATTTCGGAAATCAATGCAAGATTCGTAAAGATCGTCATGACGTATTTCCTGAATTTGTCTTACCAGAGCCTTACTTAACAGGTTGATAACCTGTATTTCAATTTTCTAAGTTAACGTTTTTTCAAACATTTTTCGGCTTCTTTTGAGTGGACTGTCCCACGTTTCAATTCAATATTATAAGCCACATGCCAAAGACACACCATCAGCTTAATACGCGCACGAAGTGGTAACATACCAAATTGCTTGTTCATTTACAGGAAAAGCTTGAACTATTTCGATTTTATTCATCTTGGATGTTGTGGCTCCACAAATGAGACCAGAAGATGCGGCTGGTGTTTCTGTTATTGTGCTGTCTTGCCGTCAATCATTGTAAAATATAATTCATGTTTTACTCTAAAGTTGCGATTATTCACTGTTAACTCAAATTCTTTTAGTTGAGATATCTCCTCATCGACTCTTCTCTTTTCTTCTCGTATAACTTGAGCTGTCTCTTTAACGTATGCAAACTGTAGTGTTCTACAATACTGTATGGAAGAAGGTTAATTGTTGTTCCATACTAATTTATTTTTGTCATTACTAAATGATAAGTTAAGTGGTACAACTGATGTCGTATATAAAAGAGAGTCAGAAATTTGTGCATATCTCGAGCAAATTTTTTTAAATTCATTCCTTTACTTAATTGTGCATAAAAGCGAAACGCATTCATCGATTTTCATGAGATATGTCTCATTTTGTTCATAGGTTAAACGACTTTACGTGAAAGTAATAGGACATGACACTTTTTTTACCGTTCTGGATTTTTTATGAATTAAAAAAAAAATTAACTTTGAAGACAAAAAATATTTTTTTTTCTTCATACATTTATTTATAACTGCGAAACTGTTGCTTATGTAGCAAAACGTTCTATAAACAGATGAAAGTACTTATAATTCTTGATTTTTCTAAATTTGTTTAAGTAAAATCCGACTAGTGGTTCTTGAGCTATGTTAAATTAAACGGCCTTATCAGAATTGAGTTGCGAATCAATCTGCTGAAAAATGTTGCACTGTGTAATGCAACAAATTGAGAGGTGGCACCTGGTGGCACTTGAAATTGATTAAAAATGTAAAAAGAGATATTAGGCAATATATTAGCGGTGATTTCCAACTGCAGGAAAGTAAAGCTAAAATTGCAGGTCCAAATGTTTGGCGAAGAAAGGGATATTTTATATGTTCATAAAAATAAGCAAACAAAAAAATCTTAAGTCTCTACAGAGTTTATTTTTTTCAATTTTAGTATACTGAAATATCCTAATTTAAATAGAAAATAAAAAGAAAAACGTTAGCTCACATAATAAAATAATGTTCGTTTTAAAATTCTTAGGTTTAAATTGAGTTGGTTCAGTAAAACATACAAGTACTGAGCTGGAGACGGCTATAAAAAAAACAAAACTAACAGTCGGATCGGAGTAATTCTTTTTGATTTGATTGTACCATTTAGTTTAAAATTGCAAAAAATCATTGCATATTGCATGAATAGTATGTTGACAATTTGACTTTTTTCCGCGAAATCCCCAGTGTACGTCGTCAGCATATAATCTAACTTTACAATGTTTTAAGTTTCGTTGGTAGATCATTAACATATAGCACAAAGAGTAGGGGACCCAAGATTGAGCCCTGTGGAACACCTCGACTAAAAGGCAAAGTAGCTGATTTTGAGCTACCTGTTGCAACACATTAATGTCTGTCAGATTGGTAAGAGAATATCAGATTGGCAGCAGTTGATGAAAACTTATGAAAAGAATTTTAATTTGCTACGTAAAATATAATGATTGACAGTGTCAAAAGCTTTCGAATGATCCAAAAGTACTAAAAATTTAACATTGCCGCAATCAACTTGTTGTATAATATCTTCCGAAATATCCACTAGCGCCGTTATACAGCTGTGGTCTTTTCGAAAACCAGATTGGCAATTTGTGAGAATGTTACTTTTTTCAAGGTATTGCGTCATCTGATAATGAACCAACCTTTCAAAAATTCAACGATAGAACGAGAATTATTTTAAATAATAGAAATATGTTAAAGCTTTTTTTCTTTTACATTCTTGCTTTCTTTATGCCTAAAATCTGTTAAATGTTATTTAAAATATTTGCTGTCAAGGATAAAAATACACTTATTTGCTACTTTGGCAGCCACAGCTGTTACTATGTACATTAACAACAATTGTTTGTTTTGTTTTTAATTGTTGTAAGCAAAACACCAAAAATAAACAACAACAAAAATTAACAGTTTTTAAATTTCCACAAAAATTTTTGGAATTTATTAATGTGGCCTTTTTTTTTGTTACTGCAACTTTTATTTAAATTTTGTTTTTATTTTTTAGTTTTGTGTGTTTAATTATACCTTTATGCATTGCTATCCTTGATAGTACAGTTTTGGTCAAATGCCATCAAAAAAAAAAAAACAACGAACAGACAACCAGGTTAATTTTGTGGTTTTATTCTCATGGCTTAAAATTTTAATTTTAAAGCATATAAATTAAAAAAACAACAGTTTTTCCTAACCTTTCACCGACATACTTGTTGTTGTGTGCATTTAGTACATAATACATTTACTTCAAAATCTATTCATATCGTTCAATGTTGTTGTTTTTGTGGTGTTTTCTTACTTTGCAATTTGTTAGTTTAGCAGCCACATTGAAAGGGATCCATTGTAAATTTCTTTTTCAGACAACTTAAGTGCGTTAATATATAGAAAAAAATATGCTTTTTATTTTAAATTGTTTTTATTGTTGTACTGCCACAAAGCATAAGTCTAATGGAGCCACTTCTAAATAATAAACGTTCAAAAAAAGTTATTGCTTTTAGTTCATTTTTTACCTGTTAAAAGTACAAACAAAAAAAATAACTTTTCATTCGGTATCCATTTTATTTTTAAATCAATACAAAGTTATTCAGGAAGTGAATTATAGCGGGTGTTTTTTTTATACAGCTATAAAATTATTTGTCAGCTGTCCAAAGGATTTAGGTTTAGTTTGGTTTTTCATTTCTAACAACTAACTATCAAAACTATCATGTTGTTGGTGTTGTCACAATAGAAATCAATAGAAATACAAACTTCTTGTTGAAAAACCCGATATAAAGAAAAACTCACCGTTTGGTGTATTTTATGGGCTGATATAATCTTCTTTAAAAACAATGCTGGTCAGAATGTTACAGTCAATGGTGACTGGTATGGAGCCATGATTACTGACTTTTGCGTTCATCAATTGAACAAGCATGACATGCAGAAGCTGTGGTCTCAACAAGACCAGTAGCCCCTGTAGGCTGGCAGGTTGTGTACTAGCTGGTTAGTATTTTTGCGAAACGTTTGCTGGAAAATATTAAAATTTTAACATTTTGTGCCTGAGCAAAACAAAATTAGGTGCCCCTGTAGGCTAGTAGGTGGTGTACTTGCTTATAAGACTGTCGATTGTGAGTTCGAGTCCCATGAAGACCTTGGTTTTTTTTTACTACAAAAATAAATTGACTGTCGGTGGGGCTGCTCAGCGATGAAGGTATAGCCACTGGTCGCTATGCTGTCTTTATACGGCAGTTAATTTCCGACTATCCTTCTACTTTTACCACCAGTTTCATCTCTTCTCTATCCCTTTCCTAAAGAATGTAGCACGGTACTTGACTAAATAGGCATTGTTGCCTGAAGTGCAACTTCTCTTAAAAAAAAAAAAAGATGGGGCAACATGTCACACAGCTTGCGGAAGAATTGATTTATTGAAGGAAATATTTTATAACTGCATAGTTTCACGTTTCGGGCCCGTGAATTGGCCTCCAGGAGCATGCCTTTTAACACCGCTAGACTATTTTCTATAGAGATATGTAAAGAAACTACTGACCACTTGGAAGACAACATTAACGTTATAAGGCAACAAACATTAGAAAAACTCTTCAAAAATGTTACCTCCAGATTAGACTTCTTACGAACCAGTCTAGGTGGTCATATGCCAGATCTCTTATTTAAATTTCGAATAAAATAAATTATATGCAAATTTAAAAAGAAAACATCTTTGCTTTATTCCCTTCTAAAGTTCTGTACCTCAATAAAAAAAACACCCTTTATAAGCAGCATTTACTCATTCTATTAATCGTCTACACATTTGAAATTCTTGTGTTCTTTATTTTAATAGACACTTGAGATGTAAAGAAAAACTCTTCTTTACTACTGTCTCTGTCAATATGCTCCTCCAATTGCACCAAAGCCTGCCTTTAGATGCTTTTTATATTTATGTATTTGTTTTCAATAAAATATTTTAAAAGGATTTTGGAAAAATTTGTTTTACTAAAGATTTCCTTTTTTTAATTTGCACTTTAAATTAAAATAAAAGAAAGAAAAATATTCTTAAAATCAATGAAACTGGTCTTATTCGAAAGACAATTTTATGGCATTAAGTTTTAAATATAACTTTGGTCCTGCAATTGCCGTGGCTGATGCATAAATGGCTCTTGGTTTTTACTAATTTTTTACACAAAATTTTGGTTATATTTCGCCCTTAATTTACGAATGGCCATAATTTAAGTTTTCTCTAGTTTATCAAAGAAGACAAGTGACTTAAATATCACCAAAGAATTGAATCTAATGGATTGGCCGCACTTGGAGGCCAGAAACCAGGATTATTACGACTATTACATGTGATTATTTGTAACTAAAATATACCTTTGTATGACACACTGTGTGATAAGTAGTTTTGTCCTGTTGGAGCCACATTCCAACCAGATTAAGGAATTGACCAACCAGCTAGCCAATTTTGAGCTACCAAAAACTTAATAAACTTAGCTCCATACCGATCACCGTTGATTACAGGATTCGCTGGTCAAAAAAAAAGCGCATCAAACAGCGATATTCCCTATAAGACATGAAAGTTATCTTCATTTCATCTTCCACTATTCAAAATCAGGATAAGAAAGTTAACAAGAAGTTCGCTTTCTTTTAGTTTTGTTCTTTGCAGTGAATTGGTCTCCAGGAGCAGAAACGATGAGAAGAATTGTGAGATTTAATTTTGCATTGTTTTGCTCGAGAGTACAAATGGTGCAGCGAGCGCTCAGTGTTTTATTTTTTTTAATAATTAGGTAGCTCATGAAGCACTTAAGATATCGCCCTGAATAGCCATCACAGAGGCAAAGTAGAGGTATTTCTGAGTGAAGTTGCAGACGATTGGCCTCCTTGGCTAAAGGGTGTCTTCTGTGTATTCTGCCACAAAGTTGGTTACCTCAGGCATACAATTTTTTAGGAAATCTCATAAAAATTTTATTTCTTACTCAAATGTTTTCAGTTTCTGTTCTGAAATTAAATAGACTTTAACAATATCTACAATATCTTACATGTGTGGATTACTTTTTTTAGTTTGAGAGAAAATCGGGTTAGAAAAACAATTTTTTCTTAATTTTGGCCTGACCCTTAATCGGATTTTTATAACCTTAGATAAGGCTGCATTCTGGTTATGATAGCATGTTTCGTTAAAAGTTTACCAGCCTCTGAATTGGGAAAATGTAAAAACTACTGATTTTTTAAGAATTTCCCCAAAAAGATGGTATGGTTTTCTTGCTTATAAAGGATTTTTCAACAAGAAGTATGTTTTCTAAAATAAAATAAAACAAAAAACTTAGCTTAAGATGATTCAAATTTTTATTGTTTTACGAAGAGAAAAGTTTGGCAATTATGAATGAAAAATGTCCACCACAACCGTGCTGACAGATGTCGATTCTTTCATAAAAGTTTTTAATAGGACGGTCCTATTTCGTTAATCATATCACGAATTTTGAGTTTTAAGACTTAAATCGATTCGAGTGGCTGCGTATAGACCCGTCCTTAACGTAGCCCCACAAAAAATAATCCAGTGGTGTGGCTGGTCACTTAACTGGTGATTTTCGTGAAATTATGTGGCCGGGAAATTTTGTAATAAATTGTTGGCCACATGTCAGGCCAAAATTGAGTTGTTAGCTTCTCGCGTTAGCGTGATTCATTGACCGCATTTCCAATCTCATCTTCAAAAAAACCCAAAAACGCTTCCAGACCACACAGCGTTGAGCATGCAAAGGCTTATCAATAATCGCTTTAGGATTTTCAGAAGCCCAAATGCAGCAATTTTGCCTGTTGACATTATTACAAAACTAATGCTAAATGAACTGAGCAAATCTACGAATGATCGGTTGGCTTCAATTCCTGCACGAGTTGAACCTTCTACAAATTGGCAAATTTGGATCTATTTAGTGAAGTACCGTGCTACATTCTTTAGGAAAAGGATAAAGAAGAGATGAAACAGGTGGTGAAAGTAGAAGGATAGTCGGAAATTAACTACCGTATAAGACAGCACAGCGATCAGTGACTATGCCTTCATCGCTGAGCAACCCCACCGACAGTCAATTTTTATTTTTGCAGTGAAAAAAACCAAGGTCTTCGTTGGGAATCAAACCCACAACCCCCATATTTACAAGCTAGTACACTACACTACACTACTAGTCTACAGGGGCACCTGTAGTTCATCCCCTGAGTGCTGGTCCTATTACAAAAAAAAAATTTGGATCTGCTTTAACACCGTGGCTCACGGCTGCGATGTTATCAGTTGAAAGACCCGGTCAAGTGTTTGCACATTTTGTGTTTAGTCTGTCGACTCAAATTTAACGACCGAATTCTTAATAGCGGTGTCAGAAGAACGAATATGTTGTCCAAAAATATCACAAATTTTACGAAATGCAACTTTAACAGAACCACCATTTTCATAGTTCATTTTAATAATTTTAATGCGATTTTCTTGCGAAATTTAAGTTATTGTAGCAATTTCTAATGCATCTACTACGAATATGTCAAAAAAACTGAATGTCAAAATAATCATGTTGTTGGTGTTGCCACAATTGAAAAACAAACTTGTGGTTGAAAAAGCCGATATAAGTGAATATTGATTCGGTAACTTTTTTGGGCTATTTTAAAGACAACCTAAAGCAAATGCGAAAAAAGGAAGAACTGCGTCAAAAATTGTAAAGGTTCACCCTTTACGCTATCCAAAAATAGCCAAGTTTGAAACGCAATTTATGAATTGAAAAATTTATGATTGAAAAATCGTAAGCAGATTAAAAAAGCTTCATATCTTAGCTGCATATTCCAAAAAGGATTAGACTTCCCCCTAGTTAAAAAAACAGAGTGGCCAGTTTTATTTGATTAAAGGCTTTATGTATAGTATATATGTATGTATATAGTTCCAAAATTTAGTAAGAATATCTCGATCCGTTTAGATTTTGTGACAATTCAAATTCTATATTTCTTTTTTCCAACAACCACTGTAACGTAAAATTTACAGTGTTAAAGGTAAATTACATCTAAAATAAAATGCGACGCGAAAAAAATGGCAATAAATTATTATTCTAGAAGTCATAAGCTTTCTTCTGATACCATCTACTTCTATAAAGAACATATACAAAAACTAAGGTCCAAAGATTCCTCCTGACCAAATTGTACACCAGACTGTCACTTTTAATAAATGCAAAGGTGTCTGTTAATGGATAAAAATGTGACTGTTGAACAATTTGAGGGTTTCCAAATCCCCAGAAACGACTATTCCGTTTATTCCATTCAAATGAAAATGTGCCTCGTCACTCATGATTTTTTCATGAAAATCGGGATTGTCATTAGCTAGCTGTAACATCCTATTGGCATATGTACAGCGGCGTAAATGGTCTTGTGAAAGAAGCTCTTGTGTCAACTGCATCTTATATGGCAACAAATGCATTTCCTTGTATAAGATTGTGGTTAAAGTTGTTGTTGGAAGTATAAGCTCCATAGCACGACATCGAATTGAGGTTGATAGATTATTTTAAGCAGAAATGTTTATAGCCGATCTTACAGTACGTTGTGGCACCTATCACCTACAGACTCTCTTTTTTCGAAATCATTCACTGCACGATAAATAGTGCATTTTATTGGCACGTAGTTTTTCACAAAACTTTCACGTAATTTTCTGATCGTAACAGTAAGCGATGATTAATTTTGATAAAATATTTTAACGATTATAACTCGTTGGTTTATCGAATATTTTTCCATAATAAATTTGCCATATGTCTACTTTACGACTGCCAAATATGAACTGTCAAGACAAATGTTTACCAATATGATGGCAAACCAAAGTAGTATACCTTTCCGGCGGACACCTTGTATTTAAGTTGTAGGCTTATCGTAAACCTTACCTTCTGTTGAAGTTTTTCTCTTATTATTTGAAAAAATGTAAAATGTGTATAAACATTTTTCATGCATTGTTGCGTTTTTCAGCTTTACATAAAATATGTTTATATACATTTTTCATTTTTAAAATATAAAAATACCTCCACTTGCCCTTTGTGAAATTCCATTTTGATATCTTAAGTCATTTATGAGCTAACGATTTATTTCGAAAATAAAACGTTTTCAAACCACTGTGCAGCAGAGCAAACACTAAAACGAAAATTGAAAGATTTTGAGAAAAAACATTTCTCAAAGGATTCCTGATCCTTTTGCTCGTTATGGTATAGAATGCATTAGCTCTTTTAAGCGCAATTTTCATTTAAGCAAACTGCCCAATATAATATATTTTTTAAAGAGAAGTAGCAGGCAACAATTGGCTATTTAGTCAAGTACCGTGCTACATTCTTTGGGAAAGGGATGGAGAAGAGATGAGACAGGTAGTAAAAGTAGAAGAATAGTTAAGGAAATTAACTGTTCTATAAGATAAGCCTTCATCACTGAGCAGCCCTATCGACAGTCAATTTTTTATTTATGTAGTGAAAAAAACCAAGATCTTTGTTGGGAATCGAACCCACAACCAACAGTCTTATAAGCTAGCCTACAAGGGCACCTAATTTTGTTTAGTTTTGCTCATGCACAAAATGTTCAAATTTTAATATTCTCCATCAAACGTTTTGCGAAACGTTTTATTTGTTTTCAGACACTGTTTAAAAGCGAGCGCAATATGAGAGTTTATTTGGCGATCAAACCTTTTGTAAATTCAATCGGGCTGTAAATATCACTCTTTATTATCAAATTCTTTTTAATAAATGCCCTGCAATTCCCTGCATACCCGGCAAGTATTTCTCAATATTCGTACTTTGTTTTATCACATGAATCTCGTTTTATTTTACAAAGAAAAAATAGGTTGTGATAAGTTTTCTTAACAGAAAAACAAAAAACGAAATTTTGTCTTTTTCTATCGAAGAAACGACCCAGATTTATAAAACATGTTTTTTTAATAAAAAGGTTGATTTATTTGTAGGAATTTTCTTTACACAATTTCTTTGAAAATTCCTGTAATCAAAAGGCACAGACACAGTAAAAAATAGTCCTGTCTGCGTGTTAGAGAATAAGAAAGAGAGATTGTGTGTGTCTTAACATGCAGGTGTTTAATATGTTAATGCACTACATGTTAATAATAGATGTTTTGTGTTAACAAAAGCTTTTGAAAAAATTAAAGAATTTTTTTTCATGTTCTCCTTTTGTATGTTTTTACTATGTGTTATGTGCGTATGTATGTATGTATTAGGTGCGTTCAAAAATTACTGAATAATTTAATTTTTTATTAATATCATTTTTTTTCTAAATATTTGTGTTTTAATCATGGGTAGCGAATTAGATCGAACTTTCGATATGTTCGTTGAATTAATACAGGATGTCCGCCGAGAAGGTACACTACTTTGTTTTGCCCCCATTTTGGTAAGCATTAGTCTTGACAGTTCATATTTGGCAGTGGTGAAGTAGACACGTGACAAATTTATTATGGAAAAATATTCGGCAAACCAGCGTGTTTTAATCGTTAAAAGATTTTATCTAAATCAATCCTTTGAGGCTAGTACTTTGTTTTCAACAAATACTAACACACCTCGACCAACTCTTCCACAGCGGTTGCTTAGCATTTGCTAGCTATCCTTTTGAGGTTCTTAACATTCTTTCTATTAAGAATATTTTTGACGAATAGGTCAAAAATAATGCCCTCGGGGGCACATTTATCGGTCTTTATAGAATACTTGACTATCTGGACCTGTGCTGCTGGGGGTATAAGGAAGCCCAGTTCCCTGAAGTCAGCTGGGGTTTAACTGGAAGCTTCACGTTATTTGCACGGGAATCCGCTATTTAACTCTTTAGGCTTTTAGCTGTGCTCTGGCTTATTATTGAGGTTGGCCCTTTTGGGAGTATCGTGGTGGTTGTGGTTTTGCGGCCCCATACAGGTATTGTTTTATGGTGGCCAGGATTATCTCACCTTTAATAACACCCACTGGTGAATGATCCAGATCCAGTGAGCATGCTAGTCATGTGTTCTGGACAGGAGTTGGATAGTCTCCAGCTCTTCAGCAAGGAGTAGTGGTTTGCAGCCCTGATCTGGAACCGTTGAAATTGCATCCTGTTGCTAGAATTAGTCTTCGGCCTCCTGGCGCTGCTTTTCACTCACAGTGGTTTGATTACCATCTGATTAAGGCCCACGGCCAGGTGCAGATGTAAATCTTATCACGAAATATGACGAATGGGTCATATAAAGGAGATTCCATTTTGTTTTTAAAAATTTGTTGACCCACAGTTTAAATACTTCACATAAATCTCAATTCGATTAAGCGAATGATGAAATCGTTTGACAGAATAAATCGTTCATTTTCATAGAATAATCAATTATTCGTTTTTCACTATAGTAAAATTACATGACTTCGAGCATAATGCTAGATACACACGGCAGTTTATTGAAGAAAGTATAAACTTGTTTCGCTTAATGTTCGCTCCTGTCTAGCGATGCTTATTTTAAATATTTATGTTGCTAAAAACTACAACAATTTTTTTTATTTTTTTGTATTTCTTAAGGTTGTGTTGCTTAGTCTGTATCGATGTTTACAATGATATTTTATTTATTAAAACGATCGTAACATGAGAGTTACTTTATAATTCGCTAAGTTTAACAATAAAATGGCAGCAACTGTAAACAGTGAAAAATGAAAGGGAACTGTGGAATATTAAAAATAAAACTAAAAGAGCTGGGTCTTGCCTAATTAGCTTCTATCTTGTTCGTTATTTTTTGTTTTATTATATTTAACAACTACTTAAACATTTTTTTATTTGATATGTGCTTAGATTTTCCAACGGGGTGGATTTTACTTTTATTTGGGTACGGTTACCCGTCGACCCTCGTCAAATTTGGTTTGTGAACAAACCGGTTTCGGCCGTTTGCCATTTTCAGTGTTCTCTTCGTACTAGTTTCGTTCTAATGTCAGCTGTGTTTATATAGTTCGTCTGGTACGTGTTTCCCTTCGTGTTATTGCATTCGTCACTTTCTCTCCTTTTTTTTGTCCGTATCTCTCTCTCCCTTTATGTTTGTCTGTTTTTACCTAATTTATCTCTCCCTTTTCATTCGTCTCTCTTCCTAACTAAATCCTTTTACGACCATGCTTGTTGTCCGTTTGTGTTTAAGTGTGAACCTATTGGGTTTTTTTTTATGTGACATAATAATCTGTAATTGTACGTTTATGCTGTTCTTTATTGCTTTGGTCCTGTTCACCTGCGTAACGTTTTTGTGTTGGTTTAATGTTTGTTTTCTTGTAAAACTGTTTCAATGGTTCAAATATTGTGTCCGAAGCAGTGTTTATTTGTTCATTTATTATTCATCCGTCAAATGTTTTCTGTTTGTATATTTCCATGTTTTCTAATACATTTAGTCTCCTTCCTTTGTGCTGTGTATGAAGCAGTTTAACCGTTGTTTTTATATATCCTGGTGTACATTTGTTGTTGACTATATGGTCCGCAAAATTCGATCCTGGAGTTGATCTTGGTTCTCGTAGTTTTGTGTTATAGTCTCTAATGTGTTCCCTAAATCTGGTCTTAATTCCTTGTCCTGTTTGTCCGATGTAGCTATAATGGCATGTACAAGTTAATTTGTACACTCCTCGTCCGTCTAGTATATTTGTCTCGGTTGTTCTATTCTTTAGTATTCTGCCCAGGTTGTTTCCTCTTCCGAATACCGTATTGATGTTGTGTTTTCCAAGGAATTTTGCCAATTTGTACGCTGATCCTCCCATATATGTTAATGTAGCCCATTCTCCCCTCTCATTCTTCTGTTCGCTGTTCGTTCTAATTTGTTTCCTGATGTTATCTACGAGGCGCTTTTTGTATCCGTTGTTTTCCGCTATGGTGTATATTGTTTCCATTTCCCTCATATACATTTCCCGTGTTAGTGGTGTTCTTTCGAGTCCTGTTATTAACTGCCTGATTGCTGCACTTTGGTGTTGCTGTGGATGATTTGATGAGTTGTGTATTATTCTGTCCGTTGCCGTTGGTTTCCCGTATATTCCACATTCGATTCCGTCCAGGATTATGTTCTCCTTGATCGTTAGGTCTAGATAATTAATTTCCCCCTCCTCTTACCTCCCCATTGTGAGTTTAATGTTCGCATGTCCTCCATTCAAGTAGTCTAGAATTTGCCCATCGTCATTTCCCTCTAGTATACATATGATGTCGTCGACATATCTTGCATAGAATACTACCCCGAAGTCGACTTCTAGTCCCTTTACGTATTCCCCCCCAGTTCTGCATAAATACTTCCATGAGGATGGCAGATGTCGGATTTCCCATCCCTAGTCTTGTTGTTTGTCCACATGTTTTTATATTTATCCTCACAATCGGCTCATTTTCTCTTCATTTTTGTAATAATTTCCTTCTTGAAAATTATCCTTTTTTTAAACCAGTTTCTTGTTCTTCTAGATATAAATCTTTCTCATTATTCATTTTCTTCTTTCACATATATACCACACAAAAAAAAAAGAAATGTGTTTCTAAACCTTGTTCCATTTGATGTTGCCTCATGTGTATCTTATATAAGAACAAAATTCAGATAAACTTTAAAACTAACTAATTACTTGTTTGAACACCCTTCTTTTTTTTAAGGTGGTTGTATATATATATGTACATATGCATATATATGTAAGTAAACATAAAGTTTTTTTGTGTCTGCTATTTGTATGAAGAACTTTATGAAGTCAACTTCATCTAATTACATTTTGTGTCAAAGGCATCATTTATAAATCTTTAACAACAAGATGTCCTTTTTAGCTAAAATTATGCAAAAGAGCAAAGTAAAGTTAACAACTAAAGAGCTGATTTTTTCTACTTGTCATAGACGCTTTACAAGTGAAGTAGAGTTTCGTGTGAGAACACGCTTTAAGTTAAAAGATAACGAATTATTACTGAGTTGCTATTTCATTTTTATTTTGTTTTTCTTCTTTTTTTTTGGAATAATAAAAAATACTTTGTAACATTTTTGTTTAATAAAGAAATTTACAATGTGTATCAAATCAAATATGCAAATGCGATATAATTTCTATAGTTTTACAGTCAATAATATGGCGATTACGTACTACCTGGGCGAAAAATGGAACCAACAAAAATTTTATGTTTTCTTTCTTTCATTCTTTCTTTCCAATACTTCCAAGTTCTAAGACTTCAGTTTCATTTACTTATGTATCAGCCGCTGGAACGCTGAGGAAAGTTCCTTTGTTTTCATATCGGCCCTGCATATTCTATCTCGTTTAACATTGTTATCTTGGATTATATCACCTTTTATTTATTGGTTTAAACATTTTGTGATAGATATATACTAGTGTGATATTTTATTACCTTTATTCCCTTAACAAGCGTTTTTATTTTAGAGTTCATTTATTGCAAAATAATTATACACAACACTTTAGAATTTTAAATTAAATTACACGAGTTACTTATTCGGGTTTATACACACAAAACTACACGATGGTAACTTTACCATTTAAACGCCTAAAAGTTGCTTTATTATCTTTATATCTTTATTCGACAAGGTTTGCACTTCAACTACATCCAGCAGATGGAGCTTACATATTCTCCTTTGAGCGGTTCTCGCATATACAAGAAAATTCTACTTCAACATCATCACATAGAGTTATTGTTATCATTATTCAGTGTAGGTGCCTCTTTGGCTGTATATCTTCTTGCTCCCTGTTAGTTGTTTTTGTTTTCTATTTGTTTATTTTATTTCGTAGAATTTTAATATAACATATTGTTGTTCTCTTGTGTTCATAAGATTTCTAAGAAAGTACGTAATTTCTCAACAGACACAACAGGTCATTTCACTTACTATTTTACTGATAACGTTGATAGTGGTCTTACCACTGGGTAAATACAATGCGTCTACAAATGCCCACAAGGTGCAATTGCAAGAGTACATACAGCAAGCTCACTCCTTACTTGAAATTATCTAAACTTCATGTCGCCCCCAGCTTAGCGATATTCTGTTACAATGCAATAGCACATTAAAACACACTCATAACGTTACTCCCCGAAGGATCTTACCGATAAGCGGCACAGCTCCGTAGCCCTGTAGACCGCTGGTTCCCGTGGTAACATTTTGGTAAGTAACCGGTTAGACTTTGAGTGACCAATTAATCCAGTTTCAGGCTGCTGCTTGCCTTCTTTTACCTCCAGAAGCACATTTTAAAATGGAAAAGGATCAACCTTGACTGCGTGTTGCCGAGAAGAGACTTTTTGGCGGTATTTCGTGATAAGAAGCCTTATTCAGATGGTAGTCAAACCACTGGAAATGAAAAGCAACGTCGTTCACGCCCTAGAAAGCCGAACACTAATTCTAGCAACAGGTATTTCCTAGTTGCAATTTCAGCGGTTCCAAAACAGGGTTGCAACCCACTACTCCTTGCTGAATAGCTGGAGACTATCCAACTCCTGGTGCAGAACACATGACTAGCATACTCACTGGATCCAGATCGTTCACCTGTTTGTGTTATTAAAGGTGAGATGATCCTGGCCTCCATAATCAAATTTATGCAGGGGCCGCAAAACCACAACCACCACAATACTCACGAAGAGCCAACCTCAATAATCAGTCAGAGAAACAGCTAAAAGTCTAAACAAACAATTGGCGGGAACTCTGGGGCTTACTGATTCCCGTGGAAATAACGTAGAGCTTTCAGTTGACACCCCGCTTGCCTTCAGGGGACTGGGCTCCCTTATACCCCCAGCAGCACAGGTCTAGATATTCAAGTATTCTATAAAGACCGATAACTTTAAAATGTATTTGCGTGATTTGATTTTACATCTGTACCTGGCAGTTAGCCCTAACCAGATGGTGGTCACCCCACTGTGAATGGTATGTAGCGCCATTCTCGCCCTAAGAAGCCGAAGACTAATTCTAGCAACAGGTCTTTCCTAGTTGCAACTTTAGTGATTCCAAAGCAGGGTTGCAAAACGCTATACCTTGCTGAATAGCTGGAGACTATCCAACTTCTGGTGCAGAACACATGACTTGCATGCTCACTGGACTGGATCATTCACCTAGGGTGTTATTAATGGCGAGATGATCCTGGCCACCATATTAAACAACAAACCTGATATGGGGCCGCGAAACCACAACCACCACGATGCTCCCATAAAGGGGCCAACCTCAATAATCAGCCAGAGAACAGTTAAATGTCTAAAGAGACAAATAACGGAACTCTGCGAGCCTACTGATTTCCGTGGAAATAACGTGGAGTTCCCAGTTGACCTCTGCTGCCTTCAGGGGACTGGACTCCCTTTTTCCCCCAGTTTCATAGGTCTAGATAGTCAAGTATTCTATAAAGACCGATAAATGTACCCCCGGGGGATAACTGTCTACGGTTTGATGTGATAAAGTTTACATCTGCAGCGGCAGTGAGCCATAATCAGATGGTGGCCATTATCTCTATAAATGAAAAGCAACGCCATTCACGCCCTAGGAGGCCATCGAATACGTATATCCTCCGGTCACTCCTAGTAGCAATTTCGAAAGCCCGAAGTAGGCCGCAGCTTTCACTCCTTGCTAAAGAGTTGGAGACTTTCCAACTCCTGGTCCAGAACGCATGAAGCTTAATATAATTAAGAACACGACGACATTCATACTCACTGAACCTGAACCATTCATTGCGTTCATTATGAATGATCCGACCCACAAAATATCACGAGGGTCTCGAAACCACAACCACTACGATACTGCCATATAGGGGCCAACCTTAATAATCAGCCAGAGAACAGCTAAATGCCTAAAGAGACAAATAGCTGAACTCTGCAGGCAACTGATTTCCGTGGAAATAACGTGGAGCTTCTAGTTGTACCCCTGCTGACTTCAGGGGACAGCTAAATAAAGAGACAAATAGTGAACTCTGGGGCTACTGATTCCCGTGGAAATATGTGGATTGTCCAGGTGACTCCTACTAGCCTTTGAGGGGCCTGGGCTCCCTTTTACCCCGCAAGACACCAGTCTAAATGGAATAGTAGGTTCCAAAAAGACTATCATGTGCCCCCGGGGGGAAATGTTTACGGTATTGCGTGATTTTATTTACATCTGCACCGACTATATAGTCATAATCAGATGGTGGTCAAACCACTTAGTTGATTGGACACCAACTACGCCCTAGAAGGCCTTCGGATACATATATCCTCCAGTCACTCATAGTAGCAATTTAGAAATTCCGGAGTAGGCCGTGCCCTCACTCCTTGCTGAGGAGTTGGAGACTTTCCAACTCCTGGTCCAGAACGCATGAAGCTCTTATTTCTCAAGAACACGACAGCATTCATACTCACTGAACCTGAACCATTCATTGTGTTAATTTGAATGATCCGACCCACAAACTCTCACGAGGGTCCGAAACCACAACCACCACGATACTCCAATATAGGGGCCAACCTCAATAATCAGCCAGAGAACAGCTAAATGTCTAAAGAGACAAATAGTGAACTCTGGGGCCTACTGATTCCCGTGGAAATATGTGGATTGTTCAGGCCTTTGAGGGGCCTGGGCTCCCTTTTACCCCGCAAGACACCAGTCTAAATGGAATAGTAGGTTCCAAAAAGACTATAATGTGCCCCCGGGGGATGTTTACGGTATGAATGAATCCTTTTTTATAATGCGTATTACTGCCTGGTCATCTCATTGGCTTGTTTTGCGTGGGCGTCCAACTCTTTGTACTGCAGCCAACGAGCCTGTGTAACGAAAACGGCTTATTATTCTGGATATTACACTGTAGTTAATACCGAGTTTTATTGTATTTTTTAAATGCACTGAATATTTATTTCATGTAATTTTATTAACAAACAACCAAACAACTTTAAAGCGATTTAAAAGGTATAGAAACTAGTTGTTGCGCTTATTCCTTTTAATAAGCGTTTTGTTATTTTGAGTTCTTTTATTGCAACTTGAATTCTTTTCAATAACGTGTTTCTTTGCTGTTTTGTAATGCATTCAGAAGTCGTAAATGATTGTTCCAATATAGACGATGATATGACACATTTAGTGTCGTCGATAAAATCTACCGGCAACTCTTCATTGGTAGGAGTAACAGGTGGCACTTTTTTTCGCAAATACAGCATTAGAATGAGTATCGGCCAGTAAAGGAAATTTATCACACCTCTGTTTGTTTTCAGCTGCTTTCTTTAAAACAGCAAATATTTCCTTAAACAATCCACGATACGCACGACGGTTACGGAAACGTTCATAAATACATACTCATAAAAAGTAATCGGGTTTTTCATCAGTTTGTTCGTTTAGTAGCGATGGCTCTCTTCGTTTTTGCGGCTGTTGTTGATTCTGAGAATGTTGTTTACATGCAACAGCACGTCTTAAGGCATCTGTATATTACAAATCCAGTTTCTTTATTTTATGCAAGTCCTGGGAAACAGCACGTTCAGCCAAAGAATTATTTCTATACAGACTTTAAATTATTTTATGATAAATAACGATAATTGTTATTATTCTTAACAAAAATCATAGTAATTGCTGTTATTTCTGTTTTTGTTAGAACATCAAAATTTTTCGTGCTAAAATTTTATCACTGGTTTTCCGGAATATTTGAATAAAAAAGAAAAAAAATTTTTTTTTATTTTAATTTTTAATATGTATGAAGTTAGTTCTTTTCCGTCAAATATACTTTCTTGCCAGTGTTATTTCACTGCTTCTTTAGAAGTTAGTTTTGTCCGACACTGTATATTTATGAATCATTCACTTTGCTATAATAGCATGGTAAAATAAAAGGAAAATATAAAAAATTGTTGTTAAAGTACAATTATTTTTTCATATTGACATTTGTTAACACAAATTAAAGTCTTATGTCGAAAGAGGAGAGAAAATGGCCAAAAAGTCATCATGTCGCTGATGCCGAAGACTCGCTATATTTGGCATCTGTATTAATAATCTCTAGAGAAATACATACATATTTTATTGAAAACTAGAGCGTTGAAACTTTAAATACTTTCCGTTTTAGTGTTTATTTAAGGAAACTTTATCCTTTATTTTTAAAGCATTGCTGGGAAATTTCTTAAATCCTTAGAAAATATTACCACAGTGGTTTGAAAACATTTTTTTTTTGTTTTTTGGAAATAATTAAAGATATCGCAATGAATTCTTTTTGCAGTATCCAGTGAAGATATGGAGCTTTAATAACCTGTTTACTTTTTTCAATCAATGCTTTAAACTCTGAGGAGTTTTGATGTAATTTACAAATAAGTTTTCAATTTAAAGTTGCCTAGGTTTGGAAAGGACTAGAGGGTGAAACGTTACGTTAAAGCAATTTTTTTTTATTCACATTTGCTGTAGTTTGTCTTTAAGACAAAAATATTTTCTAGTAGCGAAGTAGGTTTCGCTTATATAAGCAAAATAACCATATCACCTTTTTGGGGAAAATCCTAAAAAAACGGTAGCTTTTACATTTTTCCAATTAAGAGGCCTGTAACTTTTTAGCGAAAGATGCTATCAGAACCAAACTTACCAATGTTTTATTATAAATTTTATAAAGGGCACAACCAATATTTTAGAATAACAATTCGAAGATAAATAAGTACACAACGTCAAAAATACTAAGTTAAGGTTTACTTAAGTTCAAAAACTCTTAACATTCCAAAAAATGTTACGCCCGTGAAGTCCCCGTTTATTCTATGCGGCCAATCGTTCGTAACACAACTCAGAAATACCTCTGCTTTACTTCTGTTAAATTTCAATAAAATATCTTAAATGATTTACGAGCTACCGAATTATTTCAACAAAAAAAAAACAGAAACAAAAAAAAACGATTTCAAACCACTGTACATACAGCGCACAATGGGGTATTTAGTCTGATTTATAACTTAAGAGATATTGAGTTTTTAAAATTAAAAATTAGTTTGTCTAAATTTTTGCTTCTAGCGAATTCAAAACCTTTCCAATTAAGCCGGCAATTCCCAGTGTCACATATAAGCAGCAGTACTTGCGGCGTACCCATTGCGCTGAGAGTTTGCCACCAGATGGCTTCGTTTTTTGTAACATTTCGTTTGGGGATTAAAAAATTAAGAAAAATTATTTTTTTTTTATATTTGAAAAGGAAAAATTTTATTTCATTGCCCAACAGTAATGAATTCATTTAATTTATTTATTTGAACTTCTCCAAGGAAAAAATGAAAGTGAATCCAAAGTAAATACTGAATCGAAGCATTATACGTGTTCGCAAATTAGCCGTTTCATTGAAGTGGTCTTTGGTAAAGTACATTTTTTGTTTTTTGGTCTGACGTTAACACAAATAAAGCGAATGTTAGCATGTGAAAAACAATGATTTTCTAAATTTTTCCCTTAAACACTAAACGATTGGCCTTGCGACTTGTTAATTGTCATTGCGAACGCAAGGCGAACCGGAAATTGAAGTCAAACGGAAGATCAGTTGGAATCATTGGTATTCGAGGAATACATAAATTTTCACCTGCGTTGTTTTCATTAAAAAGGTTTGCTCAATCAAATTCTACATGTCTTTTCACCGCAAGTCGAGTACCGTTGAAAAGTCGCGGTGGATTCAAATTACGCAATATCATAATAACTGAACCAACTTTGAGTTCAGTTATTATGTGGTGGCAATCCTGGTAACTCCAGAGAGTTCAAAAACTCCGTTAGATAATTTACTGCATCATCGGGATTTGTTATGGAATCAACTGATTTGTATATCACCAAATCATTATCGATTTTTTATTGAATGTTGAAATTCAGTACATGTGCAACATCATTATTCTTTGCGGCGAGAATTGCTCGTTTACTTAACGAAGCATAATTCTGATAATTCTCACTAATGTTTGGGAAAACACTTTCAATAAGAGCTAATTGAGAGTATATAAATCGGCAAAAGTCGTTGGTAAGAGTAATAATTCCAGTTGGCGCTTCAACTGGAACTTTTCCATTTCCAACAGCTAGCAATTGTTTGGAAAATTGTGCAGCACTTTGATCATTTTGAAGTTGAACTCTCATATTAGTGGTTAACGATAATGTTTTTACGTTATTCCACAAAGGTGATGCCTTCAGACAAGCATTCAATTCATCTGCAGCAACGTCTGCCTGAAATCGCCTGCCAGCAATATCTCCCCCCAGGGGCATATAAATATGGTCTTTATAGAATATTCCACTATCTAGACACAGTGTAACTGGGCGAAAAAGGGAGCCCAGTCCCCTGAAGTCAGACAGGGAGACAACTGGAAGCTCCACTTTATTTCCACGGGAATCAGTAAGCTCGCAGAGTTCATTATTTGTCTCTTCAGACATTTAATAGTTCTCTGGCTGATTATTGAGGTTGGCGCCTATATGGGAGTATCGTGGCGGTTGTGGTTTCGAGGCCCCATAACAGGTTTGTTTAATATGGTGGCCAGGATTGTTTCACTGATAATGACACGCAAAGTGAATGATCCAGTCCAGTGAGCTTGCTTGACATGTGTTCTGGACAGGAGTTAGAAAGTCTCCAACTCTTTAGCAAGGTGTGATGGTTTGCAGCCCTGTCCTGGAATCATTAAAGTTGCAACTAGGTGGTTCTGTTGCTTAGAATTATGCCTTCGGCTATCTAGGACGCATGTATGACGTTCCAAATTATACAATTGTGGTTTGTCCACCATCTGATTAAGGCTATTCAGCCAGGTGCGGATGTAAAATGAATCACACTCTGCCAACAATATCAGCAAGCCGCCAAAGTTGTTGTAATTTCGCCGAAGATCCTTCAGTATGAAGTTAAATGCTTCAAGTGATTTCTAATGTGCCATTGTGCACTCATCCCAAACAATGAGTTTGCATTGCATCAACAATTTTCCCATTGCACTGGAATCAGGAAATATTGCATGTTGGTGCATCAATTGTGTTTAAATTGAGTGGCAACTTAAGCGCAGAATGTGCAGTATGACCGCCATCTAGAAGAGTCGCCGCAATTGCAGATGATGCTAACGCCTAAGCTATGTCACATCTTGATCGAATAGTGGCCAAAATCAATGAAATGACAAATGTTTTCCCTGTTCCTTTAGGTGCGTCCAGGAAGAATAGACCACCAGTATTATTGTCCACCGCTTTCATAAATGTTTCGTATACTTGTTTTTGCTGTTCATTCAGCAACGGCACAGTATTTCAACGGAATTCCTGCAATGTATCAACATTGTGTTGCAGATCTCGATTTAATTCTTGGTTGATGGTGCATCGATCCATTTGGCGCAATCATTCCTACTTCAATCAGTAGCCTGTTTGCAATAGTCAAGCATTGATCCTCAATCAGAATCAATCCTTCATTATATATTTCATCGGTTATTTGCATGTCGGGAAATATGTGGTGATGATAAGAGCGAACAGCGTTCGTATTTGGTACGCATTTGATGAAATAACTGAACCCGTAAGTGTTAAATTCTAATGAGAATCGTTTGCCAGCAAATCCAATAGTTAACATGCTTCTCGATATGTTTGGCAGTGATGGCCATTCACAGTTTTCAAATGCGCAAATGATTATGGGCCACGAACATTTACCAACAGCAGTCGCAAATAAAAACATTCATCATTTCTAGGATGAACTTGCGACCAAGCGCACGGCGTCATTTACTTAAAATGAAACGTACATATTTTCGTGAGGGATACTCACACAGCACGCACTGGTGCCGTTGTATTACATGCTATGTATCAGAGATGGCGCTGTATGTGAAAAATGATTTTGCCTGTTTTCCTGCTTTTCTCTTAAAATTTTTCCTGAATTTTTTGTGCTATAAACCTCACGGAGCCCGAGACAAAACCGTGCAAATCGGTTCATGCGTTCTGGAGTTATAGCGTCAGGAAAGAAAACCCGACTTATTTTTATATATAAAGATTTCCATTCTTTCATTTTAAATCCGCCACTGTGCGACAGCAAAATGTATAGCTGTACCACACAAAGTTTTTGCTCGAACTGTACAGGTGAAAGGTTTTTAAATATGTATAACAACAACAAAAACAACAAATTAAAACATAACAAAAGACATTAAAAACAGAAACAAAACGACTGCATAAAAGCATAAGCAACAATATAAAAATATAAACACTATTCATGAAACACCATAATAATCTTCTGGCAAAAGAAATGAGCAACATGTAGAACGGCCAATGAACTGGATGTTGCAAGGACTAAATACAATTGTGTAGGTTCATATTTAAAAAGTGTATGAAGGTGGATGTGTATGTGTGTATGTGTGTTTATACATATATAAGTCAATGTGCAATTTATATTGTTGCTACTTCAACCTCTACAGCATCATTTTATGTTGGCTGCAATTGCTGCCGCTTAAGCAACAATAATAGTTTTTGATTTTCGTTAAAGTTCTTTAAATGTTGTGTCACTATTTATTTTTGTTATTTTTTTATTTGGTTTTTTTTACTCCTTGTTGCTGCTGTGTTCTTAATTTAACTGTCGTTATTGTTGCTACACTTTACTCGGTTGCTTTTCTAAGGAAACCAAAGTATTGACAGGAAAATTTTATGTTTTTATTATTGCTGTTGTTGTTGCTGCTGCTATAGCAGAAGAAGCTCTTATTTCTTTAATAACATTTTTTGTTTTCAATACAAGCAGGAGTTGCAAGTGGCTTTGATGGTGGTGTGGTAGCATATCAAATTAATGTTTTTTTTTTGTTTTGTGGTTGTTTTTTTTTCTAAATGGGCTGTTTTTGTGCTCAGGTTGTTGTTTTGTTTTGTTTTGTTTTTTTTTTCTTGTTTATTACTTTTCATTTGTTGCTACATTTGATATTTGTTTTTGTTTATTGCTGCAAATGCCTGCGGCACTTGTGTGCATTCAATTTACTTGACGCTTGTTTGTGTAGAATTTCCTTAATTTTTTTTTTTTGTATTAACGAGCACGACGATGAAAATTGTTGTTGATGATGAAAGCGATTTTATGTTACATGCATTTATTTTGAAAATGTGTTAATACTAATGGACACATATGTTTGGTGCATGTGTGTGTGGGTGCATGTGTGAGTGTATATGTGTATATGTGTGTATATGTGTTTTTTCATAGAAATATGTGTACTTTATCGATTGAAAAATTTGTTATATTTACGACGAAATAAAATCTGGCACAAATTAGATTTGAAAACTTTATTTATTAAAACAAAAACACACGCACAGTGAAGCACAATAAAATTTTTGTGAAACAAGTGTGACAAACTCAAATTTGTTTACCGCATAGCCATTAATATTTTAATCAGATATACAGAACTCTCAGGACTATAGGCAGGAAGATAGGTCAGGCTAGATTTCGCAGAAGCATATTTATTCTATGGCTTTTTTTTAGTTATTTTAGGCATTCCTGTCTATTCCACTTATCTCTTATAGTTCCATCTCTTAATATTTCAAAAAATTCAGCCTTGTTGGTTAAGCATTGTAATCTTCTAGTTCTTCAACCAGAAGTTTGTTTCTAAAACAAAAAATTTAGAAAAATTATATGTAGCAAATGCCACCACGACGATACAATCTGGCTGGCCACTTAACTGCTGATTGTCGTGAAATTATGCGATTGAGAATTGAGGCTTGCAATAAATTTTACTGATCTATTGACTGTACCCGCATAAAAAGCCGGCCAATCACGTCTTCACATCACATTGCTTCTTATTAATTGCTGTAGGTTTTTCAGAAGCCCAGATACGGCAATTTTGCTTGTTGACATACCCTAACAAGCGCCCCCCGGGGGCACATGATAGTCTTTTTGGAACCTACCAATGAAAAGTTGCCGGTAGATTTTGTCGACGACACTAAATGTGTCCATATCGGAACAATCATTTACGACTTCTGAATGCATTACAAAACAGCAAAGAAACACTTTATTGAAAAGAATTCAAGTTGAGTCATCAGAGAGTAAAGACAACAAAGCCACCATCGTGTTTATTTTGTGTGTATTGAAAGTAAAAATAAAATCGTTTAACTTAATTTAAAACTCTAAACTACTGTGTCAGTATTTTGCAATAAAAGAACTCAAAACAACAAAACGCTTATTAAAAGGAATAAACGTAACAACTAGTTTCTATACCTTAAAAATCGCTTTAAAGTTGTTAGGTTGTTTGTTAATAAAATTACATGAAATAAATATTCACTGCATTTAAAAAATACAATAAAACTCGGTATTAACCACAGTGTAATATCCAGAATAATAAGCCGTTTTCGTTACACAGGCTCGTTGCAGTACATAAAGGTGGACGCCCACGCAAAACAAGCCAATGAGATGACCAGGCAGTATTACGCATTATTAAAAAGGATTTATTCATAAACATTTCATAAACATTTCATAAACATTTCCCCCCCGGGGGCACATGATAGTCTTTTTGGAACCTACTATTTCATTTAGACTGGTGTCTCTAGACAATTAGCTGTTCTCTGACTGGTTATTGAGGTTGGCCCCTATATGGGAGTATCGTGGTGGTTGTGGTTTCCAGGCCCTCGTGAGAGTTTGTGGGTCGGATCATTCAAAATGAACACAATGAATGGTTCAGGTCCAGTGAGTATGAATGCCGTCGTGTTCTTAATTATATTAGGCTTCATGCGTTCTGGACCAGGAGTTGGAAAGTCTCCAACTCTTTAGCAAGGAGTAAAGGCTGCGGCCTACTTCGGGCTTTCGAAATTGCTACTGGGAGTGACCGGAGGATATACGTATTCGATGGCCTCCTAGGGCGTGAATGACGTTTGCAAATCATTCAAAGTGGTTTGACCACCATCTGATTATGACTACCTAGTCGGTGCAGATGTAAATCAAATCACATCAATACCCTAACAAGCGAAAATGGGCCTCGTTTAAAAAAATGATTTTTTCAGAAAAACCATCCTGAAATGAATTGAACGAATCTTTGGCGATGTGAATGGTCGGTCGGCTTCAATTCGTGCACCAGTTAAATCTTGAAAGGCTTCAAAGCCAAATCTGTATAAATAACATTTCGTAAAATTCGTAAAATTTTCGGACAACATAATCTTCCTTCTGATACCGCTATTAAGAATTTGGTCGTTAAATTTGTGTCGACAGTCTCGATACAAAATGTACGAACACCAACGCGTGTTCGACCGGAACGTTCAACTGAAAACATCGCTGCCATGAGCCGCAGTGCTGAAGCATAACCAATTTTGTCAATTCCTCGACGTTGGGGTTATTCCAAACCCCCACATGACGAATTTTAAAGGACCATTCATATCACCGTGTATTCGCTAAATTCTTTTAGGAACAACCGGCTGATTTTTCTGAAAAATTTTTCCAAACGAAACCCATTTTCACATGTTAAGAAATGTCAACAAGGAAAATTGCCGCATTTGGACTTCTGAAAATCCTAGAGCGATTATTGAGAAGCCTTTGCATGCCTAACGTGTCACTGTTTAGTGCGCTATGTGGTCTGGAGGAGCGTTTTCTTTGAATTGTCATAATATTCGTAATACTTAATTTGAATAATTTAATTTGAATCGTCTTATTTTAAATTTTTTGTTTTTTTTTTTTTTGTTTTAGAAAACAAACTTTTTGTTTGAACACCCTTTTATTATTTTATAGAGCATTCAATTTACTTTTACTAACGGTGTCACAGTTACCAAATAGTTCACAGCCAGAATTTTTGCTATCAATACAATACACTTAGATTTATAAGGGTTCAAGCAAAGTCCGCTTGCACAGCCCCAGTGATAAACTTTTCTTAATTCATTATTTAAATTGCGATAGATATGTTAAAAATATATTTGTTGTTGTTGTTGTACTTGTTTTTTTCACTGGTAGAATATTTTTCAGATGTAAAGCATTTGTTTGTAAAGTCGCCAGACAATTTGTTCAACGTCAACAAACTGCTGTTATTTACACTGACTTGAGTAAGGCATTTGACAAGGTCAACCATAAACTTCTAATAAGGAAACTTGACCTAACGAAATTTACAAATAATTTACTTATGTGGATTAATTCATATCTTTAAAATAGAGCTCAAATAGTCCGTTTTAACAGGCTTACTTCCAAAGAAATGATTGTTTCATCTGGTGTGCCCCAGGGCAGCCATCTGGGTACTTTGTTATTTACAAACGTTCTATTATATACAGACGTCGGAAAGATATTTCGACCATATAATCGTTACGCTGATCATATTCTGCTGCAAAAGGACTTAGATGCATAATATTCCTGGTGTAATATTAATCTTATGAAGTTGAACATTAAAAAGTGCAAATGCATGTTTTTTTTTCTTCCGAAGATGTCATACAAACGGCTACGAATTTGAGAAACCGCATGTGATTTCAGATCTTGGCATTTTACTGGATGCTAAATTAAAATTTATACAGCATATTTTGTTAGCCACTAACAAAGCGAAGGAGTTTAGTAACTCATATGTCACAAAGCATCTTTATACTGGGTATACTGCTTTGTTTTGCCGCCATTTTGTTAAGCATTAATCTTGACAGTTCATATTTGACAGTCGTGATGTAGACACTTGGCAAATTTATTATGAAAAAATATTAAATAAGCCAATGTGTTTTAAACGTTAAAACATTTTGTCCAAATCATCAATCATCGATTACTGTGACGATGAGAAGGTTATGTAAAATTTTTGAGAGAAATAACGTGCCAACAAAACGCACTATTTATTGTGTATTGAATGAATTTGAAGAAAGAGGGACTGTAGGTTGTAGGCACAAGCATGGACCAAAACTTACTGCAAGATCGGCTGAAAACATTTTAACGTCTGTAAGGATCTTGAATACATAGACTAAATATAAAATAAAAAAAATAAATAAATAAGAACAGAGTTATAAAATAATAATGGGAACAGTTGCCAGTATTTGAAAGGCTGTTATTTCTTAACTGTTATTTTATTTACAATTAAAGTCACATTTATTTTCATTATACTCACTTTATATATTATAATTATTGAATTATTGCACGCTTAGATATGGATGTCTCTATCACCACTTGTTTCCTTTGCTCTATCTGATCCAGTTGTTGTATAAAAGTTTAAAAAATACACCCGCTTACCGAGACACTTTGAATAAAACACTTGCCGCGAGTCGTTTAAACTAAACCACCGATTTGTAATAACAGTAAACCAAACTCACTAGAGTGGTGACCACAATATTTGAAAATGTCAGGTAAAAGATATGGTGGGTTGACGTAATTTTTGTTTATTTTTTTTGCTTTTTGTTTAACTACAATTAGTAACGAAAACAATTGTTAATTATTAAAAATGTTAGGAAATTTATTTTTGTTTTATTTTTATAATTGTTGCATCATTTTGTTTTAATTTAATAATTTTTATTTTTAGTAAACAAATTAAAATAAATAGTTTAATATTTTGTATGTGTTGGTGAGGACTATAAGTAAGAATGAAAGCATAAATGGAATCTAATGCTACACTGACTTTCAAAATATCAATGTGATCCAAAAATAAAATTGCTGCATTGTTAGACCATCTGTCTGTGGTATCATAAAAGGTGGAGTCTTAAAATTTCCCTCAAATGTGGTACAATAAAAAATAATAAAAATTATAGGGTGTACCGAAAGTGACATTAGATTCATAAGAATGATGTATTTTTTAAAATTTGTTCGTCAAATTTGAACAGAGTTCGTTATTAGCAAGAAATAGTTTAAATTATACTTTAAATTAAAGGGTGTTCCAATAATGGCGTATTTTTACGTACCGCAATATGCATTTACTTGAAGTTTAAATATTTTTTTGCTTCCTTTAAGGAAAAGTAAAACAAAATTTAAAACTAAAATATAAAGAGGTCCTATATTTTTTTTTAAAGAGAGAGGCAACAATGCCTATTTAGTCAAGTGCCGTGCTACATTCTTTAGGAAAGGGATAGAGAAGAGATGCAACAGGTGGTGAAAGTAGAATGTTAGTTACGGAAATTAACTGTCGTATAAGACAGCTCAGTGACCAGTGGCCATACCTTCATCACTGAGCAGCCCCACCGACAGTCAATTTTTTTTGTAGTGTAGTTGGGAATCGAACCCACAACCCCTATTCATGTATATGCAGCAGTTACTTTCCGACTATCCTTCTACTTTCACCACCTGTTTCATCTATTCTCTATCCCTTTTCTAAAGAATGTAGCACGGTGTTGACTAAATAGGCATTGTTGCTGCCTGAGTGCTACTTCTCTTTAAAAAAAACAAAAAAAAGGGGGCACCTATATTGATAGATAGTGATACAGATTAATGTCAATACCTGTACATGTGATGGTGATCTTACCACTGGGTGAATATTATGCGTCTACCAGCGCCTCCGAAGCGCAGAACACACCTAAGGTGAAGCACAGCAAGAAGAACCGCGACCCCACTTCTTGCTTGAGAGTATCAGACTACCTAAACTTCTGCCACCCTGCAATAGCGGGCAGGCAAACCTTCCTCCAGTTTGAGTTTACACACACCACAGCCACCACGTTACATCCCGCAAGGCCTTAACAATAACTGAAAGCGGGCTGTAGTTCTACGAGCTTTGAGGGTGCTTTTCTTCCATTTTCAGGCTCCTGCTAGCCTAGGCGACTGGCTAGCAGGGGGGAAGTGATCCCCAAGACCTGTGGGCCCTCAGGGAGAGGTCCTATAGTGACGTTATTTAAACGTTTATTGCTTTATTTTTTTGAACTGTCGTAGGCAGGCATTTATAATTTACACAGAATACGTAGACATATCGCACCCTAAATACAAAAGGGTCACAACTCAAAATACTAAAATTCTCCCAACTCAAAATTATTCTCTTTAGTTCATCGTACAGAAGCAACACACTTAATTGCTCCTGTAGGCTAATAGGTAGTGTACTAGCTTTTCAGTGTGGAGGTTGTGGGTTCGATTCCCAATGAAGACCTTGGTTTTTTTTCACTATAAAAATAAAAATTGACTGTCGGTGGGGCTGTTCAGCGATGAAGTCATAGTCACTGGCCGCTGTGCTGTCAGTTAATTTCCGACTATTCTTCTAGTTTCACCAGCTGTTTCATCTCTTCTCTATCCCTTTCCTAAAGAATGTTGCACGGTACTTGACTAAATAGGCATTATTGCCTGAAGTGCTGCTTCTGTTAAAAAAAAATTTACATAACTGCATTTTTCCAGTTAAAGAAGATAGTGATGTGGCAGAAATTTTTGCAACAGTTAAGCTGAAAGTCCATACCACGCGTTCTACGCATACACGCTTTATACGCGTCTGTCAAAAAAGTAGAATCAGTGTAATTGTTTGTGACAAGTTACACAGCACATCGCATAGAATGCTTATGACGCATAAAACGCATGAAGTAGGTTTACTTTCTACTTTTCTACGCGTCGCAAGCGCCATGAACAAATTTCAGCTGTTTTTGACATTGTATTATTTCTGTTATTTTGATTTTTAAACGTTGGTGCAACAAAAACACTCACTTCCCTTTCCAAAAAAAAGGGACGCACCCAAAAGAGTCTTCTTTTCTCTTGAAGTTTTCCATAGGTCCTCATTACACAAAATATCATATGCACAAATCAAATAAATTCTGTAAATTCTTGAAAAATTTTAATTTCAGTTTTCATTTTTGGAAAAATTTTTTTTATTAGATAAAATTATTTACACCACAGCTGATCATAACAAAAAACTTCGCCCATTAAAAGCATTGCATGTAACTTGAAGTTTGAAAGGCGTAGAACGCGTAAAAAGCATCAAACGCATACAAAGCGTGTGCGCGTAGAACGCGTGGTACGGACTTTCAGCTTTAGAGATTTGTACTCTGAATTAATTTACGGAAAAAAGGTTAGTTTTGGAAAATTATGTTGTAGCCCTTTTGCATTTAGGGTGCGATATTGCCTTTGAAAAAATAAGAGTAAACAAGAAAGACATAGAGGCCATGATTATGACAAATATAGCATTAACTCTTAAACCTACTGCTGTATCTGCTATAAGGATGAAAACAAGAAAGTAAAATAAAGGATGTCCCGATAGTAACTTGATTTTCAGGGTGTCCGCAGGAAATATCTTGACAGTTTAAATTTGGCAGTCGTAAATTAGACAGGTGGCAAATTTATTATGGAAAAATATTTAATAAATCAACGTATTTTAATCGTTAAAATATTTTATCAAAATCAATCATCGATTACTGTGGCGATGAGAAAGTTACGTGAAATTTTTGAGAAAAACAACGTGCCAATAAAATGCACTATTTATCGTGTAGTGAATGATTTCGAAGAAAGAGAGTCCCAAGCATGGACCACAACGTACTGCAAGATCGTCTGAAAACATTGCTGCTGCTCAAGAAAGTGTTTAAAATAATCCATCAACCTGAATTCGATGCCGTGCTCAGGAGCTTGATCTTCAAATAAATACTTTGGCCGCAATATTGCACAAGGATTTGAATTTGTTTCCATATAAGATTCAGTGGACACAAGAGCTTCTTCTACAAAACTATTTACGCCGCCGTACATATGACAATAGGATGTTACAGCTCGCCCATGACAAGCCCGTTTTTCATGAAAAAATCATAATGAGTGACGAGGCACATTTTCATTTCAATGGGTATGTGAATAAATAGAATAGTCGGTTCTGGGGAATGGGAAACATTCAAATTATTCAACAGTCACATTTGCATCCATTAAAAGTGACAGTCTGTTGTGCAATTTGGTCAGGAGGAATCACTGGACCTTACTGCTTTGGAAATGAAAACAATGTAATGGCAACTAAGAATGGAGGGAGGGGGGGGCCGATATCGTGACATGATTGAAAACTTTTGGTTTGATTAACATGTGGTATCAACAAGACGGTGCCACATCGCATACAGCCAGGATTACAATGGATTTACTGTGAGACCTCTTTCCACAACAAGTTATTTCAAGAAATGGTGATGTTAATTACCCTCCACTGTCACCTGATTTAACTGTTCCGAACTGCTGCAAGAAACATATGAGCAACTCAAACAAAATATTCGTAATGAAATTAATGAAATACCGCGTGAAATGTGCTCAAAAGGGCTCGCATTTGAGAGGCTAAAAGAGACGGACATTTATCTGATATTGTATTCCATACACAATTGCCGACATTAAATAAAACATTTAGCAATAAATAAGATCCCCATTATCTATCATTTAATAAAAAATTTTAGAAAAACTAAGTAGTATACCTTCCCGGCGAACACCCTTTAGATATATAGTCTTATTTTTTTAACCGTTATAGGCAGTTTACTATTAAACAAATAACGCTGTTTTCGCCAGATCTTATTAAAAATGTATCGTTGTTACAATAAATTTTAATTAAAGGGTGACACATGCAGGATACGGAACCCTATATGTATAAATTCATTTCACATTCGCTTTTTGAATCACAATGTATTAAATGGTTTCAAACAATTCAAGGAAAAAATTTCTAAATTTTTGTGTCTTTTGCTGGATAAACTGCTTAAAACTTTTCCTCTTGTTTTTTTTTAGCATTTTTGCAATCTTAAGTATTCTTTAGGATGGCAGTAAAATTTTAGCTGTTAACAAACAATTTATCACAGAAATAGAAAAAATAGAAATTTTAAAGATTAAGAAATTTAATCATTATTAAGGAATAAGAAAATAAAAATAATTTATAAAAATAATTAAGAATTTAATTAAAAATTATTAAAATAAAAATTATTAGAAATGTTTTTTTACCGTTATGATATTTAAGAGAGGGTAAAATGTTTTTAACGGAAAGTTTTTTAAATGTTACTTCCGGCCTTTACTTCTTGAGGAAAAGTTTTCTATCTCCAGGACATAATTAAAAACAGCAAATTTAAACTAAATGCACGACGTAGGAAATAAAATTTGTGTAGAGATTTTTTTTCGCACACTTACAACAACAAACAATACTTACTACGCAATAATATTAAATTTCAGGATAAGTTTTCTCTCTTTGTTATAAACTTTTTATACTTTAATTTTTGTTTTGAGTTAAGCTTCTACAATTTTGTTTAATAATAATTTATTAGTTTTACATAAATTTTACTTAAATCAACAAATAGATTTTCTTTGGGTTTGTATCATAATTTAATATTGTTAACTAAACAACTTCAGGGATAATAAACATTAAAAAAAAATAAAAATGAAACAAAACTAACACAGAATATGTATGAAGAGTTACAGGCAAACAAAAACAACAAACAAACAAACAAACAAAAATAAACAAGTATTAAATTTAATTATTTCTTTGTTTTCTTATTTAAATAAAAGAAAGCAAATTTTTCAATTTTTTAATTTGTTTTTAAAATGAATTTGTTTTTTATTTTTTTATTAAAAAACATTTTTTTATTTTATTATTACTTTTTTGTGAAACTTTTCTTTTTTTTTTCTTTTCAGAATAAATATTAAAAAAAATATTTATTTTTAAAGTTAAGAAAAATATAACAACCGTTTAGCACAAAGGATGTACACTTTCTAAATATTGTAAAATATGCAATTGGAATCTACTGTACAGAGAGTAAAAAATAATGTCTCAGCTCAGTTCTCATTAGTTATTTAGTTGGCATGAAATTATCCTTTATAGTCTAGTTTTACTCTCATTTATATGAATGTGTCAAATTTTCTTTCCAATACACTATAAAATTAAAAACACTTTTCTTTGCTAAAATTTTCTCTTTTTCGAGATTTTGACAAAAGTAAATCTCTTTTCCTATAAATCAAATAAAAAGTTATTACTCTTTATTTTTTAACATTTCCTTTTTGTTCTCTTTCCCTTAATAAAATCTCTATTACAAAAACCACCCAATTTATTCTTCACCTCATCTCCACTGCCATCTTACAACCCTGCATCCTTGTTATTGTTATCTTTTTCCTTTTTTCCAAAAACAACAAAAAATGTTTCCTCAATATGTTTATCCTGTGTTTTTCATATTAAAATTCATATTTAAAATTCACCCTCTCCACCCCTCGTGTTTAAGGAAAATACTTTGTTGACTTTTCATGTTGCTTACGTTTAAATGTATTCAAAGAATTTTGGTTACTATAAATGATGGGTACTTTTTATAGTGTGATTAAAAGGGTGGGTTAATGTTAAATCTAGGTTTCTTAATCTTATTTATGTGTGATCAAGATGCTGCTATATATTGAGACTTATTTAACATCATACAATTTATATTTTTGTTCTTAACCGCCGATTACCGTTTACTATTTGAATTTTACTTGAGGATTTTTTTCCATGGTGCAGAACGGATTCTAAAGCAACTCTCATTATCACCTGCCATAAAAATAGCAGTTTTGAGTGACTATTCTAAAGCGAAACGGCGGAACTTTCCAATAAATGAATGCATCAATTAACTGGCTGCTGTAAGACAAATTTTTAACAAGAATTACTTGACACTAATCCAAACAGATCACCTTGATGTCGAGGTTTCGGTCACCTGACTATGATTGCAAAATTACTGCTGGTGAACAAAACCAAATTATATGGCATTTTCTGTTTTCGCCCTTAAAAATGGCAATTTCAAATTTCAAAATTTTATTAAGTTCAAAACCAACTGAAAATGTTAACAACACAATTATTCAGAAATTGTTTTAAAATTTATTTATTTATTGCATAAAGCAAAGTAGTTAACTAAGAAACATAACATTAGAAAATGATGTCAAACACCAATTTATGCAATCGTTTTTCAATCCTTAAAATAAGAACTATTAAAATATATTATTAATGTTGGTTCTTATTGTATATTCTAAAATTAAAACAAAATTAAAAAAAAATAAAAATTGTATATTAAATTTAATAAGAATGAGCAGTAAAACAGAAAAGGGAATTTTTTTATAAATACAAAATGCATTGAATAAAAGACAAAACAAAATAATCATCAATGGATTGATGAAGTTCTCTAATTTTAATATTGAGGAATTATTTCAATTCTGCAAATCAATTACTTCACCACCTTCTAAATCGAGATCCGCAGGAGTATCATCAAGTTTCAACAATTCACCGTCAAAACTGCAATAAAAGTAAACAAAATAAAAATGGGTTTTAAACTTGGGTTTTGGAAAGGCAAGAAGAAAAGAATAGCTTACCTCAATTTCAATTGATCTAGACCAACTTTTAACTCTTCCGCACATTTTATATATAAAATTCGCAATTTCTCATTTTTCATTATGTTTATTTGCAAAGGTTTTTTCCACTTATCAGATTGGATTTTAAGAACAATTTTATTAGCATCGTGTTTTTTACCAGCTGCAACTTTTAATCCTGGTGAATAAAATTGCTTTGAAAGCACCCTGCCATCTACAAAAAAATTTTGTTTTTTTTTTTGTTTATTCATTATGATAAAACTTATTAAACAATTTAAATAAAATGTTAATTTATTAATATTTCCCTGTTTGTTTTTGTATTTTAAGACAAATAAACGTATATTTATCTAATGCTTTTTTGAGCTCAGTAGAGAGAATTAAAATACTTAAAATTAAAAAAATAAATCAAACTTCGAAATCGAAAATTTAATATGTGGCCTTATACTGAATTCAAACAAGTTAAGTTTGTTTTAGTGTATATAAAAAGTAATTAATATTTCGCCCACCTCGAAGTTTAACCTATAAATACAAAATATACCGAAAAAATCAAAATTACGACTATAATCGTAATTAAAAAAAAATGTGTTAAAGTATCAAAATCAAAGTGTTTTGAACTTTCGAAGAAATTTTCTTAATAACTCTTTTTAGAACATGAATTTTGAATGCAAAACAAAATATGAAGAAAAATGTATTGTCATTCTTTAATGTAAAAATATTATTTTACATGCGTGATAAGGTTTACGTCGGTACGGTGGTCAAACTACTGGGTTGATATGATGCGTGCACCCACGTCCTAGGAAGCCGAAGACATAATTCTAGCAACAGGTCATTCCTAGTTACAATTTTCGGAAGTTTCGGAGCAGAGCCGCCACCCCCACTACTTGCTGAAGAGTTGGGACTATTCAACTCCAGGTCCAGAACACACGACAAGCATGCACACTACATTTGGATCAATCACCCTTTGTTCTGAGTAGAGATGAGATGAATAAATCAAATTCATGAGGGCCGCGAAACCACAACCACCACGATGCTCCCGAAGGGCCAACCTCAATAATCAGTCGGAAAACAGCTCAAAGGCTAAAAAAAACTAAAAAGCTGAACAGCTCAAAGGCTAAAAAAAACTAAAAAGCTGAACTCTGGGGCTTACTGATTCCCGTGGAAATAACGTGGAATTTCTCTAATGGCTAGCCTTTAGAGAACTGGGCTTTCTTTTACCCCCGGTGATATATGTAGTGACGGTGAGATTCCGTCAAGACATATAAATGTGGCCCCGGGGGGTAAAAAAAAAATTTAAGTTAATTTCATGTTTTTTTATTTTCTTGTTTTTAAACCAACCAAAGAAAAGCTTGCTTCTAAAAATATTTTCAAATTTTTTTAGACATGTGATAGACATCGTTTTAATTCTTTAAAAAAGAAATCTAATTTAAAAACCAGTCCTTTTTCTAATTATTGAATTAAAAAAAATGTGTTTTTTAGTTTTTTATAAAAACCATAGGCATCACTACCCACACTTCCAAATCGAAGAAATTTTATTTTCGAAATTTTAAAATGTGTGTCCCCGAAATTTTAAAATAGATAAAAACAAATACTTTATTCACATGTGCATAGTATAGCCCAACTTCCTAGTCATAAAATTTTGTTATCCGAAGAGACCAACGTGTGTGCGCAATTACTTTAGAAGCCGTTAAGTAGAAATAGATAAAATCCTATATTAATTTATATAGATGTGTTAATTAATAAAATAAATTGCTATAAATTTAATTTCAATTAGATGACAAATGTTTGAAGATGGCTTACAAATCTTCGTCCTTACATACAAATGGTCATGAAAACAAAAGAAATTTCAATCTAAATCGCAGATCACACGAAAAAAAAGGGCGATGCTCGCATAATTTTTTTTTTTTTTATAAAGAGAAGTAGCACTTTAGGCAGCAATACCTATTTAGTTAAGTACCGTGCTACATTCTTTAGGAATGGGATAGAGATGAGATGAAACAGGTGGTGAAAGTAGGATAGTCGGAAATTAACTGCCGTATAAGACAGCACAGCGACCAGTGAATATGCCTTCATCGCTGAGCAGCCCCACCGACAATCAATTTTTATTTTTGTAGTGAAAAAAACCAAGGTCTTCGTTGGGAATCGAACCCACAACCCCCATACTGACAAGCTAGTACACTACACTTCTCAAAGTCAACGATATAGAAGGTAAATGCTTGTAAAACCACTATTTCTGTTACTATTGCATTAAATTTTTGTTACTAGGTGTATTTCACCGAAATATACAGGAATCACTAAAAACTGCTATTTTGAAAAAGAGACGAGTTAAAGCCTTTCTGCTCGATTCCAGCAATATATTTCCACCTGCAACGAACTTAACTATAAAGCTCTGTTTAAAACCAAATTATACCTTTTTATTTACAAAACGTTAGAAATGAATACTTACCAATAAAGTGGAAAATTTTATAGTTAATAGAATCTGGTGTATCGTCAGCCATAATTATGCGATCATTAAGATTGAAAATAATATTCTCCATATCAACGTTTTCCCGTTTAGCAAGTTGTTCGAAAATATCCTGAAACTTTTGATATTTTCGTAATTTAAATGCTTCCGGTTTACCCTTCCAATTAACCTTAATATTGAGCTCTGGATTGTCCTCATCAAATGAAATGTCCAAAACAGGATTTTTATGATTAAGAGAAGAGTTCTTATTTTTATTTGAATTGATAGTAAACATTCCTTTCTTTTTCCTTTTGCTGCGAGTTTCCCTTGTTGGTATTTCTGTGTCTGAATCGAGTTCTATATAACCCTCCACTCGAGGCATAGGACTAGAAACCAAGTCAATGTAATCCACTTGAGTGCTTCGAGCTGCTATTTCAGCCAAATACTGCCGCTTGGCACGCATGACACGAGATCGTCCACCTCTACCCTGTTGTAAAAAACTTTCCATAATTGTTAAATTTGGGGAGGCATTATCTGATAGCTCTACATTAACATTTGAACCGCTGTCACGTAGACTTGTACTGTCTTTCCCTATGGCACGACGACGGCCCCGTCCACGACCCCTTCCGTTGCCTCTTTCTCCTTCTAGCAAAGCGGAGGGTGCACAATTTTCTAATACTTTGTCTGTTTCTTTAACTAATGATCGTCTCGTTCTTCTACCAACAGGCATTTCTTGGACTCTCTTACTTAAATTCTCTAACAAGGGCATCGTTGGCGATATAGAACGGCCACTTGATGTCGAACTACGTCGGGATATTGCGTTTTCCTTCGACTTCTCGGGAGTTGTACTTTTCCCCGTGCGGTGCTGTCTTTTTGTTCGGCTCGTTGTTGCATCATTATTACTTACTATCGAATCAAAATCGAAATCATCAGTATCTAGATCATGACTGTCATTGAGATCATCAGTTCTGATAGACTCTAAGGACTTGAGCTGCTCCAAAAAATTTGCTAAGAAAAAAATATGACAAAACACTTAAATTTAAAATAAGTTTTTGCTTACTTTTTCTCAACTCCTCCAAGTTTTTAAAAATGTTAAACTCTTCAGTCATGTTTTTTTTTCAATTTTATAAAATTAGCATAGATATTTCTTAGTTCCTAGACAAAAAATAAACACAAAATATAGCGCAATAATCACAAACTACTTCCACAAATACATGCTTGGGATTGCACAGGGCACAAAGTTGCAATAAAATTTTTTCAATGAATGTCAGCTAGTGGTGTATAATTTTTTGTACACCACTAAGGCAAATTTGTTTGGCGAATTCAGTTATTCTCGCATTGTACAGAAAATCAAACAGCACAGGGCGAAACCTTTCCAAGTGCTATTAAAACCGAAATTATGTGTTTTCGTCATTGTTCAAATTGTCAAAAAATTTATGTAAAGTTTTTTTTTGTTTACAATTCGATAAACGCAAATTTACAGCCATATAATTTCCATCGCTACCAGCTGGTAATTAACTCCCCTTAATTGCTCTGTTATATTAGTTGATCTACAACTGTTTGTTATAATATTCAACTTAATATGCGAACAACGATATAAATTACTGAATCACTTGGTAGATTATTTTGCCATAGCCCAATTGATATTATATAGGCGATTGATATATATATATATTAATTTTTTTTTTCTATAAAGTTCGACATACTTAAACTAAAATGACAATGAAAATTTAATACACCATTTCCACCAGTTAATAAATTATATATCAAAAGTAAAAATTATAAATACATATATGCATGTTTTTTTTTGTAGAGTCTAGAAAACCAAAATATACCTTTTTAACGATGTCATAGCATTTACATATTAGTAAAGCGAATCAATTAACAGTTAGTGGTGACGAATTCAATCAATTTCGAAGGTAACCTAACTGTAAAACACTAGGTCATAATTTAATAAAAAATATTTAAAACAACTTTATTTTTTATTAGTTTTATCAATATTTCGCCAAACCATTGGTTGGCATCATCAGGACAAACAAAAATAATGAACAAACAATTAATCAAAAATTGAAAAAATTTTGAAATTTTTAATCCAAAAATTTTTTTTAATTTTTGATTAATTGTTTGTTCATTATTTTTGTTTGTCCTGATGATGCCAACCAATGGTTTGGGGAAATATTGATAAAAATAATAAAAAAATATAGTTGTCATAAATATTTTTTATTAAATAATGACCTAGTGCTTAAAAATAAACTACTAAAAAATATTAAAAAAGTCAAATAATACTAACTGTAAAACTCTTTATATAAAACTATATTTAAAAAGAGATACCTTGCATGCATATGAATGAATTCGCTTTAATCTTGCCTTTATACAAACAGAACTTAAAGGAGAGTTTGATATCAGCTAGATATATTGCATTTTTATTTGTCTTTTTCTTAATTTTAATGTTTCTTAAATAAAATCAAATATATAAATTAAATAAATTTTATTCTCATTTTCAATAATTCGCCACACCATTGCGTGGCATCTTTAGGAAAAGAAAAGTGTATGCACTTAAAAAGGTCAATTAACTATAATTATTAATAAATAAAAATTTGACAGATAAGATGTCAAATTTGTTTTGGTACTTTGACATTAATATTATCACCTTTGTTGATAACACCACCTGGTTTATAATTCGCTTAATAAAAATCATAATATTACTAACACTGGTTAGGGAATAAAGATATATTTTGGTTTTCTAGTGTCACGATTTTCATAAGTTACAATTTCTAGAGAAAATAAAAGGCTTCTAAATAGTTAAAAAATGATAGAAAAACACATTTTAATATAATAATAGTAAGAAATAAAAAGTGAAAGTATTTAAAGCAACTGGAAGATTATGACGTTTAATTGGTGCTAGGAACACACATACACACACAATAATTTCGAGAAAAAAGTCATTGCACGTCGTCTAGTGTTTTTCATCAGCATCAAGAAATTTACAAGTCACATACATACTTATATGTATGTTTGTATGCGTGTATAAATTGGGCACATAAGCTTATAACAAAAATTATAACATACTGATTTTGTTAATTTAATAAAATTTTATCAGTGTTTTTGAAAAAATAATGACATCTATAGTTGAAGTTATACAACATTATCAACGTAGCATTGATAGCAGCCAAGATAATGAGGCTAGGGTAAGTTTTACAAAAATATAAGGAATTAATTTTTGCCTTTAGCAAATTTGGATATACATATATAAATAAACTATTCTTCTGGTTTATTTTTAAGTTATTTCATAATCCCTACATTTCGAAAGAAACTTCACTCTAATTAATGACCTCCATATATAAAATCAAAAGCCCAATCAAATATTTTCATTTTATTCTTTCATTTAAAACACCAATAAAGACATGGAAAATATAAATAATGTAGACGACAACAACAACAACAAAATTGTCTATGCAAACAGATGTTTTATATTTTTCTTTTCACAGTAATTCAGAGTTGGTAAAAATTGTGGACACATTATATTAAAACGTTGTTTTAAGTGACGTGACGTAAGGATAATTGTGTTGAATTTTCCCTTTTCCAAAACTTCTTTTGTAGCCACACGCCTTTGTTTTTATTTGTTAGGATTTTATTCAATTTTTTGTATTATTGAGATAGAATTTTGAACCCTTTTTTAACCTCTTTGTGCACATATGTGCATATATATGTATGTATTTATAGACTTACGTGCATATTGAAGTTGGACTTCAATATTTATACCATAAAAGATGAGCTACCAACTAAACAATTATATGTCTTAAGCTTACTTATTTTAATGTCCGTGCTTCAATTCCAGTTACATAAAGCCTTTTTTATTATAAATTTAAGAATATGCTATTTAAAAATCTCACTGAGAAATTGTCCTTAAAAGCTGGCTAAAAGAAAAAATGTTTTAAAGAACATAATAAATTGAGGCATACAAACAAGTTAAATATATTATTTTTGCATATTCATTCATTATTGTAACCGAATGCTGCTAATATTACAGATCTTGATGTAAAGTGTTCCGAAATAGCCATAAGAAAAAATCTTTACGATGGGTGTTAATCCTGATTTTTATAAAAAGGATATAAAATTAATATTATTTAGAAAAAAAAGCAAAAAAAAAACAAATAGTTTTTCCATGCCTGTTTCTTTATTAACAAACTTATTTAATTTTTTTAGTTATTACACTGCATTAACAAACTTTATAAGTTGCCAATTAAAGTGGAGCACCTTCAAGAAACTGGTGTGGGTAAAACTGTGAACTCTTTACGAAAGTTCAATGGCGAAATAGGAGTGGCAGCTAAAACGCTGGTTACAAAATGGAAAGCAATGGTTGCGGCCGAAGAAGAGCCAATGGAAACTAGTTCTCAGTTAACTGAAAATGAGACCCATAATGATACGAACGGTGATGAAGGTGGGACTAGCCCACACGACGATGAGGAAGATGAAAACCACAACCGCCATAATACAAGCCAGCAAAATGATGACTGCAAGAATCACAAAAAAGACAGCAAAGAAAAATTTAGAGATCAAAATAGAAGCAGCAGTAGCGATCACAAAGATACAACTAAGCACTCAAGGTCCACATCATCAGATAACCAAAATAGTGGAAAGTCATCAAAACATTTGAATGAAAAACATAAATCATCGACATCTTCAAAAGATGAGAAAAGCAGCTGCAGCAAGGATAAGGAGAGAGAAAAAGAGAAGACCGAACATAAGAGTAGTAGGGATAAACACAAAGAGCGACATCATGACAAAAACAAAGAAAAAGATAATCATAAGAAAAGTGCTAGTCATAAAGGCAGTTCAAAATCCAAGTCTGAAGATAAAAAACAAAATGATCGCTCCGATAAACATAAAAGTTCTTCAAAAGATAAGGAACGAACAAAAAATGTAAGTTTGCGCTTAAAAATTTCTTTAAAAAAACAAAAACTATTTTTTTGTATAAACTTATTCCCCATTTTAGTCTGTGTCTTCAAAAGAAAAACAAGAATCGCAATCCTCCTCTTCATCATCAATCTGTAAGCCCTCAACCAAAGATCCAGACAATGACGAACGTAAAAGACGTTACAATTCTGATAATGACTCTAATGACTTCAAATCCCCACAGCCTAAGATGGTCAAAGTGAACAAATCAACGTGTTCAAAAACTGCCACCAAAAAAGACTCTTTTTCATCGTCCTCAAAGGCGTCTGAAGAAGAGGAAAGAGATGATAGTTTTGATTCGTCAATGGGTGCCAACTTTGATGATGTCTTAGGTATGCTTAATATGCCAGTCAAGAAAAATAAGAAATTGTTGAAGTCTCCTTCAACTTCTGTAAATAGTAGTAATGCTATCAAAAGGGATATTAACCCTCACAAGCAATCAACAAATAACAACAACGATATTGCAAGGAAAATAAATGGTGAACAAACAACACCATATTCACCACAAGTTAATTCCAAAGCGATGGTGAGTAGAAGCTATCTATGTTTATACTTAAAATTGTTAAAATCGTACACTTTTCCATAAGAAACCTGATTTATTGGCACCAACTGCCAAATTAGAACCTCTAGATCCCAGCATTGCTTTAGAATTGCCGACAATATCCACCAATTATAAACCTATGCCACTTAATCAAACCGTAATGGATTGTGTTTTTAATAACTCCTCCTCTTCATCGAAACCTGTGCGTATTTTTTCCGATGCAGAAGCTATAACTCACGGCATTTCATCAAAAACAATGAGGTATTTTACAATAAATAACAAAACCTTTAAGAAGCTTTTTTTAATTATTTGGTATTTTTAAAGAACAAAAATTTATTCTGGTGTTCGAACTGGTCAAACATTTCAAGTGCCAAGTCTATTTGATATGTGCATAAGAATATTGCAAAAGAATATTGATGGTAATTTGCATTTTTATATGAAGTTGTTTTTATTTTATAAAATAATTGTGTTTTGTATTTCTTTGGACGACACATAAAGCCTTGGAATATACGGGCGGGGTGCCATTCGAAGTTTTAAAACCAGTCTTGGAACGTGCTACACCTCAACAATTGTATGTTTTTGAAGAATATAATCCCTATTTAATGGAAGATAGTGATGTTTTATGGCAGCAACATGTTGCACGCAATTTCCGTACAAAAAAACGCCTTGAAAACGAATCATGGCGAGAAATGTTTATTGTGAGTATAGAGTTTCTACTTGTTACAATTATATAAAGTTCAATTTCCCTTTTTTTCAGCGTTGCCAAGAAGAAGAGGAACGTAGGCTAAGTGTATTAAAAGATTCTATTAAGGCCTCTCAAAAAATAGCTGCAGCCCCTCTAAGAAAAACACAATTAGCTTTTGTAGATTCCATGGTTAAACCACCGCGTAATATTTTAAAGAAACAAGAACAATTCGGTACAAAAGGAAAGTTAGTTGCTACACCAGCGGCGCGTGTAGCATCACTGTCAAGTGTCACACCCAATGCTGCTAAAACAGGTGATCAAAGGCTTAAAATCCCAACTGCTGTTAGAGATCATGCTCAAGTCTGTAAGTGTATTAATTGTGAATTATCAAACTAATCTGATATTTATGTTGTTATTTTTAATTAAATTTAAAAAACAAAAACTAATATTGATGCAGCCAATTCATCGATACGTCTCAAAAAGGCCCCTCTAATGCAAAAGACTCTACAATTTATACGTGGTCGCCATAGGCGTTAAATAATAATCTATAATTTACAATTTTAAATAATTTTACATTTAAGTCTCATTTTCTAAAACTATTTAATAGACGTGTATGTAAGTAAGAACTAAACGATAATTTTTTTTTTTTAATTTATTATAATTACTTTATAAAAACTTTTATTTAAAGCCTGAAAAATATCTTCAAAATTTAACATTGGCTTGAAATTAAACTTTTCTCGAAGTTATTTCAAATTTATATAAATTTATTTTTGTTTTGCTTTCAATATTACTTGGTATAATATAATAATATTTATATACACATGTAGTTTCCTTTAATTTTAGTTTCAATTTATTTCTCTTAGCTTTAATTAAATTTTCTTTGTTTGTTCTTCTGCTGAAAATGCCACTTTTAAACATCACTGTTTCTAATCACGTTTTTGTGTTAAATTAGATAAGTAGAAAATAATATTTGCTGATATGATACTCTAAAATAAATTATGAAATAGTTCCAACAGTTTTAAATGGGCTGTGCATAAAAAATATATACACTCCAGTTCTGTAAATCGAATCAGTTCTGATGTTGTTTTTCTTTCGAGTGTATTTATTTTTTTTCGAAAGCAAATTAAATATAGTTTGCATTTTTATAATAACTCTTAATATATTCTTTCTCCTTTACCAAACGAGGAAATAATGTTTCCTTTTAATTTTTTTATTGACTCGTTCTACAGGACACATGTGATAATGTACATGTTATATTTAATTTGCATTCTTTTTTTGTTGTTATTAAACTCCAGATACATGTTTGAAAAAACCAACAATAAAACAAAATAAAATTAATTATAATTATTAATTATGATATTGAAAACTGAAACGTGTTAAATTATACAACACACAGTTATAAAATTTAAATTCGGAACATTTAGAAATTATGATTTAAGCTAATTATTCAAAAACTTATTAATTTAAATATAAATATTGAAAAAACACATTTGAAATTTGTCTTATTAAATAATTTATCTTTAATAAATATCTTTTTTCTTTTTTAAGATCTTTTTTATATATTTTTTCTTCTCGATATTTCGCTTTCCTTTGGAAAGATATTTACTAAAGATAAAGAAAAAAAAAAAAGATCGTTTAAAAAAAACTATAAAAACTTATTAAATATTTACTTATTTCAAAACCTATTACAAACTGTTAGTAGCTGTTGGTACAGCCGGGATAGTAAGTAGCTGGCAGACTTTTAAGGAGAAAAATAAAATACTAATAATTCAGTTCTACAATGAAATTAGACAGGCTATCTTACTTCATGGCTCTAAGCAATTGCTACAGAAAATTTAGACTTGCAGTACTTAATCGAAATTTCGACAGGATGATCAATCTCTCAGTAAATCAGTTACTAAAATAATCCATCTATAGATCAGCCACTTAAATTATGTATTTGGGATATGTTTTAGTGAAGGTGCTGAACGATCCCCAAATATTTTTCATACTATTCACGGAAAGAATCTAGGATGTTTGATTTACTGTCAGATGTTAATATTAGGTTCGGTCACTTCCTGTCAGTCTTAAAGAACGTGATAGTTCAACATCATCAATCGACGAAAGCTTCTTCAGCAGTAGTGAAGAACCAATCAGAAAATATCTAAAGGTACTTACGATTTAAAATCTTTGTCGAAATGATTATGAAATTTTTTAATATACATTACAGAAAAGCAGCCCATTTTCCGAAATTCAGCCAGCATAAGTAGAGAAGTAATAGCAGCTAAACAACAAATGTCCAAAACAAGGGTTGGCTGAGTAATTTGATTCAGCATAGTTGGAAGAAATAAGAAAATATCAAGAACATGTTCAACTGTCTGAACGCGAATGAAAAAAAACAAAAGAAAATTCCAAATGTTCGCTCGCCTAAGCTCAGACTAAGACCACCTTTTTTAAACTTGGAATTCGTTATTTTAAACATCCGTGAAAAATTGAATTTTCCATTGCCACCAGATTTTATACCAAGGTGATTTGAATACTCTTCACCTTGTGCTAAAGATTCACGCGCAGGGCATTACTGAATTATAATTCATAAGAGGCAACTATAAAACCGCTTCTAAATTCAGCACTTTTTCACATACAGCATGGAAGCGCTCGCTCCATTTTTGTTTTCCTGCAGCAAGCGTGACTGTTAAGAAAATATGTAAATGGGAAAGGAAATTCAGTGTTTTATTAAAAAATAACATTTCGACTGTTAACACAATGAGAAGTACACTAATTTTAGTAGAAATTGTTACTCATTCGTATCTAATTAAAAAATGTTTTTCGTAATGCTAAACCAGAAGTTTGCTTCATCTACAAAATTAAATTTTAAATACTGCAGCAGTCGTTTCACAACTGGCCTGCTTTTTTATTAGGCGCACTTTCATAATTTTAACTTCAAAAGTACTTTTTATTTTCTTTGAATCTCTGATTCAGTAAATAAAATAGAATAGCTTTTTCTTTTTATATTGTTTTATTTTATATTACATGTTATTTATTATCATTAATTTTTTTAATGAAACAGCCTTGAGTAACTGTAACTACTGGCATAAGACGACAATAGAATTGCATAAATCATCCGAATAAAATTAACTTAAACTAAATTGTCCAGCTGACAGGGTTGACTACAAATTTGTGATTAAAATTTACAAATAAAATTTTAGTACAATTCCAATCAATTAAAAATTATTTTGTTTTTTTTTTAACAAAATAAATAAAAATATAAATAAGAAATAGATAACATTTGTATTTAGATTTATAAAATTAATTTGTCATTTGCTCTAAATAATGTCCGTTATTTTAAAAAATATTCATATTTATATTTCGATAGACCGAAATATTATTTCGAAGTTGTAAAATAATTTTTTGATGTAAAGATTGGCTACATTTTTTACACCTTCGATAAATACAATTCCAGAAAATTGTATATCTTTTAAAATAACGGCCACATACTTAGTTTTGTTTTAAATTAATTGGTAGTAAAGGTTTCAATTGTCATTTAATGGTCAACTTTGCCACTGCTTGAAGATGGTTCAGTTGAACCATTAATCATATCTAGTGCTGCAAACTTCCAGCGCATATAGGCTACGCGCATGCGATCCCATATATTATCTAAGGAATCTAATGCTGGGCGAACATCAAGTATCGCAAATTTATAATCTTTATCGACTATCCCACCATCGTAGTAATCGATAACGTATCGCACATCTTTTCCGCAACGATCAATAATCCAATCATGACGATCGAAAGGCAATTCATAACTGAAAGTGAAAAAAACTTTTAAATTATATTGCAAAAATTAGTCTCCCCCTTTAGGCGTTAAATAGTCATCTAAGATTTCATATTTAAATAAGGATATTCAGAAACTCGAAAATATGATCGTTGATGAACTAATGGGTTCGGTTTTAGCAGTTAACCCTGATTAATGCAACGAATCGACCAGTTCTTGTTTAGTAGAAGAATTGAAGATCTTTGACGATTTTTGTGGCTAGGTTTGAGTCTTTATAACAGCTCTCTGCTGTTGTCTGAAAATGTTGGCTAAAAATATTTAATAGACTAATGGGATGAAGTGGGTTAATGAAATAAATACACAGTAAAACGATGGTCAGCATTTTAAATCGCCACAAATTATTCGATTAAGGTAGCCTCTCAATCAATCGCTCGTTATTCGAAACAGCAGGGCAAAAACTAGGAAACACTTTCCGAGCATGTTAAGCCAATTTTAAAAATTAAAAAAAAATTGAATGAGAAGTCGAGTTTTTGTTGTTTTATTTTGATGAATTACGGCACGCTTGCTAGCCTTTCTACGACCAACTTACCCCATTAAATTTCGAATGCGGGCTCGTGGGCTGAAATCCGATGCTTTGCCACCGAAACTCTTAAGGCGAGGATTACCACACTCCCTTGCATGAAGAGCCTCCCATTTTAAAACCTCTCGCCATGCCTGTTCGTTATTGGCGTTGTGAATACGAATAATGTCACCCATGTCTTTTTGTGACACATCTTCGTTTTTCCAACGCCATCCCTTACGTAGCATGGCATTCCAAAACATTTGTTGACTAGGATATTGCCAAAATTGTAGAGTACCATCTTCGGTTGCTTTGGGTATCGAAGAGGTTTGTCGTTCGGTTGACAAGTCGAAGGGTTGACCTGGTGAAGGCTGTTGATTGGCTGGTGGCATCATATTTAAGGGATTAACATCACTGTTATCATGTTTGACAGGGCATTCAGAGGTCGATGCGGTTGCTGCTTCGATTTTACGATGTTGTAGATTGATGGCGGCAGACGTTCCACCATCTTTTTGATGCATAGGACATTCGGGAGGAGGACTGATACCAGCGGTTTTCATTTGTTCGTGAGATTTAGGCATACTATTTCCCATTTGGCTAGCTTGCATTTGGGCTAACGAAATTATATTTCCCATGTCTGTAGTGTTTTAAATTCTGCAAAGATTTTGAAGTTTGAACATGTGCATACACAAATGCTTAAATGTATAAACAAAAATTAAATGGATTGATTGAATTGGAATATACATTGAGCACGTTACTGGGCGCTCTTATTGTTGCGTAATTTTTCCAAAATTTCTGTTGTAGACTTTTCCAAGCGAGTACTTACTTTCCGCATAAAACAACTTGAAATTTAAAAGATTAGTACAGATGGTTTAAAAGAGTTATTTAATTAATTCATTTAAGTTTTCGTTACAAAACGCTTTTCGTTCTTCTGAAATTTTTTCTTTTTCAAGAAGTGTCAATAGAAAAAAATCGTTCAACGTGCTGTCAAAATTTGTTTTGATGTTTTTTTTTTCTTAACCACAAAATAATGTGTAACGTAACACAAAGTAACGTAAGATGTTCATTCAGTAGTCTAATTAATTATTGATTTGAAGTTAGTAAATATTACGTGCGATAACACACGTTCTAATATGAAAAAATAGCAAAAATGATTTGTTCGAAATATTATCAACAAAATGTCATAGTAATATTTTACTTCTTTTTTTATTAAAGATTTATTTGTTTTTAATTTATATTATTAAGTTTTTCACAACATTTATCTTAAAAAAAATAAAATTTATAATATTATTTCTTAAAAATTGCCTGTGTTTAGTTTGCAGCTGATTTTATAATTTTATTTTTATGCGGTCTTTCATTAAAACTTTTTAATTAAAAATATCATGGCGCTGCAATGAGACTAATTTAAAGTCCATACGTAATTAAATTATCCCATTAATTGAATTTGAATAAAAATGTGGATCGAAATTTAGGATATTTATCTCAACAAAAGTTAAATTTAATGCCAGAGAAATTTTTAACTAAATCTCATTTCAATGTCATGACATAAATGATGAGAGCGTTTAAAGGAGAACAATTTCACACACAATTACAAAATAAACAGACACCAAATTTTATCTTGCTTTTTAAAGTGTATTAATGAATATATTAAAATTATTTTAGTTAAACAAATAAATTATGTTTAGAAATCCACTACAACAGAAACATAGCAAAATTAATTAAGTTAATTAATTTTTATGAAGTTATGTTCCCGTTGTTTCGGTTGAAATTACTTTCAATAACGCTATAGACACGATTCTATAGCGTTAACGTAAATTATTGATTTTTATTACTACAACTCTACTACTGTGTGGTAACTGCCATCTACATGTGTATAACAATTCATTTATTGGTTTTACAGTTAGTTGGTGTTTGAGTTTAACACAGTTTGAGATGCATTGTCTTGCTGTCATTTTTAAATACTTTAGAAAAACTATATTTAACGTTTAAAAAGATTGGGCCAGTTCACATTGGATTAATATTTGTTCCGTACAACTTTTGTTCTTTCCAAAATACACTTGACTAATTATTCTAGCACAAAATGGTATACGTATGCACAGGCTTGTGTGTGTTAGTGTTTTTTATTCATTTCACGTTTGTTTTTCGTTCGGTATACAGCACAGTATACGCATTACAAAATAAATATCGCTGGATTAAGTGATGATGAAATGTTTGTTTCTAATTTTATTTTATGTAAAATTATTTTTATTCTTAATTGACCTTTTTTATTTTAATTAAATAAAAAAAAAATTTCAATTTGTTAATAATTTTTGTTATTAAAAATTAATTTTTCCTGAAGAAGCTTTCCATAGGAAAGCAAAATATTGAAAAAATATATCGTTAAAATTTAATTAAAAATACCGTTTAAAAGATTAACACATATTTAATTTTCTGTAAAATATAAAAATATTATAGCAAAAACTTGAATTCAATAATAATAAAATCGCAAGTATTTAATTTTCATGTGATTTGTTCAGGTTACAGGTAAAAATGATAAAAACAAATAGCATAAACAACGCCACTTGTTGTCTATACAGATTTATCAACTTTAATGTTAGTTGCCGCGACCAACCACCTTCTACTTTTGCATTCATACTTAAATGACAAGGCAATAGCCAACTGAAGACTAAAAATCGCTCTGCAAAAAAAACACACAAGACCTGTGTTTTCATAAATGCATGTGTATTAGTTTTGTTTTCGTTGTGCGGCTTTGAAGCTGCTAGAAAAATTGTTTCAACCAAAAACTACCCCCCTCACCGAAAATGCCAACAAACTGCCAGCACAACTAATCCAATGTGAACTGGCTCATTTGTTATAGGAAATGTGCCTATTTGGTTCTAGTTTGTAAAATACACCTATACATATGTATGTATGTAGATTATACCTACGGTATCTATGGTAAAAACAGTATTTTAGGCGGTAATGCAAAACAAAATGTCTTAATACTGAATTTGTTTTAAAAGTGCCAAATGTAAGAATTAATTAAGTTAATAATCTAATGATTATTGTTTAAGCCAATAGGAGTTACTAGCCAACCTTTCTCAATACACCTTAATAATAACAAGATCAAAGCCGCAGGTTAGTAATGTATGGTAAAAGCTTTGTTAAATAGAGTTTGTTCTTCAACAGTGCCTTTTGACGTTTATGTGTTTGCGTTTGTGAAATTTGCAAAAAGTTTGATTAACCTTCCTTACCCGCTATTAATTTAAAAAATAAAATAAAAAATTAAAGGGTACTTATATTAAGTCCTGATTTTGCCGTGTATAGTCTTACAATTTGAACCGTAATAGACAGACACATAATATTTACAAAGTGTTTAATCTTACGAAAAATCATTTAACACATTGTCGTGTCCATTATTTTGACATAATAGATTCGCATTAATCTAAGTATGCAAGGGAGAGTTTACATACATAAACAGTGTATTTTTATGACGGTTAACTTTTTACTTTTTTAATTTTACAGATTTCCATTTTAAGTTCTGTTTCAGATAACCTTCTGCCATCTGACTGTTATATAGAAGGTTTTTCAACCAGAATTATTTATATACAACAATTACTGAAACAATAACATATTGTTTTCAGCAAACTTGGGATTTTTTCATTACCGTTAAAATTTCATTGGCTTTAAATAGAAACTTTTGGTGTTTTATTTAATTAATTTCTTTATAATAGTTTTTGCTAATGCTAATGTAATTGTAATGAAATCGTTTAATAACTAAATACAACTGATTAAAGTTAATCTCTGAGATTTAAACACCCTTAAACCTTGGCCAGCAGTTCCTTTTAGTTACAGTGAAACAAAAATATGCTCATTTTTGTGATAATTTTAAAACGTACATTTTAGCAAATTTTTATGATAAGAATGTTTATTTTGCTAACAAAGGCAACAAATAATATTAAGTTATTTGAATTTGTTCCGCCAGTAAATGATATACTTTCATGTCATTCCTTTTTTTCTGTGCTGGCTGTTTGTTCGGCATGGACGCCGAGCGCTTTCGATGTGATGATATTATTCTCAGGCCGTGTTCTAAACTGTACTGTTTTTTAAAGGTAATGTATTGAAATTATGTAATTATAATGGTCTTGTTTTTTAACTAATCGTCAATTAAAATTTTATTTAAAAGGCATTACTATTTCTTAAAACTACCTATATACTGCTTAAAAAAGAATTTCATTAGGTATTTAGCATTCAATTAATTAGCGAATAAAATTAATTACTCCCAAGTATGGCCTTCAGTTAAAAATTAAATAAATTTTTGCTTAATATTTTTATTTAATATAAAAAGTTCAAAACAGATTGTAAACATTTTGCTTTTAATTGTGCAACCATAAAAATATTTATTATTCACGTGACGTTATATAACAATTGAAATTAATTACCTTTTAAGATTTATAATTTATGCGACTGAATTTATTTGCTTTTAAATGGAAAAAAATTCAAGTTGTGATCTATTCCTGTCACCCCCTCCAACAATATGATATGATTCAATTGTACTTACTGTGAGTATGGAAAAATACAATAAATAAAAACTATTTAAGTTTGTTGTTGATTATTTTTATATGAAAAATTTATTGTCATATTCTTAGACTACCTACTGAGTGTTAATAAATACAACAACAACATAATATATAAAAATAAATACTTAACGGTAGCAATAGCAAAAATAATAAAATAATTGGCACGTGTTTTTGAAAGTCATAAAAAATAACTTGAACTAAAAAAAAGTTTATTCGTTTATCTATTAACCCTCATATGTTCTTCAAACAAAGTTACGATAGAGTTTTTCGGGTGAAAATTGACCCCTGTTTAACCTTTAATATAAAGATTTTTTGTTTTATTTAAGGTGCTTTTATTCAGCAACGTTCAATAAAAAAGAACTATAACAACTTAAACCATTCTCTAAATTCAATTGGATGCTATTAGCGTAACTTACTTATTGCAATTTGCGCAATTTTATGCTGCCCACAAATAGATTTTTGGCAAGATGTGCACGTCTAATAAGCTCTTCTATCGTTTTTTAGGCAAAGTTCGCATCGAGAACCTGAAGTCAATATTCTTTTTTTGCCACTTGATGATGTGGAAAACTGTTTGCTTGACTGACGTATGGTGTTCAACAAATTTATTACAGATTTTGACCTTGGTAAGCAAGATTGCCCTGGAATTTCTGGTTACTAATGCAGTTCATTCAGAAATAACCTTCTTTTGTGTAGTTTTCCTTTACTTTCTTTATGCCATAAGACGTAAGCATTAACTGCTGATACGTCAATAATATTGCAAAGCAATGAATGCATGAGGCCAGCGATTACCGACTGGTATAAAGTGCCTATTTTATTTTTATTATAAAATGATATCCAGCCCAATCACGAATATTTCCTAGGAATTTCTTTCTCACGGAAAATAATTTTCTCGAAAAAAAAATTCCTCCAATCACAAATTACGCGGGAACAAAAAAAATAAAAAATGGCATCATTGAGTTTTATAACCAACTGTTTTGTTTATTTACATTTATTTATGTTTTTTTTTTGTGTGTAACCTAAAATTTTTTTTTTATTTACAAACGTTCATCGGAGAATATTATTTTTAATTTAATTTTAATTAAATTAAATAAAGTTGAAAAAAGGCAAAATATTTATTCATAATAGGAGAAAAGGGAAAAGGGAGAAAACTCTTGCAGAATTTTTATTCATGATTGGGCTGATAATTTCTGGCGACTGATTTCTTTCAAACAAACTGAAAACAGAAAACTGAACGCTTGCTAAGCTCTTGTTCGGTTGATTCGGGCAAAAAAGTTTTATTGGACCGAACTGTACTCACAATAGTGTTATTTCGTTTTAACAACTTAAGCGCCCTCTTAAATCTTTGATAAAATCCAGAACTACTCTTTGCCACTGTTTTTTCTCAGGTGCTGCTTGAGGAGTTGCCTTACCAATGTATAGCTGTACATTTCACGGTAAAATTTGTGACACTGTCACACAGTACCCAAAGTTTTATAACAGGCAGGCTTTGATGGTATAAAATTTTTTAAGTTTAAGTCATTTATATTTTTTTTACGTTACGTTACGTTTTCATGTGGCATACAAATTCGTTCTTGGTGATTAACCCATTTATCCCATAGCTCTCTGATGGGAGCTAACTTTTCACCAGCTCGGCGTACAGTTCTTATAACTTGAAATAACTTTTTGAACTCTTTTAACGGAATATAGCCCTTCCAGTTTCTTCATTCTATAAAGCTTTCCAAAGACTCAACGGGTGATTTCTACACGCCAGCCAATACAAGAAGGCAAAAATATGATTGTAATGAGACAATATCAATATTTCCTCAAACATTCCCGTAAAGACGAAGCCCCTCCATATTCGTGTATTAATAACGTTTTCGGGAAACATAGCAAAAAGGCATCTTTTAAATGTTTTTTGCACGTGTTCATCCAATAAAACTTGCCAACTCAATAGACTAAATTACCTTTTTGTCCTTAAATAAGATGTTATTTGACTACGTTCATCTAATTCTTCTTCATTGCTTTCATCACTGGAAGAATGCGAAATTTCTTCAATCAACTCATCAGAAATATTTTCTTCTTAATCTGAAACATAGTCGTCTGCTGCAGCACTCTCTTCCCAGCTTTCCATTATTTACGCCATTTAACATTAGTATTAGTATTTACCTTTCGATTTGTCGACATTTTCGATAGCTTTTATAAAACAGTAATTTTCTTTCTTTATGAAATAAAATTCACGCAAACAAATCGTATTTTAACGGGAAATTAAAATTTTTGAAAACCACAAAGTGCGGTTTTACACACTTCAACTTTTGTTGCTCAACTTTTGTTTTTTCCATTAGAAAGAAAGAGAAAGTTTCATACGCCTTCTCTTTCTTTCTAATGGAAAAAACAACAGTTGAGCAACAAAAGTTGAAGTGTGTAAAACCGCACAAAACAACAAATAGTTGAACTGTGCTGCCAGAAATATTGTGCTTCTGAAACAAAGGTTACCACTTAGTGTTAATCTCATGTCATACTTACACGTTTTTCTTAATGGGTGAAATTTCATCCGAGGGACTTTTATGTAATTGTTCAAATATTTACCTAATACCGGATAATGTAAAAACTTTTTTTACTTAATGTAATATCCTAACTAAGAAAATTACAAAAAGTTTCATTTGTATCAGATTAAATTTGTAAGAGATATGTAACTTAAAAATTCAAAATAGGTGGAATTTTACCCAAAGATCGCATAAGGGTTAAATAAGTTGAAGCAGAATTTTATTTATGTATTTGACTAGCAATACTAGAAAATATTTTAATGCAACTTTTTAATGTCATGTGAGTTCTTATCTACAAAACAATTTTTTTTAAGTATATAAATGACTTATTTTTTAAGTTTTGTTTATTTTTCAAAATTATTTACAACGTGGTTACATTTGATCATAACAAACTGCACCTTAACTTGTTGTACCAGCACTCATTTGGTAAGATATTTAAAAAAACGTGTATATGTATGTATGTATGTATGTACGTCAACACAAAGAAGTTGTTTTTTTTTTGTTATTTTGTTGTTTCTGTCATGTAAAAAATTTTTCCTAGTCACTCTGTGGAATAACGTGATACAAGTGTTCATAAACAATTACGTAATTACATGTGTTATTGTGGGCAAAATAAAAAGCACACAGTAACAAATAAACCAGCGCATATATGTATGTAACTACACGGGTGAATACGGGAAAAAAAGGCACGTTTGTTAATGAGAAGTGATTTTTTTTGGGGGGAAGAAGAGGGCAAAAGACATTTCTCACAGTTCATAAATTTATATAATAAAAATAGCTGTGATCTGTATGATTTAATAAAGCTGTAGAACAAAATCAAAAATTTTCTCATAAAAACGTGATATTGCCACCGGATCTCCATTTGCGTGCCACGACATTTGAAAGTTTTAGAACGAGTTTTAACGATGATGAACATTTCTGATCATCTATAGTTTAATATTGAATTCCTTAATAAAAATACTTTTAATTTGTAATTAAATTAAATTTATAGAAAATTAAATTTCACATAAAATTTTAATTATAAATCCTAAACTTTGAAGCTTTGTTAATATTGAGCTAAGTTTAAATTAATCACCCTGTAACTTAATTGGTATAAATGTACCAGTGTCTCTTATTAATTAATTTAACTAGTTGCATGCAATAACCAAAGTTGCCAGTTGTATTTTTTTCATATTTTTCGATTTATAGAACAGATTTCCTTAAACAAATCCTTATAAATAAAACAAGTCTCTTTATTTTCATCGTTTTTAAAAAATTATATCTGTCTGTTGCTAATTATAAATTCCACCAGAATAACATTTTACACATTTTACAAAGCGACGTCATTTTTAGAAATTACCAATTTTGAACACCTAAAAATTTCAAATTTTTTATTTTTCATCTTTGACTAACGGGGAAGCAGGTGAATAATATTTTGAAATAAATTAGCGATTATACCTGTTAAAATAAAATTTAATGTGCTATTTCCAAAGTAGCATTCGAGCTTTTGATCATAGGGTGAGCCTTATACAAATTTTATGAACGCTGCATTAAATTAAAAAAAATGGGCCTGTCGAATATATTATTAGGGATGCATCTTGCTTAAGTTTTAAAAGAAAATAATTAAATAATAAAGTAAACAACTGGATATGCTGTTTACTAACTGCATAGTTTGCTAATAAAACGTATGTATGCAAGACAACAACAACTTGCTAGTTACAAACTGCGTGGAAATTTTATACACACAAAACAACAACAATCGGGTATGCTGTTTACTAACTGCGCAGTTTTCTAAAAAAACTTATGCATACAAGACAACGACAACTATCTTAAAATAAATTCCAGGAAGAAGCTTTATCAGCATAAAAACAAAAATACACACAGACCTACAGGCGCCTATACATTGAATGAATAACATAACAACAACAAAATATGATACAAAGGAAGTAGAAGATTCATAATATTTTTTAGACCACTAGTGGACAAATATAAAAGGCAGCGTCCGAGTCGATAGTTGGTTAGTTTGTTAGTTGAAAAATAAACCTCGTGAAGTAAAGACTTGCATTTTTAGGAAATTATTTTGTAGTGTCAACTTTGTGTGTAGTTAAAGTAAATAAACTTTGAATTAATTTGAAAGCTCTAAAATCTGGTGTTATTTATTTTGCAATAAATAACTCACAACAAAACGTTTGTAAAAGGTATAAACGTAACAATATAAATCAAAGGTCTTTGTCATTTAAATTTATCGCATGAAAAATAAAACACAGCTTAAAGCCTTTCAAGCAAAACTTCAAGCTAAGAAATTGAATTTTCATTATAGTGAAGTGAAAGTAAAATCAAATTTGAGGTTAGGAAGTAAATTGCCTATCAAATGATTAAATGTCTTAAATTGAGCTCTCATCCCTTGATCTTTATTTAGTAGGGAAAATTTGAGAAATTTAGAGTATAAAAAGTTATACTCTAATGTAAAGGAATTTTAATTCTGAAAATTGACTTTCAAAATGCTGAAAATTCATCGTATTACTTAAAAAATTAGAATAGCCTAATTAGACTCCTTCTAAGCTGTGCATAATTAATGAGTTAAATTCGAGGCTCACGGTATGTTGACCATAGTCCCAATAGAGCTAAAGAATACGCATGCAAGCATAACCGCTGTAAAGCAAAGTGTTTAAAATGAGTCTAGAATATCTGCAGGTACTTTGCGCAATATTTTGAATAAGTATTTTTATCTTCACACTTATAAAGTTCAACTCGTTTAGGAATTAAAGCCGAATTGCAAAACAACAAAAGGCATTTTTCAACAAAATCATCTTTAGTGATCAGGCTCATTTTTAATTAGAGTTGTTTGGAAAATTCGTAATTTTTCGGAATCTGTGTTATTTTAGTTTACAATAATTTTGGCTGTTGAAAAAGAAAAGACTTCAAAAAATAATTAACTTCGTTATGTTCCGCAAACCACTAGGTTTTATACATTAAAAATTTATTCAACATCAAAAATTCAATTCAATCTAAAATATCACACGTACCATATATACGATTTATAAAATTATATATAGATTTACTAAATTTATATCCAAAAATGCGCTCCAAATTTACATTTCGACAGCGATAACACCTTAAATGCTTTATTGCCCAACATATAGGGTTGTTTTGAGCGGCTCTTACATATGCAAGAAAATTTTACTCTAACATCATCATTCTGCAGTTTAGGGGCTGGCTTGGCTGTGTGTCTTCCTTTTCTCCGTTAGCTGTTTTTATTGTCTGATTGTTAAATTTAGTTCGTGGAATTTTATTGAAGCATGTTGTGATTGTTTTGTGTTCATAAGATTTCTTAGAAACTTCCTAATTTGTAAACAGACACAATAGGCGATTTCATTTACATTTTTCGTGATAAATATTGCCTTTTATAACTTAAACTAAGCATCTCCGTAACACTATGACTGTATGAATATGGTGCCCATAGTCGCCTATCAATACGAAATATTATTGTGAAATAAAAAAAAAAATAAACCAAATTGATGTTTTCATTCATACATTTTTTTTAATTAAATGGCGAGAACATGACTATTTATAATAAATTTCATGTTGGAAAAAATATACCTCAGCCTTAACACTACTTCTTGATTTCTTGTTTTTTATTTAATTCATTCTTTCCAATTTCCTTTCCATTCGAAAACAAAAAATTTAATTTTAATGAAAAATAATTACAAATTTTTTTTCCATTCAAAATCTCAGGCAAGATAAAAAAAGGAAAACTTTTAATGAATAAATTATTTTGCAACATGCGATAACACGTTGCTGCTAGCCTGTAGTTTGTATTAAATGATTTTATTATCATTTAAAGTTAAATATAAATTTTTTATAAATTTATATAAATACAGGGTGTCCGCCATTTTGGTAAACATTAGTCTTGAAAGTTCATATTTGTCACTCGTGAAGTAGACATGTGGTAAATTTATTATGGAAAAATATTCGATATTAATCGTTAAAACATTTTATCAAAATCAATCATAGATTACTTTGACGATGGGAAAGTTACATGAAATTTTTGCCAATAAAATGTACTGTTTACCGTGGAGTGAATGATTTCGAAGAAAGAAGGTCTGTAGGTGATAGGCCCAAGCATGGACCACAAGATCGGCTGAAAATATTACTTATGCTTAAGAAAGTATTTAAAACAATTACGCTGCCTTACATATGCCAATAGGATGTTACAGCTCGCTCATGACAATCCCGATTTTCGTGAAAAAATCATAATGAGTGACGAGGCACATTTTTCATTTGAATGGATATGTGAATAAACAGAATAGTCGGTTCTGGCAAATCGGAAACCCTCAAATTATTTAACAGTCACCTTTGCATCCATTAAAAGTAACAATCTGGTGTCCAGTTTGGTCAGTAGGAATCATTGGACATTAATTCTTTGAAAATGAAAACGGCAACTGTTAATGGGGAGCGATATTGTGATATGATTAAAAACTTTATGCTTTGGACTTGATTAACATGTGGCATCGATAAGACGGTGCCATATCGCATATAGCCAACATTACAATGGAATTAGTACAAGACTTCTTTCCACAACAAGTTATTTCAAGAAATGGTGATGGTGATTGGTCTCTACGATAATTTGATTTGCCTTCTTTTTGTGAGCATATCTACAAAGCCAGTTTTTTTAATAGAAGTAGCACTTCAGGCAACAATGCCTGTTTAGCTGCAACCGTGCTACATTCTTTGGGAAAGGTATAGAAACGAGATGAGACAGGTGGTGAAAGTAGAAGGAAAGTTACATAACATTTAAGCTCTTATTTTTTGTAATGAAACAACCACCTTTGGATTGGTAGGCTAAGCACACTACCTACTAGCCTACCGGGGCAGCTTTCATTTCTAGAAGGCCCATGTTATCGAAAATTATTTGTCGTATAAGACAGCACAGCGACCAGTGACCATGCCTTCATCACTGAGGAGCCCCACCGAAAGTTAATTTTTATTTTTTGTAGTGAAAACAGCCAAGGTCTGTGGTCTGTAAAAGTTGTTTCTTTACAATTGCTAGCACTGGCAATAATTTGACGTTCACCATTTTGTTTGATTTTTTATGATTACCATTCATCAGTATTGTGATTTTCAGATAGTTCATGGAATTTTCCAAAAATGCTAAAATGTTGGCATTTTTCATCTCAGTTAGTAATTTAGTACATCACACTAAAATTTAAAAAGTCAGCTGTTCAGAGCAATACGTGTTTCAAAATTTAATATGTGAACAATGTTTTGTTTAATCTCAATTCAAAAGGCTGACATATTTAAATATATACAACCAAAATTACCGTAAAATTTACGTTTGACAGCACAGCGACCAGTGATAATGCGTTCATAACTGAGCAGCCCCCCACCGACAGTTAATTTTTATTTTTTGTAGTGAAAGCACTCAAGGTCTTTGCTGGGAATCGAACCCAAAACCACCAGACTGATAAGCCAGTATACTATCCACTAGCCTACAGGGGCAGGGTGTATAGAAACAAACCAGAAACGCTTGACTAATTAAAACAAATTATTCGTGATGATATTAATGAAATTTGTGAGAATGTAATGAAAAATTTGCTCAAAATGGCTCGCATTTGTGAGCCTAACAGAAGCGGACATTTATCGGATATTGTATTCCATGCATAATTGTCGACATTAAATAAAACATTTATCAATATAAAATCCATTCTCTTTCATTAAATCAAAAATTAAAAACAAACAAGATAGTATACCTTCCTGGTGGACGCCCTGTATATGTATGTATGAGAGTATGTGTGTCTGTTTTTAAGTTTTATCAAATTAATCTTTTCACACTAAATATGGCGATATACAAGTAGTTCCCTCTTTTCGTTTTATTTTTTGTAATTTCTTTGGAAATCATCTAATAAATTAAAGAGCAATTGTAACAATTTACTAACAGTGTAAGTGGTAAGCAAGAGTTTGTTAAAGGGGCCTGTTTAGTAAAACAGAAGGTGAAAGAGTTTGAGTATCTGGAAAAATTAACTTCTTTGAAGTTGTTTTGTTTAGTTTAATAATCAGAATAAACAATTTCATTGCCGCAATTCTCAATTTTATAAATTATAATTTATTAAATTAAATATCGTAATTTAAATACTAAAGTCAGATCCCAAAGGGTGGTATTGAGGGCATAAAGCATTGCTATCATCATTTATTTATAAAATTCTACATAATATTTGTAAGCAAAATTAACAATAAATATGTATATTTATTGTAAACTTTAAAAAGTGTTATTGAAAAAAAAAATAATCTTAATACATTTGCTTAATATTATTTTTTGACCTTTTTTTTATTTATATTTAAAACTAATTTTTCAAGCTTAAAGGTTCATCAATTATTTTATAAACATTTTTTCCTGAAGATGGTACACAGAGGCGTACCGAAAATTTGAATTATTAAAATATAAAATAATTGATGAACCTTTAAGCTTGAAAAATTAGTTTTAAATCTTAATACATTTGAAAAACTTTTTTGCTTATTACGTCAATTATTTTAAAAATTGTGTGAAATATTAACATATTTAAACTTAAAAATATTTAATTAATAATTACACTCCTTTTTATTTGCAAATAATCGTTCTACTGAATTTTTCGACTATAACGAACGTTAGGGATTACAAAAGATAATTATTTTAACGTTTTCCTCATTGTATTTCCTCTACATTTTTACCATAAAAACAACAACAACAATTTGATTGTTAAAAATCATTTTAGGCAGAAACCAGTTGCTTACTACGTTGTTCACGTGATATAATTGTTATTATTATATTATTTTGTTTGTTTGCTTTTATGTTACTTTAAGCGCGCCACTAAGGTGTGGCAGGCTTAATTCATAATAAATTATAATTAATTAATGTTTGTTAAAAACAGAATATAAATAAAATAACACAGAAGGTTAGGAAAACGGATGTAAAAAAAAACAGAAATATAACTGTGACAAGTTGTGTTTTTTTTTACCCAACTATGACATGATTTCAAAGCATTTAATACACTAAAAAGTCTAAAAAGTGAGTTTAAATAAATTAAATATTTGCGATATTAAAAAAAACTCATTACATTCTGTAGATAATAATTGTATAATTAAACTGAAAAGTATAATGTTAATTATATCTCTCTTTATTATGTCATAATAGAATAACTAAATTATTATTATTCAATTAAACATTTGCCAATAACAAAATGTTAAATATTTCTAAAATCTATACTTTGCATAACTGAACTGGTGAGTCAGTGTTCGGATTTGGCTAGTTCTTCAAACTTTGCATTACACCTTAACACTCACGGACACACACCAAGGGAATAGATGAATGCATGACACTACTACATCCTAGCAAAAAAGGACGAAGACTAGACATTCTTGAAAACATGGAAATCTACAAAACAAACACTTTTAACAGTGACATTATAAACAACATCTCAGACACAATTTTTACACAACTAAAACTACTAATACACTCTAACAAATGAAAAACACCGGCAGAAGGACACCTGAATAATAATAAAAGACGGAGATATTAAAAGTTATACCAGGTGGCGGGCATTCTACTTACATAGGTATAGATACAACCTTTATGAAAGAACTATCTAAGCCCGAACACTGCTTTATCAGTACAGTTAAAAACACGGCTTTAGAATAATTACATCGAAAGTGCTCGCCGTTCATAGCGAACAAACAGCTAGCAAAGACAAAAAGGAATGACAACAGTATATCATTTAGTGGCGGAACAAACCCAAACAACTTAATTTTTAACAAATTTAACTTAATGTGCACTCAGGGGATGACCCCTACATATGCAAAGCATTGTGCCAGAACTAGGAAATTTGGTTACGGGAAGGAGGAAAGAGGGAGTAGTGTCTGTGAACATTCAGTTTGAATTTTCGCAGATTGAAAGTGACAGGAAAGATCTCCGGAGGGATTTTATTCCACATAGGGACTGTTCTGATAAAAAACAAATTTTCCCTGTAATGCGTAGTGCGATTCATTGGCCAATCAACCACAAATGAATGTGCTCTCAACGAAAATCGTGTTAAACGCGAAAACGTGTGAGTATCGGGAACAAGTTCCCTAATTTCATTAGAGCACTTTCCATTGTAGTAACGATAGAACAGTGAAATACACCCCACATTGCGTCGATGCTCTAGAGAATCAATAGAGTTGGATACCCTACCGTCCCCAATGAGCCTCTTGGCCCTCTCCTGTACGCGGTCGAGTAACTCCAAAATAGAGCGCCGGCCCATACATGAGAGTTGTATTCCATTTTCGGACGGATATAGGTGGTATAGATAGTACGGAGATCGGATGGAGTGAAGTATCTTTTACACCGTTTTAGAAAACTAAGGCACTTGAAAGCTTCTTTAGAAACCTGAAAAATGTGTTTAGTCCATGGAACATCGCACTGAATTTTTATGCCAAGAACATCAAGAGCTTCCGACTCCATAATATCTATATCACCCATAGTAACAGATGCAGCACCACTAGCGAACACAGATCTATGCGTTAGCATGCAGCATTAAAATCTACTCTATTCGCACGACCCCATTCCAAGATTGTCGCGAGATCGTGATTAAGGGTATCATTCATGTTCTGCCTTTTGGAACTAACCTCCAAATGGCCTGGTCTCTTACGAAATGAATTTGAGTGACAAATGGCGCTGTCATCGGCAAAAGAATATATAGGGTTGAAAGTTCGAAAAAGAAGGTCGTTTAGAAAAATGAGAAATAAAGTAGGAGAAAGAACTATTTATTTCTATTTCTATATCCATACGAAGAAACTAGGTCGGCAAAAGATTTCTTTATTTATTTATTTATTTTTCCATCTATTATAATTAAAATTATAATAAATCTTAAGAACTAAAGCGTTAGTAACTAAGACTATCGGCTACTAGATTTCTTTAGAAAAGCTTTTTAATTGAAAAATTTTAGTTTTTATGTCGAGCCATTTTTATTGAAAATTTTTATATTTAAAGCGTTTTTTTAATTAAAAATAATCTAACAGAAAGCTGCTCTTTATCCCAAAAGCTTTTATATAGAAGCTTATCATACCTTTAGTTTCCTAATAGAACATTTTTCACATCGAAAGATTTTCAGTAAAAAACTGACTATAGAAAAATTTTTGGATCTATTTTTTATAGAATTCTTCTGCAACCGTTAATCTTAACATCGAAAGCTTTTGATATTTATAATTTTTTGATGAAAACTTTTGTAATCATTAATTATTCCACAAAAAAATCTTTTTTTAATCGCCGATTTTTCTCTTGAAACGTTTGCTATCAATAAGTTTTTTGCAGAAATTTGTTGCTGTATTAAGTATTCGGAAAAGTTTTTTTATCAATAAGTTTTTTTAGAAAGCTATTACCATCATTAGGATTAATTTATAAGTTTTCTTCCCTTTCCTTCTCTAGAACTCTACAAAATTTTGACAGTCAGTAAGTTTTAATAGAAAACTTTCTCTACCGGCAACTTTTCTTTTAAAATCTGTCGATAAATTTTATATTCGAAATGTTTGCTATCGATAAGTTTTCGCCTGAAATTTTATTAATATACTAGCGTGCCCGTGACTGCTTTGCAAGTCATTTGTGGTTTACTTTTATTCTGCAGCGTTCTTTTTTGTTTGCGCCAAAAATCTCAATCAATCAAGAAAATTAGTCAGAAAGAACACAATTTTTTCTTTCGTCTTTATTTATTTATTTTTGTGTGCTTATATAATACGTCTTATTCTATTGCAATGCTTTTACACATACGACTTGGATCGATTTTGGATCGCGCTATAGACAAACAAAGCAGTTGGTTTATTAATATGTGAACACGATACATATAATTGACCGTGCGAAAAACAGGGATCATTGCAAAAGTAACACGTATGCAGAACTGAAGCCGTTTAAAATCAAACGGCAGATCTGGAGGAATCATAGGAATGCGTAGTATCAACACATCCTCGCCCTTATTGTTTCCTTTTAAAATATTTGCTTCAATCTCCTTTTTTATATGACTGGCTGGCAGATATTTCTAAGCAAAATCATTGGTACACCAACTTTCACTTGGCGGTAGGGCGGCAGTCCAGGTAACTCAAGCTAATTTTAAAATTCGACTGGATAATTTACAACATCGTCTTGATTGGTAACAGAGTCAACCAATTTGTAGGTGAAAATTTCCCCGGGAATGTCATTCAATGTTTTAAAAAAGCATACATAAGATTATACCAATACCTAAGTCAGCAGAAACGAAAAAAATTGAACATTTTCGTCCAATATCTGTTTTTCCAATAATTGATAAAATCTGTGAAAAGGTTATTTCTGAATAATTTACAAATTATCTTGAGGTAAATAAATTATTATTTGATCGTCAATATGGTTTTAGCTCTTCTAAAGCTATTGTTAGTGTCATTGAATTACGCATGTAGCAGTCTTGATATGGGTCATAAGGGTGTCGCAGGTGTTTACTTCGAAAATTTAAGTATTACGGATGTTCTTTTTTTTTTTTTTGAAAAAGAAGTAGCACTTCAGGCAACAATGCCTATTTAGTCAAGTACCGTGCAACATTCTTTAGGAAAGGGATAGAGAATAGATGAAACAGGTGCAGGCATAGGTGACTATGCCTTCATCGCTGAGCAGCCCCACCGACAGTCAATTTTTTATTTCTGTAGTAAAAAAAACCAAGGTCTTCGTTGGGAATCGAACCCACAACCCCCATATTTACAAGCTAGTACACTACCTACTAGCCTACAGGGACACCTGTAGGCTAGTATGTTCTGAAAATTTTCGAAGATTATCTACGGAATAGAAGGCAAGTTGTGCGAATCGGCGAAGCTAGAAGTTCTGAAATTGATGTGCTTTATGGTGTCGCTCAAGGCAGTGTTCTTAGTCCATTACTCTTTAAGGTTTTCATTAATGATATTAAAAATATCTCGTTTAATGGAAAACTTTATATGTACGCTGACATCAGCTGTCTGATGTACAATTATAATTAGAAATCAAGTCGAGTATGATGCTTCAATTTTGTCGGAATATTTGAGACTTAATAAGTTAAACTTGAATGCAAGGAAAACTAAACTAGTACGTTTTAGGCCATATTGATGGCGAGGTAATTACGCAATCTGAGAGTGTTTAATATATGGAATGCTATTAACTTGTAATATTTCATGGGATAGTCACATTAATTACATCAAATCAAAAGTTTCCTCTGGAATTGGTATTTTATGTAAATTTAGAAATAAATTGGACACAAAAACGGAAATGTTAATCTATCGATTTATTATTCACACGCACTTAACCTTTCTTCCGGCAGTATATGCCTACAAATCGAATTCGTCTATGCCTTCATTACAATCAGCCCAAAACAGAGCATTAAAAATAGTTTTCAATCTTCCTTTGCATTATAATAACCCCCCGGGGGCACATATATATGGTCTTAATGGAGAGCTACTATGTAGACCTGTGCAACTAGGGAAAAAATGGAGCCCAGTCCCCTGAAGTCAGCAGGGGTACAACTGGAAACTCTACTTTATTTCCACGGGAATCAGTAAGCCGCAGAGTTCGTTATTTGTCTCTTTAGACATTTAACTGTTCTCTGGCTGATTATTGAGGTTGGCTCTTTATGGGAGTATCGTGGTGGTTGTGGTTTCGGGGCCTCATATTAGTCAATGGTTCTATGGTGGTCGGGTTCATTTCAACTTTAATAACACCTACCTGGTGAAATGTTCCCAGATCCAGTGAGCATGCTAGACATGTGTTCTGGACAGGAGTTGGAAAGTCTCCAACTCTTAAGCAAGGAGTGATGATTTGCAGCCCTGCTCTGGAATCATCGAAGTTGCAACTAGAAAGTTCTGTTGCATAGAATTATAGCTTCGGCTTCCTAGGACGAGCATGACGTTCCAAATTATGCAGTGGTTTGGTCCACCATCTGATTAAGGCTTCATGGCCAGGCGCAGATGTAAATCTAAACACAAAGTTTGCATTATAATACAATGGAATTATTTCAAAGATATGCTAAGGGTATACTGCCAATACTGCAATCTTCGAAAGCAACAGCAATTGCTATATGTGTACAAGGTCTTAAATAGTATTGGATTTAGCTCAACTGCATTTTCTTTTGTTGGTACACATATGGACAGAGCAACTAGACACTCGATCGACTTGAATATTCTCAGATGTCGGCTTGAAGTAACAAAGCAACGGATTCGATTTGCTGGTCCAAATGAGTACCACCACTTGCCTAATCGTATAAAAAATATCTCAGTGCTTTCGACCTTTAAAGCAATAAAAGAATATTTATAAGATAATAACGAAATCTTTTTTGCAAATTGAGTTATATAAATGGTAAATTTGATATATTTGTATTATTATTATTTTCTTTTTTATTATATTAGTTTTTTAGTTATTTAATTAATTGTTATTAGTATTTAGTTGCCAGTTTCGCCTCTATAGAGTCTTCTCTTGGCACTGAGGCATAAATAATTCTTGAAATAAAATAAAATACTTATGAAAAAAAAACTTTTCTCTACAAAACTTTCGCAATCGATAATTTATTTTTATCAAAGTCTGTTGATAAACTTTTGATATCGATAAGTAAAAAATTCTGTAAAAAATTGTTTGTGGCCGAAGCTTTCCAAAAAAATTTCGATATGCCAATATTTTTCTACATTATTGTGTAGCATCAATATAGAGAAAATATCCGCTATTGGTATAACCAATTTATGTTATTTATTACCTTTGGCATTTAATATATTTAGTCTTATATTCTGCAATTAAATTTAATTAAGCATTATTAATTTTTCCCCAATTTTTTATTGTTTTATTAACTTATTCCTGCTGGGCGACAGATTATTGTTTTTGTAATGTTATTTTGAGTGGAAAGTGGAAAAAAAAATTCCATATTGTAATTTGTTCAGTATAAAAACCTGTTTAAATTAAATTAAAATCGATAATTTAAATGCCAGCAATGTCATATTCATAAGCTATATGTAAGTTATGTATGTTAATAGTTATTGATGTTTAATTTGTTTTGTTAATTTTTAAATATTTTATTTTGTACATTAACATTAAATAATAAATTAATATTTAATTGATAAATCTGTTAACTCCAAAGTGAATCGATTTAAATCATCTTACATTGACAATGAAAACCTGTCTTTTATTTCGCTTAATGAAATAAGTTTATTAATTTCTTCGCTTAATGATTCAAAATCACCTGGTCTTGATGAAGTATCTAACCTACTAATAAAAAATTTTCCGCCCAAAGCAGTTCATTTACTAATGATAGTTTTTAACAGTTGTTTAAAACTCAACTATTTCCCCTTACACTTCAAAAAAGCGAAAGTTATTGCGATTCTTAAGCCAAACAAGCCTAAGCATAGTCCCAACAGTTACAGACCCATTAGCTTGTTAAGCAATTTGGGAAAATTGTTTGAAAAACTAATTCACAAACGAATTTGCGATGTCGTTGAAAATACCTCGATAATAGCTAAAGAACAATTTGGTTTCAAGAAAGAACACAGTTCAGTACACCAAATAAATCGCATTACAAATAAAATAAAAGCGAATAAGCGAAATAAGCAGTCTACAGGCCTAATTCTTCTTGATATAGAAAAAGCATTTGATACCGTCTGGCACAACGGCTTAATTTTCAAATTGCTCCAGATTAGTATACCAAAGCATTTGTGCAAGCTTATTGCAGATTTTCTTAACAAGAGAACATTTATTGTTGCAGTTAATGGTGCAATATCGTCACCAAAAACAATTAATACTGGATTACTACAAGGTTCAATTTTATCACCTTTGTTGTATTCAATTTATACTTCGGACTTTTCACCGCCCTCGTACTTGAAAGTTGCCTACTACGCAGACGATACCGCTTTAATCACGTCTAGCAAACTGACAAAGGCATTATTAAAGAAAATGGAAAAAGGATTTGCTTCATGCATAAAATATTTTTATAAGTGGAAAATTAAAATCAACTCTAACAAAACTCAATGTATCATATTTCCTTATAACAACTCCCCCAAACGATTACCAAGTCGACAAATTAGATGTGGAAGTGAGAGTGTTACAATAACTAAGAAATGATGTAAAATATCTTGGCGTATGTTTAGATAAGAAACTTAATTTTTCAAGGCACATTGACGAAATCGGCAAGAAATCCCTAAAAGCCATCAGAGCTCTGTGGCCTTTACTGAATAGACGCTCTTCACTTGGCCTTCAAAATAAAAATTTAATTTTTAAAAGCGTGATAAGACCAACCTTAACATATGCATGTCCCATTTGGTATACAGCAGCAAAAACTCATTTGAAGAAACTTCAGATAATACAAAACAAATGCCTTAAGATTATACACAACAAACATTGGAGACACTCAACGCAGCTTCTTCACGACCAAACGGGATATGAACGAATTGACGATTTCATAAAGAGACTCAACACTAAATATTTTGAGAAAATAGAAAATTCTTCTTATCAGCTGATAAGAGAATGTAGAGAGTCGGCATAAAGGTATTTTTAAAACAACAATCACCAAATTGGAAATGATATGTATGCAATGTGTTGTTGTATTAGACAATACAATTGTATTCATATATATTTCCTAATTATATTTGAACATGTTTCTTTTTTGGTTTATGAAGGTTTTCCTATTTTCCCTTTAAAAAGAATAAATACTTATAACTGAATTTTTCAATATCTGTGATTAAAAACATAATTTGCTGTAATATCTAAGATAATATCTCAAAACTGTAAATAAATATGTAAATAGCATTTAATTTAATAAAGATGAATTTGGAAATGAAAAAAATGAATAATAAATTAATGTATTATTTTCTTTTACAATTACTTTTATTTTTATTCGACCTTTTTTTAATTTAATTAAATATGCACTAATCTTTTAAACGGTCTTTTAAATATTTTAACGATATTATTTTTTCGTTATTTCGCTTTCCTATGGAAAGCTTCCTCAGGAAATTATTTTTTTTCTTTTTTTTTTTTCTGAAGAAGCTTTCCACAGGAAAGCGAAATATCGATCGTTATGCATGATGGAAATGTTAGTCTCCCTGGACCACTTCATAAGTTGGCCTTCTTGGTGGGGCGCAGCGGAGCTAGCACTAGGCATGCTTAAGCCTTCACTCCCAGAGGGGTTATTTGTGGTCGTGCAGCGCCACACCACCTACCACTTTGTGTGTGTGTGGGGGGGGGGGGAGGTCTCCACAGCTCTCCACTGGCTCGGGTAGCATATCTCCCACACCAGCCCCAGTGCCAGAAGTTGGTACGCCGCCGTGCAAGGACGGGGTGCATGCATCTTGACTCCTTTTGGATCTTCTTCTGCTTGCTTTGTCACCGACGAACCTGGTAAGCGGTGGAAGCAGAAGCATCCTCCAAAAATTTTCCAGAACCCCGTTAGCTTCTCGGACAGCTGGACCAGTTGGTATACCAGTCGACTGCCCAAGTTCCTCCCGGGCCGCACCCCAAGGAGGAGGGGTTAGAAATTCTACAGCCCTTATTATTATTAAGTCTGTTATATTATTTGTTTATTTTGTTCGCAACTGTACATTTTTTTTCGGACCAGCACTCAGGGGATGATCCCTACATATGCAAAGCATTGTGCCAGAACTAGGAAATTAGGTGACGGGAAGGAGGAAAGAGGGAGTAGTGTTTGTGATCATTCAGTTTGAATTTTCCCAGATTGAAAGTGACAGGAAAGATCTCCGGAGGGATTTTATTCCACATACGGACTGTTCTGCTAAAAAACAAATTTCCCTGTAATGCGTAGTGCGATTCATTGGCCAATCAGCCACAAATGGATGTGCTCTCAACGAAAATCGTGTTAAACGCGAAAACGTGTGAGTATCGGGAACAAGTTCCCTAATTTCATTAGAGCACTTTCCATTGTAGTAACGATAGAACAGTGAAATACACCCCACATTGCGTCGATGCTCTAGAGAATCAATAGAGTTGGATACCCTACCGTCCCCAATGAGCCTCTTGGCCCTCTCCTGTACGCGGTCGAGTAACTCCAAAATAGACTTTGGAGCGCCGGCCCATACATGAGAGTTGTATTCAATTTTCGCACGGATATAGGTGGTATAGATAGTACGGAGATCGGATGGAGTGAAGTATCTTTTACACCTATTTAGAAAACCAAGGCACTTGAAAGCTTCTTTAGAAACCTGAAAAATGTGTTTAGTCCATCGAACATCGCACTGAATTTTCATGCCAAGAACATCATGAGTTTCCGACTCCGTAATATGTATATCACCCATAGTAACAGATGCAGCACCACTAGCGAACGCAGATCTATGCGTTAGCATGCAACATTGCGTCTTACGAGCAGTAAAATCTACTCTATTCACACGACTCCATTCCAAGATTGTCGCTAGATCGTGATTAAGGGTATCATTCATGTTCTGCCTTTTGGAACTAACCTCCAAATGGCCTGTTCTCTTACGAAATGAATTTGAGTGACAAATGGCGCTGTCATCGGCAAGAGAAGGTCGTTTAGAATAATAAGAAATAGAGTAGGAGTAGGAGTAATCATGAACTCGTCTGATGAAATCCCATCTATAACAACTCGTATAGAGCGATTTCTGAGAAAACTAGATATAAATCTAGAGAAATTATCACCGACACCAAAAGCGACAAGTGCGTTATGCCACACTCTATCGAATGCTTTGGAAATATCTAGAGCCACCACCTTACTTTCTCCGAAGTGATGAATGGAATTACACCATTGCTCAGACAGAAAGGCCAGCAAATCGCCCGTAGAGCGCCCCTTACGGAAACCATACTGTCGATCGCTAAGTAAGTTGTTGGACTCTTAGTACCTCACAAGATGGAAATTGACCATACCTTCAAACACTTTAGAAAGTGCAGAACAAATTGCAATTGGGCGGTAATTTTCAGGGTTGGTAGCCTCCCCCTTTTTGGGGATCGACGTTACATTGGCAACCTTCCAGCACTTCGGAAATTGCCCGACTTGGTAGAATGTGCTGAAAATTGCTGCTAATGGACGCCCTAGCGTCGAAGAGCACTGTTTCAAGACCAGTGCTGGTATCCTATCCGGCCCATCCGGGACTTGTTGATGTTGAGATCAGCTAAAACCTTTTTAACCGCTCGAGGTCGAAAAAATATCTTTGGCATAGTAACGGATACTCCTTCGAGCTCTGGCGGTGGTTGACTGCTTTCCGGCAAATAAGAATTATTTGCAAATATACCAGCTAAAAGGTTTGCTTTGTCAACCGGGTCAGTGAATATTTGATCATTCTTTAAAAGAGTTGGAATTGAAGAACTAGCATTATCTTGTATTCTTTTAACAAATGACCAAAAGTTCTTACTACCCCTAGAAGTAGCAAGAAGCTTAGTACGAAGACGCTCTTCGTATAGATGTTTCTCACGCCTTAGTACTTTGGCACACGAAGATCTCTCCCTTTTGCGTAGCGAGTCAGTATCTGTGTTTCTGTTTCTACGCCAGATATTGAATGCTTCCTCTCTTGATCTGACTGCATTTTTGCACGTCTGATTAAACCAAGATTTAGATCTGGTTTTAATCGAGATTGTTCTGAATGGAATAAAGGTTTTCATTCTAAACACAATTATGTTTACAACCATTTCCGCCATGGCATTGACATTATTATCCAAGAAACATAGTTTCCAATTAAATTGCCTAAAAAATTCGTTAAGCTCAGCCCTACGAGCTTTCTCATAAATATATTTTAGACGTTTGGTAGCTGATTTCGTAACGTCGTGAAGCTTCGAATATGAAAAGGAGGCGGAGATGGTACAATGATCGGAGTTGCCGAGAGGTGCACAAACGTTAACTTCATACTTTTGGGGGTGTGAAGTTAGAAGTTATTATTTATAGACAGAATTATTATATTTACAACAGTCATCAGTTTAATGAAATACTGTAATAACTATATGTACATCTTGAAATCTCAATAACATCTCATACATATAAAGTAATAAAAATAATCCTACGTTTCGCTATTTATTTACTAATGGAAAATTTTCAATTTATTGTATTACAACAGCAGTTCATTCACAAAAACGTTTCTTCGTTTTTGTTTAAAACTTAAATTAACAAACGTTTTCATCACACAACCTGTTTTTTTTTTGTTTGCTTTCTCGTTTTTGTTGTTGTTAACGAAATTCAATTTTTTTTATTATTTTTTTTGGTTTAGCTTGTCATATGCCTCCTCCATTTCGCGATTTTGTTGTATGTATCTGAATTCACAATGTTAAAACAACAACACGTGACTATTCAATGAAAAATGATTTTTTTTCGTTGCTAATGTTTAAGTATTGCTGACATGCTGGAATCGCGTGAGGCATTACGTCAGTTCAAATGAATTTTTATTTATAAAACATTCACAACACACTGCTGACACACACATAATCGCATACATAGAGAAACGTGAAATGGAATCCGACAGTGTGTTTACAAAGGAATGAAACAAATTTTGCACAGTAGGTTCGATATGTGTTAATACATATTTAACGTTCGTGGTAAAGGGGCGTTAAAAAACTAATTTTATATTTTGCAGAATCATTGAAACATTTTTTATATTATATTTATTTTTTCGAATAATAATATTTCCGCTGTTATTGTGCAAATTTTTTGTAGTTTTAATAAAAAATATTATAACAACTCTGCGACTTAAATTCAAAACACTAATTGGGTTTATCCAAAACCACCATACGTCAAATTATGCGTAAGAATTTGACTGTGAAGCCTTAAAAGGTTTCACTGGTGCAGGAATTGAAGGTAACCGACCATCTCATCGCCGTAGATTCGCTTAATCATTCAGATATAGTCGATTTTTACTCGTCAGGGTAGGCCAACAAGCAAAATGGCCGCACTTGTGCTTCTGAAAATCTTAGAGCGATTATTGAGAAGCCTTTACATGCTCAACATATCACTGTATGGTGCGCTATGCAATCTAGAGGCCTGATTGGCGCTTTTTTTTCGAAGATGAGGCTGGAAATGCGGTAACGGACAATGGAGATGCTTATATCTCAATTTTGGTATATTATTTACGACGTGGACATCATTGACATTTGGTTTCAAAATGATGGTGCCATGTCACACGGCCGAAGAAATGATCAATTTCACGACAATTATCGGTTAAGTGAGCGACCAAATCGTGTGACTTGATACCACTGGATTATTTTTTGCGTGACTATGCTAAGGACAGAGTCTTTACGGAGCCAATCGAATCAATTTCAGCCTTTAAACTCAAAATTCGTAACGTGATTAATGAAATAGGACCGCCATTTTTCCAAAAAGTGTTTAAAAACTTCTATTAAAGAATCGACATCTGTCAACGTGGTCGTGGTGGTTGGATATGTGGCAGATATAATTTTTTATTCATAATTTTCGAACTCTTCTCTTCGTAATGCAATAAAAATTTTGAATCATCTTAATCTAAATTTTTTGTTTTATTTTGTTTTAGAAAACAAACTTTTTGTTGAAAAAACCCTTAATTAATAATTTTAGCCTGTGATTGATTCAATTAGCTGCAACATTTTATGACATAGCATGCAAGCTAATCCATACAAGTTTATGGCATAATCAAATGCAATTAAAAATCTTTTAAGTTCAACTCGTGCGAAACCGGCTGATTTTTTTCAATCGTTCAAGTGTCGTGAATCATATAGAATCAAAGAAGTTACTATAATAACAGTGATGAGTGGACGGAAAAAATTTTTCCAGTTCCAGATTTTTTTACTTTATTTTTTATAGGATTTCTAATACACGGTTTTTGTTAGAACAATTTTCAATTTTTTTTTAGTAGTTAATTATAAAGCACTAGGTCATTATTTAATAAAAAATTGTTAAAAACTTTTATTTTTTATTATTTTTTCGATATTTCGCCTCACCGTTGTAAATAAATAAATAAATAAAAGTTTTTAAAAATTTTTTATTAAATAGTGACCTAGTGCTTTATAATTAACTACTAAAAAAATATTAAAAAGGTCAAAAAACTATAACTATTATATATAGTTTTCAAATATTTAAAGTGCAGTATTGGTAACAAAATGATATTCTCAAAAAATATTTATTAATCAAAACAAAATATATATATATTTGAAATGTATTACTGCGGGGGAAAGCATATCGATATGGCCATTTCACTACTGCTCATATAGCTCATTAGTGGATTTTATCCCAAATTTTGTATAGAAAATTCAAGGGTCTTATATCGTAAGCCACATTGATTAAATGAGAATTCTTATTTAAACAACGCAGCAAACAACAAAACTCAAAAACACTTTTATATAAAAACACAGCAAACATTTCGAAAACAAAAACACTCAATCTCTGGGAATAGCGAAATAATAGGATTAGTTTTAGTATCTATTTTTAATAGTCTATTAATTCAATCCTGGGGCGTTCTATACAGTATCTACAATAATAGTTATATTATTTATACATTTATAAATGAAAACGGCATAACGGTAACTGTGAATGGGGAGCGATATCGTGATATGATTGAAAACTTTTTAACGCCACAACTGCATACTTTGGGCTTGATTAACATGTGGTATCAACAAGACAGTGTTATATCGCACACAGGCAGGATTACAATGGAATTACTGCAAGACCTCTTTCAACAACAAGTTATTTCAAGAAATGGTGATGTTGATTGGCCTCCACGGTCGCCTGATTTGACTGTTTCAGACTTTTTTTTATGGTGATATCTGAAGAGCAAGTTTTATGCAAACAATCCAGAAACGCATGAACAACTCAAACAAAATATTCATGATGAAATTAATAAAATACCGCATGACATGTGTTAAAATGTAATGAAAAATGTGCTTAAAAGGGCTCGCATTTGTAAGGCTAACTAACAGAGACGGACATTTATCTGATATTGTATTCCATACATAATTGCCGACATTAAATAAAACATTTATTAATATAAGATCTATTCTCTTTCATTTAATCAAAAATTATAAACAAACAGAGTAGTATACTTTCCTAGCGGACACCCTGTAGTAGAAGCGAAACTTCATATACAGCAGGCACACTTAAATTAATAGAACTTTTCGTTGTTATTACTTACACGTTGATTTCGAAAATCGAGTGTTTGAATGATACAAAAAGTATTCTGGCTTTACAAATGATTCAACATTCTGTTTAAAAAGCAGGTGCCCCTGTAGGCTAGTAGGTAGTGTACTAGCTTGTCAGTATGGGGGTTGTGGGTTTGATTCCCAACGAAGACCTTGGTTTTTTTCACTACAAAAATAAAAATTGACTGTCGGTGGAGCTGCTCAGCGATGAAGGCATAGTAGTCACTGGCCGCTGTGCTGTCTTATACGGCATCTCTATCCCTTTCCTAAAGAATGTAGCACGGTACTTGACAAAATAGGCATCGTTGCCTGACTGCTACTTCTCTTTAAATAAAAAAAAATTGGAAGCAGCAGTTATTGATCCTTTTAAAAAATTATGAGCTGCCATTTAATTATGTGATGTTCATAACATGCATAAGGAACTTTGTTCCCTTACTTTATCTGTACATCAGTAGTAAAATAAGTTTATGTGAAAATATTTCAAATTGATGTAAATTAAACTAAATTCAATTCTTATAAATTATTTTATTTTATTAACCGATAAGTTTTTTATATTTTTTTATATTTTAATATGAAATTAACTTTCTCGAACTACTGTATCAGAGCCACTTACTTAAGGAGTGGAATTGTAAATTGTTAAGCAAAATTCAAAACAGACACAAATGCATATTAATTCTCAACAAATAAGAAAACATTTGTTTTTATTTGTGTTATTTTTTCTTTTTTAAATTAACAATTTCTCACATTTATTTTGAAATCACATTTGAGGGGTAAGCGTCACTGTAAAAGTATTTATTTATATTTTAACAAAAAAATAAATAAAACGTGTTGTAGAGAAATAAGTTAATGGCATGTAGTGTGTTTTTTAAAAATAAAACAATAGTCGAACTTACTCACATTTGCAAACATTTTAAAAATTGTGATAATTTTTGTTTCTACAAAACGTGAATGCCACTTTCAAGCATTTAGAATATATTAAAACAAACAACTATTTTTGTGATATATAAAACTAAGAAAACATTTAAAAAAACTTGAATATTCCTTCGTAATTCGAATAATACTTTTGTTTTATTTTTTCATTAATATTTATCCTAAATTTAAATTCTTGTTACTCGATTAAAGCTTGTACAAAAATTTCTAAGCCACTTAAAGATGAGCGTAAATTCACTACAGTTTACAATTTACTTTTGTTATATTTTAACAGGAATATATTCAAATGTTCACCTCAATTATCAATAACCATTCCCTATTCCCTGTTCCCCTATTTTAAACCAAATGTTCTTGGGAAAATTTTCTCTCTTCCCTATTCCCGTATTATAAATGAATTTCGAATTGGAAAATTCTTCCCTGGGAATAAAAGTAGGTATTACGAATGTCAATTAAAAGGGAAACAAAATAACAAAACTTGGGAAAATTCTCGCCAACAAATTCAAAGAGAATTGTGCTAAAAAATGTAAGCATTTAATATTTAAAAGAAAAAAATGTGATATATAAAATTTATGTTTTACAAAAACAAGCCTTCCTACATACTTGCCTCTGTGAATATTTTTATTACTTTTTATAATAAAATCAACAAATCTTTTTACGATAAAATCAGCATGCATATGTATTTTATTCGCAACAATTTACAGATTATTTCCAATATTATTTCTTATATTTCGAGCAACCGACAAATATTGCGGTAAGGCTAAGGATATCACATCACTGTGTTGAACGATCGATTCATACAAAACTTCAATGTTGCTCACACCATTATTACATTTAAAATGAATGCATATATTATGCAATGCGCAGCAAACATTTGTTATTTTTGCTGCCTTATCTGGAGCATAGTGTAACTCTCTAGCACCCAGAATGCACCTCCATCGATTTTTCAATACTCCATTGGTTCGTTCAATCTCATTGCGACACTTGAATTTTATCTCGTTGGACCCCTCTTGGGGACATCTATGAGGGGTCAGTAGCCACGGCTCCAGAGAATATCCTGCGTCTCCTATAAAATAATGAATTATTAATTTATATATAGAGAATAAACTAACCAACATCACATTCAAGCTGTACAAACCCTTTCTGTTGTAATATAAGTGTTTGTTATTAGAAGAGGCAATTATGCGGACATGAGTTCCATCAACGCATCCTATTACGCTGGAAATGCCATGCTTAACATAAAGATGTAAAGATATTTTCCTTTTTTCTTCTTCCGTTCGACAGCAATTTATCCATCTTGGGCACAAGTATTCTTCAAATACATTAATAACATCTGCTAGAACTTTGCTAAGACTACTCTGGCAAATAGATACATCACAATCCTTCCCTATACCCGTTTGATACCCACCTTCGGCGAAGAAGCGTAAGGCCGCACTTAATTTAACTATGGGAGTAACTGCAAACGACTTACGATTTGGCCAAATGTTGGTCGTTAATACATCCAACAGATATTTAAAGGCCGGTTTATTGACTCTGTAATACTTCTCAAACCTTCAAAATTGAAATTTTTTTATAAATAAAAAAAAAACAATTTTTTTAAAAACTAACAAAGCTTTTGGCAACTCAAGTGGATTGCTGGCATCCCCTAGATATCTTCTTTCTACCCTTTGTTCCGTGCTATCCATCTGCTGTACTTCAGTGTTTTCCATTTTAGCAACATTTATCATAAACGCTATACTAATCATGTTTTTTCTCTTTTTTAATATTTTATATATATTTTAAAACCTTTTTTGTTTGCTGTTTCTTTAAACTATTTGCAAATTTTTACACAAAACAACACAGCTGAAGAAAAACAGCTGACTTCGACTTTTCGAATTCCCTCTCCCTTTTTATTCCCTTCCCAAACTGTTTATAATAGGGGAATTTTATTTTTGGGAAAAGCGAGTTCCCAGGGAACAATGTTCCCTGGAGTATTGATAATTGAGGTGGTTGTGTTCCTTTAAACAATCATCTGTGTTCCCGTCTCTTTTATTCTTTCATAAGTCAAAAACATTTTAATGCTCTTGCCCTTGTTTCTCTTTATTGGTAAAAAAAAAAATAGTTATCATTTGAAAACTCCACGTACACATTCGTATGTACTTATGTATACTAGTGTAAAAAATAAATAAGTAATCAAAAATTAAAATTAAATCACTTATTCGCATAATCAAACTCACAATTTCCCAAGAGGCCTTAAGATTTCTCACAAATAATTCAAATACACTTCAATTTTAAATATTCCCAGGGAAATGATTTCCCATTTTTCCCAAGAATGAAATTCCCCGTCGGGAAAGGGAATAACATGGGAGACAGAATTTTGTATATTCGAAATCAGCTGTTTTGTGTCAATTGTTTTCTTTTGGTTAAATATTTTCAATAAGAAAAGTGGAATTGTGAACAAATTATTAAAAAGTTCAATAAAAATGTTTAGTGCAGCATTAATGCAGAAAACGATGAAATGCGGCAGCAGGACAAGAAGCAGGTGAGGGTAGTATGGAGAAAGCTTTGTAAGTACATAAAAATGTATTATTTCGTTTTGTGAATAAAAGTTTCTTTCCGAAGATTTGAAAAGTACTACAGGTTATGTTGTATAATCAACATCACTGTTTTCCACTACATCGTCTGCCACCGAAAACTCCATTAAAGCATGTGGCATGTGTCTGCACTTTCTTTTGTGCCGGTAGAAGAACCTGGCCCAAACGTATTAGCAGCTTCCACAGACTCCTTCATACCAATTAAATTGTAAATTGCCTCTTCGTTTGGAGAAAACTTTTGCTCCATATTGAGCCCTCCACCTGTTCCTCTACACAATTTCAGATTTTGTGCCGCTTTGTGTCGCACGTACTTCTTCTGATCGCACCATACCTGGAAAATATTTTGCACTTTCACAATGTGTGTATATTGCAAATTGTTATTTTTCTTATCAATACCTTCTTCCACTCGGCAATGGTTTTTGATGGTGGTCCTGCAGCATTTAATTCCACCTCCAAATTGCGCCATACTCAGTTCAGGTCGTCTTTGCTACCCTTATACCATCCACGAGCAATATCGGGGTGAGCTATCATTGCATTCAAACGCACGTCCAACTGCTTCTTGTTGTTTTTGACCTAAAAGTAAGAATAAATTACGATATTATCACTATTTTTATTAAATACTTAACATTTTTCGTTCAGCTCCCTTGCAATTTTTTGGCGGAATTTTTCCCAAAATTTGTCATCACATTCTCCCTTTATTTGACTACTTTTTTCCCCGGGAAGAGTTTCCCTTTTTCGAAGTTCGTTTAGAATTAGGGAAAAGGGAAAAGAGAAAAATTTCCCAGGGAGAAGATATCATTTAGAATAGGGGAATTGGGAATAGGGAATAAATTCCCAGGAAATTGCTATTTAGAATTGAGATGATAAATATGCAGTTTTTGTACAAAAACACATTTTGTTTTTAAGTTAACTTTTTCGTTATGGCAACACTGCTTGCTGCATTGTTGTTTTGCCGCCATTTTGGTTTTGACAGCTCACATTTGGCAGTAGTGAAGTTAACACGTGGCAAATTTAATATGAACAAATATTCGATAAACTTACGGTTTATAATCGTTAAAACATTTTATCCAAATCAATCATCGATTGCTGTGACGCTGAAAAAGTTGCGTGAAATTTCTAGGAGAAACATAGTGCCAACAAACGCTCTATTTATCGTGTAGTGAATGATTTTGAATAAAGAGGGTCTGTAAGATGGATCACAAGCTACTGCAAGATCGACTAAAAACATTATTGCTGCTTAAAAAAGTGTTTTAAAGAATCCATCAACCTCAATTCGATGTCATGACATGAGCTTCAAAGAACAACACAATTTTGCACAATGATTTGCATTTGTTTCCATATAAGATTCAGTTGACACAAGAGCAACATGCCAATAGCATGTTACAGCTCGCCCATGGCAACCCCGATTTTCATTAAAAAATCATAACCTAAGAAGCACATTTTCATTTGATTGGATATGTGAATAAACAGAATAGTCGGTTCTGGGGAATGGAAAACCCTCAAATTATTCAACAGTCACCTTTGCATCCATTTAAAGTGACAGTCTGGTGTGCAGTTTGGTTAGGAGGAATCAGGGAAACTTACTTCTTTGACAATGAAAGCAGCGTAACAGTAACTGGGAATGGTGAGCGATATCGTGATATGATTGAAAACCGTTTAACGTGAAAACTGTATGCTTTAGGCTTGATTAACATGTATCAATAAGACGGTGCCACAGCCAGGACTGCAATAAAATTACTGCAAGACCTCTTTCCACAACAAGTTATTTCAAGAAATGGTGATGTTTATTGGCCTCTATTGGCCTCTGATTTGACTCCTCCAGACTTCTTTTTGTGGGGATATTTGAAAAGCAACGTTTATGCAAACAAATTGGAAACGCTTGAGCAACTCAGACAAAATATACGTGATGAAATTAATGAAATACCGCATGAAATGTGTTAAAATGTAAGAAAAAATGTGCTCACAAGGGCTCGCATTTGTGAGGCTAACAGAGGCGGACATTTATCTGATATTTGTATTCCATACATAAAGTTTTTCAAATTGGACAGACCGGTAAAAAAAAAATCTGTGACATATTTAATTTAAATAATTTGTATGCTACTGTTCAGAAAATTATGCGCTTTTTAGCAGATTTAATGATTTAAGTTCATAATGTTTTATGGCCTCTACAGATATACAGATCGTCTTGTTCGGTGATCGGTTAAGTTCGATGCGTTTAATTTATTAAAAATGTAAGAAATCAAGTTAGCTATTTATAAATTTTAACGCGTAATAAATTTTCAGGAGAATATTGCGTTTTCGAAATTTCTTGGTTTAAATTACGTGGATGCATTCCAGCTGAAATTTAAAATTTCAAATTAACATCTATTTACTCTCTTACAGCTTTTGTTATGTGACTATTTGACTTTAATTTCAAATAAAAACTTAATTTTTTTAAACTTTATATTCAATATTTTAAAGAGACAAGACAAACAAACTTTTTACACTTCCACAAACTAAAAAAATTCTCATTAGTTGTATCATTGTAGTTGAACGTTCCTTTTCGTTCCGCTCCGTTCTGGTTTTATGTAGATCGATATCGTTTGCACCCATACACACACATTTCAACGGAAAACATTCATGAACTTAAAATACAGTGGCTTTTTCCATGGAAAATGTTTGCAGGCCGTAATCTAACAAATTTAATTATGAAGCTGACGATGTTTCTGTTAGCGATGCTTTTGTTTTTATTGTATTAGCTGTTTTGTTTTCGCAATAGAATTTCTATGTAGAAAAATACATGTGTAAATATATGCATGAATATATGTATATACATATGTATATATTGAAGTGTGTGTGTGTGTCAAACATAGAACAATAAAACGTTCACATGATAACAGTTTATTTGCATAAATTAATCTATCGTTATATATTTGTTTGTCTGTTTGTTAGTGCGTCACTCACAACTAACCGGAAGAAGCGATTTTGAAGATATTTTAAACACAGCAGATATATCCGGACGGTGCAACAGGCTTAGAGGGAAGAGCTGCAATTTTTAAGCGTCCGCAACGATTTCAAAAGAATTGCGGCTAAAACCGACATTAATGAAATTCGAAACACATGTAGCAAGATTTTCATGTAAAAACAATTATTTATGTAAAAGCTTCAATGTTCTACATTTATTAAAAATAAAGTTGTAAGGGGCAGCTAAAGCTATTTTAAAAAAATCCGAATTTCACAATATTTAAAATATAGATAGAGCCTGTATATCAGGCTCAAAAGGGCACGCATTTGTGAGGCTAACAGAGGCGGACATTTATCTGATATTGTATTCCATACATAATTGCCGAGATTAAATAAAACATTTATCAATATAAGATCCATTATCTCTCTGATATACAGGTCTGTTCTCCCCCCGGGGGCACATTTATGGTCTTTATAGTACGTAACAGCTATCTAGATCTGTGCAACTGGGGGAAAAAGGGAGCCCAGTCCCCTGAAGACAGGCAGGGAGTCAACTGGAAGCTCCACTTTATTTCCACGGGGATCAGTGAACCCGCAGATTTCATTATTTGTCTCTTTAGACATTTAATAGTTCCCTGACTGATCATTGAGGTTGGCCCCTATATGGGAGTAACGTGGTGGTTGTTGTTTCGCGGCCCCATAACAGTGTAATGGTTGTTATGGTGGCCAGAATCATCTCACATAATTCTTATGTTGCTTAGAATTATGTCTCCGGCTTCCTAGGACGCATGTATGACGTTCCAAATTATACAATTGTGGTTTGTCCACCATCTGATTAAGGCTACACAGTCAGGTGCGGATGTAAAACGAATCACACTATACAGGTCTGTATACCCCCCGGGGGCACATATATGGTCTTTACGGAGAGCAACTATGTAGATCTGTGCAACTGGGGGAAAAAGGGAGCCCAGTCCCCTGAAGACAGGCAGGGAGTCAACTGAAAACTCCACTTTATTTCCACGGGAATCAGTAAGCCCCAGAGATTCGTTATTTGTCTCTTTAGACATTAAACTGTTCTCTGGCTGATTATTGAGGTTGGCCCCTATATGGGAGTATCGTGGTGGTTGTGGTTTCGCGGCCCCATAACAGACAGGTCAGTTTTAATGGTGGCCGAGTTCATTTCACCTTTAATAACACCTACCTGGTGAAATGTTCCCAGATCCAGTGAGCATGCTAAACATGTATACTGGACAGCAATTGGATAGTCTCCAACTCTTTAGCAAGGAGTGATGATTTGCTGTCCTGCTCTGGAATCATTATAGTTGCAACTAGAAAGTTCTGTTGCATAGAGTTATAGCTTCGGCTTCCTAGGACGAGCATGACGTCCCAAATTATGCTGTGGTTCGACCACCATCTGATTAAGACTACATAATCAGGCGCAGATGTAAATCTAATCACACAGTTATACAGGCCTGTATATCAGGCTCTATCTATTATCATATTGATTAAATGAAAGTGAATGGATCGTATATTAATAAATATTTTATTTAATGTCGGCAATTATGTATGGAATGCAAATATCAGATAAATGTCCGCCTCTGTTAACCTTACAAATGCGAGTACTTTTGAGCACATTTTTCATTACATTTTAACACATTTCATGCGGTATTTCATTAATTTCATTACGAATATTTTGTTTGAGTTGCTCAAGTGTTTCTGGTTTGTTTGCATAAACCTTGCTTTTCAGATATTCCCACAAAAAGATCTCAGGAGCAGTCAACTAAGGCGAGCATGGAGGCCAATCAACATCACCATTTCTTGAAATAACTCGCAGTAATTCCATTGTTATCCTGGCTGTATGCAATGTCTCGTTGATATCAAATGTTAATCAAGTCCAAGCATGCAGTTGTAGCGTTAAAAAGTTTTTAATCATATCACGATATCGCTCTCCATCCACAATTACCCTTACGACGTTTTGATTTTCAAAGAAGTAAGATCCAATGATTTTTGCTAACTAAATTGCACACCAGATTGACACTTTTAATGGATACAAAAGTGACTGTTGAATAATTTGAGGGTTTTCCATTCCCCAGAACCGACTATTCTGTTTATTCACATATCCATTCAAATGAAAATGTGCCTCGTCACTAATTATAATTTTTTCATGAAAATTGGAGTTGTCATGGCCTAGCCATAACACTTATTGGCATATGTACGGTGGCGTAAAAGGTCTTGTGGAAGAAGCTTTTAAGTCAACTGAATCTTATATGGCAAAAAAATGCAAATCCTTGTGCAAAATTGTGGCCAAAGTTTTTCTTTGAAGATCAAGCTCCTGAGCACGGCGTCGAATTGAGGTGGATGGATTGTTTTGAACACTTTCTTGAGCAGCAGTAATGTTTTCAACCGATCTTGCAGTACGTTATGGTCCCTACTTGAGCCTATCACCTATAGACCCTCTTTCTTTGACATTATTTACCACACGATAAATAGTACGTTTTGTTGGCACATTGTTTGTGCCAAAAATTTCGCGAAACTTTCGCATCGTCACAGCAATCGATGATTAATTTATCGAATATTTTTCCACAATAAACTTTGCCACTTGTATACTTCACGACTGCCAAATATGAACTGTCAAGACTAATGTTTATTGAAATGGTGGTAAAACAAAGTAGTATACCTTCCCGGCGGACGCCCTGTCCAGCGTCTAGAGAGGCCCTAACACTAGAACCAGTCAATGCCAGGTACAATAAGATAGTAATATAGAATGCTTCTGTTGGGTGAAGACCACAAAAGATTTCCTATTATTTGGGGCCTCAAAAACATTTGGCTTCTGTTTACAATGATGTTAATGATAGTTTTACGAATATTTAGTGGTCAATACCCATTTAAGGATATTCAAAGGAATATACATGCGATAAGTAAGACAGTATTGCAATATTTCATTTCTCTACCACATTATCTAATCCTCGTTATCAAGCTATTGTTGGGCCACCAAATGCATGAGCAAAATGTCATCGGTTTAGTGCCTCATATAAAATATTATTAATAATTATTATATCTAAAGATCTACAATAGTGAGTAATATTATCTAAATTTTGTGTATTTTATGTGTATGTGAGACCTAATTGAAAGCTTGGCAATTTAAAACAGAAAAAAAAGTCTAATATTCCCCAAATAAAAATTTCTTGATTATGCTTTGTCTAGAGAACATGACCGGGGTACTTAATTTGACTTTAGGTTAATGTACGTTTTTTAAATCAAAACTTTAAAGTGTAGACAGGCGAGAACAGTACGTGCCATAAAGGGTTATTGTTAACCCTAGAAAGATAAGCTACGCCTACCAGACGTATGGCTTTTTGTATTTTTTCTCTGTCTCTCTTATTTGTTATGAGATCAATTGTGTTTTGCTGATGGTAGTTGTTTTCGTTTGGTAAGTTAATCTGTTTCTGAGAAATTACAAAACCATACGTCTCGGAGACGTATCTTTATCTCTTGTGTGACTATTTAAGTTATTCTTATTATTTTACTTAACATTTTTAGGTCATTTATCTTTTTTTTTTAATCAAATTTTGTTATGATAATGGCACGTAAAAGTGGTTTGAATAATGCAGAAATTGTTGCTCTGTTGCAGAGTGATTTTGACGACTCAAATTCATTCGATACTGCAAGTGAATTGAAAAATTAAATACTAGAGCATGATGTTCAAAGCGATATAGAAGATGAGGTCAATGAAAGTTTTAAACTCGTTCAAGCTACTGCGTTTTTTGACCAATTGGTAAATACTGAGGCCAGTGAATCTATAGATGCTGCTACAACTTGTGAACGTATAATACAGTTCCATCAACCTACTTTGAGAAGTAAAAATAGCCACTGCTTGGAGTACCTTAAAAAAATCAAAATACTGGTAGAACATCTGATCCAGTTTCATGTTTTGATATGTTTTTTACTGAAGAAATAATTTGGAAATTGTTCAGTGGACCAATGTTGAAATCTCTATCAATCGCCGAAATAATCAAAATACTGCAACATTTGGAGATACAATTTTACATGAAATTCGTGCACTAATTCAGGGTCGTTGTCCATTTAAAATTTATATTCCTAGCAAGCCCTCGAAATACGGAATCAAAATACCAATGATATGCGATAGTACAACAAAATATATGATTAATGCTATTCCATATCTCGGCAGAAGCACGAACACATCTGGAGTCCCATTAGCAGAATATTATGTTAAAGAGCTTTCGCGACCAATTCATGGAACTATTCGAAACATTACCTGTGATAATTGGTTTACATCTGTTCTCTTAGCAAAGAGTTTGCTTAAGCAGCCATACAATTTGACTCTTGTCAGTACAACGTGTGATTAGATTTACATCCGCGCCTGGCCATGAAGCCTTAATCAGATGGTGGATCAAACCTCTGCATAAATTGGAACGTCATGCTCGTCCTAGGAAGCCGAAGCTATAATTCTATGGAACAGAACTTTCTAGTTGCAACTTGGATGATTCCAGAGCAGGGCTGCAAAGAGTTGGAGGCTTTCCAACTCCTGTCCAGAACACATGCCTAGCATGCTTATTGGATCTGGGAACATTTTACCAGGTAGGTGTTATTAAAGATGAAATGAACCCGGCCGCCATAGAACCATATACTGATATGGGGCCGCGAAACCACAACCACCACGATACTCCCATAAGGGCTAACCTCAATAATCAGTCAGAGAACAGTTAAGTGTCTAAAGAGACAAATAAGGGAACTCTGCGGGTCACTGATTCCCGTGGAAATAAAGTAGAGTTTCCAGTTGTACCCCTGCTGACTTCAGAGGACTGGGCTCCCTTTTTCCCCCAGTTGCACAGGTCTAAGTTGTTGCTATCTCCAAAGACCATATATATGTGCCCCCGGGGGGAGCTCTTGTCGGTACATTAAGAGGGAAAAAACGGGAAATACCAGAGATAATAAACTTCCGCATTATGATGGACCCTTAACATTGTTATCCTATAAGCCGAAACCATCTAAAATGGTTTATTTGTTATCATCCTGTAATGAAAAAGGTATCATTGATGAAAAAACAGGAAAACCAGACATAGTATTATATTACAACCAAACAAAAGGCGGTGTCGATGCATTCGACCAAATGTGCTCGCAATGTCATTTTCTAGGAAAATATGCAGATGGCCAATGGCAGCATTTTATCGAATGTTGAATATAACATTTATAAACTCCTACGTGAGTCGAAGAGAATACATGGAAAACCTTTCGTTGTCCCTAACAACTCCTTGGATGCAAATGAGGCTCGAAGTTCCGACTTTGCCAAAATTCTTGCGTAACAGCATTCAAAATTTAGTACCCGGTGAAGCCGAAATCGATAACAACAATAACGAAAATCAACCTGTTCCTTAAAAAAGAAGATATTGTGGATTTTGTCCTTCAAAAATTCGAAGAATGTCGAAAATGTCATGTGACAAATGTCAAACACCTGTGTGTGGAGAACACAAAAATCTAGTCTGCAACACTTGCATATAACGATGCAATAATAAGGTTTGTTTTATATATTAAACTACTAAATGAATTTAAAAAATATAAACTTTTTACTTTATTTATAATCATTTTTGAGTCTTTTGAAAGAGGCCTTTTATTTTATGTTAACTTAAGATCTCTATTCAATTGGCTGTTACTTTCTTTTAATTTTTATTTATTTATATAATTTTTATGTTATTAAAGAAAACATATAATAAATAAACGAATTCAATAAGAAAAATATCAATTTTTATTTCTATAAAATCCTTAAAAGGATATGAAAAACCATACGCCTCTCAGACGTATCGTTATCTTTAACATACAAAAAAGTAACGTTAACTTTTCTACGGTTAATTACACTAGGCGAGTATAACTATAACAGTATAACTTTTTATATTTGATAAAGGGTGTAGCTAAAGGCAAAATTAAAAAAGAAATTTAATGATAAAATATTCAGTTATATTTTTCTGGAGTGGAAAAGTATAATCCGGTTATAACAAACATTTTATTATAACAATATTTCTAATGACGTAGCTTGCTTTATTGCTTAAATAAATTTAAAAAATTTAAGATTAGATAAAATAAAAAAATAGTCTGAAAACACCATTTTTATTTTATCAGGCATTTCTCTATTTTAAATATGAGATGTATGAATTAAGTACAAAAATTAAAAACAAAAAAGGGGGAACAATAACGAATGACCACGGTATTAAAAGAGCAGCGCTGGCATTGTCCTATTTTGTTATTTGATTCCACATCATCATTAGGAATCTTCAGCTTAGTGTTTGTTAATTTGTTTATTAAAGTTGTTAACGCTTCTTGCAGTTTCAGAAAATTGTCTAAGTTGTTTTGATGACTCACTATTTATTTATTTATTTATTTTTTTGTTGGCTTCAATGCTGAGATTGTTTAATTTAATAATTTTTTATGAGTGCCTCGGATAACTATATGATGCTGAGGTGCCTTTGTAGGCTAGTAGGTAGTGTACTAGCTTGTCAGTCAGTATGGGGGTTGTGGGTTCGATTCGCAATGAAGACCTTGGTTTTTTTTTTCACTACAAAAAATAAAAATTGACTGCTGGTGGGGCTGCTCAGCGATGAAGGCATAGTCACTGGTCGCCGTGCTGTCTTATACGGCAGTTAATTTCCGACTATCTTTCTACTTTCACCACCTGTTTTACCTCTTCTCTATCCCTTTCCTAAAGAATGTAGCACGGTACTTGACTAAAATAGGCATTGTTGCCTGAATTGCTACTTCTCTCTACATGAAAAGTGTATAATATCATAGTTAATCGTTGCCAGACATACTTTCATAAGAAAAATGAAAAAATTCTTAGGAGCTAAACTCTTTTATGGACATGTCACAAACTGCATGCAGTATTTAGTATACATTTCATTAAGATGGTGTTTACAAAAAAAGAAATACAAATAAGAATAAAAAATAGAAACGATAAGTTAAGACTGAAAAGTTTGATTTGTTAGGCCAAATTTAAAAAAAAAATATTAGACAGAATTATACAGTGGGCGAAAAGTATATACGCGCATACATTTCCTTATTCTGATGATTTTAAAAAGCCAATGAAAATAAGCATTAACAAAGTTTATCTCAAAGGCCAGACTTTATATCCCTCTATGCTACATAAAAGGGTAAAAGACGCATTGCAAAATGTAAACAATCCCATTTGATTGTAGCGGCTTTAGATCATTGTTCCTCCAACAAAATCAGCTATGGGATTTTTTCTTGACTTTAAGGAGAGACGAAAAACGTTTATTGTAGTAGCCTTACCATTTCTTCTGACTTCAAACTGACATATTGTTACGTTTACACCTTTTATAAACATTTTGTTGTGAGTTCTTTACTGCAAACTAAATAACAGCAGTTTTTAGAGTTTTTAAATTAATAAGTTTATTTAACTACACAAAGTTGACACTACTGAAAAATTTACTTAAGATGCACGTCTTTACTTCACGAGTTTAAAGGCCGGGGCACATAGAATCCGTCATGCGTTAATACTTTGACGTATTCAACTGAAGTCAAAGTATGAAATGTATGGATGAGGTTGACACAATGAGTACTTTGTTGACGGATAAGAAATCAGCTGTTTTTTTTTGTTTGTTTTATTTTATATTTTTTTGCAGCAAAGTTTTTTTAAAGTGCACATTTGAAATGGAGTTGGACGACATCTTAGGCTTTCTATTAATGGTAATTTGTATTCCACTATTTATTCCAATTATTTTATTATTATTACTATTTATAATTTATTTTAAAAATATTTTACTACAATAGAGCGAAAACAAAAAAAAAAAACAGGAAAAAGAAGCAAATGAAAAATGTCAAAGTACTCAACGTACGTCAAAAGTTAAAAGTTGGCCAACTTTCGTACTTTGCGTTGACGGAGATGTACTAATTGTGATAAGCTGATAAGAAACCGTGTATTTCAACTTACTTGTCAGTTGAAAAATACAACGTATGACGGATTCTATGTACTTTTATTTGGGTACGGTTTTTCGTCGACCGTCAAATTTGGTTTGTGAACAAACCGGTTTTGGCTGTTTGCCATCTTCAGTATTCTTTTCGTATGTACCCCGGCCTTTAGTTTTACACTAGCTGACTATCCACTCAAACTCTGCTCTTTTATATTTGTCCTTTAAAAGTATAGAAAATTTAAGAATCTTCTACTCCCTTTGCATCACAGTTTCGGTCTACTTCACAACTACTGCTCCAACTACACGGCCGTAGCGTAAGCTATATATACAGCAGCCAAATTTGTATCCCACAACCAAAACAAATTTGTTGTCGCCACTTATAGTCTTTCGTGCATTTTGGCGATAAAGAATACTTTGTACGTTTCACTTCTGATCTCCAAAATTAGAAATATTTGCATAAAAAAATCCTAACAAGATCAAGATGTTGTGGCTTCCAACGCACATTGGAATACTAGGTAATCAACATGCCGACGCTGTGGCTGTGGAGGCAAAGTATAAGCCTTTACACTGTGTCCAGACTTTTGAGAATCATGATATTTTAAATCTAATTTCAAACTTCTATACAAGCCTATAGAACATGCAATGGTCCAACTTACAAAAATTTAAATCCAAGTGGAAAAAAACCAAGTTATCCTAATAACTGCCCTAGGATGATATCCAACCTTATAGTTAGAATAAGAATTGGCCGCCACCTGCAGTACGCAACTTACCATTTCCCATATATTGGACGAATGTCAAACTTTTCACAATATTAGAACAAAATTGTTTCAATTTATTCATTTGAAAGTTATTAACGATTACAACATTGAAATTTTCCATAAATTCATATTAAATTGTAATCTTCTTCGCAAGTTATAAAAAAGCTTATCTAATTTTACGAGACGAAAGAAAGTCTTAGTATTTAGTTCTCTTTTGCTTTGTTAGTTACTATAATTATATTATTGTAATTAATTATTAATTATCAAATAAATAAAATTACGTGTTTATAGGGTCACCCTTTAAATATACTTTCTATACTCTGTGTCAATGCCTGCTTATAACAGTTTTGAAAATGACTTCACGCACAAGCCTCTAAGGGAAAACTTTTACCTAAAATTTATTATTGAATCTTCAATTTTATTTAATCAAGTCCAGCCACTACCAGACAGAAAAGCATTATAGTCTTGGTCTGGTATTGGGAAATACCTACATTTTCTTCCTTTTTTTTGCTCTAATGAAATCACGATTATTTAGTATATAGCGCGCTAGGGGATTGGGATTTTACGATTAAGGATTTTACCAATAACATGCTTAGGTCTTTGTGAAGTTAAGAATTTTTTACATACCCAGGAACAGCAGTGATCCTTCAAAGAATTTTATTTTGACGCCTTTCATTTTTTCTAAGTTTTGAAGTAGAGTTACTGTCCCATAACTCAATTCTATAATATGTACTATATTTTAGTTTGAGAATGGAATTATACAACAGTAATTAAAAGTCTAACCTTCTTATGATAGAGTCTATGCCAGTCAGCCAGTGATTCAATTTAGTTTTATTAATTTCATTTGCGTTAACTCTGTTTCCATATGGTGGGGCTCAAGATGTATAGTGAAGTATTTAACATCTGATACTTGTGATATCATTTAGTCATTTATGCGAATACTAGAGCATAATTCTCTACGCATGGTCCCCTACCCCCCGGGGGCACATTTATCGGTTCTTATAGAATACTCGACTATCTGGACCTGTGCAACTGGGGAAAAAGGGAGCCCAGTCCCCTGAAGACAGACAGGGAGTCAACTGGAAACTCCACTTTATTTCCACGGGGATCAGTGACCCGCAGAGTTCATTATTTGTCTCTTTAGACATTTAATAGTTCTCTGGCTGATCATTGAGGTTGGCCCCTATATGGGAGCATCGTGGTGGTTGTGGTTTTGCGGCCCCATAACAGGTTTGTTTATTATGGTGGCCAGGATCATCTCACTGATAATGACACGCAAAGTGAATGATCCAGTCCAGTGAGCATGCTTGACATGTGTTCTGAACAGGAGTTGGAAAGTCTCCAACTCTTTAGCAAGGTGTGATGATTTGCAGACCTGTACTGAAATCATTAAAGTTGCAACTAGGTGGTTCTGTTGCATAGAATTATGGCTTCGGCTATCTAGGACGCATGTATGACGTTCCAAATTATACAATAGTGGTTTGTCCACTATCTGATTAAAACTAATGGTCAGGCGCGGATGTAAAACACATCACACTCTACGCATGGTCCCCCCGGGGCACATTTGTGGTCTTTATGGTACTTAACAGCTGTCTAGATCTGTGCAACTGGGGAAAAAGGGAGCCCAGTCCCCTGAAGACAGGCAGGGAGTCAACTGGAAGCTCCACTTTATTTCCACGGGGATCAGTGAGCCGCAGAGTTCATTATTTGTCTCTTTAGACATTTAATAGTTCTCTGGCTGGTCATTGAGGTTGGCCGCTATATGGGGGTAACGTGGTGATTGTGGTTTCGCGGCCCCATAACAGTATAATGGTTATTATGGTGGCCAGGATCATCTCACTGATAGTGACACGCAAAGTGAATGATCCAGTCCAGTGAGCATGCTAGACATGTGTTCTGGACATGAGTTAGAAAGTCTCCAACTCTTTAGCAAGGTGTGATGGTTTGCAGCCCTGCCCTGGAATCATTAAAGTTGCAACTTGGTGGTTCTGTTGCTTATAATTATGTATTCGGCTTCCTAGGACGCATGTATGACGTTCGAAATTATACAATTGTGGTTTGTCCACCATCTGATTAAGGCTACACAGCCAGGTGCGGATGTAAAACGAATCACACTATCTACGCATGGTTCCCCCCCCCCCCACAACCATCTAGCCTTGAGTCTTGCGGGGGTAAAAGGGAGCCCAGACCCCTTCAAAGCTAGCAGGAGCCAACTGGACAATCCACGATATTTCCACGGGAATCAGTAAAGCCCCAGAGTTCCACTATTTGTCTCTTTAGGCATTTAGCCTAAAGTATCGTGGTGGCTGTGTGTTTCGAGGCACAATGAATACAATTAATGGTCCAGGTCCAGTGAGTACGAATGCCGTTGTGTTCTTAATTATATTAAGCTTCATGCGTTCTAGACCAGTAGTTGGATAGTCTCCAACTCTTCAGCAAGGAGTGAAGGCTGTGGCCTGCTTCCGGCTTTTGAAGTTGCAACTAGCAGTGACCGGAGGATATACGGTTTCGAAGGCCTTCTAGGGCGAGGATGGCGCTACATATCACCATCTGATTAAGGCTTATAGCCAGGTGCAGTTGTAAATCTTATCAAGTCTTCGCATGGTTGAATTTGTAGTTCTGTAAGTGTTGTGATAGTACTTTAGAATGCTTAGAAATTCTGTATCATCAGCAGACCTGTGTTTTTTCTAAAAACAAAAAATACTGACTTAAGTAACTCACGTAAAAAAATCGAGACCTTCTAGTAACTCACGCTTTTATTTTCGACATACAGCATTGAGTTTTACACAAATGGATCCCACTTTCATTAGTTCATTCAGCAATTCCTACCAAATTCTTCAAAGTTAAAATCAATAAAGATAAGAAAAAATTTAAGTTTTAAGATCACACAAAAATTTAAGACATTTTTTTGTTACATTTAATTCTCACTTGGATTAGAAAAATCATGCCATTCAAAATTTACGGCGGCGTAAATGGTCTTGTGGAAGAAGCTTTTGTGTCAACTGAATCTTATATGGAAACAAATGCAAATCCTTGTGCAAAATTGTGGCTAAAATTGTTTTTGGAAGATCAAGCTGCTGAGCACGGTATGGAATTGAGGTTGATGAATTGTTTTAAATACTTTTTTTAACAGCAGTAATGTTTTCAACCAAACTTGCACTATGTTGTGACCCATGCTTGGGTCTATCAAAATCATGCCATTCAAAATTTATTTCTTTATAAAATATTTAGCCTATATTTATGCCTTAGTATGAAGTCTATATAAAGACACTTTCAGGACACCTTCTTACAGGATATCCGCTGGGAAGATAAACTACTATTATTTGTTTATAATTTTTGATTAAATGAAAGAGAATGGATCTTATATTGATAAATGTCTTATTTAATGTCGGCAATTATGTATGGAAGACAAATATCAGATAAATGTTCGCCTTACAAATACGAGCCCTTTTGACCACATTTTTCATTACATTCTCTCACACATTTCACGCTGTATTTAATTATTTCATTACGAATATTTTATTTAAGTTGCTCACGCGTCTGGTTTGTGTGCATAAACCTTGTCAGTCAGATATCCCCATAAAAAGAGGTCAATCAACACTACTATTTGTGGAAATAATTTGTTGTAGAAAGAGGTCTTGCAGTTATTTAATTGTTATCCTGGCTATATGTGATGTGACACCGTCCTGTTGATAACACATATTAATCAAGTCGAAAGCATTCAGTTGTGGCGTTAATCCCCATTCACAGTTACCGTTACGCCGATTTAATTTTATATGAAATGATCAATTTATTACAAACTAAGACCCTTATTATGAGTTGCATTCGATTATCGATTTTCGCTGGCTATCGAACAACGAATATCGAATGTAAATTTGGTATTGTGAGTTGGTAGCACTATCAAAAACTTCGTTGTACAACAAATTTTCTATCGAACACAATGTTGCTTTCGACGCTGTGTGAAGTTTGTATGACTGATTAGCAATGTAAGTATTTGCCAATTTGTTTTTTATTTTTATTTTATTTTCTGTGAAAATTATATTTTTTATTTTAATTTCATGTAGGTCTAAAGGCCGTGTCAGATAAAACTTTTGCTTTGACATTTGAGTTAAAATGTACGTAAATGTATGAAAGTTGCCACATAAAGCACTTTTGACGCAGCGCAAAGCGAAAAGTTAACCAACATTCAACTTTTTGCGCGCTTTGACAAACACCTGGCTTTTATTATTTGTGTTTGTGTATTTGTGTGTGGGCGTAAACAAAAAATTCATGAGTGTTGTCAAAGTTTATTGTGACACGCAAAGCAACAAAGTTTTATCTGACATCGCCTTAAAGGTTGTGAGTACAAAGCAATAATTGGAACGACAAGTCTTTGTAATGGAAAAAAAATCCCAATTTTAATGCTTTGAAATGAATCGACAGACAACAATTCTACAAACGCCTCCTTGCACAGTCTAAAATTTGATATAAACCTATAACCAGGAATTTTAAATGAAACCCTTATAAAAAACTTGAATACTTACGCAATGGAATCCATTTCTAAAATATTGGAAGCATTCTGCAATCTTCTGCTTCGAGCCAGTTTCAATAAGCATTCATCTTCATCCGATGAATCATCGAACCACAATTTCGTCATGGCTAATTAACAACAAAAATTTCATTTTTTTCCTTTTAAAACTTGTAAACAAAAAATATTTATTTGTTGCCAGCTGATGGATGTGTACTATTTTGAATAAACCCTATTGAATGAAATTCACAATAGCGTAACTTTTATCGAATGTGGGCCATAATACCAAATGAAAATTCGTTCGATCAGCACTTTCGACTACAGTCGACAATCAATCGCATAATTTCACGACAATCAGCAGTTACGCCAGTGGATTATATTTTAAGGACGCAGTCTATACGAAACCAATCAAATCGATTTCAGCCTTAAAACTAAAAAAATTCGTGATGTATTTAACTAAAAAGGACCGCCATTTTGCCAAAAAGTGAATAAAAACTTTGATGAAAGCATTGACATCTGTCAGCGTGGTGGACATTTTTCACTCATGATTGCCCAACTGTTCTCTTTGTAATACAATAAAAATTTTAATCATCCTAATGTAATTTTTTTGTTTTACTTTGTTTTGGAAAACAAACTTCTTGTTGAAAAGCCCTTTACATATTTTTAAAACATTAACGTGCTTAGCATTTCTAACTGCACAGCAATAAAATCAGCTGTGCAGACGACACTCATACAGTAAAATAAATGTCTCACTTTTTTCTTTTCAAATTACCAAAAACACATAAATAAATAAATAATTTCTTATTTTATGAATGCGGTTAATTCTAATTTTTATTTTTCCTTGTTTGTTTTTCAGAACTAAGAAAATTTTAGCAATTCTTTAAACAAGAAATATAGTGCCTGCACATGCTTTTCATAATTGGAAAAAATATAAAGTGAGAAGGAAAGAAATGGTGCGACAGGTGAGCTATTTATGAATCAACTAGTCTTTGCATGCGCCTCACGTTTTTCGTTTCAAAATGTTTTTAGTTAAATAAATGTTTAAAATTATAAATAAACAAAGTAATCAGCATGGCAAAAAAAAAAAATTTTTACAATAACGAAATATAAAATTAAGTTTTAAAATATATAAAAAACTTAAAATGAATTTTGGCACAAAAATAAAACTAAAAATAAACAAAATTAACACTATCAAAAATGAATTCTCATACAAACACACATTTCGAATAAAAAAAAGTACATACAAACATACATACATGTATGTACAGTGTGTCCGGCGGGAAGGTATACTACTTTATTTGTTTATAATTTTTGATTAAATAAAAGAGAATGGATTTTATATAATTAAATATTTTATTTAATGTCAGCAATTATATATGGAATACAATATCAGATAAATGTCTGCCTCTTTTAACCTCACAAATGCGAGCCCTTTTGACCCCATTTTTTATTACATTCTCCTACATATCACGCGGTATTTCATTAATTTCATCACGAATATTTTGTTTGTGTTCTTCATGCGTTTCTGGTTTGTTTATATAAGCCTTGCTGTTCAGATATCCCCACAAAAAGAAGTCCGGAGCAATTAAATCAAGCGACCGTGGAGGCCAATCAATACCACTATTTCTTGAATTAAATTGTTGTGGAAAGAAGTCTCGCAATAATTCCATTGTAATCCTGGCTGTATGCGATGTAGCACCGTCGTGTTGATACCACATGTTAATCAAGCCCAGTTGTGGCATTAAAAAATGTTGAATCATATCACGATATCGCTTCTCATTTTTAGTTGTCATTACGTCGTTTTCATTTTCAAAGAAACTGCCACTTTAAATGGATGCAAAGGTGACTGTTGAATAATTTGAGGGTTTCCGATTTCCCAGAACCGATTATTCTGTTTATTCACATATCCATTTAACTGAAAATGTGTCTCGCCACTCATTATGATTTTTTCATGAAAATCGGAGTTGTCATGGGCGAGTTGTAGCATTCTATTGGCGTATAGACGGCGTACACTGGGGATTTTTGTATGGGGGTGAGGAAAAAAATATATTTGTCAAAAAATGTAGTGATTTCATCACAAATTTAGTTTTATTTATTATAGTAATACACAAAAGTAATCAAAATAAAGAAAGTTAGAGAAATGTCGATTTTTACATTGCTACCTGCAATGTAAAAAGCCATAACTAACAAAAAATTTAAATGATTTTTTTTTAATTTTTAATTTATTATTTATTTTAAATCTATTTTTAATTTATTATTCTAAAAGAGCCTTAATTTCGTCGCTTAACAACACTATGCTTTTTCTGGCTAAATGAAGGCGTCAAATGTGAAATCATGGGATCTGATGTTACCATCATTCGGTGCGTAATATCTTCTTCATTCGTGGCAATTCGACTGCATTTTCTGGAGTGTCTAAGGCGATATTTTTTATAGTCTTTGTTACGACTTTCCTAAGCCTCTTCGGATAGTAGGCCTACAGGAAAAATACACTTTTCAATTATATCTTTGCCATGAGTCAGAATTTTGTGAAGTGTAGGCGGGGGATATTGTACCACTCGTACAGTGCAACAAACTCTTTTGCCGTCTCCAAACAAAAATCACCAAATTGTTTTGGATCTACTACCTCGGCGATTGTTATAGTTTCGAGAATTATTGAAACCATCTTGATTATGTTTTCATCTAGACCCGTGATTTCGTAAAGAATCTTCATGACTTATTTCCTGAATTTGTCGTACCAGAGCCTTACTTTACAGGTTGATAACCTGTATTTCTATTTTCTCTCTAAGTTAACGCTTTTTCAAACATTTTTGGGCTTCTTTTAAGTGGACTGTCCCACGTTTCAATTCAATATTATAAGCCACATGCAAAAGACACTCCATCAGCTTAATACGCGCACGAAGTGGTAACATACCAAATTACTTGTTCATTTACGGGAATAGCTTGAACTTTTTCGATTTTATTCATCTTGGATGTTGTGGCTCCACAAATGAGACAAGAAGATCTAGCTGGTGTTTCTGCTAGTGATTGTGCTGTCTTGCCGTCAATCATTGTAAAATATAATTCATGTTCTACTTTAAAGATACGATTATTCACTGTTAACTCAAATTCTTTTAGTTGAGATATATCCTCATCGACTCTTCTCTTTTCTTCTCGTATAGCTTGAGCTGTCTCTTTAACGTATGCAAACTGTAGTGTTTTACAATACTGTATGGAAGAAGGTTAATTGTTGTTCCATACTAATTTATTTATGTCATCACTTAATGACAATTTAAGTGGTACAACTGATGTCGTATATAAACGAGAGTCAGAAATTTGTGCATATCTCGAGCAATTTTTTTAAATTTTTAAATTTAAATTAAATTTAATAATTTGACAGTTTCCCATTCCCTTTTTAAAATGAAAACGTGTCTTCTCACTTATTATGTTTATTTCATGAAAATCAGTGTTGTCATGGGCGAGCTGTAATATCTTATTATTATTATCATATGTACAGCGACGTAAATGGTCTTGTGGAAGAAGCTTTTGTGTCAACTGAATCTTATATGGAAACAAATGCAATTCCTTGTGGAAAATTGTGGCTAAAGTTGTTTTTTGAGCTGAGCACGGCATCGTATTGATGGATTGTTTGAACACTTTCTTGAGCAGCAGTAATGTTTTCGATCTTGCAGTACGTTGTGGTCCATGTTTAGGCGTATCACCTGCAGACCCTCTTTCTTTAAAATATTTTACTACACTATAAATAGTGCATTACGTTGTGCCAACACGTTGTTTCTCCCAAAACTTTAACCTAAATTTCTCACCGTCATCGATGATTAATTTGGGTAAAATGTTTTAAAGATTAAAAGACGTCGTTTATCGAATATTTTTACAAAATAAATTTGCCACAATGTTTACTTCACGACCGTCAAATATGAACTGTCAAGATAAATGTTTACCAAAATGGCGGCAAAGCAAAGTAGTATACCTTCCCGGTGGACACCCTGTATATACAAATGCAACTTCAGTATTTTGAATGGAGAAAACTGTTATTTGCATAACAAACATTCAACTCGTTTGAATTTTTATATAGAAATACATATCACATGCACGCATACATATACAAGAAGCTGTGTTTTTTATAAAAACAATTTTTAAGACAAGTTGATCGCATCGCTTTTAATACAGAAGCAACATTTTAATAATTAAAAATTAATTTAATATTGAAACTTTGAATATTATATGACCATACTATAGTGAACTATAATATTAACTTTAATTTTTATTGTTGTTAAATTTAATTTTTTATTTATTTAATTTATTTAAAATTTTTTTTGTTGCTTAATTTTAAATGAAACAATATTTTGAGTTATTTATTTTTTTATTTTATTTACTCATTGTTTTATTCGTACTCATGCATACTTCACGTTTTTGTTTTTTATATTTTTTTTTTTGTATTTTTTCTTGACGAACTTCGAATAGCAAAATTCCAGACAGAAGCAGTTTTTTCTTATTTAATTCGTTTATAGTATTTGTTGTTGATTCAGTGAGACATAACAGCATGATTATATGAACTTTAAGTGCGTTGGCTAACTGAAAAGTCATTTCGAACAAACGTCAAATTTACGGTAATTTTGATTTTATTTATTTAAATATGTCAGCCTTTTGAATTGAGATCAAACAAAACATTGTTCACATTTAAAATTTTAAAACACGTATTGCTCTGAACAGCTGACTTTTTAAATTTAAGTGTGACGTAGTAAATTACTAACTGAGATGCCAACATTTTAGCATTTTTGGAAAATTCCATGAATAATCTGAAAATCACAATAATTATGAATGATAATCATAAATAATCAAACAAAATGGTGAACGTCAAATTATTGCCAGTGCTAGCAATAGTAATGAAAAATCATTTACAGATCGCAGACCTTGGCTGTTTTCACTACAAAAAATAAAAATTAACTGTTGGTGGAGCTGCTCAGTGATAAAGGCATGGTCACTAGTCGCTGTGCTGTCTTTTACGACAGTTAATTTCCGATAGCATGGGCCTTGTGGAAATGAAAGCTGCCCCGATAGGTTAATAGGTAGTGTACTTAGCCTACCAATCTAGGGGTGGTTGTTTTCACTACAAAAAAATAAGAGCTTGAAGGCTATGTAACTATCCTTCTACTTTCACCACCTGTCTTATCCCTTCTCTATCCCTGTCCTAAAGAATGTAGCATGGTTGTGACTAAATAGGCATTATTGCCTGTAGTGCTACTTTAACAAAAAAAATGGTTGGGGTTTAAAAGTATCCAAATTGCAATTCTGTAGTTAATGAACAATCTGCTGGACTAACCTACACCTACACACATTCCTTGTGTTGATGGGCACCATAGCACCTTTTTCTAACTTTACACCCCAAAAGTATGAAGTTAATGTTTGTGCACCTCTCGGCAACTCCGATCACTGTATTATCTCCGCCTTTTTTTCATATTCGAAGCTTCACGATGTTTCGAAATCAGCTACCAAACGTCTAAAATATATTTATGAGAAGGCTCGTTGGGCTGAGCTAAACGAATTTTTTAGGCAATTTAATTGGAAACTATGTTTCTTGGATAATAATGTCAATGCCATGGCAGAAATGGTTGTAAACATAATTTTGTTTGGATTGAAAACCTTTATTCCATCAAAACAATTTCGATTAAAACCAGATCAAAGTCTTGGTTTAATCAGACGTGCAAAAATGCAGTCCGATCAAGAGAGGAAGCATTCAATATCTGGCGTAGAAACAAAAACGCAGATACTGATTTGCTACGCAAAAGGGAGAGATCTTCGTGTGCCAAAAAACTAAGGCGGGAAAAGCATCTGTACGAAGAGCGCCTTGCTACTTCTAGGGGTAGTAAGAACTTTTGGCCATTTGTTAAAAGAGTACGCGATAATGCTAGTTCTTCAATTCCGACTCTTTTTAAAAATGATCAAATATTCACTGACCCGGTTGATAAAGCTAACCTTTTAGCTGGTATATTTGCAAATAATTCTTTTTTGCCGGAAAGCAGTCAACCACCGCCAGATCTCGACAGAGTATCAGTTACTATGCCGAGGATATTTTTTCGAGCTCGAGCGGTTAAAAGGGTTCTTACAGATCTCAACATAAACAAGTCTCCTGGGCCTGATGATACCAGCACTGGTCTTGAAGCAGTGCTCGTCGACGCTAGCGCGTCCATTAGCAGCCCTTTTCAGCACATTGTTACCATGTCGGAGAATTTCCGAAGTGCTGGAAAGTTGCTAATGTTACGCCGATCCCCAAAAAGGGGGAGGCTAACAACCCTGAAAATTACCGACCAATCGCAATTTGTTCTGCACTTTCTAAAGTATTTGAAAGTATGATTAATTTCCATCTAGTGAGATACCTGGAGTCCAACAGCTTGCTTAGTGACCGACAATATGTTTTTCGTGGGGGGCGCTCTACAGGTGACTGTTAGCGTTCTTGTCGGAACAATGGTGTAACTCCATACATCATTTTGGAGAAAGCAAGGTGGTGGCTCTAGATATTTCCAAAGCATTTGGTAGAGTGTGTCATGATGCACTTCTGTCAAAACTTGTTGCTTTTGGTGTCGGTGATAATTTTTCCAGATTTATATCGAGTTTTCTCAGAAATCGCACTATACGAGTTGTTATAGATGGGATTTAATCAGACGAGTTCATGATGAATTCAGGGGTACCGCAAGGCTCCGTTCTTTCTCCTACCCTATTCCTTATCTTTCTAAATGACCTTCTTTGTCGAACTTTCAACCCTATATATTCTTTTGCAGATGACAGCGCCATTTGTCACTCATATTCATTTGGTAATAGACCAGGACATTTGGAGGTTACTTCCAAAAGGCAAAACATGAATGATACGCTTAATCATGATCTTGCGACAATCTTGGAATGGGGTCGTGTGAATAGAGTAGAATTCAATGCTCGTAAGACTCAATGTTGCATGCTTACGCATAGTGCATCACTATGGTTTTCTAAAACGGTGTAAAAGATACTTCACTCCATCCGATCTCCATACTATCTATACCACCTACATCCGTCCGAAAATGGAATACAACTCTCATGTATGGGCCGGCGCTCCAAAGTCTATTTTGGGGTTACTCGACCGCGTACAGGAGAGGGCCAAGAGGCTCATTGCTGACAGTAGGGTATCCAACTCTATTGATTCTCTAGAGCATCGACGTAATATGGGGTGCATTTCACTGTTCTATCGTTACTACAATGGTAAGTGCTCTAATGAAATTAGGGAACTTGTTCCTGATACTCGCACGTTTTCACGTTTAACTCAATTTTCGATGAGAGCACATCCTTTTGTGGTTGATTGGCCAGTGAATCGAACTACGCGTTACAGGGAGCATTTAAGCAGAACAGTCCGTATGTGGAATAAGATCCCTCTAGGGGTCTTTTCTGTCACTTTCAATCTGAGAAAGTTCAAATCGAATGTTCACAGACACTACTCCCTCTTTCATCCTTCCCGTAACCAAATTTCCTAGTTCTGGCACAATGCATTACATAGGTAGGGGTCATCCCCTGAGTGCTGGTCCTATAAAAAAAAATTCCCTTTTTGAAAAGAAACAACAGCGAAGTATTTATTTTTTCACAGGATGGCGCCTCAGTTTACAAAAGCAGGTAAACGAAAAATTATCGGCTTGAATATTTTCCCGATCAAAACTCAATTAAAAGCATTTGGAAGCAATCAGGTAAGCAGGTAATAATCATTAAATGGTGACCAATTAATGAAACAGTTAGGAGATACAAGGCTAGATTGAAATTTCTGGCTAATTAAAAGTAAGTGGGTCTCCTATTAGTGGACAGTTTTTTTGTTTGTTATCAATTCCTTCTCCATATAGCCTCTTTTCTGGCTGTTTGTTTGCAAATGGCGAGCGCTGGGGATGTACTGGTAAGTCAGTATTTCTGGAACAGGTGTTTATCCCAAAATCGTAGTCAGAATGTCAGCCATATGGCATTTTATGTGGAAATTAATCCTAATATTTTCGTCTTTTATCGTTCTCCAGGTACGTGTGTCCGTTTGAGTGTATTTTTTGTTTAGTTTAAGTAGTGTGAAAATTGTGTCTGAGGTTGTGTTTAACGGTTCGTTTATAATGTTGCTGTCAAAATTTTTTGTTTTGTATATGTCCATGTTTTTAAGTATATCTAGTCTTAGTCCTTTTTTGCTAGGAAGCAGTAAAGTCATACACTCATCTTTTTCCCTTGGTAAGTTTTCGTATTCTTTAAGGTGTAATGCAAAGTTGAAGTCTTCTCTTTTCCGTTTGTATGACTGTATGTGTTCTGTAAATCTTGTTTTTAGTGTTCGTTCAGTTTGTCCTGTATAAGTATGTTTACAGTTACAAGTAAGTGTGTATACACTGCTGCAATTAAATTTGTCAGTTGTTTCTACCGATGTCCTGATATTATGTCTCAGAGTGTTGCTGTTTTTTTTAGTGCCGTGAGTAAACCTTCTTTGTGAAAAAGGCTCGTTAATCTATATACTTCTGGTCCTGGGTAGGTAAAAGTATGCCGTCGTGTTAAATCGGTTAATTCTTTGTCTTCTTTATTCCTGCTTTAAGTGTTGTTTTATCTAAGAAGTTTGTCGTTAGTAGTTGATTTGTAGCCGTTGTTTTTAGCTATGGTGTGGATTGTGTCAAGTTCATGGTTGTATTAATTCGGAGTAAGTGGGATTAAATTAAGTCTGTGTATTATATGCCTAAATGCTGTTAGTTTATCTTGAGTAGGGTGATTCCAAGTGATGTGGATGCTAGTTTTTTCTTTTGTTATTTTAGTTTTTCAAAGTAAATTATTTAAATTTTTTATAATTGTTAGTAAATTATTTAAACTGAAAATTTTAGGAATAAATAATGTAAAATAATATCCTACTATACTTAAAATCCATATGTCAGCTATTTTAGAAGACGTTGCGTTTATATAATTATATAATAAATATTATAATAACAATATAATAATTTTGTATTCTTAAAAAGATTTATAAAACTGCCTTCGTATATGAACGTACGTGTTGAAAAAAAGCTTGGAAACAAATGTTTAATATGTATACTCACATGAAAATTGTATGTATGGCTGTACATATATTTGTATGTATTTATACACATACATATCTATCTTAATCGCATAGCACGAGTATCTATAACGTTGTTGTTTTGATTCATATATATATATATATATATATATATATATATATATATATATATATATATATATTATTTTTTTCTGTATAAACAACAATTTTATTCACACACGAACTTATATTAGCGTTTAAATGAGAATAAATACGGAAAAAATAAAGAAAAAGAAAGAAAATTGTAAAGTTTTACAAAAGCACAGAAAGAGCAACAACAACAACAACAGCAGCAGCAGAAAAAAATTGTTGGTTGGTATAGAGAAAATAAAATGTATAAATCTGACAGTATAAACAAGTGTCTAAGTTCAAACGAACACGTTTCAACATTTTTATACGAACATGGACTAATTCTTAACGAACATAATAACATCAGCCTTGTGGAAAATTTTAGCCCACATAAACAGATGGTGAGTTAAGTTGCACTTGGCTTTAAAAAATAAATGCTTCTCATCAAAGCACAGAAATACGTCGTATATATTCAAATTCGATTTTAAATCATTTCTTTCTTTAAGTGTATTTTATTATAAATTAAGGAATACATTTTTAAGCTTTTTCGACGAAAGATGAAGGGAAATTGAGGAAGGCACCACTTTTAGATTAAAAAAGTAATTTTTTTTTAAATTTTTTTTTTCTATTTTTAGCTGAAATATCATCGAAATTATAAGAATTGCCAAAGCGACAAAACATTGAGTCTGATCAAAAATGATCATTTCATTATCGAGGGCAACTTAATAATTTTATGCATTTCTTGTACTAGTCTCCTCGTCCTTTGACTTACATGATCAAACTTTAGGCATCACTATTATCAAATTATCCAAATACTGTTTTAGAAGGGCCTATTTATGTTATATTATTTATTCAAATCGATTCTTTAGTGTGATGGTAAATGGTAAAACAAAAAATCGTGTTGCTTATTAATTGTAAAGAAATCGAATTTTGTGATCTGATTAACTTTTATTTCTTTATTAGGAAATCCATTACCGAAACCAAAAGAAAAATATTTCTGACAAATATTATAGATGATTTGCCTCATAAGTTTTAATGGATGCAAATATTTTTTCAGAGTTCTTAGCAGCACAAAACGTTTAGGTTACCCATAAGATGTCCTCACGCCAGAAATAGTAGAAATTGATTTAGGTTTAAAAGAGCTGAAAAGGGAATCTGTTAATAAACTATTTGAAATATTAATATTCGGTCTTTAGTTGAACAAATTAGTTAAAAAAAGTTTATTGGAAGACGTGAAATTGATTACATAAAGTTGTGTTCAATCGAAAGTATTTCTAATTTATTGCTAGCTACGATTTGGTTATTTCTTTCTTTCTTCTGACCTAGCTCTCACGATTTGTTGTGAAAAACGCAAGATTTCAAAAAATTGTCGAAATAAAATCTGAAACGATGAAAAGGAAAATGGTGTAGAAATTCATTGGCTACAGAGGATATTTTAAATTTGTGTAACAGATTAAAAATTATAAAAGTTGCGATTGGAAAACATATTTAAAAAATTATCAAATTTACATTGAATACAACTTTATAAAATTATTTACATACGTATGAAAGGTTCTTAAATATGTAGAGGCTAGCCTTAAATTTTATATTTTTATTCAGATACTCGTGTGTGATTTAAATCGTTCCTTTGATTTCGCACAAAAATTTTTTTTTTTATTTATTGTGTTAAAATCAATTCAAAATTAGTAGATCCTTTAAAAACCATTTTCAAAGCGATTCAGTTTCTTAACACTCCCGATTAGTTATTGTACACATTGTGTCTGTCTATGGCGGTTTAATGAATGGCTACAGATTAAAACCAGATCTTTCTTAAGAATACCATTTCATTTTTAATTTTGTTGTTGCTTTTGTTGTTATGGAGAGCATAAGTTTTGCTCAAATTTCATCTTTATATATATATAATTCTACTGTATGTGTCTTGTGATTGAACTCCTCCTAAACGGCTGGACCGATTTGCATAAATTTAGATTTACAATTCGGTCGAATTGGACAAAGGGGTGTGGTACCTCCCATAAAAACCACAAATTAAAAATCTATTATTTATGCTCCTGATAACGGTATTTAAACAAAATTTGGTCCGTCGGTTTGGTGTGTATTTTTTAAGTGTTGCTGCAAATATGGACGGGATTTTACAAAGGGGCGTGGTACCTTCCATACAAACCACAAATTAAAAATCTATTATTTCTGCTCCTGCTAACGGTATTTAAACAAAATTTGGTATTTCGGATCAGCTAGTATGCCCATAATATTTTAAAATAACAAAATACAATTGTCAATTGAACCGTTTATTTTGAAAGTGATATAAGTCACAATTGAAAAGTATCTTTTAATTTTTAAAAATGAAATTAATAAGCTGAGAACTATTGAGATTTGTTCAAGGGAAGTGTTGGTAATTAATGGTATAAAAAAATGTTTATTTTGTTCGCTGTACGAAGGTAATTAATTACCGAGCTTAGTGTGAAAGAAATAAAAACATGCAACAAGTGTGTGTGAAACATTCTTATGATCATTAAACTTATTATTCATACTTATCAAATGATCGGGGGGAAAACAAAAGTTTCATAAAATCCAAATGATTAGTATAGGGTGATAGCCGCCTTTCGGTAAATATCCTTTACAGTATACAACATGGAGGCAAAAGATTTTATTTCAATACAATCATTAGAAAAATCTGTTTCAAAAAGATGAGTAAACACAGACCAAAACAAAGTGAGTTGGCTAAAAATTCAATGGATATGGTTTTACCATAATATTCCCTATAAAATGTAGTATAAATTAACTTTACATAAAAAAAGATGACCTAAAAACAAAATGACTTATGACACTTTCAAAATAAATGGTTAAATTTTTGTAGGCTTTTTTCCTATTTTAAAATACTTAAACGTTTTTCGAATACAACTTTAAGAAATTGTGCTTAACAACGGCAGTTAAAGCTGCTGTAAATCTCTATCACATTTCACTTGAAAGATCCTAGAAATACGTGATTAGCGAAAAAGAAATGCCTCCACAATTCATCACAGTTTGCTCAATAACCTGCCGCAATAAAATAGTTGTAAATTGAATGACATTAATGTGAGTGACAAGACAGCGCCTATTTGTTGGCGACCTCTCCCTGTGTGATTTAATGTCATAAAATATTACCATCGATTGTTATAAAGTTAGCGAGAAGAACACAAACCGGCCATTAAAAATATCTGCAGAAGAAAGCGAATAAACAGCATTTTTCTCATCAATTAAACACAATTTTATTGACGTAAAGAGAATATGGTCTCTTTTTTGTATCACTCACTGTCTGCTTTACCATAATTTGATTTTATTTGAATGACGGTTCAACTGGAAAAATTTATCAGTTACTTGCAGTTTCTAGTGGGTTTGTAGAAACTAGCCAGTATGAGTGTAAGGTTCGTTTGGTTTGTATAGATTAAACTTCTGGCAACTTATCGTTATCAGAAACAACAACATTTCCAAAAGCCAGCACAAATAAACAACAACAACCAAACAGACAAGCAGCACGACAACAATTCTGTTATTTTTTAGTTTTGTTTTTGTGTTTTGTATTTGAATAGAGTATCCACAATTAAGTTAAAAAAATAGTGTGTATGTTACCATATGAATGTATGTATGTATGTATTTCTGTAAGTAAGACCGCTTTCACACAGGCAAATTTTACTTTGCAAAGTTTTGATTTTATGTGAGAGCGAGGGAGAAAGCATGATTGAGAGTACAGACTTTGATATACTCGCAAAGTTGCTTTGTTTTTCTTTCGTCGCTTATACACAGTTGTACTTATACACAGATTACATTACAGATTACATTGACTAAAACAAAATTTGTAAAAGAAAACTTTTTGTGTTTGAACACCAAAGAAAGTTTAAAAGAAAATTAAAAAAACTTTGTCAAAGTAAAATTTGCCTGTGTGAAAGCGGTCTAAGACCCCTTTCAGACAGGCAAATTTTACTTTGCAAAGTTTTGATTTTATGTGAGAGCGAGGGAGAAAGCATGATTGAGAGTACAGACTTTGATATACTCGCAAAGTTGCTTTGTTTTTCTTTCGTCGCTTATACACAGTTGTACTTATACACAGATTACATTACAGATTACATTGACTAAAACAAAATTTGTAAAAGAAAACTTTTTGTGTTTGAACACCAAAGAAAGTTTAAAAGAAAATTAAAAAAACTTTGTCAAAGTAAAATTTGCCTGTGTGAAAGCGGTCTAAGCATATGTATGTGTGCTTCTTGTTAATTTTAGAAAATTTCCTCAAATACAATTCATTTCAATTCAGTCACTGGTAGCAGACGGGTGAAGTTATTAATGAATAGCGCAACGTTTTTTTATTTTGTAAAAATATTAAATTATTAATAACAGAGGAAAAAGAGAATGAATTAAAATACATATTTATTTTCAAATGTAATGCAACATAACATATAAATATCTTTATTTACAATAAAATTTTGTATACAACTTTAAGAGGAAAAAACGTGCAAAAGGGTGTATGTTAATTAACAGAATATAAAAAGAAACCTAAAAACAGTGTTCAAATGCAAAAAACAATTACGTGTTTAAAGTTCAATAGACAGTTAACACGTTTCAACCTAATTTTTTTTTAATACCTATGAAGTTGAATTTGTTATAAAGAAAAAATCAAGGTTTTTTTATATCAAACAATACAAAATAAGCAGGTGTTGTAAAGTTTAATAAAAGTTAAATTAAATAAAAAGCTATAAACGAAAACAAATTAAAAAAAGTAAAAAAAATCGGGCGGTGCCTGGCATAAAGTAAAAAATACAACAAAAAATATTTTAATAAACAGAATCAACAGCAACAACAATAGCAGCATTATTAAAAGGAAATCAACAATAAGCAACAATAAAAAACGCATGGAAAATTCCAAAAGTTTTAATATTTCAAAAGCAAACAAGTATTTTTTGTTTTTTCTTTTTTTGTTATTTGTAACAGAAATACAAAAGTAAATAAAATCAACACAATACAACACTACGATGTAATTAAAATTTGAAAGAAAAATAAAAAAATAAATGATCACGTTTTTAAAGCATTTAATACCAAGAAAATTTGTTTTTATACCAAAGAAAAAATTTTTAAAAACAAATTTAAAAATCAAATAAAAAAAAGCAAAAACAACAACAAAACCAACCCACATAAAAATATACACACAAAAATTGTTTTTGTGTGGACTTTGGTTTTGTTTAAATGGCTGTGTGTGAAGTAGAAATATCTAGTGTTTAAATACGAAAAAAAAGCAACAGCAATCAGCCAGTAAGAGATGGTAACAATAATAACAAAAATATTTAGCAAAATAAAAAAAGTTTCTACCTTATATTTATTCTCTCTCAAAGAGTAAATGTCTTTGCCTTGTTTGTTGAGTTATTGTTTACAGGTGGGTTAGTTTGTGTGTGCATTGTTATCTATTGACGTACATTTGTTATGTGTGAATGGAGTGTGTAGGTATTGTACATCACGCGAGCAAGATTTTGGCAACGTATTAAATTCTTTCAAATACTAAAGAAAATTTATGGTAATACCAATAACACCTGTATATAAAAAATAAAGAAAGTTTAAATAAATAAAAAACGCAAAACCATCCAAAAAGCATTTAAGTTAAAAAAAATTTTTTATATATTTTTATAAATAAATAAATAATATCCCACCTTGTGTTAAAATACAAAAAAAGAGAAAAAACTAAATAAATAATAACAACATACATACATACATATTAAGCAAAAGCAAATGAGTGTGCAATATTGTTTGAAAAAAAAGAAAGAATAAAATTACCGTAAATATTGTTTTTCTCAGTGCCTCCCATTTTAACGGTTAAACTCTGCTACTGTTTCGTAAAATATATACATACAAAACTGCATATCTTCAAATTCTTTCACTTATTTTATTTTTTATTACTCTCAACAAAACAACAACCTGTTTGAGTGTTATTTAATCTGTGCTTAATTAAAAAAGAAGAAAAAAAAACGAAATAAAACAACTAAATAAATTATTATATTTACCTAATTCTATATTATTTTGGATTTAACAAAAAAAAAAATCAACATTCCACCAAAAGAGAAAATTGTTTTAAAAGCGCCTACGCTGCCAAAAAATATTACATTCTCTTCTGTAACTTTAACTACAATTCCAACTAATTCTGGTTTCAACCTTAACAGAATTTTGACATCATCACTATCATCGTCATCGTCATTGTCAGCGTCATCGACGTTGCAAATTTTGAAATTTTTAGGCAGCAAAACCATTAACATCATTAAGAAGCCAACGTTTATTAGCTGTTGCCAGAAAATTAAAAACGAAATTATGGAACCTTATTGGAGCGAAGCAAACGGTCATGCTCCACACTCGGTGAAGTATGAGAAGTAAGTTTTTCTCTGTCATTGTGAACGGTTCTTTTTTGTATTATAAATTTATTACCATTATTTTATGTGTATGTATGTATTGATTGATTAATTTATTCCCTATAATAACATCGGTATAGATTTCGTGCATAAACTAAGACGTGTAATAAGCATTAAATATAGATATTTAATATTTATTTTGTTTTTATAAATATTGTTTGGTTAAAACTCAAGGTCGTTTATATAATTGTATATAAAATGTTACCTTATCTGAAACTAATCTCGTTTTAAGGACCTTAAGCTTTTTAATAATTTCCTTATTATTTCGTGTTGTAAAAAAGAACCAATTTCTTATGTTATAAGTGAATATTAACATAGTTTTTAAACTAATATATGTTACTATTTTCGTTACATCATAACTTTGTCATTTAGAAAGAGAAGCGAAAAGTAGCAGAAATGTACGAGGATAAAGTATATTTATCTATCAAATCTGATCTCGTCTTCATTAATTCTGATAGTAAATTCACATTGATTAATGATAAGAATTTTTTATGGTGATTCGATAGAACTATTTATTTATTTTAAGAGAGGGAACAGCGGAAATGTGTATATTTGTTTGTCAAAGCTGGTCTAGTTTTAAATAAATCTGATAATAAATTCATATTGATAAATGATAAGAATAATTTGTTAAAAATTTGTTAAAATTTGTTTTTATTATAAACAGTTTTACTACTAATTTTTTTTGTAAATGGGAAAATAGATTATTAATCAGAAAATTAACTTAAATAACTACGATCATATAAATTATTTTATTTATAATTTCATTTCGGTAAGAAAGAGTGTTTTTAATAAATAAATATTTATCAAAATGTGAGAAAATCTTTAGATACTAGAAATGAAATATAATTACAATTTTATTAAAATATTTTTAATCAAAATGTGTTTTCTCAATTTGAATATGTTTTGTAAACCGTATATTTATTTAGTTGTTTTCGAGATTGAAGTTATTTTTGAAAATAAAATATTTTTTAAAATAAAATATTTTTTAAAATAAAATAGAAATGTTATATATTGAAATTACATTTTTTTGGAACTATGTATTGGCAATGAGGGGAGGTTCTTTCAAATAAATATTTGAAGTATCTCATGTTTTTTTATTTTATTCACTTTGAACTGTTTTATTACATATAAATTGTAAATTATTTTAAAATCAAACCGCTGGATAGTTTTTTTTAAACAATAATACAAATAGCATCAATTTTTATGATGTAAATTAATTATAAATCACAGCACTGCCTGCAACAAAATTTTTCTCTCCACCATTAAATCGTCGGCAGTTTGAGGTTAACAAGTACAAAGCACATTTGTTACATTTGTATACAGAAATTATTACAGCTAAAATATGCAACTTATTTTACAAAATTAATATTTCAAATAAAATTAAAATAAAAAGAGGATATGTGATGATAATGAACGAAAATATAAACTGCAAAAATAAAAAAGTGGTGTATACTTAAAAATGAGAAAATTAAGATGAGTGTGCCATGTAGCTAATTTTGTACAGGAAGTATTTAAATTTAATTAAATCCCTTCTTGGAATCGCATTAATCATCAAAAATAACAACAAGTTCTATATTAAGATTAAATTATACAAAAAATAAATGTGCGTTTATTTATATCGCAACATCAAAACAACAGAATATTTTATAAAAATTCAAAATTGGAGTTATTTTTAAGTTTTTTAATTCATTTCATTATTATTAGTTTTGTTAATATGTATTTGGCTGTTTCACCAATTTGTTCCGATTTGACGTTATTTTTTTTTTATTTATTTCGTATTCATTTTGGTTTTAAAATGTTTTTAATTTATTGCTGACGTATTATTTTTACAAAAGGAGAATGAGGCAGAAATAAAATATAGCAAAAACAGTTTAATAGTTTGTTATAAAACGCAACCAGTTTATTAACATGTTGAAAAAATTTGCAATTATTTTGCATAATTTGCTCACGTTTTATTATTGGTATTATTCCATTAAAACGTTTTATAACTTGTAATTCAATAACGAGGGAAAAATAATAAGGATTCCCAAAGTAGCACTACTTTACACAGCCGAAACAAAAATACTTTTATAAAGTTTCTACTAAAATTCTCTATGATATTTATACACAAAGTAGCTATTTTAATAAATAAAACAAGTAGATGCTATTATACGTTACTGCAAGCTACCAGATCTTTTCATGTTCAAATTATGTAGGCGTTTTTACACGCCTGTTAATGAGAAAGCTCAGTTGTGTATATAAAGTTGAGTAAACCAACATGAAAGTAAACGTTTTTTTTTTTTGGCAATTTAAACAACGAGTAAAGAAAATACACAATAATATAATAATGACCAAGACAAAAATATTTTCTTTTTTTTAATTTTAAAAATCTAATTAATTTTAACGAATTCTGAGGAAAACAATTATTTTAAGCTATTTCAAAATAGTTGTAATTTGCAGATATTGAACCACGTTTAAGATCATCAATCATATACAGTATAATATGGGTACAATGTGTGTTGAGTAATTAATTAACAGCTTTTCCGGACACATAACTGGCGATTTAACACACATCATAAATAATCAATGAAACCAATGAACTGAACTTAATATATCCGCTGTAAATAATGCGTCTTGTAAATTGATTCGTATAGAAAGCGTAAAATAGTTCCTACTAAAAGTCTATTTCGCTTATAATAATTATGATTTATTTTTTAAGCAAATGCAATCAGCTGTTATGAATTCGCTGTGAGTCTATCACAAAAGTTGTCTTGAAAAATTGCAGCAGCAAAATCTTTCCTTTTTTATATTAATCTAGCGTTAATTTTGGGACACTTTTTAATTTCTGAAAAATTATCTACACTTAATTTGGCATACCATCAGTTATTATGGTCTTAACCTTATTATTTTCAATTTGGCATTAACAAAATCTGTTATTGTAAACATTAGCTAAACCAACGTCTATTTTGACACACTGTATATGAATTTCTGGCTTTTATATTAGCATGGCAACAACAATATCATTCATTAGCGTTCTCAAGATACTAGATAGCTGTTTATTTGTTGGTATTTTCGTTTTTCTTTTTATTATAATTTATGTTAGAAATTTCTAGTAAGCGAACTCAGAATGTATAAATATTTAATAAGCAAAAAATTTTTAATTAAAAAAATTTTTATAACAACAAAAAATAAAACGTGATTTGTTATAATATTTACGGTTTATTATATTTATTTATAATTAAATGCATTATGCAAATTAAAATAAAAATATTTTTAATAATTTAAGCATGTATGAATGAATGTATGTGTTTCTGTTACATTGAAATATTATGACTCATTTGTTTTTCTTTTGTTTTTTTAAATATTCTTTTTTAAAACTTGATGACTTAATTTTACATATTAGTTTTTAAAAATGCGTATTTTTGTTGAACAAAAGACGTTTTTATTTATAAATACCAACAAATTTATGAAATTTTGTATTAAAAAAATTATATATATATAAGTATATATATATAACTTATTTAAAAGATTTTGTTTTGAAATTTATATGGGGATTTCTCTTGTTGACGCGTATACATAAGAAAAAACTGATATCATTTCTTATCAAAAGAGCCATAAACTTGTATTTTCTCGTGTATATATATCGTTGGTTGCATGTAGAAAGACTCTAACTCGAAATTTTACGAATTTGAGTTTATATGTATTATTAAAAATTACAGTTTTACAAGCAATTCATTCTACATATTTTAAATATTAAATTTTGATATTTAATGTTTATACAAAACATTATCTCTATTAAGTAAGAGTATCGGTCTATAACTGTTTAAAAAATAAAACACAAATTCTCGGCCCTCATAGAGCACATTTTAATTTTTACTTGGTGGATATAATAACTCATGTCCTGTATGTTTTTTGTTGTTGTTTATCTTCTCCTGTAAAGTTACAATTATGTGAGTTAGGGCCATTCTAAATGAGAGCAACGATATGCACACAAAGTAAATAAAATTTAATCTACCAGATATTATAAACGAGTATGTATGTGTGGCATTATATAAGTTCGTATATATATAAAAAAATAAAAGCCAAACAATTTCAGGTGGGAGATTTTCCAATTTAAGAATTTTCTAAAAATTCTTATTGCTATGACGTTACCTATATATTAATACAGGTCCAAGTATTTAGTAAAATTTTGTTGTGTCAAACTTATCAAATAAAAAATAAAAAAATATATTTTTGTTAAAGGCCCTTCCTTTTAAACTTTATCCACTTTTTATTAATTTTATTTTTAATTGCTCTTAAAGCTCAAAATCTTTACTTTTTATATTATATTTCTCTACGCTTTTGTTTAGCAGCATCAGAAATAATAAATCCATTGTATATTAAGGTTTCATTAATGTTTGCATAACTTATCTTAAGTGGTGTTTCTTGCCATATCAAAAATTTTAGTACTTCCATTTGTCGTCTAAATGAGTTGGAGCTAAAGAAATCATTTGCAGTGATTTAGAAATTTTAGTTATTTAAAAATAATGTAGAATAAAAATCCCAAACGATTTAAATTTTGATATATATTTTATCGTTTAATCTTGCAACGCTGGCCTTGTTTGGTACAACTATAATATGCATATGCAGGCTCAAGCCAACTTAAACAACTGTGCAAATACATAATAATCATATGTGGCGAACTATATTGTACTTAACAAACCTTTTCGTCAAGTTTCGTCCAATGTCAATTGCATAAGCAAAGTACGAAACTGGTCGCACTTTGCGGAAACAGCTGATTTTGCACTGTGTTATAGATAAATTAGTAAACAAATTCCAATGGAGGGCAAAAAAATTTTATCTGATTTAATAGAAAATGTACAGAGAAAAAATAGTTTATATGAATAAAGAGACGCGTTTTATTATAACGGCAATTCATTAAAACGAGGGCCTTTAAACATTTTATTTTCTCTTCCATTTTTTACACACAATTTGCAATAAAATTTAATTTTTTATTGTTTATAAATTCAATGATGCACACAGTTGCATTTTTTAGTACTTTTACACCGATATATGTGTAATTTTTCTTTCGTAATTTTCTTAAAACTATTAACAAAAAATTATAAATTTGTATAAGGATAGTTTTAAGTATACAAAATATGACTATTAAACGCCTTTTTGCTCATAAATTTCATTTATTTAGAATGGATTTTTTTTTTTGCAAAAGTACGAATAAGATAAATGTGCAACTGTGCATAATAATTTCTATATTCATGTAAGTTCGATATAGCCACGTAAAAGTCTTCAATGATTCGCTTAAACATTTGACAGACTTTTTGTCAAACTTTTGACATTAGCTTAAGTTATTATTGGAAATAAAAATTAGGCATCGTTATTTAAGGCCGGTCTTAAGAATTGCTAATTGCTTTTTTTTAAACCAGTGTCAAAATGTGTGCAAAATTTCATAACAATCTGTAAAAAATTAGAATGTAAAGCATAACAAACGAGGGACCGGATTTTTTATTTTTTCCTGTTGATAAGAAAGCATAAAAATAAAAAACCAAAAAATCATAATTTAACCTAAAAAATGCAACCTACAATAATACAGTCTTAGGTCTAAGTGTTTAGTCCACTACTGTTGCACACAATAAATTAAAATTGGCTTTTGGTATCTTAAATCAAAAAGTACTCACAACAAGTCATGCGACTCAAAGAAAAGAAAAAAACATTATTTATAAATAGTTTTTTAACAATTGACATTAAAATTCATTTATGTATGTAAAACGAAACCTGAATAATAAAAAAGAAAAAGCGCTGTAAATCATATAAATAAAACACTGTTGAAATCTTTAACATACAAAAACTCATGCACACACAACCGCACACACATAGCACAATCTTGACTCGTAAAATAAACGGTAAATCACAAACAAAAAAGTGTTTATAACAAAAATTTTGAAACATGTAACGTTTTATAATAAGTCAGTGTTGCTAAAACAATTTTTTTTGTTACAGAAAAACAGTGTTTGGATAAAAACACCAAGAAACTCTTTTTTTGATCAGCACACAAACACATTCCTTACAAAAAATAATAAATCCACAAAGCTTTTTTTTACTGTTATGTATGAGTATTCAAACAAAATAACAATAAAATCACTTTTTAGTGGTATTTAGTGTTCACTAAAAACCCTCCCTAAACATCACTAAAACATAGTGTTCTAAAAATTTATCGTTATCGCAGGGTTTCTGCTCACAAATTCTCAATCTTTGATTAATAAACGAAAAAATAAATTTAGAGCTTGTGCAATGCGCTACGTTAGCATATTGTTTCTTTTTTCTAACATCGTAGTAGATAAAGTAGCTACGAGAAAACCTCAGTTTTGATAACATTGAGCAAAAATACAGGATGTCCGCCGGGAACCTATACTACCTTATGCTGCGGCCATTTTGGAAAACATTAGCAGTCGTGAAGTAGACACGTTACAAATTTATGATGAAAAAATATTCCATAAACAAACGATGAGAAAGTAACGTGAAATTTTTGGGAGAAGCAACGTGCCAACAAAACGTACTATTTATCGTGTAGTAAATAATTTTGAAGAAAGAGAGTATGTAGATAATAGGCCCAAGCATTAACCACAACGTACTACAAGATCGGCTGAAAACATTACTGCTGCTCAAGAAAGTATTCAAAACAATCCAATAACCTCAATTCGATGACTTTTTAGCAGCAAAGAACAAGTTTGGCCACAATTTTGTTCTAGGATTTGCATTTGTTTTCATATAAGATTCAGTTAACACAAGAGCCTCTTCCGCAAAACCGATTTTAATTAAGAAATTATAATGAGGGATGAGGCACATTTTCATTTTAATGGATTGTGAATAAACAGAACAGCCGGTGCTGGCGAATGGGAAACTCTTAAATTATTTAACAGTCGTCACCTTTGACAGTCTGGTATGCAATTTGGTCAGGATGAAACATTGTACCTTACTTCTTTGAAAATGAAGACAGCGTAACGGTAATGGGGAGCGGATATCGTGATATGATTTAAAACTTCTTAACGCCACAACTGCATGCTTTGGGCTTGATGAGCATATGATATCAACAAGACAGTACCACATCTCATACAGCCAGGAATTACTGCAAGACCTCTTTCCACAACAAGTTATTTGAAGAAATGGTGATGTTGATTGACCTCCTAATTTAACTGCTTCGGATATCTGAAAAGTAAGGTTTATGCAACTCTAATAAAATATTCGTGATGAAATTAATAAAATACCACGTGAAATGTGTGAGAATGTTATGAAAAATGTGCTCAAAAGGGCTCGCATTTGTGAGGCTAACAGAGACGGACATTTATCTGATATTGTATGCCATACGATGTCTCCATTCAATGAAACATTTATCAATATAAGATCCATTCTCTCCTCTCGACGGACACTCTGTATATAAAAAACAGCAAAAGATCACAAGTAACTGTGTATTATAAAAAATTCCATTGATAATATAACGAAAAGGTTCTGTACATTTTTGAGTTTAAAAGCTGCAAAAAGTTATTTTAAAAAAACACAGCATGACCAAACCTTAATTAATTAATTGAACCTCCATCGGCGATTAGAAGTGAATAAAAGTGTAAAAATTGTAACCAGCAAACTTCAGCTCTAAACAATTTTCTGTGATTAAAAAAACAACTTAAGACTTAAAAGTGAAATAGTTAATGATTAAAATAACTAACAATAACAGATATCATATATCGGTTTTTAAAATTGCTACAGCTATTAAATATAGCCATTCCCTAGCCGACGATTTCAGTTAATGCTTTAAAGCGAACTATTTTATGGAAATTGAGATAACCCAGTAACGATGGATTGTGAAACAAATGAAAAAAATTAAAAATTTAAAAATATTTTGGTTCGGCGGTAAAGCGGTTGAAGTTAGCATCTGAGTATGATTTCTCGGAAAAAATTAATTTTAATTTGGAGAAAGTTAAACGAAAAACTAAAGTCATGAGGTTTATTATATTACAGTGTTAAAAGTTTTAAATGAAACAAGATAGAGGGGTGTGAACAAAGCTGTCATTCCGTATAGAAATATTTTTATAAACAAAAAAAATGCTGAAGATATTCAAATTGGGTTCAAACATATAACAAAAGACTGCTATTTAAGTTATCGCCACTGTTTTTGAATATTAAGCCGCAGATATTTATAATTTTTAACTTAACTAAGATCTCGGGTTTATTAGGCGATAGGCTAGTTGTTTTCTAATGATAATGATTTTATTACCATTTTGACTAATTTAAAAATTCAATTGGCTGTCGTCCTTTTTGATTTCGGGATCTTGTTATCTACAACAAACATTTAAAAGCTACAAAGTGTAAATGCAACCACCAATATATAGTGGTTTACATACGATGAACTTAGTGAAACTAGCAACATTTTTATATTCAAGATTAATTGCTTTTTTATTTTAATACAAATTTAAAGCAATTATAACTGTCTTCAAATTTCAAATAAGGAAATAAGCAAACAGACTCAAATGTATACATTTTTTACGAAAAAAGTCTGTCAAACAAAACTTTTTAAATTTATATTTTTGGTACGTAAAAAGGTTCTTTTTTAAACGCAAAAGTACGCAATAACCCACGTTCTTTACAAGCGAAACAATTTGTGTAAAATATGTATGTATGCGTAGCTATTGGGACCGGCGAATTTGTTCGTTATAAATTATAACCGAAGTATGGGAAATTCCCTGTACTATATTCATATGTATTTGTTTATAAGTGTGTACATACATATGTACATATTAAACATAAAAAAATATACATTTTTTTTATTTTGTTTTAGTGAAATCGAAATGTGTATGTAAATAAATATGTGCATATATATACCAACATATACATACATATATAAAACCAAAAGCTTAAATAAACATGGACAGCAGATAAGAATTGACAAACGAATAAAAAATAACACTTGACAACACTATACTTAATATAATAATAAACTTAACAATGAACGTGAAATATTTTAATTAAATACTGCAAACAAATGTCATTTATTTCAAATGAAATGTGTGTTTGTTTTTTGCTACATTTGCTTAATATTTTCTAATTATAAATTCCTCAATTATAAATAGAAAATATTGTTATTACATATGGCAAATGTTCAATAAGACAACACGTTTAAATAGCAACACAAAATTAACAAAATATTAAAAATAATATAAAATAATACATGACTCATAACTGTGTTAAATTAATATTTATGTTATTAAAAATGTTTGCCTTTTCTTTTTTTCTTAACTAACCTCAAAATGAGAAATATAAAATTATTTAAAAAGTGTTTAAATTACCCTCTTCAGTTAATCAAATAAATAAAAAGCTTCAAAGCAGATATGAAGGAAGTTCATTATTAATGTCCTTAAATAAAAATTACATAATATTTTTTAAATAAATAAATAAGTGAAAAAAAGTATTTATCAACGAATATATTATTAAAAAAAAAGAACCAAAGGAAATAAAAACAAAAAATAAAAAAAGATAATAAAAAATATACAAAATGTAAACAAGCCAAGCATACACTGAACAAAATTAAAATGGCCCACACCAGACTTAGATCGTTTCATAACGACCTAGTTTCGTTTAACAATCCTCCAGAAGGAACGGTTCGAAATTTTCCTAAGATAGCTTATACACCGCTCAACTTGTGAACAGATTAATGACTCCTGAAGAGATAAAACATATTTCGTCCGTTTTTTTTCTAAATTCTTTGGATAAAGCTGATTTTTTGTAATCATTGGCAGTAGAAAAAATGTATAATGATCAACTATTACACTAACCTACTAAGCCTATATTATTTTGTGAATGATTCTTCCATGCTGCAAGCGTTAATATTGTGAGATTTTGTCACAAAAAATTGAAAACATGTTATGGTTTTTTCTGTACTGTATTGTTAAATTTTTTATTTATTTTCTTTAAACACTATTTCTTTGTAAAACATCGCTAGGATGCTAATGATCGTTGTCTTGATAAAATTAAAAACTCCAGCTTGCACACACCGTCCTTAGCACTAGCTTTTGAAGTGTCAAGATAAATGTTCTTGTCCATATTACCTTCTATAAAATGTAGGTTTCCGACACGTTGAGCTGCCATGCAGCCCCACACCATCATCGTAAGTCTCCATGCTTCCCTGTTTTCTTAATGTTTTTGTGCAAAAATTCTTCATTATGTTTACGAAAGTTGCAATGCCGCCTGGTCGGAACCAAACAAAAAAACCTGTAAATTTTACCGTACCTCAAAACGAGAAATCTTTTGATATGTGCTCTCATGCAAAATCCATGCGAGCCTTGTATTCTTAAGCTATCGGCCATTTATTTTTTTTTTAATTGTTTCCGCATGTTCATTTCTTGTAAAAAATTTTAACCACGGTGGAAAGTTTTGAACTGGAGATAAATGAGTCATTTGGTATTTCGCGAACAATAAACTATTCATTTCTCGGGCAAAGCTTTCTTATTTGTAATTCTGTTGTCTTTTTTGTATTGCGGAGGATGTGTCGTGTACAGTTGATTTGCTTTTATTAACGAGATACTTACCATTTCTCGTTGAGTTTTATCTTCTGAAAAGTTATTAATAATTTTTCGCTTTTCCAAGGTAAACGTGGCATTACAAACAAAATTGAAATATGTATTCACACACTTCTAAAGCAAATATCGAACTGGTTACTTATAATACAAAAATAATAAGAAATGAACAAATTAACGGTAATTGCTTTGCCCAATTATCAGGGGAACTATAATTCTAAAATTTTTTTAAATGAAACCCTATAGTAAATGCTTACTTAAAAGTATTCAAAAGTTTTTCAAAAGTAATTAGCTATAAGATCTAAACCAGATGATAAAATCCTACTAATGATTAGCCCGACTTTCAATGTGAGTTTCATGACGGATAGTAGAGAAAAACGCAGCGAAATATTGAAAATAAAAAATATTTTTTAATAAAAATTGAGTTTTTTTAACTAGTGCCTATTTTATGAATGGTAACACTTAGCTCATGTTTGATTTGACAGGTAATTAGTTTTATCCTTCCGCTGAACGAATATGGTTGTGTGTACGCTTGAACAACGCTTCGCTAAGTAAAATCACCTATTCAGATGAAGCTCATTGATCTTGGCGGGTATGTTAACAAGCAAAATTGTCGCATTTGGGGCACAGAAAACCCACACGCATACGTGATAAGATTTACATCTGCGCCTAGTAGTGAGCCTTAATCAGATGGTGGTCATACCACTGGGAATGAAAAACAAACGTCATTCACGCCCTAGGAAGCCGAAGACTAATTCTAGCAACAGGTCTTTTCTAGTTGCAACTTTAGTGATTCCAGAGCAGGGCTGCAAACCACCACTCCTTGCTGAAGAGCTGGAGACTTTCCAACTCCTGTCCAGAACACATGTCTAGCATGCTCACTGGATCTAGGAACATTCCACCAGATAGGTGTTATTAAAAGTGAAGTGAACCTGGTCATCATATAAAACTGACCTGTCTGTTATGGGGCCGCGAAACCACAACCACCACGATACTCCCGAAGGGCCAACCTCAATAATCAGTCAGAGCTGATAATAACTCATTCCACATGAAGTAATTTTTGTTCAGCTTTTTTCTTTTTTACCGCCAGGAAAGAAGCAAAAAATTGATTCAAAAGTTGTTCATTCATTCATTCTTTGTGAATCATGTGTAGCTTCTTTTTTCTTCTCTTAACATTAGATATGTATTGTGTATGTACGAAGAAAAAGCAAGTAAAAAATTGCTTCATTCATTTTATGTGCATAAAAAATATTTTAAGGCAATAGTTATATGTTATATTTTAAAAGGTTATAAAATGTATGTTCTTACCTGCAGGCTAGTAGGTATTGTACTAGCTTGTCAGTATGGGGGTTGTGGGTGCGATTCCCAACGAAGACCTTGGTTTTTTTCACTACAAAAATAAAAATTGGCTGTCGGTGGAACTGCTCAGCGATGAAGGCATAGTCACTGGTCGCTGTGCTGTCTTTATACGGCAGTTAATTTCCAACTATCCTACTTTCACCACCTGTTTCATTTCTTCTCTATCCCTTTCCTAAAGAATGTAGCACGGTACTTGACTAAATAGGCATTGTTGCCTGAAGTGCTACTTCTCTTTAAAAAAAAAATGTTCTTACCTATGTATTTGTTACGAAAATGATTTATTAACTTTTAAAAGAAAATAAATAAAAAGTAAACGAAATGAGACACTGTGTATTTTACACTACATTCTTTTCTAAGTTTTCTTATGCACACAAGACAACAACAACATGCTTATTAGAAATTCTACCAAATAAGATAAACAACAGAAAACAAAAACAACTAAAACAGAACAAAACAAAACACACAGCCAAGCAGGCACCTAAAGTGAATGATAATAACAACAACGAAATGGGGTGATCTTAAAGTATAATATTCTTGTATATGCGACAACCACTTAAAATAACTATATAATATTTATATATACTTATAACCACCACTTGCTGGGCAAATGAAACTAATTCAAGTTCAGACATCAATAAGTAAGGATAACAAAGTTACCATTGCATTTGTTTTGTATGTATTGAAAATAAATAAATCGTTTAACTTAATTTAAAACTTTAAATTATTGTGTTATAATTTTGCAATACAAGAACTCAAAATAAGAAAACGTTTATTAAAAAGGATTGTAAATAAATAAAAGGTAGATTTTTTTATGAAGATGAAAAAGGTATGTGTGATATTTATTTGTGTGCGATGAAAAAAGCAAAACAAATTTTCATTCATGAAAATAAATGCGTACCCTAAAGTTATCCATTTCAGCAATCCTATAAACAGACAGAGGGGGGCAACGTCAACAAATTAGATTATAATAGATCTCGCGTTACTGTATTATAACTATCTTCCAGATAGACTGAAAAATACTAACAACAGCTGTAGTGATCCAGAGTGCTTTAGTTTTTTTTTTTTTTTTGATAGCATCATAAACATAAATTTAAATATAAAAAAAATATAAATTTTTGTGAAATGCTCTGGACACAACCAGAAATAATCGCCATAACAACAGTAATGAGGTTGTAAGATAATGCCCACTTAATTTATTAAAAAAACTTTTATGCCGATCATTAAAACTAAAAAAAAATTTGACTCTTCAACAAGCTGACTCAATTATAGCTTTTTGTTTACTTTTTGTTTCTTTTCTTAGAATTATTAGTTATTAATTTATAAAAGCGTACTTTAATACAGTAATTCCTAAAAATTATAGATTATTCGATTAAACGTCAAACTCAATTAATTGAATTAATTGAATTAATTTTTCTTCATATAGACCTTATAGTTCTTCCTTTCTGCATACATTAAATATTTAGATACTTTAATACCTTTAATAACTTTACATTTTAATTATCTAAAATACAACTCAGCAATAAAATTTATTTGTGAACCAAAATTATATTTACATAATACATACATCCTATGCATATATGTATGTATGTGTGTATGTATGCATTTATATTTTTGTGATTTATAGAATTTGTATAAAAACAAAAACATATGTTTTTTTTTCATTTTTTGTGTTGAAATTGTTTTTGTTTTACATATTAATTCTAAAGTTGCGTTCATTTTAGATAATTATGCCCTGAGTCAAGGCGAATCTGTTTTACAAGGTTACAGACAGCTCGACATCAACAAAAACAATGTTACAAAAAGTAATGATAATATTAACATTATCCCAGCAAACATCCAAATTTAATATCATATTGACACAGATTTGAACGAAAACTTTTTAAACTTCTTACAGCGGTTCAATATCAGTTCAATTTCGGTTTATTTTATTTTTATGTAAGTTTTTTTTTTTTAAATTTTATTTTTATATAATTTTTTTCACATACAAACTACTTTTTCTTAATTTAAAATAAAATTCGTTTTTCACAATAAAAAAAATCAAATAATCGGGTATTTTCCCCGATTTAATGGAATTAGCAATTATGAAAAAGCATAAAATTTTAGAAATTAACATTTTTGCTTAAATATTCAAAAACATAAAAGAGTTTATAACGAGATTTAATCGTTAGCGCGTAAAACTGCTGCTTCTTTTCAAAGTTTTCATTTCGCCTTTCACAATTTTTTTTATACAAATCACTACAGAACATTTAAATCCTATAAACAAGAGTCAAGAAGCAGTTAACATTCCATTATTGCTTTAATGCAGTCCAGCATCGTGAGTAGTACCTAGCAGAAGGAAAAAATATCACAAAAGTAGAATCATATAGTCCTATAAGTCTTTCAACAAATATGAAACTACTAATAAAATAAACGGAACCCTATTCTCAACGAGATGTTGAGACATCGTTACATCTAGAAAATCTGACTGCCTGGTGTGTGCTTTATGGGCTGGCAGAATCATTCATTAAAAACAATGCTTGTCGAAACATTACAGTCAAAACGTGACCACCGCTATAGAACCATGAATACGGACTTTTTCGTTCGTCAATTGAACAGACATGATGTGCGGGAGTTGTGATTTAAAAAAGACCGCACAACATGTCACGCAACTCGTGCCACAAATGATTTATTGATAGGGCAAACGCATAGTTTCACTTTTCTGACCCGTGAATTGTCCTCCAGGATCGTGCGATTGAACACCGCTAGACTATTTTCTGTGCTGATGTGTGAAGTCGCTAATAAGTAGGAAGGACAAAGTTCGACACATATTGGGCCACAAATGTTAGAAAAATTCAATGAAAATTGGACCAGATTTGAATACGTCCAAGCTATCCGTGGCGGTCATATATCAGAAGTCACTTTTAAATTTATAACGTATGTAGCTGGGGTAGTCCTCAGGGTAGGTCCAGTAGTTCAAGTAAACACTTATTTTAATCTTTCCTATACAATATCTTTATTTTATTAAACGAGTACTTATATTTCATAATTTTTAGAACAAAATCAACCAGAACGTGCAGGACTTGAAAAATAATGACCCGAACCAGAGTGACGCGAATTACCCGTATGATGTGCTTTCAACTTCGAGGTAGGATACTGAATGTGGTTTGATTGAATGATGGTTAGTGTATTAGTTCTCACAACGACTAGGACCCATGGCTGTAATAACCAGTAGAAACCCTGTACCACTACTACTACTTGGTCTGGGGACTATGGCTATAAAACCAGTAAAAACCATGTACCACTACTACTACTTGGTCTGGGGACTATGGCTACAAAAACCAGAAGAAACCCTGTACCACTGCCTTTAGTCAACTTGCATGGCTTGGCGACCTTCTACTAACGAAGCTGTAATAACCTGCGTTAGTGTTCGTCCACCAAGACGGCGCAAGCACAACTGAAGTTGTAGTGATAATCACACCAACCATTAAACAATCACTTTATAGTAGTATTGAGACTAAAAATCTCACCAATATACAACCAGTTTATACTTTTTCTATTTCTGGTTGATTCTCTTATACTAATCATATATACTTTCTCTTTCTAATTCTAATAGTTAATAAGTTCATATGAGCACAGCAAACAATAATTCATTCAGAAAGATAAAAGACTATTATTAATAATTCATGATTAATAATTTTGTAAAATAATAATAACTCGGTAAAATAATAGTAATATTGATATAATCATAATAATACTTTAACTTAAGAAGCAAAACTTATTTCATTTCAATAATAAACAATAATCTTTTCATATTCAAAATAAGGAAAAACAGAGAAAATTTGTGTGGAAACATGTAACGAAAGTGCCTGTTCACACGCTTCCACTCTTGTTGCTCAAGTTTTGAAAGAAAGAGAAGATATACAAATTGAATATGTTTCTATTTCACTGCAATACGGAGCTGCTTGTACTCGAGAATTTCATTTTGTATTTCCATTCGTAATCATATACACAAAGTTGTATTTTTGACATTCTTCTTTTATTCCCTATTTCAATGTTAAAAAATGGATGGTTAAATTTCGTCATATAATTGCCGGTTGTTTCAAATTATAAAAATTGTTCGCTAATAGTGTTGTGTTGTTAAACATTTTTTCCATCTTTTTCACTGTCATCTTTTTTTTCTTTTACATCCATTTATTTCGATAAACCTTTTTCTTTCATCTCAATTTTTCACAACTTGAATGAAATAAAACGTAAAAAAGTACGAATTTTAAGGCAAAACACAACAGGCAAATTGTTGACACAAATTGCTGCATGTAGACAATACGTCAGATTTGTAAGCAACAAAAATGGAAGCGTGTGAACAGGTACAAGGTTTACTTCGTTATAATTTTTAATGCGAGAAGCTTATCTTTCGAATAAAGTAAAGTTCAGGTCAATTTAAAAAATTCATGTCTGTTTTATTCCATTTAAGAATACTACACCTCTATAAGAAAACACCCTTTACAACAAGAATGAAATTTTAATAAAAATAGATTCTACAAAATGAACTGTGCAGACACAATATTTTTTACCGAGTTGCACGTAAAATCTTATTTGAGAACAATATAGATCGGGTTAAAAGTTTAAAGTTCGAGTTAAAAGTTTGAAGAAAAGGAATTTAACATTTTTAGTTTCAAGAAATCTTAAAGAAAGACCTAGAGTAAAAAATGATACTGAATGTGTTATGACTTAAGAGTGGTTGCAAGCTTATCATTAAGGATAGGATAGTCATCAAGAAAGAATCCTGTCTTATATTTTTAATTTAACTTTATTGAAATAAAATCAGATAAGATCACAGCAAAAAAGGAATATTTCGTTTTATTATTAATGATTTCTAAAGAAAAATTCATATTTATTTTATTGTATTATAGAGAACTGCAAATATATAAAATTTACTTAATATTTTGCTTTACATAAATGTATTATTTACACTTAATTAACAATGAAAATATGTATTAATGCACTAAATCGCAATCGCAGTTATTATTTTGCTGAACTAAAAATTGATAAAATGAATATCTTTACCGAAGTATAATTTTTTTTAAAGAATCAAAAAAATCTGTGGCACAATTTAATAAATAAATATTTTGCAAAAAAAAATAAATTTGAAAATCGCTTATTTTTCATTCACTAATGGCAATAGACAGAAATTTTGGAAAAATTTGCGGACTACTTTGGGAATTAGAATTAATTAATTAGAATTAAAATTGAGAATTTTATAATTTCGATTTATATCGGGTTTTTCAAAAGGAAGTTTGTGTTTCAAAAAACATGATAGTTTCGACATTCAGGTTTTTGACGTATTCGTAATAGGTTTGTTGGAAATTGTTACACGAAAATGGTGGTTCTGTTTAAGTTAGATTTCGTAAAATTCGTGATATTTTTTGACAACATAATCGTCCTTCTGACATCGCTATTAAGAATTTGGTCGTCAAATCTGAGTCAACAGGCTCGATAGGAAATGTGCGAACACCAACGCGTGTTCGACCGGGCCTTTCAAGTGAAAACATCGCAACCGTGAGCCAAACTGTTGAATCAGATCCAAAACCCCAATCAACAATTGAGGTTTTGGGCGAATTTAGCATAAGGATTTGACTGTAAAGCCTTACAAGAGGCATCGACCATTCATATTGCCACATATTCGCTCAATTCATTCAGGAACACCCGGCTGGTTTTTCTGAAAAAATCATTTTTTTCAGACGAAGCCCATTTCCACTTGTCAGAGTATGTCAACAAGCAAAATTACCGCATTTGCGCTTCTGAAAATCCTAGAGCGACTATCGAGAAGCCTCTGCATGGTCAACGTAATACTTTATGGTGCGCTATATTGTCATGGAGGCGTAATTGAGCCGTTTTTTTTTGTATGTTGAGGGGCTGAAAATGACGTAACGGTCAATGGATAACGCTATCGCAACATGCTGACAACTAAATTTCGGCCTATTATTGACGACGCGGCTAACACTGAAATGTGGTTTCAATAGGACGATGCCATATGTCACACAGCCAATGAAATGATCAATTTATTGCAAACCAAATTTCCTGATCGCATAATTTCACGACAGTCAGCAGTTAAATAGCCAGCCAGATCGTGTGATTTATTTTTTTAGAGCTATCTTAAGGACAGAGTCTATGCCGAGCCAATCGAATCGATTTCAGCCTTAAAACTTAAAATCCGTAATGTGATTAACGAAATAGGACCGCTATTTTATCAAAAAGTGAATTAAAACTTAAATAAAGGAATCGACATGATCCAAAAAAAGTTTTGAATCATCTTAATCTAAATGTTTTGTTTTAGAAAACAAACTTCTTGTTGAAAAATCTTCATTTAGTTTTCACAATCTTTTCAAAGGCTTTAACGAATCTTGTAAAGCAAATTTAAAAGAAAAATAGCAAGTTTTATAATAATTTACATATCTAAGCTGTCCAATGCTATCATCCTTCTCATCCTTCTGCACTATTCCTAAGCGTTATGTCTAAGGTTAAACTTAAATACTCCTCTGCTACTATTAGCATGTAAAATTTCGTTTTTTATTTTCAGTTCAGCTGCTTGCAAATCATAGATTTGTTTTCAAAAATATGTACTTTCTGGAACACTGTGCAGTGTAATAAATCAATCAAATAATTACAACTTAAAAATAAATCAAAATAAAATATTAACGCATCTAAAAGTTAAAGAAAAATATATTAATGTGTAATTTAGTATTAATGTTTGAATTTACATATGCATACCATACATATGTTTGCGTTTTTCTTTTTTCATTTAAAAATAAGCACGTTTTTGCCTCGTTTTTTACATGAGCAAACGTGCTTTAATATTTCAATCAAATATGTAGGATACTAACGTGCACATTCGCACAACTGCTCGTTCCTCGGTCCTCGGGCGATTGAATAATCAAACTGAAAAAAAAATTAATTACATATTTACAAGAGTTTGAATACTTTTTCTTCCAAAATTAGTATAACAAATCCACAGACACAAATACTCTTCTGCACGTTATTCAAAATAAGACCATTGTTTTTTTTTTCTATTAGATTTAAATCATATGTTGCGGTCTACCTGAGAACTTAACCTTAAGACAAACTGTGTTGTAAAATAGAAGAATAATCAGTCTTTACCATTTAACTTGCGCTACTAAAGGACATCATAAGTTAAAAAACGAGAATTTCTAGTTAACATCAGTTGTGTTTTATTAACTGCATTAATTCTGCTTTGAGAAAATCGTAGGAATTCGCAGGAAATCGCTACATTAGTATTTTGTCCTAACGACATATTTATTAAAAATATCTTGCAATAAGAAATTGTTTTTGCTATGCGTAGGCATATTGGTGATCATCAGATTTTAATTTTGCTATAATGGGTGTTTTTATAGAGGTATACCAATTTCTAATGGCATAAAACAAAAATATATATCTTTTAAAAATTTTAGTTTACTTGAGAGGTAATCTTCTAAGCATATGACCGCCATAGCAGTTAAATTTTCAATGACGTTTTACGGCACTTGTGACCGTATATCGGCAATAACACAGCCTGCGAATATTGTGGTTAATCGGCTTATGGTAATCAGCGTAGACCAGCGACTTCACATATGCCCACAGGATCGATCTTAAAGGCCGAGATCGAAAAGTGAAATATAATCATTATATCAATAAATCGATCGTTGCCCGTTTTACTGAAACTATGGCTGTATAGCGATCATCATTGACAGTAACGTTCTCACCAGCTTTGTTTTAAAAGAAGTACAGACTAATGATTCCACCAGTCCATTAAACACACCAAACAGTCAATTTTTCTGTATTCAATGGTATCTCAACATACGCCTTAGGACTTACATCGATCAAAGTATGGCAGTTTTGTTAATTGGCGTAACCATTCAAATCAAAGTTAGCTTCATTGCTAAACAGAATTCGTTTATGAAAATTGGGATCAACCGCATTATTGCTATGGATCCAACTTACACAATTTGGAAGCATTGTTCAGGCGTCATTCTATTCACAAACTAAACATAAATTACTTGACAATTGACAAAGTGACTGCCAGTTAAAAAGTATTGCCAGCTTCTAGTTCTAACCCGAATTGACAAAGTGACCGGAAGTTTAAAAGTGTTGCCAACATCAAGTTCTCTACCCGATATTTTTCTTTTAAAAATTAACTTTTATATTTTTTTTTCGTTTCTTTTGCCACTTCAAAAATGTTTTACTTTTCAAATTAATTATATCAGCTGTTTTTTAATATAAAATATTAGTTAGTTGTTGTTAAGATACTTTTATATCCTTAATTATATGCAACCTTTTTGTTTTTAAAGTAGGCAACTTAACCGGAGTTTTAAAAAAGTTAACACAGATTGATAATTTTTAAATATCCGCCAATAATAAAGTTATTGAATTTAAAAAATTAATTTATTTAATTTAAAATTAAAAATACGAATGTGTCTCATTAAAAATTATGTTACGATTACTATCTTAAACTATCGGAGATTAAACATCTTCTAATCATAAGCGAATTTATATGGCCAATTATTTTGGCATGGTCTAAGATTATTATTATCCTCTAACGAGGCAAAAGATATGTGTATACGTTCGAATGTTATTAGTTTAATGCTTAAATTTTATTCGCTGTAGATATCGCTGTTTTCCAGTTAAATATTATCAAAAATAGCAAATCACAATGGTAGCACCGAATTATTTTGCATCACATTGTACCTCTTCGCTTATGTACGTGGAGAGTTACTTGCTTTGGTCTACGTAAAAACAGCTGTGTCATAATTTAAGAAAAACATACTAGCAACCAATATGTACATTAGGGTTAATACAAAAAATAAATTATTGATTTTCCACCGGCAATGCGGGGGTGAACCGAAAGATGGGATCACGAGTTTTTTTCTCATATACCTTTTAGCGACCCTAATGCGGCACGTGTTAATATTATCAGATTGAGCTTAAACTTTACCAGTCTCATTTCCCACTCAATTGCCACCGGTGGAAAAACCAAAATTTTTTGGAACCACCCTAATGTACTTATGTATATACATATGTATGTATATATGTATGTGGTATGTATATATTAAATTAACACTGTTAAATAATACAAATTTTTAATGAAAGACAACAAAATAAAGAGTATTTAATATACAATTATTTGTGTATAATAAAAAATTATACACAAACTAATACATCTCCCTCTCATTATCAGACTATATGTTGGTTGTTGTTTTTACGAAATCACCATTGGCAATAGTATTGTCAAGTGCTAAAACTTCATGATAACGACACGTGCACTTGTTTTTTAATTTATTTTTTCTTCTAAAAATGAAAAATTTTATATGTGTTCACATGTAAATACCTAAGTATATGTATGTGCACACATCTATTAATATTTTTAATTTTTCAAATGTGTTTTGTTCAGGGTTCCCAGAATCTCCTAGTCGAATTTCCTAATTAATATTCCTAGAAGCCAGTTTGTTTCATTACAAAATTTTTCTTAGAAGATAATACAATAATTCTCATTTTGTTCGTCATTTGCGTTCATTTTTAGCACAAGCTTTTCTCGAATTTAATGCAAATGCGCCTGGTCTAAAATGGTCTTAAACCAGCGAGCTCTTAATATTAACATCCGGTGCTTGAAATATTTCCTCAAATTTTAAATCGAAACATTGGAGCAGATTATTTATATGCTTGGAAAAAAATTAAATTAAAAATAAATTTATTTTGGATCGTTTTTAAACCTTAAAATTATATCCTCTTAAATTTTAACAAAAAAAGTGAAAATAATAATCTAAAACTAGTGAATCTAAAGACAATTTAAAACTTTATTACTTGCAAAACATGTCAATACCAATTCCCAGAGTTATCACCAATTCCCAAAACTTTGGGCACTTATCCTCAAATCTGGCAATACTGGTTTCGTTTTTTTTTGCACAGGAAATAAATACAGAGACTCAGCTAAAAAAAAATAAAAACATCTACTATTTTATTACTATGCAAATACACTTAATTTGTAATTTTTTGTTATCTTACGTATTCTTATTTGTTGTCGTTATAATAAGTGCGTAAGTACGAGTAGAAAGCTTTTGTTGTTAATAAATTTTTGTTATGTACTTACATGCATATGTATGTATGTTGTAAGTGATAAGGAGGTGCCAAGATAATGTGTAGCGATTGCATTTTTAATAAACAAAAGCAGACAGAATACTTATGCACGTACAATGCATGCCTACTTACATGCATACATATGCCTATTGGACTTTTTTTTAAATTCTATCTATAGGTAAAATTTGAAGAAAAAAACCATAGAATTGTAAGTTTGCCTATTTTTAGAAAAATTACTAGGTTGCATAGAAATAGCAAAACATTTGCTTAGTTGTGTGTAAATATGTATGTGTGGTTAATCAAAAACTGTGTAAATATTTATTTAAAGTCTGCTAAATAATTACACACATACATATGTTCATAGCTGTATTTATTTAAATTTTCCCAAAAAAATGATGCTGATAAATAAAAAAAAAACATTTTTAAGAAAGGGTGTTTTTATAGAGGTTAACTGGCGGCCAAGTGTCAAGTGATTTTGGTTTTATTTGCTTTGCCATTTCAATATTAATATGGTGGCGCCGAAACAATGCTTGCGAATTGTGCAATTTTATTTTGAAAATCATGATTCTGCTTGAAATGTCCGACACCAATTTCATAAGCGATTTTTGCTTGGCGATGAAGGCCTATTTTTTTAATGGATACGTCAATAAGCAAAACTGTTATATTTGAAGTGTTGACAATTCTCAAGTGTGTGTTGAAACACAATTTCATCCAGAAAATCTGACTGATTGTGTGCTTTATAGCGTTGTAAAATCATTGATCCGTACTTCTTTAAACGATGCTTGAGTTATGATTACTAACTTTTTCCTTCATCAATTGAACAACGATTATGTGCAGTAGCTGCGGTTTCAACAAGACGGCGCAACATGAAGGAAACATTTGGTAACCGCACAATTTCACGTTTCGGATATGTAAATTGGTGTCCAAGATTGTGTGATATAACATCGCTAGGCTATTTTCTTTGGGGATATGTAAAGTCGCTAGTTAACACCGATAATCCCAAAACGATTCGCCACTTGGAGGACAACATTTGCCACGTTATTGCTAATATAGGGCCAAAAATGTTGAAAAAAGTCATCGAAAATTGGACCTCCAGATTAGACTACGTACGATGCGGTTCTATGCCAAAAGTCATATTTAAATAATAATTTCAGAAAATGATCTTTCGAATAATGTAAATTTCACATCAGTTTAAGAAATTCATCCTTGTTTTATTCTTCTTCAAGCCGATGCGGTTCTATGCCAAAAGTCATATTTAAATAATAATTTCAGAAAATGATCTTTCGAATAATGTAAATTTCACATCAGTTTAAGAAATTCATCCTTGTTTTATTCTTCTTCAAAGTTTTATACCTCTATAAAAACATCCTATATTTTTTTAAAGAATCTAGAAAATAAATAGTGTTAAAGAACTCTTGTATATCACTGAGTCCATCCATATTTTTTCAAGATGCACTAAACACAATTGAAAGATAATGTATGAAAAGTTTTTTATGATTGAAAATCTTTTGATATTTTCAATGCTTTGTTCATAATAGCAGAGTAAAGTATGCAAAAGGCATCTCCAAAAATAATACATTTTTTTTAGGAGAAGTAGCACATCAGGCAACAATGCCTATTTAGTCAAGTGCCGTTCTACATTCTTTTTAGGAAAGGGATAGAGAAAAAATGAAAAACAGGTGGTGAAAGTAGAAGGATAGTCGGAAATTAACTGCCGTATAAGACAGCACAGCGACCAATGACTATGCCTTCACCGACAGTCAATTTTCATTTTTGTAGTGAAAAAAAAGGTCCCAAGGTCTTCGTTGGGAATTGAACCCACAACACCTAAATAAATTATTAATAAATTAACATAAATAATAAATAAATATTTGTTTACATTATTTCCTGTCCTATCTGCCGGTTTTTCTGGTATAAACGGCGACCGCTTTCGATGTGAAGACATCATTTTCAAGCCGTTTTCCGATCTGTACTGGTGAGTCAATGTTCGGGTTTAATTAATTCTGTTGTTAAAGATCTACTCATGTAAGTAGATGCCAACCACCTGGTATTTTATCCAAGGCTAATTTTTAATATCTCCGTCTTTTATTATTATCTAGGTAAGCGTGTCCATCTGAGGGTGTTTTCCGTTTGTTCGAGTGTATGAGTTCGTTTATAACGCCACTGTTAAAAATTTTTATTTTGTATTATAATTGTTTTCAAGAATGTCTAGTCGTTGTTCTTTTTTTTTTTTTGCTAGGATGTAGTAATGTCATGCATTTATCTATTTCTCTTGGTGTGTGTCCGTGAGTGTCAGGAGGTAATGCAAATAATAATAATAAGCGCATGGGATGCAAACGAGAAAATACCAAAATCCCAGATATTTTGAAATATACACATAATTAAACATTAAAGGGTGCTCCCATAAATATGTTATTTTCAGAAATTTAGAAATACAACCCTTATCATTTTCCATAAACGTGGCTCGAATCTTAATCTGCAAGTAGTATGAAATAAATCCAATTGTGTTACTTCACATTATCCTTCTGCCCATTAAGGCTATCAAAATAATGAAAGGGTACATGAAAAGGAAATTGCCTTGGAAATTATTGATTTGTTTTATCAGTAAAATATTTATTTTACTGCTCGATCGATTGCCTTAGGCCTCTATCTCTGGATTTGTAATAACAAAACACTTAAATTCTTTATTTAGTCGCTACAATAAAAAAAATAATACTTATAAAACGAAATTTCTTCTTCTTTAGAATTCTTTAGCATCTTCGTTAGAATCATTTTGTGCACCGGGAGGAGTTCGAATTTCTGGACCTTGTTTTTTCAAAAGTACAAATATAACAAAACTAGTTGTGTAAGCTTTATTTTAATACAAAACAGTTTTTACTTATTAACTAACTTTTAACTAATTAAACATTAAGGGCCGTATGCATAAAAAATGCTTACTTGAGCTTTAAAGTAGACGTTAGTTAACAAGCACTTTAAGGCTAACAGACGTTTGTTAAAAAATGATATTTAAAAACAGTACTTTGGCTAATGTACATATGCTTTAGTAAAATTAGTATTTTGATTCTGGCAATGCCACTATTTTCAGTTGTCACGTTGTAGTTAACGATGTATAAAAAAGAATCCGGGTATTTAGATCCATTAAAATGTTTTAATTGTTTTCAGCATAATCAACATATTTTTTTTTTTGTTTTTTTATTAATCTTTTTAATAAAAAGCAAAGAACCCAAAAAAAGTCAATTTGCAAGGCTTACGAAGAACTTACAAAGAATTTGTTCATATTAAAAAATAATTATTCGGATAACGAGCTTTGTTTTGAATATATGTACATCAATAAAACTTTTATTTTAAATAATTAATAATATTTTTGTAGTTTTTTAATCGACCTTTTTTTTAACTTTAATAAATATCTCTTATTCGTTTTTACGGTCTTTTTAAATTAAATTAACAATATATATTTTTTTCTTTTCGATATTTCGCTTTCCTGTGGAAAGCTTCTTCAGGAAAAAAAAAATTTTTATTTATGTTAATAATTTTTGTTTTCAAAACTAAAAAAAATTTTTTTTTTCCTGAAGAAGCTTTCCATAGGAAAGCGAAATATCGAAAAGAAAAAAATATATATTGTTAAGTATTGAGATTTGTTTGAAAGGAGTGTTGATAATTAACGGTATAACAAAAATGTTTATTTCGAAAGTGGCGTTAGTCGCTGTACTCAGGAAATTAATTACGGAGCTTAGTGTAAAAGAAATGGTAACATGTAATAAGTGTGTGTGAAGTATTGTTGTGATTATTGGACTTATTTTTATTAGTACGAAAGAATAGTGCAGTTTACTGAACTATATGATAGTGATATCTATTATACTACACATAATTAGCATTATTTTGTTATTTTTTTATTCTCAGGAGGTTGCTTCGTGTTGTATAAAATATCTAAGAATATCACAACTCAAAAGCACATTATTGCATAAAGTGACTTATGTAAAGGACAAAATAGTAATACTAGTAATAACCCCCTGTCGAAAAAATCCTTCACAGTAGACAACATGGAGAAAAAAGATTTTATTTCAACACAATCATTAGAAAAATCCGTTTCAGAAAGAAAAGTAAATACAGACTAAGTGAATTGGCTAACAATTCAATGGATTTAATTTTACCATGTTATTCCCAATAAAATGTTTTATAAACTAATTTAAACAAAGTGACTTATGCCACTTTTAAAATAAACGGCTCAATTTATTGTAAGCATAAATAAATAAAATTGAATTGTCAATTTATTGTCGGTTTAAAGTAGGTTTTTCCTACTTTAAAGTTAACAACCCCCCGGGGGCACATATATGGTCTTTATGGAGAGCAACTATGTAGACCTGTGCAACTGGGGGAAAAAGGGAGCCCAGTCCCCTGAAACTAGCAGGGGTACAACTGGAAACTCCACTTTATTTCCACGGGAATCAGTAAGCCCCAGAGATCCGTTATTTGTCTCTTTAGACATTTCACTGTTCTCTGAGTGATTATTGAGGTTGGCCCCTATATGGGAGTATCGTGTTGGTTGTGGTTTTCTGGCCCCATAACAGACAGGTCAGTTTTTATATGGTGGCCGGTTTCAGTTCACCTTTAATAACACCTACCTGGTGAAATGTTCCCAGATCCAGTGGGCATGCTAGACATATGTTCTGGACAGGAGTTGGAAAGTCTCCAACTCTTTAGCAAAGAGGGGCTGCAAATCACTCACACTTAGGGGACTGGGCTCCCTATTTCCCCCAGTTGCACAGGTCTAAGTTGTTGCTATCTCCAAAGACCATATATATGTGCTCCCGGGGGGTAGCGAACCTGGGCCGAGTGTGATTTGTTTAACATCCGCGCCTGACTATGTAGTCTTAATCAGATGGTGGACAAATTACTATACATAATTTGGAACGTCATGCTCGTCCTAGATAGCCGAAGACATAATTCTAAGCAACAGAACCACCTAGTTGCAACTTTAATAATTTCAGGGCAGGTCTGCAAACCATCACACCTTGCTAAAGAGTTGGAGACTTTCTAACTCCTGTCCAGAACACATGTCAAGCATGCTCACTGGACTGGATCATTCACTGTGCTTGTCATTATCAGTGAAATGATCCTGGCCACCATAAATTTCATATTCCCTTATGCGGCCGCAAAACCACAACCACCACGATGCTCACATATAGGGGCCAACCTTAATGATTAGCCAGAAAACTATTAAATGTCTAAAGAGACAAATAATGAACTCTGCGAGCTCACTGATCCCCGTGGAAATAAAGTGGAGTTTCCAGTTGACTCCCTGCCTGTCTTTAGGGGACTGGGCTTCCTTTTTCCCCCAGTTGCACAGGCCTAGATAGTAGAGTTTTCTATAAAGACCGATAAATGTGCCCCCGGGGGGGAGCGAACCTGGGAGTTGACTGATATACAAACTGGTCTAGCTGTCCGGGGCTTGGAAAATTGGTTGAGGATGCTTCTGCCTCCACCTCTTACCTAGTTCGCCGGTGATGAAGAATATCTAAAAGGATTCGAAGTGCATGCGCTCCATCTTCTCGCACGGGGGCTGGTGTGGGAAATATTTTACTTGTGCCAGTGGAGAGCAGTGGAGCCCTCCAAGACGCTGCACCACTCATGGCGACCATAAACAATCTACCCGAAGGGGAAGGCTTGGGCATGCCTAGTGCTAGACCCGCCGCGCCCCATCGAAAAGTCCAACGCATGAAGTGGTCAAGAGAGATTAACATATCTGTCATGCGCGCGTACTACTTGGACACAAAGGCAGAAACGAACATGGAAGTGTATAGGGCTCGATTATGAGTCTATGCCGTCTAGGCAATGTTGGTAAAGCCTCCACCTTGGCTAAATACAGCCCGGTGGTCGCATTATGACACTTCGTTCGCGAGAGATAAACAAACACATAATAATAATAACTTTTTTCTTTAAAGTTTTTTCTTCACATACAATTATTTAACACAATCTTTCAGCACCACTTTACAAATTTAAATATCTGTTGACATTGCAATGACCTTTGTAATTTTTTCAGGAATTTTTTTAATCAAATTAAAGATAAGAAAAAAAACATTTTGATCAATAATTAAAAATGTTTTGAGCTTACAAAAAAATAATTTAAATATAAAATCTTAAATAAAAAGAAAAAACACAATTTGTTTCTGGTTTTTGTTCAACGTTTCATTAAAATGACAATTAATTTATTATAACAAAAATACCTTGAGACATCACGTGTCTACCGTTTCACTTTATTATTTTATATTATTAACATTTTATACATGAAATATAAGATTTTAAAGCTAATAATATAAAACACAAAATCAATTGTGTAGATATGTATGTATGTATGAATATTTTATCTTAAATAGCAAAACAAAAAAAAAACAAAATCACGTGTTATTTGTTATGTAAATGAATTTTATAAAATAAAATCATTGGTGTCAAGCTGCTCGCTTGTTTTATAAAATTTGTTTTCAACATCTTTCGTTTGAAACGCCTCGTGTTTGCTCTTGAGTAATTAATACTTAAAACCTCTTTTTATTATAACGAACATTTACTTGAAGAGCCAGTTTTTTTGCAATTATTTTGAAGAGCAAAACAACAAATTCATATGACAATTTTATTTTACAGAAAATGTATTAATTATCATAGGATTTATAGTAGAAAGCCTAAAAATCCTAAATTGTGTCGTGTAAGTTTATGACCTCTTGTTTAATTAAGTTATACGCAAGCGGTTCTTTTTTTTTCAAAACTAATATAATGTAAAGTCACAGTAAAAAACATCAAACTATAACTTGTAAAAGCTAGAAGTGTTAATTTTCGAGAATTTGCCGCCCATAAAATCGGTGTCGTACCGGCGCCACAAATAAACTACTAGTAACTTAAATTGTCAGAAAACAAACGAGCTAGTGAAGAATTTTAAAGGTAAAGGTTTGAAACAGGTTTAACCACGGATAGTAAAATCTAATTGTGTTAGCCATCTAAAGCGTGGCATTACGCGGAAGCAACATTTACTTGCAGACATTCATTCATCGCCTTCTTATTGCAATTTCAGGCGAAACGAAATTGGAATAAACAAGCATGGGGAATAGGATGGTTACAAAAAATAAATTTTAAATTTTTTATAAGCAACAAGCCCACCCTGGGCTCTAACCAAGACCTACAATTAATAAAATCTTTAGTTTAATATATAATAATTAACAAAGAAGTTTCAGACCATTTCCGGTTTCTTAATTCGAAGCAAGTTGCCTTTTCATTTTTCGATGATAGTTTGGAAGAGAAATGCGAAAACAAGCATGTTTAGAAAATTATGGGCCACAAAGAAGAAAACGATAAATTTAATTCTAATAACCGGGATCTAAAAGCAAAACTTAATTTCGATGAAGTTGATCAAAGAAATTTTATTTTGTTTCTTCTCGGACTCAAATTTTTTTTTAAAGATTTGAAATCGATATAAATTTTTTAAATACTGATACTGGGGAATGTTGCCATAATCCAAATTTTTTTTTTGTTTAGACCAGGGGATGACCCCTACTCATGCAATGCATTGCACCAGAACTAGGAAATTAGGTTATGGGGAGGAGGAAAGAGGTTTGTGGACATTCGATTTGAATTTTCCAATATTGAAAGTGACAGGAAAGATTTCTGGATGGAGTTTATTCCACATACGAACTGTTCTGATAAAAAATTAATTCTCGCTGTAATGTGTGGTACGATTCATTGGCCAATGCTCTAAACGAAAATCGAGTCAAACCCAAAAACGTGCGAGTAACGGGAACAAGTTCCCTAATTTCGTTAGAGTACTTAGCATTATAGTAACGATAAAACAATGAAATACAACCTACATTACGTCGATACTCAAGAGAATCAATAGAGTTGAATACCCTACTATCCTCATTGAGTCTTTGGCTCTTTCCTGTACGCGGTCGAGCAACTTCAAAATAGAATTCGGGGCGCCGGCCCATACATGAGATTTGTATTCCATATATCCGCCTGGATATAGCTGGTATAAAGAGTACGAATATCGGATGGAGTAAAGTATCTCTTACACCGTTTTAGAAAACCGAGGCACTTAAAAGCTTCTTTAGAAACTTGAAAAACTGTGTCTACTCCATCAAACATCACACTGAATTTTCAGGCCAAGAACATCAAGAGCGTCCGATTCCGTAATACCTATATCACCCATAGTATCAGATGTAGCACCATTCGCGAACGCAGATCTATGCGTAAGCATGCAACAGTGCGTCTTACGGGTATTAAAATCGACCCTATTTACACGACCCCATTCCAAGATTATCGCGAGATCATCATTGAGCGTATCATTCATGGTCTATTGCCAAACGAATAGGAATGACAAATGGTGCTGTCATCTGCAAAAGAGTAAATAGGGTGGAAAGTTTGACAAAGAAGGTCATTTATAAAAACAAGAAATAGGGTAGGAGAAAGAACGGAGCCTTGCGGTACCCCTGAATTAATCTTGAACTCGTCTGATGAAATCCCATCTATAACAACTCGTATAGTGCGATACATAAGAGCTAAAAAAATAGTATAGGGCCTTAGAGTAGTTAATGACACAGTTAAGAGAGGAGCAAAATTAATCCAAGACTTCAAATCATCCTTGACAAAAGATGAAGAACAACGACAGTTTTTATTACAAGTGTTATCAAAATGTAGGTATTTTTTCCGAACTTTACAAAAGCTGCCGCATGTTAGCCATTATCACCATAAAATTTTATTTTTCAGATATGATATGCAATTCAAAATTATAATTAATAAAATTTATTTTAACACTATTCACTAATTGAATCAATAAAATACGTTTGAAACATATATAATTGATTATTATAATGTTCTTTAATCTTTACATGGAAACTTCTATATGATAAATTTATTAAGAACTGAACTGGTAAATGCTAAATGTCCCTTAAACTATAAATTTTAGCAAAAAAATATTAAACTTAGAATTAATAAGAATAAAATTTCCTATCAAATAAGACTATAGTCATATTCCTAAAAAGAAAGTATTTTCGAATTTAAGTATGAAAAAGCAGGGGTTTTTTTTAAAGCCACTGTTATCTTTAACCTCACGTGTTACTATTATCAGACCGAACTGAAGCTTCGCCAATCTCATTTTCTAGTCAATTGGTACATGAGCCGAAAGATATGATCCCTTCTGTTTTTATCTCATATACCCTAATCGAGAAGCATTAAAAATAATTAAAATCATACACTTGAGCGACAATGAAATAAGTTTAATTTAATAATTCAGACATACAGATTATGATTTGAAATTAATTAATTAATTTTTAATAAATATTGAAATGAATAAAAGATTCAAATTTCTAAAATAAATATTTTTTAAATATATGCCATTAGTTTTAACCAACCCTGTTTTTCTTTATAAATAAAAATTAAATTTGACACTTTACAATACAAAAAAAAAAATAAATAAATTAAATATTTTCACCTTGAAGTTGATAAACACTTCATATAACTTTATGTAAAATATTACGATAACCTGGTTTTATTTTATGTAACACGTATTAATAAAACATTCGTATCACGTGAACACTATTAAAATTATGAATGTTAATTCCCTGATCGAATCGTTTGATTAAAACAAAAACAAAAAAATAAAAAAAACTTGTACGTAAATAAATAAAAACACTTTGTCTTGATCATTTGAAATTTAATTTAAAACAAATAAGTACGTCAATTTGATATTCCCCCAAAAACAAGAAGAGCATACATGCATGCACACATACAAACAAATGTATAAACAAAATTTCATTTTGGCTTGTATATTAAATAAAAAAAAGCAATTGCAAATATAAAAGATGATATAAATAATAAAATATTTACGTTAAAATGGTATCATTCGTTTAATTCATGAAAATTTACGTTTTCTTTTCTCTTTTTCGAGGCAAAAGAAAATATCACAAATGTATTTATTGGCTATTAGTTTCTTTAACATCATCATGTTCATTATTTGCATGACTGTTCATGCCCAAAATTATCGCAACTTTTCGACACTTGTTTTCAGATTAAATAATTTATTGCTTATTTAAAAAAAAAACAAATTTATTTGATTTTAAGAGAAATTTTAAACATTTTTAACAAGTTTTCGTATGAAAAGGGGGCGTACGACCCATTTAGTTACGTAGCAGCTGAATCAAAATATTTTGGCATACTCTACGTAGGAGAATGACGCTGACAAATCAAATACAAATCATTCGAATAATGGTCTCTTGCATGCATTTTATACATGTTCTATTTAAGTTGATTTAGAATCTTTTTAGAGGCTGGGTGCTCAGCACGGCATAGCATGTCCTATATGGGTACATTTTTATTTATATCACACCCGTCCAATCATTGTTTTCTAGTAAGTTTTTTTTTTCATTGTGTGCAAACTTTTCGTTTGCCAAAATTTTGAAAATAATTTTACTCAAAAAAAAAAAAAATAAAAAAAAAATTATTAAAAATTGATATTTACTTTATTTAAAAGCATTTTTATTCTCAATACACCTTACAATACGAGTACATAAATATTTTGAAATATGTTGCGGATTTTTCATATTTTAATTTAAAATACTGATTTAAAAAAAACACATTACTTTTTAATAATAAAATTCCAATAAAATTAAAAATAACTTCTCCTTCTGCATTATTACTAAATTTATGTCCTGGCATGATTAGAAATAAAGTCGTCTGTCGATGAACAATATAAGTACTGCCTTTGCTAAAGGTATCGGCGGAAATTATGCTTGCATAGAACAACAACACGTATCCGTCGCAGACAATAACATATCTGCGTAATACTTATATTATGTTATTATAACCATGTCGTATGAAAACGTATGTAACACAGTATTGATCACTGGCATAAATCTGAGGAAAATTTGTGAAGAAACGCCGGCAGATTAAAAAAAAATAATTTATTGAAATTTCTCTCGATTCCAAGCAAGACTTACACGTTCTCATAATAATTTGATTTTATTTACTTTGCAATCTATCACTTTCATTTTAAATATCATAAGAAAAATTTATCAAAATTATTTTGACATTTAGAGTTACACACATTCAAAAATTGACAACTATATAAATAGCAATATTCTATTCCCGGGTGTCCGCCGGGAAGGTACACTACTTTGTTTGTTTATAATTTTTGATTAAATGAAATGAAATAGATTTTATATTGATAAATGCTTTATTTAATGTCGGCAATTATGTATGGAATAGAACTGTGTGATTCGATTTACATCCGCGCCTGGCCATGAAGCGTTAGTCAGATGGTGGACCAAACCACTACATAATGTGAAACGTCATGCTCGTCCTAGGAAGCTGAAGCTAAAATTCTATGCAACAGAACTTTCTAGTTGCAACTTCGATGATTCCAGAGCAGGGCTGCAAATCATCACTCCTTGCTTAAGAGTTGGAGACTTTCCAACTCCTGTCCAGAACACATGTCTAGCATGCTCACTGGACTGGATCATTCACCTAGCGTGTCATTAACGGCGAAATGATCCTGGCCACCATAGAACCATAAACTGATATGGGGCCGCGAAACCACAACCACCACGATACTCCCATAAAGAGCCAACCTCAATAATCAGCCAGAGAACAGTTAAGTGTCTAAAGAGACAAATAACGGAACTCTGCGGGTCACTGATTCCCGTGGAAATAAAGTGGAGTTTCCAGTTGTACCCCTGCTGACTTTAGAGGACTGGGCTCCCTTTTTCCCCCAGTTGCAGAGGTCTAAGTTGTTGCTTTCTCCAAAGACCATATATATGTGCCCCCGGGGGGAATACAATATGAGGTAAATATCCGCTTCTGTTAGGCTCACAAGGCTCGCCATTTTAAGTACATTTTTCATTACAATCTCATACATTTTACGCGATATTTCATTAATTTCATCACGAATATTTTGCTCAAGCTTTTTCTGCTTTGCTTGCATAAACTTTCCGGAGCAATCAAATCAGGCAACCGTGGTGATTGGCCTATTTTTTTAAATAACTTGTTGTGGAAAGAGGTCTCACAGTAATTTCATTGTAACCCTGGCTGTATGCGATGTAGCATCGTCTTGTTTATACCACATGCTAATCAAGCCCAAAGCATACAGTTGTGGCGTTAGAAAGTTTTCAATCATATCACGATATCGCTCCCCATTCACAGTTATCGTTACGCCGTTACTCATTTTCAAAGCACACCTGACTGTCAATTTTAATGACCGTTATATAATTTGAGGATCTCCCATTCCCCATTATTTATTCACACATTCATTCAAATGAAAATGTGAGTGAAAATGGATCTTATATGACAACAAATGCAAATCCTTGTGCAAAATAGTGGCCAAAATTGTTCTTTGAAAACCAAGCTCCTGAGCACTTTGTGTCGATTTGAAGTTGATGAATTGTTTTAAACACTTTTTTGAGCAGCAGTAATGTTTTCAGCCGAATTTGCAATAAGTTGTGGTCCATGCTTGAGCTTATCTTTCTTCGAAATCATTTACGTGCGTTTTGTTGGCACGTTTATCGAATGTTTTTCCATAATAAATTTGTCTGTCTACTTTACGCCTAAATATGAACTGTCAAGACTAATGTTTACCAAAATGGCGGCAAACCAAAATAGTATACCTTCCCGGCGGATACCCTGTATATTTAATAGAAATAAAATAACTTAACATTAAGTTATAATTATTAAATTTTTATTTTTAAAATGTTTGCACTTACCATGGTTAACTTTTAAATATTTTATTTTAAACTTTGAAAAACAAAATAAGTTTTTAATGCTTTGGTTTGTAAATGACAGCACAGCTTATCTTATGGAATTGTTGTGATTGGGTCACTCAAAAAAAATGCTCATCATTAACATTATACCTTTGCAATTAGACTTAATTTTCGGCCTACATGTAAGAATATAATCTATAATTAAATTTTATATTTTATTGAGATATATATAAGATATTTATATCATACCAAGTGTAGGCCCAGATATACACAAAAATTAAAATTGTTTCACTTAAGTATAAAAATGTAAATGAGTATTTTCGGATGAACGATTAAATTTGTTTTAAAAGAATATTGAAAATTTCCTGTTCTTTTGGATTAATTCCAATAAGTTTTATTGACACAAAAATTGTATCTGATTATGGTGCTGCCAAAAATATAGACAATAAAAATTAAAAGTATACGAATATTTTGCATAAAGGAGCTGAAATTATATTTCTTTATATCTTCAGCATTGTAGTAAACTGATGTGATATCGATTGTTAAGGCACACACTCAACATGTTTAAAGTTTTAAATTTTGTTACAGCTTTTTGAGGGCCATTTGAAGATAGAAGCAATAACGTTTAGCTGAAATAGTGTCTTCGCCTGGTGATCTTATATTTTCATAATTTTTTTTAAGGTTTAACATTAATTTGCTAAAAGTTTTCGGTTTTTGTTGTGGACTTTATTAAATAAATAAAACAAATGCAAATTGATCTCATACACAAAGGGTTTCGCATCATGTATCGGCCAATAGGGTGGTTACAAAAAATTAATTTAGGTTTTTTCACCGGCTAAGAGAGAAATAAAACTAATTCAAGACTTCAACTCATCCGTGACAAAAGATGAAGACCAACGACAGTTTGTATTACAAGCGGTACCTGAGAGTAGGCATCTTTATCCGGACTCTACGACAGCTACCGCTTACCACCATAAACTTTTATTTTTAAAATATGATATGCTATTCAAAATTATAATTAATAAAATTTATTTTAATACTATTCAACAATTAAATTAATGAAATACATTTGAAACAGATATAATTGATTATTACATGTGAATTCCTATATGAGGAAATGCATTACGAACTGAACTGATAAATAATAATTGCCCTTAAAACTATCAGTTTTAGCAAAAACATTATAAAATTCAAAATTAATAAGAAAAAAATTTCCTATCAAATAATTTTAAAGTTATATTCCTAAAAAAAATAGTTTAGATTTTAAGAATTTTTTTAGAAAGTCCACCTCAATGCCTCAATGCGACACGTATTAATATTATCAGATTGAACTGAACTTTGACAATCTCATTATCTAGTCAATTGGCACATAGGATCACTTTTTTATTTCATATACCTTGTAACGACAATAATGGGCCACCCTTTAATTTAAATTTTATATTTTTATTACTTTTTCTTCCTTAAAATGTCATATAACTGAAACTAAACATCTCTTTAAGGACACTTAAATTTTTAACTACTATGTACAATAAAGTACTTGTTGGTGTAGGGGCTATATTTTTATGAGCATGTCAAGTGTATACCCTTTAGATTCCAGTTATAGAAATATGTTACAGAATTGTTGCTGGTTTTGACAATTTTGTGATTGTTAATTTTGTTACAGAAAATTGCATGAACACATTTTCTTAGTAATCATGGAAATCGATTAGATCCTATAACAAATTTTTAAAACTAACACTCTTTCGTTTTTTTTAGTAAAAAAAAATGGCAACAGCATTCATTTAAATTGCTTTAAATGAAATTGTTGCAATGGTCTAAAGACCAACAGCCGTATGCATAAAAACTTAAAGCAGGTTTAACTGCCGTTGTTAAGCACAATTTCCTAAAGTTGTATTCAAAAAACGCTTTTAAAGCTACAATAAATTGACAGTTCAATTTTATTATTGAAAGTTTAAAAACAAAACAAATTGTTTTTACAATAAATTGAGCCGATTATTTTAAAAGTGGCATAAGTCACTTTGTTTTTGTCATCTTATTTATTTTAAATTAGTTTATAAAACATTTTATAGGGAATATCATGGTAAAATTGAATCCATTGAATTTTTAGCCATTTCAACTAGTCTGTATATACTTTTCTTTCTGAAAGGGATTTTTCTAATGATTGTGTTGAAATAAAATCTTTTTTCTCCATGTTATGTACTCTGAAGGATTTTTTCGACAGGGGGCTATTACTATTTTGTCGTTTACATAAGTCACTTTGTGCAATAATATGCTTTTGAGTTGTGATATTCTTAGATATTTTATACAACACGAACAAAAAACTCCTGAGAATAAAAACATAACAAAATAATACTAATTGTGTGTAGTATATTAGATATCACTATAATATAGTTCAGTAAACTGCACTATTCTTTCGTACTAATAAAAATAAGTCCAATAATCACAACAATACTTCACACACACTTAATTCATGTTCCCATTTCTTTCACACTAAGCCCCGTAATTAATTTCCTGAGTACAGCGACTTTCAAAATAAACATTTTTGTTGTACCGTTAATTATCAACACTCCTTTCAAACAAATCGCAATACTTCTCAACTTATTAATTTCAAATTTATTAAAAATGAAAAAAAAAAACTGTTCAGTTGTGACTTATGCCACTTTCAATGTAAACGGCTCAATTGAAATTGTACTTTGTTATTCCAAAAATTTTTTAAAATGTTTCTTAAAAACAAATTGTAGTATACAAATAATAACAAAAACTAAAATATAACATGCCATTCAATATAAAACATTTTTACATCTTTATTTTATATTTTACAAAAATATAATTATAATTAATTATTTAAAACAAAAGTTTTATTGATGTACATATAATCAAAACAAAGCTCGTTATCCGAATACTTCATTTTTTAATATGAGCAAATTCTTTGTAAGTTCTTCGTAAACCTTGCAAATTGACTTTTTTGGGTTCTTTGCTTTTTATTAAAAAAATTAATAAAAAAACAAAAAAAATATGTTGATTTTGCTGAAAACAATTAAAACATTTTTATGGATCTAAATACCCAGATTCTTTTTTATACATCGTTAACTACAACGTGACAACTGAAAATAGTGGCATTGCCAGAATCAAAATACTAATTTTATTAAAGCATACATTAGGTAAAGTACTCTTTTTGAATACCATTTTTTAACAAACGTCTGTTAGCCTTAAGGTGTTTGTTAACTAACGTGTACTTTAAAGCTCAAGTAAGCGTTTTAATGCGTACGGCTGCAAAAGTTTATACTTCTTACATTTGTTCCTATTTTTCTCCTTTAAATACATAAACGTTTGAATCAAAATTTATTTAAATTAGTTGTACACAAATATCAATTAACAATTGTAAACTTTTTCAAGGTCCGAAACACAAAATTTATTAAAATGTTAAACTGTTCGATGTATAGTATTTATTACTCGTATTAATTTTAATAAAAGTAGAGAAAAGCTTCATTTTTAATACAAACAAATCTGAGTCATTGACATTATTTACACATCATTTATAAACTTCAAGGAAAATTATATATAAAAAAAAAATAAAATAAATAAGTAACACTCTCTAGTAGAGACGTAACAAATTATTATTGAGTCATAAATATTCAATAATGGCGAGACAAGTTAACAAGCACCACCTAAAATGTACACACTATAATATATACGCACTATAATATATAAAAAAAAAACATGCGTTTTAACAAAAGCTTTTGCTTTATAGTTTTTTTTAATTCTATTTGAATATAGGAAGACAGACACACAGACCCACCGTAAGACCAGAGACTGTAATTTCCCTAATATCGCGTTTTGCAACAAGAAGTTTATTTTTCAATTGTGGCAACACCAAACACATGATAGTTTTGACATTAAGTTTTTTGACGTATTCGTAGTTGATTTATTGGCAATTGTTATAATGAACTCAATTTCGCACGAAAATCGCATTAAAATAATTAAAATCCACTATAACAATGGTGTTTCTGTTAAAGTAACATTTCGTAAAATTGATGATGTTTTCGGACAACATAATCGTTCGAACAACATAATCATTCTTCTAAGACCGCTATAAAGAATTCGTACGTAAAATTTAAGTCGATAGGCTCGATACAAAATGTGCGAACACCAACGCGTGTTCTACCGGTTCGTTCAACTGAAAACATCACAGTCTTGAGCCACTGTATTGAAGCAGATCCAAATTTGTTAATTCTTCGACATTCTCAGCAATTAGGGTTATCCAAAACCACCTCATGACGATTTGACTTTGAAGCGCAAGAAAAGTTCAACTGGTGCAGGAACTAAAGCCGGCCGACCATTCACATCGCCATAGATTGGCTTTATTCATTCAGGAACAACCGGCTGGTTTTTCTGAAAAAAAGTAATTTTTGCAGTTGAAGCCCACTTTCACTTGTCAGGGTATGTCAACAAGTAAAATCGCAGCATCTGAAAATCCTGCAGCGATTATTGAGAAGACTTTGCATGCTCAAAGTGTTAATGTATCGTGCGCTATGTAGTCTAGAGAAGTGATTGAGTTTTTTTTTTCAAACATAAGACTGGAAATACACCAACGGTCAATGGATCACGCTATCGGGACATGCTTACAACTCAATTTTGGCCTATTATTGACGACGCAGTTATCACTGACATGTGGCTTCAACAGGACGGTGCCGTATGTCACACAGCTAATGAAATGATGAATTTATTTTAATTTCCCGATTGCATAATTTTACGACAATCAGCAGTTAAAAAGTCAGCCAGATCGTGTGATTTAAGAACACTGGACTATTTATTTAGAAGGCTATGTTAAGGATAGAGTCTATACGGAGCCAATCGAATCGATTTCACGCCTAAAACTCAAAATTCGTAATGTGATTCACGAAATAGGACCGCCATCTTGCCAAATGTGATTTCAAACTTTGATGAAGGAATCGACATCTGTCACCGTGGTCGTGGTGGACATTTGCCAGATATCACTTTTCATTCATAATTGCCGAACTTTTCTCTTCGTAATACAATAAAATTTTTAATTATTATTTTAACTTGACCTTTTTTATTTATATTAAATAAATATGTTTTAATCTTTTAAACGTTCTTTTTTTGATTAAATTTAACTATATATTTTCTCAATATTTCGCTTTCCTCTGGAAAGCTTCTTCAAGAAATTAGTTTTATAACAACAATTAATAACAGCTTTCCAGAGGAAAGCGGAATATTGAAAAAATATATAGTTAAATTTAATTAAAAAAGACCGTTTAAAAGATTAAAACATATTTGTTTAATAATTTTAATTTTTTTAATCTAAATTTTTTATTTTATGTTATTTTAGAAAACAAACTTCCTGTTGAAAAACGCTTTATTTTGTAGCTATAAGTTAGAACCAAAATTTTGTTACTTACAAATATTTGTTTGTTGGCGTTAATCTGAGTAAAGTTGCACAAAGGAAAATCTCTGAAATTTTTAGGCAAAAGGAGAAATAAACTGTTAGGTATTCAGGATAGAAACTCAACTATGTATGTCATTCTTATTTCAAATAATTATTAGAGAAAATGTTACCATGAAAACACCCTGTAGACTCTACTGCTAAAATTTTAACTTCCAAAAGTTTCTGTGATATTGTTTGCGCTTCAGAATAACCACACAATTCATGCCAACTTTTTCTACCAATTCGTATTATAAATAAAAAAAGAAGAAGAATAAACAACAATGTAAAATAAAACGTGCTTATTTTTTAATTTTGGACAGTTCGTGTGACAAAAATTAAAAATTTTAATAAAATTCGAGAAACGCATTTAAAATTTTTGTGTTTTGCAGTGTTTGTGTCGTGAATTTAGTTGAGTCACACAGTTTTTATAAATATGTACTTTTATATCAAGTATAACAAATAACAATTTTTATTTAACAACTTATGTGTAAATGTAAATACATATTTATCTTGTGAACTTGTATATACATAAAAGTAAAAGAAACAAATATGAAATAAACAAAATGAAAAGATAATTTATTAAACAAAAAAGGTGGCTACAGCAATTAATCTAATGACTAGAAAATGTGAAATTTGCAAAAATTTTTTAAAACTATTAGTCGCATCGGTACAACTTGTTTTAAAAAACCATTTTAAATCGACATTTTTTTGCCGTATTATCAAAATGCATCTTATTAAGCTTAAAAAATCTGTTTCTTTTAATATTAATTAATTTTATGAAAATAAATTTTTTATTTCCTTAATGTGTATTTTTTTGTACAATTTTTTTATTTAAGGACAATAAAAAAACTCGATAATATAAAAAATAACTTTCTTTATTCTTCCTTTATTCACAACCGCTAGAATTAATTCTATAAAAATTTAAATAAATTTGTAAAATACATAAGCAGAAGCTATAATACAAAATTACAAAAGGACATGATCCTAGATATTTAAACCCAAATATGAATTATTAAATCCGGAATCGCAAATCCACTGCATGTTATCTTTTGAACCGAGTTATTAGTTCGTCAGTGTCTTTGAAAAGAAGTAGCAGCTGTGAAATTCAATTTTTAACTTTGACAGCTATTTGTTTAATTTTACAGAGCTCTGTTAAAACAATAACATAGTACTGTTAAGAAATAAAAGCTTAATTTAATTTTTTTTTTCGCACCAGTACTCAGGGTATGACCCCTACTCATCCAATGCGTTACACCAAAACTAGGAAACTAAGTTATGGGGAGAAGGTAAGAAGGAGTTAATTTTCCCACATTGAAAGTGACAGGAAAGACTTCTGGAGGATATTCATGCCACATAAAAACCGTTCTGCTAAAATACGAATTTTCATTGTAATGCCTAGTACGATTCATTGGCCAATCAACCACAAATGGATCCGGTCTCCGAGAGACTTCTTGAGAAGACCGGTCTCTCTCTCTCAAGTTAAACGCAAAAAAATTACGAGTAAGGGGAACAAGATCCCCAATTTCTCTAGAGCACTTACCATTGTAGTAATGATAAAACAGTGAAATATAACCTACATAGCCTCGATGCTCTAGAGAATCAATAGAGTTGGATACCCTACTGTCCGCAATGAGACTCTTGACCCTTTCTTGTACACGGTCAAGAAAACTTCAAAATAGACTTTGGGATGTCCATACATTAGAGTTGTATTCCATTTTGGGACAGATATAGCTGGTGTAAATAGTACAAAGATCGAATGGAGTGGAGTATCTCTTACACCGTTTTAATAATCCGAGGCACTTGCTTATTTAGAAACCTAAAATGAATTGTCATGCCAAGAACATCAAGAGCTCCCTATTCCTTAAATTGAAATTTTCGTGGAAACAACGAAATATGGAAATATCAAAATGAATGAGATTTCTCGGCAAGGTTCGTTTCTGTAACTTACCGTACTTGAAATTTTCAACAGTGTAAACTGGAATAGGCGTTTAGGCATTTTAAAAATATCAAAATTTAAGAAATTTTAGTATGGCAAACTGAAAAAGGGGACTTGGTTACAAATCCCATCTCGTTGTTTCTTCCATCAGAGAATCTCAAATTTTAAAACTTGTAAAATGATCAAAAACTCTGTTCCAACTCTCACTGTTAAAAATTTCAAGTGTGGAGAGCTATAAGGGGTTACTGGCAAATAAATCCCATTCATTTTTGTTTTACCATCTTTACTTGTTGCTATGAGAATTTAAGTTTGGAATCTTTGTTCCTTTAACAGTGCTATGTTATCATTTTAATAGAGCTTTGGAGGTTTGTGTCAAAGTTACAAATTTATCTTTATCATGTTTTGACTGGTATCTTTGCATTATTTCAATATTCGAACTACTGGCTGTTTATTCCCCACAGCTAAATACTACAAGTCCAAATAGATTAAGAATTTTGTCTTAATAAAAAATTGTTGTTGTTTATTAACTTTAATTGTTAGTACGATTTTAATCTTCTTAACGAATTCAGCTTGAGGCATTGCATTGTTATTCAAATGCAGTTCCTGCGTCGTAAATGTTAAGATTTTTCAGTGTTAACTTTTAACTTTTGCCATTCAATTAACCGCTTCTCGATTACATTAAACTATCGCTGACATGCTTCTAATATCAAAATTGTAGTGTCATTGGCAAATGAAAATATCGTATGCAGAATTGATCACACTATACTGCCTTCAGGAACACCGTAATTAATTTCATACATATATTCATATATCTCTTTAACTAAAAAACTTCTGTTATGGGATACGATTCTAGCAGAGGATAGAAAGGATGTTTTTTACTTATAATGTGAACCAGTATGTCATACTTTGTTAAAAGCTTGTTAAACGTGTGAGCAATATTTTTTAGATTCAAAAGTATGTATCTTTAATGAATGATGGCATTAATCCGGAGTATGCTTACACCTATCACTAAATTGCTGTTCAGAATATGAAAGTAAATAAATCGGGATTTTTAAAATGTTTTTTTTTTGTTTTGCCAACTTATTTTTAATTTTACTATATATTTTACCTCTTATTGAAATCGTTAATGGCTTTAGAAATAAATTCAATTTATTGATTTAATCATTATTCTCCTTTAATATATAAAAACTGCAACAATCTTTATCTAATGTAAATCATCATGTTATTACAAATAATATAATTCGTTTGCAGGTTTATATATAAGAATTAAATGTTACACAAAACAGTTTTTTATAAAAAAAGCTGGTCCTAAAAACGAGATTAGAAACTTACATATATAAAAATAATTTTTATTTTCCTGTTTTAATTTATTATATATGGAGTGCCAAAAAAAAATATATTTTCAGTTTTGACAAAACTCAACGGGTACGTTTAAAATATTTTTATATTCTTTTTGTTTCTATCTTATAAGAACAAAAACAAACTGCGGGTAAATGCAAATAATTTTTTACCCGTTGATTGCTAGTGATTTGTTCTACAAAAAAAATAATTAATAATTTTTTTTATTATATCGGATTTTTCAACAAGAAGTTTGTTTTTCAATTGTGGCAACACCAACAACATGATAGTTTTGACATTTAGTTTTTTTGACGTATTCGTAGTAGATGTATTGGCAATTGTTACAATGAAGTCAATTTCGCTCGAAAATCGCATTAAAATAAATAAAATCGACTGTGAATATTTACATTTCGTGAATATCGTAATATTTTCCGGCAACATAATCGTCCTTCTGAGATTGCTATTAAGTATTTGATCAAAACATAATGTGCGAACATCAATGCGTGTTTGACCGGTTCGTTCAACTGAAAACATCGCAGCCGTGAGCCACAGAGGTGAAGCCGATTTGTCACATGACGAATTTTTCGTAAGGATTTGAGTTTGAAGCCTTGCAATGTTAAACTGGTGCAGGAATTGAAGCCGACCGACCATTCACATCGCCGTAGATTCGTTAAATTCATTCAGGAACAACCGGCTGGTTTTTCTGAAAAAATAAATTTTTTCAGCCGAAGACTGAAAAGCAAAATTGGTGCATTTGAGCTTCTTAAAATCCTAGAGCGATTATTGAGAAACCTTTGCATACTCAAAGTGTCAGTGTATGTTGCACTATGTGGTCTGGAGGCATGATTGAGCCGTTTTTTTCGAAGACAAGGCTGGAAATGCGGTAACGCTCAATAGATCACGCTATCGCGAAAAGCTAACAACTTAATTTTGGCATATAATTGACGACATGTGGTTTCAACAGAACGGTGATACATGCCACACAGCCAATGAAACGATAAATTGCAAACCAAATTTTCCGATCCGATAATTTCACAACAGTCAGCAGTTAAGTGACCAGCCAGATCATGTTTTTTTTTTTTTTTTTTTTTTTTCTTAAAAGAGAAGTAGCACTTCAGGCAACAATGCCTATTTAGTCAAGTACCGTGCTACCTTCTTTAGGAAAGGGATAGAGAAGAGATGAATAAGGTGGTGAAAGTAGAAGGATAGTCGGAAATTAACTGCCGTATAAAGACAGCAACAGCGACCAGTGACTATGCCTTCATCGCTGAGCAGCTCCACCGACAGTCAATTTTTATCTTTTGTAGTGAAAAAAACCAAGGTCTTCGTTGGGAATCGAACCCACAACCCCCATATTTACAAGCTAGTACACTACCTACTAGCCTACAGGGGCACCAATGGTTTTTTTGTGGGACTACGATCGAATCGATTTTAGCTTTTAAACTCAAAATCTGTGATGTGATTAACGAAATAGGACCGCCATTTTGCCAAAAAGTTATTGAAAACTTTAATGAAAGAATCACCATTTGTCAGCATGGTCGCGGTGAACATTTTCATTCATAATTGCTGAACTTTTCTCTTCGTAATATAATAAAAATTTTAATCATCTTAAACTAAATTTTATATTTTAGAAAACAAACTTCTTGTTGAAATACCCTTTATTTTTTGCTTTGTAATTATTTATTTTTTATATTTTTTTATCGACATTAGTAAAGATTAGCATGCCTTGAGTAGGCCTGGGTTCTTTAAGATATTAACGAAGGCAGAAACATGAGTTCCGCTATGTCAATTGCACCTGGAGACATATAGGTGTTGCTAATGCCCTGATGTGTGTATATATCCGGATGCCTAAGCCTAAAATAACCTGAAATTTTTATTATTATTTATTATTAATATTATATTCCTAAGTACAGATTTATTATACACAATATTTTATTCTATTAATAAATTTGTTTGAAAAAAAAATTGAATTAAAATTTTTTATTATTTCCTTATTTCTCTTTTTTTCATAAACGACAATTAAAAATCCATACAACTTTTTCTTCAAATTCAAAATAAAAATCAAAACAAATTTAAAAAACATTTAAACAGTGAAGCAGCAGTATCCAGTTTTCCTTATTGTACAGAATCTAGTTTAAATTTTTCAACAAATGCCACCACATACAGCGAGGATGATGCAGAATATGCCACTGGAAGACGTAATAAAACCTCGAGGGTAAATATTTCTATATAAAATGAAAAAAAAACCAAATGAAAACCAAAAAACCAAAAACAGACTCCATAAAATAATTTTAAGTTTTTACATATTTTTACATACTCGCACTTAATTAACACTTTTTACATAACTATATACATATGTAAATTTTTAAGTATATTTTGTAAACGAAAATTTATTTTAGACAAAACACAAATAACAAGAAATAATATTTTAATAAAACTTCATCAGCCTACATCCCACACTGGAATTTAGTTGCGAAATCTGTTTCCAGAGAGAGGATACATCGTATGAAGAAGCATAAATGTTCTGCATCATCGCATTTTATTTATTAGCGTTTAATTCAATTTTTCACCAATAATAACAATTTAGAAATTAATGGCCGTTTTCATAACTTTATTACAACAATGTATTAAATTAAAAGCTCAGATAGACCCGCTTTTAATTTTAAACTTAAGTTTTATTTATTTGAAGTTGCCATATTTTTCCGATTAAAAAGAAAATAAATTCATTTAAATTAATTTTAAGAAATAGTTACAATAAAAAGCGGATAAATGATTTACGATTTTTGATGAAAATTAATTTGTGCATGAAGTTTAATCCCCAGAAACATATGCCCTAAGATTTAAATTAGTAGATATTTATCCAAGCACTGTTCTGAATCACCTAAAAAAAGCTAAGTGCACTATTTGCAAATTTAGGAAAAGTGTTTAGCAACTTTACTTATTCCACCAACACCACCACAATTTATAAGGAATATATCGCCTTTACGTATACAAAATTGGTTGTTGTGTTTTAGTGCTAACCGCTTTCGCGGTTAGAAAAAGCCAAAACATTTTAAGTGGAATAAAGCAAAGATGAATTTGTTAATTGACATGAAATTTACTTTAATCGAAAAATAATCTTCTGCCATTATAATTTAATGACCGCCGCGGCTGTCTCGAACGTAATTTAATTTGGAAGTTTCCAATTTTTGATGAGTTTTTATAAGTGTGTGAAGTTAGCTTCGTTTTGCCAACGCTGTTATAGTTTACATATCTCTTACTCATGAAATGTTAAGTTAACAGAGCTGAATTATTTTAACATTTTGGTGCGAAAATGAAATAAATAATATAAAAAGCAAATATACCCTTCCGATTTTAACCCATTTTTGGGCATTTTTGAAATGCCCATATGGCAAAATGCATATTTTCACAATTGAATTCTGAATTCTATTACTAAAAACCTATACAAATTCCGAATATAACCTCTACAGTTCTGAAATATACAATGCCATGGCTTTCGTCTCCTATAATCCGCTAAGGCGCACTATTCCAATTTTGACCCATTTTTGGACATTTTTGAAATGTCAGTACAATACTGTACAAAATAAGATGGAAGCATTTTTCACTCTCTTTTTCTTAAATTGTTTTATTTTTTGTTACGAATAAATAAAGTTAAAATTTTTATAAATATGTTTGCTTTTTTATTTTATTTATTTCATTTTCACACCAAAATGTTAAAATAATTCAACACTGTTAACTTAACATTTCATGAACTAAGAGATATGTGCCCCTGTAGGCTAGTAGGTAGTGTACTAGCTTGTCAGTATGGGAGTTGTGGGTTCGATTCCCAACGAAGACCTTGGTTTTTTTTCACTACAAAAATAAAAATTGATTGTCGGTGGGGCTGCTCAGCGATGAAGGCATAGTCACTGGTCGCTGTGCTGTCTTATATACGGCAGTTAATTTCCGACTATCCTTCTACTTTCACCACCTGTTTCATCTATTCTCTATCCCTTTCCTAAAGAATGTAGCACGGTACTTGACTAAATAGGCATTGTTGCATGAAGTGCTACTTCTCTTAAAAAAAAAAAAAAAACTATAACAGAGTTGGCAAAACGAAGCTAACTATCGGAGCTAACTTCACACACTTAGTTTTTATAACATTTGCCACAGTGAACAATTGCGACTTCACATGAAACTATGCGGTTACCAAATCTTTCCTGCAATAAATCAATTGTGGCACGAGCTTTGTGACATGCTGTGTCATCTTGGTAAAACCATAGCTTCTGCACATCATAATTGTTCGAAACGACAAAGTCGTAATCATAACGGCTTTATAGCGGTCACCATTGACTGTAATGTTCTAAACCTTCAGCCCATAAAGCACACCGAACAGTCAGTTTTTGTGGATGTAACGGTGTCTCAACATACACTTGAGGACAATCATCACTTCAAACACAGCTGTTTTGCTTATTGACGTATCTATTCATTTATAAAAATCGGGTCCAACGGCAATCTTGTTTGGGCTCAATTTACACAATTTAGAAGCATTATTCAGGTCTCAGTCTATCCTCTCTTGACAACTGAAAAAGTTCTATACCTCTATAAAAAAAACACCCGATGTTTTATTTACTCGGCTTTTGATAGCAATAGTGCACAGAATACTGAAGAAGAAAATTAAGTAGTCACGAAAATTTATCATAGCTTGACTGCCAGGCAAAAGATGAAAAAAAAACACTAGCCGTAAACAGTAAGATGTTTTTTCCAATGCAAACTTTTTAACTTGGGTAATGGATTGCAGACGCATTTGCCTTAAGTTGCCAGGCACACGCAATGCGGAAATATTGCAAATCGAATGTTACTTTTCCTTAATTAATATGTGTGACATTATTTTAATATTTGAGAATTTCATTCTGAAGTGGCCTGGATCCTTTCAAAATTTTGCGTTTACGACGACCATTTTTAAACGAATTTAACTTTTAGAGGTTTTCTGGTTACAAAGTAAGCAATCATATAGATGTCTAAGTATACAAAAAGATAGACTTTCACAAAATTATAAATCTCTTTGCTCTTTAATGCAACCACTAAATTTTATTGTAATTAATGCAATGACTCTGCCATTATTTCGAAATATTAAAATTATACTTCGAGGAAAATTTTTACAACGAAAAATTGATAAAATTCATTTTTGCAGTCAAGTTATGAAGACGGCCCTAAGACTATATAAAAATAATGTCAACTTTTTTGTAAATCTAGCACAATTAAGAGCAGCCTTATATCCTTCACAACAATATTAAACAATCCAAAAATATTGCATAGGTCTGTTCGTGATAAAGTGTCTATGGATTTCCCAAAAAGCCAAAGAAATATCTCAACAAAAAATCAGAAAAATTGACTTTTAATTGAACCCACGGGCATGTATCCGGCCATTGCCTGATCAAATTTTAAGGTTTTTTGTAGCACTCATAAACTGGATAACCTTTTATAATGCTAAATCGATTAGCTCAAATACAGCAGAAACCATTTTTTAAATCAGAAATAGCGCCACCTATGTTATTTAATCAACGACTCTTAGCTATTATTTTATTCCACTCTGACTAAAATTTACATCGTATGAGAGGCCGTGCCGCCCTTTGGCCCTTTTTCTTCTATTAAAATCCGAGCTAATGGGGAAAAAATTTTAAGTCCGAAGTCCTCATATTTTTCTTTATTAAAAATTATAATAATTTTTTTTTATATGGGCGTATTGATTTAAAGATTTCAATTTAAAATCTTGAAATCAACTAACGATTTGAAATGTAATCAACAAATTATCTAATGATTAATAATTTGTTGATTACATGCAAATTCATGTGATTACAATTAAATTGATGACAATGTTTTACAGCTTCGATATATACATAAATATTTGTTTAACAAATATTTGTTTAAAATATTTGTTTAATCTTTATATATATAATTCTACTGTACGTGTGTTGTGATTGAACTCCTCCTAAACGGCTGGACCGATTTGCATAAATTTTTTTGTATGCGTTTGGGTGCCACCTTAAACAAACCAGCCCGGCAGATGGCGCTGCAGTCGGTATCCAGATTATTCAACTACACTGCAACTACACGACTGGATGGACTTGAATGAATTTTGTGTGTTCATTCATTCAATGCATTTAATTTTTTTGTGCACTGTATTTTGATGTTATGTGGTATCGCATTTACGTAAATATTGAGCGTTGTTTACTTCAAAAATACACACAGGCCATAAATTCGTCGCCAGCCGCCAACTGCCTCCAATGTGCCTTGGCGGATGACGCTAAAAGGCCCAATGTAACATGGACTCGATTGCTGCCGCCATTAAAACAGTCGCGGTGGACATCGAGCTTATTTGTTTGCGTTTCTTCTTTGCGATCTCACAAATTTGTTCTCAAAGGGTCAGCTAGTAATATATATATTTTTAAACTTGGACTTAATATATTTTTAATTTTGAAACTAAAAGAAAAATCGGAAAAAAAGGTTAGAGATTGTATCGTGAATAAGCATAGTGAAGGATATATAAAATTCGGTATGGCCGAATAAAATACCGTTATCTGTTATTTTTTTATTGCTATAAACAATAATGTGAATTAATCTTAATTTTTTCAATAGCAGCTTCTTAAAACTTTAACAATTATCTAATTTATTCAATATAACAATATATATAAATAAAATAAAACAAAAACAAGCAACAAAACATTAGAATTAAGTTATGATGATAAAAGACAATAAAGACACAAGAAACTGATACACAAGTAACCTCTGCTTTGAAAAATAAAGTTTAGCAATAATATACACACTCGTATATTTTATAAGATTTAAATTATACATATTTCTGTAGCTTTTAAGTTATAATAGTAAATAAAGCAAATTGTTTTTAATGAATTGAATTTAATTTTATTTTATTTCTTTTCTTCTTCTTAACTTTTTTGTTAACGATTTATCAGCAAGACCCATTATCGCATCGCATTATTGAGAAGAGAAGGAGAGATCGCATGAATTCATGTTTGGCCGATTTGTCACGCCTAATCCCACCGCAATACCAACGTAAAGGACGTGGTCGTATCGAAAAAACAGAAATCATTGAAATGGCAATACGCCACTTAAAACATTTGCAAAGTGAATGTCTACAAAAAGATAACGAATACCGCATGGGCTATACGGACTGTATGAAGGAGGCTGCAAAGTTCCTCTACGATAGTCAAATGCAAGAGTTCTGCTACCGGCTGTTGGCTCGCCTACAGGAGCATTGTGATGAGATAATGAAAAGTGAGTTATAAACACAAAAAATAAAAAAAAAATAATACGAGCATTTTCTTATTCATTCTGCTTCTTTTTTTTTTTGTCATTTACAGATGACTGTTTTCGTAATCGTGGTGGTTGTCATGTTTCTGATAATGTTAGTGCTTCAAGTGGTAGTCCACATCAAACGTTTCATCCGGTGCCACCATTATGCCAGTTACGCGATATGTTAGGTACTTCAGATATAGAACATAGCAACGATCACAATGATGTTAAAGATCTCAGTTTCCGTAATCACATCAATCAGTTACAACGTAATGTTAATGCCAGTCAAATGGATAGCAATGCCAATGATGGTCACACTATATCCAGTGTTACGAATAACACCACCAATAACAATAATTCAACTGTATCGGCTTCTGCGACGGCAACATCTTCTAATAATCCCACAAGTTCGACAGGAATAGTTACTAATTTGGGTCTGGTGGGTGGCGGGAGTATGACGGTACAGCAGCAGCAACAGCAACAACAACATCCCCACCAAGCACCTGTGATTACCTCAACAGCACCTGCTTCCCTACATCACCACACTGACTCAAGTAATCACGATTTCGATTCTTCTCGAGAGCCTTTAATACATACCGACACTTCCAATATGCATTCACCTCCACCACGTGATACCCTTCTCTCAAATCATCATCTCAATAACTCACATATGCACTTAGGTCACCACCAGGATAGCTTGCTGCAGGGACGTTTGCGTAACTACTCAGAGTCATCGCACGATATTGAGCACAATAATAACTATAAGTACAAAAATCACATCAAGGAACGTTTTAATCATGAACTGCACGACGAAGAGACATCCAGTGAGCATGGTCCAGCACCGCCTTTATTGCAAAGTGAAAATTCACATGTCCATTCAGAACATTCTAAGGATGGCACTGATCCAGAAATTGCACCCATTATTGCCAAGAAACGTAAGTTAGCAGAAGCTGCCAGCAACCATAATGACAACACTACCGATGAGGCTGACATGCGTACAGCACCTACCTCAAGACCTAACAATGCCAATCAGGTAAACTCGATGGCTAGAGATGAAAAGCCGTTTGGACCGTTTAGTGACATTAAAACAGAAGCCTATACGGGACCTCTTATACATAATAAAACTCACCTCAGTGCACCTACCAGTACCACCGCCCCACTGCCGGCTCGCAGTTTTGCTGTGCCCATCTTTGCTCTACACAGTCAAGGAACTTACTATGTACCCCTCAATGTTGACTACAATGTACTGATCCCATTTCTAAATGGTATCGATTTATTAGAGAAGAATTTCACCTCAATGCCTGTGGTACATCCCATTAATATTAATGTCAATTTTATGCCCACCTCCTCAGCTTCTATATTGGCTGTGGCTGCAGCAGCGGCAGTTGTAGCTGGAAAACAGCAGCAGCAACAACAACAACAACAGCAGCAGCAACAGTCAACATTAATAAATGGTTCAGTTACAACGGCTACTGCCAATGCCCTGGCTACAGTGGCTAAGGCCAAATTTGAAGCCATTACAAATGTAACGAATGGCTGGTGAATAAAATATTTATAAAATTTTCTGTTGGAGAAAACAAACACAAATTCACAAATTGAATGAAAATTTCAATTCATTTCATTTAGTTTTTCAATTTGAAATTAAAATGAATTTAAACTTTTTTTAAGATGTAAAATCAATTACAACAAACACTTTTACAAAAGTAAAACAGAAAAATACAAAGAAAATGAAATGGAACAGCACTACCTCAGAATTCTGTGAAAGTAATCATAAAATGGTTTAAATATGTATTTATGTAGCTAGAATTTAAAAGGTACACACATACATACATACATACATAGTTACATATTGTAAGTTTGTATTTGAAAAAGAAACAAAACATTAAAATCATTAATTTGCAAATGCAACAATTGTAAATGCCTTTGCAAAAAAAAAACAAACAAACTTGGAGTGCCATGTTTTGCAGAAAGTACTACTTGGCTCTTTTATACTGGTAACAAAAATAACTACAAAAACTTAACTTAATTTCTGTTTTGAGAAAAAAAATATACAACTTAAAAATTAACCAATTTATTTGTATTCGAATTTGGCACTACGATTTTTTACAGATTTTTGCTTGGTTGCTTTGATTTTGATTTCGAAAAATCGACAACAGAAATTAAATCCTCTTGTCCAAGAAATGTTTTGCACTCTACTTCATTCTGTCTGCTTTTTTTTGACGTTACGCCTTCAAAATTCTGATTATTAAGATTTATATAAATTGATAATAGCGACGTGGGCTCGCACTGCATGCATGTAACTTGAGACTCAATTTTCTTTTCGAAACGCGTTTTTCAAAAAAAAATATCGAAACACGAAGCAACAGTATGGCAATTTTTTTTAACTGCTGTTTTACTTATCATCAAGTTTTTCCACGTTTTAGAATGTATGTAAATTGTTAGTAAACAATTGCAGTTATTAAAAACCAGAAACAAGGACTTTGCAGGCGTTTTAATCGTATCAAATATTTTTTGAAAGCTTAAGAGAGCAAATGAAACATGTGTGTTGTCGTTCATATAATTACATTAATAAACCAATGCAATTGCACAATTTGATTCTAGAGAGCTATTCCAAAAGAAGTTCGGATTTTATCCCTAGTGCATTCTCTACTACAACGAGCAAATCAATCACAAACGTTTGTATTTTTTCCCATTATTTTCTTGTCTGGCTGCGCATGTTTTATTTAATGGCAAAAGCCTTACCCTTGTTTCTGTTTTGTTTTTATTTAACACGCTACAAAAAACAAAGCGAAAACGTTTCGCTTTGTTTATTTTCATAACCTGAAAAATTGTGAGTGTATCACAGCTGTAAAGGCTAAACTGGAGAACATGTAACGCCCTAATTCAAGGCAGCACAAGAACTCTTAAGCACAATGTTCAATATTTAAAATGTAATTTAGTTGAACGACAGGTTATTATTTAAATTTTAATTTGAAAGGCAAAAATTTGTAGTCGCAATATATTAAAAACGCCCCCTAAGCTTATAGCCAGTGTTGCCACATTTTTATTTTATATTTTTAAATTTATGAAAAAACTTGACTGAAATAAACTCAAAAATAAAATAGCATTTTGTTTAAAAAAAATCAATAATACCACAGATTTTATTTGCACTATGTTAAAATAATATTAAAAAAATTAAACTTTTGGAATTGAAATTGAACGCTGTGAAAAGAACAGATAATCATTATGATTATCTGATTAATTAAATCTACAATAATATTTTTCGAAATACTCCTGGTGACATTTCAAACGAATTCATTTATAAATATCAACTTCGCTCGTCGCGTTTAAGCTGCTCCTTCAAGCACCATCTATTTGAACAAGACATGAATAAAGCGCAAGTAATGACATCAAAATATTCATGGTGTAGTATAAGGCGAATATGTTTTGATGTTCATATTCTTTTTAAGCATAATTGTTCGTTTGTTGTCGAAGTAGCTTTGTTGCTTTTAACAAAATAGAGGTTACTTACATTATTGCCTAATAGATGGCGTTATTAAAGGTGCTGGATCACCTAAATGGAAATTTTTAAATTAAACAAAACAAAACAGACAAACCTATCGAAAAATCCGTCATATATTTTATTTTAACACACACTATTGAGCCATTCTTGACAAATCTTAACTACTAAATTTCAGATTGTTACAACCTTTACCCACAACCTAGTTAACAGCTTGTTTTGAGAAATTTAAAAACTGGGCTTAAAGTTTCGTTTTCATGATAGTGCACTCGTAATGACTATGGTTTATTACATCCTTTTTGAAATATAAATTACGGCACTCTTTAACTTGTTGTGTAAATTTCCTTTTAATGAGTTTGTGCAAACATTTTTAAGGCAACTAGAGGATTAAACAAGACTGATTAAAATGACTATATTGTAGTACATTGCAACTTGAAATAAGTCAATAAATAAAACAACAACATGAAAACAATTTTTAACAAATATATTAAAAACGAGTTGCAATTCTTAATAAGTTTTAATATCAATTAAAAGTTTTATTGTTATAAAAAATTTTATTAAATAACAATGTGTTTATGCTTTGTACCTGTCAAAAAATGTACTATGATTATTAATGTTACTTTTTGCTATTACTTAAACAACAAAAATGATAAATTTATCTAACATAAACATTACAAAAAAATTATAATACACAGAAAATATTTAAAATAAGTTGAATTGGTGTTGTTAAATTTGTTTGAATTATGCATTCCTTAAAAGCATATAAAATAAAATACATTAATGTGTGGCCAAAAACTGTATAAAAATATAAACTATTATATTAAATTTACAACAACAAAAAATTAGTTATGTATGCACAAATCATTTTCAAAATGTTTATTTTTCTAACCCCCTTCTTAAAAAACTTAACTACTCGTAACGATATATACATGCATATATTATATATTACCATTCTAATAAGGAATGTCTTAAAGGTTTGCACTAGTGTTGTAAAACTATTTTGTTATCAGTTGGTACAATTAAAAATTATGCTTTAAAATTCTTTAAGGCAAATAAGTTTTTTTCAAATTTTCCCCAAAGATTGCCGCCTCTAACAGTGTTTGAAGCTTTTAAGAGTTTTCAAAAATTTGTCTTTTGATTATTTTGCCTCTTGCAGGTTTGTGGTAATAATATTTAAAATCATGTAACATCTGCAAATTTCTGAAAACACCTGCAGCGGCTGCGTAAGCTAAAAACGCTTAAAAACATACATAAATATTAAATTAGTAAATTAGTAAAAACGAATAAACTATCGTTGAGAACAATTTTGAAATTCAAAATAACGGCTACAGTTTGCGAATAAAAAGATTTCGAAAAATATTTCTTTCATTAACATTTAAATTTAAATAAATAGATGAAATCTCTATAAAAACAAAATAATTATTTACTAAAAAGATTTGTATATATAATTTCCTTATTTGTGTCTTCCACTTTTTTGTCTATCCACAGCTTTTTGAAGAAAACTGAAAATTGTCATTCATATAAACCAAATCTTAACGTAGCCAAATTTTTGATTATTGACCTGTGGATGAAGAATTAAAATGCAAAAAATAACTTTTTGATTTTGTTAAAAAAAATTTATTCTTTATTTTCTGCCAAGTACATTTTCTAATTTATTCTGCCTGGTAGGGCAGGCTTAACGGCCAATATGCAATGGGTGGACAAATTTAGGGTTAGAAAGTATATTACTTGTCAAATAATTAAATGTCTAAAATTGAGCTGTCATGCTTTGACATTTATTTAGTAAGAGTTTGGAAAACATAAAACTTTACACTCTTGAGTAAATAACTTTAATTGCGTAAATTTATTTTCAAAAGGACGAAAATTTTACTGTATCACAGCTTTTCCTCGTAATCTCCTTATGAAGCCGTAATGAGAATGGACCTGCAACAATTGGTCAGCACTAGAGGCACCTTACGTAATATTTTGCATAAATATCTTCATTTTCACGCTTAAAAATTTCAACTCGTTTAAGAATAAAGTTGGCCGACCATTGTATGCGTCGAACGTTTATAAATTGACTGTTTAAAAAACTAAACGCAAACAAATCATCTTTTGTGATGAGGCTCATTTTCAATTTGTGCAAAATTTTCGCATATGGGGTTCACAAAATCCAAAAACAGTCCTCGAAAAACCATTACATCCAAAGAAGCCGACTGTATTTTTTTTTTTATTAAAGAGAAGTAGCACTTCAGGCAACAATGCCTATTTAGTCAAGTACCGTGCTACATTCTTTAGGAAAGGGATATAGAAGAGATAAAACAGGTGGTGAAATTAGAAGGATAGTCGGAAATTAACTGCCGTATAAAGACAGCAACAGCGACCAGTGACTATGCCTTCATCGCTGAGCAGCTCCACCGACAGTCAGTTTTTATTTTTGTAGTGAAAAAAACCAAGGTCTTCGGTGGGAATCGAACCCACAACCCCCATACTGACAAGCTAGTACACTACCTACTAACCTACAGGGGCACCACCAGGGTATGGTGGGACTTGTAGTCAGGTGGCGTCATGGGCCGTATTTTATCGATAATGACTAAGAAAACGCCGTCACCACCGTGAATACCAAACCATGATAACCAACTTCGAGTGGCCGCAATTGGCTAATGTTGACTTCAGTGACCTTTGGTTTCTGCAAGACGATGCCAAACAATTAGGTTATTGTATGAGAAATTTCCCGCTATTGTCATTTTTATATTTGACGAGGCCAATTATCCCCCACGTTTTTTTGATTTAACATCACTAAATTATTATCTCTAGGGACATTTACGTAAACAATCCACAAACAACTGACACTATGAAATATGAAATTCGGTACGGCATTGACGATATAAGCGAAGCTTTGTTCCAAAAGGTGCTTCAAAAGTTTGTAAAAAAAAGTGGACGTCTGCCGACATAAACGTTTTTCCGACATCATATTCCATTATTAATTGTCACATTTCTACTTTACATTGGTGGTGTACATAGTTAATGTAGTGTATGTGCTTAGAACCAATTTACTTTCTAACCTTAAATTTACCCTTTACATACTTCTGTTAGTTAAAGTATCCTTTTTTATCTTTGCTAAACTCGACATTTTTAAATATGAATATATTTTGGAACACACTCTTTAAAGTAATGTTGTTTCAGTAAAAGTGTTGATTAATTTATTAATAATAATTGATGTACATGAAGGCCTCATATTTTAAATAAAAAATCATATTTCTTTAAATAATTAATTGCAGGCCGCTGATGTTACTTACGTCCAATACTGAAATAATGTCACATCCATTCGATAACACAATATTTCTACATTTTTGTTATTATGACTTTAACAAATGACTTTGTATAAAAATGAAGTTACTTTCACCTTCTCTTTAATATTATTTCACAGACTCAAAGCACCAAAAGTAGTCTAAACGCTGTTAGTATTTTCACCATAAAATTTAAAAAGTATAAGGTTTTCTTTTGGGTATGGTAAATATAAATAATAGTTATTGGGTTGTCAGAACTGGGCCACTGTTCACTGCCGTTAACATTTCTATTGTGGTGAGCTCTACAAGGTAGAATTGCACCAGATGGATTTTCTCTAAATTAAAATGAAAAATCAAACTTTATAAATTAACAAAATTTGAAGGCATCGTCACTACAAGAAATTACCCTGTCAGCAGGATGCCATTTTTGATTGCTTCTTATTATATGAAGAATAAAAACTAGTTAATTTAGCAGAAATTAAGATTCGATAATCGGTTTTAACTGCAGAAAACTATCGGCCTTTCATGGTAAAACCTTTGTTACATTTTTAAAAGTTTGATTATAAAGGAAAATTTTACGAGATCCACATTCGAGATTTTTATGTCTTATTTTGAAAACTGTAGAGCGCAAAACGGCTTTTTTAAAATTCTAGTTACACTTGTTGTGCTGCCTTTTTGTCTGCTCCAACCATTTAGGAACGTTTACAAACTTTCTGGAAAAGGTAGCGTTCTGTATTGATTGTAACCTATTTATTCTGAGTGTGTTAATCAAAGTTTTAGCAGAAGTAAATATTTCCGAGTTATTTTCTTCGCAAAATTTATTATTTTTTTTTTTTAATTTTATTAACAGACATAAAATTTTACGTTATTAAAACTTGTAAATAAATTTTACTTCATTTACATAAAGTATACATAAATGTAATTGTATGTTGTAATTGTTATTGTATAAAAACAGCATGAAGAAGAACTAAGCAGTTTTTTTAAAGTCTAACGAAAAACGAACGTTTTTGAAAGATTAAAAATTAGTAAATAAATAAATAAATAAAACTACTAGTCATAAACTGCGTGGTGCGTACCTTGGTTTTTTTTTAACAAAATTATTGTTTGTGAAAATAAAGAAATATTTTTCAATTTTTAGTTTAATAGTTTTAAATGTTTGAATGAAAATTTAAAATTTTATCAAAAAAATAAAAAAAAAACTAATCTAAAATTATTTTTTCATTTTTATTAGTTAATAAAATTAAAATTTAACAAATTGTTAATTTAATCGTAAGTTTGTTTATTTATTAAGCTTAATGTTAAATGACTTGATATACTTTAAATAATTTAGCTATTTTATTTAATTAATTAATTACAATTATTTTTCGCTAATAAGTTGACTTCATTATTGCGCTAATAAATTGTTTTAAGAAATTGTTTCTTTTTTTACAAATTTAGTTACTACAAAAAACTTTAGTTAGTTTATCAAATGAAGAAAAAAAAATTATTAAAAAAAATGTGTATTGTCATTTTTAGTAATAGTTATCAAATTAAAATTAATAAACAAAAAATCTAAAAAAAAAAAATAAAATACAAATTTATATTAAATGTTAAAAATATTGGTAGTTTCTATTTAAAAAAGGTTTTTTTTTTGGGAGTGCTAATAATAACCAAAACTTATTTTAAAAAATCAATAAATTAATTAAAACTAGCTTAACCACATTTTAGAAAAGCTAACGCTGCTTATTTACTTAAAAATTCTTTTCACCAACTGAGAAGTGGCTACAAAATCAATAAACACAAGCATCACAGTTATTTTTTAGTACGGAAAAGATAACGTTACGTCTGAAAAACGTATGGTTTTTAATATCCTTTTAAGGACTTAAATAAAAAACAAAATTGGCATAAAAGTTATTGAGATCATTTATTTATTGAATGTTCTCTATGAAAGTGCAGAAAGTTAACATCGGTTGGGAGAAATGCAGAGTTTTTGAGGGCATGGACATTATGCAGTGGGTATAATCACAAGGCAGCTGAATGTAGAAATGAATTAGTATGCTATACATGTCACGGCAATCATGAATCAAAGGAATGCACAGAGAAGGTTATTGATAAGTGCATAAACTGTGCAAGAGTGAATATTAGATTGAACCTTGGTCTAGATGAGAATCATTCAACAACAAATAGGGATTGCCCAGTTTTTCAAAATAAGCTTAGTGCAAAAAGAAGAAGAGTTAGTTTAGTAGCAAAACAATCATGGCAAATATATGGAGTATATACGAATATACAAGGTGTACTTAATAATTTCAACCAACTGGAAATATTAATAGGAATAAAAAAACCTAAACTTATAATCTTGTCAGAAACACACATAACCAAAGAAATCAATGAAACGGAGATCCAGCTTAATGGTTATCATCATAATTCTATATCAACCTCAACCAGAACGGGGGGTGTGTAATAATATATTTTAAGAAGAAGTTGAAAGTAAGAAAAGTAGCTGAAAGGATTGTTGATACAAAAATATGAATTACAGCATACATGGCACATAATAAAAATAATAGATATATTGTAACAGCTATATACCGATCTCCAAGCAGTGGTGAGCATGAATTTTTAAAATTATTTGCAAATGTAACGAAAGAAATAAGTGAACTGAACTGTGATATTATAATAGCTGGTGATATTAATATAGACTGGTGTAAACATAGCTTTTATAGAAAAAAATTTAAGTATATTCTGGATGACAATGGACTGAAGCAGATAATAAGCGAATTAACAAGAGTGACACCGAACTCAAGAACACTAATAGACTATGTGATAACAAATACTCGAAACATTTCGGCACACATTAATATTTCAAATAAAATTTTGGACCATGAGGCCATAGATATAATGATAAATTGTGGCAGAAACGTAACTAATAGAGAAACATTTAAACAAATTGAACTATTTAAATACAACAAAATCAAATTTAAACGAGAAATTCAAGAAATACGGCAAATAAACAGTGAATATGACATAAACTATAAAGTAAATTTATTTGAAAAAAAGATGGAGACTGCAGTAAAAAAATTAACTAGAGTGAAAACTGTTAGAGAAAATATAGAGTGTATGTGGTTTAATGAGGAAATAAATCGAATGAAAAGAGGAAAAATTAACAGATACCAAATAGCAATGTACGAGAACACAAATGAAGCGTGGTCGAATTATAGGGCGTTTCGAAATATATACAGGGTAAAAATCCAAAACGAAAAGAGAAAATATTTAAATAATAAAATAACGTCAGTCTAAGATCAGAAGGAAATGTGGAGACAAATTATAAATCTAATCTTGAGAAAATGTGATAGTACATTCGAATCTGTGATATTTAATACATTAGAATATACGAATGAATATGAAATAGCCAATAATTTCAACAATTACTTTGTGACTAGTATTGAGTCAATTAGATCGAAAATAAATTATGTGCAATATATCCACAATCTACCTTTGATAACTTGTCAATTTAAATTTCGCTTAATATCGTTGGAAAATTTGGAGTTAATATGTAAGAATTTGAAAAACAAATCGGACTTTAACAGAATTAATCGTGGAATGATAATTGATAACTGGAATATAATAGGAAAAATAATGCTTGACATTATAAATACATCTTTGCAAACAGGCATATTTCCCGAAAACTGGAAAACTTCAATGATAACTCCTATTAAAAATGTTTTAAGAACGAAAAGATGTGAAGAATTCCGACCTATTAATGCATTAAAAACATGCGAAAAGATACTAGAGAAGGTAGTTAAGGAACAACTAGAAAAGTACATGGAAACAAACAAATTATTATCAAAAATATCAATCAGGATATAGGAAGAAATTCTTATGTGAGACAGCCGCAAATTATGTAATTAATAAATGGAAGAAAGTAGAGAAAAATAAAAGTATTTTTGGAATATTTCTAGACTTTAGAAGAGCTTTTGAAACTATTGATAGAAATATTTTGCTGCGAAAGCTGTTTCATTACGGCATCAGAGACACAGAATTGAGATGGTTTCAATCATATCAAACAGGAAGGAAGCAAGTAACAAAAGTAAACGGCACAAGGTCGAGTCCGATTTTGAATGAATACGGCGTGCCTCAAGGATCAATTTTGGGTGCATTACTATTCATAATATATGCCAAGTGTATTGGAGAAATGTCAGATAATTCTTTATGCGGACGACACGCTAATTTCTGCAGAGGGCAAATCAGATCAGCAGTGCTATAACAACTTAAATTATGATATGGAGAATATAAAGAAGTGGCTAAATATGAACAAGCTTAAATAAAATGAGACTAAAACCAAAATATTAGAAATAAATGCGAACACTAATGTTGTTTTTACGGTAAATGATCAAGTGATAGAAAAATTTAGCGATGTAATAAATATTATGTATTTGTAATAGAACGCAAGCTTGCCCTAACAAGTAAAAAATTATTTTGCACAGTTATTACAAGTATAAAAAATTTAAATTAAAAGGTGTCACAATAATAACGCTATTTTCGTAGGGCCTTGTTTTACATTTACTCAAAGTAGTTATTACTTTGTCTGCTGTAATAAGTTTAAAAAAGGAAATTTTAAATTAAAGGGTGGCGCATGCGTTACTTCAACTCGCTATTGGAAAATTTATTTTATTATATTTTGTATTTTATTTGCTTTGAAACAAATATTCAGTTTTTATTTACACACGAACACCCACACGTTGACGTACAGTGTTTTTTCAAATTTGTTACAGCAACCAGTTGCTGCCGATCATTTTTTTTTAATATTATTATATTAAAAATACTCTATAGTTATTTGATTATTACTTTTATTTTTATTCGACCTTTTTTTATATTTAATTAAATATGAAATAGTCTTTTAACGGTCTTTTTAAATAATTTAACCATTTTATTTTTCTCGATATTTCGCTTTCCTGTGGAAAGCTTCTTCAGGAAATTATTTTATATATAACAAAAACAAAAAATTATAACAATTTTCAAAACTGTTATAATTTTTTGTTTTTGTTAAATATAAAATAATTTCCTGAAGAAGCTTTCCACAGGAAAGCGAAATATCGAGAAAAATAAAATCGTTAAATTATTTAAAAAGACCGTTAAAAGACTATTTCATATTTAATTAAATACTCTATAGTATTAAAAATACTCTTTTAAACATCTATAGATATGTATACATCACAATGAGTTAATATTTATCAAAATTTGCTATATATTTTCTAAATTGATGTGGGTTCTGCTCATTCCTCACATGGGTCGAAAGATTATTGTAAAGTTGTAAGCCCTTGTAGAATAAATTCTGCATTGAAGTAGTTGTCACCCGCTCAATCCTAAAGCTGCTATTATTCCTTAGCTGATGTGATTGAACATCCCCTACATACGATATTTGTTCTGTTAAATATTCTGGTGCTTGACCTGTTTTCATTTTCCGTATAAAATTTAGTGTGTTGATTGCACTCCTCTGCCTTATGTTCAACCATTTCAGCGCGCTTAGCATGAAATTGATCGATGTCTACCTATTGCATTTCAGTATTGTACGCATGGCCATGTTTTGCAGTTTCTGTAATCGCTCTACTTGTTGCCTAGTGGAGCATGAATATATAATCGTGGAACCGAACTCAAAATGCGGTTTAATTATTGTGTTATAAATGTTTATCGCCGTTTCAACTGTTATATTTCTCCTTACTCTCTTAAAAAAACTTATTTTCCTTCCAATCTTTTTACAAATATAGTCTATATGCGCGTCATTTGCAAATAGCAATATTTATGCGAATGAAGAAACTACACAGTAATGTATTGAGGGCGACAATAAGAAATAAACTTTTTTTATCGCCTTGCCTTACCTGAAATAAAGCAGTCAGTCAAGTATTATTTATTTATATCAACATTAATTTTATTTCAGAATAATTTTTTTAATATTGAGAATTAGATTAATTAATAATTACCACTACATTTAAATGTACGATATTTTAGTGATTTGAGTTAATTTAGGATTAAAGTTTTTTCGCTTTTTTGCTTCGTGAATAGAAGTTGCAAAGTATTTGGTAAAAATTACTATAATATTTAATACTTATATAGTAAATATTTATCATATAATATTATTGTTAAGTGAGGTGAAACTAAACTCTAATTATCAAAAAAAAAACAAAATAGGAAGGAAAACTAACAACAAAACAACAACAAAATCGATATTTAGAAAAAAAAATTGTAAAAAAAAAAACAAGAAAACAATTTTCAAATTATTACCAAGTTTATTTACAGCAGTATATCGTTTGTTGCGCTGTTAAACTGGCCTTAACATTGCTCATTTTAATTAAATTTTTATGATAATAACTAATATAAACAATTTGTAAAACTACTACCTGTTAGGCATTCTTTTGATGCTAGTTTTGCCAAATCAGGAGCTATTAAAAAGAGTATTGATAACGAGAAGATAGTTTTAAGTTAAAAAAACAAGGAATTAAAAATTAGTTGCGACGGTTACGTCTACGGCTAGAACCGGCATAGGCAGAAGTGCTTTGTTGTTGCTGCTGAGGATGCTGACCACTATATAAATTATCAAGGAACTCATTTAAAGAAGCTTCACTAGAGGCGGGAATAAAAAATATTTAGAAGTGAGCACAATTCAAATGTTCTAAATTTATTTATTTACCTGGGTGGTATATTATCGCGTTTAAATTTCCCACCTACACTACCTGTGCCAGGATATTGAGATCCTGTAGGTTTCTGCTGAGGATGATGCTGCTGTTGGGTCTGTTGCTTTTGTTGATTTTGCTGTTGTTGTTGCTGTTGATGCTGAGCTCCCCGCACAATACGGTACTGTACCATATGCGAATTTGGTTCTAAGTGAGCCAATGCTCCCTTTTGACAGTTGGCCCACTCAGTAATGTCATAAACTTTACCCTCCATTAAAGCCAAATATTTCCAACGTAAGCCCAACATACTGGTTTCAGCCCAAATATCCCCCTAAAAGTAATATTCAAAAAATTGAAATTGAATTCTCAAATAGTTTAGCGTTATATTATTGACTTACTTCGCGGGCAGAATGACGTATTTTACAAGAAGCACATTCACGAGCCGCGTAGTGTGGTCGATCTGTTATTTTACGTGGATGACGTAAACAACAAGTACTACATCTGCAAAAGGAAATTAAGCTAAGGATTAAGATGCAATAATTATATTCAGACAAAATGTCGTATTTTTATTTCGTTATTTGTTGGCAATTTAATTTTTCATAAAAAAAAACGATAACGTTTTGCGAAGTCGCCAAATATTTTTCTACGTCAAGGTTCTTTTGCAAAACTAAAGAAAAACTCATTTTGTCTAAACAAATTTCTCTGTTAAATGATACCTTATAGTATTGGCTGCTTCAGTGATCTTTGTTTGCAGTTGTGACAATAAATCATGTAATTCGGTCCAAGCTTTTTCTGCATGTAAAGCTTCTGCCAGGCTCTGGTCATAGGCGAGTCGATTTTCCTGAAGGAAATAAGACACAATCAATAAATGTAAAAAAAGTATAAGAAACACGAGTTCTTACCGGTTCACCAATTAGCTCAAAAGCCCTTTGCAAAACTTTAAAAGCTTCTTCGGCTCCAGCTTGTTTATTCTTGTCAGGATGAACTAATACAGCAATTTTTTTGTAATGTTTACGAATTTGCTCTTGCGAACTATTTGGTGGAACGCCTAAGATACTAAAAATAAAAAATAAAAAAAAAGCAAATCTATTTTAAGCTCAATAATTAAAGTACTAATAATTGTCGTCAAACCTGTATGCATCCTTTCCTTTGCAGTTTAATAGCTGATACATAGCTTCCTCGCCCGTTGCCGGTAATCTTCCAGTTTTAATTGAGTCATTTGTGATTTCCGGTGGCTTTTTCTTAGAAAACCTTCGCCAAAATGCCCATTTAGATGTTTTCGAAAATTTTGCATCAAACTGTCGACAGTAGTTTTTAAACCAAATACCTGGTTTATTTGAATTTTGCTTAAGATCTTTATACAATTGTTTGGCATAGCTTTTGCCACTTGCATAAGCATAGGTTAAACGTTCGTAGAGTATGCTACAACCGAGTACAACAATATCATAAACCAAATAAAATAGCCATGTCAATATTTTAAGAGTGTATGTGTACCAGGCTTGGAGAACACGTTTTAACAACTCATAGTTGCGATTGGTAGCAGTGCCATTAGTATACGACGAATTATTCAACGATGATGATGATGTAACATATGAACTTATGTTCCGGCTACGTTTCGTAGACGAATATGAATATGATGCATTTGAGTTATTTTGATAACGAGACCTTTGTTGTCCTGTTGTAGAGAATGGATTGCTAGAGTTTGAGAATTTTGTAGGTTTACGAGCGTAAGTGTTATTTGTGGAATTGTAAACATTTGAAGCTGATGTTGAACTGTTTGTACTATTATTTCCATTATTTTTGGTTGTACCACGATTATCATTATTATTGTTGTTTTTAGCTTAAGATAAACAAAATTAGATTAAAAAGAAAATAATAAAGTATTCTATTTTGTTAAATCTTATGTGTGATTACTTAATGATTTTTTATTAAGCCACACACCATCACAGATGTAGTAAAAACAAATAACAAGTACTTTCTAACATCAATTTTTGTTACTTTATTATTTTTAACACTTTTTTGTGCCACAAATCTATTTCTTTTCAATAAATCAGTTTCCTTCTTAAGACCACACTTGTCTTAATCTGCTACATTTATAGTGGTTTTATATTTCTATTAACGTAATAACAGCAATGTTCTTGATAATTTGATGCTATTAAATCAAAGCCGTGCTCCCCCGGAGGCACATAGATATGTTTTGACGGAATCTCACCGTCATTACATGTATCACCGGGGGTAAAAGGGAGCCCAGTACCCTAAAAGGCTAGCAGGAGCCAAGTGGACAATTCCACTTTATTTCCACGGGAATCAGAAAAGCCCCAGATTTCAGCTTTTTGGTTTTTTAGCCTTTTAGATGTTCTCTGACTGATTATTGAGGTTGGCCCTTCAGGAGTATCGCGGTGCTTGTGGTTTCGAGGCCTTCGTTTGTGTTGTGTGGGTCGGATTATTCACAATGAAAACAATGAGTGGTCCAGGTGCTGGACCTGCATGATTGCGGTTGTGTTCTTAAATTTTATTAAGCTTGATGCGTTGTGGACCAGGATTTGGATAGCCTCCAACTCTTCATTAAGGAGTTGGGGATTTGGCCAGCTCCGAGCTCTTGAAGTTGCAACTAGACGTGATTGGAGGATAGACATATTCGAAGGTTTCCTAGGACGAGGGTGACGCTACATTCCACCTACAGTGGCATGATCCACCGTCAGGTTATAGCTTACACAGCTAGGTATTAACGTAAATCTTATCAAGCAATAAATAATCAAATGCAACTTTATATTGTAGTTTACTCTGTATGCTAGCGCTGCCAACCACTACTTTTTCTCCACAAAAACAAAGCAGATAGTATACAGGGAAACAAACTAAAAAAAAATGGGTGTAATGAATTTGACAGCATTATCATGTCAGCATCCGATAAATGTGTTTTAAAATCTTAAGTCTAACTAACAGAAGTGTTTTCTTGACAGTTTATAACTTCCTATATGGAGTGTCAATTTCCAATAACTGGCCCTTGCTCCAAATACCATATTTGATTTCACCATGAAATTTCCTCTCCAAACCTAGAAAATGCCCATTCTTGCAATTTCCTGTCTGAGCCAGATCGATTCGGAAACACCGCTTTCTCTAATTCTTTTCACGACTAAGGTATTCTACTAAACATAAGCCTTACCTAACTTATTTATCAGAGATCACCTTTCCACCGTTGTTGATTGATTTTGAATAAGGATTACAAAATTAAATTACAACTGCGAAATTTTGAAGACATTTTAATATATTTTACTTCGTAAGAAACAACAAAATTAGTAATTTTAAAATAAACAATAAGAAGGAAACAAAATAGTAAAAATCGAACCACCGCTGTTTTTCATGTTTGTCCGCTTATACTTGTTTTCCTGCTTCCTATTTTTGCTTTTGAATTCTTTAAAATATTCTCAGAGACTATTGTAATTTAAATTTTAAAAAATAACTGAAATGGCAATGACCGATTCCACCGGCGCCAAAGTTATTAAATTAAAAAGGTGCCAAGTTCGACTGTGCGTCTCACACAGAGTTACGCACCATTTAATTTAATCTTCTTATTACTTTTATTATTAAAAATGTAAATTAAATGCCTCTTGCTACTTAAAGATACAACAAAATACGTTCAAATCAAAATCTTACTCTGTGTAAATTCCAATCATCCGCCTAAAATGGTTTAAAAAATAAGGCCACATTAGTCATAACAATCTATAACTTTTCAAATTATTTTATGTCGGACATATTTTTAATTTTTAATATTAAGAATTTATCTAATATGATATAGAGCTCTGCTGGACTGACAGACAGACATTGAAAACGATGGAGTACGAAGCGCTAAAATTAATGTTTTTTTTTTTTTTAAATAATGAAAACATTAATTTAAATGATTGCTGGGTAAGCATATACAGTATATGCACTGATTATTATTTACTAAAATGATTTAAATGTAAAATGTGAACGTAACTTGTAAAACAAAAAATGATGTTATCTCTTGTATATTTTATTCGTTCATTCAACTTTCTATTTCTTTAAATGCTTAATAGCTCGCACTGCATAATTATTTTTTAATAGATCAAAAAATATATTTATTATGCTTTGGTATCTTCAATATTTATAGCAACGTGGTATACGTGTAATTTATAGCAATGCATTTGTATTTTTATTTCCTTTACTTTTTTAGTTATTGACCTGGTAAGATGGTCATTGCTTATTAAAAGATATGCAATCAAATCTTTTATTTTTTCTCATATGAATCTAGACTCTTATTAAAGGGAAACAAGATTTAAGGTTAGATAGATTTGGTTAAAAGATGTTTAGTGACAGAGAATCTTTAAATCAATTTGTATATAAGATTTCATGGATTTTAAATCTCTATCTACTGACTCTTTGTTTCTTGCCACATTTTGATTATTTGTCTCATTTCGATTTAAAGTTTGTAATTTTTAACAACTGAAGAATATTTCGATTATACAACTGCATTGATGTACACTTGATTTTATTGTCAGTTAGAATTCACATAATTCAATTTATCTATGGCACAGGTTATGACCGTGGCGTAATGGTATGTGATATAATGATAATAATAATGTTTCATAATAAAATAATAATAATAATGTTTTATAAAACACGTGTAATTAACCCTTAATAATGATAACATAGATTCCGATAAGAAGTAAAGTTTTGTTATGCTCATTGCCGCGATATTAGGGTACATTGAAATTTTATTATACCCACTTTGGTTTCTATTTTCAGATTAATTTACTTTCTATTAATTTAATGTCATTAATAAAAGGACATTTTCTTGCATTCCTAATCCGAGCTGTTGTAAATAATTTGATCTATGAACTGTGCAATATTACGATGATACTTCTAGAGATTATTGTGTAATCTAAGGGCAATGTCAAGGTGCAAACTTCGATTGTCCAATCAAAAACGATAATAAGGCATATAAATCCAAGATTCACGTAAGGAGAAAACAGCTAAATAATTGCTTTTATGCAGCATAATGTTTTTGGAGCAAAATCTTTAAGTCAAGAAACGTATTGTCCCAATTAAGGACATGATAATCGCACCTTAAAATACATATGTTCATATTTATAGAAGAAATCTTACCTCCATTATTTTGAATATCGAAATTTTTATTTGAACGGTGTTTTTTCGACTGTTGGTTGTCATTGTTATAGATGCCATTGGCACTATTGTTAATACTGAAAGAGGTTTTTAAATTCTTTTGTATTGCTGTTGCCGTTTTATTTATCGGACCGATATTGTTATTATTAAACGTATTATTAGTGTTGTTGTTGTTAATAACTGCAGTCGTAGGACGTTTTTGATTGTTATTATTCAATTTGTAATTTACAGTTTGTTGTTGCTGCTGTTGATTTTCTTTATTTTCATGTGTTGGCGATTTCTTAGACAATGAACGTGTTACTGTGGCATCATCAGCTGAACGACGTAGCTGATTATAGGAATTGTTTACGTTGTTACAATCAATTTTGAAGGATTTCTGTGGGTTACGTTGACCAGCTGAAACTTGTGATGATGATGTTGTGATTGAGTTCATGGACGAATTGTTGAGATTATTTTGTTGGGAGTTTTGTGCCTGATTATTAAATTTACTTAAAACATCGGAATATGTCATACGCATCGGTCTTACTTCAGCAACGATACGTTTTTTTGGTGCTTCTTGACGTGGTATTTCAGTTTTTAAGTTTTTAGTAAGATTTTCAGATGTACTACAGGTTGTTAGAGGTTGATTTATGGATGGATCTTGCTGCAACTGCTGCTCTTGGCGCTGTTGTATAACAATTTGTTCATTGGGAAAACTCTCTAAAGCGATATTGCCGCTATTGTAATTAGTTGTTATTGTTTCTGGGTTAGCAAGAGTTTGTGTTTGAACCTCTAATTGTTTTGGATTTCCTTCAGATTTTTCAAATTTTGTATACAGAGGGGTTGAAGTTGGGATATTATTACCGTTCCAATTGCTATTACTGGGTATATTATGTATAATCAAATTTGTATTTTCAATATTGGTTGTTAACTCGACATTTTTTATATCTTCTGCCGTTGTCATCATAGGCGGTTTAGTGGTCGGTCCAAGCAAAAGCAGCGGTGGCATTTCCGCTGTTGGTAGTTGGGTAAATGTATTGCTTGAGAATAGTTCGTAACTATTGAAAACTTGAGGACTAGCGGAGTTCGTAGACCTGGGTATTTGGCTTTGAGATTGCTGGTTTTGTAGAGTTGGCTGAACTGCTACACTTCCTTGAGGACTGACATGATGAAAATTAGCTGCGGGTCCTTGGTTATATTGCGGCATATGGCTAAAAGAAGTATCACCCGGCATTGTTCCAAGAGTATTTTCTGAACAGTGATAAATTTTTAAAAAATTTCCGTTTCCCATACTCAAAACAGAGTAAGTTTCCTGTTGGGTATTTGTCGAGGGAACGGGTGTTGATGGCACTGCTGCAGCAGCTGCAGCGTATGCGGCTTGAGCTTGAATATTAAATAGAAAATCGTTAAAATGTTGCTGTTGCGGAGCAGCTGTTGTTGCGGCTTGTATTTGAGGCTGAAGAAAAGGGGCACTTCCCATAACCTGGTTTGACCAGTGGACAAACTGTGTTGGAGGAGGTTGCACTGGTAAAGCCGACGTAGTTGTAGTATTTTGAGAAGTTGATGAAATAGTTAGTGGTGCAGTCGGAAGAACTGTTTGCTGTTGTATAACGGGTGTTTGTTGCTGTAACGCTATATTATCATTAGTGTTTAAAAAAGACGGTTGTTGCATTTGCAAGTGATGGTGCTGCAACTGTGGAGAGGCAAAGTTCCTATTTAACCCATGTCTAAAAAAATCTCTACTACTTTGGCCATCATTTTGTGGTGATGGCGTTGACATCACAAGTTTCGTTTACGTGGTAGTCTGATTGGCGAAGACAAATACTGTTATTTTATTTATTATTGCTTCTTCTTGCATATATTTTTCTTAATACACAAGCTCTTGTTTCTAACTTCTCACTTCAAAATTTAACTTTTTTAATAAAGTATTCTTTACTATCTTAATTATTATACTAACTTTACTGAGGAAATTTTTTCTAGCAAGGTATTTTTTGCTTGAAAACACCACTTATTGAAAGGCAAATAAAATTAAAAAAATGTCAAATTATATTACCTGAAGTGGGCTGCAGTTTTTTAAAAACAATTATGATTACACAGTACTTATAATAACTGCATAGTATTATGACAACCTCGTCTACTGTGAATACGCGTATACAGTACATTATTATGATTATTAATAATTGTACTTTGTGGCAAAAATGAAAAGTAATGAGAAAACTAAAAAGTGTTATAACAGTTATAAGACCAGGTTTAATTTCTTATAAAACGGGTTTGCAATTGCAAAAAATATTGACTGAACAGCCAAATGAACCCTTTGCTAAGTTTCGTAATTTTTTGGTCCTACAAGAATTTAATCCTGTATATACCATAGGCATACGCACCAAGAACTATAACAGCCAAGATGAACTTAAGCTTCGTAATTTAGGTGCAGAATTTTATCGTACTAATCGTGGGGGTCTGATTACATTTCATGGACCTGGTCAGTTAGTTGCCTATCCATTATTACATTTAAAACAATTCAAACCAAGTATGCGATGGTATGTCGCTAACCTGGAGCAAATGGTTATAGAGTGCTGCAAATTTATGGGTATAAATAATGCAACGACGACCCAAGATACTGGTATATGGGTGGAAGATCGTAAAATATGTGCCATTGGAGTACATGGTTCACGTTATGTAACTACGCATGGTATAGGTTTAAATTGTTGTACTGATTTGACATGGTTTGAACATATAATTCCGTGTGGTATAGAAGGAAAATGCGTAACATCCTTATCACAAGAACTTCGAAGAAATGTTACTACCACTGAAACAGAAAGGGTTCTTTTACAAATGTTTTCCCAAGTTTTTGATTGTGATATACGAGAATGTGGAAAACAGGAATATAACGATTTAATAAAAAAAAATTTCTAACGCAATAACTTAAGTTCTTAAAAATACTGTAACGCAATATTTAGGATAAAAGATTTTATGTACAACAATAGTAAAAATTGAATACATGTAAACATACGCTATTCAATCGTTTTTATTTAAAAATCTGGATTTGTTTAAATAACACTTTTGCTCTCGGTTATCTGATACAATTTTACCTCTACTCAGTGCTTCTAAACGTCCTTGTTCTCTTTGCTCAGCTTTACGTAAACGTCTTTCGGCACGTTTTTCTAAACCAGTATCGAAATATCTTTCTCTAAAATCCATCGCTACAGGCTCCTTAACAAATACTCCGTCGTCGCTAGAAATGTCTAACAGGTCAGTAACTTTTTCATACGTCAATAAACGCCTTGCCGTTTGACCACTTAAAAGCTGTTCTGAATTTGAAATCAGAATTAGACTTTTATGTAGGGGAATCATTTCATCAGTGTAGTCTTTTCTGAAAAAATTTTAATCATTTAGTATTTTGTATTATATTAGAACACTTATTTACTCGCCTGTGATAAGGCAGCCAACATACCAGCCTACCCCCAACTTTAAGGTGACGTGCCGCAAAAACGAGTAAATCTTTATATAAGTATTTTAAAGCATAAGGAGAGGTAGATGGGAAATGTGGCATATCCGGGCTTCGGCGAGTTTCTTTTAAAGTGACTTTCTTTTCCACCTTTTCCGTCGATTCTCTTATTCCATAGGGTGCTAAAATCAATAAATATTTGTAAAAAATACAAAAATGCTTTTCTATTAATCATACGATCAGTTATTATGCTGTCGAATTTAATTCTTTCATTCCACAAAGAATTTGAAAAGTCTGCCACAACAACATCCACATATCGATGAGCACAGTTATACTGCTTCAAATTTGCCCGTATACTTTCATCTTTATCGCGCACTTTTTGTGTAATACGACTAGGTCTTGCTCGCGCATGTAGCATCATAAAATCAATATCTGCTCCTAGCACATATCCGCCAAATTTCGCAGCACTAACTAGCAAGGAACCAGTTCCTACGAAAGGATCAAATACTAAATCTCCGGTCCGAATTAAAGCTTGATTCGCCATAAGTAAACTCAATTGAGCATCCATGCTAGTATTTCCAATAAATTTACGAGTTTTTAAAGACATTTCTTTAATTAAATGTCTTTGTCCATCGGCCAGCTAAGGAGAAAGAAACAAATTAACAAGTTTAAATATTTAACTCCTATTTATTATACCCATTTGCCGAATAATATATCAACCGGCTTTTCCGGTACTAGTGTTGGATCTAACCCCCAGAATTCAATGTACCACCATTCAACTTGGGGTGTCTTTAAGTCTACATTACCCTCTAAAGGCAAATAGTCCATTGTTTCAATTTTTTCGATTTTTTCCTTTTGTGTCAAGTGTTTGTTATATGTTTCCACTTTTATTCTGAATGAACAGTCTTTTTGAAAATATGGTTTCACAATTTCCTTGTTGTACTTAATGTATTCACTTAAGTTACTATGATACTGTTCAAAGCTTATGCCATGACTCCACAGTTCAATAATGGCTCTTAACCCTATTGATCTTGAAGCAAATTTTAAAGCGGTTTCATCATTTGGAAATTCTACTATCCAGAAAGGTTTCTTTAACGTGCAGAAAAAAAGGGTATTATAATTCAATGTGATTGATATAAAGACCTACTTACATATGAGTGAGGGCTTAATTTTCGATAGTCCAAATTAAATAATTTCATCAAAGAATCAAATTCCTAAAAAAAAAACAATGAAAAGTACGAACTATTGGAGACTTCATGGCATATCTTACAGCTGATCGAAAATCTACATGCTCTTGGGCAAACCATAAAATGTACTTCTGCCAACTTTTTGTCATATTATTTAAATATACTTTATTATTTCTTTTACTTTGACTGATTTGTTATTTTTTCAAATATTGGGAAGTTATTTTTATATGAGTGATTTTATTTTGTTTTCCTCTTTATGTTTGATTTCAATTTTCAGAAGTAATTTTCAGCATAATTATAAGGCAGAGTTAAAATAAAGTGCAGGTTTTCGCATTGTACAATTATTTATAAGGTGAGTGCAACTGGACATCTCTTTTGAATTCAAATTTTTTTTCTGTAATCAAGACGAACTGAATTAGTTCATGAGATCTACTGATTTTTGCATTTCTAAATAAGACAACTTTTTAAATTAAGATTTTTGTATATTGTACTGTATAATAATTAAAACTAATTTACAAAAGTTAATTACTTTTAAAACTAAATCAGTTAACATTATGAATTTAATTTATATGTAACAAAAAAAATGTACTTTGTATATCAAAAATAACTACCATGATGTATGTATTTTAAGTATACCGCAGGGTAAGTTCTATATATTTCATTTATCTATTTACAAAAAAAGTATTCCATTAATTTATTAGTTAATTCAATAGTATACCCTTGTTTAAACTTTTATATTATTACGTTTATTCCTATTATTAAAAGTTTTTTTATATTGAGTTCTTTTATTGCAAAATAATACCACAGTACGTTAGATTTTTAAATTAAACGATTTATTTACTTTCAATACGCAGAAAATAAACACGATGGTAACTTTGTTGTTTTTACTCACTGATGACTCAACTTGTTCAGCAACTGGTACTTATATAGCTTTTTTAAGTGGTTCAGGCATATACAAGAATTTTCCTTTAACATCACCCCATATTGTTGTTGTTTTTATCATAGATTATTTGTGGTTATTATTATTCACTTTAGGCGCCTTCTTGGCTGTGTGTTTTGTTCTGTGTTAGCTGTTTTCTTTTGTTCACTTATTTGGTAGAATTTCTTATAAGCACGTTGTTGTTGTCTTGTGTATAAAAGATTTCTTAGAAAACCACGCAGTTTCTGAAGTGCACAGGAATTCGTTCACATTTTTAATGTTTTATTTTCTTTCAAAACTTAATAAATCCATAGAAAACAATGCTTACTTTGAAAATTTATCTACTGAATTTGTTTTGTAAAAAAGTTTAGTCAAATAAATTGGCTTCGTATAACTGCATAAAATAAATTAAACAAATTCGATAAAATCAAATGGCTGTTGAATACAAGGAATTAAACATCTCCTCATAAAAACGTTCTTTTTTGCTTTTGTTACAGTAAATTTCTAGAAATATTTTTTAATAACACAAGTTTTATTTGGCTAAAAGAGGTTATTTTATTATTGTAATATTTGTATTGATAAAATAAAAATTATTTTAAATAATATTCCATATTTTTACACGTTCGCGATATTTGACGAAAATTGGAACGCAAAAAACTGGCATCACTGAATGCAACACTGTTATATTTTGTCGTGTCGCCAAATAAAAGCACTCGGCCATTTTTCATAAAATCTCGACGGCAGACAAAATTTCGCTGAAGAAATCTGAAAAATACTCTGATTAAAACGCATAAAATTTTAAAGATTTTGTTTAAAACTCAAGTTAAAGCGTTGCAGTGTAAAAATTACATGAATTAATAATGGCACGTTATACCCAAAGACCAGAAAATGCTTTAAAAAGAGCGAATGGTAAGTAAAATAATGAAGCTTCGCAAAAAAGAAAAGGTCCATGTGGTCATGATACTACTGCACACACACACACACACCTGCAAATGCATATGTGTGGAATAATGGGTGGATGAAGTTGTCTCCATAGTGTTAGTAAATATGTCAAAGAATTTAAGAAAAATCACTTCAATGATTTTTTTGCGTTAACGAAATTAAGTTGCCAATCAAAAAAAAATTCTAATGCGGGAATTTGGGTTTTGGTATTTTTTCAGAATTTATTGAAGTAGGCAAACCATTGCGGGCTTTGGATACATTGCAAGAAGTGTTTCGTAACAAACGTTGGAATTATGCTTACTCCGAGTCGATTATTGAGCCACTCATGTACAAGTACTTGTACTTGTGTGTGGAACTTAAAAAATCTCATATTGCCAAGGAAGGTTTATTCCAATACCGCAACATGTTCCAATTGGTAAATGTCAATTCTTTGGAAAATGTTATTCGTGCCTACTTGCGAATGGCTGAGGAACATACTGAGGCTGCTCAAGCTCAATCGTCTGCAGCTGTTGCCGTTTTAGAATTAGATGATTTAGATAATATTGCAACACCTGAAAGCATATTGATGAGTGCTGTTTGTGGGGAAGATGCTCAAGATCGTTCTGATCGAACGATTTTGTTGCCATGGGTGAAATTTTTGTGGGAATCGTATTGTCAATGTTTAGAGTTATTGCGCATCAACACCCACTGTGAGGCATTATATCACGACATTGCTCGCATGGCTTTCAATTTTTGTTTAAAGTACAACCGTAAAAGTGAGTTCCGGAGGTTGTGCGATAAGTTGCGCAAACATTTGGAAGATATTTGTAAAAGTACAAATCAAACAACTGGTGTATCCATTACTAAGTTAGAAACCCAGCAGTTGTGCCTGGACACCAGACTCTTCCAATTGGATTGTGCAATTCAAATGGAATTGTGGCAAGAAGCATACAAAGCAATTGAAGACATTCACGGTCTGATGGCTTTGTCCAAAAAAACACCGGTTCCCAAAACTATGGCCAATTATTATCAAAAATTGGCAATGGTTTTTTCTAAAGCGGGCAATCAATTGTTCCATGCGGCTGCTTTGTTAAAACTATTCCAGTTAACGCGTGAATTAAAGAAAAATTTGACAAAAGATGATATGCAACGTATGGCGTCTCACGTGCTAATCGCCACATTGTCAATACCTCTGCCTTCAGCCCATCCGGAATTCGATCGCTTTATTGAAGCCGATAAAAGTCCTTTGGAGAAAGCACAAAAATTAGCGGTTTTACTAGGTTTACAACAACCTCCAACTAGAGCTTCGCTATTAAAAGAAGTGGTAAGTTGTAAAAATAGCAATCTACAGATCTGATAATGCATTGAAAGTACTTCACATTCTAGGTGCGTCTTAACGTACCTCAATTAGCTTCTGAGGAATTCCGGAACTTGTACAATTGGTTAGAAGTTGACTTCAATCCTTTAAACCTTTGCAAACGTGTGCAAAATGTAGTGAATGCAATTGAGGCAATACCTGGTGAAAATAATCCTTTAGCTCCATATATTCGTCCTTTGATGGACGTCACTATCATGCGTTTGATTCGTCAAATATCTCAAGTATATGAGAGCATTGAATTTGATCGTCTTCTAAATATGGCGTCTTTCTGCAATATTTTTGACTTGGAAAAGTTGTTGGTAGAATCTGTGCGCCACAATGACATGCAAATTCGCATTGATCATCAAAAACGTTGCATTTACTTTGGTACTGATCTGACAGAAAGTCAGAGAGAAGACCATCCTGATGGACCTAACTTACAATCTATGCCTTCGGAACAAATTCGTTCCCAACTGGTAAATATGTCATCCGTGTTGCATCGTGCCGTTTCTATCGTTTATCCCAATCGTGAACGCGACCATCGCTCCAAAATGCGCACTCAAATGGTCCAGCACTATCATGAAATCAAGAATCGCGAACATCAACGTATTCTTCAGCGTCAAAAGATCATTGAAGATCGTAAAGAGTTCATTGAAAAACAGAATAATGCACGTGAGGAAGAAGAAGCTCGACGCTTAGAAGAAGAAGCTCGTAAAGCAAAGTTAGCTGAGCAAAAACGGCTTGAGCAAGAAAATGAAGAGCGAGAGCGCAAACGACATCAAAACGAAATTCAAGCGATCAAGGAAAAGAGTTTAAAGGAAAAAGTACAGCAAATTTCCCAAACTGCTCACGGCAAGAAAATGTTAGAAAAACTTGATCCTGAAAGTATCAAGAAATTGGATGCAGAGCAAATTGCTGCAAAGGAATCTGAAGAATTGCAACGCGAACGTAAAGAGCTACAAAATAAACTGAAATCTCAAGAAAAGAAAATAGATTATTTTGAACGTTGCAAGCGTATGAAGGAAATTCCTTTGTTTGAAAAATATTTGAGCGAAAAGATGGTGAAAGATAAAGAGTTCTGGGAAGCCCAAGAGGCCGCACGTATAGAGAATGCCATCGCAGAGCGAAAGGATGCTGTTATACAACAAGAACGTCTTAAACGAATGCATCCAGATCGTGATGCTTTCTTAGACGCCCTTAAAAAGGCGCGTGCTTCTGTGTTCGCTGAAAAGTTAATGCAATTTGAAATTGCATTGGCTGAAGAGCGCAAAAAGCGTTTGGCCAAACGTGTTGAACTCCGTCGTGAGCAACGTCGCCAGAAGTGGTTACGTGAAAAGGAAGAGGAACGTATGCGTAAAGAAGAGGAAATCCGTCGTGCTAAAGAAGAAGAAGAGCGTGCTATTGCTGAGGCCCGTCGCAAGGAACGTGAAGCTGAAGAAGAAAAACGTCGCATTCAATACGAAAAACAACGTGCCAAGGAAGAAGAAGCAGAACGTAGAATACAAGAAGAAAGAGAACGATTGTCTCGTGAAGTTGCTGCCGAGCGTGAAAAGCCCTCTGATAGGGTTTGGCGAGCACAAGGCGGGGATCGTGAACGCGACACTGGTCGTAACGAAAGAGCTGGTGACAGTGATTGGCGTCGCGGGGCACAACCTGTCCGCGAACGGGAGCGTCCATCTGAACGCAAGGAAGCTGTAGAAGGTGCAGCTGACGGTGGCTCATGGCGTGTACGTCGCGACCAAGAGTCTGCGGTAAACCGTTCTGCGGCCGGTAGTGGTGGCGCGGGCACACGTGATGATAAATGGCGTCGGGGTGGCGGTGCTGATGATGAACGCGGGGGTCGTGGAGTTGATTCCCGTCCACGAATAGATCGCGATGATCGTCCACGTGGTAACGAATTCCGCCGGGGTGGTGATCGCGATCGGGATGGCCGTCGCGATGAGCAATCTGCAGGAAACTGGCGTGATGCTCCTCGCCCTTCTGATCGTGAAAATCGTCGCCCCGGTGGCGATCGTCGTGATCGTGCACCAGGTGGCGGTAAGGACTCTGGAAATTGGCGTACGGAACGTCCTCCAGCACGTGAAGAAAAAGAAAAATCTAAAAAAGAACCACAGCAAGATAAAGGTACATTTTTTATTTTCATTTATATTTAATTTTATTAAGTATTAAACTCAACTATTGTCGCCTTTTTTTTTTTGTTGCTTTTTTTAGAAAAAGGTGGAGATGACGATGAATGGGTTAGTGTCAGACGTCGCTAATCTCGAAAACTTTCTGCATTGTTCTTGGGATTACAACTATTAGCCTACTCATTACATTTTTGCTAAAAGAGAAATAATCATTGGGAGAATTCTAGGCAGACCCTTATAATTGTATTTTTTATTATATACTTTAAGAGTCGCTTACACTTTTTGTCTACCATTTTATACTTGCTCTTTTTGATCCAACTTAAGTCGTTATAAATAAATATTCTTAGCGTTTTCTTCAATAAATCGAACATACACTTCAAAGATGGAACGTCTAACATTCTATCATCATATATATTATGAAAAAATTATAATACGGCGTATTACATTATATGCCATTTAAATATATGCCTAATAAATTTAACATTAAAATATAATGTGAAAAAATAATTTATTCAAAGATATAACGTACTTCACAACAAACACATCTCGTATGTGTGAAAAAAAGAAGCGGTAAGTCAAGGCGTTAAAAGCATATCTACATAAATTCAAATTAAGCAATTTTATTTCGTGCTTGATTCCTTCAAATAAATATTTCATGATATTCTCACAAAATATTTATTTAAAAAATAAACATTTTATGATATTCTCATAAAACATTTATTTGAATAAAAATATTTGAAATGTATTACTGCGGGAGAGCATATTCATATTGTAATTTCACTATTGCTCAAGTAAATCATCAGTGAATTGTACCCCAATATTGTATAGAAAAACCCAAGAGTCTTATATACAAAGCTAAACTGATTCTAAGAGAATTTTAATAAAATCAACATAGCATAGATAGTAATGTGTTTCAAATATTTTTATTTAAATAAATGTTTTATGAGAATATCATAAAATGTTTATTTTTTTTAATATATATTTTGTGGGAATATCATGAAATATTTATTTGAAGGTATCAAGCACGAAATAAAATTGCTTAGATTGAAAATGAATCAGATGAATTATAAATTACTTAAATTCAAATTATTTAAAGTATAATACTCAAGGGCACAATGCATTGCTTTTTAACTGCATTCAAAATTGCAATAACTAATACATTTTTACTGATACTGGTTGATATTTACGTTGTAAATAAAATCTAATTTTGTGTATATGTATATGTTGGGAATGGCAGGTGTATAATATAAATGTATATTTATATACATAAATAAATATATACAAAGTGATGTTAAAAAATAATAGGTTATGCAAGTCCGGCCTTTTTGAAGGTTGATAATGATATATTCACATCGAAAGCGCTTGCCATTCACAAACAAACAGCGGGAATGGACGTTAAGAAAGGAATTTAAAACATTTATAAAAAGTGTTTAGTACTAAATAGGTACACGTAAAGTAAACTTTACGAATGCCAAGTAGTTAATTTCAATTTCTTTAATAATGTTGAAAAAATTCGTCATGTGGCCACAGCATATCATACAAGGACGAGGTAATTATTAATATCAAGTAAATATATTATTTCATAACATTTGTACTCTAAATCAAATTTTAACGAATGGAATATGTTCTTCATACTTTATAATGTTTAACAATGCAAGTAATTTAAATTCATTTTTCTAAACTCGCGACGTATAAGTTACGATAATGAAAAATATAGACATCACTCATACGTTCTAACACTCACACAATGAAGCTATTATTTTACATGCAAAAAATCATTGCTAAACAGGTTAAGATTTAATTCAACTTTTTAAGTAAGTAGGAGGTTTCAAAATCGAAATAAGAATAAAAAACCCGACTTTCCAATGATGGTGATTATACGCATTGGCATTTAAAAGCCAGCCTAGGGAGTTCTTATACCCCACCAGAAGTAATTTAATCAAATATTTGACGTTTATATTCGACTAAAAAAGTCAAAGAGACAATTGATACAATACGACGACACACTTTTACTTACACAGGACCAGAAATATATACTTAGATTAACATTCTTCACAAAGAAGAATTAAAAGCATTAAAAACAGCAACACTCTGAGATATAATCCCAAGATATCGCCAGAAACAATTGTAAAATTTAGATCCATGGAGTACACAGACTTGCTTGTACCTATAAACATGCTTAAATAGGACAAACTGGACGAATAATAAAAACAAGGTTTACATAACACACTTTCGTGCAAAGGAAAGAGATAAGTCTCCAACTATTCATTAGACCTTGACACTCACGGACACACATTAAGGGAAATAGATAAATGTATGACATTACATTACTATCGTAGCAAAAAAGGACGAAGCTATTCTTGAAAATATGAAAATTTGCAAAACAAAAAGGACTTTTAACAAAGACATAAAAGCTGAAAATATTAAATTAACCCCACATAAAATGCCGACTCTAATGAAGAAACTCTCTAAACCCAACATTATTTATACTAACTCGCCAGTACTATCTGAAACGCGGCTTGATAATGATGTCATCCCGTCGAAAGTGCTCGCCAATCGTACCAAACAACGGCGATTGTCACCGGAAGGTATGACAACAGCATATTATTTACTGGCCGAACAAATCCAAACAACTTAATATAAAAATTTATTACTTCTCATTGGTTTTCATATACATACATACATATGGATGTATACACGTACACAACAATTTTCATTCTACTTATGCAGATCTGTGTGTCTCGCAAAGATGGTAGTAAAAAGTAATTTAAATTATTAATGATGGTACACAATAAAACTACATACATACAATTCATATATTTTCTGATGTTCAATCTAGCTTTAAAGACGTATACTTAACTAAAACATAATAAAAAAATCGGATAACAGGTGCTATTACAGACAGTAAAGATTACTCATGTGCACGTGCTAGCAAAACTGAATTCTAAAGCGCACACGTTATACGAGAATACAAAAATTAAAATTGCAATTTGTCTGCAAAAACAGAACCATGAAATATTATCAAGTGTTTTCATTTGTTTTAATTTCGCCCATGATATAGTAAAGAACTTTTTAGCATTTATTTTTTGCTTTATGCTAATTGAAATATTAAAAATTATTTTAATTTTTGCCGAAAAAATTATGGGAACCAAAATATTATGTTCATATTTCATTGTTTCATTGTGTGGGTGGTAGTTGCTGGGCTTGCTACTAAATGCATCATTGCCTTATATATTATGATTTCTTTTGATAACCAGTTGCTCATAATGCTTTTCTTTTCTGATTTCATTGTTCGCATTAAAAAACTAAAAACGAAACGTTAAAAATAATTAGATGATAAAAATGGAATTATGCACAATTTTTTAGTTCACAGAAAAGGCAAAATTGTAATAGTAAAAACACAACAAAATTTTTTTGAAATGTATACGTTAAGAAGCAGAAGCCAAATTAAGTCTTGGAATATTTAAATTTTATTACGAAATATCTAGAAATCATCATTAAATTCGGGAAGAATGAATATAAAAAAACATTAATCTGAAATATTACAACGTCTTTATTACGAATAATATACACTTAGCCCATAAAGTCTGCGTCCACCTTAATACAATTTTCAGTGATATGAAAAAAGCATACAAACGTTTAATTGAAATTAAATTTGTTATCACATATATCTTTCTTAAACTCTATATTTTCAATATCAGAAAACAAAAGCTACATTTTTTTCTCAAATTTAAAAAAAAAAAAAACGTAAATTGAAAACATAAATGCAAACAAATTACAACCGAAAAGTCTGCATTCAGTACCACTACTTCCCGTAAAACCTCAAGATATTAAAAAAAATGTTCAATTTTGATTAATTATTTATTCATTATTTTTGTTTATCCTGATGATGCCAACCAATGGTTTGGCGAAATATTGAAAAAAAAAATAATAAAAAATAAAGTTTTAAAATTTTTTATTAAATAATGACCTAGTGCTTAATAATTAACAACTAAAAAATATTAAAAAAGGTCAAATAACTATAGTTATTATAAAAAAAAACATTTTTTTAATGATTTGTTGTATACCCAGGCTGCTTTAAGACTTCACTCAGTCTGTTTGGCATGGATTTGGCTAAATTTTCTGTTTCCTCAGATGAGATACTCTCCCACTCTGCCCGCAGAACCCTTCGTAGTTTCTTTGCTTGTTATGCCCTGCTGACAAATTTTTTTTTCAAAAAATCCCAGAGATGCTCAATGGATTTGAGGTCGGGTGATTGTGGAGCCGTTTTAAGCTATCTTGAAGCATTGTATAAGAGCCAAAGCCTAACTACCTTCGCTGTGTGCTTTAGATCGTTGTCTTGCTGAAACCAATGTATGGATGATAAATCAAGTAGTTCTGCACTCTGCTTTAAATTTCTTTTTAATATGTCAAGATATGCCAATTAATCATCGTAGATTCAATAAACTCCATCTGACCCACACCTATAGCAGCCATACAACACCATACCATAATCCCACCACCACCATGCTTAACTGTACTGACTAGATTTTGCTTCTCAAGCGCTGTTCCGGGCTTGCGCCATATTATTTGACGTTCCTTTATTCCAAAAATGCAAAATTTGCTTTTATCTGAAAATATTACTTGTCTCCAAAATTCCGCAGGTTTATTTATGTAGGCATTAGCAATTTCAATGCGCTTTTGTCTGTTGACTCTGGATATAAATGGTTTTCAACGGGCCATTTTACCATGATATCCTGCTCTTCTTAAAATTTTTCTAGTGGTTTCTGCACAAACTTTCTTGTTAAAGGCTTGGCATATAAAGAATTTTGCGTTCTTCTCGCTCAGAAAGTATTTTTGGACGTCCCAATCGTGGCTTAGAAGTAATTACACCTGTATTTTTGAAAATAATTAACAACACGTTGGACAATAGAATATGTCCTCTCAATCGTTTTACTAATTTATCGGAAACTTTTGCCTTCTTCCCACATTTTTATAATTATTTTTCTTCCGAAACCCTAGTAAGTTTCTCTTCTTTTGGCTTCCTTCCATGTTTATAAAATCCATATTTCTTGAACTCAAAATGCACTAATATACTTTTTAAATAATCAGTTTAGTTAAAGTAAAGAACGCAAAAAATTTAAAAAGTAACGGTATTATAAAGCTTAAACATAATGAACGCAGAATTTCTGGTTGCAATATTTACGTAATGTTGAACTTAAATCCCATCAGTGGAAAACTAAAGAAATGAATGAAGACTTTTTTTTGGTTTTTTTAGATATGGCTTGAAAGTTAGTTATTTTCATATCGCCAAAAATATTATACGTGAACGCAAACTATATGGGCTATGTGTATGTAGAAAATAACTATCTATTATTTATTGCTGGGCATCTGGTGCACCTGTAAACAGTCATAACACTGGAACTGCAAATACTTGAAAATGCAACATTGCAGTATATTCAGCTTACATGAATGCAATTGTGGACCTGTTCACAATACATTCTTTACTTTGCTGTATGTTATATTCTTATGTTCATTGGTTTAGTCACGTTAAGCCGGGCGTACCATTTTTTTAAGGTGCACTGAGCAAAATTTTAATGTACTGCCTCTTAGGCTTTTCAATAATTTTAAGAAAATATATATGTGTTAAAAACTTTTCGTAGCATTACAAGTAAACCTAATGCGAAAGAATAACGAAACCTTTTTCATTTCTTTCTTTAGAAATTAAAAGCATTGTTGCTTAAAGTAGAAAACAATTTAAGAAATTTAATCAAAAAATTTCGTTTCAATAATTGTACTTTTTTTGTCAGCAAATTAAAGAACGTCGTATTCACAGCATTGCTCTGGTCATAACTTCAGTAGAATTTTCTATTTTTAATATACCACCTGAATAAACAGTACCAAACTTAATTATTGACAATTATTTCCTTAACATAGCTAAAATACTTTTCTTCTAGTTCAACTTTATTTTGCTTATCAATTTAATTTAATTTTTAAGCATCACTGATTAAAAATATGTTATACTTGTAAGAATAAAATCAATCATTTTCTTTTTTTTTTCAATATTTTATTTTTAAAGAAATCATAAAGTTTGATATAATATTTTTATATATTGATGCGCAAAAAAAAATAAAAAACAAAGCATAAGTAACAACAGATACATTTTTAATATTTACTTAATGGATTGTAATTTTTAGAGTTTAATTAATTTCACTTATTTTTGCTTTTTAGGTTGCAAAGCATTTCATTAGAAAATAAAAGTCTAATGTTAATTTTAGTTGTATGTATGTAGTATATGAAGAGAACATTTTGAATTTTGATGCGTAATAAAAAAATCTTATGTAAACTAAATAATGGCTAAAATTAAAAGAAAAATATAATAATGTGTCCCTGTTTACTAAGTATCAAGTGAATCGGTTTAATACATTTTCCTTTTCACTTGTAGTTTTTGCTGTTTAATTTTAAATTAATTAACAACTAATATCATAGTTTTAGTATCAACAGTTTAATACATGTTTTTCTTTAAGCAGAAAAATATAATCAAAATGAAAATTTTTTCCAATTAAGAGAAAAACAAAATTCAACAAGTATTTAAAAATAAATTGCAAATGTGTTTACTTTTAATTTAAAAATGTGGGTTTTGTTTGCTTTTTGCACATTAATTTATGGTAGCTTTTATCGAAACGAAATAGTTTTCTAATAAACTAAAAAGGATTTGACATAGTTTATTGCTAAAATTATTTTATTTTTGTTGGCATTCACATATTAACCATTCTTTTGTGTAAAGAATTCAACATATTTAAATTAACAATGTTTTTGTTCTTGAATTATTTTTTAAACTTAAATTAAATAAATAAAAAAAGTTATTCTTCTACTTTGTGGTATTAGGAAAAATAAAAATATATTTATAGATATAGCTACTTTGCCGAATGCAAATTGCTGAATGTTGCGTTAGACTTGATGAGTACTGATAGATTAGACACCAGAGATTGAAGTCGATTAGGTATTGTGATGGAAGTCAATCATGATTTTTATGTTTTAAAGAAATTTTAAAATCTATTCATTCATTCATTCTTTAAATTCATTACTCTTTAAAAGTAATAATTTTCAAATAAACAATTTCTATCACACACTTGTGCTCTTTGCTTCTTTCAAGTTTTAAACTTATTCTTAATAAATTGGTTATTTGTGTTATATTTTTCATTTGTTTTCATGTTATATTACATTTTGTATCATACATCAAAGAACATGAAATCGCTCCAACAAGGCTTAATACTACCAATTCTATAAAAAGGATTATAATCTTTTTATATTCGCTAATTTGCCTCTTTATTGATTAAAAGATTATTTTTTATTTCTTTAAAAACTTAAAGAAATATAAAAAAGCACAAAAAAAAAATCAAGAAAAAATGCTTAACAAACAATTTATGTAAAAAAAGAAATCAATTGACATGAATTTAACAACACACTTTAGTTTTATAAATACATTTTGAAGTTTTTTTTTATGTATTTAATTTAAAAAAAAGTTGTTCTAATTAAAAAGATTTGTTTAAAAAAAAAAGTAAAAATTGAAGAATTTCATATCATCTGTGACAAAAATTTTAATAAGTTAATTTTACAACAATAATTTTTTGTTGCCATGGTCGTATTCGTCAAAATTTATTATTTTGGCCACTTGTAACTGCACAGTCAACCCCACTTTTTGGTGTTTTATTTGCATTTAATTTTGCTTTCATTTTCATGAGGAGAGCTTCGAAGGAATCCTTCTCTTTCGGTTGTGTTATCGGCTGAGGAAAGACGTATGACTGGTAGGTGTTTATGCCAGCATTATCTTAGTTTTGAGAATATAGTTTTATTTTCAATTAATATTAAATATAAAGAAAATCGATTTTTGTTTTAACACTTAGAAAAATACTTACCCAAATCTGCATAAGATGCTCTACAGAATGCACGCCTGCCACCGAAACTAATATCATACATATTTATTTTAGCATCTCGTGAACTGTTATCAATGGCTGCAAAAGCGTCTTGGGAACGTTCGAATGTAACAAAACCATATTTCATTCTAAAATAATATAAAAATAATTTTTAAAAATTATATTGCAAAATGAATTTTTAACTTTCTTCGGTTATATTTTTTAAATAATTGTTTTAAAGAAGACCTCAAGCTAAAATAAACTTTCTAAAACTTAAATTAAAAATGCACATACACTTTTTTAATAAAGGCTTTAAGACATATTATGAATGCGGGTCATTTTATTTTTAAAAACAATTTTTGCTATATGTATGAAAAAAGCATGATTGGAGACGTTGTTTAAAACAAACAAATCAATTATGCCAATTCTGTGCTACTTAAAATTCAAACTTACCCTGTATCCTTAAAATGTATGCTTATCTGCTTAATATTCCCGTATTGCAAAAATTTCCGCCTTAACATATCTTTGGTGGTTTCTTGCTCAATGCGACCCACGTAAACGATACGCCGTTCTTCAACAGCCGGCTGGGAAATATTAGGATCTGAAAATGTGTTACTTTTGTTTGGAACCTGACGATAACTAGCACGTCTTGACCGCCTATGTGTAAGAGAATTGGAACGACTACGTGAACGTCTATAGAGAGGACTATTTGAACGATCTGAATCGGAGGTATATGACGATGTGGAATATGATGAACGTGAATGCTTGCGAGCTGCAGAACGTTTTGTATAGCTTGTGCGACGTTGCCGACGACCACGAGAACTATGGTCGGCGGATTCAGAATACGATGATGAAACAGAACTACGATGCCTTAGACTACTTCTTGAGGAATAACCACCTGTTCCAATGGCACTATCATAGGTACGCACACGCTCTAACGAGGATGAACAACTGTTATCGCGAGACCGTAAAATGGTTGATGAATTACTACTATCAGAGGAAACATCTGTGGATAAATCCGATAAAGAGGACGAGGACATATCGTTGCGTTTACGATACTGGCGTTTACGATGCCTGCGTGTGTGTTCACGAGATTTATGGAACATATTTGATTTTGGCAATGGCAAAGGCGGAAACCCCGGCTGTAAATCGGTTTGTATGCCAATTGAGCACATCCGCTTTCGTATTCTATCTTTTCGCAAATGCATTATAATTTTGTCTTCACCATGATGTTCAGGGTGTCTTGTATCTTTAATATTCTCAATCGTAAAGGCTTTCTCTGCTGGCAAAGTTTTCTTCACCACAACATCTTGTATGCTTGCTATAAGAGAACTAGTTGACAATTTTGTATTATCAATGGCCTTAACTTTTTGAAATGTATTAGTTATGCTTGAGAATAAAGCTGAAGATTTTAATAATGATCTCGTTGCATTATTAGAAGATTGTAGGTTTAGATTGGGTATTGGAGGTATGGAAATACATGTGTTACAGCTGACTGATACAATAATTATTTCATCATAGTCTGACTTTGAAAATTGCGAGTTAACTGATTTGTATTCCTCATTATTTACATGGGAAGTATCTTTTACAATTTCTTTTAAAGGCAACAGTTTTGTAACCCTGGGTACTTTTGCAGATATTGTTGAGTCAATAATACGCATTTGTTGGGCTTTCTTCAATTCGTTCATTCGCAAAACTTTATTTTTGGCCTCAGTTATGGGATCAATTACGGGTTTTCCAGCCAGATTTCGTTGTTCCTTAAGAGTTTTTACTATGGAAGTCACAACCTCACTACGTTTGGTCGCTGTATTATTTATAACTGCTTTTTTGTCATTGTTGATTTCGAAACTCTTAGTTTTAGACTCTAATTTAGGTATTTTATTGGATGCATATTTTGCGTGTGGTTGTGGTGCGCAAGGATCAGCTATAGAATCTCCTACACGTCTCTTTTTATATTCCTCCAAGTTAAGTTTCCTCTTTACAGCTTCAGCTTTTTGTGCAGGGGTTTTTTCCACAAGTTTTGTGTTAACAGCTAATGGCTTTTGTGGACTACAGTGAATAACATCTCGTTTTGTAGATGTATTAGTGTGCATAGACTTTTGCTCTATTATACTGACATTTTCATGTTGAGTTAAAGCTACATTTTTTTGTTCAATGTCAATTCCTATATTTTCTAAACATACTTCTGATTTAACTTCTAAATTTGTGGTAGCCGCAGAGGTTTCTTTTATAGAGTTACTTCCCATTTTTGCAGTTTTAGTGCTCGTTGTTTTTGTAAGTTTTTGTAAAGCTTTTCCTTTTTCTTTGGCGAATTTTCCCTTCAACAAGTCACATTGCTTTTTGTTTGGCACCAAAGAAAAGTTGCGAGTAAAATTTGATTTATGACTGAATAGTTTTTCCTAAAATAAAAAATTTTTAAACGTTTACTTTAAGATAGTGTTTAGAAGTCTAAAAATATATACCTCGGCTTTATGACTTTCCACTTTTTTTGTGTTCAGAGTAGGACTCCAAGAAGGGTCTGACGTAACATTGTCTACAAAAGGTACATCCTCATCAGTTTGTTGCTTTAAAAAATCTGAAGTCTTTTTTAAAAAGTCGACATCATCACCATTATCCTTTTCTACAGTTTCAACATCAACTATAATATCAGAGTCAGAATCTGAATCATTATTTTTGGATGTAACAACCTGAACAACTAAAGAAGGTTGTATAGTACTCAAACTCAAAGACTTCTTATTTTTGGCATCAACTTTAGTTGTTGATGGTGTTGATTGATTTAATTGATAGTGTAACTGAAAGTCATCTTTTGTTATAAATTCTGCCAAATCAAAGTTATTCCCATCAATGTGTAGGCCCAAACCATCAACTTCGGAGTTAAGAGTGTTTGTGCTTAACGTTCGACTCTTTTGACAAGGAGAGAATAAAAGCAAATCATCGTGTACTATCAAATTTGAATTTGATTCTATTACAGAATTATTTGCACTGTTGAATATGTTAGATGAGACATTTTGATGGACATTTGTATTACCAACTGAATTATCCTGCCTGTTACTTTTATCATCACTGTCATCATCATAATCACTTGTGTGGGATTCATAGTCTCCTATGGAAGAACTATCTGTTCTCGTACGAAATGTTGCATTACTACACTGACTTTGGCGTTCAAAATTTAATAAATCATTTTCATTATTACTATCTCCTTCGTCTTCGCTATCAGTATCATAGCCATCATTATCTGGATCTACTGTTACAATTTCAATTTCTTCATCTGTTGCCAAGTGTTGACTAGCAAAATCTTCATATTTAAACTACAAAAATTTATTTATTTATTTATTTTTTTTGTTATAGATAGATTGATTTTCCTTTTATTATAAATAAATAATTTTTTTAAACCTACCACAGGTTTACAATTTTGAATATTTAATTGATTTGGATTCTCTTCCTTGTGAAAATCCTCTGTAGGTGCTATGGGTAATATACCATTCAAAGCTTCTGTTAGTTGCATGCCCATTGTTCTTTTTTTACAAACATTAAAAGAAAAACTATTAAAATTTTATTTTCTAAAATAAAATTTATAAAATCACTTACTCGTTACCACTAGACCAAAATTCGGTATCGTTATTATATTTACCATAGTTGCCATCGAACGGATCATCGTAGATTACATTTAGCAGCCTGGAATCCATAATAATTAATATCTTACTGCAGCAACTTAAAGAAATTGTGCACCTATAAATATAAATAGAAGTACATTCATTTTACATATGCATATTTGGCGGAACATGATTTTTATACATTCTTTATTTTACTTATTTATACAACAAGAACTCTCTTGCGCCAATATTTAAGACATATAATTGGTCTTAAATATTGACGCAAGATACACCTCATTGGCTACGGAAGCCACAACCAAAATAAATTGGGTTCACAAACGATGGATTGCGTACGATGCATGGCATATATATATATATATATACATATATATATAAATATATATATATATTTTTTTTTTTTTTTAACTCGGTATCTGACTACTAAAATTCAAAACATATGACCACAATAAAATTCAACACCATTTTATATATTATAGGTACTGGTTTATATTATATTTTAAATCAAATGCAGTATTATACTTGATATGCGTCTCTATTTGGCCAACACAAAGTTTGTTTTTATAACCTGAAGTAGACAACTTTCATTGTAAGGCCTTGCAAGAATATAGAATGTATCAGGATACTGCTGCTAGATTAGGTTAATAATTATTTTATATTTAATTCGATTTTAATATTATATTTTAATTTTCCTCTGAAGGTTTTTTCATTATTTCCGTATGTGTGTGTTGTAAATTTTTTCTAAAATACGTTGCTTTCTTTACAATCGCAAAATTGCTACAGCTTTTATTGTTGTATGATTTAGCTGTTTAAGAGTTAAAAGGATAATTTTTATGGTATACATACTAAATAATTATCTCAATTCGAAACTAGCTTAAAAAATAAAAATTCAGTAAAATATAATGTTAAATTACATATGTATTTACAGTGAAACAACGTATCATGAACAGAACATATTTGAGATTGAGTATTTTATTGATACGTCTTACTACATCAAATAAGTGTAATAAATTTTAAACTTCTGCTACCAAAAATAACCAAGTTATAATAAAAACTGAAAATACCAATAACCCAATGCATTTTACATCAAAAAATATCATTTAATCGGTTATTTGACAATCATTGCAATGTAAACTTTTGTATACCTACATGTATGTATGTATGTATGTAGCAAAGGGCGTTACAAGTGAATTTCTTTAAGTTTAAGAAAATATATAGCTGATCTTTTTGTAAATTGTATTTTACATTTCACTTAACAAGTGTTTTCAAACACAAGTCAAAACTAAAAATATTAAATTTCTAAAAAAATTTCATTCCAATTTAATATTAATACCAAAATTGGTGCAACGGTAACGCCATTCAGTACAAAATTATTATTTCCTTTTCGCTCCAAAAGCCTATATTTGGATCATAAAACTGTGTGTGCAGTACAATAGTATTTATCTGTCCTTGGCAAGAAGTATTCAATGGACTTAACAAAATAATCATTAGTAACAAAAAATATAAAACAGGAAAATGAATACCAATCTAAAATACAATTATCAAATGAACTTCGTTTTTAAACCACATACATAAATGCGTATGAAGATTATTCTTAAGAATATTAATCGCATAATAAAAATTTAATCTTTCCTATAAATATTCCTAATTATGTAGGAAAATCATTATTCAATATTTCTTTAAATAAATAAAAATAATCGTTGCACTTGCATGTAGTTCAAATTTAGAAATATATAGCAGAAAAATTAGAATATTCACAAAAGGAAATTGATAAGAAACCATAATTTTAAAAGTTTTAAGATGGGCTAATGACCACGTGTAATGAAATACAAATCCTTATGAAATTTTTAAATTGTAGTAAAATAATTGTGTCAACTTTCATAAAATTGTGTTTTATTAATAAAAAAATATATATATGTTTGAAATTTAATTTTTCATGAGACCTTATTTTATCCCAGAATCTAACTGCATTTAATCAAGATTTGAAAAAATTCTATTTCTATTTTGCTTCTTCTATACATGTAAAAAGTGATATATAGTGGCTTGTGCCAAGCGAATATTTAGACGCCGTTAAAAAATAGAAGACTCAGTTCTCTAAATGTGTTTTAAGTTATGTTAGTGTGTAGCATACGAAAAACAACATAAAAATAGAATACAATAAAAAGCGAAAATGAAGAATATAAAAATTTAGTTTTAGAAAAAGTAAATAAAACCATGTGCTTTTTTACACCTTCCCCACTTTTTTTTTATTCATAATGACAATTACTGTAGTTTTTTAAAATACTAAAATGTAGAAAACTATTAATTGTGTAAATGAATAGGAATATAAAAATTCAATTCTTGAAATAGTAAAACATCGTGATATTTTAAACCTTCCCCCTTTTTTATTATTTAATGGTAAGGAACATTATAAAAATTTGCTAAAGTTATTGACACGTTGCGTTCCTTTTAAAAGCTGTTGTAATTTTTTTATATTAGCCATTTAATTTTTACCGTTATCTGTTTAAGCTAATTATTATATTATAAAATTTTGTATAAAAAAAGGGGACCCGTAAATATTTTTTCAAATAACCAAAACGTTAGAATGAACTGCACGTTATTGCAATTGTGTCGAATTGAATACTTTGTAGCCCCATTTGGCTCGTCTTTTGATGTCTATATATTTTTAAGTTACATACCTGTTAACTCCAACAAAAAAATTATTCACTTAAATATTTCTTTGATTTTTAACAATTTAAAAAACGGTTCAGAAACTCAACTAATAAACGTGTTTACTTTTTGCGTCTGCTGGAGTGTTTTTTTACTTAACGTCTCTTGTATATATATTTTTTCTTGCTGTTTTATACTTTTTGTCTGAATTTATTCGATTTTAGGTTTATTGTCTATTTTAACCTCACATGTTGCCCACCAATGCAACAAATTTTATTCTTTGTGTTTATTTATTTTCCTAAATTCAATATTTTAATAATCTTTTTTCATTAAATTACATATGTATCCTAAAATTACTTGAATATAGCAAAACACTCATATTTAAATTCACTGTTTTTAATTAGAAATTTTTCACGTGGACCTTAAGAAAAACGAGCAAATGCTTACTGCTCTGAGTTGGAATGTTTTGACATTTTACTTTTCTTCAAAATTCGGCGATGCGGCTTTTTCTGCTAGTGTGGCCAGATGTAAAAAAGGCAAAAATTCATTTTGAAAGATCGTCAGAATTTTTGTTTCATGTTTAAAATGTTGGTAGTAAATAATAGCTATTAACTCATTTTATAAGTTTTAAAATACGTTTATAACTTAAACTTTTAACATAGATTATGATTTATACAAAGTCGTATGGCTGCCCTACGGATAAATGACTATAAATATAACAATTTAATCTTATACATTATTATAATTGTGACGCAGAACCTTTTTCGGTGCTAAATAACCAAAAATATCTGTTATAAGCAGGGTTCAGAATTTTTCATTTATGAACATTCAAAAATCAACATTCATGATATTTTTCATAAATGAGAAATCTAAAATTTTATATTTATTTTTCACACTCATAAACGAACAACAAAAAATGTTCTGGTTATTTTCATACATGAATGCGAACAACAAGAACTTATTAGTCTTATTCATATGTGATAAATGATAAAATAGCTACTTCTCATTAATGTTATTTTTCATAAATGTACATGTTCATTTATGAACGTTGAAATTTTATAAAATTTCTCATAAATGAACGTGAAAAAATTTTCTACATGCGATCGCAGTTTACTGTAAAATGTAGTAAGAACACATGGGTACATATTAACTCAAAATACAATATTGCAATATATTCTAAAAAAAATAAAAAAAACATTTTTTTTCTGCATACGCCGACAATTGCGCATTATCAAATATGTGCGTTTATGTACGCGAATGCTTAACGCAGATATTTTTACGACCTTTTCATTTATGAAAAATTATCAAAATTGTAAATATTCAAAAATGAACACTTGTGTGTTTCTCATTTTTTTCACTTATGGATAGAAAGAAAAAAAATAAATCGTCGCATTCACAAATGAGAAAACACAAAATAATTTGTAGTCTCTCACACATGTATGAGAAGAAGCGGCTAAAAAATGAAATGTACATATTCATACATGTATGAACAGTGAGTGAATACTTAGCTACTCTGGTTATAAGACGGAGTTTCTGAATACCAATGCTTGACTTAAAGGTTTTTTTTTTCAACGTTTAGGGAAAAACAATTACAAAATTAAAATGACAAACCAGTTTAGGTTTCATTTTTTCAATCAAAGCAATGACATTATTAATCGAGTCAGAAAAAGTTTTTGAAAACCTAAAATCCTCAGTAGTAGTATGCACCTAAAAACGAATTTTGTAATACTTTTTTATACTTTGCAACAAATTTTATACTTTATGACAAAACAAGACAAAAATAGATAAATAAAAAATTCCAAGGCTAAGCAATTGAGTGTAAGAATCCACCAGAAGACCTTAACAAATTTTCCTGTTGTGTTCCTACACAATCAGAAAAAGTTTCTACTTATTGATATGTGTGAGTGTTTTCCGACGGGGTTTGTTTTAATTGGGTATGAATTTCCGTCATCCCGCGTCAAATTTGGTTTGTAAGCAGACCGGGATCGGCCATGTGCCATCTTGCGTGTTTTTCTCTCTTCTGTACTTATTGTGATATATATATATATATATTATAAAATATAGAGTAAAAAATTATGTGTACTTTTTATTGTTGTACTAAATTTTGTACATTTGTAACATTAGTACTTGTACTAAATAAAACTTGCAATAAATATTTACTTTTTTGTGTAATAACAAACCCAACGCCGAGTAGAATTATTACAAATTTCAATAATGAATTGCAATAATGAAATGCAATGTGAAGATATGATTTCGCCCGATCGTGAATAGATCCATTTCCAAGTATAGTTTTAAAAGAGCCGCAACTTTCATCTGTAAAAACTTATTGTTATGCAACGACTCAATTATTAAGCTGACAATGAAATTCTTAGATTTGCAAATAATGTACAGAAGTTTTTAATAACTTCTTGGAAATATTGAAAAACTCTTGACGAAATTATTTCCAAAACATGTATATTTATGTATTGTTACGTTTATACCTTTTATAAACGTTTTGTTGTGAGTTCTTTATTGCAAAATAAATAACAGCAGTTTTTAGAGTTTTTAAATTAATAACAATTTTATTTACTTTAACTACACAAAGTTGACACTACAGAACAATTAACTAAGATGCACGTCTTTACTTCCCAAGTTTTACTTTTACACTGATTGACTAACCACTCAGACGCTGCCCTTTTATATTTGTCCATTAAAATTTTAGACAATTTAAGAATCTTCTACTCCCTTTGTATCACATTTTGTTGTTTTATTAATTTTATTATATTTAAGAGAGTTTAGGAACTGCATTATCTTCTATCTACTTATATACAATTGAATTGCTGTTCGTCAGAATTATTTCTTGCTCCTCTAATACAAGAGCAAGAATAGCATTTTAGTAAATAAAAGTAGGTAACGCAAAAAAAGATCTCTTCGTCTTGCTTAAGCCATTTATACTCAATTCTCCGTAATAATGCCGGGAAGAATAATGATTATTGTTTGTACACCTTTATAAACATCACATTTCAATTCGCTAATTATTAATGCTGTTTTAAATTAAAATAAATGCTAAAGTTTGTAAATCGATTTTTTAATTAAATTATACTTCAATCTTTCTTTTTCTTTTAATTCATGCCGTTTAAAAACCATAAACAATATTGTTAAACTCCACAATATTTTTAAGATCTGTCTAGTATTTGTATGTGCCAGTGTTGCAAAAAATAAGTGTATAGAAGTTGTGGCAAGTATTCTGACGATTCCATGATCATACACTTAACAATTTTTTAAAATTTAATTATAAGGGCAAACTAGAAAGCAAGAAAAGTTCTATCAAAATAAAAGAAGTCGTAAAATTAGATGAATGACAAAAAGTTACAGACCACCGAAAAGGGTTCAAATTGGGACTTAGTGTATAAAAAATGGTTTATAATGCTTATGTAAGAACTGCTAACTTTGTATGGGAATTTACTTACTATAGACAGAAGAGCAATAGAAAATTATAATGTCATAATAATTTAGCGTAATTAAAATAAAATACCCTCGTACAAAATTGTCACAAAGTAATAAGAACTTTTGAGCTACGTTCATAAATATTAATTAGTATGGAATGTTCTGCGCCCATTTGAAACGTTATGTTAGGCTATATATTGAAAGTTATTCTCATACAAAATTAGCAATTTTTAAATATTTTACCGTTAAGGCCCGACTTAAAACTTCGTGCAAATATAAGAAATCCTTGAAAAGAGACGTGCTGCATCTAATGCAATACATCTAGTGCCCCCGAACTTCAAAAGTTCGTTACACTAGTGTACAGTTAGAACAATGGGCGAGGTCTTAAAATTAATACAGAAAATCTTATTACAAGTGCGATATGTTTACGTTTACTTTTTGTCTCACATCATGACCTTGAGTGCAAACGGACGCAACTACACTTTTATTTTTTTGCAGGAGAAGGAAAAACGGTATAATTTCAATAGTGATAAAGTGTTATACGTCAGTTTGATTTTTTTTAATAACATTGTCAATTGTGATATTAGAGGTATAAAAATTTGTTTGAGCATTTTGAAAAAAAAAAAACCAAAATTATCAAAACTCGATATCGAATTTTTATGGATTTACGTGACGATATATATATGAATTGTAAAAACCTTTCGGCCAATACATTTATTGTATATATTTGTAATATGTGCTGTGGTTTTGAACCCACAAACTTAAATTGAAAACTAGCGCTTTCATATTTCTCTTTGATGTTCCTCTTCTTTAGCAGCACAGCAAACTTTTAACCCTCAAACTTGGATTTTTTAGGTAGTTTTTTGATGTGTGAGCATGGCACGGAACTAACAAACGATGATGTCCAGAAATAAAAGTGGACAATATAGTCACAGTTTCAGAAAAGTTTTTTATGGTATTGTTTTTAAAAAAATATTTATTTAAAATTGAAGCAAAAACTGTTGACAGATTTCACAATTTCTGTATGGTGTTGTGAAGAACTTTTGCAAGGAAAGCAAAACTTTTTAATTACATATAATTTTGAGGAAACGAGGAAGGCTTTGAGAAGAGAACGATGGAAAAACGGTATATTACATTTTAAAATGAAAGTACAAAATCGTAATTCGGAACATTTTAAAAAAAACAACCAAAAAAAGATGAATAAAACACTACAGAAACTTAAATTTGGGTAGTGCGGAAAAATTTTCAAGCTGCAACAACTAAAATATTATTTAAACATATTAATATATGTAAATATTTTTTTTATTCGTTTTTGTTTTATTGACACAGCTGTTATGCTTTTTTTTCTGTAAAAAATATTGCTTATTTACACATTAATTTTTTTTTACAATAACCTTTATAGTATATAATCCAGACATTGAAAAATACCAAAACATTTTTAATAATGATATAATTGTTTCAGTGTAAAAAAAAAAAAAATAAATCAAATTGCGAACTTTTTACGATTAAAAATGCATGTGACTTTTATGATTTTGTTATCTATCAGTCTGAATATAAATACAGTTTTGTTTGGTGGTTTGTTATTACAAATTATAGAACTATCTCCCAAAAAATATGTTGAAAAATAAATTTCTAAAATCACCAATGAATTTTCAATTTAAACTCACTTTACTAAAAATTCATTCAGCCTCTTGTTCACTGACCGAGTCGTTTTTAACGAATTAACTGATTTACAGAATACATATCGTACTGATTTCTTAAAGACAGTTAACACAAAATTTAGTAAAAGACAAGAAATAGTTTTTTAAAGCTACTTTTATTTTAAGAAGAGGGATACAGCTGTATTTTTGTTTTTTGTGAGAGTAGAGAAAAAGATCGATTTTTGGCAAAAAGTTAAAAATTCACTCTTATCCTGATTGGCGACGGCAATACAAGACGACGTCGTTTTTTATCGTTTGTTGTAAATCCGTATTCTCGTTGGCAATATTGCCATTTATCGATGACTGGCAATAATTGTTTGGCATTCTGTAAGGTAATTTAACGTTGATGTTGCCTTAAATTGACGCTGATATTGTCATCTGTGATTTTGGTGTCGTACTGTTATAAACAAGAATTTAAAAAGATTGAAAAAACTAAAAATACAAAATAAAATTTAAAAAAGTACGAATAAAATGGAAAAAATTAAAATTACTTACGCCAACCAATTTGAAAAATTAGTGTAAGAATTAGGAAAAAATCCATCACTTGCCAGGGGATTTCGAAGATGCAGTGTTCCTACTAATTTTAAGGAACAATGGCAAAATGTTGTGGGTGCTCCAAACGCCACTGGCCAAATAGAACGAATGATGGCTGGCAAAAGGTATTGTATGTAGTTCTTTACAAATACATGTTTGACAAAATTCTTTTTTCAGATTTGGCGTGATTTAAAATTCAAAGTAAAAAGAAAAGATGATAAAAAACAAAATGGAATGCAAAACTATTGGAGGTGGCATATTTAATCAACTTGTACTGAGCCCATTGGAAGAAGCTGTGGCAAATCTGCTGAACATTTTGATTTTTAATTTATTTTAGGTTCAATTTAATACAGATTTTGTTTAATAAATAAGTATTTATCTTTATATCTTTTTAATTAAATTTAATACACATAAGTTCAATATTTCGCTTTCCGTTGGAAAAATTATTAAAATTAGTTTTGATTAAAATTGATTTCCTACAAAGATAAATACTTATTTATTAAACAAGAAAAAATGGTCGAATATAAATAATAAAAAAAATACAGATTTTATTTTTTTCACAGTTTTTATTTTTTTCACAACAATTTTATCAAAAATAGTATACAAATGAATCAGCTGACTCAAATATTGTATTGTATTTTATTAAAATGATCGATAAACTGGCAACGTCGTCATAAGACTGTTTTGTTAAAGTCGTCGCCAAACCGAAAATAAGTTAAATATATTAAAAAAACACTAAATTCTAAAAATTTATTTGCTTAACACTATGTGCTCTTCTGTTTATTAATTTATTTTCCCAAATTTTTGAACATAAAACATTTGGGGTTTTCTCTAAACCATGTGTAAATAGCAAAATATTAGCAAATGCAAGTAAGTGGACCTCTTGGGTCGATATGTCTTACCATTTGAAATGAGTTAAGAACGTTCAAATTAGTGTTGTCTATGACTTCCATACCATACCTTTAGGGTTTATTTATTTTTGGAATTGCAGCAGATTTGCCACAGCTTCTTCCAAGGGGCTCAGTATGAATTGATTAAAATGCCGCCTCCAATAGCTTTGCATTCCATTTTGTTTTTTACCATCGTTTTTTACTTTAAATTTTAAATCGCGAAAAAAGAAATTTTGTCAAACATTTATTTGTAAAGAACTACACCCACCACTCGTTATATTTGGTGGGCTATTTCTTCCCAATTCTTCCAATTGTTTGGCGTTGGTTGTTTTAATTTTTTCCATTTTCTTTATTATACAGCACGACACCAAAATCACAGACGATAATATTCACAGCAATTTAAGGTAACATTAACGTTAAATTGTCTTACAGAATACCAGATTTGTATAAATGGCAATGAACAACAAACGATAAAAAACGACGTCGTCTTGTATTGCCGTCGCCAACAAGAATAAGGATGATTGAATTACAAACGTTTTCCTCTGAACTTAAAAACCTTATTTTATTCTCGATTTTTAGCTATTAGAAAGGAAGCACATATTTATATATAGTTAGTAGACTTTTTTATAACAACGTTTTCAAAGATATATATTTTAGATGAGAGCATAATCCAATATAAATCAGATTTCTTTTGGAATTTCAGGCTTAATACTACACCACCGGTACCTACACTGAGTGCTTTTTTACAGCTTACAATTCAAGTTTTTGTGGTAAGTTCTTTTTTAATCACCTTTAAGAAAAATCATTAATACACTTCTTAAAGTAGACACTACTATTATTACAAAAACGAATTTAGCAACTTTCACTTCGAAAAGCTTTATTAAAGTTAAAAATATAAACGTGAATATATGTATATTTTTAAAACAATTAAATTTTGTTTTCTTTAAATTACATATTAATCGGTACCGAAGTTAGTGAACCTAGAATAAACCTTTAGGCCCAATTTTCATAGGCAATAAGCACAAACCAAAGCTATGGGTGATACCTGAAAATCGTGTAGATATAAGGAGGTTAAAAATAAAACAACATACGGTTTATTATATATAAAAGAAGAAATTAATATTATTTCATTATAAAATTGTTTTAAAACTATTACACATCACTTTGTGAAAAATACTAGAGTTGAACTTCTATTTCTTGATTAAATGTTGCTTGCAGTATTCCCACATAAACAAAGCTCCAGTTACATGAACATTTAACGAACGTACTTTACCAAACTGGGGTATCTCAACGGCATTATCTATTAAACTAAGTAGAGGTCCTGGTATACCATCTTTCTCATGTCTGAAAAAAATAATATGCAAATTTATAAGCGGCGAATTTAATATATATTTCTTTACTTTATTATTCAGACAATTCAATGAGTTCGTATACAAAACTTTTTGTATAAACTCAATTATAAAGCTCTAATTATACAAATGTATAAACTCTGAATTAGTTATACAAAAATAAATTACTTTTTTGCAATGCAATTTTTGGAAAAAATAAATGAAAAATAGAATAAGTAAATTTTTACTGGCTTTAAACGAAAAATAATAGAGCCACACATATCATTTATTGTAGATGATTTTTTTATATGACTTCAGGTCATTATTAGTTTGTTTTGATATTGAATATACAAAATTTTTTTTTTCAGCATAAGATTAGTTTTTTTCTTACCCCAGGAGTAAAACACATTTTTCAGGAAACTGGAAACTGCTAAAATTTTCGCTGTTACAAGTTTGTTCAGCGCCAACAATATTAAATCCTTCCAATTTTTTTTGGATCAAAAATTGCTTTACATCTTTTGGTTTAACTTCAAGTATATTTAAGTTTTTTTCGGCTGTCATGCTAAAATAAATTTCATGTTAAAAAATTTAGTATTATGAGTTATAGTAAACAAAAATTAATAAAAATAAATACCTTAAACTTTTAAAATCATCTTTTTCGGTATGCAATATGGAATCCACAACAAGATTTTTTATGCCTAGGACCTCACATGATCGCGCTATTCCTCCTAAATTTGGTAATTTATCGATTAGACTTGCAACAACAAACATCTAATAAAATATGAAAATGATTAAAGATTAATTACTTTCACGTCTTTTTAATATTATTTAATTTTTCACTCCAAATTTTTATAGATGGAAAAGAAAACTATAAAAAAATTAATTTTATGTTTCATATAAGAAAAGGAAATATGTACAAAAAGCAAACAACACATAGTTTAAGGAAATCGAATATCTTTACAGGCTTCTTAAGGTCTACAATAGAACTGGACTTTCGTAGGTCATTAGGTCAATCCTTTGGGAGTTGACAATATTTAGAAAAAAAAAATTAACTAATAGGGTGAGTACCTCAAAATTAAAAACTGAATTTTTTCCAGTAATTAAATAATAAACTTCTAGAGAAAACAGAATAATAACAGGTGAAATAAGGAAGATAGATAGATAGATTTAAGATTTTAAACTTATTGTTACATTAACTCATTTTACTTTAACTTTGATAAACACCACAGGTCTTGGGGTGCTTAACTCTAATAACAAAAACTGCTGCTTGCTTTTTTCTGACATAACTTTATCAATATATTTTCTAAAAACTTAAAACGATAGTTAATAAGATAATTCTATAAAATCGATTAAATATTACCTCTGCTGAATTTTCATCAGGAACGAGCATTAAACTTGGCGATTCTGTAAGATCATCAACTGGATTCATTTTTCTTTGAATTTGGTCGTTTATTAAGTTTTTTGGTGCTGTTTCCTTATTTTTAACGACATTAAATTTGTCCATGTACCACTTACGACAATCTCTTAGTTTTTGTGCAATTTTAGGATATTTATTGGGATGAAGTTTAATGCCAATTAGATCAAATGGCGCATTTGTCATATATAAAAGGAATTCAAGTAAATCTAAACATTCAATATCACTTGGTGCTATTTTATGCATATTAAGACGAATGTCATTACGATATTCCGGCAATTTTGCTCCAGCAGCATTTTCAATTGACTGAATTATTTGCTGCTTCACTTTTGCTTCAATTGAACAACTGAAAATGAAATAAACATGTATATGTATTTACGCCTAAAGCACTGCTGCTTATAATATTAATTATCGAATAAAACATAAACGAGTATTTTGTAGATTGAAAATTTTTAGGCTATATCCGCAAGTAACACGCTCTCAAACGAACAATTTCAAATGCATGGTGATATCGATGACAGACAGACAGATATTTTAATAATATTTATTTTATTTGATATTGTTATGTATACATACTTTTCAAGATCGTCTAAAAGCTCATATAAAGACATCTGTGCAAGCAGACGAATTTGAAAATTGGCACCCATTGTTAACGTAAGTAGACTGTAAACTATTGCATCTTCATCTCCCTGTGATGAATGAAAGTATTTAAATTGTGTATTTGCTACCGAAATAACCGACAATTGTTGACTTGGAGTTAAATTTTGCGCCTAAAAATAAAACAAAAAATTAATTTTCCCTCAAACATTATTTTAATAAATGTAAAATACTCTATACACGGAAAAATCAAATCAATGTTCATAAGGCCATTGCCCGACCGAGAATGTGAAATAAAATTAATTTCATAAATTAAAAAGCATGGAATGTGCGTTCCTTGTAACTCATGTTTTTTCCACAAATATATTGCACCCTAAATACAAAAGGGTCACAACTCAAAAAACTACTCCAAAAATTATTCCACGTGGTTAATTTTATAAACTTTAGCTGGTCTGGCCTAATATATTCCGTGTCAATAGAAACTTTTTATTACACTTTTACCCAACGTTTCGTCAATTTCTTGTTGACTTTCTCAAGGGTTTCGTCTATTTAAAAATTAAAATCTTACATTATTACAATTACAATTAAATTTACTTACAATATAATATTGATTACATTCCTAAGTTAACATTTAGACAAATAACAAAAACCAATTGAACTTGAGTAAAAACAAACAATTTAAATTAAATAGAACGTTTAAATTTTTGTTATTGCAACACTGTAGTTGGTGTTTATATTTTCCGTGTCTTCTTTTAGGTTCATAGTGTTGTCAATGTTTTGTTGAATGCGGAGACTTTCTATCGTGTATCTTACCCTTTGTTTGCATTCTATGTCCAAAATCTTGACTTTTTCAAAGTCAGCTGCATGTCCAGTCTTAAGTATGTGTTGTGATAAGGCTGTTGTCTCTCCGTTTTGTAATATCGTTTTTATGTTCACTTATCCTTGTCTCCAATGTTCGTTTTGTCGTTCCAATTTATATTAGACCACAGCTCTCGTTATCACAGCCTTTGCACTTTATCTCATATACACGTCACTATCTTCTTTAACTGGAAAAATACAGTTAAGGCTATTTTCGTGTTAAATGTGTTGCTTCTACACGATGAATAAACCAGTTTTTTGTCTCTCGTAAAAATTTTAGTATTTTGAGTTGTGACCCTTTTGTATTTAGGGTGTGATATGTATGACACACTTCATCAACTTTATTTTTGATGTGCAGAAAAAAGCATGGAAAATTAAAATTGTATTTTTTATTGTATATTTTGTTAAAAATATTTGTGACGATTAATTAATAGAATAACAAGAATAGCTTCCGGTTTTGTTTGGACCTTGCAACCAGAATAATATTGATTGATTATAAATTATTCCTTGTATATTAATTATCAAATTATCTTAAAGTAAATATATGCTAATAACGCTGATGGCGGATGTGGCGACCCAAAAAATGTTCGATTACATTTTGCTAGTGTTTAATATTTTATTTTCTTAAAAAGTAACACAAAAATATAAATTCTAAATTATTAGAGATCCATACATGATGCGAACACAACCTTCTTTTGTTTGTCGTACATAGCTTATTTATTTTTTTAATTATAAAATGAAAATTTTATGCACATTTAAAAATAAAAACTGTCGTTTTCTCAATCGTCTTGATCTTAAGTGTTAAAAACGAAAAATTATTACATATTTGCACTTACCGATTTCAATTGATTAATGAGTTTTCGAACCGATTTCTCCTTGCATCCCAGAATAAACTCATAAATGTATTTAATATTTAATTGATTATTTTCGTTTAAGACGATATCCCAAATTTGGTCTAAAACTTGTTGAGTTTTTAATGGCTTCAATAAAGTACAATAATAATAGCCAATACACATTGCGATTTTTAATTTTACATAATGTTCATTTGAATTTTCGAAATATCTTGGCTTTTTCTTGGTTATGTCTTTATGATATTTCAACAAATCCAGTATGTATTGATCGTCGCAGTATTTCTGTATTTGGTTAAAGGAATATAATTGTTCACGTTTAAAATTGAAATCCGAATGATGGAACAAGAATGCTTCTTCAATTCTAAAGTAAATAAAAAGATTATAACATTTTTATAAGTTAATGATGCTTTCTTGTTTTTTGCGAAAAACAAAACGAACATTAAACATAATATTTTGTTATAATTAAAATCTGTCAAATGATTGTTACTTAAAGGTATGCTTAAGTTGGCAACAACTAGCCGATACACAAAGTTTTGTTAATGATTAGGTTATAAGCTACTGCATATTTGAAACACATGTAAGCGGCATTTCGTATTGTTATATAAAAAAGTGAGTGTCAAGAAGTTAATTCCAAATAAAGAAAAATAATTGATAAAACTCATAATTACGAATATGCAAATATAAAAAGAAGAAATATCACAGGCCTTTTGCTTTTCGCACTGCCCATAGGCAAGAGCGTTTAACCTGTGTTCAATTTCGCAGAAAGCATTTATATCGTCGCCTCATAATTCTTTTCAGCCAGTAGCCGTTTTAAAAAGTCGAGTTATATATAACTCGAATATAATTTTTCTAATGTCCATTTCTCCATATCTTGTATTATATTAAAGATATCCAGTAACTATACTTTTGTGTTTAAATTAGACTTTTTGGCACAACATGCTTACCCTATAATTTGCAATCTTTAATTTTATACTTATTATTATATCGAACTTAATTATACGTTTTGAATATATTTCAAAATTTAAATACATATACATCAAATCATATCGCATAAAGCAAAACCCTTTAAATTTTAAGTCTTGTTGATGTTGCTATAATGGACGTTGTTGCTATAATGCCCTGCTTAGATTTCAACCATCTGTCCATAACGGTTCAAATGATAATGCCGTATAGCTCGAATTTTATCATTTATGAGGAAGGCCATTAACTTTTAAATACTTATAATCGAAATAAGATTATTCTATGTACTTTTCACCAGAGGACATCCTTAAGGAAGACAGTTTTGCGGGTTAAAACAAAACAAAAAATTGAATAGATCAACTTTTCTCTTTTGTTGAAGGGTATGCTACTTAAAGTGTCTTATTAAAATGTTTAGTAGATAAGTTTTTAAACTAATGAATTTATTCTTTCCAAAAACGATAATTGTTAATTTTAGATAAAAGAAAAGAAATAGATATAGAAAGTTTTAATTTAAAAACAGTTTCTTTTTAACATTTTTTTTTATTAATCACAAGCATTTAACTCAGCCGATCAAGTCAAAGTCGAACTTAAAGATGTTAAGAGTTTATGTATATTTGTAAAATTACCTGATTCCCTCATAACAGAATTAATGCTAGGGTCTTCAAATGATAACCCTTTTTAAAATTTTTGCAATCTCTTTTTATAGATTTTCGAGCTATAAACTAAAGAACATATGGTTATTAAGAAAAAGTAATTCTAATAATAAGAAAGTTTTCTTGTTATTCAATAAACTTGCGGTAGAGAATAAATAGTCTAAATAGTGGTCTTACTTCGAAAATAATGCATTTTGTTTTTGTAAAATAGAGATTTTAACGACGTTTTTAAAAGTGTTTTCATGAAAACGCTCTCTTCATAAATATCACAGCAATGCAATAAGATCTTACGGATCCTTTTTTAAGTTCAATATTTCATCTTATAATCACCCCTATTCTGCGTTTCGATTAAGTCTCCGCATTCAGTTCCGTTGCGATCGAAAATTGGTATTCTGTAGAAAAACGGAATCGAAAGAAAAAGAAGAAGACAACAATGTTAACAAAATTAATAGCATCACTGTGAAATGTGGAAATGAAATAGCAAAATAAGCAAGTTTGTTATCATTTTTATAAACAAATGTAAAATTGAATACAAATATATTATTTTAATTTTTTATGGTTCAAATAAAAACAAATGGAATATTAATTTTAATTCAATACAATATAAAAAACTTTTAATTGATTTTAATTCAATACAATACAAAAAACTTTTAATTAATAAAAATAAAATAATCACACACAAATCATACCTACTTTTTTCCATGTACTGGTATTTTTGTTGTAGGACCTAGTGCACTGAGGACTCCTGGAAGAAGTGGCAGAACACTTTGATCGCTTGTGGTATCCACATGCAACGCCTGCTTTCGATGCCATTAATTGTGCCAATTTTTCATACTGCTGCGGTGTTGTTATTTTTAACCTTTAAAACACATCATATTCGGGTACAAAAATTAACAATTTAAAACAAAAAAAGTTAATTTAATTCAATAAATTAATTAAAAATAAAATTGTTTTTTTTTATCGTTTTTGAACATTTTATCTCATTTTCTACTTACATTTTTTTCAATTTTAAACTTTTTAACAAAAAAACACAGTTAAAGAAAACCCCTCCGTTAACAAAAAAGCAACTGAGAAAAACGGAGCTCCGATCGTAATGCAGAATACATACAATCGAAAGAAACTGAGCGGAATCGAAACGTAGAATACCAAATCTGACAGACGGAGAAAATTTCGATTCGAATCGAAACGCAGAATAGCCCCAAATAAATGTTTATTATCTCTTAATGAAATTTGAAATTTTTAAGATGTACAATAATATATTTATTATATATATTAATTTAATAATATTTTCACATTATGCTGATTTCTTTATAAAAACGTACTGTGTACTTACCTTCTGTCTCCTTGGGCAGGCAACTTTTTTAACCATTCGTGGTTTGCAACTTTAAGTAAATTAATATCTTGAATTAATTTATAATTGCCCTTATTCAAAATGTTTATGGCATATTTTTCCACAACTTTTTCATCATAAGCTGTTCGGAGATATTTAATGACACATTTGAGCCTAAGACGTGAAGAATATATATTTATATATTTTTTAAATTATTTATTCCTTACATTTCACGACTGTCAGATTTTAAGAGTTCATCTATAAACCACAAATCAATTTGTTCCTTGGTGTTATTTAAAAGTTTCGCAGCAAATATATCAAGTATTCTGCTATTTTTTATTCCTGCATTAAGAATGAAACGCAATGTTTCCTCGTCGTCGTTCATGTTAAAATTAGACCTTTCCCAGATATAAAATGAAATTGCTGCTTGGGTGCATTCAGACAGCTCATGTTTGTCATAAGACACCAAATCTATTAAACTGCTTTTAAAAATGTTTATAATTTTGTGTATATCACAATTTTTAATCAAATTTAAATCCAGTTTATAGAAATTCATTATACAGTCTCGTTCACATTCCTCAAGTTTTAATTGGAATGGTGCAAATTTTAGCCATCCATGATGTGCAACGGGTGCATCGTTGAGAAGTAATAAAAGTTTGCTGTTGTCGCATGTAGTGTTTGTAAAAATTTCATAAAATCTTTGTGTAAAAATTGAACCCTCTACGGATTTTGATCCAACTAAAGGTAATTTTTTTGAAAAAAACATTTCATGTTCCAAATACTTATCACCTGTGTTATATATCGTTTCTATATATGTAACGTATTCTTGCATTGACATTTTCTGTATAAAGTGTTTAAAAAGACGTTGGAATGTACATAATGCTAATTTACGTATATGCCGGTTTTGAAGTTTTCTAACACATGAAGATATTTTTAAAATCTGTTTAAACGTTAATGATTTGGATAATCGTTTTTCATCAAGACTTAACAGCCATATATACAAAGGAATTGATTTCCAGTTTTCAATTTCCGAAAGCTGTGTAAGCACATTCATAACGTCTCCTTTCAAAAATGAAGCAAAATAGTCTTCTTTAAGGAAATATTCCTCGTAGTTAAAGAGTGAATTTGAATTAGTTGCTTGAAGCAAATATTTTAATGTTTCTCCACATAAATCGGAGCATGTATACGTATTTAGCAAGAACTCAATAGACCAACGAGTTACTAAATGATTATTATGGGTTAATATTCGAACGTACAATATATTCAACCAAGAGGACGACAAATATTTAATTATTTCTTCAAGATTTTCCAGTGATGGCAATATTAAATGTGACTGTTCTTCTTCAAGATTTTCTAGTATTGTGTTATACATTATCCAAGACCGTTCAATTTGTTTAATATGATGAGTATTCATCCACACTCTGGTTACACTGTTTATATTTTCGATAACACAGTGAAAACATTTCTTTAATAAGTAATAACCATATTTTCTATTTTTTTTCTCGTCAGACTTCAAAAGATGTTGAATGACGCTAACTAAAATTGGTTCGTCATGAAAATTAGCTAGAATTAACTTGAAGTCATCAATAAGTTGTATTAAAATATCGATGTCTATATTGCTTGTTATTCCATTTTTTAAATTAACTTCAAGTTGTTGCTTTAGGTATGACCATAATGGTTCAAGATTTTTTCTTTTTTCCGGTAATATTTCCAAATATTTTTGAATACAAGCAATACAATTGGATGCCGAAGTTCGAGTTTTAATCAAAGGCATAATTGCAAATAACTCGAGCAACACCTAGAATGATGTAAGGAAAAATATTTATTTATAAATGTGAAATTAAATTGATGATATTATTTGTTGTTAGGTTGTTTGTATTTATTCTGCCAGTAAATGAAATAACAGTGCTTTTAATGCGATGCCCTCATAATCAAGCAGCGTTCTAAACAGTACTGGAGAGTTAATATTAGGTGTGTCAGTATAAATAGTGCAGAGTTTAGGTAGTTTTTCACAAGTGTCGTATCCATTGTAGGTAAATTGGCCATCTCCCGCCATTTTATGCGGGGCTAACTTAATACTTTATTTTATATTATTATTTAACCCGCATAAATTGCCCGTCACTCGGAATATTGACCTGAATGTTTAAAAGTGTCGTGCGCAATCGCAATTTCTTTTTTCATTATTTGATCAATCTTCCATCACCCAGGACACATTTGATTGATTAGATTAACTACGGCGAACTTCGAATATTTTCGGTAATGTGTTTGCTTTTAAACAAATTTCAGATGCTTATTTAAACCTTACTTTTTGTCCATTTGTATGCGTAATTATATATGTACTCTTGTATAAGTAAATATGCACATTGTATGTACATATGTATGTATGTATAAGTTAGCATGCATGAACATAAACTACTACTTACTTTTTCTGAAATGGGCACATCCATGGTTCCGAAATGCTTAATAGAGTTTAGAATCTGAAATATTATTTGAAGAACAATGTTTAAAGCACTTTCGTCTCCAGAATGATCTGCGATTAAATTAGCCAAAGGGATTCCAATATCACCTGAATAATCTCTTTGATTGATAGACACTTCGAGACAACGATGAACAAAAGTCAACATATCGCAAAGGGTTTCCTTTTGATAAAGATCTTTAAAATGTTCATTCACAAACTGAGGCAATTTGTCGAGTTCCAACGTACATCTGCAAAATTTTGCCTTAACAGGCAGGGATTCAGTTTCTACATTTTGAAACGTAAAATTATTTTCAGATTTGTTGTAATCGCCAAACTTCTCAAGATCCATTGCAACAAATCCACAATCGCTGAAATGGGAGTCCTCAAGATCCATTGCAATAATTCCACAATCCATGAGCAGCGAATCCCCAGTTTTCGGGTAAATTATTATGCCAGGAAATACCCTTATTTAATTTTTTGAACACAGTCGCGAAGTATATTACGTAGATATTGCAATACACAAATAATCACAATCTGCATGATATAAACAAACTACACGTTTTTATAAAAAAAAATTGCCAGAAATATCTATGTAAGTGCCGTTTTACACCTTTCAAAAGTTGAAAAAAGTTTTTTCCAAAGAGAAGGCTTTATAACCCTTTATAAAAAACAAAAGTTGAAGCGTGAAAACGGCACTAATGTGAAAATCGCCTGTGAGAAGTAAGCAATCTCACATTTGCAAAAAAGTTACTCTTAGAGGAAGTAAACAAACGTATATAGGTCACAGACTAGGTAATGACAGAATAAAATTATATATTTGATATATACAATCTTAATAGTTTTATAGTGATTCGGAATTATATGAATTAATTTAAAAGTGCAGTTGAAGAAGTTTTTTATATGTTATTGATTCAGATGTCGCCCTTCAATTTATGTTTTTGATAAGTAATATTTTACTACAAAAAATTCATTCTCATATGCATATCCTGGCTTAAGCCAACTTAAGTAACTGTGCAAATACTTAATAATCATTTATGGCAAACTATAATGTACTTAACAAAACTTTTCATCAAAGTACGAAACTGATCGCACATTCCGTACGTAAACAGCTGATTTTGCATTGTATAGATTAATAAACAAATTGTAATGGAGGACAAAACCGAAAAAATATTTTATCTGAATTTAATAGAAAATGTACAAAGAAAAAATTGATTATATGACAAGAGAGAAGGGTTTTATTATAATTCAAAGGAACGTGCATGGAAAGAAGTAGCAGAAAAATGCAGTAAAAGTGGTAAGTAATACCTTGAAGAATTTTGTTTGTGTTTTTCATTTTCATACTGGTATGAGTTTTATAAGGTTGCGGAGCGCAATGAAATGAAGAGAATGAAAGCTCCATCACGCAGTGGACAAAATATGATTATTAAAAACCTTTTTGGTTATAAATTTAATTTATTTAGAGAAATTTTATTTTTTCATAACGATGCATGTTATGCATATACTGGCTTAAGGTAACTTAAGCAACTGTGCAAATATCTAATAATCATATGTGGCAAACTATAATGTACTTAACAAAACTCTCCGTCAAGTTTCGTTAAATGTCATTTGCTTATGCAAAGTACGAAACTGATCGCACATTCCGTATGGAAACAGCTGATTTTGGATTGTGTTTTAGAAACATTAGTAAACAAATTCCAATGGAGGGAAAAAAATATTTTATCTGAATTTAATAGAAAATGTACAAAAGAAAAGCTTATAGCCCAAATAATACATTTACAGCGATATATGTTTAATTTTTCTTTCGTTATTTTCTTAAAACTAAAAAGAATAATTTTACAACACCGTGCTATTATTTTTGTCATAATTCCTTAAACTTACAAAGTGGGTCAACTGCACAATAAAGTTTTTGTGAAATCAGTTTTATTCAATTATGTTTTGTTTGGTTTAGCTTAAATATATATTTCATTCTGAGATTTAGAAGGACTCTATGTTATTTAAAATAATAAATGTATAATGTAAATGTTTTGAAAATGTTCCCTATTCTTTTAATATTGTTTAACATTTTACAGCGACGATGAAAATAAATATTTTAATTGTTGCAAATAAAGTTTGTAAAATTGCAGACGAAAACCACATTATGGCTTGTAAGTTAAAAATTTTTTGTATTTTCACACAAGATCGTTAGTTATACAGTTGTTATTCAATTGCACCTACCTTCTATAATCATACCATGCGTACATTATTTCGCCTTGGCACCACCTGGTTATCAATTCGCCCTGTCCTTAGCAATCAACAAAATTTTGTTGACGTTTTAAAATCACAAAGTATGCTTTGCGTTTAAAATTTCCGTCCTAAAAATTTTGTAAATAATATCTCTGCGGTAAAATATTAAATCTAAGAGAAAGAAAGTTTTAAATACGTTTTAGAGGATAAGTTTGAAAAAATCAAATAACATATGTACGTTGTAAACTGATCAAAACCCACAAAGTTGATAACGACCGAGCAACAAAAAGAAGAATAATAAAAAGGAAAGTCAAAGAGAACTAAACCCAAAGATACTATTAAAAGAAAGAACGTAAAATTGATTTTGATTGTTTTCTGCTGAATAAGTGGTTGGTTTTATTTTATATTAATAATGAAAGCAAAATAAATATATGCTAATTTTGTTCTTTTACAAGTGATCAAATAAAAATTTAGTCGCATTGATGCCAAAGAAACGTTAAAATAATAAGTGTGCTGATTGTAGAAAAAGTACTCTTAACAAAAGTATTTTTATGGAGAAAAAAAATAGTGATTCACCGACAACTTCAAGTAGAAATATAAAAGAAACCATTGAGCTCAATATGGGTTCCATGCCTGGGATAGCGGATGTTCAGAACAATAAGCCAGATGAAAGCGGTATCAAAAGAGAATCGACCGAACCCAAAGAAATTAGTCGGTCAACAGATGTGATTAAAGGGATTAGTCCCAAGGATATAAAGCGTTCAATCTCAAATGAATCTAGCTGTTCAACCATTCGAGCTTATCAAGATATTGATATGTTTGTTGTGGCCTTGCCCTCGACGTCACAGAAGTCAACATCAAATGATGGTATTGAAGACAGCATCCAAACACAATCCCAAGGTCAACAGTGTCAGCTATTAAGACAACAGGATAGTGGAGATAGTGAGCGCAGTTGTTGGATATGCTTTGCTTCCGATGAAGATAATCGGTTAGCAACTTGGGTACAACCTTGTAAATGTCGGGGTTCAACAAAGTGGGTACATCAGAGCTGTCTCTACCGTTGGGTAGATGAAAAACAAAAAGGCAATGCTCTTCGAACTGTTAGCTGTCAACAATGTCAAACTGAATACATAATCGTTTTTCCTCAAATGGGAAAACTAGCTAATATTCTGGAAGCCTTCGATAATCTTATTAAACGAGTTAGCCCCTTTTTAGCAGCGGGTATTTTTGTCGGTTCTTTATATTGGACAGCAGTAACATACGGTGCCGTTACTTTTCTACAGGTAAAACTAATATCCTTTTGTAACTTTTAATGCTTTAAAATCTCTGTTGCAAATATTTAAAAGATTGTGGGACACAAAAAAGGCTTGGCTCTTATGGAAAATGGTGATCCACTTATACTACTTATTGGTCTTCCTGCCATACCAGTTTTCTTAGTTCTAGGCCGCATGATTCGTTGGGAAGATGCTGTCATACGATTGATTCGTAATCGTCGTAATGTAGCTCGTAAACTGCCTTTAATGAATTTCATAATACCATATCCGTAAGTATTACTTACCATAACAGCATAAATAGTTTTAATTAATTTTTCTACAAATTAGTTGTTTGTTTTCATAAATGCGTGAAAATGAAACTGACAAATTTTTCATTTGCACAACCTATATTGCAATATGTAAAATGAAAAATATCCTAATCAGACTGATTAAAATTAACATATTTGTGTCATGCTTACGTGTGCATGTTGTATTTTACGTTTCAATCAACTTAAACACCGCAAAAATATGTACAGCTGACGTCATTGTAATAGCACCAGTTGCAATATTTACTATATTACAGTTACATTTTTTATGCTGTCTCAGAGTGTGTGCATTTGTTGAAAGATTTCCTAACTGTTAATCTATATATATAAAAGAGGATGTGTGTATGTATGTAAGAAATGGACTCGAAAACGGCTGGGCCGATTTTGATGAAATTTTCAGAGAATCTTCAGAATATTCAGGCGGGTGACACTGTGAAGTCCGATTTTTGATTTTCGGTCTGTGGGCGGAGGGGCGTGGCAAAACCCACCAATGACATATACATATTTATTATTTTTTTTTTTCTTTTTTATTTTATTTTTTAAAGCCATTGTTATGCTTTTCAAAACGAGATATCAATCTCTTAAATCGGTTATGTAGTTCCCAAGTTGGTGTACCAATTATTTTGCTTAGAAATATCTGCCAGCCACGACTTTGCAATGGGACACGTTTAGTAGTCAAAAAAGTCATGAAAAACGTGATTAAAGCAAAAATTTTAAAAGAAAAATATAAGGGCGATGTGTTGAAACCACGCATTCCTATGATTCCTCCAGATTTGCCGTTTGATTTTAAATGGCTTCAGTTCCCCATACCTGTTGCTTTTCAATGATCCCTGTTTTTTGCACGGTCAGTTATATGTATCACGTTCACGTGCTTTGTTTTTCAATACCGCGAACCAAAATCGATCAAAAAATGTCGAAGAAATGACTTGCAAAGCAGTCACGGGCACGCTAGTCAGCTATAAAATATCATTTCGTGCAGTTAATAAAATAGCACCAGTAGGCTTTTTTTATTTTTTTTTTTGTAAAATTTTGTGAAAAAAAAGTAAAAATGGAAGGTAATACAAATTTTTTAGTATACTTTCATAAAATGGTATAATAATTTTATAAAAATTGCATAGTTATGGGTCCCGCAAAGCATTGTTCCCCTGAAAAACGTGAACTATTAAAAAAATTTGGGTCGCAAGATAAATTGTATTTCTAAATAACGGAATTGCTGGGCTCTTCCAATAAAATGATAATAAATGCCCTGAGATATGAGCAAAAAATTGAATTTTGTGGTAAGAAGCGAGTTTGCTCACCCTTAATAGTAAAACGGTTAGTACACACGACAAAAGCAAATCCCTTTATGACAGCTACGGAGCTCAAAAAACATTGGGTGTGCCTGTAGTCCTCGAAAAGTGCCGCTCATTTTCTCTAAGCATGTTGCTAAACGGATATCTTTTGCTAAAGCAATTATAAATTGGAAAGGAAAAGTGGAGAAATGTACTATGGACTGAAGAATTCAAAGTTGTTCGTTTTGGTGGAAAGGGTTCCAGACGTTTTGTCCGTAGGTCACCTAACAGCGAATACAAGCTACAATTCGCAGCAAAACGATCAAACATGGAGATCATAGTATTATGGTATGAGGTTGCTTCTCGTATCAAGGTGTGGGATCAAACCCGTTATGGATTCATCAGTTTTTGTAAAAATTCTTGATGAAATTATGCTGCCGTATGCTTTCTACGAAATGTCGCTGGTGTGGTTCTTCCAGTAAGACTATGACCCCAGCAAAATGGCAAAAACTGGTTCAACGATAACTCTATCAATGTAATGGAGTGGCCTGCACAGTCCCCAGATTTGAAACCTATCAAAAATCTGTGGACGGACATAAAAAGGGATGTGCCTACAATAAAATAATCGAGCGTTGAAGAGCTCTGGGAGGCTGTGCAGAAAATTTAGAGTTCCATCAAAGTTGAAAAATGCCAGTATTTAGTGTGTTCCAGGGGAAGGCGTTGTGACGCAGTAATAGCAAACAAAGGGTACGCGACAAAGTATGGAAACCATACAATTAATTTATCCACAAGATATCTGAGTGAAATTTTTGATTTATTTAAGGAAAGACCACTAATTTTTGTTAAAAATAAACTGAAGTGCTATTATTTCGACTGTGTAGTTTTTAAGTTTTTTGTTTAAATAAATTAGCGTGTTATAAACTGTTGAAAAAAACCAAGTAATTTTCTTATAAATACTAAACCATTAAAATCAAAGAATTTATTCTTTTGTTTTTGAATGGATTCGGCCCACAGTTAAACAGATGTAAACGGAGTCAGTATAAATTTGTGTGGTGTTATTATAGGTTTGTCTGCGTACACATATTTTGCATCATTTTGTGCAAAATGTTGCAAAATGTTGTTTGCGTACTCGAAATCTCTTGCAAAAAGAGAGCTAAAAAGATAATTTTTTGACAGTTGAAAGTCAGAGAACTTGCAAAATGTTACTGGAGAAATTTCTGCTTGCAAGATTTTGCAACTACTTTGAACAGCTGTTTTCATATAATGTTTGAATTAAATAATTGTGGTGAAGTGAAAATAAAAATTGAAATTTAGCAATGGCAGAGGTAAATAGTTACAAATGTGTTTATTTTTAATGTTTATAATAAATTATAATAAACAAAACATTTTATTTCATGATAGAAACGTACAACGTTCCGTACACATGCGCCACAATTCTTTTGCTTTATTATTTCAATTGTTTACACATCGATCAGCTGTTTTCTTGCAAAATTTCACTGGATACTGTCTGCGTACTTTTTCAGATTTTCTCAGCCGACAGAGTAACATTGTTTTTACACTCCCAAAAAAATTTACTGAGTATTTGCTACTGGAAAAGTATGCAGACAGACCTTATATTGACCAAAAATGTGTCGAACATCATTGCCGATTTTTTGCCTATAATTTTGTTGCTCTTGTTTGCCCTAAATTATTTCATAGCAATACAAAAATAACGGTATTTTCTGGTCATTTATTTTCTGCTTGTTTTTGTTAATTCCTTTTAAAACCTTAATTAAAAGGAATAAAAATGCATTGTGGCGTTATTCGTACACTTTTCTCAACTCTAAATATGAGTTTTAGCCATGGCTTATTGTATCTTCTAGACATTTAAAAATGTTCCTTTTAAGCTAGTTTCTTACATCTAGTAGTACTAAGACTAAGACTTATAGGTATGACCCATTAGACGTTTTAAATAAGGATCTAATTTTTTTTTCAAACTTCTTAAAAACCATTCAACAGCTTAGCCAACGAAAGAATTCTTAAATCAAGTTTTGTTTCAACTTGATTTCTGTCCATTAACATTTATTTGGTACTTCTCATCGGTGGAAAGTGTTAGTATTATGTGTATTAATATATTGTTTCACACAAGTGAAAAGCTATTTGTATTAATGCTAAAATAAAAAAAAAAGTTTCGAATATTCAATTTTTAAAATAATCGATTTAGATTATTTTTTCTTTTTCTATAGAATAATGAAATCAAAGTCATTTTTGCACGTATGTCTTGCCAATGTAATTATTCTTTAAGATACTTGCGTTAAAAACAAATGTCTTCGTATATTTTTTTTTTTTGCAAAACTTTAGTAAAATCCATAATTTTTCAGTTACATTTATTTCTTTAGTAAACGTTATGTGTATTCGATTACTTTATTGCAAAATAATTATATACAACACTTTAGAATTTTAAATTTAATTGCACGATTCATTTAGATGCGCTATTTATTCCCATACACACAAATATGCTGGACGCTAAATTTAACATTTTAACGCCTAGGAACTGTTATATCAACTTTTTGTCTTCACTCGAGCAAGTTCATACTTAAACTGTTTTATCAACTGTTCTCCTTTCACTCCACGTTTACAATTAAACTGTGTTATTGACCAAAACAGGGAGAGGCTATATATACTATTTAAAGAGGTTCTAGCATTCACTCGAAAACTCTACTTCCTCCAACTTCAACACATATTGTTATCATTGTATTTATTGTAGGTGTTTAATTGGTGTGCCTTCTTGTGTTGTGTTAGTAGCTTTTATTTTCTGATTGCTAAATTTAGTTTTCTTAGTGATAATTAATTATCTATTTATAACTTCAACTAAGCATCTGCCTAACAATATATTTATTTAATCTTTTTGAAATGTAAGTCTTTTAATAAAACAAAAAACAATTTTGTTTCATTAACCAACCAGTGAAGAAGATGAAGAACAAACTGCACAAAATCCTGCAACGCCTACACTTTCCGATCCCGTATCAGCTACAAGAGTCTTTTGTGGAGCATTGCTGTTGCCAACAATATCATCAATTGTAGGACGTTTGCTATTCGAATCTATTGAGAATACGCTGCACCGCACTTTGTTAGGCGGTTTAACGTTCATAACGGTTAAAGGCATTTTAAAAATCTACCTAAAGCAGCAACAATACACTCGTAAAAAGAAACGTCATATTGTCGATTATACCGAGGAAAATGTTCGAACTTATGCAAATCGAAATTCTTCTTCTAGAAATCATGGGGCTGCCGCTGCAGCTGCCGCTGCTGCTGCAGCAGCTGTTGGTGCTCAGCAGCAGGAACAACAACAACAACAAGCTAACGTGCCACGACCAAATACACAAGACAGTATGGTGTAAACAAAAAAGTAAAATATTAAAAAAAAAAAATTGCGTTAATTAAAGGGAAAATTGGTAAGAAATAAACAGCTAAAGAACTTTAAAAATTATTGACATTAAAACAAGTTCCGTCGTATAGTAATAAATCTTTTTTTATACAAAATAAAAGAAAATAGAAGAACTTTGTTAAAAATAAAAAAAAATATTACAATATAAAAATTTCAATTGCAATTTTGATTTTCCTCAATCTTTTCATTTATTAATATTAATTAAATAATATAGAGGGAGGTGCGATCTTAACATAAACTTTTTTAATTTTATGTTATCGCTATTTAATAACGTTATAAAAATATCGATTTAATGGGGTCAAATTAAAAATACTTATCAATTTATTTGAGGAAACGGAAAAAAGATAAAAACATTAAATGCCGTCTTGCACAAGTGTAACGGTGAAGGTCGTAACTCGTTTTCACCTACACAAGATCACCACTTTATAAATACTTTTCTTAATTTTAGCAAATGAATTCTTATTATTAGTATTCTTATTCGTATTATTCTTATTATTATTACTTATTGTTAGTATTTTTATTATTATTACCCACTGTTGAATTAGTTCTTTAAGTTAAGATTTATGAATTATTATATTATAAGTATTATATTATTTAAATTAACGGTCGGGAACGTAAGAGCACCACCTGTGAGTCAGAAACATCATGATCAACAACACAGTCAGCTGTGATGTAGATAAAAACTCACCGCTGATAGTTGTCATGAGGCCATGATGGATAATATGTGTGTGCGTGTGAATGTGTGTAGCCACGCACATGTATATAAGGCAGAACATTTCATGAAACGAGGATCAATTGGCAAGAAGATCGCCTGCAGATAAGAAGTCTTTTGGACAGGAGTTTAATACTCCGCAATAACTTCTTATCAGCAGAAAGCAAGTAGATCGCCTGTGGATGGGAAGTCTTTTGGACAGGAATTTAATATTCCGCAAAAACTTCTTGCCCGCAGACAGTCCGCCTGCCGGTAAGAGATCTGTTGGACAGGAATTTAATATTCCGCAATAATCTCTTATCGAAAGTAAGGCTACAAGTGGTGGAATTGGTGGGATTAGCTTGACTGTGCGACTAAGGCTGTGGAGGAATTTAATATTCCCGCAGTATCATTTCACCTCGCCAAGAATTCCCCGCGATCACTGCTGCGAGGATAGTGCTTAGTTTACCGCCGCGGCCACCTGTGCCGCCGCCATCTATACCGCTGTCGCCTCTACCGCAGCCATCTGCACCGCAGCCATTGATGCCGCTGCCGCCTCTCTCGCAGCCATCTGCACCGCAGCCATTAGTGCCGCCTCTACCGCAGCCATCCGTGCTGCTGCCGTCTCTACCGCAGCCATCCGTGCCGCTGCCGCCTCAACCGCAGCCATCTGCACCGCAGTCATCCGTGCCGCTGCCGCCTCTCTCGCAGCCATCCGTGCCGCTGCCGCCTCTACCGCAGCCATTTGCACCGCAGCCATCGGTGCCGCTGTCACCTCTAGCGCAGCCATCTGCACCGCAGCCATTGGAACCGCTGCCGGCACTACCGCAGCCATCGGTGCCGCTGTCACCTCTAGCGCAGCCATCTGCACCGCAGCCATTGGAACCGCTGCCGGCACTACCGCAGCCATCTGCACAGCAGCCTTTGGTGCCGCTGCCGCCTCTCCCGCAGCCATCCGTTCCGCTGCCGCCTTTACCGCAGCCAGCTGTACCTCTGCCGCCAGGACCACTACTATGTCCTGCAGTACTAGGTCCTGCCGCTGCCGCCTGTACCTCTGCCGCCAGTACCTCTACTAGGTCCTGCCGCCAGTGACGCCGCCGCCTGTACCGCTGCCGCCTGTACCGCTGCCGCCTGTACCGCTGCCGCCTGTACCGCTGCCGCCTGTACCGCTGCCGCCAGTACCAATACTAGGTCCTGCCGCTGCCGCCTGTACCTCTGTCGCCAGTACCTCTACTAGGTCCTGCCGCCGCCTGTACCGCTGCCGCCAGCACCAATACTAGGTCCTGCCGCTGCCGCCTGTACCTCTGCCGCCAGTACGTTTGTACCGCTGCCATCCGTATCGCTGTTGCCTGAACTGCTGCCGTCATTACCACAGCGCCATCTTGACCGCCGCTGCCTGCACCGCTGCCGTCTAAATGACTGCTGGTGTCCCTACAGCGAGCTGACTCCCTGTTCTTCGGCTACAATTCCCGACTGTCCACTACAACAAGCCACCTTGTAAAGATTAGCTAATAAATAAATTTGGTGTTATGTTTTATAAAGTTATAAAACATTGCGTGTCGCTCATTCTACGGTAATAAACTATTAAAATTTGCAACGACCCTGGCCGCCGCTGTCGCTATCCCAGCAACCAGCGGAAACGTGTCGTTACACAAGAAATGGTTTTGTTACGTCTTGTAAGACGTTATTAATAAAAGATTATGATTTATAGCAGTTAAAATATTTTATTAATTCGAATTATCCAGGGTGTCGTAATGTGTAATAGATTTATTACGGTTCAATGCGATTTGTCAAGGGGCTGCTACTCTCAAAAAAAAATAATAAGTCGACAGGAAACTATCAGACATGTTCTTAAAATCACTTAGTTTCAAATCACATGCAGTTTTAAAATCACACATGTGTTTTTATGTTGTTCTGTAAATCGCACTGTTTTTGTAGTTTTCGATGTGATTTTACTTTCCTGAAAGCACAAGAAAACAGCTGATTTACTTGACAATTTTTTCTTTAAACTTCTGTTGTGCAAACATAAAAACCACAAATAAAATAAAAACGAAAATAAAATGCCTGGAGCTTTTGTGTTGTCTTTAATTGAACGCAAAAAAACGATTATTAAAATTAATTTTTATGTAAGCAATTTTATTATTCGTGCTTGATTCCTTTAAATAAATATTTCATGATATTCTTACGAAATATTTATTACAAAAATTTTTATTAAAAAATAAACATTTTATGATATTCTCATAAAACATTTATCCAAATAAAAATAAAAACATTTGTAATGTATTACTGCGGGGGAGAGCATATCCATATTGCAATTTTACTATTGCTCACATAGCTCATCAGTGAATTTTACCCCAATATTGTATAGAAAAACCTAAAAGTCTTATATCCAAAGCCAAACTGATTCCATGAGAATTTTTTCATAAAATCAACATAGCATAGACAGCAAGACTCAAAAACACTTCTATACAAACACTGCAAAACATTTAAAAACAACAAAAAACATTGCTTATTTTCAATCATTTCTACATAAGGGTTGCCATTGGAAACCATTCATATGTAATTTGAAAATTCAGAAAATAAAAAATATTTGTAAATAATTTTACAAAATTTCTAAGTAAGCAACGGGCACATGCAGTAGAAATAAAAATTTTTGTAATAAATATTTCGTGAGAATATCATAAAATATTTATTTAAAGAAATCAAGCACGAATAATAAAATTGCTTAGATTGAAAATGATTCCGATGAATAAATTACTTATTAATTTTTATGTAAATATACACACATGAATGTATGCATGTACTTTTTTCCAGGCTTGCACTGTTTTGGCTGGTGGTCCCAAAGCATGTAGTTCATTTGCGAGTTCCATCTACAACTGTTCAAAATAAACTTTGTCGCCATGTACAAAGCCTTTTTGCCAAATCAGAATGCTATTCCATAAATGCCAAGAAAATCTCGAGTTGGCTCTGACTTTTGTGTGGTCCCCTAAAAATATATATATTAATATCTACTTACATACAATTACTAGACATTATTTTATAATACTTACATTTTAATTAGGTTTCGCGAGAAAATTTAATAAATTTAAAACTTAACGTCTGTTGGCAAAAAGAAAACAAACCAGTAAAGTTGCCACAGTACACAATAGGTTTTGAATGCCACTTGCCTTAACTTTGTTTTACTTTTTTAGTGAATTTATGCAAAAAGCTTATTATTATTTAATAAATTATATTATAATTTAACGATAATTTAACATTTTTTGCTGGCACTGATTATTAATATATTCATATTTCATATAATATTTTAAGCAGCCATAAAAGAAATTCCAATGGCAATCTTCTATGTATTTTCGAAAAACTTTAAACAGCTGAGAGCAAACAACAAAATTGAAATCACAATGGAAAACATAAAAGCAAATAATAAATTTTCAGTAAAAAAGGTGCCCTTACAATTTTCTTAATTTTAAAGTGTTTGTTTTCAATAAAAAGTAATTATATAACAAAATTAATAAGAAAACATATTGGTTGAATTATTTCAGTAATTTATTTTACAGTTTTCATTGTGTTAGTAGCAAAATCACCCCAGTGATTTCAAATTGCAAGTGGCAAACGTGGACGTTTTAAAAGCACAAAATTTTGTGCACAGAACACATTTCTTGTGCTTTCAAATCACTTTCATGAAATGTGATTTTCAGAACAGGCCTGTATGTATATGGTTATGGTTATGGTGGAAAATCAAATTTCAAATGAGATGTTCGGTACACCTGAAAAATGTCACCGAGTCGTAAATGTTATTAGAAATGCTCTAGAAACGAAACAGTACTGTTCTGCTGTCTTTCTGGATGTCAAACAAGCCTTCGACAGAATATGGCATTTAGGTCTTTTGTACAAATTAAAGACATCTCAATTATAGTGTGAAAGGCTGTGTTTAAATTTTAAAACATTTTGCTTAAACGTGTCAAAAACACAAGTGTGAACTTAGTATTAAATAACCACTGCAACGCTTTTTAAAGGCAGATATTTGTGCTGCTGAAATTTTTGGTAAATTAAATAATTTATTGCCGCCTCAAAGCATGCTACAAATATGAGTTACCTTTTGCTGAAAGTCTACACAATTTTGGTTTACTTACATTTGGTAATTTGTAGAGCGCAAGTGTATTGACTACTTTTACGTGTATTATGGGAAAAGTGCTAGAAGTTAAGCGAGTCGGTTGAAAATATCAATTAATTCTTTTCACTCTTCAAAATTTAGAAATTTAAAAATTATATTTTTGCGAAAATTGTTTTTATTTTATTATTTTATTTTACTTACCAGCTTGACCAGCTGGGTCAGTAAAAAACCCTTAACTTATTTCAATAAAAAATGAAACGCGATGTGGACTTTTGGATTAAATACAGGGTGTCCGCCGGGAAGGTATACTACTTTGTTTGTTTAAAATTTTTAATTAAATGAGAGAACATGTATCTTGTATTGATAAATGTTTTATTTAATATCGTCAATTATGTATGGAATACAATATTAGATAAATATCCGCCTCTGTTAGCCTCACAAATGCAAGCCCTTTTTCAGTACAGTCTCACACATTTCACACGGTTTTTCATTAATTTCATCATGAAAATTTTGTTTGAATGGCTCAAGCGTCTCTGGTTTTTTTTGCATAAACTTTGCTTTTCAGATATCTCCGCTGAAAGAAGTCTGGAGCAGTTAAATCAGGCGACCGTGGAGGCCAATCAACCTTACCGTTTCTTGAAATAACTTGTTGTGCAAAGAGGTCTCGCAATAATTCCATTGTAATCCTGACTGTATGCGATGTGGCACCATCTTGTTGATACCACATGTTAATCAAACCGAAAGCATGCAGTTGTGGCGTTAAAAAGCATATTACGATATCGCTTCGCATTCACAGTTACCGTTACGCCGTTTTCATTTTCAAAGAAGTAAGATCCAATGGTTCTTCCTAAACAAATCGCACACCAAACTGTCACATTTAATGGATGAGAAGGTGACTTGAATAAGTTTTTTTTTAAAGAGAAGTAGCACTTCAGGCAGCAATACCTATTTAGACAAGTACCGTGCTACTTTCTTTAGGAAAGGGATAGAGAATAGATAAAACAGGTGGTGAAAGCAGAAGGATAGTCGGAAATTAACTGCCGTATAAGACAGCACAGCGACCAGTGACTATGCCTTCGTCGCTGAACAGCCCCACCGAGAGTCAACTTTTATTTTCGTAGTGAAAAAAACAAGGTCTTCGTTGGGAATCGAACCCACAACCCCCATATTGACAAGCTAGTACACTACCTACTAGCCTACAGGGGCACCTTGAATAATTTAAGAGTTTTCCATTCCCTAGAACCGACTATTCTGTTTATTCACATATCCATTTAAATAAACATGTGCCTCGTCACTCATTATGAATTTTTCATGTAAATTGTGGTTGTCATAAGCGAGCTGTAACATCCTATTGGCATATGTACGGCGACGTAAATGGCCTTGTGGAAGACCATATAAGAACAAGTGCAAAACCTTGTGCAAAATTGTGGACAGAGTTGTTTGTTGAAGACCAAGCTGCTGAGCACGGCGTCGAATTGAGGTTGATGGATTATTTTGAGCACTTTTTTTAGCAGCAGTAATATTTTCAGCCGATCTTGTAGTACATTGAGGTCCATGCATGGCCTATCACCTACAGACCCTCTATCTTCGAAATCATTCACTACACGATAAATAGTGCGTTTAATAGCACGTTGTTTCTCATCGCAACTTTCTCATCGTCACAGTAATCGATGATTGATTTTGATAAAATGCGTTAACGATTAAAACACGTTGGTTTATCCAATATTTTTCCATAATAAATTTGCCACGTGTCTATTTCACGACTGCCAAATATGAACGGTCAAGACAAATTTTTACTAAAATGGCGGCAAAACAAATATATTTTCAAGGCGGACAGCTTGTACTAAAATGTACCAAAATTGCTTGGCGATTTCTTGAAGTGCAATTAGAAAACCCCTGCGATAAAACACATTTCAACCAATCTGTGGTTCAATTGTTCTATTGAAAAATAAAGAAGCTGATTTCATTACGTGCTAAAAACAGCTTTTAAAGTAGGAAGGGCTCCGTGTGTTTAATTTATAAGTGAAAAATAAAACGGATATATAAACTTATTCGTGCTAATTTACCAATGAGACGAACTAACAAAGTAAAACGTGGTTTTTAGCGAATTGAGTACGGAATCGTAAAAAAAGTAATAATTTAAAAGCTCAAATCTGCTAACTGCCAACAGCAGCTAAGCAATGTACTTTGGGACAAGATTGCGGTTTATTGTTTATTTGTTCCTTAATTTTGATTGGCTTCCAATATTTTATTGATTACTACTTCCTATTCTATCGTTCGTCATTGTCTGCTGTTTTGCTAGTTGAAGGCTCAACACCAATGAACACATTTAAAAATAAGTAGAAGAAGAACAACTCTATCTACATACATACATATGTAAGTAAAACGAACTAAACAATATCGCTATTTTTTCATACTTTCCTTATCTCATAAATTAGATTCTTATGGAGAAAAAGAAAAACCAAAAAGTTAGGAGGAAAATAGTAAAAGCAGCGGTTTTTAAGAAGTGATGTCATAGGTAGAAGATACTAAAAGTGTAGAAAGAAAGCCCTAAGTAAAAAAGGTTGTATATGAATTTTCAATAAAGCACTGCTTGTATTGCTTTCTTCTTCCAGAAGATCCATTGCATTACATTGTTGTGAGGTACACCTACACATCTAAATTGTTTCAATGTTCTACCCACTTAGGTATATCTAGTCCGAGTGGCTGATTTGCCTCTACCGGATGAGTTGGCATTGCCCCGTAATTAAAGAGATGGTAAAAATTATGTAAACCTAAACCTTTTGAAAAGAAAAATCGGATTGATGTTATTAATTCTGAACCAGTAAATGCTGGGATAAGTTCCTTATCGTTCTATGGTTGACATTGATGGCGGCTCCCATCGCTTCTTGATAAATATCGTACATAATGGTTTATATGAGGAGTCGTCTTGTACCATGTTTTTTATTGAAAGATTGTATGCTCATACTATCCCCCCGGGGGTACATTATATGGTCTTTATAGAACTTCGTCTATCTAGACCTGTGCAACTGGGGGGAAAAAGGGAGTCCAGTCCCCTGAAGGCAGCAGGGGTCAACTGGGAACTCCACGTTATTTTCACGGGAATCACTAGCCCGCAGAGTTTCCGCTTTTGTCTCTTTAGGCATTTAGCTGTTTCTCTGACTGATTTTGAGGTTGGCCCTTCGGGAGTATCGTGGTGGTTGTGCTTGCGCGGCCCTTTAACAGACAGGTCAGTTTTATATGGTGGCCAGGTTCGTTTCACCTTTAATAACACCTACCTGGTGAAATGTTCCCAGATCCAGTGAGCATGCTAGACATGTGTTCTGGATAGGAGTTGGATAGTCTCCAACTCTTCAGCAAGGAGTGGTGGCTTGCAGCCCTGCTCTGGAATCATCAAAGTTGCAAGTAGGAAAGAACTGTTGCTAGAATTAGTTTTCGGCTTCCGTGAATGACGTTTGCTTTTCATTCCCAGTGGTTTGACCATCATCTGATTAAGGCTTTATAGCCAGGAACAGATGTAAATCTTATCACGTAATGTACGCTTATACTCCCCCCGGGGGCACATTTATCGGTTTTTATAGAATACTTGACTATCTAGACCTGTGCCGCTAGGGGTATAAGGGAGCCCAGTCCCCTGAAGGCAGCAGGGGTCAACTTGAAAGCTCCACGTTATTTCCAAGGGAATCAGTAAGCCCCAGAGTTTTCGCTAATTGTCTCTTTAGACTTTTAGCTGTTTCTCTGACTAATTATTGAGGTTGGCCTTTGGGAGTATCGTGGTGGTTGTGGTTTTGCATGAACTGATTACAGTGGCCAGGATCATCTCGCTTTTAATCACATGTACCTGGTGAATGATCCAGATCCAGTGAGCATGCTAGTCATGTGTTCTGGACAGGAGTTGGATGGTCTCCAGCTCTTCAACAAGGAGTAGTGGTTAGCTCTGCTCTGGAACCGCTGAAATTGCAACTAGGAAAAACCTGTAGCTAGAATTAGTCTTAGGCTTCCTAGGACGTGAATAACGTTGCTTTTCATTCATAGTGGTTTGACCACCATCTGATTAAGGGCCACGGCTAGGTGCAGATGTAAATTTTATCACGAAATGTACTTTCATACTCGGGAATATCTTTTATGACTAACCTCGGAAAAGGATCTTTTCCGACAACATCTTAAAATGAATTGTTTTAACAGCACGTTCTTATGCTCTCTGGCCATCATCATTCTGCTAAATTTAGAGTTTCTTCTAATGGTTTATCGTACAACGTTGCTAATATTCAGAATATTTAGAAATTTTTCATCTACTCTTTCGGCAATGTTATTCAAAATATTGTTATGAGGATGCTGAGTTTAATTTATAAAAAGAGTAAAGTGAATTGACCTGTTGTATCTGCTTACAAATTAACAAGTTTTTAAGAACACAAAACAACAAAAACATGCAATTCCATGAACTAAGATTAACAATCAGAAAAACAAAAACAACTAGCAACTAAAAAACAACTAACACAGAACAAGAAAACGAAGAGCCCAGCAGGAATCTCCGCTAAATGATGACAATAATGTCGTCTATATTTGATACGATTAATTAAAGTTTCCAGTAAATGTTAAAACCGCTCAAAACAGAATATAGGGTCTTCCTCCCCTGGAAAATAGTTCAGTCGAAATGAAAGCTGTTACAGCAGCTTTCAGACGTTAAAGTTGCCATCCCGTATTTTTTGTGTATAAAAGGAAATAGCTCACCTAACTAAAAACTTTAAAGTGTTGTGTGAAAATTTTTTGCAATAAAAGAACTTAATAAACTAAACGTTTATTTAAGGAATAACTATTTGTATTTTGTAAATTAAAAATTCATTAAGTTTGACGTTACAATAGAATCTCACAAGGATATGCAGTTCTTCTAAAGGGATTATTTTTTTATTATAATTATATTATATTTTTTGGTAAATCAATCAATTTTTTAATTTTGTCCTAGTTGATGAAAAAAGGTTTTTTTAATAATTTTCCATGAAATCTATCTTCAAAACCCATTTCTGGTAAAGCACAATTATATTCCTTCTGGATACATGCCACTGGAGGTATCTGTTACTTTTCGCAGAAATGGTATCATCGGGTCTAGTGGAAAGTGCTCGATTCCACTTGATTGCCTGCGGGCAGCATGCTTCGACCAATCGATAAAGTGAAAAGCGGTTATAATTGGCGTTTGATTAATGAAAACAGATATTGCCGTGCCGGAACCAAAGACGACTTCATTGATTTTCGAAAGATTTTAAATGGAGACTTTAACTCTAGATGGTTACTAACAGAAACGAATATTTTTTTTTGCATTTAGAGGAATTTAGGCCAATTAGATGAGTTTTTGATAGTGTTATGTGTAGAAGGCGCTCCTCGTAAAGTTTGGATATATAAGGCTACTGTAAAAAAAAGTTTCTAATGGCGAGTTAGCAACACATTTGGAAGATTCCTTTAGTTTCTGAATATAATTACCAACCTTTACTTCCTTTAGCATAGTTAAAGAAAACATCTTTCTTATTTTCTTTACTTTTAAACAATTATAATCCCGTCATAACAAACGAGTTCATTTTTCGATATTTCGAAAATTCTTTTGGTGTTCGGTTGACAGCTGTAACGACACAGCTGTTGACACTGGTTAAACTGTTATGCAAATAATAAACATTTGAGTCCAAAAAAAAATATATGAGATCTCCTGACTTTTTTAAGCAAAAAGCATTCCAAGTTTGTCAAAAATATAGCGGCAAGATACATGGAATCAGGATCGGTTGTTTCAAATGAGGCGAATTTATACTGAGCATCGCTCAAATGCGACAATAAATTTAAAAATTTTGGAATAGGAAAAAATGATTTTAAAGTTAAAACAAATTGTATGACTTTCTGTTTGAACTTAGGCTTGTCCATACATAGAAAATCTGTGCACACAAACACACACACACATACACATCCACTCACAAACAGTCATATATAATTAAATGAAATGCCAAGTTAAGGTCCCGTTAGAAAAAAAGGGTAACATTTCCGGTTTTCTGGATTTTATGTTGTCTTATTGTAATTTCTCCTTTTTTTGAAATTAAAACAATAACAAAGTGATCGAAATAAAAGAAAACCATGATGAACAAAGATTGTTTCGTTTCAAAGTTTAATCTTCTCATTTAAAGGTAAGACGAGGAGAGTACTAAACCTCCGTTCGTTTAATGTAACTTTAAAATTAACTCTTCGTGTTACTTTCTTTTTGTTTTATTTTCGCTCTTACGGTTGTTTGTAATGATGTTGTTATTGTTGTTTAATTGTTGTATCTTTGTTTTCTGTTCGTGATTTGTGTGCTTTCTTGCTATAAGCTTTGTATTAAATTTATGTGTGTATGTGTTTATAGGACTGTGTATACACGTGTGTGTAGTTTGTTTATATGAGGTGGCCATTCATTACGTTTTGTTTTATTATTTACTTTGAGATTTTTTTTTTTAATTCTAACAACTTTGTGATGTTGCTACAAAGTATAGACATGTCATTAGAAAATAAATTACAGAATGTATTACTGTAGATGGAGCATATCCACGTAATAATTAAGACTCTGTTTACATGGCTCATCAATGGGATTTATCTTATATAATTTAGCAGAATTTTAGCCCTCGATATTTTACAAGACCCCTTTTCTGGCTTCTGGCCAATGAAGCGGCAATTTTGTAATAAACGATCGAAACCTGTTTCTATACACTACGACTCCTCCAATTGGATTAAAAACAAAACATAATTGGATCGAACTGGCAGATAATAGTACAATGCCTTCTTTGAATATGTTAATCTCTCTCACGCAATTCTTTTATTGCAAAATAATTACGTACAACACTTTAGAGCTTTAAATTAAATTAAACAATTTATTTACTTATTTGGGCTTATACACACAAAAATACATGATGATAATCTTATGACTTTCACGGCTAAAAGCTGCTTTATTATCTTAATAACTTTATTCAACAAATTTTCCACTTAAACTGACTATTGCCCAGCAGATGGAGCTTATAAAGGGTGTTTTTTTAAGCCCGATAGAACTTGAAATTGTAAAAAATAACACAAAAAATTAAATTGTAATCAAAATTTCTTTTTTATTCGAAGGATCAATACGTGACATTAACATTTGAAAACGATTTCGGGCTGTTCTTGACGAAGCGCATTCTGGACGTCCAATTTTAGGCCACTTTTTCGAGCACTGCTGGACGTATGTCACGAATAACACGAACAATGCTGTCCTCCAAGGCGTCAATTGTTGCTGGTTTATCAGCATAAACCAATGACTTCACGTAGCTCCACAGGAAATAGTCGAGTGGTATTAAATCGCACGATCTTGGAGGCCAATTGACAGGTCCATTTTTCGAAATCAACTTATCGCCAAATTTTGATTTCAATAAGTCGATGGTTGCGTTCGCTGTATGGCACGTAGCGCCATCCTGTTGAAACCACATCTCGTCCGGATCAATGTCATCCATATTTTCAAACAAAAAATCATTGATCATGGTGCGGTAACGATCTCCATTGACCGTAACGCGAGCTCCGGCCTCATTTTTGAAGAAATAAGGTCCGATGATGCCACCAGCGTGAAAACCGCACCAAACGGTGCATTTTTCTGGATGTAATGGAGTCTGTAGGGTCTGTTGGGGATTGGTCTCACTCCATATGCGGCAATTTTGCTTATTAACAAACCCGTTAAGCCAAAAATGGGCCTCATTGCTGAACACAATTTTGCGATAAAACAACGGGTCAGTTGCCAACTGCTCTAGAGCCCAATCGGCGAAAGAACCACGCATATAATGGTCTCGTGGCTTTAATTCCTGCACCAGCTGGATCTTATACGGGTGTAGGCCGAGATCTTTGCGCAAAATTTTCCACGTAGTGGACGGACAGAGCCTCAATTCCTGCGACCGACTACGAATTGATAAATTTGGATCTTCTTCCACACTTTCGTTTACAGCGGCGATATTCTCTTCAGTACGCATATTCCTTCGACGTGTTGGTGTTATTGCATCCTCTAGAGAGTATGTGGTACGAAATCTATCGACAGTTCGACGAATGGCTTGTTCAGATGCACGATTATGTACGCCATAAAAATGACGAAGTCGTCTATAAGTTGCGCGAATCGACAACTGATTTTCAAAGTAAATTTGGATAATTTCGTAGCGTTGTTCAAGCGAGAGTCTATTCATGATGATTTGTCAGAGTATACTGAAACAAATAAAAAAAAATGTTTCATCAAAATTTCATTTTTTGTGTTAGTTTTTACAATTTAAAGTTCTATCTAGCTTAAAAAATATTCTGTTTTGAGCGATTCTCGTATATACAAGAAAATTCTACTTCAGCATCATCACATATTGTTGTTGTGATTATTATTATTCAGTGTAGACGCCTATTTGCCTTTGTGAAATTTTCTTGTTCTGTGTTAGTTGTTTTATTTGTTTATTTATTTTTCTTAGAAAGTTAATAAAGCATGTTATTGTTGTTTTGTGTTCCAAAGATTTTTAAAAAGCTACATAATTTGCAAACAGACACAATAGGTCATTTCATTTATGATAATTATTTTCGTTTAAAACTTTAACTAAGCATCTTCGTAATAATATTGTTACGGATGTGTTTTGCTTAAGTTTTAAAATAAAGTAATTAAGCAATAAAGCGAACTACTGGGTATATTGTTTACGAATTGCATGGCTTGCTAAGAATACTGATGGAACAACAACAAAATTTCCAGTTACAAACTGCGTAGAAATTTTATACACAAACAACAGCAATTCGTTATGCTGTTTACTAACTGCGTGGCATGCAAGACAAAAACAAATTGTTGTTTACTAACTGCGTAGAGATAACAACAAACATGTATGCTGTTTACCATCTGAATAGTTTTCTAAGAAACCTTTTCTACAAAGGACAACAACAAATATTTTGAAATAAGTCCCAAGCAGAAACCTTATCAGCATAAAAACAAAAACAAAAATACACACAGACATACAGGCGCCTATACATTGAATAAACAACATACAACGACAAAATGTGATACGAAGGGATTAGAAGATTCTTAAATCTTCTAGACTTTAAATGGACAAATATAAATAGAGCAGCGTCTGAGTGGACAGTCAGTCGGTGTAAAATTAAACCTCATCAAGTAAAGACGAGCATTTTAAGTAAATTGTTCTGAAGTGTCAACTTTGTGTAGTTAAAGTAAATAAAATTGTTATTAATTTAAAAATTCTAAAAACTGGTGTTATTTATTTTGCAATAAAGAACTCACAACAAAACGCTTATAAAAGGTATAAACGTAACAATATGTTCATTATTAAAATTTTTTAAAGCACCGATGAAAAGATTAATAAATCTTAACATGAAGTCAAATACCACAAGATAGATTATGATAGCCACTTATTTTTAAAGTGAAGTTGAAAGGAAAAAAATTTAATGAAGTCATTGATATTAACTTATGTAATGCTTTTGCAGGATTACAGTCGGCACCTGAGTTTTGCTTTTTATTTTAAGAAGTTTTAAGTTTTAAACACTTAAATTGGGAGTGTTAAATAAAACAAACTTTGTAAAATCAATTTGCACTTCAACACTTAAAAATTGCTTGAAGATGTAGATGTGTGAAATGGTGAACGGCTTATTAGATTCCCCACTTCTGCTTTGTAATCAACATTATAATTGAAATGGGTTATAATAACAGAAGAAAAGGTTATATGAATGATCATTGAAAGTTACAATGTTGCGAGAGATGAGATTTTAATGAGATTTTAACAAATTTAAAAACATGAAAAACAAACCTGACTACAGGAAAACTACAAAAAACATTATTCTCGATACATGGAACACAACTGGCCCTATTTTATTGAATATAATTAATAAATCTATGGAAACAGGAGTATTTCCCACAAACTGGAAAGAATCAATGATTACGCCAATAGAGAAAATAAAAAACACAAATAAATGCAAAGAGTTCCGTCCAATAAATGGGCTAAAAATATGTGAAAAAGCTATTGAGAAGGTTGTAAAAAATCAACTGGAGAAATATGTCGAAGATCATTATTTGCTGTCTAAACATCAGTCAGGATTTAGAAAAAACCATTCGTGTGAAACAACAGTGAAATACTTAATAAACAAAATAAAAATAGTAAAGAAGAGTAACAAAATCCTATGTGTGTTCCTAGATTTTAAGAGAGCCTTCGAGACAATAGATCGTAATATATTAGTTCAAAAACTTCAAAAATATGGTTTACGTAATAGTGAATTAAATTGGTTCAAAACATATCTAGAAAATAGAAAACAAATAACAAAAGTTTATAACATAGAATCAGGTAGAATAATAAACAACTATGGTGTTCCACAAGGCTCAATTTTAGGAGCTCTCTTATTCATAATATATATATTACTGACATTGAACAAATACTTGATAAATGCGAAATAATATTCTACGCGGATGATACATTGATATTCACGAAAGCAGAAACAGAAGAAGAATGTTACGACAACATCAGGAAAGATTTTAAAAAAATAAATAATTGGATAAATATGAATAAACTAAAACAAAATGAGGCAAAGACTAAACTGATGGAAATTATTATGAACACTAATAAAACACTCGAAATAAATAATATTACAATAGAGAAAGTAGACAATATAAAATATCTCGGTTTTGTAATAGACAAAGACTTGAAATGTAATGAACATATTGAATATATTTGTAAGAAAATCGGGAAAAAATCATTTTTTTCAAACGTTTAAGAAATAAAGTTTCAATTTCAACATCCATAAATATATATAATACAATAATTAAACCTCACTTCGAATACGGGTCAACAATATTATACTCCAGCTGTACCGAACAACAAATTGCTAGACTACAAAAACTACAAAATAACGCTATGCGTGCAATATTAAAATGTTATCGTTTTACTTCAATTAATTACATGCTCAACACGTTGAAATGGTTAAATATTAAGCAAAGACTACAATTGAATACTATAGCTTTCATACGGAAGCTAAAGATGGGTGAAGCACCAGAATATTTATTAGAGCAGATGAGATATGCAGGAGATGTTCAGCCATATTATCTAAGGAATGCTATTGATTTTAGGTTGCAAAAAGCACACACCAATGCGATGCAGAGAACATTATTTTACAAGGGATTGAAAATGTAAAATATGATGTCGAATGAAACTAAAATTGAACAGAATGTAAAAGTATTTAGGAACAAAGCTGTACATTATATTAAAAATAATTTGGTTCAGAGCATTTAACATTAAAATTCATTTAAAATTTATTTAAACTTAATAATATGTAAATTTTTAAAGTATTTAAAATACTACTTAATAATAATAATAAAAAAAAAGAAAAAAATTTTTAAGTTGAAACCGTCAAAAAAAACAAACGTATTTAAAATGGCGAAAAAAAAAATGATTGTGGTGACAAGAAGGAGGACATAATATTTTTAATTAAATTATATAAAAAAAACTACATAAAATATAAAAAATGTAATTATTTTTTATATTTAAAGAAATAAAATAATTCTTTGAAATTTTCTGTGCAAAGCAGAATTTATCTGGTCCCTCTAAAATGTATTTCTAAAGTTTGGTGATCACACATCATATAGACAACACACAGTAAAACAAAAGCAAAACGTTTTTTAACGAATTTGGAGTCGTCGCAGTAGAGTAGTTTAACTTCAGATGATAATAATCGTGAACAAAAAAATAAAAATAAATAAAAATAAAAAGAATATTCAGTACAACAGTCACAAGCAAAGGAAAAGAACATCCAACGACTAAATAAATGATATACAAATACACTGCATCTGGGTCCAACAAACATACAAATGCCGGATTGCTGGGCTGTTGTTTATTTGGTTGGCTGTTTGGTAAAATATCTTTCGTAAAGGTACATTTAGATGATATTTACAACAAAAAAAAAAAAAAGAAAAAACAAGAGAAAAGTCTCACTGAAATAATAATAAAATCATCATACACTCAACAAAACATACATAAAAAACAGTAAGAAAAAACCAACAACAACAACACCTATCTTAGCATTAACACTGCGTTACAAAAGTTGATATACCAACGTTGAACTAAATACATAAAAGACATATAGAAGATCAATAAATAAAAATTAAATGATGGAGCAGAAATTTTTAAACGAATTGTCAAGATGAAGATGAGTGAGATGTTAAGCTTAGTAGAGGAAAATGTATGGAATAAATAGGTAAGTAAAAATTAAGGGAAAACCGAAATATGTGTCATTTTAATTCACTATTCCGTAGACGAGAAAGTGTAAACACAAATTTTTTTGTAATCGCTGTAATAATATCGAATTTTATGCCACAAAAAAGATGTTTGCGGGGAAGTCTGAAGAAGCCTGCTGAAAGTTAACGATTATTGGTAGAAGCTTGCGGTCCACATGTACTAACTTAAAATAATTATGCACAATGGTTTGCGCAATTCATAAGTAGTGATTTTAACACAGAAGACAAAAAGCGGTCTGGTTAAGCAAAAAAGTTTGAAGATAAGGAATTGGAAGTATTACTCGATGAAGATTGTTGTCAAACGCAAGCAGAACTAACATTATCATTGAGAGTTATGCAGCAAGCCATTTCCCTAAAAGTATTACGATCATTCAGAAGCTAGGAAATTGGATACCATATGTATTGAAGCAAGGAGACGTTGAAAAACGATTTTGCATGTCGGAAATGATGCTAGAACACTGGTTACTGGTGATGAAAAATGAATACATTACGATGATCCCAAGCGCAAAAAGAGATATACTCAGCCCGGCCAACCAAATAAATCAACGTCTATGTAATGCTCTATATTTGGTGGGATTAGAAAGGGTTTTATGTTTCTGTTTTGTTTTATCAGTTATTGAAATCGGACCCAACGATCATAGGGAACCTGTACCAAAGACAATTGATTAGTTTAAAGGCAGAAATCAACGATAAACGAACAGAATATTTAGCCAGACACAAGGCCGTAATTTATATAATGACAACGCACGACCACATGTTGCTAGACCAACAAAAAACTCTTTTGAAAATAGCGTATAGAAAGTTTTGGCCCACCCGTCTTATAGCCTGCCCCTACTGACTATTATTTGTTTCGAACGATGCAGAAATCCCTTTCTAAAGTATACTTCACTTAAGAACAGTGTATCATAAATTGGATTGATTCATTTTTTACCTCAAAATCGAAACAAGTCTTTTGATGTGGAATCCATATGGTGAACAGATAGATGGGAAAAAGCAGTGGTTAACGATGCACAATATTTTGAAAAATGTTTTAACTCATTTTGTTATTATAAGAAATGTATTCTTCAAGCAAAAAAATCTAAATTATTAACTTGTAGATTTTTATTAAAAAGATTTGACTAAATGAAGATTACATTCGTTAAAGAAATAAAACATTTATATTTTATGGTTTACTTCTTATTTTATATTGAACCAAAAGCCAGAAATCATGCTGTTACGTTTAAACCTTTTATATGAGTTTTAGAGTTTTTAATTCAATAACAAGTTTATTTACTTAAACTGCACAAAGTTGACAGTGCCCCTATAGGCTAGTAGGTAGTGTACTAGTTTGTAAATATGGGGGTTGTGGGTTCGATTCCCAACGAAGACCTTGGTTTTTTTTCACTACAAAAATAAAAATTGACTGTCGGTGGGGCTGTTCAGCGATGAAGGCATAGTCACTGGTCGCTGGGCTATCTTATATACGGCAGTTAATTTCCGATTATCCTTCTACTTTCACCACCTGTTTCATCTATTCTCTATCCCTTTCCTAAAGAATGTAGCACGCTACTTGACTAAATAGGCATTGTTGCCTGAAGTGCTACTTCTCTTTAAAAAAGAGGAAAAGTTGACACTACAGAACAATTTACTTAAAATGCACGTCTTTACTTTACGAGGTTTAACTTTGCACTGATTGACTATCCAGTCAGACGATACCCTTTTATATTTGTCCATAATAAATCCAGAAAATTTAAGAATCTTCTATACCCTTTGTATCACATTTTGTTGTTGTATGTTGTTTATTCAATGTATATGTACTAATAAAGTTTCTTCTTGGAATTTATTTTAATATAATTTTTGTTGTCTTTTGTAGAAAAGGTTTCTTAGAAAACGGCGCAGATGGTAAACAGCATACATGTTTGTTGTTGTCTTGCGCGTATAAAATTTCTACGTAGTTAGTAAACGAAAATTTGTTTTTTATTCTTGCTATGCCATGCAGTTAGTAAACAATATATCAAATTGTTGTTGTTCGCGTGTATAACTACAACTACGCAGTTTGTAACTAGAAATTTTGTTGTTGTACCATAAGTTTTCTTAACAAGCCACGCAGTTCGTAAACAACATACCCAGTAGTTCGCTTTATTGCTTAATTATTTTATTTTAAAACTTAAGCAAGACACTTCCGTAAGAATATGTTATATACTTAAATTTTTTCTTCATTGCAAACCACAGAAATCTACATGTTTATTATTTAAAATTTTGATAACATTCGATAATTTCTTCAACTAATTAAATTTTAACATTGAATAGTATCTAGTGTGAGTATTTTTTTGTTTGACCTGTATTGAAACAACTAAGCCGGCGTAAGCAGCAGAAAAAAAAATATTAAACGAGGTAACAATACAATCAACGACACAACGAAAAACCGTTCGCATTTAGATTGCAACTCAACTCAACTCAGAAGCAGAAATCAGTTATTGTAGTGTTCGTCGTATGACGGTGTCATTCATAAAAGTGCCTTTGCTACGTACAGATACGCTTACTTGCTCGTACTTTAAACAAACATCACAAAGTGAGAATAAAACATATTAAAAAATAAATAAAAGCCATCCACATTAAACAAAATTTAATAAATGATTTAAAAAAGAATAAACAAACAAACAAACAAAAAAAAGAAAGAATTGAAAATAAAGTTTTGGTTTTGTACAATGCTAAAGTGAACAAAACTTGTTGACTGGTTGGTTGGCTGGGTTGTCTATGGTCTGACTTTAACTCTATTAACTTGACTTATAACTTACAATTTAAGTGTTTTTGTTTTTGTTGTTATATTTTTTGTTACTATGATAGACTTATTTTTATAAGAACTGTTATTGTTATTGTCATTGCTGCTGTTGTTCTGTTAGACAACAAACACATATGTAAGTAACAAAATAAACAACAACAACGTCAACAAACATATATCGCGGTTTTGTATGAGAAGGATTTTTGTTTTTATCTTTTGTTGTAAATCTAAAAAAAACTACTATAAATAATAACAACAAATACAACAACTAAGGTATTGCATGCATTGAACTTTAGACTATAAACTGATTCTAAAAGCCAATTTTTAAAATCAACAAAACCAAGAACAACAACAACAACAACAACTGTGAAAAACAGTTTGCTTGCTGCTTTAAGCAGAGGAACTAAATTTATTTCGTTAAAAATTAACTTTAATTGAAATTCATACAGTTAAGAATGATTTGTGCATCAATCAAATTTACGTCAAGAATATCTTAAAATAAAAGAGTTTTGATATAATTTTCATTTTTTGTATATTTAAATGATAGTTTTTTTATTTATTTAGTTTTATTTGTTAAAATATTTTTTCGTTTGTTTTTTTTTTACCTTTTAAAATATTTATTTATTTATTTTATTTTTAAAGTTTTCAAAAAAAATAAGTTTTTAAATAAATTTGAAATTTCTTTCTAAAAATACTGGGTAATTTTTCGCCAATGTTACCATTTCTTTGTTTTTTTTAATAACGAAAATATTGTTTAATTTTTTTATTACATTTTTTTAATGTCAAAAATTTGTGCGTTTTTAGAAAATAATTAAAAACAAATCAAAACTAAATTTAAAGTTTGGAATCAATAGAAATATGGAGAAATAAAAACAATAAGATGGATATAAGGTAAAACAAATATAAAGATATTCCGTTATTCAAATGTATGCCATAGAGATGCCAAGCTCGTAAAAAGAAGGAAATTTATAATATACAGGGTGTCCGCCGGAAAGGTATACTTTATTTGTTTATAATTATTTATTAAATGAAAGAGAATGGATCTTGTATTGATAAATGTTTTATTTACTGTCAGTAATTATGTATGGATTACAATACAGTATCACATAAATGTCCACTTCTGTTAGTCACACGAAAGCGTGCCCTTTTGAGCACATTTTTCATTACATTTCACGTGGTATTTCTTTTATTTCTTTACGAATATTTTTTTTGAGCTGCTCAGGCGTTTCTGGATTGTTTGCATAAATCTTGCTTTTCAGATATCACTACAAAAAGAAGTCCGGAACAGTCACATTTGGTGATCGTGGAGGCCAATCAATATCGCCATTTCTTGAAATAACTTGTTGTGTAAAGAAGTCTCGCTGTAATTCCATTGTAATCCTGGCTGTATGCTATGTGGCACCGTCTTGCTGATACCACATATTAATCAAGCCCAAAGCATGCAGTTGTGGCATTAGAAAAAATGAAAAATCATATCACGATATCGCTCCCCATTTACAGTTACCGTTACGTCGTTTTCATTTTAAAAGAAGTAAGATCCAATGATTCTTCCTAAACAAATTGTACACCAGACTGTCACTTTTAATGGATGAGATGAGGTGACTGTTGAATAATTTAAGGGTTTCCCCTTCCCCAGAACCGACTATTCTGTTCATTCACATATCCATTCAAATGAAAATGTACTTCGTCCCTCATTATGATTTTTTCATGAAAATTGTGGTTGTCGGAAGCGAGCTGTAACATCCTATTGCCATATGTACGGTGGCGTAAATGGTCTTGTGGAACACCATAAGGAAACAAATGCAAATCCTTGTGTAAAATTGTGGCCAGAGTTGTTTTTTGAAGACCAAGCTGCTGAGCACGGCGTCAATTTGAGGTTGATGGATTATTTTGAGCACTTTTTTTAGCAGCAGTAATATTTTCAGCCGATCTTGTAGTAGGTTGAGGTCCATGCATGGCCTATCACCTATAGACCCTCTATCTTCGAAATCATTCACTACACGATAAATGGTGCGTTTCGTTAGCACGTTGTTTCTCATCGCAACTTTCTCATCGTAATCGATGATTGATTTCGATAAAATGTGTTAACGATTAAAGCACGTTGGTTTATCGAATATTTTTCCATAATAAATTTGCCACGTGTCTATTTCACGACTGCCAAATATGAACGGTCAAGACAAATTGTTCTTGTTGATGCCACATATTAATCAAGCCCAAAGCATGCAGCTGTGGCGGTAAAAACCTTTCAATTATATCACGATATCGCTCCCCATTCACAGTTACAGTTACGCCGTTTTCATTTTCAAAGAAGAAAGGTCCAATGATTCCTCCTGTCCAAATTGCACACCAGACTGTCACTTTTAATGGATGCTAAGGTGACTGCTGAATACTTTGATCTCCATTGCCATTCAAATGAAAATGTGCCTCGTCACTCATTATGATTTTTTCATGAAAATTGGGGTGGGTTGCTGTAACATCTTATTGGCTTATGTACGGCGGCGTAAATGGTCTTGTGGAAGAAGCTTTTGTGTCATGGAAACAAATGCAAATCTTTTTGCAAAATTGTGGCTAAAGTTGTTCTTTGACGACCACGCTCGTGAGGAAGGCGTCGAAAAGTGGTTGATAGTTTTGAACACTTTCTTGAGCAGCAACAATATTTTCAGCCAATCTAGCAGTATGTTGTGGTCCATGCTTGGCCCTATCACCTACATACCCTCTATTTTCAAAATCATTCACTATACCATAAATAGTAAATTTTGTTGGCATGTCGTTTCTCCCAAAAATTTCACATTTCGTTACAGTAATCGATGATTGATTATGATAGAATGGTTTAACGATTAAAACACGTTGGTTTGCGGAATATTTTTCCATAATAAAGTTACCACGTGTCTATTTCACAACTGCCAACTATGAACTGTCAAAACTAATGTGTATCAAAATGGCGGTAAAACAAAGTGGTATACCTTCCCGGTGTATACCCTGTACTTAAAAACTTCATATAGGAACTTAACAAACCAAACAACAAATTAAACATAACTATTCAAACTAAATTTATTTAAAATATTTGTTTAACAAATTTGTTTCTCTAAGTGTAAAAAACAATTTCAAAGAAAAAGATGAAGAAAGTCTATTTGAACAGTGATATTTTAATGAGTGTGTTTTCATAAATAAAATTTGATGTACTTTTTATTAATTGTAAAATAAAAGTTTTTTTTTTAATGTATGAAAGTGTAAATTAAATAAATAACTGAAATTTAAATAAAATAATTCTTAAATGAAAACATATGATTTAAAAGTTAAATAAAAAACTTAACTTTAATTATAAAACATTGTGCTATTTTTAACTTCTCATACTTTCAATAAAAATATTTTTATTTTTTAGCATCCTGATAAAGGATTTAAAAAATTCATTTAATATTTTTGGTGTATTACAAGTGGTATAAGCGAATTAATATTTTAACATACGAGTCATTTGACACTTTTCTTTTTGTTTTTTTTTGCAGAAGAGTTTTTCAAAATAAATTATTATTTTGCATAATTTGCTATTTGCAAAAGTAGTTATTTTTAATTTTTAAAACTTGTCCAAAAAACATTTTTAAACAATTTAAAAAAGCCAATACAAACAATAAAGTAAAAAAATAAATAAAATACAAAAAAAAACTAAACACAATAGCATACAATAAAACATGAGCAATACAATGACCGCTCATGAACCCATAAACTATTTGGATAGCATCCTTAACGAAGAGGAGAAACGTTGTGAATATAGTCATCAGTGGCGCAATTTTACAATATCACGTTCAGGTCGCTTTAAGTCAAAAAATAAACATCGTAATGCTGTCGATGGTAAAATGTTTGATCATACAGCAGCAACAGTATCTACTACATCATCATCAGCATCGTCATCAACAGCAGCCGCAATCACGTCATCATCATCATCTTTTAGTGCATCCTTTACAGATAAGGATAAGGTAAGTTTATTTCTATTTTTTTTCTTTTAATTTTTAGAAATTATTAATGCACGTTTTAAAATTAATAATAGTGCATTTTCATTATGCCAGCTGTGATTTTAAAAACTTTCTCAAAATCTAGTTCGTTTATTTCGTATTTGTTTTGCTTGTTTAAAAAACACGAAAAATTACTTTGTATTTTTTATTTATTAATTTTAATTAATTTTTCTCAGTTTTATTTACATATTTCTTCATTTTATATTAAACGATAATTATTAATTTATTGCTAGAAATTTTATTTTGTATTTTAACAGAAATGCAACGTATTTTTGTGCATCAGAGTATTTTTGGTGCAATTTACACAAAAATCAAGAGTTAAATCACTTAACATTTGGTGGCAAAGTTAGTTTCATTTTGCATTGCAAATCTAGTCAAATTTAATTTAATGGTCGAAATTATGTAATCTTAAGCAATCTTTCAATTTTTCTTTTTTATATAAGATAGTGGAAAGGACTTTCTTCTAAACGCAAATTCGTTTTCGCACAAATACATACATCCATAAAGGGTTTTTTATCAGAAAGTTTGCTTTCTAAAATAAAACATTTTCTTTTTGTTTTTTTTTTATTGTTTTTGTTTTTGAAAAAGTTTTTTATTATTTTGAATTTGCTAATCAAAAAACTTTTTTTTCAATTTTGATTAATTATTTATACATCCTGATGATGCCAACCAATGGTTTGGCGAAATATTGAAAAATAATAAAAAATAAAGTTTTTTAAAAATTTTTTATTAAACAATGACCTAGTGCTTAATAAACTACTAAAATATATTAAAAAGGTCAAATAACTATAATTATTATATAAAAAAAAAACAAAAAATGTAGATTAAGATGATGCAAATTTTGATTGTATTACGAAGAGGAAAGCTCGACAATTATGAATGACAAATGATATCTGGCAAATGTCGATTCTTTCATCAACATTTTTAATCCCTTTTTGGCAGAATGCCGGTCCTATTTCGTTAATCACCTCACGGTTTTTAAGTTTTAAGGCTGAAATCGATTGGATTGGCTCCGTGTAGACTCTGTCCTTAACACAGCTCCCACAAAAATAAAATTATGCTGTTAAATCATAATGTTACGGATGTGTCTTGCTTAAGTTTTAAAAGAAAATTATTAAGCAATAAAGTAAACTGCTGGGTATGTTGTTTACGAACTGCGTGGCCCACTAAGAAAACTTATGGTACAACAACAAACATGTTTGCTATTTACCATCTGCGTAGTTTTCTACACGAGACCTTTTCTACACGAGACTACAACAAATATCTTAAAATAAATTCCAAGAAGAAACTTTATCAGTATAAACACAAAAACAAAAATACACACAGACATACAGGCGCCTATACATTGGATAAACAACATACAACAACAAAATGTGATACAAAAGGAGTAGAAGATTCCCAAATTTTCTAGACTTTTAATAGATAAATATAAAAAGGCATCGTCTGAGTAGTAGTGTAGGTTAACTAATTAAAATTGTTATTAATTTTTAAAAATTTAAAAAACTGGTTTTATTTATTTTTTTTTTTTGCAATAAAGAACTCACAACAAAATGTTTATAAAAGGTATAATCGTAACAATATATGGAATTTCAACATTTTCCAGGATAACAGAAACACCCTTAGATCGCTTTTCAATGTAATTCTTAGCGGATTGAGAAAACAGAATTAATATAATCGATTGTTATTTACTTTTAAGCTAATGAGATTTAAATTTTCAAATACAATTATCCAACTCTGTTGTGAAATATATTTAAATTTTTTATATAAAATTTGTTATGATTTGCTTTTTGCAAGTTTCTTTGTTTTAAAACTAAAGGGAGTTTTTAAAATAAAATTTCAAACATTCATACATAATACAAAACACATACATACATACAAGCGTGCATACATTTAAGGTTTACACACATACACACATTAATTTATATTTATATGGCTTCTGCTAAAAAATATACTCAATTTAGTCTTTTTTTGTATTTTTCAAAAAACCTCGTCAATAACTTTAATATGACTCATATTTTTTCTTATTTTGCTTTTTTCATTCGAGTTTTTTACTGTAAGACTGTTTGGAGACACTTTTTATTAATAATAATAGACCTAGATACATTTTGATCTAAAAAATATTAACAAAAACAAAAACAACAAACTGTTTTTGATACAGAATTAAAATTTTTCTTATTTCTACTTGCTTTTTATTTCGAATTGGATACAGTGATCTTGAAATACATGGGCACTTAATAATTTAGATAACAAAACTGTAATGCTAATGATGTTTTTCAAATGTACAGTTAGTAACAAAAGGACCGACACCCTCTACACTGCGTCTCCACTAACCATGAATTTATTTGTATTAGAGCAAATCTTTGACAGAATGCGAAACTTAAATATTGTCTTATCTGGAGAATACGTGTAGATCTTTACGTTCGGTCAATAGATGGCGTTCTATAGAATGGCACTATGACATTATTTACACAATATAATTAGTTGCATGATCTTTTTTTTTTGTGAAAATACAAGGTGCAGTACTCAGGGGAATTATTCAGAACAAAAACGTCAAGCAAGAGGTGAAGATGTTAATCTTTAAAAGAACTTAAGCTTTTATAGGCACTTTAGGAAACCGAAAGAAATGGTCAAAAATATTTCGCAAGAGGTGGTGTGTTTACCTATAAAGGGTAAGTAAAGGGTCCGCCAAATAACTTTTATTTTTTTTTTAAATGCTATAAACAAAACTACTGAATATTTTCTCAAATTTCTTTTTTTATTTGAAAGTACAATCCTTCCGGTTTGTAATGGAAAATAATTTCATTCAAATGGCTGCCTCGGCTGCCCATGCAGTAGCCTACACGATCGGTCCAATTTTTAAACACATTATCAATTGTGTGCAGCTGTATTTTACCAATGGCTTCATGAATATTGATTTTTTTTTGCAAAATCGGCATCTTTTGTAGGTCGATCGCAGGCCCACTTAGCGAAGCGAAAACGCATTGAATGGTCACTTGGCTTCGACTCCTGAACCAATTGGACTTTTTATGGCGTCATACCAAGGTCTTTATGCAAAATTCGTTTCAATGATGACTCTGAAATGTTCAATTATTGAGAACGACGGTGAATTGATGTTGATGGCGCTTCACGCACACTTTCTGCCACAGCAGCTTTATTCTCGGGTATACGCACTGTTTTTGGATTTTCACGCGTTGATTTATCGATGAGGATGCCAGTTTATTTCACTTTTTTCACAAGACAACGAACATACGGAGCTGACGGTGCTTCTTTTCTTCCAAAATCCGTACTCAATTTTCTTACACATTCTGCAACATTACCATGATTTTCAAAGTAATGTCGGAATATTTCCCAGCTTTGTTCAAGCGTATACACAACCATATTCGTTCAGCGGAAGGATAAAACTAATTATCTGTCAAGTCAAACATGAGCTTAGTGTTAACATTCACGAAATAAGTACTAGTTTAAACAAAAAACGTTAGATGGCGTACCTTTATTATCTTCCAAAAATGAAAATCGAAAAAGGAGATGCATGCAGGCTATCTATACTTGCAGATTGTTGATTCGGTTCTCCTAGAGGCACGCAGTCAAGCTGGATCCCTTCTCTATCTTTACATGTGCATTTGGCAGTAAAAGGCGGCACTAGTCGCCTAGGCTACCAGGTGCCTGGAAGAATTGGATACTTGAGGTCCGACCAGTGACTTTCTAAAGTCGTACCACTACAACCAGTGGCCGGCATGGCCGCGGCCCTGAACTGGTTATTGGTGAGTACCTTCGGGGAGTAATGCAATGGCTGTGGTTTAAACCCAAAAACCGCGGAAAGGTGTGGTTTTTTTCTAACCGATATGCTGTTGCATTGAAACTGACTGTCGTAAAGTTGGGAGTTTAGATAGTTTCCAGCTCTCAATTATCGTGACCGTTATCGGCCTACAAAAACAACATGGCTCTCTGTAAAAAAAAGTTTCAAAAATAATTAAGTATACAAAATATGCTTATTCTGGCTTAAAAACTTGCATAAATATGCTAAGGAAAACAACAACAACAACACTAACAAGTACTAGTTTTCTTATTCTTTATGAGGATTTTTTGGAAAGCACAAATAAAATTACAATCATATGGATATATTCTTCTTTCGCTAAATAAATATAAATGTATTTCGTTTTGTAACCGATTTCAAAAAGAAAGGATTAAGCTTTATATTAACTTATAATTTAATATTTATTTGAAATCTTGATTAGATATTTATCAAAATTCGGTACCGTGATTGAATTTGTCATTTTTGATAAAATATCAATTTTTACTGAGACTCGATTTGATGAAATTTTAAAAATTATTTTGTTAAAATTAGGCGATTATGTTGCTTAACTTTTTTTATTTTGCTAAAATGTTCACTTCTTTTTGAAATATCGGCAAAAGTAAAAGGAATTGACCTATTGTGCCTTTTTTACAAATGAAGAAGTTTTATGAACACAATGCAACAACAACATGCTTATTAAAAATTCCACGAAATAACTTAAACAAACGGAAACCAAAAAAAAAAAAAACTAACAGGAAAAAAGTTACAGCCAAACAGACGTCTACACTGAATAATGATAACAACAACTATATTTGATGAAGTTGCAGTAAAATTTTCTTGTATATGCGAGAACCGCTTAAAACGGAGTATATAAGTGCCATCTGCTGGGCAATAAAGTTAGTTAAAGTGACAACCTCGCCGGTTGAAGTTATTAAGATAATCAAACAGCTTTTAGGCGTTAAAGTGGTAAAGTTTGCATCGTGTATTTTTGTGTGTATAAAAGTGAATAAATCGTGTAATTTAATTTAAAATGTTGTATATAATTATTTTGCAATAAAAGAACTCTAAAAACTAAAAGTAACAATATCGTATTTTCTCATAATATTTAATTATATTGTAACGACGATGATTTATTAAGTTTTAAAAGGAAATAATTATTAAGAAAAAAAAAAGTAAACGAAACCACCCATCGTGCATTTTACAAACTGTGTAGTTTTCTAAGAAATCTTATACACACAAGACAACAACAATATACTTATAAGAAATTCTATCAAATAAGAACACCAACAGAAAACAAAAAAAAAACTAACACAGAACAAATCACACAGCCAAGCAGGCGTGTAAACTGAATGATAATAACAACAACAATATGGGGTGATGTTAAAGTAGAATAAAGTAGAAAGCAGTATGATGCACATGTATGCTGATGACGTGCAGGTTTATAACAGTAGCTGGATTAATGACGTTCCTTGTATGTGTGAATAAGATAAATGACGATTTGGACGTGATCAATCGCTGGGCCATGTCTAATGGATTGTATATCAATGCTTCGAAGTCAAAATGTAGTGTCCTTTCGAAAGTTAGAAGAACTATGGTTAATATTGATATGAGAATTGACGGGAATGTGATCGAATTGGTAGAATCGGCATTTAATTTGGGCGTAATTTTTAATAATAGAATGACCTGGACTAATCACATTAATTTTGTCGTTGGTCGTTAAAGGACTCTACGCCGTTTGCAATTCGCATGTTTTTGGCAAAGACTTATCTCTGATCCCTTCACTTCTTTGCGGCTGTGAAATCTATGCCAATTGTGACGGTACGGATCAGCGCAGACTGAAAGTTGCATATAACAATATTGCCCGTTATATATTTCAGAAAGACCGCCGTGATCATATCTCATCATACTCTAATTTAATTTTTGGAATGAGATTCGATGATCTTCTAAAATATAGGTGTCTAATTTTCTTGCACAGGATCATCATCTCGAAACGACCATCATATCTTTTTGATAGGATAGTTTTTGCAAGATCTCATCGTGGTAGGAATATTATCCAGCAGATGTTATCTCAACGCCAGTTCTTCCTAAATGCAACCAGTCTTTGCAACCCTTTGCCCAATTCTATACAGAAAATAGGCAACGCAAATTTATTTAAACGGGAGCTTTCTAAATCATTTAGTTCTACCCAACCTTGACTTAATTTTTATGTTAACACTTTTACATTACATTTGTTTCGACTAGTCATATCTTTATAAGTTATAACTTTATTATTCTCGACATTTATTTCATTGTATACCTACCTGTGCATTGTTAATGCTTTGTTTCTAGGTTTAACTTTTGTAATAACTCAATTTGTTAAGGATCAATAGCACCGTCAGTTATATGATGTTATCATCTTGTTGTGCTAGTTGTCTAAAGAATAAAGAATGAATGAATGAATATTCTTATATTCTTGTATATGCGAGAACGGCTTAACTATATAAGCATCACTTGCTAGACAAATGAATGAATTTGAGTCGTCAGGGAGTAAAGCAACAAAGTTACCATCGTGTTTATTTTATGTGTATTGGATTGATTTAAAACTCTAAACTTTCAAGTTATTATTTTGCAATAAAAGAACTCAAAATAACCAAACGTTTATTAAAAGAACAAACGTAACAATATTTTTATTTTGTAAATATTTATTATTGTTTGGTTTAATTTCAATTAAATAAATTTCTAGTGCCTTCATCTTATTCTCTGTATAAAATACCTTCTTTAAAATCAATTTAAATAAAATAGAGTTCTTAATTCAAAATAAATAATTTTGTCAGAACTTCAAATCTTTTATAAATTAAATTAAATGAATAACTTGTGCTAAATCGTATTTAAATTATTTGTGTTAAATCTATATCAAAGGTTTTTGAAAAGTTGCTTATGAATAAATTGTCTCCAATGCTAAGGGATAGTCGGTGTATCCCAGACCATCAATTTGGTTTTAGAAGTAGACATAGCACAATTGAGCAACCCCATAGATTGGTTCAGGTGATAAGAAGGACTTTTGAAGAGACGAAGTATTGTTTAGCTATTTTTATTGATGTTTCTCAGGCTTTTGACAAAGTTTGGCATGAAGGTCTATTTCTGAAACTGAAGCAACCTACTGAAAAGCTACATAATTGGACGAAAATTTTCTGTTGTTGAAGGAGACTTCGTTAGTTTATCCAAACCAATTTCCTCAGGCGTACCACAAGGTAGCATTCTTGGACCAGTTTTATATTTGATATATACCTGCGATATGCCTGTAAGTGAAACTGTCCACACTTCTACGTTTGCTGATGATACAGCGTGTCTAAGTTCACACGAAAACTCCTATCAAGCCTCCATAAATCTTCAGCAATATATAACTCAGTTGGAGTTGTGGTTAAAATTATGGAGAATTAAAGTGAACGTTCAAAAGTGCATTCATGTGACCTTCACCCTGCGAAGAGATAATTGTTCACCCGTTCGAATCAATAATCACATAGTTCCTCACCATAGTTATGTGAGATATCTTGGTATACATCTTGATAGTCGCCTTACATGGAAACATCATATTGACTCAAAGCTAACACAAATGAAACTTAAGCTAACACAATTACATTGGCTCATTGGCAGGAACTCGAAACTTAGCCTAGATTGTAAACTTCTAATTTACAAGAGTATTCTGAAACCAATATGGTCTTATGGAATCCAACTTTGGGGCACTGCCTCAGCTTCAAATGTGGCTAGAATTTAACGTGGACGGAATAAAATTTTACGGTTAATAACTTCCGCTCCATGGTACATCAGAAATTCAAACATACATTGTGATTTAGACATGCCGTTGGTGACTACAGAAATCATCAAATACGCAGGCAAATACTTAATGAAGCTTGAAGACCATCCTAATCCCCTTGCTCGCAATATCTTGGATTATAGTGGACATAGCCGATTAAAAAAGAGGGATACCGCAGCTTTAATCCTCAATGCTACAGATGACACATCTTAGAAATATTTGTTTTGTTTTTTTTTTAATGTCAATTTTTTTTACACAAAAGGTTAGTTCTGACATGGTCGGGACTAATGTAATTTTTTTTTTTAGAATTTAAGATTTTAAAACTTATTGTTAGTTCAGTTTCTTGAAGATACAATAAATAATTATTGAAAAAAAAAATTCTATAATTATTGGGAATAATAATAATTTTATTTTTAATGTAGCGGGCCCTTATGACAATTAAATAAAGTAAATATATCAGCGAAATTCTTAATTATTTTTTAAATAACAAAAAAGCAACTGAATTAAAATAACAATTATTTTATGAGAACAATTTCATGCCAATATAATGTGTGGTGCAGGGTAGTGTTTTTATTATTCGTATTGATAGATGATTTTAGACATTAATTTTGCTTCTAACTTTTTGTCAATGCTGCTGTTGCTGTGTGCTTTATTACCTTTAGCACTTTTCTTTATTCATTATTTCTACATCAGTCAACCACACAAACACAAAGTAACAAAATATAATTTAATTTTGTTAAAAATTGAATTTGACAATCGTTTAAAACTCAATTTTAAGTCAAGAAATAGGTAAACGAAATTTTTAAAAATGTTTATTTTGATAATGTTGTTGTTTTTCTTTCTTTCGTATTTCAGTAGTTTCTGTTGCTGCTTTCACACAAAGAATAATAAAATCCTATTTTAATTTAACTTAAAAAATAAACTTAACAACGTAATAACTGGAGCATTGAATTTACAAAAAAAAACAAAAACACAAAAACAAACAAAAATTAATAAATAATAAAAAGAAATAAAGTAATATTAAGGTAATGGCAGGTAAAAAATGTATATAAAACGTATATTTATATTTTAATCATCAGTTATTGAACTGCGGACTAGAACTTTTAGATTTCAATGTTCTGGCTGTAACTGAATGTTAATTGTCAAGTAAAAAGTTTTTTGCAATTTCAGATTTAAATAAATTTCTTTTTCTTTGTAATTATCGCTGGCATGATAGTGTTAACAGTTGCGTTAACACATTTAGAGCTGTTTGTTAATTATTATTACTACTTACTTCTTACTTCACATTAAATCAAATTAAAGGCTGGGCTTTATTAATCCCATGATGTACATCAGTCCAATATATAAGAAACCATGTATATCATGCCTCCACTTTCATATATCGTAACAGGAAATATATTAACTTTTGGTCAATATGGTGGTATTTTGCACCTTTGCATTAAGTAGTTGGAATACGATACTTTGTATTCAAGCCACCCGTTCTTAAAATTTAGATCTTTAAGACTTCAGGCCTATTTAGTCAAGTGCTGAGAAGAGAAAAGATGAGACAGGTGGTAAAAGTAGAAGGATAGTTACGGAAATTAACTGTCGTATAAGACAGCACAGCGACCAGTGACCATGCCTTCATCACTGAGCAGACCCACCGACAGTCAATTTTTATTTGTAATGAAAAAAAACCAAGGTATTTGTTGGGATTCGAACCTACAACCCCCAGTCTTATAAGCTAGTACACTACCTATTAGCCTATAGTAGGCTAGGCTATAATCTGTGTGAACATTAAAGACTGTTACTTCCATATTTTTCTAAATAAATAACTAAGTCATTTTCCATAAGAAAGTTTGAACTTAAATGCATTTTTTATTTTTCTTTCCATGATTAAAATGATCGTCTGATAGATTGTATTTAAAAAATATATACAGGGTGTCGGTCGGAAAGGTATACTACTTTGTTTATAATTTTTGCTTAAATGAAAGAAAAAAATCTTATATTGATAAATGTTTTATTTAGTGTCGGAAATTGTATATGGAATACAATATCATATAAATGTCCGCCTTTGTTAGCCTCACAAATGCGAGCCCCTTTGGGTAAATTTTTCATTACATTCTGACACATTTAACGTAATTTCGTCACTAATATTTTGTTTGAGTTGCTGAAGCATTTCTGGCTTGTTTGCATAAACCTTGCTTTTCAGATATCCCCAGAAGTCTCGGCGACCGTGGATGCGAATAAGCGTCACCATTTCTTGAAATAACAAGTTGTGGAAAGAGGTCTTGCAATAATTTCATTGTAATCCAACCAGTAAGCAACGTGGCATGGTCTTGTTGATACCACATGTTAAACAAGCCCAAAGCATGCAGTTGTGGCATAAAAAAGTTTTCAATCATATCACAATATCCCTCCCCATTCACAGTAACCGTTACTCCGTTTTCATTTTCAAATAATTCCTCCTAACCAAATTTCACACAGGACTGTCACTTTTAATGGATGCAAAGGTGACTGTTGAATAATTTGAGAGTTTCCCATCCCCCAGATACGACTATACTGTTTATTCACATATCCATTCAAATGAAAATGTACCTCGTCCCTCATTATGATTTTTTCATGAAAATCGTGGTTGTCGTAAGCGAGCTGTAACATCCTATTGGTATATGTACGGTGGCGGGAATGGCCTTGTGAAAGACTATATGGAAACAAATGCAAATCCTTGTGCGAAATGAAAATGTACCTCATCACTCATTATGATTTTTTTATGAAATCGGAGTTGTTATGATCTTATGGAAGAAGCTCTTGTGTCAATTGCATCTTATATGGAAACAAATGCAAATCCTCGTGCAAAATTGTGCACAAAGTTGTTCTGTGATGACTAAGTTTCTAAGCACGGCGTCGAATTGAGGTTGATGGCTTGTTTTGAACCCTTTATTGAGCAGCAGTAATGTGTTCAGCCGATCTTGCAGTACGCTGTGGTCCATGCTTAGGCCTATCACCTACAGACCCTCTTTCTTTGAAATCATTCATTACATGATGAACATTTTTTTTTTTCAAAGAGAAGTACTACTTCAGGCAACATTGCCTATTTAGTCAAGTACCGTGCTACATTCTTTAGGAAAGGGATAGAGAATAGATGACAGGTGGTGAAAGTAGAAGGATAGTCGGAAATTAACTGCCGTATATAAGACAGCACAGCGACCAGTGACTATGCCTTCATCGCTGAGCAGCCCCACCGACAGTCAATTTTTATTTTTGTAGTGAAAAAAACCAAGGTCTTCGTTGGGAATCGAACCCACAACCCTCATATTTACAAGTTAGTACACTACCTACTAGTCTACAGGGGCACCTATCGGCATTTATAGAGTACTTGACTATCTAGACCTGTACAACTGGGGGAAAAAGGCAGTAGGGGTCAACTGGGAACTCCACTTTATTTCCACGGGAATCAGTAAGCCCCGAAGTTCCGTTATTTGTCTCTTTAGACATTTAACTGTTCTCTGGCTGATTATTGAAGTTGGCCCCTATATGGGAGTATCGTAGTGGTTGTGGTTTCGCGGCCCCATATCAGGTTCGTTGTTTAATATGGTGGTCAGGATCATTTCACCGTTAATGACACCCTAGGTGAATGACCCAGTCCAGTGAGCATGCTAGACATGTGTTCTGGACAGGAGTTGGATAGTCTTCAACTCTTCAGCAAGGAGTGATGATTTGCAGCCCTGCTCTGGAATCATTAAAATTGCAACTAGGAAAGACCTGTTGCTAGAATTAGTCTTCGGCTTCCTAGGACGAGCATGACATTCCTATTTATGCACAGTCGTTGACCACAATCTGATTAAGGCTCCATAGCCAGGCGCAAATGTAAATCATATCATGTAATTAAATGATGAATAGTGCGTTTTGTTGGCACATTGTTTTTCCCAAACATTTCACGCAGCTTTCTCATCGTCACAGTAATCGATGATTGATTTAGATAAAATGATTTAACGATTAAAACACGCTGGTTTATCGAATATTTAAACGTGTCTACTTTACGACTGCCAAATATGAACTGTCAAGACTAATGTTTACCAAAATGGCGGATTATACCCGGCGGACACCCGGTATAATCCGCGCTCAAGTTTGTTTACTGCCAATGAAATTAACTTCATTTTGAATTGTATTTTGTTCGAATTATTTTTACAACAAATTTCGTTTGCAAATAATCACAGTTAATAACGAACTTAAGCCTAACTGTAAAATATTAATGCATTATAGAGGATATATTTAAAAAGTAATCGGGATGGTTATGATGGTTATGTCATATTAGGAGACTTTTCTCCTAAATGCGACTTGAGAATTTTTATTTTTCAAATTTTTGAAAATTTAATTTAGGAATAATTCAGTTATTTAATTCTGATATAAAATTTCGGATACTCTTCTTATTTTATAAGTTTTTCATTTAAATTACCTTAATTATGGACACGATTTAAGTTTCTTAGCGCACAAGATAACAAAAAATGAACAACGAAGCCTTTTTAAAACATCATTATAATTTATTGATATTTTTAAATTTTTAAACATTTTAATTAAATTTAAAAGTCCTGTTGAACTGCCTGCTTTTTGTATAAAAGTTTTTTGCGCATTTTTGTCAAAAGATTTTAAAACATTTAAAACATTTTAGTTTATTTATTATTGGACAGCTGCTTGTAGGTGTTACAGAGCACTAAAGAAAACTTATAATACCAGGATACGAACGATATGAAACGTTAATAAAAAATAAATAAAAGTGATTGTACTCGTACCAGGTAAAAACATTTTACACACAACTCAAACCGGTCTTGCAAACATTTTGTGGCGTCTGCTTTGTTTGTTGGCTGTTTATTGAAAACAAAAGTAATAGTTATTATATTATTATTTATAAGTTTATTTTTGTTGTGATTCAACTTAAACGGAAATCAAATCAACAGCAACAACAACAATAACAACAAAAAGTAAAACAAAAAGTACGTGAATCATTTTGATTTAAGCAGAATTTGAGAAATTCGTTGGTTGTAAACTAACAAAGGCAAAAAGAAAAATGTTCTAAAAGTTCTAAACTTTTGCGTTAGTTTTGTACTAATTTTATTTCAATATTTATATTTTCTGCAATAAGCTTTAAAGCTACTTTACGAATAATAAAATATATTTCGAACTCGAAATATACTTCGAACGGGAACCACTTACCCGCAGGACTGCGGTCCCTTTTTGTTTATTGGGCTTTGAAGAAAGTTCCGAAGAGATGTTAACGTGAAAAAAGTTAACATTCAAAGGTTTAGCTTGCACATGTAACTGGACTAAGAGTTGGATAGTCTCCAACTCTTCAGCAAGTAGCGGGGGAACGGCTCTGCTACCGTGCTGCTAAGGCGTGTATGAACCTAGTGTGTATGCTTCTTAGGGCGTGGGTGTAGGACGCTTTTAGCTACTCCCAGTGGTAAGATGAGCATCAGATTAAGGCCTTGCGGCCAGGTGCTGACGTTAATTTTATCACGTATCTACTTAACGATTTTATAACGGGCTTTTCAACAAGAAGTTTTTTTGTCAATTGTGGCAATACCACATGTATTCGTATTCGTAGTAGATGCAGATGCATTGGCAGTTGTTACAATGAATTCAATTTCGCACAAATTTCGTATTAAAATAATTAAAATCCACTATGAAAATGGTGATTCTATTTCGTAAAATTTATGACATTTTCGAAGAAGTTGGTCATTAAATTCGAGTCGACAGGCTCGATACAAAACGCGCGAACACTAGCCTGTTTTCGTTTAAATGAAAACATTGCAGCAGTGAGCCACAACAGTGTTAAAGCAGATCCAAACAAGTCAATTCTCCGATGTTTTCAACAATTGCGGTTATCCGAAACCCCCAAATGGCGAATTTTGCATAATGAATACACTTTAAAGCCTTACAAGATTAAACTGATGCAGGAATTGAAGCCGATCGATTACTATTTTTTTGAAAAAATATTTTTTTCAGACGAAGCCCGATTTCACTTATCAGGGTATGTCCACCAGCAAAAGTGCCCCTTTGGGGTTTCTGAAAATCCTAGAGCGATTATTGAGAAGCCTTTGCATGCTCAACGTGTCTGTATGGTGGAGTCGTTATTGGGCCGTCTTTTTTCGAAGATGAGGCTGGAAATGCAGTAACGGTCAATCGATCACGCTAGCGCAAAATGTTAACAACTCAATATTGGCTTATTATATCATGGATATCACTGAAATGTGGTGCCACGTGTCATACAGCCAACGATCAAACCAAATTTTCCGATCGCATAATTTCACGACAATCAGCAGTTTAGTGGCCAGTCAGATTGCGTGATTTAACGCCACTGCGTTATTTTTGTAGGGCTAACTTAAGGACAGAGTCTATACAGAGCCAATCGAATGGACCGCAACTTTGCTAAAAAGAAATTAAAAATTTTTTGTGAAAGAATCGACAGAAGGTGCAGAACCTTGGCGCTTAGCATTCCATTTGCTTTCAAAAACTGGGAACAGGGCCGGGCTATAGTGTCGAGCTCTTGGGCCATATTTGGTTTCAATATTTTTGTCAGGTGCACTGTGGCAGGATATGTTATAGTGTATGCTATTTTCGTGACGTTGTCCGAAATAGTCTCTGGGTATGTTGCGATGGGATGCAAAGGCTAGAGTTTCGTGTAACATATTAGGGTGGGTCAACATGTTCACGGTCTTTTTAATTTTCCACGTCTTAATTGAAAGGTTAACAGGCAACAGTCAGTAAACTTCTGTCTAAATTTGAACAAGCTTCATTAAGTAGTTTGTGTTTGGCAGCCGTTGATAACAGGCTACCACGTGTTTCGAGAAAAAAAATGGAAAAAAGTGTATTTCATGCTGTTTGGTGTGTTGTGGTAGATCCACCACATCAAATGTAACAGACTTTTTGACCCGCTACGAAGCTCCCGAAGGGCCACACCAACTGCCAGGCTGAAACCGAAGTTCCAGGGGCACCCGTGGTACCAGTTTATAGTATCCGGTCAAACTGTTACCACCAGCCGAGCTCCAAATAACTTGAACTAGTGGCCTCACACACACACATTCATACAACAAACTCACCAGTACCCATTTTAGTACCCATTCACACACCATTCACTCAAGGCCGGATTAGACCCTTGGCAGTTGAAACAAGCCAAGGACCCCATCCTGCCCTTTCCACAATATTAACTAAACTACAACTAACTACATTAATCTAACTACGATCGGACTCTTCCAGGATGTTGCCTACTGCAAGCCCGAGTACTGCAGCAACCTTCGCCCTTAGGCCCGAGTACCTAAGGGTAGAAATTGTCGCAAAACCCGACCCAACAACCCTTGCGGGTTGTAAGTTTGTTATCAGTGATTTAAGGCATAAATTGAAAGAGACTGTGACTTTGGTGAGTATCAGCTGCAGTTAGCGCTTTCTCTGTAATCTGTGTGCTAAACTGGCGTTTAGCATTTCTTGCGCTTTTCTTTCTGGTATACTCTTATTTTGCTGTGCGGTTTAATGCTTCCATATTTGCTTTGCTTTGGTTTTTTTTTGTAATGATTTATGGTCATTGAGAATCCATGTATTGTCTGAGGTTAAAAGCTTCTTCTAATGGAGTATGTGAACTTGTTTCTATCTGTCTTAAACTTCTTTGATGTGATTTTCGTATCGCTTCTAAAACTGTAGTGCCTACTTTATTTTAAATAAAACTTTTCATTTAAACTTTTACATTTCTCTTAGAATGTAAAACGTTAAAAGCGCAGTGTCAGGGCTACAGCAATAGACAATTACTCCTGGCAAATTATAATTGAACGTATTGGCAAGTTAAAAACAATAAGTCAAAGTGAAATTTATCTTTAGCTTTAGTGGCAAAGCAGTATCCTTAATTAGGAACTTTTTAGCTGCTCTAATTAGTGTAACAAATTTTCACTATTAAATTTGAAATATTTGATTTTATTGACGGGGACCGTATGACAACTCTAAATAAATAAATTTAACTTTAGAAATTAAAAGCAAAATTAAGTCTGCTTGTTAGCTTTTTCAGTAAAGTTCTACAACTAAGTAAATACTGAGTAATTTGAAAAGTTTACTCTCAAAATAAGCTATTGCTATTGCAAAAGAACCCGTAAGGATTAAAAAAAACAGCTGACTGCATCTTCATGCTTCATTAGTATTAAAAAAAGGATTTTACTTATGGTGCAAGTTTTCCATTTATTTTTTATTTTATTTGATTTACTTTTACGTTTTGATTAAGTTTATTAGAAAGTAAATGATGGTTTGTTTCTTTTTGTTTGCTTTTGAATACCTTTAACAAAATTTAAATTCAAATACAAAAAATCCACAACATGTTTCCAACTCTAAAAAGCACAAAATTTACAAACAAAAGGAAAATTAACGTTCAGTATTTGAAAGTTGCGATGGAAGACAGAAAAGGAAAAATTAGATGTTAAATGTTCACCTATTACACTGGTCAACAAAGGAAGGAAAATTGTTTCTTTCCTGTAAATTTTTTTTATCTCTATTTGACACTCATTTCAAATATGGCAAACATTTTTCTCCAATAGCTTTTGCTTTCGAGTTACAGTCTCATTTAGTAGTTTAACTAGAATTATGTTGGACACTTAATTATATTTTTTTATGGTTTTCAAGATGTTGTGCGCTTGATTCAGACTGTCAAAACCAGCATGATAGTATGAAAGTATGTGGAAATTGAAGTAAATTAGGATATCCTACTTTATGTTCTGCTTAAAGATCTTAATTGAAATCAAGAGAGGAAGAAGGCAACATGTCTAAAACTTCTGATGATTTAAATCTTTGTGAACTCAAATAAATTACATCAAAATAAACCTTTCAGAACTTCACCCGTTTAATCAAAACGAAATAAAAGACTTAGTAAGAAATCTGAATTTTTCGAAAGAAGCTTCTGAAATGTTAGCATGCGGTTTAAAAGGCAAAAAATGTACTTAATTCGGAGAAGTATCAGAGAATATAATCTGCTTGCGTACTTTTCTCAAGAAAAATATATAATTTTTTATAGCAATAATTGTTTTAATAAGTATAGCAACCACGTTTGGGACATTTTATTCTTCGCTGATTAAGAACAGGCGTGACAAATAACAATGTTGGTGGCAGAAAGTGTGGGAAGAACTGAAACTTGGAACAAACAATTTTATTGGTTAAGCAAAACCTTATCATATGCAATTTACTTTATATTCAAGTTGGCCTAATGTAGCAATTTATTAGGGAGCCTGAGAAATTTTTAAAATGTTTTAATCTTATTGCCATTTCCCGTCCTAACTGGCTGGCTCATATTCGATGGGTAGCGCTTTCGATGCGAATGCATCATTCTCAAGCCGCGTTTTAGTTTGTACTGATGAGTCAGTGTTGGCGTTTAGGCAGTTCTGTTATTAGGTTCGTATATATTCAGGGAAGCAGAGTGCCAGCCACCTGGCATTTGCATGCAAAGTGAATTTATCGATACCTCCGTCTTTTACTAATATGTAGGTACGTGTGTCCGTTTGAGGGTGTTTTTCGTTTGCCCGTTTGCATGAGTAGTTTCAATGGTGTGAAAATTGTGTCTGAGGTCGTGTTTACCTGTTCGCTTATTATGTCATTGTTGAATGTTTTTGTTTTGTAGATTTCCATGTTTTCAAGAATGACTAGTCTTCGTCCTTTTTTGCTATTTCCCTTGGTGTGTGTTCGTGAGTGTCAAGGTGTAATGCAAAGTATGAATCATCTCTTTTCCGTTTGTATGAGCGTATGTGTTCTGTAAACCTTGTTTTTAGTGTTCGTCCAGTTTGCCCTATATAGGTTTGTGTGCAGGTACAGGTAAGTCTGTATACCCCGCTGGAACTTAATTTGTCAGTTGTTTCTGTCGTTGTTCTGAGATTATGTCTGAGGGTGTTTCCACTTTTCAATGCTGTGAGTATTCCTTCTTTGTGAAAAAGGTTAGTTAGTCTGTATATTTCTGGTCCTGTGTAAGTAAAGGTGTGCCGTCGTGTTGTATCGTCTGTCTCTTTGTCTTCTTTATTTCGGTTCTTAGTGTTATATTGTCTAAGTAGTTTATCGATGGTAGTGGTTTTGTAGCCGTTATTTATAGCTATGGCTATCTGGAGTAAGTGGAATTAATTTAAGTCTGTGTATCATATATCTAAACACTGCTAGTTTGTGTTGGGTAGGGAGGATTGAGGTGTTGTGGCTGGTAGTGTCCGTCGTTGTTGGTTTTCTATAGATGTCAAATGTTAAATAGTCAGTTTCTCCTGTTATTGTAATGTGAATGTAATGCAAATTTCTCTCTTCCTTTTCTTTTTCCATTGTGTCTGTAATGTTATTATTGATAGCGTTTAAGTCTGCTAAAATTTGTTCGCCGTTGTCTTGTTCGAGGATGCATATAACGTCATCTACGTATCTGTAGTATTTTGAGTTATTTTGTGTTTTTCCATTAGTGTTTTTACGTGTAGTAATTCGAGATATTGCATGAAAATTTCCATGAAGATTGCGGAATTTGGGTTTCCCATACCGAGTCCGTCAGGTAAATTTGTAAAAGTGGTTATTAAATCTAAAGTAGTTCTGTTTTATTACCGTTTTTGCAATATCTATAATATCAGTGATGTATTTATTGGCTTTCGTACAAATTGTCTAGTGTGTTGCGTAGAATATCTAAGGTTTCATGTGTTGGTATTGAAGTATATAAAACCTTGATATCAAAGGAAACGAGTCGCGTGTTTTCGGTTATTTTGGTGTCCTTAAGTTTATCAATGAGGTCTTGTGTATTACGTAAAGTATATGTGTTTTGTAAATTTATCCTTTCCTTAAGTACGCTGGTGAGGTGTTTGGCTAGGTGGATGCCGGTGCAGGTCAGTAGTTTATAATGGGTCTCATTGGTATGTTTTTCTTGTGTATTTTTAGTTGTGCTTTGAGTGTTGGTGGTCCTGGATTCATGTTCATGTACCTGTATACTTTTCCGTCAGTAAAAGTTTTGCAGCGCTTTAATAGGTTGCGTATTTCCCTTTGGAAGGATTCAGTTGGGTCATTTTTAAATTGAGTGCAGTTGGTCTGCTGTATAAATTGTTGTGTTTTGTCGATATAATCTTTTTTGTGCATTATTACAGTCGTATTTTCTTTGTCAGCCTTTGTAATTATTAGGTCATTGTCCCGTAATTTTGCCCTTATCTGTTTAGCAATTTTTTGCTCGTTTGGATTCGTTTTTGCTTTATTGTGTTCTTTTATCGTTTTCTCAAGTATGTCGGTCACTCGGTGTCTCATGTGTTTTTGTCGGTCGCTTAATAATTGAATGATAGTTGCCTCAGCATCTACAATTTGTGTTTCAATTTTCTTCTGTATCCTGTCAAAAGGTAAATTATGTTTCATTCCTTTTTCCATTAGTTTTGTCTCGTTGTCATTGAATCGTATATCTGTGAGGTGATTGTCGGTTTGTTTTGTTAGCTTTGTAAATTTACGCTCCATCCATTTGTATTTTTCACCCTGGGTTTTCACCTGGTTTTGTACCCTATCGCGTAGATTGTGTAAAAATGGTGGAAATATATGGAATAGATTGTGTCCAGTCAATATGTTTTAATTTTATATAGTATAAAAACAATAAATACCGACATCTTTGATGGGCCACAGATTAGATTCAAATTTATTGGATTGATCTATGACTGCATTAGAATCAAAAGTTTGCAACTAATTTTGATTACGCGCAATACTACTTTGTTTTACCGCCATTTTGGTAAAACTTAGTCTTGACAATTTATATTAATTTAATTTATATTATATCGTGAAGTAGACACATTGTAAATTTATTATGGAAAAATATTCGATAAACCATCGTATTTTAATCGTTAAAACATTTTATCAAAATCAATCTTGGATTACTGTGACGATGAGAAAGTTACATGAAATTTTTGGGAGCAACAATGTGCCAACAAAACGCACTATTTATCGTGTAATGAATGATTTCAAAGAAAGAGGGTCTGTAGGTGATAGGCCCAAGTATGGACCACAACAAACTGCAATATCGGCTGATAACATTACTGCTGCTCAAGAAAGTGTTCAAAACAATCCATCAACCTCAATTCGATGCCATGCTCAGGGGCTTGGTTTTCAAAGACCAACTTTGGAAACAATTTTGCACCAACGATTTGCATTTGTTTTCATATAAAATTAAATTGACACAAGAACTTCTTCCACAAGACCATTTACGCTGCCGTACATATGCCAATAGGATGTTACAGCTGGCCCATGACAACCCCGATTTTCATGAAAAAATCATAACGAGTGACGGGACACATTTTCATTTGCATGGATATGTAAATAAACAGAATAATCGGTTCTGGGGAATGGGAAAGCCTTAAATTATTCAACAGTCACCATTAAAAGTGACAGTCTGGTGTGCAATTTGGTCAGAAGGAATCATTGGACCTTACTGCTTTGAAAATGAAAACGTCGTATCGGTAACTGTAAATGCAGAGCGATATCGTGATATGATTGAAAACTTTTTAACGCCACAACTGCAAGCTTTGGGCTTGATTAACATGTGCTATCAAAAAGACAGTGCCACATCGCTTACAGCCAGAATTACAAATGGAATTACTACTCTTTCCACAACAAGTTAGTTCAAGAAATGGTGATGTTGATTGGGCTCCACCATCGCCCGATTTGACTGCTCCGGACTTCTTTTTGTGGAGATATCTGAAGCCAAAAACGCTTCAACAACTCACATAAAATATTCGAGATGAATTTAATGAAAAACCGCGTGAAATGTGTGAGAGTGTAATGAAAAATGTGCTCAAAACAGCTCGCATTTGTGAGGCTAATTGTCGACATTAAATATAGGGTCCGCCATCTATCGTTTTTTTTTCAACTAGTGCTTATTTCGTGAATGGCAACAGAGTGTGATTTGTTTTACATCCGCGCCTGACCATTAGTCTTAATCAGATGGTGGACAAACCACTATTGTATAATTTGGAACGTCATACATGCGTCTTAGATAGCCCAAGCCATAATTCTATGCAACAGAACCACCTAGTTGCAACTTTAATAATTTCAGTACAGGTCTGCAAATCATCACACCTTGCTAAAGAGTTGGAGACTTTCCAACTCCTGTCCAGAACACATGTCAAGCATGCTCACTGGACTGGATCATTCACTTTGTGTATCATTATCAGTGAGATGATCCTGGCCACCATAGAAAACCATTGGATATGGGGCCGCAAAACCACAATCACCACGATGCTCCCATATAGGGGCCAACCTCAATGATCAGCCAGAGAACTATTAAATGTCTAAAGAGACAAATAATGAACTCTGCGGGTCACTGATCCCCGTGGAAATAAAGTGGAGTTTCCAGTTGTCTCCCTGTCTGACTTCAGGGGACTGGGCTCCCTTTTTCCCCCAGTTGCACAGGTATAGATTGTTGAGTACTCTATAAAAACCGATAAATGTGCCCCCGGGGGGTTCGTGAATGGTAACACTTAGCTCATGTTTGATTTGACAGATAATTGGTTTTATCCTTCCGCTGAACGAATTTGGTTGTGTATATGCTTGAACAACGCATCGCTAAGTGGGCCTGCGATCGACTTACAGAATATGTCGATTTTGCAAAAAAAAAATCATCTTTTCAGATCAAACTCATTTTGATCTTGGCGGGTATGTAAACAAGCAAAATTGTCGCATTTGGTGCACATAAAAGCCGCACGCATACATTGAAAAGCCGACGCACCCAAAACGAAACACTGTTTGGTGCGAATTTTAACCCAGAGGCATAATTGGGCCATTTTTCAGTAGTCAATGGCGATCATTATCCGGCCATGTTGAACGAATTTTTGTTCACAAAAATTGAAGAGGAGGTTATTGGCAACTTTTAGTTTCAAGAGGACGCCGCTACGTGCCACACAGCCGAAGCTGTGTAGTTTTGTATATAAAATTTAAAATAAAAAATTATTTGGCGGACCCTATAAAACAAACAAAGTTTGTACCTTCCCGGTAGACATCCTGTATTTCATCAGCATATTAAGACAATGGAAGAGCGTCATTAGAATAATGGCAGACTATTACAACGAGACTAACCTAAAGTCGATCATCATTCGAGGAAATCTAACAAATCATCATTTTATAGTCCTCAATATAAATTATTTTTGTTTTTGTTATTTAAAATAATAAAACTGTATATTTCACATATTTTCATAGTCATGGCGATAATAGTAGCCAATAAACTATAAAACAATAGGAAGCAAATATTGTTTTAACTGGTGCTATTTATTTTTTTCTGTTATTTTTTTATTTTTATTTTATAATTTTATTAAAAACTGAATAATTTTAAATCATTAAATTCTCTTTTTTACTATTTTCTCAAATTGTTTTCTTATTTAATAGATTCTGTGATAGCAAGCACAATCCAGTAAAATCAAGTAAAAAATAATAAAATTATTAGCCTTCTCCAATAGAGATATCAGACATTTTCACCTTGACATGTACTTTTAATAAGCAAAAAGTGTCTTATCATTCCGATAAAATTTAGCTATTTAGCTATTGGTAAATTATAAAAAAAACTGTCCCAAAATGATATTATTCAAACAAGAATGCAGTGTTGAATTTAGTTTTATTAACTTGTTATTGATTTTATCTAAAAGATTTTTGGTTATCCCAATGCTATCAGTTTATTTATGAACTTGTAAAAACAATTTACAAAATATTTATTTATTTATCAGTTCTCAATAATCACCAACCATCCTATAGCATTTCTATCGCACCAATCTTTTTGGTTATTTTATTTACACTATTAGCGAAATGATTGGGAAAGAAATAAAGAGTTGGAAAGTATTTCAATGTGATCAAATACACAACAAGTTTAAAAAGTGACCATTTTTTGTCGCTCGCAATAAATAACATAACAAGGGAAAATTACATTATTTTTTTTTAAAGAGAAGTAGCACTTTAGGCAACAATGCCTGTTGAAAAGGCAGTCGACCAGGCCCAACAGTTTCCTCTGGATTTTAAATAAATAATAAACACAACAAAACTTGATTATTATGAAATATTAGTTTATTAAAATTCCTTTTAGTAAGGAAATTGTGGAAACTTTAATTATATAGTCAATCTCGTCTGAGGTGCTTGCTGTCCTCGTACCAAAAGAAGTATATCAAAAAAAGAAAATGGCGAAGGCGGCAACACAACAGGGAATTAGAGTCGATGCTACACCGAAATAAAATCGGTGATACCATCTGATTCAAGTGGCCTTTGGAAGTCGCGCTAACATCCTCCCCGCAGTATGACAGGAAACTTTTTCGATGTCAGACTTCTCTGGTTAAGCTACTTCCAAAACGGCTAATTTGCTTACAGGTCGCTCCATTATTCCACGTTGAGTGCTCTGCGTACCTGTCCATCATTTGCCAATCTCACTTCCGGTACCTTGCCACGCGGCCACACATTTCTAGGTAGAACAGGGTCAACAATAATAACCAAATCCCCCCGACTTAGAGGTTTTGTTTTCTCATGCCATTTAGTTCTACAGGTTAATGTCGGCAAATATTCAGTTAATCATTTCTTCCAAAATATATTTGCATACTGCTGGGAAATTAGCCAGTTTTGACGCAGTACCAGTCCACTGTCATCGCACGACGTGAGAGGTTTCAACCCATTAGAGCTTCCCATCAAGAAATGATTTGGAGTTATGGCCTCCGCTGTATCTGTTTCGATTGGAACATAGGCCAGTGGTCTAGAGTTTATTATATTCTCAACTTCAATTATCATGCCTAATAGAATTTCATCAGTTGAGTGTCTCAAGGATATAATTTTGTATAATATTGTCTTCACTGAGCGAACTTAACGCTCCCATGGGCCGCCCATGTGAGGTGCTGCAGGCGGATTGAAATTCCATCTGGTTGTTGAGGTAGTAAATGCTTTTACTAATTCATTACGGTCCACATCTGCTAATGCTTTTCTTCTAACCTCTGTAGTTGCAAATCAATTTGCTGTGACTGCGACAAGCAAGAACGATGACTTGTGGTACTCAATGTAGGGGAATTAGATCTAATGGAAGAGCAGGAAAAGCATTTGAATGGCGCGTCGCTTGTGACGTGAACGCAATCCCTGTGAAATATTTTTTGACATTCGATGCAGGCCGTTGTCTGGCCGTCAGAGGGATTTAGGCATATGGCCTAAGGTGGCGAAAGGTGGTGAAAGTTGAAGGATGGTTACGGAAATTAACTGTCGTATAAGACTGAAAAAAATCTTTCTTTGTCTTTGTTAGGAATCGAACCCACAACCCCCAATCATGTAAGCTAGCACACTACCTACTAGCCTACATGGGCACCTTTATTTAGCTTTATTTAGTTCAGGGACTTTTTTTTATAGAAATCTTATTAACCGACAGACGATGTTATGTTAATAAGGGATTTAGCACCAAAATATGATTAGCAATTTTGTTGCGGACCAGAACATTTTTTTTTGGGAATTTTGCAATGATTTAGTGATTTTTTCGATGCATGATTTTACAACACTTTGTTTTGTTAGGCTTCAAATTCTTCTCAAGATTGTTGCTTGGCCTGTTATGTATGTATTAAATGCTTAACTTTCGAACAGTGGGTTCTTTATACTGTTCATATTTTTCTATGTTCTTAGCATTTAAGTGTATTTTTCTTCAGTTTCTTTTTTTTCTTTATCACAATCCTTAAGATCTCTTTTCGTTTCCCCACAAATTTTCTTCGCTGCATCCATTATTAAGTTTACCATAAGACTCTCTGTAGTTGATATAAAATATCAAAATGTAGGCTTTGTATTTAATTTACAAGTTAAATTCTGCCCGAAACATGTATTACACACTATGAATAGAAAAACGTTATCGAATATAAAACTAAAAGAATTCACAACATTGGGCAAAATTGACCCCTTGAAGTGACATTAGTTATAATAATTTATTATATTATAAGGATTAAATTTTTTGTCATTGTTATTGTTTCTATTTAAAAAAAAAAGTGTCTTTTTAATGGGATGGGCTGTATAAATTTTTTAAAACTTTTTAATAAAAATCTGTAAAATGTAGTTAATAAATGAATGCACTAATTCTATTGGGTTTTTTCAACAAGAAGTTTGTTTTTGATATGTGCTTGGATTTTCCGACGGGGCTAAAATTACTTTTATTTGGGTACGGTTTTCCGTCGACCCTCGTTAAATTTGGTTTGTGAACAAACCGGTTTCGGCTGTTTGCCATCTTCAGTGTTCTTTTTGTACTCTTTGTTTTTCAATTGTGGCAATACCATCAACATGATAGTTTTGACATTTAGCTTTTTGACATATTCCTAGTAGATGCATTGGCAATTGTTATAATGAATACAATTTTCCACGAAAATCCCATTAAAATAATTAAAATCCGCTACGAAAGTGGTGATTCTGTTAAAGTTACATTTCGTAAAATGATATGAAAGTGATATTTTCGGACAACATAATCGTCTTTCTAAAACCGCTATTAAAAATTTGGTTGTTAATTTGACTGGCTCAATACAAAATATGCGATTATCAACGCGTCTTCGACCGGGTCGTTCAATTAAAAATTTCGCAGCTGTGAGCCACAGTGTTGAAGCAGATCCAAATTTGTCAGTACCTCAACCATCTCAACGATTGGGGTTATTCAAAACTACCACATGGCGAATTTTGCATAAGGATTTAACTTTGGAGCCCTACAAGGTTGAACTGGTGCAGAAATTGAAGTCGACTGACCATTCACATCACCGTAGATCTGCTCAATTCATTCATGAATAACTGGCTGGTTTTTCTGAAAAATATTTTTTTTTTTTAGACGAAGCCCATTTTCACTTGTCAGGGTGTGTCAATAAGCAAAATTGCCGCATTTGTGTTTCCGAAAATCCTAGAGCTATTATTGAGAAAACTTTACATGCTCAACGTGTCACTGTATTGTGCGCTATGTGGTCTGGAGGTGTGATTGGGCCGTTTTTTTTGTCGAAGATGAGGCTGGAAATGTGATAGCGAGATGCTAGCTCAAATTTGGTCTATTATTGACGACATGGATATCACTGACATGTGGTTTCAACAGGACGGTGTCACATGTCACACAGCCAATGAAACGATCATTTTATTGCAAACCAAATTCCCCGATCTCATAATTTCACGACAATTAGCAGTTAAATGGCCAGTTAAATGGAGTGATTTAACACTATTGGATTATTTTTTGTGGGACTGTGTTAAGGACAGAGTTTATACGGAGGCGATCGAATCGATTTTAGCCTCAAAATCCGTTATGTGGTTAACGAAATAGGACCGCTATTTTGCCAACAAGTGATTAAAAACTTTAATGAAAAATCGACATCTGTCAGCGTAGAGGTGGTGGACATTTACCAGATATCAGATTTCATTCATAATTTTTTTTTCTTCTTTTTATTGAATCTTTCCCTAAGGAATTAACAATAATTATTCAAAGCTTAACCTAAATCTAAAAAATAAAGTTGTTACTGCCACTGCGGTAGACAACTAAAATATGCTCGTGTACATTCACCTCTGTAGGTCAGCGGTTTGCAGCCTTTTTAGGCGTCTGTGACCCTTAAATAAAAGTAAGTCTCTGGCAAGACGATTAGGATGACTTCCAAGCTTTCCCAAATAGTTGGTAGCTGCCTTCGTAATTTGTTGTTGTTCTTGATATACCACGGTGCACCTGTTATTATTCTGAGAAGTTTAGACTGCTTTCTCTGGAGCTTCTCTACGTTCGATGGTGATGCTGTTCCCCATAACTGTACGTCATACATCCAAATAGGTTTTAATACCACCTTGTACAAAAGTATCTTAAGGCCTAAGTCGATAGGTGACTTACTGCCAATAAGCCAGTGAAGTTGTGCAGATCTGAGTTTCAGATGGGTTATTTTATCTGCTATATGATAGGACCACGTAAGGCGACAATCCAAGTGTAAGCCTAGATATCTTACATAATTACGTTCCGGCACTCTTACACCATTAATCAGGATGGGTGGGCAATTTTCCCTTCTCAGTGCGAACGTTATATGGACGCACTTAGAAGCATTAACGCCTATTTTCCATTTTTGTAGCCAAATTTCAACCTCATTGACGTGGGCTTGCAGTCTTTGGAATGCAACTGTCGACTCTTTGTAGGCCAAGGTAGACGTGTGAGTCACTTCACTCATAGGCATGTCAGCTGTGAACAGTATACTTCCCTACGGTACGCCAGCGGATATCTTTCTACGTGAAGAAATTGTGGATTTGGCTTTTTTTTGAAAGTATCTCTCGTGCAAATAGCTTTTTAGCAATTTATGCACATACACGGGTAGCATCTGTGTGATCTTAAATAATAGACCTTCGTGCCAGACCTTGTCGAAGGCGCGGAGCAGTAGTGTTTATTCTCGAAAGCACTTCTAATTAAATTAGTAGTTCTGTGCACTTGTTGAATGGTGCTGTGTCTCCTTCGAAATCCAAACTGATGATCAGGAATTATTACGTTACCATCCGTGTGTTTAACTAAATTTTCTAGAAGCATTTTCTTGAACATCTTAGAAAGAATGGGCAGCAGGCTTATTAGACGATATGATGATGCCTGTGTGGCATCCTTGCCTGGTTTCGGAATCATAACCAAATTCGATAATTTCCAACATGCGGGAAAATAACCGACTCGTAACATGGAATTAAACATGAAGAGAATAAAACGGGCAGCAGAAACAGGCAAATTCTTAATCATTGTTGCCGTAATTTTGTCGCAAGCGGGTGATTTCTTCACTTCCATCCCCTTAATAAGATCAATCATTGCAGACATCCGAAACTTAAGAGGCCGTTGTACCATATCAGCAATGTTATAGGGATCGATTACCGAGCTAGTGCAATTAGGAGTAAAAACTTTTTCTAAGTGGTCGGCGAATATCTCTACTTTTTCATTTGCACTTTTTGCGCACAGACCGTTCTGTTGCCGTAAGGGAGATTCATACGTGGTAGGTCGTTGCATTTTCTTCGTGGCTTTCCATAGGCTACAATCCGACCCTTTTGTTGCATCCAAGTTTTGATGGTATATTCGCAAATTCAATTCTTTGTCTTCCTTCAAGGCAGCCCGCAAAAGCCTATTACACTCGTTAAGTTAGGACTTTAGACTTGGTGAACGAAACTCTTGCCATTGACGTCTTATTTTTCGTTTCTGTCGCAACAGTGCTTCTATTTTGCGAGAACCGAGGTATTGTCTCCTTTTTGGCAAAGTGGAATCAGATGCAGTCGCCATAGCAGCTTTAGTTGAAATATTAGTAAAAAGTTTGACGCCAGATTCAGTTTCATTTTCAGTCTTTAATGAAACATTTTGCGGCAGATGTAAGCAAACATACATTTTGTACTTCAACCAATTTATCCGCGGAAAATATTGGTGATTTTGCAATGAAAGATCCGTGACAGTATCTAATGTTAGATATTTTGGTGAGTGATCCGAAGACAAGATGGAGACAACCGAACATTTTCACGTTTTATACTCCTCATAATCGCGAAATCTATTACATCCGGAATTTTGTTGAGGTCAGAAGGCCAATATGTCGAATGTCCAGCAGACAGAGCATCCATATTGTTGAGAGCTATCGCTTCTAAAAGTTGTCTTCCTCTCGGAGTAATAAGGCGAGATCCCCAGAAAGAGTGTTTGGCATTATAATCACCAGCTGCAATAAATTTAGGACCCAATGTGTTAAAGTAATCAAGAAATTGATCTTTACTGATATTGTGTCTGGGTGGGCAATATATCGCCGATATTGTAAGACCGATTTGGGTTATAATAATTGGTGTAGCCTGGATGTAGCCTTCATTAAATTCCGCCAGTGGGAAGTGCGTAATGTCCTTGTGAACAAGTATAGCTGTTCCTCCGCATGCTCTATCGCTTGGGTGGTGTTGTGTGATGCGTTTCGGAGATCAGCATTACATCATTCATAATTGCCGAACTTTTCTTTTCGTAATGCAATAAAAATTTGAATCATTTTAATCAATTAATTATTTTGTTTAAAAAAACGAACTTCTTGTTGAAAAACCTTTTATATCTTTGAAAGATTTTACTTGTTTGCCATTTAAATTTAATCAAGTTTTTAATTGATTCAAATAAAGTTTTAATTGAAATGAAAAAAAAGAAAAAAACCCAATTAACGAATAATTAAATCAATAAAAATATTAATTAAATTCATATATTAATCTAGACAGATTTTCCGGCTAGATGTGTACCGGAACCATTTCAGAAAGTTGCTTAAATATAATCACGATACTTTAAGCTGTTAGTAACAGATTATAGAATCTATATATATATAAACCTCTTTATATAAAACAACAAACAAGCGATTTCAAGTGAAAAAATTTGTTCGCTAAATACAGACACGAAGCAGTGGATCTCTCTCTATATCTTTGTTTTTAGCAGTTCATAAAATAATTAATTTTTTTTAAACAAAATAAAATTGCGCTTTCATAAAGTATTTTCTAAACTTTATTATTTCATTTTCTCAAGGCTAACAGTCGCTAAATAATAAAAACTTTATTTATAACAATAAAAATCTTATCTGAGGTGCACTAAAGTCCGATAATTTCATACTTATTTGTATGTAGAATTTAGCACAAATATAATCGTATGTTTACTTTCACGATTAGAAATTTTTGATCACTTAAGACTTAAGTATCAGAATATAAGAATGCTTAATAAACAATAAGTTTTTGCTTATTCAATTAAGTTAAATAATTCATTTATGCATATTTTGGACAATCGAAATTTTGACATAAAATGAGTTTTATCGTAAGAGAAAAATTATTCTGTTTAAAACCGAAGACTTAGAAACGTTATTTTCTGGCTCAAAATCTTCAAAACAACCTCATTTCCATCTATGCAATTAATTATTTTCCTTCTTGTTTAAGTTTAAGATCTTTTGTTTTGAATAAAATTAAAAATGTTTATTGATAAAAAAATACAAAGATTCAATTTTGGGAATTTTTGCCCCTGGCTGTGTGTGTGTGTGTAAGGCATTTTAATAAAATTTATTGTTGGCATCTCATTTAGCATTCACCCAGCAAGAAATAGAAGACCGAAACAAATCCCTGCAAAATCCCTGCAACAATTTTATACTGACCGGCGCTGCCATTGTAGCGCTTTTAAAACTAAATTGGCATCACTTTTTTTAGTATAGTAAGTCTGATTTTGGGCAAATGAACCTACATCTGGGTTTTTTTTTTTGTAAAAAGTTAATGGGTTTTAAAAAATTTTAGAAGCTTTTCCAAAATAAAACTAAAAAGAGAAAATTTGTTTGTCAATGGCAACATTTGGTAAGTGTTTTTTATTTCTTCTTTTAGAATGAACAGAAACTTTGTTCAACGCAATGCGCAGTATTTCGCAAACAGTGACGACCTTATTAAAGTAATTTGTTTCTGCCCCATTGTGAAAATTAAGGAAAATTTGGCTAGAACTAAAATATTCCATATACAATGTTGGGTCAATATGCCCGTGTTTGGTCTACGGTGTGTTAAGGTGGATCTATGTTTCGTCCACGGTAACAAAACGGTGCAAAAACTCGTTTATATTGCGTGAATCCACCGGAGATCAAACAGCTAAACCAAACAGCACGAAATTCAATTTTTGCCATTTTCTTCTCAAAACGTATGGTACACTGCTATTAACCGCTGCAGAAACTAAATGACACACCTTGTTTAAATTTAGATAGAAGTCAATTGACAGTTGCCTATCAACAGGGGCAACAGGTGCCCCTAAGGCTAGTAGGTAGTGTACTAGGTTGTCAGTATAGGGGTTGTGGGTTCGATTCCCAACGAAGACCTTGGCTTTTTTTTACTACAAAAATAAAAATTGACTGTCGGTAGGGCTGCTCAGCGATGAAGGCATAGTCACTGGTCGCTGTGCTGTCTTATATACGGCAGTTAATATCCGACTATCCTTCTACTTTCACCACCTGTTTCATCTATTCTCTATCCCTTTCCTAAAGAATGTAGCACGGTACTTGACTAAATAGGCATTGTTGCCTGAAGTGCTACTTCTCTTAAAAAAACAAAAAAAAAAACCAAAACGGAGCAGTGTTGTTAGTGTTTCAATTAAGAGACAAGAATATCAAAGAGTCAATGACCTATTTAGCCACTCTCGCACATTATTTTAAAAACGATAAGTGTAGAGAAAAATGAATTGTTCAACCAAAATCGATAATAAATTTCCCAACGGTTCGTTAAAGATCGAACATTGCTCTGTTAAAAATCTGATTTTTCAAAAAAAAAACCAAAATAACATCATTGACTACAAAACTGGCTTGTGCACGCTTACAGTTTTATTCTGTTTGTAAAATAGCTTAAGTATTTTATTTGGGCCATTACTTTTAACGCAAACAGTAATTTTTTTTTTGCTTAATTTGCATTCTTGCTCTTTTTATCAGTTTATTTGCAGCAAGAACATTTTTACTTCCGTTTATATGAATGAACACTTCCTTTTTTGCCCTTGTCGTCATGTTTTGATTCGAAACTTAAAGACTGGCGCCCATTTAAAATAGTGATTGCAAACTTATGAATTATATGACGTAAGTAAGACAGTTTTATTTAAATGTTCATTTCTTTCAGTTACGAGGAAAGTAAAAAAAAGATTTTAAAGAAATTTTGAAAAGGAATGCGTTAATTCGTTAAAATAGAGTTTTGTGGCAAATATAATAATTCTCGAATATTTTTTTACAATATGTTTTTAAGAAAATTGGAAAGGAATAAAATCTGCTAAAAGCCACAGCTGTATAATTAATTACCATTCCTATCGATCGTTTATCGTCTTCTTGAAAGACTCTTTTTGTAGCTGAATAATTTTTTTTTTTGATAGTATACTTTCAAGTATACTTTCTAAATTTCTTTTTCCATGCACTTTTATGTGGTAAAAAAATCAGATAACTTGTTCGATTTCGTTTGATAGCTAATATACTATTGTGTTAAGTATTTGTCTGTCCTGCAAAACGATATTATAGGTTTGGGCAGTGATAACGACAGCCTAATAACGACTGTCTTAACGATCCACACTGGGGATTTTTGTATGGAGTTGAGAGAAAAATATATTTGTCAAAAAATGTAGTGATTTCATCACAAATTTAGTTTTATTTATATAGTAATACACAAAAGTAATCAAAATAAAGAAAGTTAGAGAAATGTCGATCGTTACCTGCAATGTAAAAAGCCATAACTAACAAAAAAATTTTAATGATTTTTTTTTAATTTTTAATTTATTATTCTGAAAGAGCCTTAACTTTATTGCTTATAACACTATGCTTTTTCTGGCTAAAGGCGTCAAATGTGAAATCATGAGATCTGATGTTAGCATCATTCGGTGCGTAATATCTTCTTCGTTCGTTGCAATTCGACTGCATTTTCTGGAGTGTCTAAGGCGATATTTTTTATAGTCTTTGTTACGACTTTCCTGAGCCTCTTCGGATAGTAGGCCTACAGGAAAAATACACTTTTCAATTATATCCTTGCCATGAGTCAGAATTTTGTGAAGTGTAGATGGGGGATATTGTACCACTCGTACAGTACAACAAACTCTTTTGCCGTCTCCAAACAAAAATCACCAAATTGTTTTGGATCTACTACCTCGGCGATTGTTATAGTTTCGAGAATTATTGAAAACCTCTTGATTATGTTTTCATCTAGACCCATGATTTCGGAAATCAATGCAAGATTCGTAAAGAATCTTCATGACGTATTTCCTGAATTTATCGTACCAGACCCTTACTAAACAGGTTGATAGTCTGTATTTCAATTTTCTCTATAAGTTTACGCCTTTTCAAACATTTTTAGGCTTCTTTTGAGTGGACTGTCCCACGTTTCAATTCAATATTATAAGCCACAAGCAAAAGACATTCCATCAGCTTAATACGCGCACGAAGTGGTAACATACTAAATTGCTTGTTCATTTACGGGAATAGCTTGAACTATTTCGATTTTATTCATCTTGGATGTTGTGGCTCCACAAATGAGACAAGAAAATGCAGCTGGTGTTTCTGTTAGTGATTGTGCTGTCTTGCCGTTAATCATTGTAAAATATAATTCATGTTTTACTCTAAAGTTGCGATTATTCAGTGTTAACTCAATTTCTTTTTTTTCATCGACTCTTCTCTTTTCTTCTCGTATAACTAGAGGTGTCTTTTTAACGTATGCAAACTGTAGTGTTCTACAGTACTGTATAGAAGAAGGTTAATTGTTGTTCCATACTAATTTATTTATCATCACCATCACTTAATGATAATTTAAGTGGTACAACTGATGTCGTATATAAACGAGAGTCAGAAATTTGTGCATATCTCGAGCAAATTTTTTAAATTCATACCTTTACTTAATTGTTCATAAAAGCGAAACGCGTTCAGCGATTTTCATGAGATATGTCTCATTTTTTTTTTTTGTTTTTTTTTTGAAAGAGAAGTAGCACTCAGGCAGCAACAATGCCTATTTAGTCAAGTACCATGATACATTCGTTAGAAAAGGGATAGAGAATAGATGAAGCAGGTGGTGAAAGTAGAAGGATAGTCGGAAATTAACTGCCGTATATAAGACAGCACAGCGACCTGTGACTATGCCTTCATCGCTGAGCAGCCCCACCGAGAGTCAATTTTTATTTTTGTAGTGAAAAAAAAACCAAGGTCTTCGTTGGGAATTGAACCCACAACCCCCATATTTACAAGCTAGTACACTACCTACTAGCCTACAGGGGCACCTGTTCATAGGTTACGACTTTACGTGAAAGTAATAGGACTTGACACTTTTTTTACCGTTTTGGATTTTTTATGAATTAAAAAAAAAAACTTAACTCTTTACGCAAAAAATATTTATTTTCTTCATACATTTATTTATAACTTTGAAACTGTTGCTTATGTAGCAAAACGTTATATAAACGGGTGAAAGTACTCATAATTCTTGGTTTTTCTAAATTTGTTTAAGTAAAATCCGACTAGTGGTTCTTAAGTTATGTTAAACAAAAGGGCCTTATCGCAATTGAGTTTCGAATCAATCAGCTGAAAAATGTTGCACTGTGTAATGCAACAAATTAATAGGTGGCACCTGGTGGCACTTGAAATTGATTAAAAATGTAAAAAGAGACATGAGGCAATATATTAGCGGCGATTTCCAACTGCAGGAAAGTAAAGTTAAAATTGCAGGTGTAAATGTTTGGAGAAAAAAGGGATTTTTTTTATATGTTCATAAAAATACTTAAGTCTCTGCAGTGTTTATTTTTTTCAATTTTAGTATACTGAAATATCCTACTTCAAATAGAAAAACGTTAGCTCACGTAATATAATAATATTCGTTTTGAAATTCTTAGATTTAAATTAAGTTGGTTCAGTAAAACATACAAGTACTGAGCTTGAGACGGCTATAAAAAAAATCCAGCAGTCAAATCGGAGTAATTCTTTTTGATTTGATTGTACCATTTAGTCTAAAATTTAAAAATATCATTGCACATTGCATGTTGACAATTTGTGTTTTTTCCGCGAAATCCCCAGTGTGTGATGTACAGTTAAGAAATGCTTACACTTGCTTTATTTACCTTCGATTTCTTTAGCTTATTTTAGTTTTATTTCTATTAGAAGGGATTCATGACTGTCCGAAACTGTTTTTCTGTTTTTAAAAATATTCAAAAAAATCGATTGTAAATATTAAACTGAATAATCAGTGTCTTGTTTCTATTATTTAAGTGAACAATTTTTCACATGTAAAATATTATTATCATCCTGTCTTAAACAGGATGAGTTGGAATTATTAAAAAAAGTTTTATTACAAAGTAATAAAAAAGGTTCATGATTAAATAAAACTCTCCCTGTGCTAAGCAATTTGACAATAGTTTTTTAATGTATTTACTTTACTTCACTTACAGAAACGTGGTTCAGGTTTTTTTGAAGTCATAATTCTTCTAACACTTCTAACACAATTTAATCCATGCCTCGCTTTTGTAACTTAAGTGAAAAACTTTTAAAAAGGATATTATATTAGGAGTAGTTAGAATAAGAACACTGAAGATGGCATATAGCCGAAACCGGTATGTTCACAAACCAAATATGACGCGGGCTGGCGCAAAATCATACCCAAAAAAATTGATTTTAAATTTAGACTGCTATTGCTTAGCAACATTGTAAAGTATTTTGTGCCTTATGGCAAAACGGACGGACTAAGTTTCAGCAACATAAGGCTTTTGTTATTACGCACTAATTTTTTGTATTTGAGCTTTACAAAATATCCTATTTTAGATAAAAAAAAAGTTCATATATAAACAATAATCAGCTGTCGAACTGTACTCACCTGGTCCCTCCGGGGGCACATAAATATGGTCTTTATAGAGCTTCGACTATCTAGACACAGTGCAAGTGGGGAAAAAGGGAGCCCAGCCCCCTGAAGTCAGCAGGGGAACAACTGGAAACTCCACTTTATTTCCACGGGAATCAGTAAGCTCGCAGAGTTCATTATTTGTGTCTTTAGACACTTAACTGTTCTCTGGCTGATTATTGAGGTTGGCCCCTATATGGGAGTATCGTGGTGGTTGTGGTTTCGCGGCCCCATAACAGTATAATGGTTATTATGGTGGCCAGGATCATCTCACTGTTAATGATACGCTAAATGAATGATCCAGTCCAGTGAGCATGCTAGACATGTGTTCTGGACAGGAGTTGGAAAGTCTCCAACTCTTCAGCAAGGAGTGATGATTTGCAGCCCTGCTCTAGAATCATCGAAGTTGCAATAGAATTATAGCTTCGGCTTCCTAGGACGAGCATGAAGTTCCAAATTATGCAGTGGTTAGATCCACCATCTGATTAAGGCTTCATGGCCAGGCGCGGATGTAAATCGAATCACACAGTTGTACTCACCTGGTAAATTATTGCGTCTTGCTTTATGCCGCCAGTGAAAAACAAAATGATTATAATATTTTCAGCCGATAACTTTCTTAAATTATTCAAAGAGAGAGAGTGGTCTTTTTTTATTTTAAAATTTTTTTTTTAAAACATTTTATAGACACATTGACTTGACCTCGTACTTACACACATGAGTGCTGTAATCAAATTTATGTTTTACTTAACACAACTGTTTAAATTTAAATATATTGTTATTTTTAGCTTATTCAGTTCTAAAATACTATAATTATCTTTTTTTAACTCTTTTAAAATTATTTTTGTATTTTTTTTTTCAGAATTCTTAAGCCTCCCATTACATTTGTGGATAAAGTAAATAAAGTATCTCATATCGCTTGTCAATTATTTTCAAATGTGTAAACACAAATTTAATATGTGTTTTTACTTGAAAATGTCATAAACAGTATAAGTTTACTTTCATAAGAATCGTTCAAACATTGATTAAATGAAAATTTGATTCGAGCTGTTTCATTGATTTGCGTCTCAGGAATTTATCTTGAAAATAGTTATAAGGGGTGGGCAAATTTGAGGTTGAAAAGTAAACTGTCCGTCAAATGATTAAATGTTAAGCATGCAACTGTCATTTTTTTGACGTTTATTTAGCAAAAAGTTGGACAATTTTAAGTATGGAACGCTACCCTTTTCAGCATAAAATTTTAATTGTGAAAATTTATTATCAAAATGGTGAAAATTTCACTGTATCATTTCGTAAAATTTGAGCAGCTTTTCTACGTAAACAGGCTTCTTCTGAAGCCACTGTGTGTAATTTAATCGCTAAATTTAAGGTTAATGGAATTATTGCTACCGATAGACCTAAACAATACGCTCGTAATGGCCGTAGTGATGCAAACATAGACCCTGTACAGCAAAGTGTTGAGAATGAACCTGGAACATCTACTCGTTGACGTTCGCAATGATTGGTCATCACTGGAGGCAGCATTTTCTATTAATATCTTCATCATCACGCTTATAAATTTAAATTCGTTCAAGAGTTAAAGGCGACTGACCATTGTTTACCTTGAATTTTTGCGAATTGGCTGTTTGCACAACTGAACGAGGCTCATTTTCAATTAAGCGGTTACGCAAACAAACAAAATTGTCGCATATGGGGTCCACAACAATCACAAATAGTCCTCGAAAAACCATTGCATGCTAAGAAAGTGACTACAGGTCAGGCGACATCACCGGCCCGTCATTTTCGAAAATGAGCAAGAAAACGCATTCACAGTAAAATTTTTAGAATTTTCATAGTAAATCTCATAATTAAAATTCTTTTTTAAGAATGTAGCATTCCATAATTAAAATTTTTCAAAGTTTTACTAAGTAAATGTCAAAGGATAACAGCTCAATTTTAAACATTTAGTCATTTGACAAATAATTTACTGCCTAACCTAAAATTTGCCCACCTTTTAATGCTTTAATGCCCTTTAATGCTTCAATCTTCTCATAAAGCCTTATCCAAAGACTTATACCCATACATTTTGGTTGCTGTAGTCCCTTTCTCTCTCTCCCTCTGTGCGTAGAGCACACCATGATAACCGATATTTTGGGATCACAACAAACAAGACGGCACCAAAAGCCACACAGCCATCCAAACAATTCAATTATTTGCAGGAGAAATTATCCGGTCGCATAATTATTCGATTTGGAGATGTCAATGGGCAGGCTCGTTCTTGTGAATTTATGGCGCTGGATTTTTTGGCCAGGTTAAAGTGAAGAGCCCATAAACAATAAAAGCAATGAAAAATGAAACTCTGCTGCTACATTGACGAAGTGAGCGAAGCTTTCATGCAAATTGACTTAAGATTTTGTAAAAACAGCAGACGTCTGCTGACATGCTAAAGGCGCACATTTACCCGACATCATATTTCATTATTAATTCCCATATTTTTACTTCATATTGGTGTCAATAAAATTGTAGTTGTCGGAAAAAGTGAGTGTTATAAGCCAATTTATTTCTTAACCTCAAATTTCGTTCATCCCTTACAGAGGCACCTTCATATTTTACGTGGCCCCTATAAAAATAAATATTAAAATGAAATGAAAAATAAAGGGTATTCTCATGAAATGTGTAACTGTTATGAACAGAAAATTGAAACATTTATGTGTTTACAAATCGCATATAATACAGATATCGTGGCAAAATTAAAGGAGCTAGGTCAGTTTTGGCTTTATTATTATTTCTTTTAAATTAACATTTTTTTCTTTTTTCTTATAACCACTTTGTTATAAATTACACCTTTCCTTTGTTCGTGTTTTGTTTTTGTTGTCAATTTGTTTCAGATAATGAAAAAATACAAAGAAATGAAATTAATAAAAATGTTCTTACCCAACATTTCCCAGAAAAATGTTTGCTTTTATTGTTTTATTGATTTTCAATGTTTCGCTATTTTAATTAATAAAAATGTCTTTATTGTTATCAATATTTAATTTGTGATAAATTAGCAATAAATAAACTGCTCCGTTTATTTTTAATAAAAAGATAATGCTGCGGGGACGTGCTCTTGAAGTGCTCTTTGGTAAACCATATTTTTGGTTTTTTGGTCTGACGTTAACTCAAATAAAGCGGATGGTTTCCCAACTCGTGAACACGCAACGTGAAAAACAATCATTTTCTAAATTTGTAACGACACGTTTTCCTGGTAGTTGAGGTATGCTCAGCGGCGTCCAGCGTCGTGTTGTATCGATTCCAAAAAGAAAGACAAAGCCTTGGCTAAGGCTGGACGCCGCTGAGCATACCTCAGCTACCAGGAAAATGTGTCGTTACAAATTTATCCTGCAAGCACTAAGCGATTGGCCTTGTGACTTGTTAATTGCCATTGCGAACGCAAGGCGAACCGGAAATTGCAATCGTTTGAAGTTAAACGGAAGATCAGTCGGAATCATTGGTATTTAAGGAACACATACATTTTCACTTGCGTACTTTCCGTTAATGATGGTTGCCTCAATCAAATTCGACATAAGTCTTTTTACCGCAAGTCAAGTACCGTTGCAAAGTCGCGGTGGATTCAAATTACGCAATATCATAATAACTGAACCAACTTTGAGTTGCAAGTTATGTGGTGGAAATCCTGGTAACTCCAGAGGGTTCAAAAACTCCGTTGAATAATTTACTGCATCATCGAGATATTCTAATCAACCGATTTGTATGTTACCAAATCGCCATCGATTTTTGATTGAATGGTGCATGTACAACATCATTATTCTTTGCGGCGAGAATTGCTCGTTTATTTAACCAAGCATAATTCTAATTTTCAATCAGAGCTAATTGAGAGTCTACAAATCGGCACAAGTCGTTAGTAAGAGTAATAAATCCAGCTGTCGCATCAACTGGGACTTTTTCATTTCCAACAGCTAACAATTGTTTGGAAAATTGTGCAGCGCTTTGATCATTTTATCTCATATTAGTAGTTAGCGATAATGTGTTTACGTTATTCCACAAAGGTGATGCCTTCAGGCAAGCATTCAATTCATCTGTGTGATTCGATTTACATCCGCACCTGGCCAGGAAGCCTTAATCAGATGGTGGATCTAACCACTGCATAATTTGGAACGTCATGCTCGTCCTAGGAAGCCGAAGCTATAATTCTATGCAACAGAACTTTCTAGTTGCAACTTCGATTAATCCAGAGCAGGGCTGCAAATGATTACTGCAATAGATCATTTACTTAGCGTGTCATTAACAGTGAGATGATCCTGGCCACCACAATAACCATTATACTGTTATGGGGCCGCGAAACCACAACCACCACGATACTCCCATATAGGGGCCAACCTCAATAATCAGCCAGAGAACAGTTAAGTGTCTAAAGACACAAATAATGAACTCTGCGAGCTTACTGATTCCCGTGGAAATAAAGTGGAGTTTCCAGTTGTACCCTTGCTGACTTCAGGGGACTGGGCTCCCTTTTTCCCCAGTTGCACTGTGTCTAGATAGTCGAAGTTCTATAAAGACCATATTTATGTGCCCCCGGAGGGGGGGGGGCATTCAATTCATCTGCAGGCGTTGCATGGGGAATAACTGGCAACATCTGCCTGAAATCGCCAGCCAGCAATATCATCAAGCCGCCAAAGATGTTATTTCGCCGAAAATCTTTCAGTGTGAAATTAAGTGCTTCAAGTGATTTCTCATGTGTCATTGTGCACTCATCCCAAACAATGAAGAATTTTCCCATTGTACTGGATCGGGAAATATTGCATGTTGGAGTATCAATTGTGTTTAAATTGAGTGGCAACTTAAGAGCAGAATGTGCAGTACGACCGCCATCTAGAAGAGTCGCCGCAATTCCAGATGATGCTAACGCCAAAGCTATGTCACATCTTGATCGAATAGTGGCCAAAATCAATGAAATGACAAATGTTTTCCCTGTTCCTCCAGGTGCGTCCAGGAAGAATAGGCCACCAGTATTATTGTCCACCGCTTGCATAAATGTTTCGTATACTTGTTTTTGCTGTTCATTCAGCAACGGCACAAAGGAATTCCTGCAATGCCTCAACATTGTATTGCAGTTCTCGATTTAATTCTTGGTTGAATGCATCGTGCATCGGTCAATTTGGCGCAATCATTCCTACTTCAATCGGTAGCTTGTTTGCAATAGTCAAGCATTGATCCTCAATCAAAATCAATCCTTCATTATATATTTCATCGGTTATTTGCATGTCGGGATCATTCGTTCGAATGCCCAAGCGATGCAATATATCTTCACATATGTCGACTTTGTACTTGTTCCATAACTGATTTGTTTGAAAAGGAAACATGTGGTGATGATAATAGCTAACAGCGTTCGTATTTGGTACGCATTTGATAAAACAACTGAACCCGCAAGTGTTAAATCCCAATAAGAATCGTTCTCCAGCAAACCCAATAGTTGACATGCTTCTCGATATATTTGGCCATTTACAGTTTTCAAATGCGCAAATGATTTTGGTCCACGCGTATTTACCAACAGCAGTCGCAAATAAAAATATTCATCATTTCTATGATGAACAGTATGCATGCGAGCTAGCGCACGGCGCCCTCTACTTAAAACGAAACGTACTTATTTTCATGAGGGATACTCACACGCCACGTACTGTTGCCGTCGTAGTACATGCTATGTATCAGAGATGGCGCTGTATGTGAAAAATGATTTTCCCTGTTTTCCTGCTTTTCTCTTGAAATTTTTCCTGAATTTTCTTTGCTATAAACCTCACGGAGCCCAAGACGTTTCCAACGAATGCAAAACCGTAGAAATCGGTGCGTGTGTTCGTTATAGCGTCAGAAAGGAAAATCCGACTTATTTTTATATTATAGATTATTACGTCACTAAAACTACTCATTCTTACGAAGAAACGTAAAATACCCTCAAACGGACATACGTACGTAGATAATAATAAATGACGGAAATATTTAAAATCAGCCCTGATAAAGTGCTAGATTGAAGGCGTTCAACCTACATGACTAAATGCGTCCTTAATAACAGAACTACCTAAACGTAAACACCAACTCACCAGTACGAACCGTTTCACGGCTTGAAAATGATGTCTTCACATCGAAAGCACTCGCCGTTTACACCGAACGAACTACTGCCAGAAAGGACAGAGAAAAATAGCATTTAATAAACTTTTATATCTTTTTTTTTATAAAATATTAAAAAGGTTCATTAATTATAATTATTATATTTCTGTACTCTTTTTTTTTGCAGATCTCATCACATTACGGCCCAAAAGCATTTGCCACAAAATCGTATCAAAATCAAACAGCTGCAACAAAATCGATCTCATCTCCTACACAAACGGCCAATGTAAGACAACGTGATAAAATGGAAACCTATAAAAGTTATTACGAGACGAATTTATAAAAAAACAACAACAACAACAACAAAAGATATAAAATAAAATCGGGCCCCACAAAAAAGCCTTTAATTTTTGTGAACAGTTTTAAAAATTTTCATGTTTAATTTTAAGATTTTTTCCCCTTTTAACTTGATGTAAAATTAAAAATTTATTTATAATTTTTATTTATGTTCCTCTTTTTAAAGCTATTTCAAATAACTTGCGTGTTTTTCTAACTTCTCAAGGCTCTCAAATTTGTTTGTTTGCTGTATAAATTAAAAAAAAATTATCTCTTAAATTTTCCACCATAAACTTTTTGTTAAATGATAAAAACCAAATTTATTAATGTACGATTTCTTTTTAACATCACAAAAATGTTAAATTACTTACGGTTTAATTGTTTAAAAACAATTTTAAAAGGTGTGTCCTTAAATTAATTATCAATATTATATTTAATATTTAAACTACAAACAACTGGAGGGAACAACGAATTTTTCGTTGCCAATATTTTTGTTTAGAAAAAAGAGTTGCATTTGTGTATGTGAAATTGCGTTATATTAAAAACTCGAACAAAATTGATTGTGCGTAACGTATAAAACGAAGTCTGTCATCATAGATTTATTATAGTTCTTATGCGGCCGAATAAATAAATTACATGATGCAGCCTTTAGATTTTAGATGTATTTCTATTTAGCACACCACATCAATAAGTGGTATCCCATTCCAATTAAAGCCTCTTCTTTTTTAATGTGACAAATTATCGATTAACAGCTTTTCTTGTTAACTATTAACTTACAAGTCATATGACAAATACAAGTGTAAAGTGAGTATGAGATAAAATGTTATCTTCAACCTTTCTTGATTCAGTACTATTGGCCTGGGGCAGAAAAAAAATGTGTTACGAATTGTGGAGAACAATAAAATTGCAATTCGTTTCTTAAGGTATTAACAATAATTTAAAAAAAAAATTATTATAAAAAACTTTAACAAAAACTGTAATTTTGTGAATAACTTTAATTGCGAAACAACACAAATTTTTATTTATTTAACTTTATGTACATAAATGTGAAACAAAACGGAATATCAATCTATAAAAGTGAAAGTAAAAGGGAAGAAGGGATAAATTTTTATAAATAAAATTCTACAGGATCTTACAAATGACCCAGTTACAAAAATATTAAAATATAAATATCTTACGTTTTATACTTACATATGTCCGTTTAAAAACTTTTTCAAAAAAATATTAATTTCCGATAACATGGGCCTTCTAGAAAGTGAAAGCTGTCCGGGTAGGCTAGTAGGTAGTGTATTTAGCCTACCAATCTAGGGGTGGTTGTTTTCACTACAAATAAGAGCTTGAAGGCTATGTAACTATCCTCCTACTTAACTTTCACCACCTGTCTTATCTCTTCTCTATCCCTTTCCTAAAGAATGTAGCACAGTTGTAACTAAATAGGTATTGCTGCCTAAAGTGCTACTTCTCTTTAATATAAAAAAAAAAATATTACAATAATTATATTTAATTCATCTTTTTAATCTTTATATAGCATTTTCAGTTTAAATTAAACATTTTTCAAAATAAACGAAGCCTTTTTCAAAATGAACGAAATCTTTTTCAAAATAAATTAAACTTTATGCAAATTCAGTTAAACGTTTTTCAAATTAAATTAAATCAGTTTTAAAATTTAATAGAAAACAAAAGAAAAAAATAAAACATATTAAACACATTCATTTTTAATTAATACTTGTTAAAATTACTGAAGTATTTGTCCACTAACCGCTTTAGGAATTATCATGATCATATCCATAACATAGTTCGCACAATTAGTTTGATTAATTTGTGCGACACTTTCCTCAATTACACTTACTATGTTATGCTCTGTGGTAATGTCACTTAATAATGATTGAGCGTGGAATTTTATCTTAGAAAATGCTTTCTCTATCGGGTTCAGCATAGGAGAATAAGGTGGTAAAAATTTAAGTGTACAGTCACTATTATCCACCATATTTCGAATTTCGTGGGTTTTATGGATTCTGGCATTATCCATAATTAAAAATGAATTTTGTAACTCTGGGCTGCATTCAATTTTATCCAAGAGCTCCCTAAGAAATATTTGGAAACGGGCTGAATTTACAGTGGAAAGGGAAAAAACTTTATGGTAAACAACACCAGCATTATTTATAGCAGCAATTAAAGTAACGTTCCTTCCTCTTACGGTTGGCACAACAACATGAGCTCTTTCACCTACCTTAGCACGTGCTTGTGAACGTCGTAAGTGTAAGTTAAACCCGCACTCATCTATAAAAATGATCTTTTTTTTTTGTAAAGGAGACCAAATTGCAAATTCTGAGGCATACTGTCGACGGTTTTCAATAGTCGATGCACTATTCATACGGTCCATTTCGATGGAAGCCATTTTTAGCGTTATTTTAAGCCGTTGAAAATTGCAGACAATGCAAGCGTTACATTAAATTGTTTAAATAACTTTTTGCGAATATTTTTCAAAGTTATTCCCGGGTCATTCTCCACAATCGTCTCAATATATATGATAAACCTACAAATTTTAAAACTGGTTTAATTTAATTTGAAAAATGTTTAACTGAATTTGGATAAAGTTTAATTTATTTTGAAAAAGGTTTCGTTTATTTTGAAAAAAGTTTCGTTCATTTTGAAAAAGGTTTCGTTTATTTTGAAAAAGGTTTAATTTAAACTGAAAATGCTATATATATAATTCTACTGTACATGTGTTTTGACTGAACTCCTCCTAAACGGCTGGACTGATTTGCATAATTTTTTTTGTATGCGTTTGGGTGGCGCCCCGGATGGTTCAGATTAACAACTCGGTCCAATTGGACAAAGGGGCGGGGTACCTCTCATACAAACCACAAATTAAGAATCCAATATTTCTACTCCTGCTAACGGTATTGAAACATAATTTGGTATATCGGTTGAGTGAACATATTTTAAGTTCTGCTGCAAATATAGGCGGGATTTGATAAAGACGCGTGATACCTCCCATACAAATCTTCTTTATGTATATAATTCTACTGTTCTTGTGTATGTCACTGAATAAATTTTTTTTGCATGCGTTTGGGTGCCACCTTAAAAGGTTTACATTCACAAGCCAGCCCGGCAGATGGCGCCGCAGTCGATATCCAGGTTATTCAACTACACTGCAACTACACGACTGTATCGACTTGAATCAATTTTTGTCTCTTCATTCATTCAATGCATTTAATTTTTTTGTGCGCTGTGTTTTGATATTACGCCGCATTTACGTTAATATTAAACGTTGTTTACTTAAAAAATACACACACGCCATAAATTCGTCGCCTGCCGTCAACTGCCTCCAATAAATATTGGTGGATGACGGTGAAAGTCGCAAAGTAGCATGGACTCGATTACTGCCGCCGTTAAAACAGTCGCGGTGGACATCGAGTTTATTTGTTTGCGATCTCACAAATTCGTTCTTAATGGGTCAGCTAGTATTTTTTCAAGCACAAGGCCTTTGTATAAAAATTAAATATATTTAATTTCTATTTTCAATAGGTCGCCATTGGTATAAGCAATTGTTTATACACTTTTCTTTTTCTGAAGATGCCACTCAATGGTGTGGCGAATTACTGAAATATTGTGGCAACACTATAACAGCATGATAGTTTTGACATTTAGTTTTTTAAGCTTTTCCTAGTAGATGCATTGGCAATTGTTACAAAGAATTTAAAATTGCATTAAAAAAATTTAAAATTGCATTAAAAAAATTAAAATCCACTATGAAAATGGTTGTTTTGTTACATTTCGCCCTTCTGAGACCGCTATTAAGAATTCGGTCGTTAAATTTGAGTCGACAGGCTCGAACACCAACGCGTGTTCGACCGGGTCGTTCAATTGAAAACATTGCAGCCGTGTGACACAGTGTTAAAGCAGATCCAAATTTGTCATTCAGGAACAACCGGCTGATTTTTGGGAAAAAATAATTTTTTCAAACGAATCCCATTTTCCCTTGTCAGGATATGTCAACAAGCAAAATTGCCACATTTGGGCTTCTGTAAATCCTAGAGCGATTATTGAGAAGCCTTTACATGCTCAACATGTCACTGTATGGTGCTCTTGTTGTTGTATTCTTATTTAGAAAAGCTTTTTTTATTACTTTGTTTTGTTTAATACCGTCACATTAAAACTGAAATGTGGAATTCAGAACTATTTCACGTATAAAAAAATCTATCGGCATTAAACCAATTCCGTGCCAAATGTATGAAATGGTTCTATTGCTGAAACTGACTCCATTTTCGGGGGATACATATTTCAAAGAGCTGATTTAATACATAGCAAGTGCTTAGTTTAATAACTTTTTAGTTTTAAAATCAATAATTTACTCCATTAACTTAGAGCTAGCAACCTTGTAAAAATTTCATCTGAACATTTTAATCTAAAAAAGGAAAGAAAGGATATGGGTGAAAAGTACTTAAAATATATAAAAAAATGAAACAAAGAAAACTATAGTAAATAGAAGCATAAATTTTAAAACTATTTAAAATTAATCACAAACATTGAATTATATTTTATTATAAAATTTTTATTTTATATAATCTTTAATAAATATCTTTTTTTCTTTTTAACGATCTTTTTTATATATTTTTTTCTTTTCGATATTTCGCTTTCCTTTGGAAAGCTTCTTCAGGAAAAAATTTTTATTTTTAAAATAAAGAAAGAAGCTGAAGAAGCTTTTTAAAAATTTTTATTTTTAAAATAAAAATTTTTTCCTGATGAAGCGCTCTAAAGGAAAGCGAAATATCGAAAAGAAAAAAATATATAAAAAAGATCGTTAAAAAAGATATTTATTAAAGATAAATAAAAAAAGATCGTTTAAAAAAACTACAAAAAATATTTTATATAATATTAAATTGTTAATAAAGAATAAAATAAAAAAAAAGTATTTTTGAATTAAACGTGATAATTACTATAGTAGTTAAGGCATAAATTATAATAAACGATAAGAAAATGAAACTATTATAAATATAATATTATACATAAAATAAATAAAAAGTAAAATTATAAAAAATATAAAATATCTGAAATTTTGTTTTTTTTAGTTGTTTTTTTTTCAATTTAGTAATTCGAACTTTGAATTAATTTACAGTGATATATTTTACAGTAATTCTATAAAAAGTGCTAAAAGAGTATTTCCTTTTGTTTACAATTTTTAATTAATATATAAATAAAAAATGAATGAACTATTTTTAGTTTGGCTTAAGGTCGTAATTATTTATGTGGGCCGAATTGTTAAACAAAACATAAGAAATTTAATGTAACTACAAAGTAAATAATTTCCGAATCGATACATTCTATTTCGTCATTTTTTCTATCAATTGTGAACTTTTTTATGCCAATAGCTTAATGACATAATGACGAAATATTATTAATCTGCTGTATTTTTAAACTTGCATATGCCCGCGACTTTTTTGTTAATAAACATTATTAAAAAGATTTTTATATAATAAGCTAGCGGACCGAGCGAACTTCGCCTCGTCCCAATTTTAGCGATCAGACAAACTTTAGAGTAAAAATACAACACAAATATTTAAATTTTCATTATGATTTATTTAAATGGAATCAGTAGAGCGCGATTTGATGAACAATGTTTTTCGATTTCTTTTCCGGCGCAAAAACAAATAACGAAGACGATTTCCCAACTCGCGAACATGCAACGTACAGCTGATCGCGAAACCCAGGGAAATTCGAGATAAAAAAGAGGCCGGATAAATAAAAAACTTAGGGAAATAAAAAATTAAGTATTTTCACATTTTTCCGCAATTTTCATTTGAGAAGCCATCAAGGAATAATTCCACATAAAATTCTATACAAAAAATCTATTTTCGATTTTTTTTGATAAATATTGCAATAAATTTCAATTGATTGTAATGCTTTTAGGTAAATGCGTGATGTACGACTATCCGGAATCAGTTTAACAATACACAAAAATCTTATAAATAGCAGCAAGAAAAATAGCACATTTACTGTAGAAAATTACAATGCCAAAATGACACCTGTCAGATTGCGTAAAGTCAACGTATAATTAATTAAGTCAACGTATAATTAAGGAATAATTGCACACACAAAATTTCATAAAAAAAATCAATTTACGATTTTTCCAATTTTCCAATTTATACTAAGAACTTTCTATTTTTTGATTTGGAAAGCCATTTAGGAATAATTTCATACAGAATTTTATACAAAAACTCGATTTTCAATTTTTTCAATTTTCCGACTTTTCCGGAGGGATTTCAAAAATTTTCTTCAGCTGACAAATTTTACAGAAATCAGCCCAGCCGTTCTCATTTTATGAATTACTCTACATTTTTACACCATTTTTATATATACATATAATAGATAGCGCTGGTATTTTATATTCTTACTCAATGATTAACTGTACCACGGACAAAAAATGTTCCAAAATATGTCATGTATAGTCACGGTATTGTTACAGTTTTATAATATACATACGAATATGTGTATGTGATAAGGTTAACATCAACACCTGGCTGTGGTAGCCCAGTCTGGGTGTAAGAAAAAGCGTCCACCCGCGCCCTAAGACGCATACACGCCGTAGTCGCTATTTTCAAGTGCACGATAGCAGGGCTGTGCCCCCACTACTTGATGAAGGGTTGGAGACCATTTAACTCCTTGTCCTATGCATGCGTAAACTAGCACACTGGATGTTAAAAACCTGCGTTAACATTTCTTCGGAACATTCTTCAAAGCCCGATTAAACCACAGCTACCACATTGCTAGTCAACCAGTAACCAGAACAGCTCCATAGCGTTGCGGATAACTAGCTTTCGTGGCACCAGTATATGCCTATTAGTTCTCTGGTCGGAATTCGAGAGTCCAGTGTCTCTTCCAGTTTAGGGTTCCTGCTAGTCTAGGCGGCTGATGTCGCCTTTTATCCCCGGGAACAAGTATCAAGTGGGTAAGAGATCCATCAAGACTGCGTGCCCCCGGGAGGGCGACATACGAATATATGCAGAAGGTATACATACAGAGATTTTTGAATTCTAAAATTTCGCTAGACATTTTTAGATGGCCAGTACGTATTACTGGGACACGCGGTTATAATTTATCTTTTACACTCACGTTTATTTCTAAATTATGTTAACTAAAAATGAATGATTCTTTTGCCACATCGAATAAGTCCACTTTTTAGTCTGTAAGTGTTCCATTCAAACTTTATAATCGTTTGAATACATTTAAAAAATTATTTGATGTTTTAAATAACAATATCGTTAATTTAAATTTATTATTGTTTTTCAGTTAGGCTAAAGTTCATTATTAATTGTAAAAGAAATAGTAAAATGTAGTTATAAACTGCAAATTGTATACACACAATTATTTAGAAAAAATTAAAAATTTTACACTTTGTGTTTTAAAAACATCTACCACTCTGCAAAAGTCACTATTTATTATAACATTTAGCTATTTTACTAGGTAATCTGTGGTTAGCAATAAGTGCATTTATTTCTCTATTAAATTCTATTATACTGTTTAAAAAAATGCTTAGTTTAAGTAATAAAAAAGGTAATTATCACTTAAAAAATTAAAATGAAATGACCCATTAAGTCTGTTTAGAATTTAAGGAGTTTTTGTGAAATCTTATGAACAGAAAACAACAACAATATGCTACATTAAAATTTCATGAACTACGTGTAACAAACAGAAAATAAAAACAACAAACACAGAACAATAATACGCACAGCCAACAGAATATAAGGGCTCTCTATATTGGGCAATAGTTCAGACTAATTTTGGACATTGTAGATTGAAAACACAACATTTCGTAGGCAGTCGAATTGTGAACGTGATCGAGTGAAAATATAAAAGTTGATAGCAGTTTTTAGGCGTTAATTAAAGTGGTAATTTTCTGCATAAAAGTCAATAGCTCTTCAAAATAAATGGTGTTATTTAATTTAAAACTCTGAAAAATTGAGTGTAAATATTTTGCAATAAAAAAACACAATAAACTAAACGTCACTTTGTCGGCGCTTACACAAAATACCACTTAATAATTAATAGTATGGAACGATGGAAGCTTTATCCTTAATCACAAAAAATAATGAACTTTAAGTTACTTAAAAACGATTAATTTATAAATATATTTTTTATTATAACCGCATGAGTAATTTTAATTCGGCTTAAGTTCATGTGTATTTTAATTTTCAAATTTTTTAAAAAAGAAAAATTATTCACCAATCTTTTTGTTCATTTTCAATGAAAACAGTCTGCCGCCACTATTTACCCAGTCAACTAATTTAATAAATATGAATAATTTTTTTTATTAATAAATTTAAAATTAAATTTATTTATTTTATTATTCTCTCAAAACACTTCCATTAATAATTTCAAGAATTACGAAAATATATATTAATAATTTTATTTTAATTAATGCGTTAGTCATGCTTTATTCCTTAAAAAAATAGACAGTAGAACGAATGATTTACTGTATGGGAAGCATATCTATATGAGTATTTCGCTAGTTTATATACAGCTAATCAATTGATTTTATCAAAAAATCTGAATATAAACTTTGTGTTCTTCATATGTCTTAAATTTATTTAATTACATTCAGTCAAGAAAGTAAATAAACAGCAAAATGTTGTACATATCACCAAATATTTGTTGTTAACTGATACTTTTAATTTCAAGAATTCAAGCTCTTTAAAAAATAGTTTATATCAAATTATCGTTTCGAAATATTAAATAAATCAAAAATGTACGTCTTGGACAAATAGCAAATATAATAAGGAAGGATTTTTGGATTTGACATTTAGTATGCAGGGCAAATTAGATAAATGCTGCGTTGTAAAACCAAAACGATATGTATTGTAAAATTGTTTATGAACACAGTTTTATATTGTATGCAAGTATTGTCAGTTGTTTTTTCTTTCGAAGGCATAAGAACCAAAAATATATATATATATATATATATATATATATATATATATATGTAAATGTCTGTCATAACTATTATCACGCCATATTGTCATTATTATCATTATTTAATTCTCCTTGCGCTGGTTTTTCGATATAACAAACATCCAGAACACAAAATTTAGCCCGGCACATGGGACACGTACACTTTTGTTCCAGCCACACTTCACGTTCCAGTTCATTTTGTCGGGCAGCAAACCAACGAGCCAAACATTCAACACACCACATTGGGCGGCAATAACAATTTGTACAATACAAATCGTTGGCCAACGGTCTGCCTTCACGATCTATATCTTCGCACTGTTTGTGAATTTTAATATTTGGTTCGACAATCATGCAGGCAAAACATTTTTCTGCTATACGATCTGCTTTATAGATGGGATTGTGACTGACTTGTTCTTTAAATACATCAATAAAACGATCAATAACATTACGATGAAATTGAATATTGGATGGTATTAAAATTGGTCGTGTTATACGCTCTTCAAGATTTCGAAATTCTAAAGCATTTATACGTATGTGAAAATCGGTGACACCAGCACGATTTGTTTTCACCACAATGCTAATCATTTGTAAAGTATCACTGTTGTCGTGTGAAACGGTATATGTTTCCGTCTAAAATGATAACAAAATAAAAATCAATAAATATTTTCAAATTTGACTTTTTTTCTTGTTTAAATTTGCACTAGAACATTAATTTGTATTAATTAAATAACAATTTTAAATATCTCTGGTATTATGGCCATAATATACGATATTCAAATAAATATGGATACAAATTTCAAATTGTTAAAGATGAGAACACAAACGATATTGATGTCTATAAAAATGTAAGTAAAATATGAAAGTTAAAACGTAGCAGTAGCTAAAAGCAAAAATGTAAAATTATCTGGAGGGGATGGTGAGAAAAAAATATATTGAAGTTTCAAAATAACCTTCAGGTTTTTTTTTTGATTCCAACTTTGTAATAAGGAAAAATAAATAACAATCAGTATGATACTGGAAAAGCTGGAAGTAAAAGGTATAAAAGAATAAAAGAAATAAAAATGATACGCTCAATCAAGATCTAACGGCGATCTCCGAATGCGGTCATGCGAATAGAGTCGATTTTAATGCCCGTAAGACGCAATGTTGCATGCTCACGCATAGATCTGTGTTCGAAAATGAGACTGCACCTGTTAGTATGAATAATACCTATACAGAATCGAAAGCTCTTGATGTTCTTGGCATGCAAATTCAGTGTGATGTTGGATGGACTAAACACATTTTTCAATTTTCTAAAGAAGCTTTTAAGTGCCTCGGTTTTCTAAAATGGTGTAAGAGATGCTTCACTTCATCCGATCTTCGTACTATTTATACCACCTATATCCGTCCAAAGATGGAATATAACTCTCATCTATGGGCTGGCGCCCCAAAGTCTATTTTGAAGTTTATCGACCTCGTACAGGAGAAGGCCAAGGGGCTCATTGGAGACGGTAGGGTATCCTACTCTATTGATTCTCTTGAGCATCGATGCAATGTAGGCTGTATTTCACTGTTTTATCGTTACTACAATGGTAAGTGCTCTAACGAAGTTGGGGAACTTGTTTCCGAAACTCCTTCTTCCAGAGGTCTTTCCTGTCACTTTCAATATGGGAAAATTCAAATCGAATGTCCACAAACACTACTCCCTCTTTCCTCCTCCCCATAACCTATTTCTTAGTTTTAGTACAATGCACTGCATTAGTAAGGGTGATCCCTTGAGTAGTGGTCCGAAAAAAAATAAATTTCCATTCGCGGCTAAATCGACAATTAGTAATAAGCAGGAACAAACATGTGTGATTATCTATAAAGAAACCAATGCACTGTAGTACATATTGTTAAAATTTACTTAGTGTGAGTTATAAAAAGATAATTATCACTAAAAAAAAAAATAAAGTAAAATCACCTACTACGTCTGTTTAGAAATTAAGAAGTTTCTTAGAAATTTTATGAACTCAAAACAACAACAACATGCTACTTTAAAATTCCAAGAACTAAGTTTAACAATCAGAAAATAAAGACACCTAATATAGAACAAGAAGAAAAACAGCCAAGCAAGCGCCTACAACGTTATTTATATAAAGTTTTCCGCTTAAAACAGAATATAAGGGCTCCCTCTCTTCGGCAATAGCTCAGTCTATGTGTGAACATTGTGGAGGGAAGACACAATACTCCAGAGTCTGTTTAATTGTGAACGTGATCGAGCAAAGACATAAAAGTTGATACAGCAGCATTTAGGCATTAAAGTGATAAAGTTATCATGTGTATAAAAGTAAATAGCCCGTGTAATTTAATTAAAACTCAAAAAAGTTGTATGTAATTATTTTGGAATAAAAATTCAATAATTTAAACATTTATTAAAGGAATAAACGTAGTAATAATTGGGAAAGGCGGCCATAAATAATTTTTTAAGTAATATTTTTCGGGAATCAAAAAATTAGTACTCTAATGCAGGGTGATCCAAAATAGACTTTTTCGGCATTTTTTTTATAGTTAAAAAATTGTTTGAAAACTTAAATTTTTAAATTTTGTTTTCAAGCTGTCTTGTTTTAAAAGATTTTTTTGACGAAAAATAAAGTCGTTTGTCCTTCAGAAATTTTTAAACCTTTAAAAAAACATATTCTAAAATCTTCTACTTAATAAAACATAAACACTTGTTGTCAAACCACGTGAAAAAATGTTGCACTATTTTGTAGTCCGATCCCTACGCTACATTCCCTTACTCCATTATACATTTGCTTGGTTGAGGCCGTGAACAACAGATAAATTTTTCTAACCCAACGTCTATTTTGTGAAAAATTTATGAATACAAAAGTTTTACAAAAATCATTCTTTTTTTGTACAGCGTTGCAACATGCCTTTTTACAGTCTTTCGGCCTTTTTAATGCAAGTGCTCTTTATCAATATCTTGTTGAGTGCAGGCTCCTCTAACCTTTGGCGGACATTTTAGAGCTATTTAAATGCTACTCTCCATTTTTTTAGTTTTGGTGTAATGCATTTAATACCCTGAGTTCTGGTTTAAATTCACAAAAAAGAAACAATAGGCCAATTTTTCGCTAAAACTGGGATAAAAATCTTGTTGATTCTTTGGAGAAATTTTAAAGTTTAAAAGTAATTTTCGGGAATTTGTATTTTAAATAATTTTTTATAAAAATATAATTACAATTTAACTTTCCTTTCAATTAGTTCTTTTATCTACAAATCTTGTTGTAGTAGTTCAATGGTTTTAGGTTATGATTTTGAGAAAAAAAATTAAAAATGCCGTTTCGACTTCATCACTAAAATTAAGGGAAGCGAGGCTTTTATGTTTAGAAAACTTTTGCAACAAAATTTAACAATTTAACTATTTGATAGGTAACAATATCAAATAATTAAATGGAAGAAACATAAAACTTGAGCATATTTTGAATAATGAAGGCACTTGATCAGGAGCATTTGAAGAGTTAGGACCTTCAATACTACAAAAGGGATCGGGAAATAAACCCAAGCAGGCTATGGAAAAAATAGCAGTCTGCTGAATCTATTTTCCATACCTACAAGCAACACATTTATCCAGAAAGAGTTTTTTTAGGAGTTCAGGACCAAAATCAAATTTAAAATAATTTCTAAATCGTTAACTCAGCCAACGGGTAGTAAAATAAATCTTTCAAAATACATTTACATTTGAAACCTTTATATATTAGATATTATTTAATAACATAATACGCTTTTCAGAGATATTTTTGGAAACAAAAAAAAAAAAAAAAAGGACATTAATTGGGTATTCAATCGCACACGACTAATCTTTCGTAATAACTTTTCGATTAACTTCGAATCACAAAAGTACATTTCTTTAAATCATCATTTTTTAAATAAATAATAGATTTGTACACAGAATATAGAAATTAAAATTTATAGATCATATCAAGATTTTAAACGGCGATATGCTGAACTTATTTTTTAAACATAATTTTCAAATGATAAAGACACATTTCTTCAATTATGGTTGCAGTAACAGAATCTGCACTTATCAATCCAAATTTCTCAGGAGCTAAGCAAGCACTAGCGATGGATGTCGCCTTCTAATATTTGAGTTATAATTTTTTTTAATATATGCTTTTGTTGGGATTTGGAAATATATCTGCGTTGGAAGTTTTATCTGCATTGATAGTGAAAGATGTGGCCAGAGTAACGACAAGTCTCGCTAATTATACGTTAATAAAAATTTTATTTAGAAGACATTCGCAATTAAAATTTTATTACGATTTTTAAAATAATCAAGGAGTAAAGAAATGAGCTTGCTATGGGTTTTTATATTTCATAAGTTAAAGATTTATAATAACAATTTCGTCGTTAATTTAATTTGCAATTTGTTTTAAGAGTTAACATTTAACGCCAAGTTTTAATATATTATTAAATTAGCTTTCTGTCGCTGTGGAGTTTATATTTATGATCGAATAGTAAGGCAAGGACACAAAAAAACACTTTTCTAACATTGTTCACTTAAAGTAAATATCTAATACATACATATGGACAGTATATAAAATAATTAAAATTTTACCTTGGCCACGCTGAGTGTGGTATCACTTTGATGAGCAAAATGTACATTGTATAGAGTAGTTTTAATAATCCAATTTTCGGTGGCAATAACAGTGGAAATCGAATTTAATTTTTTTTTATAAACATCATATCTGCAAAAAAATAATACTTTAATCATCAAACAAAACAAAAAAAAAAAAAACAATTACACTTACCTCCTGAACTCATTACCAATATCTGAGATTACGTTTGAAATGCTATTTGGTTCATTCGAAAATTTCTGTAGAGATTGAGATATTGGATGTCTTTTCCAATCTTGCTGATACCAATTTAAAATTAAAGTCGGTACTGCCAAAACGGCCATTAAACTGAAACGTTGAGCCACTTTCCAGGTTAAGGTTTTAAAGGCCACTGCTTCTTGTGGCATAGGAAAGTCAGGATCAAGTTCTGATTCTTCATCGACGTGACTGTATTCGATAAACACGGCGAACTTAAACTGGTGTATAAGAAAATAGATGGCCGGCAAACAGCTGTGTATGAAGAGATTCAAAGAAGTACGTTTTTGGTGGTAACGAACAAAGTTCAGATGCTCCTCACCCAGCCACCTAGAGAAAAGCTGTTCAATAGTTAGACCCAGACGCTGAAACTCCTCTGGCGGATAGATGATGCACATACATAGGAGTAGATAAAAGAGGTTAAATAATAGTTCAGATTCGTCCATTGGTCGAAAAATCGTGAAGGAATTTTAGAACAAAAAAACAAAAACCCGAAAACAAAAAAAAAACTACTTGATATATAAAATTAGTTTTTTAGCAGAAGGCACAATAAAAGAATTTTCAATTTTGTATACTATTGTACAAAATTTTGTTCTTCTGCAGTATGCTTATTTTTTCGGTCTTTTTTATTAATGAAAATATTGTTGATAAGAGTTTCTACGTTTCTCTTTCTTTTATGTTTCTTGTTTTTTTTATCTTTTTTTGAAAGGTCGTTCGTTTGTGATGTGTCAAAAACAATTTAATGTTGCCGTACTGTTAAAATTATTCAATAAAACCATGAAAGCAAATGTGAAAAATCATATTTATTATATGAAACTCCGCATTAGTGTTATGCATTGGCTTTTTTAAAATCATAAACGCAAGAAATAACAGCACGCAACGATTGAGAAATGATGAGCACAAGCACTATCATTATTTAAACTACACTGCGATAGCAGGCATACAATCATAGATAATAATTTATTTGTGGCTGCAATTATGGTGTTTTAGTTTAAATATTGCAGCTAGATAAAATATAATGTCCACTAATTTTAATAGCACTATATTTAGTGACCTTTAGCGCAAGTGTAGTTTAAATAATGATAGTGCTTGTGCTCATCATTTCTCAATCGTTGCGTGCTGTTATTTCTTGCGTTTATGATTTTAAAAAAGCCAATGCATAACACTAATGCGGAGCATAGCTACTCGGCCACACAAGTACCGTTTTGGGTGGCCCCTATACAATTTTAGCAAAAGCTGCATTAAAATTTATTAAATTTCCCTCAGTCATACTTTTATCGCAAACAATTTTTTAATATAAAATAAACATCAAATATTTATGATGTTGCTGCCGCTTTCAAAATAATTAACTAGTTTGTTACACAGCGGCAAATGCCTCTGGCGAAATTTCTAGTTGTGTAACCTGCTGTATCGAATATGTGTAAGCAGATATGTTGTTAACGTTCTATTATATAAAAATAATATATCTTCTACGAGTTATCCATTTCTTTACATTTATTCTGTAATATAATACATTCAATATATCAATTCATATTTTGGCGATTAATTATTGAAAAACTGTTAGTTGGTATACAAATTTGACCTTGCTTAATTAATCTGGCACTCCAAATTATGCTGCCATATTTTGGCAAAAATTTAAATTTAGCTAGTGAGCCGGCTGCCAGATTTGATGTTTATTTTATAGATTGACGATTTATTATAAACGCGATTGGCCTATGTATGGCAGATCTAAACTAGCAGACAATAGCAGAATTTAAAAGCATTAAAACAACTCGATTTAAAATTGCTTAATGTTATAAAATATTAAATAAAAAATATTAATAAAATATTATTATATATATATATCACAAAATATATATATTTATTATAATATATATATTTTTATTTATGTTTACTATTTTTATAAAGTAAATAATTAATTTATTTTTTTGTGTAAAAAAATCGCCTGCTTTAAATATGAAAATTAATAATAAAAATTATAATAATAAAGATAAATAATATTTTTTATTTAATTGGCAAATCAATTGTATGAAAAAACTGGCTACGCAAACTCGTCTATCGCAAGCTTTTATATTTTGCACTTTTTTTTTATTGGAGAGAAAGCAAAGCTTTTATATCAAATCCTGAAAATTTTTATTCCAGTACTTTCCGAAAAGTTTCGACCAGTCTTGCAACATGTGGCCGAGAGTTGTCATGCGTGGTATGATTTACGTCGGTACCTAGCGTATGTATGCCATCAGTCGACCACTGGGGCGATATGATACGTGCACCCGCGCCTTGGGAAGCGGAAGATATAATTCTAGCAACAGGCCATTCCTGGTTGCAATTTCGGAGGTTTCGGAGCAAGGACGCCAACACCCACTCCTAGCTAAGACTATCCAACTCCTGGTCCAGAACACATCACAAGCATGCTCACTGGATCCGGATCATTCACCCATTGTTCTGAGTAGAGGTGAGATTATTCAGGCCCTTTAATCAAATTCATGAGGGCCACGAAACCACAACCACCACGATGCTCCCGAAGGGCCAACCTCAATAATCACACAGAGAAAAGCTAAAAGGCTAAAAAGCCAAAAAGCTGAACTCTGGGGCTTACTAATTATCGTGGAAATAACGTGGAGTTTCCAGTTAACTCCCTGCTAGCCTTCAGGGGACGGGCTCCCCTTTTTCCCCGGTGATGTAATGTAATGACGGTGAGAATCCGTCAAGACATATAAATGTGGCCCGGGGGAGGAGCGTTGTCATGGAAGATTATTGCCTCGTGTCCAAATATTCTAGTGGTTTTTCGTTGATTGCTGTCGTGAACCGTCTTCGGTATAGGTCCACTGTGATCGTTTGAGCCGATTTACACAACTCATAAAACAAAACAAAAACATAAAACCCCTTCTAATCCCATCAAATACAGAGCATTACCTTGACATCGTGGATATTCGGCTTCGGCGTTGGTTTAGCTAGTTGGGCGGGACTGACATATGACTCTTTTCGCTTGGCGTTATCTTAATGTATCCATTTTTCATCATCAGTAACAAGACGATGCAAAAATTACTTATTTTTACAGCGTTAAAGCATCATCTCCGATATGCAAAATCCTCTTTCATGATCGAATAAAATCTTTAAATGAGCGCATAGCGAGAAAACTATCAAGTTATTTAATCGGTATACAAAAACGTAACATCTTATAAATAAGACCATCAAGCCTTACATAATCAAAGACAGTGACATTTCCGTTGACTTTGGTTAGTAATAATTTTTGCTTACCAAAGTCCTACTACGTACAAATGACTGTATCGTGTTATGCTCCCTTCGAAAGCCGAATTGATTTTGTAAAATTTTATTAGATTCTATACACAATAAGAGTTTACCGTTTATTATTATCTCAAACTTTTTTTCGAATAGCAGTTATCGGCAGTTTAGAGGAGTTGTGCTTTAAAATAGATATTGAATTACCTTGTTTTTAAGTACTTTCACAAGGCTCCAAAACGAAGCTGCTACCTTTTCTAATGCTGATGACAAATGAGTTTTTCCATTTCTATTATTAAAATTAATATCCATAAGTAATAGCCCTAGTGATTATGCTGTCTTATCGATTAGATTTTAATCCCCACCTGCTAAACTCAATTTTATATAGAAAAGCTGAAATTCTTGACAATAAAAGCTGTTATATTTTTTTATAATTTTAAAGGCAGAACTCTTTCTTTAAAATGCATGACTTTACAAATTCAGAAAAGGAAATTTTAAGACAAAAAAAATAAAAAGTAAAGGGTTGCTAATTAAACTCATTTTAGAAAATATCCACAAAATACTCGTTCACACGCACAGATACGTTATCAGGTGCACAGTAAAGCGAAGTAATAATAACTTTGCAATAATTAAAAAAAACTATGCTCGTTTTTATTTTTACTTTAATTTCAAAATTGTTGGCAATATTAATAATGTAATAAAAGAAAAATAAATATTATAAAATAAAAATAAATATTTATTATCTCGCAAAATAATGATAAACAAATATAAAATTTGCAAAGAATAATTCTGGTTTGTATGACTCCTTACGAATAGTTTTTAAATGAATATTCGTAGTGGATGGATACTGCGGGTTTACTTATGGGATGTGGTCTTAAAGGCCACATGAAATTTAGAGAAATAGCTTGTTTCCACGGCACCTGCTTCGCTCTCTATCTTGCTGCACACCCCATTCATAAGCGAATCAACCTGCTTCGTCATACAAAATTTTGAGAACGAAGCTGGTAGATTCATATTGAATCTAGCTGCGAATCAAGGAAAAATCCTCTCTTCTCTAATCTTTATCGTAAGTTTATCTGCACTAGTTATCAAAATTAAACATTTTTGTAAACAAAGAAAAATTACAAACAAAACAAAGTTAAAAGTGAAAACTTAAAAAATATATATTGTTTTTATTAAAAAAAAATGGAGAGGAAAGAAATTATACTTAATGCTATCGCGGCAAGAAGGATATCTTCTGTTGTTTTTCAACTGTTGTTGTTGTTTTTCAACATATGTTATTCTGTTTAATAACAATTGTCAAATCGAAGCAGATAAATAAGTCGTGTGAACAGCATTATTCATAAACTTGCTTCAGAGAGCGAAACACGAGATTCAAATTGTCGTGGAAACAGGCTATAAGAGTTAAACGTGCTCTAATCGATGGTTATTGCGGTTACGATAGCTACTGAATTAGTGCAAACCTAGACGAACGGGGTAGTGTTAACAGCTGTAAAATTAATCCACTTTTTTCAGAGGTCTTAAAATGATAAATAAAGGTAAACTAGCAATATAATAATATTAACAAATGAACTAATAATAAAAAATATAAAATTCTTTGTAGTGTATGAAAATAATGTATGTAAGCAACACTAATACTAAGGACTCCCTTAGAGAAATAAATGTTTTAAAAATGCATTTTTTTCTAAATATTTGAATAAACAGAAAAAATATTTACAATTGGTAACTCACTTTAGATGCTGACAAAGGCTATAGCGAACCAGAAAATTGACTTCCTACCACTGGTTTCTAAATTGAATTCCACTCGTTACAACTTATCATCATTAATAACAAACTTTTAACACAAAATAAATAATAATAATTTTGTGGTTATTTGTTTCTGTCTTCTCTGGCTGTTGTTTGTTTGGTGTAAACGGCGAACGCTTTTAACATGAAGACATAATTCTCAAGCAGTTTTCTAATCCTTACTGGTAAGTCAGTGTTCCCGTTTAGGTAGTTCTGTTGTTAAGGTCGTATCAACTTATGTATATAGAATGCCAGTCACCTGGCACTAAACCTTTTATAAATGTTTTGTTGTGAGTTCTTTATTGCAAAATAAATAACACCAGTTTTAAAAGTTTTTAAACTAATAACAAGTTTATTTACTTTAACTACACACAAAGTTGACACTACAGAATAATTTACTTAGGATGCACGTCTTTACTTTAAGAGGTTTAATTTTTACACTGATTGACTATCTACTCCCTTGCTATCACAATTTGTTGTTGTGTGTTGTTTATTTAGCGCCTGTATGTCTGTGTTTATTTTTTGTTTTTGTTTTTATGCTGATAAGGTTTTTGCTTGGGATTTATTTCAGAATAATTGTTGTTGTCTCGTGTAGATAAGTTTTCTTAGAAAACTATGCAGATGGTAAACAGCATACATGTTTGTCGTTGTCTTGCGCGTTTACTTAGTAAACAGAAATTTGTTTTTTTTGTCTTGCAAGCCAGGCAGTTAGTAAACAGCATATCAAATTGTTGTTGTTTGTGTATAAAATTTTTACGCAGTTTGTAACTAGAAATTTTGTTGTTTGTAAACAACATACCCAGTAGTTCGCTTTGTAGCTTAATTATTTTATTTTAAAACTTAAGCAAGACAGTCATAACAGTATTAATTATTTTTTCGATATTTCGCCACACCGTTGGTTGGCACCATCAGAAAAAAAAAATAAAAAATAAAAGTTTTTAAAACATTTTTTATTAAATAGTGACCTAGTACTTTATAATTAACTACTGAAAAAATTGAAAATTAATTTTTTATGTTTTTGTTAATTGTTTTCAAAAATTTTTTTGAAAGTGTTAACAATTTTTTGTTTTATAAAAATTAATTTTCTGAAGAAGCTTTCCAAGTGAAAGCGAAATATTGAGCTTATAAGTGTTAAATTTAATTAAAAAGACCTATAACTTATTTAGTATTAATTATTAATATTATGTAAGTACAGAGTTTTCTTTTATTATTTTATGCAACATTCTCCGTATCTGCTTTAAAATTTATTCTTCTGGTTAATGGGACTTTTGTAAAATTTCTAACATGTACCGACGTTTATAATTATTTTCTAAATTTAAAATTGAAACATTTTTAAAGTTAAGATAATGATTACTTTAAAACAATATGAAGATAATGCTGTTTTTTTGTAAACTAATATTATTCCCGTATTTTTGTTCTGACTTATCTATGTCCTGCAATTCTAGTTTTCAATTTATTTTTTGTTGTGTCTACATAAACCTTATTACAATTTGCCTTATCATTACCGTTACAAGGAATTTGTACACTACATTGGACATATTTAATTTTTGAATTTTATCCTTAGTTTTACTAAACAAGGATTCTTATATGCCATGTTGTATCAAACATTTTTGAATTCTCTATTCTTTCAGACAAAACAAGTATATAAGTTATCGATTTATATATTTTGGGCTCCGTTATACTATTTATAACCCTTTTCCTTCTAATTATTAAATTGGTTAATTAACCTATTAGTTAATCGTATTGGAAAATTGTTCTCAGTTAATAAATTCCTAATCTTTTCTTTGTTCTTTGTATGGAATTCTTTATCGCCGTGTTAATAATAATTCTTTTATTTTGTTTAGAATAATAATTAATAATTCTACCTGAAGCAGTTGGCATCCTATAACTAATGCTTTATTTCTTTTTACTATTAAAGTGTCTAAATATGGAAGTGATGCTATCACATTCCCTTTTAATTGTAAATTTTATTGAACTGTCAAATTCATTTAATGTTTCTAACATTTCCTTAATTAAAGATTCAAATATAATACAAAACAAATCATTAACATATTTTGTCATAGATTTTGGTTTAACATTTAATTTTTCAATAACATTATCTAACAATTTTTCCATAACAATATCTGCCACAATTGGAGAAGCTGGAGAGCCCTTCGGAAGTCTTTTTTGCTGGATATATATCTTTTAATTATACTGAAAACATCTATTATCTTCTATACAAAACTTGAGAATACGAAAAAATAAACGTTTCTCTATTTTTGTAAAAGTTTTTCAAAACATTTCATTTCTCTTTATCTTATTGTGCTGATCGCCAAATCAACAGGAATACTTGGAAATGATGTAACTATATCTTAAGAAATTGGTTTTTCATGATCCTGCACATGAATTTTTCCCTTAAATTCTTATAATTTATTGTTACGTTTATACCTTTTATAAAAGTTTTGTTGTGATACTATTGTCATAATACCATTTTTGTTGTGAGCTCTTTATTGCAAAATAAATAACACCAGCTTTTAGAGTTTTTAAATTAATAACAAGTTTATTTACTTTAACTACACAAAGTTGACACTACATAACAATTTACTTAAAGTGCACGCCTTTACTTCACGAGGTTTATTTTTACACTGATTAACTATCCACTCAGACGCTGCCCTTTTATATTTGTCCACTAGAAGTCTAGAAAAATTAAAAATCTTCTACTCCCTTTGTATGTTGTATGTTGTCCATTCAATGTTTAGGCGCCTGTATGTCTGTGTGTATTTTTGTTTTTGGTTTTATACTGATAAAGTTTCTTCTTCGAATTTATTTTAAGATATTTGTTGTTGTAGATAAGTTTTCTTAAAAAACCACGCAGTTAGTGAACAGCATACCGATTTTTTGTTGTCTTGTGTGTAACAAATTTCTACGCAGTTAGTAAACAGAAATTTATTGTTGTTGTTTGGCGTGTATACTTTTTCTTGGCAAGCCACGTAGTTAGTAAACAACATACCCAGTAGTTCACTTTATTGCTTAATTATTTCCTTTTAAAACTTAAGCAAGACACATCCGTAACAATATTTAGAACCCTCATTGATCTTATTCAATATGTTGGTAACATATTTACATAATTGGTAAGATGGTGAATTAACAAATGAACAAATTGCTCTTAAAGGAAATTCCTCTTTGTGAATTTTTGGCAGTCTATATAACCTAGGTGCAATAGCAATATTAGTTTTAAGCTTAATAATTTCTCCTAAAGCCTTTAAAAATGTAGGAGTCACTAAAGGCCGTGTCAGATACAACTTCTGCTTTGCTTTGCTTCAGAGTTTCGCTTTGACATTTTAGTTAAAATGCACGTTTTGACGCAAAGCAAAGCGAAAAGTTAACCAACATTCAACTTTTTGTGTGCTTTGCGCTTCAATTGGAAATCAGTTGAATTTTTTTACACAAAACAAACACTTCTAAAATTCCAAATCACTCCTATGTTTTAATTAAAAGAAACACTTCTACAATTCCAAATGTGTACCTTATTTGTATGTAAACAAACATATTATGAGTGCTGTCAAAGTTTTCATTGTGACATACACCTTTTGATTTACGCTTTGTCTTTAAAGTTTCAAATGTCAAGCAAAGCAACAAAGTCGTATCTGACACGGCCTTAACTCTTTGTTGATAAAGTTCTTCTCTATATATAACCATTCGCCGTCACGCGTGCACCATACCATCTCCACAGCTGATGTATAAAACAGCTGTTGGCTGATTTCACTATCAGCCGCAAGTTGTACCACCACGTAAAGATGGCGCTGCCAAGCGAGCTGCCGTGAAACACAAAATTATAATTAAAAGTCCATTCGACCGATATAATAATAAAATAAATATAATTATAAATTAAATTAATAATTCATTATACTTAAAACTATAAATATAATTAAAGAAAAGGTGCCTGTGTCGCTAAAAACGACCACCATTTTCTGTATTTATAACAGAATTTAAGGAAGTATATGACTTTTATTTGGGTACGGTTTTCCGTCGACCCTCGTCAAATTTGGTTTGTGATCAAACCAGTTTCGGCTGTTTGCCATCTTCAGTGTTCTTTTCGTACTAGTTGCGTTCTATTTTCAGTTGTGTTTATATAGTTCGTGTCTCCCTTCGTGTTATTGCGTTCGTCACTTTCTGTCTTTTTTGCCTGCATCTCTCTCTCTCTCTCTCTCTCTCCTTTTTCGTTTGTCTCTTTTTACCTAATTTGTCGCTCCCTTTTTCATTCGTCTTTTTTTTTAACTAAATCCTTTTACGATCATGCTTGTTGTCCTTTTTTGTTCATGTGTGAACCTATTGGGTTTTTCTTCTTCATTTATTATTCGTCCGTCAAATGTTTTTTGTTTGTATATTTCCATGTTCTCTAATACATATAGTCCCTTCCTTTATGCTGTGTATGAAATAGTCCCTTCCTTTATGCTGTGTATGAAATGTACACCAGGACAAATGTCCTGGTGTACATTTGTCGTTGAATATATGGTTCGCAAAGTTTGATTCTGGATTTGATCCTGGTTCTCGTAGTTTCTTGTTATAGTCTCTAATGTGTTCCCTAAATCTGGTCTTAATTTTTCGTCCTGTTTGCCCGATATAGCTATAATGGCATGTACAAGTTAATTTGTACACTCCTTGTTTGTGTAGTATATTTGCCTCGGTTGTTTTATTCCGTAGTATTCTGCCTAGGTTATTTCTTGTCCTGAATGCGGTATTGATGTTGTGTTTTCCAAAGAATTTCGCTAGTTTGTACTTTGATTTTCCCATATATGTTAATGTAGCCCATTTTCTTCTTTCATTCTCCTGTTCTTTGTTCGTTCCAATTTGTTTCTTGATGTTATCTACGAGGCGCTTTTTGTATCCGTTGTTTTCCGCTATGGTGTATATTGTTTCCATTTCCCTCATATACATTTGCCGTGTTAGTGGTGTTCTCTCGAGTCTTGTTATTAACTGCCTGATTGCTGCGTTTTTGTGTTGCTGGGGATGATCTGATGAGCTGTGTATCATTGTGTCCGTTGCTGTTGGTTTCCTGTATATTCCATATTCGATCCTGTTCGAGATTAGGCTCCCCTTGATCGTCAGGTCTAGATAATTAATTCTCCCTCCTCTTCCTCCCCCATTGTAAATCCTATGTTCCTGTGTCCCCCATTCAAGTAATCCAGAATTCGCTCATCGTTATGAGTTTTTAAAATTGTATAACACATAAAATAATACATCACATTCATGGTTTTCTGTTCTTCCAGGAACTTTAAGAGCTGCATCTTAATCGGGAAACTGACACCTAATCTATTCTGTTGGTACAACAAAGCAGCAATTGAAGCGGCTTATATCCACACATTTCCATTTTGTTTCACTGTGTATTGTAAGACATGGGAATAGGTTAATACGCATAGAAATTGCAGCGAAAACGCATAAATGGGAAAATATGTAACAATAACACACATACATACAAACAAGTAAAGCAAACAAGCACACACAGACACACACACACACACAGCTACAGATGCAGACATAAACAACATGCAATTTTCATACATTTGAATTTGCTAAAACAGAAATAATTTAAAATAATAATACGCACTCTGCCAAAGTTTCTATACTACATAGGTATGCTACGGCGGTCGGTTGGCCCACAGGCCATAACACTTCAATAGTCGTCAAACCCAACAAAGAATGTTCACAAGCGAAATAAAGAAATGCAAATATATAGCGAAAGGCAGAGTCTAGGAGGATTCAAAATGGGGTAGGGTGGGGTAGGGTTGTGGGCTGTTGAAAAATAAACATTGTATGAACATTAGAAATGTGTTGAAAGAAGGTTTAAATTTGTTTAATGTTGTTTGAGGGAGGGGTGGATTTAGTTTAGTCAGTTATTTTTTTATATTTTCTTTGCCAATGGATTTTTTTTAAAACTTTTCATTTTTTTCCGTTTTGTTGAAGCCACTTTTGGTGGAATGGATTAATGGCTATAGATGACTTGTTGATAATAAAAGAAAGATGATGAGGATTAAAGAGGATATACAGTGTGGGTAAATCAATAATACTCCTTGTGCATGTATAGTGAAAGATATCATTATAGGAACATAGCAAAGACAATTTTTAGCAAAGCGGTCGAATAGATAAAGTGTGTAACATATAAATAACCAAATTACTAGTACAGGGTGTCCGCCGGGAAGGTATACTACTTTTTTTATTCATAATTTTTGATTAAATCAAAAAGAATGGATCTTATATTGATTATTATAATGTCGGCAATTATGTATGGAATACAATTTCACATAAATATCCGCCTCTGTTAGCCTTACAAGTGCGAGTCCTTTTGAGCACAGTTTTCATTACATTCTCACACATTTCATGCGGTATTTCATTAATTCCATCAGATATCTCACCAAAAAGAAGTCCGAAGCGGACAAACTAGGCGATTGTGGAAACCAATCAACATCACCATTTCTTGAAATAACTTTTTGTGGAAACAGGTCTCGCAGTAATTGCATTGTAATCCTGACTGTATGCGATGTGGCACTGTCTTATTGATATCACATGTTAATCAAGTCCAAAACATGCAGTTCTGGCGTTATAAATTTGTCAATCATATCACTATATCGCTCCCCATTTACAGTTACCGTTACGCTACTTTCCTTTTCAAAGAAATAAGGCCCAATGATTCCTCCTGTCCAAATTGCACACCAGACTGCGACTGGTTGCAAAGGATTTCCCGTTCCCCAGAGCTGACTATCCTGTTTATTCACATATCCATTCGAAAGAAAATGTACCTCGTCACTCATTACGATTTTTTCATGAAAATCGGGATTGTCATGGGCGAGCTGCAACATCTTATTGGCATATGTACGGCCGTGTAAATTGGCTTGCAGAAGAAGCTGCTATGTCAACTGAATCTTATATGGAAATACATGCAAATCCTTATGCAATATTGTGGCCAAAGTTGTTCTCTGAAGACCAAGCTCCTGAGCACGGCGTGGATTGTTTTAAACACTTTCTTGAGCAGCAGTAATGTTTTCAGCCGATCTTGCAGTACGTTGCGGTCCATACTTGGGGCTATCACCTAGACCCCCTTTCATCAAAATCTTTCATTATACGATAAGCAGTGCGTTTTGTTGGCATGTTGTTTCTCCTAAAAAATTCACGTAACTTTTTTATCGTCCAGTAATCGATGTTTGCTTTTGAATAAATGTTTTAACGATTAAAACACGTTGGTTTATCGAATATTTTTCCATAATTAATTTGCCACGTGTTTACATCACGACTGCCAAATATGAACTGTCAAGACTAATGTTTACCAAAATGGCGTTAATACAAAGTATTTAGTATACTTTCCGGCGGACACCCCGTATAAGATTGTAGACCATCGAAACACATTGTAATACTTAGTTTAATTTAGCAATAGAATTCGTATTCCACTCATTTTTGAAGCTTCAGTTATTCTCAATATCTTCTAATTCTTACCCTGGGGCTGCGACTTGATGTGTTCTAACGGTTTATTGTTTGCTAAAAAATATGCCACAAATTTTCTTAACCGTCCATCCACACATCAACTTGCGACTGTAGTAAGACTTGAACTACTTATCAACTAGGTACTTGTTTTTTTCCAGCTAAGCAATGGCTGGCGCATACTGCGTCACTTTTGTTATTAACAAATGCATTGCCAAGGTTCGGATCATGAGTTTGCTGTTTTTAGGTTAATCATCAGATATTTAAATTATGAATCGTCTTTAGCAATTTATCTAAATCTATGCAGCAATGTCAATTATTTCTTTTCCAATCTAGACTCTGGAAAGTTTTAACTACTGCTACTCAATAGCAATTATTTCTATTTTTACTGAAATTTATGTTGGGATTTGAACTCATGAACTTTTCTTTAACAAACAACAAGACACTTTTACCAAAGCGATTACTCAACATGGAGTGCGCAGGGCTGTTAGCCGTACACACAGAAAACAATATGAACTTTGTAAATAATTAAAGGTTTAAAGGATAAAGGATGCAATTTATAAATAATTAAAGGATTAAGGATTAATTATATTTATTTTAAATAAAATTTCATTTAATTCGTGTCATGCCTCAAAAATTTAGGTGAGTGCAGTTAAACATTGGATTATTTTTAATAGATGAACTTTTTTAATTTAAATGCCAAATTGGATTTTAAAAACAAACGTGTAAAGTGACTGCATTTAATGCCTTATGAAATATTTTGCGAAGATTATGATCCGCACAAAAATAGCGTGTTATATTTACAAAACTTATTATTGCGAAGATAAGATCCCGCAGCCGTTAACAATGCCTGTAAGAAGAAGCGGTGCCCCTGTAGGCTAGTAGGTAGCGTGCTAGCTTACATGACTAGGGGTTGTGGGTTCGATTCCTAACAAAGATCTTGGTTTTTGATATGTTCGTAACTTTTCCGACAGTTTTTTGTTTTTTTTTCACTACAAATAAAAATTGACTGTTGGTGGGGCTGCTCAGTGATGAAGGCATGGTCACTGGCTTTCTTATACGACAGTTAAATTCCGTAACTATCCTTCTTCTTTCACCACCGGTCGTTACTCTTCTCTATCCCTTTCGTAAAAAGAATGTAGCACGGTACTTGACTAAATAGGGATTGCTGCCTGAAGTGTTACTTCTCTTTAAAAAAGAAAAAGCAGGCCAAATTCATGTAGCAGGCGATAGCACACACGAATTCATTAATTTTGTTGTATTTTAAGCAACGATGAAACCGCTCCTATTACCTGATACATGATTACGCTGTGGGCAAAAGTAAATATTGCTGGTTTCTCTTATTTTACTTTTATCAATAAGGCGTTTGTTTTTCAATTGTGGCAACATGATAGTTTTGACATTTAGTTTTTTGACATATTCGTAGTAGATGCATTGGCAATTGTTACAATGAATTAAATTTCGCACGAAAATCGCATTGAAATAATTAAAATCCATTAAGAAAATGGTGATTCGATTAAAGTTACATTTCGTAAAATTCGTAATACAAATCGTCCTTCTGAGACCGCTATTAAGAATTTGAGCTGGCAGGCTCGATACAAAATTTGCAAACACCAACGCGTGTTTGACCAGGCAGTTCAACTGAAAACATCACATTCGTGAGCCACAGTGTTGAACCAGATCCAAATTTGTCAATTCCTCGACGTTCTCAACGAGGTTCAACTGGTGCAGGAATTGAAGCCATTCACATTGCCGTAGATTCGCTCAATCCATTCAGTAACAACCGGCTGGTTTTTCTGAAAAAATCATTTTTTTCAGACGAAGCCCATGTCAACAAGCAAAATTGCCATATTTATGCTTCTGAAAATCCTAGAGCGATTATTGAGAAGCCTTTTCATGCTCAACGTGCCACTGTATGGTGCGCTATGTGGTCTGTAGGTGATATTGAGCCGTTGTTTTTTTCGAAGATGAGGCTGGAAATGCGGATCACGCTATCGCGAGATGCTACCAACTTAATTTTGGCTAATTAGTGACGACGTGGACAGTCAATGAAACGATCAATTTATTGCAAACCAAATTTCCAGATCACATAATTTCACGACAATCAGCAGTCAAGTGTCCAGAGTGTGATTTGTTTTACATCCGCACCTGGCTATGTAGCCTTAATCAGATGGTGGACAAACCACTATTGTATAATTTGGAACGTCATACAGGCTTCCTAGGAAGCCGAAGACATAATTCTAAGCAACAGAACCACCTAGTTGCAACTTTAATGATTCCAGGGCAGGGCTGCAAACCATCACACCTTGCTAAAGAGTTGGAGACTTTCCTACTCCTGTCCAGAACACATGTCTAGCATGCTCACTGGACTGGATCATTCACTTTGCATGTCATTATCAGTGAGATGATCCTGGCCACCATAATAACCATTATACTGTTATGGGGCCGCAAAACCACAACCACCACGATACTCCCATATAGGGGCCAACCTCTATGATCAGTCAGAGAACTATTAAATGTCTAAAGAGACAAATAATGAACTCTGCGGCTCACTGATCCCCGTGGAAATAAAGTAGAGCTTCCAGTTGACTCCCTGCCTGTCTTCAGGGACTGGGCTCCCTTTTTCCCCCAGTTGCACAGATCTAGATAGCGGTTACGTACTATAAAGACCATAAATGTGCCCCCGGAGGGTTAGTTAGGTGTCCAGCCAGAACGTGCAATTTAACACCACTGGATTATTGTTTGTGGCGCTATGTTGAAGAGAGAGTCTATATGGAGTCGATCGAATCAATTTCAGCTTTAGAACTCAAAATCCGTGATGTGATTAAAGAAATAGGACAGCCATTTTGCCAAAAAGTGATTAAAAACTTTGATGAAAGTATCGACATATCTCAACGTGGTCGTTGTGGACATTTGCCAGACATCATTTTTCTTTTGTAATACAATAAAAATTTGGATTACTTTAATCTAAATTTTTTGATTTATTTCGTTTAAAAAACAAACTTCTTGTTGAAAAACCCTATGTATACAATATCCTTTTTTTTGAACACACGTATGATTTTTGACAGTTCCAATTGCAAAATCTTATAGTGCGAAATGAGCTGAATGAGACATTACTTCTACCACCCCACCAATAAAAATAAAATGTCTAACACATTTCGGGTGCCATTTTGGATTATCTGTGCGTTTGTTAAATTGAAAATTGATTAACTTAATTTCGACAAATGTTCATTTCCGATCCAGCTTTTATGAAGCTCATATTTGATTCCTCCCAATCAGGAGTGAGATAGGAAAGAATATTTTTGGAAATAGTTTCTATCGACTAGATATATGCGTCTGCATAATTATTGACAAGCATCTCGGCTTATAATTATTTCCAATACTATACCTTATTGATGTACTTATATTTGCTTAGCATTTGCATTAAGAGCTTTTTTATTCACGAATTTCATATAAAACACACCGTTCTATAAAATAATATAAAAAAAAAATGGTCATGGTTTCAATAAAAATTCATATAATTCATTCTAGACGAATTTAAATTCATTTTGTGCATGACTAATTTGATGTTTAATCAAAATAGCCGGTGTTTTTTATGGAGGTATAGAGCTTTAAGTTGTTACGTTTAACGGACAGCCACATTGTTAGATGGCAAGTGATTTATAGAATAGACTGACGTCTGAACAACGTTTCCAAATTGTGCAAATTGGAGCCAAAACAAGATTGCCATTGATCACGATTTTCGGATGCGAATTTAGTTTAGAGAGCTGAAGTTCGCCATAGTTTTTGTGGATACGCCAGTAAACAAAACTGTTGTATTTGGAGTGATGATAATCCTCAAGTGTATCAATACACATATCAATATCTGGAATGACCTACGAGCTGGTGAAATTGGTCCGTACGTTTTTAATTACTATGCTGGTCGGAAAGTTCACTCAATTGTAAGCGCTATGATTACTGATTTTTTCGTTCGTCAACTGCACAATCATGATGCTGCGACATCAACAAGATGGTGTGATAGATGTAATACAGATTAACATCAGCATCTAGCCATTTGGTTTTAATCTGACGGTGGTCTTACCCCTGGGTGAAAATAATGCATCCAAAAACGCCCCTAAAGGAGGCATAAACATTTTAGTTTGCAATTTTAAGAACATAGCAAGCTGGAGAGTATTAAAATTCCTTATAGCCCCTTGGTTAGCGACCGGCTGTTGCATGTGCAACAACTCTTCGGATACAAAAAGCCAACCGACTTTTCTCTTTTTTTTTTTTTAAAGAGAAGTAGCACTTCCGGCAACAATTCCTATTTAGTCAAGTACCATGTCACATTCTTTAGGAAAGGGATAGAGAAGAGGTGAAACAGGTGGTGAAAGTAGAAAGATAGTCGGAAATTAACTGCCGTATAAAGACAGCACAGCGACCAGTGTCTATGCCTTCATCGCTGAGCAGCTCCACCGACAGTCAATTTTTATTTTTGTAGTGAAAAAAAACCAAGGTCTTCGTTGGGAATCGAACCCACAACCCCCATACTGACAAGCTAGTACACTACCTACTAGCCTACAGGGGCTGTTTTCCACTTTCAATTTTTTAAACTGCAGCCATTACGTTACTCACCAAAGGCCCTTATCAATAACCGGTATAGTGCTTTAGTCCTGCAAAAAACAAATTTCCGTGGCAATAGTGTGATCCAGTCACGGGTCGGGCCTTGAGAGGCCATTTCTCTCGGCGACTGGAGCCGTCTGTTACCCTCGAAGGCAAATCTAAAGATGGGGAAGAAATTCGTCTTGACGGCGTCTCTTCGTGGGGGGGAGCTCGTGCCCCAAATTGATTTATGAAACAAAAGTTTGGTAACCTCATAGTTTTACATTTCGGACTCATAAATTTAACACCATCGGACGCCATAAGGTCGCTAGTTTACGCTGATAAGCCCGAAAAATTTGACCAACTAATTGCAAACCAAGTTCGCCGCGTTATTGCCAATATATGGCCATAGTTTGTTTTCTAAAAAAACAAAAAATTTAGATTGAGATGATTCAAATTTTTATTGCATTACGAAGGGAAAAGTTCGGCAATTAATCGACTTTTTGGCAAAATTACGATGCTCTTTCGTTAATCCCATCACGAACTTTTGAGTTTTAAGGCAAAAATCGATTCAATTGGCTCCACATAGATTCTGTGCTTAACATAGCCCCACAAAAAATAATCCAGTGGTGTTAAATCACACGATCTGACTGGCCACTTAACTGCTAATTGTCGTGAAATTATGCGATCGGGATATTTGGTTTGCAATAAGTTGATCGTTTCACATGTCACTGATATCCATGTCGTCAATAATAGGCCAAAATTGCGATAGCAGCATTTCCAGCCTCATCTTCGAAAAACAAAAACGTCCCCTTCAAGCCTCCAGTGACAACAAGCGCACAGATTAGTAAATGTTATCAAAAGGACCTTCGAAGAAAGAAAATACTGTTCTGCTTTATTTATTGACGTTTCCCAAGCGTTTGAGGGCCTCATATATATAAAATAAAACTGAACTTACCTGAAAACTTATATGGGTTATTAAAAAACTATCTAGCTGATCGAAGTATTGGGCTGAAAGAAGGAAATTTTATAAGCCTTCCTCAGCGTATTCAGACAGGAGTACCTCAGGGTAGCATTTTGGGTCCTATTTTATACTTGATGTACACATTAGATATGCCAACTAGCAACCGAAAACATTTGCTGATGACACAGCTTTTTTAAGTACTCATGAAACTGCACAAGCAGCATCACGTCATCTACAGGATCACATACTCAACATGGATAAATGGCTGAAAAAGTGGAGAATAAAGGTGAATGAGCAAAAATGTACTCATATAACCTTCACACTGCGTAGGGACTCATGCCCCGCTATTAGCATGAATAACCAGATGATACCTCAACTTTCAGATGTCAAATACCTTGGTATGCATCTTGATCGTCGCCTTACATGGAAAAAACACATAGAGTTCAAACTGACACAAATGAAGTTAAAGGCGGTCCAATTGAACTGGCTTATTGGCAGGAACTCAACCCTCAGCTTAGACTGCAAGCTTCTACTGTACAGAGTGTGATTTGTTTTACATCCGCGCCTGACCATTAGTCTTAATCAGATGGTGGACAAACCACTATTGTATAATTTGGAACGTCATACATGCGTCCTAGATAGCCGAAGCCATAATTCTATGCAACAGAACCACCTAGTTGCAACTTTAATGATTTCAGTACAGGTCTGCAAATCATCACACCTTGCTAAAGAGTTGGAGACTTTCCAACTCCTGTCCGGAACACATGTCAAGCATGCTCACTGGACTGGATCATTGACTTTGCGTGTCATTATCAGTGAGATGATCCTGGCCACCATAGAAAACCATTGGATATGGGGCCGCAAAACCACAACCACCACGATGCTCCCATATAGGGGCCAACCTCAATGATCAGCCAGAGAACTATTAAATGTCGAAAGAGACAAATAATGAACTCTGCGGGTCACTGATCCCCGTGGAAATAAAGTGGAGTTTCTAGTTGACTCCCTGCCTGCCTTCAGGGGACTGGGCTCCCTTTTGCCCCCAGTTGCACAGGTCCAGATAGTTGAGTACTCTATAAGAACCGATAAATGTGCCCCCGGAGGGGAACTTATACTGTACAAGTCGATCCTCAAACAATTATGGGGTACTGCCTCAGCAAGCAATGTTGAGAAAATTCAGAGGCGCCAAAATAAGATTCTTCGCTTGATCATAGTTGCTCCCTGGTATGTAAAAAAACGCAAACATCCACAAGGATCTAAATATGCCATCAGTCCGGGCGGAAATAGCGGAACACGCAGTAACTTATTTGAGGAAACTGGAAACTCATCCAAATCCTTTGGCGCGTAATATACTAAAGAGAAGGAATATTGCCGTACTAGGCCGAGCATATGAGAGATAGCAAAAAACATGAAAAATATTAATTTTGTCTAGCACTGGCTGGACTAAATAATTTTTTTTTTTTAATGATTTAGATTTAAGATATGAGTAATTATTGTTAGTTCTTTTTGAAAATTCAATAAATAATATGAATAAAAAAAAACGAATACGTCAAATGAAAAAACGTCGAAATGATCATGTTGTGGGTGTTGCCACAATTGAAAAATCGATACTTTAGGTGAGCCACTTATGGCGGTTATATACAAGAAATTACAATTAACTTATAATCCCAATGTTCATTTAATTATGTACCTCTATAAGAAATACCCTTTTAACACCAAAATAAATTTATAAATAATTTTATACGTACATATTTATGTAAATATATAAAAATTAATAAAAAAATGCTACAAGAATTCTTATTGAGAATAGAAAAACAAAGAAATACACAAAGAAACAAACAAACAAACAATGTGTCAAATAAAGTTAAGCCGTTAAAGCTTTTTATTTTACAGTTTGAAAATGTACCGTGAAGAAAAAAATGTAATGTAAAAAATTTTTAATTTTACAAACCTGATTATAAACGTATTTAAGTTAATCGCAATACATTTTTCTTTTTTCCTTTGGATTTAAATCCATTTAATGTGGTCAATAATTCACATACTTACATATCTACATGCATAAGTATATACAAACATGTATACATACATACATGCATACAAGTGTTTATATTTATATCCCTAATGATTGAACTAATGCATTTACGAGCAAAGTAATCAATTGACTATAGTCTGCATGTACTTCTATAATGGTCATTTGGAAATCCGTACATGTAAATAAACACACATACGCACTTCTATGAATCCATATACATATATTTATGTATGGATAAGTGTTTAAATACGTACTCTATGCGTAAACTTATTTTTTGTTGATGCACTTCTTGTACTCTATTTCTGTTTTTCATGCATTTTTGAACAATTTGCCTTTTTTCGAGTTTCTGGTTAAAAATACGAACAAAAAGAAGAAAATCAAATGCAAATACGCAGTTAAATAATGTGAAGCATTTCTTTCTATGAACTTTGGTTAATTAAAAAAAAATGAGGAAAAACAAATTAGAGAAAATAAATTGCAAACAAAAAAGGTTTTTGTGGCATACAAAATGAAATGAATAGTTTGTGTGTGTAGTGGTTTCATATGCGGCAGTGATGCAGTAAATATTCAAAATAAATTAATTTTAGAAAAAAAAAACTGAAATTACATGAACTAAAAAACTGTGTTGTTAAAATTCTAATCAATAACTGTGTAAATAAAAATCTCTTATTCTTACTCTTTGTGAATTAGTAATATTTAAAATATAATAATATAATGGCTGAACTATTAAATATAACCAGGGTTCAGAATTTTTCATTTATGCACATTCAAAAATCAACATTCATGATATTTTTCATAAATGAGAAATCTAAAATTTTAATTTATATTTCACACTCATAAACGAACAACAAAAAATGTTCTGGTTATTTTCATACATGAATGCGAACAACAAGAATTATTAGTCTTATTCATATGTGATAAATGATAAATTAGCTACTTCTCATTAATGTTATTTTGCATAAATGTACATGTTCATTTATGAACGTTGAAATTTTATAAAATTTCTCATAAATGAACGTGAAAAAATTTTCTAGCTACGATCGCAGTTTACCGTAAAATGTAGTAAAAACACATGGGTACATATTAACTCAAAATACAATATTGCAATATATTCTAAAAGAAATAAAAAAAAAACATTTTTTTTCTGCATACGCCCACAATTGCGCATTATTAAATATGTGCGTTTATGTACGCGAATGCTTAACGCACATGCTTTTACGACCTTTTCATTTATGAAAAATTATCAAAATTGTAAATATTCAAAAATGAACACTTGTGTGTTTCTCATTTTTTCACTTATGGATAGAAAGAAAAAAAAAAATAAATCGTCGCATTCACAAATAAGAAATGTAGTCTCTCACTCATGTATGAGAAGAAGCGGTTAAAAAATGACATGTACATATTCATACATGTATGAACAGTGAGTGAATACTTCGCTACTTTGAATATAACTAAATGAATAATTTTAGCTCAGCTTAAATTCATGTGTAATTTTATTTCAAAGTAACATTTTATTGACATCTTTTTAACGGGGTTTTCAAAAAGAAGTTTGTTTTTCAATTTTGGCAACATCAACAACATGATAGTTTTGACATTTTGTTTCTTCGCACGAAAATCGCATTCAAATAATTAAAATCCACTATGAAATGGTGGTTCTGTTCAAGTTACATTTCGCAAAATTCGTCATATTTTCGGACAACATAATCGTCCTTCTGGGACCGCTATTAAGAATTTGTTCGTTAAATTGGAGTCGATAGGCTCGATACAAAATGTGCGAACACCAACGCGAGTTCGACCGGGTTGTTCAGTTGAAAGCGTTGCAGCTGTGAGGCACAGTGTTGAACCAAATCCAAACTTGTCAATTTCCCGACGTTTTCAACAAAACCATCACATGGCGAAATTTGCGTAAGGATTTCCTTGAAGCCTTACAAGTTTCAGTTGAACGCCCGTCAACTGAAAATATTGCACCTATGAGCCACAGTGTTGAAGTGGATCCAAATTTCTCAATTCCTCGACGTTCTCAACAATTGGGATTATCCACAACCACCACATGGCGAATTTTGTGTAAACATTTGACTTTGAAACCTTAAAAGCTCCACTGATCCAGGAATTAAAACCGAGCGACTATTCACATCGCCATAGATGCGCTCAATTCATTTTGGAACAATTGGCTAGTTTTTCTGAATAAAACATTTTTTTCAAACGAAGCCCATTTTCACTTGTCAGGGTGTGTCAATAAGGAAAATTACCGCATTTGGGCTTCTCAAAATCCTAGAGCGATTATTGAGAAACTTTTGCAAACTCATCCTGTCACTGTGTGGTGCGCTATGTGGTTTGGAGGCGTGATTGGGCCGTTTTTTCCAAGATGAGGTTGGAAATTCGGTAACGGTCAATGGATCATGCTATAGCGAGATGTTAAAAACTCAAATTTGGCCTATTATTGACGAAATAGATATTATTGACATGTGGTTTCAACAAGACGGTGCCACATATCACACAGCCAATGAAAATATCAATTTATTGCAAACCAAATTTCCCGATCGCTTAATTTCACGACAATCAGCAGTCAAGTGGCCAGCCATATCACGTGTTTTAACACCATTGGAGTATTTTTTTGAGGGGCTATGTTAAGGACAGGAGTTGATCGAATGGATTTCAGCCTTAAAACTCAAAATCCGTGATGCTATTAACGATATAGACCGCCATTTTGCCAAAAAGTGATTAAATATTTTGATGAAAGAATTGACATCTTTCAGTGTGGTCGTGGTGGACATTTGCCGGATATTATTTTTCATTTAATTGTTGAACTTTTCTCTTCGTAATACAGTAAAAAGTCGAAACATCTTAATCTAAATTTTTTGTTTTATTTTGTTAAAAAAAAACAAACTTCTTGTTGAAAAACCCTTTATAACGCTGATTTAACTTTCTGTTTTGAACTGAACTTCTTAACATCTGAGGGCGCTAAGCATAAAAATCTACAATAACAATTTATGGTCGGTGCTAACTTCTCTCGAGATTATAACAGTGAGATACATTTCTAAATTCGTATTGTGATTTAGGAATCATACGAGGGCTGCTATTTATATTTGAGGCCTAAGTATGAAAACACAAGCATTTAAGGACAAAATCTATTTTATTGTTTTTCAAAATATTCTCCATGAAGATTTATACATTTTTGCATGCGTTGGAACCAATTTTCGAAGCACTTTTTCCACTCCGATTTAGGTACCTCTAAAACATGGGTTTTGAATGCAGAAACTGCTTCTTCGGGTGAAGGAAACCGTTGTCCACGTAGTTTTTTCTTGATGTTCGGAAACAAAAAGAAGTCATTAGCTGCCAAGTCAGGTCTGTACGGCGGATGACCCATCAATTCAATGTTTTGTCCTGTCAAAAACTCCATTGAAACAATTGTCGTGATGCAAAATGATGCGTCTTTTCTTTGACTTTTCCCGAAGTTTCTCAAAGATTTCTGGCAAACAAATAGTGGTATACCAAGCCGAATTAACCATCTTACGTTGCTCTAATGGCACAGTCGCCACATGACCGGTAATGCCGAAGAAACAGGCAACCATTTGCTTTGATGTGCTTCTTCCACGAATAACTTTGGTGGGATTTCGCTCGTCTTAAAAGATCCATACGGTAGATTGCTGTTGTGTTTCAGGATCATATGAGTATATCCATAATTCGTCACCTGTGCAGATATTATAAACTGCTTTTGATGCACCTTGAGCGAATTTCTGCAATATTTTCTTGCACCAATCAACGCGAGCATTCTTTTGTGCGCTTGTCAGGTTATGCGGTATCCAACGTGAACAAACCTTTTTCAAAATGACAAAATGTTTTGGTTGAGGTTATGTTTAACAATGTGAAGGTTGCACTGGAAACATCAGCCGGTGCCTAGCAACAGTGAGTGTTACTAGGCCAGAAATATAAGCAGCAGCCCTCGTAATGTGATTTAAAAATTACAATTGCGATTTGTAAATCAAAGATTTTTCTCTTCAAAAACGTAGGGACTCTTTTCACTGAAAACGTCACGCGTCACATTTTATTTTAGACGTTTACAATAAATTAATTAAATTCTTGTTATCATAATTGAATTATTTTCCTACTGTGGCCCTGAATGTGTTTTCAACTTCTTTTACGAACTACGCAGACATCCATGTGTTAATGTTATCAGATTAAACTGAAACTTTGCCAATCTCATTTTCTAGTCAATTGACACATTTTAAGCGGGAAGGGGAGGAGGGGGGTAGTGAACGGAAAGAAGGTTTCACTTTTTTTATCTTTTATAGCTTTTAGCAACCCTAATGCGGCACGTGTTAATAATTTGATTGAGCTGAAACTTTGCCAATTTCATTTGATAGTCAATTGGCCCATTTAAGGGGGGTGAGCCGGTGGAAAATCGAAAATTTTTTTTGTAACCACCCTAATGTGCCATGTAAACATCCAGCCCACAATATGCTCTGGGTTTGGTGGGATCTGAACTCACGATCTGTTTTTTATTTTTTTTATTTATTTAGTCTATAGTTATAATCCTTACAGACTATAACATGCACTTTTCACTTAAAACTACAACTCCAATGATAAAGAATATCATTGATATATAATGATGATATAAGAAATCAGGAATTCCGCCGCAAGTATTTCATTAACTAAATTGATTGCAAAAAATACCTTAAGAACTCTTCTGCGGCTATTCAGCATTAGCAATCTGATTAGTCTTAGCCTGCAAGTATAAGATGCTAAGCCTCGTAAGAAGAAAATTAGAAATTGTTACTGAACTGATTCAATATAGTTATTATAAACATAATGTTGTGGATCCCATATAACAGAACCATATTTCCAAATTCGACTCACAAGGGATGTGCATAACTGTTTTGTTATATACAGATCAGTGAACTCCTCGTCCTCCTTATATTAAACTCAAGTATACCTCTAGCATTATTAATGCTCATTTCTCTATCTAATGTACAGGAGCCATAGCTGTTTTCCATTTATTGGCAACTCATCCTTCACGATGCCAATGAAAGCTGAACGTTTGATTTTCAGTTTTAGCAAGCGCACAATCGCAGCTGTTCCACATTTACTGGCTTAAATTTCGTTTCATTCTATTTTAAGTACAACACAATTTGTTAGTGGGGAAGTAAAAAATTTTTCACCTCTGTTTTTCAATACAGCTCTGATTTTAATAGATAAGTTAATAATTGATAAATCTTATTTTTCATAACGATATCTTTGTCTTTGATAAAGTTAAAACTCTTCCGTTGGAATACCAAAAATATCATTTGAAATGTCCTGCACTTTTTGTCTACCATTCATCTCTTTACGTTCACATTTCACCAGTTTGAATAATTGAATAGACTTTGTTTTTATCTAGGCCCAGTAACCGTCCCTGACTGACTATTAATTCAAGCATTTTGAAATAATTGAAAATTATATTTGTAAAATGGTTTATATCGTTTGTGCTTTAAAACTATTAAACATTTAATTTATTCATGAATATCCTTTAATACCCTTTTAAGTGTTAAACAATCACTTGTTGCTTGTTGTTGTTAAATGAAATCATACACGTGTATTTGCCACACATTCAAACATATTTTTGCATGTTATTTGATAAGTTTGTACGTGGTAAATATTTGAGATGTCTAACTTTACAAAATTCTGTGCAATACGCTTTCGGTCCTTAACAAATTGCCAAAACAATTTAAAGCATCACTTTTGCAAAATATAAACTACAAAGTAGATATACATCCCTATATACACACTCACAAATATATGTATATGTATATATATATATATATATATATATATATATATATATATATATATATATATATATATATATACAAATACAGAATACTAAAAGCATGTACAAACATGTACAAACTTGCATGCGAATACATACACTAGCATGTGGTATTTAGGAGTCTGTATAAATCTAGAACGCACCAAAGGCACATCATCTATTTAGCAAGGCAACCTAACAGGGAACATGCATAAACTGCAGTCAACATTTGAAGTGATTAGGTTGCCAAAAATGGATAAAAATTTAAACTCTAACCACAAGAAAAACTTTCACTTAAACATCATCGTTATCCTTTAAATAAGTAAGTGACTACAACGACTATTGTCGAAATTTGAAATTGCTGGGGAAAGTTTTTCGTAACAGAAACCTGAAAGAGTGTATTCTTAAAAACATATTTATGCTTTTCATATTTTTGACTGATGAATAATTTTTGCAGATATTTATCAAATTAGGATGGTATGCGTGGTAAGACCTACGTCGGTATGCTATGGCATACATACGCTAGGTACCACTGGAACAATATGCTGCGTGCGCCCACGCCCTAGGAAGCCGAAGATATAGTTCTACCAACAGGTGGTTCCTAGTTGCAATTTCGGAGGTTTCGGAGCAGGGCCACCAACCCATAACAAACATGCTAACTGGATCCGGATCATTCACCCAACGTTCTGAGTAGAGGTGAGATGATCCTGGCCCCTTAATCAAATTCCTGAGGGTCGCGAAACCACAACCACCACGATGCTTCCAAAGGGCCAATCTCAATAACCAGACAGAGAACAGATAAAAGGCTAAAAAACCAAAAAGCTGAACTCTGGGGCTTACTGGGATTCCCGTGGAAATAACGTGGAGTTTCCAGTTGACTCCTTGCTAGCCCTTAGGAGACTGGGCCCCCTTTTTCCCTCGATGAGAAACCGTCAAAACACATAAATGTGTCCCCGAGGGATTCGGATGATATTTCGTGATAAGATTTACATCTGCGCCTGGCTGAAAACCTTAATCAGATGGTGGTCAAACCACTGGGAATGAAAAGCAACATCATTCATGCCCTGGGAAGCCGAGTACTAATTCTAGCAACAGGTCATTCTTAGTTGCAATTTCAGCGATTCCGAAGCAGGGTCGCAAACCATTACTCCTTGCTGAAGAGTTGGAGACTATCCAACTCCTGGTTCAGAACACATGACTACCATGCTCACTGGATGCAAATCATTCACCCGTTGGTGTTATTAAAGGCGAAATGATCCTGGCTCCCTAAATCAAATTCATGAGGGGGCCGCAAAGCCACAACCACCACGATACTCCCGAAGCGCCAACCTCAATAATCAGTCAGAGAAACAGTTTAAAGGCTAAAGAGACAATTAGCGGAACTCTGGGGCTTACTGATTTCCGTGGAAATAACGTGGAGTTTCTAGTTGACCCCTGCTGCCCTCAGGGGACTGGGTTCTCTTTATACCTCAAAAGCCCCCACATGATAGTCTTTATGGATCCTACTTCTTCCTTCGAGGACAATCCACTATATTTCCACGGGAATCAGTAGCCCGCACAGTTCTGCTATTTGTCTCTTTAGGCATTTAGCTGTTCTCTGGCTGATTATTGAGGTAGGCCCTTCGGGAGTATCGTGGTGGCTAAGTGTTTCGAGGCCTTCGTTTGAGTTTGTGGGTCGGATCATTCACAATGAACACAGGTCCAGTGAGTATCAATGCCGTCGTGTTCTTAATTATATTAAGCTTTATACGTTTTGGACCAAGGGATGGGATAGTCTTCGAGTCTTTAGCAAGGAGTGAAGGCTGCGGCCTACTTCGGGCTTTCGAAGTTGCAGCTGGGAGTGACCGGAGGATATACGTATCCGAAGGCCTTCTAGGGCGAGGATGGCGCTACATACCATCCACAATGGTAATGGCCACCATCTGATTAAGGCCCACGGCGAGGTGTAAACCTTATCACGTCATACCCCCAAAAGCAAAATTCTAGTTATTTGAGTAATCCATAAAGACTGATAAATGTGTCCCCGGGGGGGGGGGGGGGATTAGGATAGTATATAATAGAGAATTCTTCTATAAGGTGGTTATAAAAAGGATATAATAAAAGGAAAAAAAGTTATCTGTCATGCAGGCGGCCTTGCCTAAGCAAATAAAAATTTTGAAATTTTTTCCTATTGAAAATCTAAGTCGGTAAGTGCTATATGGTTTACTTATTGTTGCTTTAGAGGTAGAATTCTTAATCAATTAAATGATGCTTTAACATTTTTATAATGATAATTTTCATTGCGAAAAATATGTGTTGAACGTTACCTTCGTATTTAGTACAGCTCAGTTAGGATTATTAAGGTCAATTCCTAAGGTTTTGAACAGTCCTCGTAATTATTATAAAAATTCTAATAATTGGGTTTGTTTATGTAGAAGTAAAACTTTGTTGAGTACATAAACCATGTTATTGCTTCCCAATCAAGCCCGACTATCTCAATCTTCAGAGCCAATCCTTATCCCGAAGTTACGGATCTAATTTGCCGACTTCCCTTACCTACATTATTCTATCGACTAGAGACTCTTCACCTTGGAGACCAGCTGCGGATATTGGTACGGCCTGTTGAGAAGTTTGCGTGACCTCGCCATAAATTTTCAAGGTCCGAGGATAGTTATTTAACACATCAATTGAAAACAGCCTAAAACGACATCTATATTTGTTATTCTGTAATTTGGTACACTGTTTTGGTAAAAAGGAAATAGTAAACGTTTTGTTATTTTGAGTTCTTTTATTGCAAAATAATAACACAGTACTTTAGAGTTTTCAACTAATTTAAACGATTTATTTACTCTCAGTACACACAAAATAAATGCGATGGCAACTTTGTTGGCTTTACCCAGTGAAGACTCAACTTGAATAAATTCTTTTGCCCAGCAAGTGGTGCTTATATAGTTGTTTTAAAGGGTTCTCACCCCATCACCCCATCACCCCATATTGTTGTTGTTATTATCATTCAGCTTAGGCGTCTGCTTGGCTGTGTGTTTTCTTTTATTATGTCTTAGTTGTTTTTGCTTTCTGTTGTGTGTATAAGATTTCTGAGGAATGCACAGTGGGCCGTTTGGTTTACTTTTTTCTTTTAAATTATTTTCTTTTAAAAATTAATAAATCATCTTCGTCACAATTTAATTATAGAAGTCATTGGAAGAGTTTTTACGATTTCATTCCTTACAGACAAAAAGAAATACTATTCACGTAAATGAGCTTGCAAGGAGATCTAAAATATTTAGTATCATAGCGTTGCTTTAATGTAAAAAACACCCAAAATAATTGTTATTTTATACATTTACAAGAATGTTATATCAAAAATATAAAATTCAATTCATAAGAGCTTTTCTACATTACACTAACGTTAGAACAATATTTATCAACATAAAATCATAGAATTAATTCTTTTATAACATGGCACACAAATATATTCATTCTGTTTTACTAAAGAAGCAAAAGAACGAAGCCTGTTGATAAAATATTTTGTGTTTTTTTGTTTTTGTAAAAATTTAAATATTCCTCAATGTTGTTGTTATCAGTAGTTGTTAAATGGTTTTAAAACCATTTTAGCCAGAATCTAAAACAGACTTACATGCATTAAATCATTTGCCACCACAAATAGTTTTAAGTACTTTTTGCAAAATATGTATATTGTTTTAATGTCTGTCTATCTTTCTGTCTGTCTGTCCGTTAGCCTGTCTTTATGTCTATATATATATATTCATAGACAAGACAGAACTTGATCTGGTTTATTTTAACAACAATAAGAAAATTATGCTATTATTCACACAAAACATTTTCAAAAACAATTCAAATTGTTGAGTTTTATTGTTTTTAGATAATTTTCTGTAATTTAGTTTCATTACACTGTTGTAGCTGTGTACAAATATACAATGAAGTGTTTTATAAGGGCATCAATTACACAAGTGTGAACAATTTTTCGAATTAAAATTTTAATTTGTTTTTTCAATTTCGGTTGAAAATTAAATGAAATTTAATTAGTTTTACATTCATTGGAATAATAAAAAAAGTTTAATTGTTTTTTTTTTGTAATTCATGTAAATGCACTTCTTTGTGTTTTTAAAACATTAAATAGTTTTTTAAGATTTTTTTTTTGTTATAGAATTCGTTTAATTTAGCTTAACATTTAACTTAGATTATGTTGACTAAATGACTTGATTAAGTAAGTAAAGACTGTGCAAAAATCAAGATGAATAGTTTGAGTTGATCATTTTTGAGAATTTTCTGTTATTAGATCGAGTTATTAGCTTTGCTCAATAAGACTGTGTATTTATTTGTATATCAACGCAACAAAACTGAGCCATTTAGGTTACAATACTCTAGAAATTAAAGATTACGTGTTTATCAAACAGACCATTTATTTGGATTTATGTTTCGGGGCTATTAGAATTCTACAAAAATAAATAATGAGATTTTGATTAAATCTTAACAACCTGACACCTTTGAAATAAAATAATATTACGAGTAAGTCGCTCTTCTTAACGCATGTCTTAACCAGCTATTTTAATATACAGATGTCTTCTTGAATTCTTCTATCGCGTTAACATAACCCTTGTTTCCTTTCCTAAGCGAGGCTTTTCAACAATATCCATAGCATTTTCTTATAAAAATACAATTTATTTGTCGCCTGAATATGTATTATACCGGCTGCTCATCAAGAAGACTTCCGAATAAGCACGAATTTTTTATAAATTCCAATGTTGGAATTCCAGTGTGAATTTAAGCTTGAATTACATTTGAAATCCTTCCTCTTTCCAGTCTGTTTAAGTTTGTTAAAAAACAGTCAGAGTCAGCTATGTACTCTAAATGTCAATCATCAATGGTGAACAATTTTACAATGCAAAAGTCACAAAGTTTTTTAAGTGAAATTAAAGAAACAAAAGTAAAAATAAGTAAAAAGAAAATAAATAATCGAAAATAAAACAATAAAACAAAGCCAAATGCAGATGCTCGTAAAATTTTTGCACTGCTTACCCAGAATCAGCATACTCTGGGAAATGAACAACCAATGGGAAAGGCTTCCAACGATGTCCCCGTCGCTTTGAACGATGGACCGTCCTTCTGCGATGGCATAATTATAAACGAGATCGTATAACTGATACTAAAATTTATGCTGTGGGAGACAGGGACATAAAAATACAGCTGGCTGTATGGGCGATCCAACATAACATTGCGAATGCTGCAATAAACAGTTTACTGCAAATCCTTAACCAGCATCATAAGGGTTTGCCATCGGCTGCCCGGACTTTAAAGAGCACTCCGAAATGTCCAGATATTGAAGCTGAATGTACTATATAACCTTATAACACTATTTAAATACTGTTGGAACATTGCTTGAATGACACTGAAATTCTATGCTTGAATTCAACGGTAAAAATAGATTCGGTTTGAATTGAATTCCACTGCAATTTCATGCTTGAATTCAGGTATAAAAACAGGTTCGGTTCGACTTGAATTACGTTGTTATTCAAGGCTAAAATTACATTGTAAAGGTACTGTTTTGTTCGACTGCAATTAAATGGTTAATTTTGCTGGATTCGCTATTGAATTCAACTGTGTTGCAACTGTAATTCAACGCTGAAAATTGGAAATTGTTACTGGATTTCAAAGGTAATTCCACTTTAATTCCAGCCAAAGTGCTTATTGGGTTAACAAAAACACAAAAAATATTTTTCTTGAAATACAGAAACTTAAACAATATGGGAGTTGTTTTCAGAAATCTCAAATATTTCTTAACCGAATCTCCTAATTGATATTTTATTTTAGTTTTTATTCCAAAATTGAGTTGTTAGCATCTGGCGGTAGCGTTATTAATTCACCGTTACCGCATTTCCAGCCTTATCTTTGAAAAAAAAACAAAACCGTCCAATCATCGTTCCAGACCAAATAGTGCACCATTCAGTGACACTTAAAGCATGCAAAGGCTGCTCAATAACCGCTCTAGGATTTTCAGAAGTCCAAATGCAGCAATTTTGAAAGTGAAAATAGGCTTCGTCAGAAAAACCGATTTTTTTTAGAAAATCTAGTCTGAATGACTTGAGCGAATCTACGGCGATGTGAATGGTCGGTCGGCTACAATTTCTGCACTTGTCAATACTTGTAAGGCTTCAAAGACAAATTCTTACCCAAAACTCGTGGGGGTTTTGGATAACCTCAATTGTTGAGAACCTCGATGAATTGACAAATTTGTACCTGCTTTAACACTGTGGCTCACGGCTGCGATGTTTTCATTTGAACAACCCAGTCGAAAACGCGTTGATATTCCAACATTTTGTATTGAGCTTATCGACTCAAATTTAACTACCAAATTCTTAATAGCTGTCTCAAATAGATGATTATGTTGTCCGAGAAAATCACGAACATGGCTGAAAACTCTCATAAAAGCATTTTTATGGGTACAATATTCCCATCTTAGCAAAAAATTTAACTGATTTGTCGAATTATAAATATAATTTCTCAAAATTTTGGGAAAATCCTGCATTCCAGCTGTAAGCAAAACGATTAATTATAAAAGAAAACAGCACAAACATTTTTTATTAGCAAAAATCTAAATAAATACTTTTGAAACAATTTATCAAAAAGTCGAGGGGCTTCGAAGTTTCTAGGTTTATATATTTTTATGTTAATTATTTTGAATACTTACTTTACTTCCGAAGTTGTTTGATTTCCACTACTTTCTAAAAATATTCTTTTAGAGCCATAAAGTTTAACATTTTAGATAAGAGCTGTCAAATTCTTTTTTCCATTTTATCGTTTTCGAATTAGCTAAAGTTGGTTCTTAGAAAAAGAACTAAATTTAAAATTTGCAAACTTTAAGCACAATAACATTCAATGTTACTGTCAGAAGTTGGACTTATACATTCATGAAGTGGTGATAGCTAACAAGCAAAATATTATTTGGCTTTTATTTCTGGAAGGGAAGGAAATTATTTAAATTACCTGTGCATCTGAAGCTCTGTTTAGGTGGGTATCTCTTCTTTATTATTGCGATATTCAGCAATTGAAAATAGATCTAATTAAATAGGACTACAAACACCTGACCGGCATGTCCAAGAAAGCCGTGATCGTTAGGACTAAGACCAGGAAATACACATGCTTAATGTGGGTGCTTTAGAAGATCTCAACGTTGTTAAAATGTTGTCAATTTGAAGAGTGTCTGTAGTACAAAAAGTAGATTTTAATGACATCTTCTAGAGTAAGAGCAGTGACAGTACAAAACTAAATAAAACTGGGCCATTCGTTCATAGAGGGAGATAAAAAAAGCCACTTTTTCTAACTATCGATATTTATCACTTTCACCTGAAGAATCTTTAATTCTTCTTGACAATGTTGTCCTTTGCTACTCTTCTTCAATTTCGACATCAGAATAATTCGAGTTTTGTTCTTTCGAATGGAAATAAATTATTAAAAACAAAATTAAAAACCCGTAAAACTTTGAACTTTAGAATAAAACAATATGTTTCTTAACAATCATCTCGTATAATAAATTAAAAATACTAAATGTATAACAATAAGTTATTAAACTCCATTAACACAAAATATCAAAAAAAGTTCAAATTACTTTATTTATGTTAATGAATTTTATTTTCAATTTTCTTTTTTTTACGATTAAAGGAATAAATAAATTAACAATTTTATGCGTGTCGTTAAAATGAAAAATTTCATTTTGTTAATCTTTACACTAAATTATGTTAAAAAAAAAGATTAGAAAAGTTTAATGGCCCTTTCAACTTGGTTTTGCAAAACAAACAAAAACTTATAATAGAAAAAATAAAAAGCAGAATACGATGTCTTGAGTTAAAATTAAAATTCCAAATGAGTTTTTGACAAAAACGCTTTGTATACGCACACACACACATAAGTAAACCAACGAATAAATAATAATACAACAACAACAAACAGTTTTTGTTTAAACATAAAATTTGCAACAAAAAAATGTAAGAGCATTGTATGAATAATTCTGAGACCCTACTGGTTGCACTGGTCGGTCATTCGTGACATCAGACAACAAAATAAAATTGAACAATCTAACAGATACAACACATATGTCAAATATTTAACAAACACAGATACGACAGATACATCATGCACGTGATTTTTTATTAAAAAATTATCAAATCCTTCCTAATATTGGGTTTGTTAACAAGAAGTTTGTTTTTAAATTGTGGCAACACCAACAACGTGATAGTTTTGACATTTACTTTTTTCACATATTCGTAGCAGATGCATTGGCAATTGTTACAATGAATTCAATATCGCACGAAAATCGCATTAAAATAATTAAAATCCACTATGAAAACGGTGATTCTGTTAAAGTTACATTTCGTAAAATTTGTTATATTTAAGGACAACATAATCGTCCATCTAGACAGCTATTAAGAATTTGATAGTTAATTTTGAGTCGACAGGAATGTACGAATACTAATGCGAGTTCGACCGGGTCGTTCAACTGAAACCATCGCAGTCATGAGCCACAGATCCAAATTTGTCAATTCCTCGATGTTCTTAATAATTGAGGCTTTGTTTTTTTTTTAAAGAGTAGCAAGCACTTCAGGCAACAATGTCTATTTTGTCAAGTACCGTGCTACATTCTTTAGGAAAGGGATAGAGAAGAGATGAAACAGGTGGTGAAAGTAGAAGGATAGTCGGAAATTAACTGCCGTATAAGACAGCACAGCGACCAGTGACTATGCCTTCATCGCTGAGCAGCCCCACCGACAGTCAATTTTTAGTTTTGTAGGGAAAAAAAATCAAGGTCTTTATTGGGAATGAACCCACAACCCCCATACTGACAAACAAAGTACACTACCTACTAGCCTACAGGGGTACCTAAATTTTGCGTAAGTATTTGACTTTGAAGCCTTAAAAGGTTCAACTAGTGCAGGAATTGAAGCCGAACGACCATTTACATCGCTGTACATTCACTAAATTCTTTAAGGAACAACCGGCTGGTTTGTCTGAAAAAATCATTTTTTCAGTCAAAGCCTATTTTGACTTATCGGGGTATGTCAAAAATCGAAAATCCTAGAGTGATTATTACGAAGCCTTTGCATGCTGAACGTGTAACTATATGGTGCGCTATGTGATCTAAAGGTATGTTTGGGACGTTTTTTTCGATGATGAGGCTGGAAATGTGGTAACGATCAATGGATCACGCTATCGCGAAATGCAATCAATCAGATTTGGCCTATTATTGACGACATGAATAATACTGACATGTGGTTTTAATAGAACGGTGGCACATGTCACACAGCCAATAAAACGATCAATTTATTGCAAACCAAATTTTCCGATCGCATGATTTCGCGACAATTAGCAGTTAAGTGGCCACTGAGATCGTGTGATTTAAAAGAAGTGAATTATTTTTTAGGGGGCTTTGTTAAGGACGTGATAAGATTTATATCGGCACCTGGCCGATCATTTCCACTGTGGATGATATGTAGCGTCATCCTCGTCCTAGAAGCCCTTCGGATACGTATATCCTTCGGTCACACCTAGTTACAACTTCAAAAGCCCGAAGCAGGAGGCAGCCTTGACTCCTTGCTGAAAAATTGGAGACTATCCAACTCCTGGTCCAGAACGCATGAAGCTTAATATAATTAAGAGCACTACGGCATTCACACTCACAGGATCTGGACCATTCATTGTGTTCATTGTGAATGTTTCGACCCACAAACTCTAATGAGGGCCTCGAAACCACAACCACCACTATACTCCTGAAGAGCCGACCTCAATAATCAGTCAAAGAACAGCTAGAAGGCTAAAAAGACAAATAGCTGAACTCTGGGGCTTTACTGAATCCCGTGGAAATATAGTGGATTTTCCAGTTGGCTCCTGCTAGCCTAAGGGGACTGGGCTCCCTTTTATCCCCGCATGATACAAGTTTAGATGGTTGTGTGATCCATAAAGATTTATAATGTGCCCCGGGGGGAGCTTTGTTAAGGACAGAGTCTATACGGGGCCAATCGAATCGATTTTAGCCTTAAAACTCAAAATCCGTGATGTGATTAACGAAATAGGAGCGCCATTTTGCCAAAAAGTGATTAAAAACTTTGATGAAAGATTTGAGACACCTTTTAGCGTGGTCATGGTAGACATTTGCCAGATATCATTTAACATTCATAACTGTCAAATTTTTACTTCGTAATACAATAAAAATTTGAATCATCTTAATCTAAATTTGGTTGTTTTAGAAAACAAACTTCTTGTTGAAAAACCCTTTATAAATACATAGTTTTATACTATATAGTTATTGTTTACAAAATAATTCGAACTACAATTGCCCTCAGCAGTAATAGTGTAGTCTGCAGTCAGCTATATGTTTAGAGCATACGAATAAATAAGTATTTCCAACTAAAATAAAATCATGTTTATTGATGGTAAATCGGTTTCGCTTTAACAACAGACTTTTTAACTAACGACGCTAAAATGAAATTTAAACGCATAACACCATACCACACCTGTTTAATTTTTAGTTTTTTTTTTTGAGATAATGTTGACTTCCAAAAGACTTTTTATTCTTGTGTAGCTGATATCGCTAACGTCTAATATCACACTTTATTCTTTTGTTGGCTTTTCTTTTTAAGTATTTGTCGGACTTATTTATTGTGTCTTTTTTTGTTATTTGCATTATTTTAGCAAATATTTTAGTTCATTGAACCTTTTATATTAGTTACACATAAAGTAATTTTGGTTGTCGTAGGTTAAGTATTCATATGAGTATTCATTCACATGCAGAGACAGAAAATGATTATATTTGTGTGTGTGTGTATGTGTATATTTGGATTTTATCATTGAAACCATTTAGTACGGTCACTAAGTACATAGATATGTGTTAATATGTGTTTGTGTATGTGTCGAAACAAAATATGTATATTAGTTTACTCTTTCTCTAGTCGCGCTATAATATTATTCAACCTATTGATAGAACTGTGAGTTTAAGTTTTGGTAACCACTAAAATGAAATGCGATTTAATATCCCAGCAAACAAAAAAACTTATAAATTGTATTAAAGCATTAAATATTTCTAATAGCGCTTTAGATTTTGAAGAAATTGGGATCGAAAGTCCCTAAAACTTGAATAAGAAGGCTAAAGAAAAGACTTATTTCAAGTCATCGTTAGAAATAAGTGACAAACTTAGTTCCCGTGGAGTATACAGACCTATTTGTACCTACTTATATACTAATATAGGGCAAACTGGACGAACACCAAAAGCAAGATTTACGGAACACATGCGCTTATACAAACGAAAAAGAGAAGACTCTAATTTTGCATTGCACTTTGAATCCCGGACGTGTACCAGGGAAAATGGATGAATGTGTAACATTATTACATCCTAGCAAAAAAGTATAAAGGCTGGACATTATTGAAAATATGGAAGTCTACAAAACAAGAACTTTTAACAGTGACATTATAAACGAACAGGCAAACCTGACCTCAGACACAATTTTCACAGCACTAAAACTACTCATGCACTCGAACAAAGGGAAAACACCCTCAGACAGACACACGTATCTAGATAATAATAAAAGAGGGAAATATTAAATTAACTCTGCATAACATGCCGGGTAGCAAGCAATTTATCTACATAAATAGGTACGACCCTAATGAAAAAACTACGAAAACCCAATACCATTTATAATAAAACATCGAATACAAACTCTCCAGCACTTTCTGAAATGCGGCTTGATACTGATGTTATTGTATCGATGGCACTCGCCAATCGTACCAAACAAACACCCAGCAAAAACGGTTTTCACCGGAAAGTATTAAACAGGCTAAAAATTGAAGAAATTTCAATAAGAAAATCGAGTTAAACTCAAACGCGTGGCAGTTACGGGAACAAGTTCCCTAATTTCATTAGAGTACCCACCATTGTAGTAACGATAAAACAGTGAAATATATCCCACATTCCATATATACTCTATAGAATCAATAGAGTTGGCTACCCTACTTTCCCCACTGAGTCTCTTGGCCCTCTTTTGTATGCGGTCGAGCAACTCCAAAATAGACTTTGGAGCGCCGGCTCACACATGAGAGCTGCAGTCCATTTTAGCACGGATATAGGTGATGTAAATAGTACGAAGATCGAATGAAATGAAGTATTTCTTACAAAGCTTTTTCAGAAACCTGCGGAAATGTGTTTAGTCCATCGAACATCACAATTTCATGCCAAGAATTTTAATGCCAAGAATTTTCATGCTAAGAAATTCAAGACCTTCCGGTCCAATAGACCCATGTAACAGTTGCCCCTGTAGGCTAGTAGGTAGTTTACTAGCTTGCCAGTGTGGGGGTTGTTGGTTCGATTCGATTAGTTTTTTTTCACTACAAAAATAAAAATTGACTGTCGCTGGGGCTGCTCAGTGATGAAGGCATAGTCACTGGTCGCTGTGCTGTTTTTATACGACAGTTAATTTTCGACTATCCCTCTACTTTCACCACCTGTTTTATCTCTTCTCTATCCCCTTCCTAAAGAATGTAGCACGGTACTTGACTAAATAGGCATTGTTGCCTGAAGTGCTACTTCTCTTAAAAAAAAAAAGACGCACCACAATTCCCGAACACAAATCTTATGCATAGATGCAACATTGTGTCTTACGGGCATTAAGATCGACTCTATTCATACGATCTCATTCTGGGATTATGGCGAGAACGTGATTGAGGGTATTATTCATGTTGTGCCTTTTGGAACTCACATCCAACTTGTTCGGTCTAATATTAAATGAATACGAATGAGAAATGGTGCTGTCATTTGCAAAAGTTTAACAACGAAGATTATTTAGAAAAATAAGAAATAGGGTAGGGGAAAGAACAGAGCCTTGCGATATTCTATAAACAATAACATGTTGCCTGAAGTGCTACTTCTCTTCAAAAAAAAAAAAAGATGCAGCACAATTCCCGAACACAGATCTATGCATAAGCATGCAACATTATGTCTTACGGGCATAAAAATTGACTCTATTCCTACGATGCCATTCTGAGATTGTGTTGACATCATGATTGAGGGTGTTATTCATGTTGTGCCTTTTGGAACTCACATCCAACTTTTTCGGTATAATATTAAATGAATACGAATGAGAAATGGTGCTGTCATTTGCGAAAGTTTGACAAGGAAGGTCATTTAGAAAAATAAGAAATAGTGTAGGAGAAAGAACAGAGCCTTGTGATATTCTATAAACAGTGACGTTGCAAATGTTGTCCTCCAATCATTTCGTGCTTACCGGCGTAGACTAGTGACTTTACATATCTCCACAGAAAATAGTTCGAAGCGCGAAACTATGAGATTACCAAACGTTTTCTTTAATAAATTAATTGTGGCAAGAGCTGTGTGACATGCTGCGTCGTCTTGTTAAACACAGCTGTACATTATTGTTCAATTGATGAGCGACAAAGTCAGTAATCATGGCTCTATAGCGCTTACCATTGACCATCGTTTTAAAATAAAAATGTAATCGTTTTTAAAGAGGTCAAACATTTCAATGTCATCACATCAGTTCATCAATCAATTAAGATAAATACCTCTATAAAAACACCTTTTTATTCATTTATCAAAATTATTTGTAACAATAAAAGATATCCGATTTTATGTTGGGTTGGTTATCAATGAAACATACAAAGCTTCTTGACTGACAATAGTATTTGGAAGTCGTGATTTTGACGGCACAATATAAAAAAGACAAAAAACAAAAAAAAAACACTTCAGAACTCAAATATTAAATGATGAATATGAACTTTGGTCACTTGATATGGAACTGACTGTTTTATTGTTTTGTTTTGCAAAACTAAACATTTTAGGCGTGAATCGTTTAATGTTTTTCCTCTGAAATTGAAGTTTTAAAGCATGTTATTAATGCCGTGCAATATTAATAATTTTTTGGAGTTCTTTTAGGTTAAGGTTGCTTTATAGTTGAGTTACCTAATGGCACAGCTGCCAGTTTTTTCTAAAAAAAAAAATTTTTTTTGAGGAAAATTAAAGAACTAAAATCGAAATGTCAAAAAAATTGGGAAGGCAGGCCATACTCTTTTTGGTAAAAATTTTTTTTTTTTGTCATTCGACTGGAACATGACACTATGGATTCGGTGCGTTTTTTTAGGTATAAAAATAATTCTTTGGAAATATAGTGTTTAGTGATATATGTTGTTAGTATTGATTTTTAACTCTGACTGTGACTGACTAAAATCCAAACGGTCCACATATTTCTAAGCTTTTTTCTCCTCTTTTTATAATTGAAAGTCGGAAGTCGATTTAATTTTAAATTAAAAATATAATTTATTTGTTGGCTGGAAAAGCTGGTGTTCATACGCAGGCTGGAGGCAGCTCAGCAGGAAGCTTTTATCACAAATTGTTTTTCTTTAATTACAGGAACTTTATAGTCATAAGATAATTATTATTAAATCTAATACAGGGTATCCGCCGGAAAGGTATACTACTTTGTTTTGCCATCATTTTGGCAAACATTAATCTTCACAGTTCAGATTTGGCAGTCGTAAAGTAGATTCGTGGCAAATTTGTTAGGGAAAAACATTCGATAAACCAACGTGTTTTAATCAATCAAACATTTTATCAAAATTAATCATCGATTACTGTGTCGATGGGAAAGTTACGTGAAATTTTTCGGAGAAACAACGTGCCAATAAAACGCACTGGTCTTGGTCTTCAAAGAACAACTTTGGCCACAATTTTACACAAGGATTTGCATTTCTTGCCATATAAGATTCATTTGATAAAAGAGCTTCTTCCACAAGACCATTTACGCCGCTGTACATATGCCAATAGGATGTTACAGCTTGCCTGTGACAATCCCGATTTTAATAAAAAAAAAATCATAATGAGTGATGAGGCACATTTTAATTTGAATGGATATGAGAATAAACAGAATAGTTGGTTCTGGGGAATGGGAAAACCCTCAAATAATTGAACAGCCACCGTTGCATGCATTTAGAGGAACAGTCTAGTGTGCAATTTGGTCAGGAGAAATCATTGGATCTTAATTCTTTAAAAAATGAAAACTGCGTAAGGGTTACTGTGTATAGGGAGTGATGTCGTGACATGATTGAAAACTTTTTAACGCAACTGCATGTTTTAGGCTTGATTAACATGTAATATCAACAAGACGTTGCCACATCGCATACAGCCAGGACTACAATGAAATTACTGCGAAACGTTTTTCCACAACAAGTTATTTTTAAGAAATGGTGATATTGATTGGCCTCCACGGTCGCTTGATTTGACTGCTCTGAACGTCTTTTTGTGGGAATATCTGAGAAGCAAAGTTTATGCAAACAAACCAGAAAGGCTTGAGCAACTCAAACGAAATACTCGTTATGAAATTAATGAAATACCGCGTAAAATGTGTGTGAGAATGTAATGAAAAATATGCTCTCGCATTTGTGAGGCTCGCAGAAGCGGACATTTAATTGATATTGCATTCCATACATAATAGCCGACATTAAATGAAACATTTATCAATATAAGATAAATTCTCTTTCATTTATAATAATTATAAACAAAGAAAGTAGCATACCTTCCCGGCGGAAACCCTGTACAAAAATTGATATTATTCTCATAGGAGGCGGCTAATACGTTTTTCATGTCATACAACTGCTTGTATATTTTAAAATTATTGACACATATTTCAAGTTGTTTCAATTAAAAAATTCAACAAAGACATGACCCAACTAATGAATAACTGATTCATTAAGGACTTACTTAACCCAACCAAAGCAAATAAATTGACTTAAGTTTTGTAACGACTCTTGGTAATGTAGCTTTCTAATAACATTTTAAATATTTGATTTTAAGTCTTATCATCAGGCAGCTGCTTATTTATTTAAAACTTCAAGCTAACAAATTTTTAATTTCAAGCCTTGATTTAAACAAAACGTAATCATTTTTATATTTAATTAATTTTTTTTAAACCGAAATTCTTAATAGTCTTTGATTGACAAAAAAAAAAATAAACAGAAAAAGTTTTACTCAAACATTTGAACTTTATGTCAGGTTTTATAATTTGTTTTTAATTTCCTTAACATTCTTTAATACGGGAAAATTAACATACACACAGACAAATCTACGCACACAATCACATATGTTTGTACGTTGACAAATTCTCTATTCTTCTTGTCTAACTTTTGCCATCTCAGTGTCAACCAAGAGATTATATTTCGAATATGTCTTCTTACGGTGGTGCATAACTGCATGAATACACACATACCAGAGATGGATGATCGTGTTTTTACTTATAAATTGTAAAAAAAAATAATTTTTATACTTTTACATTTTTATTTTAGTTGTTCAAAGCTAAAAATTTTAAATTTAGAAAATTTAGATTAAGAACTTAAAGCGATTTAAAAAATGTTAAAAGTTAAGTAAAGTTAATTAAAGCTTCTTGTAGGGTGACAGCTCTATATTGCTTACCATTGCCTTTAAATACATTTGCAAAGGAGAATATACCTTTTAAGTGGGACAATTTCAGCTTTGAACAGTAGATTTAGGCTTTTGTTAAAGCAACTGGGATCTACTATTAATAAAATAATACCTTTTTAATATATATAATGTGCTGTTATTCTCAGTTGCGAGATGTTTTCTGTGAGTCGTTATAAGAGTTATTTTACAAACACTTCATGCTGCATAATGGGCATAACGATGCTTTCCGTAGCATCCACTATTTCAAGCTTAAAAACGCTAGAATTATTTATCCTAGTTTAAATCGATCTAGGATAATACGACTGATAGGGCTCACGACGGCAAACCTGCGCGATATAATAGGCATACCAGGAGGATGAGACGGCATTGCAATTGTACGATAGAGAGACGAAAGCTCCTGTGGTGGATGGGATGTTACTATTGTTTCTGATGTCTCAGATAGGGATACGGGTAGGATTACCTGCTTTTTATGAAGCAGTCGGTGTATGACAGACCAACTCCATTTTTGTAATAGAAATCACGCGAAAAAATTTTTGTATTAACTAGCTGGAGGAAATTTTAAAAAATACTCACTACTATCTGCTTTATCTATCTATCTACTTTGCTTATTATAACTTTTTTATTTTGTGGCATTATTTCGATTGTCTTTACCTTATACTTTACTAGCATTTCCGTAGCCTCTCCATATTATTAAAATTAAATAATTAACTTACACAAACGTTATGAAAATGAAAATGCAATGAAATTTAGACATAAAAAAATCGAATACCAATATATTTTTAAGCACATGCATACCAAAAATTAATTATACTTAATTTTCCATCCCTGCTATATTAACAGATTGCTGTTGAGGAGACAACAGACTAACTGTGGAACCACAGTAATGTTTGGTTAATACTCGGTTTCAAAAATCTTAAAACATTAAGAAGCATAAAAGTAAGCAACACAAAAATCCAACAACAACAACAACAACAAAAATTGCAAATAAAATATAAAAAGAGTTGGGAGTTCTCAAATTGCAAGCAACCATGCTGACAAGTCAGTGACCGATTATATGGTTAAAAACGAAAAAACTAAAACACAAACTAGTCACTATTTCACGTAACTTGGTCGGTCGTAAACTATTTTAGTCATTTTCTTCTGCTTCTAGTTCTTACTGTTTTTTGTTTTGTTGTTTCGTTTACCAATTCTTATTGTGTTTTTGTTTTTGTTTTTGTTTTCGTTAGCAGTTTTTGTTGTCGCCGTAGCATTTCTCTTAAAAAAATCAGATTCTTTCAAACAAAACAACAACGTCGTTGGGAATAGAATTAGTCGGATCAATATTGTGCGTTTAAATCAGAAATGTGAAAGAGTTCTTTCTTTGGGAGGATAAATGATAAAATAATTTGTGCATGAATATCAGAGGATTTATTTGTAAACGGATATACTGTGTAGTAGGACCTCGTTCAACATTTTCTTTAGAGAAAGCTCTTTTAAAAAGGAGAACAAGTCACATGAATTTACTATCTATGGAATTTAGCTTAAATGGAAGCCAGACTGCAAGAATCCTTATCATTTTGTAAATTCGATTATTTAATTGCAGAAGAATATTATTTTAGAACGCATCTGTTTCCTACAATGCTCGTACTTGTAACATATAAATTTGACACTTTTGTTCTGATTTACTTTGGTGGTCTTTGCCACACTTCAACAAGTGTAATTTAAGTAGTTGTTGCACTACACTGTTGAAGTTGGTATGTACACATTTACATGTCACATGACGTTCTGCGCACACTACACTAGTAATGCTTATTTCTTTTCCCAAATGAAGCAGAATTAATTCTACCCAGTTCAGTTGTACAATTTCTAAGGTTTTAAGAGCAAATTAAATAAATATTTGCTTTTTTTTTCTCGGACCAGCACTCAGGGGATGACCCTCACACGTGAAATGCATTGTTGTAGATTTAGGAAATTAGGTTATGGATAGGAGGAAAGAGGGAGTAGTGTTTGTGGATATTCAATTTAAATTTTCCTACATTGAAAATGACAGGAAAGACTTCTGGAGGGAGTTTATTCCACATCAGTGCTGCTCTGTTAAACAACGTATATTCCCTGTAATGCGTAGTGCGATTCACTGGAAAATCAATCACAAATACATGTGGTCTTAATGAAAATCGAGCTAAACGCGAAGACGTGCGAGTAACGGGAATAAGTTTCATTACCACTTACCAATGTAGTAACGATAAAATAGTGAAAACATCCCACATTGCGTCGATGCTCTAGAGAATCAAGAGAGTTAGATACCCTACCCGCCCCAATGAGCCTCCTGGCCCTCTCTTGTACGCGGTCGAGCAACTCCAGAAAAGACTTTTAGGCGCCGGCCTATACAGGACAGTTGTATTGTATTTGGACGGATATAGTCCATCGTACATCATACTGTTTTTTCATGCCAAGAACAACAAGACTTTCCGATTTTGTAATATCTACATCACCGATAGTAACAGGTACAGCATCATTTCGAACACAGATCTATGCGTAAATATGCAACATTACCTCTTACGGGCATTAAAATCGACTCTATTCCAATGACCCCATTCGGAGATTGTTGCGAGATCGTGATTGAGCGTATCATCCATGTTCCGCCTTTTGGAACTCACCTCCAAGCTGTCATCTGCGATAGAGTAAATAGGGTTAAGAGTTTGATAAAAAATAGAGTAGGAGAAAGAACATAGCCTAGTGGTACCCCAGAATTAATATTAAACTCGTCGGATGAAATCCCATCTATAACAACTCTTATAGTGCGATTCCTGAGAAAGCTCGATATAAATCTGTAGAAATTATCACCGACACCAAAAGCAGCAAGTTTTGACAGAAGTGCATTATCTTTATCAAACGCCTTGGAGATATCTAGAGCCACCACCTTACTTTCTCCGAAATGATGTATGGAGTTGGACCATTCTTCCGACAGAAAAGTCAGCAAATTACCCGTAGAGCGCCCCCTGCGAAAACCATGCTATCAGTTGGTTTACTAAGCGACTCTAGGTTCCTCACAAGATGAAAATAGGACATAATTTCCATCACTTTAAAAAGTGCAGAACAAATTGCAATTGGACGGTAATTTTCAAGGTTGTTAGCCTCACCCTTTTGAGGGATTGGCGTTACATTAGCAATCTTTCAATACTTTAAAAATTCACCGGCATGATACGTTACATTAGCAACCTTTCAACACTTTGGAACTGCACCGGCATGATACAACATGCTGAAAATGGTTGCTAACGGACGTGCTAGCGTTGAACAGCACTGTTTCAAAACCGGTGTTGGTATCCCATGCGGCCCAAAAGACTTGTTGATTTTAAAATCTGCTAAAACTGTTTTTAATCGCTCGAGCTGGAAAGAATATCTGGGGCGGTGTTTGACACTTTCCAGCAAATAAAAATTATTTGCAAATATTCAAGCCAAAATGTTAGCTTTATCAACCGGGCCAGTGAATATTTGATTATTCTTTAAAAGAGTCGGTAATGAAGAACTAGCATTATCCCTTACTGTTTTAACAAATAACCAAGAATTCTTGCTTCCCCTAGAAGTAGCAAGAAACTTGGCACAAAAGCGTTCCTCATATAGATTTTTTCACGCCTTAGTATATTGGCACACGAAGATCTCACCCTTCTGCGTAGCGAATCAGTATTTGCGTTTTTGTTTCTACGCCAGATACTGAGTGCTTCCTTTCTTGATCTGGCTGCATTTTTGCACGTCTGATTAAACCAAGATTTTGATTTGGTTTTAACCGAAATTTTCTTGAATAGAATAAAAGTTTTCATTAGAAACAAAATAATGTTTACAACCACTTACGCCATTGGCATCGCCATTATTGTCCAAGAAATATTGTCTAAAGAAATTCGTTAAGAATTATAACGAAAACAAATGAAGTGCACAATGGGTTGCTGTAAATGATTATTATTTTCATGCTTGTGTTAGTATCCCGAAAGTGGTATTCTTTTTACCTGTAAAAACTAACCGTCCAGCGCCTGACCGGAATTCGTACTAAACAAATTGTTATAAATTCAAAGAAATCTCGCAGAAAATAGTCTGGTTTAAAAGAAAACTTACTGCGAATATGTGATGGTTTTATTGCACTAAAAATGAAAAATTGAAATGAAATGCAGAAACTAAACTTTTCAAAACTTAAATTAATTGAAAAGTGATTGAACTCTTTTACATTCTAGTCAAATTCTGTTAAAAGTTTAATGCAGCTGTTGTTATTGGAGTTGCAATACTTTTTTGATGTTCATTTTGAACAAGTAAACCAAAAAAAAAAAAGAAAAAAAAAAAACGTATTAAACTTCGATTGAATGTGCAACAAAAACTTTAAAAAAAGAAGAAGAAGAAATATATTGAAAATGAATAAAACAAAAACAAGAGGAACAAACAAACCTTTATTTCTTAATTCTTAGTGACTGTTTTTAATGTTCATTCTATGAGTTCATATGATGACTACGACGACTAGGGAATGGGCGTATGAATTTGATCTAAAAAGTATTGATGGGTTCTGTGCAACAGTGTTGTTGTTGTTATTATTGTTGTTGTCATCTTTTCTTTTTTTTTTGTTTTTTTGTTGTTAACTAGACGTTTTTTTTTCTCAAGATTTTTATTTCTTTTTTTCGGTTTTTGCAACGAAGATCTAGTGAAAGATCAGAGATTGGGTTGACTAACCACAATGGCGTCGTATTGTATTGCTTCATGTTGGGTGTTTAATGTCTCATCATGAATTTCAATATTTTTTAGTTTTTAAACATTAAATGAAAAAGAAAAGATGCCTCTCAATACACCAAAAAAATCAATGAAGTGTTTGTCTATAAAAGGAAAAAGACAAAAGAAAAGAAATCATAAGAAACTTCAAACAAATAAATATAATTTTGTGATTAAAGTGGCCAGTTTTGAAATTTAGTCAATATTTAGCCGGAATTCAAAATTAAATTTAAGAAGCGAACAATCGAATTAAATTTTGAGTTTATGAAGTTTTGGATCTTTTTTGGAGGTAGGGGAAAAAATACAATAAACAATGCAAATGCATTTAAAAATCTTAATAACAAACAAAAGAAAATTCATTTTGTATCGGGTTTTTCAACAAGAAGTTTGTTTTTCAATTGTGGTAACATCGACATCGTAGTAGTTTTGACATTTAGTTTTTTGACGTATTCGTAATAGCTGCATTGGCAATTGTTACAATGAATTAAATTTCGCTCGAAAATCGCATTGAAATAATTAAAATCTACTGTGAAAATGGTGGTTCTATTAAGGTGCCCCTGTAGGCTACTAGGTAGTGTACTAGCTTGTCAGTATGGGGGTTGTGGGTTCGATTTCCAACGAAGACTTTGGTTTTTTTCCCTTCAAAAATAAAAATTGACTGTCGGTGAGGCTGCTCAGCGATGAAGGCATAGTCAATGGTCGCTGTGCTGTCTTATACGGCAGTTAATTTCCGACTATTTTTCTACTTTCAGCACCTGTTTCATCTCCTCTCTATCCCTTCCCTAAAGAATGTAGCCCGGTACTTGACTAAATAGGCATTGTTGCCTGAAGTGCTACTTCTCTTTAAAAACAAAAACTTACATTTCGTAAAATTTGTAATATTTTCGGCCACATAATCGTCCTTCTGAGGCCACTGTTAACAATTTGATCGTTAAATTTGAATCGACAGGTGCGATACAAAATATGCGAACACTAAGGCGTATTCGACCGGATCATACAACTGAGAACATTGCAGTCGTGAGCCACAGTGCTTTAAGCAGATGCAAATCTTTCAACGTTCCCAACAATTGGGACTATTCAAAACCACCACATGGCGAATTTTGCGTAAGGATTTGACTTTGAAGCTTTACAAGGTTTAACTGGTGCAGGAATTGAAGCCGACCGAGCATTCACATCGTCGTAGACAACCGGCTGGTTTTTCTGAAAAAAATTTTGTTAAGACGAAACCCATTTTCACTTGTCAGGGTATGACAGCAAGCAAAATTGCCGCATTTGGGCTACTGAAAAGCCTAGAGCGATTATTGTGAAGCCTTTACGTGCTCAGCTTAACAATGTATGGTGCGCTATTTGGTCTGGAGACATAATTTGCCCGTTTTTGTTTGAAGATGAGGCTGAAAATGCAGTAACGGTAAATGGATCACCCTATCGCGAGATGGTAGCAACTCAATTTTGGCCTATTATTGACGACATGAATATCACTGAAGTAGCTGGTTTTAACAGGACGATGCAACATGTAACACAGACAATACAACGATCAATATATTGGAAACCAAATTTCCAGATCGCATAATTTCACGACAATTACCAGTTGGTGGCCAGCCAGTTCGTGTGATTAACACCACGGGATTATTTTTTGGGGGGCTTTGTTAAGGACAGAGTCTATAAGGAGCCAATCGAATCGTTTTCAGTTTTAGAACTCAAAATCCGTGATGTGATTAACGAAATAGTACCGCCATTTTGCCAAAAAGTGATTAAAACTTTGATAAAAGAATCGACAGCTGCCAGTGTTGGTCGTGCAGGGTATTTGCATTCATAATTGCCGTACTTTTCTCTTCGTAATACAATCCAAATTTGAATCATCTTAATCTAAATTTTATTGTTTTATTTTGTTTCAGAAAACAAAATTCTTGTTGAAAAACCCGTTACAAAACTCTAACTCTTCTTTGTATTACTTAATATAAAAACAATAGCAGCTAAAAATATAACTTCTGTTAAAAAAAAAAATTTCGGGGACAGAATAACACAAGCAATTTATATGCTTTCTAACCAGCTTAGATTGCAATAACTCTTTTGTGACTTTCAGAACATTATTATTTTAAGCGCCAAACTGCTGAGACTTATTGGAAATTTATCTATCGAATCCGATTTAACTATTGAAATACTGAAAAAAAGACGATAGCACGATCTGTAATCAGAGCTTTCAAGTGACCCGTTTCTCTTCTACCCCATAACAGTCCCGGTTTTGAGTTAAAGTGGTGCTTTTGATAGCAAATAAATTATCATCAATTTATTTTCTTGTGCTTGTTTTTTTATGGCTCAAATTGTATTTTAACTGATGTTTTTACTAAACGACTTGATATGTTGCTTCGCAACCATCAGTATTTATCAAGCGCATTCTACGCAATGGCTTGTGGTAACAAACTTACGTTGTTTACCTAGCAGACCCTTCAATCAAATCACCACTGTCACATAGTGTTTTATTATTAATTTCTTCCCTTATGATGATCCCATTGGAAGCATGGTTTTACAAAATTCATCATTGAGTTATTATCATTTGGGTTATTTGTATTATTTTGCATAAAATTTTGGTCATCGTTTAAAGAGCAACTTAAGCCTCTAGCAATTTTGTAATCAAAATACATTTTAAATCTTAATAATTTGTTCTTATCTGCGATTTCAATAATTAATTTGCCAAATTGTATTTATAAATTTTTAATATTAAAAGCTTAATACAGGTTATTTGGATAAAGGTTCAGCTTAAATCTCACCAACTTTTAATTATTGTGTTTATGTTTATCGAACAGAATATAGCCTCCACCTACTAAGCCACACATACATACACTCACACAACATACATAATAAAGGCTTAGTTTAATTGAATTTTCCAATTCATATCGAAAAATAATCGAAAAAATAAAACAAAAATAAATAATAAGTGAAGTGGCTGGTGGGTACTTAACTTACTTAACGATTAATTTTGTGAACTTTTCTTCTGGCAGCGAATAATGAAATTTAATTCGTAAAAACAATACCAATAAAATTAATAATTTTTGCCCGTATTTAAAGTGGACTTTACTTATTTGTTGTTGTATTATTGTGAATATTCAATGGGTATTTTGGTTTTTATGATATACGCACAAACACATACACACACACACCCACACACATACACATACACACTTGTATCGATAATATACTTATGAATTGTTCACATACGTTAATGGAACATTTGGTACTTGTGAAATCAATTTATTTTCAACAATTTGAATACTCAAATTTACGCATGCACTTTTAAGCAAATTACTCGCAACTTGAAGAAAAGTTTTACCAGACCTGATAAACACACTTCGTAAATATGTAAACGCAAACGTTTTCGAGAGTATGAGTGTGTTTTATTGTTCATGGGTATCTGCCCAATTAAACAATTCAATGTAGAACGTAACGTTATACTTGTTTATACGTAAAAGTACTTAATAAATTACATACATTTATACATACATTCATATATACATCACTAACAATGTAATTTGGTTAATAAATCATTGCAATTGCTGTTGCAATTAACCAGTGGCAGTTGAAAAGAGTTTAATACATTTTTTCAGTTATAAAAAAAAAATTAAGAACATTTTTATTCGAATGTGGATGCAGTTACATTTATCTCTAAAAGCCTTTTTACAATAATCGGGTCTACATTGGGTCTCTAATTAAATTTTCTCGGTTCCTCAATATTTTTCACTGGTTCGCTCATTGTTATCCCTAAGTACCCTATGATTGTTAAGCTGTTTTTTCGGACTTAATGATTTTACGCGGCAGCCATTAATTTTTGTGTTATGCATTAAATTTAATTCATTAACATGAATTTCTTGTTTCCTTTTTGAGGCCGTTGGAAGTCTCAACACTATTTTCAGCTGATTCGTTCGTTCCACTGCATTTTATTAGAGCCACCTTATCCACTGCTGTATAGTTTCATTGTCATCAACAATCTTACAAAGGAGGACATCTCGTCCACATTAATTCTTGTGACGCCGCACACTGGGGATGTCGCGGAAAAAAGTCAAATTCTCAACATACTCTTCATGCAATATGCAATGATTTTTTGAAATTTACGACCAAATGGTACAATCAAATCAAAAAGAATTACTCTGATCTGACTGCTAGAGTTTTTTTATAGCCGTCTCAAGCTCAGTACTTGTATGTTTTACTGAACCAACTTAATTTAAACCTAAGAATTTAAAAAACGAATATTATTTTATTATGTGAGCTAACGTTTTTCTTTTTTTTTAGGATATTTAGTATACTAAATTAAATTTACAGTAAACTGCGATCGTAGGTAGAACATTTTTTCACGTTCATTTATGAGAAATTTTATAAAATTTCAACGTTCATAAATGAACATGTACATTTATGAAAAATAACATTAATGAGAAGTAGCTAATTTATCACATATGAATAAGACTAATAATTCTTGTTGTTCGCATTCATGTATGAAAATAACCAGAGCATTTTTTGATGTTCGTTTATGAGTGTGAAAAATAAATATAAAATTTTAGATTTCTCATTTATGAAAAATATCATGAATGTTGATTTTTGAATGTTCATAAATGAAAAATTCTGAACCCTGCTAAATTTGAAAAAATGAACTCTGCAGAGATTTAAGTTTTTTTTGTTTGCTTATTTTTATGAACATATAAAAAAAAATCCCTTTTTTCTACAAACATTTGGACCTGCAATTTTAGCTTTACTTTCCTGCAGTTGGAAATCACCGCTAATATATTGCCTCATGTCTCTTTTTACATTTTTAATCAATTTCAAGTGCCACCCGGTGCCACCAATTAATTTGTTGCACTACACAGTACAACATTTTTCAGCTGATTGATTCGGAACTCAATTGTGATAAGGCCCTTTTGTTTAACATAACTCAAGAACCACTAGTCGGATTTTACTTAAACAAATTTAGAAAAATCAAGAATTGTAAGATCTTTCATCTGCTTATATAAAGTTTCGCTACATAAGCAACAGTTTCGAAGTTATAAATAAATGTATGAAGAAAAAAAAATATTTTTTGCCTAAAAAGTTATTTTTTTGTTTAATTCAAAACAGTAAAAAAAGTGTCAAGTCCTATTACTTTTACGTAAAGCGTATAACCTATTAACAAAATGAGGCATAACTCATGAAAATCGATGAACGCGTTTCGCTTTTATCCACACAAAAAAAACATTGATTATTTTTTTATGATTATCGTACCATACAAAGAACTCAGTGTACCTCTGCAAAATCTGTTGAATCATACTGCTTAAAGAATCCTAGAGATTAAGTCAGCAAAGGAAATAAATAAAATTGAAAGTTGAAATCTAATAATGTTCTATAAATGGGGATGTGATGGGGCATCTAGTTAAAGCGAATACCAACAGAGGTTTTCAGATGATCAAATTTTTGACTCTCATTTATATATAACATCAGCTTTACACTTAAATTATCATTAAGTGATGACATAAATAAATTAGTATAGAACAACAATAAACCTTCCTTCGCATAGTTTGCGTACGTTAAAGAGACACCTCAAGTTAAACGAGAAGAAAAGAGAAGAGTCGATGAGGAGATATCTCAACTAAAAGAATTTGAGTTAACAGTGAATAATCGTAACTTTAAAGTAAAACATGAATTATATTTTACAATGATTGACGGCAAGACAGCACAGTCACTAACAGAAACACCAGCTGCATCTTCTTGTCTCATTTGTGGAGCCGCAACATTCAAGATGAATAAAATCGAAATAGTTCAAGCTATTACCGTAAATGAACAAGCACTGCAATTTGATGTGTCACCACTTCATGCGCGTATTAAGCTGATGGAGTGTCTTTTGCATGTAGCTTCTTAATACTCGTCCGATAAAAGAAGTCTGAAAATGTTTGAAAAAGCGTAAACTTAGAGAGAAAATTGAAATACAGGTTATTAACCTGTTAAGTAAGGCTCTGATACGACAAATTCAGGAAATATGTCATGAAGATTCTTTACGAATCTTGCATTGATTTCCGAAATCATGGGTCTAGATGAAAACATAATCAAGAGGTTTTCAATAATTCTCGAAACTATAACAATCGCCGAAGTAGTAGATCCAAAAGCATTTGGTGATTTTTGTTTGGAGACGGCAAAAGAGTTTGTTGTACTGTACGAGTGGCACCCCCCCCCCCCCCCCTACACTTCACAAAATGCTGACTGATGGCAAGGATATAATTGAAAAGTGTATTTTTCCTGTAGGCCTACTATCCGAAGAGGCTCAGGAAAGTCGTGACAAAGACTATAAAAAATATCGCCTTAGACACTCCAGAAAATGCAGTCGAATTGCCACGAACGAAGAAGATATTACCCACCGAATGTTGCTAACATCAGATCCCATGATTTCACATTTGACGCTTTCATTTAGCCAGAAAAAGCATAGTGATATAAGCGATGAAGTTAAGGCTCTTTTAGAATAATAAATTAAAAATAGATTTAAAATAAATAATAAATTAAAAATTAAAAAAAAATCATTTAAATTTTTTTGTTAGTTATGACTGTTTACATTGCAGGTAGCGATCGTCATTTCTCTAACTTTCTTTATTTTGATTACTTTTGTGTATTGCTATATAAATAAAACTACATTTGTGATGAAATCACTACATTTTTTAAAAAATATATTTTTTTCCTCACCTTCATACAAAAATTCCCAGTGTGCGCCGTCATTATTTTTTAATCAGATGGAAAACAAAAGAAAAATGAAACTGATAAATTATGATATATAGTTTTGATTTTTTTAAGAAGTTAAGCCAGTTTTATTGTTAATTTTACTTTATTTTTAAATATGTAAAATTTTTTTACATTACAGTTGGCTTTAAAATTATTGAAAACTGAAACATTTGTCGAACATCTTTTCTCAATTAAAAAAGTATTAAGAATTTTAGTCATCTAAAAATATTCTCCTTAGGAATCAAAAATTTTTGTTATTATTTTTGAAAAGGTTTGAAATGAATTAGACTTTCTCAAATTAGCCTTGTTTTGCGAAATTCTGAACTGTGCTCGTATATATACTGAAATCTCTAAGACGGGGGTAGGAAAACTGAAGCTGATTTTAAAATCCTCATATGCCTTTTGTTCTACTTAGAAGTATTTTTTTAACAAATGTGAAATTTAAGGGCTTGAATCTTTGCAACAACAATATGCTGAAGAAAAGTGTTTATATTTTAATAAGAAGTTCTTTTTTTTTCTAAAAAAAAGACAAACACACAAAAATCAGCCGGGTCATCGCATAAAAATGTTTAATGCTTTAACTTTAATTGCTTAATAATAATTTGCAATTTTTAATTTTTTACTTATTGTTTTAGAGGACATAAAATATACACACAATCTGTGCAATTTTTAGTTACCTACTTATAACGGTATTAAAGTAAGGACCTTATAAGTCAAATTATGGAGGCGTCTTTTATATTTAAATTTATTTTTTTTTCTTATTTTTTATTACTGCATATTATAGTGATAACAAAATTAAATATTTATTTGGGCTTCTGTTATGGTTCAATAGACAAGTAAAAATAGGGACACCCTTTAATTAAAAAAAAAAAACCTCAAGCATCACTTTCATATTAAAACAAACGATTAAAAACTAACTCTAATTGCATTAAAAAGTTAAATTATAATTTAATTAATTCGAACGTAATATTTTTTCCTTGTTTTTGCATAGATTTCATTATTGTTTTCGTTAACACAGTGGACGTTTAGTTCTTTCAGTTGGCGCAAAATACTTTAAATAAAATTTCTCTACGTGATATTGATACGAGTAACAAGAAGTTACTGTAAGAGGTTTTTCTAAAACAAGAGAAAACAACAAATTTAGATTATGGTGATTCAAATTTTTATTGTGTTATGAAGAGAAAATTTCGGCAATTATGAATGAAACATAATTACTGGTAAAAGTCCACCACGACCGCCCTGACAGATGTCGATTCTTTCATCAAAGTTTTTTTAATCACTTTTTGGCGAAATGGCGATCCTATTTCTTTAATCACATTATGGATTTTAAGTTTTAAAGCTGAAATCGATTCAATTAGCTCCGTATAGACTCTGTTCTTAACGAAGCGCCACAAAAAATAATCTAGTAATGGTAAATCACACGATCTGGCTGGCCACTTAACAGCTGATTGTCGTAAAATTAAGCGATCTGTAAATTTGGTTTGCAATAAATTAATCGTTTCATTGTGTAACATGTGGCACTGTCCTAATGAAATGAGTGTTAATGATATCCACGTCGTCAAAAATAGGCCAAAGTTGAGTTGCTGCATCTAGTGAGAGCACGATGCAGTGACCGTTACCACACTCCAGCCACATATTCGAAAAACAAAAAATCTGCACAATCACGCCTCCAGACCACATAGCGACATAGTGACACGTTGAGCATGTAAAGGCTTCTTAATAATCGCTCCAGGATTTTCAGATTTTAAAATGCAGCAATTTTGCTTGCTGACATACCCTGACAGGTGAAAATGGGCTTCGTCTGAAAAAATGTTTTTTTCAGACAAGCCAGCCGGTTATTTCTGAATGAATGAATTGAGTGAATTTACGGTGATGTGACTGTTCGGTGGGCTTTAATTTCTGCACCAGTTAAACCTTGTGAGGCTTCAAAATCAAATACTTACGCAAAATTTGCCATGTGGTGATTTTGAATAACCCCATTTGTTGAGAACGTCAAGGCATTGAAATATTTGTATCTGCTTAAAATACTGTGGCGCACGGCTGCGATGTTTCCAGTTAAACGACCCCGTCGAACACGCGTTGGTGATCGCACATTTTGTATCGAGCCTGTCAACTTAAACTTAATGATCACATTTTTAATAGCGGTCTCAGAAGGAAAATTATGTCGTCTGAAATTATTAGGAATTTTATGAAATGTAACAATAACAGAACCACTATTTTCATAGCGGGTTTTTATTATATTAATGTGAGTTTCGTGTAAAAAAACTAAATGTACAAACTATTATATTGTTGGTGTTATCTCAATTGAAAAACAAACTTCTTGTCGAAAAACCCGATATTTGAAATTACAAATTGAAAGCTTTTACTTTATAAACAAAACACATTAATAGTTTGTAGATGAATTTAGTTATATTTGTAGGTTTTTACCAAATTGCACATTTGTTTATACGAGTGTATTAAATCGTTTGTTTTTACCAGAAAGATTCCGCTTTGTCTATATTTATCTGTTCTCTGTGCTGAATTATTATAATTGTTTTTCTATTTCGAATTTATTCTTCTGCGATATTGAAAACGTTAAGAGTTAATGAAATGCCTTCTTTTTGAGATCTCATTATGTTGTTTTCAAAGTTTCTTTTTTTTTTTAAAGAATTTTAACACCAATCGGAAAATTAATACGCTTATGTCATAGATATAATTTAATATTTTTATTTATATCTGTTTGATGACAAACCTTTGTTTATTATTGCTGCTTAATCAAGTCAAACAAGCGAAGCAAAAACAAATCCTAGACAAATTATCAATAATAATTTTTTAAAAAGCTACAGAAAGTGTTAAATGTTGTTTCATACTAGACAGTTAAAAAAACAGCATATTTAAATTTAGCTTAAAATATGTTTAATTGACAACACTGGTATCAAGTTTAAGGTACTAAAGCTTTATTATTTTTATCATTTATTATTCCGCGTTAGTCACTTATGTTAAATTTTGCAAGCAGGAAGTCATCTAATGGCATTTTTTGGTACGCAAAATGCGTTTCAAATAAGGTTACCTTAACATGGCTGGCCTAAGCTATACCATGTCCAAATTTTCGAGTAAATGTAAAGGAGGTCTTTGCCTTTGAATATCTCATTACGATGTCCTGCAGTATATTTGCGTTTTTAAAATTTTGTTAGCAGATTATATTGTAGATTTTTTAAACTCACCAAACTTGCTATTACAAGTTTGGAGAGAGAATTTAAGAAGTTATAAAGTGCACTGTAAAAATATAAAGTTTAGTATTTAAAAATTTGGCCTTTTTCAAAAATATTTCTATTAAAGATAATGGATGCAAGAAATGGAAATTAGCAAAATTAAATTAAAAATGAACAGCTCTGCAGCTAAAAACTTGGGTTGTCTTTGGAATGGTATTAGAAAAATAGTCTGCTACATTCGGATACTTAGTGGTCCTAATAATGTTTTTATTCTATTCCTAAAGTAAGGCCTAAATCATAATTACTGAACAATTTTCCTTTTTTTTAGTGTCGATTGGAATAACATATGGAATAAAATATGGTCCCTTCCTAACCTTTTAAATATCTTAAAATTCTACCAGCCAGAGATAAAAATTGAAATCGATTTAACAAACGCTAAAATGATATAATGAGTATAAAATATATCGCAATAGACATCGAGTAATTTCGCAAGCTATTATTATATTATAAATGCGTTAATCTTTGAAATATTTAGCTTGCACCGCAATGCTATTACAACACCAAAACTCATAAGTTTTGTATTCATTTTTCATAGTTACTTTTCTTACAAGAGCAACCATATCCCACATCAGTTTCAGAAGCAAGCCGCAGTAAGCATGCCCCTTACCTATTGATTATGTTTCCATAGTATTCCTAACCCAAAACCTAAGCTCTCTCCATAAACCTAATAAACGCTTAAGTTTCGATTTCAAAACCTGAGACAACTAGTTTCACAGGTTTTACAATCTTCTTTTATTTAGTCGATATTTCAGCTGTTATCAATTGACATTCAAGTCCACTTGCGTGAAGCGCTGTATTGCAACACTAAAGGCCCAACTATAATAGGCATAAGCTGGCTCAAGCTAATGTCAAAAGTTGAACGAAAAGTCTGCTAAATGCTTAAGCAAATCATTGAAAACTTTTGGGTGGCTATAATGTACTTACACGAATATAGAACTTATTTTACACAGTTGCACCTTTGTTTTATTCGCACTTTTGCAAAAAAATCATTTCTTTTTAAATAAATGAAATTTATTAACAAAAAGATGTTTAATAATCATATTTTGTCCACTGTCTGATGGAGCTCCCATCTTCTTCATTTCCTTGCAGAAACTTACATCTGTGTTTGCACTGCGCGACTTTATATAATTCATACCAATATAAAATTAGAAACGCAAACAAAATTCTTCAGGGTATTACTTATCACTTTTACTACATTTTTCTGGTACTTCTTTCCAGGCTTGTTCCTTTGAATTGCCGTTATACTTAAACTAGTCTCTTTTGTCATATAAGCAATTTTTGCTTTGTGCGTTTTCGTCCTTTATTGGAATTTGTTTCCTAATGTATCTATAACACAATGTAAAATGTAAAATCAGCTATTTCCGTACGGAATGTGCGATCAGTTTCGTACTTTGGTTAAGCAATTGATATTTAACGAAACTTGACGAAAAGTTTTGTTAAGTACATTATAGTTTGCCACATACAATTATTAGGTATTTGAACAGTTGATTAAGCTGGCTTAAGCCAGGTTATGCATATTATAGTTGGGCCTTAAGGCTGCATAAAATTTGGAAATGCACTATCTGTCGAAGTTCGCGTGTTATTGGTGAAATATCACTTTATTATATTTACATAATGTTAGTCACTAATTCCAATTGGAAAGAGAAAGAATTCCTGGTTACTGTAAATTTAAAGAGTTCGATAAGAGGTTATGTAAATCAGCCACTGATTGCTAAGGAAACTAGCGTAATATGATCTTCTGATTCTTTACCTACAGACATTTGGATTAACATGAACTCGATAGTATGTTTCGACTGCCTACAACATAGCCGGTCGGTGTATATATATTATGAAAGAGACATTACTTCTTGTAGCCGCATTTTTTTTTTTTATTCATATTATTTATTGAATCTTCAAAAAGAACTAACAATAATTACTCGTATCTAAAATCTAAAAAATTAAAAAAAAAAATTATTTAGTCCAGCCAGTGCTAGACAAAATTAATATTTTTCATGTTTTTTGCTATCTCTCATATGATCGGCCTAGTACGGCAATATCTCTTCTCTTTAGACGGATGTAACCAGGTTCATTAAGTATATTACGCGCCAAAGGATTTGGATGAGTTTCCAGTTTCCTCAAATAAGTTACTGCGTGTTTCGCTATTTCCGCCCGGACTGATGGCATATTTAGATCCTTGTGGATGTTTGCGTTTTTTACATACCAGGGAGCAACTGTGGTCAAGCGAAGAATCTTATTTTGGCGCCTCTGAATTTTCTCAACATTGCTTGCTGAGGCAGTACCCCATAATTGTACTCCGTAGGACCAAATGGGTTTGAGGATCGACTTGCACAGTAGAAGCTTGCAGTCTAAGCTGAGGGTTGAGTTCCTGCCAATTAGCCAGTTCAATTGGACCGACTTTAACTTCATTTGTGTCAGTTTGAATTCTATGTGTTTTTTCCATGTAAGGCGACGATCAAGATGCATACCAAGGTATTTGACATCTGAAAGTTGAGGTATCATCTGGTCATTCATGCTAATAGCGGGGCAGGAGTCCCTACGCAGTGTGAAGGTTATATGAGTACATTTTTGCTCATTCACCTTTATTCTCCACTTTTTCAGCCATTTATCTATGTTGAGTATGTGATCCTGTAGATGACGTGATGCTTCTTGTGCAGTTTCATGAGTACTTAAACAAGCTGTGTCATCAGCAAATGTCGATGTGTGCACTCGGTTGCTAGTTGGCATATCTGATGTGTACATCAAGTATAAAATCGGACCCAAAATGCTACCCTGAGGTACTCCTGACTGAATAAGCTGAGGTGAGCTTATATCTGGTCCTTGTAACAACAGCCATTCTGCCGCGTTCTGTCTTCTGAATAGAAAACTCTAATTATACTGCTGCTCTTAACTTTTTATTTCATATTTACTTTTTCAATGCGTTGAAGCAGCTTACACAAAGATGTCGGATTCGGTTTCAAGAAAGCCCTTACTTTCTCTCCTGGTTATTCTAGTGGCCACCAACTATACGATAATAAACGATCGAAAGAAGTGATAATTAGAAGAAGCATTACTTGATTATATAGAGTATGAAATTCCACCTCGCTGTCTTGATATTTGCTGTGACTGTTAGTTTTCCCATGATTCTTTCATTTGTTTTAAGCATGTTTAGATATATGTCCTACATAGCGATTTCAACGCAAATTCTCGCTTTACCCACGACTATTTACTTATTATTTTCATAATAAGTATATCTTTGCTCTCTGTTTCTGTTTCAAATAATTTTCGGTTTCAATATGTTTCGTATCCTCTTTCCTAGCTTTTGGGCCATTCCCATAAGCTTGAAGCGTAAAGAAATGTCTTACATGGCAACTCTACAAGATCTTTTTATTACTTTCACAAACCTTCTGTCAGTAATGTGTGAAGTTCCAGATCCTTAAACTCTTCCTCCAGAGCTGGACATACTTTGTCTTCTCTGATAATTTACAATCTATTAATAATACATGGATTTATGTATGTATGTACGTACGTACGAGTATGTGATTATTGTGGCAGTGATTTAAAAAAGTTTAAACACATCAAACATTTAAATCATGCATATTTATGAAAAGAAATTACCAGCCATTAAATTTACAAAAAAGGAACTAAAAAAGCAAAACGAAAAGAATCACAATTCAACTCCAAAATGTGCGTACGAATATTGAATGGTAACGCAAACAACAGCAGAAATATTCCTAAAAAAATATCTGCTGCATGATGATGTTTATGTTTACAATGGGGAATTTGTGCATTTAACGAAATTCAAGCAAAAAAAAAACAAAAAAATTTAAACGAAAATTTTTCGTGGTCACTGACCGTTCTCAAGGTTTTTTGCGTTACTGCATTCATGTGTTCGTCTTAATTTTATTCTTGTTATTATTTTTTTTTTGTTCGTTGTTGCTGACAGAATGCTAGCAATATACTTTTAGTTATGTTGTTGTTGTTATTATTGTTGTTGTTGTTCCCCTTATATTATTTTGAGTATTTGCGCGTGCAAATTATAATAAACACGCCTTTATTATGGCAGCCACAAAAAATTAAAAAAACGAGAACAAAAACAACAAGCAGAAATATAATACAAACGAAATTCTTCTTCTTTTTTTACTTGTGAAAAACTGAATAAACAAAAAAGTGCCAAACTGACGAAATAAAAGGGAGCTTAAGAATGTGTTGTCCTAACTTAAAGAAATTGACCAAATTGATTTCAATTTGAAGACTAATAAGTCAGAAGTTTCAGTCGAATAGCTCCAAAATTCTTAAACAATTTGATGGTGTAGGGTGAATCTGGTAATAATATATAATAATGTATAATATATTAATATATATCTATATACATATATATATATATATATCTGGTAGATTAATTTTTTAATATCTACTAGCAGAAGATTGTTAATTTTGGAATATTCTGCTTCTGCTATTAGATCTCTTGCTATCATCGTCATCTATTTTAAACTATGAAGATTTAAAACTAACACAAGGATATTTTAGCGCACTACTTATTTTAAGGCAGCTTGTCTTTCAACTCACTTCGCCAGGCAAAGATTTCTAATACTGTAACGACACGTTCTCGCATGTATGCTTGGATAGAGCTTGCGGCGTCCAGGGTTCGTTACAAAAAAAAAGTTTGCTTCACTAATAACACAAGAGATACTTTTGTTTTACTAATAAAATTTTTTATTATAATCCACACTTAAGCTAAGTTAAAATTATACTACAGCACTACTGACCATGCCAACGACGATCCACCGCTTCGTGGCACTCCGGCTAGCCTACTGCTTCTCACAATGAAGCGAATAAGATTCTGTTCCAGTCTGAGCAGGACAGTTTGCCTGTCCACCAATTTTTGACTTGTTGCCGTTGTCACGAATAAGATTCTGACACAGCGTTTTCATGTCTAAATTGGTGTTAGCCTTTTTACGATCTTGTCCTTCATGTTCAGCTAAGGCGAATAAAATTCTGGCCTTGCTGAAAAAAGGCGCGGTTTTCTTCTCTTATTTCGATTTGAAACTGCAAATCGAAATAATACTTTAATCATGTTTCTATTGGTTTTGTTTTTTGAAGAGTGTGATTTGTTTTACATCCGCACCTGGCTATGAACACTTTATCAGATGGTGGACAAACCACGATTGTATAATTTGGAACGTCGTACATGCGTCCTAGATAGCCGAAGGCATAATTCTAAGCAACAGAACCACCTAGTTGCAACTTTAATGATTCCAGGACAGGGCTGCAAACCATCACACCTTGCTAAAGAGTTGGAGTCTTTCCTACTCCTGTCCAGAACACATGTCAATCACTGGACTGGATCATTCATTTTGCGTGTCATTATCAGTGAAATGATGCTGGCCACCATATTAAACAAACCTGTTATGGGGCCACGAAACCACAACCACCACGATACTCCCATATAGGGGAGCCAGAGAACTATTAAATGTCTAAAGAGACAAATAATGAACTTTGCGAGCTTACTGCACTGTGTCTAGATAGTGGAATATTCTATAAAGACCATATTTATATGCCCCTGGGGGGCCCCTGGGGGGACAGAGTGTGATTTGTTTTACATCCGCGCCTGACTATGTAGTATTAATCAGATGGTGGACAAACCACTATTGTATAATTTGGAACGTCATACATGCGTCCTAGATAGCCGAAGTCATAATTCTATGCAACAGAACCACCTAGTTGCAACTTGAATGATTTCAGGGCAGGTCTGCAAACCATCACACCTTGCTAAAGAGTTGGAGACTTTCTAACTCCTGTCCAGAACACATGTCAAGCATGCTCACTGGACTGGATCATTCACTTAGGGTGTCATTAACAGCGAGATGATCCTGGCCACCATAATTTGCATTCTTCCCTTGTGGGGCCGCAAAACCACAACCACCACGATGCTCCCATATAGGGGCCAACCTCAGTGGTCAGCCAGAGAACTATTAAATGTCTAAAGAAACAAATAATGAACTCTGCGGCTCACTGATCCCCGTGGAAATAAAGTGGAGTTTCCAGTTGACTCCCTGTCTGCCTTCAGGGGACTGGGCTCCCTTTTTCCCCCAGTTGCACAGGTCCAGATAGTCGAGTATTCTATAATAACCGATAAATGTGCCCCCGGGGGTCGCCCCTGGGGGACATATAATTTTTGATTATTTTGAATTTGTTTTATTTATTGTTAATCAAAAAACAAAATGATTTGTACACTTTTCTTTTTTTTAAGCCGCCACCCACTGGTGTGGCGATGTATTGTAAAAAAAATTTTCAAACCGTCAAGTGTATGTGGCGCTTGTCAAAAAATACCTTCACAACAAATCACTTTTGCGTCCCTCCTAGGGGCACATTTATCAGTCTTTATGGACAACTTAATCATCTAGACTTGTGTCGTTCAGGTGTATAAGGGAGCCCAGTCCTCTGAAGGTAACAGGGTGTCAACTGGAAGCTCCACGTTAGTTTTACGGGAATCAGTAAGCCCTAGAATTCCGTTAATTGTCTCTAGCCTTTTAGCTGTTTCTCTGACTGATTATTGAGGTTGGTGGCTGTGTGTTTCGCGGCACCTCATGAATTTGATTATGGGGCCAGGATTATCTCACCTTTACTGAGAACAACGGATGAATGATCCGGATCCAGTGAGCATGCTAGTCATGTATTCTAGACCAGGAGTTGGATAGTCTCCAACTTTTCAGCAAGAAATGGTGGTTTGCGACCCTGCTTCGAAACTGCTGAAATTGCAACTTGAAAACACCTGTTGATAGAGTTAGTCTTCGGCTTCCTAAGGCGGGAATGACGTTGCTTTTCATTCCTAGTGGTTTGACCACCATCTGATTACTGCTTACAGCCAGGTGCTGATGTAAATCTTAACACGCTGATGTAAATCTTATCACATATTGAGAGATTTTAGTTGCTTCGGCGTTAATTCAATGTTGTGTGGATGATATTTATGAAACAGTTTATCTACTGCATGATGTATTTGCATCAAATAGACACACACAATTACACTCAAATCTATATATATATATATATATATATATATATATATATATATATATATATATATATATAAATTAAGCCCAAAATAGATGTCCGTTGGTTGCCAGTGTTTGACGAGATGCGCCGTCGGATTTCCACAGTACCTTCGTAATGGTCGTTCGCTGGTTTATTTCTTTGTTTCATGCGTTTACGCACAATAGTGCGTCCACAGTGCGTGTTTACAACAAGCCAAATTTTTCAAAAATATCAAATTTTTTTGTGTTTTCGTTTGTATGTTGCTGAATGTGTGTGTGCTTGCACAGAATACGACGGCAATACATATCGAATTATGCTCACGTTCATAGCAAGTGGATGTGAAACAAATAGAGAATTTTGTTTTCCATATTCTGTTGCATTTTGTGTGTGGGTGTGTGTAATTTGCGTGTTCAATTACAAAATGATCCATCAGCCGAACGTTTTTCAAAGCAATTGTTGGATATTGGGAATGGCGCAATTCCAATTGACCCCACCACAAAAATGATTACGCTTCCCGATAGTTTTTGCAACTTTGCACAATCAAAACAAGAATTGGTCACCAACGTATTTCCCGGTATTGCATAAAATTTTAGAAACCATGATTGAGTTGGGGGAAAGATCTATCTTAGCTGCCAAAAATGCAGATGTTTCGGATATCAATGTGACAATTTTGAATGACATTCCCGGGGAAATTTTTACCTAAAACTCGCTTGACTCTGTTACCAATCAAGACGAGGTTGTAAATTATCCAGTCGAATTTTAAAATTCGCTTGAGTTATCTGGACTGCCACCCCACTGCCTACAAGTGAAAGTTGGTGTACCAATTATTTTGCTTCGAAATATCTGCCAGCCACGACTTTGCAATGGGACACGTTTAGTGATTGAAGCAAAAATTTTAAAAGAAAAATAAAAGGGCGAGGACGTGTTGATGCCACGCATTTCTATGATTCCTCCAGTTTGCCGTTTGTTTTTCAACGGCTTCAGTTCCCCATACGTGTTGCTTTTGCAATGATCCCCGTTTTTCGCACGGTCCATTATATGTATCATGTTCACGTGTTATTAAACCAACTGCTTTCTTTGTCTATACCGTCTATACCAAAATCAATCGAAGAATGTCATAAGTAATGAATTGTGAAAAAGATAAAATTATTAAAAAAAAACATAAAAACGAAAAAAAAGAAATCGGGTTCTTTCTGATTAATTTTCTTGAATGATTGAATTTTTTGAATAAAAACAAACAACAAATGACCTGTAAAGCAGGCACGGGCACGCTAGTTTTATATAAACACTAAAGAATCTTATATTTCAATCCAAAAACATTAAAGATAACAAAATTAAAAAATGGTTTTATACAAAAGCACAGACCGCATTATTTTCATTCCTCTGAATTAATAATAAAAAAGTGTTTTTTAATTGAGAACTCTCATTTAATCAATTTGGCTTAAGGTATAAGACTCTTAAATTTTCTATAAAAAAATTCGGGATAAAATCCACTGATGATCTATATAGGCAGTAGTGGAATGGCCATATGGATATGCTTTCTCCCGCAGTAATAAATTTCAAATATATATTGTATTTTTTTTTGAATAATAAATATTTTATTATTTTAGCATAAATTAATGTTCATTAAATTAAAAAAAAAATGATTCCAAAAAATAAAGTTGTTCATTAGAATTTATTATTGTTATTTCCAAATACATGGGATATGTTAAGTGTGAACGCGTACTCAACATCCCCGCAAATATTTATTTGTGTAAATATATTTTTTTTCGTATAGAAATTTGGTTTGTAGTGTTCCCATACTTTTTTGCATTCTTTTTTCCAGAATTATGATATAAATTTATTGATATAAATTTTTTTTTAATATTTTTGATTGAATGTTTCTTTAACCATTTGCACAGATGCGTTTAAATTGTTGTATATTTCATTGGCATTAACAGCACCACGGTATATTGAGAGGTTGGCCCTACATGCCAACTATTTAATAATTGATGTTAAAATAAATGTAAACAAAAGCAGCACAAAACTCTAAAAATTAGCACAATTTTAAGGCCGGAAAACGTGGGGAAAATGAGAAGGGAGCAAAGCAAAACTTTTTACACAAAATACAAAATATTCTGTATTTTCTCAATTTTAAAAATCTGACTGTGACGAACATTCACAAAGATGTTGTGTGTTTTTTTTTTCGTTTGTTTGCCTTTCGTACACAAAACAAATTATGAGATATGGGAATGATTTTGGTTCAGGTTTATTATTCATCATCGTCCACATCAGCAGCGTTGTCGTTTAGTGGTGGAATATTATGTGTGCATTTTTTCAATTTTAAAAATTAATGCATTTTTCTGTTTTAGTATTTTGGGGAGACTCGTGTTTTTTACATTTTTGTTTTTTACAAAAATCTGCTATTTGTAACATTTGCGTGTTGCTAACGTGATTATATGTTTCTGCGTCGCTGCACATGCGCACAATGTTGCTCTTAAATGCTGAAATTTTAAGTTTAATTTTACTTTACTTTTAATAAATTTTGTTTCTATTTTTATTTTCTTTCTTTTTTTTCTTTCTTTCTGTGCAATAAAAAGCATTTAATTTTATTTTTCGTGTTTAAAAGTTTCTAAGAACCTGAACATTGCTGCGTTTATATGCATAAACAAGTGCTTTATTTAAACGTGTTGTAATTGTTGTTGCCGTTTAAAAACATTATTAGAATTTAAAGAAATTAATTTTGAAAGAATTTATATGAAATTTTTATCAAGACACTTTTAATTTTATCGGGCTTTTAAATTATACATGGCCTATGCTGACAGTGTCTGACAGCCGTATTATATCGTGTACATTGCTTATTATTTTATCTTTTATTCCGTATTACGTCGAATTGAGGTTTATAGATGGTTTTGAACATTTTCTTCAGCAGTAGCAATGTTTTCAGCAGATCTTGCAGATGCTTGAACCTATCACCTACAAAACCTCTTTCTTCGAAATCTTTCACTACACGATAAATAGTGCGTTTTGTTTGAACGTTATTTCTCCTTAAAATTTCACGTAACTTTCTCATCGTCATAATAATCGATGTTTGATGTTGGTTTATCAAATATTTTTCCATAATAAATTTGCAACGTACTGCCAAATGCGAACTGTCAAGACTATCTCTGAATGAGTGCAAATTGTAGGTGACATCAAAAATCATTTTTAGCTTGAAGAGTCTTTTAACTCAAATGGCGCAACAAGAAATCTGAAAAGATCTACGATAAATAAATCTCCCTTGCGAAATTCATATGAAGACTGGGCTAGAAACATCTGAAAAAATTTTAACCTTGAACATTGCATCTGATACTGTCGACCTAAGCTCGTTCAATTATGTATCAGCTGTTCGCATAAGAATTAAGCTTCAAGAGATTGAAAGAGCCATTCAAGAATTGAAACCAAAGAAATCTCCGGGTATTGATAATATGAGCTTCCTCACTCAGTAGTTAAAATTATCGTTTATTTTTAATGCCATAGTGAGACTCGAGTATTTTCCGCAACAATGGAAGGTCTCAGCGATCATTATGATCCCTAAGCCTGGAAAGGATCACACAAAGGTGGAATCGTGTAGGCCCTATAGTCTGTTGCCTAACTTGTCAAATAGACTTATTCAGATTCTGAATGAGAAAGAATGCATCCCGAGTCATCAGTTTGGATTCAGAAGAAAACACTGAACAGGTGCACAGAGTAACAAATGTAATAAAACAAACATTTGAGGAAAAAAATACTGTTCTGCCCTATTCATTGACGTCGCTTTAATAAGGTATGGCACGAAAGGCTGATATACAAGATGGGACAGAATTTGCCTATAAACCTTAGCAACTTGTTGGACAGCTATTGGAGCAAAGGTTACCCAGGGAATTATTCTTGGACCTCTCCTCTATCTTATTTTTACATCTGACATGCCAACCGATACTTCTATATTTGCTGACGATACGGCTTTTCTCAGCATACACAAATGCCCTGAATGGGCATCACAGAACCTTCAGACTCCAGTGTTTAAGTTGGAAAAATGGTTACAGAAATGGAGAATAGCAGCTAATGAGCAAAAGTGTGTTCATATAACATTTACACTGTGTAGGCAAACATGTGCACCAGTTACAATTAACGGTCAAATCATACCTGAAAACTCGAGGGTTAAATATCTCGACATTCACCTGAACAGTCGTTTGACTTGGAAAAACCACATAGATGCTAAACTGACTCAATTAAGACTAAAAACGGCCCAAGTACATTGGCTGATTGGAAGAAACTTTACACTGAGCTTGGACTGCAAACTTCTAAAATATAAGACTATTTTGAAACTTTGGTGCTATGGTATTCAATTATGGGGCACTGCCTCAGTCACAGAGGAGACAAAATAAAATCCTTCGAATGATCACAACCGCCCCATGGTATATCAAAAATTACAATATTCATAGGGGAATGTTTCAATTTTAAATTTAGAAAATACTCATAAACGTCGTTATATGTTAGAAATGTTACAAATAATTAAAGTACCATTAACCAAAAGAATAAATTTTAAAGCAGATACGACGAATGTTGCACAAAATTATAGACATTTAGTGCATAAAATTATAAAACAAAACTCTTTATCTGCATAATATTAATAATTTATACTTTTTATAGTTTTTTAAAACGATCTTTTTTTATCTTTAAAAAAAGATCTAAAAAAAGAAAAAAGATTTATTTTAATAATTTATACTTTAATTTTTTGTAACGTTTGGTCATTAAATTTATGTTTTAGAATATATGTGTAAAATACTATTGTTTTGTAAATTTGTTATGTATTTTCAAAATTGTTTTTCATTTAAAAATTTTTTTAATATTGAAAATTTGTTTATATGTATGTAAAACAAAAAATTTTTTCAATTTGTCGTTTTTTATTGTTTTTGTTTGTTTTGTTTTTTTGAAAATTTTTTGATTATTTTGATTTGTTAATCAAAAAATTTTTTAAATTTGTTTGTTCATTATTTTTTTGTTTTCCTGATGATGCCAACCAACGGTGTGGCGAAATATCGAAAAATTAATAAAAAATTAAAGTTTTTAAACATTTTTTATTAAATAGTGACCTAGTGCTTTATAATTAACTACTAAAAAATAATAAAAAGGTCAAAAAACTATAACTATTATCTAGAAGAAGATATATATATATATCTATGCTGTTTCAGTGCTATATATCAAATATAGCACTGAATCAGCATCTACATGAAATGAATAAAAAGATTAAAATTATATTCGTGGCTGTGTGGCTTTTACGGTTGGCAGAAAGTAAAGACAAAAAAATATATGTGATGCTTTATAAAGAGAACAACGAAAGAAAGCTTACGGTTTTGTGCAGACTTCGTCTAATTAAATGGACATCGATTGTTTATGAATATTTCTCGTATTTTTAATTGCAAAATTATCGGCTTCAATAGATAATGTTTACAATGTACGATGTAAGCGAATAGTGGTTGTAGCGATTACATGCTGTTGGTATCTAAATTTTTCCTGTTTTTCCTTATAAAATGTCCCCCAAACACCTGTAAACATCTGTAAATTATCTTTTCTCAGATAAAAGTAGTTTTAAAATTAAATTAAAAATGACCTTCATTCCGAATAATAAATACATCTTATGTCGAGTTTTTCAACAAAAGTTTGTTTTTCAATTGTGGCAACACCATCAGTTTGATGATAGTTTTGACATTTAGTTTTTTTTTTGACGTATTCCTACTAGATGCATTGGCAATTGTTACAATGAATTCAATTTCTTACAAAAATCGCTTTAAAATAATTAAAATCCACTAGGAAAATGGTGATTCGGTTAAAGTTACATTTCGTAAAGTTCGTGATTTTTTCTGAGACCGCTATTAATAATTTGATGGTTAAATTTGCTCGACAGGCTCGATATAAAATGTGCGAACATCAACGCGTGCTCCAACAGGTCGTTCAACTGAAAACATTGCAGATGTGAGCCATAGTGTTGAAGCAGATCCAAATTTGTCAATTCCTCGACGTTCTCGACAGTTGAGCTTATCCAAAACCATCAAAACCATGTAAGGATTTGACTTTGAAGCTTTAAAAGGTTCAACTGGTGCAGGAATTGAAGTTGACAGAACATTCATATTGCCGCATATTCGGTCAATTCATTTAGGAAAAAAATCATTTTTTCAGACGAAGCCCCAGACAAGTGAAAATACTTGTCAGGCGAAGTCAGCTGGCAAAACTGCCGCATTTGGCCTTTTGAAAATCCTAGAGCGATTATTGAGAAGCCTTTGCATGCTCAACGTGCCACTGTATGGCGTGCTATGTGGTCTGGAGGCGTGAGTGTTTCGTTTTTTCGAAGTTGAGGCTGGAAATGCGGGATGATAACAACTAAATTTTGGCCTATTATAGACGACGTAGATATCACTATTATGTAGTTTCAACAGGATGGCGCCACATGTCACACAACCAATGAAACGATTAATTTATTGCAAACCAAATTTCACGACAATCAGCAGTTAAGTGGCCAGCCAGATCGTATGATTTAACACCACTGGATTATTTTTTGTGGGGCTATATAATAAAACAATAAGTAAAAATCGAGAATATAATGTTTTAAAATTGAGAAACAAAATCGTAACTCATTAATATTATGAGAATCGGGCTGCTTTAAGGTATCGGTTTCATCATCGCTTTAAATCGGTTTTTATCATTAGAAACGCTGTGTTTGGTATATTTTTTTTTTTTGTATATAAAATAACGAAGCCGGTATTTCTAAAAATGTTTTAATTTTTATTCAATGCAAACTGGTAGAAAACTACTTTGAAAAACATATCGTCTCCGTAAGGTCTTATAAGTTTTGCTATTTGAGAAAGAAGGCGTAAGTAAGAAATTCCATCTTATATATTCAGAAAATAATTACAACTTGTTTTCATTTCATATTTTTGTTTAGTATTTAAATGAGCCTATTAAAAAATCATTAGAAACATATTGAATACTCTATAATTATAATTAACCACCTTGACTAGCTGACTAGGGGCTATAACAAGTTCATGGAATAAAATACTTAATTAAAATAAAAACATTATGTACAATACGGGTGTAATTGTTTGAAAAAAGAAACAGAAAAACTTCAGGTTAAATTTAGTTTTCGAACATCTTGTTAAAATACATCAAATGATGAAGTTAGACAAAAGCATTGTTTGGATAACCCAGTGAAAAATATTGATAACATTAAAAAAGTATTGTAAATTAAGAATAAAGAAATTTAAAGTTTGTTGTTGTTAAAGGCTCTATAATTTTCTTATACTGTTATTATATATTTATATATACTGTTACGTTTATAACTTTTATAAACGTTTTGTTTTGTTTTGCAAAATAAATAACACCAGTTTTAAGAGTTTTTAATTTAATAACAAGTTTATTTACTTTAGCTACACAAAGTTGACACTATAAAACAATTTACTTAAGATGCACGTGTTTACTTCACGAGGTTTATTTTTGGACTAACTCACTATCCATTCAGACGCTGCCCTTTTGTATTTGTCCACTAGAAGTCTAGAAAAATGAAAAAATCTTCTACTCCCTTTGTATGTTGTCCCTTTTATGTTGTATGTTGTCCATGAAATGTGTAGGCGCCTGTATGTCTGTGTGCATTTTTGTTTTTGTTTTTATACTGATAGAGTTTCCTCTTGGAATTTATTTTAAGATTATTGTTGTTGTCTTGTGTAGATAAGTTTTCTTAGAAAACTACGCAGTTAATAAACAGCATACCGATTTTATGTTGTCTAGCGTGTAACAAAGTTCTACGCAGTTTGTAAACAGAAATTTGTTGTTGTTTTGCGTGTATAAAATTTCTACGCAGTTTGTAACTCGTGCATACGTTTTCTTGGGAAGCCACGCAGTTAGTAAACAACATACCCAGTAGTTCACTTTGTTGCTTAATTATTTTCTTTTATAACTTAAGCAAGACACATCCGTAACATTATATAAATTTATATTTACTATATTTCCCCTGAATTATTACTTTACATTTATCGATTAATTATAGTTCTTAATTCTGTCTGTGAAATTCATTTATTATGTTTAGTACTTTGCAGGCCTTTTGTTAAGACTTCAGCAGGTATGTCGCTGGAAGAAAGATATTCTATTCCAACAATTTCACTTGTTACATTTTCTCATTTTTCTCATATATTTTGTTCTCTTATCGAAACCATTTTTTTTTTGCTTGAAAGTGAAGTCCCCTGGTTGTCATTATAAATAATAATTGATCTTTGATTACTTGTAATTTCTTCCAAAACTTTCTTAAGTGGATTGCTCCTTTTCAGATTGTATTACCTGTGGGTACACCCTTTAATGCAGTTTTCAATAGTCAAACTACAATGGTTCAAAAGACTGTTTATGTCACCTATGGAGACACCTTTTATTTATTATTTTTTTATTATTTCTATTATTGGCAGCTGAAGTGATATAACTTTGTTAGTCAGCAAGTATCACTTTACAATTAAAAGAAAATTCGAAATCGTTTCAGAACACACCAACTCAAACACCAAAAATATTGATTCAAGGTTTTCTTCATAAAGTTAATAATAATTCCTTATTCGAATACGTGAAATGGAAAACAAAAATTCTGTGAATTATTGATATCGCTAGATTGAAGAAGGTGTGAAAACAGTTTAAATATTTCATTATTTTATTACGAATATTTCGTTTCAGTTGCTCAAGCGCTTCTAGTTTGTTTGCATAAGCCTTGATTTTCAGATATCCCCACAAAAAGAAGTCCGGAGCAGTCAAATCAGGCGACCGACTATTTCTTGAAATAACTTGTTGTGCATTGTCATCCTGGCTGTATGCGATATGGCACCGTCTTTTTCATACCACATGCTGATCAAGCTCAAAGCATGCAGTTGTGGCGTTAAAAAGTTTTCAACCATATCACAATATCGCTCCCCATTTACAGTTACCATTACGCCGCTTTCATTTTTAAAGAAGTCAGGGCCAATGACTTCTCCCAAGCAAATTGCACACCAGGCTGCCACTTTTAATGGATGCAAAGGTGACTGTTAAATAATTTGAGGGTTTCCCATTCACCAGAACCCACTATTTTGTTAATTCACATATTCATTCAAATGATAATGTGCCTCGTCACTCATTATGATTTTTCATGAAAATCAGGGTTGTCATGAGCGAGCTGTAACATCCTATTGCCATATGTACGGCGGTCTAAATAGCTTGTGGAAGAAGCTCTTGTGTCAACTGGGTCTGAACAAATGCAACTCCTTGTCCAAAATTGTGGCCAAAGTTGTTATTTGAAGATCAAGCTCCTGATCGGTGGCGAATTGAGTTTTATGGATAGTTTTGAACAGATTCCTGAGCAGCGGTAATGTTTTGAGTAGTACGTTGTGGTCTATGCTAGGGCCTATCTCCTACAGACCCTCTTTCTTCGAAATCATTCAGTACACGATAAATAGTGCGTTCTGTTGGCACGTTGTTTCTCCAAAAAATTTCACGTAACTTTCTCATAGTCACAGTAATCGATGTTTGATTATGAGAAAATATTTGAACGATTAAAACACGTTGGTTTATCGAATATTATATACCGTGAGTAATCGATGATTGATTTTAATAAAATGTTTTAACGATTAAAACACGATGCCAAATATGAACTGTTAAGACTAATGTTTACCAAAATGGCCTTCCCGACGGAAGATTTTAATTTTAATGCCGCTGTCAGTAGATAAAAATACTAAAGCAAAACCAAGAATAAAACATTTATTGGGCTACAGAAAATAATACAAAATTAATTATCTTTAACTCACGCAAGTAATTATGCTAAAGTGAATTTTTTTACTACTTTGTTTTTATGCAAATAAAATAACAAAATTATTTCAATTAAATGTTTGATGCAACAACTTAAAGTTGCATGCAAAAACCATGACTGCCCTGACTGCATTCATTTTAAGACTTTTGTACAGTTTTTTTTTACAAGAAAAACTAATAAGATTTGGAAAACGTGTGAAAAACTGTCTTTAAAAATAGAAAAGTCTTTCTTTTGGGTAATGAATTTTAATAATTATAGTTAAGTGAGATTTTTAATATTTTATAAATAAAATTTTTAATAAAAAATTTTTTAAAAAACTTTATTTTTTATTATATTTTCGATATTTCCCCACACCGTTGGTTGGCATCATCAGAAAAAACAAAAATAATGAACAAACAAATTGAAAAAAATTTTTGATTAATAAATTCAAAATAATCAAAAATTTTTTCAAAAAACAAAACAAACAAAAACAATAAAAAACGACAAATTGAAAAATTTTTTGTTTTACATACATACAAACAAATTTTCAACATTAAAAAATTTTTAAATGAAAAACTATTTTTAAAAATACATAACAAATTTACAAAACAATAGTATCTTACACATATATTCTAAAACATAAATTTAATGACCAAACGTTACAAAAAATTAAAGTATAAATTATTAATATTATGCAGATACAGAGTTTTGTTTTTTAAAATTAATTACTAAAAAATATTAAAAAAGGTCAAAAAAATTATAACTATTATTTATAAATAAAATTTTATTGATCGATATTTTAAATTGTTTACCACCCAAAGGTGTGGCAAAATATAGAATTTAAAAATTTTATTTATTAACCCCTTGTATTATTGAAGGTGATGAATTTTATTAGCATGATTAATACCAACAAAAATATTATTTTTAAATAGAAGATTGTTTGCAACATCATATGGTGACCTGGTGTTATAATTACAGCAGAAGCAAAAATCAAAATCCCAATAAACATAATTTTTGAATTTCACTGCCAAGGCAAACATTTTTTAAATGTTTGATAGTTATAATTATTACAAAAGAAGTTTTGTCACCTATTAAAAGTTTAATTTTTTCCAAAATTGAAATTAATTAAATATATAATTGACTCAATTAAATAATTAATTTTAAACTTTTCATACTCTAATTTTATAATTAATTAAATCAATGAATTATATTTATTTAAAAGGAAGAGAACAACTTTTTTAATTAAACAAATAGTTGTATCAATTAAAATTTTAATAAAAGTTCAATAAGACCACAAATAAAACTTTTAATAGACGCAGACATTTTTTTGTGCGCAGCTAATTATTATTTATTTTGCTACGATTTACACCGATTATCATATTAAATACGCTTACAATAGCTTAATTGAATACAAAGTTTGTAATAAAAACAGGTACTTGAAAAAACTACATATAAACAAAGGCGTACATACACCCGAAGAGGACTTGAAGCTTTTGGTTTTAAGGCGGTCTGATGTTCCACTTTGGCATTAGGTTGCTACACATCCCCATTAAAGTTGTGTTAAAAATGAAATTAAATCTATCGTCAAAAATGATTAAACAACAAATACTGATTTCATTCATGTGTATTTCAAAATAATAAATTCATAATTAAAGGAAATGATATTTCTAATGCTGCTCTCAACTTTAAAACTAGAAAATCCCTAATTGTAGTTTATTTTTTAAATTTCCTTTAATAAAATTAACATTTAATTGGGACCCAAAAGGTGGTGTAACTTCTATCTATCTAAATACAATGGGCATTTTGTGGCGAACCTATCATCAATTTCATCATTATAATCAAACGGCAGCATCAACCAGCCTGACTGCAATAATTCTTAACTCATCAAATTTAGATTGTATTTCAAGTAACCACAGCAACAAATAGAATGGCATAAATGCCATTAGAAAGGTAAAATAAAAGACCTTAAAGCTCTTAAGGCAAACACACCAAAAACAAAAAAAAAAACACAAAAAAAAGTGGAAAAAAATTATTGAAGATCAAAATTATACAACACCAGACGACAAGTTAAGTTTCTACGACATTCATCAAGTTTTTGCACATTTTTTTCTGGCTCAAACACAAAATAATGATGGTGATAAGTAGCAATTTAAGCAACAGCAACAGCAACAGCTACAGCCACAGCAATATCAACATCAGCAACAATTTTAGTAAAATTATCTAAAACTATGATAGAAAAAAAAAGAGTCAAACAATTGCATATCACGAAACCTCATCTCTATCAAAACTATAACACTAAGTTGAACGAATGGTTAAGTTTGGAAGGATGGGTGAATGGATGGTTGGATAGATGGATGGATAGACGGATGTTTAGACGGTCGTATGATTGCTTTAGTTTTGATTTGGTTTAACTTTGGTTTTTCATTAATTTTTTTTTTTTTTTTGTTTTTGTAACACCCAAAAAACAAGTTAGTTTAAACGTAATCGTCGCTTCTTTTATTATATATATATATATGTGTGTGTGTGTGTGATTGAATAAATTGGTAGATGACTTGATAGATGCCTGTTTTGTTGGTTGGTTGGATAGATGATTGAATGGACAAGCTGAGTTGGCTTCGGCTGCTAACTTGTATTTTGTGGAGACCACAAAAATTTGTTACGTTTTTTGTAACTAAAAATTAACTGCTTTAAGGAAATTGATAGGAAACCGAAAAGTTAAATCTAGTGCAGAGAAAAATGCTGAATTTATAAGCGGGTATTATAAAAAAAACTGTTATTATGATACTGCTCAAATAGAAAAATGAAAAAGGATCAAATAATTTTACGAGCAATAACATTAAAATATCTAGATTAGTGATAAAAAGCGGAAAGATCGAAAGTAATCTGATCAAAACAAAAATCGTGAAATAAAGGGTTCGCCAAATAACTTTTTTTTTTGCTATAAACGTAACTACTGAATATTTTCTCAGATTTCTTCTTTTATTTGAAAGTACAATCCTGTCGGTTAATAATGGAAAATAATTTCATTCCAATGGCTGCGTCGGCTGGCCATGCAGTAGCTTACACTATCGGTCCAATTTTTAAGCACATTATCGACTGTGTGCAGCTGTAATTCAACAATGGCTTTACGAATATTGTCTGGCTTGTCGGTGTAACAGTTATCTTTAACGGCACCCCACAAATAATAGTCCAACGGTGTCAAATCGCAGCTCCGAGGTGGCCAAACGACATCAGCTTTGCGGCTGATAATGCGATCTTTAAAAATAGGGCGCAAGACATCGAGTGTAGCTTTGGCTGTGTGGTACGCTGCGCCGTAATGTTGAAACCAAATGTTGCCAATATCCTCCTCTTAAATTTTTGTGAACAAAAATGCATTCAACATGGCCCGATAACGATCGCCATTGACTGTAACGGCCACTCCTTGCTCATTTTCAAAGAAAAATGACCCAATTATGCCTCTGGACCAAAATTCTCACCAAACAGTACCTCGTTTTGGATGCGTTGGCTTTTCAATGTATGCGGGTGCGGGTTTTCTGTGCCCCAAATGCGACAATTTTGCTTGTTTACATATCCGCCAAGATCAAAATGAGCTTCATCTGAGAAGATAATTTTTTTTTGCAAAATTGGCATCTTCTGTAAGTCGATCGCAGGCCCACTTAGCAAAGCGAAAACGTATTGGATGGTCACTTCGCTTCAACTCCAGAACCAATTGGACTTTCTATGGCGTCATACTAAGGTCTTTATGCAAAATTCGTCTCAATGAATTTTTTTGAATTGTTCAATTGTTGAGAACGACGTTGAATTGATATTGATGGCGCTTCACGCACATTTTTGCCACAGCAGCAATATTCTCGGGTATACGCACTGTTTTTATCTTTTCACGCTTTGGTTTATCGATGAGGATGCCAGTTTCTTTCATTTCTTTCACAAGATAACGTACATACGGAGCTGACGGTGCTTCTTTTCTTCCAAAATCCGTACGCAATTTTCGCACACATTCTGCAACATTAGCATGGTTTTTAAAGTAATGTCGCAATATTTCCCAGCATTGTTCAAGCCTATACACAAGCATATTCGTTCAGCGGAAGGATAAAACTAATTATCTGTCAAATCAAACATAAGCTAAGTGTTACCATTCACGAAATAAGCACTAGTTGAAAAAAAAAACGTTAGATGGCGGACCCTTTATAATGATATAACTATGTTATGGTTGTAGTCAAATTATATTATACTTGTACATAATAATAATAATAATATTGTTATTGGAATCTTATAATTATATAACATAGCAATAATTTTATTAATCAAAATAATTCAAAATTCAAATTCAAAATTTATTATAATGTAATAATATAATGTAATAATTATAGTGTAATAATACCATAATATGCTACAATTTTATTAAATTTGTTTGCAAGACGTTTTGTTTATCTTTTAGATGCTTTGATATTTTTTATTTATTTATAAATTGAAATATTCGTTATAATACTATACAGGTTTATAATGTCGAGTTGGGATTTGAATGACTATTTCATATGATTTGTGTTAGTAATAACAAATATGATATTTTGTAGGATAAACTGTAATTTTAATTCAGTACTTAATAGAAGGTATAGACACATTCATTAAAAATTAAGGAAATAGGGTCACATATGAAGTGAAGTGAAGAAACGGTGAAAGGTGATTTTGCATGTCGGAAATGATGCTTGAACGCTACAAAAAGAAGTTATTTTTGCATCGTATTGCTACTGGTGATGAAAAAAAGTATACATTACGATAATTGCAACCAACCAAATCGTCACTGAATTATTTTGAATTTAGTGGGACGAGAAGGGTGTCTTGCATTATGAACTGTTGAAATTGTACTCTACCATCACGGGGGACCTGCATCGACGACAATTGATTCGTCTCAAGACAGCAATCAGCAAAAAACCATTAGAAACGCTCGGCCACATGTTGCAAGACCAATTAAAAACTATTTGGAAAACATTTGAAAGAAAATTTTGGCTCATAGCCCAGAGTTTGTGTCTTCTGGCTACCAGCTGTTTCGATCGGTGCATATCGCTCTTACTGGAATACGCTTCACTTCAGAACAGGGTATCAGAAATTGGCTTGATTAATTTTTTACCTCAAAGGCGGAGCAGTTATTGTGGAAAGATTGAAAAAAGTGTTGGCTAACGATGGGCAATATATTGAATAATGTAGCAACAGATTTTATTATTATAATAAATGCTTTTCTCAAGCAAAAAAATCGACATTATTAACTTCTATACATATTATTTCCATGAAATATTTATTATTAGAAACTAAAATATGAATTGTATTATTATTTTGGGGAAACGATATCCATTTGGATATTTTATTACAGTTTGATTGTAGGATTTTTTTGCCTCAAACTATATTTATTAAATGGGAATTATATGCAGCCAACAAAAACACAAGAAAATAAAAAGAAATTTTATGTATTTATTTTTTCCTTTCTTTTTCAATATTTCGCTTTCCTGTCGAAAGCTTCTTCAGGAAATTATTTTTTATATTTTACAAAAACAAAAAATTATAAAAATTTGAAAAGGAAAAATGTTTCAAAAATTTTTCCTGAAGAAGCTTTCCACAGGAAAGCGAAATATCGGAAAAAAAGGAAAAAATAAATCGATAAAATTTAATTTAAAAAGAGACCATTTAAAAGATTAATACGTATTTAATAAAAATAAAAAAGGTCGAATAAAACTGAAAATAATAATTTAATTATTATGTTTATTAATAATATATTATGGTTATAAACATTATATTATTTTTTGGATATTTATAAAAAATTTAGTTTAGTTTAAATAAACCATATTGCACTGTTAATAAAAATAACCATCGTGAAAAAAAGTATTTTGAAAGAACGTTTCTCACATCACTTAATATGACAAAACCTCATATTTCTTTTGGGAGGACGAATCACCGTGATTGTGAACATTGTTCTTGTGACAATGCTATTTCCATATTTTTCATTTGGGGAAATTGATTAAAAGTTTGGATATAACTATGATACGAATGGTGGTGGTATAGCATGTAAGAGTATTATATTCATATTTGCCGAGTCCTAAATGTATTTTTATTTTCTGAAAATACATATAGAAAAATATTTTATTTTGGTGATCGTTTAGTTAAGTTCCAATTTTTGTAATATATTTTTTTATCATCGCCTTTATAAGTAACTGAGCCTCGAGAATTAAGTAAAATGTCTTGTGTATGAAAAGTAGCGTATAATGTTGTTTGTCATATATAAAGGGTCCGTGATTTAACGTTCTTTTTTTTCCAACTAGTTCTTATTTCGTGAATGGTAACACTTAGCTCATGTTTGATTTGACAGGTAATTAGTTTTATCCTTCCGCTGAACGAATATGATTGTGTATACGCTTCAACAACGCTGGGAAATATTGCGACATTACTTTTAAAGTCATAGTAATGTTGTGGAATGTGTGCGTACGGATTTTGGAAGAAGAGAAGCACCGTCAGCTCCGTATGTTCGTTATCATGTGAAAAAAAGTGAAAGAATCTGGCATCCTCATCGATAAACCAAAGCGTGAAAAGCCAGAAACAGTGCGTACACCCGAGAATATTGCTGCTGTGGCAAAAAGTGTCCGTGAAGCGCCATCAACATCAATTCACCGTCGTTCTCAACACTTAAACATTTCAGAGACATCATTGAGACGAGTTTTGCATAAAGACCTTGGTATGACGCCATACAAAGTCAAATTGGTTCAGGAGTTGAAGCGAAGTGACCATCAAATGCGTTTTCGCTTTGCTAAGTGGGCCTGTGATCGACTTACGGAAGATGCCGATTTTGCAAAAAAAATCATCTTTTCAGATGAAGCTCATTTTGATCTTGGCGGATATGTAAACAAGCAAAATTGTCGTATTTGGGGCACAGAAAACCCGCACGCATACATTGAAAAGCCAACGCACCCAAAACGAGTCACTGTTTGGTCCAGAGGCATAATTGGGCCATTTTTTTTTCGAAAAGGCGTAAGGAGTGGCCGTTACAATCAATAGCGATCGTTATCGGGCCATGTTGAACGAATTTTTGTTCACAAAAATTGATGAGGAGGATATTGGCAACATTTGGTTTCAACAGGACAGCGCTACGTGCCACACAGCCGAAGTTACCCTCGATGTTTTGCGCCCAATTTTTGAAGATCGCATTATCAGCCGCAGAGCTGAAGTCGTTTGGCTACCTCGGTGCTGCGATTTTACACCGTTGGACTACTATTTGTGGGGTGCCGTCAAAGTCAAGTGTTACGCCGACAGGCCAGAGACAATTGACGCTTTAAAGGACAATATTCGTGAAGGCTACTACATGGCAGCTATTTGAATAAAATTATTTTCCATTGTTAACCGGATGGATTGTACTTTCAAATAAAAAAAGAAATTTGAGAAAATATTCAGTATTCTTGTTTATAGCATTTAAAACACAAAAAAAGTTAAGGTCATAAATTAAATATGTGTTATAACTTGAATTTATTTTATTTTTTAAGTTTACCATAAAAAAAGTTTTTGATATAAAATGTAATTGTATGAAAAAATTTTAATATAATTCAAAAATCATGCGCCAACATTAACAACATTAACACAAACACCCTGTATGTACGAAAATATCAAAAACATTATATCAACTTCGTCACTAGCATCAACACAATCTATTTACAGCACCACCACCTGTCCATGTTATTGATCTATTAAAACAAGTTCTGTTCTATATTGAAATATAACCACGAGTATCTGCTTCCACTCACATTTCTCTCACTTGCTTTACCAAAAGAAGGAAATTGCTTTAAAAACACTACTCTTAAACTAAAACACAAAAAAAAAGAAAAGAAAAATATTTACGACAAAAAATTCTTTGTGTCTTTAAACAGATTTTTGTTATTTGCTGATATTGTTATTATTATTTGCGAAGTCTCAAATCGGCAAAAATAATAAAAATTGCCTCTTGGCCGGATGTTACAAAATTGCTGGGGTCCACTTGGTGTAATTGCATTAAAGAAAAACATATACAGACACACTCTTTTTGTAAAATAAGAGAAAATGAAATATTTTTTTTTAAACTTAGTGAAGATGGTAAATTATGAGCTTTTACTCTTAATATAAAATTGCTTAAATTTAGTTTAAATTCAATAAAATTTAAATATGGTCAGCTTTTAAATCAGATAAGTTTAACAAAGCTAATTAAAGGATATTTCAACAAGAAGCTAATTTTTTTTTTATACAATTAAAAAAAACTTAGATTAAGCTGATTAAAATGTTTATTTTATTCCTAAGAGAAAAAGCTCGACAATTAGGAATGAAAAATGATATCTGGCAAATGTCCAACACAACCACGCTGACAGATGTCGATTCTTTCATCAAAGTTTTTAATCACTTTTTGGCAAAATGGCGGTCTTATTTCGTTAATCACATTGCTAATTTAAAGTTTTAAGGCTGAAATCGATTCGATTGGCTCTGTCTTTAGCACCACAAAAAATAATCCAGTGATATTAAAACAAATGATCTGGGTATCCACTAAACTGCTGATTGTCGTGAAATTATGCCATGGTAAGTTTAGTTTGTAATAAATTGATCGTTTCATGAACCCAATTGTTAAGAACGTCGAGGAATTGACAAATTTGGATTTGCTTCAACACTGTGGCTCACGGCTGCAGTGTTTCCAGTTAAACGATCCGGTCGAACACGCGTTGGTGGTTGCACTAATTTATCGAGCCGACCGAATCAAATTTAACGACCGAATTCTTAATAGCGCTCTCAGAAGAATGATTATCTTGTCTGAAATTATCACAAATTTTACGATGTGTAACTTTAACAGAACCAATGAATTTTAATTATTTTAATGCGATTTTCGTGCGAAATTGCATTCATTGCAACAATTGCCAATGCATCTACTACGAATACATTAAAAAAGCTAAATTTGAAAACTTCTTATTGAAAGACCCGATATATCAAAAGTTAATTTGTTGCTATTCAAGAATTAAATATTTATTTTAAAAATTTTAGAATTTTTTTTTCTAAATTTTCAAATAAAAGATTTAAGAAAATATTTAAACAAGGGTTAAGGGATTTTAACATTTTTGCATAAGTCTCCTGGAATGATAGTATTGTTTTTACGGATACCAAAACTGCACTCTTTGTTTACTTATAAATTAAGAAAGTATTGTAAAGATTGTCACGTAACGCCAGCGTGCCAGGAGGAATAGGCCAACAACCATTAATATTATGATCCAGTTATAACGTGCCCTATTTCCAGCTTTTTTGTTAATTGGCACCCAAGACTGTCAGCGAATATTCTAAAAGGATTGTTATATGAAGGTCTTCGTAGTTTTTTCTGTGGAAAAATTGTGCCAGAGAAATTAACTATGTAATTTAAGAAAGGGTGAACATTAAGGTTTCTTCCATTTCCTTTGATTTTCGTTGCTTCCATTTAATTTTCTTTTATTTTTTAAATATTTTGTTTTTCTATAATATTTAATTTTGTTATTTTATACTTTTTGGTATTATTTTAAATTCTTCTGCCCATCTCTTTTCTTGTTCTTTTAATTTATTTTTTCTTCTCTTCTCTGTTTTTTTCTTTTCTTCTATTTTGTTTTATTTTATTTTTTCTTGTTTGTCTTAATTTTTCTATTTTGCAATCTTTTTCTCTTGTGACTTCCTTATTCAATTCTATTATATTCTTTTCTATTCTATTCTATTCTATTCTATTCTATTCTATTCTATTCTATTATATTTTACTCTATTCTTTTCTATTCGTTTCTTTTCTATTCTTTTCTATTTATTCTATTCTATTCTATTTTATTCTATTCCACCCTACACTGTTCTATTCTATTCTATTCTACACTGTTCTGGTCTATTCTATTCTATTCTATTCGATTATATTCTATTCTATTCGATTCTATACTATTCTATTCTAGTCTATTCTATACTGTTCTATTCTATACTGTTCTATTCTATTCTATACTGTTCTATTATATTCTATTCTGTTCTATTCTATTCTGTTCTATTCTATTCTATTTTATTCTATTCTATTCTATTTTCTCCATTCTTTTCTATTATATTCTATTCTACACTGTTCTGTTCTATTCTATTTTATGCTATTCTATTCTGTTCTATTCTTTTCTATTCTTTTCTATTCTATTCTATTCTATACTGTTCTATTCTATACTATTCTGTTCTATTCTTTTCTATTCTATTCTTTTCTATTCTATTCTATTCTATTTTATTCTATTCTATTTTATTTTTTCTATTCTATTATCCTTTTTTATTCAATTTATTTTAACTATTTTATTATGATAAAAAAGAATATCTGTGACAACAAAAGCTCATGCTGTCCTTGCACACTGTGCCCGTGGAATGTGTCTTAGAAAACACATCTGAATGAGTAAATAATCAAGCATTAATAAGTCAAGGAGTAAAATAAAATGGTCACGAGTTATTTTTTAGTGGAACTACTCGCATTAATTTTTCTTTTGGTCAGTAGAGGCAAGTTGGGTAGGAAAAATCACATGGCTTTAAATCTCGACGATTTTTTTGACACTTGCTTTTTCTTTTTATCGTAAGACTTTCAGCGAAATCCATTGCGACTTTAAAAGAGAAGTGAATTTAATCGCATCGCATGAATGTGGTCAAAGTAGTTGTTGTTAAGCTGTTGTTTACCATAAGGGGGAAGAGGTTAAAAAAACAGTTTAGCATTTTTGTCAGTACAGCCTATCATGTCACCGATTTACAACGAAAGCGTCATATCAATAATAATAAAACCTATTAATATTTCAACGACAAGTGTTTTATTAATTGAATTTAATCGACAACATTTTTTAATAAACGTTATTTGTTAATTAATATTTGAGTTAGTAAATCTCTCATTCCAAATCTTTTTCCCTCTTTTACATTTTATTTATTGATTAAGCCTACTTCTGACTACATTGGACGATTGCTGCTCACTATATATACCCTCAAATAAAAAAATCTAATATTGATCTTTTCGGGGATCATAAAATTTAAGGAAAAAATAAATTAAATAAAATTATTTATAAAAGATGAAAAGAGAAGCTGAAATTAAATTTTGTGTTATTGTTTTTAACTTATTAAAAATTAAAAAAAAAATTAAATTTTTGTAACATCCTTTATTTAAATATTGTTTAGTGTCTCTCCAGCTCATACCACTACATGAGCAAATTCTTTTTACATAAATTTTATATCTGCTGGATAGAAAAACTGAAATAAATTTTATAAAAAGGGAGCTAAAACTAATCAAAAACAGTTTATGCTAAATTGCATCTTCTTTTCATTATTTTTGTTATGATTTTTCGTACGAAAAAACCTCAATAAATGAAAGAAAAATTACATGAAAACGTATGAAGTCAAGTGTAATGAAAAGCATCAGTAACAATACGTCAGGTAATTTGTATAAAAGGTAATTCATCTTGGAATATTTTTTTTAGCGATTTTAGGAAGGAAATGCAATTAATAAAACAGTGGCAAGTGACCTTAATTATGTTGAACTTAAACATTTAACTTGAACTTTATCTTAGGTAGCATTTTTCGATGAAGAATTTAAATAAGAAAGGGACTTTCGAGGGTTGCGTAACATATATTTTATTTTAACTTAACACACTTGCTTTGAAGTGTTCGCTCTTAATGCAGTAATTCAGTAATTTGTTGGCTACGTCCGCTCTGAGACTAAGTTGAATCAATCTTTAAATCTCATTTACTGGACAAGTTTCATTTGCTTATATTAAACCGTCACATTCTATCCTATAAAATTGTCAATGTTGTAACGACCAAAAGTCCGGAGTCGTTTTTGGTCACACCTAGAGCTGTTTGACAATATTCACGGGTCAAGCCCGATCTTTTATTGTAAACGTATTTAAGCGGAGAATGAATTTATATTTAAATTGTGATATTTTCCCCAATGAATTTATATTTACATTGTTATATTTTTCTTAATGAATTTATATTTAAATTGTTTTATTTTTATCCAATGAATTTATCTCGTTAAAGAGTCATTTACTAAAAATATGAATTCATGTACTTATTTATATACACATGTAATTGTAAGCATTTATGATGACGTAGGATTTAGTTCTAGTTATTATTGTAATTAACCACGAAGGCATACAATTATTGTAATTAGTAACATTCAAATTGTAAAACTGGCTACAGCTCGGTGGTGAAAACAGCCGTCGGCTGTGGTGTACTTACTACCGAAGTAATGTAAGTGTGTTTGTGCATTGGTGTGTGGTAGGAAAAAGAGTATAAAAGCGCAAACATCAATCAGAAAGAATCAATTGGTGTGCGACCGGCAACAGGAGCAAAGGTAAATATCTTCTTCTACTTTTTTTTTATTTATTTCTTGGACTGGTAGTCAGGGTATAGACAAGGCCGTGGTAATACCCAGCCGAAGCTATACCCTGAGACAGTACAGAACTGCGACGTAGCGACCGCAAACAGAGCCGTGGTAATACCCAGCCGAGTTTGTGTCCGCAGTCGCCACCGACAGTGACCAGGCAGTGAACGGTTGCGCCGTGGTAATACCCAGCCCAGCCTACAGTGCCCTGTCGCTTGCGGCGTACCGACCTATTTCGACGGAGCGTCCACAAACAGAGCCGTGGTAATACCCAGCCGAGTTTGTGCCCGCAGTCGACGTAGACAGTGACATTCGCTGAATACGGATCGCATAAAGTAGAAGATGTTTACTGGAGCTGCCTGCATGCACACCAGTGCACAAGAGTTGAGCCCGAGCTGCAGTCAAGTTGCGAAGTAGGAATAGGGCAACCCCTTTCCTAAATAAAGAGCAACACTGTGAGTAAGGCTTTGTCTTTTTTTTTGGAATCGACACAACACGACCCTGGACGCCGCTGAGCATACCTCAGCTACCAGGAAAACGTGTCGTTACAATGTATTATCAGTTTCTAACAACCTGCAGTAAATTAAAATTTTACGCAATCCCAAGATTTAAAAATAAATGGCCTCGGAAAAAATTCCCCGCAAAATTTAATAATTTTTCTCTTAAATTTAAAAACAAACAAAAAATAAAAGGATTTTTTAAAATGAAAAACATCAAATTTATAAAACTCACTAAAATGCCTAGGAAACGATCAAATAAAGTGGATGTTCTATAATTGTCGCTTATTGCAGACGCACAAATCAGTACGCCAATCACCATTTGCATTCGATTTCGTAGCATTTGTATCTAAGTGATTCATTATTAGATGATGAATTATTATTTTATTGACGCACTTTGTAAAATAGTTCAGCAAAAAGGGGAAGAAGCGCACGGGAATATCAAGAAGAAGCTGTGGATGAAATTTAATTTCTAACAATAACTGACATTGTATTTCATTGCGGTTGAAATAGTGTCTCAGCTGTACATGCAATAATCCTGTCCGACATTGTTATTGATCGATAAAACATAATAATTTTTTTTTTTTGGATCTACAGACATCATTGTCTGTGCTTCCACGAAGCTATAGTGCTTGTTTTGGACAATCACAATTAAAGGCAATTTTTTTTAAATTTCATTAAACAGCGTTGACACTTGCGTGCTCCTCGGTTACTTTTTAAATCATTTTAATTTTCTATATGAGGTTTTTAACTTTTTCAAAATATTTTGAACAACCAAGAACTTTTCACGAAAACAAAATTTGTCAAGTAATTGTACAGGGTGTGAAATTAAAAATGAAACAAAAAAATTCTTTTTATATTGAAATGAAATTTTTGGATTTTAATTTATGTATTACTTCTGGCATATGTCCATGACGGCTAGCTCGGATGGGGTCAAATCTGTGAGATTACTTTTGTGAGATGACTTTTTCCAGCATTTGTGGTTGTACACCTGCAAAAGAGCGGCAAATGTTGTCCTGTAAGTGGCCAATCGTTTTGGGCTTATCGGCATAGATTAGGAACTTCACATATTCCCACAGGAAGTAGTCTAGGGGCATTAAATTTAACGATCTTGGAGGCCGTTTCACTGGTCCGAAATGTGAAGCCATGCGGTTACCTAATGCTTCTTTCAATAAATCAATTGTGACACGAGCTTGGTGACATGTTGCGCCATCTTGTTGAAACCAGAGTTTCAGTACATTATGGTTGCTTAATACAGTGTGTCCGCCGGGAAGGTATACATACTACTTTGTTTTGCCACCATTTTGGTAAACATTAGTCTTGACAGTTAATATTTGCCAGTTGTGAAGTAGGCACGTGGCAAATTTATTATGGAAAAATATTCGATAAGTCAACGTGTTTTAATCGTTAAAATGTTTTATCTAAATCAATCGTCGATTACTGTGACAATAAGAAAGCTACGTGAAATTATTGGGAGAAACAACGTGTCAACAAAACGCACAATTTATCGTCTAGTGAATGATTTCGAAAAAAGAGAGACTGTAGGTGATAGGCATAGGCCACAACGTGTTTTATTCGTTAAAATGTTTTATCTAAATCAATCGTCGATTACTGTGACAATAAGAAAGCTACGTGAAATTTTTGGGAGAAACAACGTGTCAACAAAACGCACAATTTATCGTCTAGTGAATGATTTCGAAAAAAGAGAGACTGTAGGTGAAAGGCATAGGCCACAACGTGTTTTATTCGTTAAAATGTTTTATCTAAATCAATCGTCGATTACTGTGACAATAAGAAAGCTACGTGAAATTTTTGGGAGAAACAACGTGTCAACAAAACGCACAATTTATCGTCTAGTGAATGATTTCGAAAAAAGAGAGACTGTAGGTGATAGGCATAGGCCACAACGTACTGCAATATTGGCTGAAAACATTACTGCTGCTCAAAAAAGTGTTTTAAGCAATCCATCAACCTCAATTCGATGCCGTACTAGGAGTTCGGTCTTCAAAGAACAAGTTTGACCACAATTTTGCACAAGGATTAGCATTTGTTTCCATAAAAGATTCAGTTGAGAGAGGAGCTTCTTTCACAAGACCATTTACGCCGCCATACATTTGTTAATTGGATGTTACAGCTCGCCGATGACAACTCCGATTTTCATAAAAAAAATCATAATGAGTAACGAGGCACATTTTTATTTGAATGGATGTGTGAATAAGCAGAATAGTCGGTTCTGCGGAATGGGAAACCCTCAAATTATTCAACAGTCGCCTTTGCAGCCATTAAATGTGACAGTCTGATGTGCAATTTGGACAGGACCTTATTTGAAAATGAAAGTGGCGTAAGGGTAACTGTGAATGGGGAGCGATATCGTGATATGATTGAAACATTTTTAAGGCCACAAATTCATGTTTTGAGCTTGATTAACATGTTGTATCAACAAGACGGTGCGAAATTGCATACAGCCAGGATTACAATGGAATTAATGCGAGACTTCTTTCCACAACAACTTATTTCAAAAAATGGTGATGTTGATCCGCCCTCATGGTCGCCTGATTTGACTGCTCCGGACTTCTTTTTGAAAAATAAAGCTTATGCCAACAAACCAGAAATGCTTCAGCAACTTAACCAAAATATTCGTGATGAAATTAATAAAATACCGCGTGAAATGTGGGAGAATGTAATGAAAAATATTCTGAAAAAGGCTTGAATGTGTGAGGCTAACAGAGGCGGACATTAAGTAAAGCATTTATCAATATAATTCTCTTTGGTATTATGTTATTCATTCCTCCTCCGCCAGTTAATGAAATACTATTGGTATCTCCTGTCCTAACTGGCTGGTTTGTAGTTGCAGGCGAGCGCTTTGAGTACAAACTACAACGCGGCTTGAGAATGATGCATTCGCATCGAAAGCGCTCGCCTTCGACTACAAACCAGCCACTTAGGACAGAAGCAATATTATAATTCTCTTTATTTAATAAAAAATCATAAACAAACAGAGTAGTATACCTTCCCGACAGACAACCGGTAGATAAACAAAAGAGTCAGTAATCATGGCTTTATAGCAGTCACCCTTGAATGTGGCGATCTAATCAGCATTGCTTTTAAAGAAGTAGGGATCAATGATTCCAGCAGTCGTAAAACAGTCGCTTTTCCTAGGTGAAAAGGTATTTAAATATACACTTAAGGATTAGCATTTCACTAAATACGCGAGTTTTTTTTCCTAAATAAATACGCGATTTTTTATCCTGACGTATCCAGTCGAACAAAATGTGAGCTTCATTGTAAAACAAAATTTGCTTATGAAAATCGGATTCAACGGCAATCTGGTTTTCGGCCATAATTTGGAAGCGTTGTTAATGGCAAACATAAATAATATGCCAGCTGGCAAAATGGCAGCTATATAAAAAGTGCTGCCAGCTTTAATTTCTATACCATTATTAAAACACCAAGTATTTGGTATATTTCACATTCATCTTTTGGCTGATGTTCTTTAACGCTTTCAAGCGTCCAAGGCAAAGTTTTCTAAAAAAAAAATCTATAATTTCTCAAAATATCAAAATTTGGTGAAAAACGCTGAAAAGTATAAAAATTTAGTAAAACAATTTTCATTTGCTGATAAGAATCAGGAGCATTAAAATTAATATCAGAAAATTTTCCATTATCTTAATTACAGGAAATGCTTTAATATGATGAGGGGCGGAAGGGTATAAAATTTATTTTAATTCGGTTTTTATGTCAAAGTATTGTGTTATTTAACTCATTTTTCTCTTTTATGAAAATTAACTCGTTTATAAATAATTTTTGCTAACTAAAAAATATTAAAAAAAGAAACTGTTAAATAAATTTTCTATAATTTAGAGAAGTAAACAATATTTAAATTGTAAAAAAACATACATTTGTTTGTTTAACCAGCCCCTTTCTTTCCTGTTAAAATCACGCATTTAATCACAAAGAAATAATTTGAATTTTAAAGCGCAAGTTGTATGCAGCGGCAGCACTGTTAAACTGTCGAATGCTACAATCGTTGCCACCCAACGTGGGAGTGATTGAACAAATGTTGTAAATTTCTACATTTAAATGTGTGCATGGCTTAAATATTGCATTCAATATAACAATAAAATTATACTTAATTCTTTATTTAAATATGATAATTAACAATGTTCATCAGTCATAAAGAGTTTGTGTTCATTATCAAAAAAAAAAAAAGAGATAATATACCGCAGTATAAATAAGAGCCTCTATGTTATCAACATACGAGTAATGCAACACAACGTTACTAAAAACTTGTTAACCATCGACAAGATAAAGACAAAAAGAAATTCTTTAATATAAACATCTCGTAAAATTCTTTGTAAATTATACGTTTATTAAAGCGATGTAATTTATATTCTAAAATATTAAAATTGTGAGTATAACTTTATGATATTTTGTTTTGTTTAATTAAATTTATAATAAAAGAGATTGTTGATAATTATTTAATTGCAATTGTGAACTATTGCAACCGTCCGTAGGACACTCTTCTGTCTAGTACTTAATGAAAGGCCATTATCCTGCAAGAAATTTGAATTAACCTTTTCGGACTCGTTATTTAAAATGTGAAGGGAAGAGGAGGTGCTATAGTAATTAGTACTGCCCCTGTGACAATGTCATGCTATTTTCTTTTATAGTGTGAATGCTAAATAGAGTTAGATGGATTCTCGCTCATTGTGTTTTATCTCTAAGAAGTTTTGCATTCGAGAAGTCAGATAGTTCCAATTTCATGGTGTTTAATTAAAAAAAAATTAAAAAAAAAAGTAGTGAGTCGTAGTGAAATAGGTGTTAAGAGTAGTGAAATAGTTGACCTTCGTTTCGCATTAGAGATATATTTCTCTATCATGTTTTGAACGCGTTTCGCTATATAAACGTACTTTAATCTACTGGTCTTCGGCAGGGCTACAGAATGTTCTTTTTTAGGGTATTTACAATACACACAGTTTCGCTTGATGTTTTTCAGGGCTTAAGAATTAACAACTTAATAATATTTCAAACCCCGGCTTCACTAATTATTTATTTTTGCCCGCCTTGCCGGCTTTCAACCAGAATTCGATCTATTCTTCTGTTTTAGATTCTTTTTTCACTAGCTAAAATTACCCTGAATTGCGGACCCAAACATAATAAAATTTTGCAATTCTTTTTAAAGTTTATCACATACTATAGCTGTAGGAGAATTCAATATTAAGATAAAGGATAAAACTTCCAAAAAACGTTAAATATATTTCAACGAAAAATGCAACAACTTTTAGACACAAATAAAATAATTTCAAAGAAATAAAATAAAATAATTGTGATGTAAATTTATGCTTTTCTATAGTTTACATTTTGTAAAAAGTGATTCTGTTAGTGACACATATGTATGGGAGATATTTTTAGAATGTTGACAAATCAACCAGAAAAAAAGAACTAGCTCAAATAATGTGTCTCATGTGTTGTAAAATACTTATACACTGCTGGAAAGTTACTTATCTGGTCGAGAATTTAAAATTTAGAGAAGGTAACTTTATCAGACCCGTTCAGCCTATTTTAGCAGGAGTTCTCCAAGAAAGCATACTGGGTCCTCTCCTTTACTTGATTAAGGCCAATAGGCACCGACATTTACACTTTTGCAGATGTAAACGCATTTGTCTTCGTCCATGATAACCACCAAGTGGTATCACGAAATTTACAGGAACATATATAAAAGTTAAAGGAATGACTGAGGTTAAACGAGCATTATGAAAAGATACATGCTCTACAATAATGATTAACAACAAACCAATATCAGAACACAAAGAAGTTAAATCTCTTGGCATTCATTTCGACCGTCGATTAACTTGAAAGTATCATATTCATGCTAATAGGCAGAAATTAATTAATTTAGATTCCAAGCTCTTATTTTACAATGTGATCCTTAAGCTAATATGCTGCTACGGGATTCAGTTATGGGGCACTGCCTCGGCCTCGAACGTTGAAAAATTCAAAATTCTTCAAATGATTACTGTAGGTCCATGGTAAGCTTAAAATTTGAGTATTTATGAAGACACATGTAGTAAGAGCGGTATTTTTGAGATACGCGACAAAGTATGTCAGCAAATTTGTACCACATCTCAACCTTCTTGCACGCAACCTCTTTAACTATGGCGCACAGTGGCTCAGAATCGTATTTCATTGGCCAAAACTCTGTAATTTTTTAACTAACAAAGATTTTTTAGAAGTTCTTTTTTTAGTCAATTGATAAGATCTTAAGCTTTTATCGACTGCACTTAACTTTCCCCCAGGGGCATATAAATATGGTCTTTATAGATATTCCACTATTCAGACACAGTGCAACTGGGGAAAAAGGAAGCCCAGTCCCCTGAAGTCAGACAGGGAGATAACTGGAAACTCCACTTTATTTCCACGGGGATCAGTGGGCTCGCAGAGTTCATTATTTGTCTCTTTAGACATTTAATAGTTCTCTGGCTGATCATTGAGGTTGGCCCCTATATGGGAGCATCGTGGTGGTTGTGGTTTTGCGGCCCCATAACAGTATAATGGTTATTATGGTGGCCAGGATCATCTCACTGATAATGAAACGCAAAGTGAATGATCCAGTCCAGTGAGCATGCTTGACATGTGTTGTGGACAGGAGTTAGAAAGTCTCCAACTCTTTAGCAAGGTGTGATGATTTGCAGACCTGCACTGAAATCATTAAAGTTGCAACTAGGTGGTTCTGTTGCATAGAATTATGGCTTCGGCTATCTAGGACGTATGTATGACGTTCCAAATTATACAATAGTGGTTTGTCCACCATCTGATGAAGACTTCATAGTCAGGCGCGGATGTAAAAAAAATCACACTCTGCACTTAACTTTATGCTTAACAATGCTTACGTATATTACAATTTTACAATAAAATAGTGTAACTTAACTTTTCTTAAATTATATATTTATTTATAGTCATAAATAGATTGTAGATAAATAAAATAGGATATTATAATAATATAATAATATGTGTATACTGTATTTCATTTAAATATTAAATTATTATTCATTTGGTTGGAATATTTCCTGTAAATATTCTATATTCTGCTCTGTATTACTAGAGTCCTATATCAATGCCTTAGCTTCGGCATAGAGGTCCGAATGATTCACTTTCCATTGACTTCGAATGCTAGAAATGAAGGGATCTGACGTTGCTAATAATATATTCAAAATATATCTTCATTTGTAGAACTTCGTGACATTTTTCTGATATTATGTTCTCTGTACAATCTGTAATCGTTATTTCTTTTTTCCTTGACTTCCTCTAATAAATCTCCAATTGGTAATAAGTGGTGCTGAAAGGCATCTTCTCCATAATAAAGAACTTTGTGCACTGTTGCTGACCTATTTCTATAATTGTATTTGGATATATATATAGCAACGGTTTCCTTGGCAAAGTCACCAAATACTTCAGTAATTGTATTAAATCTGGCAACAACATCTATATCAACACCTGTTATATCAGATATAGTCTCGGGATCCAAAAAGAATTTTTTTAAGGTATTGCCATCGTTTGAGTTGCCTGATCCTTGTTTTGGTTGATCTATAATTAACCCATGCTTGAAGGTGCGCACCTTTAACTTGTTCCTTTTTCAATTTTCTTTTCTCTTTGTTGGTGTCATTATTCCTTACTGATCCTCAAAATCCGAAGTCCAAATCATAGCTAATTTTCAGTATATGTTCTATAAACCTTATCCTTTGTCGGTTCTTGGTTTAACCGACTTGACTTGGCCGCTTTACATATAATACAGCTAGATGAAGCTTTTGCATCAGTCAAAACATGGGCAGTTTTCCGTCTATCATTGAAAGTATTAATTGGTAATTCAATTTAATATTCTGTTCATCTATCTCTAACTCTAATGGTTTTAGTGTTGAAATTTGAGCTCTAATGTCACTTACTTCATTCTTAATGGTATCATGAGTTTCCTTTTTAAACTAAAATTTTATTGGTCTGCAGTATTTCGTAGACGATGGAGTATGGTTTTCCCACACACGATTTGTTTGCATTGTGCTGGACGAGGTTTCCGAGTATTCTAAATTCTTTATTAATCGCAATGGCACAAATGACACCATGAACATATCTGTGTCAGAAATATCTTCACATAAAAATTGTTTATATTGTGTTTGGCCAGAAGATTCATCGCATTCCCATTTACAAAAAAGAGTTAAATTGCAGTTTAGATGTTTTTTCAACTCACTTCCTTTAAGTGATTGTAGCAACTTTTCGGCTGTATGATCAAGTAAAGCTTGCAATTGTAACTGTGGCGAAATTGGTGTGATAAATTTCTTTGGAGGATAACACTTCTCTTTAGCTGCAGTTATGTAATGTTATGATGGGTATAAATTGTACTTAATATATCTGTACTTTACTGAAAAAAATTTTAAACCTTACTATAATTTTTAGCAGGTAATTGAAACATTTGTGCAAAAATGCATGAATAATTTTAGGAAGTTTTTTTTGAAAGGATGTCAACCATGTGAAGAAATATTTATACCACCAATAACTTTACTTTTTTTCCCCTACGTTTTGCTAACTGCAATTTGTATTTATGGTAGTGAATGGTTTCTAAAGTAAATTTACTACTATTTTGATAGAATTTTGTTTGTAAAAATTTCGAGTATTTTCATTAAAATAAAAAAAATGTTCAACGGGCGGGTCCGGGCGAGTGCAAAAGTATACATAGGCTTAAAAAAACACTTTTGCCTTTCTTATGATGGTTTGCCCTTTTTTGTCCCTTAAAAGTTATACATGGTTTCAAATTTATTACATAACATCCTAACTACAAATTATACAGGGTACCCAAATACCATTTGTGAAAAACAACAGTTCATACAATATAACAAAAAAAAAAAACCGCAGCCCATTATCAATAATAGTTTTTAAGAAATCGTAATGAATAAATATGAGATCAAATATTACAATTTTTTTTATTTTTAAATTAACTACTGCTGTGAATATTTTGAAAAAATTTTTCCGCTACCTAAGTTTTGATCTGTTTTCTTTCTGATGGCATAAAAATTTTAAGAATCTATGTCAACAAAAACTATAGGTTTTGGCCAATGAAAATTGATTCTGAGCCACAGTGTGGTGGCCATAATAGTTTGAGAAGGAGGCTATTCCCTTGAAACTATTCGAGCACAAGAAATGATATAACGAATAATTAAACGCAGATATTTCTTTTTATGGTCTAGTACTTAAGATTATATATTTTTAGTATTAAGATTTGATTTCTTATTTCTTAACTTTCTGAAGATTCAAGATATAAATAAATGATAAAAATGTCTTTTGTTTATATTCTTTTCGTCATTTTGTTTGATATGTTTTGATTCTCCTTACAAAACTTAAAAAAATAACACGTTTCAGTAACTTCAATATGGAATAATTCTATCCGACTACTCCAAACTTAAACAGCATGAAGATGCTGTCTTATTACTGCAATTTTTTCAGAAAGGATTTTTCAACAAGAAGTTTATTATCTAAAACAAAATAAAACAAAATATTTAGATTAACATGATTTCAATTTTTTTTGTTTTGTTGTATAAAATGTACCCAGTGACACCAAGAAAGGTGAGGTTCTTACCCATTTCAAGTTTTAGAATAGGTTAAGGTCTTTTCGACCCTTCATTCATTCACCATTCGCTTTACCAGGTGAAATTATTTTACATAATTTCTAAATGCATCAGCTATTCTGAAGGCAACTTTGAAGCGAACCAGCTACTAGATGGTTCGATTGGTCTTTCAATTCTGACTTCAACCTCATCAAGTATAGTTTACCATCTTTCGGGTCACAGCATATATGCTCAAGGTACGCTCTAGTTAGATATATAAATAATATAACTATTAAAATAAATAACTGTATAGAACGTCCCGGGATTGAATGATTAGACTATTATAATGCATGTTATTCCCAATGACACAATAAGATTGAGTGTTTTTGTTTTCGAAATGTTCGCTCTATTTTTATATAAAACTGTTTTTGAATTTTGTTGTTTGCTGCGTTGCTTAAATAAGAATTCTCATTTAATCAATTTGGCTTATGATATAAGAATCTTGAATTTTCTATAAAAAATTTGGGGTAAAATCCGCTGATGAGCTATATGAGCAGTACTGAAATGGCCATATGGATATGCTTTCCCTCGCAGTAATACATTTCAAATATATATATTTTTTTTGTTCTGATTAATAAATATTTTATGAGAATATAATTTTGTTGCCAATAATGCACTTTAAATATTTGAAAACTATTCTAACAAAAACCGTGTATTAGAAATCCTATAAAAAATAAAATAAAAAAAAATGGTACTGGAAAAATTTATTCCGGCCACACATCACTGTTATCATAATAACTCCTTTGATTCTATTTCAGTACGACACTTGAACCATTGAAAAATATCAGCCGGTTTCGCACGAGTTGAATTTAAGAGCTTTTTAATTGGATTTAATTACGCGATAAACTTGCATGGATTAGCTCGCATGGTATATCATAAAATTTTGTTACTAATTAAATCAATCACAGGCTAAAATCATTATTAATAAAGGATTTTTCAACAAAAAGTTTGTTTTCTAAAACAGTATAAAACAAAAATTTTAGAATAAAATAATTAAAACTTTTATTGTATTCTGAAAAGAAAAGTTCGAAAATTATGAATGAAAAATGATATCTGTCAAATGTCCACCACGACTACGCTGACAGATGTCGATTCTTTCATTAAAGTTTTTAATCACTTTTTGGCTAAATGGCGATCCTATTTCCTTAATCACATCACGGATTTTAAGTTTTAAGGCTCAAATCGATTCGATTGGCTCCGTATAGACTTTGTCCTTAACATAGCGTCACAAAAAAAAATAATTTAGTGGTGTAAAATCATACGATCTGGCTGGCTTCCCCCCGGGGGCACATGATAGTCTTTTTGGAGCCTACTATTCCATCTAGACTGGTGTCTTGCGAGGTAAAAGGGAGCCTAGGCCCCTTAGAGGCTAGTAAGAGCCACCGAGGCCCTCGTAAGAGTTTGTGGGTCGGATCATTCACAATAAACACAATGAATGGCTCAGGTCCAGTAAGTATGAATGCCGCCGTGTTCTTAATTATATTAAGCTTCATGCGTTCTGGACCAGGAGTTGAAAAGTTTCCAACTCTTAAGCAAGCAGTAAAGGCTGCGACCTACTTCGGGCTTTTGAAATTGCAGCTAGGAGTGACCTTATCACGCAATCTGGCTGGCTGGATCGTTTCACTGGCTGTGTGGCATTTGTCATCGTGCTGTTGAAGCCACATGTCAGTGATATCCACGTCGTCAATAATAGGCCAAAATTGAGTTGTTTGCATATCGCGATAGCGTTATTCATTGAACGTTACCGTATTTATACAGCTTCATCTTCGAAAAAAACGGCAGACCACATATCATGGTGCGCTATGGAAAGTGTTCTCAATAATCACTCTAGGTTTTACAAAAGCCTAAATGCGGCAATCTTGCTTGTTGACGTACCCTGACAAGTGAAAATGTGATTCATCTAAAGAAATGATTTTTTCAAAAAAACCAGCCGGCTGTTCCTAAATTAATTGAGCGAATCTACGGCGATGTGAATAGTTGATCGGCTTTAATTCCTTCAGCAGTTAAACGTTGTAGGCTTCAAAATTATATTCTCATGCAAAATTCGCCATGTGGTAGTTTTGGATAACTCCAATTATTGAAAACGTTGATGAGTTAACAAATGTGAATCTGCTTCAACACTGTGGCACGCGGTTACGATGTTTTCAGTTGAACGACACGGTCGAATACGCGTTGGACTTCGTACATTTTGTATCGAGCCTGTCGACTCAAATTTAACGACCAAATTCTTAATAGCGGTCTCAGAAGAACGATTATGCTGTATGAAAATAAAACGAATATTACGATATGTAACATTAACGGAATCACCATTTTCTTAGTGGATTTGAATTATTTTTCGTGCGAAATTGAATTCATTCATTTATGTCAAAACTATCATGTTGTTGGTGTTGCTACAATTGAACAAGAAATTTCTTGTTGAAAAACTCGATATATAAATTGTACAGAAAAGTCACATCTAGTCCACACTTCAATAGCCAAAAAAATACCATTCAAAATATTAACAGGCGATTACGATTACAATAAAGAAAAATTTACAGAGGTTTTAAAGTTTTAATTAGTTTTACATAAGAAAATAGATTTAAAAAAAAATTTAGATGATCACAAGTTAAGTTTCTTTGCTCGAAGAAAATGATATTTATAAAAAAAATAGATTTAAAATATTCAGTTGGTCTCCTGTTAACGAAAATATTGGATATTGATTTTACAGAATTCGGCAACACCACAGAAAAGAATGTTTAATGTGTTTCTAATAAACTTCTGGTACTTTATCTTAGTTCTTGTGTACAATAAAACAATGAAAACAGTCATGGTTTTAATTGCATATTTTTTGGAGCAGCAGTTGGTTGCTAGTTTATTAGCAAAAAAAAAATTAAATAAATGAAAAATTTTAATTTAATTTTAAAGAACCTTCAAAACACTTATCAGCTTTCAAATGTATTCTGTAAAATGTTTGTATTATCAAATAGAATTAGAATTAAATTCCTCTTAATACATTTTGAAAACAATTCAATTGAAACAAAATCATTTGCTGTGTTCATTTAAAATTCAATCACCTCCAGTGTTGTGAGGCAAGGGTATCACCAAATTAAAAATGGCAATTTTTTGGGGAAGCGGGCACAAAAAATTTGATTTTGTGGATTGGGGATTTTTTCGACGAAATTTTCAAGTATTTGGTTAGTTCTCAGAATGTTATATTCTACATTAGTTTTAAAATTAATCCAACCTGAAAGAAAGATAAACTTTCTTAAGATAATATGCTGAAGTGCCTTTAGATTCCATGAACTTAAGTAGTGATGGTGCAGTAAAATTCAAAACATTTGTTTTGCAGTGAATTTTAATTTTTTTTTTAAATATTTTAAAACAAAAAAATTTTATATTTTTCAAAAGAAAATATACTTTTCTGCCAAGAAGTCAATTAATATTAAAATTATGAATAAAACAAGAATTTCGGATGAAGGAATTGGGTTACAAGATTTTTAATTCCGTAAATTATAAGTTGCCCAAAAATATGTACAAACGTTTATGCTTAATAATATTGCCATTTTCCGTCCTAACTGGTAGGTTTGTACTCGAAGGCGAGCGCTTTCGATGCGAATGGATCGTTCTTAAGCCGCGTTTTAGTTTGTACTGGTGAGTCAGTGTTGGCGTTCAGGCAGGAAATAACATAATACCAGTTTATGCTTAAATTTATTTATATAATAATATAATTAATTTTTTATAGGGATTTTAAGGCATAAAATAAACTGCTACCTGGGGATTTCACAGGCATATTAATTTTACAATTAGGAATTCGTTAAAAAAAATCAAAAAACCCTGATCATTATCGTCATATTGTTTTGTTGGTTCTAAATTTATCTAATGCAGTCTACGAAAATTTGTTATTGTATACAGTCTGTCTGCAATTTTTTAGGCATTTGTGTCTGCAGAGAATATATACAGTTGATGTTTAAATGTGAATGTATGCATTTCGTCGTTAAGAGAGTTTGTGAAATAATAAAATTTCATTCAAAAATTATTCAAAACTCCATTTATAAATGGGTGGTGGTGGCACATTGATTATAGATGCAGCTGCTGCTAGTGCTGACTGGCTGCCATGGAATCAGTGTTTGATTGTATATTTAAATGCAAATATACAAAATATCCATGCATATCTACAAACAAATAAACGCGTATAATTTTACAAATAACATTAGAAAATGATGACGCAGTATGAATTTTAGAAACTAGTTCAGGGTCAAATCCTGCAGAGCGTTAGAAAAAGTGATGTTCTATTTTGTACATACAAACGTAAGTATGTATGTATGTAATTCTAGTATAAATTACGATAATTTTGTTGTTGCTCTACTTTTGTTTTTGTGCGTTTAATTGTTTTTAATATTCTAATTTAAATTATGTTTGTTTAGCATTAAGTTGTTACTTTCGTTTTCAACGAAAGTGAATTTGAAATAAATTCGTTTATTTATGGTTCATTAAATATTAAAGAATTTATATTATTTTTTTAATGAAAGTGTTTACAGCATTGAGCGATATTTCAGTTTAATTATTTAAAAATATCTAATATATAAAAGTGCTCTATTTAAAGATATTTTGTGTCAACTTGAAACAAGTTCCAACTTGTTTTTATTGTTTTAAAAATATAAAAAAATTACAAAAAGAAAAAGGCAATCCTGTTCATATAGCTATATTATAAGTCCGTCTTTTACAGGTCATTAAACTTCCACAGAAGGTAACAAATAATAAATAAAGTTAAAAATGGAAGTGTGACTCCAAAGAACCTTTATTTACACTTGAATTTTACGCAGTGTATGTAGTCCGTAAAAATGTGAATTTTAAGTATAATTAAGTATAATAACCCTTTTTTTTACCATTTGCAAATTTTAAATTTATGTAAAGTGTGTAGCAAAAAAGAGGTAAAAGGGTGTCCCCATAAAATACCTGATCTTAACGTTTAATCTTTTTTTAGCCAAAGAAGGCAATAATTTTAGTTTTTCAAAATGGATAAAAGTATATATTTTTTAAATTAATTTATTCTTTGTAAATCGCTTCCAAGCCAAATTTTAATTTATTAATGGTAAGAGGCCCCAAACAATACTTGCAGCAAAAATAAAGTAAAAGTCATATAATTGGTTTAAAACCTTTGTTCCTACATAATTAAAATAAAAAAACTAAAATTGTATTATTTATTCCAATTAAAACTGGTTAATTTTTTTCAAATTTCAAATTAAAATTTTTAATAAATAAGAAAATTATTGAACTAAACTTTTTAAATTGAAGAGTTTTCCGGTGACAGATTTGCTACTTTAGTTAAAAAATAAATAAAAATATAAAAATAAACTGAAACAGATTACTATGTTGTCATTTAAATATATATTTTTCGGTACAAATGAAATATCGATATTGAAATTAATCCTAACTTTGTATTATAATTTTATATTCATTTTGTTGTTCCCTTTTATTTTTGTGTGTGCCGTTTTCTACGTTTTATTTCGTTAGAGCAGAAAAGTAGGAGCGAAGCCTTGCTACAGGAAAAAAAATCAGCCAACAAAAATTAAATAATACCTTAACAAAAAATCCTGTTACGTTCATTCTTTTTAACAAACGTTTTGTTATTTTTGAGTTCTTTTCTTACAAAATAATGTCACAGTACTTTAGAGTTTTAAATTAAGTTAAACGATTTATTTACTTTCAATACACACAAAATATACACGATGGTAACTTTGTTGTATTTACTTACTGATGACTCAACTTGTATTAATTTATTTGCCCAGCAGCTAGTGCTAATATATTTGTCTTATGCGGTTCTCGCATATATAAGAATATTCGACTTTAACATCACCCTGTATTGTTGTTGTTACTATCATCACTGGCTATGTGTTTTGCTTGTTCTATGTTAGTTATTTTTGTTTTTTGTTGTTTATCTTATTTGGTAGAATTTCTTACAGGCATGTTCTTGTTGTCTTGTGTGCATTAGATTTCCTAGAAAACTAAGCACTTTATAAAACGCATAGTTGGTCGCTTTGTTTATTTTGTTTTTGTTGATAATTATTTTCTTTTAAAACTTAAAACAAACCGGTTTCGGCTATTTGCCATCTTCAATATCCTCTTTGTACTCTTGACGACGGAAAATCTTATCCAAACAAAAATAAATTATACCCCGTCGGAAAATTTACGCATAAATTAATAAATCATTTTCGTAACAATACCGTTGTTGTTTCAAAAATGCCACCGAAAAGTTACATCCATTGAGGAAACAAAAAATGAAATATGATTTTAGTGTAAATTATTTTACTAATTTTATTTCACAATTATTTAAAGGGACTATTTAAAATATTTAGAAATCTTTGCTTTCTTTCAATGTAATGTTTTCACTTAATCTTTAACTGCTAAAATACCTTAAATTCCACACAAAATTTAATACAAATTTAGCCCGATCAGTGGAAACGATTGATTTACAAAACATTTTATTAGCTGCTTTTTAACTTTTATAATTAAATTAAGCAAAAATTATAATTAAAATTGTAATTAAGCAAAAATTTAATCTAGGAATATTTTAAACTCATTTATCACAAAAAGCAATACCTCGGCAAAGGCAAATGCGTCTGTTTACGCGCAAAGTAACGAACCTCCCTATTGTAAGCTTAACGAAATTCTCTTTTGCTTGTTCTCATCGCTTTAGAGAAATTTTTTGGCTAAGCTACATTTCATACTTTTGTATACCCCGCTCAAGGTACGTTGTACAATCTAACCCCAATTTATATTTAATTGAAATAAAAATACGTTTTATAACGTTTTAAGAAAATATTAATTTCTTTGTTTATTTTTACATAATTTTCGGAATTAAATTATTTTTACGAAAACATTTGGTCCTTTTCGAGCCGGATAATTGAACTTATCCGTTAAGTAAAATAATTTATTTCGAAAATTATTTTATTTTCAGATTGTCTCAGTGGAGATTTTGCGTAATTAATTATTTAAATCCTTTATTCCAGATAGAAAAGGTATGTTTCTGAAATTTTATTGACCATAGGAAAAGTGTTAATTAAAAAGTGCAAAATAAACAAAATAATTAAAAGAAAAAATATAACAAAAATAAAGTGCAGTGAATACATATGTATATACATACAAACGTATATGAAACTCTCGTCAAAAATTTTTAGAAAAAGATACCAACAAAACCAGTGCATAAAAAACTACTAGAATAATTCCCGCCAAGTTTTTTCTCTTGAGTTTTTTTAATAAAAAGGAAATTAATTCTCTTTAAAGTGTTAATTTTTTCATTTAATCCCGCTCTTAACACTGTTGTTATTAATCCGTTTGTTTTCAGCTTGTAAAAAAAAAAAGAAGATAAATCAGATTTAAAGAGAATAAAAAAAATCACACAAATAAATAAATAAATAAATAAATAAAGTGCTGTGCAACTTATTTTTGATATTACTTGGCCATTGCCTAAAATTTATTCCTTGTGCCTAAATTATATTAAAAGTTTTAAATATAGGAATATATATTTAAATAATAAATGCAGAAGAGCTAATATCATTACTGGTGGTTGGTGTATATACATATGTATGTTTTGTGTTACTCACTTTGATTATATTAGTGTTGCAACATTTAACTGAGCGAATAATCGAGTATTCGTGAATTTTATTTTTTATATGTACATTTACTTGGATTTTTTCTCGTTTTTGAGGTAACTTTTAATTGAAATTTGTACGGAATTTAATTGTTGCAACTAATTGTTTCTGATAAAAAGTGCCTTTACACTGTACGAAATAGTTGTTTTGGACGAAAGTGAATAGGGAATTGTATATTTCTTGAATTTTGTTCAAATTTTATTTCGGATAATCGCAGGACAGTGTAATTTCATTTCTCATTTTTACCGATTCTCCATATTTTTCTAAAATATTTTAGCCGTTTTTTATTGGAATAAACAGATTTTCCCCGTTTTAATCAAAATTATTAGGTTTTTTTGTCTTGGAAACGGTTTTCTTTGTCCATTTTACGGTTTTTTATTTTCGAATTTGGAAAATTTAATTCATATTTGAATAATTTCCTGGAAATGTCGGACATAAATAATTTGATTCGGACATGCGACCGTTTAGCCGATTTTGAGGCTTTTATTTCGGTTATACCTCAAGCGGAACATAAAATCGGTTCTTTAACAACCCATGAAAAGGAATTAAATCGTTTGTGGGAAGAAGTTCGACAATCCTATGATTGCTCATTGAGCGAAGAGGAATCGAAAAAGTTTCAAAAGGAGATAAAGCAGAAGTATATGTCTTCCTATAGTACGTATGTAAGGGGCATATCTCTTATTTCTGATAATTTAGAACGTTTAAAAGCTATTTCTCTTAAGCAGGCCAATGAGTTAACACAAACTTTAGTTCCGAATATTCATTTACCACCGTTCGATACGGAAATCTTTTATGGGGACTACGTCAATTGGCCTACTTTTCGAGACATGTTTTCCGCTTTGTATAAAAATAACCCCCGATTAAGTCCAGTAGAGAAGTTGTATTATCTACTGCAGAAAACGAAAGGTGAAGCCCATGAGATTATTCGAACTTGTCCTTTGACAAATGATGGCTTTGCCCTAGCTTGGCAGAATTTAGTAGATAGATTTGAAAACAAACGAGTTCTCATTAACGCTCAACTTAAGATTTTATTTAATATTCCCCCCGTAACACGTGAAACCGGTCCAAATTTGAAACTATTGCAACGCACTATAAACGATTGCATTACAAATCTGTCTCTGCTTAATGTAAATACCGAAAGTTGGCATGTAATTTTTGTTTATATATGCTCAACTAAACTACCGGATAATACTTTAGGTCTCTGGGAACAATCGTTAAAACGTGATGCGAATATGCCAATGTGGGATGAAATGGATAAATTCTTGACGGGTCGTTATCAGACCCTGGAATCCGTTTATGACATAAAGGGCTCACATTCTGTTCAAAATCCGATTAGAAATTCTAATCCCAGTGGCTCAAATAATTCGAAGAGAGCTCAAAATGATTCGAAGCGAATTAGTAGTTTCGCAACTAAAACTAATACCACACAGGGAGTTAGTCGTTGTGTCCTTTGTCAGGAACAACACCCGTTAAGATTATGCCCCACATTTTTAAGACAGAGTGGTGAAGATCGTATGTCAACCGTTAAACGTTTTAAATGTTGTACTAACTGTTTAGCAACGTCACATGAATTTAAAAATTGTAAAAGTGTTCACGTTTGTTTTTTGTGTAAGCAAAAACATCACTCACTTTTACATAGGGATAACCAGCCGACTAGATTTTCTTCTAATAATATGGTACAACATAACTCCCCGAATAACTCACCCGTATTTGTACCAAGAAATACGAACGCGCATGATTCTAGTCAATCTGTTATTACCACTAACGTTGATAATATGCCGTCTACTTCGGCAGCAGCTCGCTCCTTTCAAACGTATAGTACCCAAGCGGAATTAAATCCCGATCATACCGTATTGTTAGGTACTACTTATTGCAAAGTGGGAACTGGAGATGTTATAAGTTCAGCAAGAGCATTAATTGATCCAGCTTCTCAAGCAACATTTATTTCGAAAAGGTTGCAAAAGAAGCTTGCTATTCCGATCCGATCTGCTCCGATGGCTGAAATTACAGGTCTGAATGGCAGCGTGGCGGCAAAGTCTTCGAAAATTTGTCTCATATCGATTGGATCCCCAATCGATCCGAACTTTAAAATTCAAACTGAGGCTTACGTAGTTGGGGAACTTACAGGACGTTTGCCTTCTTATATTCCGACTACGGATTTCGACTTTTTGCCCGAAAAACCAACGGTAGACGTTAATTCTGTCCGAGTCGATATACTCTTAGGCGGTGATGTTTATGCGCAAATATTACTTCCGGAAATGAAAAAACATCCTAATGCCAATCTCGTAGCACAGAAGACAGTATTCGGCTGGATCGTTACTGGTAAAATCGCTCGATCGGAGCCATCTGTTCCCATTTTCACGTATTTTAACCATATCGAGTTAAATAATCAACTCGCCCGCTTTTGGGAACTTGAAGAAGTTTCCCCCGCACCCCGATCAACAGAAGAAGAATTCTGTGATAAGCTTTATAGGAACACAACTTATAGAAATTCAGAAGGCCGATATGTAGTTTCTTTACCGTTTAAGCCAGAATTTCCTAAGTATTTGTCTCTAGGCAATTCCCGAAATATTGCTCTCTCGCAATTTAGAAGAAATGAGACCCGATTATTGAAGAACCCCATTTTAAAATCCCAGTATGATAACGTTATTAAAGAGTATATCGAACTAGGACATATGTGTGAAACTAGTCCCCCCGAATCTGAGGCTAATTGTTATTATATGCCTCATCATGCAGTTATTAAGCCAGATAGCGTTACTACAAAACTACGAGTAGTATTTAACGCTTCTAGTCCGTCTACAAGTGGCTTAAGTTTAAATAGTGTATTATATCCGGGTCCGATATTACAAGCAGACCTCACTATTTTAATTCTCCGTTGGAGATTTTATCGTTTTGTATTTAATGCCGACATAGAGAAAATGTACAGGCAAATTCTCATACATCCCAATCATTCCACATTTCAAAGGATTCTTTTCCGATGTAATCCTGATGACGAAATAAAAGACTACGAGTTAAAAACCGTGACGTTTGGAGTAAACTGTGCGCCTTACCTGGCTATAAAAACTTTACTCCAATTGGCAAAAGATTGCAAAGCTCGCAGTCCTGCTGCATCTGAAATGTTAGAGGCCAATATGTATGTCGATGATTTATTGGCTGGTGCTCATGATCTAGAAGACGGATTAAGGAAACGTGATGAGCTCATTGAAGTTCTTCGATCAGCTGGTTTTATTCTCCGAAAATGGACCGCTAATAATATACGTCTTTTGGAAAATATTCCAAATGAAAATTTGCTTGATGCCGATTTTTTGAAGTTTTCAGATGCGAGCACAACAAAAACTTTAGGCTTGCGTTGGAATGCTCAGAGGGATTGTTTTTATTTTAAACTCGTAACGCAGCCTAATAGAAATGTGGTCACAAAACGAGCTGTCTTGTCTGAAATTGCCAAACTCTTTGATCCTGCCGGTTGGCTTTCCCCAAAAATTGTCGTTGTAAAAATGATTATGCAACAAATATGGAAGGACAAGACAGAATGGGATGAGTGTCTGAACCCTTCTACGTTGGTTCGATGGCACACTTTTCTCGACCATTACCCGAATGTCGAGAAAATTTTCATTCCTCGATGGGTTAACTTTCATCGAGAGAATGATATTGAGATTCACGGATTTTGTGATGCTTTAGAGAAAGCATATGCTGCGACAATCCATGTTCGCTCTGTCTCTTCCCCGTCTGAGACTAAATCGCATTTACTTGCTTCCAAAACAAAAGTTGCTCCAGTAAAATTTGAGTCTTTACCCCGATTAGAACTCTGTGGAGCAGTATTATTGGCAAAAATGGTGGATTCATTAAAATGTCAGTTAAATTTCCCCCAGAATAAGATTTTTCTATGGTCTGACTCCACTATAGTTTTAGCCTGGCTAAAAAAGGAGTCATGTGCTAAATGTGTAGGAATTGAGCATTGGTCTCACGTTGATTCCAAAAATAAACCCGCTGATGTAGCAAGTCGTGGATCTTTGGCACTTAATTTGATAACAAATTCCTTATGGTGGCATGGGCCTCATTGGTTGTCGGAACCAGTAAACGAATGGCCTCGAAGATCTGTTAGCATTCATGCGCACCTGGAATGTGTTAAATTGGATACAGAAACCCGAATACCAACTGATATACTGAAAAGGTTTTCAGATCTACCCCGAGCAATCAGAGTTATTGCATATTGTTTTCGGTTGTTGCGCTTTCTCCGTTTGCGCGACAGTTTGTATCCAAATTTTGAAATAACCCAATCTGAAGTAAGATTTGTACGAGATCGACTAATTTTTATATGCCAACGAGCTTATTTCATAGAATATGGGTATTTGGGTTTGCTCTCTTTAGGCCCTTTTATAGATTCGGACGGGTTTATGAGAATGAACGATCGTCTTGTACAAGCCCCGGGTTTGTCATATAATGGAAAATATCCGAATAATTCTAACCCGCTTTCTTCCACTTTTCTCGTTTTTTTTCTTCCTTTTTCACCTAATAGTAATATGGCTGAATCCCGTCGTCCAGAATTACATCTTAGAATCCCAGAGGTAACAGAAATAGGCACGCAAAAAAAACGTCAACATCAACAACAACGACACCAGCAACAGACTCAGCGCTACCAACATCAACAACAACACTACTACCGGTCAACTCCATCGGAAGTTACTATGGCCAACCCGCTACGATCGTCATCAACGTCCAGTCAGGACACATTGTTTAAATATTCATTTTTATTTATTTTTATTCATTTTTTTTATCAATTTTTAATTATTTTTAAGAATAATGAATTTATAGAATAAGTTTTGTAAAATTTTATTTTTTTTCATATTTGCATGTGTTTTTTCCTTAGCTCCTCTTGTTGCACCCGTGCAAGGGGGGCGGGATGTTTACGCGCAAAGTAACGAACCTCCCTATTGTAAGCTTAACGAAATTCTCTTTTGCTTGTTCTCATCGCTTTAGAGAAATTTTTTGGCTAAGCTACATTTCATACTTTTGTATACCCCGCTCAAGGTACGTTGTACAATCTAACCCCAATTTATATTTAATTGAAATAAAAATACGTTTTATAACGTTTTAAGAAAATATTAATTTCTTTGTTTATTTTTACATAATTTTCGGAATTAAATTATTTTTACGAAAACGTCATTGTAAAATTGTTATGTATTAGTTTCGGCGACCTACCTCTTGCTGCGCTCGATTATTCATCAGGGAATTATTATATTTGAGTTTGCCTTAAGCATCTACTTCAATAAATTTGGAAAGGCAAAGTAGTTAATCTCACTGGCATAACTTAAGGCGACACTGGTCGCCTGGGTTAGCAGGAGCCCGAAATTGGAAGAGACATAGGACTCTTGAAGTCTGACTAGTTACTTATAACACACATACTGGTAGCACAGGAGAGATTGCCCGCATGACTACGGCCCTGTTCCGGTCGTTGGTAAGACCACTCGCAGCCAACTTGGTGGCTGTTGTTTAATCGGGCTTTGAAGAAAGTTCCGAAGAGATGTTAATCAAATAAGTTTATATCCTTAATTGGGTATGATTTTACGTCATCCCGCGTCAAAATTGGTTTGTAAACATACCGGTTTCGGCTATACTCTATAGAAAAAAGAGAACACTGAAAATTGCTCATAGCCAAAACCGGTATGTTTACAAACCAAATTTGACGCGGGATGACGTAAAATCATACCCAAACCCCATCGGACAATATACGCACATATCAAGTTAATACCCAATGTCCTAGCTTGCGTATGCAACAGAACTAGAAGTTGGATAGTCTCCAACTCTACAGCAAGGAGTAGGGGCACGGCCCTGCTACAGTGTACTTAAAAATTGCTATTAAGGCGTCTATGCATCTAGTGCGTACGCGACTTAAGCAGTGGCTGGATGATTCGTCCAACACCCAGTGGTAAGACCAACCTCAGATTAAGGTCTCGCGGCCAGGTGCTAAAGTTAATTCTATCACGTATCACTGGCATAACTATACTTCAGATTGCCCGTCTTTTAAAGCTCTCTAAAACGAAAGAAAACTTGAAAACATATTCTAACTTACTTGAATTGAGTTCATTTTATGTCAGATTTCTATTTCTGACCTGGTACAATTACATAGACAGAATTGGTATTGAGCTGATCAAGAACTTGGTTCTCACTTTCATTTCAGTTTATTCACATTTTGGTATTGAGCTTCACTTTCATTTCAGTTTGTGTTAACGTAACTAGACCTCTCTTTCACATTTTAATTTAGCATATGTTTTTAAGTCACCTAATAATTCTTAATTCCAAATAATCATGCAAATATTATTCACAGTTTAACGACAGTTCTGAAAGCGATGCGACAAAATGTAAACATGCAGATTACATTATTTACATTATTTTCAAAATTCAAATATCGGCTGTAGAAGTTTAAGTTGGCAATACATTTTTAATTGGCGATCGTTTTATCAGCTGTCGTGATTTATGTTCAGTTTGGTGTACCATTTCAGCAGGATTAGACTGAAGCCTGCTAAACGCTTCTAAATGATGCAAAACAAGATTGAACCCGATTTTCGTTAGCGAATTTTGTTTAGCGATGAAGCTATCGAATTCGGAGTGTTGATAATCTTAAAGTGTATGTTGAGACGAGGACACTGCATGTTTGTTCTTTATGGGCTGGTGAAGTCATACGTCCGTAGTTTTTTGGAAACGTGGCTGATCAGAACGTTAGAGCCGTGATTACTGACTTTCTCGTACACATCAATAAAACAACAATTTGCAAGAGCAGTGGCGCCACAATTAATTTATTAAATAAAACCACACAACTTCATGTTTCGAACCCGTAAAATGGCCTTCACAATTGTGTGATTTAGCTCTACTAGACTCTTTTCTGTGGACAAGTCGCTGGGCTATGCCCAATTCAACAATATTCGCCGGGTTATTTTTTTTTTACCAAGAGAAGTAGCACTTCAGGCAACAATGCCTATTTAGTCAAGTACCGTGCTACATTCTTTAGGAAATGGATGGAGAGAGTTACGAAAATTAATTGTCGTATAAGACATCACAGCGACCAGTGTCCATGCCTTAATCACTGAGCAGCCCCACTGACAGTCAATTTTTATTTCGTAGTGAAAAACAGCAAAGGTTTATTGGGAATCGATCCCACAACCAATAGACTGATAAGATAGTACACTACCTTCGAGCCTACAGGGGCGACACATAGACAGAAATGGATAAATTCATCGAAATTTTAACCTCCAGATTAGATTACATCGAGCTAGCAGTACGCTAGAATTGATATTGAAATTTTAATGATAGAAAATTATCTTTCGAACAAAGTACGTTTTATGTCAATTTAAAAAAATTCAAATTTGTTTTATTGTAAGTTTTATACCTTTATAAAAAACACCTTTTATTTTACTTTATAGGGTTGGGGTTCTTCACAAATTATTATATTTTTTTATTTTGAAACTAAATAAGCAAACATTTTTCTTTAATAATAAAGTTTTCAGTTAAATAAGCGTAAAATTATTTCGTATTAAAGTCATCAATCTATAAAATGTTGAACGTATATCAAACTTACTTGCACCACTACTGGCAACATTAGGCGCCAAAACCCCTAAAATTACAATGTAAAGAGGGCTGTACGAAGGAATATGAGTAAATAGAATTGTGCAAATAAAGTGCGTTTTAAATAATGATGAGCTGCCATTAAAACCAAGCGACTAAAATAACAACCCTAAATACTCAAACTTGCAAGTAAATTTTATTTAAACTTTTACATAAATTACAAAAAAGTAGTAAAAAAACACTACAACAACAGCAATAATCCGGCAAATGGGCAAATATCAGGCTGCAGATATCACTTGTGTATTTAACTTTAGTGGTCGTATTGCTGCGGTATAATGAGTCAGTATGTATATGTGAGTGTGTGTGTGTGTGTGTGCATTTGTATGCGTATAAGTGTATATATTTTGGTTGGTATGCTCTGGGTTGGAGGTAAAGTGCGTGAGTAAACTTATTTAAAGGATTTGGTGCTTTTGGTGCGTATTATTAGGGAGGTTTATATGTGTATGAACTCAAACTCATGTTGTTTTTTATTTTTTATTCTTTACCATGTGGCAACACATGGACTGGCACTATATGCAACATAGATATAAATGAGCAAATAATAAAATAAAACTGGCAGTTTGTAAAAAGTTTTACACACACAAAAAATATTAAAAAATCCCCCTCAACATACTTGATAAACTGTATGATTTAAGCAGAGAGTTCAATGATTCACTTGTGACTAAAGTTGTATTGGGGCATGATAGAAAATTTTATTTGATAAATTATCGACTACAAACATAAATAAAATTATAGGTCATTCCATGGAACATAAGAAATTTTACAGAGCAGACTTTTTATTTTTTAATTTTGTTTTTTTTTGTATCTTTTGCTTACACTTTTTAAATTTAAGTAAGCGGTGCTCTTGCTCATAATAATTTGCCATTTACTTATAACGGTGGAAAAATACATGATCTTGTTTTATTCCTTTTTTTTGAAAATTTTGAAAGTACAAAAATACATTACAGGGAAATCTCTGTTGTTTTCTATTAGAAATAGTTCATGGCATGTGTATGTATGATCTATGGAGTTTAATACGCTGTTAAATTCCATCACCAAAAAGTGTGGTACATCTGAATAGATAAAGAGATTGTGAATTCGATTTCGAACATCTGCTCGAGTGGAATGGATATCAACTATAGTTCAGTAGCTGCATGGAATAATTCTTTATAAGGCGAATAAATAAAATTAGCAATTTAAACTTCCGTAATCTCGGTTAGAAAGATAAAACAATTGTTGTGCAGCTGCCTTAGATGACTTGAAGCCAATAGTGTAGTGAAAACCAGGCCTTCGTAGCTTAGTGTAACTTTACGTTAGAAAGGAGAATGAAAACATAACAATAATATGTAGCATATGCTGCTGAAACTATGGCTACAGCATATTGTGGACTGATTAGCTGTACCGTTACTGAACTAAAACATTGAGAAGCAGAATTCTCACCAAAGTCACAGAATGAATCTACAGAGAGAGAGAGAGAGAGAGAGAGAGAGAGAGAGAAATGCGTGACATTAATAAAAAGTTAAAATTAAATGAATATGTTTTAATTTTTTAAACGGTATTTTTTAACTAAATTTAACTATATATTTTTTTAATATTTCGCTTCAATATTTCTTCAGGAAATTAATTTTTTTTTATAACAACAAAAATTATTAACAATTTGCAAAAATTTTTTTGTCAATTTTTAAAAAAAAAATAAAATTTTTTTTCAAATTGTTAATAATTTTTGTTGTTATAAAAAAAATTAATTTCCTCAAGAAATATTGAAGCGAAATATTGAAAAAATATATAGTTAAATATAATTAAAAAGACCGTTTAAAGGATTAAAACATATTTATTTAATATAAATAAAAAAAGAGGTCGAGTTAAAATAATAATTATTACTTTTATTTTTTATTTTTATTCGAACTTTTTTTTTAATTTAATTAAATATGAACTAATCTTTAAACGGTCTTTTTTTATTTCGCTTTCCTGTGGAAAGCTTCTTCAGGAAATTATTTATTTATATTTTACAAAAACAAAAAATTATAACAATTATAATTGTTATACAATATAATATCGAAAAAATAAAATCGTTAAATTATTTGAAAGACCGTTTAAAAGATTAGTGCATATTTAATTACAATAATAATAAAATAATAATAAAAAGTTAAAATAAATTATGGTATTTGAAATCAACGGAAATCCAACGTTTCAAATATTTAAAAAAAAATGTTACAACATGCGACATACCCTTCACGTTTTAGCTACAAAGTTTATGGAAAACAACAAAAAACGCACCTTTTTCGTATACAAAAACAGATTTTAAAACACATTTGCATTAATTCGCACGCATTTTTTTTGTTTTTTTTTTAATTCCAAAACAATTTCTTAAAAATAAAAAATTAAGGTCTGTGTATGTGTGCGTGATACCAAACCACTAAATAGACGCCCCGCATAAAAAAAATGTGAAAAAATCGACAAGCAGCGATAACAAGAGGAAGCAAATTTTAATTTTAATATATATTTTAAATTTTATATATCATAATTACATAATTATAAGTTACAGAAAGACTAGCGAAATGTTTCGCCACAGATACTTTCGCATACACAGGCGGTAGATACTATTTATTAAATTTACTGCGAAAAAATAACATTTACGCACATGCGTTACTGTAGAATATATAAGTAAGTGTGTGCTTGTGTGTGTGTGTGTGTGTGGTGTATTTTCTTTGGTATGGTATTAAATATAATTTTTCATAACGACAGCATAGTAAACTTGTCTAGGGATTGTAATACCTTAAATAATAACCGAATATGTCGTTTGACCCTGTAATCGTTGGTTATCGTGGAAGAATAATAAACATGTTTTCAAAAATCTTATCCTTGTCGGTTCTTATCTAGTTGCATTAGAACTTGTATCTTGTGCTCAATAAAGCCGGGCATTTTCAGAAAACTCAGAAGACTAATGTTTTCTTTTCTCAGTCTTTAAAGCTGAGACATGGTGAGACGCCACACAGTAAGACAGCCCTATAGAAACTGCGGAAAAAAATGGTTTTTGGCGTGTCGTCCCATTTGGATATTTGGTATATTAACAGATATATGAGTAACAATTCCCTAAAATTTCAGCCTCATAACTTCATTACTTTTCGGTCTAGAGCAAGTCAAAGTTGAGGTGTGCCAACGCGCTTGAAATATGTTAATTCAATATGTAATATTCAAAAGCTTATTAATAAAAAATACATAATAAATATAACTTTAAAGTATTTTTTTGTTTAATTAATTTAGTTACTGTAGAATGAGCAGATGAAAAAATAAATTTATTTAAAAAAAAAAAACACAAACAAAAATTTCTTAACAACAGAATTGTGGTGTAAAAATTGAACATTTTGCATTTTCAATGGACTAGGAAATATAGAGCAGCCCCTCGCTCTAGGTGCAGACTTATATCAAATGAAAAAATAAAGTCTCAGCTTTCATTTGAAGTAAAGGACATATAGCAAAAGTTTGCAAAAGTACTTTAAACATACAAAAAACTACAAAAAGTATGCAACGCTCACATTCTGTCGCTATACGTATCTTAGCATGCAATAGCACGTTTACAACTTTCTACTTTTATTTTTTTTAAACGTTAACAACTATTCACTTATTGTTTATTATCATTTTATTTACATTACTCATTTGATTGATAATTTTTTTGAAGGTCATTGATTTTGGGTGTTCTTGTTGTAATGATCTCTTTTGATAAGAAATTAGCATTTCTCTAACATCTTGAGAACAAATTCAGCTGCAGCATTGAAATTTGGAATTTCGCCGCTACATGTTCGAATAAAATTCATCAGTTGTAATAAAAGTTTTAGAGCGTGGAGACAAAAGAACATAAAGAAGCTGCTAAAACAGAAATAAAAGACAATTTTAAATTAGTCTGGGTTTAAAAGTCGATGTGGTGAAACAAGGCATTGGAACAACCAACCATGATAATGTTTCTAAAAGATTTTTTCAAAATCCAGAAAAAACCGCTGACATAACTGGTGTAAATGCAGACCTAATTCACCGATTTAAAATTATATTAAATACTATAAATACTAGTAGAAATATAGATGTTGGTAAATTCCATACGTATTGCATGGACACTGCAAAATTGTATTTAGAGCTTTATGTCTGGTATTACATGCCTATTACTGTCCATAAAGTTCTTATTTACGGCAGCAAAATTGTATCTGAGGCTATATTGCCAATAGGTTTGTTTGCAATTTTTATTTTTGAAAGTATTTTTTTTTTCAAATTTTATTTAATATTAACTTTTTGTTTTTGCTCCAGAAATGTTATCCGAAGAAGCGCAAGAAGCAATGAATAAGGAGTATAGAAACTATAAAAATTCACGTATTTTTACGAATGAAGATGTAATGCACTATTTGCAAATGTCATCAGATCCTTATATTAATTCATTTAGAATGCGAATGAAATTAAACAAATTAGAATACCATGATGATGTTAAAAAATTATTGATAGAATGAAAAAAAATTTTTTTTTCTCTTTTATTGCATTTCAATGGGAGGTGGGCGTAATAGTGGGCGAATTTTCTTATTTTTTTTTTAATTGGATTTGTCTTAAAAATAACCTGTGCAAAATTTCAGAGCTCTACAATGACTCCTTGTATTTAATGCCGGCGTTGTATCACTGTGCGCCATTTATATGGGTTTTTCAAGAAGAAGTTTGTTTTCTAAAACAAAATAAAACAAAAATTTAGTTTAAGATAATTCAAATTTTTATTGTATTACGAAGCAAACATCCATCACGACCCCGTTGACAGAAATCGATTCTTTCATCAAAGTTCCTAATCACTTTTTGGCAAAATGAAGGTCCTATTTCGTTAATTACATCACGGATTTTCGATTAGCTCAGTATAGACTTTGTCCTTAACATAGTCCCACAAAAAATAATCCAGTGGTGTTATATCATACGAACTGGCTGACCATTTAAGTGCTGAGGGAAATTTGGTTTTAAATAAATTGATCGTTTCATTGGCTGTGTGACATGTGGTAACGTTCTATGGAAACGACATGTCAGTGTCGTGATATTCACTTCGTTAATAATAGACCAAAACTGGGTTGTTAACGAGATGCTAACAACCCAGTTTTGGTAGTTCCCCCTGGGGTACATAATAGTCTTTATGGATCCTATTACTTCCATCTAGACTAATGTCTTGCGGGGTAAAAGGGAGCCCAAGCCCTTTCAAGGCTAGTAGGATTCATCTGGACAATCCACTATATTTCCACGGGAAACAGTGGCCCGCAGAGTTCCGCTATTTGTCTCTTTAGGCATTTAGCTGTTCTCTGGCTGATTGTTAAGGTAGGCCCTTTTAGGAGTATCGTGGTGGCTGTATGTTTCGAGGCCCTCGCTTGAGTTTGTGGGTCGGATCATTCACAATGAACATAATAAATGGTCCAGGTCCAGTGAGTATGAATGTCGTTCTGTTCTTAATTATATTAAGCTTCATGCGGACCAGGAGTTGGATAGTCTCCAATTCTTTAGCAAGGAGAGAAGGCTGCGGCCTACTCCGGGCTTTCGAAATTGCAACTAGGAGTGACTGGAGGATATACGTATCTGAAAGCCTACATACTATCCAAAGTGGTTCGACCATCATCTGATTATGGCTCACTGCCGGTGCAGATGTCAATATTATCACATCATCTCGTGATAGTGTGATCGCATTTCAGCTTCATTTCCGAAAAAAACGGCCCAATCACGACTACAGAACACATACGCACCATACAGTGACACGTTGATCATGCAAAGGTTTCTCACAAATTGCTTAAGGCTTTTTGCAAGTGAGAATGGGCTTAGTCTGAAAAAGGGATTTTTTTTGGAAAAACCAACCGGTTGTTTTTTTTTAATGAATTAAGCGAATCCATGACGATGTGAATGTTCGGTCGGCTTCAATTCCTGCACTACTTGAACCTTAAAAGACTTCAAAGTCAAAACCTTCAGCAAAATTCGCCAAACGGTAGTTTTGGATAACCCAAATTGTTGAGAACGTCGGGGAATTGACAAATTTGGATCTGATATAACACTGTGTCTAAAGGATGCGATGTTTTCAATTGAACGACTTGGTCAAACACGCGTTGGTATTCGCACATTTTGCATGGAGCCTGTCGACTCAAATTTAACGACCAACTTCTAAATAGCAGTCTCAGAAGGACGATTATGTTCTCCGAAAATATCACGAATTTTACGAAATGTAACTTTAACGGAACCACCAGTTTCATTGTGGATTTAAATTATTTTATTGTGGTTTTCGTGCGAAATTGAACTCATTGTAACAATTGCTAATGCATCTACTACGAATAAGTCAAAAAACTAAATGCCAAACACATGTTGGTGTTGCCACAATTGAAAAACCAACTTCCGATACCAGCAATTTCTAAACATTGTTCCGGTTTTATTCATGATGAATGTGTTTGTTATAAAAAGGGGGCCAATATTAATCTTCCAACTCTGTTTTCAGATTTTAGAAAAAAAAAAATAATTGATCGTAAATATTGTTTTTAGTTGTTTGTAGCGGGGTTGCTACCAAAATTACTCTAGAAATATTCTATGCAGAGTCGCTTCCATTGCAGCCCCATCACGCAGGGACTCAACTGAAGTAATAACAGAAAGACGAATTAGCCTTGACGACATCTGCTTATACTAACTGGCTAATATTTGGCGTGATAAAAATGCAGTCTAATTGCTAATATTCCCTTTAGTGTTCCCAAATTTTGGTCAAATGTTCTCAACGTTCAGTTAATTTGTGAAAAAAGGAAACCTCTTAAAAAGTTAAAAAAGATTCGATTTAATTTGAAATATTACATTAACTTTTTATTCGCCATAAATTATTCGTTTTCTTTTGCCTCTAGCAAATATGAGTAATACTAAAAAATGATAAATAGTTCAAAGGCACACCCCTATCGTACTGGCACATCATGTTCATTTCGTAAATAATTTTTAGACCTCTAGATCATGGTATGAGTGACAGGGAATATGCGTATGAATAATTTACATTTAATGGCAGAATTTGTTTCCAAGTGAACACCTTTTGCACAATTTTACGAAACCATATTTTTATCATAAATAATTTTTACTTTATTTTTTAAAAAAATTATTTTGCGTTTTTCTGCGTTATAAATAAATTATTATTGGCAAATTTCTATTGTCTCTTTATGAGGCAAAATTTACGCAACAAAGTCTCAAGAAGCATTTTGTACACGCACATGAATGCGTTTACACAAAACGCACATACACACACACACACTCACACGCACTATAAATATCGATATTCAAACTGCTTTTATTGACAGTTGGTTGTTAAAGGCAAGCAGTTGAAATAATCACATGAGTTATGGACTGTAATTACGAAATTGAAAGAAAATAAAATCATTTGAGTATTTTTTATCGTTTTAAAATTGTCGTTGTAAACGCTAAAGGAAAATTACTTTATTTTTTCTTTCTTAGTAAATAATAATAAATATTTTAGTAGCTCTTTCAACTCATAACTTCCTCTAATAGTTTGCAGGCCGTATGATTTATATATAAATCATTCGCAATTTTATTTTTTTACTTATGCGAAGGTACAAAACACTAGAATTTTTAATTAAATAAAGGGTTTTTCAGCAAGAAGTATGTTTTTCAATTGTGGCAACACAAACAACATGATAGTTTTGAAATTTAGTAGATGCATTGGCAATTGTTACAACAAATTCAATTTCGCATGAAAAATCACATTAAAATAATTCAAATCCAATATGAAAATGGTGGCTCTGCTAAAGTTACATTTCATAAAATTACCGATGTTTTTGGACAACATAATCGTCCTTCTGACACCGCTATTAAGAATTTGGCCGTTCAATATGAGTCGACAGGCTCGATACAAAATGTGCGTTGATGTTCGACCGCGTCGTTCAACTGAAAACATCACAGCCGTGAGTCACAGTATTGAAGCAGACCAAAATTTGTCAATTCCTCGACATTCTCAACAATTGGGTTTATCCAAAACCGCCATACAGCGAATTTTGCGTAAGGATTCCCCTTTAAAGCGTTACCAGGGTCACAATTGGCGCAGCAATTGAAGCCGACCGACAATTCACATTGCGGTAGATTCGGCCAATTGATTCGGGAACATCCCGCTTTTTTTCTGAAAAAATTATTTTTTCACACGAAGCCCATTTTCACTTGTCAGGGTATATCAAACAAGCAAAATCGTCGCATTTGGGCTTCCGAAAATCCTAGAGCGATTATTGAGAAGACTTTGTATGCACTGTATGATGCGCTATGGGATCTGGAGGCATGATTGGCCGTTTTTTTTTGAAGACGGGACTAGAAATGCGGTAACGATCAATGGATTACGCTATACCGAGGTGCTAATAATTCAATTTTGCCCTGTTATTGACGACGTAGATATTACTGACATGTGGTTTCAACAGGCCGGTGCCACATGTCACACAACCAATGAAACGATCAATTTATAGCAAACCAAATTTCCCGATCGCATAATTTCACGACAATCAGCAGTTAAGTGGCCAGCCAGTTCGTGTGACTTAACACCACTGGATTAATTTTTTTTTTTTAGTTTAGTCGGAAATTAACTGCCGTATAAAGACAGCACAGTGACCAATGACTATGCCTTCATCGCTGAGCAGCCCCACCGACAGTCAATTTTTATTTTTGTAGTGAAAAAAACCAAGGTCTTCGTTGGGAATCGAACCCACAACCCTCATACTGACAATACTGCTACACTACCTACTAGCCTACAGGCGCACCTAACAGGGGGTTATGTTAAGAACAGAGTCTTAATGGAGCTAATCGAATCGATTTCAGCTGATGTGATTGACGAAATAGGACCGTCATTTGGCCAAAACGTGATTTAAAACTTTGATGAAAGAATCGATATCTGTCATCATGGTCGAGAGGGACATTTGCCAGATATCATTTTTCATTCATAATTGCCGAATTTTTTTTCTTCGCAATACAATACAAATTTTAATCATCTTATCTTAAAAGTATTTGTTTAATTTTCTTTTAGAAAAAAAGCTTCTTGTTGGAAACCTCTTTATTATAACCAATTTTCAGTTACATTTCTTGTTATGATATTATAATCAAAATAACAATGTTTAGTCAGCCTTATTTTTTATTTACTATTTAATAATTCTGTCAGAAGTTCGTTATATTTCTTTGTGGTGACGTTTGTTAACATTCTCAAGCGAACACTGGACACGTGTCAACGTCTAGTTTTAATTATGACTAGGAATTACGGTCTCCCACAATATTCAAGACCTAAAAAGAAATTTCGAAACTTGTGGGATTTCTAAGAAATCTTCAAAAATTACTTAATTTCTATGTTTTTGGGATTTTCCTAAGCTTTTTATGAAAATGATATTTTTTTGTTGAAAAAATAATTTCAATTATTGAGCAACTAATTTCTTATTTTGTTGATTGTTTTAACCTTAATTGAGTTCACTTCCGATCAATCCTTTAATACACAAGAGTTGCCTAAAATGTGCTTAGGTTATTTAATGAGAATATTGAAATAGCTAATAATTTTAACAAATATTTTGTTATAACGGACTCAATATAGGATGTACAATATACTATTCGAATGCCTATAGTTAACTGGCAATACAAATTTAATACAGTGGCACTTTTAGACGTTAAGAATATAGTAAAAAATTTGAAAAGCACACCTGATTACTGTAAAATAAGTAACAAAATTATTCTTGATAATTGGTATATATTAGGAAAGATTTTGATTGAGATTGTGAATGGATCACTGGTAATGGGAAACTGAAAAGAGACCATGAAAATGTGAAAGGGATGAGGAAATACGAAGAATATCACCCCATAAAAATGCTAAAATAATGCGAGAAAATATTAGAGAAAATAGTAAAAGGGCAGCTGAACAAATATATGGAAGATAATACATTTTTCTCAGAATGTCAATCGGGCTTTAGAAAGAAATTTTCATGAGAAACGGCTAAAAAATTTGTTATAAATCGTTGGAAAAACACTGAGAGAAATAGAAATATCATGGCCATATTTTTGGAATTTAAAAGAGCTTTTGAGACTATTGACAGGAAAATATTAATACATAAAATGTACTTGTGTGGTAACAAAGGAGTACAGCTCGAATGGTTTAAATCATACCTGGAAAATGGAAGGCAGATCACTTAGCTCAACGGAATACAATCTGATACGATAATTAACGATTTCGGACTTCCACAGGGCTCAATATTAAGTACGCTACTGCTTATCATATATATAAAAGATATATCGAAAATACTGGATAAATGTGAGGTTGTTTTATAAGCGGACGATACATTCATATACACAGAAGGATCTTTAGGAGAAGAGTGTCGGGATATTATTACCCATGATATGACCGATGTTAACACATGGTTGAAGATAAACAAACTTAAATTAATTGAGAAAAATTTTAAAATGCTAGAGATAAATATGAATAGCAGAATAGCATTTAAAATGAATGATGAAATTATAGAAAAACTTGAAAGTATAAAATATCTGAGATTTTTAATAGATTGAGTAATGAAATTTAAGGATGTAGTGGAATACAGATGTACGAAAATTGGTAAAAATAAAATTGATTATCTCAAAAGAATTAAGAATAAAAGGTCTACCATGACTGTGGTAAATATTTACAATACGATGATAAAACCTTTCTTTGTGTAGGGATTGACAATCTATATATATATATATATATATATATATATATATATATATATATATATATATATATATATATATATATATATATATATATATATATATATATATAAATATATATATAAATATATATATATATAAATATATATATATATATATATATATATATATTAAGCCCAAAATAGATGTCCGTTGGTTGCCTTCCCCGGGGGCACATAAATATGGTCTTTATAGAATTCTACTATCTAGACACAGTGCAACTGTGGAAAAAGGGACCCCAGTCCCCTGAAGACAGGCAGGGAGTCAACTGGAAACTCTACTTTATTTCCACGGGGATCAGTGTGCCCCAGAGTTCATTATTTGTCTCTTTAGACATTTAATAGTTCTCTGGCTGATCATTGAGGTTGGCCCCTATATGGGAGTAACGTGGTGGTTGTGGTTTCGCGGCCCCATAACAGTATAATGGTTATTATGGTGGCCAGGATCATCTCACTGATAATGACACGCAAAGTGAATGATCAAGTCCAGTGAGCATGCTAGACATGTGTTCTGGACAGGAGTTGGAAAGTCTCCAACTCTTAAGCAAGGTCTGATGATTTGCAGCCCTGCTCTGAAATCATTAAAGTTGCAACTAAAAGGTTTCTATTGTATAGAATTATAGCTTCGGCTTTCTAGGACGAGCATGACGAGCAGTGGTTAGATCCACCATCTGATTAAGGCTTCATGGACAGGTGCGGATGTAAATCGAATCACACAGTTGTCCGTTGGTTGCCAGTGCTTGATGAGATGCGCCGTCGGATTTCCACCAAATTTGCATAGTACCTTCGCAATGGTCGTTCGCTGGTTTGTATCTTTGTTTCATGCGTCCACAATGTGTGTTTGTAACAAGACAAATTTTTCAACAAAATCAAATTATTTTTCCATTGCATGCTTCGACTGAATGTTTTGTATCAAATGAAATGTGTGTTTTCGTTTGTACGTTGCTGTGTGTGTGTATGCTTGCACAGAATGCGACGACAATACAAATCAAAATATGCTCATGCTCATAGCAAGTGGATGTGCAAACAAATAAAGAATTGTGTTTTCCATATTCTGTTGCATTTTGTATGTTTGTGTGTAATTTGCGTGTTCAATTGCAAAATGCTCCATCAGACGAATGTTTTTCAAAGCAATTGTTAGATGTTGGGAGTGGCACAATTCCAATTGACCCCACCATAAATTATTTTTGCCACTTTGCTCAATCAAAACAAGAATTGGTCACAGGTCCCGGTATTGCACAAAATTTTAGAAATTATGATTGGTTGGGGGAAAGAGCTATCTTAGCTACAAAAAATGCAGATGTTTTGGATATCAATGCGACAATTTTGAATAACATTCCCGGGGAAATTTTTACCTACAAATCGGTTGACTCTATTACCAATCAAGATGATATTATAAATTATCCAGTCGAATTTTAAAATTCGCTTGAGTTACCTGGACTGCCGACCCATTGCCTACAAGTGAAAGCTGGTGTACCAATTATTTTGCTTAAAAATATCTGCCAGCCACGACTTTGCAATGTGATTGAAGCAAAAATTTTAAAAGGAAAATATAAGGGCGAGGATGTGCTGATACCTCGCATTCCTATAATTCCTCCAGATTTGCCGTTTGATGTTAAACGACTTCAGTCCCCCATACGTGTTGCTTTTGCAATGATCCCTGTTTTTCGCACGGTCAATTATATGTATCATGTTCACGTGTTAATTAACCAACTGTTTGTTTGTTTATACCGCGAACCAAACTCGATCAAAGAATGTCGAATATGTAAAAGCATTGCAATAGATTAAAACATATTATATAAGCACACAAAAATATTGAATTCTGAAAAAATAAAAATATTAAAAAAAAAATAAAAACGAAAAAAAAAAATTTTGTTATTTCTGATTAATTTTCTTGAATGATTGAATTTTTTCGCGCACACAAAAAAGAACGCTGCAGAATAAAAACAAACCACAAATGATTTGCAAAGCAGTCACGGGCACGCTAGTTGCAACGAATCACAACTGGAACGACTACAAAGGTTAGAGAACAAGGCAATGAGGACTATATTAAAATGCAGCAGATATACATCAATACAAACTATGCTTAACATACTTAAATGGAAGAATGTTAGACAACAACTCGAATTTAACACTTTCAGTTTTATGCATAAGATGAGACATGGTAAAGCTCAGAAATATGTATATAAACAGATAGAATATGTTGGTGAAATACAACCGTATGGACTATGGAATACTTCAGAAGACTTCAGATTAAGGAAGGAGACTACAACAAAAGCGCAGAGATCTCACTTTTATAATAGCATGAGACTATTTAATACACTAACAAATTACATGAAAACGGAATGGAATGGAACAACAATGGATAGAATTCCATATAGACTTAATAATGTTGAAATTTGTTATTGTAAACATATTTTAAAGTATTATAAATACTAATTAATAAATAAATAAAAAAACAAATAATAATAAAATACTTTTATTTGGGTACGGTTTTCCGTCGACCCTCGTCAAATTTATAATAATAAAATACTTTGGTAGAATTTTAAAATTTTCACAAATAGTGTATTACTATGGCCACTAAAACCATAAAATAGTTAAAGAGTCTTCCGAAAGTAACTTAATATTCATAAAAAATAGTGTTTTTTGGAACTTTTATCGGCCGATATATCAAGTGTCCTTTAGATTAGAAAGTAAAGAAAAGGACTTTGAAGTCCTTTATGGTTTATTAAAGGACTTGTCTTGTTTTTTAAACCGCAGATATTAAACTATTTTAATGTCTCCTGTAAGAACAAGCACATAATATTTCAAATTAGACTTATATGATGTGAATTTAGGGTATATGGCTTATGACGGCCAAAAGTCGGCAGGCTTGTCTTTGGACCACATAAGATAATCAATTAAACTTCTTCACATTTCTTAATTTTTATTGTTTAATGAATTTCATAATATTTTAAAAAGAGAACAATAGTTATAGTTTTTTGACCTGTTTAATATTTTTAAGTAGTTAATTATAAAGCACTAGGTCTTTATTTGTTTTTTTTTGTTTTCCTGATGATGCCAACCAACGGTGTGGCGAAATATCGAAAAAATAATAAAAAAATAAAAGTTTTTAAAAAAATTTTTATTAAATAGTGACCTAATGCTTTATAATTAACTATTAAAAAGAGAACATTATTATTAAATGAATTCTATTATACACTTTTCATATTTTATAATAACATTCATTATTTGTTTAATGAAATATATTAAATTACAATTTTAGTAATTTTAAGACAAAAAATAGCCGTTAAGAAGCGCCATCTGTTGACATGAAGATATATTTGTAAGAAAAACATACCATTAGACACAATCCTAAACAGTCGCAAGCAGCTGTCGTTTAGTGGTATGAGTGCCTGGCAGAGACATATAAAACCGGTATATTTTTGAGTATTTTAGAAGAGTTAAGGCCCAACTATAATATGCATAATCTGGCTTAAGCTAATGTTAAAAGCTGGACGAAAAGTCTGTCAAATGCTTAAGCAAATCATTGAAGACTTCTAGGTGGCTATATTGTACTTAAATGAATATAGAAATTATTATACACTTTTGCAACAAATAATTTCTTTGCAAATAAATAAAATTTATTAACAAAAAGGCATTTAATAATCATATTTTGTATACTTTATACTATTCTTATACAAATTTATAACTTTTTTAATAGTTTTAAGAAAATTATGAAGGAAAAATTACACTTTTATCACTGTTTGTATTATTATTTGGGTCAAAAGTACTAAAAATATGCAACTGTGTGCATTATTGAATTTATAAACAATAAAAAATTAAATTTTGTTGCAAATTGTGTGTTAAGAAAATGGAAAAGAAAATATAATGTTTAGAGGCCCTCGTTCCTTTAAATTGCCGTTATAATAAAATGCGTCTCTTTTGTCACATAAGCTATTTTTTCTCTACATTTTCTATTAAATTCAAATAAAATATTTTTTGCCCTCCATTGGAATTTGTTTACTAATGTATCAACATAATGCAAAATCAGCTGTTTCCGTACAGAATATGCGATCAGTTTTGTACCTTGCTTAAGCAAATGACATTTGACGAAACTTGACGAAAAGTTTTGTTAAGTACATTATAGTTCGCCACATATAATTATAGGTATTTGTACAGTTGTTTAAGTTGGCTTAAGCCTGCATATGCATATTATAGTTGAGCCTTTAGCCACGGGCAAGCAACCGGGCAAAACTTCTTTTAAGTAAGTTAGAATTTTATTCAACTTAATTAAAATAGTCTTGCGAATAGGTTCAGCTTAGATAATCAAAGTCAGAATTTTATTCGACTTTGAATTAATTGAATTAATTAAGCAAGTTCTGTCGCTGCTTTATCTGGCAAGAATTTTATTCGCCCAGCTGACGGAGGACAGAGCAAGACCGCGTTGTTCAGCCAGGCCAGAATTTTATTCGCCGTAGCTAAACAGGACAGTTCCAAAGTCATGGAAAAGGCTAACACCAATTTAGACGTGGAAAGGTTGTCTCAGAATTTTTCGACCGCAACTTGTCGAAAATAGGTGGACAGGCAAACTGTTCTGCTCAGACTGGACCAGAATCTTATTCGCTCCAGTGTGAGAAGCAGTAGGCTAGCCGGCGGAGAGTAGGTATCGACCTGCGGTGAGAACTCTTGAAGGCAGCGAAACGGTGAAGCGTCGTTGGCGTACTCAATAGTGCAGTAGTATAATTTGAAGCTAAATTTAAGAGTGGACTGTAATAAAAATTATTAGTAAAAAGAAAAACAAAAGTGTCACTTGTGTTATGGAAAGTAGAAAATGTTTGTAACGAACCCTGGACGTCGCGAGCTCTATCCCAGCATATCGCGAGAATGTATCGTTGCAGGCTTTAGTTTTTCGAGTGTAGTAGGGTAATATTTAGAATTTACATAGAGTATTTAACTGTACACTACTCTAAAAATAAGCGTAAACAATAAATTTGAAGCCTAAAGAGTATTTAAATAGAGGCGGTGATATTTTTAAATTTAATCTTATCTACTCAAGCGTTATAGCTAGATATCTTTTATTTTCAACAACAAATAAAAAGAGAGAAAGTCAGAATGTTTAGTGTGTGAGTAAGACTCATAGTTGGCGCATTTATTGCTAATTACATTAGCGATATTTTGGAAAAATTAAATATCGTTTAAAGAGCTGCAAAACTATTAGCGACAAGATATTTCTGAAAACTATGACGAAAGTAAACTTCAATAAGTTCGTTAAGTTTTGTTTAGAGTCTAATGAAAAAAAAAACATCTTAAATTAAATCACCAGGGCGTAAAAGAAAAACTCATACGCACACACACACACACACACAAATATACCCATAATAACATTAAACTACACGCACCTTGTGCCATAAACTTTCATATTTTATTACAAAATATAAACAAAAACAACTGTTACCAACCATTTTATCCGCTCTAAAAAGCCAAGTTAAGGAAATTTGGTTTGAGGTTTATATTCTTTACAAAATGGCATTTGAGCAATTCCTTTTGCATTAAAATGAATTTATTCATTCTACTTTTCTTTATTTTAATTCTGTTATTTATAACTTACGCACTATTTTCCATTTTCCCTTACTCCACTATAATTAATTTTTATTTCTCTACCTCCAGAGTTTGGATATTTAAATTTAAGTGTAAATTTAATATAATTTGTAGGTCTTCCTTTTGTTTTGTGTTTTTGTAAAGCAAATATTTAAAATTGTTTTTGTTATTGTTGTTACTCGTATTTAAGACTTAAAAAAATGTGTTGAAGGTGTAATAAAACAAAGTAAAGCAGCTGAAAATTGACTTGTGTTTTAATTTTCTTTATATTAAAAGAAAAACTTATTTTACGTATACTGCCGATAAACGACCAGTTCTAAGTTTTTTTTTGTTTTTTTTTATTTTATACTTTCTTACCTCATTTTGCTTACGCTCAATAACAAATGTCTTCACATTTCCGCATCCGTTCAGTTGAATACAAAACAATACAATTGTTCAACTTGATTTCTTTTTTTTACGTATGGTTTTTCTTCTAATGTTTGGTTATTTAAATAGATGTGGGGCTACATGTATGTATATGCTGTATATATATATATATATATATATATATATATATATATATATATGTGTGTGTGTATGTAAATTTTACCTTAAGCTTACGCACCGGAACAGGAAATCAAAGCCGTTTAAAAGGTGATTAAAATAAAACAAAAGTCCGTAAAATTTGTTGCGATCCCAAATTAAGATAACGTTACACAAATTTGAATGCTTAATTTATTCTTCTATTTTATTTAAATTTATTAGGTTTTGGTAGTCTTATGAGTATTGAAAACTTAAATTACAATTATGTTGTAGTTTTGTAAATAATTATTATTGTCGAAACGATTGCTTATTTGAAAAATAAATTTAAATTAAAATGCTGTTTTTTTTTTGGAACTTTTATGATATTAATCTCATATTTTAAAAATTTAATAGCCTAAATGCGAAATTTAGTTAAGCTCACGTTGATATAGCGAGTCAATGTTTTGTTTCCTATCAGTTAATTCGTTTTTAGAGCACATATTTTGTAATGCCTCTATTATATTTAATTAGTGTCGTAATTTTTCTGGTTTCCTTAAAAATCATACAGTTTTTGGATGCAAGAAAAATAATAATAATATATTAATTACTATTATTAGTCACGCTATTTTACGGACTACTACTTTAAATAAAACACTTTGTTTTATTCTATTTATTCACTTTTATTAAAAATGGCTCCCAGCTGCTACACGATTATTTCTCTGAAGGCCTTTTTGATCTCACTTTTTTTTTGGTAATTCACCTGTCCTATCCTCTCTCTTTGTGAAACCATTCTAGCAGCCAGGATTACTTATTTCATATAAAAACTATTAAGCTACTAAAATTCACATTAAATATTTAAAGGGTTACTTCCATATGCATAAATTTCTAATTAATTTCAACTTCAAACAAATATCATTAACTATTATAAAAAATAATTAATTTAAATTCGGCTTAAGTTCAAGTGAAATTAATAATCTTAACTTCCTAAGAAAGAAAAATTTTTTTAAAATGTTTAAATCTCTCTACATTAGGCTGTAAACATCATCTACTTACCTCACTAATGTCATAAATAAGTGTCAGTTAATATAAATTTAATTTGATGAAAAATTAAAAAAAAAAACAAATACATGGCCTTTTGCATTGTTTCCTTTATTAATCGTTACATCAATTTGTTCTTGGGTTTTGTTAACCATCGACTTACCAATGAAAATAATTTTTGTTTTAATTTTTCTTAATTTTTTCGTTATATCACAGTGGCTGCTATGCCAGTGTCATACTGACTGTTGTGAAGAAAGCTTGAATACGTGGTGTTTTGCTGCATTACATTCTATTTGTATTTTGGTTCTTATCTTGCTTAATTGCTTAAAAGTAATTAACATAAAAATGCTATAAATAAATTTTTTTTCTCAATAAATTTAGAAATGAAAATTTAAGCCGAACCAAAAATATGAATTTGTGTTAATACTAAAACTAATACGCTATTTCTTTGGGGGCAAGTAGGTAAAAATGTATTTATACATTTTACGTACTTTCGCCACTACAGCATGGAGTAACAAAACAAAGCTACTTGTTGGATGTTTTCCAACCTGAAACTACTTTGCATCACTTTGAGTTGGTTTCATACGTGACTTCAGACCATCACGTTATTTCGTCTAGATGCGTTTTGTTTTTTTTTTTTTAAGCAGTAGCACTTCAGGCAACAATGCCTATTTAGTTAAGTTCCTTGTTTCATTCTTTAGGAAAGGAACAGAGAAGAGATGAAACAGGTGGTGAAAGTAGAAGGATAGTCGGAAATTAACTGCCAGTGTCTATGCCTCCATCGCTGAGCAGCCCTACCGACAGTCAATTTTTATTTTTGTAGTGAACAAGAAACCAAGGTCTTTGTTGGGAATCGAACCCACAACCCCCATACTGACAAGCTACTACACCTACCTATTAGCCTACAGGGGCACCTATAGCTGAGCTTATTATACAATATTTTGATGTTCCTTTTTCTTTCCTTAACACCAAACAGCTTTAAAAGTTAGCTAAGGCATCAAATTTTTTTTTTAATACAAAATGCGTTACGCGAGAATCGTCATTCCATCGTATGTCAGACTCCGTTGCAGCTATCGGCTAAAAAGCCATCTTAAATCTGGGATATTTTGACCCCCCGCCACCCGGCACCCCTAACGCATGTCTTCGGGGGATCTTTATTTTTCCCCTGTGGGCCCGTTCCACTAAGCCTGCGTCCAGGTACTTTCTTCAAACACTGAATCAGTGCTGGTTCATCGTCAACATGTCCAGGTCAAATTCCTTTTCTCTGGTTCAGTTTTCGGGACTGCTTACCATTTTACCAACTATATTCGCAGCTGTCTTCGGGTCATTTGCGCCTCTATCTCTGTGCGGTATTAAGACCAACGGTGGCACCTAAAAAAAGTCTACTACATCCTCCCCTAAATATATGCAAAAGTTAGTGCTGCGATTCTTTATATCGTAAAGCTACTTCCGAAAGTAGCTATAACCAGATAGGATCTGCGCCAATTAGAAATTTACTTCTTCGCTCTCCCTTGGATTATTTGATACGTCCTTCACCCACAGTCTCGCTCCTCCAACACGTCTGTCACTTCTCCATAGTTTCCCGTTTTTTGGCTGCTATTTCCTGCGCTCTTCTGCCTGTAAATCCATCGTCCGCATTCCGGCTATTACAAGAACAGCAGGTGCCGATACACTGCGATAAGCAGAAGTGACTGTAATTCTGCATTCTGCACTAACTGACAACTGCTGTAGACCTCCACTAGCAACCTTCGCCTACTTGAACTGGGTCCCCCGATATTCGCCATGAATCGGTCGAGTTGTGCCCCGATATATACGCTGCTTTTGTTGCCGAGTTTTGAATTTGATTTCAATATATCAATCTCGGATCTAGTTTTACCCCGAAGTAATTCATCATTCTCAGCAGCACTGCATCATTCAGAAGAACATTAATTCCGACTGTAATTGGCTGTTTGGTCAGCAGCAGGAGCTCCGTCTTATGCGTCGCGAGTTGCAAACCGTGTGAAGCGAGCCAAGTGTTAGTCCTTCTTATTACTTCGCGCAGCTTAAGTTGTGATTCTCGCTTGGATGACTGCCTGAATGTCGCGGGCGTATTCAACTAGAAATATGTCCTCAGGCATTTCCATTCTCAGTTCCCATCGTAAATTGCGTTCCAGAGATCTGGGCCCAGTATAGAGCTTTGGGCAGCTTCCGAGATAACCACAATTCTCCTGATACCGCTGGTTGTGTTATAGATGAACACGCTATGCTTAAGACAGTTCCTAATTATCCTCATAAGATACTCTGGCAGTGTGAACTGCCCTGCCAGAACGTTCAGAACATCTGCCCATCTAAGGCTGTTGAAAGTGTTTTTCACGTTCAGGGTGACCAAAAGAACTACCGGTCTGCTATGACGGTTCTTCAGCAATGCTGCTGAGAAAATATCTGCTACTTCCTTTATGACTCCTATGGTGGACTTGCTAGCATACACAGTGACCTGTATAAGGACGGCGATGCTGTGTCTCTTTTAGCCTTACTGATAAGCACAAGCCTCTGCTGTTTCCACTCAATTGGAAATATGCCTTCTCTTTGACAGGTGGGGAGGATTCTTTGCTAATTCCATTAGGGCTTTGGAAAATATTTTCGATTGAAATAGACATTGTGAAAATTGGAAAAAGTAGCAAATTGTTAACAAATATAAAAGCCAAGTCAAGGAAATTCAGAGACAACACTGTTAGAGTTATTAACCCTTGAAAATAAAGAAAATCCAGACAATATAATGTGTTAAATTCTTTGATTTAAAATTATAGTTTCTAATAATTATTTTGAAGACCTTGTTAAGACAAACCGAGCGACTAATATTAGCAAAGTGTTTTCTAGTTTGAGCTTAGCATTGGGGTTTCAAGTTTTAATTAATCAATTTTTTTTTTGCTTAATAATATAATTTTTAATTTATATAAATATAGAAATAAAGGGAAAAAATCATCTTTTAAATGAAACCAAGCATAAGATTGTTCAGGTCATTATAACGAGCATCAGTCAATACACATTTAAGAGTTTGCATCAAGTCTCTAGTTAATTTATAAAATTCTGTTCATATTTGAAACATAAAGATACGCACACAGACATCTATTAAATATTTTGAAATAAAATCTAAATAATTTTTTTTTTTAATATATGAACATAGAAACAAATATGTTTTTATATGAGTTCTTCAACAAAAAACAAAAATAAAAAAAAAGTAATTTCAATCAAAGTAGGCACAGCAACAACAACGACAACAACAAAATTTCAAATTAAACCAAAAAGGGATAAAACAACAGACATCATAACAATGGTTTTACAAACAAAATGCGTTTGATTGCAAGAGAAAATATCTTAAAAAATGCATAAAAACTGCAAAAAATACGCACAAAAACAAAGCACGCATACGAGTTTTAAAAGAAGAGTTTGAGTTCTTTGTTAAAAAAAAAATTAAAAAAAAATAGATTGATGAAATGGACAGACAAACGCATAAATGGACACATACACATGTATATACATCTATAAATACATACAAGCGATGAATGGATGGTTGGACTTATAAACGATTTAATTGAATGCAGAAAACTAAATATGAAAAATAGAAACAAAAACCTTCACAAGGGGCAGAGAGACAGGAAGACGATAGAATATATAAAAAAGGGGTCTAAATATGAAAACAAAAACACCGTATGTACCACTTCAACAACAACAAAAAATCTAAGCAAACTAAAACCAAAACTCAACAACAATATCAACATAAATATGTCTAGGAAATATACATATATACGTACATTCATATATTCATTAAAATACTTACAAACATATTTTCACACACATTGAAAATTGCATATATGTATGTATATATATATGCGTATATATTCTTTGAAATACTAAGTGCATATAACATAGTGCATGTGCGTGTTGCCCAGCTGCGTACTGTAAGGACGAGCTATTTTTTTTATTAAAGTATCCCATAATCATCAAAGTCAAATATAGTACGGAAAAATAAGTCTTAACATTTATGGCATTTGTTATATTATATATATAAAGGGTTTTTTAAACAAGAAGTTTGTTTTCTCAAACCAAAATTAAACAAAAACTTTTCGATTAAGATGATTAAAATTTTTATTGTATTACGAAGTCAAAAGTTCGGCTATGAGAAAAAGTGATATCTTGCAAATGTCCATCGCAACCACGCTGATAGGTGTCGCTTCTTTCAATAAAGTTTTTATTCACTTTTTGGCAAAATAGCGGACCTATTTTGTTAATCACTTCACTAAGCTGAAATCGATTCGACTGGGCCCGTACAGACTCTGTCCAGATATCCAGTAGTGTTAAATAATATTTAGCTGGCCACTTAACAGCTGATTGCAGTGAAATTATGCGATCGGGAAATATGATTTACAGTAAATTGATCGTTTCATTGACTATGTGATATGTGACACCGTTCTGTTGAAACCAAATGTCGGTGATATCCACGTCGTCAATAATAGGCCAAAATTGAGTTGTTACCATCTCGCGATATAGTGATGAAGCATTCCTCACGCCTCCAGATCACATAGCGCATCATACTGTGAGACATTAAGCTTGCAAAGGCTTCTCAATAATCGCTCTAGGATTATTAGAAGCCCAAATGCGACAAGTTCGCTTGGGCTTCGTCTGTAAAAATGATTTTTTCAGACAAACAACCCGAGTTGTTCCTGAAAGAATTAAGTGAATCTAAGTCAATGTGAATGGTCGGTCGGTTTCAATTCCTGTACCAGTTGAACCTTGTAAGGCTTTAAAGTCAAATCCGTACGCAAAATTCACCATTTGGTGGTTTTAGATAACTCCAATTGTTGGGAACGTCGAAGAATTGACGTATTTGGATATGCTTCAACACTAGGGCTCACGACTGCGATATTTTCAGTTCAATGACCCGGTTTAACACGCATTGGTGTTCGCATATTTTGTATCGAGCCTGTCGACTCAAATTTAATTTAACGACCAAATTCTTAATAGCAGACTCAGAAGGACCAAAACCACCACTTTCATAATGGATTTTAATTATTTTTAAGCGATTTTCGTATGAAATTGAAATCATTGTAATAATTGCTAACACATCTAATACGAATACATCAAAAAGCTTAATGTTAAAACTATCATGTTTTAACAATTAACACCAAAAAACACCAATTGTTGTAATTGAAAAACAAAAAAAATTCTTGTTAAAAAACCCATTATATACACACGGACGCACGCACTGGTATATGCATGTGTGTGTATATTTACTCTTGGGCTTGTTCATACAATTCAGAAAGTTGAGTGCTTTTCAAATAAAAAAATAACAACAACAACAAGAACTTAAAACATATAAAACTTAACTAAAAATGCGTTCTAAATGCAAAAATCTGGAAAATTAAAACAAACCAAAACGTATCATCTCATCAAGATTTACGCATGATATGATTTCGGTTGTGGCTGACAACAATTTTTATACAGATTTATTATTTTCATTTCTTTATTTTGTTGTTATTTATCATTTATCATTTTCAATTTATTTATTTAAGTAAATTTTATATTTTTTTTTAATATCATTTGAAGTTGTTGTTAGGTTAGAGACCTGCTAATATAAAAGCATATTTTCAATTATAAATAATGAAAGCAGAATCCGAATGCAACTTTAAGCAAAAAGGCTGGCATAAAAAATGAGACGCATAATTAAAACGTAATCAGTAACGTCGTTTTAAATGTTCAACATTTTTGTAGCTTTTATTTTCTAAAACCGTCAAAATTAAAAACGCAAAAAGGCATATTATTTCTTGTAAGTATGGTGACATTGTTGCATATCTTAAAGGACAGATAATAAATATATATTCAGTCTCACCTCGATTTTTATGTATAAAATTGTAAGGAAAAAAAGTTATGCCCTAGTTCTGATTCATTAAATCGTATGCCTAATTAAAGTGACCAGCTTATCAAATAGTAAAAAAAAAAGAGACAAAGAAATAGGCTAACGGCCATTTTCATAACTTTTCAATAATTTTGGTTACATTTACTTATAAAGCGTAAATCATCTTATAATTCATCAGTCATTTACTTTTACGTTTAACAGTTAACGAAAGGTTCGTTTATTCGGAGTTGGATAATATCACTTGTTAAAAAGGATAAATTTACAAACAATTTATCTATTGTTGAGATAACATAATTTGTAAACTCTGTACATATCTGTGGCAGTAAAAACTTAGAAACGAAAAGTTAACGTATGTGAAATAGTGTTTTTTTGTGTCAGCGTATTTTTCAATTCACCTGCTGCACAGACAATCGGAATGTGTCCTTAGGCGTGTGTGCCTTAGTAAATAAATAACCACAAATATGAAAGAGTAAAAGACGTTCTGAAAAAAAAAATTACCATAACTTACTGCGGTTTAAAAAAACGCTAGGGAATAGTTACTTGACGACAGGTTTATTAAGTGCCAAAGGAGCTATGCTATGGACCAGTGATGGGTGAACTACGGGCCACATACGGCCCGCCAAGCGTTTTTCAAAAAAAAATTAATCATCTATTAAAAAAATTTTCCCAAAAATAAATTTACATTATGTTTTAAAAAATATAAAAATTGACAATTTTAGCAATAAAATGCGATGTTTTCATATTATATTGTGTCCAAACTGCGTAGTTTTCTGGGAAATATCGTACACATAAGACAACAACAACTTTCTTATACAATATTCCAAGAAGAAACTTAAAAAACATGAAACAAAAACAACTAATATAAAAAACTGAACGTATAACATAACAACAACTATTGTATGTGAGATCTAGAAGATACTTGAATATTCGAGACAACATGCGCAACAAATATAAAAGGGCCAGCGGTGGATTCATCAGCAATCAGTAAAAGTGTAAATCTCGTGACGTAAAGAATAAATTGTGAAGTAAAATTATAAAGTTGCCAACGTACAGTTTTATTTGTGTAATTAAAATAATAAATATATAAAATGTAAATACCCCCATAAATGTCAATCGAAAATAAAAAGAGAAAAATTGATTCGGAATGTCGAGTATTTCAAGAAGAGTGAACATGGAAGTACTTCTTTATGGAATATAACCAAAAACCTATTTGTCTTATCTGCCAAGAACCGGTAGCTGTACTAAAAGATTATAATCTCGCTAGGCACTTTAATTAAAAACATCTTGGGTCGAAGTACTAGAAAATGACAGATAAAGACAAGAAAGTTCATTCAGAGGAATTGAAAAGAAAAATATCTAGTCAGCAAATGTTTTTTAAAAATCAACGAAGTGTCCAGAGGATCCTCCACGTTAGTTTGTCACAGTGTTGCCTATAAAATAGCAAAAAGTAATAAACCGTTTTCTGAAGGAGAATTTATTAAGGATGTGTTAACTAGCATTGGAAAAGTATTATGCCCAGAAAAGGTAAAAGATTTCGATTCTATAGGGCTGCCGCGTAGAACGGTCACAAAAAGAATTGAAGCGATTTCTTCTAATTTAACTAATCGACTCGATGGACATCTTAAAAATTATAAGTATTTTTCAGTCAGTATGGACGAGAATGTTGACAGGAGTGATACAGCCCAACTTCTAATTTTTATCAGAGGAGTCGATGAAAACTTTGTTATTACCGAAGAACTTGCTTGTTTATGATCTTTGAAAGGAAAGACGACAGGAAAAATAATTTATGATGAATTTAGCGGGGGGATGGAATCTCTTAATGCCCCAATTTCCAAATTAATTAATTTAACAGCTGATGGAGCACCTAACATGGTGGGAAAAAATACGGGGTTTGCAGGACTTTATTAAAGTCAGAATCCTGAAAGCGAAACAATTTTTTTACATTGTATAATCCACCAAGATGTTCTTTGCAAGGCTGCCTTGGATATTTACCACCTACTTAATATTATTTTAAAATTAATTAATACAATTCGAGCCCGTGGTTTGTTACATCGACAGTTTTAAGAGTTTTTATCGGAAGTTGATGCAGAATTTTCAGATGTACTTTATTACACAAAGATCAGCTGGCTCAGTTGTGGGCATGCCTTCTCGAAAGTTTGGAGTCTTCTCGAAAAAATTAAAGTTTTTCTAAAAACCAAAACTGAAATTTGGGATGAGTGGGAAATATTGGAGTATAAGAATTGGTGCATCGAGTTTGCTTTTTTCACGGATTTACTCGAGCACTATAATAAACTGAACAAGAAGTTACAGGGAAGAAATCAATTTATAGATGAAACTTGGGGCAGTTTGAGGTATTTTAAAACTCAATTGTTTATATTTTCTAAATGTTTGGGAAAAAATGATTTGGCTCATTTTCCAAGACTTAATTTTTTGAGGCCTGTGAGTGAAGAGAAGTTAAAAGTCTTTTCACAATCTTTATTAAAACTGTATTCAGAATTTGAGGCCAGATTTGCTGACTTTAAAAAAATCCAACCATGTTGAGATATTTTTTCAATGCCTTTTAATGTTAATCCTGAGAATGTTCCATCTGATCTACAATTGGAAATGATAGAATTGCAATGTAATAATAATTTGAAACAGCTATTTTTAAATACAGATAAGCTTAATTTCTATAAATCCTTACCAAAAGATGAATTTCCAAAGCTAATTAATCATGCGCAGAAAATTATGGCAATGTTTCCCTCCTCATATTTATGTGAACAGGCCTTTTCAGTAATGAAATGCAGAAAAAATTCTAAGCAACCGATTGTCAGACGAGAGTCTATTTAATTTATTAAAAGTCGCATCCTCCCAGCTGGAACCAGATTTTGAGGAAATTATATCAAGTCAGAAACAGATCTATGCTTCCCATAAATCTGGAAAATCTTAAAATCATAATAAACCGTATCTTATAAAATTTGTGTGTTGTTTTAAAATATTACGTCATATAACTAATAACTGTAATAACCGAACTGTTAATTGAACTATGTTTTTTTTTTAACTTAATGGCCCGCCGCAAGATTTTTTTTAATTTATCGGCCCGCCACCCAAAAAGTTCGCCCATCACTGCTATAGACTATAGAAGGCTATGAAAACATAGCCTCCCGTTAGCATAACTAACGAAAATAGAAATCAGGGCCTAGTATAGATATTATTTATAGAAGCAGCTAGTCACAGATAGCATGTTTAATGTTGCGATTGACTCCACTCTAAATGATAATTGGGGCTATTCTGCGTTTCGATTCGAATCGAAATTTTCTCCGTCTAGCAGCTTTGGTATTTTGCGTTTCGATTCCGCTCAGTTTCTTTCGATTGTATGTATTCTGCATTGCGATCGGAGCTCCGTTTTTTTCAGTTGCTTTTTTGTTAACGAAGGGGTTTTCTTTATCTGTGTTTTTTAGTTAAAAAGTTTAAAATTGAAAAAAATTAAGTAGAAAGTGAGATAAAATGTTCAGAAACGATAAAAAACACTTAAAATTATTTTTAATTATTTTATTGAATTAAATTAATTTTTTTTGTTTTAAATTGTTAATTTTTGTACCCGAATATGATGCGTTTTTTATGTGTTACAGGTCAAAAACAACAACACCGCGCCAGTATGAAAAATTGGCAAATTTAATGGCATCTTAAACAGACATTGCATGTGGATAGCACCTGCGATCAAAGGAAGAAGTGGCAGTGTTCTGGGAGGAAGTTGCAGGAGTCCTCAATGCACTAGGTCCTCCAACAAAAAATACATACAATTTTTTGTATTAAATTTTACATTTGTTTACAAGTTGCTTACTTTGTTATTTCATTTCCACATTCCACAGTGATGCTATTAATTTTGTAAATATTGTGGTTTTCTTCTTTTTCTTTCGATTCCGTTTTTCACCAGAATACCAATTTTCGATCGCAACGGAACTGAATGCGGAGACTTAATCGAAACGCAGAATAGGGGTGAATAATAATGATAATAAAACTGGCGATAGTGTCAAAAGAGCCAAGTGATGGCCAGCAAAAGACATAATGACTACTTGAAGCTTAGTACAAATTAAAAGCTCAAGTGTTCCCATGATCTACATGTTTATCATTGAAAGCTTAAGAGAATTTTCATTAAAAAACATTTTGCCACTGCAGCTTAGTTCCCTGTTTCCTTTAAATAAAAGTATTCATCACATACGTAGCGCTTCCTTTGTTTTTTTTTGATTTCGATAAAATAAGTTTTTTTTATAGTTTCAAAGTTATTTTATTGGCATTCAAAGTTGCGTATTTAACAAATATGCTATGGGACTGGCATAACCTCTTACAATAATCTTCAGTAATAATATCATGGAAATTAAGTTATTTTCCTAAAATATGGAAGGAGTTTTTTATTATTCCATTAATTAAATCTGGTTGTAGGAATAATGTAGCAAACTACAGCGCTAAACTCAGCGGTATACCTAAAATTTTTAAGAAAATTGTTTCCATCAAGCATCGTCTATATTAGTTCCTGCTTAGCATGGTTTTAGAAGGGGTTGTTCAACCGTTACTAATCTTTTGGATTTAGCATGGGGGATTTGTTCAACATAAAGAAACTGATGTTATTTACACTGATTTCAGTAAGGTCAACCACAGACTTCTGATAAGGAAACTTGATCTTATGGTATTCACAAACAATTTATTTATGACGATTAATTCATATCTGTCATATCTTCATATATGTCGATTATCATATCAAACAGAACTCAAAAAGTTTGTTTTAACACACTTATTTTCAAGGAAATTATCGTTTCATCTGGTGTGCCGCTGCGTAGCCATCTGGGTCCTTTATTATTTACTAATGCTCTACCCAATAAAATAAATACTCCAATGTCCTATTATATGCACACGACGTGAAGATATTTCGTACATATTAATGATCACGCTGATAATATTCTCCTGCAAAAGGACTTCAGTGTATTTAATTCATGATGTAATATTCATTTAATGGAGTTAAACATTAAAAGTAACGACACTTTTACACTGGTTGCTGGGATAGCAACAGCGGAGGCTAGGGTCGTTGCAATTTTGTTTATTACCTACCTCTCCTTGGTCCGTGGAAGGAATGACCCTCAATGCTTTATATACGTTATAAAACTTATCACCACGTTTATTTACTTAACTCTTATAAGGTAGATGGTTGATAGTGGACATGACGTGACAAGGCTTACATCTGCACCTGGCTGTGGGCTTTAATCAGATGGTGGCCATTACCACTGTGAATGAAAAGCAACGCCGTTCGCGCCCTAGAAGGCCTTCGAATACGTATATCCTCCGGTCACACCTAGTAGCAATTTCGAAAGCCCGAAGTAGGTCGCAGCCTTTACTCCTTGCTAAAGAGTTGGAGACTATCCAACTCCTGGTGCAGAACGATGGCATTCATACTCACTGGACCTGAACCATTCATTGTGTTCATTATAAATGATTCGACCCACAAACTCAAACGAGGGCCTCGAGACACACAGCCACCACAATACTCCCGAAGGGCCTTCCTCAATAATCAGCCAGAGAACAGCTTAATGCCTAAAGAGACAAATAGCGGAACTCTGCGGGCTACTGATTCCCGTGGAAATTTAGTGGATTGTCCAGTTGACTCCTTCTAGCCTTGAAGGGGCCTGGGCTCCCTTTTACCCTGCATGACACCAGTCTAGATGGCAGTTGTAGGATTCATAAAGACTATCATGTGCCCCCGGGGGAGGTTTATAGTGGACATTACGTGATAAGATTTACATCTGTACCTGGCTATGGAGCCTTAATCAGATGGTAGTCAAACCACTGGGAATGAAAAGCAAACGTCATTCACGCCCTAGGAAGCCGGAGACTAATTCTAGCAACAGGTCTTTCCTAGTTGCAACTTTGATGATTCCAGAGCAGGGTTGCAAACCACCACTCCTTGCTGAAGAGCTGGAGACCATCCAACTCCTGTCCAGAACACATGACTAGCATGCTCACTGGATCTAGGAACATTTTACCAGGTAGGTGTTATTAAAGGTGAAATGAACCTGGCCCCATTAAAAACAAACCTGCTATGGGGCCGCGAAACCTCAACCACCACGATACTCCCATATATGGTTGAACCTCAATAATCAGCCAGAGAACAGTTAAATGTCTAAAGAGACAAATAACGGAACTCTGCGAGCTCACTGATTCCCGTGGAAATAACGTGGAGTTTCCACTTGTACCCCTGCTGACTTCAGGGGACTGGACTCCCTTTTTCCCCAGTTGCACAGGTCTAGATAGTCGAAGTTCTATAAAGGCCATATAATGTGCCCCCGGGGGGAGGTTGGTAGTGTACAGTCGGGAATCGTAGCCGAAGAACGGGGAGTTAACTCACTGAGGCGATGGGCAGCGATAAAAACAGTAGCAGCGGTAGCGGCACAGGCAACAGCGGTAAAGGCGGCTGTACCTGGTAGTGGTACAGGCGGCAGCGGTACAGCGTTAAAGGCGGCAATGCCTGGTAGTGGTACAGACGGCAGCGGTAAAGATGGTGCACTACACTTAGCAGCAGCGATAGCTGGGAGTTCTTGGCCGTGTTAAATAATACTGAGGGTATTATAAAATTCCGCAACAGCATTCATCAGTCGCACGGTCAAGCCAACCCTGGTAGAAGACAAACTTCCACCAATTGCAGCTGCACTGAGGAATATAAAATTCCTCCAAATGATCTCTTATCGGCAGGCGGTAAGAAGTTAATGCGGAATATAAAATTCCTCCAAAAGACTTCTTATCTGCAGGCGATCCAATTGCTTGCCAATTGAACCAGTTTCATAAAATGTTCTGCTTGATATACTTGTGTTTGGGTACACACATTCACACACTCACACATTATTTGTTATAGTTCACTTACAACTATTAGCTGTGAGATTTGTTCTGCATAACAGCTGACTGCATTGATGATCTGTTTATTCCTGATTCACAGGTGGCGCCCCAATGTTTCCGACCGTTAATTTAAATCTTATTTTGTACTTCATAAATAAATAATAATTATAATATAATATAATTAATAAATAAGATAATACTATTTGTCTTAAATTAAAGAATGAATTCAATTTGAATAGTAATATCGTGTAATAAAAATAATAATAAGAATAATAATAACAATAACTATAGTAATAATAGTAATTCATTTTAAAATTAAAAAAAGTAATAATAAAGTGATAATAAAGTAGTAATAAAGCGTGTAGATGAAAACGAGGGCATGACTTTCACCGTTGCAACGTGCAGTATATTTTAGGCCCTTTAGGCTAGTAGGTAGTGTACTAGCTAGTCAGTCTGGGGGTTGTGGGTTCGATTCCCAACGAAGACCTTGGTTTTTTTTCACTACAAAAATAAAAATTGACTGTCGGTAGGGCTACTCAGCGATGAAGGCATAGTCACTGTTCGCTGTGCTGTCTTATACGGCAGTTAATTTCCGGCAATCCTACTTCCACCATCTGTTTCATCTCTTATCTATCCCTTTCTTAAAATAATGTAGCACGGTACTTGATTAAATAGGCATTGTTGCCTGAAGTGTTACTACACTTAAAAAAAAACTACTTTAAGCGGCTACGAACTTGAGAAACTGAATGTGGTTTCAGATCATGGTATGGTACTAAATGCTAAATTGAATTTTATACAGCATATTTCCTTGGCCACTAACAAAGCATGTGTAGCATTTGGATTTGTAAAACGCTGGGCGAAGGAGCTTAATAATCCATATGTCACTAAACATTTTTATACTTCTCTTGTTAGACCTATTACGGAATGTGGTTCAATGTTATGGGATCCAATTTATAAAGTTTATAAAGTAATAGCATGAAATCGGTACAAAAGTAGGTTTTGTTATTTTATCTTCGCGATTTCTACACTACACGGTTATACAGTAGTAGACTTGCTTTAATAAAGCTGTCAACTGTAGAAGGCCGAAGAATAATGTTTCTTTTAAATTTTCAGATTTTATGATTTAACGTTTCATCTCGTCCTACGCGCTATTTCAATTCACTTGTAATTAAAGTATTCAGATCAAATTATGCTAACTCTGACCCGTTTTTAAGAATTTTTGAATTAGGTTGTTTAGTTTGCTTTTTCAAAGTAAATTTTATTTTGGTCCTTCGCTATAGCGCTGAGCATTTTTTTATTTGATCTCTTTACCGAAATAAGATATAGAAGGTAGTTTCATTAATTTTAATGTATTTTACTGTAATATTTGTAATTTAGAAGGTAAGTGGTCACTGTAATTCGTATATTTAAATGCAACCAGGCATGAAGTTGTATATGAGTGTTCTATAATGTATTAGTAGTTGCCAACACTTGAATTCATCTTCCCATCATCATCATTATCATCATCATCAACGTCATCTTGTGCACTCATATATCAAGTATCAGAATCAGTTACATCAACGCATTCAAAAACATTTGATGGACGGCAATCAGTGGTGGTATCTGAATCATACATACAAATGAAGATACTTCAACACAACACAACACAACACAACACAGCACAAAACAACAAAATCCAATTTTTAATTTTAAACTAAAACGAAACGAGCCAACAATTAAGGAGCTCGTTTTTTTTTCTTTACGCAGTTTTAATATTTGAATTGTGTGCCATTATTTCATGAATTTGCTTCTATTTTTATTTTTAATTCTTTCAACATTTTGTTTATTTTATTTTATTGTTTGTTTGTTTGTTTGTTTGTTGATATATTCGTCGTTGGAAGTTGTTGGTTGTTCAGATGATGACGATGAGTATAGTGATGTGTATTCACCATCATTATTATCATCATGATTATCGTCCTCAACATTCACATTAAATTTGTTAACGTTGATGAGTCGCCATCCAATATTTCTTTTTTTATCCTTCAAAATCCTTTTCTTTTTTTTTTTTTGCCATTTGTGTTTGGTTTGCCAATTGTTAGTGTACATAAGCGTAATACAGTCATACGCATTTGTTAAAATACTCTGATATTAACGGAATGGAAGAATATGTTTGTGCATTTACACATACATGTGTGCGTGTATGTGTGCATGCTTATTGTGCGTTTGCTATCCTGTTTGCTAACGCATACAAATCCTGATGACAATTAAATGCAAAATATAAACATACTTACGCACACATTTGAATACATTTCTGCTCCTTCACATGTTTTTGTATCACGAATTAATAAACAAAAAGCAATAAAATGCAAAAAAAAAAAATTAAAATATTTTTATGGTTTCGAGTGTGTGTGTGTGTGTGTGTGTGCGTATGATAGTGTATTTGTATTTATGAGAAATTGCAATTCGTTGCGTAAATTATTTTTTTAGAGATTTTTTTCAACAATTTGTTTTAATTTCTGTTTTTTTTTTTTGTTATTTGTTCAGTCTACTATTCTATTATCCTTAACTTATGTTGGATAAAATTTGTTGCATATGTAAACAGAACTATAAGTATGTGAATTATTTTAACGCGGGTTGTATGTAAAAGTGTTGAAATGCTTAGGTTATTCTACTCCTGCTGCTGCTGCTATTTTCTAAAAAGTTATTGAGTCTGTCATTGAAATTGTTTTAAAATATTCTTTTGTTCTGAGCGTTTAAGTTATACTCGACTTAAAATGCCCATATAATAATATAATGTGCTGAAGATCGACACAAATTACGAATTGTAGATATGCAGATGGAAACATTCTAAATAAAATATTTTTTGCAAACAAAAAAAAAACTTCAAAATGGAAAGATAAGCAGAGGATCCATCTACAACTTCTTCTAAAAGAGGCTACATTAGCCTCATTGTGGTTCTTTGAAATAGAAAAAAGCTGCAAATCTATCAGGTCTTGCAACAAGAAGATTGTTTTTTAATTGTGTAACACCAACAACATAATAGTATTCGTAAGAGATGCATTGGCAATTGTTACAGCGAATTCTATTTCGCACGGAAATTGCATTAAAATAATTCAAATCCACTATGAAAATGGTGATTCTGTTAAAGTTACATTTTTTAAAATTTGTGATATTTTCGATCAACATAATCGTTCTTCAGGGACCGCCTTTAAATTTGAGTCGATAGGCTGGACAGAAAATGTAGGAACACCAACGCATGTTCGACCAGGATGTTTAACGGAAAACATCGCAGTCATGAGCCACAGTGTTGAAGCAGATCCAACTTTGTCAATTTCTCGACGTTTTCAAGAATTTTGATTATCCAAAACCACTACATTTGTTTTTTGTTTTAAAAAGAAGTAGCACTTCAGGCAACAATGCCTATTTAGTTAAGTACCGTGCTACATTCTTTTAAAAAAGGGATAGATAAGAAATGAAACAGGTGGTGGAAGTAGGATTGTCGGAAATCAACTGCCGTATAAAGACAGCACAGGGAATTTTGCTTAAGAATTTGACTTTGAAGCCTTAAAAAGTTCAACTGGTGCAGGAATTGAAACCGACCGACCATTCACATTGCCTTAGATTCGCCCATTCAGGAACAACCGACTGGTATTTGTGAAAAAATAATTTTTTCAGACGAAGCCCATTTTCACTTGTCAGGGTATGTCAACAAGCGATTATTGGGAAGCCTTTGCATGCTTAACGGGTCACTGTATGATGCACTTTACCATCTGGAGGCGTGATGTTACATGTTACACAGTCAATGAAACCATCAATTTATTGCAAACCATATTTCCCAATCACATAATTTCACGACAATCAACAGTTAAGTGGCCAGCCAGATCGTGTGATTTAACATCACTGGATATTAAGGACAGGGTCTATACGGGGACAATTGAATCGATTTCAGCTTTAAAACTCATAATCCATGATGTGATTAACAAAATAAGACCGCCATTTTACCAAAGAGTGATTAAAAGCTTTAATCAAAGAATCGACATCTGTCAGTGTGGTCTAGGTGGACATTTGTCAGACATCATTTTTCATCATAATTGCCGTACTTTTCTCTTCGTAATAGAATAAAAAATTGAATCATCTTAATAAGTGAGTCAGTGCTCCGGTTTAGGTAGATAGGTCTTTTATTAATCTCGTATCCATTTACTGGCGGAACAAATCCAAACAACTTAATACCAAATTTAAATTCGCTTAGAAATATTTTAGTCCTGTAGCCGCAAGCAAAAAGAATGGAGACGAATTATGAACAGTTTTCCTTTTTTCTCTTTTTTTTAAGTCGTTTAAAAAGAAATCGGCTTTATGATTTTCTATGAAAAAAGATAGAGAAAGAAATGGAAACCAATTTCGGCCACTTTGTATTATACTTTATGTCCATCAGAGTCTGTACGAAAGCTAAATAATGTTAATTTCCAAATCTGATCGCGTCTATGGCGTAAGATCACTTAGATTTTCAAATAGATAGTTGATGTCAGAAACAATGAAATGCCAGGGCTTAAGGTACGAAAACTTAAAGGACCATCTTCTAATGAAATGCATTTCTTCTGTTATGGATACATTCATTTTGTTGATATTGCTGTTGTATTTTTGTTGTTGTTATAGCTGTTTTATTAAATTGCACTTGTATTTGTAGTTGTTATTGTTTAATTTTCAACTTGTGGCATTTTAAAAGTGCTCTTATACAGATTTGTTTTGCTGTTGTTGTTGTTTCTTCATTTCTATTTCATATTTTAATTACAAAAAAAAATATATATTTGAAGTAATAATAATAAATGTTAAAAAATAAATACAAATTTATTAACTTATTATGCTGATTTAATTAATTAGAAATTTTTAATTTAACATTTTCTTATATTGTAATCCCAAAATGTTTATTCTTTTAAGTATAAATCTATTTTAAAAAAACCCCAAATAGTTAAGTTTTCAAAATTCCTAAGCGGTTAAAAAATTTTGCGGATAAAATCGGTTGAAATTATCATTTTTGTACTTGCTGGCAAAAATTACCTGATGTTGCTAGAATTTTTCCATTTCGAACTTGATTAGGTTTGATTAACCTTATAACGTAGACAATCAAAGAATTGTTTGGAATAACAAAATTTTATCTACCATAATTCTCATATTGTTTATAAGGATTCCGTATTTAAAGAAAAATATTTTTACCACAGTCTTAAGCTACCAGCAAAATGCGTATAGATTTCAAATTTTCTAACCAACAAATAATGGGTTGTAACCACAATAAATTTGAGTGTAATTTATTGTATTTTAATTCAAAAAATGTATAATTAAATGTTTGAAATTATAGGCCGAACTATATAATAAAATGAATAATTTTAATTCGGTTTTAGTTTACGTTTATTTAAATTTTTGAAATTTCATTTTAAAAATTATTTTAAATTATTAATTTTTAAATAGAACCCACTAATAGAAACAAAAATAATTTAAATTTAATAAAATCCAAAATTTAAAATTTAATTAAGTAATAAAATAAAATTAGTTCAAAACAATCCGCAGCTTAAATTCTACTTCCCAAAGCGTTGCACAGTGAACCATTTTACGAGAAGGCTACTAAAAGTACTTTTTTTCATAGTCCCCAATTGTAAAATTTTGAAGTTCATTTGAAAGTAGATACTAGTGTACCTAGGGAGCCAAAAAATTAAAACCATATTTTAGCTATATCACACTGAACAGGGTGATTCAAAATGAGAATTTTCAGTATTTTGCTAAAATTGAGAAATTTCTTAGTAAATTTTTGATTTTTAAACAACAACGGACACTACCATCCACAACACCTCAAACCACCCTACCCAACACAAACTAGCAGCGTTTAGACATATGATACACAGTCTTGGGATAATTCCACTTACTCCAGATAAGTACAGGAGGGAACTCGACACAATCTACGCCATAGCTATGAATAACGGCTACAAAACCACTACCATCGATAAATTACAACACTAAGAACAGAAGTAGAGAAGACAAGGAGACAGCCGATACAACACGACGGCACACCTTTACTTACACAGGACCAGAAATATACAGACTAACTAACCTTTTTCACAAAGAAGGAATACTCACAGCATTGAAAAGTGGAAACACCCTCAGACGCTATCTCAGAACAGAAACTACTGACAAATTTAATTCCAGCGGGGTATACAGACTTACCTGTACCTGCAAGCGAACCTATAAAGGGCAAACTGGACGAACACTAAAAACAAGGTTTACAGAACATATACGCTCATACAAACGGAAAGGAGAAGATTCAAACTTTGCATTACACCTTGACACTTACGGACACACACCAAGGGAAATAGATGAATGTATGACATTATTACATCCTAGCAAAAAAGGACGAAGACTAGACATTCTTGAAATAATGGAAATGTACAAAACAAAAACATTCAACAACGACATTATAAACGAACAGGTAAACACGACCTCAGACATAATTTTCACACCATTGAAACTACTCATGCAAACGGGCAAACGAAAAACACCCTCAGACGGACACCCGTACCTACATAATAGTAAAAGACGAAGGTATCGTTAAATTCACTTTGCATACAAATACCAGGTGGCTGGTATTCTGCCTACCTGAATATATACGAACCTAATGACAGAACTGCCTGAACCCCAACACTGACTCACCAGTACAGACTAAACCACGGCTTGAAAATGATGCATTCGCATGGAAAGCGCTCGCCTTCAGATAAAAACCAGCCAGTTAAGACGGGAAATGGCAATATTATCTATAACTTTTTTGTTATACAAGATTTTTAAACGAAACAAACTTTGTGTAACAGCGTAATTTGTTAGCTATTGAATTGAATTTGAGTGATTTTTGATTTTTAGAAATTAATTTTTTTAGCGGTCCAAATTTTTTCTAAATTCTCTTACTTAATTGAGTATAACTTTTAAAAATCGCTAGGGACTATAAAAGCATAGCCCTAAATGTCCCCTACGCGTCTATACTCTATTATGTACCCGGCACGATGCTACCGTGAGCACCAGAACAATTTTTCTGACACAAGGTCGAAAATTCTTTTGCAAAATGAAATTAGAAAATGGAATTAAAAGAAATTTTTTTTCTGTTTTACTATTTTGTAAGCATTTTATTTATTTTTCAAATCGCCTTTATGAGAGACGTTATTTTAAATGAATATGCGTATTTTTAGAAAAAGAAACAAAAAGTGTCATAACTGAAGAAGTCCAAAAAGTAAAAGATGAAATTAAAGACGTTGACCCTGTAATATTTACTGTTGATGAACAGGAAATCGAAGTTAATTTTAAAATGTATCTCACAATGATTGATGGAAAAGTTGCACAAGCTTTAACTGATACAAATGCATCATCAAGCTGCATTATATGCAAAAAGACATCAAGTCAATTAAGCCATCTAATTCCAAAAGATGACACTTTTAAGGCAGCATACAAATTTGGATTGTCCCCTTTTCATACTAGAATACTTTTTATGGAGCATGTTCTTAAATTGGGTTATGATATGAATTTTGATCCGTTAGGCGATACAGTGAGAAAAATAAGGCAAATGAAGAAAAAAGAAAAAAAAAAAAACAAATTCAAGAAAAATATTTAGAACAAGGCTAACAAGGGACATCGATCAGCTAAAGCAAGAGGAGGGTTACACAAATGATGGAAACACTACAAGAAGATTTTTTTTCAGATCCAGAAACTGCAGCATCCAACATAGGAGTCGATTTCGAACTAATAATAAGATTCAGTATTATTTTGCAAGTTCTAGCATGCAGCAGAGAGATAAATGCAAAAAAATTTGGAGAGTACGCAAAAAAAATAGCTATACGTTAGAATGAAAAATATTCTTGGAGATATATGCCATCAACAGTTCATTATAATTTTGTACCATGGGAAACAAATAATTCAACACAATAAGCTACCAATAGGAGATCTATCTGAAGAAGCGCAAGAAAAACGAAACAAAGACTACAGATTCTTTTGCGAGCATAACACAAGAATAATTTCTAGATATTTCTAATGAAGATTCGATTGTAATTTTATTATGCACATCGGATCCCTGTATGTCCAATATCCGGCAAAAATTGTAAACTACTTCTATTAAGCTAGACGTAGAAGCTAAACTGCTTCTACAAGATGAAAATCAAGGCTATTTAGAATAAATATTTACTAAAATTGTTTAATAAATAGTATCTTTTCCAAACACAAGAGTCATCTTTATTTATTTAATCTTTTTAACATTTTTTGTACATTAATAAAGTATTAATCTATTTACAATAAAAAAAGTTTACATAGTTTACGAGTAGAATTTATGTTTATTTTGGACTTAAATACCTCCTTATCTAAAGGAAATTTGAACGAATGAATATATTTTTTATGTTTTTGCTACTTAATGAACTAATTTTTAACTCAAAAAACCAAACTTTGGCCCTCGTACTAAAAACTTGGCCCTATCTGACTAAATTTAAGCTTTTAATACGTATAAGTTGTAAACGTGAATCAAAATATAAGAGTTTAAGTAAAACAAACTCTTTGAGCAAGTTTTAATACTTTACTTTCGTACCAAAAATCAGCTAAAATTTAGAATGCATTTTTAAAACTATCACAACTATTTTTCTAACCTTAAACGAAAGCCTATGATCCCATTTAGCAGACAAAAAAACCTGCGTTTCAAAATTACCATCCGTTCAAAAGTTATATATTTTTTACCGTCTTCTCGTAAAATGCTCCACTGTGCGTTGATTTTTTTGATTACCATAAAACTTAAGCCAGTATATGATCATACAATGGCTCAATCAAATCGGAAATCAGTAAGTTGCATTATATGATGCATCTGTAAAGCCAGAACTGATTTTGTATATTTTCCACGAAGGATGACATCACTTCCAATGTTTTTGTGTATATTGAAAATATGAATGTGTTTTAAGCATGAGTTTGAGCGTTAAGAGTTAATACACATTTATGAGTTTGTTTAAGAAAAGCTACTACTGTCTATACAAGTGAACCGATCTTCCTTAAAGTTTTAAAGTCGGTATTAAGGAATCCATTAGCTAAAATAAGTTATACATATAATTATTCCTTGGTGTTATTGATTAACAATCCTCGGATAATATTAAAAAGATATGTTATCTAAACTGTAATCATATTTAGCTAAAGGGTTTTTCAACAAGAAATTTATTTTCTAAAACAAAATAGAATAAAAAATTTAGATTTAAACCAGTGATGGGCGAACTTTTTGGGTGGCTGGCCAAAAAATTAAAAAAAATCTTGCGGCGGGCCATTAAATTAAAAAAAACATAGTTCAATTAACAGTTGGGTTTAATCTATATATTTATTAGTTATATTACGTAATATTTTAAAACAACATAAAAATTTTATAAGATACGGTTTATTATGATTTTAACAATTTTCAGATGTATGGGAAGCATGGATCTGTTTTTGACTTGACATAATTTCCTCAAAATCTGGTTCCAGCTGGGAGGATGCGACTTTTAATAAATTAAATAGACTCTCGTCTGGCAATCGGTTGCTTATTGAATTTTTTCTGCATTTCATTACTGAAAAGGCCTGTTCACATAAATATGAGGAAGCAAACATTGCCATAATTTTCTGCGCATGATTAATTAGCTTTGGAAATTTATCTTTTAGTAAGGATTTATAGAAATTAAGCTTATCTGTATTTAAAAATAGCTGCTTTAAATTATTATTACATTGCAATTCTATAATTTCCGATTGTAGTTCAGATGGAACATTCTCAGGATTAACATTAAAAGGCATTGAAAAAATATCTAAACATGGTTGGATTTTTTTAAAGTCAGCAAAGCTCGCCTCAAATTCTGAATACAGTTTTAATAAAGACTGTGAAAAGACTTTTAACTTCTTTTCACTCACAGGCCTCAAAGCATTAAGTCTTGACAAATGAGTCAAATTTTTTTTTCCCAAACATTTAGAAAATATAAACAATTGAGTTTTAAAAGACCTTAAACTGCCCCAAGTTTCATCTATAAATTGATTTCTTCCCTGTAAATTCTTGTTCAGTTTATTGTAGTGCTCGAGTAAATCCGTGAAAAAAGCAAACTCGATGCACCAATTCTTATCCTCCAATATTTCCCACTCATCCCAAATTTCAGTTTTGGTTTTTAGAAAAACTTTAATTTCTTCGGGAAGACTCCAACCTCTCGAGAAGGCATGCCCACAACTCAGCCAGCTGATCTTTGTGTAATAAAGTACATCTGAAAATTCTGCATCAACTTCCGATAAAAACTCTTAAAATTGTCGATGTAACAAACCACGGGCTTGAATGGTATTCATTAATATTAAAATAATATTAAGTACGTGGTTAATATCCAAGGCAGCCTTGCAAAGAACATCTTGGTGGATTATACAATGTAAAAAAATTGTTTCGCTTTCAGGATTCTGACTTTTATAAACTCCTGCAAACCCCGTATTTTTTCCCACCATGTTAGGTGCTCCATCAGTTGTTAAATTAATTAATTTGGAAATTGGGGCATTAAGAGATTCCATCCCCTCTCTAAATTCATCATAAATTATTTTTCCTGTCGTCTTTCCATTCAAAGATCTCAAACAAAGCAAGTTCTTCGGTTATTACAAAGTTTTCATCGACTCCTCTGATAAAAATTAGAAGTTGGGCTGTATCACTCCTGTCAACACTCTCGTCCATAGTGACCGAAAAATACTTAAAAAACTTTTTAAGACGTCCATCGAGTTGATTGGTTAAATTAGAAGTAATCGCTTCAATTCTTTTTGTGACCGTTCTACGTTACAGCCCTATAGATTCGAAATCTTTTACCTTTTCTGGGCATAATACTTTTCCAATGCTAATTAACACATCCTTAATAAATTCTCCTTCAGAAAACGGTTTGTTGCGTTTTGCTATTTTATAGGCAACAATGTGACCAGCTAACGTGGAGGATCGCTGGACACTTGTTTGATTTTTAAAAAACATTTGCTGACTAAATATTTTTCTCTTCAATTCTTCTGAATGAACTTTCTTGTCTTCATCTGTCATTTACTAGTACTTCGACCCAAGATGTTTTGAATTAAATGCCTAGCGAGATTATAATCTTTGAGTACAGCTACCGGTTCTTGGCAGATAAGACAAATAGGTTTTTGGTTATATTCCATCAAAAAGTACTTCCATGTCCACTCTTCTTGAAATACTCGACATTCCGAATCAATTTTTCTCTTTCTATATTCGATTGACATTTATGGGGGTATTTACAACACACTTTATTATATTAATTGCACAAATAAAACTGTACGTTGGCAACTTTATAATTTTACTTCACAATTTATTCTTTACGTCACGAGATTTACACTTTTACTGATTGCTGATTAATTCATCGCTGGCCCTTTTATATTTGTTGCGCATGTGGTCTCGAATATTCAAGTATCTTCTAGATCTCACATACAATAGTTGTTGTTATGTTATACGTTCAGTTTTCTATATTAGTTGTTAGTGTTTTACTGATGTTTATGTTTCTTCTTGGAATATTGCATCAGAAAGTTGTTGTTCTCTTGGGTGTACAATATTTCCTAGAAAACTACGTAGTTTGGACACAATATAATGTGAAAACATCGCATTTTTTTTGCTAAAATTGTCAATTTATATCTTTTTTAAAACATAATGTAAATTTATTTTTTGGGCATAATTTTTTAATAGATGATTAATTTTTTTTTTTGAAAAACGCTCGGCAGGCCGGATTGAAACCTCTCGTGGGCCGTAGTTCGCCTATCACTGATTTAGATGATACAAATTTTTATTGAATTACAAAAAGAAAAGTTCGGCAATTATGAATGAAAAATGATATTTGGCAAATGTCCAACTCGATCACGCTTACAGATGTCGATTCTTTCATTAAAGTTTTTTTGGCACAATGGCTGTTCTATTGAGGCTGAAGGCTGAACTCATAGCCCCACAAAAAAATCCAGTGGTGTTGAATCACACGATCTGAATCGTGAAATTATGCGATCGAGAAATTTGGTTTGCTCTAAATTAATCGTTTTATTGGCTGAGTGACATGTGGCACCGTCTTGTTAAAACCACATGTCAGTAATATCCACGTTGTCAATAATAGGCCACGTTGAGCTCTAGGATTTTCTGAAGCCCAAATGCGGCAGTTGTAGTTGTTGAGGTACCCTGTTAAGTGAAAATTGGCTTCGTCTGAAAAAAGGATTTTTTCAGAAAACCAAATGGTTTTCCTGATTGAATTGAGCGACTCTATGGCGACGTGACTGGTCGGTCGGTTTCAATTCCTGCACCAGTAGAACCTTGTAAGGCTTTAAAGTCAAATCCTTACGCAAAATTTCCCGTGTGATGTTTTTGGATAACCCCAGTTGTTGAGAACGTTGAGGAATTGACAAATTTGGATCTGTTTCATTTGAACGACCCAGTCGAACATGCGCTAGTGTTCGAGCCTGTTGACTAAAATTTAACGACAAAATACTTAATAACAGTCTCAAAAGGACGTTTCTGTTGTCCGAAAATATCACGAATTTCACGAAATGTATCTTTAACAGAACCACCATTTTCATAATGCATTTTAATTATTTTAATGCAATTTTCGTGCGAAATCGAATTCATTGTAACAATTGTCAATGCATCTACTACGAATACGTCAAAAAACTAAATGTCAAAACTATCATGTTGATGGTGTTGAAAAAAACTCGATATAAAAACAAAAAGTGATTGTAGTCTGCACTGAGTTTGTTTTAAAACTTTTTGAGCGTTACTGTACTTTGTAAAAAATTACATTGAGGGCGTGAATAAAATATTTAGTGGACATGCGATTTTGTCATGCAAATTTCTTTAATTGCTAAATGCTTTTGTTTTATTAATTTTTGTTTTTCTTATTTTGGTTTTGTTGTTTTTTTTTTTGTTTTTTGGCATTTAGCAAAATGATTGAAAATGTTGAAAGATGATTGATAAAACACGATTATATGAACAACTTAAGTTTGAATAAAAAGGTTGCGGTAAAAGGGAAAATAAAATACAAAACGTGATGCTTAAAATTTAATCGAATACAGTATAACTTGAAAGTGTGTTGGCTATAAATGGCTACAAGTTAATTGATGAGAATAATTGTAATTACAGGTTTTTTTATATCCTTTAAAAAGGGGACAAAATTGTATTGAAATTTGCTAAGAATAATAAAATTTTTTCAACGGTTTTCGTGGCCTTCCTTAGTTAATATAATTTTTTTTAACAAACCTTTTTACATTTCCGAAGATAAGAGCAAAATATTTATATTGAATTTCTATGAAAAAATGGAAATTAACGTTAAAACGTCTATGAAATATCGATAGATATTTGTAAAACATAAAATTTTCGTAGTTTCAGATATGTGAAGTCGCAGATTGAATAATTATGACTTTAATATGGTTCCTTGAGGAGCACTGTGCTAGTGATGAGGACTTAATAAACTAGTGAGTGCACACAATTACAAGGCCAGCTAATATACATTTGTACTTATTCATATTTATAACACTCCAGTGAGGCTGCAACCCAGAGACAGCCATTACTAAATTTTTCTGGTATTTAAAATACCGTGAAGTAAAATTAACAATACGTGTCTGTGTGTGTATCTTCCTACTTGAATTTAATTTTGATGTATTGTGATGTTTGGAATTTATTTTCTTTTTTAATTTTAACTATAATAATTTCATATTTCCCACCATTAGACAAATGCTGTTCAAGAAAATCAACAATATAATTGTTAATTGGCCTAATAAATTATGATTGTCAATATTATTATACAACGACATATTATTGTTGTACTTGTGCATTTAATAACAAATAAATAAATAAGTGGGCATAATTTTTCAAATGTACAATTGTTGATAAAAATGGTAGTAATCGTGGCTTAAATGATACCAAATAATTTGATATGAAAACATTTATTGAATTTAAATTAAACAAATACGGAATAATAAAATGTACATGAGTTGAGTTAAGTTGTTGGAGTTGTATGGTTGTACAATTATTGTTGTTAAGTCTACTGTTGCTGTTGCTATTACTCTGTGTGCTACTGCTGCTGTATCTCTGTCCATCGATTCTGGAACTACAAAATGAAAAGAAGGAAAAAAAAATATTCAACAAATATTCAACGTTAATAAATTGTTTTCTGAGAAATCCAGTTTTAGTTTTTTTGTTCTACAAAAATAAAACAAAAAAAAAAAAAGAAATCAAGTGGAAAAGCACAAAATGCCATGACTTTAAGAATGGCGAGGAACGACCGAGTAACAGAATCGAAACGTGATTTTTCTAAACTAGATTTAAAAGTTAATTTTTAAATTTATTTGTTCTTGTTCTTCTTTTATTTTATTTTGGTATTTTTTTTTCTTATTTTTTTTTTCATTTGTTATGTTTGTGTTGAAGATTGGCCGCACAGCTGTCGGTATGGCAGTCTTTTGTTATGTTTGTAACATTGAAGCGACCGCTAAAGGTGTTTGGGAGTGTAAATGTACCTAATTCTATTCTATTTATGGATAAATGTTTTATTATGCTGGTGTACAGATGTAAGAGTTGGATGGGATTTGTGTTCTTGTTATGGCTGTTACCATAATGATTATAATATCATTACTGTCGTTATGATGTAGTAGATTTTCTGATTTCTTGTCACTTGCACTCTATTTAAAGTTTTAATGTATTATTGCTTTTTTATCCATCACTTTTATTTAAAAAAAAATCTAAACGATGTATTAATGAAATTTATCTACCTTGGGATTTCACCAACTCTCGGTGACAGTATTCCCATTTAAACTCTATAATTCAATAAAAAAAACTGCTCTTTAAAGAATTACATTTACTATTGCGAATGAATTGCCTTCGACGTAATAAAGAATTTATTAATTTATTTTGAAATCTAACTAAATGCTTAATTATTTTAATTATTTATTTGTTAGAAAAAAAAAAATATTGTGTTTCTTTTTAATTAAATATTTAATTGAGCTAATAAAAAAATTTAATAAAGCTTCAGTCTTAAATCAATTTTAAAATATCACATATTTTTAAGATGGCCTTCATCTGAAAAATTGTTTAATTTTCTGTGTCTTAAGAGAAGACTAAAGGCTCAACTATAATATGCTAAAAAACAGGGATCATTGCAAAAGCAACACGTATGGGGAACTGAAACCGTTTAAAATCAAACTGTAAACCTGGAGGTATCATAGGAATGCGTGGTATCAACACATTCTCGTTCTTTTAAAATTTTTCTTTTTCCATTTTTCATGACTTTTTTTATTACTAAAAGTGTCCCATTGCAAAGTCGTGGTTGGCAGATATTTCTAAGCAAAATAATTGGTACACCAACTTTCACTTGTAGGCGGTGGGGCGGCAGTCCAGATAATTCAAGCGAATTTTAAAATTCGACTGGATAATTTACAACATCGTCTTGAATGGTAACAGAGTCAAGCGATTTTTAGGTAAAAATTTCCCCGCGATTGTCATTCAAAATTGTCACATTGTTATCCGAAACAAAAGATAGATAGCTCTTTTCCCCAACCAATTATGGTTTCTAAAATTTTGTGCAATACCGGGAAATATGTTTGTGACCAATTCTCGTTTTGATTGGGCAAAGTGGCAAAAATTATCTGGAAGCGTGATCATTTTTGTGGTGACGAATTGCGCCATTCCCAATATCTAACAATTGCTTTGCTACTGTGGACGCACTGTTGTGCGTAAACAGGTGAAACAAAGATACAAACCAGCGAACGATCATTACGAAGGTACTTTGAAAATTTGGTGGAAATCCGACACCGCATTTCATCCAACACTGGCAACCAACGAACCCCTATTTTGGGCTTAATTTTTATATATATGATAAAAAATTAAGTTTTGTTGCAAATTGTGGGTAAAAAAAATGGAAAAGAAATTAAAATATTTAAAGGCCCTTAACTTATTAAACTCTTGAACGTGAGTCTAGTTCTTCAATCTTAAAAATTTACATTGTAAAAAAGTAAAAAATATTTAATATAAATGCTTATACCGGCGGAGTGCGAGAGAACTTTTCGAAAATATCATAGGCTGCAATAGCGCCCATTCCGCAATATAGCCCATTTCACTGCCTGATGGAGCTTCCATATTCTTCATTTCCTTTTAGAAACGTTGCCTTAGCAACTTTCATCTGTGTTTGCACTCTGCGACTTTATATATATAATTCATACCAATATGAAAATGAAAAATGCAGACAAAATTTTTCAGGGTATTACTTACCACTTTTACTGAATTTTTCTGCTACTTCTTTCCATGCTCATTCCCTTGAATTGCCGTTATCATAAAACAAGTCTCTTTTGTTATATAAGCTATTTTTTCTTTGTACATTTTCTATTAAATTTAGATAAAATGTTTTTTCGCTTTGGCCTTCATTGGAATTTGTTTACTAATGTTTGCCACTAATGATTATTAAGTGTTTGCACATTTGCTTAAGTTGCCTTAAGCCAGCATATGCAAAATATAGTTGGGCCTTAAGTTTTTTTGTATTTATGCGGATATTTCTTGAATCTGAATCAGTGACAGGGAAAAAACTGAGAAACTGGCTCAAAAAAAAGCCGTCGTTAAGAAAGACGATATGTAAAAATTATAGAAACAGAAAGTATTGTGGTTGTATTGTTTTTAAATGTGAAATGGATTTAGTCACATTGAAATTTGACTAACAGAAGGAAGAAATAGATTTGAAAAATGTTTCTAATACTCGTTGTAACAAGCAAATTCAAAAGAGATTTATATTATTAGAGTCAACCTAATAACAAGATTGAAGGATTAAAGCGAGTTAGTACATTTAACAAGAATGTAAAAACATTTATTATATTGTTTTGAAAACACGCGTAAGATTTATGTGGCTGGTAAACAGCCTCTAACACAATAAATAAAAATTATTTTAAATGGGTGCTGCTTTTTTTGAAAAACGTTATAAAAAACTAACGTAACACCACTGAAATATAATAAACAGATTTTTTATTTTAATGAAATGTGTTAATGCATATTTTGATTTGAATATTTGTTGGCAAGTTCTTAATTTTTATTACTATTTTTGTTATTTATGTATGCTATTCTATATATTTTAGGTAAGAATATAGATATTTTAAAAAACTTTACTAAAAGGTGCACTATTTTAGTAACGGCTGCTAAGAATTTAAGAATATGTTTATTGTGTCTCAGACATTCGCAATAAGCAATACAAGTAATTTTAATGTGAACGCATTTTTAAAATGACAAAATAACAGATCATATGTTCGTTCATTATGATACTGATGCGTTTAAAATAAATTTCTTTTCAGAAGAAACAGCCGGTTGTTCCTGAATCTTCAGCGATATGAGTGGTTGGTTAAACCTTGTAACGCTTCAAAGTCAATCCTAATGCAAAATTTGTTACGTGGTAGTTTTGGATAATCCCAAATGTTAAGAACGTCGTGAAAATGATAAATTTGGATCTTCTTCAACACTCAGTTGAATAACCCGGTTGAACACGCGATGGTGTTTGCACATTTTCTATCGAGTCTCTCAACTCAAATTTAATGACCAAATTCTTAATAGCGGTTTCAGAAGGATAACCATTTTGTCAAGAATTTTACGAAGTGGTGTTTCTTTAAGAGAAAAACCATTTTTTAAGTGGATTTTAATTACTTTAATCTGAATCACCTGCAATATTAAAAACATTGTAACAACTGCCAATGCATCTACCACGAAGGCGTTAAAAGTATTATGTTGTTGATGGTGCAACATTTGTAAAACAAGCTTCTTGTTGAAGAGTCTGATATATGAATTTTTAAATTTTTGTTTAATCGCAGGTTGTGTATTTTGTGGATTTTTTAAATTTATAAATCTTTAAAGTAAAAAAAAAATGAATAAAAGTCAAAGATAATCCTCTTTTCAATTTGAAAATAGGACCTGTGTGAGTTTTTCAGTAGTGTAAAATATGAACGCAGACTCTTAAATAAATTAAATATTATTGTTATTTTTTTTTTTTAATTATGTATTCGTATTGTTGCATTAAGTTTGTGACTTTTTTAAGATTAAATTTTTCTTTATACATACTCGTATTAACAACTGCTTTTACGATTTCTTGCAATGTTTTTACTTATGGTAGTAAAACTATTTGATAGTGATATATAAGGAAATTGGCCTTAACGTTGAGACATGACTTTGGTCACTCTGTTAGCGACATTACATCACGAATTTCTTCTTATTATCATTAACAAAACATCGTTACATTGACGATTTTCATCTTAATGTTATTCTCCGTAAAACGAATTTTAAAATCTACAGCAACAAGTAATTGCAGTATAAATTGACGCTTGAGTGGACAAACAAACAACCAAACAAACAAAAAATAATGTCATAAATAAATAATATACTCGCTTGTATATAAAAGTCTACACATAGAAAAAGCGGTTACGACGGCTGGCAAAAAAGAAGCCAAATAGAAAGACGAGAATAGAATTATGTGGAAATTTTAAGTTTATGAAAACATAAAAAAACAGTGCATTTTGCAACATTTTAAGCTGCTAAATAAAATGCCACAAATGATCGAAATGATTTTAAGATGTTAGTGGTCAAAGACAAATGTTTTTCATGCATCCTTTAATAAACACTTAATGTAACATCAATAGCAGTATTGTCAAACCTTAAATATTAAATTTTAATTAGACTTTATTTTTAAATAGATAATTGATAATTTTATTTTTGATTTCAATTATAAATTTAGTTTAATATAATTAATTATATGAAGGGGTTTTTTTAACGAGAAGTTTATTTTCTAAAACAAAATAAAACAAAAAATTAAGATTAAGATGATTCAAATTTTTATTGCATTACGAAGAGATATCTGGCAAATGTTCACCACGATCACGCTTACAGATGTCAATTCGTTCATCAAAGTTTTCAATCACTTTTTGGCTTAATGGCGGTTCTATTTCGGCTGAAGGCTGAAATTGATTCGAAGCCAATCGATGAAATCGATTATAGCTTCTGTCTTTAACATAACCCCACAACAAAATTCAGTGGTGTTAAATCACACGACCTAGCTGCTCACTTAACTGCTAATTGTAGTGAAATAATGGGAACGGAAAATTTGCTTTACAATAAATTGATTGTTTCATTAGCGGCGTGACATATGGCACCGTCCTGTTGAATCCACATGTCAGTGATATCCACGTCGTCAATAATAGGCCAAACTGAGTCGCTAATGCATTACCGAATATGACCCCCAGGGGCATATAAATATGGTCCTTATAGAATTCCACTATTTAGACACAGTGCAACTGGGGAAAAAGGGAGCCCAGCCCCCTGAAGACAGACAGGGAAACAACTGGAAGCTCTACTTTATTTCCAGGGGGATCAGTGACCCGCAGAGTTCACTGACTGATCAGTGATATGACTGATCATTGAGGATGGCTCCTATATGGGAGTATCGTGGTGGTTGTGGTTTCGCGGCCCCATAACAGTATAATGGTTATTATGGTGGCCAAGATCATCTCACTGATAATGACACGCAAAGTGAATGATCCAGTCCAGTGAGCATGCTAGACATGTGTTCTGGACAGGAGTAGGAAAGTCTCCAACTCTTTAGCAAGGTGTGATGGTTTGCAGCCCTGCCCTGGAATCATTAAAGTTGCAACTAGGTGGTTTTGTTGCTTAGAATTATGTCTTCGGCTTCCTAGGACGTCTGTATGACGTTCCAAATTATACAATAGTGGTTTGTCCACCATCTGATTAAGGCTACATAGCCAGGTGCGGATGTAAAACAAATCACACTATTTCCGAATATGATTCCCTCAGGGCACATGATAGTCTTTTTGGAGCCTACTATTCCATCTAGGCTGGTGTCTTGCAGGGTAAAAGGGAGCCCAGGCCCCTTTAAGGCTAGTAGGAGCCACCTGAACAATCCACTATATTTCCACGAGAATTAGTGAGCCCCAGAGTTCCGCCAGTTATCTCTTTAAACAATTAGCAGTTCTCTGGCTGGTTATTGAGGTTGGCCCCTATATGGGAGTATCGTGGTAGTAGTCGAGGCCCTCGTAAGAGTTTGTGGGTCGGATCATTCACATTGAACACAATAAATGGTTCAGGTCCAGTGGGTATGAATGCCGTCATGTTCTAATTTATATTAAGCTTCATGCGTTCTGGACCAGGAGTTGGAAAGTCTCCAACTCTTAAGCAAAGAGTAAAGGCTGCGACCTACTTCGAGCTTTTGAAGTTGCAACTAGGAGTGATCGGAGAATGCACGGATTCGAAAGCCTTCTATGGCGAGAATGGCGCTACATACCATTCACAGTGGTTTGACCACCATCTTGTTAGGGCTAACTGCCAGGTACAGATGTAAATCAAATCACGCATTACCGAACATGAGTATTCGAAAAGAAAAACGTCCCAATTACATAGCGCACCATACAATCATGTATATGAGCATGTAAAGCCTTCTCAATAATGGCTCTAGGATTTTCAGAAGCCCAAATGCGGAAAGTTTACTTGCTGGCATACCTTGACGAGTGAAAATGGGCTTCGTCTGAAAAAAGGATTTTTTTAGAACATCCAGCCGGTTGTTCCTGAATGAATTGAGCGAAACTACAGCGACGTGAATGGCCGGTCGGCGTCAATTCCTTCATCAGTTACGCAAAATTCGCCATGTGGTGGTTTTGGATAACGCCATGCGATATTTTCAGTTAAAGGAACTGGTCAAACACACGTTGCTATTCGCACATTTTGTATCGAGCCTGCCGATCCAAATTTAACGACCAAATTCTTAATAGCAAACTCAGAAGAACGATAATATTGTCCCAAAAAATATCACGAATTTTACGAAATGTAACTTTAACCACAATTTTTATAGAGGATTTTAATTATTTTAATGCGATATTCGTGCGAAACGCTATTTCTTATATTCATATCGAAATCAAATATTTTAGTATTGGGTAAATTTAGAAAGCTATTAAATGAATATATTGCCGCTTGCATCGTTAATATCATCGTCATGGGCTGAAAAATTTCATTGAGTTAGAGGACGATAATATCCATTCATCAGAAAAGCACCTAAACCAAAATTCGATTTCAAAAAAATTTCCCAATATTGAAATTTCAAAGGCTCCATCCAGCCTTATTCGCAAAAAAAACAATCATTTAGTAAATTATTTTCGACAAAGTTAGCACAAAACAGATTTAACCTGAACAAAATACACGTTCAGCTAAAAAAAAAGTTAATGCAGTTAAAATGCACATTTGAAAAATTGTTTTTCTTAGAAACTTAACTAAAAATGCTAAAAACGCTCCGTTTTTGGTTTTATTTTATTTCTTTTATTTTGTTTGTGTGTTTGTCATATTTTCTACTTTATTTTTTGTTTTTGTACATAAACATTTTGTTCAAACGCTCTTCTTAATGCGGCTCTAAGATGATGTAGATGATGCATCTTGTATTTTTGTTGGTTTCAGAGACCAATAAAAGTGTTGTATTATGCTGTTGTTTTAATATAAATTCTTTTTGTGACAAAGAGACAACTATTTGTCTAGAAGTCGTTAAAAAAAAGTCAAGAAGAAAAAACTATTTTTTTTTTCTACTGAACAAATGTTGCCACATTAATGAGTCTTAAATGTGCAACTTTCATTGCAAATAATGTTATTCCTATTGTTGTTATTGTTGGCTTAACAAAATGTTGCTTTAAGTTTGTTTTGGACGACAAAATAGAATTGCTAAATTGTATCTTATTATGGCTTAAAAGCCAGAGCGAAAAAAATAAAGCTAAAAAAAAAAATAAATAAACCAAGAATTAAACATACGTTTGAGCTCATTTTTGCCTTTTACACATTTATAATTATTCTTAAGTTTAACAACTTGTACAATGTTTTCATAATTAGGAGTTCTCAAGAAAATCTAACTTAAGCTATGTCCGCTTGTAGCGCAAAAATAACTGGCTAATGTATCAAGTTTCAGCTTGTACACACTCGCAGTTGTCTGTATAAATAAAGAATAGAAAAATGTCTTCTTTAAATACAAACTATAAATGTTTTGTTTGGTAGCATTACCACTTAAAAGGGTGGCAAAATACCAGGTTAATCTGTAACGTTACTTACAGAAACTTAAGTTTATAGAAGCTAAATCGAAATGCATCACTTATTTTAATTAATTTTTTAAAAAAAATATTTTTTGTTTTTCTTAAAATATTTAAAATAATTTTTAATGGAAATAATAGATTTGGGCAATGAAGAAAAGGGTTTTTCAACAAGAAGTTTGTTTTGTAAAATAAACTAAACAAAATAAAAATTTATTTATTGTATTACGAAGAGAAAAATTCGGTCATTTTGAATGGAAAATGATATCTGGCAAATGTCCACCGCGACTATGTTCGCAAAGGTCGATTCTTTCATCAAAGTTCATTAAGCACATCACAGATTTTGAGTTTTAAGGCTGAAATCGATTCGTATAGACTCTGTCCTTAACATAACTCTACAAAAAATAATACAGAAGTGTTAAATCATACGATTTGACTGGTCACTTAACTGCTAATTGTCGTGAAATAATAAAATTACGATATTTCGTTTGCACTAAATTGATCGCGTCATTGGCTGTGTGACACTATCCTGTTTAAACCACATATCAGTGATATCCACGTCGTCAATAATAGGCCAACATTGAGTTGTTACCATCTCACGAAAGCGTGATCCATTGAGCGTTACCGCCATTTCCAGCCTCATCTTCGAAAATCACGCCTTCAGACCATCTAGCGTACCATACAGTGATACGTTCAGCATGCAAAGGCTTCCTAATAATCGCTCTAGGTTTTTCAGGAGCCCAAACGCCACAATTTTGCTTGTTGAACTACCCTGACAAGTGAAAATTGGGAAAATATTTTTTTTTTTTTAAACCAGCCGGTTATTCCTGAAAAAATTGAGCGAATCTGCGGCAATATGAATGGTCGGTCGGTTTCAATTCCTGCACCAGTTGAACCTTGTAAGGCTCCAAAGTCAAATCCTTACATGAAATTCGCCAAGTGGTAGTTTTGGATAACCCTAATCGTTGAGAACGCCGAGGAATTGTCAAATTTGGATTTGCTTCAACACTGTGACTCACGGCTGCAATGTTTTCAATTGAACGGTTCGGTTGGTTCGCATATTTTTTATGGAGCCAGTCAATCAAATTCTTAATAGCGGTCTTAGGAAGACGATTATGTTCTCCGAAAATGTCACGAATTTTACGAAACGTAACTTTAACAGAACCATCATTTTCATTACGGATTTTATTTATTTTAATGCGATTGTCGTGCGAAATTATATTCATTATAACAATTCCCTATGCATCCACTATGAATACGTCAAAAAATTAAAATCCAAACTATCATGCTGTTTGGTGTTGCCACAATTGAAAAATAAACTTTTTGTTGAAAAACTTATTATGTAATAAATGTATCTCCAGTATAACTTCTAAACTTATTGCAGGGTATTAGCTGGTCGGATTAAACTTTCTTGCTTATTTTAAGCAAGTTAAGTAGTGCGTGTGTGTTGTCATGTAGCAGACGCACAAGTGTGTCTGGTATTTAGTGGCATGGTACATGTTGCAACCAAAACTTCCTTTTATGCAACAATTAAATGTATTTGTTCGATAATTTTTGCCAATTATTTGGTATGAAAACATGAATATGTATGTTTAAACATGCTCGTTAAATGTTCTTCTTACAATTAATCCATGTTAAAAGCGTTTGTTGGGAGAAAAGCAGTAAGTTCTTCTTGCAAGCACAAACACACACACACACGCACACATATATAAATTTAACAATCCATTAAATATTAATAAGGTTTCTCGCTCATCTTGGCTTAAATGTGTTGAATGATGCATTATCATGCTTATGGGCAGATGTCTACTTAATCTAAAAATTTAGCTTCTTCTTTGTATCAGTGTTAAATATTTTCATTAAGTTTTAGTTGTATGTTAAATATGTTTGCTATTTTTGTATTAATTAATTTAGAATTGGGACAAGAATTTTCATTTATAATTATTTAGCATAAAATTTGTAAATATATTTAACCCGATTAAAAATACCTAACACATTTTTAAAATGTTAAATGCTTTTAAATATTTGAATCTTTAATAATATATGCAAAAAGCATCTTAATCCATCAGATCATTGGAAGAGGTATTATTTTGCTTAAGTGTAAATAGGTGCATGAATTGTTTAAAAAGTAAAAAAAAGTAAAGCACTAGTTCAAAGCTCTTGCAGGCTCGATTCAAAAAGCAAACCAATTTTTAAGTCGAGCCGCTATAAATAAGTTAATGAGGGCTAACTCGCTTTAAAATTCGACAGCAATGTCCAGCAGTCACAGTATAAATTATTTTTATAACCATTGAATTTAATTTTTACTGGCTGTATATGCAGGTGTTTAGTTATTGGCTACTACGCTTTTAAAGTTGTAAATAGTTAATTGCTAATCACAATCGCTGTAAATCAGTTGCAAGTATATGTAAAATGGTCTTGTTACAACTGAAATTTGAGGAGATAATATTATTCTATCCGATTTTATTCTATTCGATTCTATTCGATTTTATTCGTTGTTATTCGATTTTATTCGATTTTATACGATTTTATCCGATTTTATTCGATTTTATTCGATTTTATTCGATTTTATTCGGTTTTATTCGATTTTATTCGATTCTATTCTATTTGATTCTATTCGATTCTATTCGACTCTATTCGATTCTATTCTATTGCAGTCTATTCGATTCTATTCAATTCTACTCGATTCTATTCGATTCTATTCGTTTCTATTCGATTCTATTCGTTTCTATTCGATTCTATTCGGTTCTATTCGATTCTATTCGATTCTATTCGATTCTATTCGATTCTATTCGATTTTATTCGATTCTATTCGATTGTATTCGATTTTAATCAATTTTATTCGATTTTATTCGATTTTATTCAATTTTATTCGATTTTATTCGAATTTATTCGATTTTATTCGTTTTTATTCGGTTTTATTCTATTATATTCGATTCTATTCGATTCTATTCGATTCTATTCTATTCGATTCCATTAGATTCTATTCGTTTCTATTCGATTCTATTCGATTCTATTCGATTCTATTAGATTCTATTGGATTCTATTCGCTTCTATTCGATTATATTCTATTCGATGCTATTCGATTCTATTCTATTCGCTTCTGTTCTATTCGCTTCTATTCGATTCTATTCTATTCGATTCTATTCGATTCTATTCGATTCTATTCGATTCTATTCGATTATATTCTATTCGATTCTATTCGGAACTATTCTATTCGCTTCTGTTCTATTCGCTTCTATTCGATTCTATTCTATTCGATTCTATTCTATTTGATTCTATTCGATTCTATTTGACTCTATTCGATTCTATTCTATTCTATTGCAGTCTATTCGATTCTATTCAATTCTATTCAATTCTATTCGATTCTATTCGTTTCTATTCGATTCTATTCGGTTCTATTCGATTCTATTCTATTCGATTCTATTCGGAACTATTCTATTCGCTTCTGTTCTATTCGCTTCTATTCGATTCTATTCTATTTGATTCTATTCGATTCTATTTGACTCTATTCGATTCTATTCTATTCTATTGCAGTCTATTCGATTCTATTCAATTCTATTCAATTCTATTCGATTCTATTCGTTTCTATTCGATTCTATTCTATTCGATTCTATTCGATTCTATTCGATTCTATTCGATTATATTCTATTCGATTCTATTCGGAACTATTCTATTCGCTTCTGTTCTATTCGCTTCTATTCGATTCTATTCTATTCGATTCTATTCTATTTGATTCTATTCGATTCTATTTGACTCTATTCGATTCTATTCTATTCTATTGCAGTCTATTCGATTCTATTCAATTCTATTCAATTCTATTCGATTCTATTCGTTTCTATTCGATTCTATTCGGTTCTATTCGATTCTATTCGATTCTATTCGATTCTATTCCATTCTATTAGATTCTATTGGATTTTATTCGCTTCTATTCGATTATATTCTATTCGATTCTATTCGATTCTATTCGATTATATTCTATTCGATTCTATTCGGAACTATTCTATTCGCTTCTGTTCTATTCGCTTCTATTCGATTCTATTCTATTCGATTCTATTCGATTCTATTCGATTCTATTCGATTATATTCTATTCGATTCTATTCGGAACTATTCTATTCGCTTCTGTTCTATTCGCTTCTATTCGATTCTATTCTTCTTCGATTCTATTCTATTTGATTCTATTCGATTCTATTTGACTCTATTCGATTCTATTCTATTCTATTGCAGTCTATTCGATTCTATTCAATTCTATTCAATTCTATTCGATTCTATTCGTTTCTATTCGATTCTATTCGGTTCTATTCGATTCTATTCGATTCTATTCGATTCTATTCGATTCTATTCCATTCTATTAGATTCTATTGGATTCTATTCGCTTCTATTCGATTATATTCTATTCGATTCTATTCTATTCGCTTCTATTCTATTCGCTTCTATTCGCTTCTATTCGATTATATTCTATTCGATTATATTCTATTCGATTATATTCTATTCTATTCGCTTCTATTCGATTCTATTCTATTCGATTCTATTCAATTCGATTCTATTCGATTCTATTCGATTCTATTCGATTCTATTCGATTCTATTCAATTCTATTCGATTCTATTCCATTCTATTCGATTCTATTCGATTCTATTCGATTCTATTCGATTCTATTCGATTCGTTTCTATTCTATTCGATTCCATTCGATTCTATTCTATTCTATTCGATTCTATTCTATTCGATTTTATTGGATTCTATTCTATTCTATTCGATTCTATTCGATTCTACTATATTCTATTCTATTCTGTTCTATTCTATTCTATTCTATTCTATTCTATTCTAGTCTGTTCAATCATATTCGATTATATTCGTTTCTATTCGATTCAAGCCTATTCTGTTGTATTCTATTCTGTTCTATTCTATTCTGCCCTATTCTGTTTTAATCCGTTTTATTCTGCTCTATTATGTTCTGTTCTATTATATTTTATTAGAAGCATTGGTTATATTTTAAATAGCAATAAAATATCATACCTCAAATGCTGAACTGTAATCTGAAAATAGCATAATAAACTGGAGCTTAAGCCGTCTGTAATTTCGTGATAAGATTTACATCTGCACCTGGCTGTAAGCCTTAATCAGATGGCGATAGGAATGAAAAGCAACGTCATTGACGCCCTAGGAAGCCGACGACTAATTCTAGCAACAGGTCTTTTCTAGTTGCAATTTCAGCGGTTCCGAAGCAGGAACCTTGCTGAAGAGCTGGAGACTATCCTGGTCCAGAACACATGACTAGCATGCTCACTGGATTCGGATCATTCACCCGTTGATGTTATTAAAGGCGAGATGATCCTGCCCATCATAATCAAATTCATGCGAGGGCCGCAAAACCACCACGATACTCCCCAAGGGCCAACCTCAATAATCAGTCAGAGAAATAGTTAAAAGGCTAAAGAGACAAATAGCGAAACTCTAGGGCTTACTGATTCCCGTGGAAATAACGTGGAGCTTCCAGTTGACACTCTGCTTGCCGTCAGGGGACTAGGCTCCCTTACACCCCCAGCAGCACAGGTGTAGATGATTAAGTATTCCATAAAAACCGATAAATGTGCCCCCGCGGGGGGGAGGGGGGGAGGGCGGCTGTAATATGTGGCTATCGCTTACGGATATAAAAGATCAATTGTTTGACCTATTGAAATATTAAAAAACTTAAGAAGAGTAAGATAAATATCGCTTCACTTCACCCATTTTTATGCAGAGGCAAAAAAGCTCATAAAATATATAAAGTGTCGAATAAAAGTCTTGACAGAAAAAATTTCCAACAAAATATGAATCGCTCTCTTTATTAGTGGAGATATTTTCGCAACCGTTTATTCAGTTCTTCAGAACAATTGCAACGACGTTTTTATACACTTCCCCTAGTTTTATCTCAATCGTATCGCAACATACAAGTAACTACAAAAAATACACAGAAAATTAATTCCCAAGATGTAGAATAAAAATTATGATTAGTTTTAATAGATGACGGGGTATTGGATAGCCAAAATTAATGCACACTTGATAGTCCTTTTTGAGTTTTTATCATTTATTTATTTGTGTTTGCTTTTGATATTAATGCGATCTTAAAATTAATTTTTAGCCATACATTGAAAGCTTTGAAACTCTTCTAAACATTCATGATTTCTTATAATCACTTTGGAATCCATAGCAGCTTTAATTTACTTATTTAAAGAACAAGTCACAAAAATTGTTATAAAATTTTATTTTAGAAATATTTAAAAAATTTTTAAGAAAATGTTTTGGATAAAACACGAATATAAATGAATGAAAAATGTTATTGTCTTCTCTATTTGTGGTCGGTTGGTTAGTTGGTTAATAGCAAATGGAAAAGAAACAAAAACAAATAATAACTCTTTATGGAATATGGTAAATTGCAGCAACTACAAATGGATTTATTGCCATTGTTAACAAATTGTTAAATAACGAATGGTGTTTGAGGCACGAGCCACAAAAGAATACCCCAAGTAGACACAAAGGCAACAGCAGTTGTTTTTGTATTTAAGTATAAACATAATTTTATATAAAAAGTCAGTTTATCGTTTAAACATAGAAACAGTCGTCCAGTAAAAGTGCAGACACTTTGGACGAATAATACCTACAAACAATAAACATTTGTGTAGATTTGCAGACAAACTAATTTTATATATACTCTTACATGCATACATACATACAACAACACTTGCAACTTTATAAGTGACCACTAGTTTAACGGTGCAAAAGTAAGCCTTAAACAAATGTACCACAAAATCCACTACTCCAACATCATTCTAAGCTTTACTTCGTTCGGCCTTTTGTCAAAGACAGCAAGGTCGTGTAGTTGAGGAGCAAGACAAAGAAAGGATATCACTTCACAAGATAAAGAGGATGAAAACGTAGATAGAGCAATAGGTATAGCAGCAAACAGTGAGCTGACTAGCCAACTAACAACATAGATTGAGATATGAATGTACTCGTATGCATGTAAACATTATTAAAACAGTAGCCAAAGCAAGTAGCTGGTACATTTTTACGACTTATTTACAACATGTTGTAAAGAAGTTTAAACACACAAACCCACTTACATACACTTCACTGACTGAACGAATGAATGAATGAATGAATGAATTTAACTCTGATCCATGTGCCTATTCATGCCTTTTGTCTGAATGATAATCAGAAGCTTGCCAACAAACAAATGCAGACTTTATATTTCTATGAATGGTGGCTGATCAGTCTGTCCTTAACATCATATCTATGTTATGTTATGTTATGTTATGTTATGTGTTGTACAAAGCGCAAGTGCAAAACTTCGACACAATTGCAGCGCTGTACTTGTGTCAAATGTAAGCATAAGCTTTAATTTAAGATCATCATCATCATCATCATCATGATTGTCAGCATCGTTAAAGCACCCAAAACACATGAGGCTATCACACTGCAAATAAGCCGGATTATATAATATCCCAAACCAAACCAAACCAAACCAAACCACACCATACCACACCACACTCCTGCTTAATATTATGCCACATGCTATAACAACATTTACTTTTTTTATTTTCTACACAATTTCCACATAAAAGTTCAGTTTGCAATACATTTAACGGAAGCCCGCCTTAAAGCCTTCCAGCAGCAACAAACAAACAAACAAACAAAAAAATAAAAATATTGAAAAAAATCGTTTAATAGAACACGATTTCATTTTGTAGTTGCTGGAAAAGCTTCAACCAGTAAAGATGATCAGTTAGGTAGGTACATACGTATAGGTGTCTGCCGTTTCCTTGGCTTATCCACGGAATTTGTTTTGTTTTTTACTGGATTAACAACAAATCCAGCACACGAGATCAGAGCTGTAGTTGTCAATTTTATTTTCAATTGGAATCTCTAGAATTTTGTGAAATAAAATTAAAAAAAAATGCATGAATCGTCATTGCAATTTTTGAAGATTTGTTTTTTAAACGGAAAATGATTGTAAGTTATAGGTTAAGGAATAAGTAAAAATAATTAATATTCATATGATTATATCACATGTTAAAAATGTAGAATTTTTGTTTATTTTTTTTCAGGATCGTGAGAGAAATGCATTCTTAAATTTTAGCTTGCTGAAATGAGACTGGAACTTAATTATACTCTGTTTCCTTCACAGACATTTTCCAGGGAGTTTGCTTTAACAAGTACAAGTACATAAGATCAAAAACTAAATTAAGATATATAATAGTGCTGCTATAGTGACGTGAGTTTAATGTTTATGGCCCGTATGGTAAAAAAAAAAACTTAAATTAAGTATAAAAAAGTAGCCCATATATGGTACGGGATCCTCCAGCTCGCACTTGGCTGATTTATTTTACAATTTTTTTCCGAAGCCATACGAATAAATAATTAAATTAATGAGTCGACAGGGCTGAGTTCAAAATTAACTTGAGCTGTGAAATCCTCTAATAAAAACAATTTTGGAATTTTTTTAAGTACTTTAAATTAGCTTCCGCCAGAAGCATGTGTGTGTTGGAAATTCCAATTTCTTGAGGCTTTTGTATTTATATAGTCAGGGATATCGTAAGTCTAAGAGCAGTATTTCTCTCGTATTGATTGCACAAGTAGTCCCAATGATATTTCCAGTGGAAAACCACCATCCGACTGTGGAAAACACCAGGTACTTTTATTAATCTGCTTTCGAAAATTTAAAAATCAAAAGAGCTCCGATAAAGAGAATGCAGTTATGGAATGAATAGTTTAATCTTTTTACGCAACTTGGAAGAGCTTTAATTCATCTCATACTAAAAAAGCTTTTTTCCTTATTTCGCATAAAATATCATGTGATTAATTATGATTATCATGTGTTTAGTCTAACAAATCAATTTTGTTGAGCTTCAAAAAAAATCTTAAAGTAAAAAGAAAAATGTTGTCTAATATTTTACAACAGAGAAATTATAAATAGATTTTGAATTCCCATTAATCACGTATGTAAACTTAAGATCTTTCAAGTACTTTTCAAAATGTTTTAAGCAAAAAAAATATAATGAAATTAAACTTTTTGGAAGTATTACAATATTAAAGAGGAAAATACCAGTTTAAATTGGTTATCTAGCGACTAAATTTGGGTATTCGGATAAAAACAGGAATGAACTGGACTCATGGGGGAAAAATATTGAGTTCAATTAGTGATATTTTTTTATTTCGCCTTATTACCCCCCCTCCCCCCATTTATCAGTCTTTATGGACTACTTAACCATTTGGACTTGTGCTAATAAGATTTACATCTGCACCTGGCAGTGAGCCTTAATCAGATGGTGGGCATAATACTGTGAGTGAAAAGCAGCGCCACTCACGCCCTAGGAGTCCGAAGTCTAATTCTAGCAACAGGTCCCAACTAGTAGCAATTTCAATGATTCCAGAGCAGGGCTGCATACCACCACTCCTTGCTGAAGAGTTGGAGACTATCCAACTCCTGTCCAGAACATATGTCTAGCATGCTCACTGGATCTAGGATCATTCCACCAGGTAGGTATTATTAATAGTGAAATTATCCTGGCCACGATAAAATACTAACCTGTCTGTTATGGAGCCGCGAAATCACAACCACCACGATACCCCCAAAAGGGCCAACCTCAATAATTAGCCAGAGAACAGCTAAATGTCTAAAGAGACAAATAGCGGAACTCTGGGAGCTCACTGATTCCCATGGAAATAACGTGGAGCTTCCAGTTGTACCCCTGCTGACTTCAGGGGACTGGGCTCCCTTATAACCCCAGTTGCACAGGTCTAGATAGTCGAAATCCTATAAAGACCGATAAATGTGCCCCAGGGGGGGGGGGCTGTTCGGTGGTATAAGGGAGCCTAGTCCCCTAGGCAAGCAGAGTGTCAACTGGAAACTCCATATTATTTCCACGGGAATCAGTAAGCTCCAGAGTTTCACTAATTGTTTCTTTAGCCTTTTAGCTATTTCTCTGACTGATTATTGAGCTTGGTCTTTCGGGAGTATTGTGGTGGTTGTGGTTTCGCGGCCCCCCGTGAATTTGATTAGGGGTCCAGGATCATCTCGCCTTAACACACGCGGGTGAATGATCCGGATCCAGTGAGCATGCTAGTCATGTGTTCTGGACCAATAGTTGGATAGTGTATAACTCTTCACCAAGGAGTAGTGGTTTGCAATTCTGCTATGGAACCGCTGAAATTGCAACTAGGAATGACCTGTTGCTAGAATTAGTCCCCAGGCTTCCTAGGGCGTGAATGACATTGCTATTCATTCCCAGTGGTTTAACCACCATCTGATTAAGGCTTACAGCTAGGCGCAGATGTATATTTAATCACGATTATTTATTATCATCAAACATTAATCGTGAAAAACATTATTTGTGTAGGTCATTCTTATTTCATCTGCCGGCTACGGTATGTAACGAATGACTGTTTTAATCGGAACATGATGGGATGTAAAAGAAAAACATTTGGTTCAGTACAGGATATAAAAATAAATTAGCAAAATTTCAAGTGTTCTCAAAATCGCTTCCGATTTATGTCACTTACGACATATCCTTATTTTGTCTCGATAATTTGGACCAATGACATAAAAATGGCACCTATGTTACAACAGATATAGATATGATTTTCATGACTCATTAAAATTTTACTAATAAAAACAAAAAAAAAACTATATTAAATTAATTATATTGAAAAGCCTGGGTGAGTGTAGTGGTGGTGGTGTTAAAAAGACCTCAAAGTTTTAAGAAGGCAAGCATCATCGAAAAAGGTATTAAAACTTTAAAATTTAAAGCAAAAGTAACAAACAAACGCTGAAAGATCTCCTCTTCGATTCGTTTTCAAGCTGCGCCCACCACCAAGCAATGAAAAATATTGTCTAAACATGCAATAAGTTTATATTGATATTTTCTAAGATTGCTAGTTATTGGGAGTATTGCTAAGTTCAGCACATATTGCCAGTTAGTCAACTAGACACTTACTCACTTACTGTGCGATAATAAACTACAACATTTCTATAGTTGGCTTAAGCTTTTACATCATGATCATTGTTGTCTCCATCATCATTATTAGTATCAGCATCAAATACATGGGACCATAAAAATCGTCAGACAATCATACAAATACTACAGAATGCATACACAACTAAACAAAAGTATGTGCCACATGCTGATGTTGCACTTTATACAAACATACTTACATGCAGCATAGTTATTGTGTAGTGTTAAATGTGCACATGGAAAGAAATTGCCTACAAAAAAAAAAATAAAAAAATTAAAGAAGCGAGGAGTGGCACTATTTGCAGAAGGCGGACAGTTTGCAAATGCTATTTGATCCACCGTAAAAACATGAAAACATCATGTTTAAGATGTTAATTTACCCAATTGTCCATAAGTAACATGGATATACTTTTCTACATATGTACATATGTTTGTCTGGTTGTTTGTTTGTTGGTTTGTTTGTTAAAGTTAATAGATGAGTGGCTCGTGCTCCATGTCTTCGTTATAGAGTGCAACATAAACATCTCATAATGATATTGACTTTAATGCCAATTATTCCTTTAGCGTTATAGTTTTGTAATACATTTATTTATGTAGGTTTGTTGTTGGTGCTGCAATGAATGGCATTTGTTTAGTGTTCATTTGTAGCATGTGTTGTAAAAAATTTCAATTCTTTAAATTTTATTGTTTTCTTTTTCTCCATTTTTGGCTACAGTTTAAAAAATCTATGCATATGTGTTAGTTACTTTGGATTCCAATTAAAGAAATTTATAAGCAGAGTTGCAAGCACATGACTTTTAAGTGCAAGGAAACAATCACGAACGATCCTTTAATATAATTTAAATTCATCAAACAGTTTTTTCGTAATATTTGGTAATTATGATAACGATTTTAAATACATTTAACATGTGTTATTATTGTTTAATTTGTGATTTTTTGTTGACATATAGGGACACCCAAAGTAAAATCATAAATGATTAATGTAAGTATAATCAACGAGCCTGCTACATTAGCATATTTCAATAATAAAATTATAATCAAATTATATTGATATGTGCGTATACTTTCCGACGAGGTTTATTTTATTCTTGTTTGTGTACGGTTTTACGTCGACCCTCATCAAATTTAGTTTGTTAACAACTCGGTTTCTGCTCTTTGCCATCTACAGTGTTCTCAAACATTAAATCAATTAAAGTTAATATTAAAATATTGATAATTGAAGGTGAGGGAGAGTACGTGACGATGGGAATTTAGCTGCCGCTTACTTAGCTCTTTAGAAAATTTCTTATGAATTTTTAAAGAAAAAATGGATTTAATTAGATTAAGAGAACAACAGTAATGCATTACGATATTTTTTCACAGAATGATTTGTTATATAAAATCGAAAGGTCTCTCCAATTTTATTTTAAAAATAAATCCTTAATAGATTCCAGCTCAAATGCAAATAATGTAAACGGAAACAAAATTCAAGTAAAAAAAAGGGTTAAACATTCAGCATCGCAGCATTATAATATAAAAATATTGGACATTTTCTAAAACATAATGTCAAGTTAAAAAATAAATTTCATGCATTTTAATAATTATATTGTAACACACTCGCAATATACAAATATGCAATGCGACATTAAACTAAAATATTTTAAATGTACAATATTCCAACGGTTATAAACAAGATTTAGTATATTTAGTTCTATTAAGAAATGTTGCATAAATTGTACTGTTTTTAAGAAATTCAACGCTACATCATTATTCTTCGATATTTAATCTGCATCCGTTTCCATTCAATAGTTCCAACACGCTTAGTTGCTCTTTGAAGTTTAAGAGTGCAACATATCCATAACATAACACATAAGATAACATAATTTACCAATTGCTTAGAAATAAAACAACAAATAGTAATGGATAACTTCATTCATAACATAAGTCTTGACAGTTTATATTTGGCAGTCGTGAAGTAGACACTTGGCAAATTTATTATGGGAAAAATATTCGATAAACTAACATGTTTTAGTCGTTAAAGCATTTTATCAAAATCAATAATCGATTACTGCGACGATGCCAACAAAATGCACTATTTATCGTGTAGTGAATGATTTCAAAGAAAGCCTCAAGCATGAACCACAACGTACTGTAAGATAGGCTGAAAATATTACTGCTGCTCAAGTAAGTATTCAAAACAATTAATTCAAGTCAATTCTACGCCGTGCGCAGTACCTATTACGTGAAAAGATTTACATCTGCATAATGATCCACCATCTAATCAGATGGTGAATCATTACCACTCTGGATGAAATGTAGCGTCATCCTCGCTCTAGAAGGCCTTTGAATACGTATATCCTCCGGTCACTCCTACTTGCAACTTCGAAAGCCCGAAGCAAGCCGCAGCCTTCACTCCTTGCTGAAGAGTTGCAGACTATCCAACTCCTAATTCAGAACGCATGAAGGTTAATAATTAAGAACACGAAGGCATTCATACTCACTGGACCTGGACCATTCATTGTGTTCATTGTGAATGATCCGACCCACAAACTCAAACGATGGCCTCAAAACACACAGCCACCAGGAGTGGTGGCTGTGTGTTTTGATTATTGAGGTACTCCTGAAGGGCCTACCTCAATAATCAGCCAGAGAACAGCTAAATGCCTAAAACACTATATGGAAATGTGAAAATATAGTTGATTTTTTTTAAAGAGAAGTAGCACTTCAGGCAACAATCCCTATACAGTTGTAGTGCCATCTCTGGTGCCATCTCCCACTAGTACTACTGAGTACAACCATGTATGCATTTGCATTGAAGCGACAATGTGTAATAATGGAATTAATAGAGTCAGTCTAAAAAAGGCGATTGGCCAAAAACCATTAAAATCTAAAGTATTAAACAAATTATTAAATAAAAGCAAATACCGTGCTACATTCTTTAGGAAAGGGAGAGAGAATAGACGAAACAGGTGGTGAAAGTAGAAGGATAGTCGGAAATTAACTGCCGCATATAAGACAGCACAGCGACCAGTCATTATGCCTTCATCGCTGCGCAGCCCCACCGACAGTCACTTTTTATTTGTTGCCGCCGGAGGGAGCTCAGGAGCTCGATCGTCAAAGAAAAACTTTGGCCACAGTCTTGCACAAGAATTTTGTCTCCATATAAGATTCATTTGACACAAGACCATTTACGTTGCCGTACAATAGGATTTTACAGCTCGTCTATGACAACCCCGATTTTCATGAAGAAATCATAGTGAGTGATGAGGCACTTTTGCAGTTGAATGGATATGTGAGTAGACAGAATAGTAGGTTCTGGGGAATGGGAAACCCCCCAAATTATTCAACAATCACATTTGTATCAATTAAAAGTGACAGTGAATTTGGTCTGAAGAAATCATTGGACCTTAGCTCTTTGAAAATGAAAACGGCTTAACGGCGGGGAGCGATATCGTGATATGATTGAAAGCTTTTTAACGCCACATGTTAATCAAGCCAGTTGGTATTAACAAGACTGTGCCACATCACATACAGCCAGGATTGTAATGAAATAACTACGATAGATCTTTCCACAACAAGAAATTTCAAGACATCTTAATGTTGCTTGGCCTGATTTGACTGCTCCGGACGCAGAAATGCTAGAGCAACTCAAACAAAACATTCCTGATGAAATTAATGACATACGGCGTGAATAGTGTGAATATGTAATAAAAAATGTTCTCAAAAGGGCTCGTATTTGTGAGGCTAACAGAGGTGAACTTTACATAATTGCCGACATTAAATAAAACATTTATCAGTATAAGATTCATTCGCTTTTATTTAATCAAAAATTATAAAGAAACAAAATATAATACCTTCACAGCATACACCTTGTACTTGTCTAGGGTTTCTAGCACTCGAAAGATTCATTTTGACCATGTTTAGATATCAATCTCTTTGACAATTGCAGCTACACAGTGTTATGTGGTTTACATGTTTTATTAGACAGTCACCTTCAACAACACATGCAATATTTTGCGATTCACACGCCTTTACCACTACTTGTACTAAGTAAATAGAACAATTGTTTTCCTTTTCTAATCGAAATTGTAGAAGGATTGAGTTATAGTTTTAAATTACCTATTTAGATAAACTTCTATCATGGCTATTTAATAATCCTTACTCAAGGATTTGTTGGGATATGAATTTTGGATCTCTGTTTAACAAACAAGCTACTACATCTACTAAGTGGATGCTACAATAAACTTTTTAGTGATGAAAGTTGAAAATTTTTTTTAACACGCAACTTTTCTAAACGACAACAACAACAATATGTACTTTGATATTACAGACATTTAAATTTTTTTATTGGTATAATAATAATTGACAAGAGAAGATATTGAATCCAACCTGTTGCTTCACACTTTTGTGTCTTGAAAGCTTGAAGAGAACAATCGAACGATCTTTCAACTCAACTTCTTTTGCTCTTAAGCCTCGTCAAATGGTTATTTTATTTGTTATTTATTTATTCGGATCTTAGATAATTTAATTTATTTCTATTTTCATTTTTATCTTAAACGTTTGCAACTATTTATTTGAAAAACATGGCCGCGATATCCGATACTCTGCTGTATCTTTCTTATACTACAAAATGCTGGACATTCGCACACGATGAGTCTACGTGTTTTAGGTTATCAGAGGTAAGTTAAGTTACTATATACTTTTTCCTTTACGTCTATCCGGAATGTAACGGAATCTTTTTAATGTTAAATTGTATTTGTTTGCTGTAAACTGACGAAATCGATTTCCAACAACACAATTTTTAACAACCAAATTTTATATAAAACAAGAGTTAAGATTTTTTACTTTTTCATGTGCTCTAAAAATATTTCTACTCATTTTAAAACTTAACGAAAAAAGATAAAACTATCTAGACTTTTTTAAATCCAAATATCCCCCTTGGCAAAACCTTTAAAATGTTTATCACAATATAAAAACATCATCAACCTAAAAAATGATAATTCCAGTGCCAAGACTTTGATTAGAAACTGCAAATAGACTTCTGTAGCTTTTCCTATCCACCTTTTATTATATGAAATCGCTTTTTTGTGAATCTCAATAATTTTAGTTGTTATACGGCTTCTGTTACTTTTACCAGAGCTGTTTGTTGTGTTGTTTTCATTCTGTTTACTGTTGCCAACATTTGATTTGATGTGCTGCCCATCAGAGTTGAAATTTCTTTTTTAATGTTGTTGTTATTATTATTTCGTTTTTGTTGGATAGAAAAAACAAAACAAAAAAAAAGAAGAAGAAGCAATTCATCTTAGATCAGAAACCTTTCGGCATTTACGTAAATGTATGAAAGAAAACAAAAAAAAAACTATAAGAAACGAAATCCAATATTGCTGGCGTATGTTGAATGCAATCCCAATGGGAAATAAGTAAATATCGTGAGTTAAATATTAATACACTTGTGTTCTTCTAATAGTTAATAGTTTTTAATTGGCCAAATATTTTAGTTTAATTTGCTACAAGTTGAATTATTTAAATGTGAGTAATTTTTTGTGTAAGAAAATAATTTTATTATTTTTATTCGAACTCTTTTTTTAAATAAAAAATTATTAATCTTAGTGGCGGTCTTTTCCAAATAAATTTAACACTATATTTTTTCAATATTTCGCTGTGGAAAACTTCTTCAGGAAATTATCTTTAAAAAAAAAATTATACCAATTTGAAAAATTATAAGCGCAATTTTATTTCGTGCTTGATTCCTTTAAATAAATATTTCATGATATTCTCATAAAATATTTATTTCAAAAATGTTTATTAAAAATAAACATTTTATGATATTCTCATAAAACATTTATCCAAAATAAAAAATAAATTTGAGATGTATTGTAATGGGGGAGAGCATATCCGTATTGCAATTTCACTATTGCCCACATAGCTCATCAGTGAATTTTACCCCAATATTGTATTGAAAAAACCTAAGAGTCTTATATCCAAAGCCAAACTGATTTTATGAGAATTTTTTCATAAAATCAACATAGCATAGACAGCAAGACTCAAAGACACTTCCATACAAACACTACAAAACATTTCAAAAACAACAAAAAACATTGTTTATTTTCAATCATTTCATTTATATTGAAAAAGATTCCGAATAATTATAAATTACTTAATTTGAAAAATTTTTTTTTAAATTTTTTTTTCAAAAAATTTTTTCAAATTGTTTTTATAAAAAATAATTTCCTGAAGAAGCTTTCCACAGGAAAGCGAAATATAAAAAAAATATAGTGTTAAATTTATTTAAAAAAGACCGCTACTAAGATTAATAATTATTTTGTAAGAAAATAATTTAATTTACGTTAATTCAAGCTGCATTTCTTTAAAAATAACAATTTTATGATATTCTCATAAAATATTTATTATTAAAAAAAAAATTATATTTGAAATGTATTCATATGGCCATTTCACTACTGCTCATATAGATCATCAGTGGATTTTAACCTAAACTTTGTATAGAAAATTCAAAGTCTTATATATCTTAAGTCAAATTGATTAAATGAGAGTTCTTTATTGAAACAACACAATAAGCAGACAACAAAACTCAAAAACACTTCTATACAAAAAGAATTTATTATTTTTTTTGTTGATATACCGTACGGAATATCTCTTTTGTTGTAGATATTGAATAGGAGAAAAAAAGCAAACAGTGCATCCAGTACTTTAACAGTCGCAAAAATGCCCATTTTTCCATTTGTCACCTCTTTTTAAATCGATAACTGGATTGCAATTCCAATTATTTTCTTTATAAACTTTATTTTGCATGACAACAAAAATTCCGATTCTTATTACAGCTATTCTGACTCAGAAAATGTGCGTTGAAACAAAACTTAGAACATTTTCAATTATTGTCAATACGCATCCTATTTGATGCAATTTAGGACTCGGACGAGTATAAAGAGAGATTCCACGAGGTGATTAGGCCAATGGAAAAGCGATTCAAAGGCAAACAATTATATACATTGCTTGTGGAACTTAGTTCGTACCTTTCTAAAATTATACAGATTAAAGATAAAAGCACCGAAGATGAAAATGACGCCGATGGACACACTGAAGAAAACATGCTCTTGAATATAATGTCTAACTTAGATAATAATGTAGAAGATAGATAATAATGTATGAAGATGAACAACCTACGAAGAAAACAAGATCATTAGAACTACAAGCATCAACTTCACAACAACATTTAAAAATTTATTTATTAAATTATTGTTGAAGAATACCTTTGCCTTACTTATGGCCACAAATAACAAAATTATAGTGTAGAAAAAAAAATTGGAAGAAGCTACAACATTTCAGTTTATTAAATTGATCTAGGCGTCTTAAATCGCCTAAGTGGGACCAAGTGAATAGTTACATCATTAAAGAAAATAAGTATTTGGAGCTAATATTTTACCGTTTAAAAATCCGTATCAGGCAATAAAACGTAATAATATTTCTAAGGATTTTATTTCCAATTGGACTTTTAAAAAATAGATCATTTCTAAACAAAACAAAAGTTTTAGTAGACGTTTGTGTTAGTTGATTAAAAAATAACATACCCGTACAAATACACATAATTGAAAGACAGCAGCTGCAATAAGTGAACAAAACTATCGCAATGTTAAACTATTGAATTTGATTCGCATGCGCCACTCTCCGCAACGCACTCTTCAATGGATTTTATCAGCCATTGGTTGGCATTTTTAGACTAAAATTTACTTTTTCTTTCTTCAACGTCTTCGGCAGCAAAAACAACAATACAAAAAAAAGAAAAAAAAAGAAAGAAACGGCGGCAACAACACATTTTTGAATTGAGTTCAATGCTGACGATGATGATGATGCATTGCAGTGTGTGCAGTAAATGGGCAAACGAATGTAAACAGCAGCAGTCAGTTGGATTTGTTGTGAACGGGATGGTTGGATGGATGTTTTTGTTGTTGTCGTTATTTTGTTTTTGTTTTGCTCTTATGAGTTTTTCACATGTTGGTGCAAATTTGTTTTTTGTTAACATTAGTTTTGGGGTAAGTACAACAAAAACTATTTGATGCACGTTGAGCGTTTGCATTTGTATGCGAATTTGTTTGTTGTTCTTATAAAAATAATAAAAATTTAAACAGAAATAATTTCACAAAAAACAACAAAACAAAAACAGAAAAAAAAATAACAAAACTTGGTCGGTTTGAAGGGATATTTACACGTATGATGATGCTTTTGTTGTTGTGTTGTTGTTTTTGTTATGTTTTGTTGGCTGTTGATGATGACGATGATGATGGCAATGTTGGTTCATTACTGCTCTATACTGCACAAATACATGGAGGTCACTGAACGTTTGTTCAATAAGTCCGTCTTTTTCTTACGTCCGTTCAACTGTTCGTTTACCCGTCCTTTCGTCCATTTGCTTAGCCATCTAGTCATGGGTTCGATTATACGTTCGTCTTTCTGTCTGTCTGTCTCTCATTTCATTTCATTTCATTTCATTTCGTTTCATTTCATTTCTTTTTTAACTACAAGCTGCACTCAGTAGCTTTGAATTTAATGCACAAATTGCAGCTGCAATTTGAAAACAAAAACAACATCAACGACAATAGAATAAACATCAGCAGCCAAACATCATTTTAAACGTGGTGGCGTCGTTTAAGTTTTTAATTTTTTTTCGACAACATAATTGCGATACATCATTCTCCTCATCATCCACATCATCAGCAACAGTAGCAACATCATATTCGCTTTTATTTGTCTGTTGCATGCATGTTCACTTGTTCTTGTATTTATATTTTCAAACTTAATTTCATTCCTTTTTTTTGTTGTTTTTTTTGGTGTTGTTGTAGAGTAGTTGTTTTCGTTTGCATTAATTTAAGGTTGTTTTTTGTGAACAGTTTTTCGTAAATGCCTTCCAATAAAAATGATTTTTTTTTCGTTCTTTGATAAATGATGGTGACTTTCTTTGTTCATAAACGAAGAAACTAAATACTTAATTCTAGGAAAGATCATGTTATTCAAAATGTAAATGTGCTTTCTGTAATGTTCATTTAGCATGACATTCGTTTAATTTTCATTTCGGTTTTAGACTTTATAACAATTTTTCATAATTTAATGTGTGGAGGTTTTTATATGCAACAAAAAAAAAAGTTTTAACAAAAAAAAAGAAAGAAAACACTTGAAACTGTGTAAGTGGTGTGACCACAATTCATAAATTATTGACAGAGGGATAGACAGAAGATTGATTGCCAAAGACCTGATGGTGTTGTCAAATTCACTGCTTCTGTAAGAAAGAGTGTTCTAATCAGATTCAAACGCTGATAAGGACTTTAAATTAGTTTGGATATTTAATGTTTTATATTGACACATGTAAAAATAATAGAATCACTATAATTCGTACCCTAATAAATGCAAATCTCGATAATTTGTAAATAATTCGCAGTCGAGTGCACAAAGGTCCATGCATTTCGCTCACAACGTTAATTTCTTCTCTCTTTTCCAGTGCAACATAGTTTTACAATTTTATTTATTAATTGAGATTAAATATCTCTAATAAGTCGTAACGAAAGCAAAATAAAAACCAAATTTTTAAAATATACAGACTACAGTGTTGCCATCCTGATAAACTAAAAATAAAAACTATTTTCCCATCAATATTTGCAGAATACAGTTTTTTTGTGAATTTGAATTTTAGTTTCTATTGACTGCATTTTAAGGTATTTCGCTTCTTTCAAATTTTGTTGCATGGTAAGAAATTGTTGTCTAGGACTAAGTGAAAAAAAATGTTTTTTCTGTTTTTTTTGTGTTTATCTTTTTATTTTTTAAACCATTGAATTCGTGTATTTTAATTTGATCCGCAAAACCAAAGTTTTATTATACAGTTACACAGTAAAGTCTACATACCCCATTGAAAAGCGAGGTTTGGAGATTTCTGTAAACATTGTAGCATTAAAATATATTCCAAACAAGTCCAATCTAACAATAAACAATAAATTTTAACAAACAAATTGTAATCCAAAAATATTTATTAACAAAAACAAATAAAAATTATTTTTCAAACACAGAAAAGTCTGCATACGGCGGCTTTGAAGTGGAGTACACAAAATCAGTGCTACCAATCACTTCAGGCGCCTTTACTAGATACCGTTAGTTAGAAAGAAGTTTAATTGTTCGATATTAATGTTGTAGTTGTGTGTTAATTTAACCAAAATTGGTAAAGAAATCTGTGTTAAAGTACGTGAAATATTATAAGGACAAAATATCTTTAAGAGAGATTGGAGCGCTGGTCGGGCATCCAAAGTCAAGTATTCAAACAATTATTCGGAAAAATATAATCAAACTAATAGTGTAGAAAATAAACCAAGAAGTGGTCGTCCACCTAAACTGACTCTTCGTGCTAAGTGAAAAATTTTGTTTGAAGTGCAAGAAAATCCAAGAATAACAGCAATAGAAATTGTAAAAACCCTGTAAAATCGGGATATTGCTTCAGTGCGTCCAGAAACGGAGAGACATTTATTGAGAAGCATTGGAATCCACAACCGTATCCTTCGAAAAATGCCATTCATCAGAAAAATAAATAGAGAAACGAGTCGAATTTGCTATAAGTGCAGACGAAAATTTTTGGGCTAATATTTTATTCATTTATTTCGTTAGGATGGCAAGCAAAAATTACGCGCACACTGCGGATTTCGCGGAAAAACGTCAAATTGTCAACATACTCTTTATGCAATATACAATGATATTTTGAAATTTTAGACTAAACAGTACAATCAAGTCAAAAATGGTTACTCCGATCTGACTGCTAGTTTTTTTTATAGCCGTCTTAAGCTCAGTACTTGTATGTTTTACTGAACCAACTTAATTTAAACCTAAGAATTTCAAAACCGATATTTTTTTATTACGTGAACTGACGTTTTTCTTCTTAGTTTTCATTTAAAGTAGGATATTTCAGTATACTAAAATTTAAAAAATAAAGTCTGCAGAGACCTAAGATTTTTTTGTTCGTTTATTTTTATGAACATATAAAAAAAATCCCTTTTTTCTCCAAACATTTGGATCTGCAATTTTAGCTTTACTTTTTTGCAGTTGGAAATCACCGCTAATAAATTGTCTCATAATTGTTTTTATATTTTTAATCAACTTTAAGTGCCACCAGGTGCCACCTCTCAATTTGTTGCATTACACTGTGCAACATTTTTCAGCTGATAGATTCGCAACTCAATTCTGATAAGGCTTTTTGTTTAACATAACTCAAGAACCACTAGTCGGATTTTACTTAAACAAATTTAGAAAAATCAAGAATTAATTCATCTGTTTATATAACCGTTTGCTACAGAAGCAACCGTTTTGAAGTTATAAATAAATGTATGAAGAAAAAAAAATATTTTTTTGGCTAAAAAGTTAATTTTTTTTTAATTCATAAAAAATCCAAAACGGTAAAAAAAGTGTCAAGTCCTACTTTTTCCACATAAAGTCGTATAACATACGAACAAAATGAGATATAACTCATGAAAAACGAAGAACCCGTTTTGCTTTTATGCACAATTAAGTAAAGGTATGAATTTAAAAAATTTGCTCGAGATATGCACACAAAAAAAACATTGATTATTTTTTTTATGATTCTCGTACCATACAAGGAACTCACGAAAGAGAAAACTAACAGTTATCAGTGTACCTCTGCAAAATCTGTTGAATCATACTGCTTAAAGAATCCAAGAGACCAAGTCAGCAAAGGAAATAAATAATATTGAAAGCGGAAATCTAATAATGTTTTATAAATGGGGATGTGATGGGGCATCTAGTCAGAGCGAATACCAACAGAGGTTTTCAGATGATCAAATTTTTGACTCTCATTTATATATAACATCAGCTGTACACTTAAATTATCATAAAGTGATGACATAAATAAATAAGTATGGAACAACAATAAACCTTCCTCCGCACAGTTTGCATACGTTAACGAGACACCTAAGTTATACGAGAAGAAAAGAGAAGAGTCGATGAGGAGATATCTCAACTAAAAGAATTTGAGTTAACAGTGAATAATCGTAACTTTAAAGTAAAACATGAATTATATTTTATAATGACTGACAGCAAGACAGCACAATCAGTAACAGAAACACCAGCAGCATCTTCTTGTTTTATTTGTGGAGTCACAACATCCAAGATAAATAAAATCGAAGAAGTTGAAGCTATGCCCCTGAACAAGCACTGCAATAAGATGTGTCGCCACTTCATCCGCGTATTAAGCTGATGGAGTGTCTTTTGCATGTAGCTTATAATATTGAATTTAAACGTGTGAGAGTCGACTCAAATACTCGCCCGATAAAAGAAGCCCGAAAATGTTTTAAAAAGCGTAAACTTAGAGAGAAAATTGAAATACAGGTTATCAACCTGTTAAGTAAGGCTCTGGTACGACAAATTCAGGAAATACGTCATGAAGATTCTTTACGAGTCTTGCATTGATTTCCGAAATCACGGGTCTAAATGAAAACATAATCAAGAGGTTTTCGATAATTCTCGAAACTATAACATTCGCCGAGATAGTAGATCCAAAAAAATTTGGTGATTTTTGTTTGGAGACGGCAAAAGAGTTTGTTGCACTGTACGAGTGGTACAATATGCCACCTACACTTCACAAAATTCTGTTTCATGGAAAAGATATAATTAAAAAGTGAATTTTTGCTGTAGGCCTACTATCCGAAGAGGCTCAGGAAAGTCGTAACAAAGACTATAAAAAATATCGCCTTAGACACTCCAGAAAATGCAGTTGAATTACCACGAACTAAGATATTATGCACAGAACGATGGTAACATCAGATGCCATGATTTCACATTTGACGCCTTCATTTAGCCAGAAAAAGCATAGTGTTGTAAGCAATGAAGTTAAGGCTCTTTTAGAATAATAAATTAAAAATTAAATAAAATTATTTAAATTTTTTTGTTAGGTATGGCTTTTTACATTGCAGGTAGCGGTCGACATTTCTCTAACGTTCTTTATTTTGATTACTTTGTGATGAAATCACTACATTTTTTTAAAAAAATATATTTTTTTCCTCACCTTCATACAAAAATCCCCAGTGTGCGCCGTTAAAACAGTCGCGGTGGGCATTGAACTTATATGTTAGCGTTTCTTCTTTGCGATCAAAGTACAAATATAATTTTTTTTAATAGTTTTAAGAAAATTACAAAAGAAAAATTATACACGTTTCGCTGTTTGTATTATTTGGGCCGAAAGTACTAAAAAAATGCAACCGTGTGCATCATTGAATTTATAAACATTCAAAAATTAAAATTTTTTTACAAATTGTGTGTTAAATAATTGGAAAAGAAATTTAGTGGTGACGATATCGGTGGTCAGCTACCGAATTTTTTCCAAAAAAAATTTTGCAAACCACTGTGGTATGTTGGGTATTGTTACATTATGAGGCCAATCTCTCTAGACCTCATTAATTTGTAGAGCCATTTGTTTTACTTTGCATGTGTACGGAGGCATATCAGGCTTCTATGAAAACAGCAAAATATTAGCCACATGAAAATAACTTAATAAATAAAAAAATTAGGGTTATTGCCCGAAAATTTGTTTAATTAATTTCTAATCTAGAGCACATTCACTTTTTCCAATAACAAAAATGTCATAACAAAGCTTCCACCAGCTAATTTGTAAATTCCTTAACACCACCAAACAAAAAAAAAAAAATAGAGTATGAACAATCCAAAGACTAATTTTCGTTTTCTTTGTACATTTTAGTAGATCATGTATGAGTGTATGTGTGTACAAAAATAGAGAATTGAGTAGCAGCAAAAATAAAATGCAGTTTTATACCCCATTTTACGTAAAATAAATATTTTGTTTTTGTCTTTTTCCCCTAAAATTTTTAAAGTTTATTGTTGCTGGTGTTGGTGGATTTATGTGTGCAGCACATTCATCAGTTGTAAGTCGTTTTTCCTTAACAAAAAACAAAAATTTTATATGTAACAAAGAGTGAGAGAGACAGTCAAACTAATTTGCGTTTTTTATTCATTTGTTAAGATCATTATTTTATGGTTTTTGTGTTGCTTGCTATGGTGTTAGTTGGATGTTCGTGTTTGTTGTAATTTGCGCACTCATACAGCCTATAAAAACTTACAAAAAAAAATGAAAAATGAAAAAAAAAACTTCATAAGTGCCTGTGTCCGTAGATCTGTTGGTTTGTCTGTCCCGATTATTAACTTTTAAAAATACTCCAAACTTAAACGAAATTACAAAAAGCCTTGAAGACGGTCACTGACCAAGAAAATATACTCTAGCTGTATGTCTGTCTGTCTATCTGTTCGTTTTGTTTTTTGTGTGTAATATTTTTTTTTTAAATTTTTGGTTGTGTGAAATCAACTTGTGTTGGTTTAAAAATTTGTTTATTTTATTTTTTTATTGCTGGTTGTTTGTTTTTTGTTCTTTTTTTGGAAATTACCATATCCTCTGTAAAATCGTCTCTAGCAACAGCCAAAGTATAAATCTGTTTTTCATTGTCATTAGGGAATTTTTAATCATTTATAACTCACTTTAGAAACGAGTCGTATTTTTTATTTTTTTTCTTTTCTTTTTTTACATTCATACGTACGTATTGGCATACATAATTTCATTAAGCGTGCCTGATTATGAAAACTTTACACTTCATGTATTAAAATTAATTAAAAATTCGATACAAATTGATTCTCGTTCATGGTTTGAAGTCACAGTCATTAAAAATGATGGCGTTTACAGCTGGCTTAATATTAAAAAGTATTATATCCGTTATTTCTTTAATGTCCGATTCTAGAATTTTCTTAAAAACAAGAGGAAAAGAATTCACTTAAGAAAAATCCTACGTTTAGTCAAGAGAATTATTAGAAAAATATGGTTGGGGGTTATCACATTGTAGCTACTTCAAATATAATTATAGTTATACTAAATATCTTTAGGTTAAAAATGGATAATTAAAATAATATTGTGTGTTTGAAAAAAAAATAATTTTTGCTATCTATCACTATAAAAATATATAAAAAATATTTTAGTATTTACTTAATTTAATCTTATCTCTACTCTCGGCTTTGCTCTTCGATGTGGCAATTGACAACCTTATGGTGAAAATATTTTCAATAGCAAGAGGACTGGATTATAAGAAAAAAAAAATGTTTGCTGCCATACAAAGTTGATGGCATGAATGCTTAGAAGTCTCTGGCAAACTACAGCCAGTTTTAAACTTACAGTATATCTGGTGATGCATCAAACTAAACATTTACTTTGTATGGATGCGAATACAGAGTTTTTATCACCCGATGCCTTGAAAAAACCAAAATTTGATTTTAATTCGCGATAATCATAATTACGAGAACGGAAAGGAAGTAAATAAAAGCAGCAAAAATTAAACTGGTTACACCCACTTCTAGTCAAATACTGTTAGATTAAAATTAAACAAACAAATATCACATGAATGCAATAGCATCCATCTATAACTAAGTTGATATATATTTCGTATCATAATATGATAATTTTATATTATAATATGTTTATATTTTTAACATAATAATGGTTGTGTTTAACAATGTTATCATCCTATTACACATCAATATGGATCGATTAATTATTAAGTTTAACAATATTATTATTATTATTGCTTCAATCATATGATTCAACTATAATATGGTAAGGTTTCTTAAGCTAGTTTTTTTGCGTTGGTCAAAGATTTTTATAATGGATGAAAATATTATTTATAGAAGTTATTAAATATGTTTTTGTATCTATACAATTATTCGCATATCTGCTAGAGGTATTGTACTAGAAAGCTCTTAAGTACAAGGCAAGAGATAAATAAAATAATACCTATAATAGATTACCAATTTGATAATATTTGCTCTGAGCGAGATGAACAAGCTCACTAAAGAACCAAGTCAATTATCTAAATTCTCTCAATTTTTAAATTATGTATGTAAGAGGTTTTTCGACAAGAAGTTTATTTTTTCAAACAAAAAAAAGCAAAAAAATTAGATTAAAATGATTTAAATTTTTATTGTATTACGAGTGAAAAGATCGGTAATTAAATTATATTTGGCAAATGTCCACCATCACCACGCTGACATATGTCGCTTCTTTCTTCAAAGTTTTTAATCACTTTTTGGCAAAATGGCGCTCCTATTTCGTTAATCGCATTACGGATTTTAAGTTTTAAGGCTGAAATTAATTCGATTGGCTCCAATAGATTCTGTCCTTAGTCGCACAAAAAATAATCTAGTGATGTGTAATCACACCATCTGGCTGGCCACCTAACTGCTGATTGTCGTGAAATTATGCGATTCTGCAATTTGGTTGGCAATAAATTGATCGTTTTATTCGTTTTATTGGCTGTGGGACATGTGGCATCGTCATATTGAAACTACATGTCAGTGATATCCACGTCGTCAATAATAGAGAAAAATTAAGTTGTTAGCATCTCGCGTTAGTATGATCCACTGACCGTTACCTCATTTTCAGCTTCATCTTCGAAAATAAAAAATGGGCTCAGTTACGTCTCCAGACCACATAGCGCACCATACAGTGATACACTGAGCATACAAATGCTTCTCAACAATCGCTCTAGGATTTTCAGATGCCCAAATGCAGCAATTTTACGGTTATAGATTTATAGTTTTGTAAGGTGCCCCTATAGGCTAGTAGGTGGTGTGCTGGGGGTTGTGGGTTCGATTCTCAACAAAGACCATGGTTTTTTTTACTACAGAAATAAAAATTGACTGTCGGTGGGGCTGCTCAGCGATGAAGGCATAGTCACTGGTCGCTGTGCTGTCTTAAATACGGCAGTTAATTCCGACTATACTTCTACTTTCACCACCTGTCGCATCTCTTCTCTATCACTTTCCTAAAGAATGTAGCACGGTACTTGACTAAGTAGGCATTATTTTGCCTGAAGTGCTACTTCCCTTTACAAAAAAAAAAAAAAAAAAAATGCAGCAATTTTGTTTATTGACTTATCCTGACAAGTGAAAATAAGCTTCGTCTGCCGAACCTACGGCGATGTGAATAGTCTGTCGGCTTCAATTGCTGCAACAGTTGACACCAACTAGCTTCAAAGTTAAATTCTTATGCAAAATTCGCCATTGATAACCCGAATTGTCGAATATTTTGTATCGCGCCTTTCGACTTAAATTTAACAACCAAATTCTTAATAGCAATCTCAGAAAGACTATTATGTTGTCCGAAAATATCAGGAATTTTACGAAATGTAACTTTAATAGAACCATCACTTTCATAGTGAATTTAATTATTTTAATGCGATTTTCGTGCGAAATTGAATTCATTGTAACAGTTACCAATGCTTCTATTGGGAATACGTTAAAAAGCTAAATGTCAAAATTATCATGTTGTTGATGTTGAATAACAGTAGATTGGTTGCAGGAAAATTTTATAAGCTACTAGCAGACGGACTACTAGTCGACTTAAGGTTTAGTTTTAAGCTTTTAAGCCTTTTCAGGAGGATAAAAATAAGATCCTCAAGCGCAACAAACGAACGAAAATAAAATTTTGTGGACTCAGATTTAAGTTACTTGTTTTAGATCTGCATCTTTTCTTTTTTTTTTTGCTTTGTATTAAAATTATGATAAATCATATGTGGCTAAGATCATCATCAGCCAAAAGATATGACTAATTTAAAATTAAAAATAAAATTTATAAACGTTATATAAATTTATTGTTTATTTAGGGGCTCGTGCCGTCGTTTTACCGCATTGGCTTAATAAATTTGATAATTGCACAATTTATATGGATGTTATGCTTTTGGGGTTCAAGTACACAAGCAAAAACACAGGCACAAACACAAATGCAAATGCAGACGTAATTGCTTGAAAATTTTGCTTTTTTTGTCTTAAGATATTTTGACTTGTGGTAGGTTGCTTATTTGATTGCTTTCTGCTGTGGCCTGCTATATTTTCGGGAATATTATACAGTCATTAATGTGTGCCTGTGTAAGTGCTTGTGTGTTTTTGGCAAAAAACAAAGATATTAAATACAAAAAATTCTTGTTTAATGTGAACTTATTCATTGATGTGTCTCATGTAGACTCGTTTTCATTTCTTACAAAAATTGTATTTATTGACGTTAAACACATTTGGGCTGCTTTTATTTAGTGGACGAAGGTAAAGTGAAAATTATATTAATAATTAATTACTGTAGTATTTTTAAACTTTCCTTATAATATTAAAAAAATAATCGATTTCAAGTAATGCACCTGCATCTATTTTTATATAAAAGTTGCCTTGAATTTTTTCTTCTCGTTCCGATTCTGGTTCATTGGTTTTGATGTTTTACTTTTCGCCAATCCACTGGAAGAGAACTAAAAATTCAACTCCAGATTATCATAACCTTCTTGTAATGTATAGGAGATCATTTAAGGAAAAATACCGTTTTTACACGTGTTTTATGTGACCAACAAAACAAGTTTTTAAAGTCCTGATGGCCAGTGTGCTAGACACAATTGTTTAAGAAGTGCTTGAGCCGCTAGTCAAAAATCATCAAAATTATAATACTGTGGAAGAATAGATGGTTGCGAAAGGACAAGGAAAGGAATAACATCTTTGAGAATATCTATAGAAGACCCGGCGTTATTAATATTCGGAGACGAGGAAGATAGGAGTAAAGTAGTCTTGGCTGTACATTTGATATAGTGCTACTACTCAAAGGCAGCTCATTGAGCTTTATTGAGATCATAAATGTTTTTACGCTATTCAACAACTGCAGTTCGAGTTTTGATTGCAGAATAGTGTGGTGAAGGAAAAAGGCTGAACGAATTTGGAGGCATTTAGTTTTGAAAGAAGGATGTAATCCTAAACGGCAGTATCAATTTATAGTGTGCGGTTGTGTGAGGTGTTGTGTAAGGTTCAGTATTGTCTTAGCACTGCTGCCGCTTCACTGCCTGCATTAAAATGCCGATTTTCATGATTTCAGTATTGTCTAAGCACTGCTGCCGATAGGTTAAATGAAGGTCTTCTCTTTTACCTTACGAATATAATTAAATTTATTGAACAAATATTTACAGCTTTTATACTAAAATTATGTCTATTCAGCATAATTACATTCAATTAATTTTCCCATGAATAATAAAAATAAGTTGCATTATTTGTTACCAAGTTCATGGTCAAATGAAATTATGCTGACGTAAAGAAATAAATATTTATTTACAGTGTGTCTTAAAATAAAAGTACAAATATAAAAATTGTGTTTATACAGTGTATACAAACAGATAATTTTGGTGATTAAATTTTAAAAATTTTAAATTTTATATAGGGTCCGTCATCTAACTTTTTTTTTCAAGTAGTGCTTATTTCGTAAATGGTAACACTTAGCTCATGTTTTATTTGACAGATAATTAGTTATATCCTTCCGCTGAACGAATATAATTGTGTATACGCTTGAACAACGCGTAAGCTGACGATTTTGCAATAAAAAAAATCATCTCCTCAGATGAAGCTTATTGATCTTGGCGGGTATTGAAAAGCCGACGCCCGCCAAACGAGTCACTGTTTGGTGCGGATTTTGGTCCAGAGGCATAATTGGGCATTTTTCAGGAGTGCCCGTTACAGTCAAGGGTGATCGTTATCGGACCATGTTGAAAGAATTTTCGCTAACAAAAATTGAAGAGGCAACATTTGTTTTCAACAGGACGGTGCTACGTGCCACACAGCTAACGCTGTGTACTTTGGTTTATAGCATTTAAGAAAAAAAAAGTTATTTGGCGGACCCTATATATTTAGTTTTTATTTTCTTATTTTCTTTTTGTAAATATAATTAATATTTATTAAATTTGTTTAATTTTAAATGCACCCTCGTTACTTTTACCGATTGCTTGTCTGTCATTTATTGAATATTTTTTCAATTTTACTTTTAGTTGATTTTTATTATTTTTTGTTTTTTTTTTGCTTTTTTCTTTTTGCTTTGGTTTTTTCTTTGTTGGCTTTACTGCACGTTGCTTATTTTTAGGTCCCCCTACAAAAAAGTGCAGTTTCAGTTTCAGTTTCGATCAGTTTCAGTTATTTTTGGCTAAGTTTCTTGATGATGACTTTCAGCTTTTTCTTTTGCAAAACAACAGATGCAGTTCATTTTATTTGGTTTGGTTTTTAGGTTGTGAGTGTGAATGTATATGAATGTTGTTTATTTTCTTCTTCTTTCTTTCTTTCGGTTTTTTGGTTAAAAGGCCATAAATTTACTCCACTGCCATAATTTTGTGTGATTTTCATTACACCAATATTTATGCAATTTCAGAAAACAAACACTCTCTACTCTCTGCTCTTTTGGTTATGATTGTGTAGGTCTATTTTTATGCCTATCCGTTTGTCTGTCCGTCTGCTTGTGCTGTTTGGCTGGTTTTATTTATTTTTGGAGATTTTTTTTCTACAATATTTGTGTGTGTATTTTTAATGGATTTATGAGTTTCTGTGTGTTAGTGTTTCGAGTCTTTTTTTTGGTGGCTTGTTTTACTTTTAATTTTTTGTTTGCTTTTTTTTGGGTGATATTGAATTTTTGTTTCTCAAGGCCAAACGTTCATTGAACTTGCATGTGTGTGTTGCTAGCGCGCCAAATTATGTTGCCAGTTTTTTCTTCTGTTAGATGTGGATGTTTACGAGAGTTTTAATGCAATTTCATTCAATATATTTCAGGTTCGTTTTTCTTGTTATTTTGTTGTAAGAATTGTTTCAATTTGGTTTTTGATTTGAAAAGAAAGTGTTTCTTTTTTTGTTGGGAATATAGAAAAAAAAGCAAATGGTTAATTTAATGAAAAAATGATGAAGATCTTAAAGTAGCTTTTTATGTTAACTCTTATGTGTAATAAAATTAAAAGTTACAGTGATCTCGCAGAAACGTGAACTAATTTTTACCGAGGGTGTTCACGTTTTCGATTTTGTTCACGTTTTAGATTGCATTTTTTCTATAACATATTTTAGTCTCTTTTATCTTTTATTTAATTTAAAATAAAGTACGTTATTTTTCACCTATGAAACATGTTTTGATTTTACTTTTTGTAAGTTCCTGCCATATATTAATATATGTACTATGCTACTATGGGTTCCAAAAGGGTTTCTAAGATACTAATTTTCTAAATTACTACAGAGATCTTTCCATCTTTGAAAGCTCCGAAGAATGTGCCGTTTTCCAGAACAAGAAAATGTGTTAATACCGCATTTCGAAATTGCACCTTTTTTGTTTCTTATTGAACATATCGTCGATTTTCGACAAACCAGTTACAGGTGAACCTTTCCCTAAAAGCTCTAAAATATCTGACTTTTCTTGAAGAGTTAACACTTAATACCAAAACTTCTTATCATGCAACAAAAGTTGTTTACAATAAACAAACTACGAGATTCTTTTGCGGGGAATCCCAAAACTGAATTTTAACGTTCGATAAACAGTGCACGTTTCAGACTCTTCAGCTTTTGGTTACGTTTTAGAGTAGTCAATTTAAAAAAAAAATGTTCATGTTTTTGGCTGTTCATGTTACTGGGTGTTCACGTTTCTGCGAGTTCACTGTATAAATAGAATTAATTATTTTTAGTGTTTGAAATCTTAATTATATTATTGTTAATATTCTTGCAGTAAATTTTAAAGCATATTTTCTCAGTTGGGATTGGGCTTGTTAGATTCTTAGATCCTTTTCTATGGATTTCGAGTCACTATAAACAATAATTTATATCATTTACTACACAAAAATCCACAGAGAGGCATTACAGTCGTAAAATTGTTAAAGACTACAGGTTTAGTAATCTTTTTCTATTTTGATTATTTATACATCATCTACCATCGCATGGAATGTAACAAAGTTTTTTCTTTTATAAGAAAAGTAAAAGTTTTTTTTAAACCATTTTGTGAATATTATAGAAATTTTGTTTAAATAAGAAATAGAAAAAAAATTTAAAAGATAGAATAAAACAGATATACAAAATTGTAATCTCAAATTGATAACTATTTTTAAGTTATTAATATAACAAAAAACCTGTCAACAAAATAAACTTTAACCAGCAATGTGTTGTAGCATTAATATATTTTGAACAAAAAGTTTTCATCTAAAGCATTGTTCACATACTGCATACTTTCACTATATTTAACACAACTTAAGATTCTTACATGATAATTTAAAAAGTTTTGTAAACCTTCATAAAAATTCAGCATTTAATGGGTGTTTTTTCTAAGCTTCATTAATTGCGTATTTAGAACTAGTGAAATTTTAATTAGTGAAGGATTTAATATGCGGTGGATAATTAATAATTTATGCTATTGAATTTAAATATTTATCTGTTAATATTGAATGTGATATAAATAACGGATAAAAATATAATTTCAAATTCGTAGTTATTTATGTTAAAGCTGCGACAATATTTTTTTATTGTTTTATTGTTTTCTAATTACATTTTCATGGAACCAGTCTTGAATGAAAATAATTATAACATTTATGTGTAAGTATTCTTAAGCTCTTTTTGTATTTAAAAAAAAATTTTTGACTTTGTAACAACAGGGAATTGTAATACGAAAGACTTAAGACACACAGAATTTTGAGTAACAAATACAATGGGGCGCATATTAATCAATTAAAAACTTAACGTAGATATAGTTGATGTCCTTTTTCAAAAATGATTTAAAAAGATATATTTAAAGATTAATTACTATATTAAATATGTATTAATCTTTTAAATGGTCTCGTTTTTAAATTAAATTTTAACGATTTATTTTTATATGGAGTACCTAAGATCCATAAACAGCATTTTCCTTTGAGGCCTGTTTGCTCTTGCATTAATCACCCGGCCTACGGACTGTGCAAGTATATAACGAATATTCTTAAGGTAATAACAGGACAATCAATATATAATATTAGAAATTCATTGGAATTTAAAGATAAAGCCAAGGGAATAAATAAACATGATAATGATTGGTTGTTTTCATTTGATATAGTTTCACTTTTTCCAAGTATTCCTAAACCTACAGCTTTGAGAATTATAGAGGAAAAATGGCAGATAATAGAAGAAACTACGAATATTGAGAAGGAATTATTTTTACATATTCTTAAGTTTTGCATTGAAGACAACAGGTATTTTTAATTTAATAATAGGATATATCAACAGAAGAAGGGCCTCCCTATGAGCTCTCTAGCATCTCCAATTATAGCTGATATTGTGATGGAGGAATTACTAAATTCATGTATTAGTAAAATGCGCATTAAACCGAAGATTATCACAAAATATGTAGATGATTTATTTTGTATAACTTCGGAAGATGCAGTGGATGATATTTTGTCAGAGTTGAATAGTTTTCATCCGGATATTAAATTTACGATTGAAAGTGCGTTAGAATCCAAACTTCCATATTAAAATATATTGATAATAAGAAAGGAAAATAAGTTAGTGTTTGATTGGTATAAGAAACCAACATTTTCTGGAGGACTTATTAATTTTTATTCCAAACATCCGAGAAAAATGATAATAAACACGGCGAAAAATATGATAGACAGAATATTGACTATAAGTGATAGAGAATTTCAGTTGAAGAATAAGGACACAATAAGAGATATACTTCATGACAATGATTTTCCAGTAGAATTAACTAACCGATTAATTAGACAATATGCTTATCATAGACATAATTTAGGAAATACTATGGCAGAACCAAGAATTTATAAATCATTAACTTATGTTCCTGGAATATCAGAAAGATTAAGAAAGTCTAAAATATATGACACTGATAGATATAAAATTGCACACAAAACATATAACACATTAAATAAATTATGTAGCAATATGAAGGATAAAATAGGAAAAATGGAAATATCTTATGTAGTATATAGGATACCATGTGGAGGAAATGACCAGGTAAACTGTGACAAAGTTCATATTGGAACAACAAAGAATAAACTTAAAAAAAGATTAGCTGGTCATAGATGTGACGAAAAATATAGGAATATTTCAACACAGAAGACATTCTTATCTTCACATTGTAAGAAATATAATCATTATCCAAAGTTTAATGAAACATCAGTATTAGATATAGAAAAAAACTACAAGAGACGTTATATGTTGGAAATGTTAGAAATTGTTAATGTACCAAATGTAAAGAGAATAAATTTCACAACAGACACAGACAATTTAGCGCAGAATTATAGGTACTTAATTAAAAAGACACATAATTTGTTATAATTATTTCATAGGAAAAATTGTTATTTAATTTCCGTTTCCTTGTTTTTGCATGTTAAAAAATTTGAAATTTTAATTTTTGTATGTTTGTATGCATGAAGAAAATTATTTTATATGTTTTGTCAAATGTTATCAAAAAATTTTTCTTTTCAAATTGTTATAATTTTTTGTTTTTGTAAAAATAATTTCCTGAAGAAGCTTTCCACACGAAAGCGAAATATCGAAAAAATAAATCGTTAAAATTTAATTTAAAAAGAGACCATTTAAAAGATTAATACATATTTCATAAATTTTAAAAAAGGTCGAATAAAACTGAAAATAATGATTAATTACTATATTATAGTTAATATATAACATAAAGCCATAAGCTCTTTTATTACAGTCCAGCTTTAAACTTGGGTTAACACATAACGTTCAGCACGCCTTTATCGTATAATAAAGTAAACCTTAGACTTCAAGTAAAATTACAGTAAGACCACCGTAATTTTTTCACTTGTCTTGCCTTTACTAATGCTATTGTCGCCGACTGATAATAATACCATTGTCGATTTCTATGAATATAACTAACTATCTTATACTACGTTTTAACTGTTTTATGCTACAAGTATCTTTGTCATACACTTAGGCTAGCACTATTTTATATATAGCTATCGTCTTTTGTTCTTGTATAGATCCTAACGTCAGGTTAAGGTATGTTTATCATCTTTTACTACTAAAACTTATTCTGATACTCCTAAGTATAATATTGTATACTAGTAAAATTTTCACCTTATACTGTATGCTTATACCGTATGCTTAAAAACTGACATATTACATTACGTATACTCGATATTAAACGGTTTATTTGCCTATAATTAGCGAATACCACTGTTTTATAAGAATGCCACCTAACACCTAACACTACTAAGACTCATATTAAACTTATAAAACTACTACCATCTTGTACCACGAATACTAATATTGCTGCCCTATTCTATTAAAACTAACATCTTATACTCCTTAAACTATCATTGTATACTGCCTTCTTATAAAGCTAAAAGAGCCCCTCTTCATCTAATACTACTTAGACTCATTTTATACTAGTAAAACTACCATCTTATAATACAAATGTTTCCGTATTATACTGCTGAGATGCCATTACACTTTCAACACTCTTATCTTATAAAACTGAGACTGCATCTTATAATCTATATAAAAACTTTGACTAATTAAACTGCCCTCATATATTTTTAAGTCCACACCACCTTATACTGCTAAGATTTCATTTTATACTTTAAAAATTTATCAGCGTCTACTAATATTACTAAGACAATAATTTAATACTTCTAATACTTATACTGCGTACAATACCAATTTATAACACAAAACTTCGGGCTTAGACTACTGCAACTACCCTCGTATACTAAGAAGAAAACCATCTATTACTATAAATACGCCATTTTATGCCACTTTATATTATAAAAATTTCTATGTAATATTGCTAAAACTACTACTACTACTAAAAAGACTGACAACATCTTATGTTACTCAGACTTCATGTTTTACCACGTGCATCAGGAATTTATGCCTAATATCTTATACTTTCGAAACTGCTTACAGTATATATTATTTAAACTTGTGCTACTAGGAATCCATCTTATACTCTTAAAAATACTATGCTATACAACTAAGCTTTTTGTTCTGAACTACTAAGACTCTCTTTTATGCTCCTAAAACTACCTAAGATATTTACTAATAAAGTAACCTTCTTATATTATTAACCATAAAATATTATTAAGATAACTATAACATGCTAGGACTATTGTCTTTAAGTAGAAATACTACGATGTTATACTGACTACTATCACCCTTTTATATTTCTATACCATTTTTCACTATTTTATACTTCAACTTCTTTATCCTAAACTTCCGTTAAATTTAATTAATTACTGGTTTCAATGGATTTTATTTTATAATAATTTTTTATACTAACATTAGCTTACGAACTCTGGATAAGAAAAAGTTAAAAATAACTGCAAACATTTTTATAAAATATATGTAAATAGTGTTATTGAACTCATTATTCATTAAAATGTCTATAGAGAAAATAAGAAACTTGAAAATGTTTTAAAAAATTGTTTTGAACTCCTGCAAATCTATTGCGTAAGTAAATTTCTTTTACATTTTGTGTTGTTTTCTTTACATGAATACGACTAAAAGTGTTATGATAGTAAAATGAACTTGTGAGATTCCCCTTCACTGCCATTGTGGGGTCTTCTACAGTTGGAAGTGCGCAATCGAATAGTTTAGGAATTGCTATAGTCCTCTAACAAAGTGACAAATTGTGTAATTGAATAAATGTATTTTAAAGGGGAACAAAATTAGGTGGAGTTGTTTCTAGAGTTATTCTGCCTACTATTAAACCTTTCCTATGCAGCCTTGTATACTACACCATTAAATTAAAGAGAATAAAAATTATATATGTCCGTCAAAGCCCATTTTTATCATGTTTACATAAATATTTATATTGTTTAAAATATATTTAGAAATCCACCGAAATTAATAGTTTAAAAATCTTTCGCTTTGAGGACTATAATGATTATGTTTCTTATTCAATGACAAATCAAAACTACCCACATGTTTTTTTCTATTTCATCATAGTTGATGATAGTTGATCTGGCAGTAAACAAAAATTGCATAATACTACGAATAGTAGAATATTTGCTTAAAAAAGTCATAATTTGACATCATTTGACATTGACAAAAGGAAATGTCACTGATTTTAGCTGTGTGATGTCGTTGCTGGTGTTGGTATTTGCTGTTGTTGCAGCAACCTTGCCTGCTACTATTGTTGTTGTGGTCTTTGGGCTTACGTTGGCTGTTCAAATCACGTTTAGATTTCTAAGCACCCATAAAGTGGCGGTTTCTTTTTTAAGAATCCTTTTTTGTTGTTTATTTTAAAAGCGCTTTTAAAATTGTTTCTATTTATTTAGTATTCAACGAGCATTTTAGGTGATTAAAATGATCATTAATGCAGAAATATTCCTTGTATTTGGCTTCTAGCTAGCTTTTGCTGTTCATTGCTGTCCAGCAGACACAGCGGTGCATTTATCAATTTGAACTAAAGAATCACTCATTCCCTTACTTACTCACACATGGGACAGAAGGGCTTCATGACTTCATGGTTGTCAATTGGTATTGGAATTTGAATTTAAATTAAAATTTTTTAAGCGGATAATAAGCAGAAGTAGTTGTAGTTGTAGAAATTTATTAATACTAGAAAGTACTTTGAATGTGTTAAAAATAAAATAAAAACAATTAACGTTTTATGTTGAATTCAAGATTTGAAGATAAAATTCCAAGGGATTTTTTCTTATTTGCAACAACACTAACTTTTCGTTAATATAATTAGCAATAAGCACTGCAAAAAATATTAAAGTCTATTAATTTTCTCTTACTTATATTTTTAACTATTAAAGTTAAAGATAATGGTTGTTAAAAGTGTATAAAATTCCATAGACATACGACTGGAAATAATTAAGAAAAATCCATTCAAGTTAAAAAGAGTATTATTGAAAAGATCATCGTAAGAGCTCAAATTATTATTTTCAATTAATATACATTTTAGGGACAATTTTAAAATATTAATAACTGAAAAGTGGCTGTCATCTGATAACCGGTGACAACATACATATATTAAACGCTTGCTGCATAAAGAACTATCTAAGTAAACTGTAACTAAGGCTACGATGTAATGAGTAATTTTTTCTTTTATTTTAAGTTCACTTTTATACTTAAAATTTGTGGAAAAAATTATTTATTATTTTTGTGTTAATTTTTAAGAAAGCAGGAAAAATTAGTTTTCTTTTAGATCACAGTGCCGCGTTTTCTGAAGCGCTTACTCTATCTTCTATTGGAGTGATAATTGAAAAGATAAACTTCCATTTTAATTCGTTTATGCGGTTGAAGATTAGTTTCTTGCTGAATTTGTTCATCAGTCATAAACCTTAATTAAACATTTTTCTGCAAAAAGAATTCATTAGTCATAATTTTGCTATAGAAAATTCATGTTATTATTTTTTATCAGTTATATTTTTTCTTGCCGAAAATTGTCATTAATTTTTCTCTAAAAAAGAATTCATCAGTTATAACTTTTTCTACAGAAAATTTGCATTACCTCTAATTCTTTTATAGGAAACTTTCATACGTCACAGTTTTCTGTACGGAAAATATCAATAAATATTTTTAATAATAAAAATTTTTATATGAAAAATTTCATCTGTATTAATGTGTCTTTATAAAAATCATCAGCAATAATTTTTCCATAAGAAAAGTTCATCAGTTATATTTTTTCTGTAAAAACTTTTTGTCAGTCATAATTTTTATGTAGAAGATTTTCATCAGGCATTAATTTTTCCATAAAAAAATTTCTTAAAAAAAAATTATTCTTTATAAGAAAATTTTATCAGATAATGTTTCTGTAAAAAATGTTTGTCAGTCATAATTTTTCTTCAAAAAGAATTTATCGGTTGTAACTTTTTAATTAGTTCTAAATTTTTATAGAAAATTTTTCTTGAAGAAAATTTCATTAGTTATAATTTTTCTATATAAAGTCTTTGTCAACATAATTTTTAATCAGTAATAATTTTTGTTTACAAAAATCATCAGGAATAATTTTTCTATAAGAAAATTTCATTAGTTATAGTTTTCTGTAAAAAGTTTTTGTCATGTATAATAATTTTTCAAAAAGAATTTATCGATTATATCTTTTTTCTATAGAAAATTTTCATCAGTCCTAATTTTAAAAAAAAAATTTTTTATACATCACAATTTTCTATAAAAAAAATATCAATTAATATTTGTAGTAATAAAAGTTATTCTAAAAAAATTTCATCAGTAATAATTTTCTTTATAAAAATCATCAGCAATAATTTTTCTTGAAGAAAATTTCATCGGTTATAATTTTTCTGTAAAAAGTTTGTATCAGTCATAATTTTTCTGTAGAAAATTTTCATCAGTCATAATTTTTTTTTGAAAAAGTTTCATAAAGAAAAATTGTTCTTTGTAAGAAAATTTCAACAGTTATAATTTTTCTTTAAAGAATTTTTGTCAGTCATATTGTTCTTCAAAAAGAATATATCGATTGTAGTTTTTTCTGTAAATTTTCATACGTCACAATTTTCTTTAAAAAATATCAATAAATATTTTTAGTAATAAAAGTTATTCTATAAAAAATTTCATCAGTAATATTTTTTTTTTTTATAAAAATCATCAGCAATAATTTTTCGTGAAGAAAATTTAATCAGTTATATTTTTTCTGTAAAAAGTTTTTATCAGTCATAATTTTTCTGTAGAAAATGTTCATCAGTCATAAGTTTTCTTTAAAAAAATTTTGTCAGTCATAATTGTTCTTTAAAAAGTATTTATTGTTGTAACTTTTTGTGTAGAAAATTTTCATTAGTCTTATTTTTTTATAAAAAAAATTTTCATACGTCACAATTTGCTATAAAAAAATATCAATAAATATTTTTAGTAATAAAAGTTATGCTATTAAAAATTTCATCGGTAATAATTTTCTTTATAAAAATCATCAGCAATAATTTTTCGTGAAGAAAATTTAATCAGTTATATTTTTTCGGTAAAAAGTTTTTATCAGTTATAATTTTTCTGTAGAAAATGTTCATCAGTCATAATTTTTCTTTAAACAAATTTCATAAAGAAAAATTATTCTTTATAAGAAAGTTTCATCAGTTATAAATTTGCTTTAAAAAGTTTTTGTCAGTCGTATTTTTCTTCAAAAAGAATTTATCGGTTGACGCTTTTTCTGTAAATTTTCATACGTCACAATTTTTTTTTTAAAAAATTTCATCGGTAATAATTTTCTTTACAAAAATCATCAGCAATAATTTTTCTTGAAGAAAATTTCATCAGTTATATTTTTGCTGTAAAAAATTTTTATCAGTCAAAATTTTTCTGTAGAAATTTTGCTGTAGAAAATTTTCATCAGTCATAATTTTTCTTTAAAAAAGTTTTCTGTGATAATTTTGCTATAGAAAATTTTCATCAGGCATTCATTTTTTCCATAAAAAAATTTCATAACTTTGTTCGTCAGTCATAATTTTTTCTATATAAAATCATCAGACATAATTTCAGAAAGAGTTCAATTTTAATATAAAAGAAAAGAGCGTAGAGTACAAGACACCTAAAAGGAAGCATATTCAGGTGATAATATCTGACTAGTTGTTATATTAAAATATCCGATTTTCTTATATTTGAAATATTTTCTTATACTCAGCAATTTATCCTTTTGAAAAGAAGTAAAATTTTGAATCAAAAAAGTTTCGTTGTTAATAAAATAAAAATTTGTTATTTTATTTAACAACAATTAATTTAACAATTTAGGTATTTAAAACATTTTTTGTAAATTAAAATATAATTTTTCAAATAGTAACATGCAAAAAGCTTGTAATAAAAATAAAAGAAAAAATCATTTATCATTTTATCTCCATACACTGACTGACAATGTTTATATCCTATAATAGACATTTAATGAGGAGAAGAGTTAGTAGTAGTAATTCAAAGGTGGCCCCAGAATGTTGCATGATTTCCAAATATTAAAATCAAAAAATTCCAAAAGTGCAAATTTGTGGAAATGTTAGTGGTTAAATAAAATGGGATACGGGAACAACAAGCAATAATCATATTGTTAACAACAACCACAACAATAAAAAAATGTTATGTACATTCTATTGATATTTCTATTTTACATATATGCTTAGATTTAGATAAGTGTGTGTATGTATGTGTATGTTTCTAAATTTCCTGCTTATAATTTCTCTTTTTTTTCGGTTTATTTTACACAGGAAGGACAGGCTGCTTTGTGTTGTTATTTCGAGTATAAAAAAAATTGTATTTTTTTTCCAACGATTTGTTGTTTCAGAGGATAAATTAAAATATAAAACACGAAAATATAAAGCAACGAAAAAATTAATAAACATATGCAGCACAACAATTTTTGTAAATAAATGTTTTGGTTTCACGACATATTTCGCTTTGTACTCTAAATCTATTCTTTAAAAGTAAAACAAAAAAAAAAAAAGGAAGTGGATGATTTTTTCATAATCGTTGCATTAATAATTAATCCCTGTATCACAAAAATAAAAACAATTTTAAAAACTTCACTTCATGTACAAACATATTCTAAATAGTTGGAGGTCATTTGCTTGTAAAGTTGACAAAGCAAATATTGAAGTTTTAAAGACTGTGTGTCTAGTTTAGGAAAAATTTTTAAAAAATTGTTTTCAAGAGATAGTTTTATACAGAGAAGTGTATTTAAAGTAAATTTTTATATATAGTTATTGAGTTCTGGATCTGGTTTTTCACAAATCTTTTGGGCTTCCTTTTAGAAAAATGGATGTTAAAGAATGAAACAATACAAAAAAGCAGTACTATTTGATAATTTTTTGAAAACTTCTCGGGTTAATATTCTGGAAGGACTTATGAAACTGCTATTAGTTAGTTAGTTAGATACCCAAATTTTAAGATACCACTATGAAAATTGCAGACTTTTTATATCGAGGATCACCTTTTCTTTTTCTTTTTTTAAAGAGAAGTAGCACCTTCAGGCAACAATGCCTATTTAGTCAAGTACCGTGCTACATTCTTTTAGGAAAGGGATAGAGAAGAGACGAAACAGGTGGTGAAAGTAGATGGATAGTCGGAAATTAACTGCCGTTTAAAGACAGCACAGCGACCAGTGACTATGCCTTCATAGCTGAGCAGCCTCACCGACAGTCAATTTTTAATTTTGTAGTGAAAAAAACCAAGGTCTTTGTTGGGAATCGAACACACAACCCCCATACTGACAAGCTATCCAATAGGGGCACCTTAAAGGATCTTAAAGAATACTTAATATATATAAAGAAAATATAAGTTGAATGTGGTTCATGGGCAACAGTAAAGCAAATGCTGCCTCTAATAACGAACCCTCTTGATGAGGAGAAAGGCCATTAAGAAGGATTTCTAAGTGCTAAATTATTCATAATAAAGTTTTTCAACTGACTGCTGCAAATATTATTTTGTTAAATGAAAATAATGTTGATTATTTCATTAATTAATTAATTAATTCCAATTACGATTTATTTGGACAGATGTAATAAGTAAAAAAACTGACTTATTTACCTTAAAGTGATATTCTCGGCTTGTTCATAATTATCAGTTATTAGTCGTTATTATAACATAACGACTGTTATTGTAAACTAGAATAGAAACAATTTTTATTTGAATTTTGAATTTTGTTGTGATAGATATTTTTACTTTCATTACAAAAGTGCTTATCATTCTATCGAGGACAATACTGCACTATAGGTCAAATGGATATTTTTCTGTGCGAAATTAATAACTACTACAAAGACATGGTATTCAAACCAAAGCCTGTAAGAATTCCATAAGTAATTTTGAATCTGTTTAAAAAGTGGAATTTAACACATTAACGACCAATAGATAATCCTTTTTCAACCATTACAAAAACATGAATTCAAACCAAAGCCGCTAACAATTCAATAAGTAAGTATAACATTATTTTAAAAATAGAAATTTAGCCCATTAATGACGAATAATTCACCCTTTTTCAATCATCAAAACAAACATAATACATTGAATTGATTTAGAAATTGCTTAAATCTAATTCATTTGGTAAATTTTAAATTAATATCATTAATTTCTTCATCTTGGCTGCAAGATAATAGGTCAATAACTTCAGGTGGAGGTGAAGAACGTTTACGCTATTTTAAAATGCTGTGGAAATTAATTTCCAAATTCTGATTTTGCGCTGAATGGGATTTCAGGACGTCCAACACCGGTACAAGTAGGTTTTTTTTTTGAAATATCACTCACCACAAAATGTAATCCAGAATTCAGCCACATATGATTTTGATCCTTAAAGACATTTGTCTTTCTGCGACATTTTTCCCACTTCTGAGCCAATTTTACGCAAACAAATGTATTTTTTTGCTTTATATTTTTATCAATTTCATCGGAAATAGTATTAAGAAAAGGCATAACTCAGAAAGCGCAAATAATCGCAATTTGTCACAAACCAAAAATAACTCATTACATTACATGTAATCCTCTTTTTCAATTTGAAAGAGGTCATATGGAATGTAGAAGTTAAAAAAAGACTAAACCATTTTAAGGTGATGTTGTATAATGAGTTCTTTTCAAGTATATCGACAGAAATATAAAGCAGTTATAATTAAGAAGAGTATTATTTACCTGTCTCTTTATTTTCCATTTAAACTAATATTTTTATAATAAACACAAATCGAGAATAACAAACTTAAAGTTGACCTTGCACTATTGAACAATCTAACACATTTGTAGCCAAAAATTGTATTGATTGACTTTGACGGACAAATATGTAACGGTACTTTTTTTAACGCAAAAAAAAAATACACGTCTTTGTCTCGAATTTCCAATTAAAAACAACAACAACAACAATAGTAAAATGTCACTTTGATTTCCATCAAGTTAGCACAGAAAAAGTTGCCGTTTGACCTATAGTGCACTGTAAAAAAACAACTATAATAAAAATGTAGAAAATACTTAATCCAACATGTATATTATGGATCGTTTACAATATGTTTCTATAAAAAATTCAAACTCTTCTAGGGCACACGTTACCTTTAATGTGCCCTAGTTGGCGGTACTAGCTACAATCTTATTTCTTACTTATATGAGTGACAGTATAGCCTTCATGAACAACGATAAGAATGAACAATGATTTTTATGTAGTGCGCAGTTCTATGGCAAAGCTTAATAACTCTAAGGCAGCAAATTTCTTATCATCATGACGTAAAGCTTTTTAACCATGTATATGTGCAAACGGACAGGAAATAGTTTTTGTAGAATTGTTTAAATACCTCGGTCGTGTATTAGACAATAAACTTAAACTTTGTAATCGCATAAACTATTTGACTCATGTAATATGAGTCTCACATGTAAAACCTCCTGCAATCTATTTGCTAGTATATCGCATTAAATATTGGTTGGAAATTTATTTTACAACGTAGAATATTGGCTGACCTTGTTCTCTTGCTAATTAATTTCCGTTTACAAATTCTACTTGCAGTTTATAAATGAATGTACCCTTTTCACAAACTTTTTTTAACCTTTCTATGGAAACCCTGCTGATTCAACTGATTTCGATTGGGACCAATATTTTGATTCTTTTATCTTTGATTCTCCTGACCAAATTTTTCCAAGATTCCCTAAAATACAACCTATGAATATACAACATGGTGGTAGTGATCGTGGGCCTACTACAGGGGCTCGTACGCCGAATACAGGTTTATCGGTATCAGCGACAGGCATAGGAGAAAGTGCCGCCACTTGGATATGAACAATAGTTACAGGATATTCGCGGCTATGATAAACTTAAAAAAAAATCAAGAATAGAATTTTATGTATTTATGGATGTGTTAACATTCTATCTGCAAATTCTACAGAAGATTAATATAATTCCACCACTTGCTTTAGTACCAGTTGATTATTTACCATTTTATTTAATTCATTTTGAATATTTTTTTTTCCCCAAGGAGTTTTATTACTTAAGTATGGTGTAAAATAAGATAGGATATCTATTGGAACAAGGACATAATTTGACACTGGAACAACGTTGAGTGGCTTTGTTACATCAGTATATAAACATATTTTATGTATACTATAAAATATATGGAGTGGACTCAACAATACCAATGATTCCTACTTCAAAAAATACAAACGATTCAAGACCGATTGTTGGTAAATATTAGTTAATATTGTTAAATTTTAAACATTAGTAAATATGAGTAACAAAATGCTTATTCCTCGTAGTACTTGTAAATATTTTCTTCGTGCAACTAATTCAGATACTACAAAATATTGGGCTTACCAATTTCATAAAGAGGGAGTTCTATATATGGATGAAAACGTAGATTAATTTTTTTCCAAAGCTTTGTTCTACTCCTGCCATATTTCTTTTCATAAAAACCATCCCCACTTCGTATAAAATTTTTAAGAACTACCATAGTCCACCGTTTCTTAAGTTATACCCTTGCGAACGAACGTAACTTCATTTTATTTTTTTATGGACTAATTTTCTGCATTAAAATAATTAAAATGAGTCTAGTGGTTCTTAGATCATAAATTTTGTAAATATCAAAACATTTATGCCAAGGACAAGCTGTATGCACATATAAAGCATTCTGTGTATTGTAATACCTTATTATTGGGATACCTTTAACTAAAATTTGTTATGCTTGCTTTTGTAGCAAACTTTGCAAATTTATACTTTAAATAAAAAGCCTTCATTTCACTTTAAAAAAAACTTTATTATTTGGAATTATTTTCAAACCAATCTACGTTAATTGTGAAAGATTGCTTTTTTTTCTACACAAAGTTTAGGTAGATTCATAGATAGGCTATATAAGCAGTAGCGAAATGGCCATATGAATATGCTTTCTCTGCAGTAACATATTTTCATGTTTTTATTGTTAACAGTTTTTAACAAATGTTTTATAAAAATATTACAAAAAATTTATTTTAATTTTTTACTATTTTTTTAATATTTTCTTACTTTTTCTTATAACGGACACATTAATATATTCTCTGTGCAATTTTGAAGCGTCTGCCTTTAACGGTTTAAAATTTAAGGCCATATTTGTCAAAACCACGACATATATGGAAACACCTTATAATTTTAAAAATTTGTGTTCACACCTATTTTTTTGGTGGTCATATATCTGCATACTTTGTTGAAAGCTTGTCTGCTTCGAAGGAAAAACTAATTCGATATACACCCTGTCCGCCGGGAGGCTATACTACTTTTTCACTTTTAATGGATGCAAAGGTGACTGTTGAATAATTTCAGGGTTTCTCATTCCCCAGAACCGACTATCCATTCAAATGAAAACGTATTTTGTCACTCATTATGATTTTTTCATGAAAATTGGAGTTGTCCTACTGGCGTATGTACGGCGGCGTAAATGGTCTTGTGTCAACTGAATCTTATATGATAACAAATACAAATCCTTGTGCAAAATTGTGGGCAAAGTTGTTCTTTGAAGAGCAAGCTCCTTAAAACGGCGTCGAATTAAGGTTAATAGATTATTTTGTGCCGATTCTTGAGCAGCCGATCTTGCAGTGCGTTGTTGTCCATGCTTCGGCCTACAGACCCTCTTTCTTTGAAATTATTCACTACACAATAAATAGTGCGTTTGTTTGGCACGATGATTCTCCTAAAAATTTCACGCAACTTTCTCATCGTAACAGTAATCGCTGATTGATTTTGATAAAATGTTTTAACGATTAACACACTTTGGTTTATCGAATATTTTTCCCATAATAAATTTGCCAGGTTTCTTCTCCACGACTACCAAATATGAAGTGTTAAGGCACATGTTTTCCAAAATGGCGACAAAACAAAGTAATAAACCTTCCCTGCAGACATCCTGTACGTTGAAATTATGTAACTAAAGAGCACAATTTATGTTTTTGTTTTACGAGTATTTTTTTACATTTTTGTTGTGGTTCTGATAATGGACGTAAGAATGAGGCTGTTTGTGATTGCTGCTAATGCTACTAATCACAGTTAGTATCACATCATGCTAGTTAGTATTTTTTGTTTTATCAACTATTATAATACACCTTCTGTAAAAATTTCAACAGCCTATCAATTATGCTTCCAGAGGTAAAGCGCTGTGTTAGGCACATAGCGAAGATAATAGGTTTTAGTTTTAAAAACTTTTTATTAAATTTCTGATTTCCTAATAATTCCAAGCAGATTATGCGATTTTCAATACTTCATACCACTGTTCTGAAGATATCTGAACAGTTTTTTTTTGTATGCCATACTATTCTTTATTGTTAAACTTTTAAGCTTTTTCTTCTTTATATTTTAGGCCTTATTAATCCTTTTGCCATATGATGGATTAGCAATTTATTTGTTTTAACAGTTTTTTGTTTATACATTTTGCTGCATACAAAATATTATTGTTTTTTTTGTTTTTTTTTTTTGTAATTTCCTTTGTGGCAAATGATACATACATTTAAGTTAGTGAAGCAAGTTGTGAAACACTTGCACATATGCCATATTTGACAATAGTCCTCTAAATACAACACATCAAATTTATGATAATTGTTGAAAAAAGAATAATGTAAACAAAAACATAAAAAAAAGCAAAAAAGTTGAATAAAAACGTGGAAAGGAAATAATGAACAAATGACATTAGTTCATCATTATTGCCAACAAACATGCTCTTTTCTGTTTCCATAAACAGTTTTAGTTTTAACTCACATTTTGTATTACTATTGTTGTTTGGAACACCCTACACTTAATAAACTTCTAATGTTAGTTAAAGTGTTGTTGATTTACCTTGAGCATAGATAAGATTTTTTGTGTATAGATTTTACAAGTTCTCGAGTTAGTAGGGCAATCAAATGTGATGTTTTTTAAATCAATAAATAAATAAATATGTGACAAAAAACAGTATTTACGTTAGCAATCAATTGGATTGCTTTTTAATAAAGCAGTTAAATTTTAAATGCATTTAGTAAAACTTTAATATAAACAAATAAAAGTCCCAATAGCCATGAGTAATTGTTCTTTCTTGTGCATTTTTTTTTCAATATTGTCAGTAGTTCGACAAATTCTGAACAAGAAAATCATTAGATGTGACTAGAACAATATTATGATTTGCGTGACGATATATACATGCTTGTCACGACAAACATGTTTTTTCACAATTAGTAAATAAGTGTTAAGCTCGATATTGCTCGATATTTGTAACATCGCTGGATAAAATTATATTTCTATAAGAAATACAACATAAATATAACTTAAAGTGCCAGATAGAGATCTTATAAACAATTTGAAATTTAATGTTGAGTTATTTCTCTTTTTCGACTAAAGGTACGGTCACATTTAGCAAACATTTGACTAAAAACGTCAAATAATTGTTTGCCGTAGTCTGACCACAAAATATTATTGATAGGCAAACAGTAAAACAGCTGATTGCTGGCAAATAAAATTATTTGCCGGCAAACAAAAATGTTTTTAATGTGAACATAATGTGACCACTCAATGTCAAATATTTGACTCATTTTTGGGCAAATACAGCTGTTAAAAGCGTGTTGTTACTTAAATAAAAAAAATTCTCAATTGAACTGAAAATATTAAACATAAAAAATATTAGACAGAAATGTTAATTTTAAAATGAAAACCAATTTTAAGCAAATAATATGTAGTTGGATTTAAAATCTCCTCTTTATCTATGCCCTTATTCGTAAAAAATAAAGTTTAGTTGAAGTATACTTCATACAAATTACATTTAAGTGAAAAAAAAATGAAAAGAGTATATATGTATGTATATAAGAAAACTGTAACTGAACCTTTTCTGTACATGCAATATTTTTTGAAAAATTTTTTCCCGCGGAAATATCTAGTTTCGATGAAGAAATAGAAACAAGTAGTGAAATTATGGAATTTTACCGACCTAAAGGTTCGGCAAACTTAACAGCCCCTCCAAAAAACAAAAAGCCGCGAAACAAACCGAAAGTTATTCGAGACTGGGACGACGCCGACGTGACAAATCTAATTTTTAATGGGATGCGACAAATGCAGGGTACCATAACAAAGCAATGCGTGACACTGCTTGACAGAATATTTTCGATCATGTTAATCAAAAATACTACACGACAGATTTAACAGCAAAATGGACAAACCTGTGTATTCAGTATCGTGGCTATGCCGGCAGTTATAAAACTAAATCGGGCAAAGGCGCATCAATAACTCCAAAATAATGGTTTGTTAACATCAAGAACTTTGTTGGTTGTGCTGAGAATCTGCAGACAGTACAAACAATATCAAATACATTATTTGATGATGTGTCAGACTGCAGTTGTAAGTATAATTGTAATTATATGAATTAACTGTAAATGTAAGTACATGTTTCCCTAAGAGCTTTTGATCACTCGGAATCCTCACACCTCCGTTATCAAAATGGCATCAAACAAAAAATCAAAAAAATTAAGCAAGTTCAACTGCTGCGGCGCTTATAGCTGACAGAATGCGCGAAGCTATTACAGCTATTAAAGAACGGTCAAAAAATTATACGGATCCAAATTGGACGTTATGTAGTTATTTATTAAGTGAGCTGAAAACTCTTACAAACGACACAGCTGCATCTGTACGGAACAAGGTCATGCTTTTTTTCTTAGATTGCGCGCAAAAGGAACGTAAAAAAGAAGCCCAAGTCCCGCACCCACTGCCTTTGATTTTTGTTATTTTTTTCTTCTAAAAGAAGTACTAATGCTGCTCCACAACCTAACACAAGAAATTCTTTAACTTTGTCCATACTCTTTCTTGTAATTATACTTTTCTGTATGTAGTTGGGGCAAATAATTTTATATTTTTTGACAGTTTAATCAATTATTTTTCAGATTCAAATATTTGTTCAAGTGTGACCACAGGGCAAACATATTTTCCCGTATATCTATTTGCCGGTATTTGCCGGTTGTTTCAACAAACAAAAATAAGCAAATAAATGTGCTTAATGTGATCACAAAACAAATTTTTTATTTTTTTAAACAAATTTTATTCAAACACCAACCAAACAATTTTGAGGCAAACATTTGACTAATGTGACCGTACCGTAAGTCTTAACCAACGGCAAGGGGTTCTACTTTTAAAAAAGAGCTTAAACGTTCCTGCTTCTTTACTGCAAGTGTAATGACAGAGTATCTTTGCGTAGGTATTAATTCATGTACTGCGACTCAATATGAGTTTTAAAGAAAGAAGCTGCTCCACTTGCATTATCTCCCGTTTTGACGATCCACAGAATTTAGCAATATAATCTTTCCAGATTGTAGTTTGACATTTTTCAGGCTCTCGAAGTCCTTCAGAATTTAGATGCTATCAAAACCTATAACTTTCATTGATAAAAGTAAGTAATAATGCCGGGTTATAACTTTTACATTACACTGTAAAAGTCTTAATTAATTCTGAAGGAATTACACAGATTATTTAAATTTTTGAGCAGGTTATTCTAGCCGAATGAACGGTGTTTTTAATTCGATTCTAAGATTTTATAAGTAAATACGACTTCCGTAAATAAGAGAGCATAAGCAATAAATAAGTGTGTGATTCCGATCATACAGCTCCACAATGATGACGAAATATTAACTATATTCTGTACTTTAGAAAGTATCTTATGATTACAATTTTCGATAATCGATTAAAAGGGAAAGCAACCAATGGGGAATATTTTTAAATGCCATCTTATCAATTTAGTGAAGAAAAACCCCCGAAATAATTAAAACAGTTTTATTTTTCAAAGAAAAAACTTGCTATCACCAATAACGTAACTTTAAATTGTTAAGCTAATTGAAGACTTTGTATAAAATCGAATTAAAAACAGTTGATTTTGCTGCCTACTAGGAGAGACATAAACATAAATCTACAATTTGCACGCTATGTGTGGCATCAAAATTTGTATAGGTTGCTTTTGCTGAGTGTAGAAAAGAGTCTTTTGAAAAGGTACATTAACTTACAGACCAAAAGATATAAAGCCTGAACCAGGTTCTTGGTTTCGTGGACTACATAAACCAGGCAGGGAACGAGCAACTACTAAGAGAAAAAGATACCATGCAAAAAAATCCGAATAGAAAAACTAGCTAAATAGCCTACTGTATATCATCTCGCCCAGATAAAAATCATGGTGATGACTAACAAAGCAGTATACAAAATTAATCGAGTAACTAAAAAATAAGAATTTAAATGACATACATATAACAAACACAAAATTGTTTTTATTTAATTTTTAAATCGTGTAAGGTGACTATAGACTTCTGTATAAATTAATGTGAACTTATTTAAAGCCATAATTTGTTTTTATTTTTATTCAGTCAACATTTTATAGTTTTTGCATAGCTTTCTGCTGTTTTGGCTTATTATAGAATAAAAAAAAAAGTAGGCAGCGAAAAAAGTTTATTTTTTTTTTGTTTTGTTGCAGAATAAAAATTGCAGCCCGCCAGAAAAAAACAGAAATTGTTTATTCTTACCCGAATGTCTATGAACCAATTGTAAATCATATTTTAATTAGAAAAATTTATGAATACAATGACACAAATGCTGATACTATATTAGACTTAGTTTTCTGTTTGTTTGTTTGTTTGATTTGTTGCCATTAGGATTTTGCTGTTATTGTTGATCTTTTTGTTGTTGCGCTAACAATATCTAATAGAAGTTTTAGCGGAAAATTATGAATTTTTAATTACAATAATTTGTTTTTACTCTTTACTTTTTTTGTTTGTTTGAATTATATTTATTATTTTTGTTAAAACGTTGGTATGAAAAAAAGAATGTTAATATTAAGAATTATAAAAAAAAAATAATATACGAGTAAACGAAAAAACAGCATTTCCATTTTAGATTAATTTGTACAGAGAAAAGCATTTTAAATAATTTTTAAAGTAAAAATAATAAAAGATTCAAGTAGGTGGATAAGTCAAGTTAATTAGTTACAAATATTAGTTTCGGCTGGCTAAAGGTGGCACTCACAAAATAATTTATTTTTAAGCGATACATTTAAAATTGTTACCTTATTGTTTTATTAAAAGAAGTAGAGTTGTTGATGTTAAACTGACAATACCATGACATTTATGTGACTTGATTTTCAACCGTAGTAATTCCTTTAATTACACATATAAGGATATTTATATATTATTATCTTTATGTTGCTATAACAGCTGTAACAACAAACTCTGACACATGGGTCCGCCAAATAACTTGTTTTTTGTTTTAAATGTTATAAACAAAATTACTGAATATTTTCTCAAATTCCTTTTTTTATTTGAAAGTACAATCCTTCCGTTTAATAATGGAAAATAATTTCATTCAAATGGCTGCCTCGACTGGCTATGCAGTAGCCTACACGATCGGTCCAATTTTTAAGCACATTATCGATTGTGTGCAGCTGTATTTCACCAATGGCTTCACGAATATTGTCCTTTAAAGCGTAAATTGCCTGTGGCTTGTCGGCGTAACACTAATCTTTGACGGTACCCCACAAATAATAGTCCAACTGTGTCAAATCGCAGCTCAGAGGTGGCCAAACGATATCAGCTCTGCGGCTGATAATGCGATCTTCAAAAATAGGGCGCGAAATATCGAGTGTGGCTTCGGCTGTGTGGTACGTAGCGGCGTCCTGTTGAAACCAAATGTTGCCAATATCCTCCAATTTAATTTTTGTGAACAAAAATTTGTTCAACATGGCCCGATAACGATCGCCATTGACTCCTGAAAAATGGCCCAATTATGCCTCTGGACCAAAATTCGCATCAAACAGTGACTCGTTTTGGGTACTTCGGCTCTTCAATGTATGCGTGCGGGTTTTCTGTGTCCCAAATGCGACAATTTTGCTTGTTTACATACCCGCCAAGTTCAAAATGAGCTTCATCTGAAAAGATGATGTCAAATCAAACATGAGCTATTTGTTACCATTCACGAAATAAGCACTAGTTGAAATAAAGAAAACATTAAATTGCGGACACGTTATTACGAATAATCTACTCGACTCGGAATATTCAAAGGCGAATTTGGTAAACAGGCAATTTTAGTGCAAAACTACAAAGATCACAACGCATTATGGCATCAGCATACCAACCTACAGGTGCCCCTGTAGGTTAGTAGGTAGTGTACTAGCTTGTAAGTATGGGGGTTGTGGGTTTGATTCCCAACGAAGACCTTGGTTTTTTTCACTACAAAAATAAAAATTGACTGTCGGTGGGGCTGTTTAGCGATGAAGGCATAGTCACTGGTCGCTGTGCTGTCTTATATACGGCAGTTAATTTCCGACTATCCTTCTATTTTCACCACCTGTTTCATCTATTATCTATCCCTTTCCTAAAGAATGTAGCACGGTACTTGACTAAATAGGCATTGTTGCCTGAATTGCTACTTCTCTTTAAAAAAAATAAAGAAAAAAAGAGAAATAGATAAATGTATGACATTACTACATTCTAGCAAAAAAGGACATTCTTGAAAATATGGAAATCTACAAAACAAAGATTATAAACTTACAGGTAAACACGAATTTTCACACCTCTAAAACTACTTGCACTCAAACAAACGGTTAACATCCTCAGATGGATACACGTACCTAGATAAAAATAAAAGACGGAGATAGTGAAAATTAGCCTTGCATAAAGTACCAGGTGGCTGGCATTCTACCTACCATAAGTCAATATGACCTTAACAACAGAACTAGCTATACGTGAACACTGACTCTCCAGTACGGATAGGAACACGGCTTGATATTTTCGCATCGAAAGCGAACGCCGTTCATACCGAATAAACAGCCAGAAACAGCAAGTTTAATTATTTGTAAAATGAAGGAATAATACTATAGTTCACTTTTGAAAATAAAATTTATTTTCAAAGACTTTAAAATATTTTTAAGTTATAATAAGAAAAATATTTGTCTAATAGTTAATTTAAAATATTCTCATTTTAAGCCACTATGACTGTGATAGTGTGGAAAGTTTAGAAAATAATGCTGAGTAATCTAAAATGACATTGACAAAAAACTGATTTTATAAAATTCTTATTAACTAATAAAATAGCTGGCCACCCTAAAATATAACTAACCTATCACAGTATAATTTTTTAAATACTAATTTCAACCGCATATCAAATTCTATAGTACTCAAAATTGTTCTTAACCAAAAGTCAAACACCTGCTTAACAAAAATTGTTAAGGTTGGTAAGGAAAGAAAATTCAAATAAAAACACTAACTCATTTTTTTAAACAAATTTTAATTCGTTAAGAGAGGAAGAGCAAGTGGCTTTACAACAATAACTACCAACATTATCACCGATGACAATGACTGGCATTGAAGTTGGTGCAATGACCAGAAATTTGCAAAAGAGAAAAAAAAAATGTTAAAACTAAACACACAGGTTGCCACAACAATAACAAAAAACTTTACTAAACACATTAGTATTTTAACAAAGATATCAAATGCCAAAATAAAGATAAGTATAGAAAAAAAAAAATTGCAGAAGATCAAATATAAAATACTTTTATGTACAAAAACAAATAGAGACACATGTTATTTGTATCGTGTAGTACAACTTTTCCCTGGGGATGTTGTTTGCCTCTTTCCAATGATCATTTATGCAACTATACAAAAAAAAATTGCTGTTTTTTTACTAATGGATCTCTTTTGTTAATGGTTCAAAAAAACAAAACCAAAAAAAAATTAATAGAAAATGCAAGAACATGTGTGTAAGTGTACTTGTAAATTATGCACCATACATTAACAAATTGTTTGTGTTAAGTTAAGGTTTTTTGAAGAGGCCAATCCAAAATATTTGTAAAAAAAAGTAAGCAAGCGATTTGGTAAAAAATAGCTTTAAATTTAAAATTTCAATTAAAGGAAATATATTTTTGACGAGAAAAATTCAAACGACCATCGTATATTGTACTACATATTTAAGCAAACTTTTTATCTCTTCGTTTTAGTAAATACTTTGCGTGTATTAAATTTCTTATATTTTCATATTTTTAAATATTAAGTAATAGAGAAGAACAAGAGTTACTTGTTTAACACTAACAAATATTTTCACAGAGATCATATTATGGTGTTTGTAACCATATCAAAAAGAGGTGTTTTAAAAATAAAACACAAATAAAACATTTTAAAAATTAAATCCAAAAATTTTTAGGAAAAACATATTTAAAGGGTGAAATAATGGTAGATGTAGCGAACTAAAAATGGCGCATAACATTCTGCTAGTATCTAATTATTTATGTAAAAATTATTTTATTTTCTAGTAAATTGAAAAATTAAAAGAAAATACAATTAAAGTGAATTAAGGCCGATAGCAAATTATTTATTTGGTTAAAGTGTATAAGAAGTTTGGAAACTGCCCTCGTTTAAAATTTACTTCTTCCTCTCTTTTTAGTTTTTTGATTTAATTTTTCCTTCTTATGTATATGTTTATATGCTTGTATATGTTTTTAATATGCATGTATGTAAGTATGGATGCATGTATAAATGTGTGATTGTAGGCAGTACAAAAACAACATGTGTTTATTTTAGCATTAAAACGATGTCAAAGGAATTAATTCCCAATTCATCAAGTTTGGCCTGTTGTCTATGGCATAAAGAAAACCAGCTAAAAAACAGAAATGAAAATACTTGAAAGACAATCGGATATCGGATAAAACAAAAAAAAAAAACCAAAAAGCTTCTAAAATATAAGGAAAAAAATAAAAAACTAAAAATGACTTAAAATAAATAGCAGCTTAAACGTATGTGTGTATGTGTTTGTATATGTAAATATTTATATGTATGTTCATGTGTATACTTTCGAGTTTGCCACACTATCAAACGTCCCTCATCATATAGTATACAACAACGTCATCGGCAGTAACATGTTTTAAGCCACTTAAGCAGAATTATTATTATTGCTGTTGTTGTTATATATTTTGCCTGATTTTTTTACACTACTTGTATTTTGCATCAAAATTAAATAAATGCAAAAGAAGCCCCCAAAAGTCGCCTCGTCGGTTTAGGTCTTTGAATGGTATATTTTTACATAAACGTATTTTCTTTTTCCTTTTTTTTTTTTGTATGCATTTTTACATTCTTACGTTCTCAAATTACGAAAATGTATTTTTTTATGCTTTTGAGAATGTCAAGTTAAGAATTAAGTTTTTATTTTTGTTAATTATTTTTAGTTGGACATATGGCAAGCAGTTTTATGTTGAAATATTTTATAATATTTAACTAAAATTTTTTTGATCGTCTTTTATGCAATTCATTGTTGCACATAATTTCCTTAAAATAAAAATTAAATTTACTGGCAATTAAATGTGCACTAATCTTTAAAACGGTCTTTTAAATATTTTACGATTTTATTTTTCGATATTTCGCTTTCTTCAGGAAATTATTTTTTTATATTTTACAAAAACAAAAAATAAAAAATTATAACAATTTGAAAAGAAAAATTTTTGAAAACCAATAAATTATTACTGGCAATAAATTATTATCTAGATGTTATTTTGTGGAGTATATTTCTGTGAGAAGTCATAGTCTATTTTAATTTTTACTTATTTAATATTTGTTAGCTCTATTGTTAGGGGCGAAGATCTTATTCTGCGCTTCTGAGGAGAATATAAAAATAAAAAAGGATAGAACCCAGTTGTCTATATCGGTTTGCACTTTAGATTTGTGAAAATGTTACTGTCGACCGTTCTACAGTTCTATGTCCAATATTTTTCCTTTAAAATGAAAAAGTGTGCACACGGTTTCCATAAATAAAAACGAAATAAATCGGTTAATTTCCCTACTATGCTACGTGTCTATCTACCTCTCGCCTGCCATCTAAATCAAATTTCTAATTTTGCTTGTCATGTATGTAAGAAAAAGGGGTCAAAGCAAATTAATTCTTCTAAGCCATTCGAAACTCTTTTATACAATTGATGATAGCACACCCTAAGTAAATTTTCGGTATTTTTAAATATTTTTAATATTCTCAAATATAATCTTGATCGTTGACAGTTTATATATATTCAAATAGTTGCAAACTTAATAGTTTTACTAAGGAAATAGCTTAAGGAAGGAAAGTAATTTCTCGACAACTTTGTTAGTAATAACATAACAAGATAAACTTCCTATTCCAAAATTGTAATTTGTAAGACAATATGGTGGATTAAAATGTTGTAATAACAGAACAGAATAACTATATTTTTAACGAATGCATGGCTTAAAAAATATGTTCCCTATCCAGTTTTAATTCGAAATGGAATTTTTTAAACACAAAGCATCATGTTGAAAAATTCTTGCCTGCAATATGACTGAGTTTGAATAATAATTTGTCACACAGTCGCTGCATGTTTGCAAATATAACAACATCAACAACAACTTTACTTAAACGGTCGGATTTGCTGGCCCTAATTTATTATTCTTAGTTTTGGTTCAAGTTTTTCAAGCTCGAACTTATCATAAATATTTGTTTTCCGGTTTCAAGTGGTGTCGATATTGAAGTCGAACGACAATTTGCTCAATTCATTCAGGAACAACGGGCTGGTTTGTTTTCAGACGAAGTCCATTTTCACTTTAACATGAATTTTGTTTGAAGTGGTGTCGATATTGAAGCCGAACGACAATTTGTTCAATTCACTCAGGAACAACGGGCTGTTTTTTTCAGACGAAGTCCATTTTCACTTGTCTTGTAATCTTAAAACGATTATTGAGAAGCCTTTGCATGCTCAGCGTGTCACTGTATGGTGCGCTATGTGATCTGGAAGCGTGATTGGGCCGTTTTTTTTTTCGATGAGGCTGGAAATGCGGTAACGGTTAAAATACCACGCTATCGTGAGATGCTAAGAACTCAATTTATGCCTATAATTGACGATGTGGATATCACTTTCATGTGGTTTTAATAGGGCGGTGCCATATATCGCACAGCCAATGAAACTATCAATTTATGGCACACTAAAATGGAGTAAGAAGACAGTTTGTCTAATGAAATGTAAAATAACAATAAATTAGTTTCAGGATTTGTCAAAACATAAAATTTTCTCCTTTTTAATAGTTTCCTCCATTAAAAATTACCTATTGGCCATTGGGTCTTCTTTAGCATTTCCATATGAAGTACATTTGGTATTTGACAGCTTTATTGTGCAAATGAATTTATTTAGTAGACATGTTTCAATAAGTACTCGTTCTTATGTACAACATAAAAAAATGTCGACACTATAATGGTTTCTTGTATAGAGGATTCAAACATTAAACAGTTTGTTTGGTGCAGTTGCAATCAAAGGACATTCACATTAACCAAAACAAAAAAAAAAAATATCACATTAAAACCAACCGCAATTGTATTTTAAAATAGTTACGCTGCTTTTAAATTTTACATATTTTATCAATTTTAAATTTCGTTTTGAGTTTCTGTAATATTTTTCTGTTCGCTTTTGTGGTTTTCTTAATCAGTCGTTTCAACATGTGGTACGCGCATCTTACAGATATGTATGGTAGGAAAAGTTATAGAACTAATTAAGCTATAAAAGGGGATAAAATGGGATAAAAGCGTATATTGGTAGAGGGTACAGGAAAAACCATTTTTTTGTTTCTATTACAAATTTTATTTGTTTTCAGAAAAAAAAATTTAATTAAATTTTTAATTGGCTCAATGAAAAGCCAATTAGATAAATAATTGAATCATTTAAAAAATAAATGAAATTTCTATCTAAAAACAAAGAAGATCTTCTTTACAAAGAAGGTGGAAAGACTTTTATCTGGATAAAATAGACACAGACTTTTAGACTAAAATAAAAATATTTTCAAAAAGTTTCAGATACAAAAAAAGTTTCTTTAAAAAGGTGGAAAAAAAGAAAAAAAAAGAAAAGGAAGGAAAAAAAGTCATGTATTTTATAAATTCATCTGCATTTGAGAGAAATTGTATAATAGTCCATTCCCTAAGTCTTCTAAATAGAAAAGTCTTAACTGTTATTTTCACAACGCTTATAAGAGAGTGTCGAGGTCATGTCCTATCAAGATTTTTCTATTCGCTGTTGTACAATGCATTTTACAAGTGAGATCTGTCAGTCCCTTAAGTGCTACTTCATGACAAAAAATTTATATTAAAGTAACTTTAGCTTTTTTTAAATAAATCAAACTTTTAGTTTTGCCATCTCTGCTATCTATGTACAAACTATAATTTCGTTAAAAAAAATACAACGAAATTTTTGTTTGTGATTTTGTTTGTTGAAAAACCTTTTTTGTTCTTATTAGCAAGAATGAATGTCGTTGACGGTTGATGGGTTGCATGACTGTTTGGTAGGTTGCATGAAAACCTTCTGAAGTGCAACAACGTAATATGAAACTTCAGTTATTGCTCTAAAGTTGACATTTATTATTAATTTTGTTGCTATTTTTGCATCTGATAAAGTTTTTGAACGGCTTCAAGTCATCATAGATCTGCATAAGAATAAATTTATGTGAGTATGCGTGACTACAAACAGACAATTCAATAATCCTGTTTAATAATATTTTGCTGTGACCATAAATGACATATTTGAGAAGTTGTTGGTTTTCTTTTGTTGTTAATTTTTCTTTTTTTTTCTTTTTTGTTACAAATTTCGCTTGATATTGATGTTTTATGATTGTGATTTTTTTTTTTTTGATTATTTTTATTTTTTATTCCTGTTCATGTCCATGACATTTTGCTATATATTGAGAATTTCATTATTATTATTTTAGTTATTTTTATATTCAATTTTATTGCTGTTTTTAATTTTAGTGGTTTGACGGTTTTACTCTCATTTATTGTATTTGCTTTTTTAGTTTATTATTATTTTTTTTGTTTAGGTCATTGTCTATCATATAATGAATTCCAGAGCACAGTGGTACCTAAAGCCGATAAGGAATTTTATTATTATGGACATAGAAATTGAATATAAATTGGAAAACTGTATACGAACTATGTTTATTTTTTTATTTATTTAGTTTTTTATTATTTTTGAATCATAGATAAATAGTTAACAAACAAAGATAGCATTGAGATAAAAGTAGATAATAAAAATAATCAGATAATTTAAAAATTAACTAAATTATGAACTTAGTTTAAAAAATTAAATAAAAACTCAATAAGAAATTTAAAAAAAATATCAATACAAACTTGTAGTGAAGCAAGGGCTCTGTGCAGGTCTATATATTATTTGGTTTGAAGTACAATAAAATTTTGTTTGTTAGCAGAAGCTGAAGCTACTCACTCACACACTAAATGATATAAAAATTGACATTAGTCAATTAGAAATTAGAATTTGATGAGTCACTTGGCCTACAAAAAATTACAAAAAGAGGTTGTTCGTCGGGTAGGTACACTACTTTGTTTTGCCGACATATTTTTTTCTTTTAAAAGAGAAGTAACATTTCAGGCAACAATGCTTATTTTGTCAAATATTGGCTACATTCTTTAGAAAAGGGATAGAAAAGATATGAGATGGTGAAAGTAGAAGGATACTTACGGATATTAACTATCGTATAATACAGTACAGTGACCACTGACTATGCGTTCATCACTGAGCAGCCCCACGGACAGTAAATTTTTATTTGTAGTGAAAAAACCAAGGTCTTTGTTGGGAATCGAACACACAAACCCCAGCCTCGTAAGCTAGTACACTATCTAGTAGCCTACAGGGGCACCAAAATTTTGGTAAACATTAGTTTTGACAGTTCATATTTGGCAGCCGTGAAATTGATACGTGGCAAATTTCTTATTTTAAAATTTTCAATAAATCAAAGTGTTTTAAACGTTTTAAACATTTTATCAAAATCAATCACGTCATGATGGGAAAGTTACGTGAAAGTTTTGGGAGAAACAACGTGCCAACAAAACGCACTATTTATTGAGTGATTTCGAAGAAAGAGGGTCTGTAGGTGATAGGCCGAAACATGGACTCTAACGTACTGCAAGATCGGCTTAAAACATTACTGCTGCTCAAGAATCTGTTCAAAACAATCCATCAACCTCAATTCGAAGCCGCGCTCAGGAGCTTGCTCTACAAAGAACAACTTTGGCAACTATTTTGCACAAGCATTTACATTACACTTCCATATAAGATTTAGTTGACACAAGAATATTTCCCCACAAGACCATTTACGCCGCCGTACATATGCCAATAGGATGTTATAGCTCGCCTATGTTAACCCCGATTTTCATGAAAAGATCATAATAAAGGACGAGGCATATTTTCATATGTGAATAAACAAAGTTGTCTGTTTTGGAGAATGGAAAACGTCCAAAATATTCAACAATCACCTTTACATCCATTAAGAGTGACAGTTTGGTGTGAAATTTAATTAGGAGGAATCAATGGACCTAAGTTCTTTGAAAATGAAAATGGTGTAACGGTAACTGTGAATGGGTACCGAGATCGTGATATAATTGAAAGATTTTTACCGCCTTGGGGTTGATTAACATTTGGTATCAACTAGATGGTGCCTCATCGCATACAGCCAGAATTATAATGGAATTTACTGCGAGACCCCTTTCCACAATAAGTAATTTTAAGACATGGTGATGTTGATGTTGGCCTCCACGTTCGCCCGATGTAACTGGACCCGACTTCTTTTATGGAACAAACGCGAAACTCTTGATCAACTCAAGCAAAATATTCGTGATGCAATTAATGAATGTAATGAAAAATGTGCTCAAAAAGGCTTGCATTTGTGAGGCTAATGTTGTATTCCATAAATAATTACCGATATTAAATAAAACATTTATCAGTGGATCTTATATCTATCCTTCCCGGCGGACATCCTGTATAACTCAACATATGATCTTTTCTTCGTAAACAGAAGGGTGAGAAGGTGAACGAAGAGAAGAAAAGGTTAAACAATTTAATCATTTAACTAAAGTTATAACCTAAAATTCCACTACATATATACATCAATTGAACATACCAATGTAGAAATAACTGCAATAAAAAAAAACAATCATTACTTTGACGTATATAGGCAAGTTAATTTTCATTTACGTAAGGCAAAATCCAAATTCAATAACAGAATTTAAATGTTTTTCAAAAGAAAGAAAGTCTGCTTTCTAAATACATTTCAAGACATTTAATATGGCTAACAAATTCAATTCAAATAGCATAAATTTTTAAATCCCCACCTATTTGAAGATATTTTAGGCATCCCCTGTGTAATAGTTAGCTTGTGTAGCAATTTAAACGGCGAGATCATCAATATGTTTTGTTCTTTTGCCGATGTGGCTATAAGGCTGTGGAAATCGGTCTGATATTTTATCGATGAAGCTAATTTTTGTCTTAATGGAGTTGTTAATAAACAAGATTGGCGTATATGAAGTGAAGCCAATCCATATTAAACTTAACAGATTTCATTATAAATGAAAAGTATAAAGAGAACACTGAAGATGGCAAATAGCCGAAACCGGTTTGTTCACAAACCAAATTTGACGAGGGTCGACTTAAAACCGTACCCAAATAAAAAGAAAAATTTAACCTTTGGCTTAAATTTAGACATCGCTTGAAGTTGTTTATTTAAAAAATTAAGCCAGAGCTCAGATTACGGTCGGTGGTGTTAATTATCGCACCATAATCAATTTGTTTTTTTTTAAATATAGTTGACACGGGTGCGAAAGAATGTATTCAATTTTGACAATTAATTGATTACGAGAAATGGAGCTTTCAACAAAATCTTGTAATTGCACACCTCTCGATTATTTCCTGTGGAGCCCTTAGCAGTCCCTGGCATATGTACATAAACCGGAAACAATTTACTTTTTAGAAAATAATAATGATCGAAAGAAGAAGGATGTGCTTCGCCAAGAAACTGTTTTCATGCCTTGCAGTAATGGTTTGAATAAAGAATTTTAGTTGTTGAATTTTTTTCCTTTTAGTTTAGTTTTTAGGTTGCCACCCCAAAAACTCTTCGTTTGGAATACGATATCTGCTTCACAGATTTCATATTATATAAAAGTGTGTATGCTGGATGTCTGAATGGGAACAATTTTCACTATGTTTAATATCACAATGTTAATATTTACTTATAACGAAACACAAGTAAAGAATTTTTTAAAAATTATTTATTTCTGTACCACTGTGCAGTTAGTACGATTATAAATATCAGTGATATTCTCATATTATTGAAAATAATAAAGAAAACAGGGGACAATTCATTTGGCAGTATGAGTCTTATTTATTTGCAAAAAACTTTTGTGTGCGTGTGCGTGTGTTATTTTATCGTTTATTATACATGTCATGCGTTACGTCCATTGACTTCACTTTTATATACACTCATACACTCAAAAAGTAAAATTCCTCTTCTTTTTTTTTTGCTTATTTATTTAAGTTCGTAATGTTGTTGTTTTTGTTTTTCATTATTCTTCGTAACCTACGATAACCGAAATTACATTGGGCCAGGTTCATTGACCTTGTTAAAGAGATTGTGTACTTGTTTGTGTGTGTGTTTGTGTATTTTTTTTGCTGCTTGCCCAGTGTGCAAAGTATAAGTATCAAAACAGTGGATGTGTTATTTTTATTATATTTTGTGTTGTTGCTGTTGTTGTTTTTTTAAGTTTGGCAGAGTGTGTGCGTTTATTATTTCTTCAAAAAAGAAATAAGAAAAAGTACAAAAATACAAAAATATAAAAATACACCAGTCAACTTTCGACAACAACAATAACAGCAATAAATATAAAAAATAATATAAACATGCTGATTATATTGTGTGTTGACTTTATAGACAGATTTCTGTTGTTGTTTTTTCAGGCCTTTCATTTTTTAATAAAATTTCTCATTTTTTTTTTTTTTGATTGTTCGGTTGACTGACTGACGGCCTGATTGGGCTTAGGGACGGACACACGCAACGGGGAAAGAAAGTTAAACAGAGGCCAAATAAAATATCAGACATTGGTGTTGAAAACCAACTGCTACACGTTAATTTTTGTACAAATAAACCCCCTTAACCAAAATATGCTTTCGTTTTATGTTGAATAAATTTTGTTAAGTTGTTCGTTCACAAAAGTGTTTAATATTCCATAAATATTTGTTTTTATTGTTTGTAAGCTAAAACAATAACAGCACATAATTCTTTTAATTTTTTTTGTTATAGCTCTTGCTGCTGTGAGTTGTTTGATTGGAGTTTTACAACTTCACTGTCTAGCTTTTGTTAACGTTATTGTGATTTTTATGAATTTATTGATGTTAAGGAATTGAATTTTAAAAATCGTTTTTCAAAAGAATTCATTGCAAACAAGTTGTGATTCTGCACGGCGAAAGAAGCGAGGTGGATGGTAGGGTATAAAATTATGTCATAAACTGACATATTTACGTCAACAAACTAAGCCTAAGGAATCAATGAAGATGAGTTTTTGGTTTTAGAAATATACTTTATATCAATATATTTTTGTAATGCGTGTGTCAGGTCTAGACACTATTTCAATTACATAAGTGAACTAAGCGCTGAAATTGTTATGTTGTGAATGTTATCAAGTTGTATACACAACTATAAAGTGTTTTTCATTCTGAAGTTGAGCATTAAATCTGCGTCCAAATCGTTAATACTAACAAAAACAATTAAATCATTACAAGAGCTTAAAAATTAAAATTTGGGTTTAGTAAAAATAAATTTATAAATTCACTCATTTTTAGAAAAATTAATTTTAACATTTTAATTAATGGGATTCTTAAAATTTGGACAATTTTAAGTTTGTTTTATATTTTAAGAGTTTGTTATAAATTAATAATTAATCTATAATTATTCGGAATCATTATCAATATAAGCAAATAAAAATATTTGAAATGTTTTGTAATGGGGGAGAGTACATTCATATTGCAATTTCACTTTCGCTCACAAAGCTCATCAGTGAATTTTACCCCAATATTGTATAGAAAAACCTAAGTGTCTTATATCCAAAGCCAAATTGATTTTATAAGAATTTTTTCCATAAAATCAACATAGCCTAGACATCAAGACTCAAAAACACTTCTATACAAACATTACAAAACATTTCAAAACAACAAAAACATTGTTTATTTTCAATTTCAAATATTTTTATTTGAAAGAATGTTTTATGAGAATATCATAAAATGTTCTTTTTTAATGAAAATTGTTTTGTAATAAATATTTTGTGAGAATATCACTTAATATTTATTTGAAAAGGAATAAAATTGCTGCTTATATAAATTAATAACCATTTCTTCTTTCTGCTTCAATTCATTATTGCTAATAGTAAAACAAATGCATTTTTTTTTAATACAAAAATAATTTAAGCTATTAAAAGCAACTTTGCTTACTACCATGTGATTTGAAACTTTTTACAACAAAAACACATTAGTGCTAAGAGAATAAAGTTAATATTTTTATTATTAGTTCCAAATAAATTGTTCTATAGCCACTAAAAGGTGTGGTTTGTTTATTCCTGTCAAAAGAATAAATATGTAATGTATGTGAATACTACGGCAGAGCAGCCCTAGAACATAGTGGTGTGTGTGTTGGCTTTTTGGGGACACAGATTAGAAAGAAAAAATAATTATTCTTGAGTAGCTTTGACTAGCTGCCTAAATGGTGATTAAGTGAGCAATAGCAGTGTTAACCTTTCTATCTTGATAGATAAATGAAACATATCGCTGCGTACCGGAGGCAGATGAATTGCTAAAGTCTCCTGTAAATTAAAATAACAGTGAAGATGAATAACTCGCTGGAAAGGCCATAGTTTTCAAGAAAACGTATCAATGTAGCAGCAGGGTAAAAATCAGGATATTTAAGCAATAATACAGTGACTTAAAAATATAATCAAAATTTTGTTGCAGGTATTTTTAGTCAAAGGAACTTCTATGCTTGAAAATGATGGTCATTTGAGTAGGCAGAGTCTCTGAAATCTACATGAAAAATAATTCCGTGATTACTATTTTACTTGCATAGTAATAATATTAGTTAAATGATATTCCTGCCGAATCCCTATAGGAATCTTTTTGATTAAAGAAAAGTTATACTCACAAAACAACTAAATTCCAGACAAAATGTTAGATGCCATTTCAGAACTTCTTTTATTCTTGCAGAAATAATCTTCGACAATTTAATTAATATTTTTATGTTACTGTTACTATTATTATATTACCGACTTTTCAAATACCGAAAAGCAATTTATGCAATGCAGCTTTCTCCTCTAGAATATGTGTGCAATCATATGAGGTAGTAAAACATATTATGATTCGATTCAATGATTTAATCAACTCCCATCAATTAACATAATATTTCGACTTGAAGCTTCTTATATTTATGCAAGTTTAATCGCGCATCTACTCAACCAGCCAGGTAGTACAGTGACAATATCTTAATGCATTTTAATTTCTTCCGACATCTATTTCCACATTCTTTGCCATGTGTTGTATTTATACAACTTTAATTGTCATCGGTGACACACATTCAATTGACCCACTGACTTTGCCACATTATTGTAATACATGCAACTTTACAATTGCCAACAACAGCCACAGCAATCCAATCCATTCAACAAGAATAGCTATAGAAACTAAAGGTATGGACTGGTTGTTTGGTTGGTTGGTTAGATCTATTAAACTATATAGATGAGATTGTGTTCAGCTTTGTTTGAAAAGAAATACACCTTGAAATTGAATTTTGTTAGATACAAGTAAACAAGAAAATCTACTTTAATACCAACAGCCAGCCGCTCGTGCAAGTAATTCAAACAGTTTTCACTTATATGTAGATGCAACATGCATATTTGTTTATAAAGCAATCAAAGGAAAAATGTATTTTACAAATAGTAGGAAGAAGACCTAAAGACATATGGACCCAAAAACATATTCAAATGCCATGTTTCAATCGCTACCATAACAAACCGAAAAAACACATTACATATAGACACTAGGAATAAACTTGGCACAAAAGCACACTTTACACATCGACATCGTGTACATTTATTTAATGGTGTAACAAAAAATAAAAAAAAACAAAACAACAAAAACGCAAACACACTCACTTGCACTTTTCTAATGTTGCCCATATACACAACTCATACACATCCCCACAGTTGTACGTATTTCATTACATGTGTTTCTGCTGGTTTGTATGTGTGTAAGTGATTCAAACAAAATTTTTGTGTACGGAAATCTAAAAACCAACAACAATCCTCTAAAAATAGTCTAAAAATTTTAGCAACAACAACAACTACAAATAATTGCCACAATTTTCCTAACGTACACCACAAAATATTCAATGCCAATGTCATTGTGCGTTAACAAGAAACCAAAAAACAACAAAAAAGATTAACACACATACACACCCATGTATACTCGCACGGAATATATGTTTGAATCTGTGTTCAAAAAATGCGCGTGTTGCAGCAGCAACAGCATCAAATGAGTTGTATAAATTTGAAAAAAAACACACATTCTGTTAACGCTTTATTTTGCTGCGGCATGGCCATCATGGGTGGTTTCTAGTTCAATTGAAGTTTAAATATATACCAACCGTCTAATACACACGCATACACACCCAGCCACACACACACACACACACAAACATTACAACCTAGAAACAACAACTCGAAATCATGCCCAAAATAGCTTAATTTATTTAGTACAACTGCAACCACAAAAATAGACACAATGGGGTTAATTGTTTAAAATTTTAGTAAAATTTCTTAAATTAATTTTTTCACATTTATTTATTTTTTGCACTTAGAAGTCAGGTAAGGACTTTCTTTAAAGGTTGCAGTAAATAACTAAAAATCGCCATTCTGTATATTTCAATTATAAAAATAATATATAAAATAAAAACGGAAGAATTTATAAAAGTGTAAGCAGTTCCAGTCCCAGTTCTAGAATAAAGCGGCCGGTGACTGCCTTATTCTAAACAGTAAGCAAGTTGACCACAAATCAATTTTACCTAAACAGTGTTCAGCTCTTGTAACAAGTGAAAAGGGAAAACATACATATTACTTTTTCTGTAGTATTCTGAATTTGCTATATTTAAATTACTACAGTTCCTTCCTCTGTACTTTTCTATAGAACGTTCGACGGCGAAGTAATTTAAGTAATAAAATAGGTATTTGCTTCGAAATAATCGTGTAACCAACAATGTATAGTGTGTTGAATATAAAATAAAGTTTTTTTCTCTCTTTCTACTTTCTTCGTCTATTCTTTATCCCTTTTAAGGATGATCAGATAATATTCCATTGCATGGTTTCTTTAACACAAAAAAATACAAATACAACATAGCGCAATTAAGTTTATCTCTACCAAGAAGCTGTTTAGTTAAGTCGACCAGATTCTAAATACCTGGTTACAGTTTTTACATAAAAATATTTAGGCTCATGCAGGGAAAATATGTTTGTATTGTAGTTAGAACCATATTATGTTTTTTGCAACTATATGTAGTTGTGGTGAATAAATAAGGTTACGATAAATACATTTTTGTTAAACTTGCACAAAAATTAATGCAATATGGTTGCTAATTGCTAAGGTTCCAACAACATTTGGTATTTTAATTATTCTAAGCCAAAATGATAATTATAGCCATAATAAATTAGCGATTTTTAATAATAAATTAACAATCGTAATTCGGCTTGAATTCAGATATTTTTAAGTTTGTAAATTTTATTAAGAAAAACAATTAATTACGAATTATTACATATATTTTTACAGGAAATAGGAAAAATTAAACACTTACGGCCGTATGCATAAAAAACTCTTACTTGAGCTTTAAAATACATGTTAGTTAACAAATACTTTAAGGCTAACAGACGTTTGTTAAAAAAAGGGTATTCAAACACAATACTTTAGCTAATGTATGCTTTAGTAAAATTAGTATTTTGATTCTGCTAATGCCACTGTTTTCAGTTGTCACTTTGTAGTTAAGATCCATAAAAATTTTTTTTATTGTCTTTAGTAAAATCAACACATATTTTTATTGTTTTTTTTTTATTAATCTTTTTAATAAAAAACAAAAAAATTCTAAAAAGGTCAATTTGCAAGGCTTACGAAGAACTTACAAAGAATTTGTTCATATTAAAAAACTAAGTATTCGGATAACGAGCTTTGTTTTGATTATATGTACAGCAATAAAACTTTTGTTTTAAATAATTAATTATAATTATATTTTGTAAAATATAAAACAAAGATGTAAAAATGTTTGATATTGAATAGCATGTTATGTTTTAGTTTTTATTATTATTTGTATACTACAATTTTTTTTTATTAAATATTAAATATTTTTTCGAGTTTTTAGAATAACAAAATACAACTGTCAATTGAGCCGTTTATATTGAAAGTGGCATAAGTCACAACTGAGCAGTTTCTTTTCATTTTTAAAAAATTTGCAATTAGTAAGTTGAGAATTAATAAGATTTGTTTGAGAAAAGCGTTGGTAATTAACGGTATAACAAAAATTTTTATTTTTAAGATGGCGTAAGTCGCTGTAGTCAGGAAGTTAATTACGGGGCTCAGTGTGAAAGAAATGGAAATATGTAATAAGTGTGCGTGAAGTATTGTTATGATCATTGGACTAATTTTTATAAGTATGAAAGAATAGTGCAGCTTCCTGGACGATATTATAGTGATATCTAATGTAGTACACATAATTACCATTATTTTATTATTTTTTTATTCTCAGAAAGTTGCTTCGTGTTGTATAAAATATCTAAGAATGTCACAACTAAAAAGCATATTAATTCATATAGTGACTTATGTAAAGGACAAAATGGTAACACAAAACTGGCATTAACTTTGATGAAAATTGTTCAGCCTTCAAAAAACAGTATCTAAATTCTTGATCACAAAATTTTTAATTTCAGCTCATTCATACTTATCAAATGATAACCCCCGGGGGCACATATATTGTTTTTTTAGAACTTCGACTATCTAGACTTATGCAACTGGGGGAAAAATGGAGCTCGGTCCCCTGAAGTCAGCAGGGGTATAACTGGAAAATCCACTTTATTTCCACGGGAATCAGTAAGCCGCAGAATTCGTTATTTGTCTCTTTAGACATTTAACTGTTCTCTGACTGATTATTGAGGTTGGCCCCTATATGGGAGTATCGTGGTGGTTGTGGTTTCACGGCCCCATATCAGGTCTTTTGTTTAATATGGTGGGCAGGATCATTTCGCCGTTAGTGACACGCTAGGTAAATGATCTAGTCCAGTGAGCATGCTAGACATGTGTTCTGGACAGGAGTTGGAAAGTCTCCAACTCTTAAACAAGGAGTGATAATTTGCAGCCCTGCTCTGGAGTCATCGAAGTTGCAACTAGAAAGTTCTGTTGCATAGAATTATAGCTTCGGCTTCCTAGGACGAGCATGTGGTTACAAATTATGCAGTGGTTTGGTCCACCATCTAATGAAGGCTTCATGGCCAGGCGCGGATGTAAATCGAATCACCTGATAGTCACTTTGGTGTAATAGAAAAGGCCTTGAAAAAAAAACAAATGTTTTATAAAGTCTAAATAATTACTATAGGGTGATAACCCCTTGTCAAAAAAATCCTTCACAGTACACAACGTGGAGAAAAACAATTTTATTTCAACACAATCATTTGAAAAATCCGTTTCAGAAAGAAAAGTAAATACAGACCAAAACAAAGTAAATTGGCTAAAAATGCAACTGATTCAATTTTACCATGATATTCCCTATAAAATGTTTTAAAAACTAACTTAAGATATAAAAGATGACAAAAACAAAGTGACTTATGCCACTTTTAAAATAAACGGCTCAATTTATTGTAAACACAATTTGTTATGAAGTTTGTTATAAAGTTTCAATAAAATAGAACTGTCAATTTATTGTAGGTTTAAAGTAGAATTTTCCTACTTAAAAGTTAACAAAGGTATTTTAAGGTAAAAACGGTTTTTGAATACAGCTTTAGGAAATTGTGCTTAACAACGACAGTTAAACCTGCTTTAAATTTTTATGCATACGGCTGTAAGATTTTATTGATAGCTTTGTCTATCTTTAATATATTTCCGTTAAAATTATAAAAATAAAACAACAAAAGAAAAACACGAAAGACAAGTAAATATATTTCAAAACGTTTGTAAGGATTTTTTTTACCATATTATAATCATATAATATTATAATATGTTTATTGTTTATGTAAAATAATTTATATGCTTCCAATAAAAACAATATTGTTATTATTATTTTTCTTCTTCTTAGTATTAATATTATTATCATTATTATTTTTACGATGTGCTACAATAATATTTTTGAAATACAACCATATTATTCATTCTTTACTTTTGGTTAATGTATAATTTACATATGTAACATATAAAGCTCTTTTTGTTGGCCATCTGTTTTTCATATTTTATGAATTTTAAGTATATTAAAATGTTCCGTGAGTGTACTATAGTAACACATTACTGAAGAAATGACCATTCCTACAAAATTGCATGAAAATAATAAAGATTTTTTCAGGCCGATAACTGTGTAAGTGAAATATCATGGAAATGTCTGTTATCGTTTAGCTAAACTGAACATCGATAAAGATGATACATCTCGGCTATAATTATAAAAGGTTTAAATGATACAGTAACAAAATACAAACGCGTACAAGAAATCTTTGAGGAATGAACGAAGTTGTAGTGGAAATTTGTACTTCTATCTATCTTTCAACCTAAACGCAGACAATCAGTTACTGTTCTTGATTATTTGGTTATTCAATCTTCAAAGATCGCCAATTGTGTAGCAGTAACCACATCAATAGAATTAACAAATTATAAATATTTTTTTGCTTGTGATGTTTTAAATAGAAACTTATTAGTTCAACCTTTTCTGTAATATTCCCCTATAATAAAAAATAGTAATATTCGAGCTATTAAATTTAGTCCCACAGTGCACTCATGCCGCAAATTGTGTTCCTATAGCAATGCACTGCCTCTGCTACCTTATTTTTGTGTGCACTCGGTCTTGCGAATGCTTTAATGTTAATATTGCGGTATGGAAAGTGTAATGATCCAATTTGAAGGTCATCGGCAGGCAGCTCTACAGCTGAATATTTTGTTGGCACGATGCCAAAATTGTTACTGATGATATAAATTTTAAGCAGAAACACTTTCATTTTTATTCACTCTACAAACGAATAAGAAATTTAGAGTATAATTTTCTCTATTAAGGATCAGTTTAAATTGCAATTTTGAGAAATTAACATTGTCAGTATGATGATGATGCATAAGCAATATGCGTTGAAAATTAAAAAAAAAATACAAATTATACAGTCTTGTGGTTTCTGTCATTTTTAAAATTGTTTTAACACTAACATTTATTTCTTGTGTCGCTGTGAATTATGGATGTAAGTTCTCGTTGGCCAAATGGTATATATTTCTCTCTCGCTAGGCTGTAAGCTAAATAAGGGCAGAAGCTTATGGAAACATAATGTTTTATATGTCTTAAGGTTGTACGTCACGATAGAGCTATTTAGGTGCTATTCATGTTCCGACAATATCGAATAATTTATTTATTATAATGTTGCGCTGTGCTAAGTATTAAAAGTATTTTTTTTTTAATTCTATAAGGACCTACCTATAGTTAGGGATTTTACATCTGTATGCGTCAAGACCTGTTGCTTAGTATTTTTTTTTTCAAAAATTATTTAATATTATTTGGTTCCCTTTTGAAGGTATAATAAAGTCAATTTTATCTTTGCAGCAAAAAACGATGTTTAGTGAATCTTTAATAAAGAAGTATATTGATTTGTTTTGAAAAAAATGGTTTGATTCAATTTCTTTAAAATGAATAAGGTAACGCATTACAAAGAAAATGACTATCAAGACCACGCTGACAGATGTCAAATCTTTTATCAAAGTTTTTAATTACTTTTTAGTAAAATGGCGATACTATTTCGTTAATCACATCATTGATTTTAAGTTTTAGGGCTGAAATCGATTCGATTGGCTCTGTAGAGACGCTGTCCTTAATATACTTCCACAAAAAAGTAATCCAGTGGTGTTAAATCAAGCGATCTGCTGATTGTCGTGAAATTATGCGATCGGGAAATTTGGTTTGCAATAAATTGCTGAAACTAAATGTCAGTGATATCCACGTCGTCTATAAAAGGCCAAAATTGAGTCTCAGGATAGCGTCATTGACCATTACCGCATTTCCAGCCTTATCTTCAAAAAAAAAACGAACCAATCGCGCACCATACAGTGATACCATGAGCATGCAAATGCTTATTAATAATCGCTGTAGGATTTTCAGAAGCCCAAATGCGACAACCTTGCTTGTTGACATACCCTGGCAAGTGAAAATGGGCTTCGTCAGAAAAAATGATTTCTTTAGAAAACCAGCCGGTTTTTTCCTGAATGAATTAAGTGCATCTATGACGATGTGAATGATCGGTCGACTTCAATTCCTGCATCAGTTGAACCTTGTAAGACTTCAAAGTCAAATCCTTATGCAAAGTTGGCCATATAGTGGCTTTAAATAAACGTAATTTTGGATCTGCTAAAACACTGTGGCTCACGGCTGCAATATTTTCAGTTGAACGATCCAGTACCGAGCCTGCCGACTCAAATTCTTATTAGCGGTCTCAGAAGGACGATTATGTTGTCATGAATTTTACGAAATGTAACTTTAACAGAACCACCATTTTCATGGTGGATTTTAATTATTTTAATGCGATTTTTGTGCGAACTTGAATTCATTGTCGCAATTGATAATGCTTCTGCTATGAATACGTTAGAAAACTAAATATCAAAAGTACCATGTTCTTGGTGTTGCCATAATTGAAAACAAACTTCTTGTTGAAAGACCCGATATCTTAAAAAATATTTTGAAATGAGAATAAAACTACAAGCTTAAATTAATTTAATTGTTGTCAAATCAAACAGTTCCAGTAAAAAAAAAATTAAATCATTTTCAATTGTGTTTCCTTTTGATTAATTTAATAAAATATTTAGTTAATTATTTTTGGGAATTTAAAAAAGTAGTGATTTCTTAATTTGAAATTATTAGCAGAAGCTAAAGAAAATTTATATAAACTTAATCAGAATTTCAAAGCGTATAACAAAAAATATTGAAAATACATAAAAATAAAATAAAACAAAATGATAATAAAAATTAATTAATTTTACTTTTAGAAAGTATTTATTGGCATAAATTTGTTAATGATCTTTAAACGTCCTTTATATGGTGTGCAGTTACACTAACTCCTTCAATTTTGAAGTAAAATTTGCTTTAAGGAAAGTAAAAGTTTTTCTACATTTCCATAATGTGTGTGTGTGTGTTTGTTAAAGGCCAAACTAACGCTAAAATATAAATAAATATTTATATTTCTACTCCTGCAATACCAGTCAACGACAACAACAACAACAATAAACAAAACTTCAATGCCACACACACACTTATAATGTGAAGAATCAGTGTTTTTTTGTTTACCCCTCTAATCATTATTCGTGCATTGACACGTCAAGTCATGTAATTCATACTTTTTAAGAAATTGCTGCCGTTATTGTTACTTTTGTTGCGGTGCTTTAAAATTGTGGAACTCAAGTGATGATAGCTAGAATATATATACAATTCGTGCTGCCAAAATTTTCTTGTTTCTTTAATATTCTAACGTGTTTTTATGTATGTGTGTGGTAAAGAGATTTTTGCTTTAAATATTGTTTATTTTTGTTCCTTTATTTGAAATCTATGCGTTAAATGAAGTTAACTTTTTTGACAGAATATTTTCTTGAAAATTTATATCGATCTCGGAAACGTTAAAGGTTCGATTATAATTCTTGTTAAAAAACGCCTTGGAGAATATAAAAGTGCACAGAGTTTCTTAAATACCTGCGGAATCATAGCCAGTATTTGAAATTTTATTTATTAGGGGGAGAAGAATAAGCGATATAGCCTAATTAAGCCTTAAGTTATTTTACGAATTAATAATTAATAGGTAATTTCTTTAAATGTCCAGAACATGCCATTAAGCAGATTCTACTGTGCAGCTTCCACAAAGTGTAGGGGAATCAAACCATTTCGTGGTTACAAGTAGGGTACACTATCAACGTAAAGGTTCACTAAATTGTTTATTTTTTTTCTTTGTATATAGTAGCTTTTGTTCCTATTTTGTTTGGAAAGTGTTTTATTATTTTTAATTATAGGCCCCAAAAGTTGTTAATGCTATTATTCAAGAGCATAAAGTGACGATACCTTTTATAAACGTTTTGTTGTGAGTTCTTTATTGCCGAATAAATAACACCAGTTTTTTGAGTTTTTAAATTAATAACATGTGTATTTACTTTAACTACACAAAGTTGACACTACAGAACAATTTACTTAAGATGCACGTCTTTTCTTTACGAGGCTGAATTTTACACTGATTGACTATCCACTCAGACCCTGCCCTTTTATATTTGTCCATTAAAAGTCTGGAAAATTTAAGAATCTTTTACTCCCTTTATATCACATTTTGTTGTTGTATGTTGTATATTCAATGTATAGGCGCCTGTATGTCTGTGTGTATTGTTGTTTTTATACTGATAAAATTTCTTCTTGGAATTTATTTAAAGATTTTGGTTGTTGTCTTTTGTAGAAAAGGTTTCTTAGAAAGCTACGCATATGGTAAACAGTATACATGTTTGTTGTTGTCTAGCGTTTATAAAATTTCTACGCAATTAGTAAACAGAAATTTGTTTTTGTCTTACATGCCGTGCAGTTAGTAAACAGCATAATAAATTATTGTTGTTTGCCTGTGTAAAATTTCTACGCAGTTTGTAACTACAAATTTTGTTGTTGTACCATAAGTTTTCTTAGCAAGTCATGCCGTTCGTAAACAACATACCCAGAAGTTCGCTTTATTGCTTAATTATTTAATTTTAAAACTTAAGCAAGACAGTCCAAAACCATTTTATTGTTATACATGAAAATATTATGGCGAATATTAGTATTATCTTATTGTCTCACACAACAATATTATTGTTAAATATAACCATACCTACATTTACGCTACAGATATGTATGATTGATGGTGGAGGATTATTAATATTTTGATGTAATATTTTCTTACTTTTATTTTGCATTTTTTATCTATTATTATTTTTTTTTAAGAAATAAATTTTTGATATTGTTATACATAGGATTTCAAATGAATCGGAAAAGTTTATAATAATTCTATGAAAAAAATAGTTTAAGCCAAGAAACATTTGGCCTCAATCATAATTTGTTTACATATGTAATAATAATGTAATAATAATATTATATTATTGTTGTAAATTCTGTCATATATAACATATATTTATAAAAAGTGATTGAAGGACATCTCATTGTACTTTAAAAATTCTATGCCAAAATTGCGGCATTTTAGGGACTTCTTAAATCAAGTAAAAATTTCATAATATAAAAGCGAGTTTATTTCGTCCAAAATCGTGAATTTAAGATTAAACTAAGTCTGGTAGCTAAACTGTTAATATTATCTTGGATGGTTTGTTTCTGTTTGTTGCAAGCATAATTTTGATAAAAATTAGGAAAACGGAACTTAGTCAGATCTTCTTACATTAAAAAAAAACACAACTACAAATTACAGAGTTAGCAAGCCGATGGGGTTATATAATTTATAAACCTTATTTGCAACTAAATTTCAATTGAGAACTTCAAATGCAGAGATTCTTTCAAAAGCGAAAAATTCTTAATATTAATTTTGAAATTTTTGTCTCGTTATTTCAAAAATAAGTTTTTATTTTGTGTATTTAATTGTTGCTTAATTAAAGGCATACCCACTATCGATTCATCTAGTAGCCATGAGAGATGTGAGTAAATTGAATGAGTTCCTTAACCTAACTTTTTATTTTCGTTGTTTTTTTCTCGTCCGGGTTTTTATTATTAAAGATGTTCATAATGTGAATTATGTGAACATGTTCAAAAGATGAAATTCGTGTATACAGCATTTAAGAACCGCACTCAAAAAGTACTCGAAAGGAAAAGAAAAAAAAACTGACACCAAATAGTGACTCTTGAACATATTTTTTAATGCAAAAAAAAAAGAAAGCAATTTTAGTAGAATTTAGCACATACTCAGACAAACCATTACTGTTTAAATGGTCGTTTGAATGTCTGTTCATGCAACATAAGCCACTCAAGTGAAGTGAAAAGAAAAGAAACAACAAACAAAAATTTGTATAATAAACCAAAAAAAAAAAAATATTCTGAAAATGAAAAAATAAAAAAAAAACATGAAAAAATTATTAACTAAATACACAAAAAACCAAACCTTGTATGGAACATTAAAAATAAAAAAATATATGAATAAAATAAAAAGTAAAGAGCCAAGACAAACTTAAGCAGGCACACCCACACCAAATTTGCCATCATCGTATAAATGAATACCCTTAAGTATCACATACGAGCATACAACGGCTACAGTAACAGTAGCAGTCGACAAGTCAAGTTATACTATTCGAAACAGATACAAACGGACAAATGGCAGACGGAGGGACACGTAGACTAACAAACAGCAATCAAAAATACACAAAAAAATAAATAAATAAAATAAATTTTATCAAAAAGAAATACAAAATTATGTACAAAACAGCAAAACGACAAAAGATATTTATGCACACTTTCGTTACAACATTTTTCTTTTTCACAAAAATTACAAACTTCATGTATGAGTGAGTCTTCAATCGAGGTTAATGTCCTCCAAAACATTTTGTTATACAAATGCAAACAAAAACAAAATTCTATAAAAATTATAAAAATGACGAAAAACGCATGCTTTACTCAACAGTGATAAAGAGAGAACTAAACATTTTGTGGGAAGTTGGGGGGAGGAATGTTGAACGAGTGTTAAATATGGTTGGAAATATGTTAGAATATTTTAGAGAAGAAATGTCACATGTAGAATTTTATAAAGAAAATAAAATTTAAAAATTTTGATTGACATTCCAACGAATTTCTGTTATCATTTTGCTTGACGTCTTTATTCCAGGACAACATAAGCCAAGAACGTTATAGGAAAATAGTTTTTTTTTTGTTTTTTTTTCGCACCAGCACTCAGGGGATGACCCCTACGCATGCAATGCATTGTGCCCCTGTATACTAATAGGTAGTGTACTAGCTTATAACACTGTGGATTGTGTGTTCGATTCCCACCAAAGACCTTGGTTGTTTTTCACTACAAATAAAAATTGACTGCCGGTGGGGCTGCTCAGTGATGAAGGCATGGTCATTGTGCTGTCTGATACGACAGTTAATTTCCGTAACTATTATTATACTTTCACCACCTGTCACATCTCTTCTCTATCCCTTTTCTAAAGAATGTAGTATGGTACTTGACTAAATAGGCACTGCTGCCTAAAGTTCTTTAAAAAAAAAAAAAAAATTTAAATAAAGTTTGAGGTACGCCAGTAAGAATTATAACCTAAGAATTATTTTATTTAATTGAGTATAGTAGATTTTTAAAATAAATTTGGTAGTCTTTCACCATGGACATTTACTGTGATGACCCCGTTTCTTTTGAAAAAAATTTACTAATAAAATCTAGATGTACAAGCGGTCCTGGTGTGATCGGTACAATTTTTTAAAATGTTTTATGCCTTCAAAAATCGCGAGAAGGTACCATCTATAGATATTAAATTTTAACTTCCCCATAAAAGAAAAGAAACTTCCCTATAAAATAAATTCTATAAAAATTAGAGAATAAAAGACAATAGTAGTAAATTATGTGTCTTTTTAAAGATTGCAATAGCGAACCATACTGTCTTTAGCTGATATGTTATATGATATGTTGAATTAAGTTTAAAAAGGGTGTTTTTTGTAGAGGTATATAACTTTGAAATCGAATCAAATAAATTTGAATGCTTTAAATTGACATGGGATTAACTTTATATGAAAGATAATTTTTAAAATGACTTCTAGCATATAACAGCTATTGCTGGCTCGAAAGTAATCTAATCTGAAGGACCAATTTTCGTTAAATTTTTCCAAAATTTTGGACCCCATATCGGCAATAATGCGGCGATTGTTTTACATATCGGGCTAATCAGCGTGGCACATGCTGCAGCATGTATGACATGCTGCGTATCATGGTTGTTCAATTTATGAACGAAAAAGTCAGTAATCATGGCTCTACAGCTGTCACCATTGACTGTAAAGTTATTTTTAAAGAAGTACGAACCACCGCTTCCACCAGTCATAAAGCACCTTTGCTGACTTTTTTTCAACAACATATTCTGATGAACAATATGATGAAGCTTTTGTGTATCCTTTTCTTAAGTCATCACTTTTGGATTAATCTATTGTACCTGTGAATGCAGCATCTGTATTTAATTATCTAACTAAACTAAAATTGTCATATTAAACCGATCCTGATGGTATTCCAAGTTTTCTTCTCATCAATTGTACTGCTGCTTAACGTTTCCTATAACATACATTTTTAACATATCAATTAAATATGGTTATTTTCCTACAATCTGGTAGGATTCATTTACAATATTCCATTGTTGAAATCTGGCTGTAAAAGTAATATCACAAATTACAGGGGCATTGCAAAGCTTAGTACTCTGCCTAAACTTTTTGAAAAAATTATTACGGATCAAATTTGTCATCAAGTCTCGTCAATTATATCGCCTGCTCAACATGGTTTTCGAAAAGGTTGCTCAACAATTACAAATCTCTTACATTTTACAACTGTTATTAATCGCGGATTTGTTCAAGGAAAGCAGACAGCTGTTATATACACCGACTTTACTAAAGCCTTTGACAAGGTCAATCATAAGCTTTTATTACACAAGCTTAATTGCATGGGATTCACACTTGACTCTTTAAGATGGATTTCCTCTTATTTGTTAAACAGAATACAGAAAGTTTCCTTCAGGAATCTGAACTCTAAGCCGATTCATGTTAAAGCTGGTGTGCCACAGGGTAGTCATCTTGGACCCTTGTTGTTTTCTTTGTTTATCAATTATTTACCAAAGGTTATAAAGTTTTCAACTATCATCCTCATGTATGCTGATGATGTAAACATTTTTGTAACTTATAATTATTATACGGATCATATCTTCTTGCAACAAGATTTCGATGTGATTAGCTCCTGGTGTAAAATTAATCTTATGCAGCTCAATTATAAAAACTGCAGCAGTATGTGTTTCTTTCATAGAACACATTTTAATGTTGAATATGTCTTGAACGATGAAATATTGAACAAAGTTGAAGCAATTTCTGATCTGGGTGTCTTACTTGATCCTAAACTGAATTTTATACGTCATATATAATTTACAGTGAATAAAGCCCGATTTGTCTTGCGATTTATAAAATGCTGGGCTAAGGAATTTACTGACCCTTATATAACGAGGCAGTTGCACATATCTTTAGTTAGACCTATTCTGGAATATGGCTCTATAATTTGGGACCCAACATACAACGTCCATATTAATACTGTTGAATCGGTTCAGAGATAATTTTTACTCTTTTGCCTTCATGGCCTGAACTGGAATATGCGAAATCTATCGTCTTGAATGTTATTTTTGTCCTTAATCTTATTAAAGAAAATGTGTCCTGTTAATTTTTAATATGTAATATATGTTTTAATATTCCATCACATCCTACACGTAATTTTATCCCGCTATCCTTACAAGTGTGCAGAGCGAACTATGCTAACTGGGTTCCGTTATTAAGGATTTTTTCTGAATTTAATAAATATGATAGATTTATTGATTATTGTCAGAACATACACACTATTAAGAAAAATGTTGTCTCTTTTTTTGAATAATTAATCTTGTGAAAATGTATTATATATTGTTATGGTCTGTAGGGATATTAAATCTGTAGACTAAAAAAATAAATAAATAAAAGTCTGGATGCATCGATGCATCAGTACATATCTAAGGATTATCATTATTCCAAATAGAACAGCTTTGTTTATTGGCGTATCCATTCAAACATCTATTCTATTCTTATTGAAAGGCCAAATCAAACTCAATATAAAGTACTTGACAGCTGGCAGAATGTTAAAAAAGTGTTGCTAATTGAATGTTCTATACCGCAATAAAAATATTATAAAACAAAAGGATTGTAAAAATGCATTATTTGCCTATTTGCCTAAGTATGATAATGATTTCCAAAGTGGTCTATATCAACCCCTAGGGGTCTAGGACGACCTGCAAGGGGTCTACGTGAGCGAAAAAAAATTGGGGGTCCATGAAATGAAAATGGGGATGCACGATTTTTAATTTCCTTTCCATCGTCATACATAGTGGAAAGAAAATTCAGCGTTGTTACCAAACAGACTGGACAACATTAGCCAAGGAGATTTAAGATTAACCCTTACAAAATTAACGCCAAATATTGATAATTTATTATTAAAGCATCAGGTTTATCCTTCTCACTAAAAATATTGACTTATTGCTTATGTTATTTTATTTATGGTATATTTTATGTTTATTTAATGTTACGTATATTTTACATAACAGATACAAAATTTTATTTTGAGTAGTTTTAATTTAAATTCAATAATAAATGTATAAATTAATTTTTTAACACTAAACCTCACCACAGTTAGAAATTTACAGGAAATCAATATCAGGCAAGTAGGAGGTCTACCCAATACAGAAAAACATGGCAAGGGGTCTACGACACAAAAAAATTTGGGGAACTCTGTACTAGATGAAAATTATGATAGCCGCAAACACAATAAATCATAATAATCCTGAAGAAAATTATTACTTAATACAACAAAACGTATAACTATAACAAGGTTCATGTAATTTTTAAATTTCCTACAACAGAGACTATTGTTGTCATAGTAGAATATCATACACTGAGACCAAAAAATTATAGCCAAATCATACAGCTAATTAGAAGCAAACATATACCAAGATAGTTAGAGTTTGTGTTTTAGAATATTTGGTTGAGTCATTCTTTTTCCCAGAAAATTGCAGTAGTCACCAAGAGTTGAAAAGTATTAGGCAATGAAGCCATAAAACATAAATGCGAATGATGTTGATGGCAAGTTGTAACAGTAGCGATAAATTGAAGAAAATCACTTAACGCTTCTATTGCATGTTGCAAATTTGTTGTGGTAAATACATACATAAATGTCCATTAGAATGGTGCTAAAAAGCAACATTTACTGCCTAAATTTAATTAAGAGTCACCAAATAAAAGTTTTTATTTACGGCCTTGTTATCATAGTTAAACAAAAATTTAATAAAATATTATTTGTCACAATGTTTGTAGGGCTTGGACAAGTGAGAGTTTTAGATTTATTTGTATTTAAATATTTACAGTTACCTTAAATTTTATGGTTACAAGCTAAATTAAAGACCCCAAAAGTTCATCAGTGGGGCTAAAAAGTTTATCAATATTTGTATTATAAGGCCAACACAGATAAATTTGTTCAAGTAACTTTTACACTTCGGAAAAATAACTGCCTACCAGTATCCTTGAATCGATCAACTTTTCCACAATCAAATAATGTAATGTACTTAGGCCTTTGCCTGGATAGAAGGTTAACTTGGAAAGAGCACATTAAAAGAAAACGTCAACAACTTAACAATCAGTCAAAGAAAATGTATTGGCTTTTTGGTCCCCAATCTTCCTTGACATTAGAGAACAAAATAATATTGTACAAAACCATAATCAAACCAGGCTGGACTTACGGCATACAACTTTGGGGAACCACTAGCAACTTAAATATTAAAATTCTTCAAAGATACCAGTCCAAAATGCTAAGGACAATTACTAGCGCTCCATGGCTTATCAGCAACAAAAATATCCATAGCGATCTTAATATACCTACGGTTAAGGAGGAGACAGCCAGATTCTGTGACAGATATCTTCAAAGATTGAGTAATCATTCAAACCTACTCGCCATTAATCTTCTGAATGACAGTGATGAAATAAAAAGACTGAAGCGATATCATGTACCTGATCTGTGCGAACGTTATTTAAGAAAATTTATATAAATTATAATTTTTTTGCTTTATTGGGCTCAGTGGAGTTCAATATGCTAAGTCCCTTTTCAAATTTAATAGATTTGCTTAATGTTTCCGTAGAAAATAGATCGCAAATAAAGAGAATTAACAAAAAAACAATAATTGTATTATGCCACTGACTTAAACATTAACTAATTATTAATTGCAATATAATAGCTAAAGCCAAAAAAGTTACTTGAACTATTTACAGTGTTCTACAAAAGTTTGACTATGAAGTTTATTTTCAGAGCAGAATTTTCTACAAATCATTTCGTTTTTGGATTTTAAAATGGCTAATTCGAGAGGTATTTTGCGGTTAGTCTATTTTTCAAACACTTATAAATGCATATACATATAGCTAAATACATTAACACAAACGTTTTGAAGGTGCATTTATATTTTTTTGTATATTTGGCATTATTTTTGATACGCACAAAATCACTGCAGGAGTTTTATAAAAAAACTGGTCGCAAATAAAATAACCCCCTGTGAATAGATGTTGTCTCACATGTGATAACAATTTTGGTAGATAAAATGTCCAGTCATCAACAAATCTGTCATGTAGCTAAAGATGATGGTTTTCCTTTTGTAATATTTACCACCTGCTTTAGTGATTTCAGTGGGTGAACAGCTTTGAAAAAAAAAAACATTAAAACAACATGGCTGCTGCAGACTATTAAAAACGACCTCTGGTTACTAAAAAATTCATTATATCCATTTGTATTACTTTTTCGTTTTGGAAGTTTCCAGCTGCATTTATAGAGTCTTTAGCTCATTATATTTATTGATGCAGCTTTTGAAATTCCTTACTCTGTTTGTTGGCTTGTTTCAATTCAAACCGTCGTCTGTCGAACTCATACCAAAAAAAGTTGACGAAAATGCACAAAATAAGGAATCATTAAAATCCCCAAAGTCGTACATATAATGAGTAGGAGATGAACGTGTAGGGAAATAAAATCAACAACATTTTCGAAAGAGCGAACGAACAATAGCGAAAGAAATGTCATTTAAACATGGTATAGTCAGACTGGCATAAAGCCAGTCATTCGGTTTAAATGATTTACGTTTAGACTTGCGTATTTAGTGAATGTTTCCTGTTTTTAGTACGCTTTAGTAGAAACAGCTAGTTTTGTTGTTTGTGTTATTTTTTTATTATGTGTTTTTTGTTTTACCTAAATATTGCTACTCAACTTCACTACATCACATCATAAATTTGACACCTTTTCCCTACAGCTTAAGCATGCACAAACATATTTCACATAAGCACAGTGGTCACAAAAGATATACGAATTAAATCTAAAATAGAAAAATAAGAGAAACATTTCTTTGAAATGGAAAATGGCATAATCACTCCAACCAACAGGCCTACCTTACTAAGGCCAAGAAATAATGAAATTAATGTCCAAAATACCTTGACCTTTTTTTTCAGAAGTAAACTGTGGGGTTGGGGAAAAAGTTGTCTACAATATTATTTTTAGTTTTATTCGACCTTTTTTTTATAATTTCTATTAAATTTTAATCTTTTTACTAGGTCCTTTAAATTATAACGATTTCTTTTTCTTTTTTTCTTTCAATATTTCGCTTTCCTTTGGAAAGCTTCTTCAGGAAATTATTTTTTATATTTTCAAAAACAAAAAATTATAACAATTTGAAAAGAAAAAATTTTTGAAAAACATTTGACAAAACATATAAAATTATTTTCTTCAGGAATACTTGTAGGTTTAGCTTTGAGAATTATAGAGGAAAAATGGCAGATAATAGAACAAAATACGAATATTGAGAAGGAATTATTTTTACGTATTCTTAAGTTTTGCATTGAAGACAACAGGTATTTTCAATTTGATAATAGGATATATCAGCAGAAAGAGGGCCTCCCTATGGGTTCTCCGGCATCTCCAATTATTGCTGATATTGTGATGGAGGAATTACTAAATACATGTATTAGTAAAATGCATATTAAACCAAAGATAATCACAAAATATGTGGATGATTTATTTTGTATAACATCAGAAGATGCAGTGGATGATATTTTATCAGAATTGAATAGTTTTCATCCTGATATAAAATTTACGATTGAAAGAGAGTTAGAATCTAAACTTCCATATTTAGATATATTGATAATAAGAAAGGAAAATAAGTTAGTGTTTGATTGGTATAAGAAACCAACATCTTCTGGAAGAATCATTAATTTTTATTCAAAACATCCAAGGAAAATGATAATAAACACAGCGAAAAATATGATAGACAGAATATTGACTATAAGTGATAGAGAATTTCATTTGAAGAATAGGGATACAATAAGAGATATACTTAATGCCAATGATTTTCCAGTAGAATTAACTAACAGATTAATTAGACAATATAGTAGTTATAGGCATAATTTAGGAAATTCTACAGCAGAGCCAAGAGATTATAAATCATTAACTTATGTTCCTGGAATATCAGAAAGATTAAGAAAGTGTAAAATATATGACGCAGATAAATATATAATTGCACACAAAACATATAAAACATTAAATAACTTATTTAGCAGTATGAAGGATAAAATAGGAAAAATGGAAATATCTGATGTAGTATACAGGATACCATGTGGAGGAAATGACCAGGTGAACTGTGACAAAGTTTATATTGGGACAACAAAAAATAAACTTAAAACGAGATTAGCTGGATTACAGGTGTGACCAAAAATATAGGAATATTTCAACACAGAAGACATCCTTATCTTCACATTGTAAGAAATATAATCATTATCCAAAGTTCGATGAAACATCAGTATTAGATATAGAAAAAAACTACAAGAGACGTTACATGTTAGAAATGTTAGAAATTGTTAATGTACCAAATGTAAGGAGAATAAATTTCAAAACAGACACAGACAATTTAGCGCAGAATTATAGGTACTTAATACAAAAGACACATAATTTGTTATAATTATTTCATAAGAAAGAATTTGTTATTTAGTTTCCGTTTCCTTGTTTTTGTATGTTTTAATATTTTAATTTAATTTAATTTTAATTTTAATTTTATTTCTGACAAATAATATTTACATTCATTAGATCCATAATATACAAACATATATACAAAGAGTTCAAGACTATGTCTTTTCCTACTTAATCATTACTTGTAATATAACATATATAATTTCAACAACACATAAAACTACAAATAAAAGGAAAAATTGTCAACAAAACCCATTTGAAAATTCTTAAATAACTTACTCTACCTTAATTACTACCTAAACTAGCGCTAAACTATTGATATACTCATACTCTGAATTTAGACAACGGAGATAAAAGCTACGCGAAAGTCCATCTATCTTGGCCTCCACTAATTCTATGTTTGGACTATCTGGTGGCTTATGGTTTTAATATTTTAAATTTTAATTTTTGTATGTTTGTATGTATGAAGAAAATAATTTTATATGTTTTGTCAAATGTTTTTCAAAAATTTTTTCTTTTCAAATTGTTATAATTTTTTGTTTTTGAAAATATAAAAAATAATTTCCTGAAGAAGCTTTCCAAAGAAAAGCGAAATATTGAAAGAAAAAAAGAAAAAGAAATCGTTATAATTTAAAGGACCTAGTAAAAAGATTAAAATTTAATAGAAGTTGTCTACAATATATAAATGTTTTGCATTTTCTCGATTAACCGATTAATTATTTTCAATTAACCGTAATTATATATCTACCCATCGATTTAGCTTACTTGATGATTCATAAATTATTTTTTTTTATTTAAAAAAATTTTTAGTGCGGCTTAAGTTCATATATATATTTTCTTTATTTATTAAGAAAGAAAATAATTTTTTTTTAAATTTTTTGTTTAATGGATAAATACAAAAAATGCTGAATGAATGAACGAATGAATGAATGTAGTGATCCAGAAAATACATTCTGTTGGTTTCAAATATTGCCTGCTTTCTTTAAAAGAAATTAACATAAAAATATAAAAATAATTTCGCTTTTGCAATAAATTTAGAAATTAATATAAATGTGAACTTAGGCTGAATTAAAATTATTCTTCTTATTTTTCTTCAGTACAGGGCGTCCGCCGGGACACTTTGCCGCCGTGTTGGTAAACATTAGTCTTAACGTGAAGCAGACACGTGACAAATTTATTATGGAAAAATATTCGATAAACCAAATTTTATCAAAATCAATCATCGATTACTGTGGCGATGAGAAAGTAACGTGAAATTTTTGGGAGAAACATTGTGCCAACAAAACGCACTATTTATCGTGTAGTGAATGATTTCGAAGAAAGGGGGTCTGTAGGTGATCGGCCCAAGCATTTACCACAACGTATTGCAAGATCGGCTGAAAACATTACTGCTGCTCAAGAAAGCGTTCACACCATCCATCAGTCTCAATCCGAAGGATTTGCATTTTTGTCATATAATTTACGCCGCAGTTAATACGGCAATAGGATGTTACAGCTCGCCCCTAACAACCCCGATTTTCATGAAAAATTCATAATGAGTGACGAGGCACGTTTTCATTTGAATGGATATGTGAATAAATAGAATAGCCGGTTCAGGGAAATTGAAGACCATCAAATTATTCAACATTCAACTTTACATCCATTAAAAACGACAGTCTGGTGTGCAATTTGGTCAGGAGAAATCATGGAGTTTATAAAAATAAATCAGAAAGACTTGAGTACCTGAAACAAAATATTCGTGATGAAACTAATGAAATACCGCGTGAAAATGTGTGAGAATCTAATGAAAAATGTGCTCAGAAGGGCTCGCATTTGTGATGCTAACAGAGGCGGAGGTTTATCTGATATTGTATTTCAAACATAATTGCTGACATTCAATAAAAAATTTGTCAATATAAGATGCATTCTTTTTCATTTAATCATGTCCTGGCGAACATCCTGTATTATTAAGATTGTGTCATTTTTAATTTCAGGAAAACAAAGAAAACTTGTGTCATTATTATGAGGAAGCCAGATTAAATTTCATCTCCAGAATTATAGCATACAACTTTCCCAATTGTATTAAAGACAAATACTGCTCATGACTTTTTCAATTCTAAGGCATAAAAAAATTGTACAAAAAATATTTTTATTTAGTTTTATATTTTTTATATATTTTTCTTACAGGATTTTTAAACACTTTCCGCTGGAGATCAATCTTGAGTTGGATTTGATGCAAATTTAATGAATGAAATAAAATCGTTTCCATATTGTTAAAAGTATTTTTTTAGTGGAACAAAAAAGGTGAAGCTCATCGAAAAAACTTTGTTCAACTGAATGGCTTGGAAAGTTATGCGTGACTCATATGCGACTTTAAATTCATTCGTTAGCAATTACCGAAAAAAAGTAACATTTATAAAAGCTGGTGACGAAATCGAAGTTCATCTATGATTCATGATAGCCATATCATTATACAAACCATAAGCAGTAAATGAAACAAAATAACTATCTTCCATATGCCTCATTTGAAGGACTTGTTGATAAAAGCATTTTTTAAGGAATATTTTTTGAAAAATAGAACTATAACCTGGAAAACGCCTACTTTGAGGTTACTAAAAATTATTTTTTAGTATCATAACAAAATTATTTTGCTTAAATGTAGAAAAACCCTTCCTTGCAACAGCTTTAGTATTATAAAACCACTGAATTTAATAATAGCAAATAAAGTTGTTCCCTCGTCAGTTGCACTGTCAACCATAAAAACCATAGTTTTGTTTTTCTATAAAAAAATTGACTTGCGAATTTTATTTTATGTTTGTTTTCTATATTAAAGCATTTTTTTTCATATTGGTCCCTCGTTAAAAAAATATTTATGCTGAATTATTGGGTTGGGACGAATACGTGGAACGTATGAACATGTCACACATTCTTAAGAATACTCATACAAATACAGTTTACATAACTACGTAAACATAAGTATGTACGTGGCAAGTGTTTGTTGTAAAAACACATGTTGTCTTTTATGCTTCTTTTGTTTTGTTTGCATTTCTCTCTCAAAAACATTTATGTATATGTGTATGTATTTTTAGAAGAGAGTAAAAATGTAAGAATTAAAGTTTGTTGTTGTTGCAGTTGCCTTATTTATACCTGACCTAGACCAAAGTTTATTATATTGACGCGTCACATTTTTAAATTTTTCATGCTAATGGCAGTTAAGTTTTATACTAAAGCAACACGTCAAAATCATGCTGGCCCTGCTTTTAACAGCAAAAACAACATCATTACCTTAATGGTTATGATGATGAAGATGATGATGACGATTAAAAAAAAACACTCTTTGACACATGCTGTTATAAACATGTGAACCATGGTGAAAATTATAAAATGCAAAAGAATTTTTAAGCATCTAAAATTTTGTATGTAAATTTGTTGTTTTTTTTTTAATTCATTATTCTTAATTGCTGATGTCTAATACTTTTTAATGAATCACTTGTTATGCTGTTATTAAAAATTTGGCGTAAAATTCTATATGTTAAATATAAGGTTTTCATTTCCAGTGGTTACTCCTAATCAATCAGTATTCTATTTTAGTTTATTCTATTCTACTCTACTCTATTCTGTTCTTCTCTATTCTATTCTACTCTATTCTATTGTTGTATTTTATTCTATTCTATTCTATGCTATTTATTCCATTTTATTCTATTCTATTCTATTCTATTTTATTCTCTTCTACTCTATTCTATTCTATTCTATTCTCTTCTCTTCTACTCTACTCTATTCTACTCTATTCTATCTATTCTTTTCTCTTCTACTCTACTCTATTCTATTCTGTTCTATTTTATTCTATTGTATTCTATTCCATTTTATTTTATTCTATTCTATTCTATTCCATTCTATTCTATTCTTTTCTATTCTATTATATTCTCTTCTACTCTATTCTCTTCTATTCTATTCTATTTTTTTCTATTCTATTCCATTTCATCGTATTCTATTCTATTTTCTTCTATGCTATTCTTTTCTTTTCTATTCTATTCTATTCTATTTTATTCTATTCTATTGTATTCTATTCCATTTTATTTTATTTTATTCTATTCTATTCTTTTCTATTCTATTCCATTCTATTCTATTCTTTTCTATTCTATTATATTCTCTTCTACTCTATTCTCTTCTATTCTATTTTATTCTATTCTATTCCATTTCATCGTATTCTATTCTATTCTCTTCTATGCTATTCTTTTCTTTTCTATTCTATTCTATTTTATTCTATTCTATTGTATTCTATTCCATTTTATTTTATTCTATTCTTTTCTATTCTATTCCATTCTATTCTATTCTTTTCTATTCTATTATATTCTCTTCTACTCTATTCTCTTCTATTCTATTCTATTCTATTTTATTCTATTCCATTTTATCGTATTCTATTCTCTTCTATGCTATTCTTTTCTTTTCTTTTCCAATCAATCGAAGTTGATGAAGGCGAAATATCAATATCATATCAACAAATTACATCAATAAAATGACTTTCGTCTTATTTCAAAGGTAAGAGAGATACCAACGTTTTTCAGTGGAATGTGACAAACGAATAAAATTAGTATGTATAATCGATAACAAATATTTTTATTAAATACAATCACCGCAATTTATAACAAAGAATTTCCAAGACTTTTATGACAATTAAATTTAACTGCAAGTGATTAACGCACACATTTTTCGAGAAAGTAAAATTATATTTGTTTACGTTTAAATTGTTGTACCCTACTTAATTTAATTTAATTAAATAAGTTAAAAAATTGGGAAAAATCACTTAGAAGCAGCTGGAAAGATTCATTATCAATATGCATTTTTATTTTTTTTGTTTTCTTGTCTTTTTTCAGGAAATCACACAAATTATTATAAAACGTTTTTCGCCAAAAAGTTTGTTTTCTAAAATAAAATCAAACAAAAAATTTAGAACAAGATGATTAAAATTTTTATTGTTTTACGAAGAGAAAATTTCTAACAGATGTCGATTCTGTCCGCAAAGTTTTTGATAACTTTTTTGGCTTAATGGCGGTCCTATTTTGTTAATCACATCATGAATTTTGAGATTTAAGACTGAAATCGATTCGATTGGCTCCGTATAGACTTTGCCCTTAACATAGCCCCCACAAAAGTAATGCAATGGTGTTAAGTCACACCAATCTGGCTGTCCACTTACTTAACTGCTGATTGTCGGGAAATTATGCGATCGGGAAATTTGATTTGAAATAAATTGATCGTTTCATTAGCTGTGTGACATGTGGCACCGTCCTGATGAAATGACATACCGGTGATATCCACTTCGTCAATAAAAGGTTAAAATTGAGTTGTTAGCAGGTCGCGATAGCCTAATACATTGATCGTTACCTCATTTCCAGCCTCATCTCGGGGGAAAAAAAACGGGCCAGTCATGTTTCTGGACCACAGCGCACCATACCATAATTATCCCTCTAGGATGTTCAAACACCCAAATGCGTCAATTTTTCTTTTTGACGTACCCTGACAAATAAAAATGAGCTTCGTCTGAGAAAATGATTTTTTCAGAAAAATCAGCCGGTAGTTCTAGAGATATTTGAGCGAGTCTACGGCTTCAATTGCTGAACCAGTTAAACCTTTCAAGTCAAATCCGTAGACAAAATTCGCTATGTGCTGATTTTGGATTTTTAGAACATCGATGAATTGACAATTTTGGATCTGCTTTAACACTGTGGCTCACGGCTGCGATGTTTTCAGTTGAACGATCCGGCCGAAAACGCGCTAGTGTTTGCACATTTTGTATCGAGCCTGTCGACTTAAATTTAACGACCAAATTCTTACTTACTGTGCTGGCCAGCAATGATGGTTTACACTGAAGAAAATGACAATAGTAAACTGTTTACATTTGCCGACACCACGGTCCAGATAAATTGTCGTTTGTTTTGCTTTTGAGATACAAGACGGGATATAAGTGTGGTTCCTCTATTTCACGAATTAGGAAAATATTGCAGTCAATTACTTTTAATTGTTTTTAAATATCAGACAGGAAATAGTTTCACGAAATGATTAGAATAAAACTTTAGCAACATTATTTTTGACTGGTTTTTATAAGCGGCTTTTACCAAAACATGCTGAGTAGATTAGTGTTGCAAGTAAAGAAAAAACTTTCAAGTGAAAAACTGTCATGTCAAAATAAACTGTCACAAGTGGCAAGGGTCTGAGTGTTGGCAAGCTACGTAATGAAACAACACCAATTTGTCAGCAATATGATGAATATAAATTAATGTGACAATGACCCATCTTTATGTAAAATTTAGTTTTATTTATGTGAAAAGTTTAATAGAGATACAGATCAAGAGAACGGATTAAAATATTTTCCTATTTAACAATTGCATGTGTAAAACGAAAAAAAAAAATATCTTAAGCGCCTGACGGGGCCTTGGCTCTTGTCGTGACTGCCAAATTTCGTGGTGTTCCTCGCACTGTATGTAGACAATGTGATAACCAGCGCTGTTGAAGTGTGCAGTCTTAGCCAATGTTTGGAAGAACCGAGAATTAAATCTGGAGATCAAGAAAATTAAAAACAAATGATTTCTCTGTTAAACAATATTTTAATTGAATGCAAATTCAAAATATAGAGCTCAACTTTTCAATTGTCATCAAAGAAGTTATACGAAACATATTTCTTTCGAACACAGAACTCGAACTCGAAGTTGATAACATGTCATTTTGTGTAGAGCAAATTCTTTTTTTATTTATTATTTTTTTTTTATTATTATTTTTTATTTAGCACCAGAGAAAATTAAATATTTGCACTTTAGGGGCATTTTATTTTCAGTTCATAATTTCGATAACAACATTTACTAAAATAAAAAGTAAAAACTTAATGATCTGAAAGTTGAGAAAAACAAAAAAAAAACACTTAAACAAATACAGAACACAAAATAAAGTGATTGATGTTGTTGTTGTTGTCGTTGTTGGTTGGGCGTTTATCTAAAAAATTAAAAGCAAATAAAAACAAAAAATAATTTACAGTATTTTTATGGCATTTGTGGTTTTCAGCAACGCAATTTTTGTTATCAAGGAAAAAAATGAAAAAACAAAAAACCATACAGACATGGGACTGAACAAAGCAGACAAAAATGTTATACGAGGGTCTATTATTATGGTATGTCTGTCTGTCTGTTTGTAACTATTTGAGAAAAGAAAAAAAAATATTTGTTTTGTTTTTGTTGTATTTAAGAATAGCTTATTAATAAGTTAATTTATTTTTGTTGTTGTTATTTTAAGGAAAAATAAAACAAGGGACATAAGAAATACTGGCTTAAGTTATTTTTCTAAAGTACAGCAATAGGCTGGAAAAAGAGGATTTCTTTTTGCTAGAAAACTAATGTCTGTGGAGATTTATACTCTATTGCTTTTTTAGCATTATAAAGGCAGAAAAAATCGTTCTTATTTTGTAAAGCATCCCGAAAAGTTAAAATATAAGTGCCGTTTTACACGCTTCAACTTTTGTTGCTCAACTTTTGTATTTTCCAGCTTCAACTTTTGGTTGCTCAACTTTTGAATTTTCCATTAGAAAGAAAGAGAAGGCTTTATACCCCTTCTCTTTCTTTTTAATGGAAAAAACAAAAGTTGAGCAACAAAAGTTGAAGCGTGTAAAACGGCACTAAGTGAGTAAAAGAATACTTTTAAAGGCCAAAATTGTTTCAGAGATTCGTTGTAATAATCTTCAAATGCGCTTGTTTTTAAGTCGTTTGCTTGTGTGGGGAGTTTGTCTATTCAAATTAATACTAATTGATTTTGGAAGTTTCTCGTATTCTTATTTGTTAAAATGCATGTTAAATAGATGATATAGACAAATAAATAAATGCAAAAAATTCTGATGACGGATGTACCGGTCAAAAAATTATTGTATTATATTCGGTTGGTGTTAGTGGTGTTTTTACATTTTTTTTTTAAATTGACACAAAAATTTGGGAATAAACAAAATTATTAATAAAATTAGAAATTGAATATATATGTGAACTTAATAGTTATTCTTTTAGGTATATAAAAATTTCAAGTAAAACTAAGCTAAAAAAAAGAAAGTAATACCAAAATTCTTTGACAAAGATCAACATTTTGTTTTGTATGATTGGTGACTTTAATAAAAAAGAAACTACAAGACTTTGCTGGCACATATGCGCCAAACGTCATACTTCCTCGAATCGACTACGACTATATTCAAAAGGATGCAAAGGATTATTTAAATACTAAAAATTTTAATGCTTAGCTTTTTCAATTGTGTCTTATGTATTTTATTGAAATAAAACGAATAAATGCAGTTTTTAAAGAAAATTTAATCCTTTTTTTAGTAGTTAATTAGAAAGCACTAGGTCAATTTTAATAAAAAATCTTTAAAAAACTTTAATTTTTTATTATTTTTTCGATATTTCGCCACACCGTTGGTTGGCATCATCAGGAAAAACCAACGGTGTGGCGAAATAGCGAAAAAATAATAAAAAATTAAAGTTTTTTTAAAGATTTTTTATTAAAATTGACCTAGTGCTTTTTAATTAACTACTAAAAAATATTAAAAAGGTCAAAAAACTATAACTAATATAGAAAATTTAATCCTAAAAAAAGTTTCACACTACTTCTTCATTTGCCTTATTAATAAAATATAACAAAAAGAAAATGATCAAAAAGGATAACATAAAATCGTAAAATCCATATAACATTTTTTTATCCTTAAATTAACATATTGTATTAAAAAAAACTTTTAAGTTTCGAAGACTCAGTCTTTATTTTATACAAGAGGAGCAGTGTTGTTTTTCGACACTTTGAGCATAATGACTTTGTCATTTAAATGAAGGGCAAAATACTTACCTTCCGCTTCTCGTCTTTTCAGCTCATAGTAGAGCACATTTGATCAAAAGTAGCGACGCCCCCTTTTGTTTTATTGTAAAACTCAACTATATAAGGTTTATTGGACGTTTGATTGACTGACTTCTTCATTGCATGACGATAGCAAATAAACCATTTTGTTTGGTTTTGGTTTATAAGAAAGTAGCGTTAATTTTTTGTTATAACAGACCAAAGTTTAAAGCTGGTGTTTACTCGTGAAAGTGGATCAATTGTGTTGAGACGAGTGCGGCTGATATAGATTTTGGGAAGATATTGTGTTAACATAAAATTTTGGTATTTCCGGCTAAAGGCCAAAGCTGATGTGAAATTTAAAATAAAAGCAGCCAAAAAAAAAATTTATTATTTAAAAAAGAATACAACAAAAATATTTTTGGCCTAGAAAACTTGTTAAACAAAAATATTCAAATAAACATGGAAAGCTGAGAGATACTCTTATGAGTTCCTCAAAAGCAAAACATTGTCAAGTAAGCACTAACGGCAGAAATGCTTATTTAACCCTTGGCGCTGAAAACGTAAACGAAAACAACACAATACAACGAAAAAAATTGATGACAGTCTGTATCTAACAGCAAAGCAACACTTTCGCGTTCGTACAAGTTCACTACCGCAAACTAGTGAATTATTATCGGTTCCAGTGCTACTCAAATTGGCAACTTAATCCGCGTCGGGTTCCTACTCTTCAGTTAAGCTGCTACAACTTATATCGACATCGAAAAACCTAAGATCCAAGTGGAAATGGACAGATACCTAACGGTTACCAAACGTGGGCGAAGTCTTAAATCGTCCCAGGTCGCATCAGTTCGAAAGTTATCAAGAAATAGTGATGCCGCCTCAGTAATTTCTCAAAATCGATTTTCTTTGTTACAAGAAAACAACGAGAAATCTGTCTGCACGACCAAATCCTCCAAACCTCCACCGATCTATTTGAGGGAAAAAAATTCAAACGCCCTTGTTAAGAAATTAATTTCGACTATTGGTGATAAAGCGTTCTATGTCATCCCAATAAAACGTGGCAAAATTGATGAAACCAAAATACAGGTTCACAAAGAGGCGAATTTCTGTAAAGTGCTTAATGAACTTAAAAGGAGTAAATTAAGCTTTTACACATATCAGCTTAAAAGTGCAAAAGGTTTGCAAGTTGTAGTAAAGGGTGTAGATCCAAGTGTTGAACCAGACGAAATCAAGTTTTCAAAATTAAAAATGTCGTAAACATAATTAATAGGGAGAAAATACCACAACCTCTGTTCCGAGTAGAAGTGGAGCCCAACGACGGTCAGGACTAATGTAATTTTTTTTTAGAATTTAAGATTTTAATACTTATTGTTAGTTCTTTTCGTGAAGATTAAATAAATAATTATTGAGAGTTAAAAAAAAAATAACAGAACATAGATGTGCCACATTTACGTCTCTTTCTATTTTTTAATTCTTTAGGTATTTCGTTTTTGTTTGATCGCAGCGTACCCACTAACGTCAGCTTATATGGTTCACGTAAAAGGGATTTTGCAAGTGGAACTAAAGTAAACCAATTGTCCATTGAAATATTTCTATTTGTTCCATAAACAGTTTTTGCTAGTTGTTTTACATAATACTCGCCAAGTGGTAGATTAGTTTCGTTTGGACCTTTCCCTAAATACGGTGCAGCATCAGCCATGTACTTCGTTCCGCTGTCGCACATCATTACCATTTTTAGGCCGTACTTTATAGGTTTATTTGGTATGTACATTCGGAAATTACATTTACCTCTGAAAGCCAGAATCATTAATTGTTAGGTACGGCCCGGGAGTATAATTGTCTCTACTTTTCTGAACAAATGTTTCCCACACTTTTCTTATTGGAGCAAATTTGTCACAAACTTGTTGAATGCGTACAGCTTTATCATCAAATCGAAGACAAGATAAAAGAAACCTAAACCTGGCCTTAGTCATTGTGGACAAATACTGAGCTCCCGAATAGGATCGGTCGAACAACTCATCAGCAGACAGATGTTGATATTTTTTGATAGCAGTTAAAACTAATATACCTGTGAGGGCAGATATTTCAAGTAATGAAGTTTCTTTCCTTTGCGGCTCATCTGTAGTAACAAGTAAGTTCGATTTTCGATTGGCTATCTCACCATTTGTCCATTTAACTATTTCAGTAATAATATCATTTGTTATGAACATCTGAAAACACTGCAGAGGGTCAGTAACATTCTTACACTCCCTCGTCGGTCCTCTTATTTGGTGAACAATATTGAGTCCATAATGGTGAGATTTAGCTTTTCTGGTCGACCACTTGTGCTTATCTTTTTCGCGCAATATTGATTTTGTGAACGGTATGTTAAAGTATTTAAAGGAACATCGTCCTCATCTGAATCGACTGATTCTTCTGATGAACTTCCTTCTTCTACTTCTAACTCATCATCTGACGTATTGCTATTCTCTAAGTTATATAAATTATAAATTTGTTTCGCTATCGTCGTCCAGTTCGATTTCCTCGTTGCAATTTGAAAGAAATCTTTCAATTTCTTTATCAGTTAAGCCAGTCGTCATTGTAATGGTAACGAGTAAATATGAAGCCAAAAAAATATTAAAAAACTAATGCTATAAAAGAAAATTATGTTTCTAAAAATTACACAAATATCATATATCGTCATTTCGACGACACATTTTTAGAAAAAATAATCTTACCTTTTGCGTAGTTAGCTAAACATGAGCACACATTAAGAGCATAACAACGACTGAAGCTGTACAAAAACGCAATAAAAAAAAAAACTAAAAACAGAGAGAGAAAACATAAAATAAAAATATGCGTCGTCAATTCGACGAGGTATGATACTCCAGGGTTAAATACGAAAATTGGCCATGCAGCTTTTAAATGATTTCCAAGAGCTCTGTTAATGAAAAAAAATATGATATAAAGATTATCAGTAACTGGATTCTATGCCTCATTTCTGTAACTTAAATGAGAAATTTTTCACTCATGGTGAGTAAGAGCTAATTTTATTTGTTGCTTTATTTTTTATAATTTATGTTGGAAAGTTCAAATCGAATGTCCACAAAAACTAGTCCCTCTCTCCTCCTCCCCATAATGTAATTCCCTAGTCCTGGCACAATGCATAGCATGTGTAGCGGTCATCCCTTGAGTGCTGGTTCGAGAAAAAATTTTCGTTCACCCCATGCAGAAGGAGAAGACAGACTATAATATTAAGTTCACCCTTTATAAAAAATAAGACTATAATATTATAATGTCAGAAGTTTGTTATTTAAGTTACAGATATAAAAACTATCCTGTATATATTTTAGGAAAATTGTTATAAAAATGTAACATACTGCCGATGTATTTGTTTTTAAACATCTCTGTACTTAGTGCATGCCTACTGGTAGCAAACGGTATCCATATTGTTACATTTATACCTTTTATAAACGTTTTGTCGTGAGTTCTTTATTGCAAAATAAATAACACCAGTTTTTAGAGTTTGTAAATTAATAACAAGTTTATTTACTTTAACTACACAAAGTTGCCACTATAAAACAATTTACTTAAGATGCATGTCTTTACTTCACGAGATTTAATTTTACACTCAGACGCTGCTCTTTTATACTTGTCCATTAAAAGTCTAGAAAATTTAAGAATCTTCTACTCCCTTTGTATCAAATTTTGTTGTTGTATGTTGTTTATTCAATGTATAGGCGTGTCTGAATGTCTGTGTGTATTTTTGTTTTGTTTTTATACTGATAAAGTTTCTTCTTGGAATTTATTTAAAGATATTTGTTGTTGTCTCGTGTAGATAAGTTTTCATAGAAAACTACGCTGATATTAAACAGCATACAGATTTGTTGTTGTTTGCGTGTATAAAATATCTACGCAGCTAGTAAACAGCATATCAAATTATTGTTGTTTGCGTGTATAAAATTTTTACGTAGTTTGTAACTACAAATTTTGTTGTTGTGCATAAGATTTCTTAGCAAACCACGCGGTTAGTAAACAACATACCCAGTAGTTTACTTTAATGCTTAATTATTTTTTTTTCAAAAATTAAGCAAGACACATGCGTATCAATATGACCATTTTATTAGTGGTGGTGTTAATCCAAATTTTATCTAGTATATTTACACAAAATTAAAATGACTGAATGAAAAATGTACTCAGGAGAATAACATTAAAAAATTAAAATTCATTTTTAAAAAAATCAGTAACCTGGATTTTTTTAATTCTAGTTTCCTTTCACTTAATTGATTAATGTATCAATCCTCATTTTATTAATATTTTCTAGATTAAAACTTCAGCACTTTCTGAACAAAATTTGAATGTTTGTTTAACAAAAGTTTAGACTTAAAACTCAAACAAAGCCAAATAGTGAACAAACGGATAACAGAAAATCAAACAATTATTGTGTGCCACAATTGAATGAATAGTTTATGAAGCAAACTGTATATCAAAGCATTGGCTAAGAGGCTAACTAGTAAAATCCGGAACTTATGCTGCAAGTCCTAAATTCATTACTGATAATTTTTTTCATGAAAAATTTAATCAATCGTAATTGTAAAATAAAATTATATTTTCATTGAAAAATTTCATGTCATAATAATTTAAAAACAAATTTTCTTATAAATTTAAAAACCTTGCTGGTTCCTCTTTCTTTGTCATATTTAGTGGTTTGCAGGCAAATCTTAAAAAGATAATTTTTTCAAAAAAATTTTTTTAAATATTTAAGTCAATTTTTAAATGTTTAAATTAATTAAAAATTTTAAAATTCTATTTTAAAAGAAAAGTTCGCCCGAAGACTAACTTTAAAAAAACATTTAATATAACGGTTTTCATCAGTCATAAGTTTTCTAAAGAACATTTTTAATAGTCATAAATTTTATTTGAAAAGGTTTCGTCAGTCATAAGTTTTCTCTAGAAATGCTATCAGTCATGATTTTGGTATTTAAAAAATTTAATATCATAATTTTTCAATAGAAATTTTTCATAATTTTCAAATAAAAATATTTCATCAATTATAATTTTTCTGTAGAAAATTTTCATCATTCATAATTTATCTACAAAAAATGCTATCAGGCATAATTTGTTTTAAAAACATTCCATCTTCTATATATCTATATATAAAAACATGTCGGGTTTTCCTTCCTGATGTTGTAACTCCAGAACGCAGGAACCGATTTCCACGGTTTTGCATTGGTTGGAAAGTTCTCGGGCTCCGTTAGGTTTGTAGCAAAGACAATTTAGAAAAAAATTCAAGAGAAAAGCAGGAAACCAGGGAAAAATCATTTTTCACATCTCATCAGCGGCATCTCTGATACATAGCATGCACTACAACGGCACCAGTACGTGCTGTGTGAGTATCCCTCATGAAAATAAGTACGTTTCATTTTAAGTAGATGGCGATGAATGTTTTTATTTGCGACTGCTGTTGGTAAATGTAGGTGAACCAAAATCATTTGCGCATTTGAAAACTGCGAATGGCCACCAATGCCAGACATATCGAGAAGCATGTAAACATTGGGTTTGCTGGAGAACGATTCTCATTGGGATTTAACACTTGCGGATTCAGTTGTTTCATCAAATGCGTACCAAATACGAACGCTGTTCGCAGTTATCATCACCATATGTCTCCCTTTACAACCAATTCAGTTATGGAACAAGTACAAAGTCGACATATGTGAAGGTATCTTGCATCGCTTGGGCATTCGAACGAATAATCCCGACATGCAAATAACCAATGAAATATACAATGAAAGATTGATTTTGATTGAGGATCAATGCTTGGCTATTGTAAACAAGCTACCGATTGAAGTAGGAATGATCGATCGATGCACGATGCATTCAACCAAGAATTAAATCGAGAACTGCAATACAATGTTGAGACATTGAAGGAATTCGTTTGCAATAATGTGCCGTTGCTGAATGAACAGCAAAGACAAGTGTACGAAACATTTATGCAAGCGGTGGTCAATAATACTGGTGGTCTATTCTTCCTGGACGCACCTGGAGGAACAGGGAAAACATTTGTAATTTCATTGATTTTGGCCACTATTCGTTTGGCGTTAGCATTATCTGGAATTGGGGCGACTCTTCTAGATGGCGGTCGTACTGCACATTCTGCGCTTAAATTGCCACTCAATTTTAACACAGTTGATAGTCCGACATGCAATGGGAAAATTGTTGATGCAATGCAAGCTCATTGTTTGGGATGAGTGTACAATGACACATAAGAAATCACTTGAAGCACCTAACTTAAAGCTTGATGATATTGTTGGCAGGCGATTTCAGGCAGACGTTTCCAGTAATTCCTCGTGCAACGTCTGCAGATGAATTGAATGCTTGGCTGAAGGCATCACCTTTGTGGAATAACATAAAAACATTATCGCCAACCACTAATATGAGAGTTCAACTTCAAATTGCTGCACAATTTTTCAAACAATTTTTAGCTGTTGGAAATGGAAAAGTCCCAGTTCATGCGACAGCTGGATTAATTACTCTTACCAACGACTTTTGCCCATTTGGAGACTCTCAATTAGCTCTGATTGAAAATGTTTTCCCAAACATTAGTGAGAATTATCAGAGTTATGCTTCGTTACGTAAACGAGCAATTCGCGCCGCAAAGAATAATGATGTTGTAATCAAAAATCGATGGCGATTTAGTGACATGGATTTCCAGGATTTCCACCACATAACTTGCAACTCAAAGTTGGTTCAGTTATTATTTTATTGCGTAATTTGAATCCACCGCGATTTTGCAGTGGTACTCGACTTGCGGTGAAAATACTTATGCCGAATTTGATTGAGGCAACCATTATTAACGGAAAGTACGTAGGGGAAAATGTATGTATTCCTTGAATACCAATGATTCCGACTGATCTTCCGTTTGACTTCAAACGATTGCAATTTCCGGTTCGCCTTATGGTCGCAATGACAATTAATAAGTCACAAGACCAATCGCTTAGAGTTTGCGGGATAAATTTAGAAAATCGTTGTTTTTCACATGGGCAGCTATACATTGCGTGTTCACGAGTTGGGAAACCATCCGCTTTATATGTGTTAACGTCACTCTAAAAAACAAAACACGTGGTTTACCAAAGAGCATTTCAATGAAACAGATAATTTGCGGACACGTACGTATAACGCTTCGATTCAGTATTTACTTTGGATTCGCTTTCATTTTTTACTGAGAGAAGCTCAACTAAATTCCACTTCATTTTTGTAATCGAAATGAATTCATTACTGTTGTGCAATGAAATAAAATTTTTCTTTTCAAATATAAAACAAAAAAAAAATTTTTTTCTTCATCTTTTAATCCCCAAACGAAATGTTACAAAAATCGAAGCAATCTGGTGGGGAAACGGAGTTCGCCAGGTTTGTTAGTCAATTATAATTATTGTTAGTGAGAACATTAACAAAACAACAGTGTAGCGTAGCAGAGATCGAATTCTATTGTGGGTCGAGTCCAATTGCCGAGTCGAATTGTATTATGATTTGAACAAATTACCTGCAACAAAAAAAAATTTTAAAAGTTATAGAAGAAAAACGTGAAATACATGTTCAGAGTTTAAAGATTTTATATGCTGATAACAAGAATCTTTAAAAGTCTGGGTTAGAGATTTGAAATATTATAACATCTTTATGCGTCACTGACTTTCAAAGTGCCTAAGAATCCTTGGCTTCGTGCCTGAGACGAGCTGAAGTATATTATTACGATCATTAATATGAATCAATATTTTCATTAACTTCATTAAAACTGATCACAATCAGAAAAGAAGTGAATACGATTTTTAGATTTCTTTTTAAATATAGAAAATGTAGGAAATATAAAAAATTTTTAATTTAATTCTGGTCTTTCTGTTAACCCTTTGTTAACAGCAAGGATTTTTTATATGTAATTATATTGATAACTGTCATAATGTTTAAGATAAACTGATAATAGTTATTGTGTTAAAGAAAAAACCTACTTTTCAATAATTCAACATATTTCCATTAACTTGCTCATATATGGGGTGGACAAATAAGCAAATTTTAATTATAAATATAATTAATACATTTTAAATATAATTTACGCAAATGTGACAACTTTTAATGTAGTCAATATTAATTAAAAATGAAATAGTTAAAAAGCTTAAAACAAACGGATTCCACTACACATTTAATTAAAGATTATTTCTTGAAGATATAAAAAGAAAATGATAGAACAAACTTACGTGAATATAACTCAGTGTATAATTAAATATTTAAATAGAATATTTTGATCATATTGTTTATGTTTCCATTTATTATCAGTCAAGCAACCCAACAGCAGTCAACTACCCCATTTTGCAGAGACTACACCAATATTTATTAAATTGTGAAATTCAATTTTTGTATATTTTTTTTCGCTCTGCTGTTTCACATCTTTTAGCAGCTGAATTTTTATTTATTTTTGCATTTGTTCGCATAACCAACAGAAATACAAATACAAAATACTTGTATAAACAAAATAATCATTGAATTTAATTTTCTTTTTATATTTCTTTTTATTAATAAATATTTTTAAAAAGCCTTGACTTCAACAATCAACCATTAACACTTATTCTATAGGCGTCCCAGCAAAATGTTTAACTTTAGTATACAAAGAAAATAAATTCATTATTACCACAATATAATATTTTTCAGCTCATTGATTTGGGACTTAATTTCGAGAATTGTAGGTGAAAGTAGTCTTAAAAAGAAGAACTTTTGCATCAGTTGTTTTTTCAAAAACAATTTAATGGCTGCGGTATTTTAAACAATACTTTTGTTTAGAATATTTTAATATGGAAAATAAAAGGAGCCGAAAATAGAATGATTTTTGGTCAAAAAGGATCGAAAACACTTGTTTACTGAGGGATTTAAAACAGCGTGTTAACGTTATTTTGCTGAAACAGATTAAAGTAATGCACATTTTACGCCGAACACATACCCGCTATTACTGCGACACTTCTAATATAACGTAAACCCATCCAAACCTCGCAGTGTACCTGCAAGCCAAAACCGTTTTCACCAATCTGACTAATGTCAATAATGCAGATATTGCAATGCAATAATGCTAATATTGAAAATTTTGAAATAGAATCGAAATACGACTGAGGTGGGGGCTATCACATAAAAGTTCAGATTTTTTTTTAAGCACAAAAAACTCACAGAGCAAATTGTCAGCGCAACTTAATACCGAAAACGCTAAGCTGATTTTTAAAAATTGTATTCCGTTGATGAAGTAAATAAGTTCACTTTCTATCACGATACCCCATATTTAGTGTAAAACATGTCAATGGATTATATAGCTTGCGACTTGCGATTACTCATCGATGATTTAGTTTCAAGTTTAGGAGCGGTGCTGTTGCATAAAACAAACGAATAATCGCTTATTCGTTCTATTGGGACTCAGCACAACTATGAAGAAAGCATTGGATGAAATCTGGGAGAAAATCGAGTATTTCACAAATATGCTTTTCAACCATTATAACCACCTATGTGCATGGAAAGCATTGAAACGTCATTGCAGAGACTTTAAAAAAGAACCATGTGTAGCGATAAAAGTGAGAACCACAATAGCCAACTTCACCAAGAATGATATTGATAATAATTTAAAATGTTCTGCATTTTGTTTCCATGCATTCATAACAAATTAAAAATCATTTATTTCCTGTGTAAGAATAGCTGCAATATGAATCAGAATTTTTATTTTAATGCAAAATAAATTTTATAAAGAAAAAAAGCAGCATATTTGTGGATTTCCAATCCATTACTGAGCAGCAGGGTGAATAATGGAGGAAAAATGGGCATTCTTAGGACAAGTTTTAGGGCACTAAATGTACTTTTTCGGGTAAGTACGTTCCGCTTTTTTTTCTTCTATTAAATATTAACTACTTTGCTTCAGGCCGTACGGTATACTGAGATATAATCGTGTTAAAATATAGAAAAAGTGATAAGAATCCACTTTGAGCAAAAAAAATATTAATTTAATTAAATTATTTATGCAGCCAACTTGACAAAACAAATGATGATGAATTGAGCTCCAAAACTCATATATGTCATCTGTATAACTACTTTGTGTGTTTGCACATATGAGCATATGTGCAATATCTGAAACATATAATAACTAGGGGGGTTATTCCGAATTTTGATTCAAGAAAAAATACTTTCACAATATTTAAGACAAAAATTAGAATGATTTTTATTTCGAATCGAAAAGGAAGTAACTTACCAAATATTTATTAAAAGCCTATTTAAATTCTCTTTCTTTTTATTAAAAAACTTACTTCAAGTGAGTCTCACATTGGGCTGTGTCATGAACAAATTATTACATATAAAATAATGTGTTGTGTTTATGTGGGAAAACATTGAAATGCTAATTATTTTTTATGTTTTCATTTGCATCTTAAATCTAAGACTTATTAAAATGGAATTTTACAGATTTTATATTGAAATAGCGTTGTTAGGGTCGGCTTTTCAATATTTTAACGCAGCGAGGGAGAGATAGTCGGGAGTGATAGTCGTGAAAATAAATATAGTTAAGTATGTGGCCCAGAAGAATCCTGGAGTCAAGAGCAAAGCGCTGCAAAAAAAAATTTGATATCACTAAACGTCAAACTTTGCTTTGCTGATAATAACTACCAGCAAATTTGCATGGTAGCTCCTTAAAAATATGAACTGGTGTGCTTCTAACTCAGATTGGCTGTATGAAATCACAAAATATAATTGAATAAACAAATATAGACTTTTATTACTTTAATTTTTTAATTTTAGAAAATATTAATAATCAAAAATAAAATTTTTCTTTAACTTAATCAAAGCTAGATTGTGTTAGATTCCATATATAATTGAAATGTATTACTGCGTTAGAAAGCTTATCCATATGACCATTTCACTACTGCTCAAATAGTCCGTCAGTGAGTTGTCACCCAAATTTTGTAAAGCAATTTCAAAGGTTTTCTTTGGAAAAGTATTTGTAAAGAATATTACAATGAAAACTCTTATCTAATCAATTTGGCTTGAGAATACATATTTTATAAGAGTATCATTAAATATTTATTAAAGAAATCTACCATAAATTAACGTAGATTAAATTAATAAATGATTTCGAAAAATAATTTTGTTTATATCTTCTTTTTTAAGTTGTTAAGTTAAAAAATTGAAATTATTACGGAAATAAATAAATTATGTAAATATAAAATTGACAACCGATTATATTAATTCTGTTTTCTCAATTGGCTAAGAATTGCTTCTAAAAGCGATCTAAATAAGTTTCTGTTAAACTGGAAGATGTTGAGATTTAAAATATTTTTGGATTATTTTTTTCATAAATTAAAACAAATGGACAAATGGACGTTTAGCCTACAAAGTTTAGGATTTATATTATTATTCCCAATTTTAACGAACTTCTATGCATATCGTTCCGGGAATGCTTCTTCTTTATTTTTTGGTGTAAACATTAGAATAAGTAGGAATATGCTTTCTGGTTTTGTAACTAGTGCTGGTTAGCATAGTCCGTGTGTCCAATGAACTTCTATTTATTTTCTTTGATAATTTAAAAATTACTTTAATTTAAAGTTTTCGACTGTTCTCACTGTTTTACCCCCTGGGGGCACATATATATGGTCTTTATAGAACTTTGACTATCTAGACACAGTGCAACTGGGGGAAAAAGGGAGCCCAGTCCCTTGAAGTCAGACAGGGAGACAACTGGAAACTCCACTTTATTTCCACGGGGATCAGTGACCCGCAGAGTTCATTATTTGTCTCTTTAGGCATTTAATAGTTCTCTGGCTGATTATTGAGGTTGGCTCCTATATGGGAGTATCGTGGTGGTTGTGGTTTCGCGGTCCCATAACAGTATAATGGTTATTATGGTGGCCAGAATCATTTCGCTGTTAATGACACGCTAGGTGAATGATCCAGTCCAGTGAGCATGCTAGACATGTGTTCTCGACAGGAGCTGGAAAGTCTCCAACTCTTCAGCAAGGAGTGATGATTTGAAGCCCTGCTCTGGAATCATCGAAGTTGCAACTAGAAATTTCTGTTGCACAGAATTATAGCTTCGGCTTTCTAGGACGAGCATGACGTTCCAAATTATGCAGTGGTTTGATCCACCATCTCATTAAGGCTTCATGGCCAGGCGCGGATGTAAATCTAATCACACGTTGTCCTCACTGTTTGTTGTCTTTCATCTAATAATCTCTTGTGAATTTCACACCTTTCTCTACACAGTTTTCATATACAATCATACATCTACAGTAATAGAATTCAACAGATTCCCCTACGATAATGAGTGGATTGTTGTCGTTGTAGACTTAATAACCCGAATGAATAATCAGGTTATTATGTTTGATATAAATACACGTTATCCGCCGGGAGCTGTACTACTTTGTTTGCTTATAACTTTTGATTAAGTGAAATATAATGGATCTTATAGTGATAAATTTTTTATTTAATGTCGGCAATTATGTATGGAATACAATATCAGTTAATTGTTCACCTCTGTTAGCCTCACAAATGCGAGCTATTTTGAGCACATTTTTTATTACATTCTCACACTTTTCAAGCGGTATTTAATTAATTTCATTAAGAATATTTTGTTTGAGTCGCTCAAGCGTTTCTCGTTTATTTTTAAAAACTTTGATTTTCAGATATCCCAACAAACTGAAGAGCAGTAGAATCAGGCGACCGTGGAGGCCAATCAACATCATTATTTCTTGAAATAACTTGTTGTGAAAAGACTTCGCAGTAATTCCGTTGTAATTCTGGCTGTATGCGAAACCATATGATAATCAATCAAAGCATGCAGTTGCGACGTTAAAATGTTTTCAATCATTTCACGATATCGTTTCCCATTCACAGTTACTGTTACGTCGTTTTCATTTACAAAGAAGTAAGGTCCAATGATTTCTTCTGACCAAATTTCACACCAGACTGTCACTTTTAATGGATGCAAAGATAACTGTTGAATAATTTAAGGGTTTCCCATTCCCCAGAACAAACTATTCCGTTTATTCTTATATCCATTCAAATGAAAATGTGCCTCGTCACTCATTTCTCATTATCACAGTAATCAATGATTGATTTTGATAAAATGTTTTAACGATTAAAACACGTTGGTTTATCGAATATTTTTCCATAATAAATTTGCCAAGTGTCTACTTCACGACTGCCAATTATGAACTGCCAATGTCTAATGTCATAAAATTGGCGGCAAAACAAGGTAGTATATCTTCTCGGCGAATACCCTGTATTAAATTAGTTTTGCATTTTGCTAAAGCAAATGATATTTAGTGATATTTGGCGAAAAGTTTCTTTAAGTACATTTTAGTTCGTCAAATATACGAGAATTAACATGTATTTAGTTGTTTTAGCTGTCTGAAGTTAAGCTTATACACATTGTATGGGAGCCCTTTTTCCGAGCCTTTAAAGTAGCAGGATATACAGTTTCGCTGGGTTGTCAATTCCAGCACAAAGAGACTAATGATAAATTTTCTTTACAAAGCATTTAATTTTCAATATTTTATACGTATAAAATGTACAGTTAAGAAGTTTATTAAACTGTTTAAATGCGAATGAAGTATTTTTGCATTGCAAATTTTGACGTCATAATATTTTTTTGTGTGCATTAAAAACTTCAAGTTCCATAATAAAAATGGGAATGTGAAAATAAATTGTGTATTTGAACAGATTTGAATTGTTTTGTGCATAATTTTTGACACTTTAAATGTCAGTATTAATATATATTGATTTAATTTTTTTTAATTATCATAAAAAAGAATATTAAAAGTACCGAAAAATAAAAATGGTTTACGCCTTCGAATTTAGATGACTCATTTTAGGATTATTTCTAAAATGGCGTTTAAATGTTATCATTAACATTTATAATGTCAATTTAATTTTTTTTTTATTTTCATCTAAATTGTTTCATAAAACTACTTAAGACAACTACATACTTCTCTTCTGTATTTAAAAACAATATTTAAACAAATAAATAAATTTTTTTTTGGTTAAATCGACCTTTTATATCTTAAATAAATATGTATTATTCTTTTTAACGGTCTTTTTCAATTTAACACTATATTTTTTTCTTAATAATTCGCTTCCTAAGGAAATAAATTATTTATAATAACAAAAATTATTAACAATTTTAACAATTTTTTTTAAACAAAAATTTCCAAACATTTTTTCAAATTGTTAATAATTTTTGTTATTATAAAAATTGATTTCCTGAGGAAGCCTTCCAAAGGAAAGAGAAAAATATATTGGTAAATTTAAAAAGACCGTTAAAAAGAATAATACATATTTATTTAAAAATAAATAATTACAATCTTATTTTAAATATTAAAAAATAAAACTGTGGTTGGATGTCAAAAAATAATCTCGTTTCATATGAATCAAAATGTAAAATTATAACCTCGAGCATTAATCATTGTTATAAAATACAAGTGAAAAATTAAATTCAAAATAAAACAGAAGTAAGAAAAAAAAAAAGAAAATGTAATATAAAATTTAATAACAAGTGAAAATAAAAACCACAAAACCCATATTTTTTTGTTCCAAACTGCAATAATAAACACACAAAAAAGAAAATCCCCTCTAATAAAAAAACGCTTTATTTGACTTATTTTTGATAAATTAGAATTTGATTTATTGTAAATTCACGCAATATTTTAATTTCTTTGAAAAAATACAGCGATATTAAAAATAATATAAAAAGAATTATTTTCACAAAAGCTTTGCAAATAATGTTTCAGCCTAAAACCATATTCTGCATTTTTACAGTAAGGAACATAAGTTTAGAGGCGAAGTTGTAAAATAAGCACAAAACTAACATAAAAAGAAATTTATTTAGCCAAAAAATTGGCTACACTATTCTTCATATTGGGCTGAAGACGTTTAAAGATTCTATTACCTGTTACTAACAGCTTGAAGTGCCTTAATTATATTCCAGCAAGTTTTTGAAATTACTCCTGTACACTTCTAGTCCCTCCCGGGGGCACATTTATCGGTCTTTATAGAATACTTGACTATCTAAACCTGTGCTGCTGGGGGTATAAGGGAGCACAGTCAGCTGAAGGCAGCAGGGGTCAACTGGAAGCTCTATGTTATTTCCACGGGAATCAGTAGCCCACAAAGATTCCGCTATTTGTCTCTTTAGGTATTTAGCTGTTTCTCTAACTGATTATTGAGGTTGGCCCTTCGGGAGTATCGTGGGGGTTGTAGTTTTGCGCCCCCATACAGGTCTGTCTTTATGGTGGCCAGGATCATCTCGCCTTTAATAACACCCACTGGTGAATGATCCAGATCCAGTGGGCATGCTAATCATGTGTTCTGGACAGCAGCAAGGAGTAGTGGTTTGCAGCCCTGCTCTGGAACCGCTGAAATTGCAACTAGGAAAGAACTGAATCAGTCTTCGGCTTCCTAGGACGTGAATGACGTTGCTTTTCATTCACAGTAGTTTGACCACCATCTGATTAAGCCCCACGGCCAGGTGTAGATGTAAATCTTATCACGAAATGTACATTTCCAGTCAGATTTCCTTTTAGATGCATAAATATAATTTTAATTTTTTCATTTCAATTAAAACTTTATTTGAATCAATTAAAAAATAAATTAATAAAATTTATAATTATTCTTTTAGTTTTGTTTCTATATCTATATTTTTATATATTGTATACATAGTTAAGTTGAATAAATTTACAATTTTTTAATATTTTTATATTATTTAATATTAATAAATTCCTAATTTTCCATTAAGATTAACAAAAGTTTGCGTGGGAGCGCGATCTTTGTGTGACGACTGAAAACGAACGCAGCCACCAACTGTTTTGTACATCAGTAATAGAAATGGTGTACGTGTGTGTGTGTGTAACTGCGTGTGGTGGCGAATGTGTATTAAAAGAGCAACCTCCGCATTTAGTTAGTTAGTTAGTAGGCAGGCGGATTGCTGCCTATCGCCCGGAAATATCAGCACGGTTTCTGCCTACAGACGCCATTGGGAGAGACCAGAGCAGCGTAAAATTCGTTGTTAGTGTTGGCACCGTTTTTGCTGATCGGGATATTTCCCTCGGCCACTAACTGCTAAATTGAGGTACCTCCGCACACGACCCCCCCCCCCCCCCCCCCCCCCCCGCCAGATCTATATATCTTAACGGAATCTCACCGTCATTACATGTATCACCGGGGTAAAAGGCAGCCCAGTCCCCTTAAGGCTAGCAGGGAGCCAACTGGACAACTCCACGTTATTTCTACGGAATACAGTAAACCCCGGAGTTCAGCTTGTTAGCTGTTCTCTGACTGATTATTGAGGTTGGCCCTTCGGAAGCATGATGGTGATTGTGGTTTCGCAGGCCCCCGTGAATTTTAAGTAAGGAGCCAGGATCATCTTACCTCTACTGAGAATAAAGGATCAAGCGAACATGCTTCTCATGTGTTCTAGACCAGGAGTTGGATAATCTCCAACTCTTCAGCAAGAAGTGGGGGTTCGCGGCAGTGATCCGATTTTTCCAAAATTGCAACTATGAATGACCTGTTGTATAGAATTATGCTTCGGTTTTCTAGAGCGTGGCTGCACGCTACATATCACCGATGTGGTTTAATCCACTGTAGGGTTATGGCTTACACATCTAGGTACTGACGTAAATCTGTGTTTTCGGGGGTAGAACTCGGGCATAAAATTACGAAAGATTAATCAATCAAAGATTAATTGAAATTAAGTGAGCATCAAAGAAAAGTAGAACAACTGGGGACTTATTGTTCTATTGCATATCCCACAATTTACTTTACACAGAGTTATCAGCCTTAAACACACATTGCACACTATGCACACAGTTTACACAGATTACGCATACAATGTGCTGTGTTACATTAAACAAATGAAGAGAAAAAAATTGAAATAAAATAAAAACGCTTATTACTAATATTTTACACGCTTAACAAAAGCTTTAATTATAACAACAAATGTGTGGAAATGAAAAAAAAAACAAATTGAGATCCATACAGAAAATAAAAAAATCAACAACAAACGGCAGCAAAATATACAAAAGACTACTCATACTTTTTTTTTTTGCTAAAACCATCTAAAACGCGGTTTTATTACAAAAAAAAAATATTAAAAACAAAAGATTTTAATATAAAAATTAATAAAAGAAAAAATAATAATCTGGTGCGTTGGCAAAAATCTGACAAATTGAAAATAAAGTCAACAACAAAATGATATGCACAGTGAAAAAGGAAGAAAATAATATAGAAAAATTTACAACTTAAAAAAAAAAAATTCCAATATTATAAAATGCAACATTTGATAGGAAAATATTTATCATTTTTGTTAAAAAATATAATTTTAATGCATAACTTTACTTAAGAAATTTATATTTAGTTAAGCTGTTAAATTAAAAAAAAAAATTTATTAAAAAAATTAATTCTTAGATTTCTGCTTCACGAGATCTCATGCGACCCAATGTGCAACACATACGTATGGTAAAATTCTTTAAATGATAAAAGGCTAAAAACTGTAACTGCGATTAAATGTGTGCATGTGTGAGTATATAAAATTTTGCCTATGGCAAAATTAGATTTATAACGCATAAGCGAACATCCATTTATTTTATCTGTGTGTGAGTATTTATGCATGTATTTGTGTATTTATGTTTATAAGGAACCAGTTTGTCATTTAACGCACTTTTGAATGCGTGTTATGTCACAGTGCCTTTTTTCTTATAGAGATTTATTTACGAGTATATATTTTTTTAATTTTTGCCCCTTTCTATGCAAATAATAAAGCTTGCTTAAGGAGAGGACGGGGTTACTGACAGCCGTTACCGTTACCATAGCTAAAATAGGTCTTTAGTCACTTTTACTGCTTTCTTTTTTTTTCTTTCCTTAAATGTTTTTGTTGTGCGTATTTTCTACACAAAAATTAAATGCCAGAGGTCGATTTCACGATTAAGGCATAACAAAAATTAAAAATATTAATTTGTGTGAATATTTTTTTATACATGTTATGCATATGCTTACAAGTAAGACTGTAAAGAGAAGTGATTATGGCAGCTCGTGATAGCCTGCCATAATCAACGTCATATTAATAGGCCGCTTTCCTTTTCCAGTCGCGAAAAAACTGTTTCGTTTGCGTGGACATTTGATTGGGCCAATAACGTAATAACTGAACCAATTGAAATACATTCCACAATTCATAGACTCCTTCTGTGATAGAAAAATGGATTTGCTGGGGGAGAGACGTCTTCATATTCTCACAAATGATTTTATGATTTGATACCATATATTAATTCAACAAACTTAATCCGCAATCACCAATTTGGGTTTAGGAAAAAACGCAGCACCATCGAACAAGTGCATAGAATTACGAATTTACGTCATGGGGCTTTTGACAGTAAGCAGTACTGCTCTGCACTCTTTATTGACATTTCGCCAGCGTTCGACAAAGTCTGGCACGAATGACTAGTGTATAAAATTACAACACTGCTTCCTGAAAACATTCAGAAACTGCTCACAAACTATTTGGCAAATAGATCATTTGTGGTAAAATCAAAAAGTACATATTCATCGATCAAAAGAATTTCAGCTGGTGTCCCGCAGGGGAGTATACTCGGGCCATTCCTATACTTATTGTATACCGTGGATTTGCCCACATGACACAGCGTTTTTAAGTATCCATAAACGCCAAAAAGTAGCATCTCAACAACTTCAAACCAATGTGGGTTTGAAGCTGATTTGGAGAAGTGGCTGCACAAGTGGAAAATAAAGGTCAATGCCTCGCAAAGCGTTCACATAACATTTACGTTAAGACAGAAAAATTGTCCACCCATCTCAATAAATGGTGTAACAATTACAGAGCAGAGCCAAATTACTTGGAAATACACCTCGACCGGCGTCTTACGTGGGTCCACCATATTGCTGCCAAAATTACACAGCTGAAAATTAAAACCGCCCCGCTTTATTGGCTAATTGGATCACACTCTTTATTAAATTTAGACCTCAACGTACTCCTATATAAAGCAGCTTTAAAACCAATATGGTATTATGGTATCCAGTTATGGGGTTCTGCATACGCATCACATGCTGAAAAGCTACAAAGAAGATAGTCAAAGATCTTGAGAATGATTACGTGCGCTCCTTGGTATATACGAAATTATAATATCCACAAGGCCCTCAATATTTCTACTATCCGAGAAGAGATTAAAAAGTCGTGCACGAGCTACATGGCAAAAGTAACTGATCATCGCAATCCACTTGGGAGAGACTTACTTTCAATTGAGGGCTATAGGCGCCTCAAAAGGGTGCAATTTGTTAACTTGGCAGGATAACAATTTTTTTCTCTCGAACTAAATGTTGTGGCAGTACCAACAGAAATATATTTTTTTTTAAAGAGAAGTAGCACTTCAGGCAACAACGTCTATGTAGTCAAGTACCGTGTTACATTCTTTAGGAAAGGGATAGAGAAGAGATGAAGCAGGTGGTGAAAGTAGAAGGATAGTCGGAAATTAACTGACATAAGACAGCACAGCGACCAATGACTATGCATGCCTTGAGCAGCCCCACCGACAGTCAATTTTTATTTTTGTAGTGAAAAAAAACCAAGGTCTTCGTTAGGAATCGAATCCACAACCCCCATACTCACAAGCTAGTACACTACCTACTAGCCTACAGGGGCACCTATATTTTTAGGTTAAGATTTAAATACTTATTGTGAATATTGTGTCGTACAGACAGATGCAATAATAAAATAAAGTAGTTAAAAAAAATGATTTTAAAAGAGGTTGCCGCTGATATATACACTGATGAGAGAGGTTTCAGATAATATTAAAGGCTTTTAAATAATGTGATATGCCTTATAGCTGCTTACAAAATATTCAAAATTGTAGCAGAAACGCTATCCTTAAGCCGATTGGTGATATGTATGTCATTATCCAGTATATGACTAGTACTGGAAACTGCTCTAGGTTTATAAACTTACCAGAATGGTATACAACTTCAGCCTTTAAAGGGCCGCTTATAGCCATGATCTGGTATTATCAGAGCGAATTGTAGCTTCGCTGAGTTTTGCAATATGCAACACCATTGTCGATCTCTGCGCTTTTTCACTGAATTATAATTCTTATTAATGGCGGTGATTTTTCCGTCGAGCAATTGAAAGAAAGAAATTAAAAAGTCAAAGTTCAACATATTTTAGCTAATGTTTTCTTTTATTCTTGGCAAAAAATACTACTTTCTTATTTTTTTTATTAGACACATATCAACAGCAACATCGATAGCTATTTGTCCACAGCAAGAAATTAATGAAAATTCATCCTTTCTTTTTTTGACCAGATTAAATCTAAGTTTTTACTTTTTTTTAATAGATATTTCTTAGGTCAAGTTTAAAATGCAGAGGAAATTTTTATTAATTTTTTTAAAGTCAATGGCAACGCTGGCTGCAAATATCAAATGTATATAAAAGTTCCGGTCATTCGATCATTTTGATGAATATTTATCTTATTTATCATAGAAACAAAACTCCCTCATTTATTTCACTTTAAACAAATCATTTAGGACAACGGGAAATTCAAGTTTATAAAAGGATACACAAATATAAAATTTACAGTCAGCAGAAGGGTTATTTTAAAAAGCTTTACACATTACTTTTATGTTAAAAGTTTTAAAATATATTTCTTTTTTTTTAACGTTTATTTGAACAATTGAATATATTATATTTTAACTATAATAAACAAAAAGTATTACATATAATTTAGATAATAGCACTGTCCCAAGAACGCGATCTCAAGTATATTAATTATGTTGTAACTATTATTTTGATAACAGATATACATATATTTATTTATATTATAATACGAAAAAATTATATAAAGTATTAATGGAAAAAGGAAAAAAATAAAGAAAAACATTTTACTTTTATACCGCAAAAGGTTAAAAGAAAGGTCAAGGGGAAAAACAAAAAAAAAATTATTGTGTGAGCTACCAATATTTATTAACCTTTAAGTGATATTTTTATCTTTAGAAAAAATGCTAGTCTCAAATCTAAGGTTTTCAGTGGTAAGTTGATTACCATGGATGGATTTAATATTGGATCTCTTATAAATGTGATAAAATATAGGGACTCCATTTTCATTTTGCATAAAACCGCTACTATCGAGGTATAAGAAGACCTCAGGTGGTACATATCCAGAACTGGAAGCTATAGACCCATTTCCCTCTTATCTGCTTTTGGGAAGTTGTTTGAATTCATTCTCCTGGCAAAGATAGATGACGTTATAATTGACAAGGACATTTTGAAAGACTTCCAATTTGGATTTAGAACTGGACTTTTGACAACGCATGCCCTGACGGTGCTAACGGAATTCATTGCCAGGGGACTGAATAGAAGATGCCCAACAATAGCTGTAAGTCTGGACTTTGCCAAGGCGTTCGACACGGTTTGGCATGACGGGCTTATATTCAAGATGATGGATATGGGATTTGGTGTGGGTCTTTGCCGCATAGTGGACAACTTTTTAGGAAACCGACCATTCCGAGTGCGCGTGGGTAATGTTCGGTCGGACGAGGGTTCGATTTCTGCTGGAGTGCCACAGGGCTCATTACTAAGACCTGTGCTTTACAATATCTTTGTCTCTGACATCCCACAATCGCCACAGGAGAAACTTTTAATTGTATATGCCGATGATATTTATTTTATTATTATTCAGGTGCTAGGGCAAGAACAACTAGTGACCGACGAAATTACTATTTGACGATACTGACGGACTATTTTACAAAATGGGGTCTAACTTTAAACATTGCGAAGACCGTCGCCGTAATGTTTAAGGGAAGGCGGAAATATATTTACCCAAATTGTAGATCGTACAGACCTTGTTTGACTCTAGGATGAGAATCGACTGCGACCTCGAACAGGCTTAAATACCTGGGTGTCACCCTTCATGAAAACTTTGAAAGTTATTGGAACTTTGACGATATTTTGCAGCGCAGCAAGAGCCAAGGAGCCCTTAAACGTAGAGGGGGTGTTGATAAGAGGGTGCGTCTTATTGTGTATCGCCAAATTATCCGCCCTGTCATCTCCTACGCCTTTCCGGCTTGGTTTGGTATCTCTTCTCACCAGATGGAGAGACTTAGGAGATGGGAGAGACGGGTTTTGGTTGCTTGTCTTGGACTGAGGCCTTATAGAGGACCAAGTGGCGAGTTCCGCAGGCCATCATGTAGGTTAATCTACAACGCAATTGATTTTGCGCGGGTGGATGTCTATATGATGAAAATGGCTGTGAAGTTACTGGAGGGCGCACGTTCTTTAGGTAACTCCCTGGTTGTGGAGTGTTTTTCTGCGTCGTGTGATTTGGAGACTGTTCGGATGTCCCGGTATCTCTGCCCGATGGACATGTTAACTTTGAAAGAGGCTGGAATTCTTTATGAGGCTGCAGACTTCTTATTTTATCATAGAAGGCTACGTTCTCTAAGCATTTAGAACACTGTATATAATACCGCTCAATAATTATAGTTTTTTTCATTTGTGAATTCATTCATTCATTTGTTTACTTTCAATTTGTTATTATTGTTTGTTTGTTATTTCCTATTTTTTCTATTTTTACTGTTTTGTTTTCTTTGTTTTTTAGTTGCAAGTTATTAGTTACAAGTTATTAGTTTTAAATGTTTCTTATTTTTAAGTAAATTCTAAGAGTATTGCTTTTTTTATTCCTTTTTTTGGGAAATTAATTCATAATTTTAATTAGTTTTTTGCGAGAGATGACCACGAAAATATGTCAGTTGTATTTATAATGTGGAAGTCTTTGGAAAACAATTTTTTTTTATGTAAAGAATATTGTGTAAATTATATAGTATTTTTGTTAATTTTTTTAATACTCTTTTGCTAAATTTTTTGGAAAATAAATTAACCTCTGAAAGTGTATTCAGAATTTAGATATTTTACAATGTATTCTTTATTAACATAATAAGGTGCCATAATTAAATTATTGCCACTGTATTCAGTACATCTTAGTATATGATTTCTTATAACATACAAAATAAAATTGTCAATTCTGCTTACTTCTGTCTTATTATACAACTTTTTGTTCGAAATGTATTTTATATAACTGCTATCTGGAGACGTATGTATTGCCATACAGGCTCTGAAATATTTTCTTTCGAAGATTCTATATTTCTCCATATATGAAAGAGAAATATTGAACCATATTTGGCAGCCATATGTTAAGATAGGACGAATTAGGCATTGATAAATAATTATCTTAACCTTCGGTTTTATGTTTTTCGAGCAAAATAGTTTCTTATATTAAAAAAAGAGTCTTTCTGGTCTTAGTAATGTGTATGTTAATGTGTTTATTAAAATTCAAAAATTTATTAAGATTGACTTCTAAGTACCTCACCATATTCCTGGTTAGTATATTCACATTATCATTGATACCAAAGGATTTCCAATTCTTTTTAATGTTGTTATTACATTTTCCTACAGGAGGTCGAAAAAGTATAGCCTCACATTTATTAAGGCCCAACTATAATATGCATAATTTGGCTTAAGCTAATGTCAAAAGTTGGACGGAAAGTCTGTCAAATGTTTAAGCGAATCATTGAAGACTTTTACATGGCTATATTGTACTTACATGAATATAGAAATTGTTATGCACAGTCGCACATTTATTTTATTCGTACTTTTGCAAAAAAACTAATTTCGTTCTAAATAAATGAAATTTATTATCAAAAAGACGTTTTAAAATCATATTTTGTATACTTAATACTATCCTTATACAAATTTATAATTTTTGTTAATAGTTTTAAGAAAATTACGAAAGAAAAATTACACATATATCGCTGTATGTATTATTTGGGCCAAAAGTACTAAAAAATGCAACTGCGTGCATCATTGAATTTATAAACAATAAAAAAATAAATTTTATTGCAAATTGTGTGTTAAAAAAATGGAAAAGAAAGTAAAATGTTTAAAGGCGCTCGTTCCTTTGCATTGCCGTTATAATAAAAAGCGTCTCTTTTTCATATAAACTATTTTTTCTCTGTACATTTTCTATTAAATTCAGATAAAATATTATTCCATTGGAATTTGTTTACTAATCTATCTATAACACAATGCAAAATCAACTGTTTCCGTACGGAATGTGCGATCAGTTTAGTACTCTGCATAAGCAATTGACATTTGACGAAACTTGACGAAAAGTTTTGTTAAGTACATTTTTGTTCGCCACAAATGACTATTATGTATTTGCACAGTTGCTTAAGTTGGTTTAAGCCTGCATATGCATATTATAGTTGGGTCTTTAGTGTTAATCTGCATTTGCCAATAAGTAGCATATTTTTGTACGATGTTAAAGTACTGTTGAAGGCTTTCGTTAATATCTGTAATATTATTATCTGAATGATAAATAATGATATCATATATTATCGACTTCGTTTAAAAAATCATGTTTAAATAATTAAAAAAGAATTGGGGAATTAATCGTTCCTTGTTGCAAACCATTTACAATAGTAAATTTTTTTATATTGAATTTGTTTTTATCACAGACATATGAAGGACTTGTTGTTAATCATATTATATAAAAGTATAATAAAGTGTATAGGAAATCTGCATTTCAGTAGTTTATATAATAATCCAGGGATGCATATGCTATCAAATGCTTTCTCGAAATCGATCAGATAAGCTCCTGTGCATATACATCTGTTTAAATTCCAGTAAATATCAGAAAGTAATAAATGTATTGCGTGGACAGTTGAGTGTCCATATTTGAATCCAATAAGAATCATTAATTAGATCATTCTTTTTGCAAAGTTTTACTATATAGTTTTACTATATTGTTAATACATGCTTCAAATATCTTGGTTATATTCGGAAGTAAGCTAATTGCCCTTAAATTTCTTGGGTCACTGGTATCTTTATCTTTCTTTGGCAGGACTACCACTTTTGCTGTTTTCCATGCTCTAGGCAAATAAGAGTTGTTAAGCATATTGTTAAAGAGTATGTTATCTGGAATTAGTTTCAAGATAATATTGGGAATATCATCAACTCCTGACGATATTTTGTTCTTTAAGTGAGAGAAGATGTAAAAAATTCTATCTTTTGTTATTTGGGAATATATTTTTATATGCATATGCATTTTCATATTAAAAATATATTGAATGAATCCATGTTATTAAATCTTTTTTTTTGTAATTGTAAGTGGAAGGAAATTTCCTTAAAACGTTAAAATTTCTAAATTGAATTATCTTTTCCTGTTTTGTTTTTCTTTACCAAATTTGTTTGTAGCAAGTGGCATGCAACTGATTTTTGTTATAAAATTTAATCACACAGTGAGCGTAACCAGCCAACATAATTGATATTAAATGATTTATTATAACTCAAGCACACATACCCACATTCAATTGAAATACAGCATTATTTACAGAGGAGTGGTATGTGATTAGAACGGAAGTATTTTGATACGATGCCTCTTAGTAATTCACATCCGCTGCTTTCTTCCATATTTAATGCATATATTTTTTAACCAGCTATTTTCTAACTGATCAAAATATCATTTTGTTTATTACTTAAACTTCCTGCGGAAAACTCAAGTTGCAAATTTTCTCTGCTTGTTTACAGTTAAGAGAACATAATTTTCCAATTAAATTGAAAAACCAGAATTTAAGGAATGTTGTTTACAAACAAAAATTAAGCCAAAGGCCCAGAATAGAATTAAAACAATTTAGGATGAAATTTATTGGTACGAAAGACTTCCTCAAACAAGCTAAGAAAACTTCGAATAGAAGCACTTTAAAAATATTTTAGCAGCTGTAGTTTAAAATATCTTAATTATTAATTTAAGTGGTTGTGAAATAGCAAGAAACATGCTCTGAAGACTTGTTTGGATAAGGTTAATAAATATAAACGAAACATATTCAGGCGAAGTACATTTTAATCAAAAATAAACAACGTAAAATAACATAACACAAAAATTTATCGAATTACTTTGGTATGGACCACATAATAATATAAGTTATAACAGTAATAAAAGTAATTTTAAAAATAAATGAAAACAATAACAATAAATAAAATAAATTTAGTAGAAAATACCATACAAAATAATTAAAATAAAAATGAGAAAAATAATATGTAATCACAAATAATTAAAAGATATTTATAAGAATAAAAATAATATATTTAAATAATAATAATATTAATAATAATAGTTGTAATAGTAAAGAAAACATAAATAATAGTAAAGATAAAGATTGTTATAGTAATAATAATGGTAAAAATAAGTAATACCAGCATTTGCAGCATAAAAAGCACTGTGAGCACATAAGAAAAGGGTAAAAAAAAAAATATTTTAGGCAAAAAAGAACCATTTTTAATTTTTTTTATTATTACTGTTTTCTTCCAAAATGATAACAAACGGTTATTTTACTGAGATTATTGAATGGCCTGGCCATTATAAAAAATATCTGTGCAACTATCAGCCAACACTTGAAAAGTATGTACGCACTGCTGCAAACAGGCAAAGGAAACTTTAAATTTTTTGATTTGGCTTTGGCTCGGATTGATCTGAAACAAATTTAGGTTGCACTGTAAAATTTGTATTAGGATCCATTTCTTTCTCATGCTTTTTTGTGCGACTATGCATAAAATAAATCATAATAATGCCTTTAGATCATCTTTTGCTGGTGTAAGCCACCTTTTGAAAGCTGAATCTTTCTTCCAAGCTTTTCTATATTTTTGCTTTTTTTTCTAAAGGATACAAAAAATTAATAAAGAACTTACATTTTCTTCCTTAAATTTACACAAGAAACAAAACAACGAATATAGTGAACAATAAAACACTATTAAAAAATTAAGACAAAAAATGTTTGCACTGATTTAAAAACGACGCTTGAACAAGTCTAGAAGAGCTTCCGTGTTCTACTCTAAACACAAATGCAAAGCGGAATCGTTTTAAAAGTGATGCTAACTCTGAAGAAAGAAAATCTGTTAATATTTTGTTTGAGTAGCTTGGCAAAATATTGTGAGCGTTTTGAGAAGTGCAACTTCCTAAAAAGAATTCACCTTGTAATTTAACACCATCTGCTATATAAATCCAAACAACAAGCAGTTGGTATAAAAATTATTAGCTGTGTTAACACAATACTACGAAACTGATAAAAGCCGAATTAATCTATTATATAAAAGGCACTTAAAACACTGTGAGAAATTGAAAAAAGCACTGTAAATCTGATTTCAAAAAATGGTTATTTTAAAAATTGGTATTGGGTATTGAATAATCAAAAAAATCACCAAAAATTACCCGAAAAGCACCAAATTGGCAACGCAATGTAAGAACAAAAATTAAATATTAATAGAAGTAATAATAATATTAAACAAATTAATAACAACACTCATAACTATAATTAATTATAGCACCTATATGTGACAATCCTATTTTATTCTTTTAAAATGTTTATTTTCAACCAAAAAATGATTTCATTAGAAAGTGGACGCCACAGCCGACTGCATTTTAGAAAGAATACCCAAGTGTGAGCCTTTCATTAATACTTATACACCTGCTCTATGGTGTTATTATAAAAACTATGTTTAATATGTTTAAATATATTTAAAATAAATTTGATTAAATGAGAATTGTATTTAAATCAAATTTTTTATTTTTCATAAACATAAATAACTTAATAAATAGATAATTAAAATAATAACAATAAGAAAAAGGATAAGCAAAAGAATAAGAATAATAGTATCCTCACCATGCTTACCAGCAAACCTTTCCAGCTTTCAAAGGAAACATAAAACAAGATTGTAAATTTGAAGCTAGTTCTTTTGAAAGCCACGATTGAAAATGCAGTAATACGAGGATGTGACCGATATAATTTTTCCAACTTAATTTCATTAATTATACATCTTTAATAAATTTTTCGTTATAGCAAAGCGTATTTGTTTTATTTCTAATAAAATGGTGGTCATTTTACTCAATGATGTGGATAAATATTTGACAGAGAAAAAATGTTTTTTTTGCACACAATTTATTCTGGAGCTATAAAACGTATCATTATTAAAAAAAATTTCAATTACTTTTACTACTCATCATTATACTTAAATAACTTATGCGAGCAGATTGTAAAGATTTGAGTATATTATGGCTATAAAAATCACATTATTTTTAAGTGGTTTTAATATTTTGTCTGTTTTTTATTTAAATTTGTTAACACTTAATTTTTTATAACTGATCATCGTTTAATGATGTTAAAGAAACAAGTTGTGATTTCCCATCATAAATGAAATATGTATATATTTTATATATTTTATATATGACAAAACTATATTTTCTTTGGTTTATAATTTAATTTGTGTCGGCCACAAAGGATTGCTTTTTTTTTTATGGTTCAATAATTTGGATGTACTTTTTAATATGTTGTACATTTTAATTTTGATTTTAATTGATTGTGGAAATTCACTAGAAATAAAGAAAAATATTTAGTTTAAACTGTTATACTGCAAAGCAAAAATCAATAAATTAAAAGAAAATTGGAAATATTTTCCACTCTTCCCTTTCGTAATAAATTTTTATTTGCTCATGGTTCTTAAAGTAAATTTACTTTTGCCCTCGTAAATATTTAAAATGATCATCTGAAATTTTGCAAATCTCTAAAGTGATTATTTCTAATTTTTTTCATAAATGGAAAATAGCTGAAGAAACTGGAAACTGATTTGAATTTAATAAATTTTTAAATTTTGGTTAATAGTTTAGAAAAACAATTTTTATTTATTTTGTCTACAATTTAAAGGCCGTCATGTTTTTAAAGGATAATTTATAACTTCCCTTTAAGTCCCAAATTTTGTGTTGAAAAATTTAATTTTATATCTCAAGCCAAATTGACTAAATGAGAATTATTTTTAACCACAAAAATAACAAAAAAAAAACTCAAAAATCCTATATACAAAGAACAATTTCTTCTTTGTTTTTTATAAAGGGCTTTTCCACAAGAAGTTTGTTTTCAAAACAAAATAAAAGAAAAAATTTTGATTAAAATGATTCAAATTTGTATTGTATTAAGAAGAGTTCTGCGATTATGAATGAAAAATGGTATCTGGCAAATGTCCACCACGACCACGCTGTCAACGATGTCGAATCTTTCATCAATGTTTTTAATGAATTTTCGGTGTAATGCCGGTTTTATTTCGTTAATCACATCACGGATTATGAGTTTTAAAGCTGAAATCGATTCATTTGGTTCCGTATAGTCTCTGTCCTTACCATAGCCCCACAACAAATAATCCAGTGGTGTCAAATTACGCAATCTGGCTAGCCACTTAACTGCTGATTGTCGAGAAATTATGCAATCGGGAAATTTGGTTTGCAATTAATCGCTTCATTGATATGTGTGGCTGTGTGATATGTGGCACCGTCCTATTGAAACCACATGTCAGGAATATCGAAGGCATCAATAATAGGTCAAACCGTTACCGTATTTCTAGCCTTATGTGCGAAAAAAACCCCAACCACGCCTCCAGACCACATAGCTTACCATACGTGACACGATGAGCATACAAAGGCTTCTCAATAATCGCTTTAGAATTTTCTGAAGCCCAAATGCGGTAATTTTGCTCGTTGCCATACCCTGACATGTAAAAATGGGCACCAGTTTAAAATTTTATGACTTCAAAGTCAAATTCTTATGCAAAATTCCCCATGTTATGGTTTTGCATAATCCCAATTGTTAAAAACGTCGAGGAATTGATAAATTTGGATCTGCTTCAATAATGTTGCTTACGGAATGACCCGATCGAATACGAGTTGGTATTCGCACATTTTGTATCGAGTCTGTGGACTGAACAAATTTTTAATAGCGGTCTCAGAAAGACGATTACGTTGTTCGAAAATATCACGAATTTTACGAAATGTAACTTTAACACAACCACCAGTTTCATAGTGGATTTTAACTATTTAAATGCAATTTTCGTGCGAAATTGATTTCTTTGTAACAATTGCCAATGCTTTTAATTATGAAAATATTTATCTCTAAAGTAATCTAGCACAATTAACGTAGATACACGTAATAAATATTCCAACAAACAATTTTTTTATTTTGAATAAAAAGAGAAATTTTTATTCTCATAATTCCGCTTCCTTACTATCGGCCAGAATTTGACTTAGTTCAAACTTAAGAAAGTTCCTTACCAATCTCACGGTTTTAAGTAGAACTTCCGGTTTCACCAACTTTATGTTGAAAACAAACAAACACGAACAAATTTTTTCTTTCCTAGTTCTCTCTAGTCAGGTTGTTGTTGTTGTTGTTTATTTGTGCGATAAACAAACTTAACGACTGCAACTCCATGTACATGCACTGCATAGTAAAATTATAATTTAGGAAATGTTCTTAATATGTAGGCATGTCCGTAAATATGTCTAATATGATTATGCCACATGCACATAATAATACGAATTTATGTTTGTTGCAAGCAGAGAAAAATTGAATGCAAACACTTTGTTGTACTCAATATTAAGAGGTTTTCCGGTAGATTTTAACAGGTTTTCTTGATTTTACTGAACCTTATGTTTTTTTTTTTTGTTTAAACAACAGGAAATCTTTAAGTGCCTTGAGTTTTATATTATTAAAATTATGCTTCATTTCAGTATGTTTGTGTAGTTTGGGAGTTAATACTCTGCAGTGGAAAGTGTGCAAGAGGTGTTAATTTATCATTTATAATTTCTTTGTTTTTTAGTTGTTGATTAAACTAAATTAGTATAGCATTTGTTTTTACTTTGTTATAGATTGAAAAAATCACAAATTTTTACAAAAGGCCAATTTTATTATCATTTTTAAATGCAATGGAACTTCTGTCTGCTGCCAGCCATTTTTTATTGATTAAAAACCTAAAAATTTCTAACAAAAGTATTTTAATTTGTTATTAAACTTGCTAGGTTTTCTGCTCAAGGTGTTTCCTTCCGGTAGCATCTTGTCTTGGTGAACTTTACAACTATGACCTAAATACCTCTGGAGGTAAATGATGGCCTAATAATTGCAAGAGTCTAAAACTGGTACCCAGTTATTACTGGAAGGCGGAACAGTAGTTTAAGTAAAGAACTGGTGCCAAGTATTAGAATTTCAGTATCGGTAGCTATGGTTTATGGTTTGCTGCGTCTCAACAGGATTAAGCCAACAGAGGCTCGATGAGTTTAGATGGTGTTCTAACGCTTAAGCAGACAGTATTTCAAAATCCTGGAAACTGCTACCAAAATTGCTACTTGATTTGCAGTGGGCATCGAGGGTTCTGCTTGACGTATTATATTCAACGCTGAATGGTAAGATTACGATTGGCTTATATCTACGGCTACGTAACTAAGTGGATAATTCGTCTCAAGATATCTGCCAGTCGAAAATATAAATAACTTTTTTAATAAGAAACAATCACGTATTGCCTTTTCTCTTAGGGAAAATTCAGTTAAACATTTTTTAACTTTTTGGAGGTTTAATTATTCCCATTATAAAAATGATGAAATATATTCTTATGAGAAAGAATTTAATATTCTGAGCCCTGAAAGGATAAATTAGCTACCAAATGCAACCGCTGTGAATAAGTTGATCAAGGTGTGTAAGTGTTTAATAAAAACAGAATTTCAAAGTACTCCCTCAAAAGATTCTTGGGTATAATCCGCCGGAGACTTTAAATTAAAAGAAAGGAAATTATTGTACATCCCGATAAAGATCGTAAATAAAGGCGCTTGCATATAAGAGCTGAAAATAACATTTAGGGAGGCTGTATAGGAAAACAAAGATACCGTTGTTTAAACCTTAATGGAACATTGTTAGAAAAAGTAAAAACATTGTATGGCAGTTTTGGATGAGTTAGTGGGTAGGATGTATGTCGTGCCAGGTCCATAGCTAATTAATTGGCTTTGGCGGCCCAAATAATCGAGAAGTTGGATTTTCGCCTGAAAAACACAGAGCATAGCGTGGATGGTTATAGTAGCTTGTAGAAATGCATGTGTACTATACAAGCGGCCATAAAACAAATCCATCATTAGTTGCAGTCAACTTTTACCAATGGATGTGAAATTTAAGAAATATGCAAAGTGAATAAAATATGTATTGATTTAAAAGATCAGCAATATGCATTAAATAACTGAAAATATTGTGAAAATTTGTTAAGGTGTTCATATTGAGCCCCTGTAGGCTAGTAGGTAGTGTACTAGCTTACAAAACTGGAGATTGTGGGTTCGATTCCCAACAAAGACCTTGGTATTATTCACTACAAACAAAAATTGACTGTTGGCGGGACTGCTCAGTGAGGAAGGTATGGTCACTGCTCACTGTGCTGTCTGATACGACAGTTAATTTCCGTAACTATCCCTCTACTTTCACCACCTCTCTCATCTCTTTTCTACCCCTTTCCTTAAGAATGTAGCACGTTACTTGACCAAATAGGCATTGTTGCCTGATGTGTTACTTCACCTACGACAACTGGAATATTAAATTGCGATAGGTGAATCGTAGATTATACTTCGTTTGAGATGGTTGTGTTTTAAACCTAAACCTGAGGTATAGCGCTGTGTTTTATGCTGACTACTGTATATGAAATATTGTACGGGACTGGGTCAACAAATCTGTGACATTGCTCCTGTTAACAGGCAACTGTCTGTTGGCTCCTGTCTATATTTGAACAAGCAATATTTAGTTTATGTTTGTCAGTAGTTCACAAAGGCCATTTTGAGAAGAAAACGGAAAAAGTGAATTAAGTAATTTTTGGCCTTCGGTACGTTGCGGTGGATCCACGCAATATTGACTAATTTTTCCGCCGTATCGTAAGCATGATAGAAACGTGACAGTTGGCTATTGACATAAGCAGTATTGTTAATTAAATTAAGAGGCGAGAAATTCAAAAAGTTAAAAAGTTTTTAACCCGTTCTGGTAGTAATATTTTAACCCCTAAAAGTATGTTTGAATTTTTTTGATACCGACTTTATTTGCCTTTGTCATTATTTTTTGGAAGTTATTTATTCTATATCTGGATAAATCTATTCCATTTTCTTCTTTATACAACTGGCACGTGGGTAAAAACTCATTATAATCTGCAAAGGAATGAAGGCGTGAAACATAACTAGCAGTGTGGCCATATCCAAAAATATTTTACAGCTAAGTCGGCTTTAAAATACGATTGAAAACTTCTAAAAAATCATAAACTGAAGAAAAATAATACTAAAATTTAAATTGCACAATTTTAAGAACTTCACTCTAAACGAAGCTACTCCAATTTCATTTGATGTACTTCTATATTCATACACATTTATCCAAAAATTAACTGTGGAGTTATTCTTAATTAAATATTCAAATGAACTGTCACTAATATTCCAAAAGGCCCAACAATAATATGCCTAAGCTGGCTCAAGCTAATGTCAAAAATTGAACGAAAACTCTGTCAAGCAAATCATTGAAGACTTTTAGGTGGCTATAATGTACTTTTACGAATATAGAAATTATTATACACAGTTGCACATTTGTTTTATTCACAATTTTACAACAAAAAAATTATTCTTTCTAAATACATGAAATTTATTAACAAAAAGATGTTTAACAATCATATTTTTTCCACTGCTTGATGGAGCTTCCATCCTCTTCATTTCCTTGCAGAAACGTTCCCGTAGGAACTTCCATCTGTGTTTGCACTGCGCGACTTTATATAATTCATACCAGTATGAAAATGAAAAACGCAAACAAAATTCTTCAGGGTATTACCACTTTTATTACATTTTTCTGCCACCTTTTTTCATACTCATTACTTTGAATTGCGTTTATAATAAAACGCATCTCTTTTGCCATATAAGCAATTTTTTCTTTGTACGTTTTCTAATAAATTCGCTTTCGTCCTCCATTGCAATTTGTTTACTAATGTATCTATAACACAATGCACAATGCAAAATCAACTGTATCCGTGCGATCAGTTTAGTACTTTGCTTAAGCAATTAATATTTAACGAAACTTGACGAAGAGTTTTGTTAAGTACATCACAGTTTGCCACGTATGATTATTAGGTATTTGCATAGATGTTTAACTTGGCTTAAGCCGGGTTTTGCATATTATAGTTGGGTCTAAGGTTGTAATTTCATAATTTCAGTAAAATCAATCACATCTTCTTTAAAATGTTCGTTTAGTTTCCATTTATGAACATTTTTTGGCAGTCGTTGCCTAAGTTGTTTCAACAAGAAGTTTATTTTTCAATTGTAACAACACCAACCCCATGACAGTTTTGACATTTAGTTTTTTGACATATTTGTAGTGGATGGATTGACAATTGTTACAATAAATTCAATTTCGCACGAAAATTGTATTAAAATAATTAAAATCCACTATGAAACTGGTGGTTCCGTTACACTTACATTTTGTAAAATTTGTGATATTTTCGGACAACATAATCCGTCCTTCTAAGTCCGCTATTAAGAATTTGGTACTTAAATTTGAATCGACAGGCTCGATATAAAATGTGCGAACATCAACGCGTATTCGACCGGGTCCTTCAAATGAAAACATTTCGGACGTGTGCCACCATGTCTAAGCAGATCTAAATTTGTCAATTCCTCAACGTTTTCAAAAATTGGGGCTAACTAAAACCACCATATGGCGTGTTTGCGTAAGAATTTGACTCTGAAGCTTTACAAGGTTCAACTTCTGTAGGAATTGAAGCCGACCGGCCATTCAAATCACCGCAGATTCGCTCAATTCATTCAGGAACGACTGGCTGGGTTTTCTGTAAAAATCATTTTTTCAGGTAAAAACAAAATGCTAATTAAAAACAAAAGAATATTCTATTTAATTAACTTGGCGTTAAGTTAAAACATGCAATCGTTTCTAGTCACGATATAAAGCTGCAGAAAATAACGTTCTGGTCTGATTACAAAATAGTTATAACATGGATTCTTTCAGACAGCCGATGTTATAAACAGTTTGTTTCTCACCGTTTTGCCGAAATATTAGAACTCTTATAGTTGAAACAATGGAGATGGTTTCCTGATTCATATAACCCTGCCGAAAATGCCATACGACCACAAATTTCTTAGAAAATGCTTCAGGCTCTCGGTGGTTATTTAGTTCACAGTTCTTAAAATCTGATACTGTCAAGTGGCCGAAGCTGCCTGATGATATTAAGGTACATGACATCGATTCAAAAATTCGACATAAATAATTGTTCATAACAAGAGAAGTAAGTCCGCTGATTCATGAGAAAAGTCAAGTTTTTAGTAGTTACTAAGAATCAGTTGATTTTTGGTCCGTGCTGTGAAAATATTTAAATGTTATGGGTGGGGCCATAAAAAATCTATACTTAAATTTCAATAGTATTTAACCGTAGAAGAACTGTGTGATTCGATTTACATCCGCGCCTGGCCATGAAGCCTTAATCAGATGGTGGACCAGACCACTGCATAATTTGGAACGTCATACTCGCCCTAGGAAGCCGAAGCCATAATTCTATGCAACAGAACTTTCTAGTTGCAACTTCGATGATTCCAGAGCAGGGCTGCAAATCATCACTTCTTGCTTAAGAGTTGGAGACTTTCCAACTCCTGTCCAGAACACATGTCTAGCATGCTCACTGGATCTGGGAACATTTCACCAGGTAGCTGTTATTAAAGGTGAAATGAACCCGGCTATAGACTGATATGGGGCCGCGAAACCACAACCACCACGAAACTGCCATAAAGGGCCAACCTCAATAATCAGCCACAGAACAGTTAAGTGTCTAAAGAGACAAATAACGGAACTCTGTGGGTCACTGATTCCCGTGGAAATAAAGTGGAGTTTCCAGTTGTACCCCTGCTGACTTGAGGGGACTTGGCCCCCTTTTTGTCCAGTTGCACTGTGTCTAGATAGTGGAATTCTATAAAGAGCACATTTATGTGCCCCCGGGGGGACCATAAAAGAAATGGAGAAAGCGAAAAAAAATAAAAAAATTCTGTTGTCGAACTGCTCAACAAAATTAATTTTCTGAAGAATATGGTTGATTAAAATTAAATAACCGCCAGTAAGTAGGAAAAGCTCTATATTTAATTTAACGCCTTTTTTGGGTCTGCATGGATTGATTCCAGTCTCTGGCCGTATAAATAATGCACAATGTGTTAGACGAGAAACAAAAGAACCTATAATAATGCCAATGGATGACCTCATAACAAAGTTAATCGTGATGCAATACCATAAAGGTTTTAGGCATCAAAATCAAGCAGCTATATGTGCAGCAATTCATGTGAAGTTCTGGGATTACCTGTTTGTGCCAATTCGTAAGACTCGTCAAGAATAACTGTCAGGAATGTACAAAGAGAAGCGTTTTTTCTAGGCCACCCTTAATGGATCAACATCCCGTGGATCGACTTACGCCATATGTGAGAACGTTCCCATATACGGTATTGGATTATAGCGGCCCTTTCAGGGTTTAAATTGGTCGTCGTTGTGAAAAGAGATGGGTAGCTATTTTCACTTGCCTTACAGACCTGTGAAATGATGCAGTTATTTGGTGGCTTAGATACTTTATTAATCGCAGGGGCGTGCTAGTTCGTATAAGAAGCAATAGAGGAAAATCTTTGTAAGAGCTTATTTTAGATGGGGTAAGACTACAAAACGATATTTTATATCCCAGCCAACCCATCAGAGGGTGGAGCGTGGGAAAGTATGATTCGCAGTGTTAAAAAGGAAAAGTCAATGTTACTTGATGTATTTAATAGTCTGCTGATAGAAGCAAAATTTTATTGAACTCGCGTCCGTTTACTCACCTTCCCTTAGAAATTTCGGAAGCTAAACCTCTTACACCAAACAATATTCTACTTGGCTGCCCAAATGTTGTGCAGGCTCCTAATATTGGCGAAAATGTTGTTTTCAGAAAACGATGGCACATATTGTAACAACTAAAATAAACGTTCTGGAAAAAGTGGGTACTGGAATACCTCCCAGACCTAATACCACGTACCAAGTGGTATCATCCGGTGAATGCCCCAAAAGTTTTAGATATTGTGATAATTTGCGACGATAATGAAGCACGTGACGAATGGAATAAAAAAGGCATTGTGATATACGTTTTTACTGCAGCTAATGGGCAAGTTCGTTTAACAATGGTAAAGACTTCGGTTGAAATCTTATGATGCCTGAATAGGTTGTTTTGAGTCTCCCTGATCGACTCACGGGTGGTGGGATATTGAGAATTAAATTGAGATTATGAATTTTTTGTTTTTCATTATATAATTTGCTGAGTCGCTTATTAGTAATTTGATTATTCTTATGGCAACACTCTATATTTAATAATTAGGTTACTCTGCTATTGCCTCTTAATTCATATTTGAAGTAATCGTTTAAAAAAATTTTTTTTTAAAATAACGTCAATACCAGAATGAACGAGGAGCAGAAGAGAGCTAAGCAATTTTTTTTTATTTTATGACTTTTAACTGCGATGAGAAATTTAATTGTAATGTAATTCTTTTAGATAATAAAACCAAACATTTAATAAACTAATATAAACAATATAATATAAGCCGCGTTTTATTATAACTCAAAAATTGTGTTTCAAGTGGTTGCCGCAACATTTTTTTTTTATTAAAAAAACAAAAATAATCCTGTTGGAAAATGGCTTTCGTTAAAAGATACCTTAATCAGGATTGACAAGTATAGCAAAGCCCTTAGATTTTATTTTAAAAGTAAAGAATTGTATTTTTTAATTTTAAAACAATAATCATTTAATCGAGTATTTTCCAAAACTCTATTAATATACATACAAGTCCAAATTCAAAACTTCAAAATAAACTTAGCCTTGAAGATAATAAATTTGCGAATAAATATTCATACACTTTGTGCCAATTCTAAAATCTAAAAATGTAATACAAAAAAAAAAAACTATTTCATTACTGCAAACCAGTTTGAAAACCAAAACTTAACATTTAACTTGCCACAAAATATAATAACAACAAGTATTTTACCAATGAAAAATGTACAAAATTTTTACCTTGAACATAACCAACGAATTTTCAAAGTTGAATAAACAAAAAATAAAAGTTAAAAATATTTTACAAATATTGAAGTTAAAACAAATAAAAACAAAAATAAAAAAATAAAGCTAAATGTCTAATGCACTTAAAAGCCACAAATATCAAATTAATGTTGCTGCTGCAGCCCACAATCATTTGAATCCATGTGCAACATTGAAAATTGAATGAAAATCACAAAAAATATTAAATTTTTATACAATTTTTTTTATTTCAAGTTAAACTAAACCTTGCTCCCAATTTGCGCTTGAATAAACTTTAATAAGAAAATATAAAAAAAAAAACAACAACAACAACAACAACAATAAAAGCAACTGAAAACAAACACAGTCCAAAAATATTTTTCAACAAATTTGCAAAGGAAAAATCTAAAATAAAATAAAATAAAAAAAACACAAAGTTCAGCTTTTAAACCGGTAAATTGAACACCAAAACCTGCAAAAATTATTTATAAAATACAAAAATTAAAAAACTAAAAAAAATAAATAAATAATAAATACCTCGGCCTTAGCTTTGGAAAATGTTTATATTTTAAAAACACACAGCTGTAAAGGAATTGTTTCTTTAGCATGGCATATGTTTGATAAAACGTTAAAATTTGAAAGCTAAAACGGACAACAATTTGATTATGCAATTTCTAGTTTTGAAAGAAAAACTTTATGTTAATACAGGGTAACCCACTTTATTTATAATTTTTGATTAAATGAAAAAGAATGGAACTTATATTGATAAATATTTTGTTTAATGTCGGCAATTATGTATGGAATATAATATCAGATAACTGTTCGCTTTTGTTAGCCTCATCAATGCGAATCCTTTTGAGCACATTTTTCATTACATTCTCACACTTTTCACCCGGTATTTCATTAATTTCATTACGAATATTTTGTTTGAATTGCTCAAGCGTTTCTGGTTTGCATAAATCTTGCTCTTCAGATATTCCCACAAAAAGACGTTCGGACCAGTCAAATAATCAGGCGGCCGTGGGAGCCAATCAACATTACAATTTCTAAGAAATAGCTTGTTGCGGAAATAGTTATCGCAGTAATTCCATTGTAATTCTGGCTGTATGCGATGCGGCACCGTCTTGTTAATACTTCATGTCAATCAAGCCCAAAGTTGTGTAGCTGTGGCGTTAAAAGTTTTCAGTCCTATCAGGATATCGATCCTCATTTATAGTTACCTTTACCCTGTTTTCATTTTCATTCAAAGAAATAAGGTCCAATGATTACTCCTGACCAAATTCCACAGCAGACTGTCACTTTTAATGGATGCAAAGGTGACTGTTGAATAATTTGAAGGTTTCTCATTTATTCAATCCATTCAAATGAAAATGTGCCTCGTCACTCATTATGATTTTTGTAAATTAAAACCGTGGTTGTCATGGGCGAGCTGTACTATCTTATTAGCGTAGATACGGCGACATAAATGGTCTTATGGAAAAAGCTTTTGTGCCAACTGAATCTTATATGAAAACAAATGCAAATTCTTATGCAAAATTGAGCCCAAAGTTGTTCTTTGAAGACCAAACTCCTGAGCACGGTGCCGAATTGGGATTGACAAATTATTTTGAACACTTTCTTGAGTAGGAGCAATGTTTTCAGCCGATCTTGCAGTACTTTATGGTCCGTGCTTGGGCCACGTTGGTTTATCGAATATTTTTCAATAATAAATTTGCCACGTCTCTACTTCATTACTGGCAACGATGTTTACCAAAATGGCGGCCACACAAAGTAAGTAGGTTCCCGGCAGACACCCTGTATTTTATATACTATAAAGTTCTAAAAATGTCTTATTTAGAAAAAAAATAACAAAATACTTTTACTGGAAAAAACAAACAGGCAGAGAAATTTTTTTTGTTTTTTTAAAGGCTACAATGTCTATTAGAGAAGAGATGAGACACGTGGTGAAAGTAGAAGGATAGTTACATTGCCTTCAAGTTATTATTTTTTGTAGTGAAAACAACCACCCCTAGGTTGGTAGGCTAAGTGCACTACCTACTAGCCTACAGGGGCAGCTTTTATTTCTAGAAGGCCCATGTTATCGGAAATTTCATCAATATTGAAAAAGCTTAGAATTGATATAAAATGGAGATGACATACTCTTACATACTGTTAATAATGACTGTCATAATAAAAACTAAATTGGCAGTTGACAAGTTTTTGTAAAGCAAAATATTTAAGATACAAAACAACAACAACAACAACAATAACAAAAACACATTAAAAATAAATGAGCATAAACATAAAACGATTTTAAGTTTTAAGAAGCCATAGACAGACACATCAGGAAAAAAACTACTCATTGTAAATGCAATTTAAGTTCTAGTTAAGAGTTAAACTGCATTTACACTCATTAAGTACACTCACACTGCCAGCAAAAACACTTGAACATACATATGCAAATACACGCATTCATAGTAATATTAAAATTCAAAATTCTCTTTTTAAAGCTATTTGTTTAGAACCCCTCTCTCTGCTAAATAGTAATTCTCTCTTTTTTTTATTAACCACTTGAGTTTATTGGGCACACTCAGTTGCATCTGTAAATTTTGAAATCTGTTTTGCATCTCAGCTTGATTTTTTAACTAAAACGCTCATTTATTTATAGTTTAAAGTCAAGTGTAAAATGCTAGTTAAAGCAACAATAACAATAATAATATATAGTTAAAATTTTAAACAATTTAGCAAAAACAAGAAATTCACCTTTGAAATACTATTCACCACTACAAACACATACCCAGCTTAATACATACATAGATACTTTGATTAAAAATTAAATGTACCAGCCTGCATTCAAATTAAGACTGCAGTTGGCTGCAGCCACCACAAACTGCATCTTGCTGCAATTTTTGCCGTTTCAAACAGAGGCTCGTCAAAGGTTTTCTTTGTTCTGGTTTATTTTCAATTAAAGCAAAAAACCAAAATGACTGCAAATTTATGATGCAAAATGCATTTTTCACTTTTGCTTTAGTATTTGTTTTTGCGTTTTAATTTATTTCTTGGCTGCAATTTTTGAGATTTTTTTTAAGTGTTCACTAGTTGTTGTTTTTGGTAGTCTGGATATGTTTTTTGTTGCTTGCACTTCTTTTGTTGTACCCCCCGGTTGCATCTTTTTAAAGTTTTTTTTTTTGGTTTTTGTTTGTTGTTTATTTTGTTTTTGAAGGATTTTATGTTTGCTTTTTACCCAAAAAATGCATTTGAATTTTAAAATACGCACTTAAATAAAGCAGCAAAAGGTTCCGAAAATTCTTGTTGACATTTTTGTTGAGAAAACAGTTTTTATTTTATTTTATTTATTTATTTATTTTTTTTTTCGTACAGCATGAATACATGCTTGTCCATTTAATATCATCGGAAGTGCATTTCAATGCATTTTAATGCAATATTTGTGCAGTTTTTGTAGTTGTTTTTTGAAAAATTTTGAATTTAGCTACAGGGTGTTCTAAGAAAAATGAAAAATCATTATTTTCGATTGCAAAATATCTTTGAGATTTTTGTTGTAGCTTGTTGGTGCTATTATATTAAAAGCAGTTCTAGTGATTTAACAGTCTAATTTAAAAATTGAATATTTTAAAACTGAGAAGTGCAGTTAAAATAACAGCATATAAATTGCTACAAACTAGAAGCTGAAAGGCATATAAAGGGATAAAGGGATATTTAATAAGATGTCGTTTTTCTAAAACAAAATAAAACAAAAAATTTTAATTAAGATAATTTAAATTTGTATTGTATTTCGAAGAGAATAGTTCTGCAATTATGAATGAAAATTGATATCTGGCAAACGTCCACCACGACCACGCTGACAGATATTAATTCTTTCATTAAAGTTTTTAATCACTTATTCGCAAAATGGTGATCTTATTTCGTGAATCATTTCAAGGATTTTAAGTTTTAAGGCTAAAATCGATTCGATTGGCTCGGTATCGACTCTGTCCTTAACATAGCCGCTCAAAAATTAATCCAGTGGTGTTAAGTCACACATTCTGGCTGGCCATTTGACTGCCAATTGTCGCGAAATTTTGCGATCGGGAAATTTGGTTTGCAATAAATTGATCGTTACATAGGGCACCGTTCTGTTAAAACCACATGTCAGTGATATCCACGTTGTCAATAATAAGCCGAAATTGAGTTGTTAGCATCTTGCGATAGCATGATCTATCGATTGTTACCGCATTTCCAGCTTCATCTTCGAAAAAAGGGCCGAATCATGATTCCAGACTTTATAGACCACCTTATGTTGAGCATGCAAAGGCTTGGCAATAATCGCTCTAGGCTCTTCAGCAGCTCAAATGCGGCAATTTTGCTTGTTGCTGACCAGTAAAAATGGGCTTCGTCTGAAAAATGATTTTTTCAGAAAAGCCAGCCGGTTGGTCCTGAAAGAATTGAATGAATCTGCGGCGATGTGAATAGTCGGTCGGCTACAATTCCTGCACCAGCTGAACCTTTTCTGGCTTCAAAATAAAATGCTTACATAAAATTCGCATAACCCCAATTGCTCTCCCTCGGGGGCACATTTATGGTCTTTATAGAACGCTCGACTATCTAGACCTCTGCAACAGGGGGTATATGGGAGCCCAGACTCCTGAAGTCAGCAGGGGTACAACTGGAGTCTCCACGTTATTTCCACGGAAATCACTAAGCCCGCAGAGTTTCCGCTATTTGTCTCTTTAGGCATTTGAGTGTTTCTGTGGCTGATTATTGAGGTTGGCCCCTCGCGAGTATCATGGTGGTTGTGGTTTCGTGGCCCCAGAACTGGTCAGTTTTTAATGGGGCCAGGATCATTCCACCTTTAATAACACCTACCTGGTGGAATGCTCCTAGATCTAGTGAGCATGCTAGACATGTGTTCTGGAGAGGAGTTGGATAGCCTCAAGCTCTTCAGCAAGGAGCAGTGGTTTGCAGCCCTGCGCTGGAATCATTGAAATTGCTACTAGGGAGGACCTGTTGCTAGAATTAGACTTCGGCCTCCTATGGCGTGAGTGGCGCTGCTTTTCACTAACAGTGGTTTGACCACCATCTGATAAGGCTCACGGCCGGGTGCAAATGTAAATCATATCGCGAACCCCAATTGCTGAGAACGTCGAGGAATTGACAAATTTAGATCTGCATAAACACTGCGCCTTACGGCTGCTATGTATTCAGTTGAACGACTTGGTGGAGAATTGAATTCATTGTAACAATGGCCAATGCATCTAAAATTCCAAATTCTTAATAGTGGTCTCAAAAGAACGATTATGTTATCCGAAAATATTGCGAATCTTACGCAATGTAACTTTAACAGAACCACCATTTTTATAGTGTAGATTTAATTATTTTAATGTGATTTTCGTGTGAAATAGAATTCCTGTAACAACTGCCAATGCATCTGCTACGAATACGTCAAAAAACTAAATGTTAAAACTATCATGTTGTTGATGTTGCCACTTCAACTTCTTGTTAAAAAGCCCAATATATGCAATTAATTTTTAAATCAAAGAGGGCCACTTTGCGGATCCCCTAAAGAAAATAAATTCATTTCAAATCAATTATTAACTGGCCGTCAAATATGCAGCGTCAGTAAACGATAAATATTTACTGGCTAATGAAATATTGCAGCAATAGCAACAGATACATCAGTGCAATGCAATGTTTGTTGGGGTATTATAAAATTGAAACATTTTAGCTGCAATGAAAATAATACTGAATAATAAAAATAATAGAAATGTTTAATTGCTGTAATTTTGTTTTAAAAACTCAAATAATTATAAATAAAAAAATTGATTATAAAAAAATAAGCTCCTAAATAACATCACTTTTTTAAATATTCTTTCCTACTGCTGCACTTCACAGGGTGGATGGATGGCTACCAGGTTTAGTTTTGCTTTTTTACAATCAAGAATTATTTCTGCTGCAGTTTTGTTTTTGTATTTAGTTTGCTGCAATTGCATTTTGGTATGCGTTACTGCTTTGATATCTATCTTATTTAAATAATGCAATAATGTCCTTGACAAAAAAGAAGGATTTATAATTTATTGTAGGTAGAATAATTTTGAACACAAAGAAATCAAAACTTGATGTATTTATTTTTATCCTTTGCTTTTTTAACCTATAAATTTTTATTATTATACAATAACATAATTGTAGAAAAATTATTCTACTATCGCTGAAATATAGAAATATAGGGGTTATATTTTATTTCCGTTATTAAAGAAAGCCTTTTTTAAAAACAAAAATTTAGGTCAGATTTTAATGTTGTTTTGCATATTCAGAACATTGAGCAATGGCTGTTTATAACTAAAAAATTATTTATATGCCTTTTTTTTTAAATTATATATTATTTAAAAAAAAAAGGCTTTGATTCGTTATTAATTGTTAACAATTGTAAATTTATTTTATGCCACATAAATTTGCAAGAGAAAACGTTATGATAATTTATTTTGTCAAAGTTTTAAATGCATATTGTCTCCCGCCAAATTGTTAATATTAACATTTTTTATTAATTATTATACTTTATTTTAGCTATTATCTAATTTTTAACACATGTAGTGTTTAATTTGTTTTTTCATAAACCTGCACAATGATTTTTAAAAATTTTACTTTTCTGTGGCTGCTCTCTTGTTTTCAACTCGAATTGAAAAACGCATTTTTTAGTAAGTTTGGTTAGTTCTCTTGAAAAATAGAGTAAAGCAAATAATCAGTATTACTTAAAAAAATCTTGGAGATATATTAGTACTTCATGATATTTTCACACGTCAACTTTTTCCGAAAGCATAACGTTCTAAAACATACGGGAAGCTGATTGAAGGAATACAAATTTATAGACAATAAACAAAAATGTTTTTACAAAATAAATAAGCAAATAATAACGCCATATTTGGGATATTAAATATTAGAAAATTGTTTTTCAATTGTGGTAACACCAACAACATGAAGGTTTTGACATTTAGTTTACTTCACATGAAAATCCCATTAAAATAATTAAAATCCACTATGAAAATGGTGGTTGTGTTGAAGTTACATTTCGTAAAATTCGTGATATTTACGGATAACATTATCGAATTTCTGAGACCACTACTAAGAATTTGCTGGTTAAACTTGAGTCGACACCAAGGCGTGTTTCACCGGGTCATTCAACTGAAACTGTGAGCCACAGTGTTGAAGCAGATTCCAATTTGTCAATTTCTTGACGTTCTCAACAATTGGGGTTATCCAAAACCACCACATGGAGAATTTTTCGTAAGGTTTTCATTTTGAAGCCTTGCAAGGTTCAACCAGGTTCGCCATAGAATCGCCCAATTCATTCAGAAACAACTGGCTGATTTATCTCAAAAAACATTTTTGCAGACTAAGTCCACTTTCATTTGTCAGAGAAATCCTAGAGCTGCCACTGTGTCAATGTATGGTGCGTATATGGTCTGAAGGCGTAATTGGGCCATTTCTTTTTCGAAGATAAGGCTGGAAATATGTTAACGGTCAATGCATCATGCTATCGCGAAATGCTAAAAACTCAATTTTGGCCTATTATTGACGAAGTGTATACTAATGACATATGAACCGACCATTCATATTGTCATAGATTCGCTCAATTCATTCAAGAACAACCGGCCGATTTTTCGGCAAAAATGATTTTTTCAGACGAAGCCCATTTTCAAACAATCAAAATTGCTGCATTTGGGTTTCTGAAAATCCTAAAGGGATGAGGGAGAGAAGCCTTTGCGTCCTCCACGTGTCATTGTATGGTGCGCTATATGGTCTAAAAATGCGCTAATGTTCAATGGATCACGCTACCGCCACATATTAACAACTTTATTTTGGCCTATTAATGACGACGTAGATATCACTGACAGGTGGATTAAACAGGACGGCGCCACATTTCACACAGGCAATGAAACGATTAATTTGTTGCAAATCAAATTTCCCGATATCATAATTTCACGACAATCAACAGTTAAGTAGCCAGCCAGATCGTGTGATTTAACACCACTGGCTTATTTTTTGTGGGGCTATGTTAAGCACAGTGTCTATACGGAGGCTGAATAGATTTCAGTCTTAAAACTCAAAATTCATGATGTCATTAACGAAATAGGAGCGCCATTTTGCCAAAAAGTGATTAAAAACTTTAATGAAAGAATCGACATCTGTCTGGCTGATCGTGTTGGAAATTTGCCAGATATCATTTCTCATTCATAATTTTCTCTTCGTAATTCGTAATAAAAATTTAAATCATTTTAATTAAAATATTTTTGCTTCATTTTATTTTAGAAAACATACTTGTGTTGTTGAAAAACCTTTTATTATCGACTTATTTTGCGATTAATGTTTAACTCTGAAGACTTATATAGAAGTAAAGACTACTCTGATAAAAGAAACAGTACAACAAGCATAGTGGTCAAAAGCAAAAATTCTTGTCTGAGCTAAGATTGCAACTCTGCAGTTAACACCGGATTCTTAAGCTAATATCAAGGCAATCAAGTCATATGCAAGTAAAGATCACAGTAGACTATAGAAATACAGTGAACTCGCAGAAACGTGAACACCTACTAACATGAACATCCAAAAACATGAAAATTTTTTTTCTTACATTGACTACTCTAAAACGTGAACAAAGGCTGAAGGCTCTAAAACGTGAACTTTTTATCGAACGTTCAAATTCAATTTTGTAAGCTTATTTAAACATTTTGGGATTCCCCGCAGAAGAATCTCGTAGTTAGGTTGTTGTAAACAACTTCTGTTGCAGGATAAGTAGTTATGGTATTACCGCGACAGTTCTACTGGAAGCATCTCTCTGTGCTGACTATGCATATACATAAATAATATAAACAAGTGATCTCTAAAAATATTTTTATTGAAAATATGTCTAATAAAAAACCAAAAGTGTTAACTCTTCAAGAAAAGTCAGATATTTTAGAGCTTTTATGAAAAGGTTCACCTGTAACTGGTTTGCCGAAAAAGTATAATGTCGACGATTTGTTCAATAAGAAACAAAAAAAATGCAATTTCGAAATATGTTAATAATTCATTTTCCAGTCCTGGAAAACCCTGCATTCTTCGGAGCTTCCAAAAATGGAAAGATCTCTGTACTAATTTTATTTATTAGTATCTTAGAAACCGTTTGCAACCCATATTAGCATAGTACATATATTAAAATATGGCAGCAACTTACAAAAAGTAGAATCAAAACCTGTCTTATAGGCGAAAAATAACGTACTTTATTTTAAATTAAATAAAAGACAAAAAGAGACTAAAATATGTTATATAAAAAATGCAATCTAAAACGTGAACAAAATCGAAAACGTGAACACCCTCGGTAAAAATTAGTTCACGTTTCTGCGAGATCACTGTAATTAAAACTCGTACACTAACGAGGATCTAAGTTTGAAACGTGAGACCTTTGCGCTCAACCCGCATAAGATGATAGAAAATATATGCGCCATATTATTGGCTATGGATAGTGTTCTTACCGCGTAACCAAAGTGTTGTAATTTATACCAAAGGAATATATACAACAATTTTGAGAATTGTTCATATATAAAGATCAACCATAATTTTGTCACTTTTTGGCGGTATTTCCTTAATGAACGAACCGTTCTATTTAACATTATTTTGTCTTTATTTTATCGCTTTTGAATAGAATAAGCACAAAGATCTTGGTCTTTATTTAGCTGTCAATATTATAAAAATCAAATCGCCTTTAATTGTTAACAAATAATAAAGTATTTAAAAATTTAGTATTTAAATCGTGCTTTCGAAAAATTCAAATATCGATTAAAGGTTTAACTTGAATTGCAATTTTATATATATTCGATTAAAATTAATTTAACGTACCACACACAGTAAATGGAAATGGTTTTAAAGACGATTTTTATAGGAAAAATAAACAAAATATTCTGGTGTAAACGCTTTAGACGTTATTAAATTTAATTTTCTTTTAATGCTGCAAAAGATTAAAAAATTTCGTTGGTAAATATTTGTTTAAAATATACCTAAATTAGTTATTAGAATATTATAAAATATGTGTTGCGTTGCCCACTGTAAATACATTATTAACGAAAATAAATTGCAATTGTTTCAATAACTAAACAGAAAAAGTGCTTTTTATTTAATAAACAAACAATACCGCACCTTGAAATATTGTATTCTATTTCATAAAGCTTCGCTCCCTCTAGTCGACAACACGTACCCGTAATCACACCAACATTTATGGTACCCCTTTTACAACAAAAAAAAAAAATCCTAAACAAAATAACATACACCCGCATATAAGAGCTCCGAAATTAAAAACAAAAAGTTTGTTGTTTTGCAAAAGACACACACACACTAATAAAGATTTATGTTTCTTTGCATACACATAGGCACATACATACATACATATATACAAAAATACGTTGACTAATTTGTTGGTAATTTACAAAATTTGTGTTGTGTTTTTTTGAGGGGCAAAAATTTATAAAAAAAGAGACTCGACTCGGTTCTTTAGTTATATTTTTTTAAACGTAATTTTGTTTTTGTTTTTGTAAAAAAAAAGTATACAACAATTCGCCCAATTAAATTTGAGGAGTAGAGGAACAAAATTACAACAATATCAAGAATATAGTGTAAAAAGCAATAGCAATAACAACAACAATAATAAAGAAAAAACTTAAACGAAAAGTGCATGTGCAACGAGTAAACGAGCTCAGTTTGCTATTTAGTTGCATTCGTGCACGTTGAGCTACGTTCTGGTATTAAAAGTTTTTATTATTATTGTTGTTATATTTATATATTTCGTATTGGTTTTTGTTTTTTTTGTTTTTTTGTTGTAATGACTTTTTATGTTGTGTTGACAGTCAGTCAGTCATACGTTTTCTTTTTAGAAAATTTTCTTTTATTTCGTTTCGTAAATAAACTTGAAGATTTGTTTCTTTTACAACAATCGCTAATACGACCAAGTTCTACGATAAGTACTGTCGCACACACATTCACATATTGAAATTTGCTTAAGCTTTTTGCATTGTATGCGTTAAATTGAGTGTACGAATCTGTGTTCGCTTGTCAGTTATATGTGTCTTGCTTGTGGTTCTCAAAACCAAAGTGCATCGAGCAAACCAACCTACCAACCAACGAACCAACCAAACAGCCATCAAACCAAATAAACAAACATTCAGAGCCCGGCCGGTAGTTACTCCATCATACTGGCAGCAGTGTAGAAAAAGAAGTAGTGGTCGTAGCAGTACTAAAAAAAATAACACCATCATCCTTTACAGATGATGATGAACGTCTGCGTCTTGTGGAAGCATATTAAAAAACAACGAATTTATTGCGTTTAGAAGCGAAATAACGCCACAAAGAAGTAAAAAAAAGTAAAATAAATAAAACAAAAAACGTGCGGCTTAAGTTAAAAATACAAGCGTTTACTTTTATATTTTTCTATTAAAATTTTCTCTTACTCTCACTCTCTCGTAACTGCATATTTTTTAAACACAGAAACAAAAAAAAAACATAAATATAACGCAACATTATTGTAAGAGAGTGCAATTTTACACGTGCAATTGTATGAGTGTAAGAGTGTGTGCGTGTACATGTACGTGTGTGTTTATGCAAAAGTTTTAGATTCAACAACGGTTTTTGTTTTTGTTCGAAGGTTTGATGTCATTATCGTGTTGTGTTTTTCCATTTCCTTCTCCCTTCCTGTAAAGCAGCATATTAAACGGATGATTGATGTGTAAATCGGGAATGAGAAAAAATGAGTCTCACATAATTTTTGTAAGTGAGAAAACAACAAATAACATCGACTACTATAGTCAAGAATATTATTATTGAGTGTTAAAAATATATATTTATAATAAAATGTAAAAATGAAAATAAAAACCGCAACAACATCACATTGAGTGCGAAAAAAAAATCTTAGAACGCAGACTTAAAAATTGAGAATAGATTTTTAACAGTGTATTGGTGAGTTTTTAGACATTTTTTTTAATTGTATTTTATTATCTCATTTCTTTCTATGTATTTTACTTATACAATGGCAAATATAATAACTACCATATGTTTTCTAATTAAAAAGCTTATCAACCATTTGGTCCAACGTAAGGGGCCTTAAACTGAAAATGTTTTTCGTTTTCTATAAATTAGCAAAATTTCTATTAGGTTCACATGGATTTGCTAGAGGATCTGCTTGCTTCTTAAAAAAGGAAACATATTATTTTAAAATCTGATGGGAAGTGATCTTTGTGTAAAGCCCAAAGCTTGTCTAAAGTTACTTTCTTTAAGAAACAAGAAGTTGCGCCATGTAGATTTTAGTTCATTAACAAAAAGTCTCCCGAAATTCAACTGTCTAACTTTGTAAGAAGGTACATTAAAATTTTGTTACTGCACGCTCTTTGAGAAGTTTAACTATCTTAGGGATGCTTACGGTTGAAAAATTGGGCTTGAGAGTATAACTATATTCTCCAAATAAACTCCGAATAAACATAACCTCAACTGGCATCATCGCATTTTAATTTAGTGAAAACACCAATAGTTTGCTTTTAGCGTTTAAACAATTTTATCGAAACTGTCAATAAAGACTAAAAAAATAAATTCAGGATACTCGACATCCTATCGTAAATCAAGTCCATTTTTGGCGAAATGGCGGTTCTATTTCGTTAATCACATCACGGATTTTGAGTTTTAAGGCTGAAATCGATTCGTTTGGCACCGTATAGACATAAATCAACAAAAAATAATCCGCTGATGTTAAATCACACGAGCTGGCTGCCCATGTAACTGCTGATTATCGTGAAACTATGCGATAGGGAAATTTGTTTTGCAATAAATTGATCGTTTAATTGACTGTGTGACATGTGTCATCAGGCTGTTTAAGCCACATGTTAGTGATATCCACGTCATTAATAATAGGGCAAAATAAAGTTGTTAGTATCTGGCGATAGCGTGATCCATTGAACGCTATCGCGTTTTTAAACCACATAGTGCACCATAAAACGACATCTTGAGCATGCAAAGGCTTCTTAACACATTCAGCTGAATTTCGGGAATTCACGTAATTCACGTGTCTTTAAGTAAACTAATGACGGAAATTTCCGCTAATGTTCAAATCAAATTTTCCTAAGTTTATTTCACTTTGTATGGAGTTAGAGTTGCTATAGGGCTTAAATATTAAATTCGGGAACTCCCGTCATGGTAGGAATATCCGTCATTTCTTCGACACAGCTTAAAAAATTATTCAATAATAAAACAGCGGGAATTCAAGCACTTCGTTTTTATATGAAAAAAATTAATTGAGTCGCTGACAGCCACCAGTTAAATTAAAGTGCGGCGGATTTTCAGAAACCCAAATGCGGAATATTTTGCTTGTTCACATATCCTGACAAGTGAAAATGGGCTTCGCCTTGAAAAATGATTTTTTCAGAAAAATCGGCCGGTTGTTCCTGAATGAATTGAGCGAATCTATGACTATGTGAATGGTCGGTCGGCTTGAATTCCTGCACCAACTTAACCTTGCAAGGCTTTAAAGTCAAATCCTTACGCAAAATTCCCTATGTGGTGGTTTTGTATAACCCGAATTGTTGAGAACGTCGAGGAATTGACAAATTTGCATCTGCTTCAACACTGTGGCTCCCGGCCGCAATATTTTCTGTTGAACGACCCGGTCAAACACGCGCTAATGTTCGCGCAGTTTGCTTGTAGCCTGTCGTCTCAAATTTAACGATCAAATTCTTAATAGCAGTCTCAGAAGGACGATTATGTTGCCCGAAAATTTCACGAATTTTACGATATGTAACTTTAACAGAACCACCATTTTAATAATGGATTTAATTTGTTTTAACAAAGTTTCCGTGCGAAATTGAATTTATTGTAACTATTTTCTATGCAATTGAATAATAAACTTCTTGTTAAAAAACCCTTTAGTTCGAAGGTCAAAAGATGCATTAAATAGCGTTATCATAACGACACCCTTTAAACGTTTCGGTTTTAATTCTTAAAAACGTATTACAAAAACGTGAAATCCTTGGACCTTTGCAGCCTTTATTTTTAAAATGAAAAGAAAAAGGGGCCATTTTTAAAATGCTGGCCACTCAAATAAGCAAATAATTTTTAAAATTGGCCCAAAAGTAACAGAATTCTAATTTAAAAAATAGAAAAAAAAATAATAACAACCTGCTTTTGAAGTCTAATTACAGAATATAGAATTCAACAATAAAAGTATGGAATCTGCCCCTTATGTTCAAATAAGAGTTGTGCATTTAACAAAATAGTATGTAAGAAACATATTTAATGTTTAATTAAAAATTTAATTCTCACAATTATTATTATTTTTAGTTAAGTAAATAAATTTCAATAACAGAATGAGAATTATTGTTGAAAATCCATACAAAAATTCAATTTCAAAAATTACATTCCTTTCTGTATGGGATTGGATGTATGGCAACTCTTAAAGCAAATGTTTAGCTGCCAGTTTTTGGATTTTTCTTTTAAAAAATTCAGTAGATAATTAGCGTATTATTTTCAAAAATATAATTATTTCCAAAAATTATTTAGGTAATAATTAACACCACAACAATTTTGATTTTATTTTTTATATCAAGGGTTTAATTTTGATTTAAATTCTTATCACAAGTTGATAAGTGTGCATTTCAAAAGATCAGTTTTAAGATGACGTTATTAAAATAAATGTAGGAAAACCATTACAAGACCTTAATTTTGAAACCCACCTATTTTGTATCGCTTTAAAGTTTGCTTAGTCAATTTGTTTAACATAAGACTTTACCCGGTTTTATATTGTGAAGTGTGAAATTGTTTACTTTTGTTAAAACATCTAATTCATATTATTATGAAATCATATAAATGAAAGACTAACTATCATATAGAGTAAAATTTGATCAACGAAATATTTGCTTTTCTGAAATCAACTTCTAAACTCTACTGATAATAACCCGAATGTATCATTGCTCTTAAGAAATAATTATTATATTATCATAATAATAATTATATTATAATAACCTGATTATTTTTAAGAAATTAGTTTATGTTTTTAATAACTTTGGTAATTAAACTCGCCATATTTACTATATTAAGAGGTCTGAATGTGTTATTACTTAGCTTCACCGTTTATAGAATAACCAACTGCAATTAACCCGGAGTATTTTTTTTTTTTGTTTAATTAAAGAGGTATTGTAGATCGCTTCCACCTTGCGCGAGTTTTAAGGCCTTCTTACATGCGTAGTTTTAAGCTAGAAATATAATTTCGAAATACAGAGTGTCCTCCGGAACACCCTATATACTAATTGGTTTTTTTTTGTAATTTTTGATTAAATGAAAGAGAATGAATCTTATATTTATAAATGTTTTATTTGATGTCGGCAATTATGCATGGAATACAATATCAGATAAATGCCCGTCTCTGTTAGGCTCACAGATGCCAGCCCTTTTGCGTTTATTTTTCATTACATCAAAAATTTCTAAGGTATTTCATTAACTTAATCATTAATTAATTTCATTAATTTCGTATTTTGTTTGAGTTGCTGAAGAGTTTCTGGTTTGTTTGTATTAAACTTTGCCTTTCAAATATCCTCACAAAAAGAAGTCCGGAGCTGTCAGATTTGGCGACCGTGGAGACCAATCAACATGGGCATTTCTTGAAATAACTTGTTGTGGATAGAGGTCTCGCCGTAATTCCATTATAATCCTGGCTGTATCAAATGTGACACCGTCTTGTTGATACCACATGTTAAACAAGCCCAAAGCATGCAGTTGTGGCGTTAAAAAGTTTTCAATCATATCACGATATCGCTCTCCATTCACAATTATCGTTACGCCGTTTTGATTTTCAAAGAAGTAAAATTCAACCATTCATATTGACCAACTCGCTTGCCAGACTGTCACTTTTAATGGATGCAACGGTGATTTTTAAATAATTTAAGGGTTTCCCATTCACCAGAACCGATTATTCTGTTTATTTACATATTCCTTCAAATGAAAATGTCCTTCGCCACTCATTATGATATTTCATGAAAATCGGGGTGTTCATTGGCAAGCTGTAACATCCTATTGGCATATGTATGGCGGGGATAATGGAATTGTGGAAGAAACTTTTGTGTCAACTGAATCTTATATGGAAACAAATGCAAATCCTTGTGCATACTTGTGGCCAAATTTGTTCTTCAAAGAACAAACTTCTAAGCACGGCATCGAATTGAAGTTGATGAATTATTTTGAACACTTCCTTGAGCAGCTGTAATGTTTTCAGAAGATCTTGCAGTACATTGTGCTCCATGCTTCGGTCTATCACCTACAGACGCTTTTTCTTCGAAATTATTCACTACACGTTTTGTTGGCAGGTTGTTTCTCTCAAAAATTTTACTTAACTTTCTCATCGTGACAAATGTCGATTATTGATTTTGATAATGTTGTTACGTTTATACCTTTTATAAACGTTTTGTTTTGAGTTCTGTGCAAAATAAATAACACCAGTTTTTATAGTTTTAAATTAATAACAAGTTTATTTATTTCAACTACACAAAGTTGACACTACTGTACAATTTACTTTTGATGCACGTCTTTACTCGATGAGGTTTAATTTTACACTGATTGATTATCCACTCAGACGTTTCCCTATTTATACTTCTCTATTTAAAGTCTAGAAGATTTAAGAATCTTCTACTCCCTTTGTATCACATTTTGTTGTTGTATGTTGTTTATTCGATGTATAGGCGCCTGTATGTCTGTGTGTATAGTTGTTTTTGTTTTGATGCTGATAAGGTTTCTGCTTGGGATTTATTTCCATACATTTGTTGTTGTTATTTATAGAAAAGGGTTTCTTAGAAAACTACGCAAATGGTAAACAACATGTATGTATGTTTGTTGTTGTAAAATTAGTTTTTGTCTCGCGCATTTAGATGGTAAACAGCATACATGTATTTTTTTTTCTTGCATGCCAGGCAGTTAGCAAACAGCATATCCAATTGTAATTGTGTGTGTATAAACTTCTGCGCAGTTTGGAACCAGTAGTTTGCTTTGCTGCTTAATTATTTTATTTTAAAACTTAAGCAAGACATATTCGTAACAATTAACACACGTTGGTTTATCGAATGTTTTTCCAATAATCAATTTGTGCGTGTCTACTTCACAACTGTCAAATATGAACTGTCAAGACTAATGTTTACCAAAATGGCTGCAAAACAAAGTAGTATACCTTTCCGGCGGATACCCTGTATATTTCTGTATGTCGATTTTGGTCTTTTTTTATTATAGTCATGCATAGACATTTTTTCAATGACAAATTTGAAACGCTAATTTTCTGAGGAACTCGTATTATTATTTGTGAGTCCTTCAAAAGTTTCATTTTGAAAATTAATTTTGTTTTTTTTTTTTTTTAAGAAGTAGAACTTCGGACAAAGTACCGTGCTACATTCTTTAGGAAAGGAATAGAGAAGAGATGAAACAGGTGGTGAAAGTAGAAGGATAGTCGGAAATTAACTACTGTATAAGACAGCACAGCGACCAGTGACTATGCCTTTATCGCTGACCAGCCTCACCGACAGTCAATTTTAATTTTTGTAGTGAAAAAAACCAAGGTCTTCGTTGGGAACCAAAGCCACAACCCCCATACTGATAAGCTAACAATACCTACTAGCCAACAGGGACATCTAAATTGTATTTGTATCAGTGACGAAAGTTTTTCTTCCAGATTTTGTTTAAAATTTAAAATATAACTGAATTATTTATATCAAAATATTTTTATATCAAAATATTAGATGTAAATCGCTAAAATATTTATAATCGAAATTTTTGCTAAAATTTGGATATAAATCTCTGTAATTGATAAATGACAACATAATTAATAGAAAGATTTATAAAGACCTTTGAAACATTTTGGTATCTGAATTTTTTTTACTTTTATTGAGGAGAACTTTCTGTTATACGTGATAAGATTTACATGTGCACCGAGCTGTGTAAGCCATAATCAGATGGTGGGTCACACCTCTGTAAATGAAATTTAGTGGGGCTTTACTCATTCCCGTGGAAATATAGTTGATTGTCCAATTGGCTTCTGCTAGTCTTGAATGGGACTGGGGTCCCTTTTACCCCCAAAAACACATGTAATGACGGTAGATTTCCGTCAAAACATATAAATGTGCCCCCGGGGGGAACTTTCTGTTATACTTTTTTTCTTCACTTATCACTTATCAGTAGTGTAATTTTCAGTTTATCGTAGTGATGATTGAAAACAAAGTCGAAGTAGGCCGAAGGATAACTAATATCTTGCGAAGTTGTTCCTTCAAGGTGAAAATGCAGAAGCCGTTTTTAACATTTAAAATACATTTTTTATGCAGTTCAGTCGGCACCTAACTTCAATATAACTGCTCTATGAAATAAAATACTATTTGCATTACAGCCATCTAAAATTGCAAGATTTGAGGGAAAAAAAGCTAAATTGCTATTACTGTAAAAATATATATTGACCTGCAAATATCGATAGCGTTATACGTCTGTATCTGTTATTTTTTGTAGTAAAAATGTTCGCATGCGCTTCATTTCACAAAAATTTTGAACTGAAAAATAACTGATGAAATAACATTTATTTCAATATATTTATTTAAAAATCTGAAGAATATATTTTAGTTAAAATTTTCTACAATTTATTTTATTCTAGAGGTTAACTTTATTCTGTGATCTGCTATTCTTCTGCTTATTATATATTTTCTAGTGGCTATGCAATTTTATATTCCATCTGAAATATGTTATTTCTATTATCATTCCTACAGTTTGTTATCAGGAATATTCTTATAATTTACAGCATGATAACAAGAAATTTAATTTTTTTTTATTTATTTAATTTCCTTATCACTTGTTAATGTAAAATTAGTTGAATTATATTAAAGTAATTGAAATTTAATTTTGCAAATGAAATGCACCAAGAAATATTTTAGTTGTTGCCATTGTTGTTGCTTATTAAAATGTAAATGTATAATTGCTGAATTTTATTTAAGAGCAGACACGAATTGAATCAGGCAACTGCATAAAAAAGTTTTAATAAAGATTTTTCATAAAAAAAGAAAATTTATAAAACAATTTTGTGGTTTTTTGTTAAAAATAATTTTTTTTTCAAATTATTTTTGACGCTCACCACTTTACAAATGTAAAATATAAGTAAAGAAGACTAATATGAACGACCTTAACCGCAACGCTTTCATGTTTTAAGTTTTCTAGTCATGTAAATCTTGTACATGTTTAAAGTCAGCTCTTTGAAAGTACTGACTACTTTTTATTTTGCTAAAATTGGCAAAGAGATCACAAAGTGACTGGAAATAATCTCAAATATATATAAAAAAGTTATAGCGTAAATATCTTGTATTGTGATTCAAAAACAATACTCGCTTTTTTTAAAGTTTTTCTTTTGTTATCTAAAGAAAAATATTGTTGTCTTTCTCAAAAATTATGCTTTAGAATAGACAACAAAACACAAATAAATTGCAATTTTAACAAAATATTTTCAATAAAAATAAAGGTGAATGCAAGTATTTATTTTCAAGTAATGAACAATAATTAAGCTAAAAATATTTTAATCTTAATTCAATGACAGTTTTGGTGGACATTCTAAGTTAGTACCTTCCACCCAAGTTAACAGATCCCTTCTTTTTGTCTTTCGAACAAGCAGACCTATTAAAGAAGTTTGATTGCTGAGAATGTTTAAAATTTTCGACTTCAGACACGTCGAAAAAAGTCTTTAAATTGAAAAAAAGAAATCTGTTATAAAATAAAAATCTGTTAAGGCAAGTCGTTGCGATAAAATGAAGTAACCTTCCACGCTGTTACAAACGATTATTATTAAGTTGTTACTGAAAATAGTTTAAAATTTATTCTGTTTTGTCTCCTAAAAAATTGTATGAAGTAAAAAGAAAAATATGTCAGACGGAATATTGACTATAAGTGATAGAAATTTTCATTTGAAAAATAAGGACACCATAAAATGATTTTCCATTAGAATTAAATAATCGATTAATTATACAATATGGCAATCATAGGCATAATTTAGAAAATACCATGGCAGGATTAAACATTTATAAATCATTAACTTATGTTCCTGGAATATCAGAAAGAATCAGAAAGCCTAAAATTTATGACACTGATAGATATATAATGGCACAAAAAACATATAACACATTAAATAAATTATTTAGTAATATGAAGGATAAAATAGGGGAAATGGAAACAGGATACCATGTGGAGGAAATGACCAGGTGGATTGTGACAAAGTTTATATTGGGACAACAAAAAATAAACATAAAACAAGATCAGCTGGTCATAAATGTGGCCAAAAATATAGGAATATTTTAGCACAAAAGACATCCTTATCTTCAAATTATAAGAAATATAATTATTATCCAAAGTTTAAGGAAGCATCAATATTAGATATTACGTGATAAGATTTACATCTACGCCTGGTTGTAAGCCTTAATCAGATGGTGGTTATACCACTGGGAATGAAAAGCAACGTCATTCACGCCCTATGAAGCCGAAGACTAATTTTAACAACAGGTCTTTCCTAGTTGCAACTTTGATGATTCCAGAGCAGGGCTGCAAACCGCCACTCCTTGCTGAAGAGCTGGAGACCATCCAACTCCTGTCCAGAACATATGTCTAGCATGCTCACTGCATCTGGATCATTAACCTGTGGGTGTTATTATTGGCGGGATGATCCGGGCCACCATATAAAAAATTAACCTGTCTGTTTAGGGACCTCGAAACCACAACCACCACGATACTCCCATATAGGCGTCAACCTCAATAATCAGCCAGAGAACAGCTAAATGCCTAAAGAGACAAGTAGTGGAACTCTGCGAGCTTACTGATTCCCGTGGAAATAACGTGGAGTTTCCAGTTGTACCCCTGCTGACTTCAGGGGACTGGGCTCCCTTATACCCCCAGTTGCACAGGTAGGAAGGTATACTACTTTGTTTATAATTTTTGACATTAGATACTAGATATAAAAAAAACTATAAGAGACCTTATATGTTAGAAATGTTAGAAGTTGTTAATGTAGCAAATATTAGGAGAATAAATTTCAAAACAGCCACACAAAATTTAGCGCAGAATTAGAGGTACTTAATTCAAAAGGCGCATAATTTGTTATAATTATTTCATAAGAGAGAATTTGTTATTTAACTTCCGTTTACTTGTTTTTGTATGTTTAAATGTTCGAAATTTTAATTTTGTATGTATGTATGAAGAAAATAATTTTTTTATGTTTTTGTCAATTGTTTTCAAAAATTTTTTGGAAATTGTTAATATTTTTTTTGTGTTATAAAAGTTAATTTCCTGAAGAAGCTTTTTAAGGGAAAGCGAAATATTGAGTTTATAAGTGTTAAAGACCTTATAAAGATTAATACTTATTTATTAAAGCAAAAAGATTCAAACATATCATAAATATCCTATATTATTTCTGTTAGGATATTAACAAAACTTTTGAAATATAATGGGTTTTTCAACAAGAAGCTTATTTTTCAATTGTGGTTACATTAACAGCATAAAAGTTTTGACATTTAGTTTTTTGACGTATTCGTTGTAGATGCATTGGCAATTGAATTCAAATCACATTAAAATAATGAAAATCTACTGTGAAAGTGGTGATTCTGTTAAAGTAACATTTCGTAAAATTCTTGGTATTTTCGGACAACATAATCATCCTTCTGAAAACGCTATTAACTCCTTAAGTGGAAATGACGAGTGTCACCCGCAAACATTTTCTGTGCCAAATTCAACATTGACGGGCTATGTCCGCTGCATATTTAAATATTTCAAAAGCAGTAGTAGTAAATTTAATAAACTTAAAAACAACCGTTATGATATTTATGCATTATTTTGGCTTCTTTGTTCTCTAAAATTATCTCATTGTAGATAACGGTACTGGGCGTTTTGTAAAAGAAAACAATTGTAATTTTTCCTTATTCAGTTTTTCAGTGAGTTTTGTAGAGTGTTGTAGTTTTTTAGCAATATATTTTGCTATTTTTGGGAGGTTGTTTTATGAAGTTTATATAACTAAAGATAACACACAAATAGTCTGAACGCGCATGTTTCTTCGAAATTAAACCGTATGGTTCGATCGGGTTGATCACATTTTTGAAGCAGATCCAAATTTGTCAATTCCTCGACGTTATCAAAAATTAAGATTATCCAAAACCAGCACATGGCGAATTTCGCGTAAGGATTTGACTTTGAAGCCTTACAAGATTCAACTAGTGCAGGAATTGAAGCCAACTGACCATTCACATCGCATTAGATTCGCTCAATTCATTCAAGAACAACCGGCTGGTTGTTCCAAAAAATCATTTTTTCGGACAAAGCCCATTTTCAATTGTCAACAAACAAAATTGCCGCATTTGGGCTTCTAAAAGTCGTAGAGCGATTATTGAGAAACCTTTGTATGCACAACATGTCACTCTGTGGTGCGCTTTGTGGCCTGGAAGCGTAATGGGGCCGTTTTTTTTTCGAAGATGAGGCTGGAAATGCGGTAATGGTTAATGGATCACGCTATCGCGAGATGCCAACAACTCAATTTTGCCCTATTATTGACTTATTGATGACGTAGATATCACTGACATGTTGTTTCAACAGGACATCGCCACATGTTCACGATCAATTTATTGCAAACCAAATTTCCGGACCGCATATTTTCACGACAGTTAGCAGTTAGTCAGATCGTATGAATTAAAAACACTAGATTATTTTTTTGCGACTTTCTTAAGGACAGTGTCGATATGGAGCCAATCGAATCTATTTCAGACTTAAAACTCAAAATACGTACTGTGATTAACGAAATAAAATTGTCATTTTGCCAAAAAGTGATTAAAAATTTTGATGAAAGAATCGACATCTGTCAGCGTGGTTGTGGTAGACATTTGTCAGATATAATTTTTCATTAATAATTTCCGAACTTTTATCCTGGTAAGACAATAAAAATCTATTCGATACATCAAGATATTTAGTTAAAAAAATTATTTTATGAAAAAAAAATCTTGAATTGGTGCTTGTGGAGTTTTTTCGTGATCGCCTCCATTATAATGGATCGTAGTACCATTACTGTCACAAAAGATTCATTAAAGGATACTAGAAATTCGTACGTAGACTGTAATGTTTTCGTTAACATTTTCCTATGATTTTTTGGTATAAATTTAAAAAAATTAAAAATATGAGTTAAACATAAAAAGTATTAAGACATTCCCTTAAAATAGTCTTTAATAAAGATTTTACTTTATAGATACAGAAGGAAGAATTCCTTCGCCACTGTTTCTGATTGCGCTCTATTGTCTGTGTGTGTGTGTGCAAATTTACAAGTAAAAGTTCTGTTATTGTCGTAAAGGTTGATGAATTAGAACGACAATAAACTTGGCCATACACAATGTTTATCACAGTAATATTTTTTTTTCACAACTACATCTCCATACTGTATGCATATGACTGTATATATGGATGTATCTGTGAGCAAAGCTACATTAATATCTGGTAGCTTTTTTTTCTCTTTTTTCAAATTTTCTTTAGATACAGTTATTTATTGAACGCGAGTAATTGCAATTGTGGTCGTTAGTTCTTCTCGCCGTTTATTTTTCGTTGGCATTTTCATAAACGTTGTTGTTTTAGTTTTTATTTACTTATAATTTTTTCATTATTTATTTTTATTTTTTTTGTTTTTGCATTCATATTTTTATATAAACATTGTAAAGATATAAGAGCAATTACTTTCTAAAGTTTTACGCTTGATATTCCAAATTTTCTAGCCAGGAAAATATTATACGCTACGAGAAGAAGAATTAACGGTACTTTATATAATTTGAAATGTTGTTGGCTTTTTAATATAAAAACAAAATAATAATTCCATTAACCGATTAATTTAAAAAACTTACAGAAAAATACTATTTGTCAAAAAGCCTTTTAAAATACTTAATAAAAAATGTTAATTTGTGTGCGTTTAGCCTTTATGGATTTCCATTGCAGTGAAATGTGAGTAAGTACATGTCGTTTTAAAAGAACATATGATTTATGAGCAACTTAATTTTTAAAAGAGAACAGATAGCAGGTTTACAGACTCTTGTTTAAAGTCTAGTTAAAGTCTCTCACAATTAGTTTCATTTAAAAAATATATATTTTATTAATTATATTTTAAATAAAATTGATATAGTTTGTTCTTCCTACTCGTGAAGTGACATTTTTATTAGTTCTAAAACGAATTTAATAGTTCTCATAAAAATGTCTTAACAATACATTTTATGCCATTTGTAATATTAAATTACTTTGTTATAACATTTTATTACACTCACTAAATAACAGATAAAATTGTAGTAAAAAGCTATTGCAAAATATTTTATTTAATATATTTAGTGGGTAAATGATTGTATTAATTTAAAAAAGTTGAAATAAATTTTATGATGACAATATTTAGAAGGGACATAATTTTCCGATGAAAAATTTCAGTAGTGATAATTTTCTTTAAAAAAATTTCATGATATAATTTTCATAGAAAAAAATCCATCAGTCATAATTACTTTTAGAAAAGTTTTGTCATTCACAATTTTTTCATAATTTTTTTCATGATTCATTATTTTTCTTTAAGAAAATTTCATGTTATAATTTTTATAATAAAAAATTCCGCAACCATAATTTTTCTATAAAAAAAAGCCATAATGTCACAATTTTTCTTTATCGATCTTGATTTTTTGTTTGTGGGTTATAATTTTTCAGCATCATATAGTTTTCTTAATGTACATTAGCATTTTATAAATATATTTCGTGAACACGAAAACAACTCCTGGGCAGGCAATCTCTAATATTAGGGACTTTCCTTCAATGGTGTGTGCAATAATATTCCGTTTATTTCTTTAGTAATAACAAGAGACTACATACAATAAATAAATTAAATATATAGAAACTTGCTACGGAAAGGAAAAAATTAAGGAAAAAAGAATATAATAGGGAGATAATCAGTTTCCTCTACACAGTTGCTAAGAATACATAAGGCCATCAGAAAATAGTAGCAAATTTTCGGTGGCACCAATGTGGTATACAAATTTCGGTTTCTTAACTATAAACCGAAATTTGTATATATTATTAATTATATAATATTAAAGTTTTTAATTTAAATGCTAGTGATTCTAATGACACAAAATTACTTTTTCGTTTGAAGTTGTTGAAACAGTTTTCTGCTTAGTTTGCCTAGATGTGACAACATGTTTCTGATAGATACAACAAAGAATTGCCTCCTTAACTCTTGACTTAGAAATTAAGAAAAACTTTGCAAAATGCATAATAAAATAAATTTTTGATTGTTAGCAACAAAAGAAAAATTGAAAACTAACTTTTCCATTTACACGTTCTAAATCTCATGTGCCTTAGGATCTACCCCTGGGGCACATTAATATGTCTTAATGGAATCTCTACATTAAGACATGTGTCATCCGGAGGTAAAAGGAAGTCCAGTCCCCTAAAGGCTAGCAAGAGCCAACTGGACAACTTCCACTTTATTTCCACGGGAATCAGAAAGCCCAAGAGTTTAGCTTTTGCTGTTCTCTGTCTGATTATTGAGGCCCGCAGGCTCTCATGAAATGATTAAGGGATCTCACTTTTAACCAAGAACACAGGGCGAATGAACCGGATCCAATGAACATGCTATGTCATGTGTTCTGGACCACGAGTTGGATAATCTTCAACTTTTCAGCATGGATTGGGGATCGCGGCCCTGCTTCAAGCTCCCGAATTTGTAACTTGGAATGACCTGTGGTTTGATCCACCATCGTGTTATAACCACATGGCTACGTAGCGATATAAATCTTATCACGTAATGCCTTAGGATATAAGTCATTCACTCGCTAGAGCTTTCTCAGATCTGCATTTGGAGAACCAGAATTTTTTTAAAAGTGCGTTAAAAGTAAGAGCCTGTAACTTATTGAATATAGTGAGCATATGCAAAATTTATACTTCACAACACTTCCTCTTCAGCCATGTAAAATATTATTAACATTATTATATTTATAGAATATTAATACCAGAAAATGGATAACTTTTTTCTAGTTTCTGACTTTGGTGTTTCTCTCTACAATTATTCACAAAAACAAATGAACTTTGGTGTAACTAAAAAAATAATTATTGATTTCCATTTAATAATAACAAAAAATAATTTTTAATTTTCAAAATTATTAGCACTATTTTTATTCTTATAACAAATAAATATTCTTGGTTCGCCTTAAGTTAATTTTAGAGTTAAAAATTATTTAAAAATGTTTGTATTTAATTTTATATTTAGCAAAAGATAAGTTAATTAAGATACAAAAAAAAAAATCCCAAATTTCCAAAACCATTTCAGTAACTTTTTTTAGCATTTAATTTTAAATTCTTATTTAAAATGTAGATGGATGGGAATATTTAATATAACACAATTTGCAATAGGTTATTGCTTGAACTTATATTACATAGCTTGATATCACTAAAACTGCTAAGCAGTGGAAAAGGTGGCTTTTTTGGTCAATTCATTCTTAATTCTATTTCGATAGCTTATGAATTTAATCACCACTTTCTTTTAAATATTTTAAATAATAACTTGATCGCTACAAATACGTTGATTAGATTTCGCTCTACTGTAAACTTCTCCTTTTTTCTGTTCTGAGTGCTGATCCTTTCTTTAACAAATTAAGTTTAGGAATTATCACTAATGTAATTACTACTACCACCACTGCTGCTACCACAACTATTACTAAAACAGCCACCAGTGATACAACAACAACTACTTCTATTGTATTGTTATTAACGAAAATAAGAATTTTGTTTATAATAATGATCATTTTAGGCTCTTCCTCTATAAATCTTAATGACTGCGTATCTGCCATTGAAAAATATCTTCCTCATCTCACAAGTTTTGCTTTTAATTTTTTTTGTCTCCTAATTTACATTTTAATTAAAATTAAATTATTGTTTTTCATTTTTATGTAATAACATGATTCACAAATAAATCCAAATGGATTATAACAATAAAAAAGAGTAAAAACAAGAAACACAAGTTTCCAGATTTTCTTTGTACTGTCACAATAGATTTATCCGCATATCAAACTGCCACAATAAAGAAATTATAGTAAAAAAAATATTCTAAACAGGAAAAATAGAAAACTGAAATATATTTGTTTTTAAATATAATTTAGTGACATGTCCTTGTCACCGACAGCTGAAACAAACTAAATGCTGAAAGTGATGACAATGTAAAAAAAATTAACATGATGCTATTTTACTTTTATTTACGTGCGCTTGTTTATATTTTATTTCTTTTTTATAAATGAATATATATATATATATATATATATATATATATATATATATATATATATATATATAAACGATTTTATAAAATATTTCCTGTTTAACCACACTGTTCTTCTAAACATATTTTAATATTATGAACTAATTGGTATTTTCACACTAATTGCCATTCATTGCCTCACTCATCTCGATGCCCAAAGATCAAAGCCCTATATGTGTTCTTAAGGAGGTTTACAACTTAAAGCAAGCAAAACTTTTTTAACTAGCGGCCATTTTGTCAGCTGTCAAATGACTTTAGTTTGGTGAATAGATTGACGTCTAAAAGACGCCTCCAAATTATACAAATCCGTTGATCCCGACTTTTATCCCACCCAGGGGCACATTGACGGAAATCTACCGTCATTACATGTGTCTTCGGGGGTAAAAGGGAGCCCAGTCTCCTAATAGGCTAGCAGGAGCCAACTGGACAATCCACCATATTTTCACTATATTTGTCTTTTTAGCCTTTTAACTGTTCTCTGACTGATTATTGAGCTTGGCCCTTCGGGAGTATCGTGGTGGCTGTGTGTTTCGAGGCCCTCGTTTGAGTTTGTGGGTTGAGAATGAACACAATGAATGGTCCAGGTCCAGTGAACATGAATGCGATCGTGTTCTTAAATTATATTAAGCTTCATGCGTTCTGGCCCAGGAGTTGGATATTCTCCAACTCTTCAGCAAGGAGTGAAGGCTGCGGCCTGCTTCGGGCTTTTGAAGTTGCAACTAGGAGTGACCGGAGGATATACGTATCTGATAGCCTTTTAGGGCGAGGATGACGCTACATTTCATCCACAGTGGTATGAAGCACCATCTGATGATGGCTTACACAGCTAGGTGCACATGTAAATCTTATCACGTATCCTGACTTTTATAAGCGAATTTTGTTTATGATGAAGCTCACTTTTGCTTGAATGGCTATTTCAATGAAGATAACTGCTGTATTTCGAGTGACTATACTCTTCAATTGTATGTTGAAACTGACTGTCTGATGTGCTTTATGGTCTGGTCAGAATGTTACAGCATATGGTGACCGCTATAGAGCCATGATAACTGACTTTTTCGTTCGTCAATTGAACAATAATGATGAGCAGGAGCTCAGGGCTTCAACAAGATGGCACAATATGTCACCCAGTTCGTTACAGAATTAATTTATTGAAGGAAACGATTGGTAAGTGCAAAGTTTCACATTTTGGACCAGTGCAGTGGTTTTAAAGATCGTGCGAATTAACGCTGCTCGACTATTTTCTGTGGTGATATGTGTAGGCGTTGTTCTACGCCGATAAGCCCAAAACGATTGATCCGATACGCCTGCAACTGTTGGAAAAAGTTATCGAAAATTGGACCTCCAGTTGACTACGTCCCAGACAGCCATGGCGATCATATGCCAGAAACCATAATTAAAGTATAACGCCAGCAGATCATTGTTCGAATAAAATTTCATGCCAACTTTAAAATTTCAGTGTTGGTTTTTCATTTCAAACTCTATACATCTATAAAAAACATACTTTATATACATTGTTATATATAAAATATTATGTTCGCTACGTTTTGTTGACATGTAAACTATCGTTGAGATTACGTATAATCTTATCTCAACAAATCTAATTCTAATTTTTCATTAACATTTGATTGCATTTTAAGCAGCAAAAAACCATAATCAGCGAAGATCTGTTAATCTTTGAATGATTGCTACGTGGTCCAAAGAAGCAGTCTGACCGATACCTTTGTTTGTGAAAATAGCGATCAGTTCGTAAATGACCTTATTGATTGCAGATTTTTATCTACTTTAAGACTTTTCTTTTTACTTCTGTGGACTGGCAACACTCTTTTGTTCGAAAACAAATTTTATAGCTGATTATTGCTTAGGTTCTAGTTTGAGTTGCCGGTTTATAACGAATAGTCTATTTTACAATAGACAAATAGCAGATCATTCAAATTTTAAATTGAGTTAAAGTTTAGCTTTGAGTACAGAAAATTTGAGTTAAGCTAATCCCTAACCAATTACCGGAGAACAATTACATTCAACTATATTCAACACACTTAATGACCCGTTGGAATATTAATCTACATACGTTCTTTCATAAATGATAAATTTTAGAAACTTGCAGCGAATAGTGAAGACTTTTTGTGCACCTTAATTGGCTGATAATTGATTTAAATAAGACAAAGGAAAATAGCACACTATACAATTGTTTTAGCCATAAAACCATTTGATGGTTCAGTTATTAGTTGGTGGCCATTCGTAAAATCCAAAGCCAATAAATTATTTCGTTTTTAGAATATTAACAAAAAAAAATAAAGCCGTTAGAATGCCTGCAATACAATCGAAATCACAAGATTTACTCTTTGCCTGTTTCTAATTATTTCATGCCCCAAAAAGTAGTGGCGATATAATCCCAACTAAAATAAGAAAGAGGCTTGAAGGATGTGAAATTCTTAAATAATTTAAATATTAAAATGATATTAAACATATTTCGCTCTTGTTATTTAAAACAGTGCAAGCAAGTTAAACTTCAATAAAAGAAATTTATCAAAAACTTCGTTTAAAGAATTTTATATTTTAAGCTTTTGCGTATTTTTACGCTTAAAAAATCATAACGCGTTTGTTCGATATAGTTTCAACTAATAATAAGCATTCAAGAGTATTCAATTAATTTTGGAACTCCTCTCGCTAAGTAATATTTTGCACATGCTGAAAGAATTTGCTTTGTGCAATAATGTTTTTCTTGTCATAATTCTAAAATGTCACATAAATTTTCCGGCAACAAAAAAAGAAATGCAAAATGTTTTAATTATTTAATTAAGATTTTTTTCTTTTAATTTATTTTTTTATTTTTTTTAGAAACAACACACGTGTTTTACTGACAACATCAAAAAAAATTGTCACTCATATGAAAAAAACGGAAAATAGAAAAAAATGCACTATATAAATTAACACAACATAATAACACCAAAAGAAAATGCATACCCAATAAAAGCTTGATAAAGACTTGCTATTTATTATTAGTATCATATTAAAAAATTAGCCTAAGTTGGCCACAATGGTAGTTGCTGGTATGTGCAGCCGTGTTGTCGTGAAAATAATCTTTTTTAAATACACATATGTATTATATTTTTAACAGGCTGTAGTCGGTAGACTGCTGTTATAAATGTGTTTAACATATAAAACCTCTCTTTGTAAAAATATATCCGAAACAATATAGCAGATGAAAAACTGGCGTGGTAGTAATTTTTATGGAAATTGCGTTATACATTTTCGGTTATTCCACTTATATCGGGTTTTTCAACAAGAAGTTTGTTTTTATAACTCTGGCAACACCAATAGCTCGAGAGTTTTAATATTTAGTTTTGACGTATTCGTCGTAGATGCATTGGCAATTGAATTCAAATCACATTAAAATAATTAAAATTCACTATAAAAATGGTGGTTCTATTAAAGTTATATTTTGTAAAATTAATGATATTTTCCGATAATATAATCGTCCTTCTGAGGTGGCTATAAAGAATTGGTCGTTAAATTTGAGTCGATGCCAATGCGTTTCGATCGGGTCGTTCAAGTAAAAACATCGCAGCCGTGAGCCATAGCGAGGCAGATCCAAATTTGTCAGTTTCTCGATATTCTCAACAATTGGGGTTACACAAACCACCACATGGCGAATTTTGCGTAATTATTTTATTTTGAAGCTTTACAAGGTTCAACTGTGGCAGGGAATGAAGACGACCGACCATTCACCTGGCCGTAGATTCATATGGCGGTTTTTCCGATAAAATCATTTTTTTAGACGTAGTCCATTTCCCTTGTCAGAGTGTGTCAACAAACAAAATTGCCGCATTTGAGCTTCCAAAAATTTCTAGAGCAATTTTTGAGAAACCTTTGCCGTTCTGTATGGTGTGATATGTGTTCTGGAGACGTGATTGGGACATTTTTTTTCGAAGATGAGGCTGGAAATACGGTAATGGATCACACAATTGCGAGATTCCAACATTATTAAGGACATGGATATCACTGTGGTTTCACATGTCACACAGCCAATGAAACAATTGATTTATTGCAAGCCAAATTTCCCGATATCATAATTTCCTGACAATCAGCAGTTAAGTCGCCAGCCAGATCGTGTGATATGACACCACTGGATTGTTTTTTGGGGGGGGGGGGGGGGGGGGGTTTGTACGTTAAGGACATGGTCAATACGGAGACAACCGAATCGATTACAGCCCTAAAACTCAAAATTCGTGATGTGATTAACGAAATAGGGCCGCTTATTTGCCAAAAAATTATTAAAAGCTTTGATAAAGGGATCAACATCTGTCAGCGTGGTCGTGTGGACATTTGCCAGATCTCATTTTTCATTCATAATTGCCAAAATTTTCTCTTCGTAATACAATAATAATTTAAATAATCTTAATCTAAATTTGTTTTATTTTGAATCATGAAACACACTTCTTGTTGAAAACCCCTTTATTTACTTGCACAATAAATTTTCACAAAAAACTTTTCACATTCATAAAATCTACATATTCTCCAAGAAAATAAAAGACAATAAAACTAAATGTGTTAAGTATTAACAGTTTTGTCACTATACGTCTTTAGTATTTTCTATAGAAATATACAGGAAGCTGGTGAGGTGTTCTGCATTTTGCTGCTGTTGATGTAAAGGTTAATGAATGATACTTTAGATATTTTGTTGCTTATACTTATTTTATACACAAGTTTTTTATATGAGAAATAATATTTTTACATTTTAATTCTTTTCCGGTCTTCTGGTCAAGCTCCTTGCAACACTGGGCTCAAATGCCATATTTTTAATAATAAGCGTTTAATGGTTATTTCGGATAACGGCTTCAAGCAGGCATTTTAAATGTAAATTAAAGTTCTCTTAGTATACGAAATTAAATAAACTATTATTTCAATGCCAAGAAAAATATCTTTTAAGCTATTCTACAATAACAATAATGAACTTTCCCAGTGCAAGCAAAAATTTACGTGGTGGAAGCAATTTTAGAATGTTACGAAGCAGTAACATTTAAAATTTTAATTAAAAGTTTATGGGCCGCAGAAATATTCAATAATGGTCAAGGTCGTGAACCTGTTTTCTTTTGTTGTTTTTTTGGTGTCTAGCAGCTTTCTTGGGTATCTACCTGATTAGACTGTATTTAACTAACTTACAGTTTCCTTACATTTATATATTTTTTTGGCTTTTGTAGTCTTTGTGTTATTATTGGCGTATGCAGCAACGTCTATTTTGCTGTAATGTAAGCTAGTCATCATTTTGCTGTTTTTTATACACAATTTTTTTTAACGTCTACTTGCTACAACTGTTTCTTTAGAATTATAAACAGCCAGCAAAGTTTTGTTGACAGTAGAAATATTAAAATATTTTGCAAACAACGGTACTTTCACCAGGGTGTAAAGTTTTGATTTAAAATATATCACGATTTTATTTGAAATGAAGCTGTACCAAGAGCAGCTGTTAAACAATTTCTGTATGCGTGTGACTTTGGCTAAGACTACGTATATGGTCTAATAAAAGGCGGCACCAGGTTATGCAGTTCATAAAGTACTATATACTCTCTTGGACTGCTGCTTGAAATTGTACCACTTTGGTCACATAATTGCAATAAGTGAATTTATGAATTTTCGAAAATTTCGAATCGAATCGAAAATTTCGAATCGAATCGAAAATTTTATATTTCTTGTAACAGACCTTTTTTATATTTTGAGTTCTTTTGTTGCAAAATAATTACACAGTACTTTCGAGTTTTCAATTAAGTTAAACGATTTATTTACTTTCAATACACACAAAATAAATACGATGGTAACTTTGTTGTGTTCGCTCACTGATAACTCAAATTTATTCATTTGCCAAGCAAGTGATGCTTATAAGAAGTGGTTTTCAAACATACAAGAATATTCTACTTTAGCATCACTCCACATTGTTGTTAGCATTCAGTTTAGGCGCCTGCTTTGCTGTGTGTTTTGGTTTGTGTTTGTTTACTGTTGTTTACTTATTTGATAGAATTTTTTATAAGCATTTAGCTTATGTCTTGTATATATGAGATTTCTTAGAAAACTACTAAGTTTGTAAAATGCACAGTGGGTCGTTTCGTTTTTTTTTTACTGATAATTATTTTCCTTTAAAATTTCATAAATCATCTTGGTAACAATATTTATATGTATTTGTTTAATTCGTTCAATGGGAATTGCATGGCTTGTAGATCGGTAATGAAATTTATGTAAGAAAAGAAAATTTAAAGTTAAAGGGACTATCTAATTGTGTGTATAAAGCATAAATTTTAGGCACAGTTCTACTGCTAACCCTCCTCAGCCACAAAGTGTAATAAAGGATCCGCCATCTAACGTTTTTTTTTATAATTACTAGTGCTTATTTCATGAATAGTAACACTTAGCTCATGTTTGATTTGACAGATAATTAGTTTTATCCTTCCGCTAAATGAATATGGTTGTGTATACGTTTGAACACCGCTTCTTTAAGTGGGCTTGCGATCGACTTACAGAAGATGCCGATTTTGCAAAAAAATCATCTTTTCAGCTCATTAATCTTGACGGATATGTAAACAAGCAAAAAAGCATTTGGGGCACAGAAAACCGCACGCATACATTAAATCACTGTTTAGTGCGGATTTTGGTCCAGAGGAATAATTGTGCCATTTTTCAGGAGTGGCCGTTACCCTCAATGGCGATCGTTATCGGGTCATGTTGAACGACTTTTTGTTCACAAAAATTAAAGAGGAGGATATTGGCAACATTTGATTTCAACAGGACGGCGCTACGTGCCACACAGGCAAAGCTGTGTAGTTTTGTTTATAGCATTTAAAAAAAATTATTGATAAAAGAATTAAATTTGTCATTAATATAGACTTGATGGTTGGATTGTTCAATGATTTGGTGATTGTTTGAATCGACAACTTCAAAATGCTGGCTTATTTGTTATCTATCGTCATCGTCTAGTGTTTCGTAGAGCCAATTCATCAGCTTTCCGCCGATATTTAATAGGCCTCGCTTCATGCGGCCTGGTAAAGGCGTATGAAGGCCGTCCTTGATTTCGTTTATCTCCGTTATCATTATTTTCGGTAGAAAGGAGGTATTAATTTCGGTATGTTATGCGCGATTTCATTGACCGAATCACTTATGTCTTTAATTTTAATCTGATGGGAAATATATTGGAATCTCGTTGCTACTACTGCAGTGCCCATGTGTAGTTCAGCGTATCCGTCATCTACTTCTAATTTCTCTATGTGCATTTCTCACGTGAGGATCGAGGTTCCCATCAGAAGGAGTCCTGAAAGCTAAATCAAATTGTCGCATTAGTCGGTTATTGTTTAAGCGTTTGTTTTTAAATATTTTAAGTAAATTGTTGTGGAATATTTTCTCTTTCCCCTTTATCAATATCTTTGTTGTAATTGTGCTGTTAGGTTCTTTCACTAAATATGGTCCAATCCAGATTGGGGAGAACTTGTTTTTTCTATTTTGATTTCTAAGCCAGACTTTCTCTCCGGTTTTGAAGATTTTAGTGGCTCTGTTTTTGTCGTAATAGTTTTTTGAATTCAATAAGTTATTTGGCGGACACTACAGAAAATATAATTAAAAATTTTGAGGGAGTGCCTTTACAAAGGTGAAAATAATGTTTGCAGCTTTAGCTGTTGCAGCGGAGACATTTAAAGTACAAAAAGAGTGCAAGTATATAAAATTAAAACCAGCTTAGTGCAAGTTGGTCTCACTAGCGAGGTATATCGTGCGATGCCTGGAAGACCCTAACCACAAATGAGAATATAGCCTCAATAAGATTTATAAGAATAACCTGTAGTTTTTTACATTATTTTTTTCTTATCATAACTTCCTCTGGAGGTACCTCTACTTTTATTGTGTAATGTTCTTAATACGCCGTTTAATACTCTGTGAATTTAAAACCTGACTATTATGGTTTAAAATATAATAATATTAGATATCCTTTGGAGACACCTTTTAACTTTTAATCTTATTTTATTATTTCTTGTTGTAGCCTTTAACCAAATATAACTTCTGTTGAAGTTTTAAGTCCCTATGAGATGAAGGATTCTAATAGACGGCCAGCTGATCTAATTGATTTACATTATAGCAAAAATAATAGGGCTACATTTTACCTTTAAAGTATGGAACTGTAATAAAAATCACAGTGGTCGGTAGAACAATCTAATCTGTATTACAATCTCTGATAAGAAGTACATACAATTTTAGGGTGGGTTTCTCAATAGAAATATTTTTGACATATATAACGCCTTACACAAATGTGGGTTATTATTGCTGCTAAAAATTTAAGGGATGCTCCATCCGAGTAGACATAATTTTACAAGCTGTGTATTTTTATGATATGTTTCTATGATTATTATATCTGGTTGTAGATTCGAACATAGTCTCTTTAAGTTTGTCTGTTTTGAATTCGGTCATTTTGACAAGAAGTATTTCTGTGCAAGGAGACTAAGAAATTGTTAGAGTAAAGAAAGGCTAACAAGTGTTAATCAGCAATTTATCTTCCGTTTGATAAGTTTAAGTGAAATTATTTTAAAACGAATTAAAGTTTTTAAACTTGAAAAGAAGCCGAAGTATTTATGGTTATAAATAAATGAAAGAAAAGATATTTCTGCTTTCCAAGCATGCTGAAAAAATAATTACTGAAAACCTGTTGAATTTTATGCTACGAATTCATATTCACTAGTATTTTTTTTTTAATTATTTTGTTCTCTAAAAAATAGACTGAAAAAAATATAATTCCAAGGATTTTAGTAAATATGTTTAGTTGTGCAACTATTTTATATAATAAAGTAAATGTGGGTACATAATGTTAAGTAAAGTAAATATGTGCAAGTGTTATACAACTGCCTGTTGCACATAATAGCGAAATAGTTTTTTTTTGTGGACAAAATTTTTTCGGAAAATGCGCAAGTGTGAGTTTTTTTAACTGTTTTCGTTTAAGTATTTTTCTTCTTTCGTTCGTTTTTTTTGGCTGCTTTTCGTTCTTTTAAATTTGCTCCAGCTGTCCTGGTGCAAGGAACATGTATTTAAAATAAACAGAGAAGAGAATATAAGAACAGAAACGTAAAACACCCAACTCAGTTTAGGTGCATTTATTTTGTTGCTATTGCTATAAGTTTATGTAAGTGCCAACATCTTAAAACTCACACATAAGCCTGCAACTAATATTCAGTGGCAGGATTGAGAAGCTCAAATTCTACCATCCCCTGACTTGCCAAAAAGGACCTCTGCTTCTTCATACCATTTTGCTATTCACCGTTTTTTTTAACTTGAAATTTTTTCTCGTTATATTTTTGCATTTTTTTTTCATAGTTTTCCTTATATTTTTATTTATTCTACGTTGTTTTTAGAGCTTCTTTTTCCCTGGTATTTCTACCAAATGCTTCGTGTATAAAGTGTAGAATTTTTCTATATATTTAGTAGCAAATTATTTTTTTTTTATTTCGTTACTTTTATTTATTTGCCCATTTTTTGTTTTTTTTTTTTGTCTGCTTATTCTCTGTCAAGCGAGTATTAAAGTAGAAAATTTTTTTACGATAGTGATATTTTTATGCAATTTTATTATTACACATCTTTTAATTTTTTTCTACATTATTGCTATGAAATGCCACAAACCCCGTCATAGGAAAAAGAAACTAAAGTATATTCTTTGCAGCTTGAAAATATTTCATTAAAAATTTACAAAGAAATTAAGATTAAATAGAAAAATTCAACACAAAATTGGAAAAATATTTATAATAAACACAGGGTTAAATCCACTTAGCGAATAGCTGGCTGGCTAACTTCACAACAAACATACGGATTTGCACAAAAAATTAACAAAAACTTCTACTCAGTTTTCTCCTGTATGTCTGGAATTTTTTTGTTTTATTTTTACGAGCGGATCCTATTTCCCTGCTTTTACTCGTACTTCAGCGGCTTCTGTTCTGCGTGAAATGTAAAATTCTATTATAGTTAAAGTTTGTACATAATCTGTTTTACACTTGCAGTTGTAAAAACAAACAATGCTTGCCTTTGTTTATCACTGAATGCAATCGTATATAAAAATTATAAAAAAAAATCAATATAAATGGTCACAAAATTGTTTAACTTATAAATCAGGGTAATTATTTTGTTATAATTATAATTAAATTTATAAATTTATAATTTTTATATAAAAATAAAAATAAACAATTCCCTTTAGCCAAATTCTTTTTTAATTATTTTTTACTCCACAATTTATTTTCCACGTCTTTAAAATTATTAAATTATTGAAAAATAATTAAATTTTAACTTTTGTCTACCTTATTTTCGACTTCTTCTTAGGCGAGCTTTCGGTTTGCAATTTCGGTTTTATTCACTGCAAAGTTAAGTCTTTATTGAGGTTCGTGCTTGATGTGAATCAAACGACTTTGTTTATAATTAAATGAAAGAGATGTGGATCTTATATTGATAAATGTTTTTTTTAATGTCGGCAATTATGTATGCAATGCAATATCAGATAAACGTCCGCCTCTGTTAGCCTCACAAATGCGAGCCTTTTTGAGCACAGTTTTCATTACATTCTTACACACTTTATGTGGTATTTCATTAATTTCATCACGAATATTTTCTTTAAGTTACTGAAGCATTTCTGGTTTGTTTGCATAAACCTTGTTTTTCAGATATCCCCACAAAAAGAAGTCCTTAGCAGTCAAATCAGGCGACCGTAGAGACCAATCAACATCACAATTCCTTGAAATAACTTGTTGTAGAAAGGGGCCTCGCACTAATTCCATTGTTATCCTGATTATATAGGATGTGGCACGGTCTTGCGGATACTACATCTTAAACACGCACAAAGCATTTAGTTGTTTTTTTTTTAAGTCACATCACAATATCGCTCCCCATTCACAGTTACCGCTACGCCGTTTTCATTTTCAAAGAAGTAAGGTCCAAAGATTCCTCCTCACCAAATTGCACATCATACTATCAGCTTTAATGGATGCAAAGCTGACTGTTTTAGGGTTTCCTAATCTCCAGAACTAGCTATTCTGTTTATTCACATATCCATTTAAATGAAAATATGCCTCGTCACTCATTATAATTTTTTCATGAAAATCGGAAGTATCATGGGCGAGCTGTAACATTCTATTGGCATATGTACGGCGGCAGCGTAAATGGTCTTGTGGAAGAAGCTCTTGTGACAACAGGGTATTATAAGGAACCAAATGCAATTCCTTGTGCAAAATTGTGGCCAAAGTTGTTCGTTGAAGCTCCTAAGCACGACGTCTAATTCAGGTTGATGGATTGTTTTGAACACTTTTTGGAGCAGCAGTTATATTTTCAGCCAATAGTTCAGTATATTGTGGCCCATCACTTACAGACCCTCTTTCTTCGAAATCATTCACTACACGATAAATAGTGCGTTTTGTTGGCACGTTGTTTCTCTCAAAAATTTCACTTAACTTTCTTCTCGTCACAGTAATCGATGATTGATTTTGATAAAATGTTTTAACGATTAAAACACGTTGGTTTATCGTTTATTTTCCCATAATAAATTTACCACGGATCTACTCCACGACTGACAAATATAAACTGTCAAGACTTATTTTTATCAAAATGGCGGCAAAATAAATTAGTATAGCCTCCGGCAGAAGCCCAGTATAAAAAATAAAAAATAAACCAGAATTAAGCGCAAGTTAGACTCACTAACAAGGGTATCGGAGGATACTTGGGCCACCCTATATCATTAATTTGCTGCTTTTACAAGAATACTCTGTACTCTTTTATTTTTTTTTTACTTGTCAATGCGGCCTCTCAATCCTTTGGAGACACCTTTAATTTTGCAGTGTAATGTTTTTAAGACGCTCTTGTAATGGAAATAGTGCTATATACTCTGTGAATTTTAAACCTGACTATAATGGTTAAAGGCCAAGTACATAAGATATCCTTTGGAGACATCCTTTAACTTTTAATCTTATTTTCATATTTCTGGTTATAGCCTTTATCCAAATATCACTTCTGTTGAAATTTTAAGTCCCTATGAGATCGACCATTCTAACAAATGGCCAGATATCTTGTAGTTATGATTGCTCTCACCATGTAGGTTTTAAAATTGATGTTTAATTAAAATTTTTCAATCCAAGTAAAAAGTTCAAATATTTTTAACACCATTTGCGACACTTCGGTTCTGTGCCTTATCCAAGTCAAACGCCTGTTAAAATGTAAACTGAGATATTTAATTTCGAAGAAATTATTATTTATTGAGTTAATGTTATTACTCAATGTATTGCGTAGATTTTTGCTCACTTATCTTAGATTTTCATTACTTTAATCCTGTTTTCAGTAGGAAATATTTGAAAGCTTTATAAATAGTTAGAAATGCTGTGCCGCCAGCAAAGTCGATGTGTGTTTACCCGGTAGAACTCCGCCTTCAGTGGCAAACTTAGGAAATCTCCTTCTTTTAATATTGAGTATAAGCATACGACTACTTGAATAAATTTCTGGTAGGGAATAAATGGTTTAGGGATGGTTTTGCTTTAACTTAAATATTAAGCCTTGCTGTTAGCCCTTGTCAAGTGAGAAGAGCAGAATAGCATTTTTTCCTCAAAGACTTGTTTTTTCATCATATTCACTAAAATGTGTTTCTGTTCGATAGCGCTATGTCTTCCCCTAAATCCAAAATAATGGTTGCTCATTATTATTTAAAATGGATCAGATCTATCCACCTTCATTTTTAATAGTTTCTCAAACAGTTTTGAGATGCTTGGCAACAAGCTCACGACGAAGTATTAACGAAACCTACTAATTTTATAGTTTATAAAATTAGTAAGTTATTAGCAGTTATAATATTTGTTTAATTTCTTTATATTTTTTATTTAAATTTATTTAATTTTTCTAACTTTGTAAAGGATAAATTATTAATGACTGTATTTATCACAAACACAAATAATGAAAAATCTGATGAATATTTTAGAAAAAAAAGAAAAAAAGAAAATTGCATAATTTTATGGTCTCCAAATAATAAATAATTTTCAATTTCCTTTTTAATGGCAAAGTAGCAAGTGTTTTTCATTCCAAAATAGTTTTCTTTTAATTCTTATTGTTGTTGCTTCTTATTGCTGTTGTTAAGGTTATTGTTGTTCTTATTTATATTATTGTTATTATTGTACATAGAGATGCTGTTGTTGTGTCTATTATGTATTCGGGCAACATTGAATGAATGAAAATTTGCAACAGGTGCTTTAAAAAGTACATAACAACAACAACAACTGCAATAGCAATGTAACGTTGTAGTTACAATAGTTAAAGATACACGAGCAGAGATTTAGATACAAACGCACATGTTGGCAAGTTGTTGCATGTCAGCAAATTATACTTGTTGAGAGTTTTAGCTGCTCAATTCTGGAAAAGTATATTATTATATTATATTAAACCAATTTTGTATTTAATGTGGAAGCAATAATACGAGTATAATGTAACTAAAGCTTTTTCCACAGAAACTTTTATTGTTTTTTATTTCGGCTTAATAAAAAACTAAAGTCGATGTCAGCTTTTTTTAAAACATATTTTTTATATCTTTAGAAATTATATTGGGTATACAAGTTAATAATGACGATTTGGACAACATGTGGCATAGCTATCACTTATGGTTTGTATCAATAATAACAAATAAGTTATTTTGGAAAGAAAACGTCTGTCATTATAATTCAGTATTCAATTGATGCCAAAGTGCAAAAACACACATTTTTCCAATCGTTGTAATAATGTCGAATTTTGTGCGTAAAAAACATGTGTCGCAGATAAGTCTAATAACAATATTTCATTTGAAGAAAATGGCCGCTAAAAATTATCGATTGTTGGTAGAAGCTTACGGTCAACATGCACCAACTCAAAAGCTTATGAATGATGGTTTACGCAATTTAAAAGTGGAGATATCGACACCGAAGACATGAAGAGTTCTCGTTAGCAGAAAAAGTTTAAAGATGTGGAATTGGAATCATCATTCAGCGAAGATTGTTAAAAAATACAATAAGAACTTGCATTATCATTCCGAATCCCACAACAACCCATTTCTCTACTAAAAAGAAGATACGTGATGGGATTAACGTCAGCACTTAGTCGCGAGGCCTTAATCTGACGGTGGTCTTACCACTGTGTGTAGGAAAACAGCATTCAAATACGCCCTAGGACGCATGCACATTAGGTGCATAAACGCCTTATTAGCAAATTTTCGAGTGCGCGTCGTGCAGGGTTGTGCCCTCACTCTGCGCTAAAGAGTTAGAGAATATCCAACTCCTAGTTCTGTTGCATGCGTAAGCTAGGACTTTGGATGTTAACTTTTTTTACGTTAACATCTCTTAGGAACTTTTTCAGAGCCCGATTAAACCACAGCAGCCGCGTTACTCCCCAAGTGGCCCTACCAAACACAGAACAGGACCGTAGACATATGGACAACTGGTTCCTATGGTACCAATGTGTGTCGAATTTTTAAAAAACCTATGTCTCTTCAATTTTTGGACTCCCGCTAGTTTAGGTGACTGGGGAAGAGATCCATTAAAACTGTGTGCTACCCAAGAGGATGTAATTTTGTGCGTCATAATATTGTTACAGGCGATGAAAACTGATTACATTGTGATAACCTCAAGTGCAAAAAGTCATATGTAAAACCTCGCCAACCAGCCAAATCAACGCAGAAGGCAAATATTCATGATGCCAAGGTAATGCATCACGAGTATTTGGGAGGGATCAGAAGGGCGTTGTTTATTATGAGCTGTTGAATTCGGAGCAGTCATTCACAGGGCACCTATACCGAGGACAATTAATTCATTTGATGATAGCAATCAACGAAAAACAACCAGTATATTCGACCAGACACCAGGCCATAATTTACCATCATGGCGACGCTTAGCCATATGTTGCACGGCCGAGCAAAAACTATTTAGAAAACAGTCAATAGAAAGTTTTAGCTCACTCGCCTTCTACCCCAAACCTTGCCGCTTCTGACTCCCATTTCCTTCGATTTATGTAGAACTTCCTGGCTTGAATACGCTTCACTTCAGAATAGGGTATCAAAAATTGGCTTCATTTATTCTTTACCGGAGCAGTTCTTTGGATGCGATATCTATATGCTACTAGAAAGATGACAAGAAGATGTAGTTGAGGGTGGAAAATATTTTAAAAAATTGTTTAACTCATTGGTTTTTTAAAATAAGAATTTTTCCAGCAAAAATCGATATTATTAACTTCTTATTATTAACGTCTTACCTTTACATAGCTATTGTCGCAGTATATATTTGATTATCTGTTGCCTAAATATAAGTATGTAGAAATAACTAGGGCAAGCCATTTTGACATTTTTACTCGATTTAGTTGCTTTTAAATAATTATCGCAATTACAAGCAATATGGCAGTACATACTAAGATAAACAGAATTGCTAATAAAATAATCGATTGTTAAGTAAATAAAATTAAATCATAGAAAATCATTATTGGCATAAATTATTATAACATAAAAATATTATCATTACCATTAAATGTTGCTCAGCGGATAGAGCGCAATGAAAGAAAGGAAATAAAATATAATAGAAATTGGAGAAGAGATGTACAAGTTTTTGCTCTCAGCATATTATTAAAATATCTAATCATTATTCATTTAATATGAATATTTCTCGGAAAACATAGTTGCTACATTTAGTTAGGGATTCTAGAAAACAATTGAAAATTAATTAATTAATTAATTAATTATTGATTTACTAATTACTAACTAATGTGACCTTGAAGTATAATTAACGGCAAAAAAATAAATTAGAAAAATTATTTACTTAAAGTATATTAAATAGTTAATCGAGAACTGTAAATTTGGGTCTTAAAGTTTAAATTATATTTTCTTGGTCTTTTAAAAAGGCCCGCAGATTTGAAATTTTCTTAATGGGGCAGAATGTGTATTTTATTTTGTGCTAGAATACAAGAATACTAAAGAACGGGAGCAGCAAACTGTAGCAGCAACACAAATACTTACAAATATTGAAGTAATAAAAAGCAAAAGCATCTTCAACAAAAATGATAATAATCCTTCCTTCCGTTGAAGTTTTTATTTCGCAGTATCTGTTTTGCCGAACAACAATAGTAAAGAAACTTTAACTTGCGCTTCGAAATATGAAGAAGAAAGAATAAAACCTAAAGGTGGTGTTTTAAGAACGGAATTGCAACAGAAATCTACTAGTATAAAACCTACTTGATATCTCACCCTACAACTTTTTAAACTAAATTGTCTTAGATGTTTGTAACCAGAGTATGGGCCACATTTGTAGTCAGTTTGCTTTTTCTCTACTTCCTTAGGCTTTTGTAGTCATTTTTCGTATTATATGTGGATGAATAGTTTTTGTTTTGTTGTTTTTTTGTTGTAAACACTATGTTGTAAACATAATAACTGTTGCTGCTGTTATTGCTACCTAGAAAATCACACACAATTTCACATATTTATTTATTTTTTTGTTTTTTGTTTTCATATATCGTGGTTAAGATTTGTTGATATAAAATATTTTCGCTCTTGCTTTTTATTCATCAGCACATTTTTCCTACCATGTTTTCTTTTTGCCTTAATAACAACTTAAATAAATGACTCTAAATGGCCTTTATGTGCGGCTGAAGGGAGCTTGTGTTTACAAATAGCAGTGCATATGGATAAACACTCATGATTTATGAAGGTCATTGACAACAAATTTCCTGATTATTTTGAGTTAAACTTCGGTTATTGATAAATAATTTTAATTTTAATATTAAATAAAAAGAACCAAAAAAAAAATAACAATCTATAATTACAATACGAGTTATGAGTTGTATGGTTTTGTAAGAAGAGAGAGACGGGTTTTTAAGGCCGATATTTTAACACAAAAACAAAAAAAAATTTTTTCTTAGCATAGTTTTTTTAAGTTCATTTTATTTGGGTCTGTTTACATTTATTCAAGATTTGTTACTTTTATTTCTTAATATTTTTCTTACTTAAGCTTTTGTTTTACTGATGATCTATTTAGTTAGACAAACCTTCTTGTGGACTTGGAATGAGAAAATAAAGGAATTTTCAACCACAAGTTTGTTTTATAAAAGATTATTTTACTTTTTATTGCATTACGAAGAGCAAAGTTCGCAATTAGGAATGAAAAATAATAATTCGCAAATGTTCACCACGACCACGCTGACAGATGTCGATTCTTTCATTTAATCAGTTTTTAGCAAAATTACGGTCCTATTTCGTTAATCTAATAACGGATTTTGAGTTCTAAGACTGAAATCGATTCGATTGTCTCCGTATAGACTCTGCTCTTAACATAGACCCACAAAAAATAATTTAATGGTGTTAAATCATACGATCTCACTGGCCACTAAACAGCTGATTGTTGTGAACTTATGTGATCGGGAAATTTTATTTGCAATAAATTGATCGTTTCATTGGATGTGTGACATGTGGCACCATCCTGTTAAAATTGCATGTCAGTGTCGTCTATAATAGAAAGAAATTGACTTGCAAGCATAACTCGCGTTAGCGTGATACATTGACCGTTACCGCATTTCTAGCCTCATCCGCAAAAGAAACGGTCCAATCACGCTTTTAGACTACATAGTGCACCATACAGTTACACGTTGAGCAACCTAAGGCTTCTTATTAATCGCTCTAGGATTTTCAGAAGCTCAAATACGGCAATTTTGCTTTTTGACATAAAATGATTTTCCTTTGAAAAACTGATTTTTTTAGAAAAACCAAACGATTGTAACTGAATGAATTGAGCGAAGCCACGGCAATGTAAATAGTCAATGGGCTTCATTTCCTACACCATTTTTGTATCGAGCCTGTCGACTCAAATTTAACGACAAAATTCCTAATAGCAGTCTCAAAAGGACGATTATGTTGTCCGAAAATATCACGAGTTGTATGAAAAGTAACTTTAGCAGAAAAACAATTTTCATAGTGGATTTTAATTTTTTTTTTATTTTAATTATTTTAATAATATACGGCAGTTAATTTCCGACTATCCTTCTACTTTCACCACCTGTTTCATTTCTTCTCTATCTCTTTCCTAAAGAATATAGCACGGTACTTGACTAAATAGGCATTGTTGCCTGAAGTGCTACTTCTCTTTAAAAAAAAAAAAACAAACTTTAATGCCAATTTCGTGCAAAATATATTTCATTTTAGCAATTGCTAATAATATACTACGAATTCGTCAAAATCTAAATGTTAAAACTGTCATTTTGTTGGTATTGCCACAATTAAGACAACAAACTTCTTGTTGAAAACCCCGTTCACTTCTCAAAATAAAAATTTCCAAAATAGGCGTTCTTTAACTTTTTGATAATTCATTATCACAGATTTTAACTCTAAATTTTGCTTGGCGACTTCTTTTGGAAGACCGCACAGTTTCAACGGATATAGCTTTTACAATTTCTTACCGGATAAATGTTTTGTGGTCCACCGATATTTTGAAATCCGCTTTTTAGTGTTTTTTTATTAAAACTCCTGATGCATATAATGAAGAAAAAAACCTAATATTTTTTTCAGATTTACAAAACCGTTAAAATTACACTATTAATCTATCGTAAGTGAGGGGAGCTGTAATAAGTTTTAACAAGGCACAAAGGAATGTCATAAACTCCAGGGAGTTTTTACACTTGCTTTGGCTGTGTTTGCGATATTATTTAACGTTTAAGATGAAAATATGCTTCATCACCTCAAATGTTTTTATTCAAGGAACCATATTCTTTCTTTGGTTAAAAAAAAGGAATTTTTCGTTTTTTCCAAACCCAAAACTAACTGTAGTCAGCATAACACTTGCTTCATTGAATAAATGGCAGAAAATATAAAATCTAATAAATTTCAGAATTCTTTTCTTAAAATTCTTTTGAAAATAAACAAAACCATAAACCACAATAATAAACAAAATTTCAATGATTAAGGCAATGAAACAAATTTTATTGTAAAATTACAAACAATATAAAAAAAAAATTCAACATTCTTATCAAAAAATTTTAAATATTAAAAAATAAAATAAAAACAAAAAAAAATATGTGCAAAAATAATTTCATCAAATTGAGGTCACCTTTGCATTATCAAAAAACAAAAAAAAAATAAAAATATTTATTATAAAAGGAAAAAAAAATATTATAAATAAAATACTATTGTACAAAAATATAATAAAAATAAACCAAAATGATTAACAATATAGTGCAAACAACACTTAAAAATAATAGCAACAACAAAATCAGTAAAAAGTTGAAATTATACCCAAAGACGTAACACGAGAAAGAGCTGCGATGTAGGAGGATAGGAAACAACTGGGCAACAACAAAAAACAAAAATACGAAAAACAACAACATGAAACAAAACCTTATCTTTATGCGATGATGAATTTGCCCTGATTTCGATACACTCACAAGAGAGAAGTAGTGAAAACAATAACAACAAAAAAAAGAAATACAACACACTTTATTGTACCGAAAAAGTAGGAAAACAAAAAATGTTTAAATGCAGCTCAAAAAATCTACTGTGAATAACTATTACACCCGAAGCACAATAGACGCTGTTGAGGGGGTTTAAAATTAAAAAAAAAATATATATATATATTTTTTGATATTAAAATATTAATTAAGCTTTAACACGCCTTGCAGAAATTAAATTAAAATTGTTCAATTTATTGAAATTTATGCTGAAATTCTGCATAAATTCCTTATGCTTTGCATGGAATGAATGTAAGCTTAAGCCTAAAGAATATAATATATTAAAAAACTGTGAAAACATCATCGTTGGTCTAATTAAATAACTATTTCTTATCTTAACGGGCCCCTTTTAACTAAGTCCTTGCTGAATTCAGTGAAGTTTTTATAATTTTTTACTTATTTTGAGTTAAAATTTTTTTTAACAAAAACGTGTTCATTCCGCTTTGAATGCAAATATTATAAATAGCTTATTTAAATACAATTAAATATATTTTTTTTAAATTAAAAATGTTTCCATTTAATATTTAAATTTATTTGATTTTCAGAAAATTTTTTTAAATATATAAAATTTTTTTTTGTCCATTCATTTAAGCTAAACTTTGGGTGCAATTAATTTGTGCAGTGGTTTTCTAGCAAATCTCCCACTAACTTTTCCCACTTCGATAATTTAAATATTTTTACTTCGCTTAATAATTCTTAATCCAAGATTCTTTTGTTACACTCTTGATTATTCCACTGTCTGTTTTTATTTTTGTAGAGAAACCTGATGTTGACTGAATGGTTACAGTAAACATATTATGATATTTCTCAAAAAATATGGTTGTAATCTTAATATGCACAGGGTCCGCAATCTAACGTTGTTTTTTTTTTTCAACTAGTGCTTATTTCGTGAATGGTAACACTGAGCTCATGTTTGATTTGCCAGATAATTAGTTTTACCCCTCTGCTGAACGAATATGGTTGTGTATACGCTAGAACAATGCTGAGAACTATTGCGACATTCCTTGAAAATCATGGCATCGTTGCAGAATGCGTACGGATTTTGGAAGGAGAGCAACACCGTCAGCTCCGTATGTTCGTTATCTTGTGAAAAAAGTGAAAGAAACTGGCGTCCTCCTCGATAAACCAAAGCATGAAAAGCCAAAAACAGTGCGTACACCCGGGAATATTGCTGCTGTGGCAGAAAGTGTGCGTGAAGCACCATCAACATCAATTCAGCGTCGTTCTCAACAATTGAACATTTCAGAGGCATACAAAGTCCAATTGGTTCAGGAGTTTATAGCATTTTGAAAAAAATAAACAAGTTGTTTGATTTATTTGATCATATAATGGTTACAACGTATATTATGATTATATTATATTAAGCTTAATCTTAAATTAGGTGCCCCTGTAGGCTAGTGTACTAGCTTTTCAGTATGGGGGTTGTGGGTTCGATTCCCAACGAAAACCTTGGTGTTTTTCACTACAAAAATAAAAATTGACTGTCGGTTGGGCTGCTCAGCGATGAAGGCATAATCACTGGTCGCTGTGCTATCTTATACGGTAGTTAATTTCCGACTATCCTTCTACCTTTACCATCTGTCTCATCTCTTCTCTATCCCTTTCCTAAAGAATGTAGCACGGTACTTGACTAAATAGGCATTGTGGCCTGAAGTGCTACTTCTCTTACAAAAAAAAAATATCTAGTATTGAGTCGCCCCTTTTGTGCATTTTTCTGTCAACAATCAGAAGATTAATTATTATTTAAAATAGCAATGGAACTATATATAAATGCTAAAATCAATATATTTTATCTTATTGCTTCACAGCATAACGTTCGTTAGGCGGTACAGTACAAACGTAGAGAACGCAAATAGGTTTTCTCATCTGTATCATGGCAACTGTGCGCTGCATTAAAAACTTGTTGTTCACAGAAACTAAGCTGCATACGCATATATTTACTACAATTGATTTCATTAGAAATGCTGCTTCAAGGCATTCCTAATGCTAACAAATGCTTGATAATAATGCATAATAATTAAATTTTAATAACGTTTTTAAATGCACATCGTTTTTAAAAGCTTTAACTAATTTCAGATGCTGAGTTTTAAGACGACGTTTAACGTCGATTTTTGCTGTTGTCATTCCTTTCCATCTTTGCTGGCTGTTTATTCGGTACGAATAGCGAGTGCGCTCTAAAGCTGTGCTCTAAACTGCACTAGTGACTCAGTATTCGGGTTTAGGTAGTTCCTTTATTAAAGTCGCATCTACAAATTTAGACAGAATGCCCGCCACCTGGCGTTCTATGCGGGGCTAATTTCCAATATTTCCGATGGATACACTTTCGTGTTTTTCGTTTGTTCGTGTATGAGTAGTTTTAGTGGTGCGAAAATAGTGTCTGAGGTCGTGTTTATAATGTCACTGTTAAAAGTTTTTGTTCTCTAGATTTTCATGCTATCAATAATATAATATAGCCATAAATACAAAATTGTGATATTTTTAACCGTCAAGAAAGGCATGAGTGCAGTTGACAATGCAATATTTCAATCTTTATTACTGTCGTCATAAAAACTCAAAATTGTTTTAAATTTTTTTGATAAGAAGGAAGGTCCACCGCATATGAAACTAAAACTGCAACTAAAATCTAACCAAAACAAATCAGCCCTGCAGTTCGCGAGTCGTTAAACATTTTGTTTTTATGGAAGCAATAAAAAAGACAAGATTACTTATTTATACAGTCATGTGAATGTTGACTTTAATTTTTTGCTTTCTATAAGGAAGAAAATAACACATTCGTTGCCTTGTTATACATTTTTAATTTTTAGGTATTTTTTTTAATAAAAACTTTTAAAAGTTTTGGATGGTGGATTTATTAAGACCTCCATACAATTAAATTGCAGTAACGATAGCATACACATTTTAGTATTCTGAGGCATTCAATAACGAAATTGAAAAAACTAGGTATCCCTGTAGGCTAGTAGGTAGTGTACTAGCTTGTCAATCTGGGGGTTGTGGGTTCGACACCCAAAGAATACCTTGGTTTTCTTTCACTACAAAAATAAAAATTGACTGTCGGTGGCCATTATGAAGGCATGGTATTCACTGGTCACTGTTCTGTCTCATACGACATTTAATTTCCGACTATCCTTCTACTTTCGATCCCTTTCCTAAAGAATGTAGCACGGTACTTGACTAAATAGGCATTGTTGCCTGAAGTGCTTCTTCTCTTTAAAAAAAAAATTCCGAAATTGGAAAATATTTTCACAGTTTTTCTTCAGCTGTGAAAACGCTTTCGGTTTGTTTTCAAATACCACGTTTCCGGTTTTTTCATACGGTTTAACCTGCTTTTAAATAATACATAGAACACGTTTTGTTTCACATTAAAAACTTCCTGATTAAAATTAATAATTAAATGGAAAAAAATATTTTTTCAGAAAAACCAGCCGGTTGTTTTTGAATGAATTGAGCGAATCTATGGCGATGTGAATGGTCGGCTGGCTTCATTTCCAGCACCAGTTAAATCTTGTAAGGCTTCAAAGTCAAATTCTTATGCAAAATTCGCCATGGAATAACCCCAGTTGCTGAGAATGTCGACGAAATGACAAATTTGGATTTGCTTCTAAGTTGACGCTCATGGCTGCGATGTTTTCAGTTCAACCGGTCGAATACGCGTTAATGAACTCGGTATTAGATGGCACGAAAATGTACGGAAGCAGAAAATGTGTATCATGTTTGCCAGAAAAATATATATGTATGTTAGTGTTGCCATCGTATTATGAATAATATGTATAATCATTTTTTGACGATTTTTAAAAGTTATTTAAAATAAGAAAATAGAAACTGAAACCGTAACAAACCCATAAAAAGTTGCATCTATTACACAAGTTAAAAGTTGAGATAAAATGCTCTAACTTTTTTTTGTCTCATTATGCCATAGATGTGCTTAAGTAAAATGAAATTATTTAGGTAAAATAATATGGGTTGATGAGATTTAATAACTTTTTAACATATGTTTGTATTCTTTTAGTTAAATTATACAAGGGCTTTAAGCTTCCTATTTTATTTTTTTTATTAAGTTATTAATTTAGTCTACAGATTAATCCTGATAGACAACTAGTCGTTGAAATATACAATTTTATTACGCTTCACAACATCTAATGATAAAGAATGATCAATAAATCTGTATAGACTCTTAAAGCCTTTGCAAATTCTTCGAATTATATTCTGTTTCGAATAAGTATTTTGAAAGAACTGCAAGAGCAGTGGCTGATAACATCAAGTTGAACGAAGGAAAAAATTTAAGCAAGTATAAGAAATCAGTAATTCGACTGAAATTTTCCCATTAATAAAATGTATTGCAAAAGGTATATTAAATATTGTTCTGCGGCTATTCAGCGTTGGCAATCTAATTAATATTAGTGTGAAACGATAAGATGGAAGCTGAACTGGAAACTGCCATGTTAAACCACGTAAGCAAAAAATTAGAAATTTTTTTCTGAACTGATTCAATATTGTTACTATGCACATTATGTTGTGGGTACCATATTACTACATTCCAAAATTGGTTTGACAAGTGATGTGCAAAGAAAAGCAGGAACTATAAAGACCCAAGCAAAAGAATCTTTTTAATAATAATGCCCTCTAGGACTTAAGCTTATATAAAAGTATGTCATTTTTATAATGATGTGCTGAAAATATTCTGGGAAATGTTTATAAATTATGAGAAGTTAATATAAAAGTAATTTGGAATAATTAAACCTTGCTACTGTTAATCTTAATTGCTTAGAATTCTCATTCAGTTTATTTTCTTTTGTTATGGCTTCTGAATAAACTTTGGCTAGATCTGTGTAAACAGATGAATGTTTTGTATATTAAATTATTTGGTGTTAGAAGGATTTAAGCTCCACTAACACTAAAAATATATATGTATTTTTTTTTTATAATTTACAAATGACAGAAAATTTTTCATCGTCTTTAAACAAACTAGCGGGAATGTACAGAAAGAAAAATTAGACCAAGAATTCACAGCTTCACACAATGATACTTTACAAAAACTGAACAAAAAAGAAAATAACAAAAAAAAAATAAATAAATAAAAATTTTATTCCAAAAAAACACACAACAAAATTGGAATAGAAAAATGAAAATAGATTTTGTAATTTGATGCAGCTGCAAAGAATTGCTTTGAATGCAACAAGTGTAAGATACAATGGAAAAGTATTGAATTCTAAACGAGTATTTTTAAATCGCGTCGGGTTTTCTAAAACAAAAAGAAAAATGTACGAGTAAGCATGACTGTAATGCATCTTTGTCATATTTTTGCGCAATTTATTGATTTAATTTGGAGGTATTTTTTAAATGTCAGCAGCACATGTTTTTGCAAATTGTCCAACTAACAAAAATGATTTTGTTTATAAATACATAACATTTTTTTTTGTCAATTGACGTCAATAACATTTTACTCTGTCAGTTAAATAAGTTTCTTTAAAGCTTTCAAAGCTAGGGTGGGTGGTATAATAATGTCTTAATTTGCCACCTCTGGAATTGGTGCTTAATAAAATATATCCTCTATTGGTTTTTTGTTATTTAAATTAAAAACCATAATAAATAAATAAATAAACAAAAATTAAACAAGTTGAGGGGATTTATTTACAACAATTGAAAAAAATTTCATTACAATAAAATTAATAAAACTGAGACCAGAAAATGAAAAATACAAATAAAAAAGTAAAACTAATTTTATGAATGTTTATTCAATGCGGTTAAAGGCTTTTTATTTCTTAGTTTATTAATGAAATTTGTTTATGATTTAAATTTTAAATTATTTGCAAATTGAAACTAATTTCAGGTTGCACTGATTTATTTATTTTAAAATGCCTTCAAATTAACAAAAAAGAATTTAATCAGCGACCGTACTTTGAAAATTATTATAAAGGGTTTTCTAATACGGACCGATATGTATGTCTGTTTCTTGAAAAAAACATTACCATATTTTATATTCAGTAGTGATTTAAAAAAAATTATTTTTATTTTATCAGCACAATCTATAAAATATTTGCTGCTTTGTTAACAATTTGACAAAAAAAAAAAACGCAGATTCAAACTGTGAAAAGTATTTCCTTGCAGTGTTGAAAAGGAATAGCATGAAAAAAAACCTTAACCTTTTTTTGAACGTTTAAAGTTGATAATTTGTGTGTCTGTACCTTCTGTTGGTATTGAATAATACGACGGGTACTTAAAATTCCATCATGATACGTACATGATTTGAAGACACATTCATCGTGTTGTGCTATTTAGTTGAAATGTCATTTCTATCGATTTGTCACATTAAATGGATTTTTTAAGTGCAACAATAACAGCAACAGACAACAAAAACATTAGCTAAATGGTAAATAACAGTTTTCGCACTTGATTTTTTGGCCTGTTTGGTAAACAGCCAGTAGTTCTTAAATGTTAAACGTTAATGTTTTTTTTTAGAATAAGGTTCGTTTAATAACCTTAAAACTTTTGAATATATAAATAAATTAATTAAAACAAATTTATTTTAACATTAGATTTATGTAAATAACTTTCATTTATTTACAATACAAACAAGAAAAAAATTTTTTTTTTGTAATTTTTGTTTAAAATATAAAATTTTTAATTTTATTCTACTCTCAGAATATTTTTTATGGTGAAAGAAAAAAATTTTTTAAAGGTGTTTTATTCTGAAAATATATCACAGAAAAAATAAATAAAAATTTGTTTACTTGAGTAATAAACACACACTATATACAACCGTTAAAGCCAACTCTTTGCGATAAGAGACCGAAAAATATTGTTTTTGGTAATTTTAAAATTACTTGTAAAAATCTATATTTAAATTAACGAAATCCTAATAAAAATAATTAGATTTTTTTTTAATTTTTTTTCAATTAAATTTTTTCAAATTAAACTGAAAGGTAATGTACATCCTCCACTATCGGAATCATAAGATTTTCTGGAAAAAAATTAATCTGGTGACATTATTTATTGTAAAAACACATTTGAATTAAGAAGAGTTCATAAAAAATGGGAATCGGCTGTCATTTGTATTGTTACGTTTATTACTTTTAATAAACGTTTTGTAATTTTGAATTCTTTTATTGCAAAATAATAACGCAGTACTTTAGAGTTTTAAGTTAAGTTAAACAATTTGCTTACTTTCAATATACAAAAAATAAACACGATGGCAACTTTGTTGTCTTTACTCACTGATGACCTAATTTGAATTCTTTCGTAGCCCAGTCAGCACCTTATTGAAATACTCTTAATACCGAACAAACAGTCAGAAAAGACAGAAAAAAATGACGGCAGTGGTGTTTTAAGCGGTTCTCACACGTGCAAGAACATTCTACATTAATATTACCCTATATTGTTGTTGTTGTTATCATTCAGTTTAGGCGCCTGCTTGGCTGTGTGTTTTATTTTGTTCTTATTTGGCAGAATTTCTTATAAGCATCTTGTTGTTGTATTGTGTGTATTAGAAAACTACCCAGTTTGTAAAATTCACAGTCGGTCGTTTACTTATTTTATTGTTAATAATTTTTTTTAACATAATAAATCATCTTCGTGATAGTATTATAGGGCATAAAACATGCAAAGCAAAATGAGTGAAATTATTTTTTTGTTGTATTTATCTTAAAGAAACTAAATACAAAATAACACCTTTTATATTATTAAAAAAAATGGAAATGGCAAATAATCCTAAATCACTAAATTACTTAATCGTGATTGAGCTGCAAATAATTACGAAACGTTATGAAATTGAAAGATATAAATATGGGACAAAAAACATTTATCTCGGTTGGTTTAACATATTAAGCAATTACTGTCTTGCTATCAAGACAACAAGCTTTAACTTTATATTTTTTTTCGCATATAAGGAAGATTGGGGCATTGAGGCCGAAAATTAATTTAATACTCGAAAACTATTTTGCAATAATCTTTGAACGATGTTATATAAACAGGTGTATAATTGATTATCCTACTCTGTCATTAATAATGGGTGATGTAGTCTCTATAGGCAATCGAAGACTCTTGATATTTTTGATATGAAAAATCAGTGGAATATTCAGTGGAAGAAATACATTTTTCAAGCACGAAAAGAGCTCGTGGTTTATATATATATATATATTGGATTATGGATTATTATTATAAGAATGCTTAGCATTGGTAATTTTATAGGTACAAAAAGAAACATCAGATAGAGGGTAATGTGGCTCAGCTTTGATTGACTTAAACTATTAAGTCACTAGAGCATTGATGCAATGTGGGATGTATTTAATTACTCAACTGTTAATTACAATGATGCTATGTCCTCTAATTAAATGAGGGAAAATATTTCCATTTCATGCACGCAATATGCTTGTCATTTCTGATCGATTGGAAAGGGAACAAAATTTCTCACAGCTTTCGTTTTTCAGCCAAATTATTTGTTTAGTAAAATGTTTCCTTTACTTCTCTTGTAAGAAAGTTTAAGTTAAATCTTCACGAACAGTTCGCCTTTTAAACTGCATCCCTTTATTCTAGTTTCAGAACGATGCATTGAAAACGTATGGGCATTAGCCCAAATAAAAAAGTCTTCAACTAAATATGAATATAAATTTTATTTAAGAAAATCAATCTTAATAATGGGCTTTTTGAATAAATTTATCACATATATTTTCAATTTCGCTTTCCCTTCGAAACTTTTTCAGGAAATTAATTAAAAAAAAAATTGTTAACAATAGTTTTTTAGTAGTTAGTTATTAAGCACTAAGTCATTATTTAAAAAAAAATTTAAAAACTTTAAATTTTCGCCAATGGTTTGGCGAAATATTGAATATTGATTGGTTTTAAACAAAAAATTTTTTCAATTTTGATTAATTATTTATTCATTATTTTTGTTTATCCTGATGATGCCAACCAATGGTTTGACGAAGTATTAAAAAAAAATAATAAGAAATAAAGTTTTTAAATTTTTTATTAAATAATAATTTAGTGCTTAATAATTAACTACTAAAAAATATTAAAAAAGGTCAAATATCTATAATTATTATTTATTAACAATAATAATTTTTGTTTTTAAAAAATTAATTTCCTAAGGAAGATTTTCAAGGGAAAGCGAAATATTGAAAATATATGTGATAAATTTATTTAAAAAGACCATTATTAAGATTAATACTTATATACTAAAAAACCAAAAAAAAAGGTCGAATAATAATAATAGTCAAGTAAAAGAAAATCTTAAATTTTATGGGTAAATTTAAGACTGAGATATCTGATATGTGCGTTATTGTCCGACGGGGTTTGTTAGTTGGGTATGTGTTCTCTCTACATACTGAAGATGGCGTATAGCTGAAACCGGTATGTTCACAAACCAAATTTGACGCGAGTTAACGTAAAATCATAACCAAACTAAGATATCTCACTATTACTTAATGAGATGTACAACATTTCTTTTATAATTGATTTTAAAATTTATTTGTTAATTAAAAACTAAAGCGAACTTGGAGCAATATTTTAATTAAATTATTCGTTATTTTACAACTTGACTATAATAATAATTTGTGGTAGATTTAAAACCTCTCAGTCAGCCTCCTTGAATTTTACATTTCGATAGAAAATATTTAATTTAATTTTTTTTTATTCCTCTAATTTAAATAAACCCCCTAAGATCGGCTCTCAGTAATTTTTATTCAAGTTTTCATAACGACAAAATTATTATCAAAAATAATATAAAAAGTTACTATTCAAGTTTAGTATGTGCTTAGCGATCTCTTGTTTCATAATACAATATTTACAACTGAAGTCTAAACCAGCTGAATAAATAAAGCTGCTAAAAATTAACCTCAAAACTTACATTTTATAAAAGGATTATATTATTAAATAGAAGAAACAAAATGTTAAGTTCTCTTAAGTCAGAACATTTAACAAACACTGCTTTTTAGCTGGCTCCTCAATAGTCAGCGTCCGCACTTTCAAGAAAAATAAGCTATAAATGATAATAATGTTTACAACAAAAGTGGTTTTAGCCAAATTCGTTAAAATTGTTGCACAAAAATTTGCTGACTCTATACAAAAAACTTCATCTAACCTGCCACCAAAATGGACTACAACCAACGGACAGATCTGGCTTGATGCGTTCCTTCATTTCTTATAGATTAGACTTTTAATTTTTTGCCTTCTCTCTCTCTCTCTCTTTCTCTATCTTTGTCTGTTTATATTTGTTGCCCCAACAGCCATAAATATAAAACTTAAGAATTTATGGTTTTGTTGTTATATTTCAAACAGAAAGCATTATTATTGTTGTTGTTGTTGTTTCTTGGGCTGCTGCTACTGCTGGTATTTGCCACCATGTTAAAGGCTTTAAAGTTGTTGATCGACTACTGGCTGCTTGCTAAAATGGAAAATTAATTGTGTTTTTCCTGCAATTTTTGTTGTTTTTGTTGTTTTTTATTTTAATTTATTTTTGTTTTTCTTCTACTATTTAATATATTTTTGATATTTTTTGGTTTTTATTTATTATACATTTGATTTTATTGATATTTTGATGCATTTCGTTTTGCACAGTCAATTTTAGTTTTGAAGTGGTGCCACATGTGGGTCATGATCAATGTTAAATAACAAAAGTAAGAAACAAGAAACAAAGAGTAATAAATGATTACTTATTGTTATTGTTGTTGCTATTGTTTTACAGCTCATAAAAAAGGCATAAAAAGGCATCTTGAGATCGTGACTAAAATGACTCACAATTTCAATTTTTTTAACAAAACACTTTTGCTTCGTCGCACAAAATATTTTTTTTTGTATCTTAAGTGAATTTTTATGCCATTGTGCAAGTGCTTAAAGTTAGGATGATTTTTTTTTTAATATTTTACGTTCACAGAAACTTCTATATGAACTTTACCCTCAACTTGCGCCCATAACTCTTTCGTTAATTCAAGATTTTTATGTTGAAGTTTTTTTTAAGATTAAGTTAATATGACGTTATGCTCTTTGCTAATAATAATATTTTTACACAGGATTCATTTTTTAAGAAACTTAAATTGATACAAATCATTTTAATTCGAAGTTTTAAACCAACATAAAGTTGGTGGTAGTGTTTTTAAATACTCCATATTAAGACCACTTTGTCCAAGCAAATTTATTGCAATGTTTTCTTTTTGTAAACTAATTATCGAAAGTTAGAATCATTATTTTCATTTATTGATAAGGAGTCTGTCTAAGGAAATGTCTTCCATGTTAGGAAAATTTCAGGCTCACCTAGTTTTACTTTGATATTTAATTTTTCAAATGCTTTTCTTTCACTTAGTTCTAACTTAAAATATGATATCAATCAATTCACCACTGCTCTTCTGGCTGTACTGCTTACATAAACCCTGCTGCTTCAGCCAAATCTATGCATATACTGAATATCATTTGAGACGAATGTAATCTATTTTTCATTATATTGTAACATTTTTACTTTTCAAACTTGACGATTCTGCTTGATTGCAACAAAAGCGCGTTAACTTTTTCTCGTGTTTACGAAATCATGCAAGCTTGTACAGCGATCTACTTCATTATACTGTGTTATTTCTTCGAGAGTCATACTATTCGATACAGTATGCCGCTTTAATCAGCGCAGTTGCCTTACGTCTATATTTGTACTCACAATCCATTGTTTCATAAACATGATCTTTAATAAAATTACAAAGCTATGAACACCACACTACTCGGTGGCTTATTATTTATACAAATTGAGTCCTTCAACCTATCAAGTCCAGTTATATGTTGTTGCTTTCCTTTCTATGCCTATGGTACTCTTGAAGTATGTATCATTATTTTCTTGCTTAACCATACAGGCTTTTATGCCATCTCATTTGCTCCAATTTATATATTTAGATAAGACTTTACCAACATATATTAAGCAGCCTGTTTGGAATACACATGTATTGTATTTAGTTAAATATAAAACTTATACATCTTATACACACATAAAATATTATTTTTGTTGGTCCAAAATTGTAGACGATGTAAAAGCAGAATTATCCAGCAGGGATAGTCCGTTTATAATATTGTTTTGGACCTACTGCTTCACAGCGGACAGTAGAAGCAGATGATCTTTTTAATGAGAATTTATTTCCCAATTATCTGAAAGATTAACCAGTTTGTTCTACATTCAAAATGTGAATGTGGTAAGTAGTAATGAAATTTTCAACAAGAAGTTTGTTTTTCAATTGTGGCAATACCAACAGTAGTTTTAACATTTAGTTTTTTGACGTATTGTCAATTGAATTCATTTTCCACGAAAATCGCATTAAAATAATTAAAATCCACTAGGAAAATGGTGGTTCTGTTAAGGTTACATTTCGTAAAATTCGTGATATTTTCGGACAACATAATCGTCCTTCTGAGACTAAGAGTTTGCTCGTTAAATTTGAGTGAACCGGCTCGATACAAAATGTGTATTCTACCGGGACGTTGAAGCCGTGACCAACAGTGTTAAAGCAGATGCGAATTTGTCAATTCCCTACAAGGTTCAACTGGTGCAGAAGTTGAAATATATCGACCATTCAAATCGCCATAGATTCGATAAATTCATTCAGAAGCAACCGGCTGTTTTTTATGAAGAAATTATTTTTTCACGTTAAGTCCATATTCACTTATCAGGGTATGTCGACAAGCAAAATTACCGCATTTAGAGATCTGATAATCCTAGAGCGATTATTGAGAAGCCTTTGCATGCTCAATGTGTTACTGTAATCTAGAGGGATGATTGGGCGATTTTCGTTTTCGAAGATGACACTAAAAATGCGGTAACGGTCAATGGATCACAAAATGCTAACAACACAATTTTAGTCTATTATTGAAGACGTGGATATCACTGAGATGTGATTTCAGCAGGATGGTGCCACATGTCACACAGCCAATGAAATCAGTTAATTGCAAACCAAATTTTCCGATAGCATAATTTCCCGACAATCACAGCAGTTAAGTGGCCATTCAGATCGTGTCCTGCTATGTTCAGGACAAAGTCCATGCGAAGCCAATCGAATCAATTTAAACCTTAAAACTCAAAATCCGTAATGTGATTAACGATATAGGACCGCCATTTTGCCATTAAGGAATTAAAAACTTTGATGAAAGAATCGATGTGGTGGATATTTGCCAGAAATAATATTTCATTCATAATTGCAGAACTTTTCTCTTCGTAAATCAATAAAAATTAGAATCTTTTTCATCTAATATTTTTGTTTTATTTTGTTTCGGAAAACAAACTTCTTGTTGAAAAACCCTTTATAAGAAATGAAAAGATGTATACAACAATAAAACTTAGGTACTTCTGTAAAGAAGGATTTTTATTTTCAGGGGGGCAAAAATTAACCACTCCTGTCTTAAAAATAAAACAAAAAACTTTGGAGACAAGTCACATGCCATGTTTGATACTGGCTGCTATTTATGTACGGCATACAATATATTTTGCGCCATTATTTTAAGATTTTAATTGAGTTGTGTGTATGTTGCTTTCAAAATTGCTAATTTATTTCCATTTTCAAGCCACATTTTAAAGCGCCCGTATGATTTGATTTTTAGTTTATTTTTTCAACGAGGATAAACTGTAAATTAATTTTAATAAATTTTCAACACGAAATTAAATAACCATTAAAGTTATGCTGCCTTTTCAGTGGACTAACTCAATGGCATCTTAAATTTTTTTACATTAGAATTTAAGCCATTGCGTTTTTAACGAATTTTAATTCAGATCCCATAGAGTTGTAGATAATTTAAAATTTCTTCTTGTTATTTATATATAAATTTTTAATATGGTATCCTGTGTTTAACAATGTTTAATTTTTAAAAAGAAAATTGAAAAAAATTTTATTTAGTTTTGTTTTTTTTAACAAAATATTTTTAGTTAAAATTTTTTTAAAATTAGCAACAAAATAAATATTACTTATTTAAAGCATGTCAATTATATTTTAAGAACCGAAGCCGAAGGCGAAAATATGCTGCTGTATTTTCAATTGTGTTTTTTTTTTGTAATTTTAAGAAATTAACACTTGACCCTCGTAAAAAATTCTAACAAAATATTCAATATATAAAAAATTGGCCTTGATATTTGCAAAAGTAAAAAATAAAAAACGCTCGACAAAAATATTCTAATAAATTCATATAACAACATCAGTTACAACCATAACAACAACAACAACAAAAACGTTTGTTAGTTGTTGCTGGTAGCCTGCAATTTATTTTGTTCGAATCGCAATTCAAATTGCAAAAAAAAGCAGCAACACAATTTTTCTACTAGAAATTCATAATTGTACCATGTCGTAGTGAGAGACAGACGTTTTTTTTATTTGTCAGTAATTTTTTTTGTTGTTGTTTAAAATAAAATACAGGAAGAAATTCTATGCGCAACGCGTATTAAATTTTCATACATACGTTTTCGTTAAGTTTTATTTAATATCGTTTCGTTTAGGTTTTTTTTTTTATTTTTTATCAACAATTTTTTTATTTTTTTGTAGATGTTTTTGTTTTTTAACGAACAAATAAATTTTTTTGTTTTTTCTAATATTTTAGTTAAATTTTGTTGTTTGTTTTGTAGGTCGTTTTTTGCTTCTGTTACTTTCGTTCAATTGTGTTGCACTCAATTCGTAATTGGATTCGTTAGTTTTATTTATATATATTTTTTTTTTTGGGTTTGCATTCCATTTAAAAAATTTTTCATAGTTTTTTCATTTTGATTTATTGAAATTGAATAAACAGTATTTATTTTTATTTATTTAGATGGTCTGTTATCTAATTGCACCTTCTTCTAAATGGTGTCGTCTTAAAAATTAAAGGGCGAGTACCTATTAACAGTATTTAATTTAAAAATACGATTAAGTGGCTGCAACATTAATAATTTAAATGAAATAGAAATTTGTTTGTGATAACTGATCAACTTCTTTTTACGAAAAACTTTTTAGTGCAAAAGATTAGAAAACGTTTGAAACAAGAGAAAAATATTCAATTCAATTTAAGTTAACAAGTTGAACTCACACACAAAGGGTTCCGTAAATTTTGTATTTTCATTTTACTATAAATTAAAACCATTTTCTTTAAATATTTGTTAGATAATACAACACATTTCAATTAGAGGAAGAGCATTTTATGTTTATTTTTAAAAATATTCCTTTAATGGTTTAAAAGTTAAGGCTAAATTCGTATATAGAAACACCTTTAAATTAGTTATTGTTTACACTTTTTTACAGTGGATTAAGTTGTGTCTATTGCTTACGAAATATTAAAGAATTTTTCCCTAAAATCGTATTATTATACACATTATCCCCGGTGGCACGCAGTCTTGTTGGATCTTTTTCACGTCATGATATGTGCTTTCGAGAGTTAAAGGCGGCACCAATTGCCAGTTATAAACTGGAAGAGGCATAGGACTCTCGACGACCTACTAGTGACTTTATAGCCACACACTAGTACCACCGGGGGCAGTTGCCCGCAGGGCTACGGTGGATATTTTTCCTACACTCAGTGGTAATACCACCCTCAAATTAAGGCCTCGTGGCCAGGTGCTCGCATTAATCCTTATACCTATCACTATAGACATACCTTTTTTATTTAGTACACAATGTTACACACATTATATAAATCTGACATGTCTCCCAATCCTCGTCCGGGGGCACATTATAAGTCTTTATGGATCACACAACCATCTAGACTTGTGTTTTGCGGGGGTAAAAGGGAGCCTAGTCCCCTTAGGCTAGTAGGAGCTAACTGGAAAATCCAATATATTTCCACGGGATTCAGTAAAGCCCCAGAGTTTCGCTATTTGCCTCTTTAGGCATTTAGCTGTTCTCTGACTGATAATTGAGGTAGGCCCTTCGGGAGTATCGTGGTGACTGTGTGTTTCGAGGCCCTCGTTTGAGTTTGTAGGATCATTAACAATGAAGTAAGTAAGATTGCCGTCGTGTTCTTAATTATATTAAGTTTCATGCATTCTGGACCAGGAATGGGATAGTCGCCAACTTTTCAGAAAGGAGTGAAGGCTGCGGCCTGCTCCGGACTTTTGAAGTTGGAACTAGTAGTGACCGGAGGATATATGTATCCTCTAGGGTGAGAATGACGCTACATTTCATCTATAGTGGTAATGATCCACCATCTGATTAAGGTTTACGGCCAGGTGCAGATGTATATCTTATCACGTCATGTCTCCGAAGCTCAGTTCCAAAAAAATAGTTTTATAAAATCACATGCTCGGAAACTTCAAGAGTCTAATTATAGTTTTACAGATGAAGAGCTGCGATAGATGGCCAGTTGGATTGGCATTATAGCAAAAGTAATAGGGTTTACTTTTTACCCTTTTAATATGGAATCATAAAAAGAAACACCCATATTTTGAATTTAAGATGTTATTTATGCAAACCATAGCTTATTTTCTTTTTCATTTTATTTTGGTGTGTTTTAATAATTGAAGCGAAACAGTTTTTATAGTTAATTCAAGTGGGCTAAAATTCGGAAATTAAAAATACTCCCAGTCACAAGAATAATGCTGATGATTGAAAATGTTGCCGTCGTTTGACATCAAGTAGTGATACATTAAGCATTGTCTATTTCTAACTGCTATATAGGTGAAAACAATCCAGTAATAAAATCAAGTTTATTATGCCATCACTGGAGAAAGATCATTCCCATTCGTAGCTCCATAATTGTGTTGGCCAAACTGCATCGTTATGGAAAAAAATACCTCAATACAAACAAACATAAATACAATAAATTTTTATACTACGTGGCCAAGAAGAGCCTGATCAATGACGGGTACTAAATCGAAACAATTCCAGCTTCTCCAAAGCTGGGAATATTCGAGAAGCTAATGACGGAAAATATTCTATAATTTGCTTCAAAATTTAAAGAAAAATTCTCATTTCAAGAACTGAAAAAAAGGAATGAATTCTGCAAAATAAAAATACTTTAACATTCTATTAAAACATATTTTATCTACTTTATTAACGAGTTGAAGACGTTTTAATATCTAGTAGTTTGTTTTTTGTTTTTTTTTTTTGTTTAATAAATTAAAATTTTATGAAACAAAAATCTCTTTGAATTTTTCTTAAATTAGATGTTGTTTTCAACATTAAATTTCCTGCAGCTATGCAACATGAAAATATCAACAAAAGTTAAAAAAAATAAAATAATGTGAATGTCTACAAAGCTGCAATGCTATGAAGAAGCAGTAGCTGCAGCGGGAGACAAGCAACATCAAATCACCGTCCATCATAATCAATGTCAGTGGCAATGCCCAGCTGGCTTAAGAGGGACCAAAACTAAAAAAAAAATACAACTAAACACAAAAAAAAAGAAACGAAAAATATTCTAACAAAATATACATTTTAATAGCACACACTTGCACAAGACTGCCACCTCTAACACGCCTTCCATATGAAACAGTAGAACCCACAATAAAAACGACAGCACTGGCTGCAGTCTTAAAGATTGACTAGAGAACATATCCTAAGGCTGCTGCAGTAGCAAAATGTGGCGGCAATTTTCAAGGTACCTCACTTACTTATCATCAGCATTCTCAGCATCATCATGCAATATTGTTACTTTTATACAACAAAAAATTATCAACAAAAAAAAAAACAAAATAAAATAAATAAGAAACAAAAATGTTTGTCTGCTTCTAAGACTGTCATAAACAAAAAATAAAAAAACAACAAAATCAACATCAAAATTACAAAAATTATTGACGAAAAAAGTGGTTGAACAGCTTCCAGTTTTCATCAATGCATGTCGTCACTTGAACAGACACAACAACCATTTAAACCCATGCATGGCCATGGGTTGCAACAATTGCTGGATTATTTTAAGTTGGCAATGAAAATATTTAAAAACAAAGAAAAAACAAAGAAAATCTTCTAGGAAAGTGTCTACGATATTGCCACAGCCATCGATGAAAGATCGATGGTTAGATGGAATAAGATTATAATGGCCACCAAAAAACTAAAATATTTCTGTTTTCCCCTGCAGCTTGCTGAAGTCTAGGCCAATTTACTTTATAAAAATAAAACAACAAGACCTGTTCAATTTTTCAACCAAAAACAAAAACAACAACAAAAAAACACAAACGATCACTTAAAAAAGAACCTACAATTTTTTAAGCCACATCTGCAGCAGTTCTGGAGGTTTTAAGTTTTTGGTGTGTGCATCATGATGAAGCTGTGTTCCAACTTCACATATTGGCAGTTTTTTGAGTGGTTGCATGGACAGACAGGCACTTATACAAGTTTTATTTTATCTTTATTAGAATCGAAACATTCTTTTATTTTTATTTTTTTCCTAAAGCAATAATTGTTTTGTGGGGTTTAGTTTTATAATAAAGGTGGCCACACTTTTACAATTTTTTACAACAATTCATAAATGAAACAAATAAAATTTCGTTTAAAAACATGTTAATAATATTTACTGAAACTGCTACAATTCAGAAAGTTTATTATTGCATTCACAGCGAAGCAAAATATGACGCAAGTAAAACATTTAATTAAAGCGTCTTCGAGAAGTAACTTAAATTATCTCTTCCTGCCCAAAAAATATATTTGCTACCATCATTCATAGTTTAGAAATAAATTAAATATCTATCAAAAGTCTTCAGATTTGATATTCACTGAAGGTGAACATTTGTTTTCCATCATTTAACGCGTATACCAGCATTTCTGTTGCTGTAGGAATAACAATTGTTTTACATTAAAATTTAATGCAGGTGTTTATTCGTTCATAAAAACTAGAGTAATCTAAAACCAATATAAAATCTTAAATTCCCAAATCATCCATCACAATACCCAAAACTGTATATTTAGCTACTGTTGCCTATCAAATTGTGGCAACACCAACAAGATGATAGTTTTGACTTTTACTTTTTTGGCGTATTCGTAGTAAATGACAGCAACGTTTGTCTTTCGCATTCATTTAATAATAGACCGGACCAGCTGAAGGTGTGCTTCAAAAGACCGGACATGAATGATATGCTCAATCACGATCTCGCAACAATCTCGGAATGAGGTCGAGCGAATAGAGTAGATTTTAATGCCCGTAAGACGCAATGTTGCATGCTTACCTATAGATCTGTGTTTGGTAATGGTGCTGTATCTGTTACTATGGGTAATATAAGTGTTACAGAATCGGAAGCTCTTGATGTTTTTGACATGAAAATTCAGTGTGATTTTCGATGGATTAAACATATTTTTCAGGTTTCTACAGAAGCTTTCAAGTGTTTCGGTTTTCTAAAGCGGTGTTAGAGATACTTCACTCCATGCGATCTTTGTACTATTTATACCACCTATATTCGTACAAAGATGGAGTACAATTCTCATGTATTGGCCGGCGCACGGTGGACCATTTTACGAGAAGGTGCCCAAAAGACCTATTTTTATGGTCCCCAATTGTAACATTTTGAAATTAGTTCGAAAGTAGATACTAATGTTCCTCAAGAGTCAAAAAATTAAAACTTTATTTTAACTATATCACATTGAACAGGGTGAATAAAAATGAGCATTTTCAGTATTTTGCTAAAATGAGAAATTTCTTAGTAAATTTGTAATTTTTAAACATCTATAACTTTTTTGTTATACAAGATTTTTACACGAGACAAACTTTGCGTAATATGATAGCGTAATTGGTGAAAGAAAACTGAATTGTTTTTTGTTGATTTTTGATATTTAGAAATTACTTTTTTTACAGGTCCAAATTTTTTAAATTCTCTTACGTAATAGAGCGAATGTAGTAGCATTCGCACTATGTTATAGCCCTGATTGGAAAATAGTTTTTTTTTCAAATTTTTAAACTGCTTGACTCTGGGCATAAAAACAAACCATTGATATTTATCCATCACTCTTACAGGTAGAAATACAAAATCACAACCGATCCGAAATTAGCGAAAACTAACTATAGACTTCTGAGTAAGCAAAACACTTTTGTGAGGATAACATTTATTACACATCATAAGCGACCTGCAAATATTTTTCCGCTTGAAAAAACTTGGAAATAGCAGCATTACTTTAATTTCTATGTGGGGATGTGATGGATTCTCTGGTCAGAAACAATACAAGCAATAATGTGATTTGATTTACATCTGCACCGGCTAGATAGTCATAATCAGATGGTGGTTAAACCACTTGAATGATTCGCAAACGTCATTCACGCCCTAGGAGGCCATCAAATACGTATATCCTCCGGTCACTCCTAGTAGCAATTTCGAAAGCCCGAAGTAGGCCGCAGCCTTCACTCCTTGCTAAAGAGTTGGAGACTCCTGGTCCAGAACGCATGAAGCTTAATATAATAAAGAACACGATGGCATTCATACTCCACTCATTGTGTTCATTTTGAACGATCCGACCAAAAACTCTCACGAGGGTCTCGAAACCACAACCACCGCGATACTCCCATATAGGGGCCAACCTCAATAACCAGTCAGAGGACAGCTAATTGTCTCAAGAGACAAACAGTGAACTCTGCGAGCGTACTGATTCCCGTGGAAATATGTGGATTGTCACAGGTGACTCCTACTAGCCTTTGAGGGGCCTGGGCTCCCTTTTACCCCGCAAGACACCAGCCTAAATGGAATAGTAGGTTCCAAAAACACTATCATGTGCCCCCGGGGGGAACAATACAAGCAATGTAAAGCCAAAACTTTATAAGACACTGATTTATTTATGATATCATTCGTTCTATTGCGCTTAAGAAAAAATTATTCCGGGTTAAAGCCGTCAACTAGTACAGCAACAAAAATTGATATATGCAAAAATGAAATACCCTCGTCAACAAAATATTGCAGACCAACAAAATTTACTTTCAAAAAAGAAACAAAAAATGTCATAACTGAAGAAGTTTGAAAAATAAAAAATGAAATTTAAGATCTTCAACCTGTAATATTTACTGTTGATAAACAGGAAATCGAAGTAAATTTTAAAATGTATCTTGATGGAAAAGTTGCTCAAGCTTTAACTGATACAAAAGCATCATCAAGCTGCTTTATATGCAAAAAGACATCAAGTCAATTAAGTCATCTAATTCCAGAAGATGACACTTTTAAGGCAGCATACGAATTTGGATTGTTTCCTCTTCATACTAGAATACGTTTTATGGAGCATATTCTTAAATTGGGTTATGATTTGGATTTTAGGCGAAACAGTGAGAAAAAATAATGATAATGAAAAAAAGAAATAAAAAAATTCAAGAAAAATATTTAGAACAGCCAAAGCAAGAGGAAGGGAACGGAAATGATGGAAACATTTCAAGAAGATTTTTTTCAGATCCAGAAACTGCAGCATTTATCACAGGAGTAGATTTAGAACTAATAAAAAGATTCAGTATTATTTTACAAAAGTACGCCAAAAGTACAGCTATACTTTTCAAACAATGAAAAAATATTCTTGGAGTTATATGCCATCAACAGTTCATACAATTTTGTACCATGTGGAACAAATCATTCAACACAATAAGCCACCAATAGGAGATTTATTTGAAGAACCTTAAGAAAAACGAAACAAAGATTATAGATTCTTTCGCGAGCATAACACAAGAATAATTTCTAGATATTGCACTAATGAATAATTGATTGTTATTTTATTATGTACATCAGATCTCTTCATGTCCAATATCTGGCAATCATGGAAAACTACTTCTATTCAACTAGACGTAGAAGCTAAATTGCTTTTAGAAGATGAAAATCAAGGCTATTTAGAATAAATATTTACTAAAATTGTTTAATTAATAGTAATTTTTCGAAACACAACAGTTATCTGTATGTATTTCATTATTTTAAAAATATTTTGTACATTAATAAAGTATTAATCAATTTACAAAAAAAGTTTACATATACGACTAGTATTCATAATTATTTTGGACTTAAATACCGCCTTATCTAAAGTAAATTTGAATCAATGAATATATTTTTCATGTTTTTGCTACTTAATGAACTAATTCTTAACTCAAATTGTTTCAAAAAACCAATCTTTGGCATTCGTACTACAAATTTAACGGGGGCCAAAGCTTGACCCTAGCTAACTACATTTATGTTTTTAATAAGTATATGTTCTAAACGTGAATCAAAATAAATGGCTTTATGTAAAACAAACTGTTTGAACAAGTTTTACTACTTTACTTTCATACCAAAAATCAGCTATAACTTAAAATGTATTTTTAAACCTATCATTGCCATTTTTCTAACAGGTCGATTTAAAATTTTTATACCTTAAACGAAAGCCTATGATCTCACCTAGTAGACGAAAAAATGCAGCGTAACAAAATTACGATCCGTTCAAAAGTTGTATATTTTTGATCGCCTTCTCCAAAGTCTATTTTTGAGTAACTCGACCGCGTACAGGAGAGGGCCAAGAAGTCCATTGGCGACAGTAGGGTATTCAACTTTACTGATTTTCTGGAGCATCGATGCAATGTGGGGTGTATTTCACTGTTTTATTGTTACGACAATGTTAAGTGCTCTAACGAAATTAGGTAACTTGTTCCCAAAACTCGCACATTTTTGCGTTTGCTAGTTTTCGCTCTACGCATTATAGGGAAAATTCGTTTTTTTATGAGAACAGTCCGTATGTGGAATAAACTTCTTCTATAGGTCTTTCTTGTCACTATAAATGTAGGAAAGTTCAAATTGAATGTTTATAAATCTACTTGTTACAAAATTGGAATTTTGAAGGGCTTTCAAGCTTGAAGCTTCTTGAAGGTCCTACAAAAATGTACACGTTCATATTCTATTTTTAGACCTTACCGTAACGCTCCTGAAAGATCCTAAAATCAATCTCAAGTCCTTAGTGCCACTACTGTTCTACATGTAGCATATGCAATTGAAATTGTGCATAGAAATTGTTGCTTCATTTCTAAGCCATGGTTTTTCTGCTTCGTTTTGTTGTCGAGAGTAGACGCAAATAGACAATTTCCTTTAAATAAAGCGACTGATTTTTGACGAAACATTTTTTTATTCACTGGATTCGTCACAGCTATTGCTATCTTAATAAATAGTTTTATTGGCTTTTACTGTAGTTAGAGAAAAGCTGCGAAACTTTCGTGCTTCTTACCTTACTAGCAGCATTTGTTATTGGGTCAGCGGATGCTTGGCGAGTATTGGGGTCAGGCAGATCTATTTAGTCTGTTATATCTGATACTCTAAGCAGTTTTCACAATAAACAAAATTTTAAAGGAAATTTTGCCTTTGTGGATCGAAATTCTTTTTCCAGAAGAGTTCGTACAGGCAAAGAAAAAATTTACTTGCGAAATGATCATATGATTGATTATAAGTTGCCTCCCTTTTTCCGTTTTTTTGGGGAATTTCTTTATAATTGTTTTAACCTTTTAATTATTCTAAAGCGCTGTATAACCAAATGTTCTTGGAAAATACTTTAGTATGTAAGAAATTTTTTTTGAGCATATTGTTAGTTTAAGTTACTGTTTTTTTTTTATATAAATGTTTTGGAAAATAAATGAATTGAATTGAATTGAATTGATTGATTATATTTCGTGTAACAGTTGCATAGGGTTGCAGTGAATAAACTTTTCTTGATATTAAACATAACTTTGAATAATATAAATAAATTTTTGATATTATTTGATAACAAATTGTTAGCTTGAATTAGATAATATTTGCTATAATTCTAAAAACAATCAAATTTTTTTTAAACTAAAATAATATAGTAAAACAGAGTACATCTAGATTCTTTGAAAAATACCAAAATATGATTAAAAGCATATAAACGATATTTTGTTTTAAAAATATTTCAGCATAATAAAAATTGAAAGCAACTAACTAATTTAAAAAAAAGGCTTATTTAAATAAAAATTCTATCGATCCATTTTCTTACTAATAAATCACACAACTTTTTATGTTTAATATAAAAGCAAAACCATTGATCCAAAATTATTCTTAAGACAATCACTCACACGACTACTCTTCTTTCAAAGGGATGGCCACTTTGCATTGTTGCCTGTTGAATATGTTTTACAAAATTAAACTTTAACATACAATTATTCTTAAATGCTGTAGAGCTGTAAAGACATATACACATGCATACATACATCCACTGGTACCCCAGTAGTGATGTTTACTTCAAACTCCATACCACCATACCATATACGAGATGCCATTCCATGAAATATGTAGTGGCTTTTGAAGCATAGAGAGGGTGTAACAAATTGCCTATTAGTTATTTAGTTTATTCGTAGTTGTTTTGTTATATAAAATGCTTTGAGATGGCAGTGAATGTAATTTTTGTATCTGTATCTTAAATATTTTATTAGTAATTACAACAAATAACTACAGCAGCATCAGCTACTTGTTATTATTTCTTTTTCCATTTTATTTTATTTTTTTTTTTTTTAAATTTTTAAATTTGTTCTGTTTTTCAGCTTTTTGTTTTACATCTTGGTTTTGTATCTTTTTACATAAATGCTTGTGGCATATTTATTATACAATGAACAGCAACAACTAACAACTATAACAACGAAAAAAAAAATGATTTTAATTAAAATTTTATTCGATAAAATAGATTCTTATAAATTGGTTTTTGTTGTATTTCTATTTTTTTATCTTTTTTTTCACATTTTGTTTCAACTCAATGTTTGATATATTAGTTCAATCAGAGTTCTATTTAGATTTTTGCTTTTTGTAATTTTATGTCTCTCACTGGAAATAGAATACGTGGTATTCCTAAGTATTCAAGATTCGTTGTATGGCCAATTTGTTATATAAAACTTTTAATTATATTTTATTTATTACAATATCTCTTCGCTTTTGTTCTCTTTACTAAGTCTTATAATCAGTTATTAATTTCAAATCATATAAAATAATATTGAGCTTAATTTAATTCTTAACGAAACTTTAACCTTCGAATATTCAAGACTGATCTTGGTACAAAGTTCATCGTTTGCAGATTTATTTTGTGACTCAAAACTGCTGTAAGAAGGTAGAAATTAATTTTTTTCGTATTCTACTGGCATCAGTAGAAGCAAAAGAAAAATATTTATACACAATTTTTATAGGAAGGTGTGAAGGATGTTTAGTCAAGCGTTATTTCACACTATACGATGGTTATTCGAAAATACTTATTTGCAAATCTTGAGCATTATTTACCAATTAATAAATTTATATTTTTTTTAACTTTACAATTTCCGACCCATAAAAGACATTTTTGACAACATTAAAAGCTGATTTCACTTGATATATCGGGTTTTTCAACAAGAAGTTTTTGTTTTTCAAATGTGGCAATAGCATGATAGTTTTAACGTATTCGTAACAGATGCATTGGCATTTGTTACAATAAATTAAATTTGGCATAAAAATCGCACTAAAATAATTAAAATCCACTATTAAAAGAGCGGTTCTGTTAAAGTTGCATTTTGTTAAATTCGTGATATTTTCAGACAACATAACCGTCCTTGTAAGACCGCTATTAAGAATTTGATCGTCGATAGGCTCGATACAAAGTGTACGAACGCCAATGCGGGTCGTTCAACTGAAAACCTTGCAGCTGTGAGCAACAGTGTTAAAGCAGATCCAAATTGTTCAATTTCTCGACATTCTCAACAAATGGGGTTATCGAAAATCACCACATGGCGAACTTTACGTAAGCATTTGACTTTGAAGTCTTACAAGTTTCAACTGGTGTAGGAATTGAAACCGACCGACCATTCACATAACCGTAGATTCGTTCAATTCATTCGGCAACAACAGGCTGGTTTTTCTAGAAAAATCATTTTTTCAAACGAAGCCCATTTTCAGGGTATTTCGTGATAAGATTTATATCTGCACCTGGCCGTAAGCCCTAATCAGGTGGTGGTCAAACCACTGGGAATGAAAAGCAACGTCATTCACGTCCTAGGAGGGCGTGGACGAATTCTAGCAACAGGTCTTTCCTAGTTGCAATTTCAGCGATTGCAAAGCAGGCTTGCAAACCATTACTCCTTGCTGAAGAGTTGGAGACTATCCAACTCCTGGACCAAAACGCATGAAGCTTATTATAATTAAGAACACGACGGCATTCATGCTCACGGGACCTGAATCATTCATTGTGTTCATTGTGAATGATCCGACCCACAAACTCAAACGAGGGCCTCGAAACACACAGCCCCCACGATACTCCTGAAGGGCCTATCTCAATAATCAGGCAGAGAACAGCTCAATGCCTAAAAAGACAAATAGCGGAACTCTGGGGCTTTACTGATTCCCGTGGAAATATAGTGGATTTTCCCTTTTACCCCCGCAAGACACAAGTCTAGATGGTTGTGTGATTCATAAAGACTTACAAATGTGCTACCGGGGGGGACTTGTCAGGGTATGTCTACAAGCAAAATTGCTGCATTTCCGCTTTTGATTGGGTCTTTTTTTTCAAACATGAGGAGGGAAATACGGTAACAGTCAATGGATCATACTATCGCGAGATTTTTACAACTCAATTTTGGCCTAATATTGACGTCGTAAATATCACTGATATGTGTTTTAAACAGGACGGTGCCACATATCACACAGCCAATAAAACGATCAATTTATAGCAAAAAAAATTCCGGATCGCATAATTTTTTGACAATCAGCAGCTAGGTGGCCACCCAGATCGTGTGATTTAATACCAGTGGATTATTTTTTGGATTATAGGGCTATGTTAAGCTATGTTAAGAGTCTATAAATCAAATCGATTAGAGCCTTAAAAAAATTATGTGGTTAACCAAATAGGATCGTAATTTTGCCAAAAAGTGATTGAAAAATTTGACGAAAGAACCAACGGTCAGGTTGAACAGTTGTCAGATATCATTTTTCATTAATAATTGGCGAACCATTCTCTTCGTAATGCAATAAAAAATTGAATCATCTTAATTTAAATTTTTTGTTTTATTTTGTTTTCGAAAACAAACTTCCGCTTGAAGACCCCTTTAGAAAGGGTGTATATCGGCAGCATCTCAATATGGTAATTTTTTTTTATTCTGTGCATTATTTAAGGAAAAAATATACCCTTCTTTAGCACGGTAGTACTTCAGAAAGGGCTAAATTTGTATGAAGGTGGCAGTTCCAAGTTGATACGCTTGTTGTTATTTTTGTTGTTATTAAAAACATGTGAAGTAGCCTCTATGCCATTCAGAACAATGCACCGTTTACATCATACTCGAGTTCTATATTGTAACTTATATCTATCACAATGAAGCGTTACATCCGTAGCAGACCGTTGATCAATTATATGTTTTTTGAGAGATGTGGTTTGTTCTATACAGCGACTTATTGTAATTAAAAAAAAACCGAATAGTCGATTTGGCCCAAAGATCGTGTGATTTGATGCCTTTTAATTTTTTTCGATAGGAATACGTGATAATGCGGTCTTATAGCTACTAATAAAGCAGTAACTGTTGATGGCTTGGAACGTACTGTTGATGACGTGCGGCCAACAATAATATCAAAAGACCTAAATTTTTGTGTTACCTTTTAGATTTATCGGTAAAGAAAAAAATGTTCTTTTAATTAAGATTGTATGTATGTTTGTATATAAGTATGTAAGTAAGTAAAAAGGTAAGCAGTTGATGGGTAAAATTAAAAACTTTATTTTGGCTATATCTCTTCTATACTCATGTAATCGGCCCTGGCGATTAGAACCACACACAGACTATTCCCATTCTGCTTTGAAGGCTTTTCTTACAATTCTTAGCCTTTAGCTATCTTTTGTTATTTGTGATCAACAACTCATAACAATTTACATGTCCATTTAGCTGGCCAGCTTCATTACTGCGACAGATATGTAAAAATCCGCAAATAGCAGATGTATTTGTATTCATTTCATATGCAGGCCACAGTTGTTTTCTTGTCGGGCAACAACCTGTAAAATTTGGTTACACCAGGGTCCTAGTTTGCAAAGCATCTAAGAAGTGTATAAATTTGAACAATAATATTATTATGTTATTTTTCTGCTGAACTGTTTCTTAACTTATTTAATGGTATAAATTTATTTTGTTTAGTTATGCACATGCACCAATTGCTGTCAAAACGATTTTTCCAAAACGAAGATTATTATTTTTTGCGAAGTTTGAAGTACAACCAGTTCAATTTGCGTTGTAAACCTTGAAATCTTGTTTAATGTTTTTTTGTTCGTTTCATTTAGAGCTTAGCTTTTTAATTGTCTTTAATTTTGTTTGCATTTAAATATTAGAATAAATAATAAAAAATTAAAAACAACAATTAGTGTGAACACTATTTTATTTGGCTCAAGCCAAAGTGATTAAATTAGAGTTTTCATTGAGCCAACTCAGCACAACGGCAACAAAACTCAAAAATACTTCTCTACATAACAAACATTTCAAAAACAAAAAACCTTTTTATTTTCAATTTTTCTACATAAGGGTTTCCTTTGGAAGCCATTCAAATAAAATTTGAATAATAAAGAAAACAAAAAAATATTTGTAAAAAAATTTTACAAAAACGCAACCTCCATTTGCAATAAAAATAAACAATTTTATTTTTTGGTATCTTATTTAATTCAAAGAGTTTTATTCTCTTTTTGCTGTGTTGGTTCAATGAAAACTCTCATTTAGTCAATTTGGTTTGAGCAATAAGACTTGTGGTGTGGTTGTCTTGTGTTATTTTAGCAAATAAACTTTTAATACTTTTCAGTAAAACTACTTTGATCAAAAAAATATTTGTAATCATAATAGCTTTGAAACTTTAGTTTAATTTTTTCTTTAGCTAATAAATATTTTATTGATTCATGTAAAATTATTTGAGTGGATAGTAACTTTGTGTTTTATAAATAAATATATTTTGTAAAAAATTTTAAAAATTAGTATTTAGGTTTTATTTAAATTTTTTTGTTTTGCTAACCCATAAACTACTAAAGACTCTTGAATTTTCTATACAAAATTTGGGGTAAAATTCACTGATGAACTATAGGAGCAGTAGTGAAATGAGCATATGAATATGCTTTCCCTTCCAGTAATACGTTTAAAATATTTATAATAATAATAATAAATATATATAATAATAAGTATTTTATAAGATTTATTTTTAAACTAATGCCAAAAAATCAAAATGTTTGTTTAAAATTTATCTTGGCTCGAAATTTACAGTTTTATTCTTTGCCTAAAAACTGCTGCCAATAGCTAAAAACAAGGATGATACATTTTACTGGTATCACTAGAAGCAATGGAAAATTTAGGTGCCTCTGTAGGCTAGTAGGTAGTGTACTAGCTTACAAGACTGGCAGTTGTGGGTTCGATTCCTAACAAAGACCTTGGTCGGTGTGGTTGCTCAGTGATGAAGGCATAGTCACTGGTCACTGTGCTGTCTTATACCAACAGTTAATTTCCGTAACTATCATTCTACTTTCACCACCCGTCTCATCTCTTCTCTATCGCTTTCCTAAATAATGTAGCATGGTACTTGACTAAATAGACATTGTTGCCTGAAGTGCTACTTCTCTTTTTGAAAAAAACAAAAACCGAAAATTTAAAATAAATTATTTTTGTCAGGAGGATGGAAAGAATGCTTCGTTAGTTCTGACTTCAAAATATACAGCGATCGATCAAAAATATTTTTACATATTTGCATATTTTATATATTTAATTTTAAAGCTGTGGCTTAAGAAATTTTTTTACCACATTTAGCACCTGATATGAACCAAGAGAACCTTTGGCATATCTATATAAAATAGTTCTATATTGAGAGCATCTCGTACTGCTAGTATCATAAATTATGATTTAATTTTTCTGCACCACATTTTCTAACAAAAATCTGACTGAAATAAATAAGAAACTAAAAACGTTACTTTACAGTTTTCTTCACAAATTATTTTTTCTTTAAACCTTATAGCCCAGTAATTCTTTAGGAAAGCGTAGAAACTATTTTTCCTTTTTTATATTTTAATATCTGAATTTATTTTCCGAATTTCTAGATATATATACAAATATGAATTCTTTTTATATAAAAACGAACTTAACCGTTACTAAAAATTCTGATAATATTTTAATGAAAATAAATCCTAAACATTAGAAGTAACCCATTGATTTCGAAAAGTTATACAGCGTGATATATTAAGATAATTAATTAATTAAGTACATGTAAAAAATAAGGCACGGAACATAAAATGTAATTTCAACAAAAGTCGAATATTACTTTTATTTCACCCCCGGGGTCACATTTAAATATTTTGTCGGAAATTCACCGTCATTACATGTGTTTTCGTAAAAGGTAAAACGGTTAAAGGGAACCCAGTTCTCTAATAGGCTAGCAGGAGCCACCTGGACAATCCACTATATTTCCGCTGGAATCAGTAAAGCCCCAGAATTCCGCTATTTGTCTCTTTAGCCTTTTAGGAGGTGGCTGTGTGTTTCGAGGCCCTCGTTTGAGTTTGTGGATCGGATCATTCACAATGAATGGTCCAGGTCAAGTGAGCATGAATGCCGTCGTGTTCTTAATTATATTTGGCTTCATGCGTTCTGGACTAGGAGCTGGATAGTCTCCAACTCTTCAACAAGGAGTGAAGGCTGCATCATACTCCGGGCTTTTGAAGTTGCAACTAGGAGTGACCGGAGGATAAGGTATCTGAAGGCCTTCTACGGCGAGGATGGCGCTACATTTCATCCTTAGTGGCATGATCCACCATCCGATTATGACTTACACAGCTAGGTGCAGATGTAAATCTTATCACGTATTACTTTTATTTAACGCATTGATATGTATTTATGGAATCTCCCGGGAGTAAAAGGGAGTCCAGTCCCCTAAAAGCTAGCAGGAGCCAACTGGCCAATTTTCAGTTTATTTCCACGGGAATTTGAAAGCCCCAGAATTCAACTTTTGCTATGCTCTGTCTGATTATTAAGGTTGGCCCCTTGGGGAGTATCGTGGTGGTTGTGGTTTTGCAGGCCCTCATGAAATAATTAAGGAGCCAGGATCGTCTTATTTTTTACCAAGAACGCAGGGTGAACGATCCGGATCCAGTGAGCATGCTATGCTTCAGCAAGAAGTGGCGTTGCTGGCCCTATTTCGCGCTCTCGAAATTGCAACTAGGAATGACCTGTCGGATAGAGTTATGCTGCGGCTTCCACCATCGTGTTATGGCGACATTGCTAGGTAACGATGTGAATCTTATCTTATTATTCTTGTTGTTTTTCATATCGGGATATGTTCAGCTTCTAGTAATTCTTCTCGTTCCTAATGTCTAACAAAAAACAAACCATTTAAGTATTTTGTGAATTGTATAAAATTAAAACGGAATTACAATGACGTTAATTTGCATTTAATTCATTTAAATCAAAATTTAATTCTTATTAATTTGTTAATGCAAAATAAAAATAACAATAACAACGCATGCTTACACATACATACCCCTACCATCTCAACAATATAACTCAAAAACAATAAATAAAATTTGTATGCGTTTTAATTATTTATTATTTTTTACAGCTTATTTTATTATTATTTTTTTTTTGTAAGTTTTTTTTTATTTTTTCTAATTCTTTTTTGAATTAAGTTTTTATTAAAAATTATTTTTTTGTTAGAAATATGCCAGCGCATAGTTTGTATTCGAATTGTCTTAGTTTTTGTATGGAATAAAATTTCATTTTGTGTTATTTATTTTCGATTAGTAACCGAATGCGGAAATAATCTATTATCTTGTTTGAAATTATTTATAACAGTTTGTGCATATTAATTAATATTATTTAGTGTTTGATTAAAATTTTTTTGTGGTCTTTTTAACACTTCTATTCATTTATTTTATTAAAACAAGTTTGAAAATATAAAAACAAAATGGAATTTTAAAAGCTTTCGATTGAAGTTGAAAACAGTTGTAATAAATATGAGGAAATTTAATATTTATTTTTTCAGATTAACTGCAAAAACAAGATAATTGTAGTTTTTTAGCAAATAATTTTTAATGAAATTTCGATAGACGCAAATGGCCAGCAAAAACCTGCGAATATTGATTGCATTGATTTTTAAAATTAAAGGTCTCTTGCAAAAAAATTGAAATGTAATTTTTTTGTTGACATTTTTTCAAATTTTTCTATCGCAATTGTTTGTTTAGTTTGTTTAGTTGTCAAAAAAATGTTTTGAGTTTTTTCTTTTAAATATTATTATTTTTTCTTTCCAAGCAGAAAGTCTTTTTATAAAAATTAAGTAAATTTTAATTTACCTTTTCGATATGTTACCACAACATTGGCTGGCATCTTCAGGAAAATTTTATTTATACACTTTTCCTTTTCTTACCCAATGTGGCGAAATAACGAAAACAAATATAAATTTACTTAATTTTTATTTAATTTTTATATAAAGCACAAAGTGCTTGAAAATAAATTATTTATAAAATATTAAAAAGGTAAATTAACTATAATTATTAACACCAACAACATGATGGTTTTGACATTAAATTTTTTCGCACAAAAATCGCACTATGAAAACGGTGGTTCAGTTAAAGTTACATTTCGTAAAATTCGTGATATTTTCGGACAACATAATCCTACTTCTGAGACCGCTATTAAAAATTTGGTCGTTAAATTTGAGTCGTCAGGCTCGATATAAAATGTGCGATCATCAATGCGAACACCGGGTCGCTAAACTGAAAACATTGCAGCCGTGAGCCACAATGTTGAAGCAGATTCAAATTTGTCAATTCCTCGATGTTCTCAACAATTGGGGTTATCTAAAACCACGACATGGCGAATTTTGTGTAAGGATTTGAATTTGAAGCCTTACAAGTTTCAAATGGTGCAGTAATTGAGCCGACCGACTATTCACATCGCCCTAGTTTCGCGCAATTCATTCAGGAACAGCAGGCTGGTTTTTGGACGAAGCGCATTTTTACTTGTCAGGGTATGTCAACAAGCAAAATTGTTGCATTTGGGCTTCTGAAAATCCTAGAGCGATTATTGAGAAGCTTTTACATTGGGCCGTTTTTGTTATTTTTTTCGAAGATGAGACTTAAAATGCGGGAGCGGTCAATGGGTCACGCTATCGAGAGATGCTAGCAACTCAATTGTGGTCTATTATGGACGACATGGATATTATTGGCATGTGATGTGATGATGTGATTAACGAAATAGTGTCTACATTTTGGCAAAAAGTGATTAAAAACTTTGGTGAAAAAATCGAAATTATTCAGTGGGGATATTTGCCATTTTTCATTCATAATTGCCGAAATTTTCTCTTGGTAATACAATAAACATTTTAATCATCTTAAACTAAATTATTGTTTTATTTTGTTTTGAAAAACAAACTTCATGTCAAAAACCCCTTTATTTTGAAAAGCCTTTTTTATTATTAATAAAATCAACGTAACTTTTTCACTTACAACCGCCGGAAAGAATTTGCCAGAATTAAAAATGCTTAAACTTTTTATTTAATATTTCAATTAGTTTCGCTTGTATCTATCAAATCTGCGTAAATATCACAAATAAGATAAACCTTTTTTTTTTTGTTAATTTTGCACTCAACTACTGATGGCTGACTTTTGACGCTTAGGCTAAAGCAACGGTAATTTAACCTAAAAACAATTAACAAAATTTAATGGAAAATTAAAAGTTTAACAGAAATAAAAAAAACTTTGTAAAAAAAAAAAAAAAAAAAGACAGAGAGCTCTGCGTTTTAAGTTACCACCAAATAACAATAAAAATCGTTGGTTAACTAAAAAAAGAATTGCATATATTTTCTAATAAATTTAGAAGTCGAGGTTGAGCAAGAAGTTTATTGTTAGTTCACAATCTAATGAAAACAAGTTGTGACTCTGATGACTGTGTGTGTGTGTGTGTCATGGTACATTTAATAGTGGATGTATTTTTTGTTTCTTTTATATATGCAGTTGAGTTGAGCCCGCAGCTAAGCTAAGCTAAGCTCTAGACATAACAGCAACCATAACTGCCATAGGTGTTGTCATTGATATTTTGTTGAATAGAACTAGCAGTCACAGTTTTGATGTTGGCTATTTGTTAGTAAAATAGCATGCAATTTTTGTTGTGCTTGAAATTTAGTTTTTAATTTTTAATTTTTGTGTTTTTTTTATATTTTTAACCTCGAACTTTATATTTTGTTTGCAATATTTATGGGAGCATATCGAAATTGAAATTGTTATTTTAATTTTATTTTAGATTTTTAACTCGAGTTTTTGAGCTTGAAATGATATTTTTTTCAAGGTATTAGATAAACAATTTATATCCGTTTTAAATGTGAAATCTGATTACAGACAATTTTTGAAACCAGATTTTTTAAACTATTTCCAAAGTTATGCTGTGTTATTATGATTATTAAGTTTTTATTAAAGCTAAACTCTAAACAATTAGTTAAATTAAATATTTAAAACATTGTCTTTGCTCAATGTTTCTACAAAATTGATTTAAGAGACGATTTGGCTGTTGTGAGAAAATATTTTGGATTTAAAAGACTTCTTGGTAATATATTTCAAACATATATTCAGTAATATTTCATTACTGAATTATCCGATCCGATTATTCTTCTCATTAAGCAATACTTGCTATTTGTTAAAAAAGTATTATTTTATAATTTACTGCTGTTTCAATTTATAAAGCGCAAATTTTGCCTTTTTTTCGGTCCAAGGCCATCAGTGCTGCTTATAATGATAGCCAAAATATGGTCGTTATTCTGAGAAGGCAATCTGTACTACAAAATACTAGCAGTAATGATTGATTTTGTTAACAGTCAGAAGTTAGTTGACATTTGGTTTTTCTTACATGTAGGCTGGATGCAAGAAAAGGAAACAAGCTGCTCTTATTTTGGGTGAACAAAAATCTCAAAATCATGGACTGCTAAGAGGAACTTTATAAAGAAAATATGGAGTTCAAGTAACAGGATATTTAAATTTTATTATTTAAAGATTGAAATATTAAATGTTAGATATTTGAGAGGTAGTTCTCGTTCTCAAGAGCAAAAACCTCCATGAAGCCATACAAAGTAAAATAATTAAATGTCTCTATATAAAAATTTAATAAATTTTATACTTTTTCTGATATTTCACCACACCTAGAAAGAGGAAATGAAAATATTTAAAATATATTTTGGTTATTTAGCAAGTACAAGAAATAAAAATATATAAAAATTTTTTTTGTGAACAGCACCAAAAATTTTTTAAAAAATTTTTATAAATCCTGTTTCAAAAGATGCCAAGCAACGATGTGGTGAAATATTGAAAATAAAAATAAAATTTATTACAAATTTTTAAATTTATTTTAAAATAAAAAAAGCCAATCAGCTGTAATTATAATAAATGAAAATATTATTGATAAAATAGCTCAAAATATTTCTTGTAAAAAAGCCCCCTTTACAGAGGGTTAAAATATAAACACACTTTGTTTAAATTTCAATTGTCTTTTTATAACATTACTAAAATTCAATTACTTAACTTAATATGCTCTAAGGAGACTTTCTTCAATTTAAAATTTTATATTTTATAATTCATGATTTTAAGCATACAAAACAACAGACATAATATTTTTACGTTTATACCTTTTATAAACGTTTTGTTGTAAGTTTTTTATTACAAAATAAATAACACCAGTTTTTAGAGTTTTAAATTAATAACAATTTTATTTACTTTAACTACACAAGCTTGACACTACAGAACAATTTACTTAAGATGCACGTCTTTTCTTCAAGAGGTTTAATTTTACAATGATTGACTATCCACTCAGACGCTGCCCTATTTATATTTGTCCATTTAAAGTCTAGAAATTTTAAGAATCTTCTACTCCCTTTGTATCATATTTTGTTGTTGTATGTTGCTTATTCGATGTATAGGCGCCTGCGGTATGTCTGTGTGTATTTTTGTTTTTGTTTTTATGCTGATAAGGTTTCTGCTTGGGATTTATTTCAAAATATTTGTTGTTGTCTCGCAGCATACATATTTGTTGTTGGATTGAGTGTTTAGTTAGTAAACAGCATATCAAATTGTTGTTGTTTGTGTATAAAATTTCAACGCAGTTTGTAACCAGTATATCGCTTTATTGCTTAATTATTTTATTTTAAAACTTAAGCAAGACACATCCGTAACGTATATGAACAAGGTCATAGCATAGTCAAGCTAAGCCATCCATGGAGACAGCCTTTACTTTACCATTTATTTCATCATACGTCCAGTTATATTGAACATTTGTGTAAATTTAAAAATATAATGCTATATACATCGAATTACATTGTCGTTACCTTTAATTTATTTATTCAGTCATTTACAGTTGCTCTTAAAGTAGACATGCTAATACACATTATGCAAAGATTTTAAATGTCACTCTAAAACTGTTCAAAATATAAGGCTATGTAAATCAAATAACATCATTACAGTATAATACGTATTTTGTGTAAAGTACAACTATAGGCGTAAAGTACAATTCCATATCAATTCAATTTCCTTACTTTTAGCGACACTTTTATTTGTAAATTTTTATATTTAAACCAGTTATTACAATTAACCTACTCGAACAGATTCAAAATTTTTCTCCACATCGCAAGAGATACACCCGCATTTATCTAAATACTTATGGGGATACCCTTGAATATCTAAATTTATTTTGTCGGTACTTTCCGCTGTTGGGAGCTATAGTGGTAACAGCTTAGTCAAAATTTTGAATGGCTATCTATTACGTTTTCATTGATATGTACAAATCATATGAGTTGAACGAATGTATCCTTTAATTGTTAACGTTATGTAGATTTTCATTTTTAAAGCAGACCAATCGATAAGTGTCACTTGTTAGTGTCAAAGAAATGACTAAATTCTGTGGCCACAAATAAATGAAACAAATTATATAAAAGACACTAAAAGAAAATGAACTTTTTCCATTTTTGTATGTTGGTCAATAGACAAAGTCATTCACTCAAAATCTTTATTTTATTATCACCATTTGCATAGTTGCATAAATAATAAATAATTGAATGACGTAAAAGATTGTTTAGAGATAAAAAATACAATTTATAATTTTCTTTTGTGATATTATTTCAGAATATTTTGAAAAATTTTAATAGCTAATGCGAATAGAATAATAGAGTAATAGCGTTTTTTCGACAGTCTACTTTTAGCTGCATGCATGAATTTGTATCTTTAAAGAATATGCAAACCTTCTTCGCTCATTAAAATTACGTTGCATTGCAACTGTTCATTGACTTTTGCTCAAAAAGAGAAAATGTTAAAATTTTTTAAACTAAAATATTCATCTCAAGAGTAAGACTTCGTAACCAGAGGCGTTATTTAAAAGATTTTGCTTCAAAATAATATTTGATCAATCATAAACCATAAAGCTCTGTTTATGGTTCATCTATTTTAGACTCTGATAACATTTAATCTTCTAGGGTAGTGTAAATATATGACCTTTAGAAGAACTCCTGCAGCAAAAAGAAGAATCCATCTTTAATATATTTTTAAGCATATGAGTTTGCTTCCATCTTCTTTCTTTTCTAATTTAGTTATTGTGAAAATTGTCAAGCCTTCGATATAGCGATTAGTCTACAAGCAGGACTATTTGAGTGCATTACTTAAAATTTTGCTTCTTTATAGAATTAACACAATTATTCCCATTCAAATACTAAGCATTGTATAATAAATAACCTTTACTAACCGGCACATTTTATGTAACAATCATATGTTAAATAAATTATAAATATTGTTATGTTTATTCCTTTTTAATATGCGTTTTGTTATATTGAGTTCTTTTCTGCAAAATAATAATACAGCACTTTAGAGTTTTAAATTAAATTAAACGATTTATTTACGTTTAATACACACAAAATAAACACGATGGTAACTTTTTTGTCTTTACTCGCTTGAATTGATTGATTGCCCAGCAAGTGGTGTTTTATATTATGCTACTTTAGCATTATATTGTTGTTATCACTCAGTTTAGCCGCCTGCTTGGCTTTTTGGTTTGTTTATCATTCTGTGCTAGTTGTTTTTGTTTTCTATTGTTCATCTTATTTGGTAGAATTTCATATCAGCGTGTTGTTGTTGTTTTGTGTGTATAAGAATTCTTAGAAAACACACAATTTGTAAAATTATCAGTGAGTCGTTTCGTTTAAATTTTTACTGATAATTATTTTCTTTTAAAACTTAAAAAATCATTTTTGTAAAAATATGATTTAATGCATAAATGTCAATACTGATTAAATACTTTTACCAGACAATTTCAGCGATATATTATTTTTAACCTGAAACCTCTGTTCAAAGATTTAATTTATATTTTCTTATAAAAAAGCAATGCCGAACCTACAGATTAAAGCATCTTTGCTTAAAATAGGTGGATCAGGTACTCTTTATATATACAAGGAAATGTAAAGCATTTCAAATTGAAGCTAAACAATAGCGCTAATTAAGAAAAATAACATGTTCCATTAGAGATAATAAGAATTCATACTATATCTGATGTAGACTCACATAATGAAATCAAACCATCATTGAAACTTAGACATTAGGATTTTAGCTACACTGTATGGAACAATTTGGCAAATATAGAGGTACCCAATAATAAAAAGTTTATATTTATAACATTTAAAAGGGTTTATATTGTTGCAGGCTTGGTTAACGTATTCACGGAATTGCCCATATGGAAACAAAAACTATTCGATATTAAATTCGTAAAATAGGCATATTGCAATTATATTAGAGATTAGCATCGCCTACGTTATTATCGTTAAGCAGGTTTGTTCGTAAAAATCTTTTTATTTCACTCATGTTAGCAGCTTTGGAATGAAGGTTTCTCTTGACTGGTTCATTTTTCATTCATTCCTTTTTTATGAATTTTTTAATATTTCGCGTGAGACATACTAAATAAGTTACAATGATTAGCGCATATACACTAATATTCGTGGGTTCTTTCGTAATTATACCATTCTTTTGGTCAGGAATTGCTGCTAACTAGTGTTAACTACAGAATTTAGCGATTTTTTCTACTCCTATCGACATTTTGATAGGATCCTTAAGCAACGAGTATCCTTAAGTAATGAATTAATTAGAAGCAAAAGCTTTTGAAAATAAAATATGTTCTTTCCAAAGTTTGGTTTGTTTTTGCGTAAGTAAATCCTGAAAGGAACGCAACTAATACAGCTTGCATAAACAATAACCAATAAAATAAGTATGCGTGCATGAGTAAATTTTCTTTCTAGTGTGCAGACAAGTTTAAACTCACCCTATAAATAATAATTGTTAAAGGTATGAATTTCAGTTAAGTTAAATTTAATAATAGAATACGATACTAATGAGAGAGAAATAATAATTAGAAAAACACTGAAACGAGTAATCATATATATATTCTTTCTAATCATGCAGTTTCGTATTTCATATTTCAAACACAAGAAATTACAATTTATAATTTACGTCTTCATAAGATGCTCATTCATTATAATTTTGAAACAATCAATTTAAAGTCATAAGTTTTTAATAGATTTTTTTTATTGACTTCCCATTGCCAACTTCATTACCGTATCGAATATTTATTACACAATTCCTAAAAACACAAAAACAAACACTTTGAAGCACGGTACGATATGCATATGTCTTCATACATGTAAAACAGCAATAAGAAGAAGTAGGGTCTTAAATATTAGCAAGATCATTAACAACTTATATTACTTTTCAAAGCATCATTTAAATATAATAACAACTAATTGTAATGGTTGCATCACATGATAATATCTTTTAAAAATAACACACACTTAACCATTAGAATACATAAATAACAAAAAAGCAAAGATTTTAGGAAAAAGAATAGAACAGAACAGAATAGAATGGAATAGCACCGAACAAGCAAAGATAATACCAATAAAACATCAACAATGGCACCTTGGAGGCAGGCAATAACACAATAATTTTTATTACAGAAGCTCTATGAGCAGTTTAATGTTGGCATCTCAATGTAAAAGATTCACAAATCGCAAAGCAACATATTTGCCGCAACAATGGAAAGCACATACATTGGCACACAAACAAATGTGTATAACATTTGTACACAGGAAGAGATATTGAAAACGAAACCACATGCTGCACAAGATCCAGTAACATACATTTGACTAAAGCGCATTTCCAATTTATATGGCTTTTTAACGATTTCAAATGTAAACAGGGCCTGCAAAAAAAAACAAAATGATGAAAAATAATGATGATCAATATGATGGAGATATTGTTGATAATGATGATCATAAACAAAACAGTATAAGAGAAAAATGGAAAAAAACCTTGACTTAAGCTTAAGACTTAACTGCATTTAAATGCTATTTTAAACGATCTTACAACCAGAATGAGAGCGAGAAAAACTGTTGATTGTAAGCGCCAACAAAACTATTGTTTAATAACACTAACATTAAGCCAGACAACATCGACTTTTAACAACAATTACACCACAAGCAATTGCTAATGTTATTTAGTTGTTAACTACTTGAAAAGATCTAAAAACTTTATTGGTTTTTTGTAAAGTGTGATTGTTATTGTGTCTTTAGCAAAAATTAAAAAGAAGAAAAATTTGAAAGCCGCCTCGTTTAGAGTACAAGATCAATAGAGATCTTAGTTAACTTTTTGACTTTGTTGTTGTTATAACTTCACACCAATTTGTATAAGTTCTTTATTTTTTTTGTTTTTGTATGTTTTTGTTGTATAGTTTATGTTTTATTCAGTTACTTGTGTCTTGAACTCAACGATCATGGTTTTATTCACCTACAAATCTAAATGTAGCAGGCAGCAAAAAAAATATTATAAACAGAGATACGATTAGAGCTGAGCTCAACTCACTGCCATACACTTAGAAAAATTAAGCAATTTATAATGCGATACATAAAATTGCTATCATCTGATTGATAAATAAAAACAAATCTAGTACTGATCATCACCAATACGCAAAATCGTACTGGAACACATGCAAGTGATGATACCAAGAAGCAGTAAACTGCAAGTGTACAAAAAGGATTTAAGTCCGAAATAGTGTAGGTGGCGCCTGCTAAGAGCCTTCACTTATAAACACATACGTATGTGGCAAATATTTCAAATTTTTTATTTTATAACGAAAACCATAAAAATGAAAAAAAAAATATATATTTGCGTTAAAAATTTGAGATAAATGACTTCAGGCCAGCTCGGTGCATCATTCTTCGTGGCAGTAAGAGGATACTCTTAAGAAGCTTTAAAACGAATTATTTGTTATTTATTATTATAATTTATTATTTGCTGTTATTTAATTCATTTGCAGAGTAACAAGTTTAAACCATTGAATAACTATTCATTAGATTTAAAGAGTTTTTTATAGAGGTATAGAACTTTAAGCTGGCAACACTTTTTTAATTGTTGCTATCCATTTCGTCAGCTGTCAAGTGATTTAGGTTCAGTTTGGTTTGGCATTTCAACATGAATAGACTGACGTTTGAACAACTCTTCCAAGTTGTGCAAATTTATTTTGAAAATCATGGTTTTTTTTTCGAAATGTGTACCGCGAACTACATTCATTTTACGGTCAACCTTATTATCCATCAGAGCAATTAATTCGATTAACTATAGAAAGTTTTCGCACCACATAAACTTTAAGTACGCAAAATTTTTTTAACTAGCGGCCATTTTATCAGCTGTCAAATGATTTTAGTTTGATGAAGAGATTAACGTCCAAAAAACGCCTGCAAATTGTACAAATTGATTCGTTGATCCTGATTTTTATAAGCGAATTTTGTTATGTGATGAACCTCACTTTTGTTTGAATGGCTACATCAAAAAACATGACGGCCAAATTTTGGGTGATTATACTCCTCAATTGTATGCTGAAACTGGCTGTTTGATGTGCTTTATGGGCTGGTGATGTCATTAGTTTGTACTTCTTTAAAAAGGATGCTGGTCAGAATGTTAAAGTCATTGGTGACTGTCATGACTACTGACTTTATCGTTCATAAATTGAACAACCATGATGAGCAGGAACTGTGGTTTCAATCAGGTGGCGCAATATATCACGCAACTGGCGCCACAATTAATTTATTGAAGAAAACGATTGTCAGCTGCAAAGTTTTACATTTCGGTCGCCAAGATCGTGCGATTTAACGCCGCTAGATTATTTTCTATGCGGATGTTTGAAGTCGCTAGTCTACGCCGCGTAATTTGTTAACTTTTAGTATAATCAATCAATCAATTGATTTCTGATTTCTAGAAATTAATTTTTTTTGTAGTGGTCCAAATTTTGGCTAAATTCTCTTACTTAATAGATCATAACTTCTAAAGTTCGTTAGGGAATGTAAAAGCATTAGAACTGTGTTTTAGCCTATGTGAACTACACGCCTATACCCTATTATATACGCGGCACGATCCGACCGTGAGCACCAGAACAAAAGGTCGAAAATTTTTTGCAAAATAGAATTACAATTTTTTTTTGTAATCATTTTTGCTATTTTGTAAGCATTTTATTTATTTTTCAAATCGCCTTTATGAGAGACGTTGTTAAGATGAATATGCGTATTTTTAGAAAGAAAACAAAAATTTTTGGTCATGCACAGTTGGTCATAAAAATATTGTTGCTCAATACGTTTGATTCTAACCGCTTGAAAAAACTAGCAAATAGCAGCATTACTTCAATTTCTAAATGGGGATGTGACGGATCCTCTGGTCAGAGACAATACAAGCAATGTAATGCCAAAAATTCATCAAACGCTGATTTATGATATTAATCGTTCCATTGCACTTAATAAAAAGTTTTACCGGGGTAGAGCCTCAACTAGTACAGCAACAGAAATGGATATATAGAAAACTGAAATACCCTAGTCAACAAAATATTGCAGATCAATAAAATTTACTTTCAAAAAAGAAACAAAAATGTCATAACTAAAGAAGTTCGAAAAATAAAAGATGAATTTTAAGACCTTCAACCTGTAATATTTACAGTTGATGAACAGGAAACCGAAGTAAATTTTAAAATCTATCACACGATGATTGATGCAAAAGTTGCACAAGCTTTAACTGATACAAATGCATCATCAAGCTCCATTATAGGCAAAAAGACATCAAGTTAAATAAGCCATCTCGTTGCAGAAGATAACACTTTTAAAGCAGCATACGAATTTGCATTGTCCCCTTTTCATAATAGAACACGTTTTATGGAGCACATTCCTTAATTGGGTTATAATTTGGACTTTGGTTCGTTAGGCGAAATAGTGAGAAAAATTAAGGAAAATGAAGAAAAAAGAAAGCAAAACAAAAAAAAAACAAATATAAAAAAAATATTTAGAGCAAGACCTAATCATCGATCAACCAAAGCAAGGAGAAGGGAACACAAATGATGGAACCAGTGCAAGAAGATTTTTTTCAGATCCAGAAACTGCAGCATCTATTACAGGAGTAGATTTGGAACTAATAAGGAGATTCAGTATTATTTTACAAGTTCTAGCATGCAGCAGAAAGATAAATGCAAAAAATTTGGAGAGTACGCCAAAAGTACAGCTACACTTTACAAACAACAAAAAAAAAATTCTTGAAGATATATACCATCAACAGTTCATACAATTTGGTACCATGGAGAACAAATAATTCAAAACAACATTCTACCACTAGGAGATCTATCTGAAGAAGCTTAAGAAAAACGAAACAAAGACTATAGATTCTTTCGCGAGTATAACACAAGAAAAATTTCTAGATAATGTTTAGTACATTATCTTGATTGTTATTTTATTATGTACATCAGATCTCTTCATGTCCAATATCTGGCAAACATGGAAAACTACTTCTATTCAACTAGACGTAGAAGCTAAATTGCTTGTAGAAGATGAAAATCAAGGCTATTTAGAAGAAATATTTACTAAAATTGTTTAATTAATAGTAATTTTTCCAAACACAAAAGTTATCTTTATTTATTTCATCTTTTGAACATTGTTTGTACATTAATAAAGTATTTACAATAAAAAAAGTTTTCATAGTTTACGAGTAGAATTTATGTTTATTTTGGACTTAAATGCCTCCTTATCTTAAGTAAATTTGAACCAATGAATATATTTTTCATTTTTTTGCTAAATAATGAGTTAATTTTTAACTCAAATTGTTTCGAAAAACCAATCTTTGGCCTTCGTACTAAAAATTTCGCGGGGGCCAAACTTGGCCCTATCTGACTAAATTGAAGTTTTTAATAAGTATAAGTTCTAAATGTGAATCAAAATATAAGACTTTATGTAAAACAAACTCTTTGAACAAGTTTTAATACTTTGCTTTCGTATCAAAAATCAGCTAAAACTTAGAATGTATTTTTAAACCTTTCGCAACTATTTTTCTGACCAGTCGATTTTAAATTTTTATACCATAAATGAAAGCCTATGATCTCACCTGGTAGATAAAAGAAAAAAGCGTATCCAAATTACGATCCGTTCAAAATTTATATATTTTTTACCGCCTTCTCGTAAAATGGTCCACTGTGCGCCGATAACCCAAAAACAATTAACACCTTGCAGGAAAACATTCGGCACATTATTGCAGATATACGACCACAAATGTTAGAGAAATTCATTATAACTTAAACCTCTAGATTAGACTACGTCCAAGCCAACCGTGGCGGTCATATGCCAGAAGTCATAGTTAAATTATATTAGCTTTCGAATAAAGAAAATTGCGCATCAATCTAAAAAATTCATCTTTCGTTTATTCCATATCAAAGTTGTATACCTTTATAAAAAATATGCTTTATTTTACTTTCTTAATATATATTTTTAATACGTAGCTGGCGTAGCACTTATTTGCTGGACAGCTTTCCTTGAGGAAAAGAAACAAAAAATTTAAACAATAAGTTTGTTCAAAAGGAATGAGTGCATCGGCCCTTCACTAACAATTAAATGTTGGAAGTAAATGTTTTCTTAAACAGAAGATGTTTATATTTTATTTTCTTGTAAATCATATACTCACTAGGATAAGTTTTAGCGCATTAATTTTTAGATACAATTTAGTTATAGTATTGTCTTTTAGTGATCGTTGTAGTTGGTGACTTTTGGATTTTGGTGATCTTTATCATTTATTCTTTATGATTAATTTCTTTAGCTTTTATTAATAAAGTTTTTGTTGTTTTTTTTTCTTTGTGCGGTGAAGTTTTGATCTTGGAAGCGTGATCTAGTAGTGCTTTTTTATTTCAGTATAAATTGCAATTTACTGAATGTTACGCCTATGTCGATAAAATACAAATTTACCGTGTAAATTTATGCTAGAAAACATTTTTTAGTAATTAATTTAAAGCATTAGGTCAATTTTAATAAAAAATGTTAAAAAAACTTTTATTTTTTATTAATTTTTCGATATTTCGCCACACCGTTGGTTGGCCAACCAACATTTTTTATTAAAATTGACCTAGTGCTTTAAATTAATTACTAAAAAATATTAAAAAAGGTCAAAAAAATTATAACTATGCTAGAAAACATAAATACAGGTTACTTACGATAATCAATTACTTTAAAAAGTTGTTATGAAAAAATGACGGAAACTTATCTTCTCGTTGCGAAGCAATAATTTTGCAATAGCGAAACTTAACATTAAATTAAACTTTTAAAGCCTCTTGTTTTCTTATAAAAGAAAATTTTAACATAATTTGTAATATTAGTGTCGACCCATTTTTAAACTAAAAAGTACGTAAATTAACCAAATTGTTTTATATGTACTTAACGTTTTCACATGTCAACTCTTTCCGATGGCATAAAGGCCGGGGCACATAGAATTCGTCATGCATTATACTTTGACGTATTCAACTGAAGTCAAAGTGAGGACGGATTAGGTTGGCACAATGAGTACTTTGTTGACGGATAAGAAATCAGCTGTTTTTTGGTTTTTCTTGTTTTATATTTTTTTGCAGCAAAGTTTTATTAAAGTGCTCATTTGAAATGTAGTTAGACGACATCTTAGACTTTCTATTAATGGTAATTTGTAGTATTTATTCCATTATTTTTTATCATTATTATTTATAATTTATTTTAAAAATATTTTACTACGATAGAGCGAAAAAAAAATGAAAACAAGAAGAAGAAGCGAATGAAAAGTGTTAAAGTACTTAACGTACGTCAAAAGTTAAAAGTTGGCCAACTTTCGTACTTTGCGTTGACGGAGACGTATTGATTGTGACAACGCTGATAAGAAAACGTGTATTTCAACTTACTTGTCAGTTGAAAAATACAACGTATGACGGATGACGGATTTTATGTGCCCCAGCCTTAAAGTTCTAAAACATATACGAAGCTAATTGAAAGAATAAAAATTTATAGACAATAAACAAAAATGTTTTTACAAAATAAATAAACAAATAATAACGCCATCTCTGGGATATCGAATATCGGGGATTTGAACAAGAAGTTTGTTTTTCAATAGTGGCTACCCCACAACATCATAGTTTCGACATTTAGTTTTTTAACGTATTCGCAGTAGATGCATTGGCAACGGTTACAATGAATTTAATTTCGCATGAAAATGGAATTAAAATAATTAAAATCCGCTATGAAAATGGTGGTTCTGTTAAAGTTACATTTCGTTAAATTCGTAATATTTTCGAACAACATAATCGTCCTTTGGAGACTGTTATTAAAAATTTGGTCGTTAAATTTGAATCGACAGGCTCCATACAAAATGTGCGAAACCCCAACGGGTCGTTCAACTAAAAGCCTCACACAAATCTTTATTGTACGCTATAGAATTTTAAAAATATAATTAATTTAAAAAAATTTAAATCGCTGCTTTATATCTAACACTCATGGTGTTCTAAAAGCTGGGTGATTGGGCTAATTCCAAAAACACTAAGCTTCAGCTTAATTTTTTATTCTAAGTGTGTGTATTTTTTAATTTAGTAATTTTTTGGGGGTTACGGCTTTTTAGATTTATTTTACTGTTTATTCTATTCTACAGACAAAAAATATCGTTAGACACGTTAGTTGCATGGGAAATTAAGAAATTTCATTTCAAAACAAACATATTTATAAATCCAAGTCTTTCTTTCTCACGGTGTATTTTGTGCTAACATTAACCTGCAAATATACTGGCATAAAGGTGTGTTGTTTATATTTACTTCGGTTTAAAAAAAAAACCATGGCTTATAGTTGTTGTTGTTGTATTTTATATCTGCCTTAGATTTGCTGTTGTAACAACAATGCACTTGGACTTGGTCTTGGCACTTGGTTAATGTCGCTCTACTGCCACAGTTGCTAAAATTTGTTGTTGCTAATGGAGTTGCATTCAAAGTTGTCCATGTTGTAGTTGTAGTTGACGTTGTCGCAAAAGTTTATGTTGTTGCTGCTGTTAGCAGAGTTGGCTTGATTATTGCAAGTACTTTGCATTTGAATTCATTCAATAAGTTTAATCGTGTACGTTGGTGTCTAAGCTTGTGTCAGTGTATGGTTAATTTTTTTTTGTAACTCAAAATATTGTTTACATGAGGTATTTTAACTTCCACAAATATCTTTAAATTTATTTTCATGTAGTGCTTTTGTTTTTTTTTTGTTTTTTTGGTAGCATTTGATATTATTTGTTTCTTTATACAGTACAAGTACAGGTAGTTGGTTTTGCCTTAGTGGTGGATGCTGTCACGGTTTTGTTTATTATTCTTCGTTTTAATAGTTATTGTTTGTTTGCTTATTTGTGTGTTAAGTTCTGCTGCATTATTTCAACGATTTGTTGTATTAAGATTTCAACTTGTACTTGACCCTAATGTTGCTGATGATTTGCAATATTCATTGTTGCCATTTTTATTTTCTACTTTATGCCGTTGTTGTTATTATTGGAAGCTGTTTGAATAATTTGTTGAAGGTTATTGAAAAAGAAGCGGTTTGTTGCAACGGCATCAAATAGCTTATAAATAAAGTTTAAGTTGCAAAGCGATTAAATTGTCAATCCTAGTTGAAGGTTTCAAGCAACATTCCAAATAGAATTATATATATGAAAATGTATATTTTTACACTACATTCAATTTTAAATAGATAAAATATTAGAGATATTAAATAGTAGAAAGTAATGCAACATTCTCTTCGTTTGGGTACTCTTTTTTTACATCCATCAACTTTATTTCCGTTTTAATAAATTGCGTGAAGGGAATATTTTTGAAAGATATGATCAATTGACATCACTTTTCTTTGACAAACTTTTATTCAAAATGCCAGTAAGATTTGCACACTGTTATGGGTCTGATAAAGCTTTTATATAACCTGCTAACAGAAAATTATATTATATATAAATACAAAGAAATTGAAAAAGATACTTTGCTATTTTTTATTATATAAATCGTTAATAAAATAACTAGTTTTTCGAAATGCAAATATACTATGACATATACTGTGACATATTCTTTAACACTTTTTTTAACTTAACCAGCGGTTTAAATTAACACTGCTTTTTTCTTAACTCAACCTTGTTAATCATCCTATATCTCACCTATTTAAAATCCAAATCATATTTTTTATATTAAACTCTGGACCTTTTTTCCAACTTAAAACATTGCTTTGCTTATTTAACTTAACAATTAACACACAATTTATTAAGATTTGAAAATAATACGCAGGGACAGAAAATTTTGTTTAAGCAGCAAGGTTTGCCTACAAACTATTAAAGAGAATTCAGATAAAAATATTTATTGACAGATTTATAAAAAAAAATCGGAAACTACAGAAAAACAGTAGACAGCCTACTTTTATCTCTTAGTTAAAAAAATTGGGTTTTTCAACAAGAAATTTATTTTTCAATTGCAGCAACATCAACAACATGATAGTTTTTACATTTAGCTTTTTAACGTGTTCGTAGTAAATGCAATTGTTACAATAAATTCAATTTCGCACGAAAATCGCATTAAACTAATTAAAATCCACTATGAAAATGGTGGTTCTGTTAAAGTTATATTTCGTAAAATTCGTGATATTTTAAAGTGTTAAAAATTTGGTCGTTAAATTTGAGTCGACAAGCTTAATAGAAAATATGCTAACACCAATGCGTGTTCAACCAAGTCGTGCAATTGAAGCCATCGAACCCTGAACCACAGTGTTAAAGCAAATCCAGATTTGTCAATTCCTCGACGTTCTTAATAATCGGGGTTATCCAAAATCATCACATGGCGAATTTCGCATAAGGATTCAACTTTGAAGGCTTCCAAGGATCAATTGGTGCAGGAATTGAATCCAAACGACCATTCACATCGCCATTCAGATTCGCTCAATTCATTCAGAAACAACTGGCTGGTTTTTCTAAAATAATTAATTTTTCAGACGAAGCCCATTTTCATTTGGGCTGCTGAAAATCCTAGAGCGATTATTGAGAATCCTTTGCAAGCTCAACGTGTCTCTATATCGTTCGCTATGTGTCTGGAGGCATGATTGGACCGTTTTTTATCCAACATTAGGCTGGAAGTGCAGTAATAGTTAATGGATCACGCTATCGCAAGATGCTAACAACTCAATTTTGGCCTATTGTTGAAAATGTATATATCACTGACATGTGGTTTCAACAGGACGGTGCCACATGTCACACAGCTAATGAAACGATCAAGCTATTGCAAAGCAAATTTCCCGATCGCATATTTTCACGACAATTAGCAGTTAAGGGGCCAGCCAGATCGTGTGATTTAACACCACTTGGATTATGTTTTGTAGGGCTATGTTAAGAACAGAGTCTATGCGAAGCCAATCGAATCGATTTTAGCCTTAAAACTCAAGATCAGGGAAGTGATTATACAAATAGGACCGCCATTTTGGTATTTAGTTGTGTATTTGTCGGCATTTTTTTAATATTATTTGAAAACACATAATACGGGTTTACTGTCAGTAGGCCACAATATGTTTCTCCACTTATCTAGAGTAGGGCCCCTATACTGTTAATTTATAGAATTTATTTGTTTAGAAGTTCAACTTTTTTGTTAAGGCCTAAACAGAAGGCCTAACTAAGGCCTAAACTTGTTTACTATAATTTTGGTATCATAAAATATACTATAATCATCGGCAACATATTCGCAAAAAATAATGAGTATTATTGAAATATTATTTTTGAATATCCTGTTATCGTAGTTAATGCTATAAGATTTCAAATCGACCTTTATATAATAAAGACTAGCCGAAACTTTTACTATATTAACTTTTGTATGTATGCATGTATGTGCGTACACACCAAATTCTCTTTCCTCTCAGCAAAAAAAAAATCTCCTTCTTCAAAGATATTTCGAGAAAACACAAGATTTACATTAAATTCCAATTAAAGTGAGATTTAAAACACATTATATTATAGTCCAGACACAAATTTCTTTTAACACTCCTGCAAAAAATTACATAACACAAATACAAAACAAAACAAAAAAGAAGTTACAGAAAACTAAAAAACACATACAACGAAAGGAAAGAAACAAAAAAAAATATATAAACTGAAGCGCAACAAGTCGTTGCCCTCGAAAGTTTTCAAATGCACAAACATCATTTTCGGTTCCTTTTCGTACACTTCTTTTCTGCTGAAATAAACGAATATCTATAATATTAAAACGACAGGAAACGAACACAAATACATAAAAAAATTTTACATACACTCAAAAACATTAGGGAACACAAAAAAATTTATATTTTTTGTTGTATTGGTGAATACGTGTATAGATTCAAAATAGCCATGTACACTTATTTCAATAAGTAGAAAAAATTACATTTTCTAGCAACTAAATAAAAACGAAATATTAAAGCAACAAAATATAAAAAGACATAAAACACTTTAATATGTTAAAGATCTAAAGTAACCAAAACAACTAAATACATTTTAAAACTCATACAAACGCAGCCATTAAAATACTAACACAAGAAAAGATTGAAAGCCCTTGGATATCGACTGAACTCGCACATTTCTGTGCACATATCACAAGTATTTGTAAATCCATCACATTTCCATAACAGTAACATCACTTGGTTTTATTATGTCATAACTATGGAGAGTAGTTCTCAACGGGATGTGAAATTCATAATTTTTATGCTTTGCAAATTTTAAAAACAGCTCGTTTTTTGATAAGAAAATAATTCTTAAGGTCCTGCTCTGCACTGAAACTAAAGGCCAAAAAAAATTCTTCAATTATTGGGCACACTATATGAAGTGGCAGACCTTTCTAGTAATTTCATTAAATCAAGATAATTTTCCCTATTACTATAAAAGGGGTTTTTGAAAAAAAAATTGTTTTCTAAAACAAAACAAAAAATGTTGATTAAGATGCTTCAAATTTGTATTGTATTACGAAGAGAAATGGTTAACAATCATAAAAAAGTGACATCTGGCAAATTTCCACGCACCATGCTGACAGATGCCATTTCTTTCATCAAAATTTTTAAATACTTTTTGGCAAATGTCACTCCTTTTTCGTTTATCATATTAAGTATTTTGAATTTTAAGGCTGAAACCAATTCGATTGGCTCCCTTTAGACTAGATTCTTAACATAGTCCCACAAAATATAATCCAGTGGTTTGCAATAAATTGATCGTTTAATTGGCTGTGTGACATATGGCATCGTGTTATTGAAACGACATGTCAGTGATATCCATGTCGTAAATAATAGGGCAAAATTCAGTTGTCAGCATCTCACGATAGCGTAATCCATTGACCGTTACCGCATTTCCAACCTTATCTTCGAAAAACAACGGCCCAATTTAGCCTCCAGACCACGTAGCACTCCATAAAGTGACACGTTGAGCATGCAAAGCTTTCTTAGTAATCGGTCTAGGATTCTCAGAAGTCCACATGCAACAATTCGGCTTGTTGAGATACCCCAGGAAGTGAAAATGGGCTTCGTCTGAAAAACTAATATTTCCAAAAAAAACAAGCCGGTTGTTCTTGATTGAATCGAGCGAATCAATGGCGATGTGAATGGTCAGTCGGCTTTAATACCTGCACCAATTAAATTTATTAAGGCTTCAAAGTCAAATCCTTACGCAAAATTCATCTTGTGGTGGTTTTTCATAACTCCATTGGTTGAGAACGTCGAGGAATTGATAAATTTATATCTGCTTCACGGCTGCAACGTTTACAGTTAAACGACAGAGTCGAACTCGAGTTGGTGTTCGCACATTTTGTATCGAGCCTGTCGACTCAAATTCAAGCATAAAATTCTTAATAGCGATCTGAGAAGTACGATTATGTTGTCGAAAAATATCACGAACTTTACGAAATATAACGTTAACAGATTTTAATTATTTTAATGTGATTTTCGTGCGAAATTACTATTACTATGAATACGTCGACAAACTAGTTGTCACAATTGAAAAACAAACTTCTTGTTGAAAAACTGGGTACTTGGAAATGAAAACTATTGACTTGGAAATTATCTTTTGATGTTTTTTAATCTACACCTCATTACACTTACAAACCCGGCCACATTAGAAAGTGTTGGCAATATCCCGAGATTTTTCGAGAAAAGCCTTGAAATTACTCTTTTATAGGAGTAGCAATGTATTTGATAGAGATCTTATTAAGTTGGATTAACCCACTTAGAATTAAGTATTGCTTATGAATCACCTTTTAATTTTATATATATTTTTTTTTATTATTTATTGTTAAAAATTTAAAGTGTCTATTATGGCTCAAAAGATAACATTTTTATCTTAAATTGAGATACATATTTCATAGGTCATCTTTGCCTGCAAAGTTTTAAAGGGCATATATATGATATCATATACTTTTGGAGATACCCTCTAATATTATATTTTATATTTTATATATTTGTTGTGTCATAACGATATAAATAGCACTTTTTTTTAATGCCTTGCAAGAAGAACCCTAAAAAGCTGTAAATATAATTTTGGCCATTAAAGAATCGGCGAGAAGTGGCAAGTTAGCGGATCATTTCAACCGCTGCATTTGATCATTTCTTGAAATATTAATGCAAATTAAGAAACTTTCTGGTGCTAGAAAAAATATCCTTCTGCCTTCCTCCCCCCCCCCCCCTCCCCGGGGTCATTTATCGGTCTTTATAGAACTTCGACTATCTAGACCTGTGCAACTTGGGGCATAAGGGAGCCCAGTCCCCTGAAATCAGCAGGGTTACAATTGATAGCTCCACGTTATTTTCACGGGAATCAGTGGCCCGTAGAGTTTCTGCTATTTGTCTCTTTAGGCATTTAGCTGTTTCTCTGACTGATTATTGAGGTTGACCCTTTGGGTGGTTGTGGTTTCGCGGCCCCATAACAGGTCTGTTTTTAATGGTGGCCAGGATCACTTCACTTTTAATAACACCTACCTGGTGAAATGATCCTAGGTCCAGTGAGCATGCTAATCATGTGTTCTGGACAGGAGTTGGATAGTCTCCAGCTCTTCAGCAAGGAGTAGAGATTTATAGCCCTGTTCTGGAATCATTGAAATCGCTACTAGCAAGGACCTGTTGCTAGAATTAGACTTCGGCCTCCTAGGGCGTGAGTGGCGCTGCTTTTCACTCCTAGTGGTATAACCACCATCTGATTAAGGATCACTGCCAGGTGCAGGTATTATCACGCAATATCCTTCTGCCTAGCGAAAACTCGTCCTACAGTGAAAAGCCTACATTATATTATTACAAATTACAACAGGTGTAAATGTTCATTATTAAATTTGAAGATAACTCTACCACTACCTCTACTAAAACCAAAAACCGTTTTATCATATCTAGTTTAGCTAGTCTCAGCCCTTACACATAAAATTCTTGTAAATGATGCTTTCGTCTTTTGTCTTTGTTACTATTTACCAGATGTATGACACAGTCTGGTTTTTGTGGTACATGTTGCTTCTATTTGGTATAGATTGGCCTTTAAATTGTTAAAATTGGGTGTGCATTTGGATGCAAAGACATGTTTATTGTTTCAACTCTCACACAAAATTTCATAATTCTAACAACAACAACAACAACAGATGAAAAAGAAAACTGAAAAATATTATCAGTATCACTCGAAAACTTTTCATTTAACATGTGATTGTATAGTTTTTTGCTGAAATATTTGTTAAGTATTATGTTTCTTTGTGTGTGTGTATGTGACATTTCCTTTTCCCGTTACAATAGTGTCAGACTAGTTGAGGAGTAGCGTCGGAACCTGTAAAACTACTGAAATTCAACAGCAACAGCAGCAGCAGTGTATTGTTTTCAGTATTTTCATTTTCATGTTTTTTTTTCTTTTTGTTATTTATTTATTTATTTTTTTTTTTGTACTGCTAAAATGGGTACAACGAGTGTATTTTTGTTTTTAACAAAGAAATTTCAACATCATGCAGAATGTTCATTTTTTCATTTGCTCGCTTTTATTTGGTAGATTTCATATTCTGTTTAAATGTCATCAACTCCCACTTTTTCAAACAAAAAAGAAAAGAAATAGAATAACACAAGAATTGAAGTTATCTAGATATTTTATGTATATGTATTCGGGTATTGTTTCGGTAAGAATCACATGCAACAGTTTGTGACTCGGTACACTGGGCGAAATGTGTTTTAAACTTGGAAAAAAAATGTAAAAACAGCTCGATCCAAATAATCTAACCTTTTAACTAAAAGTAGCTCTTGTTCGGAGACTACACAGCCATATTATTCTTAATGCAGATTTGCTTTATATGAAAGTTAAAATGAATATTTAGTAACTTAAAAATAAATTCCTTGTATAAATCAAGCGCTTCATCGCTGTATGATAAATTAACAGACTATAGACATTACTTTTGGTGGTTTAGAAGTGTCTTAAAACAATATACAGCTTTGAAACAATAAAATCCGTTTGTTGAGTTCTAATCTTTTTTGTCACAAAAACGCAGATTACTTTCTTAATGGTGAAGGTAACATCTTATTCAGTTCTGTTTATTTATCTAAGACCAAATCCAAAATTTTTAACGTATTTTCATAAGTAAACAAAAAAAAGGAAAATAAAATAAAAATAATATCAGTGTAAGGACAGCGCATGCCATCCATGCAAGCTAGTGTCAAAAATTATTGTGGTGTTACTCAATACACTTGTACGATTTTATTCTAGCGCACACAAATGTTAACAAACCCAACATAAAATTCACAAGGAATGTTTTTATATAAAAAAGAAAAGCACATAAACGATGAAATTTTCTTTGTTTTGCGGGTTTTAAAAACAACAAAAACAATCGCTGAATGATTCGTATATCAATACAAAAATACAAATCTACACAAGCAACAAGTAGAATTGAAAGGATCTACGTTGAAGTTAGTACTTTAGTTGTCTTCGTAAAATTGAATATTGAATTTTGACTGCTGACTGCTGCCACATTCTTTGATACCTCTAACGACAAAATAAACTGAAAAATGTACAACTTCTTCAATGTCTTTTTTCGTTTTTCAATTTTTACTCACATATTGTGTAATTTTTGTCGATTGTGGAAAATGATGACGTGTTTGGTGTTGTTTTCTATGATGGAAAAGTCCCTGGCAAATGTCAGCAATAAACAATTTTTTTTTTCAATTTATTACAAAACTTCCAAGAATTAAATATTAAATCGGGATGTTGATCTATTCTCTTTCTTGTGTTTTTCTTATGCCATAATTATTCCATTTGCTTTTTGGAAATTATTAAAAATCATTGAGTCCTGTTATTTTTATTGTCAATAATATTTGCCATACTGTGCGAATTAACTTTTTGAATTTATTTTTAATGAATTTTATTATCAACACTTAAGAGTTTTCTTTGCTAAAGTCAATTTCTCCAGTAATAGTTAGTTGCCTCAGTTTCTTTTTTCTATCGCTGTCGTCACAAAACTTAATAATAAATGTTTTCATAGCAATTGCTGTTTTCGAGAATGGAATTTACACGAAATGACTCCTCCTAGTTCGAAAATTCTAATGCAATGAACTATTTTTCTCCTTCTCATGATTCAAATGTTTTGTTTTAATTAAACTATTTCGTTCAATGATAATTTTTGTAGTTGTATTCTTAAGTTTTGCATTAAAGACAATAGGTATTTTCAATTTGATAACAGGAAATATCAACAGAAGGAGGGCCTCCCTATGGGCTCTCCAGTATCTCCAATAATAGCTGATATATTGTGATGAAGGAATTACTAAATTCATGCATTAGTAAAATGCGTATTAAACCAAAGATAATCACAAAATATGTGGATGATTTATTTTGTAAACCTCAGAAGATGCAGTGGATATTTTATCAGAATTGAATAGTTTTCATCCGGATATTAAATTTACGATTGAAAGAGAATTAGAATCTAGACTTTCATATTTAGATATATTGATAATAAGAAAGAAAAATAAGTTAGTATTTGATTGGTATAAGAAACCAACATCTTCTGGAAGAATTATTCATTTTTATTCAAAACAACAGCAAAAAATATGACAGAATATTGACTATAAGTGATAGAGAATTTTATTTGAAGAATAAGGATACAATAAGAGATATACTTAATGACAATGATTTTCCAGTAGAATTAACTAACAGATTAATTAGACAATATGGTAGTTATAGGCATAATTTAGGAAATTCTACGGCAGAGCCAAGAAATTCTAAATCATTAACTTATGTTCCTGGAATATCAGAAAGATTAAGAACGTGTAAAATATATGACACAGATAAATATATAATTGCACACAAAACATATAACACATTAAATAACTTATTTAGCAGTATGAAGGATAAAATAGGAAAAATGGAAATATCTGATGTAGTATACAGGATACCATGTGGAGGAAATGACCAGGTGAACTGTGACAAAGTTTATATTGGGACAACAAAAAATTAACTTAAAACAAGATTAGCTGGTCACAGGTGTGACCAAAAATATAGAAATATTTCAACACAGAAGACATCCTTATCTTCACATTGTAAGAAAAATAATCATTATCCTCAGTTTGACGAAGCATCAATATTAGATATAGAAAAAAACTACAAGAGACGTTATATGTTGGAAATGTTAGAAATTGTTAATGTACCAAATGTAAGGAGAATAAATTTCCAGACAGACACAGACAATTTAGCTCGGAATTATAGGTACTTAATTAAAAAGATACATAATTTGTTATAATTATTTCATAGGAGAGAATTTGTTATTTGTTATTTCCGTTTCCTTGTTTTTGTATGTTTAAATATTTGAAAATTTAAAGTTTTGTATGTATGTATGTATGTATGAAAAATATTTTATATGTTTTTGTCAAATGTTTTGAAAATTTTTTCAATATGTTAATAATTTTTGTTTTCAAAATAAAAAATTTTTTTTTTCCTGAAGAAGCTTTCCATAGGAAAGAGAAATATCGAAAAGAAAAAAATATATATAAAAAAAGATCTTAAAAAAGGAAAAACATATTTATTAAAGATAAAAAAGATCGTTTAAAAACTATAAAAATTGTTCAATGATAATTTTATTCAGGACTAAAATAATTTGTTGTGATTTTAATATCAAGATGTCTTTCAGTATTTTGATTTGAGATTTCAACTGGGTCTTTTATATAAAGTGGTATACCAGCGTCCATGAATTCTTTGCAATTTTTCTGTGTCATATAACGTCAACAACTTCTATCCATCTATCATAGGTCTCTTTTTCTTAAGCTAAATATACTAAGCGTTACAACAAATAATGAAACAAATTGAAAAAATTACAGCTTGGATTCATAGATAAAGTAATTTTCTTATATCTTAATCAACTAGAATATGGTTATTGAAGTTTCTACACTATATTCAATGTATTTAATCTACCAATCTACTATAAACAAGGGATGTGATGCTAAGGGTGCTCATCAGGTAGCTAATCCTAGCCGTTTTGGTAGATTCTTAAAATTAAAATTTAAAATTTAAAAATCTAATAATAAAGGGTGTTCTCATATTAATATAATAAATACTCAGGTGTATCTTTTTACACATGACGTAAAATTTTTTCCCATTTTTTATAATTTTTTTTCGCTAAGACGACATATAAAATAAATACAACTTTAAGTAATAGGGTGTTGCCATAGCGACTTCTCGTCATTGTTTTATGTTTAAATCTATTACAAGCAGACTCATGAAATTTACACAGGGTTAGTAACTCTATCGCCTACATAACAACACGCATAAAAACTAAAAATTTTAAAATAACGCCATGCAAATGTGAAAATCACGTCTCCTTTTTTTAAATTACACAGAGTATAAGAATAAAAAAATAAATTTAAGACCGAGAGGCCGTCCGAATAAAATAACTAATTTAAACCGATACTCCCTTCACTTTAAAGTAATAGCAGGTCAACATGTATCTCCATAGATAATAAGGATTACGAGAAAATAAGTCTTTTTTATGATCACCTAAAATTTTTTTTTAAGAATTCGATTTTTGTATAAAAATTTTTTTAAAATTTTTAAAACAGCTGCATCTCAATAAATAAAAAGAATTTCGAGAAAATAAGCCTATTTTTGGATTACTTAATTGTTTTATAAAAAACCGAATTTTTCTAAAAATCGGTTGTAAAAATATTTTAAACGTAAATAAATGAGATAATAGTCTTATTTTGGCGTCATCTAGTTATTTAAAAAAAAACGGTTTTTGTATAAAAATTTTGTAAAAATTTACAGCAAAACATACAAAAGATATAAAATTACAATTATCTCACGCATGGTTCGAAATACGGAAGCTAACTCGTACTTGATTAATTAATTAAAATATGCCTTGAAGCTCCCTAAGCAAGCTCAAATCTTTTGATTGCCTAAGAAATTAAATTATTTGATAAAGTTGCAAACGTTCTGGGGAGACAATTCTGTATGTGCAAAGCTGAGTTGCTTAAAATCGATTTTTACAGATCTAATTTCCAGATTGCATGCAATCTCTATTAACCCTTCTATAACACGTACTTGAAAACTCGGAAGAATTTATTTAATTAAATAGTTTAAATTTTTATTAATTAAATTTTAATTAAATAAATTTTAATTAATTAAATTTTAGTTAATTAATTTAAGTTTAAATTTCTATTAGTTTACTACACTACTCAATATTTGTTTACTTAATCTTTAATAGTTTGTTAGGAAATCCACTCAAATTAATTATGATTAATTTTAAAATTTTTGGAAAATTTACTATTAAATATTTCTTAAGAATTAATATTTAAATTTCTTAAGTATTAAGCAATAATTTCAGTTCATATAACACAATTTAAGTATATAGTTTGATTAAATAATACTTTTCTAATACAATAATTTCCTTAAAATATTCATAAATTCTAAAACAACAAAAACAACACATACGAGTACAAATATAATTTTTATTTATAACCTTCAAAATACTTGTTTTTAGGTTTCTTTTTATATTTTATACCAGGAAAACAATTTTAGTCATAGAAATTTATGAAATTCAATAAATTTCGCTATTGTCACCGCACCTTCCTTTCACCACTTATTGCACTGCTATATGACGAGTTTAAACTAATTCACTGTAAGCAATTAGTTTACAAATATTTTTTTAAGTTGAATATCATTTTTTTTGCTTTTTTGTTGATGTTATTGTTGTTTTTGCTTTACTAAATAAAAAATTAAAATTTAATTCGAAATTATTGCATAAATAAAAAAAAAAACAAAAAAAAACAGTACAGCTGAATATAATTTACAAAAATACAATAAGACAAGTCTTAACGAAATTCATTAAAATGTTAAGAAAATAAAAACCCAAACACGTTTTTTCTATTTACAACAATTTAGCATAAATTAATTTTAACAAAATCCAATAGAGATATTTGAAAATTTTATTTTACTATATAAAATTGTTAATTCTAAAGTGGTTTAATAAGTTGTTTATTAGAGACAAAAGAAAAATAGAAGACAATTGCTAGTGAGGCAATTAGAGAGGAAAGGTAGAGAAGAAATATTTAAAAAATTTTCGGTTTCACTACCATAATTTTGCAAAAGACTTATGAATCCATCCAAAGTGGTACATTCACAAATATTTATTATTTAATCAATACTTACGTCTGCTTTAATCTAATAAAATAAATTGTTCTAAAAGCAATATCTCGGGATTAACGGTAAAACGCGCTTTCAGATAAAAGATCAAATAATAGGAAATGCAAACTTTTAATGAAAAGAGAAGGAGACAGATAGATAAGTATAAAACAATAAGAACAATCTTACATAGTGCGGTGGTGCTTCTGTGAAAAGAAACGATATGATAGTATAAAGCAAAAATTGTAAAAAGCACGAAGCGCTTAATTACTCCCTTGCGATTTGGAGAACGCATAGGTCCATATCAAGAAATCCAACATACATTTTTCTATTTTATTTTATTTAAAAGTGTAAAAGGCGACGTTTCTTCCTACATAAGTTATTATTTGACTCTAATATAATTCAACCACGTATTCCTAAACCTATTCAGTGATTATCACTAGATCTGCTTGTTTTTCTTAAGAAACATTTAATAATGCTATCATCAGCAAAAAATCGAAAGGATTGATGGTCTGACTAAAATACACAAAGTTTAAGTGGTGATCTCCTTGATCTAGTTTTGAACTCAACCTTCTTGTTCTATACACAGCAATACGAATAATATGATTCTTGAGAAGTCACGTGCGATACACATCATAAATCTTCCTCATCACAAATTTTGAAGCCACACTTTATTAACAGCTTACGAATATTTAGATTAAAGTTTTTGTTAAAAGAGACCGGTTTGTTTGTCTTTACAATAAATTTTTAACCTACAACTACAAGACAAAAATATAATATATTTTCTACTGATTAAGAAAGTAGAACTTTGGCAGCTTCAGCTTAAAAGGAGCCTGTGGAAATATCAGTGCTAATCATCACCTGGTTCAAAAAACTTTCTATCTTTGAGGCCCACTAAAATCCGTATAATAGACCGCACCACATCTAAATGGTGGAGATAGGAAATCTGCTTTATCGAAAGAATGCCTTAAAAGAATCAAAGATTATGAAATAAGGCCATTGAGGTTGGATTTTTTTTCTCTCCCGGAGCATAAACTTCGGACAAGAAACTAAAATCAGCAGACTAAAATAAAATTAAATTCAGTGATCAATATTGGATATGTCTAACTAATCGTTAGTAATGAATACTATCGCTTTGTGTAAATACTACCCAAGAAAACAAAAAGCCACCGATTAGCATTTTCAGATAATTAAAATTCACACAAAAGCATCGGAGTCTTGGAGACAATTGTACACGTTGACTTAGAAAACAATTCACCAAAAATGCTTTGCAAAAGTCGTTTATCAAACAATTATTAATTGTATAAAAATTATCCGGAACCATGAAAAATTTTAGAAGAAAAAGCAAATAGATTTAAAAAAGTGTATTAATTTGTAATTCAATTATTATTTTGAGAAGATTTATAGAACCACATACGCTCATACAAATGAAAAAGAGAAGACTCCAACTTTACATTACATCTTGGCACTCACGGACACACACCAAGTGAAGTAGATGAATGTGAGACATTACTATATCCTAGCAAAAAGGGACGAAGACATTCTCGAAAACATAGAAATCTACAAAACAAAAATACAGTGACATTATAAACGAATAGGCAAACACGATCTAAGACATAAATTTCACACCACTAAAACGACTCATATACCCGAACAAACGGAAAACATCCTCAGATGGGCACACGTACCTAGATAATAATAAAAATACGGAACTATTAAAAATTAGCCCCGCATAAAATGCCAGGTGGTGGGCATTCTGCCTACATGAATAGATACAACACTAACGAAATAACTACCTAAAACTCGTACAGTTTAGAACTCATCTTGAGAATGATGTCTTGACATCGGAAGCGCTCATCGTTCATACCGCACAAATAGCCAGCAAATATGGAGAGAAATGACAAGAGGACTTCCAAATTAGTTTGAATAGTTTAGAAAATTTGCATTTTTTACAAAATTTTCCAGGAGAAGGAATGAATTTGTCATTAATTTGCAGGTTTTTGATTAAATTCAAAATTGCAAACCTTAAGCGCTGGTGCTTTATAAACATCGTTTGCTAAAATTTCGATTTAAAATCTCAATAATTTTCTACTTTAATGTAGGGTATTTTAAATAACAAAATCTACTTTGAAATTAATAAAAAAAACTACAACAAATTTTTCTATTCAATTTATGCAGCAACAAGAGAAGAACACAAACAAAATAAAAAAAGCAAGAAATAAACAAAAAAAAACTTAAGGCGGCAGTTAGCTGAATTAGAAACAAAAAATTATAAATAAATAGATATAAATATTTTAACAAATAAACCAGAAACTAACAGAATAATAATGAAAAATATTTAACAAGAAAACAATTTAAACAACTTTTTACATTACGATATGGAAACACACTCACACAATTCTAAACATCGATTTTTGTTGAAATAAATTTGTGCAAGTATTTGCATTAACATGCAAAGATACAGACATACATACATACATCCACATATACATATACATATGCATATAAATATTTTTGTTTCCATTTAAAAAATTTCGTTGTAAATTAGATGTGTGTTTTGTTTTCTTTATACCTCCATTTTAATAAACAGAATTAATTTTTGTATTGTGGGGTTTTGTTGCTTTTTTTTAACCAAAACCGAACTTTAGAACATTGGAAAAACAGCTACAACAACAGCATCGACTTAGAATAAAAAAAAATCTATTTACGCGACTTGAAATTACAACGAGTTTTGTTGAATTTTTGTTCTGTATTTTACCTTGAATAAATCTCGTTTAATTACAATAATTTTTTTCCATTTTTTCTATATTTTTTTTTTTCAAACAGACACTATTTGAAATTTATTAGCATTAAAAAAAAAAACAAAAATATTCAACAAAACGCGACAACTAAAACGTCTTAACTTTATTAACAACTACAGTTTAACAAAAAAAAAAGTTTAGCTTAATTTATTAGAGCTTTAAGATGTGGGGAAATGTTTGAAAAAGATTCAAGAAATTGTACAATGGAATAAGAACGTTTAAAATATTTTTATGAAAATGAAAATCAATTTTTTCCCTGTTTATTTGGTCCACACAGTTGCCAGACATTACGTTCCAACTTCTCTGTTTAGCCGCATTCAACCCTGAGTTTTAACGAATTACCTACACTGCTTGCTCCCATATCAAATATGAATTACGAAGTTATTACCATTAAAATTAAACTCGTTAAACATAACGGCTTAGTCTTCAAGAAGTGTACTCATAAGCAAACTTAACGCTTTAACAATTTTTATAGCCACGCAAACGTAATGAGAACTATAAAACACCAAAAATATTCCTTTCACATTAAAGGTCACGGCTTTTAAAAATATTTAATTTAAATCCATTTATTATTTATTTTTAAATCAAAACATTTTGCTTTAAACGTTTTTTATGTGCAAACAAAAGATAATAATTTAGATTTATACTAACAGAATCAAGAAAAACCTATACTATCCATACTAAATATATTCGTAGATCTTTTTCTTGGACGTAGGGGTCATCCATTGTAATGCGTTGTGCCAGAACTAGGAAATTATGTTATGGGGAGAAGGAAAAAGGGAGTAGTGTTTGCATTTGAACTTTCCTACATTTAAAGTGACAGAGGAAAGACCTCTGGAGGGACTGTTCTGCTACAAAACGAATTTTGCCTGTAATGCGTAGTGTGATTTACTGTAAAATTCACCACAAATGGATGCGCTCTCAACGAAAATCGAGTTAAACGCGAAAAGCTGTAGGTAACGGGAACAAGCTTTCTAATTTCGTTAAAGCACTTACCATTGTTCTAACGATAAAACGGTGAAATATATTATCCCCAATAACCCACCCGGGGAGGCACATTTATGGTCTTTATAGAACGCTCGACTATCTAGACCTGTGCAACTGGAGGTATAAGGGGAACTGGAAACTCCACGTTATTTCCACGGGAATCACTGAGCTCGCAGAGTTCCGCTATTTGTCTCTTTAGACATTTAGCTGTTCTCTGGCTGATTATTGAGGTTGGCCCTTTTTGGAAGTATCGTGGTGGTTGTGCTTTCGCGGGCCCAGAACAGGTCAGTTTTTAATGGGGCCAGGTTCATTTCACCTTTAATAACACCTACCTGGTGGAATGTTCCTAGATCAAGTGATCATGCTAGACTCCCCCCAGGGGCATAGAAATATGGTCTTTATAGAATATTCCACTATCTAGACTCAGTGCAACTAGGATATAAAGGGAGCCCAGTCCCCTGAAGACGGGCAGGTGGTCAACTGGAAACTCTACTTTATTTCCATGGGGATCAGTGAGCTGGCAGAGTTCATTATTTGTCTCTTTAGACTTATAATAGTTCTCTGGCTGATCATTGGTGTTAGCCCCTATATGGGAGCATCGTGGTGGTTGTGGTTTTGCGGCCCCATAAGGGGTTATATGAAATTATGGTGGCCAGGATCATCTCGCTGATTATGACACGCTAAGTGAATGATCCAGTCCAGTGAGCATGCTTGACATTTGTTCTGGACAGGAGTTAGAAAGTCTCCAACTCTTTAGCAAGGTGTGATAGTTTGCAGACCTGCCCTGAAATTATTCAAGTTGCAACTAGGTGGTATCTGTTGCTTAGAACTATGTCTTCGGCTATCTAGGACGTATGTATAACGTTCCAAATTATACAAGTGGTTTGTCCGCCATCTGATTAAGACTACATAGTCAGGCGCGGATGTAAAACAAATCACACTCTTATCATGCTAGACATGTGTTCTGGACAGGAGTAGGATAGTCTCCAACTCTTCAGCAAGGAGTGGTGGTTTGCAGCCCTGCTCTCAAATCATCAAAGTTGCAACTAGGAAAAACCTGTTGCTAGAAGTAGTCTTCGGCTTCCTAGGGCGTGAATGACGTTGCTTTTCATTCCCATGGTGCAGATGTAAATCTTATCACGTAATCCCCAATAACCCTCCCCCCGGGGGCACATTATAAGTCTTTATGGATCACACAACCATCTATACTTGTGTCTTGCGGGGTAAAAGGGAGCCCAGTTCCCTTAGGCTAGTAGGAGCCAACTGGAAAATCCACTATATTTCCACGGGAATCAGTAAAGCCCCAGAGTTCCGCTATTTGTCTATTTAGGCGTTTAGCTGTTCTCTGGATGATTATTGCGGTAGGCCCTTCGGGAATATCGTGGTGGCTGTGTGTTTCGAGGCCCTCGTTTGAGTTTGTGGGTCGGATCATTCACAAAGAACACAAAGAAATGTTCCAAGTTCAGTGAATATGAATGCCGTCGTGTTCTTAATTATATTAAGCTTCATACGTTCTGGACCAGAAATTGGATAGTCTCCAACTCTTCAGCAAGGAGTGAAGGCTGTGGCCTACTCCGGGCTTTTGAAGTTGCAACTAGGAGTGATCGAAAGATAAACGTATTCGAAAGTCTTCTAGGCCAGTGTTAATGGCCACAATTAGGGCCCACGGCCAGGTGCATATATAAACCTTATCACGTCATCCCCAATAATCCTCTTGACCCTCCCCTGTATGCGGTCGAGCAACTCCAAAATAGAAGTTGGTTCGCCAGCCCATATATGAGAGTCGTATTCCATTTTTGGACGGATATAAGTGATATACATAATATGTAAAGTATTTCTTACACGTTTTAGAAAACCGAGGTACTTGAAAGCTTTTTTAGGAACCTAAACAAAGTGTTTAGTACATCGAACATTGCACTGAATTTTCATGCCAAAAACATCAAAAGCTTCCATACTATTCCGTAATACTCTAGGTGTTACCGAACAGTAACAGATGCAGCACCATTTCCGAGCACAGATCTATGCATAGTCATGCAACATTGTATCTTACGACTTAATGCACGCGACCCCATTCCGAGTTTATTGCGAGATCGTGATTGAGCGTATTATTCTTTTGTAAATCAAATGCAAATTTTGAGCCAGAATACTTTTGTGACCATCAGAGGGATTTAAAACCTAATTCGAAATATCGTCAAACTTAAAAAATTATAGCTTTTTAAAAAATTTTATTTTTAGAGAGAGAGAGAGAGAGAAAAAGACAAGCTTTTACTTGAAAATGTGTCAGTTTCTCATCTGTTTCCTTTTTTATCTCTGCTTGGACGCAGCTGAATGCGGTATCTAAAATTCGAAAAAAATTAGACTGAGGCTTAGACTGAACTGAACTTAACTAAAATCGGGAACTTTGTGTTTGGAACGTTATTTTAACGGTCTTAGTTAACGGACTATAAATATAATGAAAAATAACAATAAAACCTTACAGAAAGTTTTCTTGCCTTAGATGCCCTACTTGCATTGTATCTAAAACCTTTAAATGCATGGAAAACTTTATGTGTTTTCAAAATTAATTGTTTGCCTCCCTGTATATATTATGTTCTTAGATTTTTCGTTTTAAAATTTAACCTGAGCGGCTCTTGATATTTAAATTTTTATTATTATTCTTCAATTAGAGTCTACAGGACATTAACATTTTTTTTATATTTACTATTAAGGAAAACCCGACATGAACGGTTCTTAGTTAGTTTTCATAGGCACAGTAAAAATAAATTATATAAGTTTTCCCTTACATACATCTTTAATTTAAAGTCAAAAATTGGTTGCATCTATTGGATAAATATAAATTTTGAGATACTGCAGTACTGACACTCTGGGTAAAAACATGTTTGGAAGAAAAGAAGGTGAACCTAATTCAAACATTATTGTCAATTTTAAGTTTATTTAAAAATTTCCAAAAAGATATGGTATCAGTTGCTTTCAACATTAGAATTTTTAGTTATACATATGCGCATGTTGCTATAGTATTTATTCATTTTAATCTAAATTTTCTTAAATTCAACGTGAACTTAATTTATGATGTTAAGCTTTTTTCTAACTCATTTAAATATAATAGTTTTATGTTAAATTTATAACTTAATGTCGTTCTTTCTACTTATTTTCTTTTCAGATTACTACGTAGCAAATATGTTAATATGCTTGGCTGACATAATTTTGTAACTTTTGAATTTTATTTTATTGTTATAATTTTCCTTTTAAAGATTTCATCTTTTATAAATTAGAATATTTTCGTTTAATTTTATTTATAAAAACATAAAAATACATTAATTTTAAAAATGGCAGAATGTTCATATGCAAGGTGTTTGCAAGAGCGACGTTTAATCAAACGCGAAATAATAAAACACTCCAAGGATATGCTGCAAATTGTCGGTGAGTTAGTCTCTTTATTATTCACCGTAATAACTTTCACATTTTTAATAACGTACACATTGCTATGTCTACTGCTAAAGATTATTTGTTAATAACTCAAAGTAGTATCGAAGACTACTTAACTGATTTTTGGTGTCTGCGATTTGAATGGTATAATTGCACACATTCACTCAACTAAAATTTGCTAATAATTAAAAATAATTAAATTAATTAAATATTAATCAGCATAAGGATTTTCCTTCGATTTAAATATTTATTAAATTTAAATTTGATTTTGCATAGAAGATACTCTCTCTCTCTCTCTCTTTAGTTACTGAAAATTAAGGAATACAAAAAATATCAAAGAACAAAAACATTTTTAAATATATTGATTCATTAAAAAATTCAAAAGCTTACGAAATGTTCAATATACGCTACTGGCATATTCGAGATTTTTTACACTGCACATTTTTTTACCAAATTGTTTATGCATCCTCAGACGTCGCCGCGGTAATGTCGCCGACTAACTTAATTCGCAATAGCAGATAGGGCTCCAACCTGAACGCAACACAAAACAAACACAAATAGAGACAAAAAATGTGCACAAGACTACCAATAACTAGAACATACATTCGAAGGCGGGTTTGGTATTAAGCTCGTCCTTGGACATAAAATTCTCCATTTTACATGTTATCGTGTCCCCTGAAATTCGATGGAAGTTGGTGGTAATAAATATTAACATCGCTAAAGTTACATAATAATTATACTTAATTGATCTTTTGAATATTTTATTAATTAACATTATCTATCGCTTACAAGGTTTTTCAATAAGAAGTTTGTTTTTTTTTAACAAAATAAAACAAAAAGTTTAGATTATGATGATTAAAATTTTTATTGTATCACGAAGAGAAAAATTCGGCAATTATGAATGAAAAATTATATCTGACAAATGTTCAGCACGACCACGCTGACAAAAGTTGATTCTTCTATCAATGTTTCTAATCACTTCTTCCCTATATCGTTAATCACATCACCAATTTTTAGTTTTAAGGCTCAAATCGATTCGATTGGCTCCGTATAAACTATGTCCTTAACATAGCCCTATAAAAATCTCGCGATCTGGCTCGCTACTTAACTGGTGATTGTCGTGAAATTATGCGATCAGGAAATTTGATTTGCAACGAATTGATGAATTGATCGTTTCATTGGCTGTATGACATGTGGTACCGGTACTGTTGAAATTACATGCCAGGCCATAATTGGGTTATTAGCATCTCGCAATAGCGTCAGCCATTGAACGTTACCGCATTTCCAGCCTCATCTTGGAAAAAAAATGGCCCAATAACGTCTCCAGGCCACATATCGCACCATTCAGTGACACGTTGAGTATTCGAGGCCTTTTCAGTAGTCGCTCTAGGCTTTTCAGAAGCCCAAATGCGGCAATTTTGCTTGCTGACTTACCCTGACAAGTGAAATTGGGCTTCGTCTGAGAAAATGATTTTTTAGAAAAACCAGCCGATTGTTCCTGAATGAATTGAACGAATCTACGGTGAGAGTGTTTGCACATTTTGTATCGAGCCTGTCTTAATAACGGTCTCAGAGGGACGATTATGTTGTCCGAAAATATCACGTAGTTTACGAAATGTAACTTGTACAGAACCACCATTTTCATAGTGGATTTAAATTATTTTAATGCGATTTTCGTGCAAAATTTAATTCATTGTAACTAGCGAGATCTATTTATTAATATAAAGAAGAGTGGAAAAAAAATTATTAAATAATTTATAAACTAAAACTCCACCGGAGATGTTTGAAATAGATCATCGATTCACTGCAGTTTCGAATGCATCAAATTTCTTGTAATTGTACCACAAATTCAACCGCGCTACATTGCAATATCAGCACAATGGGAAATTTGTGCATGCAAGAACATGCATGATATGATTTTCTGTATTAATTCATCCCTTAGCTTTTATCCAAATAGTTCTAATTCAAAAATTGCTATTCTTGCCATTTTGTTGATTTTTATATTAAAAAATTACCGAATGTCATTGCTGATTTTAAATGAAAAACTTGCGATAATTTGTTAAAGATATACTGCGACGTTGACTAAGAGAAACTGAGTTATGTAAAATCAAAGATTTCAGAAAGAAGTACAGGATGCTGATGAGGGATGTGGCAAGCTATTAGTTAATTTTTCTGATGTCTATTTAAAATAAAAAAATAACTGCAAAGTAATTTTTATTTTCTTAATAAAATGAGAACTACATCCTGACTATAAATTTGTTATTTGATTTAGCTATTCTTTGTGTTTGTAAAATATATAGAATTGTTACTTTCATACAACAAATTTATGGGTATAAAATTCCCTAAATTGGTTTGTGTTATATACGCCGATTTCTCAAACTGAAGTGTGTGGAGTGTTTCCTGCAATACTGCACATTACGCCCTTACATTATTTGGCCGACCTGTATGTGGTAGTAATCACTTTTTCACTGTTGAAACTAAATAAATTTAAGATTTAAATATGAAGAATACAGAATTTATTGATAAATGTATGCCATTTGCCAATATTGTCTCTGCTTAAGCTTATGCTATATTATAAGTTTATTTAATACTTAAAACATTTAAAAAACAAACGAAAATTTATTCGTAACCCCCTTTAGTTTTATTTTTTAATAAAATTTCTGTAGAATAGTAATTACCGAATAAAAGGAGAAAATTTAGTAGTTATCAGTCTATGTTTTGCAACCAAATTCGTTTTACATACAAATCCTCATCTTCCTCATTTTCCGACTAGAAAACTGAACTAAAACGAATAAAAAATATCTCTAAACTAATGGTCATGGCTGGAAATTGTGTTTGTATATATGTATGAAAAGTTATATGGTGGCAGACTGCTTAGAATTTATGGAAGTAACAGTCCTTATTATAACTGTTTTAAGATTATTTTACAATTTAGTTTATGTATCACTTAGCGGTTTCATTTTGTATGGTTTTTTTCTAGTGTCTGCTTTTAAACTTGTATATTTTTTTGAAAATACTTTATAATATAGAGAGATAACATTCAAATAGATTCCGTTTAAATGTCAGATAATTTACATGAATTACAATAAAAAATGTTAATTAATTACTTTAATTTACGTTTAAGTTAATTTTGTGTTCTTTTAAAAACATGGGCAAAAGTCACACCCAAACATATGGTACGCTACGTGCAATGGAAATACTTGTCGTAACATGCTGAATTTTCGTTTTAAAGAATGGATGACATTGATTAAGGCAAGATAGAATTTAAAGAGTATGCCACTGAGTGTCATGCAAAAATCGCAATCATTGCCCTATTTAAATCAAAATTTTGGATAAGGTAATTTCAATTAGCCTCGAAGGTAGTGTGAAACGTCACATCACAATGTTTATTTTCTGTAATGCCACGTGAAGTCACTGCCGTATAGTGATCAGCAGCATTGTGTGTATTTTTTGTGACATATGGCCGGTTATATTCGGATTCGTTTAGAATAGTTGCAGTTACTTCATGTTTCAATTGAAAACATTTTTAATACAATTCAAATTTAAAATTCTATCTGTTAAGCGAAGTCGCCCCGGGGGCACATCTATCGGTCTTTATAGAATACTCGACTATCTAGACCTGTGCAACTGGGGGAAAAAGGGAGCCCAGTCCCCTGAAGTCAGACAGGGAGACAACTGGAAACTCCACTTTATTTCCACGGGGATCAGTGAGCCCCAGAGTTCATTATTTGTCTCTTTAGACATTTAATAGTTCTCTGGCTGATCATTGAAGTTGGCCCCTATATGGGAGCATCGTGGTGGTTGTGGTTTTGCGGCCCCATAAGGGAATAATGAAAATTATGGTGGCCAGGATCATCTCACTGATATTGACACGCAAAGTGAATGATCCAGTCCAGTGAGCATGCTTGACATGTGTTCTGGACAGGAGTTAGAAAGTCTCCAACTCTTTAGCAAGGTGTGATGATTTGCAGACCTGTCCTGGAATCATTTAAGTTGCAACTAGGTGGTTCTGTTGCTTAGAATTATGCCTTTGGCTATCTAGGACGAGCATGACGTTCCAAATTATGTATAATGGTTTGTCCACCATCTGATTAGGGCTACATAGCCAGGCGCGAATGTAAAACAAATCATACTCAGTTAAGCGAAGTCTGTTCGGCCGCTTTTTTTATACACTTATATTTTATTAAGATTTTTAAGGTGCACCAGAATCTATTCATCTGCCTTATTTTATTGGGCCTTTTTTCCACACAAATTGAGGATTTATAATCTTTTCTAGAAAAAGCTTTATATATATATATATATTTAGCATTTAAAAGCTCTAACAAGCAATATAACTTTTATGTAATATTATTTTTTCATTATTTTTCTTATAATTATGATTTTTATAATTGCATAAAAACTAAATAACAATATCGAAGAAGAAGAAAAATACGAAACTATTTTGTAGGAGTCAAACACTTGTTGCTAAAAATTTAATATTAAAAAAAAAAGAAAACGAAGAAAAAAAATATAAAATACAGCCAAACGTTGTAATAAAAACGTTTCTTGAATAACAATTTTCAAATATTTTCATTTTATTAAAGTTTTTTGATTTATAGACAAGAAAAAATGAAGCTGGTTGAAAAACACGAACAGAAAAAAAAGAAGCAGACAGGAAAAATATCACCTCTCTTACAGCTACAGCGATGAAAACAAGGATATAAAATACTGTTGCACAACTTACTGAACTCTACACAACACCAGCATCAATTGGTGTTTCCTAAACCACCTGTTAAATATATAAATGTATGAGATTTTTTATATCTTTCCATTTTCTCATTATAGCTTTATGCTTCCCTTTTCAACAACTTCGTAGCAAATATTTCAAATTTTTTTTTACTTTATAAAAACTAAAACTATACAAAAAACGGCAAGCGTCTCCGGCACATGTCCATTAAAAAAAGTCTTATTTACCACCTCAACAGTCCCATGCCTGATGCTGAACTCATACTTGTAAAATTAAAAATATTTGGTTGTAAAAATACATGAAAAAAGTCCCAAATCCTTGTTTATCCTACTTTCAATGTAAAAGCTAGTGTCTTAGATACTTTTTTATGTAGAATGTCCTTAATACTTTTATTATATTTAACATTGTCCTCATTGTTCTTTTGTTGCAGTATTGTTGTTATGCCAAAATTGTTGCCTTTTCTATCGCAAACAGACTCTACTTCCTCCCAAACATATTTCGGCATAATATTTGTGAAACAAATGTGTGCGTCAGCTAGTACAATTGTATGCATTTGTAGTTGACCCAAACCTGTTGCTGTTGCCATTTATGGGATAGATACAAGAGTATATATACGAGCCATAACTAGCAAAAAACAACAACAAAAACCTCATCTTTTTTTCTTCGTCTTCTTTCAAATTTACAAAAGTGATGACGACAACAGCATTTTATTTTATTTGTATTTTTTTCTGTATATGTGTCTGTGAATGACTTTTCTAAAAAAACAAAAACGAAACGTGGCGAAACCAAAAGAATGTGCATCAATGTAAAGCAACATGTTGTTTTTCTTCTTACTAACCACATTCCAAAACTCAAGGAAATGTTTGTTGTTGTCTCCTAAATGTCCCGATTATAAAATTCAAACAAACTGCAGGATAATGGAGCGTACTGAGGCAAACACAACAACAACTGTACACAAGAAACTAAATCTATTAAAGCATATATAATGGTTAAATGTCGAAAAAATAGCGTCTGCTTTTAAAGGGACTAAACGACAAAATTAAAATTAAAAAACAGACAGAGAAATAAAAGTACAACCGAACTTTGCAGCAAAGGCATGAGAAGAAAAATAATTATATAATGAACTTAGTTATTCGTATACGAAAAATAGCTTGGGTAGCTGCAATATAAACTTATCACAGGGAGTTAAGCAAGTAAATGGTCGCTATCCTTAACAGTTTTAAAAAGAATTATATCGTGCCTTTTACTTCAAACATTTTTTGTCAATGAAAAGTGGACTTAATTTTAGCTGATTGTTTAAGATCTTTTTAAACTTCGAAATAATTTTTATATTTTCCAGATTGTTTTAGTGTGTATGCTTTCCGAAATTTTTGTTACTTTGGTCCTAAATCTATTCTTCTTTTTCAAATTTTCAAATGCACTCCTTGTCTACCAAGAAAGAGCTAAATTGCCAACAGAACATTTTTCATTTATTAGACCATTTTAGTTTAACATTTCCTACAGATATCTGTTGTATCAATAAAAAAATATATATATTTTCGCTATACTAATCTTGTTTGGCGAAACGAAACTTATTTTTTTTTAATCAGCCGATAGACCGGTTTTTGAAGTAAAGGATTTTCTGAAAGTATAAATGCATATTTGCACCTCTCACACATTCCTGTATATCAAATTTCATTTTAATTAAATATCTTCGAAAATGAAATAGATCTTCACAATTATTTTTAAAATATCGCGCTTTTTCAACAAGAAGTTTGTTTTTCAATTATGGCAACAACAACAACATAATAGTTGTGATATTTAGTTTTTAGACTTCTTTGTAGTAGAGGCATTGACAATTCTTACAATGAATTCAATTCTGCACGAAAATCGCATTAAAATAATTAAAATCCATTATGAAAGTTAAATTTCGTAAAATTAGTGATATTTTCGGATAACATAATCGTCCGTCTGAGACCGCTATTAAGAATTTGGTCGTTAAATGTTATTTGACAGGCTCGATGCAAAATATGCGAACACCAACGTGTGTTCGACCGGGTCGTTCAACTGAAAACTCGCAGCGGTGAGCCATAGTGCCAAGGCAGATCCAAATTTGTTAATTCCTCGACGTTCTCAACAATTGGGGTTATCCAAATCCACCACAGAGTGTGATTTGTTTTACATCCGCACCTGGCTATGTAGCCTTAATCAGATGGTGGACAAACCACTATAGTATAATTTGGAACGTCATACATGCGTCCTAGATAGCCGAAGGCATAATTCTAAGCAACAGAACCACCTAGTTGCAACTTTAATGATTTCAGTGCAGGTCTGCAAATCATCACACCTTGCTTGAGACTTTCTAACTCCTGTCCAGAACACATGTCAAGCATGCTCACTGGACTGGATCATTCACTTTGCGTGTCATTATCAGTGAAATGATCCTGGCCACCATAATTTTCATAAATTCCTTATGGGGCCGCAAAACCACAACCACTACGATACTCCCATATGGGGGCCATCCTTAATGATCAGTCAGAGAACTATTATAAGTCTAAAGAGACAAATAATGAACTCTGCGGCTTACTGATCCCCGTGGAAATAAAGTAGAGCTTCCAGTTGTCTCCCTGTCTGACTTCAGGGGACTGGGCTCCCTTTTTCCCCAGTTGCACTGAGTCTAGATAGTGGAATATTCTATAAAGACCATATTTATATGCCCCTGGGGGGAATCCAAATCCACCACATAACGAATTTTGCGTGAAGATTTGGCTTTGAAGCCTTACAAGGTTGAACTGGTGCAGAAATTGAAGCCGACCGATCATTTACATCGCCGTATTATTAACAACCGGCTGGCTTTTCTTAAAAAATCATTTTTTTAGATATAGCCCATGTTCACTTATCAGGGTATGACAACAAGCAAAATTGCAACATTTTGGCTTCTGAAAACCCTAGAGCGATTATTGCGAAGCCTTTGCATGCTCAAAGTGTCACTATCTAACGCGCTATGTGGTCTGGAGGCATGATTGGGCCGTTTTTTTTTTTTTTTTTTCGAAGAAGAGACTTGAAATGTGTAACCGTCAATGGATCATCCAATTTCGAGATGGTAACAAAATAATGAATTTAAATCCTTTCCAGCTCTGCTAAGTGTTTGATAATCATCAGTTATCAGTTAGTCTCATTCGTAAGTATACGACGAATTTTCTTCATTTCTCTTGCACATTTATAAATTACATTTTCATATAAAATTAACAAAAACCCAGCAATAAGAAATTTTAGTAGGATGAATATGATGATGATAATGATTTTATCGCTATTAAGTTGCAGATAGCGGTTGCTGTAATGCTTTTTATTGTTTTTTTTGTAGTTTTTCGGGGCAAAAAACACCAACTTGTAGATTCAATAAAGTCAGTTGCACAATATAAGTTTATCATACGAGCAGTTAAATTATTTTTTTTTCTTTTGTTTTGTTAATACAGAAGTATTTTGGGTGTAAAGTAAAAATTGTAATTTTTTTATTTTGCTTGGTGGTTGGTGGTTAACTAAGGGAGTTGAGAAAATTTTTATTTATTATCCATACAAATGCATATGAATCAGTTAAACATTTTGTAGAGTTAAAATTCTGTCCTCTTGATACCTTTTCTGATAAAAGAAACCTTGATGTCTGTGTTTAAGCAAAGCTCTGCTCTGATACAATTTTTAAATTTATATTTTTGTCAATGGTATCAGAAAAAGAATAATTAACTAGTATAAATTTTAGGACTCCATAAAAATCAATTAAAGCCTAAATTAAAGCCTTAAGTGTGGGTTCGTTCAAATGACTTCAGTCGTTCATATAATTTGTCTCTTATTATTTTAGTTTCTTTTAGTTTCTTCGTATTTCTGTATAGAAAGGTATAAGTGTTAAGCTAACAGTCTTACTGTGCTCAGTTCTTCACACTTCTGATCAGTATTCTAGGCCAAATTATCATGAAAATAGATTGACGATTAAACAATGCCACCAAATAATGTGAACTTGCTTTAAATAATGAGCCATTAGTACGATTATCTTATGGCCGCTACATCGTTTCCACCTATTATGTTCAAACTTGCCCCAATCGATTTGTTAATCGTCGCCTATTTCTTCAAAAAAAGAAGTAAAACTCGCGTTCTGTAGATAGGGACTGTAACCGCACCAACATAAATGATTTTTTACCTGAAAATATCGGTGCCATAAATCATGATGAAATGTAGTTACAAAACAGGATAACGCCAGCTATCGATTTTTTAGATTAAAAATTTCGTGCTAGATTTTTTTAACGAAATGGACTTTCCATTTGAGATTTTTCGCTAGGCCATGTTCAATCACTGGCTTATACTGAGTAACCAGCAGCAAGTGAGTCCTTTAAGAACAATATTATTTGTGGTATTTGTGACATACGGCCAGCAATTCTTGAAGAAATGACAACGTCTAAAATACAGTGTGGTGATTATCTGGCCGACTCATTTTAAATTGCTAATTGTTTTTTCAAATAGAAAATTGTTTATTAAACTTGAATTTTGCTGAGAACCCAACAATCGTGTTCTAATTATAGCGGTTTATCGTAAAAATATTAAGAAAATCAATCGATTCGTTATCAAGTTCAGATGTTAGCAACAAGCTTGATATCAAACATTTTTTTTCTTGTAACTCTCAATAATTATTTATTGTATCTTCAAGTAAAAGAACTAACAATAAATTTTAAAATCTTAAATTCTAAAAAAGTTACATTAGTCCCGATCATGTCAGAGCTAACCTTTCGGGTAAAAAAAAATGTACGTAAAAAAACAAAACAAATATTTCTAAGATGTGTCATCTGTAGCATTGAGGATTAGAGCTGCGGTATACCTCTTTTTTAATCGGCTATGTCCACTATAATCCAAGATATTGCGAGCAAGAGGATTAGGAGGCTCTTCAAGCTTCATCAAGTATTTATCTGCGTATTTGATGATTTCTGTAGTCACCAGCGCTATGTCTAAATCACAATGTATGTTTAAATTTCTAATGTACCATGGAGCAGAAGTTATTACACGTAAAATTTTATTTTGTCTACCTTAGATTGTATTCACACTTGAGGCTGAGGCAGTGCCCCAAAGTTGGATTCTGTAAGACCATATTGGTTTTATAACGGTCTTGTAAATTAGAAGTTTACAATCTATGCTAAGTTTCGAGTGCCTGCCAATAAGCCAATGTAATTGTGTTAGCTTAAGATTCATTTGTGTTAGCTTTGAGTCAATATGATGTTTCCAAGATGTATACCAAGACACGACGGTCAAGATATATACCAAGATATCTCACATAAGTATGATGAGGAACAATGCGATTATTGATTCGAACAGGTGAACAATTATCTCTTCGCAGGGTGAAGGTCACCTGAATGCACTTTTGAACATTCACTTTGATACTCCATCAATTTAATCACAACTCTAACTGAGTTATATATCAAACATTAACATAGGAAATTCAAAAATTCCTAATCTTTATGTAATCCTCGACTCCAAGCTCTAATTTTAATGCCGCCTTTTAAACAATCTTTTAAAATTCTTTAAGACAAATTTATTTATATACGGCAGTTAATTTCCGACTATCCTTCTACTTTCACCACCTGTTTCATCTATTCTCTATCCCTTTCCTAAAGAATGTAGCACGGTACTTGGCTAAATAGGCATTGTTGCCTGAAGTGCTACTTCTCTTTAAAAAAAAAAAAAAAAAAAATTAGACCTGCGACTACATTAAAAAAAGATCCCATATGCCTTACCAGAAACACTGAAAAAAATTATATTGCATAATATAAATTGCTTCTGGGATCACAATTAATTGTTATGTAAGATTCCTTTTTTTAACTACCATTTCTGTCTTCTACACTCAAATTTTTTATTCTCTCTCTATCTCTGCCTCTCTTTCACTCTCTTCACAAAAATCCACGTTTAAAATAAAAACAAACATGAACGTACCGCAACAACGAAAGTAAAATAAAACAGAAGAAGGCAACGGGATATAAAAATCTACAATAAAATGTTTCGGCGTTAACTTTTATTCTGCTATTTCTGCTCCAAAAAAAAAAAACATTTGGATGGTTGAAAGGAGGATGAGCAAAAGTAATCATAATGACTTTGTCAGAAAAAGGACTAAGAAAGATGAGTGTGAGAAAGTAGAGCATAGACGATGAAAATGATTGGCGATGAAATTTTTTAAGTAACAACAACAACAAAAATAATATAACACACTCTTGCCTTTCAATATCATTTAAATCCCAGCAAACACACAAACGTGATCTCACACTAAAATAGAGATGAAATTAAAAACATTCTAAAACTGTTTTAAAGTTTTTATAATTAAACAACATTCACTTATTTTATTAAACAACATTCGTTTCATAACGAAATTTTTTCCATATAAATTTTTCAAAAAGTTTTTTATAAAATAAAAAAAAATGGTTTGAACTTAATCTAGCCAGCTAAGAAGTGATTGGTTAGGATTAGTTATTTCTTGTATTCAAATTTCCTAAATTGATTGATTAAATAGATAATGATGATAAGAATGTGCACAACTTAAGGTATATAGATGTCAGCAATGCTGAAGTTAAACACGGTGGAGACCGTAGTTCAAAAAAATAAAAATAATTAAAATAAACACTAGAAAATTGATTTATTCAAACACGTAAACTTTATTCTCAGCCTAGAATTGAACTAACTGATAATTGTTTTATAATTATAAAAGAAACTTATTCTAATTAATAATAAATGATTAGTAGGCTTAATTTAGTGGGAACGTTTCGTAAGCTCTGTTCCCATACGCCAGTACTTGTCCACTTGCAATATTTCGCAATCAGCGTCTCATATTGTAGAATATTTCCCACAAGAATTGCATACTTGCAATTTGTAATACGTGTACCAAGTGGGCCAACGAACTATTACAAGGGCAAAATATTGTGTGTTAACTCTGATAATGGATGTAGCCATTCAGAATGTGCTGTTACTGACTAAATTTTCTCATTTACTTTAAAAATTAAGCGATATTTCAGCAATCAGAATTTAAGCCAGATGTGAATAATTCATATGACTATAAAATTTAAAATTAACCCTTTTAATAATTAGTTTCAGCAATTTTAAATATTAAACTGTTACTTAAATTATAATACACGGTCCGAGAAAATGCCTTTTAATATCAAGCTGTGGATATATTATTTTAATAGTTTTGAAAAAAAAATTACTATTTAAGACCAAGGACTCGAATTAAGTTTTCAGCAAAATTAAAGTTGCAACAAAAAATATTAAAATCATTTTCCAGAAACGATCATAAATTCTTAAAGTAAAACGTAAGTTCATATAAAAACCATGTATTTTGAAATGTATAGATTTTTGTTTCCTGGGATATAACTAACGAAAAAAGCTACGATAGGAACTGTGAATTTCCGAGAACAACGAAATACCGGTCGAAATAAAAACAACAAAAATACGAATAAAACATCATTACAATTATCATTCTCTTGTAGGATTTTTTCGTGCCCGAACTTAAACTGCAACCAACTATTACAACAATAATAGCAAAAATAAAAAGGAAAACTAAAGGCAAAATATCGAAAACTACAACAACAACTACAACTAGTTTTATGCTATAAAAAATGTAAGTATGGTAGTAACTGTAGTAGAAGGGGTTGCGAAAATAGTTGTATATTCCATTTTTTAAGTCTTTTTGTTCTTTTTTTTTTTTGTTTTGTTGTTTCCTGTTTTAGTGCTTCTAGCCGTAGCTTTCCTTTTTTGCCATTTTACAGTTTGTGTGTATGTATGAGTATGTGTGCAATAGAAAAACAAAATCTTTAATTTCAGGACTTGGTACTTTTTAGTTCTCCTATAAATTTTGTACCAAAAATTATAAAATGTTAATAATACTATTGCAAAATTGATTAACTTATTCAGTTTTAAATCCTACTTTAATTAAATAGATATTAAATAGACAATATATGTTACTTATACTACAAAATATTAATTGCTGCGTTAGTTCAAACTAACCACAATGCGGGTTTAGAAACCACTAACCACTGACTAGTAACTACTAACAAAAATATGTTTAACGTGATTATCTTATTGTTTAATATAGCAACCATCACAGCCATGGATTCTTAAGGAGAAAATATTATGGTTCTAGTATTTATAACAAACCATAGTGATTTCGTGATAAGATTTATATTAGGAAGCCGAAGACTAATTCTAGCAACAGGTTCTTCCTAGTTGCAATTTCGGCGGTTCCAGAGCAGGGCTGCAAGCCACTACTCCTTGTTGAAGAGGTGGAGATTATCCAACTCCTGTCCAGAACACATGACTAGCATGCTCACTGGATCTGGGTCATTCACCAATGGGTGTTATTAAAGGCGAGATGATCCTGGCCACCATAAAACAATACCTGTATGGAGGCCGCAAAACCACAACTACCACGATACTCCCAAAAGGGCCAACCTCAATAACCAGCCAGAGCACAGCTAAAGAGACAAATAGCGGAACTCTGGGGCTCACTTATTCCCGTGGAAATAACGTGGAGCTTCCAGTTGTACTCCTGCTGGCTTCAGGGGACTGGGCTCCCTTATACCTCCAGCAGCGTCCCCTCCCCGGGGGCACATTTATGGTCTTTATAGCACGTAACAGCTATCTAGATCTGTGCAACTGGGGGAAAAAGGGAGCCCAGTCCCCTGAAGACAGGCAGGGAGTCAACTGGAAGCTCCACTTTATTTCCACGGGGATCAGTGAGCCGCAGAGTTCATTATTTGTCTTTTTAAATATTTAATAGTTCTCTGACTGATCATTGAGGTTTACCCCTATATGGGAGTAACGTGGTGGTTGTGGTTTCGCGGCCCTATAACAGTATAACGGTTATTATGGAGGCCAGGATCATCTCGCTGTTAATGACACCCTAAGTGAATGATCCAGTCCAGTGAGCATGCTAGACATGTGTTCTGGACAGGAGTTGAAAGTCTCCAACTCTTTAGCAAGGTGTGATGGTTTGCAGCCCTGCCCTGGAATCATTAAAGTTGCAACTAGGCGGTTATGTTGCTTAGAATTATGTCTTCGGCTTCCTAGGATGCATGTATGACGTTCCATATTATACAATTGTGGTTTGTCCACCATCTGATTAAGGCTACATAGCCAGGTGCGGATGTAAAACGAATCACACTATCTATACCCCCAGCAGCACAGCTCTAGATAGTCAAGTATTCTATAAAGAACGATAAATGTGCCCCCGGGGGGGACAAACCATAGTGATATGTAGACTAATTTTACATTCAAGCTTGTCAGCAGAAAAAATTAATCTACGATAGAGTGGACTTAATACGTATTCAAACGGTAACTATTAACAAAATCATGTTTAACATGACTGTCATATTGTTTAATATAACTAACGCTGCAGCCACGTATTCTCAAAGAAAATATAATATGGTTCTAGTATTCATAACCAACCATAGCAATATATAGACTAACTTTATCTTTCAGATTAGCAGTAGAAAAAATCAATCTGCTTTAGAGTGGACTCAATGTCATAACTATGATCATTGTACAAACCACACCACAAACAACAGATTAGCCATATTCAAGTACAGGTCTAACCAGCCAATTGGAGAGAGCTAATTTACGTAGGAATTAAGAAATTACTTACCCAACTCCTAATGAAGGCCACATTATCCCTAACTTTATGGATCGTATAGTTAGCATGATAATAAGTTTTAGACAGGGCAGTGAATTTTTTGTTATTTTTTGGTATATTTACCCAGTGAACTGAGCTAAATTCAAACATATTTGATTTGCAAAATTGCACAGGTATCTTGTGTGGATTATATTGAGAGCATTTAGTCGTGTCGCAGTGTTTTAAAACGAAAAAAACCACAGATTTAAATATAATTCTGTGAATAATTTTTCTTGCCCTAATTTTTCACGATTTACATACTAGTTTTTACACCATAAGTAGATTTTTTCGTTGTTAGCTTTATATTGTTATAGCCAACTTGTCTATTTGGTTCACATTATACCACGTACTTAAGTTACCGATATGTTTTTGTAAGTACAAACGATCAGATTTGATATTATAGATCAGATAATTTGCATATAAAAAGAGAAAGTTGAACCAAAAATGGTATTTTTATATTAATTCGATAATGCTGTGGTACCTTAAACCTTTGTTAGATAATTATAACGCAATAAAAGAAATAATATCAATAGCACGATTTTAGTTTTATAAAAAATTTCAGTAATGAAAAATTGAAAAACGTTTGAGTTGAACATGTAAACAAAATCGATATATTCCACTTTCCTTTCTCTTCATTATAATTAAAATAAAATAAATTCCAAGTAAAAATACTTTTCAAATCCAAAAATACTATTTTCCCTTAAAAGAATAAATACACAAGTCTCATGTCTAACAAAACTAAAATATTTGGTGGCAATAAGGAATAGTTAGGGTAGGAGGAGTGTGTGTGCATAAACCTTATTAATATTTTGGATCCTTTTTGTCGTTGCTTTTTGTGTTCGTTGTGTTTCATTTTTATGGGCAAAATGTGAGCGATTTTTCACGTTCGTTCTTTCAGTTTGGGTTTTTAGGTTATAACGTGTTTTTTTTTGTTTTTTTTTTTTTTGTTCGAGAGCAATTTTTGTCTTCATGCTTTGCACTTTAGTTTTGGGTGTTAGAATATATTATTGAAGTGGTAGAAGAAATATCCTAAAGGAGGTTCTGGTTCAGTGTCTGGTGACATTATGCAATGTATAAGAAATAACGAAGCATTAAAGGAAGTAAATGTTAAAGGACCCATTTTTTAGCACACACAAAAATACAACAACAGCAAGAAATGCATGAAAAAAAACAAAATACCAAATTGGTTGCTTAAAATATTTACGTTTTAGTATATAAAGCTACAAGTGGGTGGTTAGATATTGAGTAATGATAGTGATGATGATGATGGTGACGATGTTTGGGAGTAAGAGTAAATAAAGCACGTATTTTTTTCGTCAGTGCCTTAAAAAATAAATACAAGGAAAAAAATGAAACGACGTTAGTAAGGATTCCTTTATAAAATCAGCATCAGAAGTGGTGGTAAAACTATGCTCAGTAGTTTGCTGAAAAAAATTATTAAGGTAGAAGATGGTAAGAAGTCGAATATTTGCAGGCTGGATAGAATGGGTCTGGATGGCTGAGCTAGTTTGCTTGTATTAGTTTTTAAGTATGTGTGTTAATGTGTATGTTTGTGTACATAATCAAAGGATTTAGTTTGGCTGAATATAATAAAATTGTATAACGAAAAACTTGCATAAAGTTAGTGTATAAATATGTTTGTGTGCGTGTGTCCTAAAACGAAATTGGAAAAAAATTATATATATATATAGATTTTTTGGTAGTGTGGGTGTGTTCAATGGGTTTTCTTTTTGTTTTGTTTTATTTTTTTTTTTTTTTTTGTAAATTAGATGTTTACGAGTGTGTGAGTAAGAAACATTATTCGCAAGGAATTTTTTGTTTCATTTGATACCGAAATAAGACCCAACCCATTTTCAATATACTCAAGCAATGAAAACAACGAAAAATATTTTGAAGTAGAAAAAAACAACGTGCAAATCTAACAGCAGCTACAAGTGATCATTGAATATTTTTTTCTTAAAATATTTTAACATACTTTATCTCTGCACATTCAATTCAATTATAATTTTATTTTGTTATTAAATTTTATGTAGCACTTAAATTACATTAAATCCAAAGCATTAAAATGTATATATAATTCGATAAAGTGCATTTCTAGAATATTTAAATTCATGTATAATTGAGTTATATTATTTTAGCTTTTATTGGTATAGATAATTAAAGTTAAACTTAAATTTTTTAAAAAAATTTATATAATTAATTAATTAAAAATTGTTTTTATAAAATAACAAAAAAAGGAAACATTATGTTTCAAGGCTATATGGGTGATTACTAAACAATCCCAAGTAATTATACAAAGAAATTTAGGTGGACCTTTTTTATTTTGAAAGAAAATTTTTCACCTAAAACCAATAACATTCTTTAGAATGAATAAGTCAGCTACTATTTTAACAACTAAGTTTAAATTATTTATGGCTTCCATATGTCAATTCTATTATTAAACTAGAAGCGAAATATTATTTAAATGGCTTAAGGCGCAACTCACATTTCAAGTGGAAATTAATTGAAACCACTATATGAACCTTGATAGTGGTTCATCCTGCAGATATATATTTCAAATACGTGTTTAAATAAACCGTTTTAAAACACTGTCACATCATCATAATCTTTAGAGTTTTTCCTCAGATCCGAAGCCAGAGGAATATAGTTTTAAAACCGATAGAATCCTTACTTTGTGTTATTAACTGACATTATTCACTTATATTAGAGTTAATTGGAATGAGTTTGCTAATTATTTTTATTTATTTATGGTGGGAAACGACTTTTAAAACCGTTACTTAAAAAAGTCTCAATACAAATGAAACTTCAAATTGTTTTTCTATCGTGGCATGATGCGTGTCCTTACCATTTAATTTTGCAATCTAAGAAAGATCTGTCGCTTTAAATCATACTGATCGATGTCTGTGATGTTATATCAAGATTTAAATTTTTTTTTTAAATATTTTTAGCACTCATAATAATATATTTATTTATATTTTATTAATAATTCAAGCCTCCAAAATGTTTGCTTATTATTGAATAACTAAAAATGAAATAAGTTAACATATATCGCTAAGGAAAATATTAGTGATATTATGATAAGAGTACTAACCCTTAATTATTTCTTTTCACATTTTACTTTTCCAATATTCACATAATTTTCGGGAATTTAAGGAATATATTACTGGTATCATAGTATATTCGAACACGCGAGATTTCCAACAAATTAACGGCTGCCTATTGCTTGTTTACACATCAAGCTTTCTACTGGAAATAATATCAGTAGTGCTATTGACTTTTTTCAAATACCAATCAATTTTTTTTTTACTGTGCTGTGGCAGTTTATTTTATTTTTTATTTCCTTATTTTGTACTCTGTGGATATGATGTGATAAGATTTACATCTGCACCTGGCCGTGGGCCTTAATCAGATGATGGATCATTACCACTGTGGATGAAATGTAGCGTCATCCTCGCCCTAGAAGGCCTTCGAATACGTATATCCTCCGGTCACTCCTAGTTGCAGCTTCAAAAGCCCGGAGTAGGCCACAGCCTTCACTCCTTGCTGAAGAGTTGGAGACTATCCAACTCCTTGTTCAGAACGCATGAAGCTTAATATAATTAAGAACACGACGGCATTCATATTCACTAAACCTGGATCATTCATTGTGTTCGTTGTGAATGATCCGACCCACAAACTCAAACGAGCGCCTTGAAACACACATCCACCACGATACTCCCGAAGGGCCTACTTCAATAATCAGTCAAAGAACCGCTAAATACCTAATGAGACAAATAGCGGAACTCTGGGGCTTTACTGATCCCCGTGGAAATATAGTGAATTGTCCAGTTGACTCCTACTAGCCTTGAAGGTGACTGGGCTCCCTTTTACCCCACAAGACACAAGTCTAGATGGTTGTGTGGTTCATAAAGGCTTATAATGTGCCCCCGGGGGAAACTCTGTGCATATAGTTAGATTTATTTCCGAGAAGTCTTGTTTACTAAAAATATGCTTTTAGAACTATCCAAGTGAAGCTGGCACTTTTAACCGGTAAAGCCAATCACATAAAAATACGCTCGAACATGCAATCACCTGTTTTGCCAAACAGCACTTTTTTAACGAACTTAACCATAACTTCCACATCCTAGAGATGTTGCAAGACAGACACAACACATTAGCAAAATAACAATAGTATCTCAAAATCTATTAACCCTTTAAAAAGAACTTCTCTAATACAGCTCTCAAAAATTTCATAAAACTGTAAGTTATGCACATAATACCACGCCACAAGCTTCCTTTTCTTACTCTAAATACAGGTATTTATTTTACCACAAAATATCTTATTTCTTTAAAGGAAAATAGCGAATCTTAACTAGTTGAATCAAATTGCATAATTATCGACCCAATACAATACAAAAACAAAAAAAATTTGCCATTTAAATTATTGAGGATATTAAATTCCTTAAAGGACACACCTATTTGTTTTTCTTTTTCTATTTTATTTTTAACATAAATTATACTATTTGCAATTATTGATATTAAAGAATTAGTGAAACAATATAATTACGTTTGAGATTTTAGATGTTGTTGCTGTTGGTTAGTCTAAATTTAGGTTAGCATATGGTATCATTTATTCTATCTGTTGCATGTCGGTAAGAAGATTTTTTTTTGTTACTTTTGTGCATTGTATTGCGTACAAAGGAGCAAGTAATTGTAAGCGTGGTAGTGTATTGTTTGGTGTATGGAGCAGTTGGTATTGCAAACTTACCGAAAAAAATATTTTTATATAAAATAAAAACTATTTTATATAGTTAAATGTATAAATGTTTGAATGTGTGTGTGTGTGTGTTTATATTTACTATATTATATACAACTGTATTAGTGTGTGTGTGTGTGTGTGTTTTTGTCTATTTACAGTTGAAAGTTTGAGTACCCAGAAAAATACAACAACTTGTTGTACGGCATCAACGAAAACTGGCGAAAAACAAAATGGCGAAAAAACACTACAATATAAAAACTGCAGTTTCTTCCTTTTTTTCATAGAAAATTTTTACTGTTTTTTACAAAACAGTTTCGTGTACTCGAAATAAGGATGGCAGAAAAAAATGAAAATCATATAGTTTTTCTATATTTTTGTTTTTTTTGTACGGTTTTTTTCCAAGAGATATTTTATGCTTTAGCAGCAAGAGAAAAAGGAAGGTTAGGAGGGAAGAATGGTATGGGCACAATGTTTTAAAAAGTTAAATAGATTAGGGTATGAGAGCGAATGAAGTTGGCTTTTGGGTTGATTTTGTTTCGGTGCTTAATTTTCTATGTTGCTTGCGAGAAAAGTGTGATGTGAGATGGGGCATGAGTTAAAAATTTTGATATTTCATTATTGTATTTGACTAGCTGCACCATTGGCTGTTAGGTTTTGGGAAAATATTAGGGAGGCTGTAAGGAAGGCCACTTTTTTAGGAGGATGTATGCAGCTGGAAAACATAGTTTAACTATTTTTTGGCCATTTAGTGGCAGGGTTTTTGTTTTGGCGTAATTTGTTTTTTTCTCCAGATCATTATAAAGCACACAAGGTAGTAAGTGTGTGCTGGTAAGTGTGTTTGTTTGTTGTTGTTTTATTTTTAAGCTGTGTGCTTTTGATGGTTGTTTCTTTCTTTGCTGCATGACTGTTTTATGCTGTTGGCATTGTGCAACAAGTGAGTTTGGCAATAGTTGGCATCAGGACAACAACTATTATAGCGTGTTGTCGTATTTCCTTAACGTTTTATCGCTATAGTTGCTTTTTTTTTGCTGCTCTTTGTCTCATTTATAACGTCACTAAAATTAAGTTTGCCAGCAGACGCTTATGCGTCATGGGTGTTTTGTATAACAAAGGACCAGCAACATATTTTTAAAAATTTTTTAAAAGAATATTTGGGTTGGAAAAGCAATAAGAAAGAGGAAAACAAAAAAGCACACACACTCCTAAATTGTGTATATAGATTATAGTTGGATATTACATTTTTGTTGTTATTATTTTTTGCATAGCTGCGGCTGCACACAGCATCAGAGACTTTGTCAACAATGATGGTTTGTTAGTCTTGAAAGCAACAGGCTTGTGGCAGGCACGCACATCTACAAGAAACTCAACCAAAAACTTTAAACTATTAACTTCCGGTTAAAAAAAAAAAACTGACTGCAAACACTCAAATATAGAGAGTGTGTGTGTATATGTTTTCTTTTCTAAGAAAAAGTTGAAATTGTTAGAGCAAAAAAAAACGAATAAAGAAATAGAACTTGCATACCTCAAGTCTATATAATTATTTGTGAAATTGCTTGAATGTGAACTAATAAGAGAAAAAAAGTGTTGACATTAATATTGTTAGCATCAATTGTGGCAACAATTGCCAGACTAACAACTGTTGCTCTTTTGCTTGGCAGCTCAAGTAACATTAACATTTAAATCAACAAGTGTTTCAGCAAACAAAGAAGCAAGTGTTCGTGTGTGCATCAGTAAACAGCATTATTGACAACAATTTCATAGTAAAACTTAAGCAAACAACAATTAAAATATTTCTATGAAAAAAAAACAAAATAATAAAAATAAAGCTTAATTTTAATTCCTCAAAGACTTTATAAAAAGCCTTATGGCTTAAATGTTAGGAAACTAGATTAATGACTTTCTTCCGTTTCCGTTATTAAAGCAGCAATTTATTGATAGAAAAAAAAGAAAAGAAAAACTATTTCTTAAGAGAATAATAATAAAAACAAAATATTTTTTTTTAAACTTTAACAATCTTATCGCCATATAAACTTAATTATATAAAATCTATTAAAATAAATGCTTATTAACATATGCTTAATCAATTTAAATGTTATTAAATTTATCGGTATTAAATTGTCTATTACTTATTCCAAATAATTGTATTAAAAACTGTAAAAATAAAAAATTAATAATTACGCGCTCTTCCCGCAAGTAGCAAATTGCCTTAATTCGTTATGAAAGTCATTTTTATTAAGTGGTAAGTAGTTGTTTTTAAATACTAAATTTAAAATACTACGTCATATAAAATTAACAGCAACTAGACTTTTTTTAATTAATCTTCTTTAAGATATTTCCATTAATTAAATTTTAAAATTAATTTAATAAATAAAAATGACTCCCGGAAATAACACGGACGATAAGAGGTAGCAGTATGAAAAACAAGTTATTAATATTATAGTATAGTAACTGTTAAATAAATGCAAGAAATACTTTTTTTGGAAAGGGGCTGATCAGCTGATTTGATCCCAACTCGAATATAATTTATCCATCTTCACAAGAAAATATATATAAACCAGCAGATATCATATTTCTCTATTCGAAATATTTATAATCAGTCCCAAATGGAAATGAACCACTTTACGCTTTAACAAGGTTGGGAAGATTTGAATTGAAATATGTATTGCCAAACTGTGCTTTCGTTTTCTTACAACGGTGAATCTATTTCCAATTTCCATCTACGTTTAAAAACAAAATTCACTTATCTGGAGAACAGAAAATCCGTGCGTTATTTTTGAGAATCAAATTTATCTAAAGAGACTGACAGTTTGGTGTATAGTTTGGAGTGATAGCACTGTGGCCTTACTTTTTCTTTGGTAGCGGAATTTTTTGTTTTTTAAAGAGAAGTAGCACTTCAGGCAACAATGCCTATTTAGTCAAGCACCGTGCTACATTCTTTAGGAAAGGTATAGAGAAGAGATGAAAGAGGTGGTGAAAGTAGAAGGATAGTCGGAAATTAACTGCCGTATAAGACAGCACAGCGATCAGTGACTATGCCTTTATCGCTGAGCAGCCCCACCGACAGTCAATTTTTATTTTTGTAGTGAAAAAAACCAAGGTCTTCGTTGGGAATCGAACCCACAACAACCATACATACAATTAACAGAAATTAAATTTAATCCATTTTTTTTTAATTTCCTCAAAGACACTTGGATTTGAATTATCAAATACATACATATAGAATGGAAGAGGAAAAATTCTAATTACACAACGTATTTTCTTTTATATTTAGTTATAGTCAACAAAAATAATTTTATTTTTATTATTATATTATTTCGTACACTTTAGAATTGAAAGTTTTTTAATTTCCAGCTTTTGCCATTAAAATATTGAAGCAGCAAATCTTTTCAATTAGGCGTTTTTTTTTTCTTAAACGCTTGATTTTGTAAAACGCTAAGACTCGGCCATATACTGACATCAATATGGCAATATTTGTACCGAACTTAGTTGTTAGTGCTACTTTCCTTTCATTATTACTCTAATTAGTACTAAAACATTTAATAAAATAAAAACGAGACTCCAGCTCTGTGCCAAAGCTAAATTATTTGGTTATTCTGCGAAAGCAGTAATCTAAATAAATACAGCACCTCTGGAACTATATCGGCAACTATGCACGTTAAGCTTTGGGTTATAGTTTATCACTCAAGTCAATCGAAAAAGAAAATATATAATGTAATGCCGATAATGCATGCAGCGGTGCAGAAAATAGAGTAGTAGAGTTGTTAACATCCCGCGATAGCGTGATCCGCTGACCGTTGCCGCATTTCTTAGAAAAAAAAAGGCCCATTCACACCTCTAGACTATATAGCGTACCATACAGTAGTACGTTGAGCATGCAAAGTTTTCTCAATAATCGCTTTAGTATTTTCAGAAGCCCAAATGCGGCAATTTTGCTTGTTGACAAATGAAAATGGGTTTCGTCTGAAAAAATTATTTTTTCAGGAAAGACAGATAGTTGTTCTTAAATGAATCAAGCAAATCTGCGGCGATGTAAATCGGCGTAAATTCTTGCGCCAGTTGAACCTTGTTGGGCTTCAAAGTTTAAGTTAGGCAAACGTCGGGGAATTGTCAAATTTGGATCTGCTTCAACATTGTGGTTTACTGCTGCGATGTTTCCCGTTAAACGACCCGCTCGGACAGGCATTGTTATTCGCACTGTTGAAACAAATTTAACAGCCAAATTTTCTAATAGTGATTTCAGAAGGACGATTATGTGTCCAAAAATATCACGAATTTTACGAAATGTAACTTAAACAGAATCCACCAGAGTGGATTTTAATTATTTTAATTCCATTTTGGTGCGAAATTGATTTCATTGGAACAACTGTCAATGCATCTACTACGAATATACGTCAAATAACTTAAAGTCAAAACTATGATGTTTTTAGTGTTGCCACAATTGGAAAACAATCATCTTGTTGAAAACCCCGAAACGAAAATAAAAATGTAAGACCGTTAGCACAATTAACGCAAATTGTCCTATGTGCAAGTTAAATTTAACTGTTTCATCGTTCACTATTTCAGTTGCAGCATATTAAATCGTATTTACTTACGAAAATTCTGAATAAAATTATTATTTGAAATTTATTACCCTTTAACTAGCAGTCAGTTCTAAATAACGACTGAAATAAGAGTATTTTATCTAAAATTGCATATGTATTATTTCCTGAAAAATGGTTGTAGTAAACGTGATCCTTTTTCCGTGATGAGCATCCAATACAAACATTAAGTATTTTAACAAAATGTTAAACAAGTTTTTTTCATAAATAGATATTTTGAATCTCAATTAAAGAAATTATATTACGTCTATCTGAGGCTTTAGTAGAAGTCTTAAAGATGTTGGAAAAACTATGACATTTATTTTGCAGACTTCAAAAAAATCTTCAAATAATTAAATCTCGGAGTGATGTGATGAAAAATCGTCTCGGTTAAATTTTTTTTAACTTTTAAAGTGATTTTATAAGAATGTCAGTTACCGAAATGCGGTAAAAGATTATATGAAACGGTAGCAGTTGAAATCTGTGCTTATACTGTCTGTATTCAATCACCATATGTTAAGCATAGCACTGGAAATGGATATTGCAAACGGACTGCAAAGCTTCTTAAGTAATCGCTTTACGAAGACGATATTTGCACATTTTTCACAAAGTCTCAAACCTTGAACTAATCTGCAAAATATAACACGCAGAGACGTAGCTGATCTAAACATAATCATCGCTTAAAAAACCTTTCCGATTTGATCCAACGTCTCAAATCAAATAAAAGATCTTAGCGATTTGTGTTATTTGAATATTCCAAAGAAATGCAGCTGATTTCAAAACATCGTAAACTTTAAGTCGTTAACTTTAACTCGTGTTTTCTTTCCCTGCTGAAAAATGCTAAATCTACTATTCTTTACAATAGTAAGACATGAAATGCTGCGCCTGGAGACATACAGGAGATTCAGGTGTTTATCAATCGCTAGACAATTTAATAAATAGCTCATGGTGACACAAATAGAAAGACTTTGTGGCGGTATATTGAATACAAAACGGGTTAATAAAAAATATCATAAATTAGACACCTCATGGTAGCACTAGAAGATGGTGGTTTATCCATACGTAGACAAGTATTATAGAAATAGCCGCAATGGGTGCAAAGCTGACCCGAATGAGATAGGAATGTGTTTAAAGAACTGATTCTTTAAACACAGAAATGGGTGAAAAAAGTGGACAGAAATATGTTTCAAAAATACACTGAGAGCCTTCGCTTCGTATATGATCCAGGGGAACATATGTATATACGTATATTTCTAGTATTAATACATTTCAGATATAATACATTTCAAATATATTTTTTGAAAAATAAATATTTTTTGAATAATAAATATTTTATGATAAAATATCAGGAATCTTCCTGGCGGGGCATGAGCTGCTATACGACACGCCAGGGGGACGAAAGCCTAAGGCGGTTACGTCCGGAGGAGCCCAGGGATCTATCATGGGTCCTGATCTATGGAGTCTGGACAACAACGGGATCTTTGGTATGGAAATGCCAGAGGATACGCAACTGGTGAGATATGCGGATGACATAGCAGCAGTCATTTCGGCACGGGATATGGGTGACATCAAGAGGAAACTGAACCAGGTTATGATCAGGACTCAAAATTGGCTCAAGGACCACGGGCTTGAGCTCGCCAGGAGCAAGGGCGAGGTAATCCTGATGACGCGGGGCCAAATGCCAATCGAGGTTGAAATGCGGATGGGCAATATGTCACTGGTCACGCAAAGGACGCTGAAATACTTGGGCATTAGGCTTGACTGTAAGTTGAGTTTCTAGACTCAGATGCAGCATGCGGCCACCAAGGCGGTAAAGAAACGGCGGCCCTGAGCAGGCTCACGGCGAATATTGATAGCCTAGCGCAGAGCAAGAGAAGGCTGATTATGGCAACCACAAGCTCAATATTCCTGTACGGTAGTGAGATTTGGGGAGATGCCGGGGGGGCTAGGACCAAGCACAGAGTGCTAGAGGCTATACAGCGTACAGCAGCACTCAGAGTTGTTTCGACCGCGGCAATACTTGTGATATGTGGGGAGGTGCCGATTGATCTCTTGGCGTGAGAGCGAAGGAAAGGAATATTCCCCAAGCAAGTAGGAGGAGGCCCCACTCAAGGCAGCTCACGACGGTCACTCGCCAAAAAAAATATATTAAATTATATTATATTTATATTTGAACTGCTGCAAATACAATTAGTTGTACGTCTACCTTTTCAAATTGCAAATCATTAAGATGTTAGATGTTGGAATTGAACGTATTTATTTATAAAATCAATAAAGTAATAAAAAATAATTTTAAATAAATTTTAATTAATAAAATATTAAAATTTAGATTTTATATAATAACAAATAAAAAGTTGCAACCATTGCCTTTTTTTTCAGATATATGTAAAGCATACCTGCGCTTTAATAAATTTCTTAGTATTACTTTTTGTTCATAATGCTAAAAATGTGTATGTGTGTGTGTGTGTGTATGTGCCAATTCATTTATACATGCACGTATGTATAAAAAAACTTCCAAATCTGACACTTGTTGACTCTTCTGTACGTATATGTTTATGTGTATATGTGTAACTAGTATATGTTTGTGATGTTCCGGTTACAAACACAAGCAAGTTTTTATATATATATATATATATATATATATATATATACACAAATAAGTAGAAGCATCTTGTTGTATGTAAAAGTATAAATTCTCATTTTTATATAATAAAGCAACAAGTGCAATTTGCTCACCCTCTACGTTGTTCGAAAGTGCTGTTCTATTTTTTTTATTGTTTTTGTATTTTAAAGTTTTACTTTCTCTAGGAATTTGTATATATATTCTACAAATGCTTTGCCCAGGATTTTCTTTAACTTGTTGCTTTTAAGGAGGCTGTTTGTTTTTTTTTTCTTTAATAGTGGAAATACTTAAAAACTTTTATTTGTTCATTTAATTCCTTCAACAACCAACTTCTCTCGTGTAAGTCGTCTTTATTTTAACACAAAATGAAAATATCTGTTCAGCTTAATTGCAAGAAAGAAAGAAAGAAAGTTGTTTTTGAGTTTATTTAAAAAAGTCACTAAAAGTTTCTTAATAATACTTATACGCCTTATAAGACTCAGAGACAAATGCAAATAAATCATACGCTGGGAGTGTAATTTAATAAATTTTAAAATAAAATGCTACTCATCCGAACTGTGATTGAAGAAATAAAATTGGGTGGTCTTAACCATGGCTATGGATTTTTTTAGAGGCAATTATTAATTTTTAATCAATTTAACTTTCAATATAAGACAATTGAATTTTCTATAGAAAATTTGGGGTAAAATCCACTGACGAGTAGTGAAATGGCCATATGGATATGCTTTCCCCCGCAGTAATATATTCCAAATATACAATTTTCTGTTTTGGATAATAAATAGTTTTAAAGAATATCATAAAATATTTATTAAAGAAATCTAGGACATATTAACGTAGATTAAATTATTAATTTTATTAATAATAGTTATATAACTGAATAGCATATATATAAAAAATTTATTTTTCTTTTTTTGGAACAATTCAGTAAAAAGTATATAAACTCTATACAAAATTTGGAGTAAAATCTACTGATAATCTATATGAGCAGTAGTAAAATGGCCATATGGATATGCTTTTGCCCGCAGTAATACATATTATTAGGATATTATCATAAAATATTTATTAAAGGAATCAAGCACAAATTAACGTAGATTAAAATAAATAATTTAAGCAAAAAGCCTATTCGTTTCTTGGGTAACCGCTAATTCATTTGCAATATCTGGGTTCTATCAATCATATGATTAATTAATCGATAGTGAGAGCAAAAAAAAATTAAAAAAAAATATTAATTTTTCAAAGGTAGTTTTTAATTATAAAAATTTTACCATAAAAATTTTATACAAATTAGTTAGAGTAACAACCAAATCACTACTACTTTTCATGGCTAGCGTCTACCAGCTGTTGTCAAGATTGGAAATTGTTTTAAAGAAATTTACCTTCCCAATTTGCATAACTCAAATCCAAGATCCTTATAGTCAACACACGTAAATCTTTTGCTTTGGCTAACCCTGATTTAGGGTTACCATATTAATGGGATATTTAAAGTCCCCATACATTTCTCTTTAGGTATAAATATATCGTGATATTTACTTATATGATACTTTTTACCAGACATTTAATTTTTATAAAGATAATGCAGCACTGTGTTCGCTATAATGGCTAATTAATAAGAGTTTGTCAAATTTACTACGCACCCGTTATATACTGTTATGTTATGCTATACCTACAGTTTTATTGCTATAGATAAGGCTAAATTTGTTATTTACGTTTCTAAAGACATGGGTAAACAAGCTTTGTTATCCGTACATTTTCTGACTTTTGCTGCTCAGATCCATTTAGATGTATGGAATTATTACTACTTTCTTTGGCACTGTGCTATAATATTTTTTCACCCACGAGCAAAGTTGTGCTAATAAATGGTTTTGCTCTAACGAATTATTATGCTAAATGTAGCTTTAATATTAATTCCTATTCATTGTAATATCGGATTTTTCAATAAGCAGTTTGCTTTTCAGTTGTTGCAACACCAACAACATGATAGTTTTAACATTTAGTTTTTTGATGTATTCGTTGTAGATGCATTGGCAATTGTTACAATGAATTCAATTCCGCATGAAAATCTCATTAAAATAAATAAAATTCACTATGAAAATTATGGTTCTTTTAAAGTCACATTTCTTAAAATTCGTGACATTTTGTTCGATTAATTTGAGCCGACATACTTTATACAAAATGTGCGAGCGGGTCATTCAACTGAAAATATCGCAGCTCTGAGCCACAGTGTTAAAAAATATCCAAATTACTCAATTCCTCGACGAATTCTGGCGAATTGTGCGTAAGGATTTGACTTTCTAGCCTTACCATTCATATCGCCCTAGATTCGCCCCTTATTCATTCAAGAAAAACCGGCAGGGTTTTTTGAAAAATTATTTTTTACACAAAGCCCATTTTCGCTTGTCAGGGTATGTCTACAAACAAAACTGCCGCATTTGGGCTTCTGAAAATCCTAGCGATTATTGAGAAGCCTTTGCATACTCAACATGTCACTCTATGGTTCGCTATGTGGCCTAGAGGCGTAACGCAGCCGTTTTTTTTACGAATATGAGGATGTAAATGCGGTAACTGTCAATGGATCACGAGATGCTACCAACTCAATTCTGGCCCATTACTGACGCCGTGGATATCACTGACATGTGGTTTCAATAGGACGGTGCCACATATGAAACAGTCAATTATTTGATCGATTAATTATTGCAAAACAAATTTTCCTATCGCAAAATTTCACGACAATCAGTCAGCCATATCGTGTGAATCAACACCACTGGATGCGGGGCTATGTTAAAGACAGTCTCTACGGAGCCAATCGAATCGATTTCAGACTTACAACTCAAAATCCGTGATGTGATAAACGAAATAGGATATAAAACTTTGATGAAAGAATCGATATCTTTCCAGCGTGGTCGTGGTGGACATTTGCCAGAGATAATTTTTTATTCATAATTTTCGAACTCTTTTCTACGTAATACAATAAAAATTTGAGTCATCTTGATCTAATTTTTTTGTTTTATTTTGTTTCAAAAAAAAAACTTTATGATAAAAAACCCTTTTGTTGCTGTTAATTTTGAATATTTCTTAATTTAATGTTCTTCTTCGTTAAGCTTATTACCACATAACTCTTTTTATTGAATTTTCTATGTTTTACTTCAACCATTAATTTCAAATACAAAATATTATTGCTTTCATCATTTCTTCACATAAATTTATTAAACTTTTTTATTGAGCTGATTTGTATGTAATAGTCTACCAAGGATTTCGTCAGTAGATTAGTAAATAAAAATAATAATACTTTTAAAATATAACGAAATTAGACCTTAAGGGATGTGTCCATAAAAATTGAATTGTATCCAGAAATATAAATCGAATTATTAAATCGAATGGCTATGAAACGCATGAAGCCATTCGAGACTTTTTATTTAAACGCTAGTGTTTAAAGGATATAGAAGAAGTTAGATATTAGTAGAATGTAAACAGCAATATTTTCATCTTCTTCTTCTTAAATGGCAATATACAACACGGGTGAGTCTTACGACGAATAGAGGATAGCATTCGAAGCGCTTCGGTCTTCTACACTTCGTCTCCAACTTCTAACATTTAGCTCTGAGAATGTCGTTGGACCTGGTCTTTTCATCGGAGTTTTGGATGCCCTCTCCTTAGGATGCCTTTGGTATTATATTTAAAAATTCTCCTTACCGGAGTTGCTTTACTCATTGGCACAACATAGCTTGACCAGCGCAGTCTTTGCAGTTTTATGCGCTTTATAATGTCAATGTTAGCGTACAGCTAATACAGTTCAAATATTTTCATCTATTTGCTCTAAATTTTGTATATAAACGTGAATATCATCTATTTTATCAATCAATTTAAGAAATTTAATTATAAAATGAAATATGATTATTTTTTAGTAGTTAATTAGAAAGCATTAGGTCAATTTTAATAAAAAATTTTAAAAAACTTTTATTTTTTATTATTTTTTCGATATTTCGCCACACCGTTGGTTGGCATCATCAGGAAAACAAAAATTTCCCTAGTGCTTTCTAATTAACTACTAAAAAATATTAAAAATGTCAAAAAACTATAACTATTATATATGAAATATGATTATATGAAAAATAATCAATTATTATTTAGTAAGAAAACCTAAGCCGGATTAAAATTATTAATGTAGGTATTATAATATTAATGCTGATTAATAGACAATATTAAACTACAAAAAAATATAAATTTTTATTTATTTATTTTATCATCTCTTATAATTAAAATTATAATATACCTTAAGAACTTAAGGACTATCGGCTATAAAACTTAAATTCAAATTTTATGTTGCATACTGGAAGATAAAAAGTCGCATAAGTAGAAAATATTTTTATTTAAAAAGATAAAAAAATAAAACCTGAAGTAAATTTTTATAACTTGCAGAAATGGAAATTGTTATAATTATACAATAATTAAATCCCATAACGTAAATTAAATTATTGTTTTACTTTAAATTATTATAGCTGCAAATGATTTTAATTAACAAATAGATTTGTTGTAGTTGTTTTTTTTTTTTGTTAAAAATATAATATGACGTGTTTATAGCAAAATAAAAATAAACCTTTAGGATAATTATACTTTAGCGCTCATAAATTATATTTTATTAATGACTGTGCTAATCGGCCATTATAGTTTATTTGCATTCTTTGATACAAAATTCTTTATTTATTTATTAGGTTGCTTTTAAATTGTATCTAATTTTTAAATGTCACTTTTTATTTTGTCGTATTTAATTCGCATTAAAATAAGATTTGTTTAACGAAAGTTGTATTTAAAAGAAATATGATGAAAAATTACAAGATAATCGATTTTGTTTGGGTGTTTGTTATAAAATCCAAGCAGAACTCCCCTTTTGACCGCAATTTTTTGTGTTTTGTTTTTCTGTTTTTTTTGTTGTAAGGAAAGGAGAATAAGGAGTAGCAACGAAGATGCCATAAAACTAAGTTCCGTTTCAGAACTAAAATGCAAAAATGGCAAAAGAAAAATGCATTAAAAGACAAGAGATAGACCATTCTAAAAGTATAAAAAAATTAACAAGTTTTTCAATTAAGTTATTATACTGAAAAAATAAAATGTTTAAAACAAATATCAAATTTTTATTTTTAAAAATAATATTAACAAACAGAATTTATTTAAAATAATTTTTTTACAATGTTTTATTTACAAAATTTATAAAGTTTCTAATACAGTTCATCTTTTCTGCATTTCTCTCTGTGTTTAATAAATAAAATCTATGTTAAACTTAAGAAAATTGAGAGTATAACCAAACTAAAACAAAATTATAAATTTAGTAGAATGGAAGATGAGGTATTAAAGCTATAAAAAGTAATAAATTTCAGGAAGAAAAGGAAAAAAAGAAAACACAAATAAATAGCAAAAAAATGCTACTCAACATTTTTTCATAACTTTCTTTTGGGTGGGGCTATTGAACGATACAACAACAGCATGTAAAATATGAAAGAAAATAATGCTAAAAGAGTTACTAAAAATTAGATAAAAATTTTCGTTGCATTAAAGCTCGCAGTAATTGTGTTCTATTAGTTGCACATAAATCTCTTTAGATTTATATTATTGATCTTCTGAAACATAAATAAATCCAGCCGCCAAAATTAATTTATTTGTTTATGATTTAGAAATAAGTTTAGTACAATTAACAATTTTTGTTATTATTTAATTAAATTAAATAAATTATTTTCTCTTGTTTCATTCTAGGTAAGTGGCAACAAATCGAATTTACTCCAAACTACAGCACCCTTATACTTATTATGAATATTAAATAAATCTATTCCAAAAGCAGCTACTTGTATACTTAAAATAAGGCTTAAGTAGATTAATTTTAAAGAATTTTATACCAACTTCATATTTCACATTTCAAAAGATTTTTTTATAATTATTTAAACAGTACAATTATTTATTAAGAAGCACAATTATGAATACTAGGAGTACAAACCACAACGCGGCTTGGTAATGATGCTATCACATCAAAAGCGCTCGCCTTTGACATCTAAACAGTCAGATAAGACAGGAAATGACAATAGGTGCCCCTGTAGGCCAGTAGGTAGTGTACTAGCTTGTAAGTATGCGGGTTGTGGGTTCGATTCCCAACGAAGACCTTGGTTTTTTTTTACTACAAAAATAAAAATGGCTGTCGGTATGGCTGCTCAGCGATGAAGGCATAGTCACTGGTCGCTGTGCTGTCTTATACGGTAGTTAATTTCCGACTATGCTTCTGCCTTCACCACCTGTCCCATCACTTCTCTATCCCTTTCCTAAAGAATGTAGCACGGTACTTGACTAAATAGGCATTGTTGCCTGAAGTGTTACTTCTCTTTAAAAAAAAAAATAGTTGCAAATACAACACAATATCCAGATCAATACTTCAACTACAACTTTCATGATAGTGCAAACTCTATTTTCTCTTAGTATACGGTAGAGTTAATTTGCCACTTAGAAATCTTGAGTTGTTATTTACTATCTGTGTCATAATTAAAATCCAATTAAAACTAAACAAATAACTTCTTTATAAAATGCAAAAAAAAATAATCCTTTGGTCTCTGATAAACATCATTACACTGACAGTTCTTTTTATAATATTCTATAAAGAACATCAATTTTCTACAAAGAATGTCGTCTGAAAATGACAAAGGCTTCGTTCTGTTAGAAGAATAGAAAAATATGCAACTGAAGCAAATATTTTCAATGCCAATTTAACCATCTAAGCCAAATGTATAACTTACAAAAGAACTTTTAAATAAGAACTCACATATGATTATTTAATTGCACTAAGAGTAACACAAATTTCTTAGAACAACTAGTAAACAAATTAATATTTAATTTAAGAATCTCGAAAAGTTTTTAATCCTTGATATTAATGAAAATTATAACTACAATTAAAGCATTCTAATTAAAGCATTCATATTAATATAACCCCAAAAAATATGAGATGACAACTCTGCTGTCTGTTAAATATTGATCAATGATTTTTTAAAAAGACATATACTTGAAAAGGCTATAAATCCATACGGTGCTCAAAAGTCAATTATAATGTAGTATGGTATGCTCTTATTTATAACAACTTTAATACTAATTCGCATAAATCTGGAGACTAGGCCAATGACAATATTTGTGTTATGAAATGCCTTATAATATATTAGTCTCATCAAAAAGGTGTTTAAAACGACATTGTGACGCTGCAAGAGAAACGCTTTTAGTACCGCTATAAGCCATCAGTTACCTTTAAATATTGAAAAATATAATTTTGAAAAGCAGAAAATCGAATGTAGCCTGGCAATAACTTTTTATTATTTTAACCCTTCTGCTCTTCACTAATATTTATTTATTTACATTTCGTTATCTTATAATTACAAATTATAAAATAAACTTAAAACAGGAAGGAAGAGCAATAGCAGCATAGGCCTTCAGCTCAGTAGATGTTAAATATTATTTTTAAAATTTTTTTTTTTTTTATATACATTTAGATTAAAGTGTATAAGTTGAAATTTTAAAAAAATAATTAATCTTATATTTTCAACAAACACAGTCACTAAGGAAGTGGGACGGTGTTGTGGGATATGAAATAGGACAGTTGCAAAAGGTATTAGGGCTTAATAGTGATTCAGGTGTTCGTTTAGTGTGACCCATACGAAGTCGTTTGAATTTAATACTGTCCAGTCTATTAACAGATAAGGTACCATATCTCATGAAGTCATAAGTTGTTTTGCGTTCTTTGTTAAAAGTTTTGTACCATGAAAAAGGAGCGTTAAATAATTTATTTCCGATGTCCTGGATTAGGTCAAACTCTACCAGTGAATATAGTTCCTTGCGAAGATAATTGTGAGTTGCCTGTAGTGGAAGATAAATAGCATTTCTGGCAGATAGGTCAGCAAATTCATTTCCCTTTATACCACAATGTCCCTGTACCCAGACAAGTTTTAAATTAGGGCACATAGTATTCATTGTTCGAGATATTTTGAAGAGATCTTAATGAAGAAAGAGAATCTGAGCAAATTGCGATTTTTCCAGTTTGTCCCCAAACAAGTAATATCGTCTCATGGATGGCTATAAGTTCTGCAGAATAAATAGAGCTAAGTGTAGGGAGGATAGAAACCTTTATTATACTGTTTTCAGTCGTTATGCTATACGTTGTCGAGATATCAGTTTTCGATCCGTCTGTAAACAGAATTTTGTAATCGCTTAGTTCGTTCTTTATATTAGCAAACATTGCTTGATACTGGGCTGTATTGGTTTCTGATTTTGACCTTTCATGAAGATGAGTGATGATTGATTTAGGATCTAATGTCCAAGGTGGTAGTTTCTTTGCTTTACATATATTAATTTGTAAGGTAATACAACTCTGTATACATCTGTATATTGCTGATGGATACCTCGGAATTTTTATTGAGTTTTTCAACTTTTTTACCAGCTGCTACAAAGAAGTATTATTGTTGTACAGGAAAGTCAAACATCATGTTTCTTGAAAGAAACATCTTTGTAGTGGATATTTCTCTCTCGAAAATTATGGATTTGATATTTGTTTCATAGAGCATATTATAAGTTGGACTAGAAAGAAATACGCCTAAAGACGTCCTTATGGCTGAATTTATTATCGAGTTAAGTTTTGTAAGTTGAGAATTAGGTGCAAATCCAAAGATCGGTAAAGCATAATTTATTATTGAGAGAATAAGAGCTTTCGTAATCGAGATAAGTGATATAGAGTTACAGTGAAACCGGGAGCTAGACAGACATTTTATGATATTCAGTCGTTGTGTCAAAGAAGAAGAGACTATTATCGACTATTATGATCAATCCAGTTGTAACGTCTGTTGATTATCATTCCAAGTATCCTCATTGTTGTTACCTCTTCACTAATAAATGTAATATTTGTTAGTCGCGTTATCACACGAGCAATTTAATTTGTATGTGACCTAGTATATGGCAGATCTGAATAACTATATCTAGTTGATACAATTATTTTAAAATCATCGTTAAAACTTAAAGGAAATGTTAATTTTTGATTTTGTTAAATAAAATATTTAAATAGATATCGGAATGGTGAATGTACAATCAAGAATAATCCACATTGTGGATTGTTTACAGCATTTTCTTTAATACTTTTTTTTCTACAATAGAAAGCAAAAATAGTTTCTCAAATGTGACAGCCTGTGTAAAACAAAGATCGAGAAATCTGCATTATGCAGAATTTTTTTTAATCTATTAATTTATCATCTAATGACTTTTTCCTCGTGCGTAAATTAATGAAAGCGATGGGTGGTAAAAGTTTGACAAAGTTTGTTTGAATAAATATAAAATTGCACGAAAATCGTTGAGCGTTCTTATTGCAGTCACCGTAAATAAATATGTGTATACTTACAAACAGAAAATTAAACAAACAAAAACGCTATTGTACATACCCAAGCAAAGCATAAATATTTTTCAATCAAAATTTCAAATAATATAAACAATTAACTCTATTATTTATTTATTTTATTTTATTTCATTTTTTTCCCTGAAACAATCAACAAAAATTGTGCCCATAAAGAATAAATAAAGCATATATGAAGCATCAGAATGTGGACCATTTACTTTGTTAATGCAAAAACGTACATACATACATATGTATAGATATATAAATGTATACCGTCTTATCATGAACTTAAAATCTGCTAATGTCTGTCACCTTATTCAGTAATAAAAATAAATATTCAGCCTCAATATTCATGCACAAATTCAAGTTTGTTCATTCACCCAAGTGACTGTCACTGCACATTTGCTTAAAGTTAAGTTACAGCAGTTTACAACATTTTACATTTAACTTAAACTTGACTTACTTTGAACTTACGCCACAGCAACAACAACAACTAACCTCGCCCAATAATAAAATAAAAAAATACCAAAAAACAATAGCAACAAGAATACAAATACAATAATAAAAAGCAACAGCAATGACTTTTCGTCAATACATTTTGACATCAGATCTGTTTCACACAAACAAAAATGTAAAAACCATTTTTTTTTTGTTAAAGATCATATGGCACGATGAGTATGCGAAAAACGAAATGATAAAATAAGATCTTGCGTTTTTATTGTTGCTCTTTACTGCTATTTATAACAACATCTGTGCATTAATTTAGGTATGTAAGATTTTTTGTTTGTTCTTGTATGTCTCGCATGCACATACATACATGCATACATATATGTTTGATATTTTATACACGTGTGTATTTCTTTCTATACACTGATCTCCGATTATAAGTTTATTGTTATTGTTGTAAATTTGTTGTTATAATTTAAAATTTTTAAGCTCTTGTTAAGCTTCAATTTGTTTTCTTCTTAAACAGTTTATATACATACGTATACATCTACAAATACATACTATCTGTAAGTGAAGTTTTTATTGCTGTTTATAATTCATACGCATAACGCACTCATTGTAATACTGATGCAAAAACATACATTGTACTTTCTGCACCTGACACTTTCGTAACGCACAAAAGTATTTTTAATTTTTTTTTTTTTGTTTTAATCTATAGCAGAATGTTATAAATTTATTTATTTATTTAATGCAACTTCACATTAGGGTTAAGACTGCCAATTATAACGTTTCTCTATTAAAGAAGGATTATGGCAGCTGTAGTACTATTGCTATTTTGGTCGAAGATAACAGTTTATTGTATAAATTAAAAAAAATAGCTTCTAGCGGAGAATTTAGGAATAAGCGTTTTTGGTATTCGACTTACATTAAAAATGGCAGAAAAGACGACGCACAGTGGACCATTTTACGAGAAGGCCGTCAAAAATATATAACTTTTGAATGGATCGTAATTTTGATAAGCGGTTTTTTTTTGTCTACTAGCTGAGATCATAGGCTTTTGTTTAAAGTATAAATGGACTGATTAGAAAAATAATTGTGTTAGGTAAAAAAATGCATTCTAAATTTTAGCTGATTTTTGGTACGAAAGTAAAGTATTAAAACTTGTTTAGAGTTTGTTTTACATAAAGTCTTATATTTTGATTTACGTTTAGAACTTATACTTTTTAAAAACTTAAATTTAGTCAGATAGGGCCAAATTTTTAGTACAAAGGCCAAAGGTTGATTTTTTTAAACAATTTGAGTTAAAAATTAGCTCATTAAGTAGCAAACATAAAAAATATATTCATTGGCTAAAATTTACTTTTCATAAGGAGGTATTTAAGTCCAAAGTAAACATAAATACCACTCGTATATGTAAACTTTTATTGTCAATTGATTATTACTTTATTAATATACAAACAATTTTAAAAGGATAAAATACATCAGATAACTCTTGTGTTTGGAAAAGTTACTATTAATTAAACAATTTTAGTAAATATTTTTTCTAAATAGCCTTGATTTTTACCTTCTAGAAGTAGTTTAGCTTCTACGTCTAGTTCAATAGAAGTAGAGTTCCATTTTCGCTAATTTCGGATCGGTTTTGATATTGTATTTCTAACTGTAAGAGCAATGGATAATTATCAATGGTTTGTTTTTATGCCCAAAGCCAAGCATATTAAAAATTTGAAAAATAAAACTATTTTGCAATCAGTGCAAATCAGTTTGAAAAGCAAAGTACTTTTGTGATCTAAATTATATCAATTTATGTTATTTTAAGTAGGCAAAATGTTTTTGTGAATATAGGCGTGTAGTAGGCATTTAGGGCTATGACACAGTGCTAATGCTTTTAAATCTTGAATAGGTGCAGAGATTCTTTTCTATACATAAAGAATTTTCCGAAGGCTTCTTTACGCGCAAAAAAATTTTTAAATCTATTAAATGTTTTTTTTTTTTTGTTTAATTTAATTTTAAATTGACTAATTTATTTAATTAAAAGTTGTTTGCGTCTGCGTAGCAAATTTGCTTCAAGGCTTTCTGTCTCGCTATCGACTAGTAGTCTTTCACGTAGTAGTACATGATGGACTACTCTTTAAAAAAAATTCCCCTTAGGTTATAGAAGATGGTGCGTATTACACTCTGTTAACAGCTTGTTAAAATTAAAAACTAGAAACATAATTATCAATTTACAGCTAAAAAAAAAATTTTAGTTTAGTAATTAATTATGAATAATCTTTGGTAAGTACTACTTGTTAGGGTCGGTACCCAAAGGGTAAAAACGTGATCATATTTATTGCCCTAAAATTTATTTCTGGTTCTGGCCCACACCTTGTACCGAACTATTTTTATGTAAATCCCATACACACTTGACGGATTTATTTAAAAGTATAAAAGTGTGTATATTGTCAAAAATTACGTAGTTAAATTTATTTTGTGTAAAATTATAAAAATATTTTTTGTTAAAATATCAATCAGTCTTAACTGCATGTGTATGTAAAAATAGCAGCAAGTCACATTTGTAGCGATTCAAGCACTTTAATTCTCGTTGCGCATAAGATTCTCAAAACAAACGCGTTGAACTGGTACAAGGTGTTGCGTTTGATGTAAGAAAAACAAAAAAAAAGAATACGAGTGGAATAAAGCATTTTTTGCATACAGTCAGTCATTCAGTCCGTCAGTTATTCGTATTTAAACAATTGCTAATATGTGTGTAAATATGTTAAGAAATGTCTACAAACGTAGAGTTCTCATTTCATATTAGTGGAAATAGACTTTCAACAATGCTTCCGTGTAAATGTCGCACAAGTCAACAAGTTGCTATTTAATGAAGTTGTTGTTGTTTTTGTTTCTGTTGTTGTTGTTGTTGCTGCCAATAGCATTTTAATATTATAGTTATTATTAATGCTGTTATTGTCTAAACTACAGTTGCTGTTGTTGCAACAAAAGTTGCTTATTTTAGTTTTGAAACTGTTCTTTTTTGCGTTTTTATAACAACTAGTGTTGTAGCTATTGCCATTGCTATTGATAAAATGCTAACTGGATGACTGACTGAACCTACAGCTACATTGTCATTATTTTGTTGCCCCATTCTTCAACATCACACAGACTTGCATGCATGCATACAGCAGCAATAGCAGCAACCATTCATTGTAAATTTTGTTGTTGTTCGTTGTCAATGTACAAGGCCAACGTGTGGCAGTTAACATTTTTATTATTATTATTACGGTATTAAAATGAACATAATTGGACATATTGAGACACTTAGTTATGATTTCTTATATTTGTAGAAATGTCTACAGAAATTCATATGGACAGATCGGATCAACTTCTTAAGCGAATATTCATCCAACATGTCAAACAATGTCTTCGAAAACAATTTTTTACATTGAAACAATGTTGAGTTTTAGTTACAAAAGTTATTTAAAATATTTTATATCAAAATATGTTTACATCACATATACTATGTTAAGTTCTGTTGAAAGAGATTAAAATTATTATGGTTAAATTGCTATTCGCAATTCTGCTTAATAAGTTGCTGAACTATTTGTGCAATCACAAGTTGCAAGCATTGAGAATAGGCCAGTGCCAGCGAATTCTCTAATGTTTCTGTAAAGAAAACAAGCCCTAAAATTGAAATTCCTTTTATCGAAGCTAAACAAAATTTAAAAATTATTTTAAAATGCTAAAGATTTCATTTATGGAACCAAACCATATGTAGAACAATGAAAAATAAAATTATTTAAGTTATTATTAAGTGTTATTTTTTATTTTTCTTAAAACCAATAACCAATCATAAATGCAAAAATATTTAAAATCAATTAAAATTATTATTATCTTTGTTTTTAATATTGTTATTGTTATGTTGTTTGTTTTTTATATTAATTTTTTTTAATTGTTATTAGAGTAATCATTTCAGTAACTTTTTCACAAATGAATAAATAATTATTGTCGGACTAAGTGCACGTTATTTTGTTAATTTTTTAAGTAAACTAGAAAAATAATACACCAGCAGTGAGTCCGACATATCATTCTTTAGATTGTATTCGCTGTGTGTACAAATACGGTGGGCAGGAAAAAGTGAACAGTTCTGAGTTTTTTGGACAGATCATCAGCCACTGTTTATATATAGAAGAAGAGTGGAAAAATTATCTTTAAATCTCATTTATTTATTTATTTCTAGGATGGCTCTTCGGATGAGAGAAAAGTGTCACATATATCATTCAAAGAGAATTATAATACAAAATATTGTTACATTTATTCCTTTTGAATCAACGTTTTGTTATTTTGCGTTTTTTTTTATTGCAAAATTACAACACAGAATTTTAGAGTTTTAATATTAAATTAAATAATTTATTTACCCCTATTACACACAAATTAAACACACTGATACCTCAACTTGAATTAATTCATTTGCCCAGCCAGTGGTGTTTTAAGCTGTTCACGTACATAAAAGAATATTCTACTTTAACGTCACACCATATTGTTGTTGTTGTTATTATTTAGTTTAGGCGCCTGCCTGGCTATGTGATTTGTTTTGCTTTGTGTTAATTGTTTTTGATTTCTGTTGTTTACTTCTTTGGTAGAATTTCTCACAAGCACGTTGCTGTTGTTTTCTGTTGTTTACTCATTTTGGTAGAATTTCTTAGACGCATATTGTTCTCGTCTTGTGTGTACAAGATTTCTTAGAAATCTATGGAGTTTATAAACCGCACAGTGGGTCGTTTAATTTTCTTTTACTGTAAATCATCTTTGTAAAAATATTAATAAATATTTATAAATGGCAATACTGCAGTGAGCTACTAAATAACCCACCAGACTTTGGTATCACCGGAAAGAAAGTAATATAACTTTTAAGCCTATTATAACTTACCACAGAAAATTATTTTAAAATAAATCTGCCATAGACAAATAAGACTATATATGAAGACTTCTTTGCAAAATGTGAGCCGCCTTCCAATACCGCATTTTAACTTTTTATTATTTGTTGTTAAAATTTTAAAATACCTCCTTCTACATTCGTCAAAACGACATTAGTAAGGGGATATTCCTTATTTAATTTTCATTGTAGTAATGCATACGTTGTGCATATTTTGAGTATCTTCCTGTAACAGTTTAAAAGATAATGCCGCATTCATCAAAATCACAACCGTATGGAGGCAAATCCTCTTTAATTTGTAAATTATTGTTCACACTTATTTTAAAGCAGACATATTTTTACATACACTGTGTTCTTGCTAAATACCTACTAGAGCTAAAAAACCATTTACGTTAAAATCACATCTCTGTAGAAACAGGATTTTCTCTTTTAAGTTTTGTTTAGTACTTATTCTTTTAGTTATAGAAGTTCTTACACTTTTAGTGACTGCTTATTGCGACCACGTACAGAAATACCGCATCCCTACTGCTACAGACTTTGATTAAGAGTTTTATTTCTTATTTCTTATAGTGGGCATAGTGTACAAAATTGACGTGTGTTCATCACAATTATAAGTGCCAATAGTAGCTGATATTTTTATAGCTATTACGGTTCCAGAGGTAAAGGGCTGTATCATAAGGCCAAACATTGTAGTGAAAAATATAGAATTATATTAGTTGAATTCATAATGTCTTGTAAATTATATGTTGTAATACATACAACCAACGCAGCTGTTAAATGTTGTTAAATGCTGTTGTAGTTTCCATTTCTGAATTTTTTAATTTTTTAAAGCATCTACAAAAATAAATAAAATTGAATAAATTTAAAATAAAAATAACTAAATTCAGCAAATTTTCATGCATAAAATTTCACATTTTTCCCACGATGTATAGTGAACAAACATATTAAAGCAAATATTGTAAATTTTGTAAAAATTCCGCCATGTAACGTTTTTTTTTTTTCAACTAGTGTTTACTTCGTGAAAGGTAACACTTAGCTCATGTTTGATTTGACAGATAATTAGTTTTATCCTTCCGCTGAGCGAATATGGTTGTGCATACACTCGAAAAACGCTGGGAAATATTGCGATATGAAAATGAAAATCATGGTAATGTTGCGGAATGTGTGCGAAAATTGCGCACGGATTTTGGAAGAAAAGAAGCACCGTCAGCTCCGTATGTTCGTTATCTTGTGAAAAAAGTGAAAGAGACTGGCATCCTCATCGATAAACCAAATCGTCAAAACCCAAAAACAGTGCCCACACCTGAGAATATTGCTGCTGTGGCAGAAAGTGTGCGTGACGCGCCATCAACATCAATTCACCGTCATTCTCAACAATTGAACATTTCAGAGAAACAGAAGTATTGTACTTTCAAATAAAAAAAGAAATTTGAGTAAATATTTAAAAGTTTTGTTTGTAGCATTTAAAACAAACAAAAAAGTTATTTGGCAGACCCTTTATTATACATTTATATAGAAATATTACACAACTATTGTTGAATGCGACGAGTTTTTACATTTTCAATAGTTTAAAAATTGAACTGTGATTTTCATATAAATAAAATACAAGAAAATAATTCATATTTTTGTACTGTCAAATTTAAAATATTATTATACTAAATAATATTTACAAATAGCAGCTAAAATCGCGTTAGCACAAAGTTAAGTTATTGCTATAGTTGTATTAATAATATTGAAATAGTTGGTGTAGCCAATATTGTATCACTTTAACTCATAAAAACATGTCATACTAAAACAGCTTAACGCGATATTCCCCAACTTTAAGCATTAATTTGAAGTTTAAAACTAATTTTAAATATTGCTCTAAATAACAATAGAATAGCAAAATTTTTAACACCAAAAACATCTGCACATATTGTTTCGCATATTATCTATTGGCTTTGCTTGTATTAATATTATCCGTCTCCGATTTAAGATGCATGGTATTTGCTTTTAATTTGATCAAAATTTATATAAGACAGATACTTGTGCCTTGTTGAGGATATTAGGCAATACATTATTTGAACAAAGGTTAGGGATATAATAAATTTTTTTTCGATTTTATATTTTATGTCCTTCGATAGATTAAGAGTTTTACAACAAGAACTTTGTTTTTCAATTGTGGCAACACCAACAATATGATCGTTTTGATATTTAGGTTTTTTACATATTCGTAGTAGATTTATTGGCAATTCTTACAATCAATTCAATTTCGCACGAAAATCGCATTAAAATAATTAAAATCCACTATGAAATGTTAACGTTGCATTTCGTAAAGTTCGTGTTATTTTCCGACAACATAATCGTACTTCTCAGACCGCTATTAAGAATTTGGTCGTTGAATTTAAGTCAACAGGCTCGATATACAGTGTGCGAAGACCGGTTCGCTAAACTGTAGGTAGTGTACTAGCTTATAAGACTGGAGGTTGTGGGTTCGATTCCCAACAAAGGCCTTGGCTTTTTTTCACTACAAATAAAAATTGGCTGTCGGTGTAGCTGCTCATTGATGAAGGCATGGTCACTGATCACTGTGCTGTGTCATATGGCAGTTTATTTCGGTAACTATCCTTCAACTTTCACCACCTGCCTCATTTCTTCTCTATCCCTTGCCTAAAGAATGTAGCATGGTACTTGAATAAATAGCCATTGTTGCCTGAAGTGCTACTTTTACTTCGCAGCTGTCAGCCATAGTGTTGGAGCAGAACCAAATTTGTCAATTCCTCGACGTTCTCAACAATTGAGCTTATCCAAAACCACCACATGACGAATTTTTGTGTAAGGATTACACTTCACGATCACATTCACGTTGCCGTAAGTTCTCTCACTTCATTCAGCAACAACCGGCTGCTTTTTCTGAAAAAGTAATTTTTTCAAACGAAGCGCATTTTCGCCTGTCATGAGACTGTAAATGCAGTAAGGGTCAATGAATTATGCTATAGTGAGATACTACTGATTCAATTTTGGCCTACAGTTGACGACGTGGATATCACTGACATTTGGTTTTAATAGAACGGTGTCACGTATCACACGGCCAATAAAACGATTAATTTATTACAAACCAAATTTCCCGATCGCATAATTTCACGACAATCAGCAGTTAAGTTGCCAGCCAGATCGTGTGATTTAACACCACTGGATTATTTCTTGTGAAGATAGAATCTATAGAACCAATCAAGTCGATTTCAGCCTTAAAACTCAAAATCCGTGATGTGATTAACGAAATAGGCCATTTTTCCAAAAAGGGATTAAAATATTTGATAAAAAAATTGACATCTGTCAGCGTAGTCGCATTGGACATTCATTCAAAATTGCCGAACTTATCTCTGCATAATACAATAAAGATTTAAATCATCTTAATTTAAATTTTTTGTTTTATTTTGTTTTAGAAAACAAACTTCATGTTGAAAAACCCCTTACAATTGCAAAATTAAAAATAAGATAAATATTTGCCCAAATTTGTAAAATGATAGCAAAGATAAATTTGTGTTAGCATACGACTAAAATTTAAAATAATTAAAAAAAATAAATTATTTTGTGCAAAATTTGAAAACAACAAAAATAAAAATATTAAAGAAAATACAACGAATTATTGAAAATGAACACAGGAAATTGTATGTCTTCGTTTCTTGACCATACACAATTTAAAATTTGTCAATACTTTAATTCCCTTGTTTATTCATATCATATGGTCTTTGTTCTTTTATTGTATTTTTCGTGTTTATTCACTTCTTTCTTACTTTTTTTATTGTTTGTTAATTTAGCCTTTTTTTGCGTTTTTTGTTTTTTTTTTTTTTTGGAGATTTCGTCAAAACATTAACTGACTGATTTGTCTGTTTAAGTAAATGACGGTATATTTTGTTTTAATAATGTTCTTATGATTTTTTATTGTTGTTGTTGTTGTTATTGTTGATTGTTTAAGTTTATATTATTGTTTGATGTTGTTGTATTAGCATGTATTTTTGTTGTTTTCATGGTTAATAACCTTAACATTTTTTAATGATTTTTGTTGCTTTTTACATTTTTTTCCTTTTATTAGTTGTTTGTTTATTTGTTTGTTTCTACAAAAAAAAACTAAAAATTCTGTTCTGTTATTTGTATGGCTTCAATATATTTGTTGTTGTATGCTATCTGTGTATGAGTTTCTCGCAAATACATGCACACAACAAAATTCGCATAAACATGCATTTGTCAACATGCATGATGGTTTGAAAGTATGGATGAATGAATGAATGACTGAATATTTGCTTGTTTGCAACTGAGTAGAATACTCTTCATGGCTTGTTCAACATATTACATATAGAACTATGTATATATAAACTTTAGTCAAGTTTAGTACATAAAATAATGACAAAAGAAATAAAACAATAACTCCACAAACTGTCATGCCACAAACAAAGGGAATAACAATAACAACAAAGCTACGTCATTATATAATATTTTGAAGTATTTTTTTTTTATTTTTGTCATTTTTTGGACAACTGTACTTCCCTACCTCAATATTTAGTTTATTAAGTACGGGACAGTGAGCAAGAACTTTATTGAATTTAGTTCCCTTAATCTTTTTGCTTTGCTTGTTTTTTTTTTGTCTGTTTTAAACGGCAAATGTACGTACACATTCAAACATACACACATACATACACAGCATACACTCATTTCAATAATCGTTTTTTCTTGCATGTACTTTTGTTTTGCCATTATTTCGTTTTTTCTTTTTGTTTTTTTGTTTGTTAAATTTTATATCGGCGTTGTCTATCAGTAATGAATTTAATTAATTTTGTAAATATTCCAATAAATTCAATCCGTATAAACCGCAATCATGAGGGATAGTAAATTATTTAAATAAAAAAAAACTGAAAAACCTATTTCACTTGAAGTTGGCAACTCATAAATAAAAGGAAATTCTGCATTACAGCATCATCTTAACGTAAGATCACTTGTAAATTATCCAGTAAAATTAAGTGGTTTGATCGTTGTTTCATTTTTGGCAAAATATTGTTACGGATGTGTCTTGCTTAAGTTTTAAAATAAAATAATTCAGCAATAAAGCGAAGTACTGGGTATGTTGTTTATTAACGGCGTGGTTTGCTAAAGAAAACAACAAAATTTCTAGTTACAAACTGCGTAGAAATTTTATACACGCACACAACAACAATTTGATATGCTGTTTACTAACTGCGTGGCATGCAAGACAAAAACAATTTTCTGCTTACTTATATACTTATATATACTTATATACTTACTTATATAAGCTGTTTACCATCTGGGTAGTTTCCTAAGAAAAACTTATCTACACGAGACAACAACAAATATTTTAAAATAAATCCCAAGCAGAAACCTAATCAGTATAAAAACAAAAACAAAAATACACACAGACATACAGGCGCTTATACATCGAATAAACAACATACAACAACAAATTGTGATACGAATGTAGAAGTTTCTTAAATTTTCTAGCCTTAAAATGGACAAATATATATAGGGCAGCGTCTGAGTTGATAGTCAATCAGTGTAAAATTAAACCTCATACATTAAAGACGTGCATCTTAAGTAAATTTATTTTTGTAGTGCCAACTTTGTGTAGTTAAAACAAATAAAATTGTTATAAATTTAAAAACTCTAAAAACTGGTGTTATTTATTTTGCAATAAAGAACTCACAACAAAACGTTTATAAAAGGTATAAACGTAACAATATGTTTGGTCAGCAATTTTAACAGTTTGAACAGTGATCTCGATGGTCACTCAAAACTTTATCAATGAAACAATGTTATTTGAATCATTTCTCACTTCCCAATATTTAATTCTTTATTCTAAATAAATTTACACTCAAAGAATATATTCTTTAATTTTTGACATTTTCTACAGCTTTCTTGTAAACTAATATAAATCCCTTAAACCCGTATTGGACTCATATATACGAAGAGATCCACACTATGTGTCCGCTTAATACTTTAATTTTATTTTACATTGTTATTATTTGCTGTTAAAAATTTAAAGTGTCTACGATTTCTGCTGTTTAAAATATACAAATTTTTACGTTAAAATTATTTACAAGGATATCATTCTATTTTTATAGAAAAGATCCCTCGTTATTAGTTCCATATATGTAGCATATCCGTCAAAATCAGGGCCTCTATGGAACACTCTTACTTTTCAAATTTATTTTTTAAAAATTTTTATTTTTGTATATATCACACTTAAGTTTTACCTGACTGCCTGCTACTTTTTAAAAGCCAAAGTCATATAAAGACATGTCGTAAGAATATCCCTAAAAATTTTTAAATTGTTTTTTTAATTTTTTTATATATTTATTTTTATATTTTTATAGCGAACATCAATATATTAAAATTAAAGCGTCTCTGCTTATTGCGGTTACAACACAATCAATGTATATAAAAATCATATTATTATTAGTTGATCCTTTAATTAACAGTTTAATGTTTTGTTTTTGTTGCTATAAAGGACACAATTACACACAATAAGCAAATTTAACATGTCTGCTTTCATAGCTCATAATATAGCAATATATTTATGAATATCACATTACTTTAGAACATTTTTTAGTTTTTAGTATTTGTAGTTATAGTGGCAATGGTAATACATCTACAATACATAATAGATAAAAAGCAATGGCAGATAAACAACCGAACATGCAAATGGTAGGGTACATTTATACCCTAAAAATAAGTTCTTATACCTCTAAAACTCGTATAAGTTTTCGAACATTTCACTTCGGCAATAAGAGGATTGTAATAAAACTTTTTTTTTTATTTTTTTTTATAATTCTAATCGATGATATTATTATTTATAAAAATGAAATGGCCACCTTTGCTCTCCAACATTTACAAAACAGCTTCCATACATGGTGTAAATGTGTGTGTGTGTTGAAATTCTGGTTTTTATAAACGTCAAACTGAATGACAATTATCTCTGACCTTAACGAAGTTCATGTACTTTGTAATTTTCATTAATTGCAAGTCAATTACATTTTTTTGAAGGAGCTTTTATTTATTTGTTTGTTTTGTTTTTTGTTTTTTTTTGTTTTTGTATATTTTCTAGTTGTCACTACCACTGCTGTTGTTGCAGCATTTCTTATGCATCTGCTTATGCATTTGCTTTTTTAGAAAGTAAAATATTTTGTAGAAAAATTCTTAAGAACTTAAAGTTAAAAATAAATTGATACTCATTATGCAGCTAAATACATACATTAAAATGATTATAATTAAAAAAAAAACAATAAAGAATAACTCAATAGCATAAGTTTGAACATAATAAAAACAAGTTCCAAAGAAGATAATTCATAGTTCGCAGTGCACTGGTGTTATGGTATTGTTACGTTTATACCTTTTATAAACGTTTTGTTGTGAGTTCTTAATTGTAGAATAAATAACACCAGTTTTTAGAGTTTTTAAATTAATAACACAGTTTTATTACTTTAACTACATAAGTTTGACACTACAGAACAATTTACTTAAGATGCACGTCTTTTTTTCAAAAGGTTTAATTTTACACTGATTGACTATCCATTCAGACGCTGCCCTATTTATATTTGTCAATTTAAAGTGTAGAAAATTTAAGAATCTTCTACTTCCTTTGTATCACATTTTGTTGTTGTATGTTGTTTATTCGATGTATAGGCGCCTGTATGTCTGTGTGTATTTCTATTTCTGTTTTTATGCTGATAAGGTTTCTGCTTGGGATTTATTTCAAAATATTTGTTGTTGTCTTTTGTAGATAAGTTTTCTTATAAAACTAAATTTATTAACATCTATAAAAGGGGGAAGTGGATCTAAAAAATATATTTAACTAATTTTAAAATCGTTTAACAAAAATTATTAAAAAATAAATTAACAAAGAAAGAAAAAAGAATAAGACTATTTACGTAAACGTTAATGTACCTCGGGTTATTTTTACGTTGCCGTCGCTTCAACTATACCAACGAATATTTATTTACTAAGAAATATATAAAAAAAATATTTTTTTTCGACTTTTGCATATTTTGTTGTTATTAATAATATCTTTAAAATCGATAATTTTTGATCGATAATTTTCGAAATATTTATTACAAAAACTACACACAATTCCATATTTTATTAACAACATATTAAAAACAATTAATGAACATTAATCATATTAAGAATGTATACATATTTATTGTATAATGGCAACGACCTGATTTATCAAGGTATTTAACTGAAATATCTTCTTATACTGCCAAATAGATAAAGAATATATATGACTGTGTATAAAACAAATTCAAGTGGGTTTATCGGCATTTTGTAAGAAAAACTTTTTGTTTAAAAAAAAAAACACAAAAATACACATACCCCGAAGTTATGAGTTTGATAATGTCACTAATTCCAATTTATTCTTTTTGTGTATAAAATGTTTTTGCTAAGACTGAAATAATACTTAGGCAGTGTTAGATTTAACGCTACTTTTAAAAAAATTGTTTTGAAAAAGTCAATCCTTAAACGAAAATGCCCAAAGTTCAGCAGCACTTAGGGCTTTTAATACATACAAGCCAAGCGTAAAAGTACAGAATAAAAAAAATTTGCGATTTATAAAAAGCAGCTATAATAATTATTAGCCAAGTTCACTGATATTCAATGCCAAAATTCTCTAAGCTATTTTCATTAGCAAAATACAGTAAAGACTTTTATAAATTATTGAAGGCATCTAACTCAAATTATTCATTGACATCATCGGAATACAGAAATTTTAGTGATTTGTGCTATTAAAATGTTCATTGTTGCATTAACACAGACTACTTTGAACAAAAGAGTGTATTCTTCAGTGCACCAAAAATTACCTAAAGTACCCCTTTATTGTTGAGAGATATTGAATTTTTCAACAAGTAGTTTGTTTTTTAATTGTGGCAACACCAACAATATGATAGTTTTGACATTCAGTTTTTTAACGTATTCGTATTAGATGCATTCGCCATTGTTGCAATCAATTCCATTTTGCAAGAAAATCACATTAAAATAATTAAAATCTACTATGAAAATGGTGGTTCTTCTTAAGTTACATTTCGTAAAATTCGTTATATTTTCAGACAACATAATCGTCCTTCTGAGATCGCTATTAAGAATTTGGTCGTTGAATTTGTGTCGTTAGTCTCCATACAAAATTTAGCAACACCTACGAGTGTTCAACCAGGTGAAAACATCGTAACCCTGAGCCACAGTGTTGAAGCAGATCACAATTAGTCAATTCTTCCACGTTCTCAAAAATTGGCGTTATCCAAAGCCACCACATGGTGAATTTTGTAAGAATTTGACTTTGAAACCATACAAGGTTCAACTGGTGCAGAAATTAAAGCAGACCGCTCATTCACAACGCTCATTTCATTGAGGAACCGGCAACCGGCTGCCTTTTCTGAAAAAATCATTTTTTCAGACAAAGCCCATTTTCATTTGTCAGGGTAAGTCAACAAGCAAAATTGCCGTATTTGGGCTTCTGAAAATCCTAGAGCGATTATTGGGAAGCCTTTGCATGCTCAACGTATCACTGTATAATATATTATATGGTCAGGAAGTGTGAATCGCTCATTTTTTTTTTTTGAAGATTAATCTAGAAATGCGGTAGCGGTCAACGCATCATACTATCGCGAGATGCTAACACCTGAATTTTGCCCTATTATTGACGATGTCGATATCACTGACATGTGGTTTCAACAGGATAGTGTCACAAAGCCAATGACGTGATCAATTTATTGCAAACAACATTTCGTAATTTCATAATTTCACGACGATCAGCAGTTAAGTGGTCAGCCAGATCATGCAATTTAACTTCAATAGATTATTATGTTAAGGACAGAGTCTATACGAAGCCAATCAAATCCATAGGACCGCCATTTTACCAAAAATTAATTAAAACCTTTGATGCAAGAATTGAAATGTCAGCGTGGTCGTGGTGGACATTTTGCCAGATTTATTGAAAATATAATTTTATTTCATTATTTTTAGCACGATAAAGCGCTTGATCTTATTGAATTATCACCCAGGTCACTGTAAGCTAATTTAAGCACCAAAAAACTTTTTAATTGCGAGTCTCTACTACTACTAATCGTTAAATAAAACATTCTTTATCTGATCAGCTAAACTTAAAATTTTTGTACAGGTTTTCAAATATTTTCATAATTGAACTAAATCAATTGCTCTCAGGAAACTATTAGGTATTATTACATTGAGATGTCGTTAAACTTTCGGCATTTTTCTAAGGATGTCAACTAAACACTTAAAGCATTATATCCATCAATTAATCTTAAGTGTTAAAAAAATGAAAAAAAAAAAACTATAAAACCCCCTTAAAAGTTTTAAAAAATCGTTTTTGTGACTCCTTTATAACTGTAAGAACATTAAGTAAAATGTGAATATAATAAAATAAATATTGAAAGAAACTTTAGAGAACTTACTCACCTTTCAGCGTTTGCTATTAAATTTTTATATTTTTCTTAACTTAATATAATTGACTGACTCTTTTATCTGTCCATTTAAACAAAAAAGCGTCACATTAACGATTACTTTATCAAAAAACTTAAATAAACATTCAGTTCTGCTGTTGTTGTTCTTTTGTATTAAAGCTATTATTATTATTAATAAAAATAATTAAACAAAACAATAACAACAACAGCAACAACTAAAACGTGAACGATAAGCAGGGCATTAATTCCTAAAACTGTGCAAGCAGGCAAAATTAATTTGAAAAAAGAAAACTCTTATCGTTATCGCTGTTTTTTTTTTATTTATTTACACATTTTTCATTTGTTTTTTTGCAATAAAATATAATACTAAAAGTGCCATAAAATAAACTATAATTTTGAATGCAGGTCTTAGAAATGAAAACAAAAAAAAATGGAAAAATATCAGCTACTATTTGTCGCAAAATGGTTAAGTTGAAAACTGGTAAATTTATTCAATTTATCAGAAACGCATCTGTAATAATTTTATATATTTTTTGTTAGTTCAAAATACAATTAAATTACGGTTTTTTGTTGTAGCCTAAATATTACACCATGTAGGATTTTTGGTTTATACGAAATTTCTATATTCTATATTTTATTATTCTTATTATTTTTATTATTTTTATTATTTTATTTTTTTTTTGTTTTATAAAAAAATTAAGATTACTCAATGATTACTATGAATGAAAAATAATATCTGACAGATGTCGATTCTTTAATCAACGTTTTTAATCACTTTTTGCCAAAACCACAGTTCTACTTCGTCGATTGGCTCCGTATAGACTCTGCCCTTAGCTTAACCCCACAAACAATAATCCAGTGATGTTAAATCAAACGAACTGGCTGGCCACTTAACTGCTGATTGTAGTGAAATTATGCGATCGGGAATTTGGTTTGTAATAAATTGACTGCTTCATTGGCTGTGTTATGTATGGCACCATCCTGTTGAAACCACATGTCAATGATATCTACGACGTCAATCATAGGCCAGCCGCATTTTCGAACAAACAAAAAACGGCCCAATCACATAACGCCTCCAAAGCACATAACGCACCAAAGACACGTTGAGCATGCAAAGGCTTCCCTATAATCGCTCTAGAATTTTCAGAAGCCCAAATGGGGCAATTTTGCTTGTTGACTTACCCTTACTAGAGAAAATGGGATGAATCAGAAAAACTGTAAACTGAATTGTCGGTCAGCTTCAATCGTACACAAGTTGAATCTTGTAAGGCTTCATATTCAAATCCTTATGCAAAATCTGCGTAATGGTTTTGGGTAATCCCAATTGTTGAGAGAGTCCAGCAATAAACAAATTTGAATCTGCGATTTTTTCAGTTGAATGACCCGATAGAACAGGCGTTGGTGTTCACATATTTTGTATCGAATCTGTCGACTCAATTTTAACGACCAAATTCTTAATAGCTGTCTCAGAAGGACGATTATGTTGTCCGAAAATATTACAAATTTTATGAAATGTAGCATTAACAGAACCGGCATTTTCACAGCAGATTTTAAATATTTTAATGCAATTTTTGTGCGAAATTGAATTCATTGCTGCAATTGCCAATGCATCTACTACCAATACATCGAAAACCTAAATGCCAAAAATATCATGTTGTTAGTGTTGTCACATTATGATCTTCATATCACAATTTTATTAATAGAGAAACAAATTTTAGACATATTGAATATCTATAGCAATTTAATTGTTTTTTTTTTAGTAACGTAAAAGAAAAATAATATATAATAAAATTAAAAATAAAGTAAAATAAAAGAATATGAAAAATTTTGCGTGGTTTATTTGGTAATGGTTTTTGTTAAAGCGTCAAAATTTTCGGATGGGCTTTAAATATTATGCTCACATTGCTGGGGATATTTTTATACCTAAAATAGTTTGTTTGGATTTTCTAGAAATTTGTGTAAAGATTTCCTAATGAACTGGTTTAAGCAGCCGACACAATGGGCATAGTTTTTAGAACACGGCGTTTAAGCTTTTTTGCTGTGGAAAGTGTAAGTGCTTTAGAGATTTTTTGAAAGATCTTGTTAACATTACTTGATTTTATACCAATTCCAATTACTTTAATTTTTCCATTATTTTAATTATTTATTTTACTTTGCATCGCTTTGGGGTATAGTACTATGCTACAGTTAGTTAGCTGATATTGAAAGTATTTGTATTTTTGTTACATATGAAAAATAAGCTCAAGATAAAACCTGAAGAAGATAGTGATTTGTATTTAATACTTCTTAACAACTAATTTTCTTTCTAGAACATTTAAATGTAAAAAATCTTTACCGCTAAAATTTTAAGCTTTTTTTAACACAATTGCCCTTTACAATCCCAAAACTATTTGAAAAAAAAGCCCAAACTACTTATAAATACTAAAATCAATTTCAACAATTTTTTAATAAAACTTTTTTTTTATATTTCTTTCAAGTTAAAAAAAAGCACATCTTATTTTAAATTAGAAATTCTAGACATGGCAGTACAGCTACTGACTGAAACAGCCTAATAGACAAAAAGTTAAAGCAACAAACAACAAATAACAAGCAAAATATAAAAACGGCCTATTATTCTTAAACTGCATCTTTGTCTTTACAATTTACAATGATGAAATTACATTGAAAAATTCTTTAAACCACATTTTATGAAAGTTTTTTTTGTTGTTTTTTTTATTGTTTTTGAGAACACAGCAATTGAATATAAAAAATCGTAATAGAAAAAAATTAAAACAAAAGTTAATAAAATAAAATAAAATGAAATGAAATAAAAGAAAAGAAAATACGTTGCAACAAAGGTGCACAAAAACAAATCAAAATCATACAGTATCTAACAAATTCTTACAAGATGGCGTTCTTTTAGACTATTTCCTGTTCTCACCGTTTAGAACAAAACAGCAGCAGCAGCAGCAAAACATTCATTTGCTAGAAAAATACTAAATAAATAAATTCAAGTAACAAACAAATCTTTTTCAACAAAAACTACCCGAGCAACTTGTACAGAAGTATTTTTCAACAGAATTTCATTTCAAACAAGGGGACAAAAACTTACAAAAAAGCACACACATACACATACACCACACACAAATACATAAGTACGAGCATATATATATATATGCGTATATTGGAACAATTGAAGTAAAAACATAGTTTTAAAAACTAAAAACCAAAAGTAGGAACAAAAACAAAACCAAACGAATCCAAAGCAACAAAACTGAAAAACTTCACATAAATTACTAACGATAAAAATGGTAAAATCTAAATTACAACTTTTTGTTCCAATCACAAACACTGTGCATAAAAAAAGCCAAACCAATAACACATACACACACATATGAATGTCAGCCAGCTACACTTGTGTTTATTAAATGCACTATTTTGTTACTCATTTGAAGCTCAAGAGAAAACTACTTTAGAATGGTCGCAAATAAAGCAAATTGCAATAACAACAATTCTATTAAATAGTAAATTTATAAAAAGAACTAAATACTTATACTTATTGAAGATAACTGACACTCTCTCCCTTCAAGCAACAACAACAAAAATGTATTAAAATAATATAGGAAACCTGTGATGCTAAATTGGCGCTTTAAGAAAGTAAAAAAATGATTGCTTAGACAATTCTAAGCAACGGCATACCCAGATGGATTTAGGCTTAATATTGCTTAGAATACATAAATACAAATTTCTTAACGTGCTGTCTGAAAAAGTAAATATTAGCATTTTTTAACGATTGCGTCTCTATTTGTGAGAATGTGAGAAGAGAATCTTGTTTGGGTATGATTTTACGTCAACCTGCGTCAAATTTGGTTTGTAAACCCCGTCGGAGAATATACGCACATAACAGAAAATTGATCATTCAGTATGATTCTGTACTTATTAGTGATTTCCCGCAGTATCCCCATTTTGGCGGACACTCTTGCCGTACTGCAAGTTAAGGTTAACACTTGTGATTTTAAGAGAAAAATGTTCTTCTTCTTGCATAAAACAGCTTACCTTTTGCCTGCGGCCAGATTGTTTAAACAATTCTATGTATTAAACTCATAAAAGATTTGTAGACTTCTAAACAACACAAACAACTAATAAATTAAACCATGCATGTTTGAAATGCACCAACACACAAAACCCTTGTGTTGGTTGCTTCTGCTATACACAAATGAATATTTTCCTTAACATCTCTCCTTGAGATGGAATATTATTTTTGAGAATAATTTTTGTTTGATCTCATTTTACAAAATTTTACCCAAAAAGTACAGAATCGAAACTATATCGAGCTAACAATAAAATATTAAACAATAAAAGAACTCTCTTATTTGGGGTTTGCGGTTGAAGCTTCTACTGATGTACTGCAATATAAGCTGCTAATTTCAAAATAGAATTCAATATACATAAATAAAATTGCACCTAGAACACATATCTAGTTAAAAGAACGAGCAAACGAGCAAAGAACGAGCTTTTTCGGTATTGCAGAACTATCACGTTAGTTCTATATATATACCATATTCTTCACGTAATATAATGAATATTACGATTGCCTACTTCTTACATTCTTTAATTTTCAAGAATTTCAAAATCATTATAATATTATCTGATAATGACTTCTAGTTACGAAATAATGCTATTTCCGACGTCCTGATTTATTTTCTTCATCTCATATCCTTTTCTATACTACTGACCATGTGTACAGAAAATTTTAATAGGCTTTTAGTAGATAGAGCTTTTATGCTTGGACCGCTTTTTATTCCAAAGGAACACGAATTCATGTATAACCGCTTATAAGGCCTAAAAAAACAAGGCTATAGACGTTAATATTGCCATTTTCCGTCCTAACTGGCTGGTTTGTATTAGATGGCAAGCGCTTTCGATCATTCTCAAGCCGCAGTTTAGTTTGTACTGGTGAGTCAGTGTTGGCGTTCAAGCAGTTCTGTTATTAGGTTCGTATATATTCAGGTAAGCAGAATACCAGCCACCTGGCATTTGTATGCAAAGTGAATTTATCGATACCTCCGTCTTTTACTATTATGTAGGTACGTGTGTCCGTCTGAGGGTATTTTTCGTTTGCCTGTTTGCATGAGTAGTTTCAATGGTGTGAAAATTGTGTCTGAGGTCGTGTTAACCTGTTGGTTTATAATGTCGTTATTAAATTTTTTTGTTTTGTAGATTTCCATATTTTCAAGAATGTCTAGTTTCGTCCTTTTTTGCTAGGATGTAATAATGTCATACATTCATCTAATTCCCTTGGTGTGTGTCCGTGAGTGTCAATGTGTAATGCAAAGTTTGAATCTTCTCTTTTCCGTTTGTATGAGCGTATGTGTTCTGTAAACCTTGTTTTTAGTGTTCGTCCAGGACACACGTACCTACATAATTTTCTGAGCGTCACGCCAACTTCGGAGCACTTCGTAATTTTTAGTATTTGTTGTTATAGCCCGCTAGACCTACGGTATCTATCGGGTTTTTCAATAAAAGTTTATTTTACAATTGTGGCAACACCAACAGCATAATAGTTTTCACGTATTGTTACAATCGAATTAAAAAATTAAAAACCAACAAGGAAATGATGGTGCTATTAAAGTTACATTTCGTAGAATTCAGGATATTTTCGGACAACATAATCGTCTTTCTGAGACCGCTATTAAGAAATTTGTCGTTAAATTTGTGTCGACAGGCTCCATACAAAATATGCAAACACCAACACGTGTTCGACCTGTTTGTTCAACCGAAGACATCGAAGCCATAAGCCACAGAGTTGAAGAAGATCCAAATTTGTCAATTCCTCAACGTTCTTAACGAGGATTTGACTTTGCAACCTTACAAGTTTCAACTGGTGCTGAAATTGAAGCTGACCGACCACTCTCATTTATTAATAAATCGGCTGGTTATTGTGAAAAATCATTTTCTCAGACGAAGTGCATTTTCACTTGTCAGGGTATGTCAACCAGCAAAATTGCCGCATTTGGGCTTCTAAAAATCCTGAAGCAATTATTGAGGCTCGAAATGCGGTAACGGTCAATGAATCAAGCGAGATGCCTGATAAGATACCTGGCTGTGTAAGCCATAACTTGACGGTGGATCTAACCACTTGGGTGATATGTAGTGTACACCCACGCCCTAGGAAGCCGAAGACATAATTCTACGCAACAGGTCATTCCTAGTTAAAATTTCGGAAGTTTCGGAGCAGGGCCGCCAACCCCCACTCCTTGTTGAAGAGTTTGAGACTATCCTGGTCCAGAACACATGACAAGCATGCTCACTGGATCCGAATCATTCAGCCTTTGCTCTCAGTAGAGATAAGATTATCCTGACCCCTTTTTTAAAATTCATGAGGACCTGCGTAAGCACAACTACCACGATGACCCCGAAGCACCAACTTCAATAATCAGTGCTAAAAAGCCAAAAAGCTGAACTCTGGGGCTTATTGAAACCCGTGGAAATAATGTGAAGTTATCCAGTTGGTGTCCTGCTAGCATTTAGTGGACTAAGCCCCATTTTGGAGGATCACGCCAGATTGATGTGATTTGATTTACATCCGCACCTGGCCATGAAGTCTTAATCAGATGGTGGACCAAACCACTGCATAATTTGGAACGTCATGCTCGTCCTAGGAAGCCGAAGCTATAATTCTATGCAACAGAACTTTCTAGTTGCAACTTCGATGATTCCAGAGCAGGGCTGCAAATCATTACTCCTTGCTTAAGAGTTGGAGACTTTCCAAGTCCTGTCCAAAACACATGTCTAGCATGCTCACTGGATCTGGAAACATTTCAAGGTAGGTATTATTAATGGTGAAATGAACCCGGCCACTATTAAAAACTGACCTGTCTGTTATGGGGCCGCGAAACCACAACCACCACGTTACTCCCATATAGGGGCCAACCTCAATGATCAGCCAGAGAACTACTAAATGTCTAAAGAGACAAATAATGAACTCTGAGGCACACTGATCCCCGTAGAAATAAAGTGGAGTTTCCAGTTGAACCCCTGCTGCCTTCAGGGGACTGGGCTCCTTTTTTCCCCAGTTGCACTGTGTCTAGAAAGTGGAATTCTATAAAGACTATATTTATGTGCCCCCGGGGGGGATCACGCGAGATGCCTACAATTCAGTTTTGGCCTTTTATTAATGAGATGGATATCACTGACATATTATTTCAACAGGACGGTGCCACATATCGCAGCCAATGAAACAATCAATTTACTGCAAACCAAATTTCCCGATCGCATAATTTCACTACAAGCAGTAGTTAGATGGCCAGCTAGATCGGGTGATTTAATACCAGTGGGTTAATTTTTGTAGGACAGAATGTATAAATTAAAACGATTTCAGCCTTAAAAGTCAGTGGTTAATGAAATGGGACCGTCATTTTGCTAAAAAGTTATTAAAAACTTTGATGAAAGAATCGACAATCATGGTGGACTTTTGGCAGATATCATTTTTCATTCACAATTGCCGAACTCTTCTCTTCATTATACAATAAAAATTTGAATCATTTTATTTTAAATTTGTTATTTTATTTTGTTTTAGAAAAAATGTTCTTGTTGAAAACCATTTATTGCGATTTCAGATATAGAGAGCTGTAATAGCTGCGAATAAGATTTATTTACCAAACTAGATTTAATAGTGACACTTGTATCGCTATACAGCCTTACCCTACAGTTCTCTAAGTTCAGGGTAAATACAATACGTCTACATTGTGAGTATCAACTTCAAAAAACAAGCTCTTGAATAAGGTCTACCTTTTAGGCAGAAGTAAAATACCTTTCGGTAGAAGGATTCATAAAAAATGGACAGATTAATTCTTTTAGAAACATTCCCTTTGCAGTTTTAAGCTTTGCTCTTATAAATTGACATCACTGCAAATATAAGAAAATATATCTCTTTCTCTCTCAAACCATTTATGCACTTACATACACTTGCATTCATAGAAATAATAAAAAAGTAAAAAAGTTTAAAACATGGAAATTTTGCACGTGTATGGAATAAAATATTTCAACTCAACGCTGATGAACACTAAAAACGACAACAATGACCGCAATGACAATAACATACTAGCAAAAATAGAAGTGGTTTGCTTTTCGGGGAGGTTTAAGAAAACTCTCTTTAAAATGCATTTTTTTTCTAATACATTCAGGCACTAAGTGGTGGATACAACTATTATTAAAATAAGAAAAGAGCATAAGAAAATCTTGAGTTCAATTCTTAGAGAATTTACAATAGAATATATTTTATATTTTGGTTAAAAAACAAAAATTACTCTTAATAAAAATAATGAGTGTGGTTTTTTATTTTATGCATTGAGTTTTTTTTTGTTATAAGAAAAATAAAGGCTTAAATGTATAAATGTGATAAACAATTTAAGTTAAATTATCATTGCAATTTGCAAATAACAGCAGCAATAAATATAATGAAAAATAGTTTTTTTTTTATTTATTACTTTAAAAACATAAAAAGTTGTGTGTTAAATAAAAACAACCTGCATCAATATAAATGATATTATTGACAGTTGGACTAATTAAGAGTTGCTGGGGTTAGAGAGTACAGATATCATATGAGAATGAGAAAATTGAAAATATTAAAGAGTATAGGACATTTTTAGGCAAGAGATTTTTAATAATATTTCTAGTGAAAAATTTATGTTAATAAAAAGAAATTAATTGCACATTTGAAAAGATAAGGAAGATAATAATAATACGCCTGCAGAAAGAGCATTTTATCGGAAAATTTAGATTTTAAATCTACTTTAAAATAAATTTTTTGTTCTAAAATCTATTTAAAATTTAATTAATTTTTATAAACATTAAAGTTAAAGTGTGATATATTTTTTTAAAAAACATTTATCTGTTTTTCTTGTGTCTTTTAAAAAGCAATGTTTTTAAATTAGAAAGCTGCTAAAATCCTTTTAAATAACCCTTAATTTCGTTTAGATTTTATATGACAATTTTATACGCTTAAGAGTTCTGGGCATAACATTTACAACGCTAAGCCATATAATCTTTATTAGTATCTTTTATTCATCGGCTGGGGTAGCATAGCCGTGTCCAAGGTCGTACTTACGGATCCACAAACCTTAAGTAATAAGATGCTTGATTTTCCCTTATCTAGGGCTTACAGCAATTTCTTTATTGAATTTTAAATCTTATTGTTTTATATATATTTAGATTACGAGAAATAATCACGATAACTAAAGATAAGCAGGTGATGAGCCGAATTACAATAGGTTCGGTTATTTACAGGTTCGGGTTCTAGAGGAGCCGAATTAGAGCAGGTTCGGTTATTATCAGGTTCGGGTCCTCGATGAGCCGAAATACAACAGGTTCGGTTGCTTACAGATTCGGGTTCTAGAGGCGCCGAATTAGAGCAGGTTCGGTTATTATCAGGTTCGGGTCCTCGATGAGCCGAGATACAACAGGTTCGGTTATTTACAGGTTCGGGTTCTGGAGGAGCCGAAATAGAACAGGTTCGGTTATTATCAGGTTCGGGTCCTCGATGAGCCGAAATACAACTGGTTCGGTTATCTACAGGCTCGGGTTCTGGAGGAGCCGAAATAGAACAGGTTCCGTTATTATCAGGTTCGGGTCCTCGATAAGCCGAAATACAACAGGTTCGGTTATTTACAGGTTCGGGTTCTGGAGGAGCCGAAATAGAAGAGGATCGGTTATTATCAGGTTCGGTTGTTTACTTACAATGTTACTTAATTGTAGGTTTCTACAATACTACAATTTGTCTTAAGCTAGGGGAACAGTCAGCCGAAGCCGCTGTGGGGAACAGTCAGTCGAAGCCACTGTGGGGAACAGTCAGCCGAAGCCGCTGTGGGGAACAGTCAGCCGAAGTCGCTGTGGGGAACAGTCAGCCGAAGCCGCTGTGGGGAACAGTCAGCCGAAGCCGCTGTGGGGAACAGTCAGCCGAAGCCGCTGTGTATTATTTATCATACCCAGCCCCTTGCCGGGTATATACTCAAAGTTCCTCTGAGCTTACCGAAGTAAACTAGAAGGCTTGTCGTATAGATCGTTTCTATCGTCAAGACGATACGAAAACCCTGTCTTGTGGGAATCGCAACATGCCGACGGTGTATCAACTTAGATTACTTATACAAATATTCTCATACATTGTATGAGCTGATACACCGTCTACATGTGAAAACAAAAGCATCCCCAGCAACCATCTTGGTATGGAATACGGGCGCTCCCAGCAAGCATTGTGGTGAGCGTTATAGTCAAACCAGCAAACGAAATGGAATCGGAGCCGGGAGAACTAACGTTGATCGTAAAACTAGGCATGTAATGTGGAAGAATATGAATTCCTCCCATATAATTCGTATTTCCACGTTACAATCTGTCTTAAAGCACGTTAATTTTATTCAATTGCAAGGTAACAGATACAACAATTTAAGGACACCTTACGTTGCTATAGTTTCCATTACTTAAAGGTGAATATTTCATATCAAATTAGTAAAAGTTAGCAGAAGAGTTTGATTTTAGAAAATCTTAATACTCTATACTCATTTTAGGCGCCTTAATAATAAATTTTATACTTTTTAGTACTTAACATCTTTATTATTCCCTCGAGTTTTTTAGCTATGTGAAAGTCATATAAAGAACACTTTAGATTATATGAAAAAGCTTCAGCAATTGCACATATGAGATGCAAGCGCCCTAACGAAGGCATACAATGGAAATACCCTGAGCTGAATAATTAACCTAATAAAAAACGTGGCAATTTCATTTTTAAGATAATCTTATACAAAAATCGAAGAAGATAATATTGATGTTGACGATGTGTATGGAAGATATGCAAAAGCCTATCCAGGCTAAATAAATACTAACCGTTAGCAAGCATGAGAATGTAGTTTATAGGCAACAGTATATTGAATGTGGATATTATTAATGACAGTGTAAAGCATGTATTAGCACGTAGATAAAACACTACGATAAAATATAAAGTTGGTAATTTTCAGTCGATGAGCCGAAATCAAAATGCAAATGCCTATTAAGCAGCACTTAAACATCAAAAGTCTATTCAAGTACTCGAAAATACCCCTCATGCTCACTATTAATAAGGACCTGAGCAATATATCCCATTAAAAAAAGCAATTGATAAAATAATAGTAAAAGCACAACAGGCATTTCCTCATAAAGCACATGAGCACATGAAAACTTTTATACAAATTCACACTGGATGTTGTACTAAAAAAATAAAATTTGTTTCATAAATTACTCAACCATTATGAGATATAAACACCTCAACCTTGCAACCAGGCCTCAAAGGATTTCCTATGTTGTCGATGCTTTATTTCTTAAAATTTTTACTTTAATATCGATTAAGTAACTAAGCATAAAATTCAAAATAATTAATAATCCATTTATATTGCGTTATCTCTGGAAGAATATATTTTTTCTTAATCAATTAACGCATTAAAACTTTTAATGATTTTATAGTATTCCTTAATCAGTTTTAAATCGATTTTGCATTGATTATTAATGTTTTTTTTTAGTTATAAAGAATTTAAGTATGACAGAAGAAAACTTAATAACAGAAAGGCTTGATTGTTAAGTTAATTGTTAAAGAATTTGCCAAAACTGTTCTTTGCTGCTCTTAATATTTTTGTGTTAACGCAGGCGTTTGTTATCCTAGAACTTTACAAACAAAATTACGGCCAAGTAAAAAACATTAGATTTATAATCGAATAGTATACCAAATTTAGCACTAAGAGCTTCAATGCAAGCATTATAAAGACACGATTTTCTAAAGAAAAAGAATTTTTGGCATCTTATCGTTTTGTGATAAACGTTTACCGTTTGAGAATTAACAGCGAAGTAATAGGAGATTTAATAAAACTCTTAAAAGCCCGTCTATAATCAGCTTTGTATACACAACCATTTTACGAAATATTCATTGTTCTCAAATTGAAGTCTTTCAAAATTTTTTAAGCATTAATCTCTAAAAAGGATGTCGAAACGCTTTTAAAAATTAGCTAACTAAAAGTTGATAACGCAATAATATAAGGAAAGGTTAAATAAATGGGCCTTATTTTAAAAAATCATATAATAAAATATCTCATACAATATTACAATGAAAGTCCAAGTCCAAGTGATAGACGATGTATATTCTTTTAAGAAATTGGCAATTCTTTGCAAATAAATTTTATGTCTACAGAATACTAATTATGTAGGGGTAACACTAATTTTCGTATAATTTTGTAACACCCTTTGTAGCTCAGTAATGTTGAACAAAGGCTTTTACACTTTAATTATTAATTTTTTTGCCATAACATTAATTCTAGCAGTCGGAAAGTAGTTTTCTTTTTCATCATTATGCTTATGTGGACTAAGGGATGAGCCATGCCTTGATCTGAAATTATTTGTAGTTTTTAACTAGTTTCTTGTTTTTTACCTTCTTTCCCATCAATTTCGTAAAATTTTTTCTCGGCATACCTTTTTCATCGGCTCTTAGCAAAAATTAAAACCGCCTCCAGCTATCTTTTAAGATCATCAGAGCCCAGCCACTTACTGCTCGATAATGATAACCGATTCTACCACCGCCTCTTTTAGACATAATTTACAGTTTTCAAGCAAATCTCGCTTTCATGCCATTTTTAAGACCATTTCCAATAAAATTAATACCGCGTCAATTTTTCAACACCATCTTAGGTATCTCCGAAACTACTGCATGGGTTTATTTCGATTGTCTAATATTCTTCTTTCAGGATTTGGACTGTAAATAAAACAGTTTTCAGGTAAAAGTCTGTGATTTATCTCTTTGAATTTCGGTAGAAATTTAAGTAAATATCAATAATTCTTTCTTTTTATTTTATGGTTGATTCTGTTGACGTTTGGATCCAAATAAATTTCAAACTCATTTATTGCTTCTGTGCTTATCCGACGTCAAAATATGGGACATTTTTTAATCCTGCTTAATCTTAATTCTGCACAATGCTTATAATAATATGACATGCAATTCGCAACCGACATGCTGATTCGTAATTTTAGCAACAATTTTGTTTTCGATACATACGAGGCAACATCAAATGGAACGTGGTGTATGTGTTTTATATGTTAAACATATACATGAAATAATTCAAATTAAAATTATTCTCATTGACTAGATATTATGTGAAAAAGAAGAAGAAGAAGAGGAGAAGATAAAACTATTAAACAAGGAAATGAAAGTTTATTGAAAGAACTAAAGGAAACTTAAGCAAAAAGGCTACCAAATTTATATGAAAAAAAGCAAAACAAAACAATTCTAATGTGACTGCATAAGCTTTAGCTCCCTTAGTTGGTTTATAACACTTTATGTCAAATATTACACAGTAAAGCGTCGCTTAGTATTCTTCTATTTTCATATTCACTAATGAAACTAATACAACTGAAGTTGTCAAATTTTCAATTGCACTCATTTTATTTTCATGAAATTTTTCAAACTCCACGAAAGATGAAACAACCATCACGGTACCACTGATTTCAATCAGATAACACAAGAGTAACTGTAAATTAAGTTGTTTGAAATACAGTTGTCATTTCTTTCAGTTCAAAACAGTTTAGAATATCGCTTGAGAATGATATCATCACATTGAAGGCACTCGATGTTCATACACACAGCCAGTAAAGGCGGAAAGGAAAGACACGAGTGCGGCTGCAAATATCTGTAAACAAATGTTGTAATTTCAGGCGATATTAAAAGGAGTGCAATGAGAAACCTTATTACACAAGAGGGGATGTTAAGTGACACACGTAATATTTCCTTCAATATGCTCTATTATTTATCCAGCGTTATGATGAAGACCTACCAAGTAAGACATACCGACATTTTACGCCACTGATATAACTTGGAGAAAATCTATATAACCTGAACACAATTGTAGTAAAACCCAGTTTTTAAATGTTTTATCATGTTTAAAAAATGTAAACTAATGCTTCTTCTTGTTTCCCCAAAATATAATTTTAGATAAAATTGGTTCAGAAAAATCATGGTTAACAAAAGTTAAAAGTTCTACTATCATCGAGAACAATATGTAATAATTTTCTAGTATTTCATATTTATTCTCTAATATAACTTAAGGTCCTTGTCTGCAGCCTGCTTTTATTAGCAACATCAATAAGATAGTTTTTATTCACGTGTAAAAAACAACCTGTAGCCGCTATTTTGGTAGAACAAAAGCACTCAAATATTGAGTTAAACTACCTTAAACTACCTTGTATGTTTTTATTTTTGTTTTTATGTTGCTTCATTAGCTCATGTTGTTTGTTTACAACTCATTACAACAATTGTAACAAATTGAAAAGAAAAACAAAACCTATTTACAACATGCAACATGATGCGAATGAGTATTTATTAAACAATAATAAAACATTCTTTTTACTTCCAACCAACTTGCTGTATACGATGCGGCAACAATTCCAACCAACGAACCAACCAACCCATCTTCCATTTGTAATGTTGTGCGTGTGTTTGCATAATTTTTGTTTTTTTTTTTTTGTTTGTGTATGAACATAAAAACAGCGTGTCAAAAAAGTCATGTTTTTTAACATTTGTGTTTGTGTGTGTGTGTTGGTTTTGCTTTTTTATTTAATTTTTTGCAACTCCCCTTTAAATGCATTTTAGTGTTGTTGTTCTTGGCTGTTCTCTGAATAAAAAACAGTTTGTTCTAGGAGAATGCTTCGTAAAAAACTTGCACTCTTGCTCATTTGGTGTAATGCTATTTCTTGTTGGTGTAAGTGTTTGTGTGTGTGTTTTTGCAAGTTTATTTATTTTTCTTAGGGTTCGGGTATCTGTTGTACTTTCTGTATGTGTGTGTATTTGTGTTTTTTTTTTAAGTGCTATTACATTTTGAGTAAGTGAGTTTGGCTCATGTGAGAGAGCAACAACACACTTAAAGCGTTTGGTGTTTGTGTGTAAAAGAATTTTTAAAATATTCTCCATTTACGAGTGAGTGTGGTGTAAAATTAATTGCGAGGTGGTTTTATTTATTGCCAATATGTATGTGAATTTCAAAAGTGTTTGTATGTTCATGCAGTTACCCATACATACGAAAAAAAACATTCTTCCTTGCATTTATGCAATGTCTGTATGTAGTATATTTACCTGCGTCTGTATGTGTATTTTTTTAGATAATATTGGCTGTGATGTTGGTCTGCTCTGTTTTTTTGTGATATTTTGAGCTTGAGTTGTTAATAATATACTCAATGACTATTTTTTTTTTCACTAGACTTAAAAAATATATTGAAAGGCATATGTACGTACATCCACATAACAAATACATGTACATATTCTTAAATAAAAAATCAACTACAACTACTCATACTAACACAAACACATATTTATCAAAAGCTTCATTTAGCTGCAGCATTTTTTTTTTTGGGTTTTTAAGCAGCAGCAAAATTTTTACAACAAAAAAAAGTGCATTTTTTTCTTGTAATTAATATTGTTGCTGTTGTTGTTTTTTGTTATGTTTGTATGAGTGTGTGTTTTGTATAATGTTTCTTTTCGAATTTTCAGTTTTGCGCTCCATTCTTCTTTAGAATAGTTATAATGTGGTGGTTTTTAAGAACAGAACGTCGGGCCAGCCAACAGCAACAACGTTTGCGACGCTAATACGTCACACTAGTCGTCGTATTGTACGTAGTTTTTGTGTTTTTTTTTAATACGTCCACGATTTGGATTTGTTTTCATTTTTGCAAAATAAAAACCGTGTTTTCAAACAGTTTATTAAAATGAAATTTTTTAAAGTTTTTTTTCTCTTTGAACTTGTTTCGGTGGGTTCTCGAAGTGCAGCCAAATTTGGCGATGGTGTGTGTTTGATATATGAAACTTTTCTTTTTTATTGAAAAGAGATTGTTGAGCGCTCGGGTATTAGTCGCTTTTAAACAACGCATCCAATATGCAACGGGAACGCAAATTCGGACGCGGCCCGAAACAAACCGAGTAGCGTCCGATCGCGTCTATCATTAGAAACTATTGCAATTTAGTTAATCTAAACTTTTGAATAATACAACTATATATTAATAATAATTATTTATTGCAACAACAATGACAACATATATTCTACAAAAACAACAATCAGCAAATTAGCAAAATTAATAAAAAAATAAAACCGACAAAACCTTTTAATTTTTTACAATTATCAATCAGAGAGTTTTTTTCCTTTAAGTGTAAGTGCAGTTCTAAAAACAAAATGTGTTAAAATTATTAACCAAAAAGCGTGTGGGTATGTAAGCGTATGCGTTTGGCTTTTTAAATTGTCGTTGTTTTCTGTTAATAATTTTCGTTACATCTCCCGGTTTTTTGTTTAAATAAATTTCGTTTGCATGCTTTATTATTTTTTTTTGTTTTTGTTGTTTTTTTTTTTTTGGTGCGGCGTGTATTTACTTTTCTGTGTTCTGTGCAGTTCTGTTTGCAGTTTTAATTTTTTCGTTGCCGTTGCTGTTGTTCTTGTTGTTGCCATTATTATTATTTTTTGCGTTTTTTTTTTGCTATTTGTCAAATTTAACGCGTTTTAACGTTTATTGCCATGATTCTTTTTTTACATCGTTTTCCATTTTAGTTCGCAGTCGTTGCATTACGCGCTCACTTGCTCGCCGCTAAATACGCTCCAACAACATTAACGCGTTCTTGTAATAATTAAACAACAACAAAACAGCTTTAAAACAACAACAACATAACTTACAACTAAAAAAAATTATTTCCTTTTATTATATTTTATTTTGTAAACGCATAAGTTTTTTTTCGTTCTGTTAAATAAAATTTATATTTTTCTGTTTGCTTAACATTTCCATAGAGTGTGTGTGTGTGTGTGCGTGGTTTTTTTATTGATTTCAATAAAAAAAATTAAAGCAAAAATTTTGTTTATCTTAATTTTTTAAGCAATTTAAATGCAGTTTCGAAATGTACATGTATTTTAGAAATTGCGTGAGGGCGTTCAGATAAAATATTTATTTAATGCGGAAGCTCTGCTGTTTCTGTTGTTTAAAACACTTTATCATTTTATAAAAAAAAAAACAAAAAAACTTGTAAAAGTGAATGATTTAAATAAAATGTGACAAAATATTTTAGTTAATAATTTCAATTTAATAATTTGGTGAAATAAAAAATATTTTATGCAAGAAAATTGATAACAACGCACATAAAGAAATACTGACATAAAAACTTTATAAAAAATATATAAAATTGAAAAAAATATATTTAAATTAAATAAAAGAAGTAACAAATGTTTAAGGGTAAAATTTAAAAAAAAATAATAAAAAAATACAAAGTTAATTAAATATATTTGTTAAAGGAAAACAGCAAAAACAGAATTCTTAAAAATATAACAAAAAAAACTTTATAATTTTTATAAAATCTTAACAATTTAATAAAATTTTATGAAACTGTGAAAGAAAAAATAAATTTTAAATTAATATAAAATTATTAAAAAGTAAATATTTTTTTAAAAATATTTTTTAACAAATTTAAATTAGAAACAAGCTAAGAAAAAACAAATAAAACTGAAGTTAAGTGAAAAACTAAAAAATATATAAAATTTTCAAATTCATTAAAATAAAAAAGTAATAATGTGACTTTTGACGATGTTAATTAAATTGAAAAAATTACAGAAGTTGATGGAAATAATTGAATAGAAAAAAAAGGCAACAAACAAAAAACAAAGATATTTGAATCTTATCAAACAAAATAAAATATTTTGAAAATTAAGGACTAAATAAGAAAGAAATAACAAAAGCAAAACAAAAAAAAAACTTAATAAAATAATTATTTTGTGAATTTATAGAATTATTAGAATGGATTTCCAAACAAAATAAATTATTTCACACGGAAACAAAATTTTAATTTAAAAAATATTAATCCGAACCATCTAAAAAACTTTAAGAACATAAAGCAGCTATTGTTATATTTAATTGAAAAACTAGGATTCAGTAATGCCTTTTGTAGATCTCGAGTGAATAGATGAGATTTAACAAAAGTTTTCTTTGCATTTTTCCAGGTCCTAAAACTCATTACAGGAATCTTAAAAATAAAAAATAAATAAAAAAACAACAAAAAAGTTTAATTTCTTTATTAGTTTATTTTTATTAATAAATTGCAATCATTTTTTGTGGTTTTCAATTTAATAAACAAAAATAATAATAAACTTCTGCTATCAAAAGACCAGGATGTAAGAGCCATATAAAAACTCTAATTATTGATTGAACAACCTGTAGCAATAGGTTTATGTAAATGTATATATAAAGGTTTCTCCATCTCAATCCTATTAAGTGCAATAGACCATTTCATTAAAACAATATCAATTTATATTAATCTTAAAAATTTATTAAAAAAAATTACAAAATGAAACAAGCTTCAAAACAAATTATGGTGGCTGTAAAAATTTTTTTCGTTTTTATTTTCTTTTTGGAACACAAAAATTTTTTTTTAATATTTAGTTAGGTCCATTTTTAATAATCGCAATTGTTTTTAACATCGTTCTTTAATATGTTTTCGCTAGCCTCCTCTGTTCTCGAGTGCATTTTCGACCGCTTTCCAACATCATAGTAATATGTTATTATGCTTTTAAGATATTCAAAGTAAAAATTTAAAAGGTTAGTAAACAGGAATTGTCAGTCTTGTCATTTTGTTGTATAAACAAACTTTGTTAAAATAATTATTATATATAATCAAAACAACAAACAAAATCCATGTTTTATATCTGACCTGCTGAAGTAAAGAAAATGCGTCTGTTCTATACAGTTCAAAATATTTAATTTAATTTAATTTAAAGTAGATTTCAAAAGCATATTCTATGGAGCAACTCTTCATTTTTATACTCATCATGACAGAGAACAGAGGTAAATTTTATGGATCCGATTTATTATTTAACACGATATTATTACTTAATGTTGTAGAGGTGCGTGACAAAGACAAAAAAGTTTAAGCGAAATTAATAGGACCAAGTTTTTCTATTTGGCTAGCACAGCACTATAAGCGAAATTCAAAAAATCAAACTTACAAACATGCAATTTCTGCTCAGGCCAGAAAATGATCATTAAAAGCTTTTCACAGAAAAAATAAATAAAACAACATTTTAAAAATATTTTTGAGTAAATTATTTTAGCGATTAAAAAATTTAAAAAGTGACTTAATAAAAATTAAAAGCAGTTTATAAAAAAAACTAAATTAATTTAAAACTGCATAGAAAATTATATGAAATATAAAAGAAATTAATTTAAAAGTATATTAAAAAAATTAAGTGAAAAATGAATAGCAAAACCGAGTCGAAAGCAGGAAAATTAAATATTACAAAAAAACAAAAAACAAAAAAAATTAGCAAATTTTAAAAATTATACAAACTAAAATTCAAAAATAATTCCATGGATTTGTGTAAGGAATGAAAAGCGAAAAAATCAACTTAGGAAAAATAAGTTTACTCAAGAGAATTTTTGCAACGGTCTATTTAAAAAATTGCCCAACAATTGTAAACATATAAAAAACTACAAATTAACAATTTAGTATTGACTTAAATACTTTAATAAATTATTTAGATTATTTAGAAATATATAATAGTTATAGTTTTTTGACCTTTCTAATATTTTTTAGTAGTTAATTATAAAGCACTAGGTGACTATTTAATAAAAAATTTTTAAAAACTTTTATTTTTTATTATTTTTTCGATATTTCGCCACACCGTTGGTTGGCATCATCAGGAAAAACAAAAATAATTAACAAACAAATTCAAAAAAAATGTTTGATTAACAAATTCAAAATAATCAAAAAAAAAATTTTAAATTTTTCATTAAATAGTGACCTAGTGCTAACTACTTACAAATTATTTAGAAATAATAAAAAACATATTTTAAAAGTAAAAGCAATACATAATTAGTGGCAAAATGAATAAGAAAAAGTTTTAAAATTTCAAGATAATAAATTTATAAATCAGTCTTTTTTAAGACAACAAAAGCAGTCCAAACCACAATAATATATTTTGAATTCAATTAAATTGAGATTTCTTTTAAATAAAATTATTCACTTACGGTGTCACAATACAAGCTTCTGCGCTAAAATTTGAATTTGTTGTTTGTTCTGTAAACCACTAGTCTTAAATTTATTTTTAAGTTTTATTTTAAAATGCGGTAAATCTTAAAATATCTGAAGGCAAAAGTACTCATTAATACTGTAAATATCTAAGGTGACTTTAAGAAGAAATTTATAAAAAGTCAGGTCATTAGCTTTTGCGAAGTAAGAATTTAATAATATTATTTTAGTTTGTTTTTTTTTAAACCTTAACCGTTTTACTTAAATTTTCCTGTTTACATCGGTCGATCCCAACTCTGCTAAGCAACATATCCTGAGAAATACTTATTGATACTGCCCCTGTAGGCTAGTAGGTAGTGTTCTAGCTTGTCAGTATGGGGTTGTGGGTTCGATTCCCAACGAAGACCTTGGTTATTTTCACTACAAAAATAAAAATTGACGTTCGGTGGGGCCGCTCAGCGATGAAGGCATAGTCACTGGTCGCTGTGCTGTTCTTACATACGGCAGTTAATTCCGACTATCCTTCTACTTTCACCACCTGTTTCCTCTATTCTCTATCCCTTTCCTAAATAATGTAGCGCGGTACTTGACTAAATAGGCATTGTTGCCTGAAGTGCTACTTCTATTCAAAAAAAAAAAGTAAATAATTTTGTTTTATTTTCAGAGAACCATTTTGTTCATAAATAAAACTAAGAAAAATTGTTAAAAAATTTTGTTAGGATTTTTGCTAACATCTTTCTTGATGGCAATACTTTTTAAAAATTTTATCACTACCAAAGAGCAAAAAAGTTTTTCTACAGCACAGAACAATAGCAAGTATAAAAAATTACCTTAAAAAATATGGTATGTTCCATAAAAAAAACCTTAGGAAGAAACTTAAAATACAAATATTAAAATCACAAAATTTGAAACGGATAATATACGAGACCTCTCTTCTGTGAAATGTTTTTAACAAAATCATTAAGCATTTAAATTTTTTTTTTTCAATTAAAAATAAACCCACAGATAATTCTAGGTTTATTTAAAAAATCGTTCAAGATTTTTTTAATATTTTAAACAAAATCGGCAAAAATGATTAAAAAATAAGTTTTGATAATTCTGTTTTAATGCTTAAAGAATTTAACTATTTCTTTTGTTGATTATTATTATTATTAATTTTTACAATATAAACTTGTATTCTATGCTATAAAAAATGGATTAAATAGCATCTATGTTATGGCATTTTGTAGAACCTTTAATATTTCAAATAAGTAATAAAAGTACTTGTCAATTTCAACCTTAAAATAGAGAATATAGAATGTATATATATAATAGAATATATTGCAACATAAAAACTTGCTTACAGGATCACTCTTAATCACTTGGTTATTATTTTGATTTACAGCTGCGACTAGTCTACAATAGCATTAGTTTCCCACATTACGGTATAGATTAAATATATAATAATAATAATTATTATTATAATTAATATTACAAGCTTCAAACTGCTAATGTGCCTACTCGACGCTAGAGGCGCTGCACTATCTAAGTAAAATTTGTAATTACAGAGGAAAAATGGACATCTAAGTTTTATTCCAGGTGAAAATTAACTAATGCCCGTTTTGTTAAAATTTCAATACGATGCTATATGTAAAACCTTTTACTCTCTTGGTGCAAATTACAAGTGTCAAAAAACGTGCCATTTACAATTTTGTTAAGGACTTGAGATCATCGTTAAGTTAGATTATAAAAGGAAATGTCAATTCCACTTTGAATAGTGTCCATAGAGGCTAATTAGAATCATTATAATTTCTTTTATTATTTATTCTGCCTCACTTTAGCCTTCGCCTATATTCCCTTTGTTGTTAGCGAGCCTGATATTTCTTACTGCGCCACAAAGTATGACGGAAAAAATCGACATTATAGACGAAAAGCGATCAGTTTTCGAATAGTTAGAAAACAGTTGTATTTTGATACTAATTTTTCGCACAAGTTTTTGCGTTCGAGTATTTGCTGCAGCCGGAGAAATATTTTATAAAACGAACTAAGTTAAATATTTAAATTTTTTAATATTTTTTTCAAATTCATTTGAGGCCATTTCTATTTGGGGTATTTAAATGTTTATATATCTCTTGCTTAGACAGAGGCCTATTACTGAATAACCTTTCTGTATGGCCTACTCGGTAATCTAAAATTTTAAATTATCATACATTTGCAGGCAAGGCTATGTATAAAAATTAAGTTTTCCACATCATTTAAACATCTAAAATATTTACCGCAGTGCCCTTGCGCTTATTTTTTTAATCTCAATAATGTGAATTTTTTAAAAAAATCTTTATTTCTTTTTGCTATTTTTATTTTATTAACTTTTATTTTTTTTTAATTACTTTTAGACTGACTTTTCTTTCGACCAGACTCCTTAAATTAAAGGAAGTCTTTATTTTTTTTTGTCTTATTGTTTATTAACGAGGGTACCCAGCTTTTTTACTTTTTGTGCTTAAATTTAACCAGGTTTTTTCTTTTATTCATTTACGATAATTTTTCTTTGAGCACTAAATAAAATATAAAACTTAAAAAAACGCATTAATTCACAAAATGCAGACAGTAAAAAAAAACGAAAACCTGAAGGCCAAAAATAATACAAAAAAAAACCGACAATTTTCAATTAGAAAAAATTGTTTCCAAAAAATGGAAATAAATGAAAATAAAATAAACGTAAAAAATTTGTTATTCAACATTATAATAGAAAAAAGAAAACAAAAAACAAAAAAATTAAATATCTTTTTTAATAGTTGAGCAGAAGAATATCTTCTACATTTTATACAGTTTTTAAACTGAAACAAATTTTTTCGTGTTTTAATTTTTAGCATTTTATAAAATACACCTTTTACTACTGCTTCTTCTTCAACTTATTTTTTTTTTTATTTTAACATCAACATTTACCAACGTTTAGCATTAAACTAGTGCTCCTCATCTACATTTTCCTAGTCTAGATGTTTTGTTGTTTGTCGACAACGACGACGACGACGACATTCATCCATTCATCCATTCATTCATTCATACTTAGTTGAGTTCTTAACTAAACTTTGCCGTCGGGATTTCCGTAACTATGATGGCTGCTTAAAAAAAAAAAAAGAAAACCAAAAAAAAAATAAAAACAAAAATCTCATTCTCTTACACTTTAAAAAATTAAGGATTTCGTTTTTTTTTGTTAGAATACAAAATCATAAGGAAAAAAATTCTTAAAATTTGTAGAAAAATAGTAGAAATTTATAGAGAAGGATATCAAAAGAAAAAATTAAACAACGAAAAATGATAAAAAGGACAGAGTTTTGTTTAAATTTATTAAAATGTGACCGGACATTTGGAGAACATTTTATTCAATTAGAAGAAAATATTTTACTGGATAATTTCAACATTAAATTTTTACAAAATAAATATCAGAAAAGCAGAATATTTTGCGTATACACCACTATATAACGTTTTTTTGTTTTATACCACCTGTTTAATTGAATACTTTTATAACTTATATTTATAAAATAAATTTAAACTAAAAAATAAAATATATTATATTAACAAAAAAGCAAATTCTATTTAATTTTTTAATTTTTTTTGTTATCAACTAACTCCTTATTATTGTTTTTTTTTTTAACTTATTGTAAAATTTGCGTTAATTTATTGTGCAAAATATCTCCATTAACTCTTTCGACTTTGATAAGGCCACATTTTATAGTTAAAATTACCAGGTTTTTCAAAATAAAAATTAATTACATATTTTTAAATAAAAACAAAAAATTTATTTATTTATTTATTTATTAACAAATAATTACAAATTATATGATAAAATTTACACTTGATAACTAAATTATTGATGAATACGAAAAATTACGGTAAATATTTCAGTGAACCAAATTGTACATTATTAACGAGTATCTAATCTAGTTTTAACTGTTCTCTTCTCAATTTAGCATAATTCATAACCAGCTTAAGCCCAACTGAAAAATAATATGTCATTAAATAAAAAAAAATCTGAGCAATATAAGAATCGCATAAACCAAATTATACAAACTTAACAAATATGAATCCTTGTAATTGCAATATAAGCACCAAAATGTTCCATTGAATCTAGACTCTATATATTTCTATATATTTTAATCCATAACATAAATTATTTTTCTTTTACTAATGAATACAAAACAAACAAAAAGTAAGGTAACCATAGTCCAGAGAATGTCGGTTTTCTAACGTAAATAATAAAATGGAGTACAGAAATATAGAATAGATCAATATTTTAATGTTCCAATCCATTTTTAGATCTGCTTTAGTACACTGTCTTCAAAGATTAGGATGTTTGAAAGAAAATATTTATAAGAATCAAGTATATAAAGTGCTTACCTAATAATAAATATTATAATAAAGGGATTATAATAAGAATATAAAATTTTATAATTAGACAAAATATATATTCTATAATTAGACAATATTTCGAAGAAAAATTATATAATAGTCCTTATTATTATTTGATGGATTCCTTAAAGAAGAGATTTGTTCTACCTAAGGCTTTTGTTTATCTAGACAACCAAAGAATTATTCAAAACGAAACCAGCTTCCCGGCCTTTTGCCAGACTATAGAAATGTGAATATAAAAGTAGCAAATTGTAATTCAGAATATTTAAAAATATAAATAAGAGATTTAAGATTTAGACAAAAATCTAATTGCAAAAAGTTTCTGCTGATAGTTTTCTGAATAAACTTCTTCTTTTTATTCGTTGACACTAGTCTTGCTTTAACCACTCATTAATATATAAGCAATGCTTTTTAAACTATATTGCATTGCGAAAATAAGCTAAAAAAAGTATGATAAATAATTGGAGCTTTTCAACAAGAAGTGTGTTTTCTAAAAGAAAATAAAACAAAAAATTAAAAAAAGAAATAAAATAAAAATTAAAATGATTTAAATTTGACTCACAAATGATATCATGCAAATATCCACCATGACTACACTGACAGATGTCGATTCTTTAATCATAGTTTTTAATCACTTTTTAGCAAAATGATGGTCCTTTATCATTAATTACATCACGGATTTTGAGATTTAAGGCTGATATCGATTCGATTGGCTCTGCATAGACTCTATCTTTAACATAGTCCCACAAAAAATAATACGTTCTATGGAAACCACTTGTGAACGATATCCACGTCGTAAATAATAGGCCAAAATTGAGTTGTTAGCATCTTGCGATAGCACGATTACTGCATTTTCAGCCTCATCTAAAAAAAACCGGCCTAATCACGCCTCCAAATCTCATAGCGCACCATGCAGTGACACGCTGAAAGACAAAGGCTTCTCAATAATCGCTCTAGGATTTTTAGAAACCCAAATGCGGCAATTTTATTTGTTGACAAGTGAAAATGGGCTTCGTCTAAAATAAACTGATTTTTTCAGAAAATATTGAGCAAATCTATGGCAATGTGATTGGTCGGTCAACTTTAAATCCTGCACCGGTTGAACCTTATAAAGCTTCAAAGTTAAATCCTTACACAAAATTTGTCATGTATTGGCTTTGGATAACCCCAGTTGTTAAGAACGTCGAGAAATTAACAAATTTAGGTCTGCTTCAAAACTGTGTGATATTTTTAGTTAAATGACCCAGTCATTCACTACAAATAAAAATTGACTGTCGATGATGAAGGCATGATCACTGGTCATTGTGCTGTCTTATACGACATTAACTATCCTTCTACTTTCACCTGTACCACCTCTTCTCTATTCCTTTCCTAAAGAATGTAGCACGGTACTTGACTAAATAGGCATTGTTGCCTAAAGTGCTACTTATCGTAAAAAAAAAAAAAAACAAAAAAAAAGTTGAACACGCGATGTTGTTCCCACATTTTTTATCGAGCCTGTCGATTCATAGTTAACAACAACCAAATTCTTAATAGCTTTCTCAGCCGTTGTCCGAAAATATTATGAATTTTACGAAATGTAACTTTAAGAGAACCACCATTTTCATAGTGGATTTTAATTATTTTGTAAAAACTAAACATTGTAAAAACTAAAATATTCTTGTTAAAAAATCTGTGAAACATTTTTTTAAATTTTTTTTTTTAAAAGTGAGTATAGAAAAAATACTTAAGAAATTAAAAATGAAAAACACGCACACAGACCCCGCATTATATGAAAATTTTATTTATATGAAACTGTTAATTAATAAGTAAAGTAGTTATTAAAGGTTAATTCTAAAATTTTTATCATTTAAAGGTTTTTTAGAGACTTGATTATAAAAAAAAATTTTAAAATTAAATATATTTTGTTACCAAATTAAACTATTTTTTGTTGAAAATAACTATTCAAAGAAACTTAAAATTTTGTAAAAAATTTAAATATATAAAAAAACAAAAAATAACAACTTATACCACAACAACAAAAACAAGTGCAATCATAAAAAATAATTACAAAATTTAAGATTTATAATAAATTAAGCAGAGAGTAATTAAAGAAGTAAGAAATTTTTAGTGCTTTTGAATTATTTTTTTGTTTTAAAATACTATTGCCACAAAACAAAAACATAACAACATATCAAATAGTAACAACAACAACAATAACACCTACTATTTTAAAAACCAGAAATTTAATAAAAAAAAAAAATGAAAAAAGAAAATTTAAATGTCATTTGATAAAATATAAAGATTAAAAACGAAGTGAGATATATAAGGGATCTGCTGTTATATGCAATTAATATTAAAATCCAATTGTATACAAACAAACATATACCCATATATGTACCTTGGCTTTTGTTATGTGCTGCCACAACTTCAACAACATTCCATTATCCTTCAACAGCAACAACAACAACAACAACTGCGATATCAAAAAAACATTTATCACTCTGTTAAAAAACGGGAGTAGCAAAAATACCAAACTCCTTCTTCAATGTCATCAATATCTGGCAGTCAAAATAAGCAACAACCACAACAACAATATTGGCTATAACTTTTTATTTAAATTTACAAAAATTATTTTAAAAAAAATTTCCTCTTATATACAATAATTATTTACTCTTTTTATTGTTGGAAAAAAAGTGCGTATTTACACTCAAATTGAAAAATAAAACTCCAGACACTGACTCCCTTCTACTTTTTTTTCACAGTTATTTCAAATTTTATTGTTATTTGTCTGTGCGTGAGTGTTTGTGAAGAGAAAAACGGTCCAACAAAAAAATAATTATCACCAAAATACAGTTCGCGTTAAAAAGAGAAAAAAACTCACGTTTTAACAAAATGTTTAAATTGTTTGTTGGTTAAATCGGCTTTTTCCAGTTAATTTTTTATTATTATCGTTGTATTCTACGCACATTTCTGTTAACTGTTTTTTTATTGTTTGCCTTCAATTTACCGTTATTATATAAACAAAATTTGTGAGAAGTAAATAAAAACAGTAACAACTACAACATTTATATAAAGCCTTTAGTTTAAATTTATATACAATTAAAATATACATACACACATATATGCTTATATATAAAGATAGATAGAGAGACAGACACAAAGAGAGAGAGAGAGAGAGAGAGAGTGATATAAACGTTTTCCAACAGCAACAACATCAATTCTACGCCACAGCGGATATATTTCATCGCCTCGTATGTTTCACCGATATTTGTTGCAGAAATACTAAAGAAAATATCATGATATGCACATCAGCGCCTATGAAGCATGTATGTATATGATTTATTTACATTTGAAATTAAACATATTCTTTTTTTAAGTCAAAATAAATTTTTATGTATTTAATAATTCATCTCTATACTTTATAGTTTTCACAATATGAGAGACAACTATTTCTTTAAATAAAATGTATATCCGTATGTTCTTTTCCAAAAAAAAGGAAAACGCTTATTTTAGTTTAATACATTTAATTGAGAAGGCACTTTCCTCCTCCGCCCTCTGAATAAAAAAAATTCACAAGGTTCCTAATACTTCCTTCTGTTAAAAAGCAGTTAACACTTTTAAATCTTTTAAGTATCCCTGTTTGGAAATTAAAAAAAAGCCCCTGCAGCATATCTTGGAATGCGTGTATATACCAGCGGAGCTCACTATCTTTATTTATCCAGTTTTAACTGCTAGCAATCATCTATGTGTACACAAAAAGGTTGAATAGCATAGCTATTCAGACCATTAATACAGCGAGGATACATTAAAATAGACCCTTCAAGTCCCACTCTTATGTTGTTGTTTTCCTCTATGAGTGAGGCTACACTGACGTATTGAAAATTCTTGTTTTACAATACTGGACAAGAGCCTTAATCATCACATTTGCTGTTTTATAATACACTATTCTTACTCTGTATTATTTGCTTTTCGTAATCAAGATTCTGTGCTTTGTACTTATTAACCAACAATTATTTTTTTGTACTTAAGTCTCTATTGGGATTTAAACTCATGATCTGTTCCTAAAAATGCAACCCATTTTAGATAAATATGATTGTCGCAAAACTATTGCATGTGCCTCCACATCCTCCAGCTATATTCGTGGCCTTTGAAAAAAAATTCTAAATGTTTTAAGTATTTCACTCTTACCCTTGAGCATGTTTATCGACAGTTAAGTAAGATTTCTTAAGGGTTTTCAAATCTGTTGTTACAAATATGAACTCCTCATTTTATTGGAATTAATTTTGTACTGAACCGTTTCATACGAGAATACCAAAATAACTAAATGTTGTCAATTTAAATCGTTAATTTTTATCAGTTATGTACATAAAAATATAACAACGATGAACCTCTTACATAAAAAGATCAAAAAAACAGTCGAGAGAGTTAAAGAGCATAATGTCATGGCCGCAAACAAAGTAATTTATGTCCTGACATAATTCAGAATAGTTTCGAGAGACGAAATGTTTCAAACCATACACACATGTGCGTACGAAGCTCAGGATGCCCTCATAGAATAAATGAATAAGATTTTTTATCACAATTAAAGTACCTTTAACTATATAAAGATTTCATGTGGCCTCTGTCTAAGCAAAAATTGAGGAACTTGGCATTTATAAGGGAGTGATGCCTGGCATGCAAATATTTAGCACTGGACAGCAAAGCAAATAAATGATCGACGTTTAAAAATTAAAAGTCTAGAGAAATGCTTATCGGTGCCTTTAATATGCTGGAAGACATGTATTTGCGGTCTAAATTTTACTTAATTTCTTTCTTGCTTAAGTTGCTCCCCGAATCATTATTTTAATTGAAATAGTATTGTCTACTGTGAATATCAATTTTGTTTTGTTGCTTCAAACAATATTCATAACTTTTATTTTAAGTTATAAAGCTTAAGCTGTCCAGATAACTACTGTCGATAGTGGATATAGAAAGCAAAAATCTTCGGACACAAGTTTGTTAGTCGTTTTAAGAGGGTTTAACGCTCTCTTAACTGGATTGGTTTAATAAAATGCACTGCATTCTCTCTTCTTTCATTTTAAATTTAAAATCGAGGAAAGCTGCAAACATGAAGATGCAGTAGTCACAGATTAATTCATATAATAAATTAATAAAAGGATAATTAATAAAAGGATTAATCCGAACCATAATAATAATTCTTTTATATTTATTAATTATTTTCAATATGAAAGCTCTTAAACTGTATCGATTTTTCAAATTGACGCCCTTACAAATTCATTGAATGCATTTACTCAGTTGGAGATGTGTTAAATGATGCTGCAGATTCACATTTGATGTTGTCTTGCATTAAGAAGTTATTCTCCGCAGTTGGATTTTTTTTACAGCAACATAATTTTTTTTTATCATTTTTTAAATAAAAAAACTTATCTTAAATGGATGAAAAAGCTTTTAAACAAAAAATATGTTTTCTTTTTAAACTTAATATTAAAAAAAAAGTTGTTAAATTCGTACTTATTAGCTTACCCTTGCAGTAATAACTATTAACCATTTTCTATTTTATTAAAAAAATTTTAAAATACGAAAAAACATCATTTTCTTTTTTTAAACTCGAAAATAGCGAATATCTTAAAAACTGCAAAAAATAATATAAAAGAAAAAAAGTTAAAAATATATCACAAAAAATTATTACCTTGAACTATACAAAGTCCTTCAACCGAAAACATTAAAAAAATATTGTAAATTTTTATAGCAACAAACGATGATTTAAGATCATGCAAATGCAACACCAACAACACCAAACAAATACTCTCATACACACACAAACACATACTCACACAGGCACAGCAAGAGAGACAACAAACAGCGTCATTATAATCAACATCATAATTACATTTACCGTATTACATTCAGAAGTTCATGTGTATAGAGCAAGTAAATTTATATGTAAAGTAAATAGTAGAAATAAAATTAAATAGTTGTATAAATTATAAACATATGTAAATGTGGGTGTATGATTATTGTTGTGTAAGTGTAAGTATTAATTTTTGCATTTAAGTACTTAAGGACGCAAGTTCAAGAAACTTAAAAGCAAAATTCATTTATGGACACACACTGCAATAACTGCAATTATTTAAAATAACAACAAAATCAATGAGTGAATAACTAACTGATTACGACAATTCAGCTGACAGCACTTAAATAAAATGTGTTGTAATGAACTCATACAGATATGAGCACTGTATAGATATGATGCACAGATTCCAAGAGAACACTAAGTTAGCTAGTGAGTATGTGTGGTAAGTTATTTTACAAAATTTACAAAAAACACGTTAAAAGTTTAAACAATCTTTTGGATTCCTAAAGTAACAAGATCAGTTTCATGTCAACAAAAAGCATTTTAAATAAATTTAAAATATTTCATACGTTAACAAAGTAGTGTAGAATTGTACAAATCAAACAATTTTTTATGAGATAACAAAGTCTGTTGGGAAAATAAGTTCTGAAAACCTTAATAACGGATGCGCAAATTTTATATGCGAAAGTAAATTGGCTTAAAACATGCACCTTTTCATCAGCTTCAATTTTATTGATACCAATATAAAGTGTAAATAAAAGATTTAATAACGAAACATGATATCGGCTAACTGGGCGTCGCTGAAACGAAGCTTCGCTTATCTCGTCAATGCAGCGTCAAATTTCATCTTTTCAAGCGTTATTTGCTTGCGGTTTGTCTTTCGAATGGCCCCAGAAAAACAATCCATTGGTGTTGAATCATAAAAACGAGGTGGACAATTGATATCACCAAATCAAAAAATTAGGCGAACGGAAAATTTCTCATGCAATAACTGAAATGTTTGGGTGGTTGTGTGGCTTGTGGCGCCATCTTACTAAAACCAAAGGTAACTGATGTCAACATTAGCCAATTGTGGCCAACAAAAATTGGTTATCATGGTTTGATAGTGCGGAGAATTTACGGTGGCGGCGTTTCCTTGCTCATTTTCGAAAATATACGGGCCGATGATGCCACCTGACCACAAAGCTCACCATACAGTTACTTCCTTTCGATATAATTGTTTTTTCAAGGATTGTTTGTGGATTTTTTTAAGCCCCACATGCAACAATATTGTTTGTTTATATAATCTAATTGTTTTGGTCTATTATCAGCAACAATACCATGAGCCTCCAATTAAGCGATTAAATTGCGCACAACGATCTCAGAAAAAGCTGCTCGAATTTCACGAAACGATACAGTGAAATTTTCACCATTTCGATAATAAATTTTCACAATTACTATTCTTTGCATAGGAGAGTAACGTTCCATGTTTAAAATTTTGCTACTTCTTATTGAATAGACAACTCAACTCTTAACGTCAAATATGCGGACCTATTTTATTTATAAAAAAAAAAAGTAAGGGACAATAATGTAGTTGCCCGTTAATAACATTACATGTTGTGTCAATAAATAATAACACATTTTTTGAGGGATTTTAACACATTATAAGCACATATATTAACGCAGCCGCTGCGGTGCTGTTTATTATGAGTTCAAATCCCAAAAAGCCTTAAATATGGGAAAAAAATTATTTTTCGGCTACTGCCTTTGTAAATGAAGGACGAATTAGTGTCAGTTTTAGGCATTTATTCCGTAAATTGGTATAAACAATGTTTACTTGGGTAATTGGGTAATGTTTTAGAAATATTTCAACTGCCGCAGGGATCTTGGAATTTGTATTTTATTCTTTAACTTCAAGTCGTACAGTCTTTTGGCAACAAAGCTTTGTTAAGGTAAAATTTATAAAAAGTGTTTTGCCATTAAATGTTATTCATGGTATTTGTCCGCAGATTTAACATGTTTAGATGAAATTGTGATGAAAAAATCAAAACGTATTATGAATAGAAAAGCATATTATGAATAGAAACCTTTTTCTATATATATAAAAATTAAGCCCGAAATAAGTGTCCTTTGGTTGCCAGTATTTGACGAGATGCGCCGTCGGATTTCCACTAGTACCTTCGTAATGGTCGTTCGCTGGCTTGTATTTTTGTTTCATGCTTTTACGCACAATAGTGCGTCCACAGTGCGTGTTTGAAATAAGACAAATTTTTCAAAAATATCAAAAATTTTTTTCCACTCAATGTTTTGTATCAAATGAAATGTGTGTTTTCGTTTGTACGTTGCTGTGTGTGTGTGTGTGCTTGCACAGAATGCTAAGGCTATACAAATCGAAATATGCTCATGTTCATAGCAAGTGGATAGGCAAACAAATAGAAAATTTTGTTTTCCAAATTCTGTTGCATTTTGTGTGTGTGTGTGTGTAATTTGCGTGTTCAATTGCAAAATGATCCATCAGCCGAACGTTTTTCAAAGCAATTGTTACATATTGGGAACGACGCAATTCCAATTGACCCCACCACAAAAATGATTACGCTTTCAGATAATTTTTGCCACTTTACACAACCAAAACAAAAATTGATCACAAACGTATTTTCCGGTATTGCACAAAATTTTAGAAGTCATGATTGTTTTGGGGGAAAGAGCTATCCTAGCTGCGAAAAATGCAGGAGTTTCGGATATTAATGTGACAATTTTAAATGACACTCCCGAGGAAATTTTTACCTACAAATCAGTTGACTCTGTTACCAATCAAGATGATGTTGTAAATGATCCAGTCGAATTTTAAAATTCGCTTGAGTTACCTGGACTGTCGCCCCATCGCCTACAAGGGAAAGTTGGTGTACCAATTATTTTGCTTAGAAATATCTGCCAGCCACGACTTTGCAATGGGACACGTTTAGTAGTCAAAAAATCAATGATAAATGTGATTGAAGCAAAAAATTTTAAAAGGAAAATGTAAGGGTGAGGATGTGCTGCTACCACGCATTCCTACGATTCCTCCAGATTTGCCGTGTAATTTTAAACGGCTTCAGTTCCCCATACGCGTTGCTTTTGCAATGATCCCTGCTTTTCGTACGGTCAATTATTTGTATCATGTTCACGGGTTAATAAACCAACTGCTTTGTTTGTCTATACCGCGAACCAAAATCAATCGAAGAATGTCGTATATGTAAAAGCATTGCAATAGAATAAGACGTATTATATAAGCACACAAAAATATTGAATTGTGAAAAGTTAAAATTATTTTAAAAAAAACATAAAAACGAAAAAAAGAAGGAAATTGTGTTCTTTCTGATTAAATTTCTTAAATGATTGAATTTTTTGGCACACACAAAAAAGAACGCCGCAGATTAAAAACAAGCCACAAACAACTAGCGTGTCCGTGACTGCTTTGGACACGCTAGTTGTTTAAAAAAGGATAAAAAAAACTATGGGCAGTATATAATTACTCTACTACAAAAAGAATAATTTTAATTTTTACCTAAAAAAAAATTGATTTTATATTCCAAACATCCTACTACGAGAGTAAGAGAGTCCTTTGCCTAAAATTAATACGTGGAATTTTGAGTAGTATACTTATAAAATTTGTGAGGCTTTAAATATTGTTTGAATAATCTTTCTGCATGCCCAACTCAGTCCGAAAATTCATATTTATTTATTCAATATTTTTTTTTAAATCCATTTACAGTGGCTCAAATTAAAACTCGGGTAACTAATTACAGAAAAGTTCTGCAGCTTTAAAATAAATAATAAATAAAGTTTTGCAAAATATTTTATTAAAATATTGTTAGGAAAAACCAACATAACGGGGCCTATAAATTTAACCATGCTTCAAAACAAGAATTCTTTTGATGTGTGCTCTGGTGCAAAAACCAAGCGATCCTTAATATTTTTGACAGTGACGCATGCTCATTCCCCCCGGGGGCACATGGTAGTCTTTTTGGAACCTACTATTCCATTTAGACTGGTGTCTTTCGGGGTAAAATGGAGCCCAGGCCCCTCAAAGGCTAGGGCTCCTACCACCTGGACAATCCACATATTTCCACGGGAATCAGTACGCCCCAGAGTTCACTATTTGCCTCTTGAGACAATTAGCTGTTCTCTGACTGGGTATTGAGGTTGGCCCCTATATGGGAGTATCGTGGTGGTTGTGGTTACGATACCCTCATGAGAGTTTGTGGGTCGGATCATTCAAAATGAACACAATGAATGGTTCAGGTCCAGTAAGTGTGAATGCCGTCGTGTTCTTAATTATATTAAGCTTTATGCGTTCTGGACCAGGAGTTGGAAAGTCTCCAACTCTTTATCAAGGAGTGAAGGCTGCGGCCTGCTTCGGGCTTTCGAAATTGCTACTAGGAGTGACCGGAGAATATACGTATTCGATGGCCTCCTAGGGCGTGAATGACGTTTGCAAATCATTCAAGTGGTTTGACCACCATCTGATTATGACTACCTAGTCGGTGCAGATGTAAATCAAATCACATCAGTGACGCATGCTTACTTTCGAGCCACTCGTACATACAAATTGTTTTTTCTTACAACTCCTTTTATTTATTTATTTTATTTTAATTTATTATTTTCAAAATTGGTTTTAATTATTGTGGCAAGTTTTGCAGCGGAGACAAATGGATCATTTTGTACTTTGCAAGCTGCAAACTTCTCTCATCTATGTGTTTTGTATCGCGTAATGACGTCATGTACAGTTTATTTATTTGTATTTGCTTTTATTAACAATACTTGCGATTTCTCGTTAAGTCTTGTTATGAATAACTATTTTTCGCTCTTCCAAGGCATACTGTTTGTACGCGGCATTACAAAAAATGTTCAAATATTTTACACTACAAAAGCAAATATTCAGCTGAACGCTTATAATACGAAAAAAAAGGGAAATTATGAAATACCAAGGGAAATTAAATTGTATGCTAATGTTGTATGCTTTTCCCGCCTCTTGGAATGACCATGATTTTAGAATTTTTTAAAATTGATTTTAAAATACCCTGTTGGAAAAGTCTTGGCAATGTTTTTACAATGTTTTTATTTTATAGTTAATTTTTTAACTAAAAGTATTCTAAAGATTTTCAGTAATAGAAAGCTATGATATCCAAAATAGTTAATAAAAATTAAAATTATTGATTTGTCCGAATGTGAGCGAGCCTCTGCACATTTTTTTAACATATAAAATTATTTACAAAAATGAAAATATACGATATCATACATATGTAGGACTTTTCTGCAAGAAGTTTGTTCTTCAATTATGGCAACACCAACAACACGATAGTTTTGACATTAAGCCTTTTGACGTATTCGTAGTAAATGCAGTGGCAATTGTTACCATGAATTCAATTTTGCACGAAAATCGCATTAAAATAATTAAAATCCACTATGAAAATGGTAGTGGTTCTGTTAAAGTTACATTTCGTAAAATCCATGGTATTTTCAGACGATTTTATGTTGTTTATGTTGACCTTAAGAGACAATAAAAATTTTTTGTTTCCGAAACAAACATCTTGTTGAAAGATCTTTTATTAACATTTTCATTTATTAATTTTTTTCATCCTCCATTTACATTTCTTTCTAAAAGTATCACTTATTCGATGTTAGTTATTCATTTATATAATTGAACGAATTTCTTTGAACTAATTTAATTAACGTATAACACGTTTTCTGGTTTGTAAACTTAATTTATTCAACAGCATTTTATTTTCTATGAAGCAATTTAATTTAATATTAAAAAATGTTTTTAATTAATTATTATTCCAAATATTTTCGTGTTGCATATAAACAAATAATAATTTTAATACGGCTCATCTACAGTTTGGTTTAAAAATTTACTAAGGAAGAAAAATTATTTTAAAGAAATTTTTAAGGAAATCTGAAAACTTTAGCACTAACAGAATGTATTTCACCGTTCTTTGAAACGTTACATCCATCATAAGCATTCATAACGTCTAAAAAGTTATGTATGTTACAGCATGCACAACTATACAACAACAAAAATTTAAGAAATTAGAATATAAATGAGTTGTTATTTAATATTAATTATATTTTGAAATACTAACCCAAAACTCGACACTTTACTCTCTGTGTACTGTTGTTTTAAAAAAACCCTTTGCAAAACAGCAAGTTCAAAGAAGAAGTATAATTTGTCTTACGTTACGCGAGAGACACTTGTCTATTCTAATTGAAACTTAATTAAGTACACACATTTGAGGGAATAAAAATCTTTAAATTATTTTTGTTAACGCTTTAATTGTTTGATGGTTGAAGTAAAAATTAATGTTTAAAAAATTCAACCAATTTTTCATTGGTAACAATGGCGCCTTAAAAAATATGCACTGCTTTTAATACTGCTTCACCTACTGGTTATAACAAGCCTACTTACGTATGCCATGGTATTTATTCCCGAGGTCTCACTTAATAATATTTCATTTTAAGCGCTTAATTTTAGATACACTAAAGTATATATAGATTTATTTTTTCTATTTATTGCGTCATCAAAATCATCTTTTCCCGAATTATGTTTGTCATTTGTTTTAATTTTAATAATTCATGTCACTTCTGCCTTACAATAAGTAGCCTTTTAAAGTAGGCAGTACGCTAAGGGATTTTTTAAAATTTTATATCTATTTTTAATAGACATTAAATGTCACACAGAGTTTCATGTATTTATGTTATTTACATATACCAAATAATAAGTCAGCTTATGAGACAGGAAAGGAATTTATTGTAGACAAAATATTCAATATTTTTGCATGGGAAAGTTTTAAATTTTATTTGAAATGCATCAATGTAAAATTCTTGTTTATTTAATACTTTATTTTTACAAGTGTTTCAGTTCTTTATTTTATAAAAAAAAAATCAAGTATAACAAATTCGCAAAAATAGCGGCATGGTTTTCATTTGGTATTGAGAACAAAGCAGCGGCAATTTAAACAAAATTGTTGTTAAAAAATGCATTTTTACATTTCAATTTTGATAAGAAAAATGTAACGAAATGAAATTTCCGCTTTTGTTTTTCTTCTCCTCCACAATTATTTTTATTTTTTTGTTTTTAGTTTTATTTGCAATTTTTTGAAAACACAAAAATATGAGATTGTTAAACAATTTGAACGTTTCCTTGGTTTTTATTTTTTATATTTTATTTTTTTTTTATAATTAAAACTGAATCAGAATAAGCAGCGAAAACAGCAGTTACAAATATTTTTTAATTATCATTTATATTGTTTTTTTTTATTTTACATGGCAAATTATTACTGGTGAAAAAATTTCTGACAACAATAACGATGCTAGATGGTAGTGCTGCTAAAATTGTTAAAAAAAATATCTCCTTTTAATTTGGGTCATAATTACATACTTGTCATATTTTATTTAAAAATGATAAGCGTAATTTTTTTTAATAATTTCGCGTGAGTTTTATACAAAAAAAAAAAAAAAAACATGTCGTATGTTGCTTGTTCATTCAAAAAATGTGATTAAAAATACAAAAGATAAATTTAATTAAATGCAAAAGTATTTATTAGGATTATTATTCCGAAAGAAAATTGGTAAATCATGCAAAAAAATTATAAATTCTGTTCAAATGAATACAAATTTCAATTGCGAAAGAATTATAAATTTGATTTATTTGCTTCAATAAGAAATTAAATTAAATATAATTGAGTTAAGAGAAAAATAATAAAATCTGAAATTCTATGTCAAAGTCACCAAGTAAAATTTTAGGTCTCACAAACATACAAATGCTTTTTACGTCATATTTCTATTCTAAATTTTTTTCACTTTTAATAATTTGAGGCGGTCATGCAACCCACAATATTATGTGATTCTGAAGAAAGTGGATTTTATGGTCACACCACAGGGCCATTTTAAACTAATTCATCAACCAGGCTATTTTTAACCAATTCAGCCATATCTGCTACATTCAAGACAGAAAGTGACGAACGCAATAACATGAAGGGAGATACGAACTATATAAACACAACTGACAATAGAACGCAACTAGTACGAAAAGAACACTGCAGATGGCAAACAGCCGAAACCGGTTTGTTAACAAACCAAATTTGACAAGGGTCGACGGAAAACCGTATCCAAATAAAAGTAATTTTAACCCCGTCGGAAAATCCAAGCACATATCAATGGTTATATTACAACTATCAGTTCTAAGGCTTTATCTTCTGTAGTGGAAAATACCTTTAATCATATGTGCCAATATTGTCCGACGGGGTTTGATGTAGTTGGTTTCGGCCATATGCCATCTTCAGTGTTCAAGTTTTACGGCATATGGCTGAAACCAGTATGTTCACAAACCAAATTTGACGCAGGTTGACGTTAAATCGTACCCAACCTTTAATCATATTATTTTTTAAAGGAATACAGTTGCCATTTTCAGCTTATATAAAGTGGCTATAAAACAAATGTCATCCTTTTCTTTTTCAACAGGACTAAATTAAAAATCAAAATAAATTAAAATCAAAATGTTCAGCAGATTTGCAACGGCTTCTTTCAAGCGGCTCAGTATAAGCAGATTAAATATGCCGCATCCAGTAGTTTTGCATTCCATTTTGTTTTTTACCATCATTTTTCTTGCTTTAAATTTTAAGTTAGGTGCCTCTGTAGGATAGTAGGTAGTGTACTAGCTTGTCAGTATGGGGGTTGTGGGTTCGATTCCCAACAAACCATAGTTTTTTTCACCGCACAAATTTAAAATTGATTGTCGGTGGGGCTGCTCAGCGGTGAAGGCATAGTCACTAGTCGCTATGCTGTGTTTATACGGCAGTTAATTTCCAATTATCCTTCTATTTTCACCACCTGTTTCATCTCTTCCCTATCCCTTTCCCAAAAGAATGTAGCACGGTACTTAACTAAATAGGCATTGTTGCTTGAACTGCAACTTTTCTTTATAAAAAAAAATACTAAAAAAATAGATGTTTGCCATATGTTCACTTTTTAAATATTTAAATAACCCCAACAACACCCCTGTGCAACTTGCAGTTCTATAACTTTTTTTTAAATTTATATTCAAATGTTTGTTGGGATATGAACTCATTGTCTTCCATTTAACAAGCAAACAAATATCGCTAACACAGCCACCGCAGTTGCCCAACGTGAATGCAAAGATTTTTATCGTTATTATTCTATTTTGCCAAACACACACACACACAGTAAAAACTTATACACTTCTATTTACCTCACACATACACACACAACTTAACATATTTAGTCCAATAAATCTTAAACTTAATGATAATAGTTTTCAACAAAATTTTCCAAAAAAACAAATGGACCAGGAAATCTTACTGTAGTCTTTTTAACTGTTTTTCAGAGTTATCGTTATTTGTTATAGTGCAAATATAAATCTTTTGAAAGAAATTTTCTTGCCACAAAGAGGACCAGGTAGTAAGAAGTTTAAAGAAACTTTTCTACATTTTTGACTCTCAAATGATAAAATTTAAAGTTCTAAAAAAATAAAAAAAATAAAAATTTCAGTTCTGGTGACCGCCGGCAAAGTATACTACTTTATTTTGCCGCCATTTTGATAAACATTAGTCTTGGCATATTTGGCAGCCTTGAAGTAGACAAGTGGCAAAGTTATTGTGGAAAAATATTCAATAAGCCAACATGTTTTAATTATTAAAATATTATATCAAAATCAATCATTGATTATTGTGACAATGAGAAAGTTACGTGTGAGAAACAACATGCCAACAAAACGCACTATTTATCGTGTAGATAATGATTTCGAAGAAAGAGGGTTTGTAGGTGATAGGCCCAAACATAGAGCACAACGTACTGCAAAATCATGTGAAAACATTACTACTGCTCAAGAAAGTGTTACAAAGCTTGCTCTTCAAAGAACAACTTTGGTCACAATTTTGCACAAAACTTTGCATTTTTTCCATATAAAATTCAGTTGACACAAGACCTTCTTCCACAAGATTATTTATGCCGCCGTATATACTGCCAATAGGATGCAACAGCTCGCAGATTTTTATGAGAAAATCATAATGAGTGACGAAGCACATTTTCATATAAATGGATATGTAAATAAACAGAATAGTCGGATCTGGGAAATGGGAAACCCTCCCATCCACTAAAAGTGACAGTCTGGTGTGCAATTTGCCACATTGCATACATTCAGCGTTACAATGGAATTACTGCGAGATATCTTTCCACAGCAAGTTATTTCAAGAAATGATGATATTAATTGGCCTCCACGAATGCCTGATTTGACTGTCTGGAGCAGTCTTTTTGTGGGGATATCTGTAAAGCAAGGTTTATGCAAACAAACCAGAAATGCTCGAGCAATATCGCAGAAAATGTGTGAGAATGTAATGAAAAATGTGCTCAACGGGGCTCGCATTTGTGCGGCTAACAAAGGCGGGCATTTATCTGATATCGTATTCCATGCATAATTGCCAACATTAATTAAAACATTTATCAATATAAGATCCATTATAAGTAGTATGTCATCCCCCCGGGGGCACATTATAGTCTTTTTGGAACCTACTATTCCATTTAGACTGATGTCTTGCGGGGTAAAAGGGAGCGCAGGCCCCTCAAAGGCTAGTAGGAGTCACCTGGACAATCTACATATTTCTACGGGAATCAGTACGCCCCAGAGTTCACTATTTGTCTCTTGAGACAATTAGCTCTTCTCTGACTGGTTATTGAGGTTGGCCCCTATATGGGAGTATCGTGGTGGTTGTGGTTTCGAGACCCTCGTGAGAGTTTGTGGGTCGGATCATTCAAAATGAACACAATGAATGGTTCAGGTCCAGTGAGTATGAATGCCGTCGTGTTCTTAATTATATTAAGCTTCATGCGTTCTAGACCAGGAGTTGGAAAGTCTCCAACTCTTTAGCAAGGAGTGAAGGCTGCGGCCTACTTCGGGCTTTCGAAATTGCTACTAGGAGTGACCGGAGGATATACGTATTCGATGGCCTCCTAGGGCGTGAATGACGTTTGCAAATCATTCAAGTGGTTTGACCACCATCTGATTATGACTACCTAGTCGGTGCAGATGTAAATCAAATCACATCATAAGTAGTATGTATACTTCTCGGCTGACACCCTGTACTTCAAAGAACTTTTAAATTTTAAAGCAACCAGAATATTAAAAAAAATTTAGGCAAAATATAAATTTTTCAAAATTTTTTATAACTTCACCCTAATCGACTGATTTTAGTGACTTTCAATAGCCATATCTGTTATAACTGAGTCTTCATATTTCCACAAGTTGTTTGAAGTTCTCAGAAAATATATTTCTATTCGAACAAAGACAGACTTCTTTAAATTACTGGTAAATATAATCGTACAGATTCACAGTGAAGGCTTTGCAAACTTTCAACTTTGATAAATGCTGTACAAGGTGAGATGTTTGTTTTCAAATTATAAGCATAACATTGATTAAAAATTTTAGTTATATGCTTTAGCAATTCTATGTAAATAAATTGACTGTTTGATTCTACGACAATAAAGAAATAATTAATTTGGCAAAATGTTAGCATTTCAATTTGAGAGTTGTTAAATTAAGTCAAACGAAAGAACTTAAATAAGATTTAAGATATATTCAATTTTTGCCAGCGGAATGAATAGCATCTTACATAATTGAATATATTTTCAAACGCTTCAATAACATTTCATTACGCAACAATTTTTGTTTTTGTTTTTTTTTTTTGTGTCAAAACCTTGTGTTAATTTTTATTTTTCTATTTTGTGTTTTGCACCAAACCATCTGAATAAATAAATTTGAAAGCTAAAATTACAAAGAAATTGCAATAACAGACAATTAAGAAAATAAAATGAAATAATATTGACAGTTTGGAAAAACAAACTCATAAATATTTCAATATTTATTTAATTGGTTTCATAAAATGAAGAACAAGACAAGCGCTTAAAAAACTTAACTGATAGCAATGACTTACAAATAGATTTCCACTTCTTAAAATGGAAAACTTAAGGCACCTTCAAACAATTTTACGATCTAGAAAATATACAAAAATCAAAAATGATTTAAAAAAAAAAATTATACATTGAATCCATAAGACGAAAAACTTCATAATTTTGTAATATAAAATCATGTGGTCAGTTTAGTGTTCGATTAGGAAGCACATAAAACAAATCAAAATGAAATTAAACTCAATTTAGCATGGAATATGTATTAATATAGCATCTGCTATATAAATTATAAATTTTCTAATGATACAATCAACAACATCGTCATCATCATGGTTGTTGTCGTCATCTTCGATCGTCATCTTTTAACAAGTTTATCAGCATCTAACAAATTTGTTGTAAAATGTATTACAATTGTAACATTAAATTGGAAATTTAACACACTCTAACATGCATGCAAATCTATAACTAACAAGCGATCAGGCAGCAGTTGCAATTTCCCCACCATCTTTTTTCCCATGTTTTATTTATTATTTTTTTTTTTAAGCAGCCAGGCAGAAAGTGCCAGCAAGAAGGATGAGACATTCATGCAAAGCATTCACTTGCAAACAACAAGTGTTCTTTGGAAACAAAAAAAAAAAAAAAAAACGCGGAATACTTTATTCTATTCTAGTTTATTTCGCTTTTTAGCTTTTTGAAGTCAACTCTATGATGACGCGTTAACAGCTGCCTTAGCAGCATCCATGGCGACAGTAGCAGCAGCAGTAGTAGCTATATCAATACAAGCAGCTTGGAATAACATGAATGAATTGGCGCTTCAATGTCATTCTACACCTTGTGAACAGTATTTACTAGAGAAGTAACAAAAAACATGCACACACACACGAACTCAACACTTTGACATGGATGTGAATGCAAACCCTACAAAAAAAAACTAATCTACATGTGCATTTTGTTATTCTTTCTAATCACACAAATACTTGTGCAAATTTAAAAAAAAAAACAAAAACAAAAAAAAATATATGCACATGGTTTGTAAAATTGCAACGACAACAACAACAAAGCACCAACTCACACACACACACACACACAGCACACTTGTAATCATTATAAACCATCGAGCAGGCACACTAGCATCTAACATAAACACTTGTATAACACGTTATTGCACAATAGGCCCTTTGCTATTCTCGTTCAGTTGAAAATATTAAAATAAATTTTATTAAAATAAAAATTGATTTTAATGCAAATCAAATAAATTATTTTCCAACAACATCAGCTGCACTCTCACACACACTTTGATAACATAAGTTCACTTGAAGCACGTGTTACTTCATGCAGTAACCTACATTTGTTACTAATCTTTATAATGTGATAAACTCGAAATAATCTGTGTCAAAATCCACAATCTTAACGCCTGCTAGACACAAACAACTTGTTTGTGTCTTGTTTAGCAAACATGCACCCTTTAAGCAGCAATTCAGAACACACTATGCCGTATATCTAGCGAGACTCAACCTTACATTTTACTGTTCAATCTACTCACCACAACCGCCACATACTGTTATGTAATTAGTACTATTCATGCTTCCCCCCGGGGGCACATTATAAGTCTTTATGGATCCTACAACAACCATCTACACTTGTGTCTTGCAGAGTAAAAGGGAGTCCAGACCCCATCAAGGCTAGTAGGAGTCAATTGGACAATCCACTATATTTCCACGGGAATCAGTGAGCCCCAGAGTTCCGCTATTTATCTCTTTAGGCCTTTAACTGTTCTCTGTCTGATTATTGAGGTAGGCCCTTCGGGAGTATCGTGGTGTTTGTGTGTTTCGAGGACCTCGTTTGAGTTTGTGGCTCGGATCATTCACAATAAACACAATGAATGGTCCAGGTCCAGGACCAGGAGGGCTTTTAAAGTTGCAACTAGGAGTGTTTGGAGGATATACATATCCGAAGGCCTTCTAAGGCGAGGATGGCGCTACATACCATCCACAGTGGTAATGATCCACCATTTGATTAGGGCCCATGGCCAGGTGCAGATGTAAGTAAGTCTTATCACTTGCTAAAACATGCTTTGTTAAGACTTAAACCACATTTTTATCAGTTCCGATATATAGGCGTGCTCATCAACTCATTTACTATGGCCTTTTCTATCGGTTGTTCCAACAAGAAGTTTATTTTTTATTTGTGGCAACACCAACAACATGATAGTTTACACATTTAGTTTTTTAAAATATTCGTAGCAGATGCATTGACAACTGTTACAACGAATTCAATTTCGCACGAAAATCCCACTAAAATAATTAAAATCCTCTATTAAATTTATGGTTCTGTTAAAGTTACATTGCGTAAAATTCGTAATATTTTCAGACAACATAATCATTCTTCAGACACCGCTATTAAGAATTTGGTCGTTAAATTTGACTAAACAAGCTCGAGAAAACATCACATCCGTGAGCCACAGTGTTCTCACGTTCTCATCAATTGGGGTTATCCAAAACCACAACACCGTTAAATTTGCGTAAAAATTTGACTTTAATCTATTACAAGGTTCAACTGGTACTGACCGACCATTCACATCGCATTAGATATGCTCAATTCATTCAGAAGCAATCGGCTGGTTTTTCTGAAACAAAAACATTTTTACAGACGAAGCCCATTTTCACTTGTCAACAACAAACAAAATTGCCGCATTTGTAATTCTGATCCTTTGCATACTCAAAGTGTCACTGTATGTTGCACTATGTGGTCTGGAGGCGCGATTGGGTCGTTTTTTTTTCCAAGGTAAGGCTGGAAATGCGGTTACGGTCAATGGATCACGCTCTTGCGAGATGCTAACAACTCTATTTGGGCCTATTATTGACGACGTGGATATCAGTGAGATGTGGTTTTAACAGGACGGTGATACATGTCACATAGCTAATGAAACGATGACTTTATAGCAAACCAAATTTTCCTTTTTATATTGCTATGTTAAGGACAGAGCCAGTCAAATCGATTTCAGCTTTAAAACTCAAAATTCGTGATGTGATTAACAAAATAGGATCGCCATTGTGCCGGAAAGTGATTAAAAACTTTAAAGATGAAAGAATCGACATCTGTCACAACAAACTTCTTGTTGAAAAACCCTTTACTTGTGACTCGAAATGCATGACTTAATATTCTTTATATTTTCTCCCTTTTTAACAACTCATTCACGGCTGCTGCTGCTCAGCAAGAATTATTTTGATGTTTATGGGAATCCGGTCACATGAACTTTAGTTCAGCAAACGCAAAGGCAACTCTACCAATGCAATCAAAGCGATTTTTCAAACTGTAATACCTTCCCTTTTCTTTTTATATTGTCTACAAACAACAACATTATTTATTATTGGTGCATTCAAATATTTATTTCATCTCAGCCACAAAATTTAAATGATGAAATTATCGTTCGTTTTAATAAACATGAAAAGTGTTGCCAACAATATTTTTTGGTAATTTCTTCGAACTTTTAATAAAATTTAATATTATTTTTAATATTTTGCCAAACTTCAAATTATTTTCAACAAATTACGACTGTTTTTAGCATCACTGTTTTCTTGAACTTTTTAGCCCACAGTGCACATTGCTTTAAGATGAAACTTAAATATTAAAAAGTACACTGCTGTAACAAATAAACATAGATGATTATAGAAATAGTTATTTTAGAGGGGAAAATATTATACCTTTTTACAGATGCTAGCTAGAGTTATAAAAACTACAGCAACAACAACAACAAAAATATAGCTATTGAAAAACACAAAAAAAATATAGAAAATGGTGCTTTAAAACAAGCAGCTGTTAAGAAAGGAGTCAGTGTCAACAGTAGAATATTAAAAGAAATAGAACTAAGCCTAGAAAAACTAAAAGCAAACGTGGGTCTGCTATCAAAACCAAAAAGGAAAAAGCGAGCAGAAAAAAAAACTATAATAACAGCGAGGAAAAACTCAAGTGAGATAAAGAACTTCAGAATATCTAGGCAGGCATTTTAGTTGACTACCAAAAACCAAACACAACAAACAAAAATTTAATACAGCTGCAACATGCAAACCTGCAGATGTAAATCTATCTCCACTAGAATGTTGTTGTAGTTGCTATAAAGCCGCCATTCATTCCAAGTCAACGACAAGGCAATTTGTTTTTTTTTTTTTTGGTTTTTGGTTTTTTTGCGTTTGAGTACAACATAACTCTGCCACATTCATACACATAATAAATACTTGCAGGCAATATTTGATTATTGGGACAGACATACAAATAAGTCAGGGGGGGGTGCGAGTAGTATTACAAATACTTGCAGTTGTAGCTGCAGTTGCATTTTGCGTTGCAATAATTGTCAGAGCAGGTGAATTGCACGATTATTCTTCTTTCGCTTTTCTTTCATGCTTTTCACTATTTCTTTACTATTTTGTTTGTGTGTTTTGTTGTTTTGTTTTGCTGATGCCGTTTAGTTTGAATTCACCGCCGCCAGGAAAAAAATGGGTAGAATAAAGGTAAAATATTTGTATGTTGTTAAATCATATTCAGATATTATTTTTCTTTCTTTTTTTTCATTTTCTTTATTTATTTCTATTTCAACAGCAAAACTGAATGGTTGAAGAAAAACATCAGCGACAGTAGCAGCAACAGCAACAGCAGCCGCAGCAACCAAAAGGTAAAAACAAACAAGTTGTTGGCCAGGCTTATTCATAACATAAAACACTATTCCTTCTTTATGCTTTTGGGTTCTCGAAAATATTTTTAAGGCTGCTGATGCTGCGGCTGCTGCTGTTAATACTTCTGCTACAATTGCTTAAAAGTAGCATTTAGGGTAAATCTAAGTTGTTAACGCTGTTGTTGTTTTTGCTGTTGTTTTTCTTGCTGTTTCGGCGGTAGCAATATAGAGTAACAGCTTCCTTTTGGCATTTTGACAATTGTACGTCGTTCTTTTTTCTTTTTTTTTGTAAGTGGGGAAATAAAAAGGCTAGAAAAAATGAACACAAAAAATGCATTTCGATGCTAGACAGTTGTTTCCGTTTAGAAAATGTTTGGCAACTTCTTTTATTTTTTTTTTGTTTTTCTTCTTTCTTCAAATCCATTCAATTTTTTTGCTTTTTTACAAGTGGTTTTTTATTGACTGTTTTGTGATGTTGGGCAATTTTCTTCTTTCTATTTGTTGCCTGAATAGATGCTGGAAAATATAGAGACCACTCATGTTAAGTTGCTATTTTATTTGCCATTTTTTTTCAATAGTTTCAAAAGTCTTTCATAACATTTTCGGTTTGTTGCTTGCAGGAGTTGATTTGTTTCTTATTTATTATTTATACTTGGGCAGAAGTCTCTGCAACTTGGTTAAAGATTGAAGGAAAACTGTTAATCATGTGTTGCTTAAACAAAAACATAAACAGGAAATGCTAACGATTTTATTTTGAAGTTTTTAGTTTTGAAAGCTTTTTATTAAATCAAGTCCATCCAAATTGCTTTAATATATGAAAACTACTCTAAACAAAGTCTTATCCTTTTTTAGAAAACAGTGAATACCAAATAAGAAGCAAATTAACAACATTTTGTTTAATTTCATACTAAAACTTAATAAAATTCTAATTAATTCAATCATTTATTTAATAAATAGAAGTATTTTTTTTTTCAAAATTAATGATTAAGATTAATTGAAAACACTTACATAAAAGGTGTTCGGTGGGAAGGTATACTATTTTGTTTGTTTATAATTTTTGATTAAATGAAAGAGATTAGATCTTATATTGATGACTGTTTTATTTAATGTCGACAATTATGTATGGAATACAATATCAGATAAATGTGCGCTTCTGTTAGTCTCACAAATGCGAGTCCTATTCATCACATTTTTCATTACATTCTCACACATTTCACGCGGTATTTCATTAATTACATTACGAATATTTTGTTTAAGTTGCTCAAGCGTTTCTGGTTTGTATGCAAAAACCTTGCTTTTCACATATCCCGACAAAAATAAGTCCAAAGCAGTCAAATCAGGTGACCGTGGAAGCCAATCAACATCATCATTTCTTGAATAACTTGTTGTGGAAAGAGGTCTCGCAGTAATGCCATTCAAATCCTGGTTGTATCAAATGTGGGCCTGTTAATATCACATGTAAATCAAGCTTTTCTTTGGCATGCAGTTGTGGCGTTAAAAAGATTTCAATCATATCACGATATCATTACGCCGTTTTCATTTTCAGAGAAATAAGGTCCAATGATTCCTCCTGACTGTCACTTTTAATGGATGCAAAGGTGACTGAATAATTTGAGGGTTTCCCATTCCCCATATTCACATATCCATTCAAATGAAAATGTGCCTCATCATTCATTATTCTCATCGCCACAGTAATCGATGATTGATTTTGACAAAATTTTCTAACGATTAAAACACGTTGGTTTATCGAATAATTTTCCATAATAAATTTGCCACGTGTCTACTTCACGACTGCCAAATACGAACTGTCAAGACTAATGTTTAATAAAATGGCAACAAAACAAATACCTTCCCGTCAGACACATTTATTAAAATAACAATACAAAACAAATTTCATAGGTGCAACATTTCTGTATGATAAAGCAGTATTAAAATTTATAGTATTATGTCGCTACCTCCCCCCCCGGAGGCCCATTTATGGTCTTTATAGAACGCTCGACTATCTAGAGTTGTGCAGCTGGGGGTACAAGGAAGCCCAGTCCCCTGAAGGCAGCAGAGGTCAACTGGAAACTCCACGTTATTTCCACGGGAATCAGTAGCCCGCAAAGTTTCCGCTATTTGTCTCTTTAGACATTTAGCTGTTTCTCTGACTGATTATTAAGTTGGCCCTTCGGAAGTATCGTGGTGGTTGTGGTTTTGCGGCCCCATAACAGACAGGTCAGTTTTATATGGTGGCCAGGATCATTTCACCTTTAATCACACCTGCCCGGTGGAATGATCCTAGTTGCAGTGAGAATGCTAGACATGTGTTCTGGATAAAAGTTGGATAGCCTCCGCCTCTTCAGCAAGGAGTGATGGTTTGCAGCCCTGCTCTGCAATCATCAAAGTTGCAACTAGGACAGAGCTGTTGCTAGAATTAGTCTTCGGCTTCCTAGGGCGTGAATAACGTTGCTTTTCATTCCCAGTGGTATGACCACCATCTGATTAAGGCTCACTGCCAGGTGCAGATGTAAATCTTATCACGTAATTATGTCGCTACCTTTGGCAAATATATTGTTTATAAATAAAATAGAGTTCTCAGCAAATACTTTGTATCTCTTTAGTAAATTTATTTAACAAAATACCCAAAATTTACAATTTCAAAACTCATGAAAACAATGTATCAACTGATTTGAGAGAGTTTTAAGGAAAATTACATTTATACAACAAAATAACACACTTGAAGCATTTTCCATGCTCTAACTTTTAAAACAAAACATAACTCCTCTTAAACCTTGAATTATCAACACCTTACACGACAAAGGGTGGCAAGAGAAAATATGCGTGAATTTTGATAGACCCCTCATATTCATATTCTTTTCATTTCTGCCATTTATAAAATCAATGATAAAAAGTATTATGACTTCAGTGACGCACACTTTTAACAACCTTCAAAAAGAAAATTTTATAAAATAGCCATAAAAGCTAAAAAGGATTTGATTTCAATTCTATTTCAAGGCAAGTCAACCAAGTAAAGACAATGAAAAAGAATTTCTAGTGGAGCTTTTAAATAAATAAACAATAATAAATAATAATATTTACAATTTATTCCTTTACTTCTTTAAATATTTCTAGCCAACCAAAATGACCTTCTTTTTATTTTAGACTTTCTTTCTTTTCGATTTCAAATTAAGAAAAAATCAATTTAATTAAAATTTAAAATAAATTATTTTATTTATAATTAATTTGATTATGTGTTTACTAACTTGAATGCATTTAATAATTTATTATTAATTATAAACATTGTTGCTTTTGTTGAAATAAACAATTATCATTTGAGCCTCTCTCAGTCAGTTAGCTGTACGGTGGGAAGTTTGTCTGTTAAAAATGTTTATAGTTTCATATTTTTATTGTTTTTGTAAAGGGTTATCAATTCGAATCGTAGGTCAGTTAGGTTTTCATTTAGTTTAAATAAAACAAACAAATTGATTTTATAGACAATTAATACGTAATAAACAAATCAAAAAAAGAGAGAGCAAAATGAACAAAAGTATTAAATATTTGACTACTGAGGATTATTATAAGGTTATTTAAAGTTAAAGGTCAATCTAGGCACACCTACAAGCATCCATGCTTTAAACAAGAACGCTTATTTATGCATCATTACATCTATGTCACAAAGGTTTCAGTTAAATAAAATCGTGTCTGTTTGATTATAAAGAATTTTTCAACCGCGAGTTTGTTTTCTAAAACAAAATAAAGCAAAAAATGTTGATTAAGATGATTAAAATTTTTATTGTATTTAGAAAAGAAAAGGTCGGCAATTATGAATGAAAAGTGATATCTGGTAAATGTCCACCACGACCACGCTGACAGATGTCAATTCTTTAATCGCTTTTTGGCAAAATAGCGATCCTCTTTCGGATTTTGAGTTTTCAGACTGAAACCGATTCGATTAGCTTCGACCTGAATATAGCCGCACAAAAATTGATCCAGCGGTGGTAAATCACACGATCTGAATGGCCACTTAACTGCTGATTGTCGTGAAATTATGCGATCGGGAAATTTGGGCTGCAATAAATTGATCGCTTTATTGGGTGTGTGACATGTGGCATCGTTCTGTTGAAATCACATGTCAGTGATTTCCACGTCGTCAATAATAGGCGAAAATTTAGCTGTTAGCATCTCGCGATAGCCTAATCCATTGACCATTACCATATTTCCAGCCTCATCTTCGAAAAAAACGACCCAATCCCACCTCCAGATCACATAGCGACCCATACAGTGACACGCTGAGCATGCAAAGGCTTTTCATTAATTGCTCTAAGATTTTTAGAATCCCAAATGCAGCAATTTTCTTGTTGACATACTCTGACAAGTAAAAATAAACTTCGTCTGAAAAAATGATTTTTTTAGTTGAACGACCCGGTCAAACACGCGTCGAGCCCGTCCACTCAATTTTAACGTTCATACTTAATAACGGTCTCAAAGGACGATTTTTCCGAAAATATCACGAATTTTACGAAATGAAACTTTAACAGAACCTCCATTTTCGTAGTGGATTTTAATTTTTTTAGTGCAATTCTCGTGCGAAACTGAATTCATTGTAACAAATGCCAATGCATCTACTCAAAAAATTAAATGCCAAAACTATTATCTCGTTGGTGTTGCCACAATAAAAAAACAATCTTCTTGCTGAAAACCCCGATATAGTGTTAAGTAGGACAAAAACTAAATACTTGAAGCATTAAACCTTAAAAAAATATGTCAACTTTTACATACTTTTGGTCAAACAGCACCACCAAATATTCTCCCCATTTTCCCCACTTCTCTGAAAGGCAAAATTGTGGAGATGATTGAGGGTTAAAACTTTTTACTTTGCTACATATTTCAAAGAGCACAGAATAATAAGAATATCTGATTTAATTCTCAGTCAGTTTCTGAAAGAAATCAAACTTTAACTAATATGTAAGCAGTTGTACCTATTAAACTCGTCCGAGTAATTTATCAATTATTTTTCCAAATTCATTTTATATCTCTTTCTCGGGCTTCTCTGCAGAGTTCTACATTTTTGTGTTCTCGAACCAACACTCAGGAGATATCCCCTACACACGCAATGCATTGTGCCAGAACTAGGAAATTAGGTTATGGGGAGGAGAAAATAGGGAGTAGTGTTTGTGGACCTTCAATTTGAGCTTTCTTACGTTAAAAATCACATTTTCCCTGTAATGGGTAGTGCGATTCACTACAATCAATCACAAGTGGATATGATCTCAGCGAAAATCGAGTTAAACCCTAAAACGTGCGAGTAACGGGAACAAGTTCCCTAATGTCATTAGAGTACTTACTATTATACTAACGATGAAACAGTGAAGTACATCCCACATCGCATTGATGCTCTCGAGAATCAATAGAGTTGGATACCCTCTTGTTTGCAATGAACATCTTGGCCCTCTTCTGTACGCGGTCGAGCAACTCCAAAACATACTTTAGGGCGCCGGCCCAATACATGATAGTTGTATTCCGTTTTTGGACGGGTACAGGTGGTATAAATAGTGAGAAGATCGGATCTCTTACACCGTTTTAGAAAAACGAGGCACTTGAAAACTTGAAAAACGTCACACTAAATTTTCCGTAATATTTTTGTCTGTTTTTGTAATACCTAAAGGGTCCGCCATCTAACTTTTTTTCAACTAGTGCTTATTTCGTAAATGGTAACACTTAGCTCATGTTTGATTTGACAGATAACTAGTTTTATCCGATCGTTATCGGGCCATCTTGAATGAATTTTTGTTCTCAAAAATTGAAGTGGAGGATGTTGGCAACATTTGGTTTCAACAGGACGGCGCTACGTGCCACACAGCCGAAGCTACACTCGGTGTTTTGCGCCCTATTTTTGAAGATCGCATTATCAGCCGCAGAGCTGATGTCATTTGGCCACCTCGGAGCTGCGATTTGACACCGTTTGACTATTATTTGTGGGGTGCTGTCAAAGATAAGTGTTACGCCGACAAGCCAGAGACAATTGACGCTTTAAATGACAATATTCGTGAAGCCATTGGTAAAAAATACAGCTGCACACAATCGATTTGTGTGCAGCCAGAAGGATTGTACTTTCAAATAAAGCAAAAGAAAGTTATTTGGCGGGCCCTATATATCATAAAATAGTAACAGATGTAGCACCATTTTCCAACACATATTAACATTTTTTCTTACGGCCATTAAAATTGACTCCATTCACACGACGCCATTTCAAAATAGTTGCGAGATCCTGATTGAGCGTATCATTCATGTTCTGTCCTTTGGAATACGAAATGGCGCTGCCATCTGCGAAAGAGTATATAGGGTTGAAAGTTTGACAAAGACAGTCATTTAGTAAAATAAGAAAAACAGGGTTCTACATTTAAGTATAATTCAATTGTAAAAAAGAAAAAATCTCTCTTAAATTTCGATAATAAAAGTGATAGTTAATAATAATAATAAAAATTTTAATTATTTTATTTATTTTTTAATCACTAATCTATGTTCCAAAAAGGAAAAATTAGCGAGCAGAGAAAGCTTTTTTTGTTTATTTAATACTAAAAATTAAATTAATTAATTAGGTGCAACGAAATAAATATATAGAAATTGCTGTAAGGAATTATATTAACGATATATTAAGTACGTCTTTAACATTAATATTTAATATATTTTGGAATGTTTTAGAAATACTGAGAAGTTCTTAGTTAATTGCTTTCCCCACGTCTCTTTTTTGCAGTAGACTTATTACGTATGTATTTGTTTACTGGGTTTACTGGCGTCCAAAAAATAATGAAGCTTTTCCACGAAACTAATTAAATTTCATAAATAAATATTATAATTTTTAATGTTTTATTTAAACTAATTTGTGGAGTTTTATTTCTGATTGTTATGTTGATTAAATAAAAAATATTTTCATTTTAGAAAACTAATTTTTAAATTTTTAAAAATTACTTTAATTTTTAGTAAAAAACCTTTATTAATTTATTATTTAATTTTTTTAATAACAATTGTTTAACATATTTTGTGTAAATTGGATTGAATGATATGTTGTTGTGTACAAAAATTAAATTATTAACAAGTTATTATTAGTAAAAAATCTGTCATTAAAAAGCAAAATAATTTGATGAAAAGAAATTAACATTTTTCAACGGTATGCTCTGACAATTGTTGATTTTAGGTGATACATACATTTTGAATTTTTGATTTTCGGCAGAGATTAGGAGGCTTTTTTATGTTCTCTACTCTTTCAAAGAGTGCCACAGTAAACTAGTGAACTTATTTAGCTCACCAATAGAAAAGTATCATTACAAATTCATATTTTATTATTATTTTTATTATTATTTCAATATTTTTAATTTTAAAATTAATTATTAGTGGAACTATATTCGTAATATGTATAATCAAATAAATAATAGGTAATAACCGCTTAAGTTAAAGTATATTTTATATAAATAACAATAACAAATATATGTGTCAATTAATAAATACAACAAGAAAAAAAGCTTTAGTATGTGGACTTCACCTTACCAAATTTACAGCGATTATAAAAATAGTGGACTAAAAAAAGAAAACAATAAATGATGATGACGGTCTAGTGTGTAATTTTTCTTGTTGTCTTTAAAAGTTAACAAACAAACATAGTTTTGTTTTTCCCTAGTAGATTTAAAAATTCGAATATGTAGACCTGAACTCAAGCCGAATTGCTAATAATTTAGTTGTCACTCTTTTCTATCTTGTCTGCCTGTTTGTTCGGTATAAGCGGCGAGCGTTTTCAATGTAAAGACATGATTTCCAAGCCTAATATGTACCGCTGTACTGTAACCTAAAACCTAAAATTCATTTGTTATCTAGAGTTTTTATCCCTAGTTTTTATTTCTCAAATATATAATTATAATTATAAGGTTATTCTAGGAATTTGAAGTCTAAATATAATTGTTTGTTTAACATATTGCCTAATTCTCCTAGCCAAACGTAAGGGCTCTTTGGTTGCTTTATTTAACTTAAATTTTTTATTTTTAATAACATGTTCCTCAATAACACATTATAACAGCATTAAAAGCAGATAGCGTTTAAGAACTATATAAAGGCGACATCTATATAACATTAATGAAAGGTAGTGCGATTAAAGATTCTCTTTTTCTCATACATCAAATGAATGGAAGCTTAAAGAAATAATACCTTTAATAGTTTCTTAATTAAGACAAAGAAATAAAACTTAAATATGAAATAAATAATGATAAAATATATGTTCGGTTTTTAGCATTTAATACACCTTAAAACAAAAGCTGAAAACGCCCATCAATTACCAAAACATTATTATTTTAAGTGGCATAAATGAATAAAAACAAAACAATAAAAACCTTAAGTTTATAGGAGCAATAACAGCAACATAAAAAAATGAACAACTGTTGTTGATATTGCTATTTTAGATTATTAAAAATAAACAAACTAACTGGCTGAACGACCAACTGACCAACCAATGGATTTAAAGGCTAACGTCCCTTTTATCTTTGTAGCATTTAAATGTGATGGTTTATTAGGAAGAAAACACTCAGGCCTTTGTTGTTGGTTTCTCTTTTTTGGTTGTTATTTAAATAATAAAATTATGGGAAGAGATTTAATTAATTCTTAAATGCCAGGCTTCCTTCCAAGTTCGATACCAAAATTCGATGCACTCATCTCTCTAAGAAGCTTTTTCTATCGTTTTAAAATTTAAAATTTGGAATATAATTTTGATTCGACCTCCGGTACATTTGAATATCTAAATTTTTATTTCAGAAAGAGAAAAACTGTTTACAAATTTTTATGGTTATTTTTTAAGAAATAATAGAAAACTGAAAATAAATTTTAAGATACGAAGATTACAGAATGAAAAAAAAACAAATATATTTGTATATTAAATAAGAGAAGGAAAAAAATGTTGGATTATGTGTGGACCTCGCCTTAGCAGTTACTCATTGAATAGGAATTATTTCTGATATTAAAATATTTTTAATTAGTTGTATAGATGCTAAGAATACTGATGACGAAAGTAGCATTTCACTAGTGTACAATATTTTTTTAATTTTGATACGTATATTTATAGGTGAACATAAGATAAATTATGATAAAATTATTCACTTAATTATAAGACTTAAATAGTTCTAGTAATTATTTTTAAAATGAAAAATATAAAATTTTAAAACACATTAAAACAGCAGATATCGCTAATTCTTTCATACCTTTGTGAAATATTTTTCAGCTCATTTTCATTTTGGTTTCCTCTTGAACAGCTAATACTATAAAAAGTTAATAGCATGTTAATAAGTACATAGCTGTACCACAAAAGCTATTATTCGCCCTCGATTCTATTAAAGCACTGGCGCTTCGGGACATTTTTTGCCCACTACCATCGAAACAATCAATTTTATATCAATATCATGGAGTCGATTCGAGTCATTAGATCAAGGACTTACTTTTTTAACATCTTTTAGGGCCGTTGCCTTTTTAAGCCATTTCATGTCTTAAAAAATTCCTACTTAACCTTAGTTTTAATAAACTGAACTTTACTTAACGAGATTCTCGCAAATCCGATACCGCGGTGATACAGAAATTTAAAAAAATAAATAATGTTAAAGTACAGATTTATGGTCACAGCTGACTTTTATTGCCAGCAAAATAATATGCTATGGCTATTGAGAAATTATTTTATTTTTAGCCAAATGAAACTTAGAAGCCCTTTTCTTCAATTCACAAAAAAACAATTTTTTGTCAATCTCATTTTATTAAGTTTCCGCCTTCTATTACCGTTCAATTAGTTCTCGGTGCCTCAGTGCTCGACATTAACATCCACTGTAACGCATGCATATTGCCTGTTGCGAATAAAACGGTATTGTTGTTGTCTTATCCTTTATTCTTGCTGTAAAAAAGAACAAAATATTGTGATAGACCACACCTTAATAATCACTTAACAAAGGCAACAAAAACAAAAAACAAAAAAACTAATACAATAACAAAACAACGAAAAACTAAAAACAAAAAGAAAATAATTTACAAAATTGCATTTATATATTTAAGAATATTGTTTATTATAAAATAATAATAACAGTGAAGAGAGTGGATTAGTTTCAAAACATTGTGGGGGGTATTTAAAAATTTTGTGTTTTTTTTTTTTTTTTTTTTTTTTTTGAGGGGATTGGGATAAAATAAGTGGCGTTTTATTCGATTCAGTTTATTAATTTAAAAAATATTCGTAGATATTAATTTTATTATCCCTCGAATTTAAATAGAAATGGATCTACGATTGGATTTCATTAACCGTGTTATCTTCATTGGATAGTGATAGGAGGCAGACGGAAAGTTTTTTTTTTACAACCCTTCATTTGCCCAACTATAATATGCTTAAGCTGACTTAAGCTAACGTTAAAAATTTAAAGAAAAGTCTGCCGAATTCTTAAACAAATCATTAACTTTAAGCTGACTATAATGCACTTACATGAATATAGAAATTAGTATGCACAGTTGCAAATTTATTTTATTCGCACTTTTGTAAAAAAAACAAAAAGTTGTTTAATAATTATAAATTGTATACCCAATACTATACTATCCTTATATAAATATACATTTTTTTAATAGTTTTAGAAAAATTACGAAAGAAAAATTACACATTTTACGCTGTTTGTATTATTTGTGCCAAAAGTACTAAAAAATTGCAACCGTGTGCATCATTGAACTAATAAACAAAGCGTGATTTGATTTACATCTACACCGACTACATAGTCATATTCAGATGGTGGTCAAACCACTTAGTTGATTGGACACCAACTACGCCCTAGAAGGCCATCGAATACGTATATCCTCCGGTCACTTCTAGTAGCAATTTCGAAAGCCCGAAGTAGGCCGCAGCTTTCACTCCTTGCTGAAGAGTTGGAGACTTTCCAACTCCTGGTCCAGAACGCATGAAGCTCTCATTTATCAAGAACACGCCGGCATTCATACTCACTGGTCCTGAACCATTCATTGTGTTAACTTGAATGATCCGACCCACAAACTCTCACGAGGGTCTCGAAACCACAACCACCACGATACTCCCAATAGGGGCCAACCTCAATAACCAGTCAGAGCACATCATTGTCTAAAGAGAACAAATAGTGTACTCTGGGGCAACTGATTTCCCGTGGAAATATCTGGATTGTCCAGGTGACTCCTACTAGCCTCAAAGGCCTGGGCTCCCTTTGACCCCGCAAGACGCCAATCTAAATGGAATAGTAGGTTCCAAAAAGACTATAATGTGCCCCCGGGGGGAGAACTAATAAACAAAAAAAAATTAATTTTTTTTACAAATTGTGTGTTAAATCAATGGAAAAGAAATTAAAATGTTTAAGGGCCCTTAAGTTATTAAACGCCAAGTTTGAGTCTAGTTTTTCAACGTTATCATGAGTACTACAAAATAAAGATTCACATTGTAAAAAAGTAAACAATTTTTGATATAAATGCTTATACCGGCGAGGTGCGAGAGAGCTGCAGTAGTGCCCTCTCCGCCGTCTGATTGAGCTTCCATCCTCTTAATTTCTTTGTAGAAACGTTCTCGTAGTAACTTGCATCTGTGTTTGCACTCCGGAACTGTATATATTTCATACCAGTATGAAAATAAAAAACGCAACCAGAATTTTCCAAGGTGTTACCACTTTTACTGCATTTTTTCTGCTTCTTCTTTCCATGCTTGTTCCTTTGAATTGCCGTTATAATAAAATGCGTCTCTTCTGTCTTATAAGCAATTTTTTCTCTGTGAGTTTTCTATTAAATTCAGAGAAAAAATTTTTTCGCTTAAGTCCTTCATTGGAATTTGTTTACTAATGTATCTACAACACATTGCAAAATCAGCTGTTTCCATACGCAATGTGCGATCTGTTTCATACATTGCTTAACCAAATGACATTTGACGAAAAGTTTTCTTAAGTAGATTATAGTTTGCCACTAGGTATTTGCTTAAGTTGCCTAAGTTGGCTTAAGTCAGTATATGCATAATATAGTTGGGCCTTTATATTTATATCAGAACCGTGCTATAGTGCCAATATGGTATACGTAGATGCGTTATAGTTTTAAAAGTAATACAACTAAGAGAGCGAGTTTTGAGTTCGACATCTTAAAAAGATCGTATTCAGATATTTCTCTCAACGGTTTAATTACATTATCGGCTTTTTATATTGTTTAGTAACTCTATCTATACGTCAACTGGGATAGTCTTGAAAATAAACTTCTAAGCAGTTCTTAAACTACAATATCTGCTTTTTATAATTTATCTCAAAATTTAAAAATAATTCAAATGTTATTTTTTACTTACCATATGGAACTTTAGGCATTCTTGTTTTCCTAAATTGTTGCTTACCGCTCAAAACATAAAACAATATGCAGCGAAATGGGGTTTTTTATGGAGATACTCTTTTTAGTTTTAATATTATTTTTTTAATTTTATTTGGGTACGGTTTTCCGTCGACTATTTTTTTACTTATGCTGGAAGTGGTTAAATGATCTCTGTAGATTTTTCAAATCCTGTCTGTTTCGATTTAAAAAAAATTTATATACGAAAGAGTGAAGTCCTTTATAGGTCAGTTATTAATTCTCAATTTAATGTTTTGTAAATTTAAATTTCCCGGCTAAAAAGTTTCTAATTATAGTTCCCTTAACGTACAAATTGAATCTTTGCTGAGACTTTCTCTAACGTTTACTTAAATTTTTTGTCAAGCAGTCATCATAATAAAACTGCTATAAATTATCAAATACCTAGATATAACAATTCCTCAGATAGAAATATGTAACAGAAGGACATATATTGTAACATTATAAAGATTGTGCTTTCTTTTTAACAGAGGAAAAAACTCTGCCGGTTACATTCGTTTTTTTTAGGAAAGCGGTTTTTTTTTGCAACAACACCAGTGTTGTGTGCGCAACTAGTTTTCCCACTGAAGATATTAAATTTCCTGTTGAGGTGTTAACTTAAAATGAACATATATCCTGTTGATTTGGCGTCATATATTTTTTGTTTAGTTTGTATAAACACCATCAAGGACAGCATTATTCACACAGGCACAACAGGGTTTGTTTTGAACAATTTATTTACAACTTATTTATTATTGAATTATTTATAAATGATAAATTAAATTTGAATAATAATTTTTAATTTGTTGAAATCTTTTGTCTTATATATTTCATTGTTATAGACTACAAAATAATTTTCGCTTGTCTATTATGTTTTAATAAGAACGTTTTTTTTTCGTTCCCTCCTTTTCCCTGTTAGCAGCAATATTTCTAATTGCAATTTAATCATTTTGTGTTTTGTGGCCTGTTGTAAGATTTTTTTTTTTGTTTTGTCCATTAATTTTCCTATTCACTTTTTGTTATATTAAAAAAATTATTTTTAATTACTTAAATTGTAGTTGAGTTTAAGTATCTCTTTTTAATAGAGCAAAATGTTCTACCTACACGGCAAGAAAATCTAAAGTTGTAAGGAAATGTGAGCTAAGTATTCCAGCAAAAAAATTAAAAAACCCACAGTGCTTTAACTTATTTAATAATATTATTCTACACGTTAATTGCATTCTTTATAATGATAACTAATTTTTAAAATGGTAAAAAAAAATGCAATTGCCTTTTTAAATCCAGAAAATCATTTTCAACTTGATATGAATTCCTTGAGAATAAGAAATCCTAGAAAGTTAACTACACTATTAAAACAAGGATATATATCCCACTTTTTAGTTAGCCCTTGAGGGTCAGCTTTAAATACAATTTTTTTAGTATTTCTAGTAATTCTTATAGCGAAACAGCATCAACTTTGACGTAGCAGTTGAACGTTTTGAAGAAAACATATTTACTTTTGAAAGGCTAATTGCTCTTATGCTTGCATAACGATATTGAACTGGCTGGCCTAATTAACTTCGCTCTAGACTAATCTCTTGGAAAAGCAAAACTTATAAAGCAGTCTTGTAAGGGGTGGCTTAATTTTTACACCTAATTCTTATGTTTCTGCTGTAGCTCTAGCTAAATTAACAAACTTATGCATCTAGCTTTATCTTGCTTGGCAAAGTAATTCGAATAAACACGATGAGGTTTTGGTGAGACTCTATTCACATTTTTAAAGCATCGCAGCCGTCAGCCATAGTGTTGAAGCAGATCCATATTTGTCAATTCCTCGACATTCTCAACAATTTGGTTTATACACATGACGAATTTTGCATAAAGATTTGACTTTGAAGCCTTACAAGGTTCAACTGGTGCAGGCATTGAATCAAACCGACCATTCATGTCGTCGTAGATTCGGTCACTTCATTCAGCAACAACCGACTGATTTTTCTGAACAAATTTTTTTTTGCAATCGAAGCTAATTTTCACTTGTAAGGGTACGTCAACAAACAAAACTATCGCATTTCGGCTGCTGAAAATCTTAAAGCGATTATTGCAAAGCCTTTGCATGCACAATGTGTCACTGTATGGTGCGCTACTTGGTCTGGAGGCGTACTTGGGTCGTTTTTTTTGAAGCTGAGGCTGGAAATGCGGTTATGGTCAATGGATCATGGTATCGCGAAATGCTAACAACTGAATTTTGGCCCATTATTGTCACACAACCAATGAAACAATCAATTTATTGCAAATCAAATTTCCCAATCGCATTATTTCACGACAATCAGCAGTTAAGTGACCAGCCAGATAGTGTCATTTATGTTAAGCACAAAGACTATACGGAGCTAATCAAATCCATTTCAGTCTTAAAACTCAAAATCCTTGGTGTGATTACCTAAATAGGGCCGCCATTTTGCCAAAAAGTGATTAAAAACTTTAAGCGTGTTCGTGGTGGACATTTGCCAGACATCATTTTTTATTCATAATTGCCGAACTTTTCTCTTCGTAATTCAATAAAAAATTTGAATCATCTTAATCTAAATTTTTTTGTTTTAGAAAACAAACATCTTTTTGAAAAATCCTTTATTTCTTTATATACAAGACTCTGTTGTGTTTTAAACTCGCCATTTTTTGTTTAACAAACAGAAAACTAAAACAATAATTTTTTATATTTTTTCTCTAAGTGTATATTTTGTTTGCAAATAAAAACAATGGCACAATTATAGTTTAGTTCTACATCTCAGTTAAATTAAGTATAAAATAATATTAAAATACAAAATAGAGTTATTATTTATTAAATCGTTACTAACTGATGTTGTAAAAAATCTAACAACTACAAAAAAAAAACATTTATAATAACGAATTAATGATCAAATAGTGAAACTACTTAAGATGCAATACAATTCATTTAAACAAAAATACACAAACAAAAACAAATAGTTTTCAAATAGTAACAAAAAACCCTATTAAAGTTGTATTTATTTGAAATGTTTTTTTTGAGAATATCATGGCAATGATGAATTAGTCATTTAATAATCAACTTTAGATTTTCATATTCATTTCAAAGGTTATTAAATTGATCGAATTATTTGATCTATTTCTATTCAAATGACAAATTCAAAGAATGTAATTTTAGATTAGAATTATTTTTCAATATTGAGAAAATTAATAATAATAAAAACAAATCTTGTGGTTCAAGAACATTTTACAAGGGTGGTTTTAAAACTATCCCAGGCAGTGTTACTTAAAAAAATAAAATAAACAGCCAATATCGCAATCGAACTGTATATACGAATATTCGAATACCATCTTTTTGTAAATATGCACTCTTAAACTCACTAGCTCAGAAATCATTGCGACCTTAACATTTTCGCAAAGAGTATATATATATATTATATCCGCTATCGCAATTATAAAACTTTATTTAAAAATAAAGAGTTGTCTATCCAAGACTAAATTTTTACTTAGACCTTCATGAATTACAACAAGCAGACATTTAAATTAATTTATGCAAATGGTTTTCTAAATCAAAATAAAACAAAAAATTAAGATTTTTAATTGTATTACGAAGAGAAAAGTTCGAAAATTATGAATAAAAAATGATATCTGGCAAATGGCCACCACGATCGCGCTTAAAGATGTCGATTCTTTCATCAAATTTTTTACTCACTTTTTGGCAAAATGGCGGTCCTATTTCGGTATTCACGTCACGAGTTTTAAGTTTTTAGGCTTAAATCAATTCCATTGGCTCCGTATAGACTCTGTCCTTCACATAGCCCCACAAAAAATAATCCAGTGGTTTTAAACCACGCGATCTGGCTGGCAACTTAACTGCTTATTGTCGAGAAATTATGCGATCGAGAAATTTGGCTTACAATAAATTGATCGTTTCATTAGCTGTGTGACATATGGCACCATCCTATCGAAACCACATGTCATTAATATCCATGTCGTCAATAACAGGCCAAACCTGAGTTGTTAGCATCTCACGATAGTGTGATCAATTGACCGTTACCACATTTCCAGCTTCATCTTCGAAAAAAAGGGCCTAATCACGCCTTCAGACCACATAGCGCACCATACAGTGACACATTAAACATACAAGGGCTTATCAATAATTCATGTAGGATTTTCAGAAGCCAAAATGCGGCAAATTTTCTTGTTGACATAGTCTTACATACCCCATACCATGGCTTCGTCTGATTATTTTTTCAGAAAAACCAGCCGGTTATTCCTAAATGAATTGAGCGAATCTACTGCGATGTGCATGGTTGGTTGGCGTCAATTCCTGTACCAGTTGAACCTTGCAAAACTTCAAAGTAAAATCCGTACGCAAAATTCGCCTTGTTGTATTTTGGATAATCCCAATTGTTGAGAAAGTCGAGAACAACATTGCTGCAACATTGGGCAGCAAATCCGCAGTGCTGCGATGTTTTCACTTAAAGGACTTGATCAAGTATGCGTTGGTGTTCGCACATTTCTCAAAAGAACGTTATGTTGACCGATAATATCACGAATTTTACGAAATGTAACTTAAACAGAACCACCATTTTCAATATGGATTTTAATTATTTTAATGCGATTTTCGTGCGAAATTGAATTCCTTGTTACAATTGCCTGCATCTACTACGAATACGCCACAAAAACTAAATGTCAAAACTATTTTGTTGCCGGTGTTGCCACAATTAAAAAACAAATTTCTTTTGAAGAACTCGATATAAAAATAAGAAAAACACTTTAAAGAATGTCCCAACAAAAGAACTAATTTTGATATTTACACAGAGCTGGGATCCGTTTTTTAAAAAAGCAGAAAAATGTTACATGTTTAACATAAATGTTACATTTAAAATTTCAATAGTATATTTCATGATAAGACTTATTTACATCTGCAATTGGCCGCAAGCCGTAATCAGATGGTTTTCAAACCACTGGGAGTGAAAAGCAACGTCATTCACGCCCTGGGAAGCCGAGGACTATTTCCAGCAACAGGTCATTACTAGCTGCAATTTCAAAGGGATGCAAACCACAACTCCTTGCTGAAATGCTGGAGACTATTCAACTCCTGGTTCAGAACATATGACTAGCATGCTCACTGGATCCGGATCATTCACCCGTTGGTGTTATAAAAGGCGAGATGATTCTGGCCCCCGCATCAAATTCATGCAGGGGCCGCAAAACCACAACCACCACGACACTCCCGAAAGGCCATGATCAAATTTTTAGGCCATTACTTTATGTCCATTTTCTAATGAAGAAAACCTTCAAACATTCTCATTCTATTAAAATCAAAGCAAAACGTTTTTTAAATTCGATTGGATAAATTGTTTCGCTTCAACATTTTAATTCAATCCACTAACATTTTTCTTATTAAATTAAATTCAATAAAATCAGATTCACAGACTATTACTGGCTCACTTATTCACCAGATTAAATTGTTTTAGTATCAATATCTAAATATGAGAACATATTTCTATTAAGATTAAAATCTTTAAATAAAAAAACCAAACTGGTAAATCTAATAGTAATGAATCTATTAAAACATGCAATAATGCAACAACAAAAACCATAAATCAGAAAATCTAAAAAAAAATTAAAAAAACACACTCTAAGACAAAAAACATGAAAGTGCATTTACGTAGCAATTAATGGAACCAACAATTAAATATAGAGAATTAGTCTTAAAGTCTCTAGAATTATTTGGCACATACAGGCCCATCCACACTCACACACATGCATGATAAATTCATATATAAAAACATGTTATAATTTATGCTAATACTTTCTGTAAAAGCCTTTAAGATAGAGAATTAAGACGCATGACATTAAATCATAAATTTCATTTTATAGCAGCCAAACTTGTAACCCGGTATAAAATAAAAACAAGTAAAATAAAACTATTTAACATTTTTATTACAAATCTTACCTACCGACTGGAAAATATATGTTATCACGATAAAAATCAAAATGTTTCTTAAGATTAAACAACAGAGAGAAGTGAAAGTTTTAAATAAAAAAATTCATTGTTCCAACACTTGAATATTCGAAAAGTATTAAACTATAGGTTTCCTATTATCATCCTTCTAAAGGGTTTTTCAAGTTCATTTTTTAAAGCAAAATAAAACAAAAATTTAGATGAAGACAATTCAAATTATTACTTTTATTTTTATTCGACCTTTTTTAGTTTAATTAAATATGCACTAATATTTTAAACGGTCTTTTAAATATTTTAACGATTTTATTTTTTCGATATTTCGCTTTCCTGTGGAAAGCTTCTTCAGGAAATTATTTTTTTATATTTTACAAAAACAAAAAATTATAACAATTTAAATTCAAATTTTTATTTATTACCAAGAGATAACTTCAGCAATTATGAATGAAAAATGATATCTGGCAAATGGCCATCAAGACCACGCGCTGACAGATGTCGATTGTTTCATCAATATTTTTAATCGCTTATTAGCAAATTGGCAGTCCCACAAATTTTGAGCTTAAAGGCTGAACTCAATTCGTTTGGCTCCGCATAGTCTCTCTCCTTAACATAGCCCCACAAAAAATAATCCAGTAGTGTTAAACCATGCGATCTGGCTGGCCACTTAACTGCTGATTATCGTGAAATTATGCGATCGAGAAAGTTAGTTTGCATTTAATGGATCGTTGCATTGGCTGTGTAGCTTGTGGCACTGTCCTATTGAAACCACATGTCATTAATATTCACGTCGTCAATAACAGGCCAAAAATAAGTTAGCATCTCGCGATAGCGTGATACATTGACCGTTACCGCATTTCCACCCTCATCTTCTAAAAAAAGGCCTAATCACGCTTGCACGCCACATAGCCCACCATACAGTGGCACGTTGAGCATGCAAAGGCATCTCAATAGTCGCTCTAAGATTATCAGAAACTCAAATGCGGCAATTTTGTTTGTGGCATGCCCTGACAAGTGGAAACGGGCTGCGTCTAAAAAAATTATTTTTTCAGAGAATCTACGGGGATGTGAATGGTTGGCCGGCTTCAATCAATGCACCAATTGAAACTTGTACTAATTGAAAGTGAAATCCTTACGCAAAATTCGCCTTGTGGTTGTTTAGGATAACCCCAATTGTTGGGAACCTCGAGGAATTGACAAACTTGGATCTACTTTTTTTATTATAAAGAGAAGTAGCACTTCAGGCCTATTTAGTCAAGTACCGTGCTACAATCTTTAGGAAGATTAGAGAAGAGATGAAACAGGTGGTGAAAGTAGAAGGATAGTCGGAAACTAACTGCCGTATACGACAGCACAGCGACCAGTAACTATGCCTTCATCGCTATCCAGCCCCACCGACAGTAAATTTTTATTTTTGTACTGAAAGAAAACCAAGGTCTTCGTTGGGAGTCGAACCCACAACCCCCATACTGACAAGCTAGTACACTACCTACTAGCCTACGGGGGCACCTAACTTTAACACTGTGGCTCACGGCTGTGATGTTTTCAGTTGAAAAACCCGTTCAAATACGCGTTAGAGTTTGCCCGTATTATTTCGCGCCGTCGACTCTAACTTAATGACCAAATTTTTAATAGCGCTCCCAAAAGGACGGTTTTGTTGTCCGAAAATATCATAAAGTTTACGAAATGTAACTTTAACAGAACCGCCATTTTCATAGTGGATTTTAATTATTTTAATGTGATTTTCATGCGAAATTAAATTTATTATAACAATTTCCAATGCATCTACTACGAATATGTCAAAAATCTAAATGTCAAAACGGGCTACGAAAGAACCTGTTGGAACTGAAACTAATAAACCTGTGTTTAACCAGCACTTCTAATAAGGCAACTACCGAGGCAGCATAACAATTGTGAGTTTTCTTTTAGTTGAACTTGTTCAACAACAACAATATGTAAATGGTTACCATATCAAATTGTCTTGTAAATCAAGTATAAAAATATAAGATTTTCAAATAGCCATTTTCAAATGTTCGGGATAAGTGGATTCTTAGCGATTTGGCGTCTAAAAATTTGATGTTACAATTCCGATTCGATTTGTATTTTTTCCAAAAATTTATTCGACAAGTGTGATATTCTATGATGGGCAATTGACTTTAATGCATAAAACACTTGATTTTCAAAATTGTAAATTTTTTCGGATAAATAATTTATTTATTTAATTATTAATAATTAATAACAAAAACCTGCACAACAAGAAACAATTTTATATTTAGAGTACAGGAATGTGCTATAGAGAAATTAAATTAAGGCGGCAAATACTCAGACTATAGATATTCAGTTAAAAGTTGCTATAATTAAGAAAATTAAATAAAACTGCTTAAAGTCTTTTTCATTGCTATTAAGTTGTTGTGCTTGAGGAAGGACATTCCAGAGACGCGATACATGTATAAAAAAACTGCCATTCAGGTACAAGAAAACGGGGTAAAGGAATTATAAACCTTATTCCTCGAACTGATCTGGTAAACCTGGTTTTATAAATAACATATTTCATTTCTGAAAAAATGATTTTATGAAGAAACAAATGCCCACAGATATTAAGGAGGTTGTTGGATGAAACCCTATATAGCTACGAAGAAAATTGGGAAACATGATCATATCTTCGTAATTAGTAAACATATCTAATGATTTTCCCCGGGGGCACATTGATATGTTTTGATGGAAATCCACCATTATTAGATGTGTCAACGGGGGAAAAACGGGAGCCCAGTCCCCTGAAGGCTAGCAAAGAGTTAACTGGAAATTCCACGTTATTTCCATGGGAATCAGTAAGCCCCAGAGTTCAGCCTTTTTGCTGTTCTCTGTCGGAATATTGAGGTTAGCCCTTCGGGAGTATTGTGGTGGTTTCGCGGCCCTTAAGGATTTGATTAAGGGGCCAGTATCATCTCACCTTTACTGAGAACAATAGGTGAATCACACGGATCCAATGAGCATGCTTGTAATGTGTTCTGGACCAGGAGTTGAATAGCCTTCAACTCTTCAGCAAGGAGTGGAGGTTGGCGGCCCTGCTTCGAAACCTCCGAAATTGCAACTACGAATAACCTGTTGCTCGAAATAGTCTTCGGCTTCCTAGGGCGTGAATGACGTTGCTTTTCATTTCCAGTGGTACGACCACCATCTGATTAAGGCTCACTGCCAGGCGCAGATGTAAATCTTATCACATATCTTATTGCTCATGTGGTTTGACCACCGTCGAGCTATGGCATACACACGCTAGGTACCGACGTAAATCTAATCACGCTCATCTAATGATATTGTTGAATAAGACGTTTAGTTTTCCAGCCCAGGAACAAGATAAGATTGTGCAAGAAGGTGTATAGCGATATGACGACCACAGGCACCTCAGCTTAGTGTAAGTCCGACCCACAACTGAGTTCACATGGTTTGTGCATGTAAGACTATTACTGATTATTATCCCCAGGTTCTTGGCAACATATACAATAGTAATTTTTCCATTTACTAAAACATCAACATCGGTAATACGAATAATAGTTTTCTTACGCATTATAATACACTGTGTCTTATGAGGATTTAACCAAAATCCATTAACAGTTGCCCAACAATAAATTTTATTCAATTCTTCATTCAGTCTTGAAATGTTTTCAGCAGTGGCAATGATTGGACTGCTCAAATACAGCAAGAAATCATCTGCGTACATATGGATTTTGTAGTGGTAAAGCTGTTAAGGTAAATCAATAGCATACTTAGAAATAGAAAAGGAGTGGTTCAAGGATTGATCCTTAAGGCACTTCTCTAGATAAATGTAACACCGAAGATTGAAAATTGTTTGACAACACAAACACTGCGTGCGACTACAGAAAACTATGAAGATAACAGTCGTGTGGAAGTAAAAGATATTTAGTTCGTTTTCATTTAACTTAACCATTAAGATAAAGATTTAGGAAGAGCTTTCAGTCATTCCTCTGTTTTTATAAAAAAAAAATCTTTAGCAAAATGAAAATGAAAAAACAGTTTCGAAATATTTAATGCGTGAACTTTGTTTTCTTTTCTCTCTGTTAGTTCAATAAAATTCTTATTTAATCAATTAGGCTTGAGATATAAGACAATTTGCAAAAAAAAAAATCTACTGATGATTTGTTTGTATGAGCAGTAGTGAATTGGCCTTATGTATATGCTTTCCCACTCGGTAACACATTAAGGTAGATTAATCTTTAGCAGGCTTAAAAAAGTAATCATTGATCTGTTTTCAAACGTTACGATTCACATTTTAATAAATATTGAGGCAAATAATTTAGTGCTTTTATTCCTCTTCGTCTTTGCTGGCTGTTTGTTTGGTATGAACGGCGAGCGCTTTCGATTTAAAGACCTCATTCTTAAGCCGTATTCTTAACTGTACTGGCAAGTCAGTGTTCGGGTTTAGGTAGTTCTTTTATAAAGGTCGTATCTACTCATTTAGGTAGAATGCACGGCACGCGAGCAAATAATTTTATTGTTGCAAATTGTGCAAACATTTTTGGAATTTTCTGTGACTGATGGAAAAGAAATTTTAGTCTACATTTTCCAAATATTTTTTAACCCATTTTTAGTTCGGACCCAATTTTAAGCAAATCGAGCCAGGATTTGCAGAAACAAAATTTGTAAAGAGAATTTAAAAAAAAAATTCAGAAACAAATTTCGCATGTGCGCACAAAAACTAATAAAAACCAGAAACCAAATTTACTAACTTAAAATAATAGCTAAGCTAGCAGTGTTCAATGTCAATTATAATAATCGTTCAATCGTGTAACTTAACTAAATTTTTAGCTCCAAACTTAAAACAAAAATTAACCTTTAAAAATATTTTGTCAATAATAATGATGCTATAATTCTATCATTATGAAGATCGAATAGATTTAAAAACAAAACGCAAAAATTAAAAAAAATACAATTACAAGAACAACAAAAGATCAAAAAACATTAACTGCAAAATAATATAAATAAAAAAAAACAAAAACAACAAAAAAATAAACCCGTATAAACAAATTGCAGCTGAAATTTTCAAGGTTTTCCAGTTCATGGATTTGCAACAAGGCGACGGTCGCCGTAATTGTTGTCGGCGTCGTTTTTATCGTTGACGTTAACGTCTTCAACATCGTTGGTTTTTAGTTGTTATTGGCTGTATCTGTTTATATTACAAAATAGTCAACGTTTTAAAGTTTGCAATCATAGTACGCGTGAGTTGTTGGTTTTTTTGTCTTGTTTTTGCTGTTATTGTGTTAATAAAAAAATGTAGTTTTTTCGTTGGCGCTCCCCCTCTTTTTAAAAAAATTTTTATAGAATTTATTAGATGTTTTTTTTTAGCTAAATGTTAATTTAATACAATATATATTTTTATTTATTTATTTTTTTTTGTACTTTTAATTTATTGCTGCTTTTTAAAAGAATTTTTTATTTAGCTGACAAAATTGTAGTTCTTCTCTCTGTGTTTTAGATAGTTTTTATTTCTTTTTTTTTATATATTATAACTTGCGTTGTTTTTTTAAATAAATAAATTTCCCACAGAATTTTTCAAACAACATTAGATGCAATAAATATTCATAATTTGAAATAAAAAATAAAACACCCAATTACCATAAGTGTGTGTGTGTGTGTGTGTGTGTATAGCAGACAGAAATGAATATAAAACGATTAAACATTTCTAAATTATATTTGTTAGTTTAAAACACATTCATTATTAATAATTTGCAGTTTTTTTTTTTAATTTTAGCATGTTTGTCAAAGGGCAAAGTACAAAATTCAAAACAAACCATTCTATTTTATTCCCGACACCACCAGGCACCCGTTACCTTAAGTGATTAAATATTTAACGAGCTTAAATAAAGAAACAGAACTGAGATAAAAAGTATAATTTCTCTTTTGAGGTGCAAAAGTGCTCGTGGAAAATAGTTCTGAGTCTTTAAAATTTTGGTAACATTTTTGCTTATTTCCTCATTTTAAGACTCGCCAGCTCTTAACATACTGTTATCATACTTTTGAAAATTGTCATGATTTTTAATTTTATTTTAAAGTATTTGACAAAACAGGGAGATTAGTAAAAGGAAACATTTCATTTTGTTTAATTTTGTTCTCCGGTAAAAAAGTAAACATTTAAAACATGATGTCCTTGTCAGAAATAGCCGCAAAAATTACAGCAACTTAAATTTTCCTTATATCGGGTTATTCAATATGAAGTTTGTTTTTCAATTATGGCACCATCAACAACATGATAGTTTTGACATTTAGTTTAATGACGTATTCGTAATAGATGCATTGACAATTGTTACAATAAATTCAATTTCGCACAAAAATCGCATTAAAATAATTTAGATCCACTATGAAAATAGTGGTTCTTTTAAAGTTATATTTTGTGAAATTCGTGATATTTCCTTCTGAGATCGCTATTAAGAATTTAGTAGTTAAATTTGAGTCGACAGGCTCGATACAAAATGTACGAACACCAACGCGTGTTCGGCCGGGTTGTTTAACTGAAAAAATCGCAGCCGTGAGCCAGAGGGTTGAAGCAAAATCCAAAACACAACAAGTCGAATTTTGGGCAAGGATTTGATTTTGAAGTCCTAAAAGGTTCACTTGGTGCAGGAATTTGATCTGGCCGACTATTCACATCATCTTAGATTCGATCAATTCATTCAAGAACAACCAGCTGGTTTTTATGAAAAAAATCCCTTTAACAGACGAGGCCCACTTTCACTTTTCAGGGCTTGTCAACAAGCAAAACTGCCGCATTTGGACTTTTGAAAATACTAGAGCGATTATTGAGACGCATTTGCATGCTCAAAGTGTCACTTAATGGTGCGCTATGTGGTTTGGAGACGAGATTGGGCCGTTTTTTTTTCAAATATGAGGCTACAGATGTGGTAACGCTGAATTGATCACGAGAGATGCTAACAACTTAATTTTGGCCTGACATATCGTTTCAACAGAACGGTGCCATATATCACACAGCCAATGAAACGATCAATTTATTGGAAACTAAATTTCCCGATTGGATAATTTTACGACAATCATCAGTTAAGTGGCCATTTAGATCGTGTGATTTAACACCACTAGATTATTTTTTTTGGGACTTTGTTAAGGACAGAGTTTATACGGGGTCAATCAAATTGTTTTCAGCCTTAAAACTCAAAATCCGTGTTGTGATTAATGAAATAGGGTCGCCATTTTTTCACTTGCATTTTATCGTTAATATTAAACAGCATTCATTGACTTATATCCGTATTAAAATAACACTATAGGGTAATTTTATATAGGTATACAAGAGAATATCAAATTGGCAATAATTCTTTTAGCAGGCGGTAATTTTATTATCCTTCAAGTATTTTGGTTTGGCGTTCGAACATGAATAGATTGATGCATTAACACCCCTTGCAAAGTGTGCCAATTGGGTCCAAAACAATATTATTTTTGAGTTCGATTCTCATAAGCGAATTCCGCTTAACAATAAAGCTGACTTTGTTGGAGTGGATGCTTTAATAAACAAAAATTCTCAACTCTAAGTTGCTTTTTGGGCTGGTGGAATAATTGGTTCGTAATTTTTTAAAAACGTCGCTGCTCAGAATGTTACAGTCAACGATGAATGCTACAGAGCGATGGTTACTAAGTTTTTCGTTCCGCAGTTATATGACCATGATTGGCAAGAGCTGTGAGTGTAAATTGGGTTCAAAACAAGGCTATTGTTGAGCCCAATTTTGATAAGGGAATTTTGTTTAACAATGAAGCTGACTTTGTTTCAGTGGATACTTCAATAAACAAAAATTCTCAAATCTAAGTTGATACAGCGTTACATTCAGAAAAACTGACTGTATTGTGTACTTTTTCGGTCTGTATTTTTTTTAAACGTTGCTGCTCAGAATGTTATAGTCAATAATGAATGCTATAGAACCATGGTTACCAAGTTTTTCGTTCCTTAGTTGTACAACCATGTTTAGCAGGAACTGTGCTATGGTTTCAGCAAGACCGTGCATGTTGAACAGCTCGTGGCACAATTAATTTATTGAAAGAAACATTTTGCAATAATTTTTAGTGCCTAAATTGTAAAACGCCTTGTACTTTTATAATATTGGCATCAGGTTGGCAAATAGCTTTAGTTGTTATTTTTACCATCTGCCACGATTTAAAACGCTAAAAAAAACCTTAAAATTTATTGTACCCAACAAGTACAAAATAAGCAATTCTTGAATATAAAAAAAAATATTTATTTGCAAAACAATCGGTTTTTCGCATTGAACAGCTTACTTATTCTAATTAACATGATTTTTGTTTTTTAATATTATACTTTAGAATTTAAAAACTAAAAAAAGATCTTTAAAGGAAACAAGATTTTTGCGATACGAATAGATTGCCGTGGTTACATTATAATCAACTGTAGCTCATAACGACATTATTAAAATATACATTTGCTATGCATTAATGTGTTTTAATTTTATTTTATAATTATATTTTTAATTTCCACTTAATGTTATGAATTATATTTGAATTACATGTTAAACTGAATTTTAATTAATGGAGAACAGCAGCAGACAAAAAGTATTGTAGAATAAGAAATTCTTATTCTTTATTTATTTATTAATTAATTTATTACATTTAAAGTTTTAACTGAATCAAGCAGGTTTAACGGAAAAATGTTAAAATATATTTCATTCCATTGTCAGCTTAATGTAATGGGCTTTCAACATGCATTAAAAGATATTAAGAAAAAAGGTCAGATAATTAGCACACCAATAAAATAAAGTTTCTTAAAGAATTAATTAACAATTAACAAATATAATACCAAAAAGTAGAGAATAAGAATATTTTTTTAGTTAAAAAAATATACTCGATGGCATAAACATTTTTTTTTTAAATCGATTTGCTTTTAGGAATATGACCAAATAAGATCAAACGCTGAACGTAGAAGAAAATCTTTGTTGAAACTTTAGTTCAAAAAAAATTGGTCAGCATAAGGAAACTTTGATTTTATTTGAAATATCGATCAAGTACCTTCGTTCCCATTTTAAGTATAATAGGGTAAAATTGTCGTTTTTCTAATTAGGACACCCAAATCAATCATCTCTCGCTTTGCACGTCACACAATAAATCCGTTGAATATTGTGAAACAATACAATAATATTCATTATATCTTGTTGCATATTATGTTTTAATACATGATAAAATGTTAAATAAAATTCATATTATAAAAATTACGCATAATTTGGACTTAAATAGTACTGAATAAGGTAGAGGGTCCGCCATCTAACTTTTTTTTTTAAACTAGTGCCTTTTTCGTGAATGGTAACACTTAGCTCATGTTTGATTTGACAGATAATTAGTTTCATCCTTCCGCTGAACGAATATGGTTGTGTATACGCTTGAACAACGCTAGAAAATATTGCGACATTACTTTGAAAATTATTGTAGTGTTGCAGAATGTGTGTGCGAAAAGTGCGTACGGATTTTGGAAGAAGAGAAGCACCGTCAGCACGGTATGTACGTTATCTTGTGAAAAAAGTAAAAGAAACTGGCATCCTCATCGATAAACCAAAGCGTCAAAAGCCAAAAACAGTGCGTTAACCCGAGAATATTGCTGCTGTGGCAGAAAGTGTGCGTGAAGCGCCATCTACATCAAATCACCGTCGTTCTCGTTAACTTTGGCTCGTGTCGTATCCCAAATCTCGCCAGTATCATTAATGTCAGTTTTTAATAAACATTTAAATTTACACACTTGTAAGGTTCAGTTGGTTCAAAAGCTGAAACCTACTGACTCAAATGAACGGTGTCCTTACAAAGAATATAATTTTCAGTACTGGATTTCTTAACAAGTAGACTTTATGCATTTGCTACAATCGGAATTCACAAGTGATTCTTGAAAAGCCGATGCATCGACAAAGTGGTCTGTTGGATGTTTAAGGGCTGGCGACATCATCGAGCCATAATTCTTTGAAAATCAGTTCGGCCCAGCAGTGTTTACTATGGCGAGATGATAACTAACTTCTTGTCGCCAGAAAATAAGTATATTAAACAGGCTGATATGTGGTTCCAACAGGATGATGCCTCTTACAATATATGCAACGAAATAATGGTTCTTCTGCACGAGAGAAATTCAATAGCCGTATTATGCTAGTTGACTATATTGGTTATGTGAATTGACGCTTCATTGAATTTTTAAACAAAAGTTTGTATAAGTTTGTCACCCCATATGATATACAAATGCAATTTTAGTTTCTGAAATCATCCATTTAAAAGTAAATAAAACTTTTTCATACCAGCTCTACTGTCCATCATTATGTCCGCTACAGATCTTAAAAAAAATATTAAAATTATAACCAATTTTTATTTTAATTTTTTTTTATATTCGCGACTACTGCTCTTTCTGCTTCAATTTATAACACGAAATGCAATCATATACTTACACACACATTATTTTAATGAGGATTATTGCATGCGTAACATGATGCGTGAAGATTATGTAAAATCGAATAAAAGAAAAATTAAAAGAATATCCTCCAGAATAGTGGAAAACTTAAAATATAAAACATGAAAAAAAGCAAAATTTAAAAAGAAAATAATTTACGTATATTCATTTCTGTATCTACGAAGGAGACATGAAAATTCTGAATATAATTTAAATGAATTTCTATCGCTTTTTAAATAGTTCGAAAAGACTAAAATATTAAAAAGTTTTTCGTTAGACTTTTAGGCGCGTAAACATTTTTATTAAGTCATTTATTATTATCTTATTGCGTAGTTTTATAATAATCATAAGCTTTAAATATATTAAATAGCCAGACAAGCTTGAGCGCCATTTTCTGTAAATCTGGCAACAATCTTCAAAACCAGTCCATTTCACGATTTATTTAAAGCGCTGTTATGTTATACTCTCCTCACTTGTTAATGGCCCTTGAAGGTGTGGCTTCCTGTTTTTATTGTTAAAAGTGCTTTAAGCTTTACTTCTGATCAGATTTACATCTGCACCTGGCCATAAGCCCTAATCAGATGGTGGTCAAACCACTGGAAATGAAAAGCAACGTCATTCACGCTCTAGGAAGCCGCGGACTAATTATAGCAACAGGTCATTCCTAGTTGCAATTTCAGCGGTTCCAAAGCAGGGTTGCAAACCAACTCCTAGTACAGAACGCATGAAGCTTAATACAATTAAGAACACGACGGCATTCATACTCACTGGAGCTGGACCATTCATTGTGTTCATTGTGAATGATCTGACCTCTGACGAGGGCCCCGAAACACACAGCCACCACGATACTCCCGAAGGGCCAACGGCAATAATCAGTCAGAGAACAACTAAAAGTCTAAAGAGACAATTAGCACAACTCTGTGGCTTACTGATTCCCATGGAAATATAGTAGATTTTCCAGTTGGCTCCTTGCTAGCCTAAGGGGACTGGACTCCCTTTTACCCCCACAAGACACAAGTCTAAATGGTTGTGTGATCCATACAGACTTATAAATATACCCCCGGGGGAGGTATTTCTGGTATAAGAATATATTAGGCAAACACGCCTTAATCAACTCATCTAACGGGTGTATACAAAAATTATTATTTGCTTTTTTTTTGAATCGCAACTCTAAAAGAACACAATTGATAATTTCTATTTATTCGCCTTTAAACACCTTATACACAGTTGCTACTCAACCAAAATTTTTTTTCTTTATAAATTCTGCTGGGATTCGAACTCAGAATTTGTTTAGTTTAGAAACATACAAAAACTTCGAAGCCACCTAAACTATTCAATTTGTCGTAGCTAAATTTGTATAAATTTGCACACGCATACAACACTTTGTTAGCGGCGGGGGAGTAACAACAACAAGCACAGCCAACAAACCTTTGGTTTTTATTGTGGAATTTTTTCAAATTTTGTTTTTCGTGTTGTGTCGTGTCCTGATTCCTTGGATTTTCTGCTTAAAATTAGAATTACAAACCAAAAAAAAAAAAAATTTTACAGCTACATAAAACTGTTTCACCAATAATCTCAAGAATTGAGCGAGGTGCATTGTGTGAAAGGGGACACGCATAAGCTTATCTATACGTGTTCATTTCCGAAAGTATGTATTTTCGCATAAACTTATTATTTAACTTATGAATATTGGAAAATTAGCGTTATACCTATTATAAGGCAAAGATATCTTTCGCTATCCAAAGGTAAAAATTTCAGAACGGATTCTAAGGTACATGTATTTTATAGATATAACACTAAACTAATAACACTGAAATGTGCAAAAAAAACGGAAAATGCTGCCTTCCTAAAAGCAAATAAAATGTGTAAAAAAGTTTTTATATTAAATAGAAGAAAATAACAATGGCAACCACAAAAAAAATTATGTTAATAAGTTTACACAGACTATCAAACGAAATAACAGGCAACAACAAAAAACCAAAAACATGTTCAAATTTTCTTATAATTAACAAGGAAATTCACCAAAAAAAAAAAAGAAAACTAACGCCTGCACACGATTCTTTGCTGTGTAAAGAACCACAAGCACACATGTGTTCAAATTGTTATTAGTGTGTGTTAAAACTAATAACACCTAACTATTTGTATGGTAAAGAAACAACGAAAAAGAAAATGGATGAATACTTGCCACCATAGTTGCATTTTGGCGGTAAACAATCATTAAATTTGTTGTTTATGCATTAAACCAAATTATGTTTGTTGCATGGCAGCTATCGGCCTGTCGGTCTTAACTATTCTATTAGCTTTCTTGTTCAATATACAGAGGTTTCGTTTTTCTAAACTGTTTTCTTTCAATTATCTAATAGCATCATGATCATGGCTGCTGCTTATGTCGTTAGAGACGTTAGTGATGAAACGTTTGGCAAAACACAAATAAACAAGTTTCAACAGCAGGAGGTTTTAACAGTATAATTGACAGTGTTGTTGCTTTAAGCAACCACGTCATCGCCACTTCCAACTTGAATGTTGCACAATTAATTTGTCTTTAAATACGTATTTATGAGCTTTGAATGTAATTCATTTAGTTTTTATTTCATTTCATTTGCAAGAAATAATTATATTTAATATTTTCCTGCCTATTTCACTTTGCTATCCTGTCCGTCCTACTACTCATCTCTCTTACAGAATATTATAGCAACATTGCGTGTGAATTGCTGATTTGACAGGTTTGAGAATAAAATTTTGTATGGATCCATTGTAAATTAAAATTATTAATATAATTTTAAAGTTATTTAACCATTATTGTGTGCGCTAAAATAGAATTTTTTTGAACCGTGATCAAAGAAGAAAATAATTATAAAAATTATGTTAATTAAATGCTTTTTAAAGAGGGACGTTGGTAGCGTTTTTTTTAGAAATAACTCAACAGTAGCTTTTTAATTCTGTTAGCAACACAATTTCGGTAGCATTTAAAAATTTAATTATTTTGCTTAAGTTGCAAATTTGCTTAAAAATAAAATGCATTAAAAAACCTTCTTCAAGAGGACTTCCAAAAAGAGGACAATGCTAAAAAATAAATATCGAACAATATAAAAGCTAGTTTTATTTTGCTTTTACAAAAAAGTAATTTTAAAAAATGTCTTACGAAAAGTACTTGGTAAAAGTACTTATGAAAAGATAGCTTAAAACAATTACTCTGCGTTAATTTGTACCAAAGTCCTTTTGAAACATAAATATTTTATAATATTCTCATAAAATATGTATTATTAAAGCATATCCATATGGCCATTTAACCATTTTTTTTTATAAAATACTCCAAAGTCTTATATCTCAAGCGAAATTGATTAAATAAGAATTTTATTGAACCAATGCAGCGAAAAGACAACAAAACTCAGAAATACTTTTATATAAAAACAAAATAAATATTTCGAAAATATTTTTTTATTATAATTTTTTAAAATATTTTTGAAAAATTATTCCAAAAACTAAAATTGGTTCTTTAAAAAAAGGAGGAACCCCGATATGTATCCACTAACAAATTTCATTTTTAAGGAATAAAAATATAAATTTATTGCCAAATTGCAAATATCACGAATATTTCAAACTGTTCTCGTAAGTACTATATGGCCAGCAAAAGTTTAAGAGATTTGTTTAAGCATGTCATGATATATTAAAGCACGTGCAGTAGCTGAAGATTGCTTATGCACATTATACATACCGAGAAACCTAAATAAACTCTTACGCTGCAATGTCATAATCATAGCTAAATAAAAGCTGTTTGGAGCGGTAACGCTATTGTAATTTCTTCTCCTGCAAATAACTAAATTGCTAAGCTCTGATGTCGTGCTAGTAATATTTGATTTAAACATGTAGCGGGTTTTTCAACAAGAAGTTGGTGCGCCTGTGGGCTAGTAGGTAGTGTACTAGCTTGTCAGTATGGGGGTTGTGGGTTCGATTCCCAACGAAGACCTTGGTTTTTTTTCACTACAAAAATAAAAATTGACTGTCGTTGCAGCTGCTCAGCGATAAAGGCATAGTCACTGCTCGCTGTGCTATCTTTATACGGCAGTTAATTTCCGACTATCCTTCCACTTTCACCACCTGTTTCATCTCTTCTCTATCACTTTCCTAAAAGAATGTAGCACGCTACTTGACTAAATAGGCATTGTTGCCTGAAGTGCTAAAAACTTAGACTTTCAGTTGTGAAATGTCAAAACTATAATGTGTTCAACAACATTATAGTTTTGACATTTAGTTTTTTGAAGTATTCGTAGTGGATGCATTGGCATTTGTTACAACGAATTCAATTTCACACAAAAATCACATTAAAATATTTAAAATCCACTAAAGTTCTATCAAAGTTACATTTCGTAAAATTCGTGATATTTTCAGACAACATAATCGTCCTTCTGACAATGCTATTAAGAATTTTTTCGTTAAATTTGAGTCGACTGGCTGGATACAAAATATGCGCACACCAACGCGTGTCCGACCGGGTCGTTCAACTGAAAACATCGCAGCCATAGTGTTGAAACAGATCCAAATTTGCCAATTCCTCGATGTTCTCAACAATTGAGGTTATTCAAAAACACCACATGGTAAATTTTGCATAAGGATTTGACTTTGAAGCCTTAAAAGTTTCAACCGGTGCAGGAATTTAAGCCGACCGACCATTCACATCGCCGTAGATTCGCTCAATTCATTCAGGAACAATCAGTTGTTTTTTTTTTTTAATTAGTGAATATGGACCGTTGGGAGAAATTGATTTAACGGCATTGGTAGGGATGGGCGACGTAGCTGAGCGATAATATAAAGTTCAGCTTAAGGTCGAATCTTGCGGGGTACAGTACAAGGTAAAGTGTGGTACACTTCGTGATATTTTTTTTTTTAATTTTTTTATTGGTTGGAACAGTGCAATCCGGGTTGAGGAGTCACCCTTGAGGGAGAGACAGAGCTGGCCGGAAAATCGAGCTTTTTTGCACACCTACACAAAGGTTCCACAACTGTAAAAATTTTGTCAGACAAAGCCCATTTTCACTTGTTACGGTATGTCAACAGTCAGAATTGCAGCACTTGGGCTTCTTAAAATCCTAAAACGATTATTGCGAAGCCTTTGCATGTTCAACGTGTTACTGTATGGAATGCTAAGATGAGGCTGGAAACGCGGTAACAGTCAAAGGATCACGCTACCGCGAGATGCTAACAACTCGTGGATATCCTTGATATATAGTTTCAACAGGACAGTGCTATATATCACACAGCCAAATCACAACAATCAGCAGTTAAATGGCCCATTTGATCATGTGATTTAACACCACTGAATTATGTTTTATGGTAATATGTTAAGGACAGAGTCTATTTGGAGCCAATCAAATCGATTTCAGCCTAAAAACTAAAAATCCGTAATGTGATTACCGAAATAGGACCGCCATTTTGCCAAAAACTGATTAAAAACTTTGATGAAAGAATCGACATCTGTCAGCGTGCTCGTGGTGGACATTTGTCGGATATCATTTTTCATTCATAATTGCCGAACTTTTCTTTTCGTAATACAATAAAAATTTGAATCATTTTAATCTTATTTTTTTTTTGTTTTATTTTGTTTAAGAAAACAAGCTTCTTAGTGAAAAACCGTTTACATGAAATAGATGCCGCTGAGTGCCTTAATTTAGCGTTTAGGGCAAAGCAAAAGTGGGGCTCCTTATTTTTTCATTTTTTATCTTTTTTTTTTTGGAAAATTTACCTGCTCTGTAATATTTTCCATAATTCTTTTATAAAATATTAAAAGCTTTTAGCTTTTTTACAGCAATTAAATAACATAATTTCTGTTGTTATTAATATTGTTGTTTTTGCCACTTCCGGTAAATGACTAAAAAGCCAAATGTTGCTATGTGTTTGGCTAATTTAGAAAGTGTTTGCATAAATAGCTACTACTTAGTACAACATGAAAGGCTAATATTATTTACTTTTTGCCTACACTAATGTGGCAAATTGTATTTTTTCCTTTCCTTTTTTCTTTGCTCTTATAAAAATACAGTGGTTTCATAATTTTAAGTAACGCAGAGTAAACATTTTTTTTCCGTGTGTTTTCTTAAAATGCGTATATTGGTTGCAATTTTACCTCCACAAACAACAGAAATAAGAAAGAAAATAAAACATATAAAAATTTTATTAATTTCCATTAAATGAAGGCTTTTTTACATAATTATTAAATAGCAAAAAAAAAAAAAAATAAAGTGAACAGTAATAGAATAACAGCAAAAGAAAATAAAGTAAAGAAGGAATGATAGCAGAGGAAAAAAAGACAACTAAATAAACATTAAATGTACTCGCATGTTGAGTGAAAATTACAACAATAAAAAAAAATAATATAAATATATATAAAATTCTAAATATGAAAAATATTGTACTTTATACTTTTCTAGGCATTTAATTTGGTTAAAAAACGATTGCATTTTATAAATAAGTATGTAGGTAAGAAGAAGAAAAAAGAACAGCAACAGTAGTAACAGCTATTGAAAAAAGCCACAAACTAGTCCAGAGGCAAGAATAAACTACAACTAACTTAAGCTGTAAACTGTAGCTGTAGCAACATCAGGAGCATACAATTATGAAAAATATGCAACAATGTAGACAAAGGCAATTAGCTGCATTGTATTTAATTTTAATGCAAAGTGCTGGTTAATTGCAACAGAAAAAAAGAAGAACATATAAATGCATACATACTAACACCAACACTAAACACTAAAACACTAAATACTTTAGTTGCATGCATTTTTATATGGGCTTGTATTTATTTACTTTAGTCGTACCCTTTAGTTTCTCACAGGCCAAAAATAATTGTTAGATGCATCTCTTTATGTTTCCTCTGAATATCAGTAACAAAAACAAAATTTTTTTAAATTAAAATAATATGCTCTGACAGCAAAAACATAAATAATTATTTTGTGCTGTACTGCAATAAATGCTTGCACCAATAATATTTCATGCAAATATTTCCTAACATTAAATTAAATTCTTTTATTTAATTATATTTCAGGTGTCTGTTTGTTTGTTTTCTTATTTTTTTTTGTTGTTGTAAATTTCTTCCTTGAAACTCCACTAAGAATGATCTGTTTAAATTTTTTATTATTTTTCAAATATCACACCGTGCCATTTAAAAATAAAAATTAAAACGAAATCTTTAGTTTCTAAAAAGGGTTTTTCAATAAGAAGTTTGTTTTCTAAAATAAAATAAAACAACAAATTAAAATTAAGATGATTCAAACTTTTATTGTATTACGCAGAGAAAAGTTCGGTAATTACGTATGAAAAATGATATCTGACAAATATCCACCACGACCACGCTGGCAGATGTCGATTCTTTCATCAAAGTTTTTAATAACTTTTGGCAAAATGGCGGTCCTATTTCGTTAATTACATCAAGGATTTTGACTTTTAAGGCTGAAATCGATTCGGTAGGCAACGTATTGACTCTGTCCTTAACATAGCCCCACAAAAAAATAATTCAGTGGTGTTAAATCACACAATCTGGCTGACCACTTAACTGTTGTTGGTCGTAAAATTATGCAAACGGAAAATTTTGTTTGCAATAAATTGATCGTTTCATTGGCTGTGTGACATGTGGCATCATCCTGCATGTCACTGATATCCACGTCGTTCATAATAGGCCAAAAAATGGAGTTGTTAACATCTCGCGATAGCCCCCCTCCTGGAGGTGCGCAGTCTTGATGGATCTCTTCTCCATCTTGACATATGCCTCCGAGGGTAAAAGGTGTCATCAGTCGCCTGGGCTAGCAGAAGCCCGATACTGGAAGAGACATGAAACTCTCAAAGTCCGACCGGTGACTTGGAGACACACACTGGTACTACGGGAACCAGTTGCCCGCAAGGGACCTGTTGTGGTTGTTGGTGAGGCCCCTCAAAGAACAACGTAGTGGCTGTGGTTCAAATCGGTCTTTGAAGAAAGTTCCTAAGAGGTGCTAACGAAAAGAAAAGCATCCCTATAAATGTCCCAGTTGTGATTGTAACAGGACTTGGGGGTGGATAGTCTCCAACTCTTAAGCAAGAAGTGGTGGCACTGCCCTTCTACCATGCACTCGATAATTGGAAGAAAGGCGCATATATACTTAGTGCGTATGAGTCTTAGGGCCTGAGTGGACGCTTTTTCCTACAGCCGATGGTAAGACCAACATCAGGTTATGGCCACATGGCTCGGTACTGATGAAAATCTTATCACGTTCTTAACTCGCAATAACATGATCCATTCACCGTTACCACACTTATACCCACATTTTCGAAAAAAAACGCCCCATTCACGTCTCCAGACCACATAGCGCACCATACAGTGACACGTTGAGTATGCAAAGGCTTCTTAATAATAGCTCTAGGATTTTCAGAAGCCCAAATGCGGCAATCTTGCTTATTGGCATACCACCCCCCCGGGGGAACTTTTATGGTCTTTGTGGAGAGTAATTATTTAGACCTGTGCAACTGGTGGAAAAAGGGAGCACAGTCCCATGAAGTCAGCAGGGGTACAACTGAAAGCTCCACGTTATTTCCACGGGAATCAGTAAGTCCCAGAGTTCCGTTATTTGTCTCTTTAGACATTTAACTGTTCTCTGGCTGATTATTGAGGTTGGCCCCTATATGGTGGTTGTGGTTTCGCGGCCCCATAACAGACAGGTCAGTTTTTATATGGTGGCCGGGTTCATTTCACCTTAAATAACACCTAGCTGGTGAAATGTTTCCAGATCCAGTGTGCATGCTAGACATGTGTTCTGGACAGGAGTTGGATAGTCTCCAACTCTTCAGCAAGGAGTGATGATTTGCAGCCCTGCTCTGGAATTATTAAGGTTGCAACTAGGAAAAACCTTTTGCTAGAATTAGTCTTCGGCTTCCTAGGACAAGCATGACTTTCCCATTTATGCATAGTGGTTTGACCACCATCTGATTTAGGCTCCATAGCCAGGCGCAGATGTAAATCAAATCACGTAGTTATTGGCATACCCTGACAAGTGAAAACGAGCTTTGTCTAAAAAACTAGCCGATTGTTCCTGAATGAATTGAACGAATTACGGCGATGCGAATGGTCGGTCGGCTTCAATTCCTGCACCAATTGAACCTTGTAAGGCTTTAAATATAAAATATGGCAAAATTCGCCATATGCTGGTTTTGGAACATCGAGGAATTGACAAATTTTGATATCCTTCAACACTGTGGCTCACGGCTGCGATGTTTTCAGTTAAGCGTTTGTGTTCGCACATTTTGTATCGAACCTGTCGACTCAAATTTAACGACCACATTGTTAATAGCAATGTCAGGATGATTACGTTGTCCGAAAATATCACGAATTTTACGAAATGTAACTTTAAGAGAACCACCATTTTCATAGTGCGAAATTGAATTCATTGTAAAAATTGTCAATGCCTCTACAACGAATACATCAAAAACTAAATGTCAAAACTATCATGTTGTAAGTGTTGCCACAAACAAACTTCTGTTCTTGTAAGGTACTAATAACTCTACATACTCCGCTGGAACTAAATTTGTCAGTTGTTTCTGTTGATGTCCTGAGATTATGTCTCAGAGTATTGCTAGTTCTTAATGCTGTGAGTTAGTATTCTTTGTAAAAAAGGTTGGTTAATCTATATATTTCTGATACTGTGTAAGTAGAAGTATGTCGTCGTGTTGTATGGATTGTCTCTTTGTCTTCTTTATTCCTATTTTTAGTGTTGTATTGCCTAAGAAGTTTGTCGACAGTAGTGGCTTTGTAGCCATTTTTTAGGCTATGGTGTATATTTTGTGAAGTTCTCTGTTGTCGTAGATGGTTTTCTATAGATGTCAAATGTTAAACAGTCAGTTCCTCGATAATGCAAATTTCAGTCTTGTCCTTTTTCCATTGTGTATGTAATATTATTATGGATTGTGATTAGGTTTATTGGAATTTGTTCGGCATTGTCGAATTCAAGGATGCATATGATGTCATCTACGTATCTATAGCAATGAGTTATTCTGTGTTTTTTCGTTAGTGTTTTTATGTGTAGTAATTCGAGATGTTGCATAAAAATTTCCCTAAAGATTGCGGAAGTTGGGTTTTCTAAGCCGAGCCCGTCCGGTAATTTGATAAAGTAATCATTCCATCTAAAGCAGTTCTAATTTATTATCGTCATTGCAATGTCTATAATTTCGTTGAGGTTTTTTGTTATCGCATAAACTGTCTAGAGTGTTACGTAAGATAACTAACTATTTCTTGTGGTTCTTGTTATTGAGGTACATAAACCCCTAAAGTAAAAGAAAACGAGTCGCATGTTTTCGCATTTGTTTCATGTAATGTTTCCGATTTGATCATGTCTTTACACTCGTAGATAAATTTCTATACTTTAAATAACTTAATTATGAAATTATTTTATTATCTTGTTTTCTCGCCTTTCGCAGAAACTTGTAAACCAGAAACTTTTCACACATTTCCTTGAATATTTAATTTTTTCTAAGTCAAAAAAAAGTTTTATTATTTTATATTTAACGTAACGTGTTTATTTGCATAACATCTGTATAAACACAGAAAACTTTACTAACTTTTGTATGGGGATGAAAATTTAACATTATAAAGCAAATATTGAACAAACTGTTATACGTTACATTTACAAATTGTAAATATCGGGATGGTGTTCTGTTTAAAAAAAATAAAATAACTCACACCTGAATAGCGATTATTTAAAACTTTTTGTTTGAATTTAAGCTTCCGCGATATTTGTGGTCACACTCTCGACTCAATCGAATTTCATGATTTTTTTATATATGTTTGATAGATATGGGAACAGGTCGTGAGGAATATTTTGTACTACTACGTCCTATCCATGAGAAATTCTCAAATTTTTAAAAGTTTTTTTTATTTTTTTACTTTTTTATTTGTCTTAAAAAATTGCTTTTATATCAAATTATCGCCTTCCCAACAGCACCCATCCATTTTTATTTATGTACCAATCGATCAAACATTTACATTCGCTTCGTCTAGTATTTTCTGCTATCCGAAAGCTTTACAGAAAAATTTTCACCATTTTCAAATTTAAACATGCTTCAGGCGGGATGCGTTACACGTCACCAAAACCATAAGCCTTTTAAATTTTTAAAACTTTTCTTTTTAAATTTAAAAGAAAGAAAAATTTTAAGAAAGAATTATTTCGAAATTTGTTATAAATAACACTCGACATTTTCAATATTGGTTCTCCAATTGTGGGGGATAGTATTATCGAGAAATTACCAAAAACTGTAGTGACATCTTAAAATCATTAACTACTATTTCAAACGAACGAGAAGAATAATGGTTAATTCGAAAACTCTGGCACAAAGCAAATAATCGATTGAAAATAAAACTTTCCATCCATTGTTTTCCAAATAGTTTTTGACATACTTTTGCAGCATATAACCGAGCTTTGTCGCGAGGGAAGATTATGGCCACGTGTCTGATTGAATATTCTGGTCGTTTTTCGTTGATTGCTCTCTTAAAACGAATTAATTATCATCAGTACAGGTCCTCTGTGGTTGTGTAACCCGATCTCATAATACAAAACCCCTTCTGATTCCACCAAATGTAGAGCTTTACCTTGGCGTTATGTTTATTCGGTGTCGGCATTGATTTGGCTAGTTGGCCGGGCGATGCAAAAATTATATCTTTTTGTAGCGTTTAAGCATCATTTTCGACATGCAAAATCGCCAATAAATATCTCGCGGCTTCAATTCATACGGCTGTCCAGGCCTGTATTTGTCACCTGTGTTGAAGTCACCTTTTGTTTTTGAAGTTGGTATATATTGGCCGTAAACTTTTACCAACAATCTATAACTTTCAACAACCGTTTTCTTCAAATGAAAAAAACGTTATAGAACTTCCCCGCAAATATCTTTTTAGGGCCACACTTTGACATTATTATAGCAATTGTGAAAATGTGTATTTGCACTTTGGCGTCTATCGAATACTGAATTATATTGGCAGATCGTTTACCCTACATTAACTTGTATCAATCAAACTTAGTGTATAAAATACTAGTGTTGTCAGGTTCAAGGGCATTTTTGTCATTTAGGAGGCTATTTTTAAATAGTTTCTTTTGTGATGTTACTAATTTTAAAATTGGCTAGGGTCAAAAAGCCCTTAAGATAATAAATATGACTATGCATTTTTTTTTTTGTTGTTAAGATTTTTTCTTTAAAATGTGATTAATTTTAGAGTTTTTTTTATTTCTTGAAATTATATAAAATTCCTTGCGAAATTTTCGAAAGTTTAGGTAATTTCTTTTTGGAAAATTTTCAAGGGTTTTATTCGCGATTTTAGGGGGGCATAGAAAATTCATCTGGCAGCACTAGATATACCTTTAAATTGATAGAGAGTAATCAAATACTGTTGCGAATTATGAAAGAATAAAATACGTAATATATGGACTTACAAATCTTTTTTAGCTCCACCAGTATTATCGAAAAATGGAAAATTAAAAATTATATTTTTGGAATAATTGCAATTTTCCATTCAATCAATTAGTTTCTTTTTTTTTTGCTTTGTTGATAAAAATAATAACAACCAAATTAATTCTGAAAATGGTTGCGAACATTTTGATTTGATTTGAAATCGTTAAAATTTAATACAGTTCAAGTAAGCTGTGAATATTTGTGATTATAAATGGATTGGAAATTAGAATAGTATCATTTTAGGTAAGTTTTTAGAAGTAAAATTAACTAGATTTTTTTTCCGATACAACACATACAGCTTTAGTTATTTTCCAACAAGAAATGAATGACTGAAACAAAAGTATGAAAAATTTTCCACTGGGCCCAATTTTTATTGAACAGCCTGCTATTGTAGCGCTTTTTATACTAAATATTTTCGATGGAATGACAAGCACTTTTCTAAAGAGATTAAAAACATTGGTAGCAAAAACCAAAAATATTTATTCTACGTTTTAAATAAAATCACATTTTGGTTTAGCTCACAAGGGCAGGTGTCATTTTGTAATGACAACTAAAAAATGACAATTGTTAGGAAATCGAGAATTCTAAACTTAAATTTTATACTGTTTTTATGTTAACCTTTAAACATAAATATAATATGATACTCTCATAAAGTATTTATTATTGTTATATTTTTTACTTGTATTTCTGTGGGGGATAGCATATCCATATGACCATTTCATTATTGCTCCGTTGATTTTACCTCAAATGTTGTATAGAAAATTAGAGAGTTTTATATCTCAAGAAAAATTGAATAACTTAAAACTCAAATATAATTTTATATAAAAACACAGTAAACATTTTAAAACTATTTTCTTTTGTTTTATAGATATTTTCTGGCAAAGTAAAAAATGCAGCTGATAAAATTTTTGTAATTAAGTCATTTCTGATAATCAGACTACATTTTGTTAATTTTTAAAATGTTTCAAAGTGTTTTTTAGATTTAAAAAAAAATGTCACAAAAGTTAAAAAAACAAATTTTTTTTCTTTTGTTTGAATGACGAGTATTTCGATCAGCAATGACGGTCAAATGAATGTCACTATTCTGGTAGGATTTTTCATAATTTTTTAATAAAACATAAAATGTTATGCAGAGCAAATCATTCCTTTCCCCATTGTCCTTAATATCAAACTGCATGTATAAAATATTTATGCAGAATGATTGAATTTCAAATTTCTTTTATCTGATAATTGATGCGCCTTAATAAAAATTCTATTGTTGTCATTTTTCTTAAATTATGACAACCATTAAAAAAATAATAAATTTTAATTATATAGAACAATGTAGTTTAACTATTCTTTTGTATTTTATACTTTAACAAAATAAAATAACACCATTTTGTTGAAATACCTCTTTTTTAAACACTTCTATATATTTTTGCTTAAGAAAAGAAATTCAATTTTTTAACCTAAATTTGTTTACAAAAAAAAAAAATTCACACAAAAAAAACGTATTTAAACTTTCTGCTAATTGTTGTTGTTGTTGTTTCACAGTTGTAGTTGTTGGCTTAAAATAATTTTTATTATTTTATTATTTTTGTTTTTCGTTCGAACTCAAGGTGAATTCTAATTATGTAGATTTTTTGTTTGTTTGTTTGTTTGGAAATTTTAGTTATTTGTACTTGTTAACAACAAATTTTCTATTGTTATCGTGTTTGTTGTTATTGTTGTTGTATTTGCAAAATTTTTTTTTGCTGTTGTTATTGCTTTTGTTTTAGTTTCAATAAAAGAAGACCTGCAACACAAACAACAACAGCTATTACAAACCATAATAACAGTTTGTTGGTTTTGTTGTTTTTGTATCGTAACCCTTTTACAATTGGTAAATTCCATTCTTAATATTCGCACTTTGCTCAAACATGATTGGATGTTATTTTTATATCAACAAACTAAGTTTTTTTTTTCTAAGCTTTTTTATTGTTGTATTTGTATGTTTTTCCCTTGATAAAAAATATTTCTTTTTGTTTTTCTTAATTATTCAAATAGAATAGTTTTTGTTGTTGTTATTGGCAAAAGATTTTTTTAAATGCCCGATCCATGATAAAATGGGACAAAACAAGCTGAGAATATGAATTAATACAATTCCTGTTCGTTTATGCCATTAATGTATTTGCCGCTGTTATATCGCATAGTGGACGGATCATGGACAATTTGTAAAGACAATGGAACCTTAATTCTGGATAGTAATAACCCATAAAATTCCCTGTAGTCTCCTCTATATGTGCAAAAGTGGATAATTGTTAATTACATTCTCTGTGTTGTTAAATTTTGGAACCAGTCTTGTTGATTAGGCCTCAATGATTTCTATCTGTTGCAAGAGAAAAACGATAGCAAAAGGAGATACCTACCAATGCTTTAAAGAATTAATAGGAGCAAAATATCATAAACTTTTACTATTCCCTTTTACTAAATCTGATGATTTCCATTTGTTTCAGATGATGAGGAGCATGTTTATCAACTTCTAAGACTGAAGTAATATTTTTATGACATTTTTTTATAACATTTTAAAAAGATAATTTTTCACTATTTTTTAACATTTACTAATTTTTTTCTAATTTTAAAATTTTTCTATTATTTTCTTTTTAGGTAAGTGTTCACACTGTTTATCTTCCACTTAAACTATTAAGAAATCTGTCACAAGTATTTCCAAAAATGCAGTTGTCTTGAAGTAGGTATGAAATATAAAATAAAATAAAATTTTATTTTTAAGAAACAACACAACACTTACAGAACATAAATGTGCTTCCAAAATAACAGAAAAATCATTAATATTCCTTGGTTTGCTAGCAAACGAACAACCATCCTTTTTGATTTACAACGCTGAACTTCAATATTTAAACAAACAACATTTAAGCTTACTTCGCATCTAAAAATCAACATAAAAGTTAATGCAGCGAAAAAGCTTTTGTTTGTTGGTTTATTTTCAATTTTTATGCTTGCAGTAACAAGCGAAATGCAAGCAATTTAATCCATATTAATTTACACATTAAATGAGAATTATAATCAAACGAAAATAAACAAAAGCAATCATCTAAGGTTTTTAGGAAAAACACAGTTAAAAATAGTCTTATTTGTTATTTTATCTATTTATTTAACTGATTGCTTTTTATTCTTATTTTATCTTAGCACGGAATTTTATATCTTGCAGTTACCTCAAATATTAGCGTTAGACTTAAAATAAAGTGCACTTTAAAAAGGGCTCAATTTAATTTGCAGCCTTACCTAACCTAATTCTGACTCTACCCATAAGATTGAAATTATCATAGCAGCTAGAAATATGACATTATCTTTCTTAGAATAGATATAGAATATAGTTTTTATTTGTCTTTCGAAAAGGATGTCTTTAAAAGTCAGGTAACTGTCAGACTAAAAATTTCAAATAAAACCCAACTTTTTAATTAACTTACAATAAATCTCGATATGTCAAAGCCAATAAGCCATTGTGACTTGAACAGTTTGTTAAGTCACCATTTTGCATAGTACTACAATTTGAAAATCTCTTACCAATCTTTAATCTCCAACTATTTGAGAAGATGAAACGTTATTCCTTCGCTTTGTTAAGTAGTAAAAAGTACTGTCCAACCATTTTAATAGTAACTTTAAAAAAGTATTTTAACATTTGTTAGCAGTACACAACGAATTTGTTTTTACTTTTTATAAAAGTCTTTAAAAAATAACATTGAAATCATTTCAAAAAGGACTGTTTCAAATAGTCGCTTTAACACAATGTTTTCAATAAGTACCTTATAGAGAGAGGCCATTTAGAAAGTACCATTTAGAAAGTACTTTTACATATGTTACTTTAAAAACAATTATTTTTTAAAAAGAGGTAATTAACAATTAGGATAAAAGTATTTAAAAAAAAGGATATTTTTAGAAAGTGCTCCATAACAAAAAGTACCTTTTAGTAAAAGCCAGTATAGAAAGTAAAACACTTTTTAATTATTCTTAAGTAAGTCCTTACTAGGCCTTTACAGGCATGAAACTTTAAGTTAGCAACACTTTTAACTGGCGACTTTTTTTCAGCTGTCATGTTTATGTTTAGTTTGGTTTGGTTTGGCATCTCTACATGAAGAGACTGACGCCCGCACAACGATTCGAAATAGGGCCCATAACAAGATTGCTCTTGATCCATATTTTTATAAATTAAATTTTGTTGAAATAGATACGTCAATAAAAAAAACTGCCATAATTGGTGTCACAATAAACCTCAAGTCTATATTGAGACACCTTTATATCTAGAAAACTGGCTCTTTGGTATGCTTTTGGAATCATTGGTTTGAAGTATTTTAAAAACGATGCTTTTCAAAGCGTTACAGTCAATGGTAACTGCTTAGAGTTATAATTACTGACTTTTTCGTTCATCAATTGAACAACCATGATGTGCAAGAAGTGTGATTTCAAGAATGTGGCGTGATATGTTACACATTTTGTGTCACATTTGATTATAGAAGTCAACCTTTGGTAACCGCATAAAGTCACGTTTCGGGCCCGCGAGTTGGTCCACAATATCGTGCGAATTAACGCTGCTAGACTATTTCCTGGTGGCATAGGCCGATAACCAGATTCAAGAACAACGTTCACCGCGTTATGGCCGATATGTGCCTACAAATTTTGCAAAAATTCTTCTAAAATTAGAACTTCACATTAGACTGTGTCTGAGACAGCCATAGACCACTATGCCAGAAGTAATATTTAAATTATAATGCCAGCAAGTTAAATTTCCAACCAAAAATTTCATGTCAACTTAAAAATGCAGCTGTGTTTTATGGCACTTCAAACTACTATACCTCTATAAAAAGCACCCTATATCTGTTAAACACTGAGCTTTTAAAAAATTAACTTTAATATAAATAACTTTTAAATATTCGCAATTTTTTAATGAAGTAAACTGAACAATGATTCAAGGAGATTCAAGATGATTTAGGTGCCCCTGTAGGCTAGTAGGTAGTGTACTAGCTTGTCATTATGGGGGTTGTGGGTTCGATTCCCAACGAAGACCTTTACTACAAAAATAAAAATTTACTGTCGGTGGGGCTGCTCAGCGATGAAGGCATAGTCACTGGTCGCTGTGTTGTCTTATATGCGACAGTTAATTTACGACTATACTTCTACTTTAACCACCTGTTTCATCTCTTCTCTATCCCTTTCATAAAGAATGTAGCACGGTACTTGACTAAATAGACATTGTTGTCTGAAGTGCTGCTTTGCTTTATAAAAAAAACAAAAAGAATTATTTGATCTCCGATGTTGTTGTGCTATGTAACTCAGAAAAAGGACTTAAAACAAAGTCCTTAAAAGGACTTTAAACATTTTACAGTTAACGAACTATTATACTTTTAAAATAAATTTTTGAAATTTGCTGCGATTTTCTCAAGTGTTTATCTCTTGCTATAGTAAACTAAACAAAAACTCATGTCAAAACTTTCAGATGTTTAATTTAAAATTTTTCTAATTTAATTAGAAATTAGATGAAACCGGTGTAATTTGCATTTAAAAAAATGCATAAAAATAATGAAAACCGGCTTTTTATTGCAACTAAATTGTTCTCTAATTAAATACTTAATTTAAACACTTCATTTAAAAAATAAATAGAGAAAAAAATTTAGGTATTAAATTAATTAAATAATTAGCATATATTAACGCTTGCTTTCATTCTAAATGGACCTGTTTAAAGAATAAACTTCTAAAGGTCATAATTCGTATAAGGAAGCAAAATAGCTTTTAGCTCATTTTTTTTAGTTGTAGAATTTTACCCACAACATTAACAATTTTAAATGCAAAAAAAAAAGTTTGGGAACCACTACATTTTGCCCAGTTAAGTGTAGAAAATATTCTAAAGCTGTTAATTTTTATTTGCACTTTTCTCTTTCGTATTTACTTCAGATTAAAACGTATTTCATTTATTAACAATAGCAGCGACAGAAAGCCATATAATAATATTTAATAATTCTATGTATTTAACAAACCTGTTCTAGATCAAGAAAAAAATTTTTAAATAAAATAATTAACAACAACAAAAACAAACAATTTAAATTTCCTAAAACGTACGAAAAGCAAAATGGCAATTAAAACTAATTTAAATAATTTATTTCAATTCGTTACGCTTTTTTTTTGTATAATAGTTGCTTTACAAGCAAGGGGTGACGACGGGTGCTGCTGTCATGAATATTCAAAAGTTTTATTAGACACTAATTTCTGTTGTAAATACAATTTATAAGGAAAATTAATTGTTTCTCAGTAGTTACTTCTGGACTTTGTAAACTTCATAGCAAATCATAAAGGTTTCCTAAGTTTGGGCAAGTAAATGAGACACAAAAGATTAGTTCATGCATTAGACAATATCCAGTTCTTCTAAATACACATTTTCCTACTGTTTACTGCAAGATATTAAAACTTAAAAAATAAATAAATTCGTTTATAACTAATTATTCAAAAATTATATTTCACAGTCTGTGTAGTAACAAGTTTTGATTTATTGTGATCCCATTAGGTATTCCGTTATTAGCTTATTGCTTTTGTTTTCGTGCGTTATGGTGATTATTTCAGTCGGTATTTTGTTGAAAATTGTTGGCAATGTTACAGGAAGTGAACTTCTTCCATACTCGTTTGTGAATCGTTCCACTTTAAATCTTCCTTGAGCTCGTCTCCGCGTGTTGTGAGTATGTTATATCGGCTTTAAATATCTGTTATCATTGTAGAATTCTTTGGCCAAGGTTGCATAATAGATGTTCTTCACGCTAAGAACTTGAAGGTCTTTGGCAATTCTTATCAAGGCCCGGTTGTTAGGATTCGTAAGGCTTCTGTTTGATTCATTGTCGTCCGTTGCTCTCTGAAGGTTGTTGCCATAGTTGTCTATTATGCTGATTGCGTAGTTGTCGTTTTCCGTTGTGCTGCGTATGTTCATATTCATGTTAATGTTATAATCATGGTAATTATTGTTTCCAGTTTCAGATTGTTTTTTTTAATGTAAGATTTTTAGTATTCGGTCTTGCGTTTTTTGGAGAGTGCTACTGTATTTTGCACTACCCCAAGCCATAGACGCCATAGATTTTAAAAGTAAATTGACTAACTTTGACGATGAAGTTTTAGAGTCTTTTGATGTAATAGCCTTGTTCCCTAGTATACCTGTTAACTTAGCTGTAGAAATCATTGATAAAAAATTGGACGTAACTGCGGCTTTCACAAAAATACCCAAGGATTTATTTTTTGTAATCATAAAATTTTGTATCAAAGAGAATAGATATTTTAGATATGACAACAAAATATTTGAGCAACTAAAGGGAATGCCCATGGGTTCACCAGTTTCACCTGTTATTGCGGATATAATAATGGAGGAACTACTGGAGAGGACATTGGGGAAATTAGAAGGCAAGCCGAAAGTTATGACTAAATATGTTGATGACTTATTCTGCATATTAAAAAAGGAAGAGTTGGAAAACACTCTTAAAGCCTTAAATACATTTCACAGCCACATCAAATTCACCGCTGAATTGGAAAAAGACGGAAAATTGCCATATTTAGATTTAATAATTATAAGACAAGGAAACAATTTATTAACAGATTGGTATAAAAAACCGACTGCTTCAGGAGGGATAGTAAATTTTCATTCAAACCACCCAAAATATGTCAAAATTAACACAGCACAAAATATTGCAAAGAGAGTATTTCAGTTAAGTGATAAACATTATCACAAAGAAAACTTCAAAAAATTAAGGAAAATGTTACAAATTAACAGTTTCCCTTATACGATGGCAACAAATATTATAAAAAATGCTAAAAAAAGATTTAGAGAAACCATTAGTAGAAAAACAGGATAAAATTTATAAATCCTTGTCATATGTCCCAAGCTTTTCGGATAGGATCATACAGTCGAACATTTATGAGGAACAAAAATTTAATATTGCACTTAGAACCGACTATACGTTAAAAATGTTGTTTTCTAACACTAAAACAAAAATTGACGAATTAGATAAATCCAATGTTATATATAATATACCTTGCAACGGTGACGGGTCTAACATATGTGAAAAAATATATGTTGGTACGACCAAGTCTAAATTGCAAACAAGGTTGGCTGCACACAAATCCGATTATATAACAGGAAAAGGAACAAGTGAACAAAAAACAGCGTTAGCAGCCCACTGTACAGTGAGCAAACACTCCCCCGACTTAGAGAGAGCTAAAATATTACAACTGGAAAACAATTATAGGAAGAGATACATATTGGAAATGCTACATATAATAAATACTCCGGAGAACAAGAGACTGAATTTTAAGAGAGACACTGAAAATTGCGCGCATTCGTATAGACGTATAATAACAAAATATAAACAAAAGACCTTTTAGTAAACATAAGACACCCTCAAAGGGATTGACAACTTTACTCAAAGTAATGCATTGTTTAGTGTTTTATATATTTGTTTTTCTGTATAAATTGTTAATTGTTCAATTTGTTTTTAACTTTATTTGTTTGTATATTTTTAGTTCCTGAAGAAGGACAACGAAGGTGTCCGAAATATTGAATAAAAGAAAAAACAATGTTTATAATTATCATTTAATAAAACAGAAAAGAGTTTTATTTAAATAAACAATATTGACCTAGAGCTCGAAGAAAAAAGAAAAGAAAGGTCGAATAAAATAAATAAAAATTATTTTTAATATTTAAAAACAATTTTGCTCGTCTAATAAAATATTTCTTACTATTATTTATCTCATTCAAATAACTCGATTAGATGCAGCCTGAAGGCACATAACCTTGTTCCCAGTTAATACCGTGCAGATTAATCTAATTGTTTTCAATTCAAAAACAAACTTAGGGCAGCAATAGCCATAAAGCATCTTAAGGGCGAATAATACTTTTAGAGAAATAAATTGTAAAATGATGTAAATACACTTTTACTAAACGACTTGGAAGTCTTGTAAAAGAAAATATTAACTGTAACACAACAAAAAATGAACGGATATTTTCACAACTCCGAATAAAAGAAAATTAACTTAATTATTATTAGAAGATGTTGAGATTTTCAAGTGAATGTTTTTATCACTGTGATAAGCTGTGATTTCTCCTCTATTAATTACCTGAAGTCTTATTGATCTAATTATCTACGCCAATTAAGTTTTTTTTTTTATTAATATTCCTTTTATTTTGACGGTCACATGTGTATAAATGCCAGCTAGTCAACCAGCCCGCCAATCATTCAAACACAGTCCAATCATAAAAAAACGTACAGTCTACCGACAAATCTTACGTATGCGGAATTGATTTTATTAAAAAAATGAAAAATGAAATTCATTATTTTAGAAACATTAGAAAATATTAATTCGCGTCTGTCTATTGACAATAAGTTAATGTTTCTTGTTGTTTTAACTGAAGCGAAATATTTTAACAACCATTTATTTTTCAAGCGATGAATGCAACTTGCCGTTTATGGTTATGATGGCGCATACATGACAAAGAGTTGCAAGAGGTGGGGTTTAATTTAAAAATTATATTTTATAAATTTTTTATAAATAATTTTCTAGATTCTGATATCCAAAGTATAAATAGCAAAATAAACAAAGAAAAAAGCAAAATCAATTTGTTTTCATTTCAAGATTTTTTAGTCCATTTCGGAGTTAATTTTTTATTACTTGCGACAAACGGTTGGCAATATTTTTTCCCCGAAATTGTTATTAAAGAAATAAAATTAAAAAGAAAAAAAGCTGATAAATTTAATAAAAGTTTCCTTTTTTAATATCAGGAAAACAATTATGGAAAATAACTTTAAAAAGTACCAGTAAAAAAAAAGTACCTTTTAGAAAAATAAAGTTTTAAAAAGTTCAAAATGTGTTTGAACACGCTTTTAAAAAACATCTTTAAAAAATTTTTATAAAACTTTTTTGATTAGTACTTTAACCACAAATTTTCTTTTGAAAACCTAAATTAGTAGATATTTTAAAAAGTACCTTTTACAAAACATTACTAAAATTAGCTTTTAAACGAGATAGATGTTTTAAAAATTTGTTTTATGAAAACATTTCTAAAAATACTTTTTTAAATATTACATATTAAAAAACAAATATTAATTAATTAAATAAGTACTTTTCTCAAAAAAAAAATCCCTCAAAAGACCTTTTAAAAACTAAATGAAAAACAAACTAAAGAAATCGGTTAAATCGATTTCAATTTTAAATTTGAAAGGTAAAAGAATTTTAAAAAATTATCATCTGTAGATGTACAATGTACAGGATGTTCGCTCTGCTTTGTTTTGCCGCCATTTTGGTAAACATTAGTCTTGACAGTTCATATTTGGCAGTCCTGAAGTAGTTACGTGGCAAATTAATTATTGAAAAATATACGCTTAAACAACGTGTTTTAATCGTTAATAAAATGTTTATCCAATCATCAATCATCGATTAATGTGACGATGAGAAAGTTACGTGAAATTTTTGGGAGAAACAAAGTGCACTATTTGTTGTGCAGTGAATGATTTCAAGGAAAAAGTGTTTGTAGGTGATAGGCCCAAGCAAGATCGGCTGAAAATATTATTGCTGCTCATGAAAGTGTTCAAAACAATCCATCAACCTCAGGAGCTTGGTCTCCAAAAAAACAACTTTGGCCACAATTTTGCACAAGGAATTGCATTTGTTTCCACTTAAGATTCACTTGATACAACACCATTTACACTGCTGTAAATAGGATATTACAATTCGCTCATGACAACCCCAATTTTCATTTGAATGGATCTGTGAATAAACAGAATAATCGGTTCTGGGGAATGGGAAACACTTAAATCACCGCTGCATCTATTAAAAGTGAGAGTCTGGTGAGTAGTTTGGTCAGGAGCAATCAAATAACCTTACTTCTTTGAAAATGCAAACGGCAGAACAGTAACTGTAAATGGGGAGCGATATGATTGAGACCTTTTTAACGCCACAACTCGATACTTTTGGGCTTGATTAACATGTATCAACAAGATGGTGCCACATTGCAGGATTACAATGTATTCCATTATTTAATCAAAAATTATAAACAAAAAAAGCAGTATACCTTCTCGGCGGACACCCTGTATATTGTACATTGTAAAATTCATATCTTATCGCAAATAGTACGTTTTAAATAAATGCTATTTAAAAAGTACTGAAAAAGTAAAAAAAGTCTTTTTTATTTTGCTCCCAAGCGCAATAAAAATTAAAATTTTCTGGATTTTACGTTTTATTTCGCAGCTTTTTTATTGAAAATGGCAGCTAATTTTTTTCTTCGCTTTTTTTAAATTATTTTTCTAATATTTAGAATTTGTTTCTAAATTCGAAATTTACAACAAACACAAAAGAAAACATATTGCATGCAATTGGTGTTCGTTGGTGTGTTAAAAGTGGTTGTGGTTTCAGGCATTTGTTTAGCATTTTTAGAAAAATATTTTTTACACAAAATAAAAAGAGAATAAATAATTATTTAATTTTTTTTTTAACTATGTCGTTCTTTGTGTGTTTAGCTGTATCTTGTTTAGTTAAATAGAAAATGACAATCCCAAGTTTAAATTTTGTTGTTTTTTAATCAACTTTTCAAATGACGCAGTTTTTTATTAAATTTTTTTTCCTCAATCATAAAAGGAATATTTCGTGACTTGTTGTAACAAAAAAAAAACAAATTTTAAAAATAAAAAAGTAGATTTCTTTCAAATTGTTTCGTTATTTATAAAAAATATTTAAATGTCAATTGCAGTGTACACCATTTTGCCTGCGAAATAAGGAGAAAAAAAGGAAAAATGGAATATTGAAAAAATGTCTTAAAATTAACGAGTCAACTACAACCATTTGGTTATTTAAATCCTCATAACATTCGATATATTTGTTACACATTTTCTGCAACTAAAACATACATATTATTACGAAGATGAGTTATTAAGTTTTAAAAGAAAGTAATTATCCCTACAAATTATGCGACCTACTGTGCATTTTACAAACTGGGTAGTTTTCTAAGAAATCTTATACATACAAGGCAACAATAATATGCTTATAAGAAATTCCACCAATAAAGATAAACAACAGAAAACAGCTAACGACGAACAAAAGACATAACACGCTTGGCTGTGTTATGTCTTTTGAACTGAATGATGACAATAGCAATATGTGGTGATTTTGAGGGTAGAATATTGTTGTATATGCGAGAATCAATTCAGTGAGTAAAGATAACAAAGTTACCATCGTGTTTATTTTGTATGTATTGAAAGTAAATAAAGCTGTGGAAAGCTTCTTCAGGAAATAATTTCCGGAAAGCGGAATATCGAAAAAATGAAATCGTTAAATTATTTAAAAAAAACCGTTTAAAAGATTAGTTCATTTTTAATTAAATTAAATAAAAAATAAAAGTAATAAATATTTTAAGTTAAAAGTAATAAATATTTAAGTTAATTTTAATAATAATTGCGATTAAAATGTAAAAGTAACGTTAACGTTTAACTCGTGTAGTTATAGATTGCCGCAGCATAATAAGGGAAACAGGTAGTAGCAGTTCGTTGTAGAAAATTCTTTTTCACTACGGAGCACATTGGTTCTGACACTAAATACTTTATTAATTAATTAACGTTTTTTAAACGACTAAACCGATTTGAATGATATATCACATTTGTTAGTAGCAGAGTTTCAAATAACAAAACGTTTATTTAAAGGAATAAACGTAACAATATGTATGTTAAGGTTGCAGTATCTAACTTCAACGCTTTAACTTTGTGTGATGAGCAGTAATTCGAAAGAAAGTAATAACGTGGCTCAACTTATCATTGTCACTACTTTTCAGCGGTAACAAAAGTATGTTTTTGTGTTAGCAGCCAACTTAATTATCTGGTGCGCAGTGTCACATTATATATACACGAATTTTTTTGACAGATAGACAGATGACGCTCTGATAAACGTTTGGCAGTATGAAGAAAACAAATGCGTTAAATAACGCAAACTTTAGTTATATGCGTACATAAGCTTTATGTTAGAAGTTTAATTTAATATTGTAATCCTGTTCGTAGCTGCAATTTCTACGCGAGTTAAAACGTTTAGAGTTTTCTTATATGGAAAGATCTGGCAGCCTTATATTTATTTTCCATTATTTTTTCTTTCCGGTATGAGAATTCTGTGTATTGTTTGCTGTTAGTTGTAATTCTATGAGCAAAAAAAGCTGCAAATATGTTGTTAGAAACATTTTACTAGTGACAAGTATTCAGTGAGAAACTCTTCAAAACTTTAACAAAATGAGCAGAATCATTTTTAGACGGGTGAGAAATAATCAAATTTGAATTAAATTCTTTAAGAGTGTGTTGACGTTTTAGCACTTTTAAAAAACAGCTTAAATCGTATTTGTTTAAATTTTATTTAAATTAATACACATTTAAAGTAAGGAAAACTAAACACAAAATATTATATCAAAGTGGGATTTGGCATTTAGGCCAACAGGTTGTGAATTGTGCAATTAAAAATTCTATATTTTTAAAAATGTATTTAACACAATTGCTTAAATTTGGAGTAAAAATAAATAAAAGACATGTTTCTATTTCCTAATTACATTTAAACTACAATTATAATCATTTTATGTATGTAAATCTTGCTCTAAGGATTATTTCAATTTCAAAACAGAATGAATGTAATGCAATTCAAACCATTATTAGGACACTTAAGTAATCAAAAATAACACACCACAACCAGTGTATGTGTAATGTGCTTGTTAACCACATACAGCAACTATGGTTTCTCCATTTTTGGTTAACACCACAAAAAATCTAAAAAAAAAAAATTTAAATCAAAAGGCTTGAAAGTAACTAATGAAATCCTTATGCCAAAACCAAAGACTCTTACAAACATTCTTGTAGCCAAGAGTACAAACACAAAAATAGACTCTTTATTTAAAACCAAAAATGTAAAGATTACATTCATATACACTCATACATATGAACGAGTATATATGTATTTTTGAATATTTATAGTAGATAATATACAAACTACATCTCCGTATATTTGTTTACTTTTAACAACATCTCTACTGGTATCCTTGTAAAATGTGCATGTGTGCACAAGTGACGGTAAAATGCAACAAGTGCTTTTCCTCTCACAACTATATGTGCTTACATGTTTGAATAGTGTGTTGAGGTACAAGTGGTGTTGCCAAAAATAAAACGAAAACAATCCACAATTGAAAGAAAAAGTTGCCAAAGTCAAGTGTGGCCGAAAAAAAAGGAGAAAAGCAAAAATGCATACAAAAAATTTAACAGACTGTTCAACAAATTGCACAGCAAACGGCCCGAAAGCATCAACGTCATCAGCATCATCACCATAATCAAACTCAGTCTCAACAGCAACAACATTATGTCCATGATAGTCACACAGATGCAGCACAGCAGTAGGAACAACTTGCCGTATACAAACATATGTGAAACAGTTTAAAAAGACCACTTATCCTTTTAAGACTTATAACTGCCTTCATCTACTCCCTTGGTCATATAGAGTAAAAATAAAATAATGTTACCAAAATTTAAAGTATTATGGCAATGATAGGATAACAAGCAAATTTTGATTGTACCCTGATCAACTTAATTCGCTGTTTCGTTGGTTTTATTTTTTTTTGAGTCCTTTTATTTCCCCCAAAATATACAAGGAAAATTTCAAATATTTTTTCCCTAAAAAAGGCATCAGAGAAACAATACAAAAAACTGGTGTTAATTCGCTGTTGCATCTCGTACATATGAAATGCAGCAAAAACAAAAAAAAAACCTGCAACAAAAAGTGAATTGGGCAATTGACGCGCCACGCATAAAAGTCCTGTCTATATAACCAAATATTGGATGGGTTTAAAAGTTAATTCGCAGTTTGTTTATTTTATACTACAGCAAATTTCTTTTGTGTACATTGCTTTTCGATTGTCTGAAAAATTTAAGGGAGACACACCAAGCTTGGTCTTGGTCGTGGCCTTTATATATTCAAACTTAAATTGACCAATGCGGTTAGCAACCAGATGTCTACTAAACTCAATATCAGTCAATACTAGTATCGGTACATCTAAGAGTACATAAGAAAACTAACTACTTAGGTGATGTCAATCAGCTGGCCCCACAGTTGCTAATCATTTCTTTAAGTTGTCATACTGTAGCACATGTCAGTACTGTCAGCAGAATTTAAAAAAATTAATTAAAAAATAACGCCAACGAAAAATACTATAAATAGACGACTGTCTGTTATAAGACACAACAGAACAATTTACTAAAGATGCCAGTCTTTACTTCACGATGTTTATATGTTTTAACTAACTAACTATCCACTCAGACGCTGACTTTTATGTTTGTCCGCTAGAGGTTTATAACATTAAGCAATCTTCTACTCCCTTTGTATCACATTTTGTTGTTGTTATGTTATTCATTCAATGTATAGGCGCCTGTAGGTCTGTGCGTATTTTTGTTTTTAAGCTGATAAAGTTTCTTACTGAAATTTATTTTAAAATAGTTGTTGTTATCTTGTGTACATAAGTTTTCTTAGAAAACTACGCAGTTAGTAAACAGCATACGCGATTGTTGTGGTTTTGCGTGTATAAAATTTCTATGCAGTTTGTAACTAGAAAGTTGTTAAAGTTGTTGTTGTCTTGCGTGCATAAATTTTCTTAGTAAGCCACTCAGTTGGTAAACAACATACCCGACTGTTGTTGTTTTGCGTGTATAAAATTATAAAATTCCCACTAGCAATTTGTTGTTGTCTTGCGTTCATAAGTTTTCTTAGCAAACTACGCAGTTAGTAAACAGCATACCCAGTTGTTTACTTTATTATTTAATTATATTCTTTTAGAACTTAAGCAAGACGCATCCGTCACAATATATTAACAAATGTGGATATATAAAAAGTCAATCGTATATTTAGAATATTTTACTGTAGTCATTTTTTTTTTTTTGTTTTAAGAGAAGTAGCACTTCAGGCAACAATGCCTATTTAGTCAAGTACCGTGCTACTTTCTTTAGGAAAGGGATAGAGAAGAGATGAAACAGGTGGTGAAAATAGAAGGTTAGTCGAAAATTAACTGCCGTATAAGACAGCACAGCGACCAGTCACTATGCCTTCATCGCTGAACAGCCCCACCGACAGTCAGTTTTAATTTTTGTAATGAAAAAAACCAAGGTCTTCGTTGGAAATCGAACCCACAATCACCATACTGACAACAAGCTAGTACACTACCTACTAGCCTACAGAGGCACCTTTTTTACATTCGTCATGATAAACTGACAACTATTTAATTTTACATTTTACCGCGTTGTTACAGTAAAGTGAGTGGATTCATAATGATTCAGGGTTGGTAAAATTAGTACTATTATTATTTTTTGGTACATTTTGAAACTAAAAATCAAAATAATACAACAGAAGGTCATTTGGTACAGTTTAACAAATTTTCCAGTCTCAGATTATAAATGTTTTTTAAATAACTAAATCAGAATTATGGTATCTTATAATTCCAACCAGTAGTGAATGTGTTGAAAGAGTATTATTTATATTGAATACCACTAACACTTGCTTTTTTATACTTTTTTTGGCACCTTTTAAAAAAAACCTTCAAAATTTCAATCCACATACAATGTATTCCCAAGAAGATGATGAGTTTAAATGGTATAAGAAATAGAAAAAGAGAAGACATTGAGTTCAAATCTAAACAGCTCCTTGTATCTAGACAGAGAAAAAAATTGTTGAGAGGAGTAAACATGACATCCGAGAAATGAAAGACAAAATCAATTGTGGCTGAGTTAGTTAAGGGGCCACCTTACTATTTTGAAATTTAAACTGCTCTTTGAATCAAATAATAAATTAAATAAAATTCTATTTTTTACGCATCATGTGCACTCTTATCTTTAAATATATTTCCGTAAAATAAAACGTTTAAGATCAAGCAAATGCGTAGCTTAAAATATTTATTATTTCATGAGCTGCTGCATAGTTCTTAATTTTAAAACAAAAATATCGTGTTAACAAAAATTGCGTCAATAACATAATTTCTGAAAAGCAATTGATAATAAATATTTAAAAACTTAATTCCATGCAATATTATCACGCATTACGTGAATTCTTCAAAATTACGTGCGTAATTGTTAATTCTCAGTAGATGCGTCAATTCTGACAACCGATTTTAAAATTAGCACACATTTTTAGCCAAAATTGTTTATGGAATATTAATGCAATTATCAATTTGCCTTTATAACATTTTCAAATAATATTTCTAATAAAAATAATATCAATTAAAATATTATTTTTTTAAGCAAATTTTTTTTTGTTAGAAATTCTTGCCATAAGTTTTCCCTGAAGCTATCGTCTAATAAAAAACATAGATCTTGGCTATTAATGCAATAAAAATATTAATGTCTTAAAACTGAATTTATTTAACACAGAATGATAAGCAAATGGTATATTTTCTTTATTGGAAACAACCTTTTTTAAACCCAAATTATTCAAAAAAAAATCTTATAAGCTGCGATAAATAAAAAAATAAAATAAAGAACATCCATTCAACAAAAAACATACAAAAACATTTCGGCAATAAAAAAATATTGCAGGCTGAATGCAATCCCTCAAAAAAACAAAAAAATTAATAGAAAAATGTTTTTGTATTGCCGAAATTCCATTCCCATTCATGCATGCTAACGCTAATAGCAAAAAATTTGGTAAAACATGTTGCCTGTTTTTAGGCGATTTTCTTTTTTTGTTGTTGTTTTGCAATTGCACACACAAAAAACTTACTTCTTTAAATGCTGTTGTATTGATATTGCAATTGCTGTCTAAAGTGTTTTTACCCATCGCAGTCATCAGCATCATCACGTACATGTTGTTTGCATATTTATTCATTTATGCAATCGCTTTATAGCGTATTTTATTTCTTCTTTTTTTGGCAATTTCACTGTGCAGTCTGTGTGTGTCGTCTGCTTTTACTGTCTACTGACTTTTAAACAATGTTGGGTGTTTTTTTCTTTAATTTCCATATGTTGCTATTTTTTTATGTGTTGCTGCATTTATAAAGTGCTCTTCTGTAGATTGTTGTGCATAGTTTACTTTTTGAGTTTGTGTTTGTGTTTTCTTTTTTGGCAATAAAAGTGCCAAAATAATCACTGTCTTTTATTGTGTGGAATTTCAATTTTTTTCCTTGATGCTTTTCGTATTTAAAATTTTTTCATTCAATGAATATGAATTAAAGGCATTTTTAACGATTTGAGATATTTATATTAAATATTTTATTTGTTTACGGTTAAAGATTTTATAAAAATTTTAATTGGTTCAATTAAGTTTTTAATAGAAAATTAAATACAAAATTGTATTATTTGAAATTTTAGTAAATTAAATATTTCAGTCATAAAGAACAGAATTAAAAAAATCAGCAACCGACTAATAAATAATAGAAGCAATTAAAAATTTAATGAAAACAAATAAAAGTTTTTGTAAATAAAGACACTTATTTATGTGTATGAAAGGATTTACAGCCGTATTTGAGTTTTAAAGTACAACTTTAGTTAATAAATACTTTAAGCCTTTGTTAACTTAAATGCAAAAAAATAGTACTTTAACTAATGTATGCTTTAGTAAAATTAGTACTTTGATTCTGGCAATGTCACTATTTTCAGTTGTCACTTTTTAGTTAATGATGTATAAAAATGAACATTATTTATTCGGGTAGTTACATTCATAAACAATGTTTTTTTACTGTTTATAGTAAAATCGGCCAGAAGTATTATACATTAACTATAGATAAAATACAGCGAAAACTTTTTTATCTCATTCTTTTCTTTTTCTGATTATGTTTATATTAAAGCTGAAGCAATGAGCTAATATGATTAAAGCAAATTAAGTTTCCTAATCACTATAATTTTAATTTTAGTTCTAAATAGAAATAAAAGCTTTTTTCTATTACTTAACACCAAAGCAGCTGCAATACTGTTTCAAAACAAGCACAAAAGTCTCTCCGTTCTATTCTGTTTGATGAAACACGTTTTACTTGTCCAAGGTGCTGTGAATGTTTTTGTCCTTCAGCCAAGTGGGCATTAATCAACCGATTCCTCGAGTGTTGCCGTAAGCAGCTGTAGCAACACAAATGGCATCACCTGGATCGTTCTAAAGGCTTTTGCAACTAACGACTCCGACTCGGATGGATCATTGCTCTATTTTTCTCCACAGATAACTTTTGGTTATGATATTTGGTAAAAAATATCTTAAAGGTCCTTCAGTAACTAATACTTCAATCATCCCATTTATGTCAGCGGTGATACCTACAAGCATATAAAATCACAAACCTCAAGCGAGTGTCGAAACCCTGTAGTTAATATATTTCGAAATTGCTGTTTCATTCTATGCAGTGTGTGGCATATCAAAATACTTGTTAGTTATTCATGGAAGATAAGTTACAACGTCACTACATTCATACAGATGTTTTATAATGGTGCTGCATCAGTTACTATGCGTGATATAGGTATTGCAACGTCAGAAGCTCTTGGTGTTCTTGGCATGAAAATTCAGTGAGACGTTCGATGGACTAAACAGGCTGTTCAGGCTTCTAAAAAAAATTTCAAGTGCCTCGGTTTTCTAAAACAGTGTAAGAGTACTTCACTCCATCTGATCTTCGTACCATTTATACTATATTCGTTAAAAAATGGAATACAACTCTCGTGTATGGGTCAGCCCCCCAAGGTTTATTTTGGAGTTGCTCGACCGCATAGAGAAGAAGGCCAAGAGGCTCTATTGGTTCACTGGAGCATTGACGCTATGTGGAATGTTTTATCGTTACTACAATGATAAGTGCTCTAATGAATTTGGGGAACTTCGTTGCTTTACAAATCGAAGTATTAATTATCCTTTAAAATTACACTGAAATAACTTCCTTCAACGTTCTTTAAAAATTAAAAAAAAATAGAACAAATGAAAAATAGGCAAATCAAATTAAGCCACAACCATTATAGGAACTTTGGCACTAACTGTTTCCAGAAACACGATTAGTATTTAACGACTATCTTTTGCTATCATCAGCCTTTACTCTCAACTGTAATTATTTCATGCTATCGTCTAGTAAAACTGTTGACCATCTTTCTTAATCTGTGCCTGGACTCGCTATACACAAGCAATGAGCGCCTTTTCAGATACGTACTGCAAGTATCGTATTCTTCTATTTTCACCTTGGCCCGATGATACTTGAGTTTTCCATGAACTGCCACCAATAGAGGTACCTCAATTCAAGCAAATCATTGAATACTGAATTTTCGTTACTCGCACGTTTTTGCTTTTAGCTTGATTTTCGTTGAGAACGCATTCATTTGTGGTTGATTTGCCAGTGAATCGCATAACACATCACAGAGAAAATGCGTTTTTTAGTAGAACAGTCCGTATGTTGAATAAACTCCCTCCGAAAATCTTTCCTGTAACTTTCAATGTAGGGAAGTTCAAATTGAATGTCCACAAACACTACTTCCTTTTTTTTCCTCCCCATAACCTAATTTTCATTATATGAGTACGGACCATTGCCTAAAAAAGAAAATATTTAACCTCTCGTTCAATGCCCTACATCTACAGGCCGGGGCACATAGAATCCGTCAGACGTCATACGTTGAATTTTTCAACTGTTAAGTAAGTTGAAATACACGTTTTCTTATCAGCGTTGTCACAATCAGTACGTCTCCGTCAACGCAAAGTACGAAAGTTGGCCAACTTTTAACTTTTGACGTACGTTAAGTACTTTGACATTTTTCAGTTGCTTCTTTTTCTTGTTTTTTTTTTTTTTTGTTTTCGCTGTATTGTAGTAAAATATTTTTAAAATAAATAATAATAATAATAAATAATGGAATAAATAGTGGAGTGGAATACAAGTTGCCATTAATATAAAGTCTAAGATGTCGTCTAACTCCATTTCAAATGTGCACTTTAATAAAACTTTGCTGCAAAAAAATATAAAATAAAACAAGCAAAAAACAGCTGATTTCTTATCCGTTAACAAAATACTCATTGTGCCAACCTCATCCGTCGTTACTTGACTTCAGTTGAATACGTCAAAGTATAATGCATGACGGATTCTATGTGCCGCGGCCTTAAAACTGAAATGCACATTTAGAGTATTGCTATACATCACATTGCTCTTCTTTAAGTTTATCTTTAGGCCAGCTAATTTAAATAAAATAGATTCAAGTTTAAAATTCTTATTCCGTTACTTAATTTAAAAATTAAGTCTTCCGTTTTTATTGCACGAAATTTTTCCGGACCCATAAAAACTCCATTAAACAATGCAATGATACATAAAATAATTGCCTCGCTTTTTGGCATAAAATGGATTTTAAATTGACATTTAGTGTAGACAAGCCAAAAAGAAAAGTTTGTAGGAATCGAATAAAATAACATATGCCGTTACTTAGTATACAGAAAATTAAATTTCCTGCCAAATGTCTAGTGTTACAAAATAAATAGACAACTTAAAAACTCAACAAAATATAAATAAAATGGCATATGAAAAAAATATTACAAAAAAAAAAAAAATAAACGAACTTCTGTTATCATTGTTAGTTTGGGAGAAGCGATAAAAAATTCTATTTTATACAAATTTATTTGTAAAAAAAGAATTAAATTACATAAAGCAAGAGTGCTTATAAACATGCATTGTAGGTATGTGGCGATGAGTTTGGGAACTCATGAATTTATGTATTAAAAAATTGAGTTGTAAATGCAACAGGCTACAAAAAATCCTTTAACGAAATATCTATGCTCTGCTCTAAATACACATACGGCGACTAACTCTCTTTTTTGTAGTTTTATATTTTAAAATGTTAAACTAAAATAAATAATGTTTATTGCTTCATCTACTAGCACAAACATTACAATGACAACAACAACAACAACAACAACAACAACAAAATACAACAAATGAAAATCTAATATCCACAACTATTTACAATTCCATTCAGTAGTTTAGAAACATTTTTATTCATTCATTCGTTCATTCATTGAATTCGGAAATTCAATTTAGGTAAAGCAACAGCAACAACAAAACTACTGTAACAGCCGCCAAAAGACTATATTGTTATTTTAATACTCATCTAAACATTTAACACTACAACACAATATACGCACACATCTATACATATTTATATCAAGTTTACTGCTTTTAAATAAAATAAATGACTGGTCGTCTGCTTAGACAGACGTTTATTTAGACACAACTAAGAGCCAGTTGAGTCTATCTAAACCTCGCTGCAATAACAGACAAAAATATTTTACTGGAAACGGGATGACTAGGATGAAAAGGCATAAAGGAACTATATGCATTAGCACGAGAGCACACTTAAAAGTGTTTATAAAATGTTAAAAATGATATTATTTCTGGCAATTTTGATAGCTTCAAATTGTTGATCTTTAACCTGACTAAGTTTTTATAAAATAAATATTAAAATAGTATAAATAATGAAACATTTGATTTAAAATTATAATTCGCTGCTATTTATAAATCGAAGTTTTGTTTATCCTTTAAAATTATATTGATTCATTCAACGTTCTTTTAAAACCAAAAAAATAGTATAAATGAAAAAAGAAATTCGCTGAAGACAGAAAAACCTCATAGAAACAGTGAGAATGGGGTGGCAAATCAAATTACAACACTATCATTATGGGAACTTTTTCGAAGCCTTTTGGCATTTACTGTTTCCAGGTACGCTATTACTATTAAACGACTATCTTGTGCTATCATCAGCCTTTTCTCTTGACCGTATTTATTTTATTTTACGCCTAGCAAAACTGTTGACTATCTTTCTTAAACCATGTCTGCCCGTGATCCTACACGAGTCCTCGATATACACAAGCAATGTGCTTCTTTTCAGGCACTTACTACAAGTATCGTATTCTTCTATTTTCACCTTGGCCAAATTATAGTTGAGTTTTCCATAAGCTGCCACTAATGAGCTACCCAACTTAAGGTACATCAATTCAGACAATTAACTGAATCTTGCTACGTATTCTTATCCATTTCGTGTATATACATAACATACAACAACTGTAGTTCATTTACATATTATCAACCTCTCATCTTGTAGAGTTTTCTTAATTTTTGTCAAAATATATGTTTACAAAATTCCTGATAGATAAGAAAGCAAAAAAACGGCTACCAGAGAGTCTCTATTAAAACAGATATCTTAACCAAATTTTACCAGCGTCCCAATAAAAACAAGCCGCCAAGAGCTTTCATTCGAATTTTTAGCAGTACACTTGACTAAAGCGGGCTTCAAGCTTGTGCATGACAAGTCCATATATATCTTTAAACAAGACAAAATGTTAAAGAGCAATAGAAAATAAATAGTATGATTCATGGATTTCTTATTGTGTAGTGATAATCAACTGTAGCCGATATTTTTTTTCGTCTGTGAAAGTGATGGCTACAAGTGTAATAATTCAATCGTAATAATGAAAATGAAATACCGGCTGATGCATTAGATTCATGTTTCATTTTCAGTCCAGGCATGAATTGTAAGGTCACCAAATAGAGAGAAGTATCTCTTAAAACTTTTCAGACAACCAACTAAATTTTCATGTCAAGAACTTCAAAATCTTACTATTCCTCAATAACTATTTAGTCCATAACTACACACGAAGGAGTGCCTGTTTACACGACTCCATTCAAAGATTGTTGCACGATAAAATTATGGTCTTAACTGCAACTTTATGTAGAAACTTTTGGATCTGCCTTAATTTTTTGCAGTAAATGCTTTAGCAATTAAGAGAATATTTTGTTGTTGCAGTTAAAGTAGCAGCTGCTACAGCAATTCAACAACAAGTAAAATTTTTTGTTTTATCTTACAATCAAATACTGCGTATGTATGTATGTTCAGACACATTTTTGATTCTATGAAACATTTTATTTTGTTTATTTCTAAAATAAAATTGCCTGTTGCACAATCTGTTATTGAAAATAAATTTTAACAAAAATCAAAATGCATACATATGTGTGTTGTTATGTATGAATGAACGTATGTGTATATGTATATATACAGATACGATTAGCTAAACAAATCAACAAACAAAACTAAATGTATTTACTTTAAAATTGTATTTGAAATTTTTAGATACACAAAAACTCAGCATACACACAGACACTCTAACAAGCATACATATTTACATATAAATATATATATAACAGTTTACAGTACAATACTTAAGCATACATATAGACAAATTCATTCATAAAATTTTTGTTTAGTTTTGTTGGCACTTTTTTTTGTCGTTGTTGTTATATTGCTCCATGCAACAAGCTTTACCAACAGCGTACAAATTTCGTATGTATTGTTATAGAAATAAGTGTGTGTTTGTTTATGCATCTTCAACATGTTTATAACAATTGTTGTCCTCAACAAGTGCCAACAGATCCAGGGATGCTATTAGAAGAGTTGTTCTAGGGAGTTGCCTTTAGGATTTATGAAGTTAAATACAACTACTAAGCATATAAATTAGATAATATTCATTGCACAAGTTTTAGGAATTAATATAAGTCCAACTATTTAAGTCAGATTAAAATGGTTTAAATTCGCGTGTTTTAATTTCTAAATTTATTAAAAACAAAATTATAATTAAGGGTTTTTCAAGAAGATGTTTGTTTTCTAAAACAATATTTTTTTTTGTAGTTTTCTTTATTTGCAATCTATTTTCTACGGAAACATTAAGCAAATCTATTAAATTTTAAAAGGGACTTAGCATATTGAATTCCACTGAACCCAATAAAGCAACAAATAATAATTTATATAAATTTTCTTAAATAACGTTCGCACAATTCATTTACATAGGTTTTGTTATTTCTATTTTCTAAAAGGAAGATCAAGTACGTGATATCACTTCAGTCTTTTTATTTCATCACTGTCATTCAGAAGTTTAATGGCGAGTAGGTTTGAATGATTACTCAATCTTTGTAGATATCTGTCACAGAATCTGGCTATCTCCTCCTTAACCATAGGTATATTAAGATCGCTATGGATATTTTTGTTGCTGATAAACCATGGAGCGCTAGTAATTGTTCTTAGCATTTTGGTATCTTTGAAGAATTTCAATATTTGAGTTGCTAGCGGTTCCCCAAAGTTGTATGCCGTAAGTCCAGACTGGTTTGATTATAGTTTTGTACAATATTATTTTATTCTCTAATGTCAATACATTTTCTTTGACTTATTGTTAAGTTGTTGACGTTAATGTTTTCCATAATTATGTCTGAAACCAAACTGATGCCCTGGAATTATGTTTTGCGCCTCTAAAATCGATAACCTCCTGTCTAGTAGTAGTTTTTCGAATATCTTAGAAAGTATTGATAGTAAACTTATTGGTCTATATGAAGTTATTAAGTGTTCCGGTTTATTTTGTTTAGGGATCATAATGATTTCCGCATACTTCCACTGAGACGGAAAATAACTTAACCGTAATATGGAGTTAAACAAAGTGGTTAAAAAAATTACATCTTTTTTTGGAAGACATTTAATCATCTTGGCAGAAATTTTGTCGTAACCAGGACACTTTTTGTTGTTAAGTTCAACAATGATTTTCTGGAACTAAAACAATATAAAACAAAAAATTTAAATTAAAATGATTAAGATGAAGTACGAAGAGAAAAGTTCGGTAATTATGAATGAAAAAATATATCTGGCAACCACGACCACGCTAACAGATGTCAATTCTTTTATCAAAGTTTTTAATTACTTTTTGGCAAAATAGCAGTCCCATTTTGTTAATCGACTCATTTGGCTTCGTATAGGCTCTGTCCTTAACATAGCGCCACAAAAAAATATCCAGTGGTATTAAATCACACAATCTGGCTGACCACTTAACGGTTGTTGGTCGTAACATTTTGCGATCGGAATATTTGGTTCGCAATAAACTAATCGTTGCATTGGCTGTGTGACATGTGGCATCATCCTGTTGAAACCACAGGTCAAGGATATCCATGGTGTCAATAATAGGCCTAAATGTAGTTTTTAGCATCTCACGATAGCGTGATACAATTGACCGTTACCGTATTTCCAGCCTCATCTTCGAAAAAAAATGGCCCATTCATGCCTTTAGACAACACAGCCCACCATACAGTAACACATTAAGCATGCAAAGGCTTCTCAATAATCGCTTGTTAGGTGCCCCTGTAGGCTAATAGGTAGTGTACTAGCTTGTCAGTGTGGAGGTTGTGGGTTCGATTCCCAACCAAGACCTTGGTTGTTTTTCACTACAAAAAAAATTGACTGTCAATGGGGCTGCTCAGTGATGAAGGCATAGTCACTGGTCGCTGTGCTGTCTCTTATACGGCAGTTAATTTCCGACTATCCTTCTACTTTCACCACCTGGTTTCATCTCTCCTCTATCCCTTTCCTAAAAAATGTAGCACAGTACTTGACTAAATAGGCATTGTTGCCTGAAGTGCTACTTCTCTTTTATTAAAAAAAAATAATCGCTTTTTGACATACCCTGACAACTGAAAATGGGCTTCGTCTGAAAAAATGATTTTTTCACAAAAAACCAGTCGGTTGTTTCTGAATGCATTGAGTAAATTTACGGCGACGTCGGCTTTAATTCCTGCACCAGTTTAACCTTGCAAGTGTTCAAAGCCAAATCCTTATGCAAAATTCGGCATGAGGTAGTATTGGATAACCCCAATTGTTGAGAACATCGAGGAATTGGCAAATTTGGATCTGCTGTAACACTGTGGCTCATGGGCGCGATATTTTTAGTTGAAATACCCGGTCAAACATCCGCTGGTGTTCGCACATTTTGTATCGAGCCTGTCGACTGAAATTTAACAAACAAATTCTTAATAATGGTCTCAGAAAGACGATTATGTTGTCCAAAAATATCACGAATTTTACGAAATGTAACTTTAACAGAAGCACCTTTTTCATAGTATATTTTAATTAAATGCGATTTTCTTGCGTAATTGAATTCATTACACGAACAAGTAAAAAAAACTATCATGTGCTGCCACAATTGAAAACCAAACTGCTGGTTAAAAAACCCGATATTTATAAATCATTTTTATACAAGCAAATTTTGTAACGATAATTTTAATGCGACAAAAAAGTTTTTTTAACAAATTAATTTAATTACCAAATGTGTGCAATTGAAAATTCATTGACTTTTGACGTTATTCTGAATATCAAACTTGATATCAAAAAATATTATATAGATTTTTTATATATGTATAGTTCCTCGAATTACTAGGGAAATGATTCCATACGCCATCGCTACATCTTAATAAATGATTTACCTTGATTTTTATTAACAAATTATTATTTCTGAGTTTTTAATTTTAGTATTAAAAAATTTATATACCGATGTATGGTAGTTTTTAAAAATTTTCTGCCATTTCCCAATGAAAATACTAATTTATCGTAGCGTTAGTATATTCGAAAAATGTTTTCAAGATTTTTATTTAGTTTTTTATACCCTTAAGTCATGCACGTATTTGAAATGTAAGAAAAAAAATAAATTACACCTTGTTACGTTTGAAATATGCATACCAAGAAATTTACTTTACACACCTCAAATAACATAACATAGTATTCCTTCATTTTTTTAAGGAATATACAAAGAAATTATATTAGATATTTGAAACTAAGTTTATTTTTAAATAGAACTTTAATTTTGAAGCCTTAACATTCTAAAAAAAAAACGCGAAAAAAATATAAAATTTAAATTATATTTTAAAATACTATTCCAATTTCGAAATATGTAAACAACACAGTTTTATGGACAAACATCTCTAATAAAATTAAAAATTTTAATTTAATAATGACAACTTGGTTTAAATTTAAAAAATTCGAATTTAAGTTGTAAAATGTAAAAGTTTTTGAAAGCCACGTTTAAACTCTGCACAACATCATGTACCAACCAACAACAATTTTTTTTTTTAAATTTTATAAAAGTAAGAAGTCAAATAATAAACCAGCAACATCTTCTAAATGACATAATATTTGTTAAACGAATCTTTTTTCCATTGAAAGTTTGTCTACTTCTCTAACAAGATATTTAAGTAAATTATTTAAGAAAGTTAAAAACTTCTTCTCTTTCTATTTTAACTTCCTCCAGTCTGAAAGTAATGACAGTATAAAATTTAGCAAATAGTTCTTAATTTAACTATACCTTTCTGCTGAATACTGATGTAGGAGTAGCAGCAGCAGCAACAACAGCAGCCAAGACTACAAAAATATAAAACACACAAACGTTTTGCATAGGGAAGTATTACATCATCATCGTCTTTATCATCATTATCAACAGTGTTTACCAGCATCGTTGTTGTTGCCATTTTATATCTGTATAAAATAATCTGCAATGAAATTTTTTCGAAGCAACAAGTGGCAAACAAAACTATTTTTGTTTTTCTTTAACTCTCTCAATTGCATTTAGAAACTAAAAAGCCATAAACTGCACTCAAATTGTACGAGCAGTTAGTTCGTGCTTTGAAATTGTTTACTTGCCGAATGACAAATAGGCGCACGAGTATGTTGAATTGTAAATAGTTTGCTGCGTTTTTGGCAAAAATTAAAATCAATTATTAACGAATATGTCATCTATAATTTACGCTTCATTTTTATCTACTTCTTAATTTTAAAATGTTTTCTCAGCTTTTGTATTTTACATACATACATGTCAAGAGTTAGGTCACATAGAACCTATGCCTCGTTGCTACAACTTCAATAAATTCCCAGTCGTTTTACACAGGCTTAACAAGTGTAATTTTTGAACACTTTACTTATTTAACATCGGGTTTTTCAACAATAAGTTTGTTGTTCAATTGGGGCAGCACCAGCAACATGATAGTTTTGACATTTAGTTATTTGACGTATATTCGTAGTAGATGCATTGACAATTCTTACAGCGAATTCAATGTCGCACGAAAATCGCATTAAAATAATTAAAACCCATAACAAAAGTTATATTTCGCAAAATTCGTGATATTTTCGGACAACATAATCATCTTTTTGAGACCGCTATTAAGAATTTGGTCGTTAAATTTGAGTCGACAGACTCGATGCAAAATGTGGGAACACTAATGCGTGTTCAATCGAGTCGATCAACATCGCAGCCATGAGCCGCAATGTTAAAACAGATCCAACTTTGTCAATTGCTCGACGTTCTCAATAATTATGGTTACCCAAAACCACCACATGGCAAATTTTGCGAAAGGATTTGTCTTTGAAGCCTTACAAAGTTCAATTGTTGCAGATATTAAAGCCGACCGACCATTTACATTCGCTTGATTCATGTAGGAACAATAGGCTGGTTTTTCTGAAAAAATCATTTTTTCAGAGAAAGCCCATTTTCACTTTTCAGGGTGTGTCAACAAGCAAAATTAGGTGCCCCTGTAGGTAGTACAATAGCTTACAAGACTGGGGGTTGTGGGTTTGATTCCCAACAAAGACCTTGGTTTTTTTCACTACAAATAGAAATTGACCGTCGGAGGGGTTGCTCAGTGATGCAGGCATGGCCACTGGTTACTGTGGTATCTTACACAACAGATAATTTCCGTAACTATCCTTCTACTTTCACCACCTGTCTCATTTCTTCTCTATCCCTTTCCTAAAAGAATGAAGCACGATACTTGACTAAATAGGCATTGTTACCTGAAGTGCTACTTCTCTTTACAAAAAAAAAAAAAAAATGGCTCATTTGGGCCTCTGAAAATCTAAGAACGATTATTGGAAAGCGTTTGCATGCTCAACGTGTCACTGTTTGGTGCGCGTGGTCTGGAAGCGTGATTGGGCCGTTTTGTTTTTTTTTATTCGAAGATGAGGCTGAAAATGCGGTAACCGTCAATGGATTATGCTATCACGAGATGTTAACAACTGAATTTTAGCCTATTATTGACGACGTGGATATCACTGACATATGGTTTCAAGGGGACAGAGCGTGATTTGATTTACATCTGCACCGACTATATAGTCATAATCAGATGGTGGTCAAACCACTTGGTTGATTGGACGTCAACCACGTCCTACAAGGCCATCGAATACGTATATCCTCCGGTCACTTCTAGTAGCAATTTCGAAAGCCCGAAGTAGGCCGCAGCTTTCACTCCTTGCGGAAGAGTTGAAGACTTTCCAACTCCTGGTCCAAAACGCATGAAGCTCTTTTTTATCAAGAACAAGACAGCATTCATACTCACTGAACCTGAACCATTCATTGCGTTAATTTGAATGATTCGACCCACAAACTCTCACGAGGGTCCGAAACCACAACCACCACGATACTCCCATATAGGGGCCAACCTCAATAATCAGTCAGAGAACATCTTTGCCTAAAGAGAACAAATAGTGAACTCTGCGAGGTTACTGATAAATATGTGGATTGTCCAGGTGACTCCTACTAGCCTTTAAGGGGCCTGGGCTCCCTTTAACCCCGGAAGACAACAGTCTAAATGGAATAGTAGGTTCCAAAAAGACTATCAAGTGCCCCCGAGGGGAGGTTTCAAGGGGACAGTGCCACATGTCACACAGCCAATGAAACGATCAATTTATTGCAAATTTCCTGATCGCATAACTTTACGACGATCACAGCAGTTAAGCGGGCAACCAGATGTGATTTAACACCACTGGATTATTTTTTGTATGGCTATGTTAAGAACAGCGTCTATACGGAGCCAATCTAATCGATTTCAGTCTTAAAACTTAAAATGCGTGATGTGATTAACGAAATAGGACCGCCATTTTGGCAAAAAATGATTAAAAACTTTAATGAAAAAATTGACATCGGTCAGCGTGGTCGTGGTGTACATTTGTCACATATCATTTTTCATCCACAATTGCCGAACTTTTCTCTTTTGAATCATCTTAATATAAATTTTTTTTATTATTTTTAGTAATGAAACTTCTTGTTGAAAAACCCCTTATGTACAAATGTATAGATATGTGAGTGAATATTTTTTATATGTACTTATGTATTAAAGGGGATATTTAAAGCTACATCAAGTCATATTTATGCAATATGGTAATTCTGGCTGAAAGACTACTTATTTTCAAAAGAGCTGTGGACAACAATTTAAAAATATTAGCAGCAACAGCAATTTTGTTTTATAAACATTTTCAAATGAAAAATGCTTTAAATGTCTTTTCACTAGAAAACAACTAACAATTAAAAGTACAATCCCTACAAAACCAAAATAACAAAATTTCATTTACACCAACAGCAACAAAAAAGCAATAAGTTAATATATAGTTGCATTTATATACATATAGATTTTTTTGGCCAATCATAAAGCTTGAAAATAAGCCTAAAATATTAAGGGAAAGAGATAGCATGCGATGATAGTTCTTGTTGCTGCTGTTGTTGTTGTTGTTGCTGGGTTATTTTGTATATATATATACGTAAGTATGTTTTAAATGACGTAAGTGTGCATGAGTAGTTTAACTGAAAACCAACAATAATGCACATTTCCAAGAAAAACGAAAATAGAACTCACCCCTACCAAAAATCAAATGTTAGAAACACACCCACACACATTTTGGTTTTAATGTAAAAGTGAACGTGTGCGTATGAATGCAGAACTGCATTGAATTGAAAGAATAAATCCTATTGAAATTGAATATACCTATAAAAGAAACTAAAATTTTATTTTGAAAATAAAATACGTTTTCGATTATGTTTGTTGTTGTTGTGGTTTTTAATAAATAACTGAAATAGCGTGGAGTTTAAATTTGCTACTCAAAGAATTGTTTATTGGCTTGTATGTTTGCTTTTAAATGTTCAAGAACAAAAAAAAAAAAAACAATTAAAAGGTATGAAAACATAACATAACAAACTATTGCAATTGCTAGGAGAAAAGAATTATGCATAAAGTCTGTGGAAAATAATCAAATATGAAAACAAAAATGCCAAGGTGACTTGGGGTAAAACTTTCCTCGCTAACGAAGACTCCCCCCTATCGAGGTTGAACTACGATTTTCTTGTTTTAATGTACAGACGACATCTGTTGTTCTTTATTAATTAATATTGATTAAATAATAATATTAATACAGTCACCTTAATCAACTCATCTTAATGGCTACATTTGATAACAACGGTCAATTGTTAACTTCAAAATCTTGATTTCGGATTTTAATAGTAGTAGTTTTATCATTATTTTGAGCTTATCGTCAATAATACTATGGATTTCCATCACTATCGGGTATTGCTTCAGCAGTCAATGGAAAACGCTTTGAACATTTGCCAGCGATCACACAAGATGAATTTGGTTTGATTTCACCGCAGGCACCGTGTATCATATTTTTCGTGACAACTGCGAATAATTGTGGATCGACAGAGTTTGATTCGTTTTACATCCGCACCTGGCTATGTAGCCTTAATCAGATGGTGGACAAACCACTATTGTATAATTTGGAACGTCATACAGGCGTCCTAGGAAGCCGAAGACATATTTCTAAGCAACAGAACCACCTAGTTGCAACTTTAATGATTCCAGGGCAGGGCTGCAAACCATCACACCTTGCTAAAGAGTTGGAGACTTTCCTACTCCTGTCCAGAACACATGTCTAGCATGTTCACTGGACTGGATCATTCACTTTGCGTGTCATTATCAGTGAGATGATCCTGGCCACCATAATAACCATTATACTGTTATTGGGCCACAAAATCACAACCACCACGATACTCCTATATAGGGGCCAACTTCAATGATCAGTCAGAGAACTATTAAATGTCTAAAGAGACAAATAATGAACTCTGAGGCTCATTGATCCCCGTGGAAATAAAGTAGAGCTTCCAGTTGACTCCCTGCCTGTCTTCAGCGGACTGGGCTCCCTTTTTCACCTAGTTGCACAGATCTAGATAGCTGTTTCGTACTATAAAGACCATACATGTGCCCCCGGGGGGAATTGTGGATCGACAGTTTGATCTGGAATTTCGGCCAATATAACACTATCAATCATATTTGGTGGTATTTTCTGTGCCAACCATATCAAAAAGTAAGTGTGGGGCACGCCTTCTTTTTTGCCATACAATTGTATACATATAGCAGAGCTCATCTCCAAATACACGGAGCTTGACATTCAGGTCCATCAACTTTTACAATTATTGGCGGAATGCACGAGCGGTTATATCGTGTCGATCTGTTGGCACCTGGCTATCAAATAAGCAATCATACACTTCAGTCCATTTTGAGTTGCAGGTAAATATGATGAACAAATCTGAACGGCCGCAATGAAGTACATACGAGATGGCATCTTGTGTATACTTGTGCATATGGCGTGGGCTACCGGTATATGAGGATGGTAATATTGTCAAAACTCCGATGTCATTCACATTCACATCACTCAATAGTACATCACTCGAATGTATGTACTCTTTAGATATCAATCGGGCTTGATTATGACGGATAAAATTAAATCGTTCGCTTTTAGCATACATGTCCACAATGTATTGATGAAAAAGTTTATTGCATCGCAAAATATTGTGGCCAATTAAATAATTTATGCCCAAGGTAATGTTATGACTCAAACTCATGATTTATTTAACGAGCAAGTAAACACCTCTACCAAAGCTAAGAATGGACACTGTGACTTTTCAAAACTTGCCAAATTAGCAACTTTATACCACACTTGTTAGTGGCGTAAGGTAAAAAAAGTTTTACATAGCTTACTTTATTGCTTTTTGTGTTGTTATAGATCCATATGCAAAGTGTTTAAAATATTATGTTTGCAACAGTATGATGTGATTTGATTTACATCTGCACCGACTAGGTAGTCATAATCAGATGGTGGTCAAACAACTTGAATGATTTGCAAACATCATTCACGCCCTAGGAGGCCATCGAATACGTATATCCTCCGGTCACTCCTAGTAGCAATTTCGAAAGCCCAAAGTAGACCGCAGCCTTCACTCCTTGCTTAAGAGTTGGAGACTTTTCAACTCCTGGTCCAAAACGCATGAAGCTTAATAACCTCAATAACCAGTCAGAGAACAGCTAATTGTCTCAAGAGACAAATAATGAACTCTGCGAGAGAACTGATTCCCGTGGAAATAAGTGGATTGTCCAGCTGAACCCTACTAGCCTTTGAGGGGCCTGGGCTCCCTTTTACCCTGCAAGACACCAGTCTAAATGGAATAGTAGGTTCCAAAAAGACTATCATGTGTCCCCGGGGGGAGTTTGCAACAGTATATTTTAACATATAAAAATGCTCCAAAGAAGTTTTCTAATCTTGTGCAATAAACAAAATTCCAAAAACAAAAAAAAAAAAACTATAATGCTGCAAAAGGACACAACCCCACTTGTCTTAAAAATGAAAGAAAGACAGCCAGTCAAAACTATGCAATGGCATGTGATGAGCATACGAATATTGTGTATAAAACTGTATCAACTTTCTTGCACGTTGTTGTGTGAAATTTCTGTACAAAACTACTTAAAATAACAGTATGACAAACACACACATACTCATCTAAATGTACACGGTTATGTATGTAAATAGGAATGTGAAAAATAATCACATTTGCTTTAATACAAAAAGAGGAGGTTACGCACTTTGTATAAATCAAATACTAATAGAAACAAACTTATAGACCATAACATGTCTTGTGTATATTACGCATACATGCATACAAACATATAAACGCATATGTGTAAATAGCAGTGTGTGTGTTGTGTATTATGTAATGTTTATTTATTTCTATTTACATAAAATAACGTCCTTATTTTTAATAGATTTTTTCTTTGAGCGATAATTTTTGACCAGAAGGTCTTGTTATATATACGAGTGTGTGTGTGTTTGTGTATGAGCAAGAGAAATTGTAAAACAACTGAATTCGGAATAATTGTATTCATACGAATATACACATGATTTTAACCTTCTTCTTATAAGAATCGAGGTATATTCTTTTTTTTTGTGTTGTTTGGTTTTTGGAAGAAAAGCTTTCTATAGAAAAATCTTAATATATTAAACATACAAATTTTATATTTCAATAACCATTAAAAATCAATCGGTTTGAAACTACTTAACGCAAAACTATTGTGAGCCAAATACTAATTTGTGGACATGTGTTATAAATTAGAGACATTTTTAATTTAGTTAAATATCCCACATAGTAAATTGAGAGTTAATACAGATCCTCTTAACTTCAGCTGTTGCTCGACTTCTTCTTTCCATATGCATCAACATTCAAGGAATACTACTGAGATAATATGCGTAGAAGAACGTAGGGAGTAAGAGGCTCTAATAATTTGATTTAAGCCTTCTCAGAAAAAATCTATGGGACTTTGTTCTTTATACGATCGCCATGAAAAATTAAAAACAGAAAAACTAAAGTATATAGTCGATATATGATAAAAAAAAGCTAATATTAAGATATTTTTGATTATCTTATTTTTTGATTTATTAGCTTTTATTTACAACTTTAAATTATTAGATATTTTTTAATTTTTGTTTTTTTATTTTACAGTTAAGGCAAAGAGTGTTAACAATATGTTTTTAAAACCAAACATTTCAATACTTCTAATTACATGCTGTTTATTAATAATACCATATTTTTTGGAATAGTTATAAAGAGTTTGGTTACAATCAAAGTATTAGCAGAAACATTTTAGTTGCAACTGAATATAGTGCGCTTTTTATTTATTATTTAACTGCTAATAAGATCTCGCTTATTGTGAGCGTAGTTTTAGTTAGGTTTAGTTTAAAACTATAATTTGTAATTATTTATTGTTACAGTGAACATAGTATGATTTTTAGAATCATACTACAATCATATTTTTTCTCTGTCATAATTAGAGAAACACTCAAAGTATTAGAATTTTTCGAGACAATAGCTGGTCTAGAAGGGTCTGCTGGTACACAAATTTAAACCAACTTTTTGTATGATTCATACAGTGTTATGAACATAGATTATTTTAAAATCGAACGAATAATCAATGTTGATCGGAAATTAAGCGAAAGTATTTGACATAAAAAAGATGCAGCCCTTATATAAAAGATTTAGATTATTGTGAAAAGGGCCGCAACGCAGCTTACGAGTTTTATTTTAGTATTTGACATAAAAAAGATGCATCCATTTCACTGACGTATGGTCCCCCAGGGCCCAATATAAAAGATTTAGATTATTATGAAAAGTACCGCAACGCAGCTTACGAGTTTTATTAATGAAGGAGAATGTCTACGGTATCACTCGATGGTTACTGTACTAAGAATTGTAAAAAGTGTAGTCAGTTCCTTTAAAAGTAAAAATTCAAAAGTGAGCTTTACAATATTTCATGAGCCGAATGGCCTCTTGATGAACTTAACGTGCATAGCCTAGCCTAAAGCTAATTTATCTTAAATAATTTTTGTTATACAAACCTTTACCAAAATCGTACTAAAGAAACTTTATTTTTTATTGATGTAGGCGGAAAATCGAAGCAGACCGCTTTCCGTCCACAATTACTGCAAAAAAAACGGATTTTTATATTACGGCAAACTTCGCTTTTCTTGATAATAGTTTTTGACTGTCGGCCAGTAACTATAATGAGAAAGAAGACCATTCTCATTATAAAAATTTTAGTAATTACTAGCATTTACCCAATGCTTAGATCCCTCATGGCTTTCATAATTAATAAGCTTCTTCCCGTGCTGGACGTTCACTTATAGTCTACAGCACTGTCTCTGCGTCTTCCAAGCACAGTCTATAAGTACGATAATTTCGATTTTCATCTTGACTAGATGATACTTTAAGTTACTATGATCTGTCACTAATGCAATTACCCAGCTTAAGATACTTTTACAAGCTTTTCTGCTAAGGGCCCCTTTGATCACAATTAAAGCTGGTCCACTATAAAACCTTCCCTGATATTAAGCAATTTTTCAATACATCTCTGGATTCTGGTCCACAGAAATTCTGTTACCTTATTAACCTAGGTGTTGCCGCCACAGCAAAATCGCTGGATGGACACCATTCTTATCGATTTATTAAATGTCTTTTACTTATGTGTTATCTCTAAGAAGAAAAGAAAGAAAAATACTTGCGGCATTAATTGGCCATTTTGCATTGAAAAAGATTTTACGAGAGAAAAAAGAACGTTCGAGAAGCTTGTGCCCGGCAGTGATACAAAAAAACTTTTAACACATTTATGCTTAAATATTAATTCAATTACAATCATAACATTTTGTGAAAGGAACTGACATTGTAACATTTATCTGTAATAGTAAATAAAAACAAGTCAAAAGAAAGAGTGATCAATTATATTGTTTTTTTTTTTGGTGTTCAAAATCCGAGCCATATCACCACAGCAGAGCTTGGTCAGCTTCACCCAAAAACACTAGCTATATCTGTTAAGATTTGGAACATATCCCAGCACTAATTTAGAATACACGTTCACTTGCCTCACTTGCGTTTTATAACCTGATGAAAGCATCGCTTCTATGCACCCGACTTTCCAGCAAAAGATTCTGATAAACAGAAATAACAGGACATTTGCAGCTTAGCTGAAAATACACCTGGCCCAGAATTACTGTACATAAGAGAACAATCAGTGAAAAAACTGATGTGGTTTTTGATACACTCATTATGTATAACGCCTTCAGTAATGAGTATCCGATGAAGTCTTCCAACTTTTGATTAAAATTACATGTATTTCTGTAACATCAGTTTTTTATGCCCAATATTGTCTCTTTATAACCTTCCATATCATCTTAAATTACTTATGTTTTAAATTTGTTTAAAAAGGGCTTATCAGCATTTCTCCCATATTTATCTTTTAATATCGATTAACAATTGCCCAGCTACTTATTATGCATTCATAGGCGTAAAAGCCACATAACTAAACAAATTAAATATACATACAAATTATGCTTGTTTGACAAATCTTGTCGTATGTCTTGAAAAAACTAAAATTAGAAGTGAATGGTCACTGCTCACCCAAAGTCAAAATACAACTATGTGTTTCTTGGAATATAAAATGTTTAATAATATGCTTTTTTAACAAATCCGTTGCCAAGACCTTCTTCATTGGTACTATAAATGAGATCGAGTTTGAAATTAATAATTCAATTTAATCACTTTGAAAATATTATCATTGATATTAATATTGGCATTTTCCGTCCTAACTGGCTGGTTCGTATTTGATGGCGAGCGCTTTCGATGCGAATACATCATTCTCAAGCCACGTTTTAGTTTGCACTGGTGAGTCAATGTTGGCTTTCAGGCAGTTCTGTTATTAGGTTCCTATATATTCAGGGAAGCAGAATGCCAGCCACCTGGCATTTGTATGCAAAGTGAATTTATCGATACCTCCGTCTTTTACTATTATGTAGGTACGTGTGTCCGTCTGAGGGTGTTTTTCGTTTGCCCGTTTGCATGAGTAGTTTCAATGGTGTGAAAATTGTGTCTGAGGTCGTGTTTACCTATTCGTTTATAATGTCATTGTTGAATGTTTTTGTTTTGTAGATTTTCATGTTTTCAAGAATGTCTAGTCTTCGTCCTTTTTTGCTAGAATGTAGTAATGTCATAAATTCATCTATTTTCCTTGATGTGTTTCCGTGAGTGTCAAGGTGTAATGCAAAGTATGAATCATCTCTTTTCCGTTTGTATGAGCGTATGTGTTCTGTAAACCTTGTTTTTAGTGTTCGTCCAGTTTAGCCTATATAGGTTTGTTTGCAGGTACATTTAAGTCGGTATACCCCGCTGGAACTAAATTTGTCAGTTGTTTCTGTCGTTGTTCTGAGATTATGTCTGAGGGTGTTTCCACTTTTTAATGCTGTGAGTATTCCTTCTTTGTGAAAAAGGTTAGTTAGTCTGTATACTTCTGGTCCTGTGTAAGTAAAAGTGTGCCATCGTGTTGTATCGGCTGTCCTTTGTCTTCTTTATTTCTGTTCTTAGTGTTGTATTGTCTAAGTAGTTTATCGATGATAGTGGTTTTGTAGCCGTTATTTATAGCTATGGTAGTATCGAGTTCTTTGTTATACTTATCTGGAGTAAGTGGAATTATCTTAAGTCTGTGTATCGTATGTGTAAAGGCTGCTAGTTTGTGTTGGGTAGGGTGGTTTGAGGTGTTGTGGATGGTAGTGTCCGTCGTTGTTGGTTTTCTATAGACGTCAAATGTTAAATAGTCAGTTATTATTGAATTCATATTTTTAGTGCAGTATTAACTCGAAGAAATTCAAAGTTAAAATAAATAATTAGCTCATGCCTTAATTTGTACGAAACATATGCCAGGAATAAAGTTTTTAAACATAATTTTAATTAAAACTAGATTTGAATTTAAATATAAATAAAGTATTATTTTTATTTTCTTTTTTTTATGTTTTTAATACATAAAAATCGATTTAGCTGCTAATTCAGCATTATCGCACATAACCAAATTTAAATAAAATCTGATTGGCCTCAGATATATATAAAAAAAACGTATTTTTCTTTTTTAATACACTAAACAAACTTTAAGTTACATGCAAAATGCAAGGTTTCACAAAGAATTTTTAAATTCGCATTTATATTTAAAAAAATAAAAAAAAAAATACTGCGAAATAAATACAACATAAAAAACTTATTTTTAACTACGCACACACTTTACTTCAGCTGTCGATTAAAGTCATTCGCATTTTACTAAATATTTTTTGGTGGAGGGGTGCTGTCTATGTGTGCAAAATAAATCTTTTGTTAAGCCCCATTTAATTTGAAAAAAACTTCAAATTCGAAAAAAATATTTAGGAAACGAATTAGTCCAGGAAAACATCAGATTATAAAAGGTAGCCAACGGGAGATATGTCACAATGTCTTGAAACAAAAGCCCTACAAAATATATAAATTTTAAAATTTCTCCTAATTGGAGAGATGGGATTTAAGGAATTAAATATTTATAATATTAAATATTTTAAATATTTTATAATTATTGGAATTTACATATATGTAGTTATTTACTATATATTTATGTACACCCTGCTATATACTACTACATGCATAAGTGTTATATAACAAATTAAAAGTATTTACTTATTTCATTATTTATAAATTTAAAAAAATATATATACATTATATACAATTTACTAAGGTTTTTTATGTAAAAAGTCTATTGGAAAGAAATAAAAAAGAGTTATTGATTTTTTTAATGTGCACTTCACTCTCACCCACACACACACACACACACACAAATACATACATTTTTGTATTAATTCAGTGAATTTTAATGTTTGCTGTTTTTGTCGTTATTTTTTTTTTATTTTTTTTTTTTTTGTTAATGTCAAAATTAAAAAATGCCATTAATTCTTCTTTGTTTGTTTTGGTAGTTTTCGGTAGCAACCAAACATGCTATGTCGCTTAAGCATACGAGGTCTGACTAGAAATTATTAACATGTTTGATCTTTTAGCAGATTAATTTAAATAATTGCAAGTTATGTATGTCTGTTGTAGGAGTCAGGATGAATAAAACAGCCATGAGCCAGCTGAACTTACACGAAAAGCGTTCCGTACCACATATAGGACATCCTGTAGGTTTTTTTTTCTTTTAAAGTTTAAAGTGTCTTCCTTTTACGGTCCAAAGCAAAAGACATACTACAAAATCTAGACTTCTATAGCAGTTATAATAATAAAGCTAATGTGGAAATTTTAAGTGTCGAGCCTTAATGGTTATACATTCAAGATTTTGTGACAGACGAACAGGTATTGACCCTTTAATTATTGATTTGAACAACCGTGTTTCTGCATTTCTTTTCAAGATGTTGATTTTGTCTGGAATTTTTTAGCAGTCTTTCTCTCTCTTTCTCTCTACAAATTTGCAAAACCTGTTAAGCAGCTTTATTTAGTTCGCTTAAAAAATTAGGCAGTTTGCTACTGGAACCATCGTTATGATTTAAAAGGATATTGCCATCTTTATTATAATTCATTACAATTCGCAATTAAAGAAAAATTGTTTCCAGAAACATTTTGCTGTTGATAAACTTGAAGCCACAAATATTTCATGACTTTTCACAAAATGAACAGAGAACAACTTTAGCAACATCATTTTTTATTAATTTTGTATATGTAACCCGGATGTCCTTTGCACGTAATGCTAAAGAAAATATCGTAGCGTATTAAAGAAAAACTTATTTGAATTTCCCAAAATTTTTTGGTCTTTGTAAAGGTTCACATAAATAAATTTAAATTTTTAAACATGTTGTTGTAGGGTTACAGTACCCTAACGGTTCAGTTTTAAGAAGAATGCTTTCACTATTTAAGTGGGTTAGTGAAAAATCTAAAAGAGTAATCATTATAATATATTTCTCAGTACACTATCAATCCGAATCGACTTTTCAGAGGTTCATGTGATACTTGTCATGGCTTTGGCCCAAAAATGTTGTTATTTCGCTAAATTCGGCTAAAAAAATAAATACACTACAAGGAAAATTAAAGAAAATATATTTTTAACTCTCAAATATAATTATTTTCAATTCTATTTGGGTACGGTTTTCCGTCGACCCTCGTCAAATTTGGTTTGTGAACAAACCGGTTTCGGCTGTTTGCCATCTTCAGTGTTCTTTTCGTACTCGTAATTATTTTCATTTGCCTTACTTTCGTTTTATGCTGAATTTTTCAATACCAAATTCCTTTTTAAAAAAAATTAGAAATACAAAAATTATTGAGCTAAAGCCTGTTAAAAGATTTATATTTAATAATATATTTCTTCCTATTTAATTATAAATTCTTTAATTAAAAATGCAAACAACACTTATTTTAATGTTAAACATTTATGTAAACACGTAAAATAGGTGGTGACTGTTATTTTAATGAAAACCTCTATCAGTGCTTTGCTTATTTTTAGTGATTCTTTCTTAGATGCTCGAAACTAAATCCCAACATGTAGATATTTTTCCCAAAAAGATAAACATTTTTTATAAAAAACTCATAGCATTTCATTTTATCATTCACCGTCAATTGCTGCAATTTTTATTTTATTACTTTAAGTTTTTAACTACACTTTTAAATTACTACTAAAATCAAACTAGAAATAAAAATGTCATAATTATTACTAGTGATTTTGAGAAAAATTTTTAAAATAATATATTAAAATAAATAAAAAATACTATATTTGAGTATAAAGCAGAATATATAGCAGAGTTTTTAGCGGTATCTATAACGAAAACAATATCATAATTAAGTGTTTATGGTAGCCGTGCTTATCTTACATGACTTGTCATAATAAAAATTGTAAAATTAATTATATTATTTTTATTATTATTTGAAATTATTGAGCCAGCTAAAAAGTGCTTAAAAATTATTAAAATATATTTAATAACAATTAGAAATTATTTAACACTTTCTACCCACTGATTTTGTTGATGCACCTCACCCCGATAAATTTATATAAAAAATTCAGACATTCGAGATTTAAACATTGCCTTGTGATATTGATGGCTCACCTAAAGAATAAATGAAAATAGCTGTTTGGTTTTCAAAGCATGTAAGTTTAATGCGGATAATAAGAATTTTTCCATCCATAAGCCGCAAATAAAGGGGCGGAGTTAAAGCGGCACTGGAAAGGATATGTTGTGTGCAGCCCTGGTAAAAGAAAGTTCACTTAAATGCGTAAAAATATAAATAAAAATGATCGATAAATTTTAGCGAGTTTGAAAAATCGAAGCTAGTCTAAGGCAAGTAGTAGGTTCTTAAATGCCTTTATAAAGTTAATTGAATTTTTAAATTTGCTTAAAGTCACTTTCTATTAATCTGTATTGCATAAAATTGTCTATTATTTTTGATAATTTTGTGTGGCCACCACTTGTCTTCTTTAATGCAAACATTAACATTTTATATACATATATGTATATATACATACATACTTCTACATTAACATAGTAACGATAATAACACTGTCCCTATATTGAAATATCATCCTACCAACATGACACTTTGTTAACAATGCAATAGCAATAACAAAATGAAATACACAATAAAACTCACCAATTTTATTATTAAAAATACAAAATACTTTATATATAAGTAAATGAGCCTGTATTAACCAAAATATATGTAAATTTAAATTAACAAAAAAAAAAGTTGTTTGCAACACACCACACGTTTAAAAAAGCACAATGAAACACTTGCCCATCCAAACATACGCAACGAAACATGTCAATGCAGCTTTAAATAAAAATACTTTTTTTTTAATTAAGTATATAAAATAATGCGTATATTTTATAAAAAAAATTTATTATATACCAAAAGTATATAATAATTTTTTCTCCCTTCCCTCCTGCCCAACCTCATTAATTTAATAGAAAACGAAGTAAAAAAAAACGCAAAATACAAAAATTAAAATGCGAACAATTTTTATTATTATATTTTGAGCCAAAATAAAACTGCAGTTGATATGCATTCGTTAATGTTTGCAAGCCTATTAATGTGTGCGTAACCCTTATATGTGTGTGTATGCGTGTAGGAATGTATGTAAATCGTTAAAAAAAACGCATTTTAACATGTATGATGACTCTTTGTATTCGCTGTAATTATTTCCAAGCACAGTTTTTAGTTGTTTTTTTTTTTTAGTGTACATTTTTCGTTAGTTCTCAAACCCTATAATTTCTGACAGTCATGCAGAAATTCTCATATAACAAAAAAATTCCTGCATGTGTATACACACATTAAACAACAGAAAGTTTTGCTTTTAAAGCTTAAAGTAAAATTTAATATAAATTTATCATTCATTTGCACAATCGTTATGAAAAATTTACATTATTTATTTAATCAATATCCTTTATCGATGGGGACCATAAATTAAGGGTCTGTAAAATTCAATTTTTAGATTTTGCTCCCAAGTTCTTTTTTTCTATTGCTATTTTGGCAAAAACAACTTTGGTTTTCTTTATTCCCGTTTGCATAAAGAGTCCTAGTATGTAGTACGTATTCAAAACAATCTTATTATAAATTATACTTTAGTAAATAATATAACCAGTAAGTGATTACTTAAATTAGGCATCCTGTACAAGTTTATTTTTATATTATGTTAACTTACATTTATCATTTTTATTAAATTAAATTAAAAAAATACTTGAAAATTGCTTGGTTCCAAAAATGTATATAAAAAATGGCGACGTAGTTTCCATACAATACAAATTTTTATCTAAAGATTTATTTTATATAAATAGTAGTAGTAGTGTCCTTCTTCAGTGTGCATAACATTTAAATAGCATGTTGCCTAAAATGTTGTTTTCGTTCAAAATAATTTATTTCCGAAAATTATTATTTGAAAATAAAACAAAGAAATTAGTATTTTCTTAAAACGTTATAAAACGTAAATTTATTTAAATTAAATATTAATTGGGGTTGGAATGTACAACGTACCTTGAGCGGGGTATACAAGAGCATGAAATGTAGCCTAGCCAAAAAACTTCTCTAAAGCGATGAGAACAAGCAAAAGAGAATTTCGTTTAGCTTACAATAGGGAGGTTCATTACTTTGCGCGTAAACCAATGTTTTATATGCATACATTTGACACCATTTCGCTGAAAATAATTAAAAGAATACCATGATCTACAGCGTCTTAGGTATTTACGTTATCCAATAAGTCACTACTATTATTAATAAAATAATCGAGATTAACACACATCTTCCATTTTTCGTATAGTTTAACACGTTCGCGGACAGTAAAATTTTCAAAGAGCTGCAAAAATATACAGGCAATTATTTTTGAAACTAGTTGTAATATCCGAAATCTGATTAAATATGTATTATAAGAGTATTTTAACCGTTATATACAATGAATGTTATAGCAGCCACGACGATTACACTTCTAGTTTACTCAATGTGTCGGCTTAAGGAAATTTGTAAATACATGGAGAAAGGATAAAATAATATGAAATTAACTAATGAACCAGTTGGTCATTATTTTGAAATGTATATTAATTACAAAAACTTAAGCTTGTATAAAATTAAATGAATGGCTTTAAAATTTGAATGCTATACCATTCACGTCATTTTACATCACTATAAAAATGAATGCTATAGCATTCGCGTCCGCCAACGTGTTAAGATCTTCAATAATACAGAATACATTCTTTGTAAAAGTAACCCTAGGGGGGTTACTACTAGTGTGCTAAACTAAAAACAGATTGCATTGTGGCGGTTAACACCATTTTTTTTTTTAAGTAATCGCTTATCTCATGTGGTAAGGATCGCAGCAACTATAGCTCTATATCTATCAGGTACCTTCAAGTATAACACAGTGGTACAAAATTGAATGAAATAGAAAAACCTGGGTTGTGACGTTTTTTTTTTTGTAGGTCTTGTCGAGTTTAGGAAGAATCCAATAGTGAAATATGCTGGACACCTCCAAAATCCGGATTTACGGTTAAAAAACTGCTTTTTGTACCTTTGCTCACTTATAAACCTGTAACTTTGTTAATAATGATCCGATTTTCAATATAGTTGGAAAGAAAAAAGCTAAGATCTTTCGAACGATATATATAATTATCCACGAAAACTTGAGAAATTTTGGTATTATTGTCCAGCAAACGCAAATTTTATAGATTTTTCAAAAATTTTTCAACTTTAGTGACGTTTTTATACATTATTTTTTTAAGAAACTGTTATACTGTTGAATTTATTCAAAAAGTACGTTTACTTACGATTACAATGCATATTTGAGGTTAAAAATAGATAAGCAAGTGACTGAGTTATTTAACTTTTAATAAAAACAAAATGTTGTAACTGTAACAAAATCGATCAATGTAAGTAATGATCTATAGACAACGAGCAAATCTATCGATGTAAGAGAAAAACATTTTGAAAAAGAAGAGTTCCTTCCACCCAGATCTACAACAATGGAGCGGAATTTTTTTGGCAAAAGCTGATTTCGACTATTTTGTTCGCGATTTACACTTGTCAAAGCGGCAATCTGAAGTCCTCGGGTCGCGATTAAAACAGTGGTATTTTGTGAAAAAGATTTCGTTATAACATATGGTAGAAAAAGTGACCGGACTTGGTTACTTGAAGAAAGTTTTAAGACTAGTTCCAATGACAGTGATCTCGTGTTTTGGGTGATGTGCCAAAACTATTTTCGGCATTAAATCACAATTATAATGTAAAAGTAAGTTTTCTTATAAAAATGTATGACTTTATTTTTATTAATTTAAGATTTGTAATGTAATATCTATTTTAAAAGCTGTTTTATAATCAAAATCAATTGCCTTCAGTTCCAATCGCATATGCGACTAATCCAAAAGCAACTTACGAAGTAACGAAAAACATACTAATGTTTGTTAGCTATACCGCCCATAAGTGGAAAGTCGTCGCTGACTTAAAGGTTTTGACAATTTTATTTATTTCACTATTGGCATCTTGTTTTACTCGAGAAGCCCTACAAGAAAAACCATATATATCCAATCCCAGGTTTTTTGGACTGTCGCACCGTGTAATGTAAGTTGATTTTTATTAAAATTTTAATAAACATATAAATAGAAAAAGGACATTGGAAAAAACTGCAACAGGCATCTTAAGTCTTCCCAAATAAATCCAAGTGGCTTATTAAAATTTGTAAAAATTTATTCAGTGATACCAATACCATGATTAATTATTATTATCTTTACCTTTGGTTATTGTTTTAAAGCTAATATTATTTAGTATTTTTTAGAAACATTTTGTTTATTTCCAACTCATTTTTTAATTGGACTTTTTCGCACGAAATGCTGAAGAAAATCTTGTACTTAGAACATGTATTTATATCCTCAATATAATTATCTTTCAATTATTTAGTTAACAGCATAAATGTGGAAAGAATAACCCCTTGTATATTAAGAAAAGACATTATAAATTAAATAATAATTATTATTAGAGCGTAGGATTTTTTAAGCAGGTACAAATTCGTTTAAAATTGTTTCACTTAATCTCTGTCAAATTCTTAAAAAAAAATTAAGAAGACCTTTTTTAAACTGTACTTTTCATGGGGTCCACATTTATTTCATGTATCACGCGACTTTTTGCAGGAAATCGAGTAAGCGTCACTAAATTTTTAGCCTTAACGGCTTAACGGCTCATAAAATTGAAAGCAATAAAATTTATTAAAATAAAGTAACCAAATAAAAAGTATTGTTTTTGGAGACCTCTAAAAATATAACCCTTTTCTTGTGTTTGCTATTTTCATTAAAGCTTGACCTATAGTTGCCAGATATATTTATTATTAATATAACAAATAAAAATTTGTCTTAATTGTTAAGGAAAATATCGTAAAAGATGTTAAACTGTTAAACTGTTCAGGAATTCGTCAAGATAAATTAATAAATATTGTTTAATAGTTTAATCAGTTTTTCGTATTTCCACTGTTCGATAGAATACATTTGCAACATTACGATTGCAAAAGGGCATATTGTGGCGGTTTTCTTCCACGTATTTATATCTAAATTCTAAACCCTATTTTGTTATTCTAATTGTCTGATCTTACACATTGTCTTATATTACTGCGAGCAACATATTATTGTCAAGCGTTTGGTTTAATCACTGAAATTATAAGCTTAATTAAGACTGTTTAAACCAGAGTAGCGAAGTATTCACTCACTGTTCATACATGTATGAATATGTACATTTCATTTTTTAGCCGCTTCTTCTCATACATATGTGAGAGACTGAAAAATATTTTGTGTTTTCTCATTTGTGAATGGGACGATTTATTTTTTTTCTTTCGATCCATAAGTGAAAAAACGAGAAACACACAAGTGTTCATTTTTGAATATTTACAATTTTGATAATTTTTCATAAATGAAAAGGTCGTAAAAATATGTGCGTTAAACATTCGCGTACATAAACGCACATATTTGATAATGCGCAATTGTCGGCGTATGCAGAAAAAATATATAGAATATATTGCAATATTGTATTTTGAGTTAATATGTACCCATGTGTTTTTACTACATTTTACGGTAAACTGCGATCATAGGTAGACATTTTTGTCACGTTCATTTATGAGAAATTTTATAAAATTTAAACGTTCATAAATGAACATGTACATTTATGAAAAATAACATTAATGAGAAGTAGCTAATTTATCATTTATCACATATGAATAAGACTATTAATTCTTGTTGTTCGCATTCATGTATGAAAATAACCAGAACATTTTTTGTTGTTCGTTTATGAGTGTGAAAAATAAATATAAAATTTTAGATTTCTCATTTATGAAAAATATCATGAATGTTGATTTTTGAATGTTCATAAATGAAAAATTCTGAATCCTGGTTTAAACTATTAAAATAGAAATAAAATAGCATTTAAAATTGTTGAACTTACTTAAAAGTTTGCATTTATTTCCACTAAAAATATCAGGTTTTCCAACAAGCAATTTGTTTTTCAATTGTGGCACCACCAACACTATGATACTTTTGACATTTAGTTTTTTGGCCTGGTCGTGGTAGATGCATTAACAATTTTTACAAAGAATTCAATTTTGCAATCGCATTAAAATAATTAAAATCCACTATGAAAATGGTGTTTCATAAAATTCGTGATATTTTCGAACAACACAACTGTTCTTCAGAGAGCGCTATTAAGAATTTGGACGTTCAATTTGAGTCGATAGGCTTGATATAAAATGTGCGAACAATAACGCATGTTCGACCACAGATCTAAATTTATCAATTCCTCGACGTTCTCAACTACCACATGGCGAATTTTGCGTAAAGATTTGACTTTGAAACCTTACAAGGTCAACCGGTGCAGGAATTGAAGCCAACTGACCATTCACATCACCATAGATTCGCTTAATTTATTAAGGAGCAACTGGCTGGTTTTCTAAAAAAATAAGTTTTTCATACGAAGCCCACATTTACTTGTCAGGGTTTGTCAACAAGCAAAATTGCCGCATTTGGGTTTTGAAAATCCTAGAGCGATTAGTCTTTAAGTACGTGCTCAACATGTCGGTATATGGTGCGCTATGTAGTTTGGAGGCGTGATTGCGCCAGAAATGCGGTAACGGTCAATGGATAACTCAATCGCATTCTAACAGCTCAATTTTGGCCTATTATTGACGACGTGGATATTATTGACATATGGTTTCAGCAGAACGGTGCCACATATCATACTCGATCACGACCATCATCAGTTAGGTGACCAGCCACAACATGTGATTTAACACCACTGAATTATTTTTTGAGCCTTAAAACTCAAAATCTGTGATGTGATTAATGAAGTAGGACGTCATTTTGCCAAAATGTGATAAAAAAACTTTGATGAAAGAAGCGACATCTGTTAGCGTGGTCATGGTCGACATTTGCATTTTTTATTCATAATTGCCGAACTTTTCTCTTCGTAATACAATAAAAATTTGAATCGTCTTAATCTAAATTTATTGTTTTATTTTGTTTTAGAAAACAAACTTCTTCTTAAACAACCCTTTATAACTTATTCTTTCTTTTGGGGAGAAGGTATTTCATATATCGTATGAATATGAAATTTTTTGACAGAATGAGGTTTGACTGAAGCAATTTTTAATTTGTGCAAGTTTTTATCATATGTTGCTGAATGCAATTTTTATATTGCAGAATTTTTTTCAATGCGCTAAAGAGAAAAAAATTGCATTTTTTAATAAATATTGCTTTTAAGCAATATTATTTTAATTGCCTTTGGAGAAAGCATTTGTTTGTGCCCTAAAAGTTACCAGTCACTTTCAGACCATATAAATCAATTTTTCTGACCTTTCCCCCATATTCGCTAAATTTACAATTACATAAAAAATGTTCTATTAAAATGAAAAAAATTTTTTATGAGTTACAGGCTCATTTATTATTTATTTCTCTTTTTGCATTTTTCAAAGGCAATATCGATCATATCAAACAAAATGGAGTATAAAAAAATTTAAAAAGTTGACAAAAATGAAAAATTTTTAATCGTGTAAAAAATCGTATACATACGGGCAAGTTTAAATAATAATTCATGTTAGACAGCTGAACAAGCTAACTGTAAACAATCCTTTTTGAGACATCTTTAGTTGTTTAAATTATCTTTCTTAAGTAAATTGATAATATTTGCATTTTATAATTGTTATAATAAAAATATTATATTATTAAGGTCTATAATGCAACAATTAGCAACTCGAATAGAATATTATTTTTAATTTGATATATAGCTACTACATGAATTATTATTACAAATCTATAGCAAGTTATAACTTTGTGCTATATTTGAAATATAAAGCTTATGGTTCTAAATAATTTTTTTAATTTCAAGCCAAACTAGCCAGATGATCAACATACTATTTTAAGCACCTAAAATAGTCACATCTGGCAACTATATTTGTAACCGCTACTTTTATACATACACATACATACACATATACATATTTTTATTAAACGGTTGTTGTTCTGCTTCCCATCAATTTTTGTTTCTATTCAAAACTCTTACTCGTTACGTTTTTAAGTGGAGAAAAACTGTCACCAAATATTTTTGTATGTCGTTACAACTAACTGTAAGTAAATAAATTATATACACGTAAAATATATTTGAAAGAGTAAGATAGAGTATTGCTCTTAGCTTTTCACATTAAAACACACTTTTGGATTTTTGGAATCCAAAACAAAACTATTTTTTTTTTTAACAAATACTCGTATTTGCAAGTAAACTTTACAAAAGTTACGTGTTCTAAACAAATGTAAACAACTTTTACGTTTGATACGTGTAGCTATGAGTAGGCGTATTAGTGTAAGTGTATTATTTGCTTTTGTAGTTGTAGTGATGTTTATCTATTTTAGTTTTCTAAATGTATTTTTATGGTGATATGTGCACGAAATGTGCAATTTAATTGTTTATTTTGGTAAAAAAAAATGTATAATAAAAAATTTTAATTTTATATGCATTTTTAATTTGGAGTATAATCTTTAACTGAAGCTTTCATAAAATTATAGAGCAAAATTATTTTATTATTATGAGTAGTTTATGAGTAGGAAATTTTTTTTTATCATCATAACACACCCATAGAGACAATAAGACAAAGAGGTGAATTATTTGCTATAGAATTGTTTATCTTTATAGCATTTAAGGTTATTTTGTTTTAGTGGTTTTGTGGTTTACTAAATTTTTTTTCGCCTGTTCACACATAAATCACTTTTAAATCCCACAATTAAAAAAACAAAATGTTTAAACGTTAGTCTAGTTCTCAAGGTGAAAAATAGCTTTGTATCTTCGTATAATTTTTCTAAACATTTAATATTAACTGATAAAACGTTAGCAAAAATACTTTTCTTCTTTGATTAACAACCCTAGCCTTTTCACGATAACCATATGTTGGTATCACATAATATGATTCTGGTGACCATAACGAATTTTTTCTACGTACTTCACTTTCCGTTGAACATTAACATGATCAGAATATGTTTTTTTCTGGGAGCTAAAATAGTAAAATAAAAGTCATTCATGAAATCTTTAATTTATTAAGAAAAAAAATTGGATGTTTCATATACTGGAGTTTAAACTTTACACAAATAATTAACACTGGATTGGGTATGCAAAAATAAACCTAGGCGAAGGAGCACTTTATTGAAACTCATTGATTTGAATGTCGGCTTATAACTTAACTCCATTTATATAGAGAAGTTTTAGGAATTGTACTATAAGAGTTCTTCTGCACATGATATATCATTAAACGATTTCAAAACTAATCCAACTGCAAGTGTCATTTTTCTCCCATCATAATAATTCTTATTGTTCTCAAGGATGTGCTATGTTAAACATTTGTTGTGGACACTTCATATGACCCGATCTCATAATTATTTTTTTCATCTATACCGGACTGAAAGTGAAATACAATTCCATTGTATTTTCCACTTTTTATAGCTGCTTAATAGTAAACAGGAGAGAACGAAAAAGCTTACTAGTGTCGCCATGTTATCCAACTCTATTGACTCAGCGGAGTATCGATGTTTCTTTATTTTACCATTAATACAGTAAAACATTGCTCACTCTATATTAAAGATCTTGTTTTAGAAAACCTTATTTATATGCAGACGTTCTATTCTGCATTGAGAAAACCTTAATTTTTTGTTGATAAGATTGGCCGCAATACATTATAGAGTGAATTTGTTTGTGGAATAAATACTTTTCGCTGTAATATTTGCTAACACTTTTAAAATAAAAATATTCTACATCATTTCTAGTTCCGACGCATCGAATTGTGAACGTTTTGGCCACCTTTTAACTGCTAGTCCAATTTAAAAAATAAATATTTTCCTTTTGTCATTTGTTGGAAATTTTTTTTTTAACTCAACCTAGCAATTTCATCGTTATTTTTTTAATTCTTTACATACTTGTTGCGATAATTACTGCCACAAAATTAAATGTCATCAACAAAAATCAAAAGATTAAAAAATATCCCGCGCGTTATTTTTCTCAGACTTATTGAATATATTGAAGAAGAAAAAAAAACATATTAAAAAATGTGACAATACTTAAGAAGTGGGACAGCAGAGATGCAATTTTATTACAACACTCATATAAGAAATTGTGATCCTTAAGGTAGGCTACAAAAGGCATATGTAAAAACACCTATACTGCTGTATGCAGACATAAAACTCTTACAGTTAACCTCTAGCTAAAAACTTTTTATACAAATTCAAGTAACAAACAGCAACAACATCGACAAATTAAAAAGAAATTCTATTTAGCATTTTATTACAACACTAACAAAAATAAACACAACAAAAAAACCTTCTCTCTAAAAATTTACACAGACTACTCTCTCATTATATTTTTGTGATACTTTTTTTTAAAGGAATCTCCCTAGCAAAGTAATGTTATAAACTAAAAAAAATATATACACATACCCAAACTCATACATAACATAAACATGAGTAAATATGCTAGTGCATGTTCGTTCAGGCAACAAAAACAAAAATCATAAATTTTAATGGTTTTGGTGAGAGGTGGCAATGAAGTTTATATGTCTATGTCTATATTATTAAGCACAAATGTATGTATAGACGGATGTAGGCAAATTTAGGTTCACATAAGTGCTCACATATTTGTCTGTAGATTTCATTATAGACAGTGTGTGTAAATGTATTTGTGTGTTTTTTTAGTCGACAAGCTTTTGATTTAGACTTCTTTTTGTTGTTACATTTTTTTTTATATTTTTCAAATTATTTTCTTTTGCATTTTATTTTTTTTTTCTTTTGTTCCATCATACGCAATTTTACGTTGCAATTGCATGCGTATACCCGTTAAAGGCGTGTGGAATGAAAAGGATTTCGAAATACACGCAGCTTTCAATTGATTTTTTTAACATTATTAATATTTATTTTCTATGAATAGCATTAAGTCGATTTAAAGGGAAAAATGTTTATTGTTATCAATTAGAATGCTAATATTTTACATTAAAAAATATCTTACACTTCCTTTACACCATAGTTAGAAATGTAAGAGAACATTATTATGTTAAAATATAAAAATAAACTTGGACAGGATACTTAATTTATATAATCACTTGCCTTTTCAAACATTGATTCTGGCTGCGAGATATTCAAAAATGAAGTACTGATTATATTATTCACTAAAGTTATAATTTATAATAATTTAGACAACAAAAGCTTTCCTATTCGCATTGTTTTAAAATTGTATCAAGTAGTAGAATTCACCAAACAATCGGTAAAAAGTTCTTTAAGCCAGCTAATTTTCTTAAGCTACGATGACCTTCGTCTTTATAAGAATAAATAAGGAAATTCTCCTAACAGCCAAGAATCGAAAAATGTTACTGTTACACTGGGTTTAAATAAAAAAAAGACAAGTTACATTGTCAGCTGAATACTAGTTGACCTCTACTCCTAGTTTTAGTTTATGATTTTACCCAAATTTTTGGATTACTTCATCCCCTGTTGGATAGTAAGAAGAATAAATAATATAAAAACGAACGATTTTTACCGTAATATAAACACACATTAGCTCCAACAAAAGGAACTGCGAAAAGCGTGATATTTGAGAGAAAAAATTTTTTTAAGATCACAAGTCTGAAAATTTAAAAAAAAGAGCATAAAACCAGAAATCATTGTATCAACTAATTGGGGCTTGCACTTTAATTGAGCCCGAAAACTAACTGGAAAACTAAATGAACAAACCTTAAGCTTTGCAATTGTCATACTCATAATATACTCGTAACATAATATAATAAAATATAATATAATATAATAAAATTGACTGTCGGTGGGGCTGCTCAGCGATGAAGGCATAGTCACTGGTCGGTGTACTGTCTTATACGACTATCCTTCTATCCGACTATACTTCTACTTTCACCACCTGTTTCATCTCTTCTCTATCCCTTTCCTAAAGAATGTAGCACGGTACTTGACTAAATAGGCATTGTTGCTAGAAGTGCTACTTCTCTTTAAAAAAAATACTCGTAATATATCAATAAAACCGAGTTTATAGCATCACACTGCTACCGCTCAATACGAAAATTCTGGCAAGTACAAGTTTGACTTACAAGCAAAGTGTTCGATGCAATGTATGGGATACCTTCTAACTTTATCATTGCCTTATTTGTTATTGAAAATTTAAGGTGTCCTTTTGGCCATAACGGTTTAAAACACAATGCCATATATTTGCCAAAATCACAGTCTCTATAGAAACACCCTTAAATTCTTAAATTTATTATCCATATATTTTATAGCGTACTTGCTCTGTGTAAATTATATCTGCTACTATTATATTTAATATACTTGATTTTATTGCGAACATAGAGATATCTAAACTTGTAGTCTCTGCCCATCCTGGTTTCGAAAACAAAGCCATCTATATGAAATTCATAGCACTAATGGGGCAGCCTGTTATTTGAAAATTTGACGAGTCGGCGTATTTAAAAAATAAACAAAATTTTATAAACATCATATCACTTTCGCGCCACTCTTTTATTTTTAGTGTTTTTATGAAATTGCAAGAGTGTATTCATAGATGAGGAGACATTGTATCCTTTGAGTACGGAATAATAAAAATCCCTTATGTGATCATTTTTTTCCGTCTCTACTGGCTGTTTGTTCGGGGTGAAGGGCGAACGCTTTCGATGTGAAGACATCATTCTTACGCCGTGTTCAGCAGGAGAAGAATTTAAATTATCAAGAGCATTGTGATAAGATTCACGATCGGATTGAAAATATTATTGAGTTGACTTTTATCAATGCCTGGGATGTTCTTTTTTGTATGCAACTACTAAATAACATAAAAATAAAATCAAAAGATGAACAGCAAAAAGCATTTTTTACCAGCAGATTAGCTCTGGTGATTTAAAGTCGTAATTGCATCTACCAGGGCAGAGAGGTATTTCTTCAAATTTTAATTAAAGAATAGGCAAAGGAAAGTGAGCAGATGTTAAAACAGTCCAGCGAGGAGGGCAGTATATCAAGGGAATTTATACAGTGAATTAATCTAGTGAATTAACACATATTATAATTTAAAAAAAAGTACATGGATTGAAAAAGAAACTCGTTAGACATTAATTTAAATATGAACTCTCTTCTTCATAAAATCAAAATGAGTTAAAAATGTTTCTTCAACTTATCCTTACAGTGAAATAGCAAAGCCACAGTGTGGCGACTTTTATTCTCAGACTAGCTCCTACACATGCCAGAACTAGGAAATTACGTTAAGGGGTGGAGGTAAGAGGGAGTAGGGTTTGTGGGCATGCACTTCATTGATAGTGACAAGAAAGACCTCTGGAGGGTGTTTACAGCCTAATCTGCTAACAAACAAATTTTTCCTGTAATGCGTAGTGTGATTCATTGGCCAATCAACCACAATTGCATGCATTTTCAACGAAAATTAAGTTAAACGTTAAAACGTGCGAATAAGGGGGAACGAGTTCTCTAATTTCATTACAGCACTTACCATTGTAGTAACGATAAGACAGTGAAATATATCCCGCATTGTATCGCTACTCGAAAGAATCAATAGAGTTGGATACCCAAATATCCCCAATGTGCCACTTAACCCTCTCCTGTACGCGGTCGAGCAACCGAATAATAGACTGTGGGGTACCGGCCCATACATAAGAGTTGAATTCCATTTTTGAACTGATGTAAGTGGTATAAATCAGATGCGAAGATCGGATGGAGTGAACCATCTTTTACACCTTTTTAGAAAACCGAGGCACTTGTAAAACTATTTAGAAATTGAAATACTACCAAAATATTGAGTTAAAAAAATATTGGCCAAACCTTTGACAGCAAAACTTGATAAACAGTTCAACAACGACAAAAGGCTTTCTTATTTGTTATATTTTTTAAACGAAAATTCATTTAAACTTAGGAATGAAACTTTTGAACGTCACTCGTATTAACGCAGTTCTATTTTCAAGCTTGATAAGAACGAAAGAGGAATGGATAGTGACAGACAGAATTTATAGAGAAATTGAGGAAGATGTTTACAGTTTTTGGTTAGGCTGACGATGACTGTCATGCTAAAGATGGGACGTTAAAAAAGTGCATGTGCAGTAGATAGTTGCAGTAAAACAAAAAATAAAAACGAATTTATGTATTAACGGCAAACGAAAGAACCAACGAACAAAATTTTTTAAACAACAGCGAAAGCAAAAAAAAAACTTTAATGTGCTAATGTACGTACACGTAACATATACATATATAACACACGATAAATGTCAGTCTACATATACACACATATATAGAAGAGAATGTAACAGTATTAATGCATGCGTGTGAGTATGTCAGCATTTATTTTGCGTTACAAAGTGTGAGTGTATAGGTAGTTTACCATACAAAATACAGTCATATCAACCCTCTTTTTTTCAACCAGCAAACAAAAAATGCGTTTTTCATTTTATGCGTTTTTAAATGTTAAAAAAAAACGTTTACATTTTCACACAAAGAAAAAATTCTGAAAAATTAAACAAACTAACAACAGCAAAAGCGTATAAAAAGTTGGAGTTTTTAAGTCTTTGGAGGACATTAACCTCTTTGTGGTGCATCGCATATAAATAAGGCCCGTTAAACAACACACGCACATGCACACACATACACACACACACACACCCTTGCGAATTAAGTAGTTTAGTAAGTTACAGACATAAACAGTAAGTTTTGTTTTTTCTTATTGACAACAAAGCGTTTGGGATTTAGTTGCCTTAGACTAGCAGACATTTCCATTTGTTTAAAAACACGTGAATTTTGTTACTTTTATTCTTAAAATTTACATTCGCATGTTGGTTCTAAATTTAAGCTAAACTTTAAATTCTTCTCCCAATACGGCCATTTTATCGGGTGCCACGTTTTTTGTTTTACAATAAAATTTCCGTTACATTCGTTCTGAACAGAGAAGGGTGCGAGAAGAGGTGTCTGTACTAGTTTTCTGATTAAATTTTTATAACTTTTTGTAAAATGTTTTCATTAAATTGAACGATATATGGAAAAAAATAATATGCTTTTATTCATCAAAAAAGTACATTTTTGTATTGCTAATTTAAAGTATAAAACCCTAGAAATAAATCAGATATTGTAAATTTTTAATGTTGCTAATTCTACTAATATATAATATGAAAACAATAATTTCATTCCTTTACTTCGAGCAATATTTTTCAAAAGGTACTTTTATGTACGTTCTTTTACATAGATACTTTTGAAAAGGGATCACTCAAATAAACTTCTTTAAAAATGTCCTTTAACTAATTTAACTTAAAACGAAATTATGAAGACTCATTTTTCAAGAGCTTTTAAAAAATTCTTCTTTTCCAATAAAATTGGTTTTTGTCTTTTTCTTTGTATCTTTTACATCCCAAACTAAAACACACATTCATGAAACGGTCCTTTCCAAAATTAGTTTTTTCAAGTTTCAAAGTTAACATTTTTAACACAAATTGGTTAAACATTTTAATTGGTTTTAAGTTTTTTTTTTAATTTATTCCGCCATTAAACGAAATACTGTTGTCATTCCTTTCCGTCTCTGCTGGCTGTTTGTTCGATATTAACAGCCAGCGCTTTCGATGTGAAGACATCATTCTCAAGTCGTGTTCTAAGCTGTAGTTTTTCGAAAGCATAATTTTTAGATTAATAAATTCCAAACTGAAACTTTTAGAGTTTTTTTTGTATTTTCAATTACTTTTTTGATTGAGTACCTTTTTAAAAGAGCCATTCATTAAACATATTTAAGTAAAATAATTTTTAAAGAAACCACCTATTAAGCGAGTGTCCTTAAGTTAGTTTTTAAAAGCCTTTCGAAAAAGTACTTTAAGAAATACTTTATTTTATTTAACCAATAAATATATTTTTAATTAAATAAAAGTTAAACAGTTTTTAAAATATATTTTTTAAAGAGCAGTGCCCCAAAGCCACTTTTTCTTTTACGAAAACTGCGTTATTAAAAACATAATTTTATACAAATCTTAAATACATTTTTTTGCTTCCAAATACATGTTTCAATAAAAGGTACTTTTAAACTGCCTTAAAGCTAACTGCCTAAGTCTAAATTTTATCTTTCGTTTTCAGCGACATTTTTGAAATTAGTAAGTTTTCGTTAAAATTGCATTCCATGAATAAATATTTTTTAAAAACACACTTTTTTTTCAAACATATAATTTTCTAAAAGGTACTTTGTCAAACGATCCTTTTCTTTATAGTTCTTCAAGTTGTCAAAAACATCTCTTTTAAAGTAGTAGTAGTATACAAAAAAATTTACTTTTTGGCATGGCAAAGTACCGGTTACTTTGTTAGTTGAAAATTATTTGTAAATGAGACATTCTTTCGCATAAAGTACCTAACTCACATTTAAGTTTCTTAGTTTCTTGTAGGGTACACTGGCGCCATATTTTCGTTTACCCCTTTTAATGCTTTCAAACAATTTCATACTCTAACCATTTTGAAAACAATTGTTTTAATATCAAAGTTTAACGTTTTTGTTTTCTAAAAAAATGTTTTTTTCCCTGCATTTAGTTAGCCAAATCTACACGCACATACGCATGCAACGACATGTGGAAGAAACGTCTGAAAAAAAAGTAGAAAATAAAGTCAAAACTTGAAACAAAACACACGTTGCTGTGTCACGTTAGTTGAGACGTGATATCGACAACTAAGCGTCCTAAATTATACACACACACATATGTACTTATGTCTGTACTATATTTACCTATGTATTTGTAAATCGTCGCACACATGTTAAAAAGTGTTTTTTTTTATTTTCATTTTACTTCTAAAAAAAGGGAAGTATATTTGTTTTTGAAAAGTTGTAGCAACAACAAAACAAAAAGGAATATATTCAATACAACAAAAAAAACAAACAAACAGAACCTTTGGTTGGTTTGGTTTGGCATTTTTCTAGGTGGCCGCCATGCTGCAGGTGTGTTGGTAACCTGATTTTTTACATGCAATTTTGTTATTAACACTTTTTTTTCTAACCGATACCGCACAGTGTAGCTAAATTTTAAAATTTAGTATCAGTAAACAATCAATTTTTCGTAATGCTATTGTAATCAAATTTTGTACAATTTCCCTTCAAAATATTTCTGTCTTAGACGTACTTTCTACTAGAAATTTGGCCATTTTATTAGGTAATTGATGATCTAAGAAAAAATATCGAAGCTGACAAAAGAGAAAAATTCTTTTTTTATCAAAACCGAAGTTGTACTACTAACACGTGGGGAAAGGCCTAAAAATAAATCATGTTTACGGCAGCGTTGAAGCATATGTAGAATAACTAGATTAAAAAGAAAAAACGGATATTTTTGGAAACTTTTCCCAAAAAGTACTTCTTAATAAGTTGCTAATATTCAAAATACTTCATTTAAGTCATTAATGATCGATTTTCTTCAAAACGCCAAAAACATAGCTAAAAGAAAAACAAGGATTCATTGCAATAAATATAATTCAAAACCTGTTTTTAATAAACTTTTATGGAAATTTCTTTTATCATACGAAGTTATATATAAAATAGTTTTATAATAAAATTAGTTTTCTTTAAAAAATATTTTTTCAGATACATTTTCTAGAAACAAAAAATACTTTTCTAGAAAGAGGCACAAAATAATAAATATTTTTTTATTAAATCTTAATCTTAATTTTTTAAACGGTCTTTTAAGGTATAACGATTTATTTTTTTCGATATTTCGCTTTGAAAAATATAAAAAAAAATTTCTGAAGAAGCTTTCTACAGGAAAGCGAAATATCGAAAAAAATAAACCGTTATAATTTAAAAGACCGTTTAAAAAATTAAGATTAAATAAAAATAAAAAAAGGTCGAATAAAACTGAAAAGAAATATTTTTTTTAAATTTGTTGTTTCATTTCCATTATTAATCTTAAAATTAAAATTTTTCAAAAATATAATAATATTTTTTATGAAAACAATACATTATACGACTTTTATGTAGGACTTATAGTCCATTTACGAATGGGCAATGTTTGAGAAGACAAGTATTTTCAAAAAATAACTAAACTAAAATATTTGCAAACTATATTTTGTTAAATATTTATTAAAACTTTCTCTATTTATAATTTTTTTTCTAAAAAATTAAAAATAAAAAATATTAATACGCAATAGAAAAAGGCAAAAAATACTTTTTGAAATACTGTACTTTATTAACACGGTTAGGAAAGATAAAAATGTAACTTTTAACAGATGAAAAACCTTTTAAAAAATATTTTTCTCGAAAGGTACTTTTTTGTAAAAATATTTTATTTCGAAAAGGGAAACATTCTCCAAAAAAAATACTTTCTTAAAATGTGTACTTTTTAACAGCAGGGTTTTATTTAAATAACTTAATTTTGAAAAATATACTCTCCTTAAAAATGAACTGTATACAAAAAATTGTTTGATTAAAATGCAATTAAAAAAGAAACTGTTAAAATACAATTTTTTAAAAGCAACTTTTTAAAAAGGGCCTTTTTAAACAACATTTTCAATTCTAGTGCACGTTTTTGTCTTAGCTTCATTTACTACATCTTCTCATACCACATTAAAGCTTTTTAGTTTCCGGTTGTTTTTATAATTCAAATTATAGCTCCCATCTAAGCAAACACTACACACACATACAGCGATACACATACAAGCACGACCCAGCTACAATTTATTCGTTAAGAGGGTCAAACAGTAAGTAAAACAAAAGCTAAGAGAGTGAGTGAGAGTTTTTAAACTTTTTATGCTAAAAATATATGCGTGTCTGCATAAATGTATGTGTTTGTTGCGTCCTTAAAGTGTAATTTAGTTTAAGGTGCGTGCATATGACGGCGATGATCCAGCCTTTTCTTTTATGCTTCAAAATACTGTTGATGCGTAAAATTGTATTTCTTGGAGGTTTGTGTTTTTTTAATAGTTCTGATTGCATGAGAATTTTTTCCTTTTGAATTCAATCTGTTTGGATGTATTTTATAATTTTATATTATTTCGTTTGTTTGTTTGTTCGCTCGTCTGTAGCCACATATTTTTTTTTTTAATTAGAAAAAAATACCTGCAATTCTTGGACTATTTGCTTAATTATTGTTGGTTTTCGTTAAAATTTTTTTAAATAACTTTTGCTAAAACAATTTGCGTTTTTGTAGTTTTCCCTTTAAATTAATTTTAAATTTTTAAAAATATGTTTATTTCAATAATGTATTGTTCCATTCGTTATTCTAAAAGAACAAACAAAAGTACTCTACATCTCAGATTATTGAGATTTAGAATTATTTCAACATTTCTTTGTGGATAAAAAATAAAAATAAATTTTATTAGATAATTTGCTAAATTTTGGTTTTATATTTTATAAAAGTTTTTTTTCTTACTTATTGAAATTTTGCTACGAGTTTCATTAATTCAATTATTAAATTAATCATATGCATAGGGGTTTTCAACAAGAAGCTTGTTTTCTAAAACGAAATAAAACAAAAAATTTCGATTAAGTTAATTCAAATTTTTATTGAATTATGAAGAAATAAGTTCAGTAAGTATAAATGAGAAATGATATCTGGCAAATGTCCACCACTCTCACAGATGTCGTTTCTATTATCAAAGCATTGAATCACTTTTTGGCAAAATGGCAATCCTATTTCGTTTAAAACATCACGGATTTTTAGTTTGAAGGCTGAAAACGATTCGATTGGCTCCGTATAGACCCTGTCCTTAACAGAGATCCACAAAAAATAATCCTGTGGTATTAAATTACACGATCTGGTTGGCCACTTTATTGCTGATTATCGTAAAATTATGCAATTGGAAAATTTGGTTTGCAATGAATTAAACGTTTCATTAGCTGTGTTACATGCAGCAAAGTCCTGTTGATATCTACGTCATCAATAATAGGCCAAAATTGAGTTGTTAGCATCTCGTAATAGCGTGACTCTTAATGCATTTCCAGCCTTATCTCCCAAAAAAACAGCACCATAATGCCTGTACACAACATAACCTACAAAATGGCTTCTCAATAATCGCAATTTTGCTTGTTGACATATCCTGACTAGTGAAAATGGGCTTCGTCTGGAAAAATGATTTTTTCAGAAAAAAAAAAATTATTTTTTCAGATTCACACGCTAATCTACGGCTATATGAATGGTCGGTCAGTTTCACTTCCTTTCGCAAAATTCGCGGCGTGGTGGTTTTGGATAACGCCAATTGTGGATAACGCCGAGTTGATAAATTTGAGGCTGCTTCACGGCTGCGATGTTTTCAGTTGAATAACCCGGTTGAACACGCGTTGGTGTTCACACATTTTGTTTCGAGCCTATCGACTCATATTTAACGACCAAATTCTTAATAGCGGTTCAAAATAACGATTATTTTATCTTTTATTTGGGTACGGTTTTCCGTCGACCCTCGTCAAATTTGGTTTGTGAACAAACCAGTTTCGGCCGTTTGCCATCTTCAGTGTTCTTTTCGTACTAGTTGCGTTCTATTGTCAGTTGTGTTTATATAGTTCATGTCTCCCTTCGTGTTATTGCGTTCGTCCCTTTCTGTCTTTTTTGCCTGTATCTGTCCTTTTTCGTTTGTGTCTTTTTACCTAATTTGTCACTCCCTTTTTCATTCGTGTTTTTTCCTAACTAAATCCTTTTACGATCATACTTGTTGTCCGTTTTTGTTTATGTGTGACCTATTGGGTTTTTTTTTAATTTTTTATTTTTTTTTTATGTGACATAATAATCTGTAATTGTACGTTTATGATGTTCTTTATTGCTTTGGTCTTGTGCACCTGCGTAACGTTTTTGTACTGGTGTAGTGTTTGTTTTCCTGTAAAAATGTTTCAACGGTTCAAATATTCTGTCCGAAGCAGTGTTTATTTGTTCATTTATTATTCGTCCGTCAAATGTTTTTTGTTTGTATATTTCCATGTTTTCTAATACATTGTTCACAAACCAAATTTGACGAGGGTCGACGGAAAACCGTACCCAAATAAAAGTAATTTTAACCCCGTCGGAAAAGCCAAGCACATATCAGATTATTTTATCCGAAAGTATCACGAATTTCACAAAATATAACTTTAAGAGAACCACTATTTTCATAGTGGATTTTAATTATCTTAATGCGATTTTCATGCGAAATTGAATTCATTGTAACAATTGCCAGTGCATCTACAACGAATACGTCAAAAAACTAAATGTCAAAACTATCATGTTGTTGATGTTGCCACAATTGAAAAACAAACTTCTTTATTTAAAAATGCAATGTAATTTGGTTAATTGATTTTTGTTTGTTAATTTTGTTATAATAATGTTTTAAAACACAACAGAATTTTAACTAATTGTAACTGGCCAAATAATTCATAAAACTTTCTGTTTTTAAAATGATTCATTCACAACCTTTGAGGGTGATTCTCCTTCCATTCCAATTCATTTAAACAATTCAATACAAAATTTTAATCGATGAATAATTAAGCTTTCTTTTTGAAAGGACTTGAACATTTTTATGGGCGCTAAATTAAAATTTCTATAATTACCCAGTGATTTTGTACATAACACAAATATACAAATAAAAAATAAAAAATAAAAGATACAGGAAAGAGAAAGAAATGGAGTAACAACTGTGAAAATTCATTAATAGAGATACCAAAAACTTGACAAAAATGTCACAATTTAATGACTGCTTACAGTGTATTTTTCGATTTGTGCAACGCCCTCAGTTAGATGGCACTGAAGTGTAAACTTTTCTGCATATCACAAAATATCAATTCAATATTTGAAATTATTTATTTAATAGACAGTTAATTGTTCAATTTTAAAATTTGTTTAATTGTTTTATAGTAATACCATTTTAACATTAAAAATAAACTCCTTTGGAAATATTAAAAGCACAACCTATAATTTAAATGCAATAGAAATTTTCCTTACATTTTTAGGACTTTAGCATGGAACTATCATAAATATAAATTTAGTAACGTATAATATATGCAATTATTTTCTCGTAAATATTTACATACGAGAGCAGTTACTTAAAGCTATTAAAACTTGGTAAAAAAATTTTTTTTCGGTTAATATTTCAATCCAAATCTATTGTATCAAAATAAAAAAGTAATAATATTTGATGGAGTTAGTTTAGTTTGGTGTTAGTGTTCGAAGTAGAGTTATTTTAATTTTGAATCATTAGATTCACTAATACCGACTGATCATATATGAGCGACCCTCTTCGTAAAAAATTGTATCAAATTGAAAAAATCTCTAATGAATTATTTTTGTTTTTATTTTATTTTAGGCTTAGAACGGGTCGCTGAGGAACTAATGGGGCGCAGGAAATGGAAGCAATATCAAGAAACATTAATGCGAACCCACTTAAATTCCGACCAATTTGTTGCATCAATCGAAGACAACAATATCGAACTGAAGAAAGAGCTGGATAAATTTAAAAACGGTGAATTTGTAGAAATCATTAAAACAAAAGTAACAATAGATAATTCAAATCACGAAGAAAACCACCTCAAAGAAAAAGATAAAAATATAACACAGCAACAACTGCAAAAGGAGCAAGAGCACGATTGCATTAAAAATCATCCAGAAACAGGGAAATTAGAAACACAAGAAATCACACATCACATAGCAAAAGAAAATAATAAGGAAAAAGTAGAAGATAAAACAGATACAAAGGATAATATAACAGGTAAAATTTTTTTTTAAGAGAAACCAGTTTAGCAATTTTTTAAAATTGTTTTTAATATTTTCATATATCCCAAAAAAAAAAAAATTTTGCAATTTCTTTTCACAAAATTTTAGCATCACAAAAGCCAAGTGAAGAAATTGTTATTAGCAAAACCATAAATAATAATTCGTCACTTAAAATTGTTACAAATAACAGAACAACAGACATCACAGTTAAAGATTTGAAACTAGAAATAAAATCATCACTTCAAAGTCCATTACACTCATCATCACCACCACCACCAGATCCCATCGATTGGAAACCGAATGATAAGTGTCATTTTTGTATAAACGGCAAATTACTCACAGTGAACGCTAAAGGTGAATTAGTGGCCGAATCTGACCCAACTGGGTCTGAAACGGACCACATACAAAAAGTAAGTTTTTTTATTTCAATATATTTGTTTCTTATTCTTTCTTATTCGAATGCATTAAACACATAAATGTCAGTCGACTTCGCAGCTACAAATGTTTCTAATGGCACCTTATGTCGTGGTCATTTATTTATAGTTTAGAAATGCCACTGTAGATTTATTTTTTTTAATTCGACTTGTCACGGTGCAAGTGCTGTTTACTTACGTAGGCCTTTCTGGAAAAATAGCAATTCCTAAAAAAGACTTAACTATAATTAATTAACTATAATTAGAACAGTAACAAATTATTAATCAAATAAAAGGTTATAAGGAGATCCCTGCCGCGTTTCATCGATCTTATAGTATATAGTATAGAATACACTATTTTCATTTCGGGAAAAACAATTTTATGGCCGGAATATAATTTTCTACTCTTTAGTAGTTTAAGCGCAGGTTTCTCTAACATAGCATTTTCCTCACTGTGTGTTCTTTTCTCTATGGTAATTTGGCCATCGGCTTCGGCTAGCAATAATTTTTTTAGAAATACATATTTTAGTTTGTTAAAAAGCTGACTTTCCTTAATAAAGTATTTCTTAGAAACTATTTTAATACGTTTATCAAAATGTCGAAGCTATACACTACTGAAAAGTATAAAATCTAATCGGATAGCAGTTAAAAATAACTCTCATGTGAAATTTAGTTAGTTTATTTTATTTATTTTTATGCTCCTCACACTGTAAAGTAGGTGTGACCGAGAAACAGTGGCAGTTGGGTTTATTAATCTGAATTAAAGTGTTTTTAAATGCTAAAACTTTGAATGTGATCGGGCAGGTGCGCATAAACGAGACCTAAGACAAAACACATATACGATTGCAGGCACACCCCTTAAATTTCTGATTTTCGTTTTTATTTTCCAAAATAATTTATTTCTAAACACTAACTTGCCTGAGTATATATTTTGTTAAATTATCAACACTGTTTAGGTTTTGTAAACAACGAAAATAGGAGTTAATTTAATTTAACTACAAAAGCAGCCTGGACAATAATAACCTGCACATGTGTGCATTTGTTGTATGATATTTTAATGGTCTTGACATCGAAGATTAGATGTATTTTCTTTTAATTAATTTCATTTTACAAATGCTTTGGGCCTGCGTATAATTTGCAATCTTATTTTAGTACTTTTTTCGAAATGCTGCCTGCACAAGCGTCCCTTAAGTCTCATTCTAGCCTGCCTGTCTCGGTTTGGATGGCTTTCGAATGTGCTTTCCCGTTTTCGTCGTGGTGTGTTTTCCTTATTTTCTAATAATAAAAATATTCAAAATCTTTTCTAGACAAGCCATAGATTTAATTCGATACTCTTAATAAAGCAGAGGCTATTTATCGTTCTTTGCACCATTAAACTAAATTAATCTTGATCTGAAAAAGATTTCTTTAAGATCTGCTGTTTTTAAGCTTTCAAATTTTTTAAGACATTTTATTTTTATTCATTTACTTAACCATTTTCTGGCTTCAAAAGATTTACGAATTTTAAAAGCTTAAGAAAGCTTTAAACGCTTTCAAAATTTTTTTGATTTAAATTTAAAGCTATAACTTTGTTATTTTTTGTATCTGATATGATTTTATGGAAAACAGTTGGATTGCGAGAGTGATTCGAGCGAATCTTCACCCGTTGCCGCCAATACGAATGGTAATTTACCATTAATGACTGGTGCCAGGCCTACAACGGATAACAATCGAGTAACATTAAATAAGTTACTTACGCAAAAAATGTCTTCAATGGATTCCGTGGCAGCACAGTTTGCTGCCATACAATCAATATTACCAAGTAAGTGAATATCTTTACAATCTCTCTTTTTTCCCAATTTTTCTTTCTTTCTTCTCGCTCTACAGAAATGAAATAAAAATTTAAATCGTTTGTTTTTCTTTTTTCTAATTTTTAGATTTTAATTGGATGAATCAACAGCAGCAACAATCTCAACCAGATTCGGTTACACCAACTACCTCAGATACATCAGCCGCCGCAATAAGTCCCACTCTAAAGGATTCACCAAGTCCCAGTGATGCTACCGGTGAACAACCTTTAGATTTAAGTTCCAAACCGTCTCCAAATTCATCAATTAGTGGTGATTTGAAGAGTATTAGGTAAGTCAATATAATCAATCAAAAAAATTCTAATTTTTTTTTTTAACTTTTAGCAGTTAAAAAATGTTTTTGTAAAATTCAAATCTCATAAGTTGTTTAAAGCTTTAAAACGGAAATGAGTTAAACATTAAAAGATATTGAAAGAATTCCCCTTTGCACGAATTGTTGGCGTATGCAATAGCGTATGCAATACTCAACATTAATACAGCAATTAAAAGTTACAAAAATAATGCTGCAACAACATGTCGCGACAACATTGAAATTTTTATAAATTTTTTTCCATTTTTTGTTTTTCATTTTTTTTTTTTTGTGAAAAACACATTTTGTTTGCCTTTGTTGCACGTATTTTCTGACATTTGGGAAATGCAATAGCAGCAACGACACCAACAATAACAACAAAAAAAACAACAATTAAGCAAAAGATGCACTCATTTGTGTTGTTCGGTTATTATTTTCAGACTGTAGGGTTGTGGTGGCACATTGAGTATGTGTTGCAAGCTTAACATACGTACACAAGTGCAGGCAGACGAAGGTGTGATTAAAAAAATTTTACATAAAACATGACTAAAATATATTTTTTGTGAAACACACAACAAAAAAATGAAAAATCTTCCAAAATAATAAAAATAAAAACGTAAAAAGTTAAGTTTAGCAAAAAGGGCTGAGGGAAGGGAGAGGGTTTTGTATCCAAGCAATTTATAATAACTAGACTTGAACATGAATAGGTGCTAAACATCACCAACAACAACAACATGCACCATCTACAGCATTGCAGCTGTGCTAAACAATTGAAATGATGTTGTTCTTGTTTTTGTTTTTTATAATGTACAAAATTTTTAAAATAAATATAAAAAAATATAAATTTGTGAACCGAAGAAAAACTGAAAACACATAAAATTGAAGTCCTAAAATGTTAAAAGCTTTTTTAACACATTCTACAACAACAACAACAATATATATGCATTTTGGTGGGAGTATATTTAAAAAATACTTATTTTACTGTACTTGGATAGCGATTTATACAAATACTACACAGTGGTTCGAATGAAAGAGGAGCAACATACTGATCGGACCATCTCAGCATCCAAAAATATCTTTTCATAGATTAACGTAATCCAAATGCTCTCGCTACAGTGAATATGTCTCTGCCACAGCCCTCATCGTTCGAACCTTGAAAGTAAGGAGCTTGAAAGTGTCACAGAAGTTGTATTATTGGGGGGGAAAAATAAAAGGACACCCCCTTATATACATGTTTTCACAACATAAACGCCATTATAGGCGGGCATTTGGGTTCTACTCACAAAATTTACACACAGTGAATGTCCGCTATAAGAAGAGGTACAATCATTTTTTTTTTGGTTGGGTGTCTTCATAAAAGAATGGATTATCACGTATGTTTCAATAATAACGTACAATTTGAAATCAAACACTACAAAACCTTAAGTGTATGAGTTCAACTCTTACTGAACTGAATTACTTATACTGACTTCTGTATATTAATACAGCTTTGCACGAAAACAATTCTGACGGGTCAAACAGTGAATTTTGTTTCCTTTAAATAATCTTGATAAACCTAAAAGCTTTTCAGTAACAACTTTTGTATTTTTCAAACAAAAATTTGAAATGTTTTTTACAGACAGAGCAGTAACAATCTTTCCTAACATTTTGCGAATTGTAAGCATTAATCTCATTCAGCACGACAGGCTACACGAACTAACGACTGCAAATAACGCTAGCTGAATTTGCCGCCTTGTAGCCAGCTGCTTAACTAGTTTAAACGTGTCAGCGACATAATAAATAGACGAGCTGGCAACAACGGATTAAAATTATCTGTGTTGCTTAAAAAATAGTTGAAAGATAATTAGCAGAGTACCGAAGTGTTCACTCACTGTTCACACATGTATGAATATGTACATTTCATTTTTTAGCCGCTTCTTCCCATACATGTGTGAGAGACTACAAATTATTTTGTGTTTTCTCATTTGTGAATGCGACGATTTATTTTTTTTCTTTCTATCCATAAGTGAAAAAATGAGAAACACACAAGTGTTCATTTTTGAATATTTAAAATTTTGATAATTTTTCATAAATGAAAAGATCGTAAAAATATATGCGTTAAGCATTCACGTACATAAACGCACATATTTGATAATGAGCAATTGTCGGCGTATGCAGAAAAAAAAATGTTTTTTTTTATTTCTTTTAGAATATATTGCAATATTGTATTTTGAGTTAATATGTACCCATGTGTTTTTACTACATTTTACGGTAAACTGCGATCGTAGGTAGAAAATTTTTTCACGTTCATTTATGAGAAATTTTATAAAATTACAACGTTCATAAATGAACATGTACATTTTTGAAAAATAACATTAATGAGAAGTAGCTAATTTATGATTTATCACATATGAATAAGACTAATAATTCTTGTTGTTCGCATTCATGTATGAAAATAACCAGAACATTTTTTGTTGTTCGTTTATGACTGTGAAAAATAAATATATAATTTTAGATTTCTCATTTATGAAAAATATCATGAATGTTGATTTTTGAATGTTCATAAATGAAAAATTCTGAACATTGATAACTAGTGACACTCACGGACACACACCAAGAGAAATAGATAAATGTATGATATTATTACATCCTAGCAAAAAAGGACGAAGACTAGACATTCTTGAAAACATGGAAATCTACAAAACAAAAACATTCAACAACGACATTAAAAACGAACAGGTAAACACGAACTCAGACACAATTTTCACACCATTGAAACTACTCATGCAAACGGGCACACGTACCTACATAATAGTAAAAGACGGAGGTATCGATAAATTCACTTTGCATACAAATGCCAGGTGGCTGGCGTTCTGCTTCCCTGAATATATACGAACCTAATAACAGAACTGCCTGAACGCCAACACTGACTCCACAGTACAAACTAAAACGCGGCTTGAGAGTGATGCATTCGCATCGAAAGCGCTCGCCATCGAATACAAACCAGCCAGTTAGGACGGAAAATGGCAATATTATTTCATTTACTGGCGGAGGAGAAACACACAACATAATACCATAATTAGTAAACGCTATAGCGTACATAATTAATTAGTAACAATAATAACAAAAGTTGAGTTAAACAAATACCCATGATAACTTAGAAAAGATAAAAAACTGCTTATTGTAAATATTTCAGTAGTGGCACTTTAAATTTATTTATAGTTTTTTTAATAACATTAAAAGTTGAGATTTAATAATAAATTTAATTATTTGAGAAGTAAAACAAATTTTTTATAAAGACCACATAAAAAATTTCCATGTGCGGGCACGGCTTTAAAATTGGAGTATATCGAAACAGCAATTAGTACAGTAAAGTGTGATATACCAAATAAAATATAATTGCTGGGCCTTTACAAATGCAAATACTAAAAACGGGTCAACGGGAAGGTGTTGCGGTAGGGTATAATACTTTGTGCCCCTGTAGGCTAGTAGGTAGTGTACTAGCGTATCAGTATGGTGGTTGTGGGTTCGATTCCCAACGAAGACCTTAGTTTTTTTTCACTACAAAAATAAAAATGGGTGTCGGTGGAGCTGCTCAGCGATGAAGGCATAGTCACTGGTCGCTGTACCGTCTTATACGGCAGTTAATTTCCGACTATCCTTCCTTCCCTTTCCTAAAGAATGTAGCACGGTACTTGATTAAATAGGCATTGTTGCCTAAAGTGCTATTTCTCTTTACAAAAAAAAATTTTAATTAAATGAAAGAGAATGGATTTTATATTGATAAATGTTTTATTTATTATCGGTAATTATGTATGAAATACAATTTCAGATAAGTGTCCGCCACTGTTGGCCTCACAAATGCGAGCCTTTTAGAGCACATTTTTCATTACATTCTCAAACATTTTACGCGGTATTTTATTAATTTTATCACGATTAGTTTAGCTTTTCAGATCTACCCACAAAAATAAGTCCAGAGCAGTGAAATCTGGCGACCGTGGAGGCCAATCAACATCACCATTTCTTGAAATAACTTGTTGTGGAAAGAGGTCTCGCAGTAATTCCATTGTAATTCTGGCTGTATGTGATGTAGCACCGTTTTGTTGATACAACATGTTAATCAATACCAAAGCATGCAATACCAAAGTGGCATTCAAAAGTTTTCAATCATATCACGATATCGGTCCCCATTTACAGTTATCGTTAAGCCGTCTTCTTCTTCTTTCTCCTGACCAAATTGCACACTAGACTCTCATTTTTAATGGATGCAAGGGTGACTCTTGAATAATTTGAGGTTTTCGCATTCCCCAGAAAGGACTATTCTCTTTATTCACTCATATCCTATCAAATCAAAATGTGCCTCGTTACTCATTATGATTTTTTCATAAAAATCGAGGTTATCATGGGCGAGCTTTAACATCCTATTGGCATATGTACGGCGGCGTAAATGTTCTTATGAAAGAAACTTTTGTGTTAGGTGAATCTTATAGGGAAATAACTGCAAATCCTTGTGCAAAATTGTAGCCAAAGACATTAAAGTTTCATATACATGCAAACACATTTCTTGGAAGTTTCCAGAGTTCTCCGTTTATATTTATTTGCCATTTCAATTAAAGTATTTTTTATTCCAAAAATACTATTGAAATATTCATGCAAGTACCGTCATGACAATCAACCAAATATTAATTCATATTTACAGTGCTCTTTCTTCTCTTTTCAGAATGAACAATTTTTAAGTGCTTATTTATTTTACATGTTTTATTACACTGACATTACTTAACCTACTTTACTTTAAGATATCTTTCGAGCGATAAGCGGCAGATATCTCAAACAATATAGCCACCATTAACAAAAGATAATAAAAATAACTAAACTCCAAAATCAGAGAGTGTCCCTATAGAGGGCATTATTTAACATAAATGACTTCGACACCCACTAAGAATTTATAGAAATAAGTAAAAGCTTTGATTTTGATGGCAGCACGAGAATAGAAAACGGGAATTTGACTTTTATAACCAGGCGCTTGAAATTACTTTAAATTGCCGATTCGTTTCATTCAAGGTTTTTTTATTTTTTATTTGGGTAAGGTTTTACGTCGACCGTTGTCAAATTTGGTTTGTGTTCTCTTTATTCAATATTGTATGACCTCCTAAACGCCTGCCTGTTTTCAAAAATTATGATCACTGTGCCTGATTTATCTTTTTTTTGTTATAATTTTCCAAATTATTTTTTTTTTGCTTTTTAGCTCATTGCTGGTACTGGTCTATACTTTATTTATTCTATTTTTTGTTATTATTGCTATTGTTGTTGTTTTTAATGTTGTAGTCATTATTTCTTTTTGTTTTTTAGATACACTGTTTGTTTCTCTGTTGAAAGGACAGTGTCAGTTGCACTTTTGTTATTGTCATTATAATTGTCGTTATTGCTGTTGTTGTGGTTTCTCTGTATCTACTACTGTTTCATTGTCTGCATGTTTTCGTTATTGCTGCCACCCACTGTCTGTATTTTTACAAAAATTAACTTTAGCTTAATTTTTAAAATGTTTTTGGCCACCTTCTCATGTCTCTTCGTATGACTTGTTTTTATATATTTCGCCTTTTTTTGGCATAAAGAAATTTTTAACGATTATTTTTTCCCATTTTCGGTTTTTTTTTTATTTTTTTTTTTGCATTTGCGCAATTAGTATTTTCAGTTTTAATACATTTTTTTTTCGTGCGAATTAACATTTTGTTAAGCCTTCCTCTCATTCTTCTCATCCAAAATATTGTATAATTTCTTTTTTTTTTTGACATCAATTCAGTTTCATTCCAGCATAATAAAGTGGAGAATTCAGTGGATTCAAAATGAAACGTATGTTCTATAAAGAAAAATCAGGAAAATTTTCGTAAGATCTAAATTTCGATTAGCTATTTATAGAGTTTTTAACTTCGCTTCTAATAATCCGATATTATCCTTTAAATTAATAGTATGCTAACTTTGAACTACAGCTCTTGATATGCATGAAAAGCAGAAACTTTTTCGATTTATAATAGATTACCATGCCATGAATTTTCTGGATAATTGTAATTTTTCTTTACTCAACGACATATTTATTTTTACTAATTTTGGATTACCATCGTGAGATTTTGTTATTCGATTACATTATGGTTCCAAATATTTTTTCTTAACATTGTTCTTAACATTTAAGTTGAAAGGTGACTATTAGCTGCCAAACTTAAACAAAAACCATTTAACAAAAAATTTAGAAATTTCCCACTTTGACTCCACATTCAAAGCAGCGTAGTGACCTCAAAGTTTCATTTAAAGAAAAAACTAAAATAAAGGGTTTTTTAACAAGAAGTATGTTTTCTAAAACAAAAAAATTAAATTAAGATGATTCAAATTTTTATTGTATTACGAAAAGATAAGTTTGGCAATTATGAATTAAAAATGATATCTGGCAAATGTCCAACACGATCACCCTGACAGATATCCATTCTTTCATTAAAGTTTTTAATCACTTTTTAACAAAATAGCGGTCGAATTTCATTAATCACATCACGGATTTTGAGTTTTAAGGCTGAAATCGATTCGATTGGCTTCATATAGATTCTGTCCTTAACATAACCTCACAAACAGTAATCCAGTGGTGTAACATCACACGATCTGACTGGCCATTTAACTGCTGATTATCGTGAAGTCATATAATCGGGAATTTTGGTGTGCAATATATTGATCGTTTCTTTCGCTGTGTGACATGTGGTACCGTCGTGTTGAAACCACATCTCAGTGATATCCACGTCGTCAATAATAGGCCGAAATAAAGTTGTTAGCATCTCACGATAGCGTGAAAAATTGGGTGTTACTGCATTTTTAAACTCATCTTCGAAAAAATGTTTCAATTACGCCTACAGACCACATGGCACACAAAACAGTAACACGTTGAGCACGAAAAAGCTTCTCAGTAATCGGTCTAGGATTTTCAGAAAACCAAATGCGGCAATTTTGCTTGTTGACATACCATGACGAGTGAAAATAGGTTTCTTTTTAACAAATAATTTTTTCAGATAAACCAGCCTGTTGTTCCTGGATGAATTGAGGTAATCTACAGCGATGTGAATGGTCGGTCGGCTTCAATTCCTGCATCAGTTGAGTCGTGTAAGACTTCAAAGTCAAATCCTTGCGCAAAATTGCCCGTGATGGCTTTGGATTACCCTAATTGTTGAAAACGTCGAGATGTTGACAAATTTGTATCTGTTTCAACAGTGTGGCTCACGGCTGCGATGTTTTCAGTTGATAGACCCGGTTGAACACGCGTTGGCGTTTGCACCTTTACTCAAATTTAACGATGACATTCTTAGTAGCAGCTTCAGAAGGACGATTATGTTGTCCGAAAATATTACGAATTTTAGGAAATGTAACTTTAATAGGACCACCATTTTCATAGCGGATTTTAAGTATTTTAATGCGATTTTCCTGCGAGATTGAATTCATTGTGACAATTGTCAATGCACTTACTACGAATACGTCAAAAAACTAAATGCCAAAACTACTATGTTGTTGCTGTTGCCACAATTTAAAAACAAACTTCTTGTTAAAAAACCCTATGTTTGCTTATGGTGTACTCATATGGTAATACTGTCAGGAGATGACAAATGCGAAAAGTCTAAGATGAAAAAGGAATATTTCTTTTAATATAAAAAAGAAAGAAAAAATTCGTTATTTTTATTTTGGATATACCAACCTCTCTTATGATAAGCTGTTTAAAGACAAACTTAATATGTATTAATTTGTGGTTACAGTGATAATCCTTTCAACCACAATGTACACTACGCAAAGCCTTGATAAATGCCAAAGTTATACGCAACAAAATATGATAAGGTCTCCTATGGAGTTAAGCAAAAACATTTCTTAGGTATAAAGGGTGACCTAATTTACAATAGTACACACAAAAATGAAAAAATATGTCAAAATTTAAGAACTTTAATAATAATAGATCATTTGTTGCTTAGTCATAACTTATGCTTCTATCAAACACTAAGCGATTAAAATTTTAACAGGATAAACGAAAATTTTTTAATTTATTAAAATAAGTTTCATTAAAATCACATTAAAATGATTCACAACCAGCCCACTGATTCACAAAAGTTTATGAAACCTCAATTATTTTTGTTTTTTTTTTCTCCCTTATCGCAATTATAAGTTTTTCTTATAAATATTAAATTATTTAAAAAAAATGAATCATAAGAAGAACATGTTTATAAAAGCTGTACTATGAAACAGTAACGAAATAATTTAAAGTAGTTGACAACTGAACAAAACAAAGTCTAAAGTTTTTATTATTTTTAAAGAAACCCAAAACTTACTTTTAATTCCACAAAAAGAAGAATTTTTTAATTTATCAGTTTTTTTTTATTATTTTTGATATGCATTAAACAAATTGTATTTAATTTCGTTTAAACAACATTGAACTAAAATCAATAAACACTAGTTTTCTATTAACACTTGTTTATTAAATATTTATTGAAAAAAAAAAAACAAAAAAAAAATAAATAAAGAAAAAAACTTAGAAAAACATGGACACAATCGCTTACATGCAAACACATGCATACACACACATGCACACTAATGTAGTAGCTAGTGAAAAAAAACAAAAAATTAAATGGGAACACGTCTACAAACACATATAAACATACACTTTAAGAAAAACTATTGAAATGAAATACCCGGCAAATTTCTTTAAAGACACGTTTTCATTACAAGCCAATATACAAACACATTTAGAAATATGAGTAAAAGAAAAATGTATAAAAAGTGCAAAATACAACAAACACTCTGCTAAACACATATGCTCAACAGTGGAGCAACTGACTTAAAAAACTGCAACAAATCACAATTTGTATTTTTTTAAATGGGTGCTCTAATTGCTTTGTTTTTGTACATGCCCCCAGAAGAGGTGAAGTTTACCTTCACCTCTACAGGTTAAATATAGCAAGAAAAATATATTAATTTGTTGTTGTTTTTCTGATATTAACAACATGTTGCAGAGGAAGTGTAGTGAAGTATCGGGTTTTTCAACATGCATGATACAGCATGATAGTTTTGACAATTAGTTTTTTGACGTATTCATAGAAGATGCATTGGTATTGTTAGAATGAACTCAACTTCGCACGAAAATCACATTTTAATAATTCAAATCCAATATGAAAATGGAGGTTCTGTTAATGTTATATTTTCGGACAACATAATCGTTTTTCTGACACCGCTATTAAGAATTTGGCCATTAAATTTAAGTCTTCATGCTCGATACAAAATGTGCGAACACCAACGTGTATTCGACCGGGTTGTTCAACTGAAGACATCACAGAGTGACAGTGTTAAAGTAGATTCAAATTTGTCAATTCCTCAATTTTCTCGTAAGAATTTGACTTTGAAGCATTACAACCCTCAACTGGTGCAGAAATTGAAGCCGACCGACCATTCACATCTCTGAAGATTAGCTCAATTCATCCAGGAACAACAGGCTGGTTTGTCTGAAAAAATCATTTGTTCAAACGAAGCCCATTTTCATTTGTCAGGGTATGTGAACAAGCAAAATTGCCGCATTTGATTTTCTGAAAATCCTAAACCGATTACTGAGAAACTCTTTCGTGCTCAACGTGTTACTGTATTGTGCGCCATGTGGTCTGAAGGCGTAATTAAGCCATTTTTGTCGGTTGAGGCTAAAAATGCGGTAACGGCCAATTTTTCACGCTATCGCGAGATGCTAACAACTTTATTTTGGCCTATTATTGACGACTTGGAAATCACTAAGATGTGGTTTCAACACGACGGCACCACAGGTCACACAGCGAAAAAAACGATCAATATATTGCGCATCAAATTTCCCGATTATGTGATTTCACGATAATCAGCAGTTAAGTGGCCAGTCAGATCGTGTGATGTTACATCACTGAAAAAGTTCTAGCTTGTGATATGACTTATATCCCAAGGCTTATGAGATATAGAACCTGCTGATTAAAAAGATAGATTTTCAATTTTTCTTTTATTGTATTTTGCTAACAATCAGAAATTTATATTGATCATTTCGCCAGGTTTTTCTAAGTTTCCAAGTCAAAAGTTAAAGAGGCAATTTTTTTTTGTATCTATTAGAAATATGTTGCCGTATTTTTGTAAATTAAGCAGAAAATTGTTCGAATAACTTTTAAACAATAAAACAAGTTCCATTACTTATGTCACTTTAATCACTATCATTTGCATTGGTCATTTTTTTTTTGGAATATCAACTATAAACCGAAATTTGTATAGCACATTGGTGACACCGAAATTTTCTTACTATTTGCCGATCGCCTTTTGTGTTCTAAGTTACTGTGTAGTAGAAACTTATTATATCCCTTTTTAAATTTGTAATAAAAAATAAAAAAGGCAGCTAAATACTTAAAAATGCGATTTTTAAGAGTTTCGGAAGCATATTTGGTAACAGTGTAATTTTAACCGTTTAAATGGTATTTGTAAACTTCCATTATCCTTTATTTTGTTTCTTGTAGTAAGTTTTGCAGTAGCAAGTTTCTATATATTTAATTTATTTAAATGAATTAAATGAAATATTATTTTACACACCATTAAAGGAAACTCCCTAATATTGGATATTGCCTCCCATCGAGTTGTTTCCGTGTTCACGTAATATAATTAAAAAAATTCTTATGTATATTTATTTTTAAAAAAATTATGATCAATAAAATTTTTTATAGAAAAGTTAAGATTGATAGTTTTTTTTAACGAAAAATCGTAACTGATGAAAGTTTTATACAAGACATTATGGCCGATAAAAGTTTTTATTAAAAAATATTACCGACTAAATTTTTATGTAACAAAATTTTGGCGATAGAGTCTTTTTTTAAAGAAAAAGTATAAATCATGAATTTTTTTAAAGAAAAAATTATAAATGCAAAAACTTTTTATAATAAAATTATGGCTGATGAATTTTGTATAATAAAAATTATAACATGAAATTTTTTAAAGATAATTATCACAAATGAAATTTTTCATCGGAAAATTATGACATGAAATTTTTTGTATGGAAAATTTGTATTAAATGAAAGAAAAAAGTTATGACAGATAGATTTCTTTTGAGCCGCTTCAAATAGATCAGTAGCGGAACTTAAATCCCAAGCAACTTCTTTTTTTTTTAATTTATTTATACGTTTCAATTTTAAAAGGTCTTAGGCGATTTAAATTGGTCATTGATCCTTTAGATCGCATTCCCTAGTAACGGTGACTTAAATTAAAAAAAGTAAAAATAATGCCTCTAAAAAATATCGTTTTTAGAAAAATTATGGTGATGAAGTTTTTATTAAAGAAAAATATGATTTTTTTCATAGAGAAATTATGAATGACAAAATTTTTTGTAAAAAAAAATTATGGTTGATGTTTTTTTTATTTCAAAATTTTAATTGATGCAAGTTTTTTTATGGAAAAAATGTGTTTAATAAAATTTGTAATAAGTAATTTATAAATAAGTAATTTATAATTATTCGGAATATTTTTAAATATAAGCGCAATTTTATAATAAATATTTTATGAGAATATCATGAAATATTTATTTAAAGGAATCAAGCATCAAATAAAATTGTGCTTATACTTTTTATTTTTTTTATTTTTATTAAGTTCATAAATATAAATATTTTTATTATTTTTAAACAAAATAGTTCGATTTATTTATGGCCAACAAGACCTTAGTGTATAGAAAACTCGAATGTTTTGATAATTCAAACCGATTACACTCATTTAAAATTTTTAACCGTTATTCTTATTATTCTTTTGAAAATATACCTTAGATCACATTTTCCGTAATAGCAAAACAGAAATTTAATCAAGTTTAGATTTTCGATAGTTAAATTCGTTGAATCATAATAAAAATAAACAAAAAATCAATTCATGGGAACTTAAATTTCTTTATTCAATCTGATTCATTCTCATTCTCATTTCTTTTTTATACTTCATTTTTGTATTTAATTTTTTAATACAGCCTGTCCGCCGGGATACTATTTTGTTTTGCCGACATTTTGGTAAATATTAGTTTTGGCAATTCATATTTGGCAGTCGTGAAATAGACACGTGGCAAATTTATTATGAAAAAATATTCTAAAAACTAACGTGTTTTAATCCTTAAAACATTTTATCGAAATCAATCATCGATTACTGCGACGATGAGATAATTACGTGAAATTTTTTAAGAGAAACAACATGCCAACAAAACGTACTATTTAACGTGTAGTGAATGATTTCGATAGGCCTAAGCATACACTGCAACGTACTGCAAGATCGACTGAAAACATTATTGCTGCTCAAAAAAGTGTTCAAAACAATCTATCAACCTCAATTCGACACCGTACTCAGGAGCTTGATCTTTAAAGGATTTGCATTTGTTTCCACATAAGATCCAGTTGACACAAGAGCTTCTTCCACAAAATCATTTACGCTACCTTATATATACCAGTAAGATGTTACAGCTCGCCCATGACAACCCCGATTTTCACGAAAAAATTATAATGAGTGATGAGGCACATTTTCATTTGAGTGGATATGTGAATAAACAGAATAGTCTATTCTGGGGAATGAAATACCTCTAAATTATTCAACAGTCATATTTTCATCCATTAAAAATGACAGTCTGGTGTGCAATTTGCTAAGAAGGAATCAGGAAGGATTACTTGTTTAAAAATGAAAACGGTGTAATGGTAATTGTGAATAGGAAGCGAATATGATTGAAAACTTTTTAACAACACAACTACAGACTTCAGGCTTATTTAACAGTGTGGTATCAACAAGACGGTGCTACATCGCATGCAGCCAGGATTACGATGGAATTACTGCGAGACCTCTTTCGACAACAAGTTATTCAGAAATGGTGATGTTGATTGGCTTCCATGGTCACGTGATTTGACTACTTCAGACTTCTTTTTGTGGGGATATCTGAAAAGCAAGGTTTAGGCAAACAAACGGAAAACGCTTGAGCAACTCAAACAAAATATTTGGAATTGAATTAAAGAAATACCGCGTGAAACGTGTAAGAATGGAGTGAAAAATGTGCTCATTAGAGCTCGGATTTGTGAAGGTAACAGGGGTACACATTTATCTTATATTGTATTTCATACATAATTGCCAACATTAAATAAAATATTTATCAATATAACTAATTTAATTTAACTAAAAATTATAAACAAACGAATTAGTATACCTTCCCGGCGGTACCTTTATTTAGTACCTATGAACCTCGTCAGTTATTAAAACTAGTCTTAATGTAAAGGGTTATGCTTGTAAATTCGCCTATTTTAAAAATTTAATCTAAAAATGTAAAGATAACACTTTAGCCCTTAAAAACAAAAATTAATGGAAATATGAAAATCAAAAATTTTAACTTGACATTTTCTTTTAAAGAGTAAAAAAAAGACTTGAAATTTATACTAGATATGTAATCAAACTTATACACTTCCATTTATATTTTGATTTTAAACTCATCAGCGTCTTTATGTCTGTCTATTTTGAAGTAAGTTTTTTCTTGATCAATTTTTCTTATTGTCTATTTTTTACGTTTTATCTAATAAATTTTACCTAATTTTTAAATTTTATTGAAACGTAACTGAAAATATGTAAAAACAAATAATTTAATTTAAAAGACCATATTCCTCTCCTGCTTTTTCAAGGGTCTTTATTTCTACGTTAAAATAACATAAATAACATAAAACACAAACAGATGTAAAAGTAAAAAATAAAATGTTATTTGTTGTTTCCAAATACTTTTGTACTCATCATTAAAGAATCGATTTATGATATCTAATTTTTATAAAAAGATATTTTAAGTTCAGAAAGAACATAAAAAATTGGCCAAGTGAGGCTTACATGACGCATGTTGTTGTTTTTTTTTTTTTTTTGTTTTCTGCTAAACAAGATATCGGTTTAACAATAAATGAAATTTATTTATATTTTTTCACACTTTTTTCTTCTCGTCACTGTAAATACTGTTCCAGCCTCATAAAAATTTTGTTAAAAACGGCGAATATGAGAAAGGGATCCAAAAAATGTTGCATTACATTCTGTAAATCTCTAAATCTTTTTCAAAAAAATTTAAATAATAATTCTTTTTAGAAAAAAAATTTTTTTTTATAATATTTTATTAATTTTTCTTTCCATTTTCAATTAAAAAAATTAAATATATTTTTTCTTACATCAAATAATTAGAGGTTAAAAAAGAAATTATTCTTTTAAGGATCAGCCTGTAGAAGTAAAAAAAACAACACATCAGTGAACACAAGCTCAAGCTGGCAGCCAGCTTGTTCAAAGTGTGACAGTGTATGAGTATGTGGAATTTGTATGAATAAACATTCCTCATACAACCCGCTACACACACATGATGTCTCTAATATACAAGAGGAAAATTAAGACGTTTTTTGTTAAATGCAAAAACTGTCTAAGTGTGTATAAATGTTTGTGTGTATGTTTTACATACACGAGGACAACACAATTAAGAACCACTTCAAAAAAAAAATCTGACGCTGCAAAAATTTTTGATTTTTTGAATGTTTCTTATAATTTTTTTTATATTATCTTTCTTCTTTATTACAAATTTTCTACATTCTATCATTTTATTATGGTGATTTCTCTTTTATGTTTTTTTTTTAATATCTGAGGCACCTATAGATTTCTCATACTCTATACTTCTACTACTATTACCAACATTACTACGCTTATTATTGTTACCCCTTTGTGGCTGTAACAGCAGTACTAGCTGGCATCATTTTGTTTTTCCTCATCATTAATACGATGATGATTATCGTCGTCAACGTCATCATCATCTGGTGTCAGTTTAAGTCTAAATTTTTATTTTATAGCTCTGAATACTTTATGTGTGTTGTAATAATTGAGTGTATAAGAGCGTGTTTGAGTTGTTTGAACGTTTATGCCTGTGCGTTGAAAACATTGGATGCCATGCACTTTACACTGCGCACCAGACAGAAATGAGTGCATCATATCGATCGCTTATGATTTTTTTTATACATCCTATTTTCGTGCTATTCTACACTCATAATTCGTGAGCATTTTTGAGGTTTTTGGAATTTTATTTTTTATTATATTGTTCTATTATTTTTCTATAGTTTTTATTTTGAAACGGGGAATGGGGTTTATTTTTTGTCGCAAAAAAGACGTTGAAAAATAGAAGAATAAAATAGGAAAAATGAAATGTGTACAAAAATCGCTTTTTTATAACTATGAATTGTCTATGTCACTGTCTGTCTATGCACTTGTTTTCTTGTTGTTGATGTTGTTAAGTCCACCGACCCAAATGTCAAACCGAACAAGAACAACATTAAAATATCTTAAAGAAAGAATAATATGCTAAAAATGTCCTTCCTTTTTGTCACGCATACACACACACACACACACACAAATGCATGTTTTTCGACACACATTCTAACTGTTTATTATTATCATTATTAGATGAAACAAGTGTGGGCAGAGCTATTTAGGAGTGTGTCTTTAGTCCATTTCGTATGTTTGTAAACTCCAATCTGTGAGGAGAGAAAAGTGTTTATAATATTTCATATAAAATTACAATTTGTCATAGTTTTTGAAAAGGATAGACTATCCTTGAAATCTTACATTATATAAATTTATATTTTAGTAATATATTGTAATATGTAATAATTCAGTAGAGACATTAAATATTGATTTTAATTTCTAACAGAAACTTAATGGGACATTTAGGAAACAATGCAGAAGAATGTGAATTGTGAAATTTAATTTCATTTAACAAAATTATAAAGGCAAAAGTAAAAGTTGCAAACGTTTTATTTAGGATTCCGTTACCAAAAATTTACATTAATTGTTTTATCATCTAAACGAATTTATAAAAAAATGTAATTGAAATAATTTGAATCGATTAAAAGCATTAATGCCCGATGGAACTTTAAGTAAAAATAAAAATAACAGCTGTAGCTAGTTTATTACGTACCCCTACAGCAATAAAACTCAGAGGTGGCCAATTGTTTAGTTCTTGATAATGACTTTTCATCAAATTTTAATTTCAGTAAGTTTACGGTCAACGTATGCCAAATAGCGTCATCCATCTGATGCTTAATAAGATTTACACCTAGCTGTGTAAGCCATAACTAGATGGTGGAACATACCACTGTGGATAAAATGCAGCGTCATTCTCGCCCTATAAGGCCTTCAGATACGTATATATTTTAGTCACTCCTAGTTGCAACTTCAAAAGCCTGGAGCAGGCTGCAGCCTTCACTCCTTGCTGAAGAGTTGAAGACTGTCCGAAGCCTGGTCCAGAACGCATGAAGCTTAATAAAATTTAAGAACACAACGGCAATCATGCTCACTGGACTGGACCTGGACCATTCATTGTATTAATTGTGAATGATCCGGCCCACACAACTGAAACGAGGGCCTTGAAACTACAACCACCACGATATTTCCGAAGGGTCAACCTTAATAATCAGTCAGAGAACAGCTAAAAGGCTAAAAAGACAAATAGCTGAATTCTGGGGCTTAACTGATTCCCTTGGAAATATAGTGGATTGGCTCCTGCTATCCTTGAAGGGGACTGGGCTCCCTTTTACCCCCGAAAACACATGTAGTGATGGTAAGATTCCTTCCCGGGGTGAAAACGTCATCCAGCTGATAACACATCTCGCCCGCATCAATGTCATATCAAATAAATAATCATTGATCATGTAGCTTTAATAGAACCACGTAACGATCGTCATCGATAATAACACTAGCTGTTGGCTTCGTTTTCTAATAAATAAGATCCAATAATTCCGACTGCAAAAAACGATGCAATTTTCTTTACGCAATAGTATCTTTGGCTTAACTTCTTACGAGTAAATGTTTTTCTTTAAAACCCCGTTAAGACGGGTGAACCTTGTCGTGAGAAATTGATAACTACTGATCTTAAACGAAATCGGATTAATTTGATAGCGTTTTTCCAGACTCTATCCATTCATGATTATTTGCCACATTATACTAATAGCTTTTGATAACAGAAAAGTGAGTGAAGTAACTTTGTTATTTCTATATAAACATACGGGGGTGATCAAACGTATTAAGACAACGAAAGTTTGAAGTAACTCCTCAGTCTTGTTTGTTATAAGATTAATAGAGAAAGCGAAAGAAGCAGTATAAATATTTTAATATACCATTATTATCTTGAGAGATGGTGATTTGGCTATATTTGTACTTCCTGGTTCCTTTTTCAAATACCTAGTACCGATAATACTCTTTCGTGATCATTATCCTACTTGCTAATTTACCGATTATTGTTTTATTTTCGAAATAGATTTTTTAGCTTCAGTGTAAAATAACGAATCAAATTCTCTCGGAAGCTATATATTGATGAAATATTCATTATAAAGGGTTTTTCAACAAGAAGTTTGTTTTCTAAAATAAAATACTAAAAAAAATTTTGATTAAGAAAATTCAAATTTTTATTGTATTATGGAGAGAAGAGTTCGGCAATTATAAATGAAAAATAATATCTGACAAATAACCATCACGACAACACTGACTGATGTCAATTCTTTCATCGAAGTTTTTAATCACTTTTTGGCAAAATGACGGTCTTATTTTATTAATCACATCACGGATTTGGAGTTTTAAGGCTGAAATCGATTCAATTGGCTTCGTATAGACTCTGTCCTTAACATAGCCAAAAAAAAAAAAAACAAAAATCCAGTGGTGTTAAATCACATCATCCGGCTGGCCACTTAATTGATGATTGTCGTAAAATTATGCTGGAAATTTGGTTTGCAATAAATTGATCGTTTCATTGACTGTGCGGCATGTGGCACCGTCCTGTTGAATCCACATATCATGGATATCCACGTCGTCAGTAATAGGCTAAAATTGAGTTGTTAGTATCTCGCGATAGCGTGACCCATTGAGCGTTACCGTATTTCCAGCCCCATCTTCGAAAAAAAACGACCCAATCATCGCTCCAGACCACGACAAGAGAAATAACCCTAGACAGTAATGCTCATGAAGTAGAAAGTATTGCGTACTATTACTTTCCTGGTAAAAAGATAATCTTCTTATCCAGTTCAGATGAAGGTGAAAACGAATAACAGATATAAAAAGCCTCTTATAATAGTTTGAAGGCGTTTACAGATGTTTTTTTATTATTATTTTACTTCATTAGCAATATAGTGATAAGCGCTAATGAGGCCAAGGAGGGAGAACTATATTTTATACTGTAATGAAAACAAGTATTGTTGTCGATTAGGCTGATAAAAAGAGAAGTATATTTTTACGTCCACCACTTACAAAGTGTAATGTATGTGAATAACAGAAAAAAATGTTTGCTAGCAAATGAGGGCAATATCGCTGTGCCTGCAATGTCTATATTCTTTTTAAACAGAAGATTACCATCCTTGGGTATAAAGAAATATATTTGTTTTTGAATAGTATACACAGTGGAAAATGGAAAATAGAAAATTCCTATATATTTAAAAGCAAGCTTTATGGGTAAAGTTAAGCAAAACATGGACTAAAACTTGAAGAAGAAAGCCACAATATAATATTGTGGCTGAGCCAAAGGCCGAGTCTTATTGCGTGAATGACTTCATTAGTTTGCAAGAGGCATATATTGACTAAACAAGAGATTATGCAAATAGTTCTAGCCAGAGATGCAGACTATTAAATCCAAGTGAAGATTATAAAGATTATAAAAAAATAAAATTGATATGATGGCATTTTTAATGAAATGAGAAAATGATAAAATTTTAAAGAAAATTTAAGTGATATAAATCGTTTTAACTTTTGATTGGCGAAAAATGGATACAAAATTATTTTATAGTAACATGTTTAAGTAGGTAAAATTATAAAAAAATCATTAAAAGCTTTTTGCATGTATTCGTACTAATGTGATTCGTTAGATTCAACTCTAAAGTTTTAATTTTCAGATGACACTTTTTAAAATTCTAGTTAAAGAGCTTCTTTCTTTTCTTGGGTTTTGCCCAACAAATGTTATAAACTATCTAAATTGCGTAAATGAATGACCTGCTATGACAAAACCATATTAAAATCCTGTTTTATTTTACCGGAAGCTTCAACACACTTAACATTAATTTTATATTTTAATAGATTATTATATTTAATTTTTTTTTAATTAGACTGTTACATTAAAGGAAATACGGAATTTGGGCAAGAGTTTTCTAAATCCTGTTTCTTATCCAAAACCTAAGCTAAAATTACTATACTAACATAACAGCATTTCTGTATCGATCAATGTGTTTTTAGAATATTATTCTTAATGTTATTTTTAAATTAAAATTAATTTTTAAAACATTTTCTTTTAATTCTCCATGCCCTGTGTAATGGCACCCCAAATCAAAATTGTGCATTTATTTTTTTAATGCATCAATACAATTGCCATTTTACCATACCTTGACAGTAGAAATTACAGATTTTACAACAACATACAATTAATTAACAAAAATAAAAACTGCATTCGTTGTTCATACCAATAAATTGCAATAGCCATATGATTGAGTGTGAGATGTAACGAAAATGCATTCGCACTTATGCCGAAAAAAATAACGAAAAATCAACCCTTTTTTTGTGCTAAAAAGTGCAACGAAATTTTTTCAATATGAAAAAATTTTTAAGCCATGCAAACGAATTATATAAAATTCAAAACAAAAAAAAATTATTTTTTAATTTTAAAACACGCACACAAATAAACTAAAAAAGAAAGAAGAAAAAAAATAAAATAAATGCAATCTAAATGAAAAAGCCCCCAAAAAGTAACAACAAAAAGAATTAAAATATATGAGCATGTAGTGAATATGTATGTGTGTATGTATATAGGTAATTGTGTGTATATTTTTGTGCATACAATTCTATTAAATGCGTGCATTTTTATTATGAATTGAAAATATAAAACAGTAACAACAACAACAACAAAAACCAACAAAAAAGTGAACAGAACACAGAACAACAAAAGCAGTTACAACTGCAATTGCAACAGAGCACACAGTTCAAACAAACAAATAAGAACCAAAAAAACAACACACATACACACACACACTTGCTTACTTACACGCAAGCAATACAAAAAAGAACTGCAGCAATTGCAGTTTAAAAGTGTGTCTGTACATAAGTATGATGACGATTATGATGATGATGATGTTGATGAAAAGGTAGACGACTCACGCAAACGACACTGAATATTTCTTTTTTTCCCTACAACAGTTTTATTTTGTAGTATTTTTTTAACTGTTCTCTTTTTTATTATTTCACTGTAAATTGCAACCTTTTTTCCTTTTTGCTGTTGCAATTTTTTTAACAGACACGCTAGAGAGGGGGTCTTTAATAACAGAAGTATGGTAAGCACAAGGTAGCAACAACGACAACTACATTACAGAAAACGAGTAAATAGAAATCACCAAATTGCAACCCAAAAAAAAGACGAAAAATATAAAAAAATAAATGGAAAAAATCTGATTTAATGACAAATATTCAAATATTTTTTATGCATTTAATACACAGACCTCTCGTATGGTGTTTTTTTTATTATTATTTAAATGTTTCGTTTCTTTGTTCTAAAAATTTGAATGCACTGAATGCATTTTGATTTAACTTGCTTTTTCCCTAGATGTTAAAACAGAGATCTGCAAACTTTTCACATTTTTACTTTTACTTTAAAATCTTTCAAAAATATTTTTACAGTCACTAAACGAAAATGACAACAGGCCACTTTGTCAGTTACGCCAAAAGCAGCGACACAAAAACAGGATTTTGATGTTAGGTGACAAACAAACATAACACCTATTTTTTAAATATCCCTTATATCCAGTGTTATAGAAAGTTATTTATATAAAATATATAATTTTCCTATAAGAAGATCTTTTCTTCTACAAAAATATCGTGTACACTAAAACCTTCTGAACTCAAACAAAATGGTTCAATGCAAAAGGTCACATTTGTCATCAAGAGTTGATTTTGTTACAAAGAAAAAATTAAATCGAGGTAAAACAGCGATTTTGTTACAAAAATTTGTCACAAGCTCACTCTTGTAAAAAAACGTGTATTTTATTATTTTTTTTTTTTTGATTTAGTATTATTTTTATTTTAGTATTTATTGTAGATAATAATCCAAAAATAATTTCCATCCTTTAAAAATATAGGGTGTACCACAATAAATGGAAAACATGATTAATTTTAAAGAAAACTCAAAAAAAAACTCACAAATGCATAATGGTTTAAAAACCCTTTTTCTTTATAATTCGGTATCTCGTGAACCACTCAAGATAACCTCATTATATTTCACAGAGCCTAAACAAAGGCGAAGTTACGGAGGATTGGCCCCCTTCTCGGGGCTTCTGGATATGCCCCAAAGTTGGGCACCTCAGGCATAAAGTGTAAAAAAATGTTTATTTATTACTTAAATGTTAAAAAGTTTATGAACTTAAGTAGACCTTAATTATATCTCGGCCAAAAATTAAAAAAATTAAATTAAACAATTTTTCCAGCCCGATTTTCTCCCAAACTAAAGGAGGTAACTTGGACATGTAAGCACATTTTTGTAGCTACTCTTAGCATTTAAGTAAAAAATAAACTTTTTATGACATTTCCAAAAAAATGTATGCCCGTGGTACCCAACTTTGAGGTCACACCTAGACGCCCCTATTATCCCAGGGGGCCTATCAACCGGAACTTTACTCAGAAATACCTCTGCTTGGGCCCTGTAAAATCTCAATTAGTTATCTTAGGTGGTTAATGAGCTACCGAATTATTAAAAAAAAAAAAAAACGTTTTCAAACCACAGTGCAATGTCACAAAATTTGATTATTTTTGTTTGGGTACGGTTTTCCGTCGACCCTCGTTAAATTTGGTTTGTGAACAAACCGGTTTCGGCTGTTTGCCATCTTCAGTGTTCTTTTCGTACTATTTGCGTTCTATTGTCAGTTGTGTTTATATAGTTCGTGTCTCCTTTCGTGTTATTGCGTTCGTCACTTTCTGTCTTTTTTGCATGCATTTCTCTCTCCTTTTTCGTTTGTCTCTTTTTACCTAATTTGTCGGTCCCTTTTTCATTCGTCTTTTTTCCTAACTAAATCCTTTTACGATCATACTTGTTGTCCGTTTTTGTTTATGTTTTTTTTTCTTTTCATGTGACATAATAATCTGTAGTTGTACGTTTATGATGTTCTTTATTGCTTTGGTCTTGTGCACCTGCATAACGTCTTTGTGCTGGTGTAGTGTTTGTTTTCCTGTAAAAATGTTTCAACGGTTCAAATATTGTGTCCGAAGCAGTGTTTATTTGTTCATTTATTATTCGTCCATCAAATGTTTTTTAATTGCATATTTCCACGTTTTCTAATACATTTAGTCTCCTTCCTTTGTGCTGTGTATGAAGCAGTTTAACCTTTGTCTTTATATGTCCTGGTGTACATTTACCGTTAAATATATGGTCCGCAAAGTTTGATTCTGGAGTTGATTCTGGTCCTCGTAGTCTTCCGTTATAGTCTCTAATGTGTTCCCTAAATCTGGTCTTAATTTCTCGTCCTGTTTGCCCGATATAGCTATAATGGCATGTACAAGTTAATTTGTACACTCCTTGTCTGCCTTGTTCCAAGCACATATCGAAAATTGATTATCTTTACAAAAAGGCTTTTCTACAAAAGTCTAGACTTCTTTTACAAACAACCATTGTTTTGCTAAAAACAAAACTAAAAATCAGTTGTTTAAAAGTACTAATACCGCAGGAGAAATATTTTTTGTGACAATAATACAACTCACTTAAATCTACTAACATCACTAATAAAAATATAAATCAGCTGCGCCATGCGAAAAAAAAAATTGCACTCGCACTGAGAAATATTTTTACATAATTTCATTAAAAAATAATTTTTGTAATAATGGATTTTGTGGAAAATTCATTTGAGGGGAAAAAATTAAGTTTTGTACAAAAGCCGCTTTAATTTTTTTACAAAACTTTCTTTCTGTCTTAAGAAATCACTTTATATACAAAACTGCATCAAATTATTATAAAAATATTGTTACGTTTATATCTTTTACAAACGTTTTGTTGTGAGTTCTTTATTGCAAAATAAATAACACCAGCTTTTAGAGTTTTTAAATTAATAACAACTTTATTTAGTTTAACTACACAAAATTGACACTACAGAACAATTTACTTAAGATACACGACTTTACTTCACAAGGTTTATTTTTACACTCACTAACTATTCACTTAGACGCTACCCTTTTATGTTTGTCCATTAAAAATCTAGAAAAATTAAAAATCTTCTACTTCCTTTGTATCACATTTTGTTGTTGTATGTTGTTCATTCAATGTATAGGCGCCTGTATGTCTATGTATAGTTTTGTTTTTTTTTTTATGCTCATAAAGTTTCTTCTTGGAATTTATTTTAAAACATTTAATGTTGTCTTGTGTAGATAAGTTTTCTCGAAAACCACGCAGTTAGTAAACAACATACCCAACAACAACAACATACCCAGTAATAATTGCTTAATTATTTTCTTTTAACACTTAAGCAAGACACCTCCGTAGCAATTTAAACGATCATTTTCATTTTTAAATATTTCAAATGTGTTAATTTTTTTTTTTATGCATTATGTTGAGAAACTCTGGCTCTTAGCTCCTCTTAATATCATACAAAACATAAAATGCAGGCACAATTATTAGTCTGTGACAAGATGTTAAGGACTTGCAAATTCGTTATGCTTTAAACTTCAGTTGCCTCACCTGTCTGGCACTGCTTACAAGACTGCAAATAATTTGCAACATCAACGAAATGTTAAATCTTTTTGCAACCAGTCAGTCAAACTTCTTGTTTCTTTGGCGTCCTCGCTATTTTTCGAGTATGTATGTATGTGTGAAAGAGTCTGTCAAAAATATGTTTGAACTTGTTTTTTTTATATTTTATTCCTTCAACATCTCCAGCCAGCATCTTTTGTCTAACCTTCATATTTAAGCAAATTTTTCTTTTCGCTTTTTTTTGGCAGTCGTCTTTTTTTTTTGTACGATATTATGTTGCAAGTTTTGTCAAACGTTTCATTTATGAAAGAAGAGGCAAAGAAAAAAAATCTAGAAACGTAGTTGCTTTCCGGTTAGTACTGCATAAAGATGTTGGGTTTCCGTTACGTTTTGTTTGCATGTTACTTTTACCTTTTTCTATACAAAACAAGAACATAAAAGACAGGCTTTTCATATACATTTTTTGTGCATTTATTTTTTATACTTTTACTTAAATGGTCCCTAAAAATTGTGTTGTTACTTTTGCATATCACATGCAGAAGTTATTTTGATTTTTCTTTTCTTTTTTTTTTGTTTTTGCTTTGACTCTTCTACAATTTCAAGTGCAAATGGAAAACAGTTGTAAAGCAACTAAGTAAGTACAACGACAACAACAACAACAAAAGCTGACATCTAATGAACTTCAAACTGAGACGAAAAAAAAAATATGTTAGATCTCTTCTCATTCTGAAAACAACACTTGTCATCTTTATGTCTCTATGACCCATCAACCATCATTATAATCATGCTCATAATGAACATTGTCGTCGTCATTGTTTTTGGTTATCATACATTATTTCCATCAAATGTTTTTTGAGGCTTCCGAAAAGAAGAAAAAAACGCAAAAAAGGAAAACCATCACAAATTTATTCATTCACCAAAGGAAGTATTCGTTTTTTGCAGTGCAGCCTGTCCAAGATTTGTAACATGAACAAAGTACTTTTATTTAGCTTTATTTGTCTTTATAGTATCTCTTTCCCGAAATCATCAGGGATTTCTACCCCAAAAATATAGAATAATCTAAAAAGAATTTTTTAACTGAAGTTGACTTATTATTTGTCTGAAAAGAAGTCACTTCAAATCAGTTTTTTTATGAATGAATAATGTTCCATGCAATATTCCAAAAACAAAAAAGAAAAAACCCCAAACAATTCCAAAAGAGATAAAAAGAAAAATAACTGTCAAAAACAATCTTCTACAACTGAAATCAAAAAATATTAATTTATATATGATTGTCAGCATATAGTGGATGTACACAAAAAATATTTATGTTATTGTTTGGTTTTTCGAAAATAATAATAAATTAATAAAGAGGCCAGCGCTATGGCGCCCATGGCGTTTTTTCTCATATTTTTGATAACTGACAGGCTCTGGGGCAAAAGAACTGTTTATCTCTTAAGCTCGGAAATGAATCAAGAAATGATGTGATGCCTAGTTTAATAGCACACATCTACATAAAGACAAGCATTGTTAGAATGGAAACTATAGCTTCACATCCGATAATAAATTCTGACAATTTTAAACCTTGCAAATGTTATCAATATAACACGAAATACTCTAATGATTTTAATAAAAGTAGTAGTAGTACAGGTGCCCCTGTAGGCTAGTAGGTAGTGTACTAGCTTGTAAATATGGGGGTTGTGGGTTCGATTCCTAACGAATACCTTGGTTTTTTTCGCTACAAAAATAAAAATTAACTGTCGGTGGGGCTGCTCAGCGATGAAGGCATAGTCACTGGCCGCTTTGTTGTCTTATATACGACATTTAATTTCCGACTATCCTTCTACTTTCACCACCTGTTTTATCTATTTTTTATCCCTTTCTTAAAGAATGTAGCACGGTACTTGACTAAATAGGCATTGTTGCCTGAAGTGCTACTGAAATAAAAAAAAATTACATAATTTCTTTCGATAAAAGCTGTATTAAATATAGAGCGTTATATCTTTTTTAACCGATAACAGAAAAGCATAATAAATGTATCTTAAAGTTAAAGATAAAATTAGGTTGAACGTTAATTACGGTTATTGTTTTTTACAGTATTTGCAAAGATTTTCAAAAGCAATTTTTTTAAAGCAGCCAACTTCAATTCACTTATCAAAAAAAAAAAAAAAAAGATTTAGGATTTGCTTTACATATTTTATATGATCAGACAAATTTTTTAAAGATAAACAAGGCTTATTGTATTGCATTTACTTAGTTATGTGGTACTTAATCAAATAATCAAGAAAAACGCTTACGCATTTCATACAGTACGGAGCATAACTATAAACGCAGTCCAAATTTGCCCATAATATTATTATTTACAATGTAAAATACTATTATTATTTAACAAGTTTTTAGAACTATAGAGAAGATGCTGAATAAACAAAAAATTAGAAGCAGCTGATGACCGTAAGTGCCGTTATCTTTACTTTGCTGAAATTTAGCCGGAGCATAATTATAAACGCAAGCAAAGAATTTGATAAAATAATAAAAAAAATCAAACAAAATTTAAGTTTAATAATTTATTGCACCACCTTTATTATGTATTACATCAAATAATCTATTTGGCATACTATTTACTAAGTTTGATATTGTATTTTTATCGAAATTATCCCAGGCCTCAATAACAGCAATTTTTAATTACTGAATGTTCTCATACTGCCGGTTTTCTTTATAAACATCTCTTGCTAGGAGTTCCCAAATATTTTCTATGGGGTTAAGGTCTGGAGAGCAAGCTGGCCATGTCATAACTTGAATGCTATTGTCATTCAACCAAGAATTAGTCGCGCGACTAACATGAATACTGGCGTTATCTTGCTGAAAACCCAATAGTCAGCAATTTTTCTTCGTGTGAATGGCAATAACTTCATTCATAACACATCGATGTATTCCTCTAAGTTCATGTGAGTGCTGGGGAACGCAAGTTCCAACATTCCGTCAGCACAAAAAGCTCCCAAAACCATTAAACTGCCTCCACCAATGGAGATCCTTTCGCAAATCACGCCAATATGTGTCAAAACCATCTGGACCATCCAAGTTCCATTTTTTCTCATCAGACAAAATGACCTTGGCATATTTGCCATGGTCATTTTGGTTTGCATATTTTTTCGGGCAAATTCTTGCTGCTTTGTGACATGCTAACAGACGAGGGACCGGTTTCAATTTTTGCTGAGAAATATGCCCAGAAGATTTGAGTACTCTGTGAATAGTCCATTTAGGCACATTTAGTCCCCAATCATGGGCGATTTGTGCAGCGGTCTTCATCGAATTGCTTGCACTTTTAATAATGCAACGCTTATTTCGGTCTAAAAGCTTGCTTTTGGGTCCCCCTGTTTTGTTTTTTCCATATTCCTCATGATTACGTAAAAAATTCCGAACAACAGCGTCAGACCGCTTCAGCTTTTCAGCAATTGCACGCTTGCCTTCTTCAAAAGAAGCAATAATTTTTGCTTTTTCCATGTCAGATAAACATTTACCTCGCGGCATTTTAATGCGTCGGTATCAGGAACAACGTTCAAATGAATTGTCGTTAAATTTATCTTATTATCAATAGATGATAAACCAAACTAATTATAATTTACTTATTGCGTTTATAGTTAAGTTCCGTACTTACTGTGATTGGTTGTTGCTATTTTTTTGCTTATTCATCTTCTTCTATCTAAATTCTATTATTTCATAGAAATCTAACGGAATTTTACATTGTAAATAATAAATATATGGGCAAATTTAGACTGCGTTTATAGTTATGCTCCGTACTGTATTCTGTGATATAATAAAAAAAGGCAGCCTGTATCGTGATGGATTTTATTTAATTTTCGACACCAGAACAATGAGTAAATTTATAATCCCGTCAGCCAGGGTACATTATTTGCGCTCAATATGTCTGCTTGAGCATAACTATGTTTGTGGTGTTCAAAGTAATCGTTATGCATTTGCCTTCAATATTAAAATTAGTATTTCTTGGGGCAAATAAATAATCTTCGGCTGCACCCTAATGTCCAATCTGGGGGCACATTGATGGAATCGCACCATCATTACATGTGTCACCGGGAGTAATAGGGAGTCCAGTCCCCTAAAGGCTAGCAGGAGCCAACTGGGCAACTCCACGTTATTTCCACGGGAATTAGTAACACTCAGAGTTCAGCCTTTTGGCTGTTCTCTGACTGATTATTGAGGTTGGCTCTTCGGCAGCATCGTTGTAGTTGTGGTTTCGCAGGCCCTCATGAAATGATTAAGGGGATCATCTCACCTTTGACCAAGAACACAGGGTGAATGATCCGGATCCATTGAGCATGCTTGTCATGTGTTCTGAACCAGGAGTTGGATAGCCTCCAACTCTTCAACAAGAAGTGAGGATGGTGGCCTGCTACAAGCTCTCGAAGTTACAACTAGGGGTGACTAGAGGATAGAGATATCTGACGGCTTCCTAGAGCGAAAGTGACGCTACATATCACCCAAGTGGTTTGATCCACCATCAGGTTATGACTTACACAGCTAGGTACTGATGTAAATCTTATCACGCATGCACCTTAATGTAAAATTGAGGAGTAATTCATGCGACTGATCAATGGATCTTAAGCTTATCGTAATCAAGGCTGATTATATTACTATTAATTGTTCCTTACGTATAATCACGCGCCGGTGCCCCTGTAGGCTAGTAGGTAGTGTACTATCTTGTCAGTATGGGGTTGTGGGTTCGATTCCCAACGAAAACCTTGGTTTTTTTCACTACAAAAATAAAAATTAACTGTCAGTGGGACTGCTCAGCGATGAAGGCATAGTCACTGGTCGCTGTGCTGTCTTATATATGGCAGTTAATTTCTGACTATCCTTCTAATTTCTCCACCTGTTTCATCTATTCTCTATCCCTTTGCTAAAGAATGTAGCACGGTACTTGACTAAATAGGTATTGTTGCCTGAAGTGCTACTTCTCTTAAAAAAAAAAAACAACAACGTATAATCACGAGCTTAACTCGGATTATTTAAAATATTACTTAACTGTTATTTTGTTTTTTCAATCTGGTCGTATTAAGGGAATAAAATAATTACATTAATAATACATTTTTATAAACACATGGAACTGGAATTTAATTAATTTGGCCAAATTTACAGAAAATGATTAAAATTTCCATTACTCACTAACATTTTTTTGATATCGTGTCACCCATTTTTTTGATCATAAAAAAGTTTTCGGCTGCTCGAAAAACTAAAGAAAATTTGCAAATTAATTGGGAAAAATAAATCAAGCAACAAAATCATTTTTTATCAGTGTTCATGATTTTTAATAAAAACTTCAAAAGGAAATAAAAATAAGAAGACCTGTAATGTATCAAAAAATGGAGGAAATTCATCATCGAAAAATACACAGCCCTGATCACGGACATCTTTTAAATACTTTTTCCGACTTAAGTTTCTAAGCTTTTTCTTTTTTTTTCTATTTATTTATATCTCTTTTTTTACCTTCTTCGGAAGGGGCTATCTAAGAGATAGATGCTGCAGAATAGCGATTGATAAATTTTATTGATTTTATTAAGCGTCTATGTTAAGTAGCAAGTGATAGACAATAAGCGATATACATTATGAGTCTGGTACTGCCATTGCTATTCATTTTTAACTTTGCCAACAATTTAATGCTGTTGATTAACAACAAAAACGACTGTGACCTAAGCCAAGCTATTAAAGTAATCACGTGTTTGGTGGTCAATTCCCTAATCATCTAAGTTTGTGAGATTACAATTTCCTAAAATGACATGCTTCGATTAATTTATATATCGTAACAATTAAGCGTTATTTTTGTTGCAAATATTCCTTTAATATTTTTTTTGCAATAATAACATTTCTTAGCTATCTTAAATTGTTCTTCAATTGCAATTTCTTTCTTTAAAGTGATAAGCGTTAAGAAAACACACAAAATATACGATAATATCGATATAAAATAAAAATTGTTACTCAACAATTTTATAAATATCAATGTCCTCATTATTTCAAAAATATAACAATAAAAAGAAAAAGTAAACAAATCAATATAAAAGCAACAACATTAAGCACGTTATCGAAACTTCAAAAATCATGACACAATACGGGAAAAGGTATCAGTCAAAAATGCGTTGCAAACAGTAGTAAAGGCAACAACAATATATTTCTTAATATTTATTGCCTTCAATTTCATTTATCAGTTCAAATTTCGTCAATCAATTCTATCTGACAACAACAACAACACAAAAAAATCGCATGAAAAATGAAGCAACATAAAAATGTTGTAAAATTCAACGGAATAAAAATAACAAAAAATAAAATAAATAAATAAAATCTTGAATAATTAAATAAAAGTGAACGATTGTTTTCAAGTTACGAAAATATAATTGAGACATTTTGCTTATTGCAAATAACACAAAATTAATGCAAAAAAAATCAAACTTAATACTGATAAAGCATTCGAATAATTCTCATAGCTAAATAAAAACCAATTTTTACGCTTGAAATATTATTTTGTACAAATATTCACAGATTCATTTTTAAAATTTCTTACCAAATATGTCTTTTGTCTCTTTACTCTACATTTGCAGAAGAAAATCATCACGTGCTACACCCGTTCCTTCGACACGTCGCACTTACAGTGAAGAAGATTTAAATAATGCTCTGCAAGAAATCATCTCCGGCAGACTAGGCACTCGCAAGGCGGCCGTACAATTTAATGTACCACGTTCGACGTTACGTAACAAGATCTACAAGCTAACGGTGGAGGCGAAACGTAATAATGAACAATCCTCACCAGAAATGCTGCAATTGCAGCAGGAACTGGAAAAAGATATGTCTGGCGATGAGGAAACGGAAATGGAAAGTAATGCTGTAACACCTCAATCGGATGATAGTGCAATTGCACGTACTTCAACACCCAATTTGCTTAAGAAATTATGTGTCAATGTTAGCGAGAGTACGGAGGTCAGTGATCAGGCAAGGCTGTTGCATGTGTCACCCAAGCCGGCTCATACGGAATCCTCAAAGCCTCAAACGACAGATGGACTACCTGAACATAATACACAAACCCAAATAACAGCTTTAGATGCTGCTTTGCCGCTTCTATTGCAGACTCTTTTGTTGTCCGATAAGAATCTAAGAGATGTTTTTAGTGCTTTGCTTCTAAATTCTACTAATAATCTGAAGGACATACTGTTGGGAGCAACAGCAGCTGCCAATAGTTCTGCGACTAGCGGTAATGATAACAACAATCTCAATAATGGAAACCAACAGCAGGATTACCGTCCACTTTTACAGTTGTTGTTGCAGCAACAGCAACAGCAACAACAACAGCAGCAACCCACAACATTTGCAAGCGGGCGTCGCCTACCAAAGTCTGACACACCCGAAACGAATTCTTCATTAGATCCGAATGAGGCGTGCGATGATCCCTCGGCGATATTGAAAATTCCGTCCTATACTCCAGTCGCAGGGCCATCTAACTCAATGGGTCCCAGCAGTACTCGTGGTTCTCCAGCTCTAATGTGTCACAATAGCAACAGCAATTCAAACCGCAATGGTGATAGTCCTGGTCCTCTACTTTTGGCGGCTGCCGTAAATGCCGCTCAAAAGCAGTTAAGCAGTAAAAATCTTTCAGTAACACCACCTTTAATGCACGGAGGAATCGATAACCAGCCAACTCAGTCATTGAGAATGAGTGATGTTATAGCAAACAGCATTCATCGTACAATGAACGAGCAAGCTAATAAGGAGGCTGTTCATGCTAGTTCGGTTTCTCTGCTTGGCTTTGGTGCAAATTCTGATCGCAGTAATTTAGGAGCAATGTCAGCGTCCGGTGATTACAAAAAACCCACAATATCCGTGGTAAAGAATATAGGCGGAACGGACACTTCACGCTTTGGTGCTGCTCCAAATTTGCTCGCTGCAGATCTTGTACAACATCATCATCACTCTGCTCACTTACAACATGCCCACCATCATCTCAGCCGTCAAGAAGCAGCTGCATTAGCTGCCGGCAAAGGTACCCGCCCCAAACGAGGCAAATATCGCAATTACGATCGCGATAGTTTGGTGGAAGCTGTAAAAGCTGTACAGCGTGGTGAGATGTCGGTGCATAGAGCCGGTAGTTATTATGGAGTTCCACATTCAACACTAGAGTACAAGGTTAAGGAGCGCCATCTAATGAGACCGCGCAAACGAGAACCTAAGCCCCAGCCGGGACTAGAGGGTAATAGCAATAGTTTAAAAACAAATGCCAACATTCCTGCGGGACTAACGAGTCTTGAAAAACTTAAGGCCGGTAATGCTGGTTCCAATACTAATGTGAAGCTGGGCGGTTCAGGGATGAAAAACAATGGAGGTGCTAATACAGCCGCATTTCCAGGAAACTCCGCAAACGGAATGAAACTGCCCATATTCGACCCCGCCTTAGCCCACTTGCCCTATGCTTCACCACTTTTTTGGCAACACAACCAGGCAGCGGCCTTCAGTCAGCTGCAAATGGATTTTAATCGCAATAACGCAGTGCCCTCAGCTCCCTCACCAAACGAAGCCAGCAGTGACATACTCAAGAGCCATATGCAGAGATATCAGGATATGACGGGAGGAAGTGGCGGCGGAGGTGCTAGCAGTGTTGGTGGTAATACCACAACAAATTCCTCCAATGGTCCCAGTCCGGTATCAAGTCCCATACTATCAGGCCAAGAAATCAATAGAGCCCGAGAGCTGTACGAAAACAACGCAGCAAATGGAGCCTCTTTTCTTGATGGCATCATACGCAAAACACTCGACCGCAAAAATAATGAAGTAAACGCCGCTAGTACAAGTTCTTCTGGTGGTGTGCTGCTGGATCAGTTGCTGATGAAAAAAACTCCACTACCGTTTACCAACAATCGCAGTAATGAATACAATTCACTCTCACCCTCTCACATAGGAACTCTCAAACGTTCAGGCAGTCCCCTCTCCCTTAGCAGCACCTCAATAAAACGGGAACGAAATTCACCGCGCAGTGATGGTGACAGCGACGATGATGAAGAGACCTCCCAAAGCGGTGTAGATGATAGCTACGAGAATAACAACAACAAAAGCGGTAATGGTGGTTTGAAAGCATCACTTAGCCAACGCAGTCGCTTGGGCTCACATGATTCCAATTCGGAAACGGACAACAGTAGTTTAAAAAGTGAAATGCAAATGAGTAATCATCACCATCATCAATTTCATGGACAGCACAATCATGGTAACAATGTCATTAATATGCTAGATATTAATGGGGGATGTGGTGTGGGCGGCAGCATTACTTCAAGTGTTAAAAGCGAAATTCCTAATCTCGAAACGGGCACCTCTATACTACAAGAAAAACTATCACAAATCAAAGCAGAACAGCAAGAAAGTGAGGAAAATTTATAGAAGCAACTGCCATATGTATTAGCAGGTATAGGAGGAGCCGAGGCAGGTTTAGAAGAAATAGGTCTTATGCAACCACATCATTACGTAGGCCAACACTATCACCAACCCCACCACCAACGTCATACTCTTCTCCGTTCTGAACACCATCTCCCATGGTATGAACCGCACCAGCAACAGCATCAACATCAAACTCATATTTCTAGCCATACTTGGTATGGTGGAGTCGGCGGTAACTTGGCCCCTAGCCAAAGTGGTAATGAAACATTAGCTAATAACTACTACAGTTACTGAAAAAAGAAAAAATATTTTTTAACCAAATGCGTAGAAAATATTTTAGACAAAAAATTAAATTTTAGTAAAATTAAGTTTAACAACAAGTAAAATTGAAGAGCGAACTATTAATTTAAAATTATACATTTCTAATGAGAGCAAACAAAGAAAAAGTTATATTAAACGGAATTAGTCAAAATTTTTCTGTTAATATTTTTTTTTTTAATAATTATTAAGCAACAACAAAAAAAAATCAATAATAATAAACCCACAAAAAAATTTATAGATTTAAAAAGAAAATTTTAAGAAAAACCTAAAATATAATACAAACATACACATCCTGACAAACAGTAAATTCATTTTAAATAAAAAGAAATTTAAAGAGAGGAGAAAAAGTTAACGGGATTTCAACAAATATACAAGGATGATTTTTGTACAGAGAAAAATTTAAAATAAAAAGATGACAACATTTGTTTATTTTAGCCCAAAATATAAAAAAAAATAAAGTGCGTGACATAGTGATAAGGTTATTAAAATTTTGACAGTCGGATGTCGTTATCAAAAATACGCTTTCTTTTTACATGTTATGATTATATTTTAAGTGAGTTAATCCATTTGTAATGTGAAACTAAGAAAACTTTATGATTTGGAAAGAGTGAAAGGTTGGTTCAAGATTAATAAATTTAAGTTTAATAACTGCAAAATAGCTAAAGTACTTTTTGGCAGTTTGAGAGAGGCTTGGAAATAATTTCGTATTGTTGACCTTTCTAAATTACAAATTAAAAATATTATTGAATAGAAAAAAAGTTTTGTTAAAAACATTAAAATATTTTCAAGCATTATTTGAGGTGTTTAATGAGGCTCATTAAACTGTTCTTTTAAATTCAGAAAATTGAGTTTTCTATAACCCCAGCGAGCTAAAAACTTGGCGATGTGTTTTCCACTTTCGATAGTTTTTAAAATTACATTTCATAAAATCTTTTTCAACAAATTATTTTTAAATAATTTTAAAACCCAACGTGTAGTTGGCTTAAAATATAATAAATATTAATGCATAAAAGCTACACTTCTTAAAATTTCATATAATTAGTAAAACTTTAATTGAAAGCAGGACAAAATGAAACTAAGTGACCATATCACTTTAGCGCGCACTTTAGTTAGTAAACTAACAACAGCAGAAACTAATTAAAAAAAAAAGAAGTACTAAACACTAGATGAGAAAACCAAAATTCTCTTTATACACATGAAAAGCACATATATATTTACATATATGTAAAATATAAATGATTATCGTTTTTTTTATAATTATATATACATACAAACAAACATCTACATAAACATACATACGTATATAAATAACTCTACTACAATTCTTGTTTTTGTTAGTGTATGTTTATGGATATTTTTTAAATTTATTAATTTTTCCTCTTCGATTTTCTATGATTCTCTCTTTAATTTATTTTTTTGACAATCGACAAACAAAGCAAAAACAAACAAAAAATAAATGAATTTTTTTAATCAAATAAAACAACATATAATAGGCACTTGTACAAAATTTTGTTTAAATAATTAATTTTAAAGAAATAAAGAAAAACAATGTTTAAAAAAAAATCGACCTACAACAGATTAAAAGAAATATTGTTTTTGATAAATATAGAAGAAATCTTAAAAAAACTAAATAGAATTATAAAAGAAATATCAGAAAAAAAAACAACATTTAACTTAAACAGAACAATAATAAATGTAAAAACATTAATTGGTTTAATTAAACTTACCACAAAAATATTCATAGAAACGTACATAAACAAATTTATATTTTTTTTTTTAACACGATAAATTTTCTTAAACATTTTTTTTTATTTCAACCTAAATTCACAACAATTACAGAACTACAAAATAAAAAAGCAATTAAAACAATTGATTGAAATGATACAATTAATAAAAATAATTTAAACTTCAAAACAACAATCAAAGCCAAGACAAAAACCAGCTAAAACCAAACAATAGCTCAATAACAACAAAATATATTTACTTACTCTTACAAGAAAACCCAAAACAGTAAAACAACAATAATTCTACGTTCTAAAATATAACAGTTTTGAAATTGTATAAAAGATTTTTTAATGTCATAAATTACCTTTCATATCTCAAATGTTTTCTGTCGAATATTTAAAACTCGGCAGAAATATTTGTGAATGCAGCCAACATAAACAATTTTTAGATGTTAAAATCTCAATTTTTTATTGTTGGTATTTAGTGAAATGAAGCAAAATATTTTTCGAAAATTATATTGTTCCAAACAAAAAGATTTCCTATAATATAAAAAATAAATTTTAAATGGCAAAAGTATCATCACAGCATCACGTTTAATTTTTATATTTAATTAAAAATGTTGCTTATTATTTATTAAAAGTTGTCACAAGAGAAATTTAACATGTTGACAGACATTCACATAAAACTTTTAACGTCAAATTTTTCGTAAAATAATAATTCAAAACTTTTTTAATTAAATTCTCTAATTAAAAAAATGATTACTTCAATGTTAACAAGTGTTTTGCACTACTGCAATATTAACAGATTGTTAACATTTTTATTATATATGAAGTTTTACAGCAGTTCACGTTATATAGTGATCAGAATACATGTGAAATCTGTCAAAAGCCTATATACAAAGATATAAAAAAAATATTAATTTATTGGAAGCAAGGTTGCTAAGGTTGTGTTTTTGCAGTATATTTTGAAACATTACGAAATCTTCCTGGCAACATGTTATTAATGTCGAATATTGTGACAACATTTTTAACCATATGCGATATAACATAAACTGTACCTTCTCCAAGGCAATTAAAATGAAAATTTTTTCAAGATAAATAAATAAAATAGTTATATTGCAATATTAAACAGAGTACAGGCAACAAAATAAAAATTATGGTCTTAGAACCATAAAATACCACGTTGATTGGCCTTAATTTTTTTAACAAGTAATTTTATTTTAATGGAAACATCTTTCTTATAACAGCTTGCTGATATACTCTTAGCAACATGATTTTGTTAAAACAATTAGTTGCCAACAAAACATCTTTTGATATATTTATTATTTTCTTTCAACAATGAAATTATAATTTTTTAGCAAATGCGATTACTGGAGTATTTTTATAATAAAATGGAGAAAACCGTTGTGTTTCGATATGAAGGAATTCAAAATAAAAAACCTTTATTTAGAATTTGCTATTGAAATTTTGTTATTTTAGTAAAATTTTTGTAGTTTTTTTAATCGACCTTTTTTTATCTTTAATAAATATCTCTTATTCTTTTTTAAGGTCGTTTTAAATTAAATTAACAATTTATATATATTTTTTTTTTCCTGAAGAAGCTTTCCATAGGAAAGCGAAATATCGAAAAAAATATATAAATTTAATTTAAAAAGACCTTAAAAAAGAATAAGAGATATTTATTTCAGTAAAATAAAAATAACTTTTATTGGGGTACGGTTTTTCGTCGACCCTCGTCAAATTTGGTTTGTGAACAAACCGGTTTCAGCCAAATAAAAGTAATTTTAGCCCCGTCGTAAAATCTAAGCACATATAAAAATAACTATTAAAATTGTCAATGAATAAAAAAAAATGTTGCATAACAATATATCACTAATTTTAAACATTTTAGGCGATTTTTTGCATTGTTTGAAAGAGAATTTTGTTTACAATTTCATTAAACTGTTATATAATTTACAATAGTTACATAATAATTATCAACAACTACAACAACAACAATATCCGATCAAATTAATATATTATATAAAAATATATAAACAATACAACAACCAATAACAACAACAGCAATAAAAATAACAATAACAATAACAGTAAAATATGAAAAACCCCCTCTTTTAAAATAGTCTCAAAATTCAAACTCAAAATTCAAAGCAGATAACAAAATTAATTTCAAAAATTTTTAATTTCATTTTCTTTCTAAATATATAATTTAAGCAGACAAATTTTTACACATTTTGATTTTTAACAAGAAAACGGAAATCAATAAACAAAGCTGCCTTCAAATTTTACAAAAAGTAATTAAATATATAACAAACAAATTTAATATAAAAAATAAACAAACAAACAAACAAAAAAACGATTTAGAAACAAAAATAATAAAAAAGCACACAAAATATCAACAAATCGAAAATAAAAGAATAAAAAATCTCTTCTATCCCAATAATACAAGAAATTTTATATAATTTGAAAATTTTTGTCTTTTAACTTTTATTTTATAAAACTAAAGAATCACTTTTTTGGCTAAAACAAAATTAAAAGAACAAATTTCAAAAATTACTGTTTGGCTTAACCACAAATTATCATACATAACCAAAAAAAACATACTTTGGCATTATTATTTTTATTACCAATACAAAATAGCAAAAATTAAATATTTAGAATAGACAAACAAAAAACAAAAAAATATACTCGTATATAAAAATTTATAAATATATGTGTGTGTCTTTATTATCGCGTATACCTCAAAAAAAATATATAATTTCTAAACAAAAAATCTACCCTCAACATCTCTTTTTCCAATCTTTTTAGACCACTAAATCAAACCACTAAAACCTATCAAAATTCCTAACTTTTGTAAATTGTTAAAAAGAATGAACTTAAACCTTTAAAAAAAAGTAAAATAAATCTCTTTTCAAATTAAATGTACCTTAAAAAATATTTTGTGTGCTAGTTTAGTAAGTGTCAAAAAGATAATACAAAATCAAATATTATTAACAAAATTATATATATTTAAAAAACTTAAAAAGAAAATTTAATCCAACACAAAATTAGCTAATAAAATCTATACAAAATCTAAATTTTAATGTCTTGTAATAACACGAAAAAAACATGATTTTCAAAAACATACTATCCAACTCAAAATGTGCCATACCAATCATCAAATCTACTATAACTCCTCATGTTATATTTAAAATACTAAATTGCTTTTGGTAATAAGAAAATGAAGATTTAAACTTTACTTGTAGAAAAGATTTTAGCACTTAATAAAAGTTTATTAATAAAAAAAAATATTACTTTAAAAATAAATAGACAGTTTTGTGTCTAGAGCATTTGCTACATTTTTGTTTCTAAACACATTTGCTGACACACGTTAAAATCTAAGAAATTGTTTAGCATCTAAACATTGTTGCTTGTTACAAAAAATGTATCTGTCGCTAACTTTTGAACTCTTATCATTTAAAGCATGATTTTTTCCAAAACATAAAACAGATTAGCACATTCTTTGTTTTTACATGTTTAAAATTACATTTTTAAAATTCACCTTTTTTAAACAAAGCTTTTTAGAAAACAATTTATTTTTAAGAGTAGTTATTTTTAGCTTTTTATAAAATGCAATTTTACTTTTCGAAAAGCGCTTCCAAAAGATATTTTTATTCCGAGAAACTATTGTGAAAAAAGTTGCTTTGTAAAATAAAATTTTGTAAAAAGTACTTTGAGTAAAAAGTACTTATTTAAAAAAAACAAGTTTTAATGGAAAAAATTCAATTTTAGTCAATACTTTTGGAAGCGACACTTTTTTGGCTATTTATAATAAACCAAACTTTTTTCAGTTTGTGTTAAAAGTACTTTTTGTAGAAAGCATTGTTTTAAATCAAGTACATACACTTTTAAAATTTAATTTTAAATTAAAATTAATTTTTTTTTCGCTCTAGAAACAACATTTCATTTCATTTTCTAATCAAATATTTAAAAACAACAATTTTTTTACTCGCCCAGCGTTGGATAGTATAAAAACTAAAATAAATTCTAAAAAAATTTTGGCATGCATCTATTATATAAATCTTTATAAACATTAAGATCAAAAACCAAAAAATGTCAAAAAATATTATCAAAAAAAATCCCTATCAAAAATATTACAATAACCAAATTATAAATGTCGTGGTCATATTATGCAAAAAAAATATTTGGTAGAATTAAAAAAAAAATTTAAACAAATTATTATTATTATATAAAAAGAAAGAAAGAAAAAACAAAAAAAAAATCATATTTATTATTGCTAATTTAAAATGGCATTTTGGCATATGAAAAAAATATTGAAAAAACAACAACAACAACAAAATATTTATTATATACACATTAGACACTATCTGTGATTTTTAATCCAAAATTTTTGATGAAAATTTTCTAAATAAAATATATTAAAAAGAAAAAATTATAAAAAAAAAAATTAAAAAAATATTAAATAACTAAATGAAATGAAAGGAAGTTAATGACACAAAGGAAATAATTAAGAAATAAAAATACAATTTTAGTTAATCATTTATGACAGTTATTAATAGTAATAAAAATATACAACCACAAAAAAGGGAAATATTAATAATAATAATAATAATATAAAGTAATGATCGGATTATAACAAGAAAAAAATACATACAACAACAAAATATATTATGTATACTAGAAAAAATAACATCAAAATAAACTGCTTTAACCAAATAACCAAACAAAATCAAAACACAAGAAACTTTTTCAAGGAATTTTTATGAAAGTGTTAAGATGACGGATAAAAGATATTAAGTAATTTAAGATAACAAGTAAAGATGAAAATTGCTTATAAAAATGTTTTGCAACATGTTGATAATATTTCCTATTTCAATTAATTGACACAGTATAACGGCAACATATAGTTTTTTTTAGAAAATTTTACTTTATTTGAACTTTTTGCTAAGAACATTTCACCTTTTTATGAATATAAATACAAAAACACTGACTATCAGGTTCATACAGAAAGAAAAAATATGGCTTAAAGAATACTTATATATATTCTTCCAGAAAGATTGTTATCACAAAATGCTTGAATGTGCTTGTCATGCACCTTAAAGCAAAAATGTTTTATTATTATTTTGTATGCCCAGTTACTTCTGCCAAAAGCATAAAATGGCCAAAACATCAAACTAATTGTTTCGAGCTAAAACAAAATTCTGTTTATTTCCCAACTATACAAACAAAAGCCGTTAAAATTCTCTTGGCATGTAATTTAAACTTCCCTGAATCATCTACATGGTGATATAACTCTGGTTTCAAATGTAGACAAAAATTCTTTAGCAACATTGTTGCTTCAAAAAACTATTCGATTTTATTGACTGATCATAATATTTGTTCTTCTTTTATAAAATGTTCTAAACTTTAGACAGCGTATAATTACATGTTTCCAATCTTCTCTATACATGTTGCATACATTATACTTTTACAAAAAACTTAACGCTTTCCCTTTTTAATGAGAAAACCTCTTTTAATCTACAAATTGTTTGGTATATAATGGATTTATTTATTGTATTTTCTTTAGTTAAGAGGCAAAAAAAGTTTTTAAATCTAAAAATTTACTTGAACAAATTTTATATTAAGCTAACTTGGCCTTGTACTAAAACTTTAGAAAAATATAATAAAGATTTTGTTAATTCATAAAACCACTGAAAATAAGAGACAACAAAATATCAATCAAAGACATTGAAAACTTTTATTTTAATTTTAACGTTTAAAGAAAAACCTTTAAAAGAAAATGTTCAATAATAATAATTTTAAACATTATAATAACAAATAAATAAATAAATTGAAAACAACAACAACAACAACATTAAAAGTGCAATTATGTGGAATATTTTAAAAAATATTTAAAATTAAATTTATTACTAAATAAAAAATAATAAACAAATGAAATAATTATTAAAAGTAATTACGCAATTACTTGGTGAAACTTTGAAAAATTGTAAAATTGGAATTGTTTTATGGTAAAAGTTGAAAATTGAAATTAAACAAAAAAATTAATGAAAATTTAAAATCTAAATAATGGAAAAATGAATTACAAAGAGCAAAATTTAGAAAAAATTAAACAGATATAAATGTTTGCATACATTTAAAAATTAAAAGCCTAAAAAAGTTCAATATAAAATTAAAATTAAATTGCATAATATTGGAAAAGCTGTCATAATTATTTAGTTTTTTTTTTTATTGAAAATTTAACTTATTTAAATGTTTTTAATTATTTTTTTAATTAAAATAGTGACCTGTTTCATTTTTAAATAATTTTTATTTTTTCAAACTTGACTAGTAATCAATTTGGCCATAAATTATGAAACAGCTTTTAGCATTAATATTTCTTTTTGAATTTAAGTGCAAATATTGACATTAGAAGGTTTACAAAGCGTGTGAAAGAGTAAAATAAGAAAATCTATTTTTAATAATGTGTTATTTTCATTAATGACTTACCTCAAAAAATTTAGAGATTGCTCTTTTAGTTTTTTAAAATTTTAAAATTTTTTATAAAAAGATCATTTTGTTACAGAAACTTTTTTAAAATAAGAATTTTGTAAAAAAATTAAAGTTTTTTTTAATAAAAACTTTTTTTAGCATAAATAGATTAAAACAGGAGGTTTTAATGTAAATATTTAAAAAAATAAATTTTTTACAATAACCCTGAAAAGTACGCTTTATAAAAGGCAAGAAACATCTGCTTATAATAACGTCTCTATTAAGAAAGGAAATTTTTAAAACCGTATTCTTTTAAAGGAGTTAATTTTTAAAATAAGAACTGAGACAGATCTTTCAAAGAAGAGCCTTAATAAAAAAAAGCAACAAACATTTTTTTTACAGAAAAATTCAGTTTCTTTTTTCAGAGAGTAGTTTTAAAAAAGCAACTCTTGAAAATAGCCCTTATTAAAAAGTACCTTTAGAAATCCGGTACTTTACCTTAGAAAGTATTTATTTTAAACTATGCCTTTAAGAAATGATTTTTTTTAATGTGTACATTGAAAATGTGCCTCTTAAAAAATTACTCTATGTAAAGACTAGAAACTTTCGAACTCCTTTCGAAAAAATTCTAGCTAATCCACACAAAATGTCTTCATTCTAATGTCAATAAAAAATGACCAAAAACACAAAAAATATAAACGAAATAGGAGGGACAATTAATGCAACAAAGTTTAATTTACTTTATAATTAATTCACAATTTAGATTTTGTGTAAAGAAATGTGAATGATTTATTTATGAAAATGGGGAATTTTGAAACGTTTAAAAAAATAAAGTTGTAGAGGCGTAGATATATATTTATGTCAACAAGCAACCAGAAGAAAATCCCTCAGGTATGTGTTCTATTAGCAACGGAGAGAAAAAGATTGATTAGATATTCATATATAAGGAAAATATTAAAAAAGGAAATTAATTAATTCATTAAAAAAAAATTTTTTTTTTCAAAAATACAAAAACTTTTTCAGTCATATGTGATTGTGTTGTTTTACTTAAGTTAACAATTTTTAAATTAGCCTTAGGCTTCATATTTCTTTTAAATTTTATTACTTTGTATATATAGTAAAAAATTAAACAAAAAAATAGATAACCTTGAAAAAGGAACAATAAGAAATGAATTATAACATGATCTAACAATAATAATTAATATTGAATTTATAGTGCAATTGTTTAATGGTTTAAATTAATTAAAATTAAAAAAAAAACGAGAAAAACAATCTTAATTTTTTTTAAAAAATATTTAATATTTTTTGTTTTACTTTTAAAACGAAAAGAAAAACAAAACAAGCTCCAAAGTTAAAATCAAAAACAATAATTAATTATGTTTAAAATCCTTTTATTTTGTTAAAGAAATGCTAAACTTATTTTTACTTAATTATTTTTACTATTAAATAAACAACAACAAAATATTTAAGTTGCAATGACCTCTCTTTAACCAAATGTATTAAAAAAGAAAAAAAAACAGACAAAAAAACCTGTTACATAAAATACTTTACAATTTTACAGAAATTTTACACAGCAAGGTTTTCACAACAGGAAAAGAATAGCCAGCTGTGAATAGCCTTAATGTAAGCCAGCAAATATTTTCAAACATTTTTTTTAATACAAAAATTCATAAAAAAACGAGAAACATAAAATTTTGTTTTTTTTTACTTTACTACAACAGTGCAAACATATTATTTTTTTTTTCTTTGAATAACAAAAATAATTTTGGGGTAAAAATTTTACAAAATTGAAATTTGAAAAATGTTTTAGCAAAGAATAACATGACATAAATATGCCGAGAATAATGAATAAATTTACTAACAAAAAAAAGGATTAAAACAACAACAATAGTAAAACGGAATATATTTTTATAACAGATATTTGGTGTAAGGATTTCCTAAAACTTTATGTTTTTAAATATATTTTTAATATTAATCTAAAATTTAGAACCTTGAAAAATTTCTTAAAGCCTCTCAGCTTAACAGTAAAAATTTTGAAAAATTTTCTTGATATTTAATCAATGTATAATTGTAATACAGTATATACAAAATCATTCAAAAAATATACAACTTTTATAATATAAATATACAATGCTGAACACTTTTTTTATATGACAGTTAAGTCTTGGTATCTGAAAAGCAAATCTGATTTGATTTTTTATTCTCTAATAACAAAAAAAGAAAAAATTTATGAAAATTAAAATGCATCTGTTATAATTATTTATTGAAATATCAAAAATAATATTTCAATTTCTTACCTTTTATAAAATTATTATCCTTCAGAAACTTCACCAAATTTCTGTTATAATTTTTAGCGAGAAAACAATAAAATTAATAGAACCATACAAATCACCAATAAAATAATACAATAACAACAATAGTAATAAAGATAACCACATCCGCAGTTAACAACAACAATAGCCCAATGCACTTAAGTCAAATAATTGCAATAATTTATTATCCAAAAACTGGGTTTCTGCTACCACAACAAAATTAATTTTAAAAAAATTAAAAGAGTTTTAGTAGTGAAGTTAATATTTAATAGTGAAGGCATTGTAAACAAAACTATTATGCGACCTTTTCGACCCTTTTGCATATCAAATTTAAAAAAAATTAAAAAAAATATTTATGGAATATTTGTAGCAAAAGAATAGCTTATAATCTCACAAAGAAAACTGCCATACTAATAAACTTATAAGGTTTTGAAAAAAATATATAAAGTCTTACACTAAATTAGACAAGCATTAAAATGTTTTTGTACTTTACAGCAAACAATAGTTTTCTGAAGTCACTTAGATAACAATTTCTTTTAAGCAGTGTAAGGTTTCTAAGAATGGTTGCTCAGAATATATCTCTTTTAATTAAGTTAGTATTGGAAATAGTCTTGAAAAATTTTCGAAATACTATTTCCTTGCAGTGCCCAGTTTTTTAATATAATTATTGTAATGAACATTTTTACTAAACAATAAACACACCATCAATAGCCCAGTTAAATTTTAACTATATACAACCAACAAAATGAAAACAAATAAGGAATGATTATTATAAATGCAGTCCTTTCTTTAAAATATAACAGTTTCAATTTTGTTGAAAAAACAAACAAAACAATAATGAATAAGGCCTAAAATTTAAAATAAATAAAGAAAAAATAAAAACCAACAAAACAGTCGATTGTTGATTTTTTTGTTTAAAATAAAAATTTATTTAAAATTATCATCACTATGTTTTTCTTTATCTACTTTTAAAAATAACTCAATACAAATATTTTTCTTAGATATTGCATAAACATACATACATACATACCTACAAACAATAAAATAAGTTCATTTAAAAAAAACAACAGAATCCAGAATTAACCTACAATAGTACTAAATCACTACAACTTACCATAATTAGCAATAGATTTTAAATAATTAATACAATTTGACTAAAATAACCCAATTCAAAAAACCCTCTATCCCCACAATAAAACTCTTAGACCATAGAACTACAACACCCCTACAATTATAATAATATCCAACAACAATAGTAATCCTCAGCAAGTTTTAATTACACATTAACAATTTAACAATAGTTTTTATCTTAAAGGAAAATTTGGAAACAAAAAATAAAACAAGAAAACTCCTTAACAATTTAAAAAAAAAAACCAACAATAGCCAGTAAAACACAACAATAATAAAACAAAAATTTCAACACTTTTTTTTCTATCATTTCATTTCATTTGTATTTTTAAAAATGGAATTTACACCCCAAAAATATTTTATGACTGTTATATTAATCAGTAAACTGTTATACAGCCAACAGTAAATAATTTATTCATATTTCGAGGAAATATAGTTTTGTTTCAAAAAATATAGAAAATTCATTTAGAGATAGACAGATTTTTCAAAATAAAATAAAAAATGACTTAAAGATTTAAGTTTTTCCAATGAAAACCAAGTTCTTCTCCAAGATGTATTTAACCCAAGCTTATATGCAAAACGTATTTTTTAGTTGTTTAAAGTCTAGGCTAGGGCTTAGTACAAAGTTCAGAATACAATTTTGCCTATACTTCTGGCTAGAGTTTATTCTGACGAAAGACTAGTAAATGATTTAGTTATTCAAAATAGTTTTTCTACACTCTAGTCTAGGCTTTGGAATATAGTTATGTCTTTAGACTAGTCTAGGGCGCAGTTGATTCTTTTGATAATCAAGTTAGATGTGAAATCTACACTGCCCTATAATTTATAATGGAGTACAGAAATCTATATATAGGCTGAAGTATTGACTACGGCTTCGTTCAGTTTTGTTTTTAATCTTGCCTCACATGTAGACTATTCTAATACTGTACTGCTTATAGCAAACTAGAGACCAGTTTGTGGATTGATCTATAGCTTATTGATTTCCATTATTAAAATATACTAGCGACAGGCATTTTGTGTATCTTAACGAAGAACTTGATTGTTCAATAAATATATTTCCGAATTTCTCTAATTCTCTTAATAATAATACCACTGTCTATGATTTAAAATTGTCTTTTAGTAGTTTAGACCTTTAACTCACATCTACAACAATAGTTAAGCAAACAATAGCATATAAAGAAATTTTTAAAATAACTTAAAATAGAAACCATAATTATTTCTAACTAATTTGCTAAATACAACCCTAAAATAGAACAGAATATGAAAATGAAAATGAAAAACCATGAAAAAACAATAGACTTTAAGCTTCAACAAAACTGAAAAACCAAACATTTAATTACAATAGATTTAAAAATAAATATTAAAGAATTATAAATAGAACAGAAACTACAATAGTAAAACAAACACAACAACAGCAACCACAGGAAAAGAAAAGGACAGACGACAAAAATGATTTATAAACTACAACAAAAATGTTTCTCGTTTTTAAAACAAAACTTAAAATAAAAACAAAAAATTTTACAAAATTTATGATTTCAAATTTAAAACAAACAAAAACACAAAGATTAAAAATTAAGAAAAATACTGAAAAAGGTACAACATTAAGACTTTCGTTGTTTTTTAAATTCATTATTTGGAAAATAAATTTTTAATTATATTAAAACCTAAAAAAAACAAAAAAATAACAATTACAAAAACAAAAATATGTTTCACTTTAACCATAAAATAAATAAAGAAAAAAAAACATTAATAGTAATTAAGTTCCAAACAGACAAAAATAAAATATATTTTCAGAAAAAAAAACTAATAAATTTAAATATTTTATTTCCCTTTAATTTAAATAAAAACTCTTTTAACCATCATTGGTTTGAAAGTTTAAATAATATATAAAACAAACAAGTAAACAAAAATATGTTATAAAAATCAAATTTATAAACTGTGTTAATTTTTATTAAACTCTAATTTTAATGAAAAACTTATTATTATTTTTTTAAATTTTGTTACTGTTTCCACCCAATATAATTTTTATCTAAATATCTTTTTTTTGTCTAATTCTAATTGCGTTAATTTTTATTATTTTCTTTTTTTTTTTATAAACGTAAATGTAAAATATTATGCTACAACCTTATAAGTATAATTAAATTTTTAAACAAACAAATAGTTGAAAAATAAATAAAACTAGAATTTTTAATTGTTTAAGTTTATATTTAGTATAGAGGAACATAAATCATTATTATACTAGGTTTTGTTTAAGATTTATACGTTTACTTTATAATTATTATAACTAAAACAAAAACAACAACAACAATAAAATAATTATTTTATAAGTTAAACAACAGAAAAAAAATTAGGAATGAAAAGAAAACTGGATGTTTGTTTTATAATTTTATACATATTATGATACATAATTATTTTTATTAATTTTTAATCTTTTTCGTTAATTTTTATTATTTTTTTTACAATATAATTCTTAAAAATTTACAAAAAAAATATATTTGCATAATTTTTTATTAATAAATAAATTAGTTACAAAAATATAAAAAAAACCGCTTTCATTTTTGTTTATTTTTTCGTTTTTAATTTTTAGGTTTAATTACAGCCAATAACCAAAAATCGAACTTAAAAACTCCGCTCAATAGTTACAAGCAACAACAATAGCAATTACATTTTTTGAGTTACACTCTCTTTTTATTCATTCATACACAAACACATACACATCCAATAATCGTATTGTTTTTGTTTTATGCAACATTGTTCTAATAGACATTTCTTCTAAGCCATATCAATAGTAATATCAAAACAACAATAACAACAATACAATATAACAAAAACAAAAAAGAAAAATTTTAACAAATTATATATTAATAAAATATTTAACAAAAATAATTACAAATATATATTATTCAAACTAAATAAACAATAGACCAAAGTAAATATTGGCGGTGTTAGTGTTATAATGAAGAAAGGTGGGTTGATATTAAACAAAGTGACCAGCTTTCAAACAACATGCTGTTATTATTATTATAAATAAAATATCGTTTTTTAGAATGCTTTAACTAACAACTTGTTTTGTATAATTACTCTTATTTATAAAATAATTATTATTATTTATAAATAAACACTAATTTGTTCTAAACCTCTGAAATTAGAAGTCGTCTTTAAGAAAGCTTAACTTTTTCAAATTTGGCAGTGAACAAATTCTATGGGCTGGTGCTACAAATTGCTCTTATCAAAATTATGAAACAACAACATCAGTCTGCGTTTATAAATGATGTGTTATTATTATTAAGCCCTTGCTGGTTTTCAATTATAAATTACGTTGTTGCCAAAACGTATACGTATGACTGTGATGTTATGCTCTCTGCAACAATATATGTATATGGCTGCTATGTACAAGTTATAGTTCAATTATCATACAACTGGCAACATGATTACTTTGAGCTATATAATTTTTCGTAAAATTTTGTTCCACATCTAAATTCGTACTGAACTAGCTGAATTCATTTTTATAAGATCAGTGTTCACAAACAATTGGTTCGGGTAAAACTTCTAAGTGCAACAAATTTTCAATGCAATTGCTGTCAACAACAAAAAAATAATAAATAAATAATAAAAACTTTACAATAAAATTAATAATTGTTTAGTAAATGCTTCCGTTAAGAGAACAACATAGTTGACAATATTATGTACAATAATAATATGACTGCTATAATCATAAAATATTACTAACATATTGATTACCTTACCCAAATTTTTCTCTACGTGTGCTTACGTGATTTTTTGTGGTAATGTCAAAAATGTGTATGACTACAGGAGAGATGTCAAATGGGTCAGAATAGCTGTATTATAAACTGATTTGTCAACTATGTTCTTTTATCTCATTTATTTCATGTTGACAAATTATTCTTTGTAAATCTGTTATACTGTCAAAACAGCGTAACTAGAGAATGTTTCTATAGTCCTTAGACGAAGAAAATTCATACTAAGAACAAAATTCTGCAAGTACTTAATCCTGCCCAGATAGTCCTTTCTACGTACCCCCGGGGGCACATATATATAGTTTTTGGAGATAGCAACAACTTAGACCTGTGCAACTGGGGGAAAAAGGGAGCCCAGTCCCCTGAAGTCAGCAGGGGTACAACTGGAAACTCCACTTTATTTTCACGGGAATCAGTGACCCGCAGAGTTCCGTTATTTGTCTGTTTAGACACTTAACTGTTCTCTGGCTGATTATTGAGGTTGGCCCTTATGGGAGTATCGTGGTGGTTGTAGTTTCGCGGCCCCATATCAGACGATGGTTCTATGGCGGCCGGGTTTATTTCACCTTTAATAATACCTACCTGGTGAAATGTTCCCAGATCCAGTGAGCATGCTAGACATGTGTTTTGGACAGGAGTTGGAAAGTCTCCAACTCTTAAGCAAGGAGTGATGATTTGCAGCCCTGCAACTAGAAAGTTCTGTTGCATAGAATTATAGCTTCGGCTTCCTAGGACGAGCATGACGTTCCAAATTATGCAGTGGTTTGGTCCACCATCTGATTAAGGCTTAATGGCCAGGCGCGGATGTAAATCTAATCACACACAGTTCTTTCTACGTCAATGGTCTAATTTTTGTGGTTTATTTACAAAATCGATTTTCTATTTATTTAGTCGTTTGCCGCTCATTCCAATAAACAGCAATTTTCACAGAGTTTTTTACATTCTGCTAACGTTTTTACTTTGAATGTGGTTTCATTTTAGATCCAATTAGGTTGAAAATTATAATTTCTTTAAACCTCTAAGAATAATTTTTATAATAAATAATAAAACTTAATCTGCATTAAAAATGACTCAAACAGCAAAAGTTTATTCTCTTTGATTACCCTCGTTTGAAGAATGTTAAATTTATTTAAAAAAAAAATAAATAAACAACAATCTCACATTAACACTGTCATTATTTGCTCCATATTCACATAAATATAATTGGCTCTCAAGCAATAAAACAATAACAACAACAACAACAAACAGCAATAAAAAGGGATAAATATAACAACAAATACAATAGACCAAGCATTAAAACAGAAAGAATTCTTAAAACCAAAACAGACCTTGCAACAAAATATTTAATTAAACATTTTTGGTAAATTCTCTTTTAATTTTTCGCATTTTTTTCGGGTTTTTAATTTCATCTTGATTTAAGTAAATTTTAAAAATCGACTTATTTTTTGATAATATTTTTATTAACTATTTTTACAAAACTTTTTGAAACTACAACAAACAATTTTTTTATAAGGAAAACAAAACAATAACCCACTTAATGCTTTTGATAGTTTATAATTTAAGAAATAAAAACAACAACAGCAACTACAAAGCATTTGAAAATAATCCATAAACGTGGCAGGAATTTTTAATCGGTAATTTTCATAATTTTTTTAAATTATGCTAAAGGAATTAGTATTATTATCATTTGATTTTTAAAAGAAATAAACACAGATTATCTTTAGTAATTTATAAAGGACTTTAAACAGCAAATAACTTAGTTTAGTTAAATAAATAACTTAGTTTAGTACTGGAAAAGGAACTCCAAGACTTAAATTAAATGCTCAGTCACATTAAATAGCCTTTAAGAGTTTCTTTTTAATAACAACGCAAAAGCTTATGTTACCGGACCGTAAAAATGCATTTATGCTAAATTAATTATAAAATAGCAATTTAACAATCTTTAAAGCAGAAAATTGACCAATTCTTTGGATGGTTTTAACATGACTTTATTTAATTCTGAATCTAAAATTGATTTGTATAAAGTGATTTTGCAGTTTTTTCTTAAACCTAAGAACTTGCAACTCTGCAGCTGCAAGTCATTTCTTGTAGCATACGGTCCCCATTAAAATCTCAGAATTTTTGTAAAACCATGGCGCGAACTTTGGCTGAGTAAATTTTATTTTAAGTTTCGTAGTTCCATTTCGAAATTATGCGATCTACTGCTCAGCCCGGCAACTACCCTATAGTTAGCTTGTCAACATTTTAGAGATTATATTTGCGATGATCAGACTCATACTACTTGCTAAATACTGTTTAAATTCAATTCGCATTTGTAGCGACTTTTATGCTTCAAGAATAAGTTTTAGGCTCCTGTACTGGCTTATGTCCTAGAAAGAATAACGTCAAGGATGATGTATCTCCGAGACAAGCATGCGCCCAGGGGATTATAATTTTGAGTACCAACGAGAACTGAATAATTTTCTTTATGAAGCAAAAATTTGAAACCTTAATTTTTACGGTTAGTTGTATTTAATTAGATATACATCTTTTGCGTTTTTTTCACTGTCTATTAAATCCATTCAGACTGATTTTTCCTTGATTTTTAAAACTGTTATACCTACTGCCACATTTTTTCCAAATAACAATTCTAAAGTATATCTGAAAATCTTGCTCTTCATACGGCAGTTTGGTTCTTTCACTTACTTGAATTAAATAATATATACAAAAATTAAAACAAAAATTTAGAAAAATTTCGTTAAGTTTGAATCACTCACATTTGCTATATATATTTTCTTGACTATTATTAAAAACTATTTATTAAAAGCCAAAGCAACTGGTAGCAAGTTATTTGGATTTGTTCTGCCAGTAAATGAAATACTGTTGTCATATCTTGTCGTTACGTTGCAATGGTTTTCACCGGAAGATATGACAAACAGTACTATTAGTACTATTTAGAACGCGGTTTGATAATAATGTTATCGCATTAAAAGCGCTCGCTAATCGTACTAAACAAACAGCCAGTAACACCATGGTTTTCGCCGGAAGTTATGCGAATAGTCAAAGAAATTACAACCTATTTAAAATGATTGTTTGCTTTTGAAAGGTCTCAAGTTTTTAAAATTTTAACAAAAGAAACTTATAACGGCCAGATCACAACTATGCAGGTTACACTTAATACAGCATACAATTTACAATAAACTGTAAATTGACTAAATATATATAGTTTGCCAAAATAGTTATACACTTTAATTAAAAAGACCATTTAAGGCAAAGCTGTACTGATGTAACCATTTACAAGAATAGAAAAATAATTTACATCTAGAAAGCACTGGTCGTATATAAAACATAAGATTGTAATATATAAGAATCGTACAACTTATTATTAGTTCAATTATATTAAAGATTCAATAATAATAAATTTGAAGAAAAAAATATTATTTACAATTTAGTTATATATTTTTAAGATACAAAATTGCTTACAGATTTCTGTAAAACACATTTTTAAAAACAAATTTTATTTCCATTGTTAGCTCTTTAAGGCGATGTCAGGTAAAACTTTGTTGCTTTGCGTGACATTTGAAACTTTAAAGCAAAAGCTTAAATCAAGTGGTGTATGTCACAATAAACTTTGACAACACTCATGAATTTTTTGTTTACATAAAAAAGCTACATATTTTCAATTCTAGTGCTATTTGTTTTGTTTAAAAAAATACAAGTTAAAAATGTTAATTCTTACGCCCACGCACAAATACACAAACACAAATAATAAAAGTCAGGTGTTTGTCAAAGCGCGCAAAAAGTTGAATGTTGGTTAACTTTTCGCTTTGCGCTGCGTCAAAAGTGCTTTATGTGGCAACTTTCATGCATTTACGTACTTTTTACTCAAATGTCAAAGCGAAATTCTGACGCAACGCAAAGCAAAAGTTTTATCTGACACGGCCTTTATAGTTTACTAGCGGGCCCATTGAAAATGAGTTTGTGAGATCGCAAAGAACGCACGCAAACAAATAAGCTCGATGCCCACCGCGACTGTTTTTTAACGGCGGCAGTAATCGAGTCCATGCTACTTCAGGCCTTTCCTGTCATCCGCCAATGCACATTGGAGGCAGTTGGCGGCTGGCGACGAATTTATGGCGTGTTACACACACGCGTGTGTGTATTTTTGAACTAAACAACGCTCAATATTTACGTAAACGCGATACCATATAATAACAAAACACAGCGCACAAAAAAATTAAATGCATTGAATGAATGAATACACAAAAATTTATTCAAGTCGATCCAGTCGTGTAGTTACAGTGTAGTTGAATAACCTGGATACTGAGTGCAGCGCCATCTGCCGTGCTGGTTCGTGAATGTAAACCATACAAGGTGGCACTCAAACGCATGCAAAAAAAATTTATTCAGTAACATACACACGTACAGTAGAATTATATATATATAAAGAAGATTTATTTGGGAGGTACCACGCGTCTTTATCAAATCCCGCCTATATTTGCAGCAGAGCTGAAAATATATTCACTAAACCTGTTTAAATACCGTTAGCAGGAGCAGAAATAGTGGATTCTTAATTTGTGGTTTGTATGGGAGGTCCCACGCCCCTTTGCACAATCCCACCCGTATATGCAGCAGCACTTAAAAAAATCACACCATACCGACGTACCAAAATTTGTGCAAATACCGTTGTCAGGTGCAGAAATAATAGATTTTTAATTTGTGTGGAAGGTACCACGCCCCTTTGTCCAATTGGACCGAATTGTAAATCTAAACCACCCGAGGCGCCACCCAAACGCATACAAACAAATTTATGCAAATTGGTCCAGCCGTTTAGGAGGAGTTCAGTCACAACATACGTACAGTAGAATTATATATAAAGATTCGATGGCAATATTATATTTTATGGAAAGACCTTTCAGTTAACCACGAATTTTACACAGTAGTTAAAGTTTTTTTTCCTGTTCTATTCACTTAAATTTGTAAGTTCAATTGATTTAATTGCAAAAAGTAGATAAATACAAAGAAATCTGATAAAGGATGTATCAGTTCAGAAAATTTTTTTACATTCTGCTGGAGTTTAGATTTTTCTTATTGTGTATTAAAATTTAGCACATACATAACTTGAAACAGGCTCTTCTCAAAAAAAAATAATGAAATTAAATTCTTGGCAATATGACAGTAAATTTTTGGCATTTTTTGGTTAGAATCTTTCTAAGGATATGCTCAGAAACAGGCCTTTAAGTTCAATAAAAATTTTCTGGATTTTATTAAAACTTGTTTATGAAATTCTTAGTCTCTATTATGGATTGTATTCAAATGCATTTTTTAAATCATATTAACTCTAAATGACTGTAAAATTTTGAACAATAAAACATAGTTTAACAAACAAAAAGTAAGATTTATTTTTGACAAAAACAAACAAAAAATACAAAAAACAAAACAACTTAAATAATAAAACAAAACTAATTATTCAGGGACCAAAAGTAAGAAATATTAAGAAAAAATAAAACATTTTTTTTTATTTTATTGTTTTTGAAATAGAAAGGCAAAACTTTTAACGAGCAACCAGGATTTAAATACAAAAGAATAATGCTGAAACCAAATTACATTCATATCTTTAAAATCAAAAACCAAATACACAAAAAACAAAAACAAAAAGAAAAATATCAAGGCCTAAGAAAAATAAAGGAAAAACAAAAGCTTGAAAATTTAAAAAAGAACATTTTTGTAAATAAGTAAATGTTTTGGAAAGATACAAGGCAAAATTAAAAAATAGTTTTATTATAAAAATTACTTATACATACAAAGGTACATACATTTTGGAAATACTTCAAACAAATTATTATTACCTAAGCTAAATGTTGTAAAAATATGTAAAAAAAATATAATCCAACTTTCAGGCGTATACGATTAAAATTTAAACAAATTTAGGCAAATTAATATAAATTGAAAAAAAAATATAAAAATTGAATTATACTTTTACTTGATGTGCGCAAAGAAAGCAAAATTATTAAACACAAAAACAAAAAAAAACATTACAAAATCATTGCATTTTAAGTGGGTTTCCCAAAAAAAAAAACACAACAAATTCAAAATTTATCAAACAAAATAAAAAACTAAATTGTATTTAAATCTTATTAAATTATATTTATAGAACTTTAAACAAAAATCTATAATTTGTATGCTAACAAATTAATTGTATTCTTGCAACAAAATTAAGTTATTAGAAAAATTAAAAAAAAAAATACAACACTTAATATTTTTGAACTTAGTTAAGTTTTACCCAAACATAACAAAAAAAAAAATATTAAAATTATTTTTAAAAAATTATTTCAAAATTCACGTCTTATTATTATTGTGTATTATGTGTGCTGTTTAAAAGCTGTACATTCTATTTATATTTCTTAATTTAGTTTATATTTTAAAAAGCAACAAAACAATTTTTTAGAAAAAATATTTTTTCCAAAATATTCAATTTATGTTTCATGTAAAAATTACTCTAAAGAAATTTAACCTAAAATGAAGAATTTTTCGCTTGAAATTAAAAGTCTAAATTAAGTAAAAGTGTGTATAAAAAATTATTAACAAAAAATACAAAAACAAAACAATCTCCCCAAATAATAAGAAGAACAACAAATGAACAACACTGTAAAATAGCTGAAATAATAACTGAAACAATTTGAAAATAGCAAAGACAAAAAAAAATTTAACAAATGAAACAAACAAAAATGTACTTACCTATTGTATAAAATAATAAAAATTTAAAAAATAATAATAATGAAGAAAATAAAACAAACAAGATGTGAACATGGAGCATAAACTCTTTCAGTATTTTTTATGAATACTGCTATTATATGAAAAATAAAAATAACAAAAAAAAAATACTTATGCGTTTTTTTTTTCAAACCAGAATCAAATCGCGTCCCAGTGAAATCAAGTAGTCACACGATTTATTTATGTTTTTAGAATCGTAACTGCTCTGCTTCTTATTTCAAGCGAACAATTCAAATTGTACTTAGAGATTAATTAATTGCAACGATTTCAACGACCCATCTCAAAACGTTCTTAATCACAGTCGTTAAACTTTAGCCTATAGTTTAAGCATTTTTATAACCAAAACGCGCTATTTCAAAAAGCTCACAATTATATCGGAACACTTTTTGACACTACTACGTTATCTATACACATTATTACGTTTAGACCTTTTATAAACGTTTTGTTGTTACTGAGTTCTTTATTGCAAAATAAATAACACCAGATTTTAGAGTTTTCAAATTACAGTGATCTAGCAGAAACGTGAATTAATTTTTACCCAGGGTGTTCACGTTTTCGATTTTGCTTACGTTTTAGATTGCATTTTTTATATAAAATATTTTAGTCTCTTTTTATCTTTTATTTAATTTAAAATAAAGTACGTTATTTTTCACCTATGAGACAGGTTTTGATTCTACTTTTTGTAAGTTCCTGCCATATTTTAATATATGTATGTACTATGCTACTATGGGTTGCAAAAGGGTTTCTAAGATACTAATTTCGAAATTAGTACAGAGATCTTTCCATTTTTGGAAGCTCCGAAGAATGCAGTGTTTTCCGTTTTCCAGGACTGGAAAATGTATAATTAACACATTTTGAAATTGCATCTTTTTTGTTTCTTATTGAACAAATCGTCGATTAGACGACATTTTACTTTTGCGGCAAACCAGTTACAGGTGAACCTTTTCATAAAAGCTCTAAAATATCTGACTTTTCTTGAAGAGTTAACACTTTTGTTTTTTTATTAGACATATTTTCAATAAAAATATTTTTAGAGATCACTTGTTTATATTATTTATGTATATGCATAATCAGCACAGAGAGATGCTTCCAGTAGAACTGTCGCGGTAATACTATAGCTACTTATCCTGCAACAGAAGTTGTTTACAACAAACAAACTACGTGATTCTTCTGCGGGGAATCCCAAAATGTTTAAATAAGCTTACAAAATTGAATTTTAACGTTCGATAAAAAGTTCACGTTTTAGAGCCTTCAGCCTTTGTTCACGTTTTAGAGTAGTCAATGTAAGAAAAAAAATGTTCATGTTTTTAGATGTTCATGTTAGTGGGTGTTCACGTTTCTGCGAGTTCACTGTAGTTACCAACTTATTTACACTAAGTAAAATTTGTACGTTGGCACTACAAAACAATTTACTAAAGATGTCAGTCTTTACTTCACTAGGTTTATGTTTTACCTAACTAACTAGCCACTCAGATGCTATCTTTTATATTTGTCCGCTAGAGGTCTAGAAAAATTACGAATTTTCCTATTTCCTTTGTATCGCATTTTTCGCTGTTATGTTATTCACTCAATGTTTAGGCGCCTGTTGGTCTGTATGTATTTTTGTTTTTGTTTTTATGCTGTTAAAGCTTCTTCATGGAATTTATTTTAAGATAGTTGTTGTTGTCTTGCGTGTTTATAATTTCTAGGCAGTTTGTAACTAGAAAGTTGTAGTTGTCTTGGGTGTACAAGTTTTCTATGCAGTTTGTAACTAGAAAGTTGTTGTCTTGTGTGTATAAGTTTTATTAGAAAACTACGCAGTTAGTAAACAGCAAACAGTTTTAACGATGATAACTGTTATTATTATGTACACTAAAGTCATGAATTTATTATTTTACCAGGTGGTATGTATCATCCGACGGAATATCAATATGGTTTCTCAAAATCATTTTTCCACACACGCTTTTAGCATAGACCTCGCCATCGCTTTGATTCCAAACGCTCCTACACCAACAAACTTAAAGTTGCAATCTGTATTAACAACGCTTTTTTGTAGCTGTAAAAGAATGAACCACTGTTTTTTGGACAATAGTTTTGAGCATGCTTGCCATCAAAAGCCCCAAAGCAATGTTGCATTCCTGTTTTTATATAAAATCTAATAAAACATACATTATATTATTGGTAAGTTATTAGCTATTTTTTTCCATTCGTCACGATTTGGATGAGAGAGATATATTTCATGCAGCTCAATTCAGATAGCTTCACAAGTTTCATAAATAATTTTTCGCACTTCTAATACCTGGTACTGCAACCATGAGCTAGATACCCAAAAATTTTTAAAACTGCAAAAATTTCGGACTCGGAATATTATCTTTATATATATAATTCTACTGTCCGTGTGTTGTGACTGAACTCCTCCTAAACGGCTGGACCGATATGCATAAATTTTTTTGTATGCGCTTGGGTGACGCCCCGGGTGGTTTAGATTTACAAATCCATCCAATTGTACAAAGGGGCGTGGTACCTTCCATACAAACCACAAGTTAAGAATCCAATATTTCTACTCTTGCTAACGGTGTTCAAACAGAATTTGGTATTTCGGTTGAGTGAACATATTTTAAGTTCCGCTGCAAATATAGGCGAGATTTGATAAAGACGCGTGGTACCTCCCTTACAAATCTTTTTTATGTATTAAATTCTACTGTACGTGTGTATGTCACTGAATAAATTTATTTTGCACCACCCAAACGCAGCGCCCGCCAGGTGGCGCTGCAGTCGGTATCCAGGTTACTCAACTACACTGCAACTACACGACTGGATCGACTTGAATGAATTTTTGTGTATTCATTCATTCAATGCATTTAATTTTTTTGTGCGCTGTGTTTTGTTATTATATGGTATCGCATTTACGTAAATATTGAGCGTTGTTTACTTCAAAAATATACACACGCCATAAATTCGTCGCCAGCCGCCAACTGCCTCCAATGACAGTGAAAGGCACAAAGTAATATAAACTCGATTACTGCCGCCGTTAAAACAGTTGCGGTGGGCATCGAGCTTATTTGTTAGCGTTTTTTCTTTGCGATCTCACAAATTCATTCTCAATGAGTCAGCTAGTCTTTTTATAAATACTTACACTAGAGTAACGTCCAATCGAGTGTCAATCGGCTTTATTCTTGAAAATCTTTGTAATTATTCTTTAAGCAAAATTAGAAAGAAGAGTATTAACACTTAACAACTGTCATTCTCAAATGTTCTTCATCCTTGGACATAATTTTTGCAAATCCTTTTCTTTGGAATCGAAGGTCGTTTCTGCTGATGTACTCACCACCTTCGCCGTAAAGTTTTACGCCCAACCAAAAAGGCTTTCATCATAAAAAACATGATGTTCATTATTTTTTTTTTTGTTTTTTTTCATTTTTTTAATTTTCGCCTTTTTACAAAATGTAAACAAATTTATGCAGGCAAATTTTTTTTGTTTGACGGTATTGTTTTTCATACGACGACGGATTTATACCAACGAATATTTGCCGACGAATTCGTCGCGATGGACGAAATTCGTTGTTTGTCGCAGTTGCGTTCTTAACATCAATTTGTAGTTTGAACAGAAATAGTTTGTAGATACGCTTCTGTAGATAAGTAGAGACGAAATCCTCTATCTAAATTTCTTTTTGGCTTCACTTAAGTCGTTGCTGGGTAAGTGCCAATACAGCAGTGTAATTTTGAAGCAAGACGACAAAATAATGTACAGTGAAATCAATGTTTAAAACAACAAAATCGCATTTCGCTTTGTTGCTGTAAACAAAAAATGTCAATTTTAATTATATCAAATATGTATAATTAAAATTTATGTATATTGTAGAGTGAAATGGCTTTCTAATTGATTGCAATATTGAGTTTAAAATATATCACTGATCTTACTTAAAATCAGTTTCTAAAATGTTTTTAAAAATATGAAAGCCACCTAGATTTCCTAAATTCGAACAGTAGTAGATTTAAACCTAACAATTATAAGGTCTGTCTGCGTACTTTTCCAGTAGCAAATACTCAGTCAATTTTTTTTTGGGAGAGTAAGAACAATGTTACTCTGTCGGCTGGGAAAATCTGATAAAGTACGCAGACAGTATCCAGTGAAATTTTGCAAGAAAACAGCTGATCGATGTGTAAACAATTGAAATAATAAAGCAAAAGAATTGTGGCTCATGTGTACGGAAAAGTGAGTTCTCGCAATAAATCAAACAATTTTGAATTAAAGTTAAACCCAGAAACTGTTTTCAATTAAAAAAATTTTTTATTACACTGTTCAAAATTTGGTAAGTTCAATTTCTTCTGTTATTTAGTTTTATTTGTCGGCTTTTTTGTATACAACTACTTTTGCTTACATTGTCCAACAGAGTGCAAGGTTAAGAATGGAGAACAATGATGAAGTGCCCATTGCAGTGCCCTCCAATTTGGAAGTCAAGTGCTCGCCAGCAACTTTTAAAAGGGTTGAAGATGGTAACTATAATGAATTGCTAAGTTAAGTATTTAAAAATATATTTTATGCTTACAGATGAAGAATATAGGCAAGCTCTGGCAGCCGAAATGGCGGGCATGAACGACTACAACCAAATCATATTTTCACCTAACGACACCATTGAGGCGGACGGTAAAAAAACAATTTGGCTGGATGCATCCACGAAACTGTTAATTAGTTTGGTAAAAGAGATGCGGGCAAAAGTGGGTAAGTCGCTGCTGCTAAAGAACAAACGGCAAATGTGGGTGGCCATTGCTGCAAGGCTTTGTGTGGAAGAGCATAATTTCAGTGCCTCCCAGGTGGAGGGGAGGTATTTTACGTTGGAGCGCCAATATAAAAGGGCCCAACTTAACAAGAAGATAACTGGAAGAAGTAGAGAAACGTGCCCTTTCCAAAGGTTAAAAAAAGATTGGTATATGTTTGATGATTATGTTAGTTATTTTGTTTCAACTTTCGTAGCGAATTGGATGACCTGCTTCGGGAGAAAAGGTCGGTCAATCCTGAATACTGTTTGAATAGTGAAACGGAGGTGAACTTAAATAACTGCAGCGTACCTAAATCCCCGAATTCTTCGCAAGGTGGTTACTTATTATTTCATTACTTGTTTCCCATTTACTTATGTATGTATATATGTATGGTTTACAATTGCATTTATAGGAAGTCTAGATATGACGCCGTCATGCTCTAAGCATGATACGAAAGTACAAGGTAACAAAGTTTTCTGGTTTGTTAGTCTGTTTTTAGTAGTCATTGAAAAGTTGCTCAACGTTTATATTATTGAAGCATGCCGGTAGTATATGACACAACAAAATTTGTTAAATCATATTAGAGCGTTAGTATAAAACGGATTAGAAACGTAATTTTTAAGCCATTTTTAAGCCATCTTTAAGTTGCTCTTTATGGGTCGGCAAAACGATAGAGCATCTATGTTTTTAGAACCAATGAAGGTGGCATATTGTTTTAATCAACGGCGTTTGGTATAGTGTGTGATTCGTTTTACAGCCGCACCTGGCTGCGTAGCCTTAATCAGATGGTGGATCAAACCACAATTGTATAATTTGGAACGTCATACATGCGTCCTAGGAAGCTGAAGACATAATTCTAAGCAACAGAACCACCTAGTTGCAACTTTAATGATTCCAGGGCAGGGCTGCAAACCATCACTACTTGCTAAAGAGTTGGAGACTTTTCTACTCCTGTCCAGAACACATGTCTAGCATGCTCACTAGACTGGATCATTCACTTTGCGTGTCATTATCAGTGAAATGATCCTGGCCACCATAATAACCATTATACTGTTATGGGACCGCGAAACCACAACCACCACGTTACTCCCATATAGGGGCCAACCTCAATGATCAGTCAGAGAACTATTAAATGTCTAAAGGGACAAATAATGAACTCTGCGGCTCACTAATCCCCGTGGAAATAAGTGGAGCTTCCATTTGACTCTCTGCCTGTCTTCAGGGGACTGGCTCCCTTTTTCCCCCAGTTGCACAGATCTAGATAGCTGTTACGTACTATAAAGAACATAAATGTGCCCCCGGGGGGGGGGGCGGCGTTTGGTATAAAAACAGGATAATTAACGTTTTCGTACCTTAATTGGCTAACAGTGATCTCTTTGATTTCTGGCTATCACAATACGAAACTAAACGCCACACAACTCTCGATTAAATTTATTTACAGAAAACAAAATTTACTACCACCAAAATTGGAGATATGTCAAATCACTTTTCTAGGCTGATAAGCCAGAGCACATAGTTCAGCGATAGATATTTGTGCTACTTAATGGCTGGTAAAATTTTATTTTTACAATAAAGTAAGTTTTATTGGTGAAATAAATCATGTAGCATTTCTTAATTTTAATTTGCAAAATAAAAACAAAAACATCTTTTGCTTATAGTGTGTTTATAATGCATAAGATGCAATAGAAAATATGAACTGATTTTTTGCTGTTTGTCATGATTTATGATTTCCATTTTTAAATTATTTGTAGTAAATTTCTCACGTTGGAAAAGGCCTATTAAAAATGTTTGTATGAAATTAAATGATTTTAAAGGATGTTATTAATATCGATAAATTCGAAAAATTTTGAAATAATAAATTTCAAACGGAAAACAACTTTGAAAAGCATAAATTTTAAATCGATCCGTTTCCTTCAACTGTCTGTAAATATATACTTACAAAAAAGACATATAGAAAAAAGCTAACGGGAAACATTTTGAAAAACATTTACGTGCCATTTTCAAATGACCTTAATTTTTAAGCAAGTGATAATATATGTAATTACATTACCCAGTGTATTATTATTGAAGGCAAATGAATTTCTTTAATAAAATATCGTTTTTAATATAAATAAATATTCTAATGAAAATCACTTAAATCGAACAGTGAACAACTTATTTTAGTGACGAAAATTATTCCTTAACTCCTTTTTCTAGGCCGAGCCAATTCGATGGTGCGCGGCTTGGCCTTAGCACTAAGTGCAGCCTTCGAAATAGCGTAAGGATCTTCGCGGATATGAATATTCTCATACATCTTCGGTTCGGCTAAGTCTTTGGTACGTTTCGACGCCTTGGTTTTAAGAGCATTTGGTGAAATTGCAAATGGATTTTCTTTCAAATCCGAAGGAGCCGATTGTCCCTGTCGACGGGCATTTGGTTTGGCCAAATCTTTTGTGCGATTCGAAGCTAGAATAATAAATAGCAAACAGAATTTAACATTCGAAATGTTTTTTAATGTTTTTATAAAAAAAAAACCTTTATGTTTAAGTACTGCCGGTGGTATTACAATTGGCAAATCCTGATACAACATAGATGTATCTCGAATTATCGGTCTAGATAGTTCTTTTGTTCTTTTTGATGCTTTGTGTTTAAACATTGCACTAGTTAATGCCCATTCAGGCTTTTGTACCATATCGCATTTCTTAGGTTTGGCCAGATTTTTGTAACGCTTCATTCGATTTAACGACATCCTTCTACCAGGCTGAATATTAAAAAATAACACCCTCAGAAATACTATACCATCGGAAAAAAATTCATTCAAACTTACTATTAGTGGAGGAATTTTAACCTTCTTATGTTTGGCCAATCTCTTAAGTGCCTTGGTATGGATTTCCCAATCCGCTCTGGTCCATTTAGGTACAGGTTTTCTGTAAATTTTGGAACGTTTAATAACAACTTATTTGCCACATTTTGTGTAACTTACATTTGTTTGGGCGGTCGCACATTTCCCAAACGACTGTATAACGAAAATAAACTTTTACGTATTAAACGGTTCAAAACTATAATACGATCAGGAGGAAAGAGTTTGGCAATTTGTTGCTTAAACAACAGTAAATATCTGGAATATTAAAAAAAAAAATATTTTCTACAACGCATGCGAATGTTGTGCTTTTGTACTTAACCTTGCCCGGGGATAAGCTAATTGCTCGGTTCTGGTGCACACTCTCTTCTCCAAACGTATTATCTCTATATTTTTCCGGAAGTGACAAGGACATCGATTTACAAAGCGATGAGTTCGCAGCGAAGGTTTTTGTTTCGACAATTCCGAAATGCGATAATTTTTGACAAATGCCTGATGATGAAGGCGATAAAGATGCTGCCAATCCTGGCAAAGTTTTGGAACAAGACATTTAATATGTGTTGGCAAAGGCGCTTCGTCCTTGCAACATTCAGGTTTAGTTTCTTCGATCCACATTCTTTTTATTTTTTACTTAATTATTTATTTCTTTTTTATTTATTTTATTTTTAAAATTTTTTCACAAATAATTTTTCACTAACAATTTTTTGTTTGCCTAGTTAAAAAATTTTTTACAAAATGATTTTTTTCGAAAAATTTTTTTTGACAATTACATTTCAAATATGTATGTTAAAAGACACAAGAACTATATAATTGGAAATACTGTAGGCTTAGCAGGCTTTTTGGATAATCACGGAAAGATAAAGTCAAAGTTCAAACAAATTTACTTCAGAACTTAATAAGTCTATCTCAACGTAGTAGCTCTAAACAACAAAAGAAACAACAGTTTTTTTAAAACAGAAAATCTAAAGTGGAAATCACTGAAACCAAAGCCTTTTATCATGGCATAATAACTCATCAGATAAGTGCAGTAGCTTTTTTTGACATTAAAAATGAGAATTTATTTTAACTTAAAGGGACATCTACGAATTTGTGAGTTCAAACAAGTTCAGCCATAAATAAAAAATAATCAGTCGAGGTACACTAAACCTAGTAAATTATTACGATGGCTTTTATATAGAATTTGTGATATCTCAAGTATTTAATTTTAGAATGGGACAGTGCCATTATTATAAGCAAGATGTTTAAAGAACTTATCAGGCTCCCTATATATGTATTTTTGACCAGCATCATCTTTACTTACTAAAGATTATAATTTCAATAACAATTGCCTCGCAACATTTTTAGGCTGTTTATAGCCAGGGTTTATTTTAATTTAATTTTTTTCGCTCGAACCAGCGCTCAGGGGATGGCCCCTACTCAAGCAACGCATTGTAGCCGAACTAGGGAATTAGTTAAGGGGGACGAGGAAAGAGGGAGTAGTGCTTGTGGACATTCGATTTGAATTTCCCTAAGTTGGAAGTGATAGGAAAGACCTGGGGCCTGATTCTGAGAGTCGATAGCGAATTAATTGCGTATCGCAATTAATTCCGATAGTTCGCAATTTTCTAATTCTATAAGTCGAAACTTAACGAATCGTTTTGTGTTTCAGTGTTGTAAAACGGAAGCAAGAAAAAATTTACCCACACATCTCAATTATAGTGTGAACGGCTGTGTTAAAATTTTAAACGCGTTCAAAAACACAACTATGAACTTAGTATTATTCCCCATACGAACTATTCTGCTAAAAAACGAATTCTCCCTCTAGTGCGTAGTGCGATTCCCTGGCCAATCGAACGCAAATGCATGCGCTCTCAACCAAAATCGAGTTAAACGCAAAAACGTACGAGTTCCCTAATTTCGTTAGAGCACTTACCATTGTAGTAACGATAAAACAGTGAAATACAACCCTACGGTCTCCAATGAACCTCTTGACTTTCTCCTGTACCCGCTCGAGCAACTCCCAAATAGACTTTGGGGCGCCGGCCTATACATAAGTGCTATATTCCATCTTCGAACGGATACAGATGGTATAAAAAGTACAAAGATCAGATGGAGTGAAGTATCTCTAACACCGTTTTAGAAAACCGAGGCACTTGAAAGCTTCTTTAGAAACCTGAAAAATGTGTTCACTCCAGCGAACACCACACAGAATTTTCATGCCAAGAACATCAAGAGCTTACAATTCCGTAATACCCATATCACCCATAGTAACAGCTGCAGAACCATTTTTGAACACAGATCTATGCGCACACATGCAACATTGAGTCTTACGGGCATTAAAATCTACTCTAATCACCCGACCCCATTCCAAGATTGTTGCGAAATCGTGATTGAGTGTGTCGTTCGTGTTCCGCCTTTTGGAACCCATCTCCAGCTGGTCCGGTCAATTATTAAATGAATACGAATGACAAATGGTGCTGTCCTCTGCGAAAGAGTATATGGGGTTGAAAGTTTTACAAAGATTTGGAAGCAATGTATTAAAAAAGCCTTTAATGAAATGGTAAAATAAGTTTTTAATTTTTTTTCCTTGTAACACATACATACATTCCTTAAACGGAGAAAAAAAGTTCCAAAAAAAATTTTTTTTTTTATATATATAAAATTGGTCAACCTGGCTTTGTTAACTGTGGGGCTATCAAATCCTTTTTGGAGTATGTAACCAAGATATGGAGCTTTGGTAATCTGTTTACTTTTTTCAATCGGTGCTTTGCACTCATTTTGTTTCAAAATTGGCTATAATTGGATAGGGCTGGAGAGTGAACCATTGCAATTTTGACGCAATTTTTCTTTTATTCGCTTTTGCTATAGATTGTCTTCAGAATAGTCTATACAAATTTACTAAAAAAAAAGTAAGTTTCAATTCAGAGTTAAGGTCGGTCAAAAATTAAAAAAAAATTCTAGCCCGATTTTCTTCCCAACCAAATGTAGATATTTTCAAGGTCTACTTGAGTTCAAAAATTCTTAACATTTGAGTATTAAAATAAACTTTTATGACATTTCAAAAAAAATTTAATCCCGAGGTACCCAACTTTGGGGGCATACCCAGAAGACCTCATTTATCTTATCTTAGGAGGCCGATCGTCCGTCACTTCACTCTTCTTACTCTGTGTGAAATTTCATTAGGATATATCAAGTGCTTGATGAGCTACTGAATTATTAAAAAAAAAAAAAACATTTTAAAACCACTGTGCGTCATGGCATTTGCAATAACCACATAATTGTTAAAAAAATCACATTTTAAATAAATTTTTAATGCCATTAACAGTAGGACATTAAATAAATTTTTTATATGCTGAGCATTTACGAAATTGGAAACAATCATTTTGACATTTCAAGCTTAATTTGTTGGCTGTTTAGCAAATTTTGACGAATAAGACCAATGAACACTTATAAAATAACTACGATTGAAAAGTACACTAAAAGATATATAAAATATGATGTGATAAAAACAATATTTATTATTTGTTTAATCATTCTATTTATTTTTTATACGTTTTTGCATTATATTGTAACGTTTCACATTATACATGTTATATTGTAGTTTGCAAATAATTTGAGACAATTTTGTGGGTATAAAACAAGAGTGATTAAAGTACAAACATATACAAATAAATAAAGCTGCAGAACAAGTATATTAAGAGAAGATATATGCTGGCATCAGAAAATAATTAAAAATTAACAGTATACTTCAGATGAAAACTAAACAAAGGACGAACGATAAGGAAATAAATATTTCGGGTTAAACTTAAAGAATTAAATGATTTAATTAAATATTCGTCTGATTAATACTCGAGGATTATAAATAAACTATATTTTAATTTTAACAAAAAATAATCGTATCATAATTTCTTTTGATTTTGACAAATAGTTATTGAACATTTCTTTAATGTTCTACTGCTGAAGAGCCATTTGTCTTACCACTGGTTAAACTTGATATTTGGTGTTGGATTTAAAGGAAAGAAAGTAAACCAAAGCAACTTAAGAAACTTTATTGTCCATTATAAGAAACCACAATTCAGTGAATGTTGGCAATGACGGCACGTGTAAAATCTTGTGTTGTTGCTTGGCCACCCAAATCCTTAGTTCTTACTTTGCCCTCCTTAAGTACACGGTGAAGAGAATTTTGAATCACCTCACTGTAAGAAGGCAAATTTATGTGACGCAGCAACTTGGTGCCACACAAAAACATAGCGGTGGGATTTGCAATATTTTTGCCTACGGCTTCGGCGAAAGTGTGACGTGCTCCCTAAAAATAAAACGCATTAAAATACAAAAACAAATACTTACTAACTATACAAACTTACAGGCTCAAAAACTACAGTCTCAGCTGAGTAGGAAGCACCAGCTACAACACCAGCGCCGCCTACCAAGCCAGTGGCCAAGTTATCAACTATATTACCATATAAATTAGGCGTAACCATAACATCAAACTATTTGGATTAAAAAGTTTTTAACGTTTTTGTTTTAAAATTTTTTAACAAAGACATACTTGATGAGGATGAGACACCATTTGCATTGTGGTATTATCAACAATCATTTTCTCAAATTGTATACGTGGATATAACTTAGCCATCTCTTCGCAAGACCGTAAAAACAAACCATCACCCAATTTCATGATATTGGCCTTGTGAACGGCAGTGACCTTTTTGCGATTATTTTTAGTTGCGTAATCAAACGCAAACTTAGCAATACGCATTGATTTTTTTGCAGTGATAATCTTTAGACACTCAACAATACCTGGCACCGATTCATGTTCCAAAGCTGAATATTCACCTTCGGTTTGTTCACGAATAATAACAGTATCGATGTCCTTATGCCGTGTCTTAACACCGGGCAAACTGCGCACATGTACAACGTTCGCATACAAATCTAATTCGTTACGTAGTTTCATATTCAGTGTTTGTAACTCACCAGCAACGCTATAGTCGGGAGTAGCTAAGATACCCTATAAAAGACAATTAAGAAAAACAAGGTTAAAAATTAAATTAATTTTAGTTTTATTTCATTTTTTCTCATAGACAAGAAAGATACACTAATAGATTTTTTCAAACGCTTTTTATCCGCCGAAATCGCGGTGAATTTTATAAGATGTTTTTCGCAAAACATATATCGATACGTTAAAAAACGATTAAACGAACTTCAAAAGGGATAAAATTGGGTTGGTCAATACTTACAAACAATTAACATGTAATACTATAAAAATTAAGAAAACGTTACTTACTTTAATACAAACTTTATTCTTCTGGATGGAAGAAACTACATCTTCCAACTTGGCACTCAAAACTGGGTTAACTTCGGACAGGAAATAAGATTCAAAATCAACTGGGACATCAGCACCCTTTACAGAAACAAAAAATAAAATGTTCATTATTTTAACATTATGTTTAGCTTGTTTGAAATCAAAATATCAACGTAAATATAAACGAACAAACATTGTGCTTTTTGCTTTATTGAAGAGAATACGAAAATTTAGCATTTTTCGAATTCACTCTACTTGGATGTATATAGTTTTTAATATGTATATAGCATAATATGATTTTTGAAAAATATTTACAAAAGAAAAACTATTCTGCTAGCTCTTTAGTAAAATTTTACAAATTTTTACACATAATTTACAAATTTACTTAAAAAATAACTATAAATTTCGATGCCAAACGAAGTTGAAGTTATTTTTCAAAAAAACGTTTCTACTCACCTTGAAAACTTCTTGCAAGGCATAAACTAATTCGGGACCAACACCATCACCAGGAATTAAAGTGCAAGTGGTGCGGTTACCACCATGTACGCCCGGATCCTACAAATTCAGAACATATTTTATTTTCAATAAAAAATTAATCTATGTACTTACACTATTGACAGCAGCTGTTGTATGAATAGAACGGCTGGAAGAGGTTTGAATACCCTGAAAATTAACAAACTTTGTAGTTGGAATCACAAAATATATTTAAAATTGTAGGAAAGGATAACCTCAAAAGCTTAGCGCACACTCGAGCTCCATTGAGGCAAAAAATGTTTATGTAAGCGGTTGACTGTGCCACAGAACTAATTTTTACAATTTACTTACTTGCATCAATGTGCGTCCAAACGTTCTAGCTAGCATTGCCATATTCTCGATCTTTAAATTAGAAGTTTGTAAAGTTACTATATATTATACTTTATAATAATTATAATAATTTAAATATATAATAATACTGCAAAAATATCTTACCTTACCTTCCTCTAGCAGCTGTGATCTGCTGTAAACGTTGAACAGGGTTGTATACACAAGCATTAAAATAAAAGTACGTAAAATAATTAATAAGTTTTCATCGTGGCTTAATATTAAAAATTTCGCATTCAAAACCATAAATCATTATCTATATTAAAAACAAACAGGAATTCCTTATATATGGCGTTTGAATACTATAGTTTAGGCGAATATTGTCAAAATCCTTACTGCCATTAGGTAACAATAAGTTCGCCTTTATTTAGGGCAATGGCCTGTATCACCTGTAAAACATTCAAATTTGCAAGTTTATTCGAAATAAATTATTCGAATCAAAAAATATATACTTTAAGAACATTTTTCAAAAACATATTAATATAACGATGGATTACGTCCATATATGAAGAGTATGTAGACTTGTAAATTGTTATAATTATCTGATGAATAGTCTTACGTACGTTAAAAAGAAAAACTTATATTAATGTAACATATGCTTACAAATAACTGTAAGAACAGTTGGTTAGTGAAATATATTTTTTATAACAGTATTACTTTCAAGAAGATTTTTAAAAATCAATTGAGCCACTTTTTACAGAGTTTTTAGAATTAAATTAAATAAAAAGTGTGGCAATGGAACTCTAAAATAGTACAATTTAAGCAACTCTGCTGCTATCTGCTAAGAACCTATATCCCTTGGAATGCCTGTTTTTAACATGTGAGGGATTTTTTTTATTTTTCGAGAAAAAAATATAAATTAAATAAAAAAAATTAAAATTCTAAAGTGCACTCTATTTAAATCTATGCCGCTTGTAAAACCAATTTATATAAGCGGAAAAAGTAAATGTATTGAAAAATAACGTTAGGAAATGGCATTGAAATTAATAAGTAAGCTATTGACACGCACAACGCAGAAAAGTCGTTGTCGATTTTATCATGAAGAAAGGTAAATAAATAATTTAAAAAAAAAATTGTTTAAATTAATGTTTTTTGCCCACAAAGATATCCCAAAATGCGTTTTATACAATACTTACGCAAATATGATAAACGTCTGCGTCTGGGTGTTGTTTCCGAAGATGGTTCACAGATTAAAGAGCTGTCGGGCGGTTCCTGTGTTTGTAATGTCATGAAACGTTTTATTACTCAAAATTATCCTTTGCGGGAGTTGAATGAGAAATTAACAAATGCCAAAAGTGAAATAATGAATGATTCTTTTACTTTACTGCCACCTGTTACAAATCCAGAAAAGATTATATGTATTGGCTTAAATTATAAAGACCATTGCAAAGAACAAAATAAGATGCCACCTAAAGAACCGATGTTCTTTAGTAAGTACAACAATTCATTGACTGGAGCTTTGGGTAATGTGAATGCCAACAAAATGTCTAAAGTAAGTTAAAATATTAAAATGATTTTAACTTTATTTATACGATAATTGCTGTTGCTTTGTATTTGTTTGCGTTTTAATAAACACTTCAGCATTATTTTTTAAAGAAACGGTTACACGCTGTTAATTAAGATGCAGAATGAATACGTAAAATTTTTTATATTTATTTACATACTATTTTACAAGTTAAATTTGTTAAATATGGGAAAAGAGGCGCCATTGTAAAAATAATAAGTGCTGGAATATAAAAATATTCCCTGAATGAGCTCGTAACATCAGTTTACAAAAGTTTGTGGAACACATAGCATTATCAGGAAACATTCATAAAAATAGTTAAAAGCCAAAAAATATTAAAGAACTTCCACTAATATTTTAAGTTCAGCTTACGTCAGTTATATTATGTTGTTTTATCTATTAAATCATCATGGCAGAATTAAGTTTCGAACCGGAAATCAATGATTTTATTATTTGGAATAATAAAATTGATACTTGCTGCAAACATCAGAAAGGAAATAGAATTTCGCTAATTAAAAGTTTAATTTCTATTCAAATTCTAAACTTAAAAATTTAATAGTTATCGCTAAAAATGTAAATGAAATAACCTATTGTGTCTGTTTACAAATTAAGTATTTTCTGCGTGCTTCCTAAAAATTCCATAAATAAAATAAATAATCAGAAAATAAAAACAACACAATAGATAAATATTATTACATATTTAATTTCTTTTTAATACATCAGTCATGCAATAAATTAAAGACTCGATCCGTTCTGGTTAGATATATACAGGTATATGACGGAAAAGGCCAATTTAAAAACAGACTACTTTTAGATCTGGTTTCGTTTTGTAAATATGCTCAAATATTTTTATTCTGAGTTTTAAAATCGATCAAAATTCATCATACTCTTTAAAAGCAATAGTTTTTAAACGATTGATTTCTTTCACATGATTAATAACATTTTTTAAACAGTTTAATAAATTTTACAATATTAGGTTTTCTACGAAAAATACTTTTATTTGTTTATTGCGAAATAATTTTTAACTGAAAATTAAATTTTGTTTTTAAAGAAGATTGACTGGGAAGTCGAATTGGCTGTAATAATTGGTAAAGTATGTAAAGATGTTCAGCGTGAGGAAGCCATGGACTATGTATTTGGTTACTGTGTAGCTCAGGATATATCTGCAAGAGACTGGCAAAAAACACGCAATGGAGGCCAGTTTTTAATTGGCAAATCTATGGATACCTTTCTGCCCCTCGGCCCGGCGATCGTGCACAAAAGCATTATCAGGGATCCATACGATTTGCAAATAACGTGCAAAGTTAATGGCGTTGAAAAGCAAAATAGCTTTACTGGCAATATGATTTTCAAGATCGATGACATTATTAGCCGCTTGTCAAGGTAAGTTGGAGATCTTATTTTACTACTACGAATATTTTTTTTCTTAGTACATTTATGCCTTTTACAGAACCATTACATTAGCACCTGGTGATGTTATTTTAACAGGAACTCCCGGAGGTGTTGGTATGTATCGCAACCCTCCAGAATACTTAAAACCCGGTGATGTAATTGAAAGTGAAATTCAGTGTTTGGGTAAAATGATTAACAAAGTGGTGGCTCCTTGCTAGATCGTGTTGTTCTTTGGTCTTTTTTATAAAACTTCTGTCAAAAAGTAATTTAGTAAATTTTGATTGTTGAAAAAATGTTAGGTAAAATGTTCATAGATTTTTGTAATAAATTTAATTTGTTTTATAAAATTTATATATAAATATATACATAAACGTTTGTAATTTGGAAAACTCTACTAAGCAAATAAGATTAAAAAAGGTAAAATAAAATGTCAATAAATTAAAGAAAACAGTATTTTTTTGCCGAGGGATTAATTAATTAACGCATGTAAAGCAAATCAGTTCATGAAAAATTAAGTTTGTTTAAAAAAATACGAAAAATATTAATATTATTAAAATGTCAGGTGTGGGGTTCGAACCCACGCTCCCTCTCGGGAACCAGAGCTTAAATCTGGCGCCTTAGACCGCTCGGCCAACCTGACTTGTATTGGATTGTTATCAGAAGCAGTATTAAAAGCACTATCAAAATATGTATATCCAAATTATTTATTTTCCGTAATAAATAATTTATGCAATTGCGTAGCTTTACACATGCCTGCAAAAATAAGTGCTGGCAAAAATGTTTATTTGGTCATTGAAAAAAAAACAAAAGAAACTATTTTATTAGTTATTTTTGCAATGTAAATATTTTGAAATTAATTAAAATAAATGAAGATTTTTAATTTATTTAAAAATGTTTTTAATAAATAATGTGATTTTTTTTATAAATTCTCAGTACCGTTTTGGTAACTTTTCCTAATATTGATTAACGGTCTTAGATTCCATTCTTCTGTTATCAGCTGCTCTAACACATCTTTTATGATTAGCGATTATAAAATGATACAGATTTTAAGAAGGCCAGTATATAAAAGTATATGACATCATTAAAAATTTACTTTAATTTTTATGTTACATATTTTAACTTAATAAACTTGTTTCGTTAAAAGTTCTTTAAATATTTATTTTGTAAATAGAAAACTACTGCTAGTGAGGCTTCCAACGTCAAATTTAAATAAAAATTTATTATTTATTTAAACTAGATCTCAAAAACGTAACCTTAGAAACTTATGGAAAATAAATATTTCAGCAATTCTAAACTTCTTATAATTCCATGACATATACATGTTTGGCCACCGACTTTATGAAATTTCGACCACAGGTGTGCGTCCACACAAAATAATTTATCAAATAATCAACAAGAATTAAGGAAAAAAGTAACTTTTGTCAGACAAATTAAAATGTAACATAAGTATGCTATTGGTTCCAATAACAGTTAAAAAGAGAGCTAACAAATAACGGGTGTCATTTAAATATACTTTAAGCCGAATTAATTTTTCCATATACTCTATAATAAAAGTTTTTGACAATCTTTGCTGAAAAACTAAGTAATTTACTGTTTCTTAAATCCACAAGTCAAAAAGTTTCGTAACGGGTTAGCGAGAGCAAGGAACCAGCAAATTAAAGATACAAACAAAATCTTGTCGGGATAACTCTAATTTATTTCATCTATAGAAAAAGGTGTTTAAACGAATTAATCATACCTCCTAAAATATGAGTGTTAAACACTACAAATTAATGTATCATATTGGTGCATAGTCGCACAGACAAATAAGTTGCAATATTTCAAGTGTTTTCAACTTTATTAATTTCAATAAATTAAGCAATTACACCTTGAAAGATTTACTTTTTGTTGCAAAAAACTCATCACGTTCATTGTAAGGAGCATACGGATCATCAATCCAATATTTGGGACGACGCCAAAAACTGCCGACCATTTTATCGAGCAGCCAGCTTTGAGTTGAATTGGTAAAAACATGTTGTCGCAAACGCCGTTTTAAAGCAGGAGATTTTTTGAATAGCTTCTTATGGCGACCACAATGAGTACGAATCCAGCATCCCCAATCAAGACGTCTAAAACGTTTAATGACCGCCTTTACTGACTTACGTTTTCCTTTATTCAACGAAAACTTTGTAAGATCTCGTGTTGTTTGCAACATCGATCCCTGCATAGTTACAGAATGTTGCAATAAATTACTGTTCCCAGTTAGAAAGTAAGGTTTAGGTGATGAAAACTTATATCTTTGTAACGAGGAAAACAAAGCTTTTTGTAATGGTGTTCCAGTTGAAGTAACTGAGGTAGCATTAGTGGTATGTGCGGCTTTTTGAAGGACTGCAATTTAAAATAATGTAAAAGTTATTTTACGGTGCAATTTAGAAAAAAAAAAACAAACCGCTTCCTATTATCGAGCGTAACATTTCTACAAAATTTTATTTAAAAGATGAAACTTCTGTAAATATTTAATTGGCTTAATTGTTATGCCATAACCATAAAAACTGCAGAAACAAAAAAATTAAATACAATATGATAATTTTCAATTGACATGTAAACCACAGATGTAAATAGCACTGCGTTACCGTATATTTGAAACATGATATAATATTTTACATAGCGTCTATCACAGGTATAGTTATCTACGAAATATGAATAAATTAGGATAATGTCTAAGAGAACACATGGAGAATAACAGAACAGATTTCCTAAAATTTATCTCAATTCCGATCAATAAAATACAATCATTAAACATTATTCCAAAAATTTGATTTTATTATTGTGAAGAAAGCATACAACTGTTCATATAGCTTAATGGATTTTACTTAAATTTTGTATAGAAAACTCTTTCTTATATCTCATGCCAAATTGATTAAATAAGAGTTATATTCAACCAACAAAGCAGAAAGACAACAAAACGATGGTTACTTAACGAATATTAACTTAAAAATGAATTCAAATAAATTTTTTTTTTATTGAACGTTTTTGATTTCGCTTGATTGATAGTTTATCTAATATAATTGTTTGGTGGAGATAACGAATGAAAACGCTTTCCTCATAAATATTATACTTTATGATTAATATCAAAGTAAGGCAATGAGACTAATTTGAGTTCTACACATGACAAAATTATGTCTGACGTTTGTTGAAATACATATTGCAGACCTAATCATTATTATGATACAACAGTGTCGCATTTGATATCACCTAATAAAATAATTGTATCAAACCCTGAATTTTTTTATTTTGTTTGACATTCCATCTTATTCTGTTAATTTTGACAACTGCCATTGAATTTTACCATTTAGTTATTTTACTGCTCTCCGAGAAAAATTGATTTTGGAAGAAAATTTTCTTCATATCGCGATCGAAAAACCGTTTAAAGCCGGTCCAAACACTTTGGATAAACGTGTTGCAACTAATCTGCTTTACAAGAAACATGTATCGTTTGGTCTTGAGAGAGTCTTGCAAAATTTCCCTGCAGGTAAGACCATTTTTTTAAACATTTGCAAACGATACAATATGCTCTCGACATTTGTTTTCCAAGACTGTCATTGACGTACATGCTACGTACATGCCATCAAGAAAATTAAAGTTTGCTTGGCTGTTATGTCACCATAAAATGTAAACCTAAACTATATTTCCAAAAACTATTTGCCTTTGACCTTGAAACTTTTTATGAATTTGTGTTGAAGAAAATCATTTTTGGGAGCTAATCACAGTCAATTGCCTGGTGGTGGCATTCTTCTTTTGTTAATTATTAACAAGCAACCAGCTGATGCAGTGCATCGTTTATTTTGATTTCTCCCCTTAGACAAGAAAAAAGCATACATTTCTTTACGCGTCACAAGATGTGATACAAATTTGTAACCATTTATTTCTGTAGCGGTTAGTTATATTTTCCCAAAAGTCCCTTTGCACCGCCTATGATTTTTATCTGAAGAACGGTAACAATTTCTTAATACAGTAAAAATTATGTTGTTGAGCATTGGCTAGTCAAAGCATTTACCTATTAGGGATATAATTTCTTGTTTTCATCGCTATTATTTTTTTAATTGTCATTAAAATTTACAGAAAAACTTGCAACAACAATCCCGTAGACAATACAGCAAAAATAATCCTTTACCTACAAATGTTAGAGAAGCTGGCTTTGGTAAAGTGATTGTATTCCTAACACCGTTGGCAGCAGTTGGCGGTGTAGCGGTATATGCGAAGTATGAAATATTTGCCATAAAACTATTAAAGATTTTAATTTAAATCTAATATTTACAGATACGATAATGATTTTCGAAAAAAACTGGAAAATAAAGTGCCCGGTGCCGAATATCTTATTAAAGTAGTTTTACAAGAAGAAAAACCTTTCCAGGGCGTTATTAAGCAAATTGATGGTGTCAAAACACAATTTAATAGCGCAGTCAAAACCATTGAGGGCGTCACGACATCTGTAACCGGTTTATTTGGCAGCTCTAATAAAGATGTCGCTAAGAGTTAATATTAACGAATTAAATTTTTTTAACTGTTTAAAACCTTATTTTCTAATTTTTTATTATTCTAGAAACTGAAGAAGTTAAAACTAAACCTGCTATTGTAAAAAGTGTATGTACATGTTGATAAATGATGTATGAAAATTTATAATTGTTTTCATAATATTTTACACCAAATATTAGACTACACCTTCATCACCTATAAAACCAGCCGAAGTTAAACCAGATAAGAAAGTTGAAGCTCCTAAGACCAAAACAGTTGAACCTTTACCTTCAAATGTAGTAGAGCTTGAGCATGCAGTGGAACATGCAGCCACTTTGGCAGTAAAAGAATACAACAAAGCCATAGAAATTTTAAAAAGGTATAATCTTTATTTGCTATCAATTTAAAAAATGATAAATTTCTTTTCCTTTTATTAGTTTTAATAATGATGTACGCCGCATTGTGGATATTGCTGTTGAAAATGTTGATACCTCATTATGGACATCCTTAAAAAACAAAACTAGTGCTCGCGACAGTTCTGTTGCTACTGCTGAGCAGCTAGCTCGTGAAGCTATGGAAAAAATTGGTATGTGTATTTTTTTTTGTTTTAATAGCTGAAACGGATAAAATTATTTTTTACATGTTTTCAGACAAATGCGATATTGCGTTGGCAAAGGCTACTAACTCAGAAAATATTGAAGAAGTCCTTGTTATCCGTAACAAGATTAAGAAGCTTGTTGAGCACATAAATAATGTAAAAGATGAGCTTTACAAAAATAAGGATATTGCCAGTACGTCGGAAAAATATTGGAGAAATGTTAGTTACATTTTTATTTTATTCTAGGTTTATGTCTGAATAGACTTTGTTTAAATAGTTTGATTGATTTAGCAAACCAAGTTCTAGTCAATCATTGATATCGCTTATGCTTGTCTACATACGATTTTATTTTTATTTTTAACAAATATGAAAAGATGTCTCTATTGGATAAAGTTCTCGGAATGTGACAGAGAGAAATACTTAATCAATAATCTGTAAAGGATATGAAAAATGAGGTGGCAGGATTTATATAGAGGCTATGCCAACCCAGAACAAAATTAAACCCCTGGAAGGTCTTTATTTTTTATGAATATATTTCGATTTTAATGAAATATATTCTCGATTAGCCTAATGAGTTTTCTGTGTGTTATAACAAATATGACTTAAAAAATTGTTGAAATAACTTACGATATTGAAAATTGTTGTTTTTTTAATACCAACTGATCCTATTACCTATATTCCTTTCAGGTTGAAAAGGCACGCAACTACTTTGTCGATGAAATTGAATCAATTTTTCCCGGCTTGTGTTTAACTGAGAAAAAGTTAAAACTGTCGCCTGAAGATTTAGATCTTTTTATAACACATGCTTACTCTCATGTTCTAGTTCTACAAAAGGAATTGGAGCGCTTACAAACTGATGGAGAATTGCGTATAAAACGTGCTATAGATGCTTTACGTGGTGACAATGATTCAGAAGCGGTAAAGGCTCAATTGGATTATCTCATGGAAGCAGAGAAACGTAAAGTGGCAATAGAAAATCAGAGAAAAATTTTCCAAATTCGTGCCGATGCTGAGAAGCAATTGCGTCTTCAATTAAAACAGCAAGCCGAGGCTCACGTTGACCATATAAAGGACGCCCTCAGCTCGAAGGAGAATGAAATGAGGCGTAGCTTTTCTAAAGAGTTGGAGGATAAGCTTGCTACTGAAAAAGCTAACTATAAATTGCAGTTGGCTGCTATGTTGGGTAAAATGCGTGGTATGGATGCAGCTTTGCAAGGTAAGTTATTTTGAAACTTAAGGTATAAGATGTTCCTTAATTAATTATGAATTATTTTAATATGCGGCTATAAGAAATTGATGAAGAACTAAAAGGTATTTTTAACAAAAAGTATAAAACGCTATAATTCAATTTAAGAAGTGAAGCTTGTGTTTTCTTTAAAGTTTTATGAAAATACGGAAATGTTATCGTAGACGAAAGTGCCAAAAGCATGTCATTCGAAACTGAAGCGTTAGCATAGACAAGCATTAAAATTTTAATTTTAATTTTCGTGTTTTGTGAACCGTCAGAGATTACTGGTTTTATTTAACGAACTTGTATCCAGCACTGCTAAGTAGGTTTTGACCTGAACCCTCCCAAAGGTATTTGCTAAGAAACGAATGCTAAAGTGTTAAAAGATTAGGGTACATCTGATGTGTCTTCTAAAAAAAAATTTAGACTTCTTTGTGAAAACAATTAATGCATTACACTGAAAACCACGCAGATGTGAGATCAATAACATCTACGATTTTTTCGTTACCTCATTTGGTTAATTTTCCACCATTGGATATATAAATACGAAGTGGCAAATGCACTTTTAGCTTGGATAGGAAATTATGTACAAAAGAAAACAAAAAGGGTAGGGGTGAAGATCAGGACTTCCTAGTACCCCAAAAGTAATCCAGATTTTTATAGCACATCAACAAAACCAATAAATCTATTGGCAATAGACGGTCCGCTATGAAATCATGCTAATGGCCTCAATTGTTTTGCATCTTCTTTAACGCAAAAAAAAGGTTTATAATTGTAATTGAGAATTCTTTTTCCAATATTTTTCAGCCCGAGCTGAATCAGAACGTTCGGCACATCAAGCTCAAGCTTTATGGGCTGCTTGTCAGGCATTATGGGCCACTGTTAGAACCGGAGAACCTGGAGAGCACTGGAAAGCTAAATTGCGTCCCTTGAAGGCTGAAATTAGCGCAATAGCTAAAGTTGCTGGTATAATTTCCTTAATTAAAAAGCCTTATATTTTGAAACAACATTTTTCTTATACTTTCTTGCTTCAGAGGGCGATGAACTAGTCGCAGTGGTCATACAAAATTTACCTGCCGAAGCTGAAGAGCGCGGTGTATTTCCCGAAGATGCTTTGCGTGAACGATTCTTAAATGTAGAACGTATAGCACGTAAATTGGCCTTGATACCAGAAGAGGGAGCCACTTTACCAAAATATTTCCTATCCTATTTGCAATCCTTGTTAATTCTTCAACCTGAAAATCCAATTTCCCAAGATGAATTGGAAAATAAGCCTTTCGACTATAGCAAGTTGGACACCTATGATATTTTAAACAGAGCTCGGTAAGCTAAATTTTATGAAAAAGCTTAAATGATTTTTCTAATCTGAAACTTTTTCACTTTAGATACTTTGTTGATCGTGGCGATTTAATAATGGCTTTAAGATATGTGAACCTTTTGCAAGGTGCTCCACGTAAAATAGCTTCGGATTGGTTAAAAGAAACCCGTCTGCTGCTGGAAACTCAACAAGCTGCCAATATTCTAATGGCTCATGCTGCCTCAAGTGGTCTGTTATATTTGTAATAACTATTAAAAAAAAGAAAAGTAATAAAATAGAAATTATTTTCTTAAAATTGCAATCAATAGTTACAAGTTGAGAAGTAAAAAAAAAAAATTCGGAGACACATACAAGCAAAGTTGTAAAAATGTATTTATTAATATAAACAATTTACTGTTTTATCATAATTATTGGCAAAATAAAAAAAACATGCAATAAAAATTCTTAATTCAACCATTTCTCTAAAATCGTCTTGTTTTTCTTAACAGAAAAATAGTGACACGGAAAACTATGCAAATTAGTAAGAGTTATGCGATAGATTGCTTAAGAAATATTTATTTTATGCTTTAGGTACAGAAAATGTTATGCACGCCTATTGTGGATCAGCAGTGTTTTTTCCAATAAAGTACTTTGCATATGTTATGATTTTCTATATTATTTTTAATAAGTCACAACTATCAAATTAATTCCAAATGCTAACAATCGACCGGTTTTATTTTTTTACAAAAATATGTCCAAGAGTCTAAGGCTTTTTTCTACAAACTTTCAAATAAATTCACAACATTTAATACTGCCTGTAAGCTTTTATTTATATTGTAAACCTCACTCCTTTTGTCCTTACTGACTATCTTTTCCTTTGCTCAAAAGTTGAAGTAAAAAATCCTTAGAGAAGAAAATTAGCTTATTTTAATTTAATTAACACTTGATCTTTTCATAGAAACTTACAAAAACTAAATTTTTGATCGCCACAAATTTCTAGGTATTTCTCTATAAGTCGATTTTTAGTAGCCACATTGATTCTTCACGGGCTAGAATTTGGTCCTCGGTACGTCAACTTTGCTATTCAAGTATACACATCTATATTACATGTTTAGGGAACTTAATTTTAAACAACTAATGGTGTGGAGTTGTATCCGTGACTTCTATATTTCTATTTAGATATAGCACACGGTTGGAAACAATATGTTCTGGTTTTATTGTATAATTATTATCAACATTTTGTTTTTTTTTTTACACGAGCATAAAATAGTTTACTTTATACTTAAGTTGACTTGTTCTTATTTGTAAACTTATTAACAAATAAAAAGCCTAGCATGACGAAAGATATGAGACAGTATTTATTGCTTCAATTATGCATATATGAATTGATTATATACATAGAAAAATATAAAAAAAATATCTTTATCATATTTTGAGACTTTTTTTTACCTTTACTATATAAATATATGAAAACCAAAAAGTTTTCTTAATTTATTAAAAACATTTCTTCCTTGTTCACATGGGCTTTTATGCTCCCAAGCATTTGTGTTAGGTCGATTAATTTGTTCATCATTATTTATTAATTTTAATTATTTTCTTTCACTACTGTTAGCGGGTTTTATTTTTTCTGCACCTTCTTCTCACAGCAGATCCTTGCATTTACTTAAATTTAAAACAATATAAAATCAAATTATTTTAACGAAACGCATTGATCTTTTTACGAGGCCAGTTTGTTGTTTACGTTTTCTTCCCGCGACTTCTGTTCGATTTCTAATCCGTTCAGCATATCCAATAACTCGCTATCAGTGATTTTCTCCTCAAGTGGCATGCTTACATTTATGCCTTTATCTGTTGGATTCCTAACTGGTGAAGTTCTGCAAGATTCACCCATAATCTCTTTGAGTTCTTTTTCTAATGCATCATCCTCGGTCAAAGATCGTACAGACTCGTCGAAATTTGGATTAGCCAAAGCATCTTGAATTTCCACAAAGGAGTCCATAGTTTCACGTACATCTGAGATAATTTCATCGACATTATCATATTTTAGGTTAGACGTGTCAAGGGCATTTTGTAAAGCTTTGGAGCCAAACTTATAAGCGTCCAGTATAACGCCATTTAATTTGGCTTCATGGACATTTGATAAAAGGGTTTCAATATTGTGCAAAGCAAAACTTCGGCGCTCTAGAAGTAAAAAATATTTTAAAAATATGAAAAGATTAAGAGTTCAAAAAAATTACCATGGTTTTTTTCCAATAATTTTCTTTTACGTAAAAAGGTTTTGGCCATTAACCGATTGTTTTCTTTCATATATTGACGAGCCTTATATTCCTTATCCTGAATTTCTAATTCTATTTCTTCAAGTTGTGTTTCTAAGCTTTTTTGAGTTACTTGTAGGTTATGAATGGCGTGATCTGTTTCTGTAATATTGATATCGTTCTCTTCTTTAGCTAAAATTGAAAAAAATTTAGTAGGCGGATGAAATTTGTAGATAGTTTAATCGAAACAAATGTAGAAAACAATTTTCCAACTTACAGGGGATTTTAACTAAGTGTATCTCGTTAGAGTTCGGTTTGCACTCCAAACCTATCTTTCTTTTAACGCTTAATGTGTGAAGACATATACGCAAACATTCCTCGGAAATATTTAATGCTGCGCAAATTTCCTTGTGCAAATCACCATAGTGATGAAGTGTGCCAATGTAGGGAGGTTGAAATAATATTTTCTGTAAATCTGAGCAATATTTCTGAAATTAGAAAATTTCATATATTAAATGCGATCAAATACATCCGTAAATAAATTTGTATTTTAATAAATTCTTACATTCATTGCTTCTAAATGAATATACTGCGTAAGCCCCAAATGTACCTCAGGCGAACCGAATTGCGATTTAATTTTATGCAATCCCCAGTAGAAAGGTTTCTTATAAAAACTATTTACTACCCAGCCAGACCAGCTGTTTTCAGGATCGTATTCATAGTCTTCACGTAAACGTATAAGTTTTTTTTTCTGCATTTCTTCTAATACCGTGTCAAAACAACAAGGCACACGTTGACCTTTCGTAAAGTTATCCTGCAATTCCTGTTTACAGAAGTTGGCTTTACCTTTATTAAAACAATACTCTTTAATTGTATCTTCCCAGAACTTCATTTTGGAGTCGTAGCTTTCAGGATTAACGCTACGATCACGAAATGGAGCTAGCAGAACTTGGACACGTGCCTCATCTTGCCAGCAGGTTGGATATGGATATACTTCACAAGTTTTTCTCGTTTTTTTTGGAGTATTTTCACTAGACATTGCAAAATTTTGTTTTTGTTTTCAATATTTTGTTTGCTATATTATAGAGATGGCACAAAATTGATAATTAAGGTTGACATTTTAATGCCATTAGTGATGTAATTGTTTGTATTGATAGAGCCAGTTCACATTGGATTAGTTGTGCTGGTCTAACATGGCAGTTTGTCGGCATTTTCGGTGAGGGGGGTAGTTTTTGGTTGGCACAATTTTTCTACCAGCTTCAACCCCGCAAAACGAGAACAAAACTAATACACATGCATTTATAAAAACACAGGTCTTGTGTGTTTTTTTTGCAGAGCGATTTTTGGTCTTCAGTTGGCTATCATCGTGTTAATATGAATATGAATTCAAAAGTAGATGAATAGATTTTATGATATTTATTTTTATCTTTTTTACCTAAATATGTTTTAATCTTTGAAACAGTCTTTTTAATTAAATTTTAACGATATATTTTATCAATATTAAAAAAAAATTAATTTTTAATATCAAATTGAAAAATTTTTTTTATTTAATTAAAATAATAAAGGTCGAATAAGAATAAAAATAATTTTACAGAAAATAAAATTAGAAAGAAACTTTTCATCATCACTTAATCCAGCCATATTTATTTTGTAATGCGTATACGGTGTTGTATACCGAATGAAAAACAAACATGAAATGAATAAAAAACACTAACACACACAAAGCTGTGTATACGTATACAATTTTGTGCTAGAATAATTAGTCTAGTGTGTTTTGGAAAGAACAAATATTAATCCAATGTGAACTGGCTTATATATTTTAATTTTTTGACTACAGATATTGCTGCCCGTGTGAACATAGTATTAAAGTTAATGCAATCACCTGTTATTAGTTGGTGTAGCAGATAACAAGTTACACAATTCAAACATTAAAGTCAGGAAATACCGGGGCACATAGAATCCGTCATTCGTTATACTTTGACGTATTCAACTGAAGTTAAAGTAACGACGGATGAGGTTGGCACAATGACGGACAAGAAATCAGGTTTTATTTTGTTTTTTCGACACATGCATATGTACATATTAATGAAAAGATTAAATTACTTATGATGGTGCAGATTTTTTAAAAAATAATTCCCTAGCTAGATATATATGCATATACATATGTAATTGTTTCTAATGGTATTTGCAGATGTGTAGCCTGTTGTGGTGTGAATTGGTTATGGCGTGGTCGTGTTAAGAAATTAAAATTTAAAAAAAAAACAACGTCTAGATGGCTATTTTTAAATATTTTTCATTGATTTTTATTAAATTTGCTTTGTATGCGTTCAATAATTACTATGCATTTCTTTTATTTTTAATTATTAATTATATTTCATACACTACTTACGAATGTAATATTTACTCGTATTCTGGATTACATAAAAAAATGTTTTAATTTTAGACTCAAATCGAAAATGGCACAAACACTGCCATTACTTCAATATTAGTTCCGGATTTGAACAGAAAATATGAAAATTTATGTTTTTTTTTATAAGCGTATCATATCTAGTTGACTTAATAAGGGGTGGTCATGAAGCGAAAGCAGTCTTCCGTATAAAAAAATTAATAGACGACGAACAGACAATGTCGGATATAATCGAAAAGAAAAATAGTCAGCAAGGAATGAATCCGTGAAAGTAATATCATATTCTTAAAGCAACAACTCTGCGAGCTTAAGTAAAACATTGCAAGGTGCGTCGACTTGCAGCATAAAGTTGCAGAACACAGTTTCGCGAAAGATACATTTTGTGATATATGGTCCGCTACATATTTTTATGAATTGACAGATTATGTGTGTGCTGCAATATTTATGCACTTACTCTTATTTGAGCTTTGCAGGTGGTTGATTAATTTATTCAGTTTATTTTTCTTACAAGGGTTTTAATATTTATTATTTTATACTAATATTTAAAGAAAATAATAATTAGTAAAAACAGTAAACGGAATGACCTATTGTGTCTTTACAAACTTTGAAGTTTTCTAAGAAATTGTATACACACAAGACAGCAACAACAAAAACAAGTACCGCAGAACAAAAACAAAACTCAGCCAAACAGCCGACTACACTAAATGATGATAACAATAATAATATGATATGATGTTGCTAAAGTAGAATTCTCTTAATATGCGAGATATATAAGCACCACCTGCTGGCAATGGAGCCAATTAAAGTTGAAACATCGTTAAGTAAAGACAACAAAATAAAAAAGCATTTTTAGGCGTTACTGTGGTGAAGTTATCATAGCGTTTATTTTGTGTATATTTAAAGTGAATAAATTGTGTAATTTTATTTAAAAACTCTAGAGTAAGCGTTTATTAAAAGAAATAAACGTACGCGTAGCAAAGAATATAAAGCGAAATAAGTATAAAAGTGAAAATATAACAGTGATTGCCGGTGTACTGTGTAGGATGGTTAAAAGTGTACTTCGTGGTTAGAAGCACTTTGTTGATAAAATTGAGACCTACATTAGATCCTCTGCTGAAGCGAATAAAAGACGTAACAAATAATTTTTTTGGCATTATGTATTTATTTAACTTATTTTCTAGATGGTTTTTGACGCTACCATGTGAGTTTTTGTTAAGGAATCGTGTTTGTTTTCGGTTTCCAGTTAATTAGTTAACAGTAACAATAACAATTTAATATAAATTTATCTTCCTATTTTAAATGCTTGTACAGTACAACTTATTATTTTCTATAATTACTAAATACGTCATGAGCAAATTGAAGTTTAAAAGTAGAAAAAGTATCATGTTAGCCAGTTAAGCTGGCCAGACACTAATTTGTGAAAGCGATTTAAGCGCACTCGATATCGTGTTACGTGATAATGAGCATTTGTGCGCACAATTCACGAACAATTAAAAATGTTGAACTTTTTGTGTTTTCTAGCTGCTTTAGTGAGCGTGGGAGCGAAAATTTAACAATGTTCAATAATCATCACTATTTCGCGTAGGCAAGAAGGTGAATTTAATTTCTTGTCAATAATTAAGTTAAAGTTCGTATTTAAATCCCCTATAACAAATCAACTTTCAATATTTTCAACATCTACAACTCATCTCTTACCGATCCGTTAAAATTTTAAATCGAGAAATATATCAATAATTTGTCATAATGATAAAAAAAATATAAAAACATTTCAGTAAAAATTTTTAGTAAAACAAAAAACTAGTCCTCTTTCTTTTATTTAGATTTAAAATTTCTAGTAACTAAATTATCCATATTAGATAATAAGGCGCTAATATAACAAGCACACGATGAGTTTAGGTAATAGAAATTTAAAACAAATTTTTAAAAATTATTGCAAATCCAATATTTAAAAAAAGGTCCGGGGCCAGTTTATTCACTGCCATCAACAATTGGTTATGAAAAACATGATCAACGTAAAATTCGTAGCCCACAATATACAATGGCTCCCCGATTAAAGACAAAAAGTGTAAATTTAACACCGGGACCTGGAATAAATACCTCGGGTTTAACACGATATGGAAAACCAACAAGTTATGCTTATAGCATGGCACCTAGATTTTTCCCTAAAGGTATGTAATTTTTAAGTAGTGTATAGTTTAATATTAAGTTTAATTTTTCGTTCCCAAAAGATTCCAAAAAAATTGGACCTGGCCCAGCGAACTATGATGTAACAAAAAAGCCTTATGTAAGTTCGCCAGCTCCACCATCATATTCTCTGGGCCAACGCGAAAAATATCGTTTTAAAAATCTATGTCCCGGACCTAACGCCTATGCCATTAAACTAGGCACGATAAAAACATCTGCTCCAGCTTATAGCATGTAGGAAAATTTAATAACAGTTTATATAAATATATTCCTTTTTACTGTTACATTTTTAGAGGCCAAAAGACGGAGCTAAAAACTAAGGGAGGTTCGCCAGGACCGGCCTCATATCCAGCCGGTAATTTAAAAGCTGTATTGAGAAAAGCACCAGAATATTCAATGAATGGTCGAAATATAGTTACAAATATTCCACATATTCCTGGCGCAAATGCTTACGACCGTATGAACTATAAGCCGGGAAAGACATCACCGTCATACTCTTTTGGTGTCCGTCATTCTCAAAAATCACCTCCCTATGTAGTGCATTGTGATAATGTATGAATTCTGAACATCCGATGTGTTTTTTAATTTTGTTTTGCTTGATTTATTGCTGTTTTCGAACCTTTTCTGTATTAGACAAGATTACGAAAACAGCAATTTGCCAAGTAAACCGAATATAAAAAAAAAATAGCGAAATGAACCATTTATTTTAGAAGTATACTACGACAATTTAATTTTTAATTTAGAGTTAAAAATAGTAAAGATTTAAAAAACAAAATAGAGAAGAGAAGACAAAACATAGATTTTATCAAAAAGTTTTAAATAAATGACGAAATGCATACTTCGAAAACTAAACTTGATATCACATAAAAGTTATCAGAAACAGTTCTTATTCTTATCAATGCTTTAATAAATTTCTTAAATAAATCTTTTTGTCAAGTCTCTTCTACATGAGCATCCGTGAAATTTTTAAAATAAAAGGTTCAATTAGCCGTTCAAATTATATTTAATTAATAAATTCAAGCACTTTAAGCTAAATAGTTGAATAAATTATATGTAATATTAACAAAAAATAAAGCAAAATTTAAATGAAGTTTATCGACTAACATTAATTTCATCTTCGTAACATTATTAATTAGATAAAATTTAGCAACAACAAGTAGCTTTAAATAATTAATGAAATCCCTTTTGAATGTTGTAAAAATGTTTATGGAAAATTTTCACATGTTTATAGTCGTTTCTGATCTTTCAGTTATCGCTCATATCGAACAGGTTTTTAGTGAAAAGTTCTAAGCAATAAGAGCAGGTAAAATAATTTAAAAATTATAACAATGATGAATCGGTGACATCAGTTGCGAAGAAATTTAAAGTTCATCATAGTTTAACTTTACAAATTCTAAGCTAATTTTCTTTTTCGAGCATGTTGAACACCATTTACAAAGGAGTTAGTCTATGGAAGTCTAGCAAGTAAAGAGAACCAAACGAGCCGTTTAAGATGAAAAAAAAATGAAAATCATATTGAAATGACTAAAGCTATACAGTTTTACGAAAAATAAACGGGCTGAAATACAATTCGTAAAAAGCCGCTTGGGATTCGATCTAGAGAGAGGCCGTTCTCTTTTCAGATCAATCGAAGTTCAACTGAAAAATGCAGATGGATTTTGGGTAGTAGGCAGACCTTACAAACAACGTCTAAGGTCTTGCTATTCTCAAGGCACACTTAAGCACGGTGGAGAAAATATTTTGGTCTGCGGTTGCTTCTCCAGACATCGGATCAATTCACAAAATTCCTGGTATAATAGTTTCTTTGGTACACATGGATACTCTAAATGTTATGTTGCCACATATACAGGAAGAAATACCACCTATCACCTGGTGGTATCAACATGACAACAATCCGAATATCACATCTAAGTGTGAGGTTGGTTTTTTAATAAGAAAAAAGAAATAAACGTTTTGAAGTAACCAGTGCAATCCCCACATCTCAATCAATTAATCGCGATTGCTTTTATCAGTCGACGTCACGCAGATGAAGAAGAGGTTTTGAAAATAAGAGATACCTAATCAAATATTAGTGATATTTAGATTTAAACGAAACAATCTAAAAATATAATTTTGTTTTTTGGCGGAAAGAAAATCCTGTCAATCAGCAAATGTGGATTTTTTTGATTTTCATAGTTCATAAATTTTGTATATAAAGAAAATGTTATCAATTTAAAATCTTGTTGGGGTCATTCCTTATTTAAGCAACATGATAAAAAAATGTTTTAATATGAAATTTATTATTAGGAATCATTACTTTTATTTTTATTCGTTCTTTTTTTAATTTAATTAAATATGAACTATTCTTTTAAACGGTCTTCTAAATAAATTAACGATTTTATTTTTTCGATATTTCGCTTTCCTGTGGAAAGCTTCTTCAGGAAATTGTTTTTTATTTTTAAAATTAAAATATAATTTCCTGAAGAAGCTTTCCACAAGCGAAATATCGAAAAATTAAAATCGTTAAATTATTTAAAAGACCGTTTAAACGATTAGTTCATATTTAATTATTAGAAATCTTAATTTAGTCAAATATAACCAATTTTTAGTCTTTTCATTATATATAAATGTACCATTTAGATACATCCTTTTTTGTAGATTACTGTCATCTAAAATTCTCCGAAACTAAACACGCTGTAATAAATAAATTCATTCATTTGCTGATAGACTTAGAAAGCCTGACAAGGCTGAATGATTTAGCTGAAACCGTATATTAGTTTTTGCAATTTGTCATTTGTAGCATACTTTTAGCACGAGTCGGCCCATCTTATATGAAGAGGCGCTTTTGGAGCACAGAATATGATACTGCATATTATGAATTTCATCGCTACTCCGATCATGAGTCTTCTACGACTAAAATTGTTAGCGAAAGTGATCAAGAAAAATATGTTTTGTCGTGTAATGTAAATATCATTTTGCCATACCAATTAAAAATCAAGTGTCAAAAAATATGGAATATTAGAATCAAACACCAATAGTTAACTTCTTTTGCAGTTAGTCAGGTAACAAAGTTTTTGTTTTCGTTTGCTTGGTGAATGAAATCGCTCAAAAGTCATCACATGCTTTACAAACGAAAGTCTTCAAGTCGATCGATATCCATCGCATACCGAATATATTGATATGTCCTATTTTCGAAAATTTTAGTGTTCGTACTGAATTCCCATTGTCTTTCAATTTTATATGTTCACATTCCTAAACATATATATTAGGTTTTTCAACAAGAAGTTTGTTTTTCAATTGTGGTAACACCAATATTAGTTATGACATTTATTTTTTTGACGTATTCGTAGTATATGCATTGGCAATGGTTACAAAGAATTCAATTCGCACGAAAATCGCATTTAAATCCACTATGAAAATGGTAATATTTTCGGACGACATAATCGTCCTTCTGAGCCCGCTATTAAGAATTTGGTCGTTAAATTGAAGTCGGCAGGCTCGATACATATGCGAACACCAACGCGTATCCGTCCGGCTCGTTCAATCAAAAACATCGCAGTCGTGAGCCACTGGTTTGAAGTAGATCCAAATTTGTCAATTCCTCGACGTATTTGACAATTGAGGTTATCTAAAACCACTACATGACGAATTTTGCGTAAGAAATTGACTTTGAAACTTTACAAGGTTCAACTGGTGCAATTCATTCAAGAATAACCGGCTGGTTTTTCTAAAAAATGTCATTTTTTCAGACAAAGTCAGCAAGCAAACTTGCTGCATTTAGGCTTCTGAAAATCCTAGAGCGATTATTGAGATGCCTTTGCATGCTCAACGTGTCACTGTATTGTGCGCTGTGTGGTCTTGATTGTGCCGTTTTTTTTCGAAGATGAGGCTGGAAATGCAGTAACGGTCAATGGAATTTTGGCCTTGATGACTGTGGTTTCAACAGAACGGTGCCACATGTTACACAGACAATGGAACGATCAATTTATTGCAAATCAAATATCTCGATTACATAATTTTACGACAATCAGCAGTTAAGTTGCCAGCCAGATCGTGTGATTTAACACCACTTGACTATTTTTTGTAGGGATATGCTAAGGACAGAATCTATACGGAGACAATCGAATCGATTTTACCCCTAAAACTCAAAATTCCTGATGTGATTGATGAAATAGGACCGCCATTTTGCAACAAAGTGATTAAAAACTCTAAAGAAAGAATCTACATCTGTCAGCGTGGGCGTAGTGGGCATTTATTAGATATAATTTTTCATTTATAATTGCCGAAGAATAAAAATTTGAATCATTTTTATTTAAATTTTTCTTTTATTTTGTTTTACAAAGCCAACATCTTGTTGAAAACCCCTTTATGTTAACTTGACTCTGTCAATTTTAAATAAATATAATACATTTTTGTTTATTTAGATTTATTTTATTGAATCACTGAATGCATAGAATTGTCTTCTACGTCTATAGCATGATGGACAGTAAACTTCAACTGTTTGGCTGTAAAATTTCTTTATCGGAATTGTCGAAGATCATTTTGAATAAATTTCGTTGAATTTTTGTAAAGTTGATTTAATTTCTGCCTTCAATACACAGATTTTGTATTCCTACGCATCCAGCTTTGCTTTCAATAGTTACACGATCTAGAGGCACAATACTGCTCATCCAATCGATTGTTTGCGACTTCTTCTTTCAAGGTACAACTCGAACCTGAAAGTTTTAAGTTGATTATTTAAAAAAGTTTATCCTTAGAAAATGTTCCTAACACAAACTTTTCGGTTGAGAATAACAACACGAAAATTTTTTCAAAATTTTTTTTCTTCAAATAAAATGGCAACAAGAAGACATCAAGTTTTACGCAGGTCAAAATTTAAAACAATTAAAAGAAAATGTCAATATAAACTGAATGCACGTTATTGGAAAAATCTTTTAGTAAATTTAATGGAACTTCCAAAATACGCCTAGTTCTACATGGTAAATATAAAAACTTAAACGTTTTACCTAATACATTAAACCGAATGATTTGCAAAACAACACATACTCAATTATTTATAAATATTGTGCATTAAAAAGCACAGACGCAGAAATACCGAAACTGTGAAAATTTCAATATTAAGATTTATTTTTAAGACAAAAAATCCTTTTTCATTGGATGTTTTAATGTAGTCCTACTACTTTCTCTCATCCTTAGAACATTAACTACCATTTTAATATAGATTTGTTCGAATAAATTACATTCTTACAACGAAACAAATGAGCATGCCATTTTTAACTTCCAACAACCCGATTTTCTTTCTAATTTTTTCTATCAATAATAAGTTTTGCTCGATTTGTACTTGCTGATTATGGAAGAAGCTCTGGGGAATTAACAAAACTGTCATATCGCAAGATTTTTGTTTTATGCAAGTTTTTCGAGGTAAAAATTACTCAAGGTTTGTACAATTAAAAATTTTTATTACAGTTTTGTAACAAAATTTTATGTAGATTGGTGTTTCCATCTTTAGTACTATCAATACAATTTTATAGTTTAGTACTTTTTATGACACAAAGTGCGTTTTAAATTGCAAAGCTTCTTTTTTTATTATTGTTTTATAAATAATTAACATTCTTGATGAATATTAGGACACAAGGAAATAATAAATTAAAGAATACAGAGAGAGAAAGTGGAACAAAAATTTTGTACAATTGTATTTTCCTCCGACCTAGAGAACTGATTTAACATAAAGACTGGAGTGTACAATTTTATACAAAGCGTAATTGGCGCAACCATTTAAAATTTTTTGATTTGCCTCTGCTTTTTTAAACTGGACTGAAACTAGTTCGTTATAAATGCGAAATTTTACGTAATAATTTTTAACAATAAATTCGTTTCAATAAATAAAAGTATTGTGTAAAAATAATTTAAGTATTGGTTCTTTATGATATCTTACTATTTAAGTTTTTTTCCAGAGGACACTAGATTACATATACATAATTTAAAATAAAAAGGAGCAAGCTCTTAAGCTTCTAATTATTTTCTTGGATAACATTTTGCTTTGCATATGTAAATTTTTATTTAAATTTTATATTTTTAAATCTTTAGCAAAAAAAAATATCTTTCGTAATCATTTTCTTTTTTCGAATCAGAATTATAAATAATAAATTAAAATATTTTTTCTTAATCAATAACTTTTCCAAACCTGTTACATATATATTTACATATGTATCTATATATGTGCACTCTGGTTCTGCGACGGTTTTGGTAAAAATCAGCATTATCCTGTGCCTAATTAAATAAACAATCATTTAAATTTATGTTGAAAGTTTAATCAAACATTAGCGACTTACGACATTTGTCTATCAAATTACTTTAAAAACACTTAACAAATTTTCTCTCGCTCTCTATCAAAAGTCTCATACATATAATAACGTCAATAAATTCTCTGAAAATTTAGAAAAAAGAGAAAAAATATAAACACTTTAGTAAGTGTAATTTATAAAGAAAAACTGTATCAGTACTAGAAAAAAAAACATATCAAGAAATCATTTAACTGTTTTTGTTTTCAGATTTTAAAATAATTAAATGATTATTGAGTAAAGTAAATTAAAAGTTATAGTTAGATATTGCCCATATTATTACCAGAGTTTCACTCTTTCTCAAAAATATTTTTGCAAACTTTTTGGTTGTTTAGAAGAGTTTTATCCCCTGATGCTGGATAGGTAAAAACCATCTTTTCATTTTTGTAACTCTTTAAGAAACGACTCTGCAAAAGTAAAAAGATTAGTAAAATTTGAAAATAAAAAAATCTTTTTAAAATGATCGAAAGAATAAAATACAAAGACATGCTGTTTTTTTTCATTTCATGGTCATTTTAACATAATTTTTAAACCCTTAAAATACAAATATCTCGTAATGTTTAGGTTTAAAAGAAAATCTCTATAATTTTAATATGAATAAATTCATGTATATATAAGTTGTTAGTGCGTCTGAATATAAACTTTTAATAAGCAAAAGCTAAACGTGAACAGCACATTTTTATCGAATATTTCAGCACATTACTTTTCTGTTAGATGATTTTTGTTCCGTTCACAAAACTTTAAATGTAAATTTCGTTTATATTTTGCTTTGCTATTTGCCAAAAACTATATTTTTTATTTTTAAACACAATTTGCTTTTTTGTTTTTGTACGTTAATTTTTAATTTATCATTTTTCCCCGACAACGTTTTTTTTGCTTATTATTTGCATTAACCGGTTTTACGGGAGTTTTAAAACATTTACATGTACTTATTAAAAAAAAATATATATTTAAAATATACTAAAAGTTAAAAAAAATTTATATTAGTGCTTTTATAAAGAAAAAAATTACATTTAACTTTATTTAACCAAGTTCTTTTTAGTCTTTGTGTCTAGCCATGGACCATTAAAATGACCAAATAGTGGTGGGTAAGTTGTTGTTGTGAATTTACATCTTCTCCTGAATAAAGGGATGTGTTAGAGCCTGATTTAATGAAATTCGTTTCGAGGGATCCAAAGCAAACATATTGTCCAGTAAATCTTTAAGTTGTGTTACTTTGCGATGCTGATCATCTGGTAGATTTTGATCGGCTATTAATTCTTGTTGTAAATTTCTCGATGCTTTGATGACAGGCATTACAACGATTTTTTCCTACATGAAACAAGAATTTAACATCAACAAAAAATATTTTTGTAACAATTTAATTAAAAATAATCGATATGAGCAGTTTTATAATAACTCCACAAAAAATAAAAAGTCAGTAAACATTTATAATCTCTAGGTACAAAATTAATTTTATTTTTACTGATTGCGAGCGGAAAAATTTTTATTACAATTACTTATCCACAAGCTACAGTTGTAAGAATCACGAACAGCAGTCTTTTACTGACTTTTTTAGAGTTATTTCGCTAATGCAATTCAATAAAACACATTTCATTTATTTATCATTCTTTTTGTTGTTTTTTTTTTTCATTTCTGTATGGATTTAATAAAAACATTTTTGATGTGCATTTCTACTTTAATTGTATAAACTTTATATTAATTCCACTTTTCTAACAATAATAAGAAAATTTAAACAGTATAACAAAATAAAACTTTAATAAAAATACTCACCCTTTCTGTAATCTTATCAATTTCATGATAGAGGAAATTACAGCTTTGATCAAAATGTTGATCCTTAAATTGGCCTTTTCGTATAATACGATTAGGAATTTTACCTTGAATGAAAATTAAATTTAAAAGTCATTTGACCATTTTATTTAGTCTGCGAATAACTATCACCTTTAAGATCCATAAAGTATTTCAGCATCTGATTATTACTTTTGCCGCTAAAGAGAATTTTGCCCGTATACAGTTCATAAATGGTACAACCAGCTGACCACATATCAATGCCATAATCATAAGGTATACCCAAAATAATTTCAGGTGCGCGATAAAACCTTGATATCAAATAGGGTGTTATTTCATTATCATTTATAGTCGATGCCGATCCAAAATCACAAAGTTTTAAAATTAAATTGTTTTCATTTACTAAAATGTTGTCGGGTTTTATATCAGCATGTAAAATTCCAGTTTTCTTTAACAGCTTAAGGGCTAAAAACAATTGTTGGGTATAACTGCGGACAGCTTTGATGTGTAGACCCACATTTTTGCCATATTTCTTAAGGACTTCACGTAAATTCATAGCTAACGGTTCAAAGACCATACAGAGATGCTAGAACAAAATGTGAATAGTATTTTTGAAATGTATGCTGCATTGCTTTGTATTAAATAGAAACTCCTGTAAATTAATAAAATTACAACTTACTTGTTTATGGAAAAAGTGTCGATATAATCTCAAGCAATGAAAACGGTCATCAGGATCAGCATCATTAAGTTTCTTCAAAATTTCCAATTCGCGTAAACCAGTTTTATGCCTAATTTTAAATATTTTTAATATTAATGGCAAAAATGTGTTTCTTAATTAAGCAACATACGTACATTATCTCATTGTTACGGATAATTTTAACAGCAACATTTGCATTTCCTCTTGCTTGATCTCTAGCCCGGATTACATTACTGAAAACTCCTTGACCTGTATACCCACACACAACATAACGAGTATCTAAAACTTCGCCAATGCGTACACGATAGTAACCTTCGGCATCATCCCAATTATCTGTAAGAGCAGGATTTTCTGCCATATTTTTATTTTGAACAACAGTGTTGGGTGACTAAAAGGATATAGAAAAAAATTATGTATTGTGGAAAAATTAATTTAGAAACTAAGAAAAATAAAATTAGAATTTTTCTTTAATTTCTAATTTTGTTTTGTTTGATTTATATATCTGTGTTTTATTTATAAAATTGAAATTTACAAGCCAACGACTCACATCGAAATTCGAATCTACATCCTGATCGGCAAACATATCCCATTCAGGTCTCTTTTCCTTTTCTTTATTTGTGCTAATGGATGTTTTATGATTATTTTCTTGTTCCATTTTAAGTTCTGAAGTAACGATATTTTTTCCTGTGGAAAGGTGAGGCGATTCGGACACTTGCAAAGGTGAAGGTGTACGTGATCTACGTCGTTTTATAGGCGGATGTGTAGATAAAGATTCTTTTTTCTCAGAATTACATGAATTTTTAAATTTATCGTTGTCATTGTGTGTTATGTTCGAAGATGATGAATGTGGGTGTGTAGGTGCAGCGGTCGCTTGTTTTGTGCTAGCTAATTTCTGAAAAGTTATGAAAATAAAAAGAGTGGATATATTTTAAAAACTGTGTGCGAAAAAGACATTTTACCTTTAACAATTCTTCGCGCTGTTTACGTCTCATTTCAATTATTTTCTCTTCATCATCATCTTCATCAATGTTTATATTGATATCAATCTCCTTTTCACTGCTCGATTCTTTTTGTTGGGGCTTTTGTCCTTCGCTAAGAGAGCCGCGGTAACGATCACGATCTTTAACTTCATTTCGTTCATTGCGATCACGACAAGAACGTTGTCGCTCCCTTTCACGTTCTCGTTTACGATCCGATTCAGCTTTACTACGACTATGAGATCTTTCACGCATCCATCTTTCGCGCTCTCTATTACGGTCTCTATCACGCCCTCTTTCTTGGGGCCGATTACTAACTGAACCATTTCGGTCAGCTACTCGAGATATTCTATCATCTCGTCCCTTATGATCATCGTCACGACTAGTGTCACGTTCCCGTAATTTATCCCTGTTTATTTCTTGCCGCAAATCTTCTTTTTGGCGGTTTTGATCATAATGTTCTCTATGTCGCTGGCGATTACGATCTTCTTCAGCTTCAACATGATGCCGTCTGTCATGTGAATCCATTTTATGACCTGCAGAACGGCTTCGACTACGGTTATTGCGAGCATGACGATCAGAGTGAGAATATCTGTGTTGGGTATCCTTAAAATCTCGTGAGGAATGTCGATCGCTCATTTGCTCTCTAACGGAATGTGGTGGTGGCGTTACAGATTGACGACCTTTGCCAGAACGGCGTTCTCGCTCGATTGAATTTCTTACCTTACGTGGTCGCTCCCGACTAACCACTCGCTTCTCCACCGGTGTGTCATCACCACCGCTAGAATCATCCAATAATATAATATCGTTTTCATTTGTAATTTTATCTTTAGAAATGTTATTTAAAATATTTTTACTAGTTGCTGATGATAAGGGCTTTTTTGGTTCTCCCCTTTTATTCTTCTCAATTCCAGTTGTAACCAAACTTGAAGATTTATTTAAGTAAGATTCAGTTTCCGGCAACGGACATTTCACTACTGATCCCGAACAGTTGCCATCGCCTTCAGTGTCGGACATGTAAGCACCTAAACGAGCTTGTAAAAGGGCCTTTTGTTTCATCAATTCGTCTAAATTGAGATCATCCTCTATTATGGCTAAATCAGGACTTGCGACATCAGCAGGTCTAAAAGTTATTTTTAAATGTTAATGTACAGAAATTTCTGTGCTTATATATGAACATTCTCTGACAAAAGTATTGCGCTTAAATTTTACAATTACGATTTAAAGTTGCAAAATAGGTGTGTACCGGTCCGAGAAGATTTGATGCATGCTCAAATAATTTTATTGTTTAGCGATTTAAAAACACGCGTTTGTTATAAATACAATTTCTCTGTGTGAGTTATAGTATATTAAAAATAAGAACAAGTGTGACTTTGGGCATTTCTAGTATTGTAGAGTGTTATTTTTAACTTCATCTTACCGCGTTGCTAGATTTGAAAAAAAAATTAAATATTATTGTGCGGATTGTATGCAGTACACATAACATTGTGAGAGGTTGCACTTTTCACTTTTTCTTACTTTTCAATTTATTTTATAATCTTATTATAAGTTTAATTTTTTCATTAAAACACAAATGATGGAAAATAATTCGAACTTATGTGTCTTATATGTCTTTCAATAGTGTTTTCTTTCGGATCGAAATACAAAAATGTGAGATTTCTTAAAAACTTATATATCTAACTACAGACGTACAAATAAATGCTTTATTCTAAAGATGTGCGGGTCAAATAAGTAAAATATATATATATAACAATTTACATTTCATAAAGCTGTTTAGCAATTTTTTTGTGGAAAAACGATATTATTATTGTTTTTTATTCGCACAATCGACATCTCAGCATTGATCAAAACAATTGAACTTGTTTTTGTGAATGAAAATTGAATATAAACAAATATCAAGCGAAAAATGGAAAACTCGAAAACGTGTTATTTTCGACGAGTGTTTCTGCAGTTTTGTGTAAAATTTCTTACTTTATCCGTAACATTTCAAGAAACAATGCGCTTGCATAAAAAATCAACTTATGATTATTAAGTAATTATATTTAGATGGAAACAAAAAAAAAACTAACGTAACATAACATTCGTTTGTTAATTAAGTAAATTAAGTAACAAAAATGGTGCAATCTATTTTAAATTCAATTTAAGTAAACTCAATGACCCAAGCTTTTTAAAACTTTTCTCATTCCAGATTGAATCCACACAACACTTTGCACTTTAAATGTAAAGTAATTTATAGATTCATAAATTCAACTTACACTTCACTTTCACTTCCGGATGATACGACTTCCGTAACTCGCAACACTTTGGTCTGTATTGTCTTCGTTATTTCCTCAACCAAACTGCAGGGATCTGTCTGTATATTAGGTTTTGTTATCAGAAGAGTGTTTGTTTTAACGTCACGGTTCACTCGTAAGGAGCAGTTTTTGTCTTTATTTGATTTTTTCATAATTTCTGTAAATTTCTCATTAATAGCACCACTTTTTCTTTTCTCAAACGTTGACTCATCATCAGAGGATGTGCCTGACGATGATTGCGAGTGATGACGATGCCTCTTCTTAGACTTTTTGTGTTTCTTATGAGATTTATCTGATTTATTTAACTTTTTATGTTTCTTGTGTTTCTTAGATTTCTTATGGTGAATGCCAAAAGAATGCTTAGGACGTTTCTCGTCCGGACCGTCATAACTGCAAAGGGATAGTAGCAGATTTTGTATGTATGCATACGTTAATAAAGGCGAAATATAAGAGTACTGCAAACATAACCTCAACTTTTTACAAAAAAGGATCATATACTCACCTATTTTCATCACTAGACATTTTATTTTTCTGTTTAAATGTTTTGTTTCACCTTTTTCTATAAATATTATTAAATATTTAACTATTTTGACAAATATGCTTAAAATTGGATAAGCACAATTTTAGATATCTTTAAAAATGAAGCAGAAAATTTTTTTCTTTACTTGACGAATAACAGAGTTGTATTTTTAGTACTTTTTATTTACACATAGTAAAAAATTTTACTACTAAACCTTAGACTTGAAATTATTCACATTTTAGTTTATATTTGTAATTGAATTAAATGGATGTAAACGATGGGTATTGACACGTTTCGTACTTATAAGTAATATTAAAACAGCAATCCTTTAAAACTTCACTATTCTGGAATATCACCACCAGGTACTAACTAAAAAGCAAAATATGGCAACATGTATTACACCTATCTTGTTTTTGAACAAATGCCTACTTACCATTGTAATATTATTTCCGTTTAAAAGAATTTGATCTAACTTTGTTATACGTCTTCCTTCGGGAGTATTTTCGTATTCAGTGACATCATCCAATAACATATTAACAAAGTCATCAAAGCCTAACAAAGTTCCAACCATTTCTTTGTCATTCTTCATTATAATATGAATTCGTGAGCCAATGCATTTATCTACCAATTCTGCAAAGACAGTACAATTATTTAAGGTTTTCAAGTAATTTAAAGTTTCTTACCCAGCGGCAATAACGTGGAAACATTTGTTGGAGGTGGAACGGCGGTCATTAGAAAATTTTATTTTATTTTGTAAAAACAGAGCTAATATTTTCCGGCAAGCAGTTTGTTTTGAAAACACTCACTTTGAATGTTAGCATAATAATGTGAGTTGCCATACTCTTTTACAAACAGTAGTATTCTGGGTGTTCTGCATAAGAAGTGCTACTTTTAATCGCTACTCATTAAAATGAATTAATGTATTGGACTAAGTTTTCTTAAGCGCCATGGACACGCATCAAACTTTTTTGTCTAAACTGTTTATTTACTTCACTATATGTTTTGGAGTAAACTGGCACTAGTTTTATACTCAGTTTTGATGTGCTGCCTTGTAAGTTGTTCAATTTTTATTTTTGAATTAAATTTTGACGTGACAATTTTTTTCAGTGAGTGATATGAAAAATGTTAATGAAAAAAATTCGTTTAGAAATTAAATGAGGATTATAGTAGTTTGGTTGCTTTAAGTTAAATTCATATTATTTCAAGAATTAAATATCATATATCATCACTGCAATTTTAGAATTATATGTATATTTCGTAAATTTACTAAGGTAAAAAATATTAATTTGGAAATATTATATGCAAGTTACACGTTTATTATATTCATAAACGAAAAGATGAAATGATTTTATACAAGTAATAAAAATATAATATTTCATAATAAATTTTATTTATACGTATGTATATCTTGAATTTATATATTCTATTGCCTTCTACAATTATATTCTCAAAGCATTTTTTTCAATTTGGTTGGACATTGATCAAACGCTGCAATTAAAAACTCAGTCCGCTTTTTACAGAATTTATGTCAATATTCAAGAGATAGTTCCTTTTGAATTTATATGTATAATATAATCAGCTGACAAACTGCACTGTCCTGATGTATTTTTACGCCATGTTAAAATCCTTAAAAAAACTACAAAAACTTGGCAACTACTGATGTCATCAAACATCATTATTGTCTGTTCTTTGGTTTCAATTTTCCTTTTTTTTATTAAATTTTCGTTTGCATACTACTGCTGGAAAAAATAATTCCGTTAATTTTTTTGTAAAGAAATTTTTATAAAAAATCTAAAAAAAATTGCAAGTGTTAAAAAAATTGTATAAACCGGAAAAATTTTAATATAAAAAATATACATATATATATATAAAATTAACTAAAGGATAATAAAAATATTTGCAAATTATCGATATAATGGAAACGGAAGTGACCTCCACTTCAAATGAGGAGTCCAATAATTTTAAACACAATATTAACATCGTCCAATCAATAAATAATGAATTTACTAGCAAACAAAATATTGAGAAGCAAAATAATGAATCATCGTCAGGAGTTTCTTTAAATGAAACGAAAATAGCTAATAATAAATTAGGAGCCTCACCCAAACAATCGGAACAAAATAACACAAACAACTCTTCACATGGTGCTAAACAAAATTTAGAGGATGATTCTGCTGCTGGTGACTCTCAATATTTTTTTGAGGATGAAGTTTTTCGTATTGACAAGAAAGGTTCTGTTAAATTTGGCTTAGTCCTTGAAACACCTGGCACTTATTCAGGCGATGAAGATGATGAGTTTGATGAAATTTTAGAGAAGGGTGAAATTCGTGTTGTTTGGTATCCTGAATTTAAAGAATCTGTGCAAACGGAAAATTCGGTATGTAAATTGTGTTTCAACCAGTATATTTTTTTATCCGTTAATGTGCTGAAATACAGTTATGCAACTGCGTTAGTTTTGTACAAGGAGAGCTGTTAACAGCCGTCTGTTTAGTTTTTCTGTTTCTTTTTTTGATTTGATTTTCTAGAAACATATTGTTTAAATTCTTAAAGTATTACTTCCTGATATTATTATTATTAATTGGTTTGTAAAAACCTATTGATTTTTTAGCAAATCTGAAGGTATAAAGTCATTTATTAGAAAAATTGTGGCTTACAATTTACATACCTACATGACCTCACATTTTATCGAGCATTTGTTATAGGCGTCGAAAAATTCGATATCAAGCAAATGTTTTTAACCGAAAATACTTGCAATGTTTAAAAAATATTACGATAAAAGTAAATATTTAGGATAATGTCTATATATGTTGAAAATAATTTATTATATAGGATGAATAGAATAGAATGAAGAAAGTTGAGAAAGTATCCATAGCTTTCTGCATGTTTTGTTGTCGTTACATTAATACATTGTTAAGTATTCAGTTTTTAATCAAAACTCCCGGTTATGTGTGATTGTAATCTTTGTATTGTTTTCGCATAAATGTGGACCTTATGTGTTTGGTTGTTTTGACCAAGTTTTATGACATAGATCCTAGAATGATATTTACTCGGCGAAAAAAGGCACACAAATTTGCTAAATGTGCATAGCTTGCTATAAAGAACCTCAGTTGCGTTAGCTAACTTTTTTTAAGAAATATGAAATCAATCTAATTTAACCTTTTAATAGATTGAGGCAATATTTTTCAAACCAAATTTATTTTTAAACTAAACTAAACTAAACATATTACATACCTATTTGGTGAAAATTTTACTATATGAACTATACTGTGCTTAAAAAATATAAACCCTTTAGATCTTATTGTTATATTTTGTTCTTATAGTGGGTACATAAAATATTTAAACCTAAATGTATGTTTCAATATTATATAATTAAATAAATCTAAATATCTTTTGCCATAGCGGACATAGTTTTACAGAGGCTGTGCAAATTTGACTTGTTTGCCAGCTCACTTTTTGTTGTTATAGCAGCTATAGCAAAACAAAGGAAAACATTTATTAAATTGTAGAAATGATTTATTATCCCATCTTCAAATAAGCTGAAACTATATCTGAATACAAAGCTCTTTTAATGCCTAACGTTTTTAAAGATTGGAGTAGCCAACCTTAAATGGGCCAGTCTGTCAACCGTGAATATAAAGCCCTATTAATTGTTAACATTCTTCACTTTTGTTCAAAGATTGGATTGGCGGACCGAACGTTAATGCCTGGTGATGTCGTCAGGCGACTAGTACCTGGGAAAGAAACTCAAAGAGGTTATTGTCGTGATATTAACATGAAAGCTGATGTCAAGGTGCTGGGAACCAGATATGTTATCAAAAATGTAAATGCTGAGCGTTTAAGAGTCATTTCTAACTGGCAACGTGATGGTGCTGTATGTCTGGATTCCTGGGTTGGCAGCACAAGAGATATAGAGGAAAAAGCTGTAATAAGGTGGTATATAAGAAAATAACATAAACTAATTTCACCCTTAACAAGTTAAAGTTTTATTCGCACAGAACTGCTTCTGGTTGCCGTATAGAAATATCATCAAATGATTTTTACAACTTTCAAGATTTAAATTCACGTCGTCAACGCGATATATTTAATCCAAAAGTATTTTATCCAGGTAATACAATTAAAGGTATTCTGCCACCAATGGAAAATATAAAAATTCTTACTCCTGATATACCACTACAAACAAATAAAAAGGGAAAACCCTTAACGCGAAAGGTAGTTAAAAATAAAAAAAAATAAATAAATAAAAACAACATTAAAATAAAATCAATTAATGATTTAACTTTTTTTTATTATCATTAGTTTATTATAGAAAGTCTTTATACAGACTGTGTTTGGGTGAATTGGCAATGTAAAGCTATATCGGATGAGACAAATTTAGAAGATATTACCTTACAACCTAATCCTTGTGTAAGAGGCGATGATCTTAAGCGCCTCAAACGCTTAAATCTCTTTGAATCTTGTATGCTCCAAATTGTTGATCGGCATTACTTAACATTTTCTGTCTGTGATACGCTGGTAAAGAAAACCGATTGGGACAATGAACAAGAAAATAAATTTAAAAAAATTTTTGAACAACAAAAGAAGCAAAACCAAAAAATCTTTGTGCGCACCTCCTTTTCAGGTGGAACGGGTACAGCGGGTAGCCACCATAATTACGAGAAATTTAAGAAAAAGCTAAGCTTAAGTTTGGATGACAAATCAAGTAATAAATTTAAAAGAAGTCCTTTCAAAGGAGATAAAATAAGCAAGCGAGAGACCTCCCAAGAAATTGCCAATCATGCCAAACCTACATCAAATGACAAGGATATTGAAGAGGAATGGTATTCAACAGATGAAGAAGTTGAAATTGATGAAGATAATGGCATGGATACAAACAGCTTTCCTGGAAATCTTGAACAATATACGGATGATTATATTAGTACTACAACAACATTGTCAACGTGCTCAAGTCCCTCGCCGCACACGAGTCCCAAGCATTTGACTAAACGTCAGTTGAAAAAAAAGACTCGTAGGATATTCAAAAGACCTTTTCTATCAGAACAGCGTGCAGAATTTCAACCTAAGGAAGGAGATGAACTAGTCACCGAGGCTTTGCTAGTATACAGTACTGCTGCAGTAGTATGGCAGGATGGTACAATCGAAGCGGATGTACCCTCAACTCAGTTATATCCCATTCATCATTTGGATAATCATGTGAGTTCTAAGGCGAGGAAAATAGCAGTCAAATAGTATCCTAATAATTACTTTTAGGAATTTTTTCCTGGAGATTTTGTTATATCAGCCAAAGAAGACCAAGATGTCAGTTATCGGGATTATGGTGTCATACAAACAGTAGATCATGAAGGTAGAATAGCGCTTGTTAAATGGTTTTCTACCTATACATCTGCAGATGATCCTAAGTAATTAATGTTTATATTTATAATTCGCTATTGTAGAGAATTCAGTTCGTTATAAAAGAGAATAGTAAAATTTTGATACCAGCATAAAAGTTTCATTACCTTTATCGTTATTTTTCTTATTATTATTTTTATTTATTATTATTATTTTTGTTATTATTAGTGTTATTATTTCAATTTTGGGCATTTCGCCAAGTGGGCATTTCTTCACTTTGCAAACCTACATAAATTAACCACCACCATAACAAAAATTATAACTATCTATATATTGTAATGTGGTATTGCAATTTATTTTTCATAATGAAATAAGAAAGTATTCAATAAAAAATATTAAACAATGTTATTTTTCGTAGCCCTACATATAAAGGTGAATCCGTGTGTAGTGTATATGATCTAAAAGATCAACCAGATTTTCAATACCGTCCTGGTACCATGGTTATACGAGTGGCAAATTTTGTTGGTGAAGACGCCAAATGCACAGCAGGTCAAGTAATTGATAACTATATTGATGGACATGTCAAAGTTTGGTGGGTAGATGGTCACATTAGCCTGTGTTGGCCACAAGATCTTTTTGAAGTGGGACAACTAGATCAAGGTGATTTAAGTCATGCATCGGAAGATTCATGGGAAACTGAATCAGAAAACAGTGAAGTTGGTTGTGGCGGCAGTAGCAGTTTTAAACTATCCTTGGCTGAATCAGATATTTTAACTAATATCGAAAAAGCTCGTGTGGCTCTAGCGCGTTTACAAGAAATGTTCAATACAAATCCAAATTTGCAAAATCCAGAGGTATAGTGGCATACGTCTTTTACTTTTATCTTTCTTTCTCTTTACTTTTAATTTTGTCTTTATAATTTATATTAGGTAATGCGTAAACTTTTGACTGTTTATAAAAGTTGTCGCTTTTTAGATCGGCTTTTAAATACAAACTTCTTTCATGAAGACCATTTTACGGTAAGCTTACATTATGCCATATTCGCAAACAATATCATTTCGATTATTATATGCATATTTTACTTAGAACCGCTTTACACCATTAAGATTTATCTATTGACTTTAATTTTTTAAAATACCGAAAACTTGTAATATTTTTTACATTAAAGGATCTAATTGAACGTGTTCGTAAAGTTGGAAATCAAACAGTGCACGAGCGTGCACAGGATCAAAAAAGTCGTTTATTTAATGACAGTATGCAAGTTGCTTTAACAAATGCCAATAAACAACAGCAATACCAGTATAATACTGTAGTTTTGAATATAGCAGGTGCCGGTAACATTAATCCAGGTACACAAAGTGCCGTCGCTGGCAATATACACAAATGCCATCAAGCGACGTCACAACTTCAGAGCGTATCTGCAGGAAGTTTGAATTCTACATCCAAAGAATTTGCTCCTCGTGTACTTTTTAATATATCATCAACACCTTTTAAATGCCCAAATAGCCAAAACCATACTAGCAGTTCTGGAAGTCTGCTAACAACGGCCTCTTCATTCAAATGGCGTAGCTTTCCATTATCAGGAACAGCTGCGTCAACCAAAGATACGCAAACTAAAAAGGTCGACGATGTGCCGACATCTACTTCAATTACTTCTAACACAGAAAAACCTGCCGATAACACAATTAAAAATACGATTGATAATCATTCTAACGTAGCAAACAATCACCTGCCTCAGATAGATATTTCGCCCAGTAAAAGTAGCCAATGTAATGCCGAAAAGTATCTACTCTTAAATTCAGTTATGATGAATATTGAAAAGGTTTTCGAAAAAACAACTACTTTGAGTGCTGTTACTCAAGATGATTCGGGCAATTACTCTCGCAATGACAATTGTGATGGCAGTTCGACTAGCTACACAAGTTCGTCCGATTTAACTAATATAGAGACAAACAATTCTTTCACAAAGACTAATGATAATCAAAAGTCAATCAATCAGTCCAGTAGTAGTATAGAATTAACTGAAGAAGTTCCGGAATTGGTATGTGTACGATTGTGTTCATTACTTAAAATACAATTGGTCAAATGTCTCAATGAATTATGTGAAAAATATTATAAAGATGACCAGAAGCAAGTGAGCGACACATTAGGAATTGAATTGATTAAAAATGATGATGAGACTATTGAAACCTTAATTGATATTAAGGACAATAAAGCGACAAATAACAGTTGTAAGAATCAAGAGAATGTTATCAAAGTAGAAGATATTACTGAAGATGTAGGTATCTCATTAAATGCGTCACTTTCATTACCTGTTACTAGTGATTCAGCTATAACTGCGGAAGAAACTGGTTTAAAAGTATTAAATGACAACCTGGAATGTTTCCAAATACTTCCGAATTCTCCTAAAAATCATAGATATCAATTAACAATTTTCCATCCAAATAATACTCAACAATTTTATAAAGCTGTTCAACATGAACATCGTTTGTTAAAAACTTCGCTTCCTCCAGGTGTGCATGTGAAGTAAGCGAATTGATATTTAAAATATTACAATGTTTTTTCGAATTTATTCGATATTTACAGATTTTATGAAGATCGCATGGATTTGTTAAGTGTAATGATCGAGGGACCTGAGCGTACTCCGTATGAAGACGGATTGTTTTTCTTTGATCTACAATTAGGTCGTGATTATCCAAAAACGCCACCACATTGCCATTATGTAAGTTTCTGTTCAGATCGCCTTAATCCCAATCTTTACGAAGATGGCAAAGTTTGTGTTTCTTTACTGGGCACTTGGATGGGTAAAGATACTGAAGTATGGAGTCCTAACAGTACACTACTGCAGGTGATAGTTTCCATACAAGGTCTAATATTGGTTCCAGAACCTTACTTTAACGAAGCTGGCTATGAAAAACAAAAAGGTGAAAAACATAATTTTTATGCATTTTTGTTTGTTTCAGTTCTTTTTTTTTTATTGCCATTTAGGTACTCAGCAAGGGAAAGAGAACTCACGAATGTACAATGAAATGGTTATCATTAAACTGGTAGTTGCTACAACGAAATTAATACAAAATCCACCAGAAGCATTTTGCAGTGAAATTAAAAATCACTTTAAGCAAAATGGTTTAAAAATGTATGAACGTATTAAATCCTGGATGGAATTATCGAATCAATTAAATTCGTTAAATACGAAGGAAAATTCAAACCATGATAATGGTAAGTTTTATCAGAATAATAAATTGTAAATCTTGAATAATCATTTATATTGCGCCCTGGAGTCATAAAAAAGGTATTCAAGCATCAATTGTGAAGAGGAAAATTTTATACTAGTTGACGTGGGGAACCATGTTGCAAAGCAACAGACGCCAGCTTTTTTTTATTAGAGTTAGATATTAACTCATCTAAATTTCACTTAAAAATAAAAAGCATATGTTTTATGCGAAACTTTGTTTGTTGTTTTAAGCTTTAAAACAGTAACGGACCAAAATTGATAAAGTGATCACCGTCATTTAAATAATCCTAGCTCTATGTGCGCTAATAATCGTAACTTAAAAAAAATTATTTCACATAAAATACATTTTCAAAGCAAAATTAGTGATTTCATAGTAATTTTATTTTAGTTTCCTGGAGCATATTTTCGTAAATTTGTTAGCTTGTTTTTAAAATTTTTAAACTTTGCTCAACTGTATTTTAAGATTTTTTAAAATTATTTTTGGAGTCTTCAAAATATTATGAGAATTATTTCTTATAATTCTAATAAAATACTATTCATATGCTATGAATTCGGAAACTTTTTTTATATTACAAATAATAATTATCTTTTCTTTTTTTTATTTTATTCCATTTTCAGATTCAAATGAAAGTTTATCATTAAAACACTGCTTACCAGACTTTCCCCTAGTACCGGCAAGTCGTGGTTTTTGCCTAACTTTGGCTGAACTCTTAGGAAATTTTAAACAAAAAATAAATTCTTTAAACGAAAGTGAAACTCCAGCATCCCCTACAAAAACAAATCCAATAACTACGATTGAATAGCCTCATTTCATTTATTAAAAAAACAACAGCTTAGTCAAATTCAATTCATACATAGGCCTTTAGTATTAAAAAAAGAACAGAAACCAAAAATCGAAACAAAATATGGTGCTAATGCCTCGGTCAGCAACTAAGAGCACTTAAAAAAGTATTATTAAACAATTAAAATTAAAAAATGTTGTGTATTTTCTATCATTAAAGTCATATTATAATAAACTACTTTAAGATATTTTATTACGTAATTCAAATAATATTAACTACCAAAAAAATCTCGAAAAATTACTTTATAAAATTAAAAAAAGGAAGAATAACATTTAAATACTCTTGCTGTTAATGGCATAATACTTGAAAATGCTTAATGAAAATATAATAACCAAATTAAAATATCTTTTAATAATATTATAATTCTAATGTAAGAATTGTTTTTGTTTTGCGCGGTTTTTTCATTTGTTAATTATAATAATTTAGCTTTTAAAAATATTTCTTTCGTCTAAATCCTAAAATAAGTTTACAATTTCCTTAAGTATTTAATAAAGCAGTATTCAATTGTTTTATGCTTCTTTGTCAAAATTTAAAATTTTAATTTTGCCCAAGTAAAAAGAAGTATTATTGAAATCATAACATGTCTTTTAAAATATAAGTCGGTTTTTTAATGAATTTTTTTGTTATTTTAGAAAATAAAAATTTTAAATAATAATTGTTTTGTATAGTTCTGAAATTTTCATTACAAATTTTGTTTTTAATTCAAAGCTCTCAAATTATAGCTTTATTTATTATTGGTTATTAATTATTAAATTTTTATATGCACTTTTTTTGTCTGATAAAAACAGTTTTCTTTTGAATATTTTTAGCTTGTTTTTTCGCCCTTTTAAAATTTTTTTAATAACTTGTTCTTGCCAAATGTATGTTAAATTAAAAAACAAATTAAAAAACTAAAAAAATTAAATATATTTTTGTGAAGTATTCACATGAAAAATTAAATTTGATTGTTTTTTTTTTTGCAAGAAAGTGAATATTATTTTGAAGTGAAAACAAAATTAATTAATAATATTTTAATAATATAATAATTGAACGGATAATGGCCTGCTTCTGTTAGCCAAATTCGCACAAATTTTTAGGTTTCGAATTCACGTAATCTGATGTAAATCGTGTAACATTTATTATAAAATTTACCCAGCATACGTATTTAGAGATATTTTTACACAGAAGGAACTTTTGATAAAAAAAAGCACTGTTGGGCAAATTGACTCGGTTCAAAGCCCCAAGTGATTTATTCCTCAAATCTAACGATCTGTGAAAATTGTTTAAAAGACATATGCTACTTGCAGTTACATGTTTGAAAGAATAAAGGAAGCGAAACCAAGGAGTTCTTCAGCAAGAAAAATGGAGAAATTTCCACTCGTATTTGGTTTACATAACAGGATCGTAAGTATTTATATCGTTACGAAGATGTTTAGTTCAAGTTATAAAAAGATAATTATCATTAAAAAATGAAATGATCTTTTGTGTCTGATGATAAATTAAGATGAAGCTAAGAAATCTTGTGAATAAAAACAACATGGTTCTGTAAAATTCCACGAACTAAATTTAGCAAGCAGAAAATAAAAACAAACTAACATAGATCAAGAAGAAGACCCTCAACCAAACAAACACCAACTCTGAATAATGATAACAACTATATATGATGACATTAAAGTAGAGTTTCAAATATATAAGCTTGAATGTCAATAAAGCAGTTTAAGTGTAAACTTTGTAGGGTGAAGACACAACACCTGACAAAGCAGTTTAAATGGAAATGTTGCCAAGTGAAGGCACAGACAGTAGTGATTAAGCAGCTTAAGTGTGAACGTTGTCGAGTAAAGACGTACAGTTAATGCAGAAGCTTTTAAACGTTAAAGTAGTATAGTTTTCATCGTGTGTTTTTGTGTTTATAAACGCGATTGTCTAAATAAATTGTGTAAGGTAATTGAAAACTCTAAAAAGTTGTACGATAATTTTGCAATAAACGAACTCAATGCAAACATAGCCGATGTGCAGCAAAGTGTTGAGAATGTACTTGGAACGTCAAATCGTCAACGCTCGTGAGTTCTCTGGGCTACCAAACCATGATAATCAATTTTTTGGTGGCTAATGTTGATGTTAGTTACCTTTGATTTCAGCAAGGCGGCGCCACAAACCACGTAGCCAAGCAAAAAATTCAATTATTGCATGATTAATTTTTTGGTCGCGTATTTTCTGAATTCGGCAATGTCGATTGACTGCTTAGTGCGGTTTTACACACATCAACTTTTGTTGCTCAACTTTTGTTGTTTCCATTAGAAAGAAAGAGAATGCTTTATACCCCTTCTCTTTTCTTCTAATGGAAACTGTTAACTTACTACCCTGTGTTGCAACTCTGCTATTCTTTCGAATATTCTAGAGTATGTGTTATTGTGTTATGCTTTGCACATATTCGCAATTTGCACATGTTCTATTTTTTTCTTTCTTCTTGAATAAACGTTTGAACTAACAGGTTATGGTCCCAAGTGCGCTCTGATTTAGTTTTTGAAAAGTTTTATTGTTTGTCGATCAGGAACTGTAAGAAGGAAAAAAAAATCTAATAAAAATGAATTCCATGTACCAGATAGAAAAGTTGGATAACGAAAATTATGATTCGTGGTGTATCCATATGCGGTGTATACTGGTGCATTCGGACTTGTGGAGCGTTGCAAATGGCACTGTAGGCAAACCAACGGATGTTGCAGAGGCTGAGAAATGGGAGAAGAGAAATGAGAAAGCGCTTGCCACGATAATGTTGTTGGCAAAACCATCACAACTGAACCATATCAAAAACTGCAAAACAGCCCATGAAGCGTGGACGAAGTTGGAAGGTATTTATAAACCTAGTGGTCCTTTACGTAAAGTCAGTCTTTACAAAAAGCTTTTGAGCCTTCGTATGACCGATGTATCTAATGTGAGCGAATATCTTAACAAATTTACCGAGACTGCAGAAAAATTGGCTGAAGTGGAAATCGTATTGGGTGATGAGTTAATGGTAATTATTTTACTATCTAGCTTACCATCAGATTTTGAAAACTTTGTGGTCGCGATGGAAACCCGAGATGCTTTACCAACACTTGATGTACTCAAGCTTAAATTAACAGAAGAGAGCCAGCGGCGATTACAGCAAAATGAAGTTGACAACGAAGCAGGTGCAGGTACTCAACAAGTTTTTGCGGCACGTTCAAACATACGCCCGCGAAATGAAAAACATAACAACGGTGGTAGTGCAAACAATCGAAAATTCAAGTGCTACAAGTGTCATAAGCGTGGCCATTTTGCAAAAGATTGTAAAATGAAGGAAAATAATGAGAAAGAACAAAAGCATCGTGCATTTGGTCTACTTGCGGCATTCAACAAAAATGGTTTTGAGAAACATAAGTGGTGTGTTGACAGCGGCGCCACGGCGCATATGTGCAGTGAACGTAATCAGTTTTCAACATTTAAAAATGTTAAAGAGCAAATTATGCTGGCGTGTAACGAGTATATAGAGGCTGAAGGCAAAGGCGATGTTGTAATAAACACGAAAAAGGGTAAAATAATTTTACGAGACACGCTTTATGTTCCTGGTATAGTTGGAAACTTCATTTCTGTTGGAAAAGCTACAGCAAACGGATTAACTGTTGACTTCAAAGCCAATACTGCTGAAATAAAGGAAAAAAGTGGAGAAATTTTATTGACGGCAACAAAAGAGGGCAATTTGTTTGTTTTCTTAGAATTTTCTAATAAAAATTTTTGTTTACAGAATAATGAAGCTATACGTTGGCACAATCGTTACGGTCATCTTAATTTTAGATCCCTGAATGATTTGGTGAAAAACAGAGCAGTTAATGGCATGAAAGTGAATAGCATCCCAAGAGACATTGGCTGTACAACTTGTATGAAATCGAAAATAACATCACTACCATTTTCAAAAACAGGTCAGGAAAGAGCAAACAGCTTGCTTGATTTAATTCACACTGACGTTTGTGGGCCAATGAACACATCATCGGTTGGAGGCGCTCGTTATTTCCTTACGTTCATTGATGACCATTCAAGATATATGTTTGTGTATTTCATAAAGCAGAAGAGTGATGTATTTGAAAAATTTAAAGCTTTTAAAGCATTAGTTGAGAATCAACTTGGAAAAAAAATAAAAATTCTTAGAAGCGACAATGGTCGTGAATACATCAATAACCAATTTGACAGATTTTTAAATGAGAATGGTATCCAAAGGCAATTAACGGTTCCCCACACCCCCCAGCAGAACGGAACGGCTGAACGAGCCAACAGAACCATAGTCGAGATGGCGCGGAGTATGATTGTTCATTCAGACGTTAACGAATCATTATGGGCAGAAGCAGTAAACACTGCGGTCTATATACGAAACCGCTCAATAACAACTGTTTTGAAAAATAAAACGCCGTTTGAAATTTGGCATAATAAGAAACCTGATGTCAGTCACTTACGTACTTTTGGTTGCAAAGTGGTTGGTTTGGAGAAAACGCAATCTGGAAAATTCTCAGCAAAGGGGAAAGAATATATATTAGTTGGATATTCTTTGACCGCTAAAGCATACAGATTATATGATGTAAACAAACGATGCGTTGTTGAAAAACGAGATGTTAAGTTTTTCGAGGATTTTTCTAAAATAGCAAAGCCTGAATCGGATAAAAAGGATGCTGATGCGAAAATATTTGATGAAATTACCACTTCCATTGACATAGCGAGTGACAGTGATGACAGAATATCAATTGGGTCACAAACGGAAAACGAATATGCGTCTAGTTCAGAATCTGATTTTATTGGTTTTGATCTGAGTGACGTTAACGTAGCGGGTGCTGGTGAAAATCAGCAAAACTTATTGCAGAGTGAGACTAGAAATTCTGGTAGACCCAAATTAATTCGAAATGGTAAGGTTGGACGACCGAAGAAAGTTTACAACACAATAAATTTCGTCGGTGTTGGTGAAGTTTCGATACCGCAAACATATAATGAAGCAATAGAGAGTGAAAGTTCTAAAAATTGGAAGTTGGCCATGAACAGAGAGTTTGCTTCACTGAAAGAAAAGGACACATGGTCGTTAGTCGATCTTCCCGCTGGCAAAAAGGCAATCGGCTGTAAATGGGTGTACAACGTAAAAAGAAATGAAAATGGAGAAATTGAAAAGTTTAAAGCACGGCTAGTTGCAAAAGGGTGCGGCCAAGAATATGGAATTAACTATAGAGAAACTTTTTCGCCAGTGGTTAGATACTCAACAATTCGAATGATGTTTGCACTTGCAGCAGAAAAACAACTCCATTTGCATCATGTGGATATATCAACAGCATACCTAAACAGTGAGTTGAAAGAGGAAGTTTTCATGAGGCAGCCGAAGGGTTTTAAAGAAGGCACTCAAAATCAAGTTTTACGTTTAAAAAAGGCTATTTATGGCTTGAAACAATCTGGCCGCGCATGGAACAGTACTTTGGATAAAGCTCTTAAAGAAATTGGTTTAGTACCATGTCCTAGTGAGCCCTGTTTATACAGTTTGCAAAATGGAAGCAGGTTCGTGTTTGTGGCAGTATATGTTGATGACATATTAATTTCCTCTTCGGACATAAATGATTTAAATTTAATCAAAAACGCAATTTCTAAGAGGTTTAAATTGGTTGACAATGGCAAAGCAAAACATTTCCTCGGTATGGAAATTCAACGTGATGGCGAAGTTGGAGAAATAAGTGTCGGTCACAGTCAGTATATAAAGAATCTTCTACAGGAACTTGGTATGGAATCCTGTAGACCAGCATCTACCCCGCTTGACCCTGGTTTTCAAATAACTTGCAACAATAAGAACTGTCAGCACTTTGATTCAAATAAATACCAGTCGATTATTGGAACACTGATGTACTTGGCAATAAGTACTAGGCCGGATATTTTACATTCGGTATGTAAACTAGCTCAAAAGAATCAGGATCCACATTATGAACATCAAAGGGCCGTTAAGCATTTGTTACGATATTTGTCCGCAACCAAAGGACTTAAACTACGATACACAAAGACTGGAAGGCTTCCTGAAGGCTACGTTGATGCTGATTGGGCAAATTGTGCAGAGGATAGGAAATCCTATACTGGTTATGCATTCTTTCTGGCTGGTTGCGCATTCAGTTGGGAAAGCAAAAAACAATCAAACATCGCACTTAGCAGCACAGAAGCTGAATTTGTGGCGCTTTCAACAGCAGCTAAAGAAGCGGTTTATTTGAAGCGGCTACTGAACGAAATTAATTGTTATCCTAAGAACAGGCCAATGAGAGTATATTGTGACAATCTTGGAGCACAGCATTTGGCAAAAAATCCGGTACTCCATGGAAGAAGTAAACATATAGATGTTAAATTTCAACATGTGAGGGAAGTTGTTCGAGCAAATGAAATTGAAATTCAGTACATTCCAACAGCCGACATGCCAGCTGATATACTTACCAAGAACCTACCTAAGGGCAAACATATGAAATTTGTAGAATGTCTAGGACTTAAGTAGATGTTATTATCAGCATTTTTGTTTTGTATTCCGATATCGAAAGGATATACAGATTTGTGAGGGGGTGTTAACTTACTACCCTGTGTTGCAACTCTGCTATTCTTTCGAATATTCTAGAGTATGTGTTATTGTGTTATGCTTTGCACATATTCGCAATTTGCACATGTTCTATTTTTTTCTTTCTTCTTGAATAAACGTTTGAACTAACAGAAACAACAAAAGTTGAGCAACAAAAGTTGATGTGTGTAAAACCGTACTTAGTCTTTATGATTAAATACCGCTGGATTATTTTCTTTGGGGCATTTGACAAAACGGATTTACGTAAACATCCACAAACAACTGACGCTCTGATAAATAAAATTTTGCGCTGCATTGCCGAGATAAGTGAAGCTTAGTTGTAAATTGTGATTTTAAAGTTTTGTGAAAAAAGCGAACGTCTGCCGACATTATTAATTCTCATATTTAAATTTTTCATTGGTATTAATAAAAATGAAGTTGTTAAAAAGTGTATGCTTTAAGCCAATTTATTTCCTAATAAATAATTTGCCAACACTTTAGAAACGAACCCACTTACATATATGTAGAAAACATACTTGCGTCCCTAATTTACATGCTGGTAACGTTCCAATTGAAGCAATCACTGAACTCAAAATACTTGGAATTACCTTCGACAACCGTTACAGATGGTACTCTCACATTACTAATCTTATCCCTGCCCTTTCCATACGATTAAATATCATTAAATGCCTCTCGTCCAGAAAGTTTGGTTGTAATACAGCGTCCCTTTTAAATGTACTAAAGGCTGCCATTATTTCCAAAATTAACTATGGTATATATTTATATGGATTTTCTCCAAAGAGCAGTTAAAATAAATTAAAAACAATATTTAACTCGGCCATAAGGATGTCCCTAGGAGTTTTTAGAACGACTCCAATTAGGAACATGTTATTTGAAGCAAATGTTTTGTCCATCGAAGAATATAGGGACTTCGCAACAACTAAGCCCTTTAAAACTATAATGTTCAATGACCAAAATCCTGTGTGCAAGGCCCTAACAAAAGCAATCATCAAAAATACTTCTTCAAAATGCCATCAACACTTACACGAATAATAGAATCATGTGAAAAATACAACATACCATACAACAATAAGCAACAATATCCGAAAAAATTCCCTAACTGGCTCATCAACCCTATCACAATTAACACATCCCTCAGAGAACTAAAAAAATCCTCAACAAATACAGAAATATATCAACAAAGATTTCTTGAAATCCAATACCAGCTAAAAGACCATAAATTCGTTTATACAGATGGCTCTAAAAGTATTAAGGGCAGTAGCTTTAGCATTGTTGATAAACACAAAACATTAATTAATTAATTAATTCAATTTTGCCAGAATACAGCACTAATTTTTCAGCTGAATTAATAGCAATTTACGAGTCTGTCAAATATGTTAAAGGACTCATGGGGAAATTTGCTATCTGCACTGTCTCTCTCTCTCTCTGCACTGGATGCCATAAGGAACTGCAATAATGATCAGTTTTACACAAAAACCATAAGACAATTTATTATTGAAAGACAACCTGACATTAAACTCATCTGGATCCCAGGTCATTCTGGAATAAAGGGCAATGATGCAGCAGATGCTGCCGCAAAAGCTGCTTTATACGCCCCTCTTGTAACTACACCTAACCTATTTTCGGACGATATTAAAACATTTATAAAACACACAACAAAAATTAACGACAATTGGGGGTTAACTACTGACTGGTACAGGAAAATTAACCCTAATAAAATTAACGCCTATATGCTGCTCAAAAATATCAATCACAACCTGCTACCAAGAAGAGACCAAAATTAAAATAATAAAACTAAGACTAGGTCACACTAGAATCACAAATGCTCATATAATTGATAAGAATATACCAAAGCAATGTCCTTTCTGTAGTTTGATCCCTATTACCATTGACCATCTTTTATTTAGCTGTCCCCACATTAATACATTTAAAAACCTATGTTGTCTTAGTAATAACGAAATTACTCAACTAATGAACAGTACTATGATCGATGATAACATTAAGAACCTTTCTAATTTTTTAAAAAAGTGTAACCTTTATAATTTAATTTAAAATTAATTATAATATTGAGCTTAAGACCATCGCTGTCATAGCTCTCCTCCATTACTCTTATAATTTACTTGTAAGTTTAATATGTTAATAATAATAATAATAATTATTGTTTTACCGATTTTCATAGTACATACATATACATAAACGCAAATAATTATTCAAATGTCTTATAGCTTTATTTTTATAAATATACACACATAGTACAATAGAGTTTTTAATTTGTCATATATCAGGGCAATAAATTATTTACTATCCAATCGGTGTAGTTTCCAACTCTTGCATACACACCTGGCCAACCTTCAAGGCCACATGGCCTTGGACCATACGATACAATGCCAATAACAAAGTAAACATCTTTATTTTTTATACGTTGAGTCGCCATTAGCGGTCCACCAGAATCACCACGACAGGTATCGATGCCATTCTCACCCCCAGCGCATAACTGATAATCATCGTTAATTGGCATATGAAATGTGTTGTACGTATTTTGACATTTTGACGTGTTCCAGACATTTACCATAATTTTCAATTTTATCTTACTGGTCACATCATTTTCGGTCACACCCCAACCAGCGACATCCATGGCAGTTGAAGTAAAGTGTTTTGTACGCAAATTGGGTGCCAAAGGCAAACAAATTGGTATTATAAAGTCGGTATATTTCACGCTTTCAGCCATACGTATCAAAGCGATGTCATTGAATTGATCTTTGGATGTAGACACGTAACGCGGATGAGCCATTGCATAATCTATTAGTACATCTTTATGCGGATCTACACAATCCTTGCGACCACGTACATCAATCACACAATCGGGATTTGTAGTGATATCCCATTCTCCTAAACGTACGCTGTGTAATTCCCAGTTTGATGGCATATCGGGATGTTTAAGACAATGTCCAGCAGTCAAAACGTAGCGAGAATTTATCAAACTTCCTCCACAATAAAAACCATAACGTTCGGGGCCTACAAACAGGTGTTTATTGAATATAATTAATTTCAAGATAAATTAGGCTTAGATTATTAGATATCGATTTTAATTCTAATCTGAATACGAATGCGCTACTCTAGTTTTGTGCCATTTTGTGTGTTAGTGATTTTTGTTATATTTGACAGCTGCACCTTTAATCGCTTCGATTAATAAAACTCGAGCGCTACACAAGATCATGTAACCCAAAAATTGAGAAAAGTAGGGTGATTATGAAAAACAAGTCTTACTTGCATAGGCGTAGCAGTCGGTCTCGTTCGGTATCGTTCACAGGGAATTTTGGCAAGATTTAAATTACATCAAAGATCTAATCAACCAAAGCTTCCACAATTCGTTGCTGGAAGGAAGAAAGTGCTGATTTAAAAAAAAAAATTTATTCTGACCATCCATCCGGTTGGCTTTGTGATTAAGAAAATTTTACTGGGTCTTATTATTAATTAATATGAGAAACATGATAACGGAGTTATAGCTGCATCAACTGGATGGCACGATCTAGACGATTTCTACTTGATTCATTGCGGCAAAGATTTGCAGTACAAATCGTATCACAAATTTCTGTGCGATTTCTTTCTTTTGTGTTCTTAAAATTTTGGTTATTGTAATCTAATGATTCATCTACAATATACAGCTACGTACTTTAAATAGTATCGTATTGGAATAGTTCACTATTACAGATACTTTCTTTAAAGGATTATAGTGATGTATGTGACACCCCCTTCAAAACGCTTGTTTTTATACACTCTTAATCACGCGATTAGAACGTGATTGACGGTAGCTAAAATTTTATTATCATCGGAAATACCACTTTTTTCAATATACAAATCAACAAAGAAAAATAAATTTTATTTTAGAATATTTAAAGTGTCTTTATTAATTTATTAAAAAAAAAAAAAAATATTAAATTATTTTAAATTAATAACGATTAAAGTTAAGTTTATTGAAAACATTTTGGACATCTTAACAGCTCGCGTTACCCACCTTGTTTAAAATAAGTTTTTGTTTTTTTTTTCGTTCGGACCAGTACTCACGGGATGACCTCTACTTATGCAATGTATTGACCAGAACTAGCAAATTAGGTTATGGGAAGGAGGAAAGAAGCAGTAGTGTTTGTGGAAATTCGATGTGAAAGTGATAGGAAAGACCTCTGGAGGGAGTTTCTTCCATACACGAACTGTTCTGCTAAAAAAAAACGAATTCTCTCTGTACTGCGTAGTGCGATTCATTAGTCAATCGACCACAATTAGATGTGGTCGCAACGAAAATCGAGTCAAACGCAAAAATGTGTGTGTAACGGGAACAAGTTTCCTAATTTCTTTTGAGTACTTACCATTGTAGTAAGGATAAAACAGTGAAATACAACCTACATTGCGTCGATGCTCTAGAGAATCAATAGAGTTCGATACCCTACCGTCCCCAATGAGCCTCTTGGCCCTTTCCTGTCGAGCAATTCCAAAATAGACATTGATAGTTGTATTCCATTTTTGAACGGATATAGGTGGTATAAATAGTACGAAGATCGGATGGAGTGAAGTATCTGTTACATCGGTTTAGAAAACCGAGGCACTTGGAAGCTTCTTTAGAAACCTTGAAAATGTGTTTAGTCAAAAACATTCATTTCAAGCTGTGAACACATGAAATTTATTTAAAAAACGAGCGAAAAACCGCAACTGAATAATGTACACAAAGGCCTAGAGAGCGCATATGCCATAGGACAAACAAGTAAGAGGTCATAATAAGAATTGGCGTGCAGGAGTTTTTATTGGAAAATAATTTTAATCTGGATATCCTAGATAGCTGTGATGGTTACAAAAAGTGTGGAGTTATTATATGTGGTGTGGTATAACGTATTACGGCACAATCAATAAAATGTGAAAGTTGTTATTGAAACTTAAAACTCCATTTAAAGTAAACGAATTTTTAGTTAGATTACATTAATTCTGCAGCAAGGTAATATCTGAGTTAAATAAGAATTTATTCCAAACTAAAATGTTCGTCTGCTGAATCGGTCACCATTCGCCTCCGACCAAACATAATCGACAACACTAGAGCTTGATTAACCCAATATATATCCGCAAACTTAAAGTTATTTTAAACTCTATTACTCTTTAACCCTATTCAGTCGTATTTGACCCTATTTACTCTTTCGCAGATGACAGCACTATTTGTCATTCGTATTCATTTAGTAATGGAGCCAACCAATTGGAGGTGAGTTCTAAAAGGCGGAACATAAATGATATGCTCAATCACGATTTTGCACCAATTTCCGAATAGGGTCGTGTGAATAGATATCAGATGGAAACCTGGTTTTTGATTCTGTAACAGAAGAGTTTGACGCATTTCTTTTCTGTTCTGTTCCTTTGCTATTTTTCCAATAGTTTTTTATATCTTTTAAGTATCTGAGCCCAGTTTATAACTTTGCCCAATTTCGGTCTATTTAAAAACACTTGCTTTCTTCATTTTTTGTTAATGGCTATTACGAAGTAATATGTTACTTCTGTCGAGTTTTTCAACAAGAAGTTTGTTTTTCAATTGTGGCAACACCAGCAACATGTTAGTTTTTACATTTGGTTTTTTGACGTATTCGTAGTATAGGCATTGGTCATTCTTACAATGAATTCAATTTCGCGCGAAAATCGCATTAAAATAACTAAAATCCACTATGAAAATGCTGATTCTGTTAAAGTTACATTTCGCAAAATTTGTGATATTTTTGGACAACATAATTGTTAGCTATTCAGAAATTGGTCATTAAATTTGAGCCAACAAGTTCGATACAAAATGTGTGAACACCAACGTGTGTTCGACCGGGTCGTTCAACTAAAAACATCGCAGCTGTGAGCCACAGTGTTGAAGCCGATCCAAATTAGTCAATTCCAAAACACCGCATAGCGAATTTTGCGTAAGGATGTGATATTGAAACCTTACAAGGTTCAACTGGTGCAGGAATTGAAGCAGACCGACCATTCACATCGCCGTAATTCAGCTGATTTTTCTGAAAAAATAATTTTTCCCCACGAATCCCATTTTTAGTTGTCAAGGCAAAATTTAGGCTTCTGAAAATGCTAGAGCGATTATTGAGAAGCTCTTGCATGCTCAATGTGCCATTGAGTGGTGCGTTATGTGGTCTGGAGGCGTGACTGGGCCGTTTTTTTTTCGAAGATGATGCTTACACTGACGTGTGGTTTCATATATCACTCAGCCAATGAAACGATCACTTTGCTGCAAACAAAAAAAATTTCCCGATCGCATAATTTTACGATAATCAGCAGTTAAGTGGTCAGCCAGATTATTTAACACCACCACCACCATTATTTAAAGATAGAGTCTATACGGAGCCAATCTAATCGATTTCAGTCTTAAAACTCAAAGTCCGTGATGTGATTAACGATATAGGACCACCATTTTGCCAGAAAGTAATTAAAAACTTGATGAAAAAATCGACATCTGTCAACGTGGTTGTGGTAGACATTTGCCAGATATGTGGTCTGGAGAAGAAATTGGGCCAATTTTTTGAAGATGAGGCAGGAAATGCGGTAACAGTCGATGGATCACGCTTTCGCGAGATGCTAGCAACTCAATTTTGGTCTATCGACCGCTATTTTGCCAAAAAGTGATTAAAAACTTTGATGAAAGAATCGACATTTCTCAGCGTGGTCGTAGTGGACATTTGTCAAATATCATTTTTCATTCATAATTGCCGAACTTATCTCTTCGTAATGCAATAAAAATTTGAATCATCTCAATCTAAATATTTTGTTTTAGAAAACAAAAAATCATGTTTAGTAGCAACAAAATTAAAAATTCAAGGTGGTTTTAATGATATGAACGGAAAAGCTTTATATTTTAATGCGGCATTTCAAATTTTGTTGTTGTTGTTGTTATTTTGGTAATCTTAAAAAATGTTCTCTTTAATCTTAGTAAAATTTATGATGTTGACAAAAACCTTAAAAAATTGGCCTATTAAAAACGGCATTTTTAGTGGTTCTTATCATTTGATAGCGAGTGTAAAACATTCATTGGGATATTTTAAAATGAAAACCAGAATCTCAAATGCTGTTGACGCTAGCGTGAGTCTATTTTTAAAAATAACATCGAATAAGGTATTTTTTTGAATAAAAATTTCGAACTTATATTTAATGCTGACTTTATGTCTTTTTTCATACAAACCTGTTTTATACTGTAGCAATGTCATCCATGGAAATTCGTCTATTTGCGTTACGTTGCCACCTAAAATACGGTTTGACAAAATGTTGCCACATACACCAGGTTCAGGCAATATATTGCCGGGCTCCGGCTTTGCTACTGCGGAACTCCGTGCTGCAAATGTGTCGCGATAATTATTTGGGCAACAAACCTAAATTATATGAGAGAAAAAAACGTTAAAAGTATTTTTTTTTTATAAAAACGCCATTACAAATAAGAAAGGAACTACAATTCGGTTAAAATGCTAAAACGTGTGGTCATTCTTCTAGTTAATATTTTTTCTAGTCATGTGTTTAAAATAATTAAAATAGTTATGGGCTGAGATTTTCAATAATACATCGGTTAAAATAATTAATTATACTATAATTCATATGCTTTTTGGTTTACTGCCCATTCTAAAATGTTAAGAATTTTAATAGTTTAGTTTTATTCCGTTCACACTGTATGATTAATTTTAGTTTTGAAATTGTTGCTTAAATTAGCAAGTTGAATAATTTATCTTACCAAGACTTGTTTAGCCAATGTCTCCTGAGTATTATCCTGGCCACATTGACTTTCTCTCAAAAATTTAGCATCTGCCGGATCAATGCCTGCGGTGGTTGTTTGATTTAAAATATTCAAAAAATAATTGCATTCTTTGATTTGTACACAAATACCCAATTCATTTCGTGGATTTTTACAAGTTCCATACGCAATTATCGCTAGATATAAAGGAGTAAAGTGATAAAAAGAAAAGCAAATAAATATATCGGGTTTTTTAACAAGAAGCTTGTTTTTCAATTGTGGCAACACCAACAACATGTTAGTTTTGACATTTAGATTATTGACGTATTCGTCGTAGATGCATTGGCAATTGTTATAAAGAATTTAATTTCGCACGAAAATCCACTATGTTAAAGTTGCATTTCGTAAAATTCTCCTTCTGAGACCGTTATTAAGAATTTGGCCATTGAATTTGAGCCGAGAGGCTCGATACAAATTGTGCGAACAACAATGCGTGTCAACTGAAAACATCGCAGCCGTAAGCCACAGTGTTGACGCAGCTGCAAATTTGTCAATTCCTCGAGGTTTTCAAAAAATGAGGTTATCCAAAACCACCACATGGCGAATTTTAAGTAAGGATCTGACTTTAAAGCGTTACAAGGTTCAACTGGTGCAGGAATTAAAGCCGACCGACCATTCACATCGCCGAAGATTCGCCCAATTCATTAAGGAAAAACAATTTTTTCAGAGGAAGCCCATTTTCACTTGTAAGGGTATGTCAACAAGCAAAATTGCCGCATTTGGCTTCTAAAAATCTCAACGTTTTACTATATGGTGCGCTATGCAGTCTGGAGGCGTGATTGGATTGGTCATACAATTGACCAGCCAGATTATCTTTTTTGGGGCTATGTTAAGAAAAGTCTATACGGAGCCAATCAAATCGATTTCAGACTTAAAACTCAAAATCCCTGTGCGGTTAACGAAATGATGAAAGAATCGAGATCCGTCAGCGTGGTCGTGGTGGACATTTGCCTGATATCATTTTTCATTCATAATTTCTGAGCTTTTCTCTTCGTACTTGAATCATTTTAATCTAAATTTTTTTTTATTTTGTTTTAGAAAACATACTTCTTGTTGATAATCCCTTTATATATTAACACAAAGAAAGCTTTTTTAATAATTAAACCAGGTTAAACCAGGTCAACAATCAGCAAAAGATGTAAAACTTTGACAGCGCGTGTCATTTTGATTACCGTGCCTTTAAAAAGATTCTATGTTTTTTTCTTTAAAGAGAATCTTTAAATTAAGGCTGTGATTTAAATAAAATTATATTTTTAAACAATTAAATTAATTAATTGTTAATTGGCACCCAACTTAAAAAGGACGCCACACTGCATAGTAAAGGACCCTCAACGAAAAGCACCCAATAGGATGCAAGAAGAATCATCAACGAAATAAAGATGTATTGAACCCCAGTATATGACGAGGATACCCTAGTACCGAAAGAAAAAACATCCTATTAGCAGCTCCATAAAAATGATCACCACTTTAATATTACTTTCACACTGGTTTCGGCCGACAATAAAATCTTGGACTACTCTAATTCACAAATGGTAACCTTGAACTCCGAATTGGCAAAATAACAACAGAAACGTTTAAATTAATACATATAGAAGAAATAGATGGATATCAAGAACTCATAAGTAATCTTTTAGAAACTCTAAAGAGAGATATTGCTCAATCCCACTATATTTACCCTCTACTGAATCATTAACTAAGAATACTTCAGGCTTTTTTAAATCGACTGAAACCAAATGCAAAATAGTCTTTTGGCTCTCCTTGGAAATGGATTGCGATAATTTTGAAAACCTAATACCAGAAACCCTCATACGTTTGCGAAATAATAATTAGCAAGTAGTGATTAACAAATTAAAAAAAAAAATAAATATAAAACTGGCTAAAAATATGAAAAAAATGTTAATAACGATTGCATAAAAGAGCAATTTATAAAATTATTAAAATACAAATTAAGTGCCGTAAAAGAAGACAACAAGCCATACATAAGGTGAAAGTAATGAACTAAATATTGTAAAAAAAATTATTAATGAAGATTTTACACTATTTGTAAACTTAGAGCAAGCATTTGAATTTGCTGATAGAAAAATTGCATATGACCATAATTCTCGTTTATATTTTTTTTAAAACGTATCTTTTAGACCTATTAAATTTAGAAAATAAACAAAATAAATGAAATAATTTATGTATAAAACAATTATTTTATGTGACATAATAACGAATGCAAGATCTATCATAATAATTTCGGATGCAACCGAAATAATTTGAATGTTCTGGAAACCGATACTTGCCTTAGCAAACCTAATTTAAAGAAGATCGGAAAATTGCAGCTTGATCGAAAATCATGACACCCTCTCGATTAAAAAAATGGCACCTTGAACAATCCTTTCAAATCAATTGAATGGTACAGTGTTTAATAACAATGAACAACAGAATCCTAATGGGACTTATGTGGAGCAATTCTCTAATGTATCTATATCCTTGACCAATAAAATCTAAAAATTTTTTGACATAACACAATTGCAACCCTTATCTGACTTTGAAATTGGTAAAAAAACTAAGGACCAATAACACGAAAGCAATTGACCTGCCAGATATTAAACATACAAAGGGATGACAACAAACTCCGGAATCTGTATAATTATTCCGGTTTGTATGGCTACAGTATTCATCAAGAGGAAAGCGCGCAAGACACAAAGCAAATCAATATTTACTTCAACGATAGAAAACACAGTTCCGTCAATACATACATCAATGCCTGACTTATCAGAAAAGAAGAATATGGAAGGGAATGCTTAAAGAGAAACGCTACTATCCTATACTTTTGACCGAACGAGGACGCTCGGAGTTATGAGGGAAGATGTTAACATAAGAAAAGTTTATGTCTCATAATATTTTATTTTCTTATATTTAAAAACGCTGACAGACGGTTACTCCAGGTTAACAACCTGCAAAAGTTTCAAAACGTTAACAGCGTCTGCCATTTTGGTCACTATACAATTTAAAATATTCTATTTTTCTTTTCAAAATTAAAATACAATTATGTTTAGTTCTTGTGCAAAAGTTTTAGAATAAGGTTGTAGTTTAAATAAATTTATTTAAGCGCAATTTTATCTCGTGCATGATTCCCTTAAATAAATATTTCATGATATTATCATAAAATATTTATTACAAAAATTTTTATTAAAAATAAACATTTTATGATATTCTCATAAAACATTTATCCAAATAAAAATAAATTTGAAATGTATTGTAATGGGGGGAGCCTATCCATATTGCAATTTCACTATTGCTCACATGCTCATCAGTGAATTTTACCCCAATATTGTATTGAAAAAACCTAAGAGTCTTATATCCAAAGCCAAACTGATTTTATGAGAATTTTTCATAAAATCAACATAGCATAGACAGCAAGATTCAAAGACACTTCCATACAAACACTACAAAACATTTCAAAAACAACAAAAAACATTGTTTATTTTCAATCATTTCTACAATACATTTCAAATTCATTTTTTATTTTTATTTGGATAAATGTTTTATGAGAATATCATGAAATATTTATTTAAGGGAATCAAGCACGAGATAAAATTGCGGTTATATTGAGAAAGATTCCGAATGATTATACTTTATTTAATAAATTTATTTTTAAATAATTAAACAAAATTTACAAATTTATACATGTATGCAGTATCGACAATATAAGAATTATGAAAAATTCTCAAATAGTTATGGTAACATTTTAACAGGAAAAGGCGGTTTTGTCTTTTGTATTACTTTTATCAATAACGTCAAATCGAATGTTACATATGCCAATCTAACCGATGTTTTTTTTTATAGCAGTGTAGTAGAAATTGCTTACCTTATTTTACTTCATTTAACAAAAAAACAAAAAAAAATAGAAACTGTTTTATTGAAAATAAAATGAAGATGCGATTAAAACTGAAAATTAATTTTAAACCTGAACAGATTTTTGTTGCTTGTTTCATTAATAAAATATCTTATCAGTTCAAAAAGTTACATCCCAGCAAACGATATGAATCAGAGAGAAAAGTTTACTGATTTTCGAAGCTTTTATGTAAATAAAGAAGCCTTTCTACTTAATTGAATCTAAAAAGATGATTATTCCCTGATGGTTTATTTTTGCTCCAAAAGAGTTTTTTTTTTATTTCAGAAAAGCTTAACAAAAAATAAACAAAAACAATAATATTGATTATGGATTTTTATAGCTTTTACTGCATATTTTATCGTGAGCTGCATGATATCAGTTTGCACTGCATGCTAAACATTTATAAATGTAAAAACCTTATTTCTTGTTATATCCATTATAAACTTCCTCTTATGAGAGGTTTTTTAACAAGAAGTCTGTTTTCTTAAACAAAATAAAACAAAAAATAGAGATCAAGATGAATAACATTTTAGCTGTACAACGAAGAGAAAAGTTCGGCAATTATCAATGAAAAATGATATCTGACAAATGTCCACCACGACCACATAGACAGTTGTTGATTCTTTCATCAAAGTTTTTAATCATTTTTTGGCAAAATGGCGGTCCTATTTCGTTAATCACATCACGCATTTTGAGTTTTGAAGTCGATTGGCTTCGTATAGATTCCGTCCTTAACGTAGTCCCACAAAAAATAATTTATTGGTGTCAAATCACATGATCTGGCTGGCCACTTAACTGCTGATTGTCGTGAAATTATGCGATCGGAAAATTTGTTTTGCAATCAATTGATATTTCATTGGCTGTGTGAGATGTGGCACCTTTCTGTTGAAACCACATGTCAGTGGTATCCACGCTAATAGGTTAAAATTAAGGTTTCTTAATAATCGCTCTACGATTTTCGGAAGCCCAAATGCGGCAATTTCGCTTGTTGACATACCCTGACAAGTGAAAATGGGCTTCGTCTGAAAAAATCATTTTTTCAGAAAAACCAACCGGTTGTTCCTGAAAGAAGTGAATGAATCTACGGCGATGTTAATGGTCGGTCGGGTTCGATTCCTGCACCAATTGAACCTTGTAAGGCCTCAAAGTCAAATCACCACGCAAAATTCCCCATGTGGTGGTTTTGGAGAACGTCGAGGAATTGAAAAATTCGGATCTGTTTCAACACTGCGACTCACGGCTGCGATGTTTTCAGTTGAACGTCGACTCAAAATTAATGACCAAATTCTTAACAGCGATCTCAGAAGGACGATTATGTGGCCGAAAATATCACGAATTTTTCGAAATGTAATTTTAACAGTACCACTAGTTTCATAGTGGATTTCAATTATTTTAATGCTATTTTCTTGCGAAATTGAATTCATTGTAAAAATTGCCAATGCCTCTCCTGTGAATACTTCAAAAAACTAAATGTCAAACTATCAAAATGCGTTGTCATAATTGAATAATAAACTTCTTGTTGAAAAACCCGATATTTAACATTATATTCACAGAAATTTAGGCTTTTTTCTTTTGCTTAAGCTCACTTAATTACATTTATGTTTTGACCGCATGCCAAAAGAATTAGTGTTTTGATCCAAACAATTTTTATGCTTCATAAAGCTCGTTAATTACAAAATTATTAAAACTGATAATAGAGCACTTCAAAGGTAAAGATAATTAAGTATCACTTCTAAATCATAGTAAGAGCCGTTTGAAGGAATGGTTAGGAAAAGGCTCTTAAGAGCCTTTTTTCAAAGTACTCATTAAAAGGTTTGCTGGGATTTCATTTTTCTTTTATTATTTATATATTAAATATGTATGGACATATGTATATTTGCTGTTGTATTAAAAAATTATTTCTGATTAAGAACCTATTTTAAAATAAACATTTTATTTTTTACGAATATGTTTAATAACATTTATGTGGACAAGGTACACTGTGTCCGACATGGAGTTATAATTTTTGATAAAACTTGCCACGCATTTTTTTAAATAAAATTTTACATAAATTTAGAATTTTATTTTTGCTGCTCAAAAGAAATTATATTAATTTTTTAGCATATAATGTCATATACAAGTTTTTATCTATTAAAGAACGTCTTAGTTTTCATTAATGATTTGTTTAAACGGTATTTCGTCTTTAAAATTCGTTTAGCAAACATTGTTTACAATTTGAAACGTTTATTAAAATAATAAATTACCCGCATTAGTGACAACACTTATTACAATCAATAACTGAATATTTCTTAAAAGAATCTCATGCATATTCTCTAATAGTTAGTTGTTTTTAAAAATATCTTCCGGATTTTTTATATACAGAGATTCTTTAAACAGAACAAACAACGACTTAACTTGTTGTGACTTAATCAGTGACTAAAAAGCTAAAGCTTATTGTAAATCAAAAAATAAATATATTAAGTATGTATGTATGTACATATGTATATTATACTTATTTTATGCTTGTATTTCCTAAACTAAAATATGAAAATATGAGAAAAATTTAAAAGAAAAGTATAAGCTTAGGTTAGTTAGTGCTCATATCAAGTTATCTGTTTGTTTTATTAGCATACATACATTTGAATGCCTGATTGAAATGTGCAAACTGAGAGATGTGAATATCAAATATATTTTTAAGTACAATTTACTCATTTAAAAAAATCTACTTGGATTCGTGTGAAATTTGTTATTTTTTAACATCTGGCTTTTTTTACTTTGACACAAACTACCTACAAAAGCCTTTAATGGCGGTTACACATTTTTTAACTAAAACAATGCTAAAGAAATTAAGACTGCTAAACTTGAGTTTGACAGAGATAATGTAACTGTTTTACTTTTGATAAAGAATTTATTTTCACTAAAAGCCTGTTATTAAATACAGTTCCAGTTACTGTGCCTTAACTTAACTTCGCTAAATCGATTGACTTAGTAATAATATTGCTACGTTTAGTTTATTGAGTTCTTTTGTTGTAAAATAATTATACACAACTTTTAGATTTTTTACTTTATACACAAAAATACACGATGGTAACTTTACTACTTTAAAGTGTAATTTCTGCTGTATCAATTTTTGTGTCTTCAATTGATCACGTTCACAATTGGACTGACTCTTGCCCAAGAGAGGCAACCCTTATATACTGTTTCGAGCGTTTCAAACATTACCAGACAACTCTAATTTATATCATTTAATGAAGATGTCGCAATTATTATTATTCGGCGTAGGCCGTTAATCTTAGTTCATGAAATTTTTATGTAGCATGTTGTTTGTGTTTATAAGATTCCTTAGTAACTTGATTGGTAAATAGGGGCAATTGGGCATTTCTCTTTACATTTTTAGTAATAGTCATCTTTTTATAACTTAAACTAAGAATCTTCTTAACAATATAATTTTGATGAACACCAAGAAAGAAAAAAAAGGAAAATTAAATAAGTGCGTTGATCTCCCATGGTTCAAAAGATAAGGCAATAACCGTGAAAATCAGGACCTTAATGGGATTTACACGTTAAGTTTTAATTTAAACTTAAAAGTTGTAAAAACCTCTTCGCAATGTAACATCATACAATTGATTTTTTTACACGGGAGTTTCACATATTTTAAAATTATATGAATAAGTTGTATGCAAAAATATATCGCCTACAAAGAAATTTATGTTTTTGCACTGATTAAACCAAATCGTTAAAAACTAGTTTCTCGATCCAAGCAATTAATGAAAAAACACACAATCTTTTCCAGTTGCTTTAACACGTAGTGCCGTTTTTTATTGTTAATTAATAATTTAAAGCAACTTTTATAATAGAGTAGATAATTTAAAGGAAATATTTTTGTATTCATACTACATAAAAGGAAAAAGTAGTAAACCAAAACTGTTAAATAAGTAGTAATTTATAAAATACAAACTACAAAAAATATTACAAATTATAAAAAAGTTTATTAATCTTAACTTCTTCTGACTTTTTTCTTCAGTTTAATAGGGATTGTTTTCGATTTTTTGTTATTCGTTTATGCACGACATTCACACTCTTAGATTTTGTACGCAAATCGTTACTTTATTTATTATTACCGCCTCCATAGGCGTAAACGGGTTGAAAACCTTCACCATCATCACCCTCACCATCTTCAGAGTCATCACTGTCGAAAGTATTATCGGGAATGTCATATAGACGGATCATAGGCTTGTTGGGGTCCTTCATAATCAAATATTTGCCATCTTTTTGCTTCATAACAATATCTATAATGCAACGCAAAATACCCCAAGCATTGTCCATGCTCAAGTTAATCTGCGTGGCGAATTCATGGGGCTTAAATTGTTGAGTACCCAAGATAACATGACGTGAGGGATCGCGAGGGTTAATACGTGACACATAACCTAATTTAAGTTGATCGGAACCGGCTAGTACAGCTTGTACAGTCCATTTTGCCAATTTGCACGCATTATTTCTCAATTCATTTGCTAAGACAGCGCCACGCTGTGTATCCAATTTTTGACGCCATTCAACACCATTAGCCAATTTTGAATCCCATTCATTTAGGGCTTTAATTGATAAGAATTGTGGTTCATTATTGGGCGTATTTAGAACACCATCATGCTCACAACGGGCTACTAATACAATGTCACTACCCAAATTCCATTTTTTGTAACGGTAACCAACGCTTGCCACTTCAATATCTTCATCTTCGGTAATAAAGGGATTAGGTTCCTCAAATTTGTATTTCGATTCATTAGGCCCTGTCTTCAAAACTTGCTGACTGAAATTGTGATTAATAAATGTAGCTTCGATTGCCAGATTGCGGGGTGAATTAGGTGAACTATCATCATCAGTTGGTGGTTCGACCGAAGTTTCATTTACAGTTAGTAAATCAAATTCAGTATTGTCACGCTTATCCATAAATATTTTTTCACCTGTTATAAAGACAGTTTTAAAATAATTTTTGTATTTTCTAATCTATTAAACACTACATAGTGTGCTATTAACAATAACTTGTCTATTAAAAAAAACACTTGAAAAGAAATTCTGTTAATATCAAAACTTACCAAACTTCTCAATAACAATATCCCATGAGTAATTAGAACGAGTCGAACACATAATGGTAGCCAAAATAGCATCAGTAGCAAAAACATTACCTATAGTCTTTGATAAACGACGAATAACGGGATCATCAATTGTTGTAACAGTGTGAACGATACGATCAATCTTTTGCAATGGTTTTTCGTTCTTTACATTAATACGATCGTAAGTTTTATCATAATACTCCAAAGTACCGCAAGTAACGATATCCTCACCCTCCTTAATATTGGGCAAGGACAATTTCATTAAACGTGGAAAGTCCATTTCCTCAATTGAAGCCCAGTCGGCACGCACAGCCACTGATGATTCACGCATCTTTGGAGGAGCATTACGAGAGCCAAACTTTTTGTTGACGCCACGGCGGGCATCTCGAGACTTATTATTTTTGCCACCTAAAGCAGTCATCGTGGTGCTGAGACCACCGCGGTTACTACGGCCGCGAGAACTTCTTAAAAAATTTGATGTTATTGTTAGAATTTTAATGTAAATAAACAAATTCTAAAAACAAACCTTGAACCACGTAAGTTATTACGGAAACGACCACGCTGGTGCGGCGGCTTCTGAATACGGGCGGTGTCAACCAAATGGAAGGTAGTTTCATCTTCTTCATGATAATATGCATATTGATTACCGGTACCAAAAGAGGAGGCATATTTATCTACAAAAATTTAAAACTATTAAATTATATATACTTAGTTAAAACAGCTGTTTGTTTATTTATTTTTTTCACATGCTCTGTGTCATAATTTCATTTTACTTTAAATGTCAGTTTCAAAGGGGAAATTTTTGTTTTTGCAGTCATGGCTGCCACATATTTGCCTGAACTTAACCTCACTTTTCATTTACAAAATTTTATTTCGTTTTCAGAAATTGCAGTAAATAACTCACTTTGATACTTTTTATCATTACTGGAAGTATTGGTCCAATCGCATATCTTGCCTAGACGATCGCTTTTACTGAAAGGCTGATATGGAACATCTTTGAACGTATCGGGCAATTCGCATGGCCCCCAACCAGTTTCATTAAATTGTACTAATGGCTTCTCAAAGTGCACTGTTTTGGAACTAGTATTTAATGGTTCAGTCATTGCTTAGAAGTAATCAGCAGTTTCACTTGGTTTTAATTCAATTTTTCGCAAATTTTAAAAGATATTCTATATCTTTTCTACCGACCAGACACAAATCAACGAGACAGTCGTGAAAACGATTTATGAAAGAAAAGAAAAATATGTAACATTGCCATATCTAATAGGTTTTTTCTATTTCAAAAAGGGAAATTTTGCAATCACTAATATATGGTATAATGGCTAAATAATTTATTAAATAAATTATTTTGATCTGATGTCATATAATATATTTATAGATTATATAGAAGATCATATAAAAAATCATCTTCTAAATGTCGCTCTTGAATTATTTGTTTAATAAGTAAAGTAATATGCATCATCAATGTAGCACTGAGTATAAAATTATTTATTGCCATTTGATTTTGACGTTGGCAATGCTATTGCCAACTATTTCATCTTCTTTTTCAACCGCATAGTAACATGATTTACATATAAATTGATTAGTAATGACAAACACCTAAATGTTTTTAGGGGTGGTGAATTTTAAGAAACTAAAAAAATAAAATCTTGAAATAGTTAAGATTATCGAAAGCTATTTGAATAGTCTTCGACTCTTCGTTGTATATCTTTTAAATCAGTTGACTTTTGAAAAGAAGGTGTACTTCCTGCACTTTAAAGTAAAAAGTAATTTAATTTGTGCTCCCTAAATGATATGAATAAACGAAATTGCAAAATATCGAACATTTAATTTATGCAAAAATAGAGGGTGTTTATTTAGCAGGCGGCCGTTATGTCAGCTTTAAAGTAATTTATATTTAGTTGGGTTTAGCATTACAGACGGACGCCTGAACAATACTTCCAAACTGTGCAGATTGTGCCCAAAACAAGATTAATCCCGACTTTCATAAGCAAATTTTTGTTTGAATGGATATGTCAAAACTGACAAAGCTGCGATATTTGAAATGATGATAATTCTAAAGGATATGTTGACACCATGTTACATCTAGAAAAACTGACTGTTTGGCTGGTCAACAATTATTTCCCCCCCGGGGGCACATAAATATGGTGTTTATAGAATTCCACTATCTAGACACAGTGCAACTGGGGAAAAAGGGAGCCCAGTCCCCTGTAGGCAGCAGGGGTTCAACTGGAAACTCCACTTTATTTCCACGGGGATTAGTGAGCCCTAGAGTTCATTATTTGTCTCTTTAGACATTTAATAGCTCTCTGGCTGATCATTGATGTTGGCCCCTATGTTGTGGAAAGTCTCCAACTCTTAAGCAAGGAGTGATGATTTGCAGCCCTGCTCTGGAATCATCGAAGTTGCAATTAGAAAATTCTGTTGCATAGAATTATAGCTTCGGCTTCCTAGGACAAGCATGACGTTCCAAATTATGCATAGTGGATGACCACCATCTGATTAAGGCTTCATGGCCAGGCGCGGATGTAAATCAAATCACATACATTTCATTTTTGATCAACAAAAAGTATATAAACAACAATTATTTCATTTTTTATTAATTTTTTATATATTTTTTGTTTATCCTGAAGATGCCAACCAATGGCTTGGCGAAATATTAAAAAATAATAAAAAATAAAGTTTGAAATTTTTAATAAAATAAAGACTTAGTGCTTAATAAATAACTAAAAATAAAATATTAAAAATAATTAAACAATTTTTTTTATATTTCTTAAACAATAGCACATTATCTAATATATCGAAAATATTTTTCATTTAACACTTTTCTAATGTAATATCAAATGTTTCCTTATATTTTCGACAAAATACTCTGGAGAAATTATTTAAAATTGCCCGTTGCTTCCAAGGATCAAATACCTAAAATAAAGTAAAATACAAAATAAAACAAAAATAAAAAAACACACACACACAAACACATAAATGTGAATAGTGGAAATGTGTAAATAAACTATGAAACATTATGCATTCCAAAAAATAGAAAAAGAAAAAAACAACAACTACAAACCCCATCTATGGCAATTGAGGGTACAAAGGAAATTTCAATGGCATCCGTTTTGTCACCATGTTTTTTTAAAATGTCATTTATGTTGCGGGTATTTTTGCAATTCTCGGCAGCGTTTACATCAATATCTAAATGTTTGGAACACTTGTAACAATTGATTTAACAAGGGAATTAATTTTTTGTTTGATTAGTTATAAATTTAATTTACTTACAACATTCACATCAGTAGAATAACCATTCAGCAAACAATTGAACATTTCCAATTGTTGTCCAACTGTATTGTGCTCCACAATGCATGCATGCAATGCATTTAACTCACATTCTCGACGTCCATGTTGACAATAGAGATTGGTTGTATTGGTAACAGGATCGGTCCAAACCTTTGATTAGTTAAAAAAAAAACTATTTTTTGTTATTTAAAAAAAAAAGAAAAATAAATTCTTCTAAAACGTACACCAACTTTGCCATAAGGTATAAATTTTAAATCTATATAAGGAAGCCATTCATTGGATTTAATTGCTGTATAGAGTTGATTACGTACAAAACGCATGCTATCTGGACATAGAGTTTCATAAAACACTTCCACTTGTAATTTTTTTGGTTGTGTCGTATTTGTTGCCTTTAAAAAAATCAGTGTTAGAATTAATTATTTAGAAATTTTTGTTTAAAAATAACAGCCAAAACAAAACAATTTCTGTGTCTAACTATTACTGTTCACGTCTGTGACAGACGGCCACGAGAAAAATTGTAGGGCCGTTGTATATAGTTAAATAATTGGGTTATATTTTCAGATATGAAACAGATAAATGTATTTATTGTAACTTTTAATGCTGTGTTAAAAGTGGATAAGTTCTAGGCTGTAGACTCTCTGTCTTCGGTTGTTCCCCTGGGTTCTGTTTTGGGTCCCCTCTTGTTTACTATGTATATAAATAATTTTCCCCGTTTTAATAACTCGATAATATGCGATACCTATTTATTTACGAACGATGTATTTTTGCTGTTCAATGTTTCCCTTGACTTTCCAGATGATCTGTAGAACAATGTAAATTTTAGCCTGGGGCTTGTACATGAATGGATGTCGAAAAATTCCTTGAGCATTAATCCTTCTAGGTCTAAGGCTTTAATGTTTGGACGATTACTATAATCGCTTTCTTCTTGACCTGAATATAGTTTTGATTAGTGTACGCATTAAATTATCAGATCATGTAAAATGTTTGGGAGTAATTCTTGATATCAAGCTTTCCTTTTCGTACCACATTGACATGCTCTGTAGCAAACTTTTCGCCATTTTTCGAAAAATCTACTCGTTTAATCTTTTTTTCCCACTTCGGGTTAGCGTGGTCTTTATTAATGTCTCAGATCTTATATGCTTTCGAAGTTTATTGTGGCACTAATGGTAATGGTATATATGTAAACAGAATTTACCGGCTTGTAAAAAAGATTGTCCGTTTTTATTCCCCTCCGGGGGCACATTTATCGGTCTTTGTAGAATACTCGACTATCTAGTAGTAATAAATGCTAGTCGCTTTATAGGTAACATAATAAAGTAACCCTCAAATAACTGTGACAAGTGAAATTTAGTTAACTTTAAACAACAATTGGTACAACAATTTTTGTTGTTTTTATCGAAGTGAAATTATGGCAACGCTAAAAATATCATGGCTTTGTGAGAAATATTAACCACAAACTCTACATTTGGCCAAGAAGTTTCAAAAACTTTCCAGAAATACATTTTTTTTCTTTGACGTTACAAATTGTAAATATAATAAAAGTTTTTTATTCAGGCTTAAGATCGCGGTTTTTTTTTATTCTTGAAAAAGTTATGTGTTGCAGGAATTTCCACCCCGGGGGCACATTTATGGTCTTTATAGTACGTAACAGCTATCTAGATCTGTGCAACTGGGGAAAAAAGGGAGCCCAGTCCCCTGAAGACAGGCAGGTGGTCAACTGGAAACTTCACTTTATTTCCACGGGGATCAGTGAGCTCGCAGAGTTCATTATTTGTCTCTTTAGACTTATAATAGTTCTCTGGCTGATCATTGAGGTTGGCCCCTATATGGAAGCATCGTGGTGGTTGTGGTTTTGCGGCGCCATAAGGGAAGTATGAAAATTATGGTGGCCAGGATCATCTCACTAATAATGACACGCAAAGTGAATGATCCAGTCCAGTGAGCATGCTTGACATGTGTTCTGGACAGGAGTTAAAAAGTCTCCAACTCTTTAGCAAGGTGTGATAGTTTGCAGACCTGCCCTGGAATTATTCAAGTTGCAACTAGGTGGTTCTGTTGCATAGAATTATGGCTTCGGCTATCTAGGACGCATGTATGACGTTCCAAATTATACAATAGTGGTTTGTCCACCATCTGATTAAGACTACATAGTCAGGCGCGGATGTAAAACAAATCACACTCTGTCCGTTTTTATTCCCCCCCGGGGGCACATTATATGGTCTTTATGGTACGTAACAGCTGTCTAGATCTGTGCAACTGGGGGTATAAAGGGAGCCCAGTCCCCTGAAGACAGGCAGGGAGTCAACTGGAAACTCCACTTTATTTCCACGGGAATGACTGAGCTCGCAGAGTTCATTATTTGTCTCTTTAGACATTTAATAGTTCTCTGACTGATCATTGAGGTTGACCCCTATATGGGAGTATTGTGGTGGTTGTGGTTTTGCGGCGCCATAAGGGAAGTATGAAAATTATGGTGGCCAGGATCATCTCACTAATAATGACACGCAAAGTGAATGATCCAGTCCAGTGAGCATGCTTGACATGTGTTCTGGACAGGAGTTAAAAAGTCTCCAACTCTTTAGCAAGGTGTGATAGTTTGCAGACCTGCCCTGGAATTATTCAAGTTGCAACTAGGTGGTTCTGTTGCTTAGAATTATGGCTTCGGCTATCTAGGACGCATGTATGACGTTCCAAATTATACAATAGTGGTTTATCCACCATCTGATTAAGACTACATAGTCAGGCGCGGATGTAAAACAAATCACACTCTGTCCGTTTTTATTCCCCCCCGGGGGCACATTATATGGTCTTTATGGTACGTAACAGCTGTCTAGATCTGTGCAACTGGGGGTATAAAGGGAGCCCAGTCCCCTGAAGACAGGCAGGGAGTCAACTGGAAACTCCACTTTATTTCCACGGGAATGACTGAGCTCGCAGAGTTCATTATTTGTCTCTTTAGACATTTAATAGTTCTCTGACTGATCATTGAGGTTGACCCCTATATGGGAGTATTGTGGTGGTTGTGGTTTTGCGGCGCCATAAGGGAAGTATGAAAGTTATGGTGGCCAGGATTATCTCACTAATAATGACACGCAAAGTGAATGATCCAGTCCAGTGAGCATGCTTGACATGTGTTCTGGACAGGAGTTAAAAAGTCTCCAACTCTTTAGCAAGGTGTGATAGTTTGCAGACCTGCCCTGGAATTATTCAAGTTGCAACTAGGTGGTTCTGTTGCTTAGAATTATGGCTTCGGCTATCTAGGACGCATGTATGACGTTCCAAATTATACAATAGTGGTTTATCCACCATCTGATTAAGACTACATAGTCAGGCGCGGATGTAAAACAAATCACACTCTGTCCGTTTTTATTCCCCCCCGGGGGCACATTATATGGTCTTTATAGAACTTCGACTATCTAGACCTGTGCAACTGGGGGAAAAAGGGAGCCCAGTCCCCTGAAGTCAGCAGTAAGCTCGCAGAGTTGAGTTATTTGTCTCTTTAGACATTTAACTGTTCTCTGGCTGATTATTGAGGTTGACCCCTATATGGGAGTATCATGGTGGTTGTGGTTTCGCGGCCCCTTATCAGCTTTGTTGTTTAATATGGTGGCCTGGATCATTTCGCCGTTAATGACACCCTAGGTGAATGATCCAGTCCAGTGAGGATGCTAAATATGTGTTCTGCTCTGGAATCATTAAAGTTGCAAGTAGGAAAATCCTGTTGCTAGAATTAGTCTTCGGCTTCCTAGGACGAGCATGACGTTCCTATTTATGCAAAGTGATTTGACCAACATCTGATTAAGGCTCCACAGCCAGGCGCAGATGTAAAGCTTATCACGTAATGTCCGTTTTTATTTACAATGTTCGCCTTTGTGAGCATATCACCCCTTTTTTCAGCGTTTTCTGGGCTGTAATTTTGCAAATTTGGTTGTGATTCGTAATCTAGTTCTAGTGCGACTCTTGATAATCTGTTTACAAGACTCTTGATAATTTGTTTACAAGATTATCAAGAGTCGCACTCCTTTACATTTCTATTAATCTTTTACGTTTTTGCGTTCAAATTGAAAACCACAACTTCTCTTTTCAAGAATATCTTTTTCTTTTTTTTTTAAATGGATTATGGTAAGAATTGGGCATTCGTGGAATCTACTGTCTTTTTCTTTACGTCATTCTAATAATGTTTTTCGTCTGAAGTTTATGTTGTTTTTCTCGTCTTCTTGAGAAGCGCGTATCAAAAATTGCTTTTGCTACTGATTTGGATCTTTTTAGAACTACGCTTAAATTGCTATCGTTTAATTATTTTAAGCTGGGGAGCTGGTAATTGTATTCTAAAATTGTATTATGATTTTCTTTATCATCTTAGCACTTAATATACTTTGGTTTCATAGCTGTTATGTAATTTCGTCATAAGATTTACATCTGCACCTGGCCGTAAGTCTTAATCAGATGGTGGTCAAACCACATGGAATGAGAAGCAACGTCATTCACGCCCTAGGAAGCCGAGGACTAATTTTAGCAACAGGTCTTTCCTAGTTGCTATTTCAGCGGTTCCAAAGCAGGGTTGCAAACCACTACTGCTTGCTGAAGAGCTGGAGACTATCCAACTCCTGGTCTAGAACACATGAATAGCATGCCCACTGGATCCGAATCATTCACCCGTTGGTGTTATTAAAGGCGAGATGATCCTGGCCCACTAAATCTGTTCATGCGGGGGCCGCAAAACCACAACCACCACGATACTCCCGAAGGACCAACCTCAATAATCAGTCAGAGAACAGCTAAAAGGCTAAGGAGACAATTAGCAGAACTCTGGGGCTTACTGATTCCCGTGGAAATAACGTGGAGCTTCCAGTTGACATCCTGCTTGCCTTAAGGGGACTGGGCTCCCTTATACCCCCAGCAGCACAGGTCTAGATGGTTAAGTAATACATAAAGACCGATAAATGTGCCCCCTTTGCATTATGGCCTCTGGGGCTATTTATTACATATTGTTTGAATAAATAATTGAAATAAAAAAAACAGTTAATAAAAAAATAGCAATAAAACAAATTGTGATTTTTTAACTACTTTTTCCAGCCACTTGGTTTTTATAGCTTTTTCAGGTTTTCTTTTTTACCAGCTCTTGGAAACAGTGTTTGCAAGTTAAGTTATGTAGAATACACAATACACGACACTGAAAAGTAATTCGGATTTTTAATCTCATTTTACAATTTTGCATTCATTCAATTAGTGTTTTTAAAAGAAATTAAAATTAATTATTATTATTATTATTATTAAATATTCAGATAACTATATCTCACAAATTTTAAATAATTCGCACACACACAGTCCAACAGTAGTTTAATTAATTACAAAAAAATATTAGTTGTATCTTTTCTCTATCTCTTGTTGGTTTGCTGAAACTTACATTAACACAGTTCACTAAATTATTAAACACCCAGTAAGCAAACGATAATACAACTAACGATTTCATTTCTGCAGAAAAATGCACAAAAAGATTTAAAATTTAATTTTAATACTTAATAATAACAAATAGCAAAAAGCTCAAAAGTTAAAAAAAAAATTTAATTAAAATCTTTCAAGTTTGTTTTATGCTTAAGAAAAGCTGTGGCTTCAACGAGATTTACGCTTAAACTAACGACAGAAAAGAAACCAAATAACCCAGAAATTGTTTTTGAGAATGAGTTTATAATATTTCGTTTGTTTTATTTTAAGCTCTTAAAATACATAGAAATTCATTTAATCTTCAAATTGATATATAAAGCCAAGAATAATTCCAAATCCCAGTTGGCCAAATAGTCGTTAAAAACTACACGCGATATTTCTCTTTTAATTATTAATTATTTACAGCAAAAATTTAAAAGAAAATAATTGCAAAGTTTTGAAATGGATTTCCATTTCATTAAATCTGTCCTTAATTGAGAGGTAACCGATTACCGATATTATTCGTTTTATTATCTTTTACTAGTTTCAAGACACGGACCGCAGATACTTCAACAACATGAACGACTGGGAATATTAAATCAAATTATTATTTTTATTATTATTATGATTACACTATTTTACAAAAAAAAAATGTTTAAAGATTTTATTGCATTTTTCTAACGTAACTAGCGGAAGCTAATTTTTTCTCACTTCGGCCTTTAAGCAGATAAATTTTTGATATATACTTTTCTATAAAGCATTACATAGAGCCAACGGCTGGTTTGATTGAAATAAATTATATTTCGTTTTGAGAGCTATTAAATTATTCGTCAAATAATGGCTAATTTACTTTCTCCTTGCAAGCAATAGCATAAATAAGCTGTTACCACATTTCAAGATTTTTTTTTGCCATTTTGGCGATTAAAAGAGCCAAGAATTATCTATTCCAGAGCTGTGAGGGACATAAGTTGAGTACATTATTCATTTCAGCATTTCGTGCAAAAATACTGTCAAAGGCACCATAGTTCTATTGAGTTTGCATTAGTATTAGTTAATGGTTGCAATTCCGCACGAAAGAAATGCTACTTATAAAGGGTTTTTCAACAAGAAGTTTGTTTTCTAAAACAAAATAAAACAAAAAAAATTAGATTAATATGACTAAAATTGTTATTGTATTACGAAGAGAAAATTTTGTCAATTATGAATGGAAAATGATATCTGGCAGATGTCCACCAAGACCATGCTGACAGATGTCAATTCTTTTATCAAAGTTTTTAATCATTTTTTGGCAAATTGGCAGTCCTATTTCGTTAATCACATCTATTGGCTCCGTATAAACTCTATCCTTAACATAGCCCCACAAAAAATCATCCAGTGGTGTCAAATCACACAATCTGGCTGGCCACTTAACTGCCATTATGTAGAAAGGATTGAAAGTAAACAATGTTTTTTGTTATTTTGAAATGTTTTGCTATGTTTGTATAGAAGTGTTTTTGAGTCTTGCGGTCTATGCTATGTTTATTTTATGAAAAAATTCTCATGGAATCAGTTTGGCTTTGGATATAAGACTTTCAGGTTTTTCTATACAATATTGGGGTAAAATTCACTGATGAGCTATGTGAGCAATAGTGAAATTGCAATATGGATATGCTCTCCCCCGCAGTAATACATTTCAAATATTTCTTATTTTTATTGAAATAAATGTTTTATGAGAATATCATAACATGTATATTTTTAATAAAAATTTTTGTAATAAATCAATAATAAATAAATTGCTTAGATTAAAAATGATTCCGATGAATAAATTACTTATTTCAAAAGAAATAATTTTATTTATGACCAACATGCCTTTCTTTAACTGTAGAAAAATTCCCCAACGAGTTGAATTTAGCTAATTTAACAATTACCAAATGACTATAGTTTCTTAATGATTATTGTGTTTTATAAAAAAACCTTTTTTTGAGATTTGTAGCCATTTCGTTTTGTCGATTGAATATAATTCTTATTAAATCAATTTGGCTCGAGCTATAACACCCTTGAGTTTTATAAACAAAATATGGGCAAAACGCACTAATGTGCTAAATAAGAAATAGCCATTTTAGTGTGTTTTTTTTGTTTTTTTTTTTTAAATTTTAAATTTGTAATATATTTAAAATTTTTCAATAATAAATATTTTATAAAAATATCTTAAAATTTTTATTTTTAAAGCGAAAACGTAGATTAATTTAATATTAATGTTATGCTAATGTTATTATTATTATTAATGTTGAATATATGTAACAATAAACGCAACAGAGTATTCCTTTAATAAACATTTTGTATATATAGTTATTTTATTGCAAAATAATTATATACAACAACTTAGAGTTTTAAATTATATTACACGATTATTTACTTATTCGCGTTTATACACACAAAAATACACGTAACTTTATAACTTTAACGCCTAAAGACTGCTTTATTATTTTTATATTCTTACTCGACAATGTTTTCATTTCAGCTAACTATTGCCAAGCAGATGTTTCTTATATATATTCCGTTTTGAGCTCTTCTCGGATGTACAAGAAAATTCTACTTGAACACCATCACATATAGTTGTTGTTGTTATCATTATTCAGTGTAGGTGCCTATTTGCCTGTGTGAGTGTATTTTTTCTGCATTAGTTGTTTTTGTTTGCTGTTTGTTAAAGTTATTTCGTAAAATTTTTAATAAGCATGTTATTGTTATCTTGTTTCTAAAGATTTCTTAGAAACTACATAATTTGTGAAAGGACACAATAGGTCATTTCATTTACTTTTTTACTGAAAATCATTTTGTTTTAAAACTTAAACTAAATAACTTTGTAACAATATATTTAAAACAATGTTAAAAATATTAATTTTATAAATTTGGTTTTCTTGGAGGAACCTGCAACATACTCTTCACAATAACTTTGGGTAGTTTCAAAAACAATTATTAAAAATGTTCTCTTTTTTTTTTCTTAAGAGGCAACAATGCCTATTTAGTCAAGTACGTACTACATTCTTTAGAAGGATAGCCGAAAATTAACTGCCGTATATAAGACAGCACAGCGACTAGTAACTATGCCTTCATCGCTGAGCAGCCCCCAGGTCTTGTGACCTGGCTGTTCACAACCAATAATTGTGGAAGTCTCTTACAAAACTATAAAGCTATAAAATCGTAAATTTATGAACTTATAATTTAAAACTAATAATTTTATCCATAGAAAATTGTAAATAAATGGATGGCTTTTAAATTTTAACTAAATAATCCATTATGGGTTTGTATTATTAAATGAAAAATGTTTACTGCTTTCATTTTAAGGACAAGCGCTTAAAAGCACTTTCATTAAAGCACTCTATTGAAGGAATTTTTTGGGATTTTTTTTAAAGATGCTCGTCTTCAGAATAAGTTTTGTCAACCTCTTAGAAAACTATTATCCAGTTCTGAGTGTTATTCAGCAAATAAATTTTTTAGGATTTTTATTTAGAATTCTTTTCTACTGAAATACTTATTTTTTAATTGACTTAAGAATAGGCAATAGAAGTTCTGTTATACAAATCCTTTATTGATTAATTCTCTTATTTTGTATTTAAAACAATTTTTTATTTAAATAAATTTTAATAAAAATAATGTTTTCAAAATTTCATAAATTCAGTTTATAGTGCTTGTTCCTCCAAGTAATCCAAGAGATCATTTAAAAAGCTAGAATTCTGCTTATTTTAAAATTTTACTTTAATTTAATCTACGTTAATATGTGCTAGATTCCTTTAACAAATATTTTATGATATTCTCATAAAATCTTTATTGTTCAAAAAAATATATTTGAAATGTATTAGTGCGGAGGGAAGCATAACCATATGGCCATTTCACTACTGCTCATATGGAACATCACTGGATTCTACCCCAAATTTTGCGTAGAAAGTTCAAGAGTCTTATACCTTAAGCCAAATTGATTAAATGAGAGTTCTCATTTAAGCAATACAGCAAATAACAAAACTTAAAAACACTTTTTTACAAAAACACAGTAGCACATTTCAAATATAAATTTTTTTGCTTTGCATAATAAATATTTTATGAGAATTTTATAAAATATTTATTAAGGGAATCTAGCACATATTAACGTAAAATAAATTAAAAAATGATTCCAAAAACTAAAATTGTTTAATTTAATTTTTTTATTATTTGTACTAAATCTTCGCTGGCAGGGACAATTTTTTATGTATATTTTTTATACATTCGCTTTTTATAGAGGCTTTAAGGGATCTTGATGAATTTCTTGTGAAACTAAACGATTTTATGGCAATTTTATGTGGGAAATATTTCCAATATGTTTTGTTGTTTTTGGTGTGTTTACATATGCAGTCGAAAGTTCACTGTCAAATGATAAGGGTATTTAAATGAATGGGTTATTTTATTTTATAACAACTATATATGTATGTATGTGTGTCATATATGTATTCACTTTTTTGTTTGTTTGTTTGTAAGTGAATTTCAGCCATTGCTTGTCAATTTTGCGTTTTGTATTATTTCGAAATTCTGATTATTATTAAGCGGCTGATGAACAGTGATATGGTGCACTCATATTCTGTATGATTGTCGTATTTTTCCAGAAAAACAGTGAAAAGCATTTATTTCTTACAAATCAGCGTATCATCCCCCCGGGGGCACATTATAGTCTTTTTGGAACCTACTATTCCATTTAGATTTGTGTCTTGCGGGGTAAAAGGGAGCCCAGGCCCCTCAAAGGCTAGTAGGAGTCACCTGGACAATCCACATATTTCCACGGGAAATCAGTTGCCCCAGAGTACAATATTTGCTCTCTTTAGACAAAAAATGTGCTCTGACTGGTTATTGAGGTTGGCCCCTATATGGGAGTATCGTGGTGGTTGTGGTTTCGGACCCTCGTGAGAGTTTGTGGGTCGGACCATTCAAATTAACACAATGAATGGTTCAGGTCCAGTGAGTATGAATGCTGGCGTGTTCTTGATAAATAAGAGCTTCATGCGTTCTGGACCAGGAGTTGGAAAGTCTCTAACTCCTCAGCAAGGAGTGAGGGCACGGCCTACTCCGGACTTTCTAAATTGCTACTAGAAGTGACTGGAGGATATACGTATCTGAAGGCCTTCTAGGGCGTAGTTGGTGTCCAATCAACTAAGTGGTTTAACTACCATCTGATTATGACCTCGCGGTTGGTGCAGATGTAAAACAAATCACACAAATCAGCGTATCACGTTCGAAAGCGTAGGTATAATTTTGTCATTCCGTTTAAAAATCTACACTACTCATTTCCTATCTCATAAAGTATATATAGGCTGGATCCTTATGCATAGGGAAGCCGATTTACTGATTTACCTCTAACCATTGAGTGTCAATTGCATTTGAACATCCCTCAAATCGCTCCACTAACCTTTGGGAAAAAGGATGATTATTGCTCCTTATTTTCTGTAATTCCTCCGTTCTTCCTCCTACTCTATTTCTTATTTTTCTTATTGACCTTCTGTGTCAAACTTTCAACCCTATTTACTGTTACGCAGACAGCACCATTTGTGATGCATATTCATTTAGTAATAGATCGAACCGAGATGAGTTCCAAATGGCGGGACATGAATGATAAACTCAATCATGATCTCGCACCAATCTCCGAATGCGGTCGCGCGAATAGAGTCGATTTTAATACCCGTGCAAAAAAACTGATCAAAAAACATTGATGATCCAATGTTAAATAAACATTATTTAAGTGCAATAACAACAAACATAAGTTTGGGTACACGCACAAGTGCACCACAACTTAACGAATTTATTAATGATAGAAGTAATAAAATTGCTTCACCAACGGTAAGCAAAGAAACAATAAACGATATGGGCAATACACCAAAGCCAATAACAACAAAATCAACTAACAGGATGCTAACAGGTATGGAGCGTTACATAATGATTACGAAACAAAAGTCCAGCCCTCGGTTGGCAAAATTTGAACCAAGCTCTAAGCAGCCTAAGAACTCTCTGGCTGTGGCATCCCAAAATCGGTTTGCACTCCTTGATAACGCTGAAATTGCAGAACCAACATCTGTATCTGCAAGAAAGTTTAAACCACTTCCATTATATCTAAGAGAAGCTACTACCAACTCACTGGTTACTACCAACTCTAAGGTTAAGATTTTAATACTTATTGTGAATGTCTTATAGACAGATTTCATCATAAAATAAAGTAGTTAAAAAAAATGCTTACGCATAGATTTATGTTCGGAAATGGTGCTGCACCTGTTACTATAGGTGATACAGATATTACGGAATCGGAAGCTTTATTATGTTTTTGGCATGAAAATTTAGTGTGATGATCGATGGACTAAACACATATTTTAGGTTTCTAAAGAAATTTTTGCTCTTTTAAAACTGGTGTAAGAGATACTTCACTCCCTCCGATTTACGTACTATTTATACCACCTATATCCGTCCAAAGATGGAATACAACTCTCATGTATGGGCCGGCTCCACAAAGTCTATTTTTTTAGAGTTGCACGACTACGTACAGAAGAGGGCCAAAAGGCTCATTGGGGATAGTAGGGTATCAAACTATATTTCACTGTTTTATCGTTAATATAATTGTAAGTGCTCTAACGAAATTAGGGAAGTTGTTCGCGAAACTAGCACGTTTTTGCTTTTGACTCTATTTTCGTTGAGAGCGCATCCATTAGTGGTCGATTAAACAGTGCACTACGCATTATAGGGAGAATTTTTTTTTAGCAGAACACCCCGTATGTGGAATAAACTGCCTCCAAAGGTCTTTTCTGTCACTTTCAATGAAGGGAAATTCAAATCGAATATCCACAATCACAATCTTTCCTCTTCCCCATAAAATAATTTCCTAGTTCTGGTACAATGCATTGCGTGAGTGAGTGCTGGTCCGGAATAAAAAATAATTGTTGCTGCTTTAGTTTTGTTTTATTGAATTTACTAAATGATAAAAAAAAATTCATGGAAAAAATTAAAGTTCATTAAAGATTATTTTTGGAGTAAAAAATTTAATTTTTTTATTAGAAAAGTAAAAATTCAGAACACTCTAACAAAAATTAGAATTTCGCAAACGATTGCAATTTGACAAAACTTTCACAAAAAACATTTAATTTTTCCGAAAGTTTCGCAAAACAAAAACGAAAATTGGCTTCATTTTGTATATTCAAATTGTATTGGAGGAGATACAATACGAAATTGCTATAATACCGTTTACCATCCTTATAAATAATCTTCTCTAGCCGATCTAGCGTTGTCTGTGCTCAGGTTGAAATTGGTCTTTAGACCACCTGCGGTTTCCGTTTGGTCATAGAAGAAGATAACATACACACAATGGCATATAGACCACTGGCGGACTAATATTAATTTGACGTTTTAAATTTTTTCCTTCCGCTTGCTTGAGAAATGTATTAAAAACATAAGTAGAGACAATAGACCTCAATGAGCGTTTAACTTAATTCAGTTATTTCTAATTCCATACAAACATAAAAGACGATTTAATGAATCTCGGTGACTGTTTAGTAGACCACTGTTGTGGGTAGTCAATGCACTCAAATGAATAAAGATGGTAAAGCGGATCTTTAGGTAGCAAATTTTGCGTTCTTTTCTTCGACTTGTTTTGTCTCAGGTGCGCTTTAAGCACACCCCTAAGACAATAAATATTAAAGATATACACTGGCAAAAAATCGATATATTAAGAAAATAACAATACAATTTCTGTTACAAAGGGAATATAAGATGCGCCACAGCCGAATATATCATTCTTGTTTTTAATAACGCACACAATTAGAGGAATTGACTGCAGTTTTAGAATATCCGAAAAAAAAAAGTAAATTGTATCGGGAAAGCCCTTGTTTGATAGTTAGGATTTCTTTTGACTTCATGCTTTTGCTTAAGTTTACTATTCTACTACTATTCTACGAGTCTTAGCCTTTAATAGAGTTATATTTCGAAAACGTTGAACTAAAATCGGAAAGTTTATTCGACTGGATTTTTAACTGATTTTTTCTTCCTTACAGCTGTTGATTATGGCAAATTTAAATAACAAAAAACAATTGCCAGCTATTGGACGAGAAGTTACATAAAACAGTGATGCCAATTCAAAGAGGTGTACGTCGAAAAAAAGAAAATAATTTTTATAATTAATTTCAATTGTATTTTTTATAAATTAAAATCTTGTTTTATTTCAGTAAAATGTTTTGGCGCTGAGATGCTTTAATTTTAATGGTTTTCTTTGAAAAGCTGCAAGTAAGAAAAATATCGAAAAAGTAACCATCTTCCAATTAAATGACTTGCCAATCAATCAAGTTCAGTGCACCAACATAAACAACATTGACAACTCATTCATGTAAGAAATGCTTTAAATACCCAATTATTGTTTGTTAATAAAACGTTAATAAAATGCTGGTAGACGAAAATTAAACAACATGAAATATTACGAAACATGTTGTTATTAATGACAATTGTAAAGCAACATTGAGTTACGGTTGTAAACAATATCAAATTGTTATTTTCCAATTAAAATATTGATTCGCATACACTCAAAGCGACATTCCTCACAACTCCAAACAAAAGATACCAGAAACGTAATCACAAAGAAATGAGAAGGAAGAGAGGTGTAAACATTAAATCCATGCAAACAATTTTTATGCCATTCCTTGTTTGTTAGCGGTTCATTAACAACAACAACAACAATAACAACAACCTGCTTCACATTAATTTTAACTGGTTCAATGTAAACTTATTTTAAGCTCTGCCCCGCAGCTATTCTTTGTAAGACAAACAAAATATTCCAACCTGTTTAACGGGAATTCAAAACTCTTTTAAAGCATTTTTTACTTCCAACACATTTGCAAAAAAAAAAAACTCGTGCAATAATTACATACAAACATACACACACTTGCTCATTAACTGACAACATGTATGAACAAGCAATTTTCAATGACAAGTGTGACTTGCTGTTATTTCTTGCTTTTAGTTTTCCTTCTGTTGCGTGCGACATTGACCAGTTTTTCATTTGCCAGTCTACATAATGCACCCATTAAGGAGAGAGAAAAAAAAAAAACTTTATTATTATCAAGTTACCGGTGTTTGAAATTTACTGTTAAAATGCTGCAAGCAACAAAAACAACAATAACAAAACCAAAAAAAAAAAACGCAAAATAACTCAACATAGTTTTTTGATTGAATAATTTTTGAACAAACCACAAACAAGCTGGTTTTCATTGTCAAGGCGGATAAATAATCGCTAAAACAATCATACAAGACATGACCAGCCTTAGATTTTGTTATTTATGTAAAAATGTTAATGCTAAAAAATTATATATATTTTAAAATAAGAAAGTAAAATAAATGTTTTATTAAGTATGGATTTGTTCCGCCAGTAAATGAAATACTGTTGTAAATCCCTTCGGCGAAAACCATCGTCACTGGCTGTTTGTGCGAGCGCTTTCGTTGCGATGACATCATTATCAAGCCGTATTGTATAGTATTGGAGAGTTAGTATTACGTCTGTTAATATAAATAGTGCTCCCTAGTATGTAGTGTACTAGCTTGTAAGTATGGGGGCTGTGGGTTCGATTCCCAACGAAGATCTTGGTTTTTTTTCACTATAAAAATAAAAATTGACTGTCGGTGGGGCTGCTCAGCGATGAAGGCATAGTCAATGGTCGCTGTGCTGTCTTATATACGGCAGTTAATTTCCGACTATCCTTCTACTTTCATCACCTGTTTCATCTATTCTGTATCCCTTTCCTAAAGAATGTAACACGGTACTTGACTAAAAAGGCATTGTTGTCTGAAGTGCTACTTGTCTTTTTAAAAAAATAAAAAAACAAAAATAAAAAAATAGTTGGGTTTTGGTCGTTCGCAGGTAAATTGTCCCGCCATCTGGTACTTTATGCGGGGGGCTAATTTTATATTTCCATATTTTATTATTTCTTATGTTAATGTGTCCGTCTGAGGGTGTTTTTCGTTTGCTAGAGTCTATGAGTAGTTTCAGTGGTGTGAAAATGTTGTCTGAGGTCGTGTTTTACTCTTCGTTTGTGTTGTCACTATTAAAAGTTCTTGTTTTGAAGATTTCCATGGTTTCAAAAATGTCTAGACTATGTTTTTTATTAAGATGTAATAATGTCATACCTTCATTTATTTCTCTTGGTGTGTGTTCGTGAGTGTTAAGGTATACTAAAGAGTTGGAGTCTTCTCTCTTTCCTTTCTATGAACGTATTCGCTTTGTAAATCTTTTTTTTTGAGTGTTCGTCCAGTTTGTTCTATATAAGTATATTTACAGGTACAAGTAGGTCTGTATAATCCGCTGGAATTGAATTTGTCAGTTTTTTCAGTCAATGCCTTGAGATGTCTCAGAGTATTGCTGTTTTTATTACTGTGAGTAAACCTTCTCTGAGAAAAAGGTTAATTAATCTATATATTTCTGGTCCTATATAAGCAAATGTGTGTTGTCAATTGTCTTTCTCATCCTTATTCTTGTTTTTAGTGTTGTGTTGTCTAAGCACTTTGTCGACTGTAGTGGCTTTGTAGCCGTTGCTTATTGCTTTGAGGCTCAACTATAATATGCATAAGCTGGCTTGAACTAATGTCAAAATGGAACGAAAAGTCTGTCAAATGCTAAAGTGAATCATTGAAGATTTTTACGTGGCTATATTATGCTTACATGAATATAGAAATTATTATGCAGAGTTGCTAATATGTTTTATTCGTACTTTTGCAAAATAATAATAATTTTTTTCTAAATAAATAAAATTTATTAACAAGAAGGCCTTTAATAATCATATTTTGTATACTTAATACTATGTAGTCAATAATTGCTCTTCCATCTTTTTAAATTTCTATGCTCACACTTTTTTTATTACTTTTAGTTTAAACCCAATTTTTTCAATTTGTTGATATTTGTTGTTATTAATTTTTATTAAATTTTAATCTTTTCACTTGGTCCTTTAAATTAAAACGATTTATTTTTCTTTTTTTCTTTCAATATTTCGCTTTCCTTTGGAAAGCTTCTTCAAAAAAGCTTCTTAAAAAAAAGGTCGAATAAAACTGAAAATAATAATCAAATAAGAATGTTGTTATTAATATTAATTTTCCTGAAAAACTTTCCGTAGGAAAGCGAAATATTGAAAAAATATATATTGTTAAATTAATTAAAAAAGACCGTTAAAAAGAATAACAGATATTTATTAAAAAATATATAAATTTTAGCTTTGCGTTTTCGAAAATCATAAAAATCATAAGTAAAAAAATATGAAATATTAAAAAAACAAATTAAAAACAAAACGGGATCACTACTACAAACTATGATCATTTCAATTATTTCTGCGTAGTTTATAAAGCTCCTGTAACATGTTTGCTTGAAAATCTCCTTTTACTGCCACTGGCAGGTCCTTCATCAAGCTAACGGTTGTCTTCATGAAGCTCTCATCAGCAGAGTTTTCTTCGGTCGCTGATGCCAAGCTCCTCTCAATGCTTTCTATAGTCTCACCAAATTTTTGGTACAGGCTATCGAGCGTTATTTTTGACTTCTTTGGAGGGGTTGAAGTTGCTAAAAAGGAATATTCCTGCAAACTGTTTCCACTGAACATAGCTTGCTCCAAGGTTGAGTCTATTTCTTCAACGTTATCACGAGTACTACATAATAAAAATTGACATTATAAAAAAGTAAAAAGTATTCAATGTAAATGCTTATACCGGCGGGGCGCGAGAGAGTTTTTTAAAAACATCATAGGCTGCAGTAGTGTCCATTCCTCAATGTTGCCCATTCCACTGCCTGAAGGAGCTTCCATCCTCTTCATTTCCTTGCAGAAACGTTCGCGAAGTAATTTCCACCTGTGTTTGCATTCCGTGACTTTATATAATTCATATGAAAATAGAAACCGCAAACAAAATTCTTCAAGGTTTTACTTACCACTTCTGCTACTTCATTCCATGATCGTTCTTTTTAATTGCGTTTATAATAAAACGAGTTCTATCTTTCTATTAAATTAAAATATTTTTTCACTTGCGTTCTCCATTGCAATTTGTTAACTAATGTATCTATAAAACAATGCACATTGCAAAATCAGCTGTTGCCGTACTAAATGTGCGATTAGTTTAGTATTTTGCATAAGCAATTGACATTTGACGAAACTTGACGAAAAGTTTTGTAAAATACATTATAATTCGCCACATATGATTAGTAGGTATTTGACAGTTGTTTAAGTTGGCTTAAGCCTGCATATGCATATTATATTTGGGCCTTTGGTGTAAATTGTGTCAAGTTCTTTGTTGTACTTATCTAGAGTAAGTGGGATTGCCTTAAGTTTCTGTAAAGGAAATATAAATTTTTTACAATAACAGTATTCAAAAACTTTACACAATATTTGACTATAAAGTGCACACGAAATTTCCATTAGGCTACTAAAGATTAAGCAGAACATACACTGAACAAAATTTCAAAATTAAATAATTTTGTAAAATCTAATCTTATATATTGATTGTCCTGTTATTACCTTAAGAATATTCGTTATATACTTGCACAGTCCTTAGGCCTAACGGAATCTAAAATCGAATCGGTAAATTTTATTTAAATTAACAGAAAATTAAAATTGACTGCAATGTTAGAGCTTAATACCTAAAGATGGAAGCTTTAGATATTTAGCTTTAAGGACAGGTTGAAAAGAACACATTTGTTATGGATTAACATCGACTTTGACTACATAAGGATGCAGCAAAATTCTACTTCCTTCATTAGATTAGATTTCAAATCTATTTCCAAAACTTAAGAAATAATAGAAAAAAATGCAGTTTCACTAATAAAATTTTAAAAGTATATTTCCATTTTGATGAACGATAATTGGAAGTTTTAGGCTGTCTGGCCCTAAAGTAATATGATTAGAATAAATGGAAACCACAACAACAATTTTATTTAAAACATCCTGCGCATTCAATTTATTTACGTATTTAAATAACACTTTTTCCTGCACTCATGTGAGAAGACACACATTTTTACACATAGTTGTATTTTACTACTTTATCGCGAAATCAATAAATGCTGTTTTCATTCAATTCTGTTATCCTCATATAAATCATATAATACTCATGGATATGTTAAGCCATGCATTCAAAAAGTGAATTTTACATTTATTTCTACACAGTTTTTTTTAATGAATATTGATTTAAAGCGGATTAAATGTAAAAAAAAGTGAAAGAAGAAATCAAAGGTAAAACAAACGATGTTAAATTGATTGACCACATGTTAACTACAAACAATACACTGCTTACACTCTTTTGTTGTAGTTTTCTCTGTTTGGCTTTTGGTCGTGAACGAATATAAGCCCGGTTGACCCCTTTTCCTTTTGTTGCTCAAACTGTATTTGATCGCTTTAATAGCCAAATTGAATAACTCCATTAAAATTTTATTTAAAATTGTATCGTTTTGAAATTTGTGTTTTTTTTTAAATAATTAATTCGTATCAAAGACATTATAATTTCGAAATTTTAATTCGTTAAAGAGTTCAAAAAGTAATTGCAATTAAAGTCTACAAATAAAAAGAAATCGATATGACACTACAATTAATGTATTCATATACAGGTAATTTAATGAAGTAAATGTATTTAAATGTTTTAATTTAATCATCCGACTTATGAGTTTGTTTTAGTATTAAGAACCAAATGAACAATTTCTGAACCATCTCAAGAAAAAAAAAAAATAGTTACATCCATTGGGTACGTTGTAAATATCACCTATTTAAGCATTTTATTTAAGAAATTAGAATACGTGAAATAACTCGTTATCAATTAATAATAATTAGATCGAAGTCCTAAAGGTTCTTTTTTTATCTTACCTAATTGTCACA